>CM072807.1:64890403-67488737 GCA_037013495.1 Hippophae tibetana | reverse complement strand
TTCAAATTCCAATTTCGGAACATAACAATGAAAGCCGAAAAGGAGAATTTTTATCATAGTAGAAATATAACCTTCGGATAAGATCGTTCAACCCTTTCGTTTCCTTGTTCTTTGATTTTTCTATTTGTAGATGGCAAAAGATGAATGAAGGTTTTTTGAGTCTGAGAAGTTGGATAGGTTTTTTGGCGGGAAATTTTTTATAATTATATAATCCATCTTTTGGGTTTATTCAGAAACTACCGAACTTTTCTATAAATGACTTAGTAGCCGGTTTGTGAATAAACATCAAACCGGTTATAGCCCGGTTCGAAGTTGAAAGCAATGTGAGAATGATTACTAGGGTATCTAGAAATTGTTGATTTAGCTTTACTGGGATTCCGTGAACTATTACAATGCGTATCTTTCTTACATATATTTCTTGTTCCTCTTTGGTGCAAAGTTTACATTAGATTAGATCTAATTTTTGTTTTATGTTAAGATTATGAACTAAACTCATACTCCAACAGGTTATATACTCTTTTACACCAAACCAAAGAAGATATTTGTATAATCTTTCTGTCATCTTTCAGGAAACATGGGGCTAGAAGAAATCCAGTCGAATCTTTTTTCTTTGAGACAATTATACGGGCTTCTTCGACGATGTGGAGAGCTAGAAAATGTAAGCATCTCAGAAACTTTTTATAGATCCTACTGACAACATGATGACCTGTCTGTCATGCCATCTATATTAACTTGATAGCTTCATATGGAGTATCAAGTCGTGATAAATTAAGCCACACATGATCCTTAAGCAGAAAAATACGTCTAATAACATAACATACTGATTTCTTCTTTTCTTCTTCAAATAATGCACAAGTTTGGAAATCCTCAATAATAGTATTGATGTGTTTAACCTATATTTTTGGTTTGTCCCCAAAGAATCATAATTCCAAATTTCTGTTATTGAGAATAAAAAGGTGAAGAAAAACATGCTGGCTAGTGACAAGATGTTCCTTGGCTACCTCTTTCCTCTTGCTACCATTGTGAATATGTTGACAGTCCTGTAGCTTATATTGTTTTTCATTTTTTGTACATTTGTTCGAGGTCACTTTTGGATGGAGATTTTCACTTCACTTCCCTTTGCCAAAATTTCAATGAGCATCTATTTATGGCTGATTGCGTAGCTACTGTATATCTTGATTAATTACTGAGTTTCTAAACCACTTTATATATATATATATATTTGAAGTTATGTTCTCTTACACAACTTCATTATCATGAAGCCGCACATATTTTTGGATAAGAAAGCACAACAGTTATTGAAGAATCTATTGGATGATGCTGCAGAGAGGATTTGGAAGGTCTGTTTAGAGGTATATTCAACAATGGCCGTGAACTTGTTTGGAATGAGTTACTTATTGTCTGTATCTTTAGCAGATGGATTACTGCATATTCTTGGGATGCTTTATGATCGTGTCTGATTGTTCCAAGTCACTGCTATTGTACCACAGGTCATAGCAACCCAACAACAGGATGTCTCCGATGCTCCTTGCTATTCTCAATCCGTGCAAGCCAAGGCTGCCTCCAGCTCAAGACCTCCTCTTCCACCAGACGTACAGAAACCTTTTCTGAGAACTTCATTACTAAATTATAAAGCAGATTGCATAAGCCAAACAACTCCCAATGGAAAGAATGAGCGTATGCTCAAGAGGTTGCAACATACAACTTCAGAGGCATCTAAAGAGACCAGTGTCTCATCAAACAAGCCTGGAAATACAAAGAAACATTGCCGGCACTGTGAAAGAAAAAGCAGCTTACAAAATCAATTTTACAAGGAAGCCAAGATACCCAGCAAAGACATTCATCAAGAGCAGCAACACCATCAGCAGAGCCGAGGTGGGAAAGCGATGGGATTACTAGAAAGGAAGGACTTTGATTGTTTTCCTACCTCCCTTTTAATGGGTGTTTCTAAGCCAGAGGTTGAAGTTAATCCTAGTGGTCAGTTAGAGAAGCCAGAATGGGAGAATGATTTCTCCAAAGAAGTTTCAGATTCAATCAAACAAATTGAGTCTTACATTTTGGCTTTTCAACTAATGGATCCTATCAAGAATGCTGCCTCAGAGACTACTTTGATCAAGAAAAACATTTCTGTTGATCCTGTGAAACAGATGCTTGCTAGGCCATCTTCAACTAGCCAAATGAGTGATGCTGTCCAATCTTCTGTTGATGGAAATGAAATGCAAAGTTGGAAAAAAGTTCCACCAACTTCAAGGAATGAGAACCTCAGGGTTGAGGTACAACTGATGCAAAGTCAATATAGGAAGCCTTCTTTGGCTGGAAATGATCCCACAAGCCAAATGACGAATCTGCTCGCTTGTCCAAGTGTGAAGTCTACGGTGAGAAGGATTGAATCACTGAGTCTACCTAGGAGTGAAAACAACCAAATGACGTGTTATGTTCATGGATTAAGGGTCCCTCTTAGCCAGGATGACTCAAGTAGAAGTCCTATTATGCATGAGAAAGCACCTTCTCAGTCAATTCCAGTCCATAATCCAGTATCTCAGAAAGGAACCAACAGGAAGGGAGTGAGATCCAAACCCTCTGTTGGACCTGATCACAAGCTTAATTGGAATTTCACACACCAGACTAACCGGAGCAAGAAAGACCCACCGCAGCTGGTAGTCAAGAAGCCAACTCCGTTGGACCAGAAATCCAGTGAAATTATAGTGTCACCCACTTCTCATACTAATGATTTTGGTAGAGTAGAGAAACGAACCAAGAGAAGAGCTCGTTTGTGCTCGAGGAAGAAGATCACTCCTCATCATCATGAACTTGAGGAGTCCAGTTCAATCTCATTTCCTTCCTCTTCAACTTGGTCAACTCAGTCCAATAGTTTTAGCAACAGCAAAAGTGAAACTGAGGAGTATCCAGCTTCAAGTCATAGAAGAAGAGCTCGACAAGTGAGGAGCCCATCATTATATAGTAACCCTGAGTCTGAAGAAAGCAGTTTGCCAACCAAAACATGTAAATCAAAACAGGGGAAAACCTCACAAAAAGGTATTGGAAGGTTGAGGAGGTTCAAGAACAAGTTAGGACTGATCTTCCACCACCATCACCATCATCATCACCACCATCATAATGAGAAATATGCCAACAATCATTATGATACTATAAGTTCTCATCATCAACGTAGTACTTGGAAGCGCATACAGAGAAAGATTTTTCATGAAAAAAACAAGGCTGGAATCAATGTTGAACTTGGGGCGGCGAAATCCATAAAGTCAACTGTGGTAAAAGTGTCCAACGACCATAGGGTTGGACAGCTTAATGCACTTGTGGAAGGACTATTTAGGCACTTTAGACGTTCAAAGAAATCAAAGAGAAGTAAAGGTGAGATGGGAAGGATTAGTAAGAATATTAAAACTCATGGGCATAATAATAAGATGGTGAAGAGGTTTCATTGGTGGCAGATGTTTAGGCGACATGGAGGTATGAGGCTTCCTAAGAGAAGGGGACGTGTTAAACTTGGTTTTGCTAATAAAAGACCAAAGCTAAAGATGAAGTAGCTGTTGTAAATGAATATGTATATGATTGAAGGATAATTGATTCTTTTGATTCATGTGGGAAGAAGTAGCCTTCCCTACTTCTAACTCAATTCAATTGTTTGCTGCACAATCCATCTCCTTGGCAGCAACTAAGGCATTTAGAACTGGAATTAATATAACCCTGTGAATATACGCTATGCTGGAGTCTTCAATTTTCATTTCTGTTACACTCCAATTTGGTAGAAATATACTATAAATTGAGACCAATGTAAATGTCTATTTAAAAATTTATAGTTTTTGATGTCCTAAAAGAACGTGTAAAATAGAGTATATGTGAGGATTGGTAGCCGTCAATTCCTGCTGCACGTTTTCTCCTTTATTTTTGTCTTTTCTTTGTATTTGGATAAGATGCACATTAATTGATATGAACAGTTAAATAGGGTGGGACCACAGGTTTGGCTGATTTTATTTAGTGTAGTCTCTCAAATCGTAATGTCTGTCTTGTGCCTTCTTTTATTGAGTCTTTTAGTCATAAGAAAGAACTGATGACTCCATACACAGTTATTTTCTGGTATTTTCTCTTTCATTTATTTCTTAAGCCCCTTTCTTTTTACTTCTAAATGTGAAACAAAGTCTTTAAATCTTGTAAATTTATAGTCTGCTATTGCCTTTTCAGGATACCGAGAGGTCAGTAAAATCATATCAAAATAATATATTTAAAAAATTAAAGATGTTTAAAATAGAGAAAAGTATGGTAGAAGTTTTTTTTATATAAAAATATTACTTTAATAAAATATTTTAATAAATAAATTATTAAAATAATTTATTTTGTTATTAATTAATATCTTTTTTAAATAATGAGACTAAGTGACTAATTTTTAATCTAAAGGATTAAATAATATCAATAAACTAATTCACTTATATGATGGTTAAAAAAAAAAGTAAAAAAACAATTACATGAATAATATTAAATGGGTTTAATATTTTTTTTTCCGAGATTTGTCAAACAATTTTAGAAGTGTTTGGGTTTCTTATAAAGCACTTTTAATTAAAAGGAGAAGCAATCGTAAATTGAAATTCGTATAATTTTAAAATTTTCAACCAATGTATTGAAAAACAAGAAATAACTCTATATAAAAGAGCTCTTTAGATTATATTATTTTCTTCATGTTTTCATTACAATTGTATAGTTGTTTATAAGGAAATTTTACTCCTTTAATTACTCTTTAAATTAAGCATTCTTTGATTTACTCCTTGAATTAAGGATTACTTGTCTTACTCATTGAATTAAATTCCTTATTTTATTCCTTAAATTAAGGTTCTTGTTTTATTCCTTGAATTAAGGTCCTTGTTTTATTCCTTGAATTAAGGTCCTTTTTTTATTCCTTGAATTAAGGTCCTTCTTTTATTCCTTGAATTAAGGACTAATATCCAATACTCCTCCTTAAGCTGGATCCAGAAGGTTTATGGATCTAAGCTTGGACAAAAGTTGTTGAAATTGATGAGAAGCCAAGGGCTTGGTGAAGATGTCAGCCAGTTGGTCGAACCTTCTTGTATAATGTGTTTGAATCACCTGTGATTGAACTTGTTCACGAACGTAATGACAATCAACTTCAATGTGTTTGATCCTCTCGTGAAACACTAGGTTTGATGCTATATGCATGGTTGCCTGATTGTCACAAAATAATGACATAGGAAGAGTTGTAGGAACACCTAAATCACACAGAAGACATTTAAGTCATATCAACTCACACGCAATTGAAGCCATTGCATGATACTCAACTTCGGCACTTGATCTGGCGATGATAGTTTGATTCTTACTCTTCCATGTGACCAAGGTTCCATCGACAAATGTACAGTAGCCAGTGGTGGAATTGCGATCGATTGCATTCCCTGCCCAATCAGCATCACAATACCTCATGATTTGTGTGTTGTCATTCTTCTTCATGATGATACCACGACCCACTAATCCTTTTAAGTAGCGTAAGATCCTTTTAACAAGGGTCAAATACTCAAGTGTCGGGGAGTGCATGAATTGGCTCACAATACTTACAGAATATGTGATGTCAGGTCTAGTGATTGTTAGATAGATCAACTTACCAACCAGTCGCTGGTAATAACTTATATCTGTGAGTGGCGTGCCTTTCAAGCTAGGTTTGAGCTTGCTGTCAAGAGGGGTAATGACTGGTTTAGCATCGCTCATGTTAGCTTCCTTGAGCAAATCTAGGATATATATTCCTTTGGTTAAGAAATAGTCCCTTGAATATTAGTCCTTAATTCAAGGAATAAAACAAGGACCTTAATTCAAGGTATTTGTGATTTTTCCTATAGACAAAAGTTGGAAGGGAAAGAAAGGTACATATAAAACCGCCGATTCGATTTCATCTGACATTAATTTTATTTTTTCCTTTCCTACAACATTTACATTCTCACCATTTGCAATTGAAACTTGAGAAGGATTTGCTAATTTTTCAAACTTATAAGACTTTGACACATGGTTTGTCATATGATTTGTGGCACCTGAATCTACAACCCAAAAATCATACAACATATTTATTTTAAGAGCAGTTTTAAAGGCTTCTATGATACCTTGCATGTCTTCTTGTGGTATGAGTTTTGTATATGCCAAGAAACCCACAAACCTGCCTAGCAATGCTGTCGAGTTTCCTTGTTCTATGCTATCCACACAATCAATTCTAGCTCCTCATGTCTTGCTTTGAAGATACAACATAAACTCATTCATGAGTTCAGCTGGATTCGTTGTAAAGTTCTTGAATGAATCAAACCCATTAAAGGTAGAGGCAAAAGCATGATTTGCACAATGTGCAGTACGATTCACTTTCTATAAACCCTTATCCTCTATAAAATTAGGTTTTAATTCTGAATGTAAAATCCAACATGTGTCCTTAACATGGCCCGTATAGGTGCAATGTTGACACTTCAAGTTTGGATGCTTCCCTTTGTACTTCCTCTCATTGGTTAGATAGGATCTTACCTCAGGTGCACTAGTCATTGTATCCTTGTTCACGACTTTCCTCCTTACTTTTTCACGTTGAATTGTCGAACATACATTGGTGAAGGAAGGAAGGTCAGTATTCATGAGTATGTGGCATCGTATATCTTCATATGTTGAATCAAGACTGGATAGAAGTTGAAAAATCTTATCTTCTTCCACTCTCCTTCGTAGCAAAGCTACATCGGTTGTATGAGGATGATATATTTCCAACTCATTCCACATGCTTTTCATGCTTCCTAATAGTTGTACAAAAGGCTTTCCATCTTGTTGCAGATCTGAGATGTCCTTCTTTAATTGAAAAACTCGTGCAATATTGTTTTGACTTCCATACATTTCCTTGATCGTCTCCCATAGTTGGTATGTAGATTTAGAGTAACTTAATATTTCAGCTAATTTACATTTCATGGAATTTAGGAGCTATGACATAACCAACTGATCCTTACTAAGCCATGATTCATTGGTTGGTGAGGAAACATCAATTATTTCGATGCTTCCATTTATGAACCCCAACTTGGACCTTCCACCTAGAGCCAGAGACATTACTCTTGATCAAGGCAAGTAATTAAACTCATTCAACACAACTGAGCTTAATCTTTGATTTGGGTTGACATCCACCTCATGCATATTCATGAAGGAAAGCACTGATGAACTTTCAGCTTCTGACCCTAGCGGCTTGTCTTCAGCCATTTCAAAGATTGAAGATGCTAAGATAATAATAAAGGAGAAGAAAGTTAATTTTCCTGCTCTGATACCATGTTGAAAAAACAAGAATTAACTCTATACAAAAGAGTTCTCTAGTTTGTATTATTTTCTTCATGTTTTCATTACAATTGTATAGCTATTTATAAGGAAATTTTACTCTTTTAATTACTCTCTAAATTAAGCATTCCTTGATTTATTCTTTGAATTAAGGATTCCTTGTTTTACTCCTTGAATTAAGCTCCTTGTTTTATTCTTTGAATTAAGCTCCTTATTTTACTCCTTGAATTAAGCTCCTTGTTTAATTCCTTGAATTAAGCTCCTTGTTTTATTCCTTGAATTAAGCTCTTTGTTTTATTCCTTGAATTAAGCTCATTGTTTTATTCCTTGAATTAAGGTCTTTGTTTTATTCCTTGAATTAAGGACTAATATTCAATACAATGTGAGATCCAACGTGAAATCAAAGAAGTGCTTACGAACATTTTGGAAGCTAGTTTCACTTGCTTACGATGAATTTATTTATTCTCTAACCTCTATATTGATGTGGAGTGTTAAGAGTCAGAGAGGATGGTAAAAAGGATACATTTGGTATCCTGTAGGTTGGTATTCCTCCAGTTTGTTGCTTTTGTCCAAAGGTTCGGTTGCATTGAGTTTTATTATTTATTTATTTTTTCTATCTGAAAATTCAATTTAATTACGTATTTTATTAGCTAGAAGAGGTAAATAGATAATTAGTGAAATTATGAAAAATTAATTTTTTTTGCAGATGCTCAAGCATGCAATCACGTGTAAATAAAGTAATGTAAAAATATAAATCAATATGAGATTTTAAGGTAAAAATAACTTAGGCCACACCAATGACTTAAGAAAAAATTATCGATCAATCGGATCATCTAACTATTCACTATGAAAATAATGTTCAATTACAAGACTATAACTCAAACTATCCATCATGGTAATGCTCCAAAGTAATCTACTTATAAGTTTTTGCTTTCTATAAGCAAAGTGTTGGAATCCAGACCAATATTCTGACAACTTGAGTCATACAAGCAATCGAATCTGTGCAAACATCACCTGAAACGTTAGCAAAATAACATAAGTATAAATACGTATCCTAGAGCAAATTCAATAACGAATAACTCTAACTAGATGATTTAATAATATATAAAATAAATCAAAATCAACTAACAACCTTAAAACAATACGTGTAAGCATAATATCAGAAATATTATAGACTTGTAAATCAATTAAACATAATCACAAAATGTTTGATAAATTAGTTAAATGAAAAAACCTACTTGAATAGTTTTTTTGTAAAACAAAAGAGAAAGATTAAGATAAAGAGAATAAAGCTATTCTATGGTTAATAAATTTGTATGCTTTTGTTTGTTTAAATAAAGTATTTTGAAGCGGTCTAAGTAATATTACTATTATGTCCATAAAATCATTTAAAAGAGTTTTAAATAATAAGGACAATATAGTAATAAACCAATTCAATTAGAGTTAGAAATATATTTTAAAATTAAAGCCTTGGTCACTCGATCAATTTAACATATGCTCGAACAATCGAACACATAGTTTGATTGATCGATCTAACTACGGTTAAAACATGCTCGATCGATCAAATCAATTCTCGATTAACCTAGTGTAACAAATAATTAATTCTGACCAAGTTAGATCGATCTAGGTAATTAATCTATCAATCTAGTCAATTGAAAAATTAAATCAAGAATTTTTAAACTGAATAGATCGATTCTAGATTGATCTACACACTTCGATCGATGTAGACATGTCTCGATTAATCGAGTAGTCTAAATTCAAATTATTCTTGTGTATCTAATATGGAATCGAATATACATAAGAACATAGATATATTTGAAATGTGTTCATTGAAGCTCGATAGTTTCTTTGACTTGAAATATTATTAAAATACATGACTAGAAACTAAAACTATATTTGTATGTTTCTTTCACGAATATCATCAACACTCACATAAACCTTACAATCTTCTCATTTGGCATATTCATATAACAAAATCTCTCTCTCACTACATAACGCTATCAGGAAAAATAAAATTTTTATATAGTGAAACCATCCTATGATCTGATGAAATAATCTTTGATTGAATCTCGAAAGCTCATGTATATACTGAAAAATAGAAACATAAATAACTAAACAATTTGTTCTAAAAGACGCATTGTTAATCACTTTAGCGTATATAACAATAAAAAAGTGAAGAATATTCATAAAAGTGAGAAATTATTAGATAGAAATTAAGAACATAACTCCCCGTATATGTAATATTTTTTTTAAAAATATTTCAAAGTTAATTTTTAAAGTAATTCTTCCCCTAAATGAAATATCCATTTTTTATTTATCTTCAATTAAAGATTCAATTTTTAAATTTTTAAATTTTTTATTTTTTCTCCCCATTTTTATCACACGAATAAACCACCAAAAAAATAAATTTTGTATTTTTAATTAAAATGGATGTGAAATCTCATAATAAATTCCAAAAAATAAAAACAGATGAAACACAAACTATCACATGTAGTAAATGTAGTGAATTGATTAATATGATCCAAGGACATCCCAAATAAATATAAATTACACTTAAAAATATGAAAACAACAAAATATATTGACTTCTAAACACAATAATAAAACAAGAAAAAATAAAAATAAATCATTGTCCTGAATGAGAAAATCCATAATGTGGGTGGATGTCTTTAATCATGAAAAACATTGTTTCTTGACGTTCATCCATGGTTATCATTCTTTGTTCCTTAGTATTCACTTGATATTTCAATGTTCCCATTCTTGTTAGCATTTGATGTTCAAATAAGTCCAGATGAAAAGGTTCAGAAGTAAGTATATTCTCAATATGCTCATCTCTAAAAATGCCATATGTAGCTCCTCCATCACTTGTATTAGCTTCGACGACTCCTACTATATTGCTACTAACATCAATGGTTCTTTGTATTTTAAAAATCTAGACATATGATCTTAAGATGATTGACTTTCCAATATCATCCATCAGTCAAATCGAATCTGAATCCCTTATTGGAGGCACACCTATACCAAAAATCATTTGGGTGATGAGACAACGATAAGGAAGCTTGATCCTTGAGCTAACTATCTGAGATTGATTTATTATTTTGTCTTCAATTACTATGTCTACATTGAATGCTCTTCTTTTTCCAATATAATATAAAATCTTAGCATGTTGGTATCTAATCCCAACTGAGTACTTGGATGGAAATACGTTAGCGTAGACCATTTTATTTAAACCCCGATAAAAGGGAGTAAATTCATCCAAAATGTTCAATTGTTAGGCATTATGATCAATATTGGTGAACCAAAAAGTTTTATCAATAAATCCTCATTGGGCAGAGATATCAACAGTTTTATTTTGGATAAAAACCTTGTAAATATTTGGCCCAAGGTGATGAATTTTTGGATCAATGTTAGCATACAATTCATGAATTAGATAGGACAAAATAATTAGAGGGTGTGAACAGTGATTTCCAACCAAGAGCCATAGTGGCTCCTGTGATTTTAATTTCGTGAAATTCATTCTAGGTAATTCCACATTCAAATAAAGTAAGAAATTTAAATAAAATATTTTGATATGTCAATTAAAATTTGTCATCCCATCATTGGAACGAATATGGAGCTAGATCATTGGGAGGAATATCGCATCTTCTAGCAATCATTTTAAAAATCGAGCATAAATCCCAAAAAACAACGATAATACCCCTTGACTAAAAATTAACCAAAGTGATAAAAGTTTCCCAAGAAAATACATAAACAAGATCAATGAAACATTGTTGGGAAGAAATTGCATAATCAAACTCGAAGAAGGTGTTTGTTTGGCAAGAAAATGAGAAAATAGGATTGTAGCGATTTCTGCTCAAATATGATGTTTTGTATGGATTGATGCTATAAAAGTAATTAATAATCAATTCTAAGTAAAATAGGGACAAAAATGAGTATTATTGATGGATTTTAGAGTGAAAATCGAAATGGGCCACAACAAGGGT
Organism: Hippophae tibetana; assembly: GCA_037013495.1. Classification (NCBI taxonomy): domain Eukaryota; kingdom Viridiplantae; phylum Streptophyta; class Magnoliopsida; order Rosales; family Elaeagnaceae; genus Hippophae; species Hippophae tibetana. Next base: position 67,477,456 of record CM072807.1, on the reverse strand, counting down.
TTTTAGGGTTCATGGGTGAGAGGAAAAAGAAGATGAGTATATAAACTAAACCCGTTTGATTGATCGATCGACATTTATATTTTGATTGATCTATAATAATTTCGATCGATTGAAAATAATTATTTATGAAAATTGTAAAACCCCCTTAAGTCTTATATCAACTCAATTTGTTCACGTAAACACTCAAAAAAATATAATAAAAATAAAAAATTCAAACAAAGATTTAATAAAAATACATTTTTTTAAATCAAGATAGTAGATTTATTCAAAGATGAAATTCACTTAAATAAACAATTTCAAGATAAAAATCATTCTTTAACAAAATTGAATTATTCACAGTATGCATAAGTATTCTCATAAAACATACATATATTCACATATGATGATATATTGACAATCGGTCAAAGTCAAATAAATATTGAAACTATAACAATATGTCAATTAGTTCATTTATGATTAGTTATGAAAGATTTAAAGAGTCGAGCATCAATTATCATGAAAACATTTAGTTGAATTCATACTTACATATAATAAAATATTTCTTACTAAGTGAGAACTTTATTAATTAATAATATATATTTTTAATTTCCTCTCATTATTTACGTGAGAGATTGGTTATTTATTTTTCTATTTGCATAACTATTTATGACTCTTTCTTTTTATATATCCAATTATTGTTTTTGTATATAGCTATTTCTTTTATCATGTTATTTTTATTTTGCGAAGAAAATAAGCACGAGCTAATATACCTAGTATGATGAATTTCACACTATTATGAGGTAGTCCTCTCCACTCATTAAGGTAGGTTTCACACATCACAGTAGGTAGCCCCTTCAAAAATGTGTCTTTCTATGGCAACATTTTATATAGTGAAAGATAGAGTTCAACCATAATATTTATAGTCAATGTTATCTCAAGTTCTAAAATCTTACATAATTAATTATAAACTTCAAGCATAACATATTTATGTGTCTAGTGAACATGTGAGTGAGTTCTTATAAAACATCGTTCACCATATGTATGAAAGAATACAAATGTAAAGAATCAGATACTCGATTGAACAATGAATAATTAATCAAAGTAAATCAAATTATGTAAAATATTTATTTTCTTAATCCAAAATAATATTTAAAGTTTTTTTCAATGTTAGAACAATTCTATTCCCTTTTTTTAAAATAACAAATTTTAAATAAACTAAAAAAAATTAAGAATCAAACAACTAAATTCAAACTTGAAAATAAATAGTTTAAGCTAATCAAATTAACATACTCACCTAGTATTAATCAAGCACAAAATAAAAATTTGTAGGTGAAAGAAAGAGACAATTAATTTAAAAACAATATTTCCTAATCTAATTTTTCTTGAATTTTGGCTTTGTAATATCTTTGAGTTTAGATTTAGTTCATTTAATTATTTTTTTAATTATTATTGGGTTTATCCTTATTTTTGTCTTTACTTTTTCCTTTTCCTCATTAGGGGAGATGCAACATACACATATTGATGATGAAAATTAATTCTAGAATATTAAGCATGAAAGACATTGTTAAAATATGGATATTTCACAAGAAATCTGTAATAAGATCTAATATAACCTTTTCTACCACAATTATGACAAACATGTCCAAATTGAACATGTTTTTCAATCACAAGTGCAATTGCACTTGGAGTATACTAAGTAATAATAGGAGTAAGATTAGAAGGTCATACCAAATTGGTTCGTGATGTTGAAGGTACATCATGTAAGGAAGACATCTATGAAGGTTTTACAATTTAGTGGATTATGAAAAAGATGACGTAGTGTGCTCAGCTACATATCCTAGCCCTCTCTTGTCTCCAGCTGGCTTTCCATAATTCAAAATTTTATTCAATCTTTCAGCTCTAATGGTTAGACTTTTTATAGCTTCCTTGGATTGTTCAAGTTCCTACACTAGATTATGTTTTTTTTTGTTCTAAACCTGCAAGACTTGAATTCAAAACATTAGCATGCTTAGACAGATCAAGATTATATTTTTCAAATAACGATGAATTTCTTTCATAAAATTTTAGTTTTTCATTGAATTTAGTTACTTCTACAAGCAACTTATCTTTATCTCTTTTGTATACTACAAACTCTCTGAACATTTCTTCTATACTAGTGCCATTAAATTTTTAAAGTAATAATTCAATGTCAATTTTCTCATTGTTTGGATAAGTATCAAACTTACTAAAGTATACCAATGGTTGCAACAAATGCTAAATAGTTGGTGTTATTATTTTTTGAATCAACTAGATCTTTGTTCACTTTCAAAATCAATAAGTGTAGTATTGAAGGCTATTCCAGTTTGGTTCTTCTTATTTGTACAATCAACTATAAAGTGATAAAAACCCATACATTCAAAATATTGAGATTTAGTGGGTTTAGATTTCTTATCATTAGAGCTTATAGATTTAAGTTTTTTTAGATTCTGATCCTTTCGATGATTTGATTATCCTTTGTTTTGATGATTCTTTTTATTAAAGATTATGTTTAATCTTCTAGTAAAGAGTGTCAATTCTACATTTTCGTTGTCACTTTATTCAATCAATACAATTTTTAAGGCAACACATTTGTTCTTTGTAGGAATACCAAAACTCATCTCAAAAGTGAGAATTAAACCAACTAGCTCTTTAATTTTAATGGTGTTCACATATTTGCTTTCATTCATCGCAACAATTATTGCGTGGAATCAATTTGGTAAATAACACAATATTTTTATGACTAACCTAAATTTCTCAATTTTCTCACCAAATATTAGCAAAAGAGTTAATAATATCACTTAATTTAGCATAAAATTAAAAAAAGTTTTCATCTTATTTTTTTTAAAGATTTTCAAATTGAGTACCAAGCATATGAAGTTTAGTTATTTTAACTAACGTGGTTTCTTCACGAGAAACCTCTAAAACCTCACAAACATGCTTAACATTATCAACATGAGAAATATAATGAAACGTATCAGCAGACATAGCATTGAAAATAACATTAATATATTTTTGGTTCTAGCTGCTAGTGCTTATCAGCATTCCCGCTTTCCATAATGACTCATAATTTGAACTTGCCCATTTCCATCACTAGATATACATCCTCATGAACTCCTATCCTCATTCCTTCCATATTCCCATCAATCCTCCACCTTGTTCAACAAAGTTCTCCTATTGCTTCTGCTCAAAATTTGTCACTCTCTTCGAATGACACTACTGTTGATATTTCTCTAAGTTTCTCAGCCTAAAAGAAAATATCAACGTAGGTAAGGCCCTAAGAACAAACAATTTGTGGGTACTAAAGTAGTTCAATGTGGTACCAAGAAAAGAAAAGCTGAAGTTGTTACAACAAAAGGAAACAAAAAATTACCTTCTGTTGGTTCCTCGGGTTGCTTCAAAACCGGTCTCTACTAATCTTCAACATTCAATAAACTTTTAATTCTATTAATTTGAGCAATGCTTCCTCTGGTTTATGTGCTATATTGATTGATATAATTTGTACTGTCATTGATAGAGATATGGTTTCTTCAGGTGTTATTATAGCAGCTACTACAATCACCTCTTAACCTACTACCTCTATAATTCAAATACGCGAGGAAGATGCCCTTATCAAGCTCCCAACTGAAAAATGAAGATATTATCTTGGAATTATCATGGATTAGTTAAATCCTCATATATTAAATATTTACTTAGGATGGTTAATACTTATAATTCCGATTGTATCTTTATTTTGGAAACTAAAGCTAGTAGTAGATATTGTGTTAATATTCAACAATGTTTAGGCTATTTTTATTGTTTTTGTGCACCTGCCTTGGATAGTGCTAGAGGTTTATGTATCATATGAAAACTAGGTGTTCAACTTTCTCTTGTGGCTTTTGATCAATATGTTATTGCTCTTGAAATTTGTAATTTTGTTTTCAATGAAATAAAATGGAACTTGTATTGATGTTATTCCCCCTGTTATAAGAATATTAAAGAAAACTTTTGCACAAATCTTATATCTCTCATTAGTACGTCTAATGGTAATTAGATTTGCATTGGGGACTTGAACGAGGTCTTAAATCAAAGTGAAAAATGGGGGATTTACATATTATCACTTGGCCGAATAGATTAAGGGAATTCATGGATGACGTTGAAGCTATTGTTTTGGTTTTTTTTTTCTACCTTCTACTTGGACTAATAAAAGAAAAAGCAAATATAATATCAAACAAAGGATTAATATAACTCTTGTTTCTCTAATATGGATCAATCTTTTCCCTAATACTTCTGTAAATAATATAAAAATTAGAGCTTCAGATCATATTCTTATTCTTTTATATATGTATATTCCTTTGAATCCTACTAATAAATCCTTTAGATATTATGCAATTTGGAGTAGGGATCCTTCTAGCAAGAATATTATCAATCAAGCTTGAAAAAGTAATGAGAATCTAGATATTCAATCTTATTTCCGTTTAAATTCTATTGAATTAACCAAAGATTTCAAATAGTGTAACAAGAATTATTTTACCTATTATGAAGATATATTAAAAGATACTGAAGTTCTCTTGAAAATAAGCTTTTGAAGGATATTGATGAGTATCAAAGTAGAATTGAAAGAATTTAAAAGCAAAAATCTAGAGAAATTTGGTTACTTCAAGGTCATAATACAAGTTTTTTCATACTTCAATTTTGATTAGAAGAAGAATAAATATCATTTTTAATATCAAATATATTGATGGTCGATGGTTTTCAAACAAACATGATATTGGTTCTTATTTTTTCAATCATTTTAATGATGTCTTTAAGTTCTCTTATAATGATTTTTCCTGTTTAAATAATGAATTTTTCCTCTGTTTACTCAGTGTATTTCACTTGAAGATAATAATGATCTTTTCAGCATTCTACAAGTGGGTGAAATCAAAAATAAGCTATTCAAGATAGGTTCTTTTAAGGCTTTTGATCCTGATGGTATTCCAACTTTTAATTATAAGAATTATTGGGATATTTTTGGTAAAAGTGGTAATTCTTGTTCAAAACTTCTTCACAATTGAACTTTTCAATGTAATTCTAAATAAAACTTTTATTACTTTAATTGATAAAGTCAATAATTCTTATCAAGTTTTCTAATTTTGTCTCTGTAATTTTTCCAATGTCATTTATAAGATCATTTCTAAAATTCTTTCCAATAGAATCAATGGCAATCTAAATAAATTTATTCTCCCTTTTCAATCAACTTTTGTTCTTAGTAGATGGTTTTCTAAAAAAAATTATTATTGCTTAAGAAGTTGTTCTCATATCAAAAGTAGTTGATGGGAATTAAAATGGATATGCAAAAATCTTATGACGGTTGAATTTTATTATCAAAATAATGAGACTTTTTGGCTTCTTGGAAAAAATTTATAACCTAATTTATACATGTCTTAGCATTGTATCTTATTCTTTATTACAGATGGTATTACTTTTGGCAATTATCCCGGGTAGAGTTTAAGATAAGATGATTCTTTATCTCTTTACTTGTTTATTATTAGAGCTGAAGCCTTGAATAGATTACTTATTTCTACTAAGTTAAATTTAGATTTTTATGAAATTAAAATTGATAAGAATACTCCTACTATTAGTCATTTATTGTATGCAAATGATTTAATTCTTTTATGTTTGGAAAATATGTAGGAGATTAATATTATTCATTAACAATTGTTCATATATTTTGCTTAGTCAAATCAGAAGGTTAATTTATCCAAATCCTATATTTTCTATTCAAGAAATGTATCTAGTTATCTAGGATCACAGTTTAAATCTCATTTGGATATTCTAAAGGCTTCAAGAAGAGTTAAATATCTTAGTCATAATTTATCTCTTTACAGAAAGAGAACTACATAATTTAAAATAATTATTGATATACTTGTTTACTTTCGAAGGCTCGTAAGTTGATATATATATATATATATATATATATATATATATTAAATCTATTCTTTTATCCTTATCAACTTATTTTTTAAGTATTTTCAAATTTTCTAAAATGCTTTATTAAAAGGGTGATTTTATCCTAAGAAAATTTTGTTGGTGTTTAAACTTTGAGAAGAAGAATTCAAGTTTTTGGCTTATAAAAGTTGGGATTAGATTTGTTTTCCTGAAGATGTTGTGGTTTACGCTTTGTAAACTTAAAGACTTCAATTTAAGTCTTATTTCTAAATTAAGATGGGAATTTCTCAATAATAATAACAAATCTTAGTTCAAATGTTTTATTTTAAATATGAATAGTTTAAAGATTTTCTTAACTATGAAATTAGATCATCTTATTTTTTCATCTAGAAATGTATTTGTTCTTCTAGAGACTTGTTAAAAGCTAAAGCATGCATAAATATTAGAGATGGTAAATTGATTGATATTTGTTGTGATTCTTGGATTCTTTTGACTAATGATTTTAAACCTCATTCTCCTTTAATTTATCTCAATCAATTGCATCATTTCCCTACTAAGATTCATGATCTTCTTAATGCTCATAATATTGATTGAAATGTTTAGTTAATTAATCATATTTGGGTTATGATATGTGTTCTTTTCTTACAAGACTTCCCAGTTGAAAACAAAATGGATTTCTAATTTTGGATACTAATTCTAAAGATAATTTCAACACTAAGTTTGCTTACAAAGAAATAATTTCAGGTAGAATCCCTATTGTTTATTCCTCCTCCTAAAAACTAATTTGGAATTTGAAAATTTATGATAGAATTAAGATTTTTATTTTGAAAACTTATTCTAATTGTCTTCCAACTAGATGTAACATTGCTTTAAGAATTCCTTTATGTGATTTGTTGAGTCATTTGTATCACATTCATCCCAAAACATCAAATAACATTTTTGTTAATATCAAGTTATCCATTCTATTTGGGCTCATTCGTTTTTTACTTTTAAGTTAAAAGATTTATATTTTCTATTTTTGGATGATGTTTTCAAAAAAAATCTTCAAATCTAGAAATATTATTATTCCTGTTAGTTGAATTTATATTGAGTTCATCTTTTATGTCTTTCTTTCACTTAAATATATTTAGAAGTCTAGAAATTATCTTATTTTTAATTCCAAATTTCTTAATTTTGATCTTATCTTATCCAATTTAAATTTAAGATTTTCTAGCTAAGTATTATTAGTTATAATTTAAAAAGTAAATTTTTTTCATAGACTTATGTTTAAAGATTTTCATTCTCTTCACCACCACCTATTTTTCGAAGAAAATTACTTAGAGGAGCTATTAAAATAAATTTTGATACTGTTATTTTTAACACTAATTTTACTTTATAAAATATTTTAATAGACAAATAAGGGGTTGTTAGAGTAAATTCTTTTTAGATAATAGTGCAGAATTAGGTGAAGCTGTTTTACTTTTCTCCATGTAGGTTTTAGAGAGAAAAAATTCAAAACTGTTTATTTTGAAAAGTGATAACAAAAATGTTATAAAGGTCTTAATGTGTGACGATTTTCAAATTTTTTGGAGGCACAAATTTTCATAAATCAAGCTAAATCGTTATTGGAAATTTCTAGCATGTTTATTACTTCTTGGATTCCTAGATGGGTTAATGTTGCTCATTTTTTAATTAAATAGGCTTATGATAGTTTTGTTCAGGGTTTTATTCCAAGTCATATTTTACCCCAATAATTTCCTACTATAATTTGTAATGATTCTAATTATTGATAATATTTTTTAAGATTTAAAAAAAAAATATGTTGGTACCCAAATTTTAGTATATGCTTTGTTCCTAAACTTTTTACTTTTCACACAACCTAACCTTCAACAAAATTTCTAAAGGCACCCATCATTTATAAAATTTAAAATGCTTAAAATAATCTTGAATGAAATTACTTTTAAACACGTATACTCTTTGGCCAGTATATCTCTCCTTATTTTTCTTTTTTGATTCATCCTTAATGACGAAAATTTATTGTTTAAGCATTACATGCTCACAGCAAAGATACAAATCTGAAAAACCAGAATCAACTTTATGAAAAGATGAGAATGAAACAAAGGAATGGAAATAAAAATGTAGATGATGGTTTTTAGAAGAAAAAAGCGAGCCTTATGGACATTAGTGGACAATTTAGGTAATTCATATAAAATTTTGGGTGTTTATTGAGTAACTCTTAAAATTTTCAAAAATGGGTAAGGAGTGTGATGAGATGGGTGTGGCTTGAGATGAAATAAGTGTGCTTTTAGAATCTCTCATTTTAATAATTTCACACATTTAATTGAATTTTGAATTCTCTTAGAAGTCTTGATGTTTTCGTTCTCAAGGCAAAACACCGTGAAAATATGGTTTGTTTCACGCTTGTCATGTGAAACCAAGTGAGTCCCTCTTTGATCTTTTAAACATAACTGTAACCCAACACCAAATTTGATAACGAAAGGAAAAGATAGCAAACAAAATTGCTAAAAATGAAATGACAAGTTAAAAACAGCTCTTTTAAAATTTGAAGTGAGTTCTCGGTAATCTTTCATTTTTTAAAAGTGGGTTTACAAAGAAAACTGCCATCATCAAAAATCAACTTGGCTAAGACGTCAAAAAGAAATATTCTATATGGCTAGAAAAACGTAATGAAATTCATACTGATACAGGACCACATTCTTTGATACAAATCGCAGGATATACAAGTCCGTTTACACTTGACAACTCAATAATGCAATGGAAATATTAAGGTGTCAATATCAATACAAATAATGACGGTATTTATACTAAGTGTGCTATTTCACAAAAAAGGGACCAAAGAACAAAACAATAGCCTTTTCTCTCATTCAATGAATCATCTAAGCTAATGCGACCACTTTCTGGTACTCTACATCAACTAATCATTCCAAAATAAACAGATCCATATGGAATCCCAATAACTCCCTGGGAGATCCTTTGTGCAAACATTTTACCAAACAAAGAATGAACGAACCGTCTAGCATGAGAACAGAAGAGGAGAGAGAAAGGATACATACTATTAAGGAATCTCTCTACTGTCTTAACGGAAGAAAGCATCCCTTGTTGATGCATTTCAACTTCAATCAAGATTCCACAATCATTGAGGGAGCTGGTGAGAACACAAAGCATTTTTTCTTTTCCCTTCAAATAAATGTTGCGCTTGTTAGATGAAGTTACTTTATGTAGAAAAACTCATAAAGATTCAAAAAGGCTCCTCGGAGTTGAACTTATTCCAAGCTTCCTGTTACCAAAGCAAACAAACATTTTAGTCACAGCCAATTATAAAACCGAAATCTAACGGGGAACAGAGCACATGTTATATGAGAATTAAAATTATTGCCCTTATACGTTGAATGGCAACTGATTACGTACCTTAAGAAGGTCAAACACCTTTTCGGCAATATATTTCTGCTGAAGATTGGCTCCTTTCTGTTGAACCTTATCAGGATGAATGCACAAAGTTGCTTTCCTGTAAACTTTCTTAACTGAAGCTCCGGTAATCATATCGGTCAAAGAAACTGGCTGCCAACCGCACTCAGGCCAAAGAACCTGATCACCATTCAACAGTTGTACACAAGATCAATAAAAACTTGTTATGACATTAAACTATCTTATAAAAACTACAATTCTAAAAGAATACCACCGCCCACCACCAAAAATTTTGAAAAAAGAAGGCAAAGTGGAGAGAGAGAAGAAAACAGAAGCCAACATAAGCCTAGAGCCAAGAAATGATAAAAGGGATGTCATGCAAAAAAAGGAAATCTAAACTAACAGATTACTTTTGTCATGCAATAGCAAGCTCCATCTTACAATTTGAATTTTATGTGATGTCTGAATCAAGGTACAGAACCAGAAATGGTGATCTTATTCTGTACAAGCTTATTACGATTTTCCCTATAGAAACTTGAAAATTTATTGCTGCTTAACTTGCTTCAATATTAACTATAAACAAATGCTTTCTGCAGGTTATGTACAACTTTTAAACTGGAAGATGGTCACTCTGGCTGGATTTTGTGAAACAGTGTGTGCAATCAATACAAGCATTAAATAAGTTTATGCTTTAGGCATCAAGAACAATATCAGTGGAGGAGAAGCTCTTCATCCAAGGGTGAGTTAAACATACATATTGCATGGTCGACAACAGGGCACGTACATTGCCCTCTTTTCCTGCAGACCAACGCTTGATTTCAACATCCAGGGTTTCAGAAATCCTCTGAAAAAAGCACAAAAACATGAACCAGTTAAAGAAATCCATCAACCTCGTACTAGCTCCAGAAGTTGCTTTGCTAAGATTCATGAAGACCATTTTAAAGCTGATGAATAATTACACTAAAGTCATACATAAAAGACATTTTACATTGACCGAACAAATATATTTGTATAGGACTTTCTACTTTTCCTTATATTAGAGCTTGCTTTATTTTGTTTATTTTTCTTAAGAAGCTGGTTTGTTAAGCTTCATCAAGAGCATTTTAAGGTAGATGAATAACTATGCCACAATCATACTTAAAAGGACATTTTCCATTAGCCAACCAAGTATATTTGTATAGGACTTTCTATTTTTCCTCACATTAGAGCATGCCTTATTTTGTTTATTTTTCTTAAATCTTCCATGCAGTTTCATAAATTGGATTCTGCCCGAGAATTCTCTCAACAACAATATGCCAAAAAATTCATTCATTCAAATGCATCTACAGTCCCAAACTGAAAATGCATAACTTGTACATTTTCACCATTTTCGTTCCCTGCCTTCCCTTCCCCTCCTTCCACAATTTTTAAAAAAAATTATATCAGATTTCCCATCCATCAAGTTAGTTTCATATAAGAAAACCTTCGGTTCGCTTACTTATTGAAAATATTCAAGCATCCTTAGTAGATATTGACACAACCCTAACAGGAACAAAGGTGAAATAAGGAAAGAAGAAAATAAGAGGATTAATAGAAAAAAAAGAACAAGATTTACATGTCTCTCTGCTTGTTCCCTCTGATTTTGAAGGTCTCGCTCATTCTTTTCTGCTAGTGCTCTTGCCTGTAAAATTGTCAACAAATTGATCATCAGGGACACTTTGATAACACCAGTGAGTTTAAACTCTAGCTCTAGATGAAGCAGTACAAATACTTCACCTATTTTGTCTACTTATGATACTAGAAAAGTATTAACTTTATTGACAGCAGTACATACCGCACGCTCCTGGGTCCTTTGTTGGCGTTCCAGTCTGGCCCTTCGTCGTTCTTCACTTTCCCCTTCAACTTCTTGGAACTCACCAGATGATGGAGCAGCTTCATCACACTAAAAAAGTTTAGCTCACAGAACAGACAAGAGGGTTGGCAAATATATTATTATAAAATGTATTGTATTTGTGAGTTGAGAACTACCCCCAAATATTGACGAAAGGTCATCAGCAATATTTGCAGTTGAAGACACTTTCCTTGTGTTTGTATAAGATACACTAGAGGCCTTCAGTATTTCAGACTGTTGCTTGGGCTGAAATTTATTACCAAATGAAGGGTTCTGCTACATACAGACAGTATCAACAATACAAAATCCAATTTCTAAGAGAATAAATTACAACATTAGGTCACTCACTGATGAGTTTGTCCTAGGCCTGGGAACAGTACTAGCTCGACCCATGCTAAAAAACGATTCAAGATCATTTTCATTCTTTTGTTGGCTTGCCCTTGCAGCTGCAGCAGCTCTTTCTCGGGCTTCTGCAGCAGCTCTTTCGACAGAAACTCGTTCTGCTCTAGCGCGTGCTTCAGCTTCAGCTTTTGCTGCAGCAGCTCTCTCCCGTCCTTCCCTTTCCTTCGGCTCTGCATTTGCTCGTTCTGCAGCAGCTTTTTCTGCTCTTTCTCTTGCCTCTGCTGCTGCCCTTTCACGTGCTTCAGCTTGGACTCTTTGAACTGCAGCCCTTTCAGCACGTTCTCGTGCTTCAGCATTTGCCCTTTCTACGGCAGCCTTTTCAGCCTTATTTCTCTCAGCTCTTAGCCGTGCTTCAGCAGCTGCTCTCTCACGTGCTTCTCTAGTAGCTCTCTCCACAGCTTGCCTAGCTTTTTCCCTTTCCATTTCCCTTTCAATTTGTCTTATTCTCTCCCTTTCCTTTTCAAGCTGCCTTAGCTCTCTCTCTTTCTCTTCCCGTTCCTTCTCTCTTTTAAGTCTCCTTTGTTCTATTTCTTCCTCTTCCCTTTCCCCATAAAGCTGTTCATGGTCCCATCTTTCCTGCTTCTCCCTTTTGCTGTCATCTTTTTCCACATGTACTTCCCTACTTCTAGCAACCATTGCACTCTCCCTTCCTCTCACTTCCTTAGCATGCCTGAATTTAGCCTCAGCTCTATCCATTGCATCCTTCGTAGCTGCAGCAGCTGAGTTCATTTCCAACTCTTCACCAGCAAGATCATTTCCACATTCATCAACATTATTTTGATTCCTTCCTGTAGCAAAATCTTCAAGCCCATCTACCGGAGTTGTAGAGTTCCTTATTGAAGAAGGAGCTGACTTAGGAATATTAGGATTTTGCTTTGAATTTGGAAAAGAAGAGAAGTCATTAGGCTTTCTTTTTGGGTTCATGGAAGAAGAAGTCGATCCTACCTTTGAGATCTGTACAGGTCTTGAAGGTGGTGGTCTTGAAGGTGGAGGAGCGCTAGTAGGTTGAGTGAAAAGGGGAATATCAAAAACAGTAAGCCACACATCTTCAGATGAGTCCAAGTTTTCTTCATATCTTGTAGATATGCCCCCATGCATATTTGAATCCCTAACACTAGCACTTGCATAGGAAGGGCTAGGTGTAGTTTGACTAGAATATTTATTTGTATTAATTGAAGCAGTGGGCATATCAAACATAGTTTGACGAGAATCCAAATCATTGTCAACATGCACTTTCTTCTGTGAATGGCCATCTGGACTTCTGATAAAGGACTTCTCAGTTGGCTCTTTGCTATTAGAAAACGGTTTGGTTCCACCAGTGTTTGAATCTTCCCTTTCAGTATTTCTTTCCTTTCCCCTATTATTCCTTTGGGATGAAAAAGCTGGAATGGATTTTCCAAGTCCATCAAAAGGATCAACTTCATCATATACTACCCCATTATCAACAGATCGGGCATTCTTCATACATCCAGAATTAGAAAGCTTACTGATTTCTTCCAATGGATCACTAAAGTTTCCAGGTACTACTACAAATGGATCGTCCATCACATTGGATTTTGACTTAGTTAAATTCACAGCATTTCTTGTGGGAAAATTGGCCCCAGAAGTAGACCTGTTACATAAGCAAAATGATTCTGATGCAAAAGTTCATAAAATTTTGATAGTTATGCAAACAATGAGCATACAGTCATACGAAGTAAATATGGGTGATGAGACTCACAGAAATACAATAAATCAACCCGTAAATAACAAAGCATGTGACATTGAACACTCTGTCAGTCGACTGTATGAAGTAACACTATTTAATTCCCAGTTCTAATCTTGTACAATTACCCGAACAAATTCTTTCTTTTTTTCCTTCTTTTGTTGGAGAAGGCATGGTTTTAAAAAAATGAGAACAAATTCTTTTTTCTTTTATTTTTTTCCTTTTATTGGAGGGGCCGCATGGTTTTTAAAAACCAAGGCTTGCCTCAAGGCTTTGTTTGCAGAAAATTCACATCAAAGCTAGTATTTCTATTGTTTTCTAAGGCTCATGCCTCAAGGCATAAGTTCTAGCGTGTACATGGGCTTACACCCCTAAACTTTGCTAAAATTGGGTTTAATTGATGGGATTGAACACAAAATTGGATCCAATTTATGTTTTAAAAGAAATCTCACATCAAATTTGGCATTCCCAAGCTGATAAAAAAATCTGTCGACAACTTCTTCTTCCTCCTCTTCTGGCAACAACGACCATTACAGTTCCATCATTTTTGACCCTTTTGAATTGTTCTTAAGCTACTTATCCATATCCTAATTCCGTTTAAAAAAAAAAACTTAGCCCAACAATCTTTCCTTTTTATAGAGAAATATGTTACTTTTCTTGTTCTTATGTCTCTGCCTTTCATTTCTTCTATCGTATTGAGCATATTATTAAAGTCTTAATATTGTTTCCAAACCATCTTATGTGATTTTATTTTTTTTGCTCTTTTTTTCCTCTCTTAGTAAGGTTATATAATCTTACTTAGGTGATGTTCTATTTTTTTTTCTTTAGTTATCATTCCAAACAATGAAACATTTAATTTTGTAGATGTTGTTTGTTTATTGCTTGCAATATGATTGTTTAGAATTTTACTTGGTGATTTTGAAGTCTTTATTCAGTTACTAGATATTGTTTTGGGATAATTAATGTCTTACTACTATTTATATGTTGTTTCTTTTGAATTACACCTTGAGGCTTAAGCCTTAAGCCTTACTACATGGAAGAAAAACCCCTCAATTCTAGTTTACATCTTTTAAAACCTAGTCGGTGGTTCAATACCCAAAGTGAGATACTATAATGTTGACCATAAGGCCACATACCATAAAATAAGAGTGTGTGATTGTACTCTTAAATCATTTTATTTATATGCGAATTAGTGGTGTCCTTGCCCTTTCTACGGATTCTTCAACTGGATTCTAGCATGCATTGCATTCTGTCTGACTTACTGAGATTGAGAGCTTAGCATGTCAAAATCATAAAAAGAACCTGAAACTGAAGTTTTATGTATTTTACAGAAAACTTACTTCATTTATTTCTTAATATCAGATCCCTTTATATGTACATTTGTTATGCCTAATATACTGCAGGAAATCATTAGTATACAGTTGTAAATCACCCTGAAAATTAGGAAACTAACATCTTAAAAACAGGGGTTGGTTCCACCCTGAAAATCAAGGGTTCGTTCCATCCTAGAAATCAGGAAACTGATCATACTCCTAAGTTGATTTCCTACACTCCCCCTCAAGCTAGGCGATATATGTTTTCCAAATCAAGTGTTACATTTAACTCTGTAAAATTAGGTCGAAACAAAGTTTTGGTTAAGATATCTGTTACTTGTTGCCTAGATGGAACATAGTTGAGGGAGATCATTTTGCCTTCAATTTTCTCACTGATGAAGTGTCTATCAATTTCCACATGTTTAGTTCGATCATGGTGGACTGGATTTTGGCAATTGCAATTGGTGACTGGTTGTCACACATGATTCTAATAGATTCTAAATGTTCAACCTTGAGTTCGTATAGCAATCGTTTTAGCCAAATTCCTTCACAGATGCACGAAACTCAGCCTCGACACTGCTACGTGCTACCACTGCTTGCTTTTTGCTACGCCATGTCACCAAATTTCCCCAAATAAATGAGCCATATCCAAATGTGGATTTTCGATCACTAGGAGATCCAGCCCAATCAACGTCAATATAAATTTTCAATCTCCTATTAATTGTTTTCTTGAACATGAGCCCCTTTCCAGAATCCTTCTTCAAGTATCTTAGAATACGATTTACTGCCTCCAAGTGATCTACTGATGGGTTGCCAAGAAACTGACTAACAACACTAACTGAAAAACTTATATCTGGACATGTATGGATCAAATAAATTAACTTACCTACCAAACATTGATATTGCCCTTTGTCAGTTGCCAATTCATCAATTCGAGGCATTAGTTTGGTGTTAGGGTCCATGGGTGTTTCAACAGGCTTACACCCACTCATGCCAATCTCACGCAAGAGATCTAGAACATATTTGCATTGAGAAACTGAGATTCCTTTGGTACTACGTGCCACCTCCATCCCTAAGAAATATTTCAAATATCCCAAGTCTTTAATCTCAAATTCCTTGGATAATAGCATCTTAAGTCTCTTCATTTCTCCTACATGATTTCCTATAAGAACTATATCATCAACATATACAATCAAAGTTGTGATTCTCCCATCTGTGAAGTGTTTGACAAATAAAGTGTGGTCTGTATGTGTCTGAGAGTATCCATCTTGTTTGAGGACATTGGTAAATTTTTTGAACCATGCTCTAGGTGATTGTTTAAATCCATATAGTGTCTTTCTCAACTTCCATATCTTCCCTTAAGTATCTTTAGTCTCAAAGCCAGAGGCACATCCATGTAAACTTCTTCGATCAAATCTCCACTTAAGAATGCGTTCTTGACATCGAGTTGAAGCAGTGGTCAATCCTCATTAACTGCAATAGACAACAAGACACAAATTGTGTTAAGTTTTGCTACAGAAGCAAAAGTGTCTTGATAATCAATTCCATATGATTGGGTGAACCCTTTAGCCACTAGTCGAGCTTTATATCTGTCGATATTTCCATCTACCTTCTGTTTAACTGAGAATATCCATTTACAACCCACTATCTTCTTTCCATGTGGTATCTCTGTTAACACCCATGTACTATTCTTTTCAAGTGCAATGTATTCTTCAAAGGTTGTCTTATGTCATTCAGGAACTTTTAGAGCCTCATTGATAGAATTAGGAATCTTGATGTTGTCTAGGGATGTCACAAATGCCTAAAATTTTGGGGACAAATTTGCGTAAGAAATGTAACTTCGAAGGGGATGTTAAATGCATGATCGAATACCTTTTCTCTGTGCAATAGGAAATTAAACTCAGGGTTAGAACCTAGTGTTGGACTAAATTATGCTTCATCTTGTAATCTCTCAGATTCAATCTGGCGCGGGAGAGATTTTTGGCTTTGTTGATTTCGTGTGGGCAAGTCAAAGTTTCTCTTTCTTCCATAGACTTTTATGGCATCATTAGGAAGGAGAAGATGTCTAGGATAAATAATGGGAGATTGATCAAGTTTGGAAGGAGTATCTGGAATGGGAACTAGGTTGGAAGAGGACAAGGTAGTGGAAGATAACTGAGATGGTAGGTTCAATTCAATGAGCGATGACCAATCCCAATTCTGTAATTCATTAGTGTGATTCTCTCCTTGAATTACAGAATTAGAATAGAATGGAGTTTCTTCAAAGAAAATAACGTCCATGGAATTGTAAAACTTATGGGTGATGGAAAATAAACATTTGTAGCCTTTTTGATTGGTTGAGTAGCCAAGAAAGATGCATTTAAAGGAACGAGGATCAAGTTTACCACGATATTGTGAATGAATATGGACAAAAACAGTGCAACCAAAAATCTTGAAAGGAATTTGTGACACAAGTTATGAGGTAGAATATTGACCCTGAAACACTTGTAAAGGTGAGTGAAATTTGAGAACTCGAGAAGGCATTCGATTGATCGAGTGTGTTGCAGTAAGAATGGCTTCACCCCAAAATTTTTAAGGAACATTGGTTTAAAAGAGCAAAGTTCGGGCAACCTCAAGTATATGACGGTTTTTACGTTTAGCTACATCGTTTTGTTGTGGTGTGTCAACACAGGAGCTTTGTTGGACAATACCATGTGATTTGAGATATCCACTAAGATCGAAATTAAAGAAATCCCTAACATTATCAGTTTTTAGGATTTAAATATGGGCATTAAACTGAGTTTGGATCATGACATGAAAAAGTAGAAATATGTGCTTGGTTTCAAATTTGTCTTTCATAAGAAATGTCCAACACAATCAAGTATGATCATCAACTAACAGTAAAAACCATCTAGTATCAGTAATACTGGGAACGCGACATGATCCCCAAATGTCACCGTGAATGAGAGAAAAAGGGTGACTTGGTTTGTGCGTGCGTGCTGAAAAAGTATTTCGAGTATGTTTTGCTAACTGACATACTTCACAACAAAATAAATTTGGATTTATATTGATGAATAAGGATGAAAACAAACGTTTCAAGTACAAAAAATTTGGATGACCTAGCGAAAGTGCCACCGCATAATTTCATTTTCTTTATTAGTACGACTATTAGACTTAAGATTATGACTCAATTGACACTAATGACTAACAGAATGGATTGAAGGAGTGTTGACTTCAAGAACATAGAGGCTCGCACGAAAATCAACACTTCCAATCATCTTCCCCGAGCTCAACTCCTAAAAAACACAAGATTTAACCAAGAATTTAGTTTCACAGTCAAGGTCATGATTAATCCTACTAACTGATATGAGATTGCAGTCAAAATCAGGCACAAATAACATAGATTTGAGAGTGAGGTTGTTCGAGAGACAGATGGTTCCTATTCTGACCACTGTGGTACGAGTACCATTGGCCACACGCACTGTTTGAAGTCTGTTACAAGGTGAGTAGGTTGTGAAAAATGATTGATCACCTGTTATGTGATTGGAAGCAGCTGAGTCTATTATCCAAGATGAAGGGAGAAATTTGGATGCATGCATTATTGAATTACTGGAGCTATAAGTGGGATTAATGTTTGCTTTTTGTATAAGTTGTTAGAAGAGATCCAACTGAACCTTAGTGAATGGGACATGATTATCAGATTGAGATATGTCAATAATTGTAACATTTCCCTTTGCCTCCCGGTCTCGATTTGTTTTCCAGTCAGTAGGCTTTCCATGTAATTTCCAACAAATCTCCTTAAAATGCCCAGGTTTTCTACAATAGTCACACCATGTGCGACCTTTCCTTATTCAATTAGTGTCGGTATGTTGAGTATTGCTTCGTGCAACACATGAACCAAAATCTGGTGAATTGCCTTTGACTACTGCAAATGTTGGGACTTCAGGAATCGTGGAAGGATTTGACTGTCCCAGCATGACACGTTTTTGGCTCTCCTCTCTGCGCACCTTAGAGAATGCCTCTCGCAGACTTGGTAATGATTTTGTTCCAAGAATTCTACCCCTTACTTCATCAAGGGATTTATCGAGTCCCATCAAGAATTTGAAGACACGCTTAGTCTCCACAATTTTTCTAAAATATGCACGATCTTCTGGACATTTCCATTCATGTATCTCAAACAAGTCCAACTGTTGCCAATGACGAGTAAGAGTTGTGAAATAAATAGTCACAGAGTTGTCGCCTTAGTGTAGGTCCTAGAGAGAACTCTCCACATAGAAGAGCTCGGAAGTGTTCTCACTACCGGAGAACGTTTCTCGTGTAGCTTCCCATATTTCTTTTGTTGTGGTGTACAACAAGAAATTTTCTCCTATTTCGGTTGTCATAGAACTGATTAACCAGGACATAACCAGATTGTTTTCAGCTTTCCAGATTCTGAAATCAACAGTATTGGGATCGGGTTTTGGGATATTTCCAGTGAGATATTCATCCTTGCTTCACCCGTTATGAACATTATCATTGATTGAGACCATTGAAGATAGTTTTGGCCATTAAGTTTGTGTGTGGTGATAGAAGCGAGATTATTATCTATATTGTTTGATGTTGATGTTAACCGAGGAGCAGTGGGAGTATTAAAAGAGGGATTAGATGCAGAGGAATGCTCTTCCATGGTGAGCTGTTATTTGGAAATAATAGAGATAGATAAGAGCAGTGGTTTTTCTACCCAGAGCTCTGATACCACGAAGTTTTATGCATTTTATTGAAAAATTACTTCATTTATTTCTTAATATCATATCCCTTTATATATACATTTGTTATGCCTAATATACTGTTGAAAATCATTAATATACAGCTATAAATCACCTTGAAAATCAAGAAACTAACATCTTGAAAACAAAAGTTGGTTCCACCCTGAAAATCAGGAAACTACCCTCCTAAAATCAAGGATTGGTTCCACCCTAGAAATCAGGAAACTGACTATACTCTTGTTGATTTCCTACAGAAATTGTGCCAGAACATTAAATATATACATATAACATTATTAAGATGAAAATTTATTCGCAGGTTGGTTAATAAAGAGAACAACAGACTCCACTCAGAACTTCTCAAACCTTAAAAAGACATGTTTCTATAGATATACTGTACATTTTATAAATAAAAACCCAAATCTAAAAAGGGGGGGAAAACCCTACATGGATAGAACTGAATTGTATTGAATATATTGGAGACACCAAAACGTTCGAATGAGTTTCATGGCTCCTAAACAAGCTAGGATGCTAAAAAGCAAAAGCAGTACTTGAGCATAAATTGGCAATAATTATCTCACATGAAATAAGCACAAAGTGGAAATCAAAACAAGTCAACATTTGCATCAGTTGACCACTAATCAATTAGGCATTAACACAAAATGACAGTCATATTAAGACCACTAATTAAACGTTTTGAAAATAAAATGAATCATAAACGTGAATGAAAATTGAAGTTCATAGAATGAAATGGAACTAGAGTTCATGCAATGTAATTCAGTTAAGAAAGAAAACAACATCATTATCGGTAGAGAACACACTTATATGCCAAATATGTTTATATTAGTAAATAGCCATACCTTTGACTGGAGGGGCTACTACCTCCAAACCCAGGAAGCAAATCATCAAATGCTGGCATTGCCTTCTCGCTTTTATCAGATGTTTTCACACCAAAGCTCTTCGATTGAGACTTGGACTTACCAAACCCACCAAGAAGATCATCAAACGCAGAACTTCCTTTCGGTGGTGAAGAAGAGACCGAAGAGAAAACATCATCATAATTAACTTTTGACGAAGAGCTCTTCAGTCCCGGTACGCCATCAAAAATGTCTTCCTCCTCGTCAAAAACCGGTTTGTCAAAAACCGGCTCGGATTTTGTCGTCGATTTGGCACCTGTATCTCCAGAGCTAACAAAGATGGAATCAAAATTAAAAGCCGCATCAGCCCCACGAGTCTCCGAATTGCTAGAATATCTCGCCGAACCACCTAAAATGTCACCGAGACCACTGAAATCCTGAGATTTCTGAGAACTGGGTTGACCAAAGATCGAATCTCGATCGTCTTGGAGAGGCCCATTAAAGGAATTCGACGTTTGAGTGGATCCGGCTTGTCCGAGAGATCCGAGATAAAAGTTGGGGTTGAGATTGGAAGAGCCCTTCGATAATGCAGGTATTGGAGCCGATCTGCCAGAAGGTTTGAACCCATAATCGGAAGCAAAAAGGCCCGCAAATTCGTTCATAGATTTTATGGGTTTCTCTTATTCAAGCTTAACATTTTCAGCAATCTGATTCACCAAGCAAGAAAAATCAAAGATCCAAGAACAATAATAATGATAAATTCAATGAACTAAGGATCCAAACAGTATGTACATGCTAAGGGGGAATGATCATGTTAGAGAAGAAAAGAGGCTCGGAACTCAGAAGAGACCTGTGAGAGAACCTTTTTTTTTTTTCGTTTATTGAACCTTTGTTTGAGAGAAAGTATTTTTTATTTTTTATTTTAGGAAAAAGGTGTTTTTTTATGTATAGCCGATAATTTATAAAATTTAAATAAATTAAATTATTTATATGTATTAAATTAGATGTATTAAAATGTTTAAATTATTTTGATTTGGCGTATGATTATAACATTTTCAAATACAAATATTAAAATATAGTAAAATTATTGTTTCGCATTGATTCTAAAAAATTAAATAAATATAATTAATAAATAATAAAATATATATTTTATTATTTAAATTTAAAATGAATATTAATTATAAAATACATTTATAAATATTATAAATAATTATATATTAATTAATTTAATATTTTAATAGTATAAATTTAAATGTTAATTAATCCATATTAATTATTTATGATTACATCATCTACTAAAATCAGTAAATAGATCCTCTTAGAAAAAGTATACCTTATAATGGAACTCATTACTCATCTTCTAATATTAATTTTTTTAATTGACTTAACAATCAAAATAGATATGACACATATTAATGTTATTAATAATTCCATGAAAATAGAGTTATTAGTTTATTTTTTTACTTAATATTTAATCTTTTTATTTAATAAATAGTATTTTTGGGTTATAAATATTAAAATATAAAAAAAATAGTGAAAAATGTGTGAAAATATAATTTTTTAGATTTTTTTGGGATTTTTTTAAAATTTGTATAGATTTTTTTAAGATTTTTTAACGTTAGACCAATCAAAAGTTATCACGTGAACGCCACGTAAGTATGAGAGCTGATCAAGCAGGACTCTACGTAAATGGATACAGTGAATCACGCAATGCTGCATCTTCCATATGATGCAACGCCATACCATGTGGCTTGTTTTGAGTTCATCGCTTGGTCAACGCGCTTGTCACACGTCTTCACCTAACTTGTCCATTCATTCCACCTGTGCACAAAGTCATCCATAACCGCAAATCATGTTATGCCACGTGTCACTAACTCAACCTGCATTGATCGAGACTAGTCCTCATGACACTCATCGCCCTCTGATTTGCACAATAACTCTCACTTACCACATGTTGTACTCTTATATGTTGCCAGTGTTAATTTCTCCTTTTTCATCTCAACCATTTATCTGAAGCTGATTTGACAGTTCATATTCCACCTAAGTCTAATTTAACCTCATAATTGCCCCATAAACTCTAATTAGCTTAAATTACATAATTTTTATTAGTTTTTTGAGCCAAAAAGAGAGAAAAACACAGAAAAATTCAAAAAGAGATGCAAATTTGGTGAAGATTAATAGAAGATTAGTACTACAATTCAAGAGATTGATTATATTTCTTCTTCTTATCTTTTCTTTATGAATTTTTATGTCTTTTTTTATAAAAAAAATACGATATTTATGAACAAAACTATATCTAGCTAATTTATTAATCTAAGGGTCTTATGAATCCAATTTTCACCATGTAATAATATAATATTTTACCCCAATTATGAATTTAATTTAATTATATTATTTAATCTGATTTTTATGATATTAGTTATTTGGTCAACAATTGATATATAGAGGCAATTAAATAGATTTGAGAGAATTATTTAATTATTTACCTTGATTAAATAACATGTATAATTTCTAAGCATAAATGTATATTCTTATATATGTGATCCATAATTGATGAACTTAATGAGTAACATGTAATTTAATTGACATGAGAATGTAATTAGGTTAATTAATATATGATATATAGTTTACTTAAAAGATGAATACTTGTTAGATTAGATTCAATTTATCATGTAATTAATTGATACTTATATTGAACGATTTTAGTGATTCAGATGTTTAGAAAATTGTGGGATTAAGTATTCTTATATATTTTCACATATATCTTCTTATTTTCCAAATCTCATTTAATTAATTATTGTTATTAAATTTTTAGTACGTTTAATTGCTTTCTTAAAATATAAAAACACAAAAAATAATTGATTTTTATTTTTTTTAGTTTTAAAAATTAGTTTTTAATAACATAATCCCAATGAGAACGATTTTTTCTTATTACTATATTACTTGTTGCGATATATATACTTTCATATTCATTGAACATAATTTGTGTCCGATCAATTGTCCTTTCTGAAGTGGTTTTCTAGTGATTTGCATGTCTATATATCCAAAAAATGTTATCTAATAGAAATCAGCTTCAACATCTGTCATTGTCTATAGGAAAGAAATTTGGTGTTTAACCAATTGAGCTAGTAAATACTCAAGAATATTCATAGTATTCTTTACGTTATTTGCTCTATTTATCGCGTTCTCATTCAATTTATCCCTAATAACATGTTTGGTTTGTTGAATCAATAGGATGAGCTCCCAAGAAAGTTCTTAAAACTCTCTACCACTCCTATTGAATGAATAGTAGGTAGAGGTCCAAATGAGCGATCAATCAACACCAAGAAATACTAAAAGAAACAAGAAGGGCTCTGAGCCCAAGAAACCAACCATTAAAAAAAGTTGGGAAAGCTAGAAATCATGATGGAGCAATTGATGCATCTCCATATGAACTCACAAGGGCATCCTAATGCCTCAATAAGCCACTCATGATCTATGGGACTAGTAGGCCATGACACCTCAAAAGAACAGTGTTGACTACCCAACGCCAACAAAAACTCAAAAGGCATAGTCTATAGTAGATTAAGTCCCCACATTTAGGATGCATAAGACCTAGATGCACACAATAGGAATTGGGATGAACCGTATCCATGATGCATTTAGGCACCGATAGTCAAGCTGGTAGAGACCAACTAGATCTTTAGCATTTACACACCAAATGCACGAACCTAAGGAACCACCTCTATGAACACTGTTAACTCTGTCCATAATAAACAAATGATGCCAGAAGTGGGTGATCATCGTGTTCCTACTCTACCAATGGAAGACTTGGAACATCATCTCCATAAGATGGAACAAAGACTAAATGAGGAAAAACGGGATCTAGATTACGTCATTCCATTCAGGCTTCCTTCACCTCAAAGGTATTATATACTCTATTGGGGGTAAGTTCAAGTAACCTTCCACCAGAACTTATAACTATTCCTCTAACCCCTTAGACCACCTTGACTTGTTTAGAGATTGAGTGAATCTCTACAAGCATAACAATGTTATCAACTACAGAGCAATTCCCATGACACTGGTAGGTAAGGCCAAAATCTAGTACATAACCCTCATACCATAGATGATTAGGAACTTCTCAAAGTTTGCAAGATAATTCCTTACTTCTCAGTAAAGAGAAGACTACCAAAGACCTCAGTATATTTGATGGGGCTAAATAAGAAAGAAAAAGAATCACTAAAATAATACTTCAACTGCTTTGACAATGAGAAGATTCATGTCGAAGACTATTCATACTCACTACTAGTAAATGCATTCTTCTACGGTCTTGATATAGGACCTATGTAAGCTAGATTGAAAGAAAAATTCATGAGTTGTCTTACAAAAAGATGACCAGGAATGTAGTTATGGTAATCAACATCGAAAATATGGTCAATCATCACAAAAACAGGGAAAATACCACACTTAGAAGAGGAAAATTGAGGAAGAATGTAGGAACTTATAGGAAAAAAAGTTTAAAATTGGGGACAGACAAGAAGAGGTTCTAAAGAAGACTAGAACCTCACAACCTGAGAATAGCTTTAAAAGGCTTGTTTCTATGAACACTACCTGGGAACATAAACTAATGTAGATCTAGGACTTAGGGCTCTTCAAGCCCCCCCTAGGAAGTTAAGAGATTCCCTATCTAGCAAGAGCCATAATTTATACTACAAGCTCCACTGGGACTTTGGCCAAATAATAGATGACTATTGGGAGTTCTAAAGGAAAATCTAGCACCGGATACAAAAATATTATCTGAAGGACTTTGTTTCAACTAAGAATAACATATCATTAACAAAGTATGGTTCTTCAATCTTGAATGAAATATGCACTATCATTGGAGGCTTGATAAGTGGGGAAACCAACCATGCCAAGAAGTCACATGTTAGAGGATTGGTATCCAACCAAGAAGTGTTCCATATTATTCAGAATCAAGGCAAGAAAAAAAGTCTAAGATGGTTGGGGAAGACTTGGTCTTCATTAAGAAAGAAGCAGCACGGATAACGCATCCATATTATTATGCTCTAATCATAACCCTATAAATCACCAATAACAAGATTTTATCGAGTGTTGGTAGATACTGAAAGCTTAGTGTACATCTTGTTCAAGGATTCTTGGAAGCAAATGAAGTTATAACATCCCCTCAAGCCAGTGAACACTCGTTTTTATGGCTTTTTTGAAAAGTCTTTCACCCCTGACAGAAGTGTCGAGCTTCCAGTCACAATTAAAGAAGGTCATGCTACCAGGACCATCGTGATTAACTTCCTAGTAATCGAATATCTCTCAACTTATAATGGCATATTGGCACAATCATTTCTACATGCTACTAGGGTAGTGTCTTTCATATATCACCTCATACTAAAGTTTCTAAATAGAAATGGGAATTGGAATTGTACTAGAGGAAAAAAGGTTACATAAGATTGCCACAATATAGGGATCCACTAGGGATTGAAAATGTGAGTAAGGTAGCTAAAAGAAGTTGAATTTTGGCTTATTTATTTTTACTTCATACTTGTAATATATTTTTCAATTAAATGTGTTAGGGAAGATCCAACATAGCCAATTCAATACCAATACCAAAAAGAATTAAGAATAAATAAACAGTTTAGCTATCTTGGCATTCATGTAATCATTTTAAACTCAACTCTCCAAGTACCCAGCACAACCTAGAAATTCTATAATATCATAATGAGAATCATCCAATCATCCATAACAACCCTAGCTTTACGTCAAGGCATGATCACCCATGTGGGATACTATGGCTTGCAAGTGGGAACACTTCTCCCTCAAACTTAGTAGCCATACCATACCAAATATAAGGACTAGACTCATCCTACACTAGATCAAGAGGGCTACATCTTTTGTAAAGCCTTATAGTAACTATCACCCTATGGGTGCTTGATGTATAATGTCATCCAATCATTTTCTTAATCGATAAAGTTTTGTGTTGGAAAGGAAGTGAGCCCAAAACCATTTCCACACCCAAAATTACCTCAATCTAGGATCCAAACTGGATCACTTGGCTTTGTCAAACCATTGCCTCAATGGATCACTTCCTGCACACAATGAAAGTAGGAAACACCCCTTCAACACCCAAAAAGACTATGATCTAGGATCAAGGTAGTGACCTATTTAACATTAAACCATTGTCTCAATAAATCACTTCCTGTGTGGAAGTGAAAACATGGTAAACACCCTTCCAACACCCATAACAATTATGACCCAAGATCAAGACACTATAAAGCATTATCTCAATAGATCACTTCTTGTGTGAAAATGAAAGCATGATGACACCCTTTTAACACCCAAAATTATTGTGACCCAGGATCAAGATATTGTCTTCCACCATCCTAACGGATCATTTCCTATACAAAAATGGAAGTAAGCTCGATAACTCTTCAAAACCTACAGTGATTATGATCCAAGATCAAGGTGATAGTGCTACCAAACATTGTCTTAACAAACCAAGCTATATGTGATAAAAGAAGTGGTATAAACCCCCTCAACACCTACAACAATTATGGTCCAGGATCACGACAACCCTAAATTATGAAAACAATGTCTTAATGGACTAAGTCAGATGTGGAAAAAAAGTTAAGGCTCAACCCCTCTAGCACTCACATTGACTATAATCTAGGATCACAACATTGGTCAACTTGTAATCAAGACATTCATGTCCTAATAGACCAAGTCCTCTATCAAAAATGGAACTTGGACATAACCCCTCTAAGACCTATAATAATGACGCTCCAAGATCTAAAAATTAGGACTGGGAAAGGTGCATCAAGGGATGAAGTTGGGGATGACCTTTTTCATGCCTAGGAAACTCTTTCCAAGAATCATCAACTTTTATAGAATTTTCAAGGAAAAGGTGGAAGCCACACCTCCATAAGAATGGGATCCAAAGAATAGTCATTACTTATCGCACTCAAGAAACCTTCTGAGCAAGGGGCTAAGAGATTGGGAGTTCAGATCACCAATTTTTCCTTAAGGTACTTGCAAACACCAGAAAACTTTCAAGAAATTAAGAAGACCAAAAAATTCTTAAGGCATTTGGGAGACCAAAAAACTTATCAAGAAATTAGCAAGATCAGGAAAAATGGATTTGGAAAAAGTGGATTCAAAGAAAAAAGAATTAAAAAAAAGCTAGAATCGATAAGTTAGAGTTAGAAGGAAACTATCACGATTTTGGATTTTGGGTAAGTCATGTTAGGGAAATGTCACAGTATTGATAAATGAGATCGTCATTCTTAGGATCCTATCTCAGAATCTATAGATAGGACGAAATTTCCATAGCAATAGATGACAAGAAACAATCGATTTCCTAAACACCGAGAAGCATTCATTGAAATTTGGATCACCAATAGGCTACCCAACCACCTAGACACCAAGTTGGCCATGGGTCGTACTGCATATGTCTTGTGAATCTAAAGCCTCACGAGCATGCCCATTACCTTACTTTGCCAACCAATTGGTACCACCTAGCTACCCAATCACCCAGCCGACATCCTCCAATTGGTCGGCCACAACTGGTTGATGCAAAATATTTAATTGCTCACAAATGCACGAATCACTAGTTGACTAGTGATAAGTTTACCCTAAGTTTGGTCTCTAAAGGAATTGATAGATATTTTAAAATGTTAAATTATTTTCTAAATTAATAAAAATAAACAATCATAAATATTCTAATAATTGTCACTTGATAAGAAATATTGTAAATTTTAAAATTATAACTACATTAAAGCTAGTGAATTATAACTTAATTAAGATGGATGAACGAATATGAAAAATTAGCTAGTTATCAATTCATGAAAAGAATAAATTAAATGATTTTTACAAAAGTTAGAATTATTGAATTTTTTTTCATTTTAATTCGTTTTCATTCACTTTGTATTCCTAATTTACCATATCAAATTCTATTGCCTAAAAGGTCCACCAACTTGAGTGAAGTTTACCTGGAAATAACTTAAGGTGAGATTTGAACAAGAACATTTTTTGTCCAACTTGGAAGTTTTTTTTAATATCACCTTATCATGTGTGCCTTATTTTTCTCCTTGTAAATTCATCTATTATCATATGCTTCATTTTGGATATCTTCTAGCTCATTTAGTTGCAAGATTTTATGATCTCGTACATCCTCTAAATCCATGTTGCATTATTTTACTTCTGAAAAGGCCTTATGTTCTAATTCAACTAGAAGATGACATGGTTGTAGAGGTATTTCGTATGTTGTCCTATATGCCCAAAATGCATCATCCAGTCTCAAATTTCAATCCTTCTATTAGATTTAATTTTTTTAAGGTGGATTTGACTTTGCTACTGGAAACTTCATCATGTTCACTTTTATATGGATGATATGGTGTAAAAACTTTATAGTTGATATGATACTTTTTAAGTAGAGCCCAAAAAGTTCTATTATAAAAGTGTAGTCCAACGTCACTTATGATGGCTCTTGTTGTTCTAAAGCTAACAAAAATGTTAGAATTTATAAAAACCACAACAACTCTAGAGTCATTAGTTTTGGTGGATTTAACTTCCATCCACTTAGACACATAATCCACAACATGTAAATTGTATATAAGTCCTTTAGAAGAAGGTAAGGATCTCATAAAATCAATACTTTATACATCAAAGATTTCAACAAAAGTATAGAAGTTTCACGCATTTGGATTCTACACCTTAGATTACCCATTCATTGACAACGGTCACAAGCTTTACAAAAAATATATGCATCTTTGAACAAGGTGGGCCAATAGAAGCCACTCTTAAGAGTCTTGAGGGTAGTTCTATTGGATCCAAAGTGTCCTATGTTTGCATATGTGAGAAAAAAAGTGATTATAGAATGAAATTTAGTTTCAAGAACTCACCTTCATAGTAATTGATTTGTAAAATATTTCCATAGGTATAAATCATCCCACAAATAATACCTTACCCCTTTTCTAAGCTTTTTTTGTTCTCTTAATAAATTGCTAGAGAGTAATTTGATTATAAGGTAATTGATAAGGTCAATATACTAAGGTGGTGATTCCTCTATAGATAACAACCTTTCATTTGGGAATTATTCTCGTATTGGTAAGGAGTCTTCCTCTTGAATAATTCTACTTAAGTGATTGGTTATTAAGTTTCACTCCTTTTTTTCTTTAATTTCCAATTCAAATTATTGTAGCAATAAAATCCACCTTGATAAGTGCTTAAAAATCATTGAAATGACCATGATTTAATATACTTTAATTGATTAAATATATTTATATTTGTATGATTTTATCATATTTTTATATAATTTTTTATTTTCAGAATCACAAGTATTTTTTATTATTTTTTAAGTATTTTTGTTCAAAAAATAACTTAAAAACTTGAAGAAAAATACAAGAAGCAATACATCACAAATATGTTAAGAAAAAGTAAAAAATAGAAAAATAGAAAAATTGGACAAAATGAATCAAAACGATAAAAAATATCAAAAAATGCTGAGTCCCACGTGCATCCAGTACATGCTCACGCATGTCCCCCGTGTTCCTATGCGCGCCAATGCATCTACCACAAATTTGGCCCTCACACGCGTGTCAGCCTGTCCAAAATCAATTTTTGTTCTTCTCTTTTTAAGAAAAAACTAATTATGATTTTATAGATTTCTAACTTTTGAATCAATAAAAAAAATACAAATCCGTTCATAGGTTTTACAATAACAGAATTATCATCAAAGTTTTGCAAGGATTCTTTTGAGATATAATTTTCAAATGAATTCTTTACAGTTATTTTTTATGTTTTATTCTTATATGTTATGTTTAATTTGTCTGTGATTAAATTTAACATGGTTTGTTGTTTGTAAATATGATATAATAATAACGTTGTTATGATTGCGAAATATTAAATACGTAAAACATTATAATAAATTGATTTTGTTTTTATTCAAGATTTTATATTAAAGATGTTAGAGAGAATATATTATTTTTTATTACAAACTTAAATCTGAAAATTAGATTATAAGATTTAATTATCTAGTCTCATCTAGAGTAGTACTCTTTTATTTATTGGTATAATCTCCCGACAGTTAGAGTTAAGCTCTATTTCAAAAGTTTTTTTATTAGAACTACTCTTCAAAAATGTATTGAAAACATATTTTTAGTAATAGTTTTAAGACTTGAAAGTTAGTACTAGAATAATTAAATTCTTAGGTTTAATGTGAACACTTTGAATAAAGTCAAATTAGCTGACTCTGTCTAAAGTTGTGATTAAATGTTTGTTATTTTCTTATAAATAAAGCTGAAATTTAATACTTAAAATAATTAATAGGTCTCGCCTAAAGATATTAGTTAATTAATATTAAAGAAATTTTTTTTATCCCCACCTAAGGACACTTTCATACGAAAAAGAGAAAATCAATAAATATTAATTTATATATTTAACTTAATTATTATATCCATAAATATTCCACTGTTACGAATGATAAAAATTTGCATGATTGTTTATTGAATCCATATCTATATTTTTTTATGTCATTAGATTAGGAACTAAAAATCAAAATATTGTGACAAGATGTTTAGGATTTAATTTTGTTTTAAAAAGTTTGAATAATAAAATAAAAACCATAAATATTCCTTCCTTAAATCGACCTTAGGAATATACTTGTATTTTCTATAAAATGATTCGTGTACGTGCGAGAGTTTTACAAATATAAAACCAAAATATTTGTAAGATTAGTATTGCTAACTCGATGTTGGTCTTGTCTTATCATACCTCACTAGTCTAAGTTTGACATCCTTCTTTATTAACAAA
Source organism: Hippophae tibetana (assembly GCA_037013495.1). Taxonomy (NCBI): domain Eukaryota; kingdom Viridiplantae; phylum Streptophyta; class Magnoliopsida; order Rosales; family Elaeagnaceae; genus Hippophae; species Hippophae tibetana. The sequence goes on along the minus strand of CM072807.1, from coordinate 67,446,482 downwards.
TATCTGAGAGCTATATAATCAAAAAAATACAATTACTTTAGTGCCTAGTAAATCTGATCTAAATTTTTAGGTAAAAACAACTACAAATAATTCTTTTTCAATGGTGGAGTAATTAAGTTGGGAATAATTGAAGGATTTGGAGGCATGGTAGATGACATAAAGTTGCTTTCTAATCCATTTCTATAACACTACTCCAACTACATAATTACCAACATCACACATCAGCTCAAATGGGTGACTCCAGTTGGGTACTTGAATGACTTGAGCTATGATGGGTAGCTTCTTAAGCTTTTCATAAGCTTTCTTGCAATCTTCATCAAATATGAAAGGGGTGTCTTTTTATACTAGTGTATATATTTGTCTTACAATCTTTGAGAAGTCCTTGATGAAATTCTTGTAAAAATCTACATAACCAAGAAAATAATGATTTTTTTTTTCTCAGAGTAGTGGAAAGTGGTAACCCACACACAAGATTAATTTTAGATCATATATTTCTATGATTTTAGAAGAGATTACATGTCCTAAGACAATCCCATGGTCTACCATAAAATGACATTTTTTTCCAATTTAAAACTAGATTAGTTTCCACACATCTTTGAAGGAAAAGTGTTAAATTATGTAAGTATAGGTCTAATGAGTCACCAACATTGTAAAATAATCCATAAAAATCTTTATAATCCTTTCTATGTATTCAAAAAAACTATTTACCATAAATTTTTGAAAGGTGGCTAAGGCATTGCAGAGGTTGAATGGTATTCTTCAAAAAGTAAAGGTTCCAAAAGGATAATGAATGCAATTTTCTCTTGATCTTCAAGTGTTATACTAACTTAGTTATAACCTACATAACCATTAAGAAAAAAATAAAAAGTGTGACATGCTAACCTTTATACCATTTTATCAATGAAAGAAAAAGGGAAGTGATCCTTCTTAGTATTGGTGTTGATATTCCCATATTCTATGTACGCTCTCTAACCTATTTGAATTCTTGTTAGTACTAAATCATTCTCATCATTTTTCACTTCTTTGGTACCACTTGTACTAGACTAATTCATTTACTATTAGAGATGGGGTAGATCACTTCCACATCTAAGCATTTGAGTATTTCTTTCTCCATTACCTCCATAATTGGAGGATTTAGCAGGCGTTATGCCTCTTTTATTGGTTTATCTTAGAGTAATATCATATGTATGCATATGGAAGGACTTATATCTTTAATATCAGTAATGGTCTATCCTATGAAAATATTATGATCTCTTAAGACTATAAGAAGCTTGTCCTCTTGTTTGTGAGATAACGACAATGTGCCATTGTCTCCTAAATATACATATTTCAAGTATGATGGGAGAGCTTTTAATTCTAATATGGGTGACTGTATAATAGAAGGTAGTATCCTCTCAGTTTTAGTGGGTAAATAAGTAAAGTTTAGATTATATCTTTTTGTTCTTTGTAAAAAGATTCCAAGGATGCTACTATAATATCTAGATCGGCACTGAGTTGTCTTGTATTAGCAGGTCTTCTTAGATTTTCAAAATCCAAGTTGTATGTCAAGGCTACTTATAAGGTGTCTTCTTATTCAAGCTCAAATAATTTTTCCACACAAGAGTCTACAATATCAATAAAATAGAAAGAATTACTATGAGTTGGGTACCTCATTGCTTCAAAAATATTGAAGCTATAAACTTTCCATCGACTTCTATAGTTAATGTCCCATTATAGGCGTCAATTTTGGTACGATCAGCTTTCATGAATGGTTTACCCAACAAAATAGGGTATCGATACTGTTAGTCTCATCTTGTATATCTAGAACATAAAAATTAGCAGGGAATAACATCTCATTAACTTGTACCAACACATTCTCCAAGACACCATTTGGATATGCATTGGACTTGTCAATTAACTATATACACCTATGTCCTTGAGAGGACGAATGTTAAGAAAAGCATATATAAAATAAGGTATAACATTAATTGATACTCTTAAATCTAACAAATCTCTATCAAACCTAGTGGTTGCTATAGTGCATAGAGTAGTAAAACTTCCAAGATTCTAATACTTAAGAGGTAATTTTCTCTATACTACAACTGAGACATTCTCTCCTAGACTAACTACCTTATTACATTTCATATTTTTTTTAGTTGTGTAAAGCTTCTTAAGGAACTTAGCGTACCTTGGTAGTTATTTTATAGCATCCAAGAAATGATTGTTGACTTGCACTTTGTGAAAGGTTTCATAAATCCCTTGTTCAAGCCCCTCCTTCTTTGATTTAGCAAACATTCGAGGGAAAGGAAACATTGAAGCATCATTATACACATGGGATTTAGTAATTACCTAATATGTTGTATTTTTTCGGTATAGCAGTTGCTCCTTTTTCTAGCTGTTCTTATGTTGGACTTTTCTTAGAGTTTATCTTTTTTTGGATCTTTAAAGGGCTCTTCTAGTTGCTTCCCAATTTTTAAATTGAATACATTGGCATTTTCCCTTGAATTTACAACAATTTGAGAGGGAAGTTTACTAGATGCTTGAGCGTCATACCTTCCAATAGTTTTAGCCAATTGACCTATTTGATTTTCAAGGTTCCTCACTCTAGTTTCAATTTTTCTCATGAAAGCTCAGGTTTCCTATGTAAATTCAATAGTGTTATTAACCAAAGTATTCACCAAGTCTTGAGGTTGTTATGGTAGTTGAGGTTTTGGTTGGTATTGTTTTTTTTGTGGCCTAGGATTAGGAAATCTAGGTGGTTTGTAGAGAGCATATGTTGATTGTTATTTTCATAACTAAAATTTGGGTGATCCTTCCATCTAGGGTTATATGTATTGGCATAAGGATCATATTTGGGTCTCTATCGTGGAAAGCCACCAACAACATTGGTTTCTTCTTTTTCTTGAAGAGTGGGGCATATATTAGTAGGATGTACGATTATAAAGCATATCTCACATGTTTTCACCTATCCTACCACTAGTTACTGTACAAAATTAGTTAGAGTACTTAATTGTTGCTCAAGGTTAGAGTTATGTTGACCTCGTTCACTTTAACATGTGGATCATTTTGGGTGCCAAATTGTTAAGAATTAGCAGTTATGGTTACAATCAAGGTACGTGCTTCAATTGAGGTTTTATTTACTAATTCCACATCACTTGTAGCATCAATCATGTTCCTCTATATCGGTGCTAACTCTTCATAGAAAAATTGGAGAAGTAATTGCTCATATATGTGGTGGTGTAGGCAACTAGCACATAACTTATGGAACCTCTTCCAATATGCATAGAGTTTTCCCATTAGATTGCATAATTCCACAAATTTGTTTCCTTATTTTGGCAGTTCTAGAAGTTGGGAAATACATCTCAAGAAACTGGATCTTCATCCCATTCTTGGTGGTAATGAATTTGAAAGGTAGATACTATAGCCATTCCTTAGCACTCTCTGCTAAAGAGAGGGAGAAAGCTCTAAGTTTGACCTATTTTTCAGTAATCTCTATCGATTTCATACTGGAGCAAACAATATGAAATTCCTTCAATTATTTGTTTGGATCTTCTCCAACTAAACCCCTAAAAATAGATAACAAATGAATTGGTCTAGACTTAAATTTAAAACTACCTCCAAGTTGAGATATACTATGCATAAGGGTTATGCTCCAAGTTAGGTACAACTAACTCGTTTAGTGTTGGATCAACAAAAACATGGTTTCTTGTTTGGTTTTTGAGTCACTTAAAGAAGTGGATTCAGTTTTCTTATCTTACAATAGGTCTAGTGATCCTTTTGATATCAAGTTATATGATTTTCTTTGCTACATTAAATAATTTCTTGAGATTTGAGAACTTAGAACAATTAGTAAACTAAAACAAAAAATTAAAAATTAAAAATAAAACTAATAATTAGTGGAAAATTGCATAATCAATCCCTTACAATAACACTAAATCTTGACACGATTGAAAACATACAAGTGCATATAATTATGTACATGTGATAAGTAATTTAAGAACAAAAATTATTTTATCCACGAGGATTAGTAATAATATCTACTCCTAATTATTAGTTCATTAGTAAGTTAGTTAAAATTAATAAAATGGGGATTTTATTGTTTTTGAAGAAGAATATGAATTAATAAAATAAGTTGTACAAAAATATTAAAAGATATGTGATTATGGAACTATCCTTACCACTAGCATACAATTTCATTAATCATATCATGAATGTAAACTAATTTATTAAATTCTAAATTACTTTCATAATTTAAAACTATTCTTAAATTCTTAACTTTAGCTTTAGAAGTCTAAATCCACTTAAGATTCCCCACATTTTCTTATTTTGTAATTGATTTAGAATACCATCCGAAATCAATCTAAATCATGAATAACCTAGAAGTACCCTTATTAGATTTAATTCATTCATTGCATTATGTTCTAAAAAAGTGATAATTAAACCAAGTAATATTAAAACAATAGTTTAGCTTTTAGCAAAGATATTTAATCATATTTATGATAGTAATCATAAGGTACCACTTCGAATAAGAGTATTAGTGATTATATACTAATATTTTAGATTACATATAAAATTATTCATGCAACATACATGTATAGTTATGGCATTCAAATATAGAATCAAATACAAGAAGAATCAAGAGATGAAATTAAAACTATTCGTGACATTAAATTAATCAAATCATAGTTTAGGGCTTGGAATTGCCCATGATCACATTAAAAGTTTAGCTAAACATGGATTCTAAATGAATCAACATCATAATCATGTAAACTTAAGAAGCAAAGTACTAATAAGAAAAGTTAAGAATTATAGATGATGAAGCGAAAGCAACTCCACTCTCCAATCTTCATTCTTTTCTTTTAAATCTCCTTCAAATTAAGGTTTTCCTTAGATATGCTTTTGATCTATCTTGTTCCTTGTAGCAATTTTATTTGATTAATAAGTCCTTGTGATGCTTATATGGTGTATTTTTTATTTTGATTGGATTAGGGTTGATTAAGATTGATCCAATGGCTAGGATTAGAAGTTGGTGATGAAAAAATAATTTAATTTGTGTGTTGACTCGATTGCTTGATTGACGGAGACCTTTGTTCGACCAATCAACTAATTGAAATTTCTAACCCCAAAGAAATCGAGTGAAGCTTGATTGATGCTCGATTGATCTACCATATCTCGATCAATCGATACTCTTGTCGATCGATTGATCAATCTTTGTCGTTCTTGCTCTATACACTCAATAGATTTCAAGCGATACTCGATCGATCTATTTCTTGATCATTTTTCAACCAAAGGGTGCTAAATTAATCAAGTTCTTTTTTTCTTAATTTGACACTAATTACCTATATAACACAAAATAAATACATAAAATGTATCAAAATACTAATTCATTGTAAATACATGGGAATTGATGTGTGTATGTGTGTGTATGTGTGTATATATATATATATGATGACACCGATCATGGTCCAATGATGTAATAAATCCAATTTAATTTGATTATAAATAAATCAAATTTCTCAAACCAAATAAGATTAGATTGAGCTTGAAACTCATATATGAATTATTATCATAGATAAAACTCAATATATACAATATTTTTAGAAAAAATTATATTAGAAGTCATTTTGTTTGTGTCATTTTGACACTTTAATTACATAACTTTTGCATGGATATATAAGACACAATTTTTAAAATCGAGACACTTTAGTCACATAAATTCAAAGTTATATGATTAAAGTGTTTATTTTTTACACTAAAAAATGGATACTTCTAAAGTTATGTGATTAAAGTGTTCTAATTTTAAAAATTGAGTTACTTGTATGTCCTTATAAAAGCTATGTGATCAAAGTGTCCTAATGACACAAATAAAATTACTTAAAAAACTAATCATCTATATTTTAATTTTAAATTGATTATTTTTAGTCACAACTAAAAAAACCATAAAGAATAATAAGTATACTTAGAGACTTATTAAACTATTATAGAGTTAAAATTTATATTTTTATTGCTTAAATTAAAATAATAATTTAAAATGTTTCAATTTTGAAAATTGAGTTATTTGTATGTCCCTTTTAAAAGTTATATGATCAAAGTGTCCTAACAACACAAATAAAATTACTTAAATAATTGGTCACACATATTTTAATTTTAAATTGATAATTTTTAGTAAAATTTAGTATTTTTAGTTATAAATAAAAGAACCACAAGAATAAGAAGTATGCTTAAAGACTTGTTAAATTATTATAGAGAATTAAAATTTATATTTTTATTGTCTAATATATATAACATCTTCCGATTAGAATCTATGTATTTACAATTTTATTAATTATTCGATTCAAATCGGATTATAACAGATTATAAAATCTATCAATTAAAATTTGATTCAAATCTGATAATTGTTTATTTTTTCAATCTGAATTCAATCCTACGATAACTTTGAATTCAATCTAATCCCATGAATTAGATTAAATTTCTCGATTGAAATAAATTTATTGAATTATTTACTCACCCACAATATAAATGTTGTAGAACATGACGGAGAAATTGGAGGAGATATAGACAAAATGGGAGAAATATGAGATGAATTGAAGTTAGGGATTTAAACGAATAAAACAAGAGAGAAATAGACAGATAATTGAGAATAAACTAATAAAGTGTAAGTCAATTCATTCTTACTTTTCCAATAAATATAATAATATCATATTTATAGAATTCAAATAACAAATCCAATAAATACAATAATATATCACTTAATAGTTACATATCAAAAGTGTATTTTTATTAAAGTTATGACTTATGTGACCATTCATCATATATCCTATTTATAAAACTCAAATAACAAATTAGATAAATAAAACTATTTAACAAAATTATAAATAAAGATCTAAATAGCTAAATGATAAATCTAAATAATAAATATGATTTTAAGATAAAAAAAAAATATCTAAGAGATAATTATCTCAATCTAGATATTTATTTATATCATTCTCGCATGCATTAAAACTCGACTAAGTTAGACCCATAAAGCAATAATCTGAATTTAATAAATAATAGCAATCTCTCCTTTGAATTATTAAGAAATAGATGAACAAGTAGGTATGAAATTACCAATGTCTAAATAATTGAACAAGATCCAATAAATACTAAGAACTATTAGTAATGCGAGACAAACACTTTCTGTAATTGAGATTTCTGTAACATCAGAACAATCAACGTACGTAGAAATATGAATTAAAGCAACCCTTTGACCTCTTGGAGACTCTACTGACTGTTTGTGACTTGAAAACGTGGACTGTATTAAGCAATTGTCTTGTCGTAGGTTGGGGCTTATTTGTTTTTTATTCGACCGTAATATGTTCCATGGATTGCTTCATTTCAGCTTTTTTTCTTTAAAATTTTGATCAATTTTTTTCATGGACAAACTTCTCAACAAATTGCTCGAGAAGTTGTTCCACAAGTTGTTGTAACATTTTTATTGTGCAACGATGGCGATGGTAACAGTTCTATTTCGTAACGGTACATCGATTATAAAATCATATGAGGTTCTTAATGGGAGAACCTTTATAAAGTCATCGGGTCTTCTCATTATTCATTGATAATCATCAATATACACCATCAAATACAGAGAGTAAGTGTGAGAAACAATCATAGCATCAAACCAAAAAAATCCAATCAAATTTCCGTAAAGTGATAAAATTTGATCGATGGCAGAAGGTATGTTTTTAATCTATTTTGCTTCCATTATTTTTAAATTTATGTTCATATGTTTTCTTAGACGTTTTTGGATTGAATTATGATCCAACATTTGATATTAGAGCTTGTTTTGAAAACACTCCTACTTTGCTCTGTTTCACGAGGAACTAAGAATTTGGTTTTTTTATTTTGTTTGTTTTTGATGCGTATGAAAATTATAAATGATTTCATAATTGATTTTGAAATGATTCTGTGAATAAAAACATGAAAAACTATGACGATAATCATTATAATTTAGCGTTTGTGTTCATTGAAATGTATTAATTAATTTTTTATTCAAATGAGACCATGAATCAATTAGAAATCAAAATTCCAAGAATTTTGATAAAAAGAACGCCGATTTTTGTTATTAGAATAGTGAGATACGACCGAGTATCTATTCGATTCAGCATCGGGTCGGGTTGATCCGGCTTAAGATTGAAGACAACCTTTTTTTTAAAAAAAAATTGTTTTAGATGAGAATCAAACCCAAATTTGATTTTACCGTGAGTCGAACTTAGGGTCTTGGCAAAGTACCCAATCTTTCGACCACTAGACTCTAACACAATTTGTATTATTATATGTGTAAGGTTTCATTTTATATATATTCGGAATTTAATTTTTATTAAAAAAAATTGAATATAATTTTAATATGATTAATTATTTAACTTAGGTTTGTTATATGTAGAATATTTATATACATGTGACATTTATTTAAATAATTTTTGGGCACATTAAAATTTATTTAAATACATTATGCTTAAATTATTTGTTTTGGTATTTGTATGTATAAATTTTGTAATTAATTATATATATGAAAATTTGGTTAAACGATTTATGCATAATGATTTATTTTTGCTTATATATTTTAATGTCATACATGCAATCTTAAGATAGATAATATTTGTACATTTGAAATTAAATTAATATTATTTATGGTTTTATACAATAATTGAGCCTAAGGATTTAGCTAATGTTTAAATGATTTATATAATTTAATTAATTAGGAAGTAGCCACAACATATTTAATTAATTAAAATCATAATAAGATTTATTTAGGATCACATTTATAAAATAAATATTAATTGTAATTAATTATATGTGATATAATAAATCTTATCTCATAGGAATTTTTATTATATTTTTGTGTGATTAATTATAATAAAATATCAAATTATATTTTCTAATTTACCCACAGGGATTAGAATAAGGAACATAATTTGATAGTTTTATTATAAAGTTAAGATGAATCTAATTAAATTAGAATTTTAGTCCATAGACAAGTTTTATGTCACTAGATTCATATTTCTCATGACTTATATTGGTAAAGAATACTATAATTTAGGTCTCAAATTTTAATAAACATATAATGTTTAATTGTAGCTTCTCAACCTGTAAAATTCTATAATATCCACGGTAAAATTCTATAATATCCACTATGACATTCCAAATCTGAAAGGGGATAATTATAAAATATGGAAGGAAAGAATTCTCCTTCATCTAAAGTGGATGGATATTTACTATGTTATTAGTAAAAACGAACCACCTAAAATTACTGAAACCAGCACTCCAGAGAATATCATGTTTTATGAATAATGAGAATGATCTAATCGCCTTAGCATGATGTTCATTAAGACTACGATCTTTGTTTGTATTTGTGATTCTGTTGATCAGCATAACAATGTTCAGAACTTGCTAAAACCTATTGATGATCAGTTCGTCACTTCAAATAAGGAGTTAGCAAGAACCTTTATTATGAAGTTCTCTTCCTTAAGACTCACCAATGTGAAAGGTGTGAGTGAGCACATTATGAAAATGAGGGACATTGCGACTCAACTTAAGAATCTTGAGGTTGAGATGTCAAAATCCTTCCTGGTGCACTATATCCTTAACACTCCCCTACATCAGTACAGACCATTCAAAATCTTGCACATTACACATAAGGATAAATGGTCAATCAATGAACTACTGACCATATGTGTTCAAGAGGAAGGGAGGTTTGTTATGAAATTTGGTGAAAGTGCAATGTTGGCTACAATGTACAGGAAAGGAAAATCTCAATACAAGCACAAAAGAAAAAGGATAATTCCACCTTAAGCTGATATTAAGAAAGAAGCCAAGTGTTTCTTTTGTAAAAAGAAGGGACATATGAAGAAGAAATGTATCAAATTCCAAAAAATGGCTTGAGAATAAAGGTAATCTAACCTCGTTTGTTTGTTATAAATCTAATATGGTTAATGTTAATATTAACACCTGGTGGATTGATTTTGGATCTATAATTCATGTTGCAAACTCCTTACAGGGTATGCAAAATCTAAGGAAGCCAATGTGAAGTGAGCAATACATCTTATCTGGTAACAAGATAAGCTCATATGTGGAGGCTATAGGGACATGTAGTTTGATTTTAAGTAGTGGTTTTATTTTAGAATTAGAAAAGACCTTTTATGTTCCAAGTTTTGCTATAAACTTGATTTTGATTTCAAGACTTGTACCTTTTAGTTATTCATTTCACTTTTCAGAAACATCTTTCAGTTTATGTAATAAATTTGAATGTGTTGGGAATGGTATTTTGTCTGATAGTCTTTACTGTATTAATTTAGGAAATAATGTCACTCATAATTGATGAGTGCTCAAAAAGCACTAAAATAACCATGATTTTATGTACATTAATTGATTAAAAATATATATATTTATATGTTTTATCATATATTTATATAAATTTGTCTTTTTCGGAATCACGGGTATTTTTATTGTTTTTCAGGAATTTTAGCTTAAAAACGCAATTTAAAGACTCAAAGAGGAATACTTGAAGCAATACATCACAAATATATCAATAAATAAGTGGAAAAAGGTCAACAAACATGGAAAAATTGGACAAAATGGGTCGAAAAGGTAAAAAATGTCAAAAAGACGGAAATCGCGCGCCGCAGCCCAGCCGTGCGCGCCCCAGCGCCCCATGCCGCGCGGGCACTGTTCACGCGCGCCGAGCTGCGCGCAGCGCCCAGCAGCCGCCCATCCGTGTGCCCAACGCGTTTTCGCCCCATTTTTCACGTGCAGCAGCCCCTGTGACGTCATGCTGACGTCATTGATGACATCAGCAATTCCAATACGTGTTTTTACATTTTTTAATATTTTTTTAACATTTGTTTACTCATTTTTTCTCTCCATCCTCACCTATAAATACCCCCCTTCCCTTCACTTCAAAACACACCTTCAAAACTCACTTCTCTCTTCTTTCTTTCTCTCATTTCTTAGTTTTTAGTTTCTCTTAGTTTCTTTCTTAGTTTCTAAGCTTTTCTTAGTTTTTCTCTTAGTTTTTAGTTCAATTCTCTTAGGTTTAGAGTTCTTCTCTTTTTGAGAGGAACTTGTAATGTTTTTGTAATAATTTAGATTTTTGATTCAATATATGGAAGTGCAAATTCCGCTCGGAGGTTTTCTAGCTACGGGAATAGCGTCAAAGTTCTGTAAGGATTTTATTTTCTTTACAGTTATTTTTATGCTTTATTCTTACATGTTATATTCAACTTGTCTGTGGTTAAATTTAACTATGCTGGCTATTTAGTAAATATGATGTAATAATGACGTTGTTATGCTTGCGAAATATTAAATAGGTAAAAATCTCTAAAATGAATTGATTTTGTTTTTATTCAAGATTTTATATTAAGAATGTTAGAGAGAAATATATTATTTTTCATTACAAACTTAAACCTGAAAATTAGATTTTAAGGTTTAGTTATCCGGTCTAATTTAGAGTAGTGCTCTTTTATTTGTTGGTACAATCGCCCGGTAGTTAGATTGAAACTCTATTTCGAAAGTTTTTATAAGAATTATTATGTGAAAATATATTGACAACATGTTTTCAATAGTGGTTTTAAAACTTGAAAGTTAGTACTCGGATAATTAAATTCTTATGTTTAATTTGGACACCTTGAATAATGTTTAAATTGTCTAACCCCACCAAAGGTGGCATTTAAATGGTTCATTTTCAATCTCTTAGAAAAAGGAATTAATTTAATTAAGCATATTAGTTATCAACCCCACCCATATGTGTTAATTGATTTGTTTAGTTAACAAAGAATATCTAACCCCACCAAATGTGGTATTTATATAAAAAAGATAGAATCAATAAAATATCAATTTATATCTTTAATAACCTAGTTAATATGAGCAAGCATAATTAATTTAGTTATTACATCCATAAATACTCCGCTAATATAAATGATAAAAATTTGCATGAATATTTATTGAATCTGTATATATGTTTATTTTTAGATAATTATTTATTGAATTTGTATCTATGTTTATTTTTATGTTATTAGATTATATTTAATTAATCTGTATATATGTTTATTTTATGTTATTAGATTAGGAACACAAAAACCAAACTATCGTGACAGGATGTTTAGGATTTAATTTCGTTTTTAAAAGTTTGAATAATAAATTAAAAACCACATACATTCCTTCCTTAGATCGACCTTGGGAGTATACTTATCATTTTCTTCGAAATGATTCGTGCACTTGCGAGAGTTTTATAAATATTAAAACCAAAGTATTTGCAAGAATCGGTAATGCCGGTTTTCGCTTATCAAGTTTTTGGCGCCGTTGCCGGGGAAGGAATAGCGTTTTTAAATTATTTATCAAAATTTTAAAAACATTTTTGTGCTGTAAATAATTGTGATATTTTAACAATAATCAAATTTCAAAATTCATAAGAAATAATAAAATAAAAAAAATAAAAAAATAAAAAAATAAAAAAATAAAAAAAATAATTTTTTTTTAATTGTAAAATAATTTAGAAATTTGAAATTTGAAGTAAAAAAAATTTTACCGTTCATGAATAGTAAAAAAATAACATTACTTGAATTTATACCTAATTAACTAAATAACATGAAAAGTAAAAATCTAAGGGAGTTCTGTCTAGGAGACTAGTTCTTGGAAACCTTTGTGCCACTAGTCTTTCCTAGGAACGTTGCTCTGGCTAGGAGAATGGTATTTAAGGAGCCGTTTGCACCACCATTCTTTCCTGGGAGCACTCTTGGTTAATACTAATTATGTTACCAAAAAAAAAAATAAAAAAAAAATTCTTTTTTTTTAGGGTTTAACTAGTTTTGTTTAGTGCTTTGTATTAAATAACATGTAAATTTTCTCTAAATTTTTTATTTTGTTGACAGGAGTTTTAAATTTACGTTTACAATAGTCTATGCGTGGTAGGAGATCCTTAGGAAACCCCCTTACACCATATGTAAATAATTTTCATAAATTTAAACAAGTGTCAACAAAACTGGATTCTACCCATCAACCTGTTTTTGAGCCAAACATAGAACCAAGTCTTAATCCTTTACTAGAACCAAAAGAAATGGAGGAAAACCAACATATTAGGGAAACCACGATGAAGGAGTTTGCGAGACCGGTAATAGGCACGGCAACTGCCGCTATCCAGTTGGGAGAGGCTGCTCGGAATTATGACCTTAAAAATATTCATTTTTCTATGCTTCCTTCCTTTTATGGGCTACCTAATGAAGATTCTCTTTCCTTTATGAGAGATTTCTATGCTACGGTCCAAACATTCCCCCTCGGTATTCTAAACGAGGATCAACTTAGGATGAGATGTTTTCCCTACACGTTAAAGGATAAGGCCAAAGCTTGGTTGATGTCACTTCCCCCAGGTTCTCTGATGACATGGGGTAACATTTACAATAAATTCATGGGAAAATTCTATTCCCATCAAAAAACATCAGAGTTGAGAGGAAAGATTGCTACTTTCTCTCAGATGGAAGGAGAACCATTCCATGAAGCTTGGGATAGGTTCAAAATGTTTCTCACTCAATGTCCCCATCATAGCTTTCCCCTGCAGTTGCAGAACCAATTCTTTTACGATGGACTTACACAACAATGTCAGTTCATTGTCGACAACGCTGTAGGAGGAGCAATAGGAGAAAAGACTGCCTCAGAGACGTATAACCTCTTTGAGATGTTGGGTGCTAACTCCCAACAGAAAAGCTCCCGAGTGAGAAAAGCTGGAGTTCATGAAATCGACTCCAGTAATGAAGTTCAACAACAACTTGTTCAACTGACTAAGCAAGTTGCCCTTCTCGCTACACAAACCAACACCAATAATGATCAATATGGTTTGTATAGCAACATGGGACATGGTACTGAAGCCTGTCCATATCAAGGAGAAACAACTGGACCTGAACAGGTCAATGTGTTGGGAGCATATCAACAGAGACCAAGGTTTGATCCCAATTCAAATACCTATAATCCTGGGTGGAGAAGTCATCCAAATTTCTCTTGGAGGCAAAACAACCCTCCTTTCACTCAAAGCTCAAAACAGGCAGGCCAGCAATTCCACCCACCTATTCCAAGAAGCATTCCCAATAAACCAACCCTGGAGGACAACTTGAATTCTTTTATTCAAGTTTGTAGGGATAACCAATCTAAAACCAATCAACGGTTGGACTCTGTGGAAGCTTCTATCAAAAAGGTGGAAGTTCAAGTTGAACAGTTAGTTGAACATTTGCAAAAAGGCAAAGACTAATTTGAAACTTAAATGAATTCAATGAAGAAGAGACATTGAGTTTTTCATTCTGCAATCTCCAAGCAACATCTTACTAGAAGACGATAAATTTTAGTCCTGTGTGGGAGGTCACCCATTATTGTATTTTCCTTTGTTTTAGTTTGCGTGTAATTCAAATGAAATAAATTTGTTTGTTTCAAAAATTGTGTCCATTCGTTTAAATTTAAAAAAAAAAAAATTTAGGTTCCTTGCACCTTTTTGCTTAAAGCCTTTACGTTTTATCAAGTTATAAAAATATCTACTAAGAGCAAAATGTTGATACACAATAGGAGGAGGATCATTTTCAACTACAAACAACCATGGGAGATGCTGAAGATAGGCGGAAAAAGATGAAAGAATATACAATGCCAATCATTGGCAATGTAACTTCCGGTATCCAATTACAAGAGGCTGCAAGGAATTATGAATTGAAAAAGATTCATTATTCTTTGTTGCCTTCCTTTTACGGTATCCCTAATGAATACCCTTTGCATTTCATTCGAGAATTCTATGCTATTGTCCAAACCTTTCCACTACATGCAATTAATGAAGATCAACTTAGGATGAGGTGTTTTCCTTACACTCTCAAAGATAAAGCTTGGTCATGGTTCATTACTCTACAGTCAGGTTCTCTTAAAACTTGGGAGGCAGTCTATGAAATTTTTATGGGTAGGTTCTATTCCCATCAAAAGACTGTTGATCTAAGAACAAAGATAGCAACATTTTCTCAAATGTATGAAGAACCCTTTCATGAAGCTTGGGAACGATTCAAACTCCTTTTCATTCAATGTCAAAATCATAGCTTTCCATTACAGCTACAAAACCAATTCTTTTATGATGGATTGACACTACAGAGTCAATACATGGTTGATAATGCTGCTGGAGGTGCTGTAGGAGAAAAGACCGCAGAGGAAACCTATAATCTCTATGAGCTATTGGGTTCTAATTCCCAACAAAGAGGTGGTAGAAGGAAAGCAAAGGTCAATGAAGTTGGCTCTGATAATGAGATAACCTTGCAACTTGCGGAATTGACTAAACAAGTGCAATTCCTCACTACCCAACAAATGTCAAATCAAGAGGTATGTGAAGTGTGTTGTTCAATTGGGCATGGTACTCATAATTGTTCAAATACTTGTGATTCTAGTGTCGATGCCATAGAGGAAGTCCAATCTTTTCAAAGGTATCATCCAAACACGTATAATCACCCAACCTATGCCCAATATCCAACACTAAGGTCGGATAACAACCACCCTTACCCACCAAGCCAATCTTTTAAGCCAACCTTAGAAGATAGCTTGAATGCTTTTATTCAAGTTAGTCGTGACAACCAATTGATGACTAATCAAAGGTTGAACACCATGGAGGCTTCGGTTAAAAGGATTGAATCTAAAGTTGGGCAACTGGCTGAACAAATGCAAAAGAAAGAACCAGGAAAGTTGCCCAGTCAACCAGAACAAGCAAAGGATGTAAGAACCCTTCGAAGTGGTAAGGTAGTCAATACCAGTTTACCTGAAATCTCTAACAATCTACCTTGTAGTTCAGGTAACAAAGAAGGCGATATTATAATCTCGCAAAAAGAAGAAACAAGTGTTAAACTTAACAAGCCTTCTGAAAAACTCATTGGGGGGTCATCTGACACCCCCAAAATTCAAAAGACAACAGAACCACACCAGATGCAAGTACCTTTTCCCCACCGGTTGAAAGAATCCAAACAAGATAAGCAATTCAATGATCTTTTTAATATGCTCTCTAAAGTAAATATCAATTTACCATTATTAGAAGTGATCATGAATGTACCCTCATATGCCAAGTTTTTCAAAGAGTTGAACACTAAGAAAAGGAGGTATGAACTGAATGAACGAGTAGTAGTATCAGAAATTTCTAGCGTTGTACTTCAGCACAAACTACCCCCTAAGTTGAAAGACCCTGGAAGTTTTATTATAAACATAACTATGGGGGATAGGAAGGTTGCTAAAGCAATGCTTGATTTAGGTGCTAGTATAAATTTGATGCCCTACTCTATATTCTTACAACTCAATCTAGGGGATTTAAAACCCACAACTATGTCCCTTCAACTTGCAGATAGATCTCTTAAATATCCAGAGGGAATAGTTGAGGATGTTTTGGTACAGGTAGACAAACTAATAATACCTGTTGACTTTGTGGTTCTGGATATGCAAGAAAATCCAGCATTGGACAGAGAGCACACAATATTGCTTGGTAGGCCATTTATGGCAACTACTAAAACTATTATTGATGTCCAAGATGGAAATTTGACAATGACAGTCTTAGGGGAGACCGTTCATTTTAAAGTTTTTGATTCTTCACCTTTTCCTTCTATTTCTGCCATCGATGAAATATTCGAAGTTGATCCTTTGGATAATCTTGTCCAAAGCACCTTTTTACAAACCAGAATAGAAGACAAGCTTGAAACCGTTCTTACACTTGAAAAGGTCGAAGAAGATTTAGATGAGGAAATTAATGGGTACCTTAAACAACTAGACAATGATGAAGTGATGACAAAATCTAGTATACTTTTAAATCTACCCAGTTCTTCATCTAGTAAAGAGGCCAATCCACCTGAACTTGAACTCAAAGTCTTACCTGAGCACTTAAAATATGTGTTTTTGGGAGAGGGAGAAACTTATCCAGTGATAATTTCTTCAACCTTGACCAAACCACAAGAAAAGGAACTCATCAAAGTGTTTAAACAGTTTAAGAAATATATAGGTTGGAGTATAGGGGATATAAGAGGCATTAGTCCAACAATGTGTATGCACAAGATCAACTTGGAGGATGGTGCTAAACCTGTACGAGAGGCCCAAAGAAGACTAAACCCAAACATGCAAGAGGTAGTTAAAAAGGAAATTCTTAAATTATTAGAAGAAGGGATTATCTATCCTATTGCGGATAGTAAGTGGGTTAGTCCAGTGCATGTGGTACCAAAGAAATCTGGGATAACAGTTGTTAAAAATGACAAAAGTGAATTAGTGCCCACTAGAATAACCACTGGATGGAGAATGTGTATAGATTTTAGGAAACTAAATTTATATACGAAAAAGGATCACTTTCCTCTTCCATTCATTGATCAAATGTTGGAAAGATTAGCTGGGCACGAATTTTACTGTTTTTTGGATGGACTGTCTGGATATTATCAAGTACCCATAGCACCAGAAGATCAGGAAAAGACCACATTTACATGTCCTTTTGGGACATTTGCTTTTCGCAGAATGCCATTTGGGTTATGCAATGCCCCTGCCACTTTCCAGAGATGCATGATATCTATTTTCTCGGACATGGTGGAGAAATTCATTGAGATTTTCATGGACGATTTCTCTGTCTTTGGGAACTCATTTGATGATTGCTTACATAAATTGACTTTGGTTTTAGAGAGATGCATTGAATGCAATCTAACCCTTAGTTGGGAGAAAAGTCATTTTATGGTTCAACAAGGGATAGTTTTAGGACATATAATTTCAAACAAGGGTATTGAAGTTGATAAGGCAAAAGTTGAATTGATATCCAAACTACCTCCCCCTACATCTGTGAAGGGGATAAGAAGCTTCTTGGGACATGCAGGATTTTACAGACGATTTATTAAAGATTTCTCTAAAATAAGTCGTCCCTTATGTAACTTGCTATCCAAAGATGCTGATTTTGACTTCACAATGACTGCCTTATTTCCTTTAATACCTTGAAAGATAAACTAACATCTACCCCTGTTATAATGGCACCAAACTGGTCTTTACCCTTTGAAATAATGTGTGACGCTTCTGATTATGCAATAGGAGCAGTCCTGGGACAAAGAGTGGATAAGCGTTTACATGTCATCTACTATGCTAGCAAAACACTCAATAATGCCCAGATGAATTACACCACCACTGAAAAGGAATTCTTGGCTATAGTATTCTCTTTAGACAAATTTCGGTCTTATTTAGTAGGATCTAAAGTGATTGTGCATTCTGATCATGCTGCTTTAAGATACCTATTAAGTAAACCAAATGCCAAGCCAAGATTAATCAGGTGGGTCTTACTCTTACAAGAATTTGACCTAGAAATCAAGGATAAGAAAGGTAGTGAAAACTTAGTAGCTGACCATTTGTCTAGGTTGATTTCTGACTTCAATTCTCTTAAAGATGAGAGTAATGACGATATAGTTGAAACCTTTCCTGATGAACAGTTATTTTTCATAGGTCCGAACCCATGGTATGCTGATATTGTAAACTATCTTGCCACTGGTGTTTTGCGACCTAACACTTCATATCAGGACAAGAAAAGGTTTTTTAAAACTATTAAGGACTATTTCTGGGATGACCCTTATTTATACAAGATTGGTCAAGATCAAGTCATCCGGAGATGTGTACCTGAAGAAGAACATAAGAGCATTCTGACTTTTTGTCATGAACTTCATTGTGAGGGTCATTTTGGAGGTGAAAAGACAGCCCGTAAGATATTACAGTCTAGATTCTTTTGGCCCACTCTTTTTAAAGATGCTCATATGTTTTGTGCACAATGTGATAGATGTCAAAGAACAGGAAACATAAGCAAAAGAGATGAAATGCCTTTGACATCTAATTTAGTTGTTGAACTCTTTGATGTATGGGGGATTGACTTTATGGGTCCTTTTCCCCCATCTAATGGTTTTCAATACATTTTGGTTGCTGTGGATTATGTGTCCAAGTGGGTAGAAGCTATCCCCACCAAAACCAATGATGCTAATGTTGTTGTGAAATTCTTGAAAGATTTCATATTCAGTAGGTTCGGAACGCCTAGAGCTATAATAAGTGATGGAGGTAGCCATTTTTGTAACAAACTCTTTGATGGAGTACTAAACAAGTACAACATCACACATAAGGTAGCTACTCCATATCATCCTCAAACTTCCGGTTTAGTGGAAGTAAGTAATAGGCAAATTAAGGGAATACTGGAACGCACAGTGCGTCCCTCAAGGAAGGATTGGGCATTTAAGCTAAATGATGCCTTATGGGCATACCGCACCGCTTACAAAACACCTATTGGGATGAGCCCTTACCGGTTAATCTTTGGGAAAGCGTGCCACCTTCCAGTTGAACTTGAACACAAGGCTTATTGGGCAATTAAAGAGCTAAACATGGATTTAGATAAAGCAGGTGAAAAACGAGTACTCCAGCTTCATGAGTTGAAAGAAATTAGGAATGAAGCTTATGAGAATGCCAAATTATACAAAGAGCGTACTAAGCGCTATCATGACAAGAGGCTAGTTCCTAAAACTTTTCACCCTGGAATGAAAGTTCTTTTATTTAACTCTCGTTTGAGATTGTTTCCAGGAAAGCTGAGATCAAGATGGGATGGACCATTCAAAATAGTTCAGGTATCTGAACATGGAATGGTAGAACTATTGGACTCCAAGACACAAAAAACGTTCAAAGTTAATGGCCATCGTGTCAAGCCTTATTTAGAAGAACCAAACAACATTGCTGAAATGGATTGCATTTGGCTGAGTAACCCTTAGCACCAAAAAGATACGTCTTGCTAAGACGTTAAACTAAGCGCTGGATGGGAGGCAACCCATCATGTTAGGTAATTTTTTGTTATTTGTTTTATTTACTTAATTTTATTGTTTATTTTAGTTTACTTGTATGTGAATAATTTTTAAAATTGTTAAAACTAAAATATTTGTTGAGATGATTAGAAGTTCACAGCGATCTGTCTGTATACACTTTAATGATGAATATGATGGATGCACCTGCATTTCTTCATTACTACTTACACATTCTCAAGAAATAGGTAATCTTTCTCCTCTTTTCTCTTTATCTTTAATTTGCAGTTGTTACATTGAGGACAATGTAAGTTCTAGGTTGGGGGTGGTGAAAAGTTACCATGCTTAATAAAAAAAAATCTCACAAAAATTTATCATTTCTTTAAATCAAATTTAAGTAAATAGTTAAGTCTTTGGTACTGTTAGATTAATTTTTTGAAAACATATCATGAAATATTTTGTAATTATTTTTGATAATTAGTTATTTTTTGTCATAACTAGTATTTCTTGATAAAATGTGGAAATTATATTAAACCCAAAATCGGTGTTTATGAATTTTTTTTAGTGGAGACTACCCTTGTGAGATATAATTTGAACCTAATTTCTTTTATTCAGAGTGAAATATATATTTTTTCTACTCCAAACACATTTCTTATTTATTCAAAAGTTTAGATGATCTCTATAGGTATTAGCATTGAATGTATGAATTTTTTCTCATCTTAATAGAGTATCATATATTTTTGATTATTATTTTTGTTTAGATTAAACGATTTGAGTAGAAATGGATAGTATATGCTTATATCTCATTCATGCATGACTGCTACAAAAACAAAAAGACATATCTGGGGTTACCTAAACCAAGATCAAACAGAAAAGCCACAAAATTAACCACTCACCAAAATCCAAAAAATGTACAATCTGTACATGGGTTGACTCTCTAAAAAATACATATATTAAAAAAAAATAATAATAAGAAAATGTATAGAGAGATAAAAAATAGTATTATCTACATACTATGACCCACATTGCCAACAAAGTTGTGAGTAAAGGTTAAATACAAAAGAAAGATATAGGAAGTAATTCCCTAAAAAGTCATTGCAATTTCTTCATTTATAAAAAGCATATATCTTGAAATTCTTTCTTAATGAGTTTGATTTATGCATGAAAATAATTTTTATATATGATATCTTTATAATTTATACATTCGATTCCTTTCATGAGATCAATGTTAAAATAACACTTTGAGCCTTTATTCTTTATACATATGCGAACATATTAGTTCATTTCTATACATCAACTCTTTCGCATATAAATTAGTATGAGTGTTTGAACCCATAGGATTCAGTGCTTTGAGAGTATTGACTTGTGAGGAATAGAGTCGAAGCGAATTCTAATTCATGACACTGAAATTGGGTAAAATTAAATTGATACATTTTTGAAATGAAATATGAAAATGATTTTCGACTAATTATTGTAATAAAATCATGATTGTTTAAAGAGATTAAAATAACTTATGCTTGAGATTTTAATTATGATCTTAAAGGAGATTAAAAAGTATGAGATATTTTTGTGATATGTTATTTTCTTTTATTCTTAAATTAATTTTTGATTGTGTTGTAATTTTAATTTTTGTTTTGATTGTTTTTATTTTTACATTTAGTTCAATGTTTGTGGGTATCATTACTGAAAACCCTCACGAGACTCAAACTCGTCCACTAGGGCAACCTAGGGGTTTAACGGCTTGTTGCATAGGCTAAATGCAACCGTTTCAATCCACGAAAGTGATTTAGGATAGTTTAATTTTTAGCTTTTATCGCTTCTCTTGCTAAGAGACTAGCAAGAAGCTGGTTGGGGGTTGTGATGAGTGCTCAAAAAGCACTAAAATAACCGTGATTTTATGTACATTAATTGATTAAAAATATATATATTTATATGTTTTATCATATATTTATATAAATTTGTCTTTTTCGGAATCATGGGTATTTTTATTGTTTTTCAGGAATTTTGGCTTAAAAACGCAATTTAAAGACTCAAAGAGGAATACTTGAAGCAATAAATCACAAATATATCAATAAATAAGTGGAAAAAGGTCAACAAACATGGAAAAATTGGACAAAATGGGTCGAAAAGGTAAAAAATGTCAAAAAGACGGAAATCGCGCGCCGCAGCCCAGCCGTGCGCGCCCCAGCGCCCCATGCCGCGCGGGCACTGTTCACGCGCGCCGAGCTGCGCGCAGCGCCCAGCAGCCGCCCATCCGCGTGCCCAACGCGTTTTCGCCCCATTTTTCACGTGCAGCAGCCCCTGTGACGTCATGTTGACGTCATTGATGACATCAGCAATTCCAATACGTGTTTTTACATTTTTTAATATTTTTTTAACATTTGTTTACTCATTTTTTCTCTCCATCCTCACCTATAAATACCCCCCTTCCCTTCACTTCAAAACACACCTTCAAAACTCACTTCTCTCTTCTTTCTTTCTCTCATTTCTTAGTTTTTAGTTTCTCTTAGTTTCTTTCTTAGTTTCTAAGCTTTTCTTAGTTTTTCTCTTAGTTTTTAGTTCAATTCTCTTAGGTTTAGAGTTCTTCTCTTTTTGAGAGGAACTTGTAATGTTTTTGTAATAATTTAGATTTTTGATTCAATATATGGAAGTGCAAATTCCGCTCGGAGGTTTTCTAGCTACGGGAATAGCGTCAAAGTTCTGTAAGGATTTTATTTTCTTTACAGTTATTTTTATGCTTTATTCTTACATGTTATATTCAACTTGTCTGTGGTTAAATTTAACTATGCTGGCTATTTAGTAAATATGATGTAATAATGACGTTGTTATGCTTGCGAAATATTAAATAGGTAAAAATCTCTAAAATGAATTGATTTTGTTTTTATTCAAGATTTTATATTAAGAATGTTAGAGAGAAATATATTATTTTTCATTACAAACTTAAACCTGAAAATTAGATTTTAAGGTTTAGTTATTCGGTCTAATTTAGAGTAGTGCTCTTTTATTTGTTGGTACAATCGCCCGGTAGTTAGAGTGAAACTCTATTTCGAAAGTTTTTATAAGAATTATTATGTGAAAATATATTGACAACATGTTTTCAATAGTGGTTTTAAAACTTGAAAGTTAGTACTCGGATAATTAAATTCTTATGTTTAATTTGGACACCTTGAATAATGTTTAAATTGTCTAACCCCACCAAAGGTGGCATTTAAATGGTTCATTTTCAATCTCTTAGAAAAAGGAATTAATTTAATTAAGCATATTAGTTATCAACCCCACCCATAGGTGTTAATTGATTTGTTTAGTTAACAAAGAATATCTAACCCCACCAAATGTGGTATTTATATAAAAAAGATAGAATCAATAAAATATCAATTTATATCTTTAATAACCTAGTTAATATGAGCAAGCATAATTAATTTAGTTATTACATCCATAAATACTCCGCTAATATAAATGATAAAAATTTGCATGAATATTTATTGAATCTGTATATATGTTTATTTTTAGATAATTATTTATTGAATTTGTATCTATGTTTATTTTTATGTTATTAGATTATATTTAATTAATCTGTATATATGTTTATTTTATGTTATTAGATTAGGAACACAAAAACCAAACTATCGTGACAGGATGTTTAGGATTTAATTTCGTTTTTAAAAGTTTGAATAATAAATTAAAAACCACATACATTCCTTCCTTAGATCGACCTTGGGAGTATACTTATCATTTTCTTCGAAATGATTCGTGCACTTGCGAGAGTTTTATAAATATTAAAACCAAAGTATTTGCAAGAATCGGTAATGTCGGTTTTCGCTCATCAATAATGCTATACATGTTCAAGTTGGCACTAAAAGATGTATTATTGATTATGACTCTTCTACATTATATGGCATAGAAGATTATGACATATCTATATAGAAAGAGTTAAAAGATTAGTGAAATATGGGGTACTTAGTACTCTAGATTTTACTGATTTTAAGACATATGTGGACTGCATTAGGGGAAAGTAGACTAATAAGTCAAAGAAAGGTGCCAATAGGAGTTCAAGCATATTAGAAATCATACATACGAATATATGTTGTCTAGACATGGACATTCAAGGTCAGAAATATTTTATCACCTTTTATTGATAATTTTCTCGATATATGTATCACTATATGCTTCATAATAAGAACGAAGCATTAGATTCCTTCAAGAGCTTTAAGGTTGAAGTAGAGAAATCATACATACGAATATATGTTGTCCAGATAGAGGTAGTGAATATTATGATAGATACATTGAGAATGGACAAGCGCCTGGTCCATTTGCTAAGTTTCTTCAAAAACATGGGATAGTTTCCCAATACACTATACTTGGTTCACCAAACCAAAATGGTGTAGCAAAAAGGAGAAACCGAACATTATTGGACATGGTACAGAGTATGCTTAGCAACTCTAATCTTTTTAAATCTTTGTGGATTGAAGCTTTAAAAATGACTATGTATATATTAAATCGAGTTCCAACAAAGGTTGTCTCAAAAATGCCATTTGAATTATGGAAAGGTTGGAAACTAAGTTTGCAACATATGCGCATTTGGGGATGCCCGTCTAAAGTGAGGATTTATAATCCACAAGAGAATAAGTTGGACCTAAGGACCATTAGTAGGTATTTCATTGGATATACCGAATGGTATAAGGATTACAGATTTTATTGTCCATCTCACAACACTAGGTTTGTAGAATCAAGAAATGCAAAGTTTCTTGAATATGACCTGATTAGTGGGAACGATCAAATCATGAACATAGTTTAGGATACTGATCACTTAGATTCTTAACCTTCTACTTCATGAGATAGATCGATTTTTGTTCACAACACCCATCAAGTATAAGCTAGTGTTGAACAACCAATCATTGGAATTCCATAAGTTGTTGACAATATTCCAATAGATCATGGTGTTCAGGAGATAACTAAAACTTCTGAACAAGTTGAACCTCATACTTCCCAGGAAGATGATAGTACGGCATTAAGAAGATCTACTAGAACTAAAATGTCAATAATTCCTAGTGATTATGTTGTGTATCTACAAGAATCTGATTGTAACATTGGAGCTGTGAATGATCCCGAATCATTTTCACAAGCCATAAGTTCTAAGGTTTTGAACTTATGGTACAATGCTATGAAAGAAGAGATGGATTCTATGACGTCTAACCGAGTTTGAGATCTCATCAAGTTGCATGATGGTGTGAAAGCCATTAGATGTAAATGGGTCTTCGAGACAAAGAAAGACTCACAAGGAAACATTGAGAGACATAAGGCAAGACTCATTTCCAAAGGATTCACTCAAAGGGAAGGAATCGACTACACAAAGATATTCTATCCTGTATCTAAGAAAGATTCACTTAGTGTGATGCATTGGTTTCCCATTTTAATTTGGATTTGCCACAAATGGATGTGAAAACAGATTTTCTTAATGGTAACCTAGAGAAAGAGGTTTATATGAAACAACCTGAAGGATTCTTTTCTAGTGATGGGGAGCATTTGGTTTGTAAGCTTAATAAATCCATATATGAATTAATACAAGCTTCCCATCAATGGTATTTGAAATTCCATAACATCATCACTTCATTTGGCTTTGAAGAGAACGTCATGGATAGATGTATATACCAGAAGGTTAATGAGAGTAAGATTTATTTTTTGGTGTTATATGTGGATGATATTTTGCTTACAGCCAATGATAAGGGTTTGCTACATGAGGTAAAACAATTCCTCTCTAAAAAATTTGATATAAAGGATATGGGTAAGACTTTTTATGTCATTGGCATTAAGATCCATAGAGATAGACTCCAAGACATTTTGGGTTTATCTCAGGAAACCTATATCAATAAAGTTTTAGAGAGATTGCAGATGAAAGATTGTTCACCGAGTGTGACACCTATTGTAAAGGGCGATAAGTTCAATTTGGACCAATGCCCAAAGAATGATTTTGAAAAAGAATAGATGAAAACCATTCCATATGCTTTAGCTGTTAAAAGCCTGATGTATGCTCATGTCTGCACCAAATCTGACATTGCATTTGTGGTTGGGATGTTAGGGAGATATCAGAGTAATCTAGGTATTGACCACTGAAAAGTTACAAAGAAAATGATAAGGTACCTATAAGGAACCAAGGACTGTATGCTCATGTATAGATGAACCAACGATCTAGAAGTAATTGGCTACTCCGATGCAGACTTCGTTGCTTGTGTTGATTCACGAAAATCAACATCTAGTTACATTTTCATACTTGTCAGTAGAGCCTTGTTTTGGAAGAGTGCGAAGTAGTCCTTGATTGTTACTTCTACTATGAAGGTTCAGTTCGTGTCATATATTGAGGTCACATCACATGGTGTATGGTTAAAGAGTTTCATTTCTAGGCTTAGAATAGTTGACTCTATTTCTAGGCCATTAAGATTATGCTGTGACAACTCAACTGCTGTGTTTATGGCTAAGAACAACAAAAATAATAATCGTAGTAAGCACATCGACATTAAATACTTGGTTATAAGAGAACATGTTAAGGAAAAGAAAGTGGCCATTGAACACATTAGCATTGAGTTGATGATTGTTGATCCTTTGACTAAAGGCATGCCACCAAATTTAAGAATCATGTAGAGAAAATAAGAATTGATTCCACTTTATAAATATAAATATATATATATATATATATAATTTATTAATGAAACTCTTATATATTATGATATTTTCTCTTATTAGTGTGTACCTTAATTTATTTGAGAAAATATATATTTTATTGGACCAAGAATAAATATAAGATTTATTCATTAAGTTTTATTACCACATAAAGTATAATACTTGAAAAACTAAATACATTGTAATACATGGAAGATAATACTCGCTCTTAAAGGACCTATCATCATGATTCATGTATTTTGTTACTTAATTTAACGTTTACACCAAGTGAGAATATAACATTTTTATGGTGCAACGATGGTAACAATTCATTTTTATAACCGTATGTCAGTTACGAAACCATACAAGGTTCTTGATAAGAGAACATTTATAAAGGCATCAAGTCCTCTAATAATCATCAACATACACCATCAAATACAAAGAATAAGTATGAGAATCAGAGCATCAAACCACGAAAACCCATTCGAATTCCTATGAAATGGTGAAATTTGATTAATAATAGATGTATATTTTCAATCCATTTTTGTTTTTTCTGTGTTTAAATTTACATTCATATAATTTTCTGAACATTTTTGGATTGAATTATAATCCAATAGTTTTCTTTCGCCCAAAGTTTTATGCTTCTCAATAAAATGGTGGGAATTCACATATTTTTTTCTTAATAAGTTTGACCCAAAGTAACACAATACTGATAATAATTATATGCACTTTTACTTTCAATACTATTATAATAGTAATAAGAATTATCATAATAAGCATATAAAGGTTAGTACAGATCATAATAAAGGAAGATATGGAAGGTTGACAATGGTGTCAAATCATATTCAAGAAGAACATTACCAATATCTGTTGTAAAATTATATGCTCACGAGTTTTGGAAGGGCAAAAAAAAAGTTGTTTTGTTTCGTTTTTCAATAAGGAAATAAATTCTTCATTTGAACAAAAAAATTTAAAAAACAATATTTAAGGATATTTAGTCAAAAGGGTATTTCAATCGCTATTAGGAAATACAATGGCTTTTTTTTCGGTCTCTCAAATAGGGCGATATCCGGCTTCTGTTTATGGTAAGCGGTCTTCCCTTCCCCTTGTTAGATCAAATAGGAAAATTTGAATAGTACAGGAAAGGAAAGGATGTAAAATAGCAGATAAATAGGAGAAATGAAGGGAGAAATAATAGACAAATTCTACGAATTTAGATGAATAAGAAATAAAAATATATATACAGATAATTGGGGGAAAATGAATAAAATGTAATTCAAATCATTATGGTCTATCTAATAAATATATAATATGTCCTATATAACAAACTAAATAAATATAAATTATTTAACAAAATCCTATAAATACGAACTTAAGATAAAGAAATAATATCTAAAAGTAATAATCTCAATCTAGATAAACCTAATTTAAATAATTATTATCTCTCAATTTAGTCATTTATAAATTAATACTATCTTTAACTCTATTTTGGCCCTTTTATTGTCCTTGTATAGAAGCTCTCTTTTTATAAGCATGGTTGTCCAAGAGATTTTGAAATTTTCTAATCTTAGTTCATCAACAAAAGCAACTCCATAACATGACAGTTAAACATGACTACCATGATAATAAAACACACCTACACCATAGAAATCACATCTCATCAAACTTATCAGGAGAGCAGGTAGGTTTAGATAATTAGATACATCTCTAAAAAGTGAAAGAGCAAGAAGATTAAAGTCTGTTTGATGAAGAACTACGGATTTACAATCGAGGCAACACAAACATACAGGTCATATTAGCATTGGTTGGATCACATAGGATGACACAGGTAGTTTAGTAGCTCATCCGGAGATAGGATAGCAGTTGTTTCACAGAAGACCAGCTTTTCAAAAGCGTATCCGTTTGACATCATTTTCAGGCACACTTAAATCACTCCCATTTCCTTTGATCGGGAGAGCCATTTTCCCTTCGGCCTACATAAAAAATATATGCTGATGAATTCAATCCAGTTGTTTGCCTTCAATTACAGAAGAGTTCCTTTTTTTTTTCAACCACTTATAACCCTGTGTGGGAAAAATGTCTACACACTTACAGTTTCATCAGGAACTACTGCATATCTCTCCGATGGTGAGACCCAGCTTTTCCCTGTTCAAATATTCAAAGAAATAACCAATAAGATCAGTAAGGATGGCAGTTTGACCAGATGAGTCAGCCTCGCAGGTACCTGTCCTGCTGGGGTCGATTCTAGGTGGACCGGTTTGGTTCCCAAACGGTTCAGTACATGTCCCTGTTGGCTTGTACTAAAATTGTATTCAAATGGGCCAATGGTTTGGGCCACTAATCCTCAGGTAATACCCAAACCAAGCCAAGCACAAAACAACTTAAACGACCAAGTTACAATAGACCCACTGATCAATTCGATTCGGTCCGGTTTCCGATCCGAACCGACTCATTGCCATCATTAAAGACCAGTGATATGTTTCAGAATCTAGAATCAAATATAGATTTAACAAATCAGAAGAATACAATACCTGATGATGGATCACCACTTGAAGATTGTATCTGTTGGCCGCTGTATCCATCAACACTCAAAACCTCAATCATCTTAGGAATATTCCTTCATTTCAATAAACATATTACGAGTTCAAGAGTTAGATGTGTAATAGATGGACAGGAAGCGTGTGTCTATATATGTATATAAAGCAGACATGTTTTCAATCTAGGAAATGGAAGGAAAACCAAAATTGGAAATATTAATGGTAAATCACACAATAGGTAAGCTGGCACACCAAGATTGCAGAGATAGCAAACCATGGTGACTGTAAGTGCTATTTTGCACGGTGTACAATGGAGGTGAATTATAGCACAGAATGGCTCAGTAACAAGCAACAAAAACAAATTACCCAGGTCCCTTAAATAATCAGGTCATACTCATAAGTCATATAGTTACAGCTGTTTTCTTTCTTTTTTTTCCATTTTTTCTGACAGGAAAGATTAATAATTTTACTGAATACTAGTGGGAAGAATTGATACATGCATAATGCTATGATTGGACTTAAAGCAGAAAAAAGAACAGTAAATTTTGAAGAATATGGTTCTATTAGGTATAGATGGTGTTAGTGATAAGCACAACGTTTCTAACATTACGGAAGAAAATAAAGTCAATTCACGATGATGAAACAATTAGACTCGAGGTGGAAGGAAAAAAAAAACAATGGACAGAACTATGGTCCTAATTCTACAGAAATATATCATTCACACCAGAATGAAAAAGTTGAAATGGTGAACAGTCCCATACACGACCTTTATGTCACGACCTTATTTTTCAAGTAGCGATCGTGCCGCACTTAACACCGTCCGTTACACTAAGCCTGCCTTTCAAACCGAATGAAACTCCAAAGAGAATAGAGAGAGAGTTAGCAAAGAATGTTTTGTATTGCTCTAGAGAGAGTTTATCTTACAAGATGCTAAGAATTCCCAAGATGAATACAAATGAAGACCAATGGGTCTATTTATAGTGTGGCTCTAAGCTTAAGAGTATGCTACCACTTTCTAGAGTCTTCCTAGTCTAGAATGTACAAGAGACTTCTAGATTTATGTACAATATGCCACAAGGGTCTAGGACCTTCTAGCCAACTCTAGAGTCTTCTAGGTTTGTCTAGTTCCTCCATGCACCTTCCGGGATGTTCCGTAAGCTTTCAGCGACTTCTACATCCTTCATGAACCATCCGGCATGTTCTAGAATATTTCAACCCATTCTAGCACTCTCCAACGTGCTCTAGAACATTCTAGGGTCTTCTAGCTTGAGTTGAGTCCATCCAACTCTAGCTCTTTCTAGACATCTCTAGGAAACTCTAGAACTTTCCTTGTAGAATAGTCTAGATCCTTTAGGCAACCATCATTTGTTTGGATTTTTAGGGACAATTTGAGCGGGACGTGACACCCTCCCCCACTAAAGTTCGCGACGCCCTCGTCGCGCCTTCAAGCTTGAACTTTTTTATGTCATCTTTGAATTGCCACAAAGAGTCCTCAGGTTCCCAGCTTGCTTCTACATCCGGAGCGTTCTTCCATTTGACCAAGTATTCCCGATAACTTGGTACACCTCTACGTTGGATCAGGCGATCCGCCAAGATTGAGTCCACTTCCCTGTCAAAGGAGGTTACCACTGCGGTAGGCGCCCTCTTGGATTCTCCTCGACTCATGTCTTCCTTGTCTCCATGATAAGGTTTTAGCATGCTTACATGAAAGACCGGATAAATTTTGAGCTTTGGAGGGAGTTGCAGCTTGTACGACACCTTACCGACTTTCTTGAGGACTAGAAATGGTCCTTCATACTTCCGCACTAACCCCTTATGAACCTTCCGCAAGGACTTAAACTGTTGGGGCAATAGTTTTACAAGGACCAAATCGTCTTCATGAAATTCCACCATCCTCTTTTTCTTGTCAGCCCATTTCTTCATCTTCTTAGATGCCTTATTCAGATAGGCTCGGGCCAACTCAGCTTATTCATGCCACGCCTTGGCAAATTTGAAGGCAGAAGGACTCGTGGCTAAGGCATGAGGAGTCATGGGTTGCTGACCCATGACGATCTCAAAGGGACTCTTCGCGGTAGACTCGCTCCGTTGTAAGTTGTAAGATAATTGGGCTACATCCAACAACTTCGCCCAATCATGTTGATTGGCACTAACAAAGTGCCTAAGATATAACTCCAGCAATGCATTGGCACGCTCTGTTTGTCCATCACTTTGTGGATGAAAGCTTGTAGAAGAGTTCAAGTCTGATCCCAATAGTTTGAACAATTCCGTCCAAAATTTGCCAGTAAATCGTGGGTCTCGGTCACTCACGATATTGAATGGAATCCCCCAATGCTTCACAACATTCTTGAGGAACAAATGTGTCATCTCATCTGCCGTGCAATCCGTTGAGGCAGGTATGAATGTTGCATATTTGTTGAAGTGGTCAATGACGACAATGATGCTGCCAAAGCCCTCTGATTTTGGCAGACAAGTGATGAAATCCATAGAGACACTTTCCCATGGTCTCTCTGGAATAGGTAGCGGCTCTAGCAAACCTCCGAGTGCATGCTGCTCTATCTTGTCCTGTTGGCACACAAGACAAGTTCTTACATAAGCTTCGACATCGCCCCGAAGTTGAGGCCAATAGTAGATGGACTTTATCAAAGCAAGGGTACGCCTCATTCCTGGGTGTCCAGCCCATAACGAATCATGGCACTCCTTGATAAGCTCCTTCCTTATTCTCCCCCATTTTGGCAGGAAGATGCGATTCTGCTTGGCATAGAGTAGTCCGTCACTCAGCCAAAATCGTCTCGTCTTTCCTTCCTTGATGAGGGCAAAGAGGTTTTGAGCAAGGGGATCATGCTTCAACCCTTCTTTGATCCTATCCAGCAAAGGATTGCTTGGCCTACTCAAGGCTGCTAACTCCGCCTTTCGACTTGGTGGGTCAACCACAACGCTTCCACTACGCGACTCTGATTTTTCCACCTGATAAGGACTCATTGTTGATGGTCTTGTATCAAGATCCAACTCAACTTTATGGTCCACCTCCCTCCTTGGAGGTAACCGTTTGGGCGATGCTTCACGCATCACCTCATGGGACTTATCTGAGACAACTTGCACGTCCGTCGACAAGCTTGGCTTTGGCAACTCCTCCTCATCGTATTCTTTTGAGATGGTTAGGTGACTCTCTTCTTCTCTCTTCAATCCCTTCTTGAATTGAAGTGCCGAGAGAGCTTGGGTCGTACATTTGGTGGTCCTGTCCGTCGGTACCACACAAACCTTTGGTCCATCCATGATACACATAGAGTTTGAACATGGCACCAAGAAAGCTCTAACCTGGTCCAAGAACTCCATGCCGAATACTACTGAGTAGTCATCCATAGGCGCTACTGATAAGTCCACCTGGCCAGTCCAAGCACCAAGACTGACCTTAACTCCACGAGCAACTCCATGCAATGGTAGTGCCGCTGAGTTAACTGCTTTGAGAGATCCCCTTCCATTGACTATCTTAAGGCCGAACCGCTTTGCTTCCTCCACTGAAACAAAGTTATGTGATGCACCTGTATCGACTAAAGCCTTGGCGACCTTCCCGTTGATGGTTGCATCTACGTACATCAAGCCTTTAGGGGTCTTTGGGGCACTCTGCAATGCACCAAGTAGGCGCAAAGAACCCATCTTTGCACCTTCATCCGACTCGCCTCCATCCTGATCATGAATGGAAGCAACTAAGGCACTCAATGCCTTTCTTTTCGAACATTCCCGTGCCCAATGCGGTCCGTCGCATATGAAGCACGTCACACGGGGCTTCGAGGCACCACGATCCTCCTTTTCCTTCCCCTTATCCCGTGGTTTGAATGAGGAGTTATCTTTATGATTCTTAGGTCCCTGAATTTTACCGTGGCTTCCCCCACTCTTTCCTCCAACAAACTTCTTATATGTGGCTTTGGAACTCTCTTTGTTTGTAGAGTAATCAATAAAGCTTTCCGTAGTCGTAATGGTAGTCGTAATGGCCGAAGATAGATCTTGGACACCACGTCGCTTGAGCTCAAGGTTAGCCCACGATTGGAGACCGTCCATAAACAAGAATAGGGCATCCTTGTCAGATGTGTCGGGGACTTCTAGCAACAAGTTTGTGAACTCCTTCACGTAATCCCTTATGCTACCCGTTTGCTTCAATCGTCGCAATCGGCCCCTTGCCTCCTCCTCAGCATTAACGGGGAAAAACTGCATTTTGAACTCCCTTTTGAAATCTTCAAAGGTATCAATTGTGCAAACCCCTCGTTGCACATCTCCATGCCTTCGTCTCCACCACAACATCGCAGTGTCGAACAAATACATGGTTGCAGTTTGGATATTGCTGGCATGGTCCGTTATGCCAGTAGCCTCAAAGTATTATTCTAGCCCCCATAGAAAGTTCTCAACTTCCCTAGCATTCCTAACACCATTGAAGGACTTAGGCTTGGGAACATCCACCCTCTTAGCCTCAATGACGGTGGTTGCGCTAGTCCCTGCGGCCATAACCCGCTTACATAGAGCTAGATCACCACCCATATCCTTCATTCTAAGCAACACATTAGCAAGTTCTCTTTGGACAAGATCCCTTACCTTGGCAAGTTCCGCCTTTAACCCATCAATCTCTTGCCTTAATCCACCATCTAGC
This sequence comes from Hippophae tibetana, assembly GCA_037013495.1. NCBI lineage: Eukaryota > Viridiplantae > Streptophyta > Magnoliopsida > Rosales > Elaeagnaceae > Hippophae > Hippophae tibetana. The sequence goes on along the minus strand of CM072807.1, from coordinate 67,412,868 downwards.
TCGTTGAGAGACATCTTAACCGCTGCATGGATCTCCACATCCTCGGCCTCCAAGCCATTGCAACGTTCCTCCAAGTTGTCCACCCTGTCCAACAGCTCCCCTAAGTTGTCCTACGCACTCCCCACACGTGCTTCTAAGCTAGACAGTATGTCTTTCGACTTAGCTCGAGATTCCTTTGATGGTTTCCGGGTTTCCTCACGCCCACGTTCCATAGGTGGAACATCGACGCTTGGTGTAGATGGAGCAGTGTTCTTCATTTTTGCCAAAGATAGAGATACTTTAACCTGCTCTGATACCAACTGTCACGACCTTATTTTTCAAGTAGAGATCGTGCGGCACTTAGCACCGTCCGTTGCACTAAGCCTGCCTTTCAAACCGAATGAAACTCCAAAGAGAATAGAGAGAGAGTTAGCAAAGAATCCTTTGTATTGGTCTAGAGAGAGTTTATCTTACAAGATGCTAAGAATTCCCAAGATGAATACAAATGAAGACCAATGGGTCTATTTATAGTGTGGCTCTAAGCTTAAGAGTATGCCACCACTTTCTAGAGTCTTCCTAGTCTAGAATGTACAAGAGACTTCTAGATTTATGTACAATATGCCACAAGGGTCTAGGACCTTCTAGCCAACTCTAGAGTCTTCTAAGTTTGTCTAGTTCCTTCATGCACCTTCCGGGATGTTCCGTAAGCTTCCAGCGACTTCTACATCCTTCATGAACCATCCGACATGTTCTAGAATATTTCAGCCCATTCTAGCACTCTCCAGCGTGCTCTAGAACATTCTAGGGTCTTCTAGCTTGAGTTGAGTCCATCTAACTCTAGCTCTTTCTAGACATCTCTAGGAAACTCTAGAACTTTCCTTGTAGAATAGTCTAGATCCTTTAGGCAACCATCATTTGTTTGGATTTTTAGGGACAATTTGAGCGGGACGTGACATTTAGCTCAGGTGAATAGTAGCAATTGTGCACTCCCTCTCTCTCACTCTTAATACTATCCTTATGGGTTACTTTTATAATAAATTAGGAGTAAGGACTAGCAACAAATACAAAAAAATAAAATAAAGAGGATGTACAGGCAATGACTTAACAATGCATAATAGGACAAACATACATATAAACCTTCAAAACCTTAGAAGAGCTTATGTACGCATGAATACACCGAAAGAAATGAAATATTCCGGAGAAGAGCAGGTATTAACAATGAAAAAGATGCATAGAGATTCAAATTTTTAATTCATTGAGATGTTACCGATCAAGAGAGTCCCCATGCCCAAGCTGTCCATTTGTACCTCTACCCCAGGAAAATACATTTGGTCTTTCAGTGACTGCAGTCGTGTGTCTCCATCCACAAGAGACCATTACAACTTTCTGTAAAGTACCAGAGAACATACGTTATTTATGGGGAAAAGATATACACAATGATATAATTCTAAGAACATTGAAAGACTAGTTAGCAGAAAAAGTCAAAAAAGAATGAACTCTTTAGAACTAAGAGTCTTCAGCAGTTATGGGAGGCATAGTTATGATAACTTGCCTGCTCATGAGGAAATTTAACTTGCATTGGAGAACAATGGTCCACATTGTCACCAACACCCACCTGTCCAAACTGTACATAATGAAAGAGAAGTATGTGATAAGGAAAAGCTCAAGAAAGCCTCATTAAGAAAACAAAAACTTCAAGATGAGGGGGAAAATCCCACAGAGAGGGAGAGATTTTGGTCAGTGAACAATAAAGGATAAATATATGTTCACAATATGTGATATGCAGCATCTCTTTGTCAGTGCTTGGAGAAAGGCAAAGGCGCTATTTAGTGTATCTCATCTTTTAAATCATGTTTTGACCAAGTACAAGAACTAAGAAATAAGTGAACTTTTAATGATTGGAAGATAAAAATGAAGAAGCAGAAACTATCATGACCTTATTCCAACCCCAGCCATAGAGTTTTCCATCAGATGTGAGTGCCATAGTATGTCTCCAACCACCAGATATCTGGGAAAATTTCAAGCCAAGAACATCACAAGCACAAAAGGATCAGAGAGAAGAACACCTAATTTTCTATCTTAGTCAACAAATACCTTGAAACAGAGGTGTTTATAATCATAAAGCCTTGACAAGTCGATTGACCATGATGTGGTCACAAATTCTAATTTATGAAGAAACAAAATTCTGGAATCACATAGAAGCCTTATAAAGAGTTAGTTATTCAGCATTTAATAAACTAAATTTAAGATTTTTATCATCCCTCAAGTGTCTATTTCAAGGCTTTCCAGATATAACTCCCTATGTTGATCCATTTACATCATTTAACCACAAACATGTGAATTATTTCATCTGAATTAAACAAAAGGATAAACAACTCACACTAGAAATGAAACTCTGACTCAAAGCTTCTAACTTGTGAGGAACAAGGTGATCCTCAAAATCACCGTGTCCTAGTTGACCGTACTTGCTCCAACCATAAGTGTATAGCCCACCAGAAGAAGAGACACATATTGTATGCCGCCATCCACAAGCAACCATGAACATTTTCTCATTCTGAGTTTGAATAGCATAGCACAAGTGAATTGTTATTTATGAAATAAATAAATATCAAAACTACTCAACAATTACAAGCACAAGTTTTTAGAAAAAGAGGTAAAACAACACAATTAACTGGTATAGAGATATACAGGTTAATGATCTAAAAGGGAAACTTTTAGAAGGCAGAGCAATCATATGAGTCCACTTTCTTTCAAAATTCTCCATTTGTAAACTTGAAACAGGTTTACTAGCACATTATAACAATCACAGCCAACGGATAAATCTCGGCACATGGAAATGTATGGTTATCTAACAACAATACAACATTCTCCTTGAGTTTTTCAAGTCATAAAATGATTTAATTAGACTAACTCTTTTTCCATGCCTATACTAGTTTGCTGTACATATTCCAATCTAAGGAATGGAAATACCAATAAATATTTAATGACATATAATTACTGTGTTAACCTAACATTGAAAATTTTATGCTAATCGAAACTGTTATTCGTATATAAACAGGAAATAACAATACCAAGTTTTTAACATACATTAACAGTTGAAACTTTCACTGGAAGCAAACGATCATTTCGGTCACCTAAGCCCAAGTTTCCGTACCGACCCCAGCCCCATCCATAGAGTGACCCATCTTCTGTAATAGCTGCAGTATGTTCAGCACCAGCAGCAACCATTTTGACTGGTACTCCCTAGAGAATATAAATGAAAATATAAGGGTTTCACTTCATCAACAGTCTCAGCAATAGATACTACAGAAGTCAACATTTGAAGTCTATAATGGGCAAACAAATATTCTGCTTTTCTTTCAAAATTACAACCCAAAATATAAAATGTGCAAGTAACCTCGTAAAAACCAAGTATCTTTAATAATTGATACCATTAGTTCTTCCTAAATCAACTTATTTTACTTAACTGTCTTTATTGGTCTTACTTTATACAAGGAAGGTGTTTTATTATGCATGAAAATTTGCCCATAAAGAAAGACTGACATCTTAGGTGATCAAAGTGAAAGTTTAGGAACCCAAAATCTACAAAAAATGCAAGTGAAATCAATGCCTGGAACCCTGTCCAGCCCCAAGCTGTCAAGTAAAACGCAACTGGAAAATGAATGACAAGCTAAATTACTTTTTTAGATGCAACTATGATGATACAATGGCAATATCAAATTGCCAATCCGGCAAATTTTAACGTGAGCTACTCCAGCCATTCTACATTAATGTACAAAAAGATCTGCTTCGACACTTTCACAAAGAGTACATATGTGCTGTCAATGCTTAATACTTTATTTTGTTTTACTTAAATGAATCTATATATTTATTTATTTTTGATAACTTACACCTCACTGTAACAAGAATTCTTAATAAATATCTCAAACCTCAGAATGCTTGCAAGTTAATATGAAAGCAATTTAGAACACTAAATCAGAAAATATCATGTAACTGTAATACCTCAAATGCTTTAATTTTCTGAGGCACAAGAGAGTCTTCTGTGGTGCCAAGACCAAGTTGCCCATTTTGATTCCGTCCCCAACTTCAATAAAACAGAAAAAGAAAAGAAAGGGGGGAAAAAGAAAGAAAAAAAAAACTCACTGTTTTAGAATGTTCTCAAAATTAAGATCTTGTACCAGCAAGATAGATATGGCAAAAAGGTAAAAACATGATAATTTAATATTGGGCATGAATTATAAAACTTAACAAACAATTCTAATTAAATTGCATGAGAATTTGTTCATATTACGAAACCAGAAAATGTGTGTTGGCATCAACTCGTGGAGGAAGTGGGTAAGGATCAATGAACTTTCCCGATTCGGGATCAGTGGCCCTAGGCATGAATGAAGTGTCTTAAAGGGTTTTTCTCATCTCTCACAACTTGTAGGCATAAGAGGCACATAATTTAGCATCTAGCTTATGCTTAGTTGATGAGATTACATAAGATAGACCAAGTAGGATCTGCTCTTGATAATGCAAATCGAATCAGATGACTAGAGAAACCTATTTACTGAGACCATGGGTGCCATGAGACTTTACTGTTTACTGGCTTTAAACAACTTCTATTTCTTTTCATGAGGAAAAGTTGATGCATAAAATGCTAATTAGATTTCCACAAATTTTCTATATTCCTCATCTTTTAATTGTTTCTTCTATACGTATGCAAGGCCAATAGAAAGAAAAGACTACAAAGGAGGAACTATAAAGGGAAAAAAGGAACATCCAAGATCAGACTATTACTCCGTAATTGACTAACCTTTGCACCGTTCCATCCATCGTTACCGCCATACAATGGCTGTCTCCGCAAGCAATATGCTTTATTTTTAGACCATGTAATGCTCTAATAGGCTGAGGTGTGAACAGATCACTAGAGTTTCCATGACCCAATCTCCCAAAGTCACCCCTAGAAGTAAGAAAAAAAAAATGTCCTATCTTTATAAGTCAAATGACCACAAAAGAGAACAAAGGAAATTATACAGAATATAAACAATTATAACAAAATATTTCACTTAAGAATAAGAACTAAAGCCAATAAGAGACTTTAAAATTGGTTAAATTAACAATTAAAGGATTGCAAGTCATGATTAAGGCATCAATGACTAGATGAGTTGAAACGAACAGACCATCCCCAGCTATAAGCTTCCATGCGTGACTCAGAATAAGCAGTTGTATGATCAGCTCCACAAGTAACAGAAACTATATCAAGGCTATCTAGAGCACTCAGTTTTGTAGGAAAAAGTCTATCTTCAGCATCACCATGACCCAACTGTCCATCTTCACCTCTTCCCCAAGAACAGACAACATTTCCAGCTGTACATGATCCACAAAAAATTACAAATAAGCCCAATGAAGTCAATGAGTTCCAAAATGTTCACACTATTGCATTAGTTTTCAGACTGAGTCCAAATGCTATTTATCAGTGAAATGCAAGATTTACACAAACCTCAAAATGCAGCGGAAGAATGGAACAAAGATGACAATAACGAAAAAAAAATGCAGAGTGAATATTTCTCGGCATTTTGTTAGACAATATAAAATTAATCTCGGCCCAGCTCTGATCTCCCAACTTCGGCGCTTTATGGGAGAAGACCCAATCTAAAAAAGCCTCAGAGCAGGAGGTTTTTGTTCAAGACCAGCATTATTAGAGTTCCCTCTTGTACTAGAGTTCAAGTGAAGGACCCAAAAACTTGAGACATAAGTAGACAATATCAAAGTAATGTTGCTTCGGAAAGGATTCTGACACAATCTAACACAGTTAGCAATATACTGGATAAATACTACAAAAGACAAGCAACATGTAAATCAGCTCAGCTCAAACCAGTTCCAAAAGCATTACACCTACAGCTCTGATATAAATTAAGCTAATAAAACATAAAAATTGATTTATACACATGCTCAAGAACCTTTAATCAAACCTCAAACGTTCACTCACTAGTCACTAGTCACTAGTCACTAGTCACAAACACGCACACTTTCATTTTCACCAAATTTTCTAATTATGATGCAGCCAGAAAACAAAATCAAACAATAACATAGTGGCCCTCAAGTAAAAAGATCGAAGCAACAAATGAGATTCTGCTTACAAAGAAGAGCAACAGAGTGACTAGCACCGGCAGAGATGAGAATGACACGGCGAATTGGAGCAGAGACTTCACTAGCTTCCTCGTCTGCCATTGGAGCTTCTTATTGTGCGAAACAGAGAAAATACTATTAAAAAAAAGATCCAAGGTTCAGAAGAATTTATAATAGAACACTGAACACCGCAACCGACTGAGGAGCGAAAGAAAAGACAAAAAAAAGAGAGGATATTCAAAGGAACACAGGGATTTTTCACCAAAAGCTATAAATGGAGTTAGTAGCATTACCAACAATTCGTGATTGGAAGAAGGTGGGCTCTCCCTTATTTATAGTGATAATGATAGCTCCACATGTGTCCTCAAACCTCAAATGTTTACCCACCGTCCCCACTTCCCAGACCCCAGTCTCTTAAATCTGTACACATCCGACAATGTAAATATAAGTAATTAATAAAGGGAAAATATCTCTGGAGTCTCTTAGTTTTTAAATTTATAAAAATAATTGAAAGTTAATTAATTTTCAAATAAACATTTATTTTTATATTGATAAATTTATTTATTTTTAATGATATTACATATTTTTTATATATTTAAATAATAATTAAATTAAAATAAAATTATATTCACTTTTAAAACAAAAGGCAACATTCAGTACACTTTTTAACAAATAAAAACTGAAGTTTACCGAAATTATATGCTTTAAACCTAATTAATGAATTGAATCGATATTGTTAGGGTTAAAAAAATATTTTATTATTATTAATAATAATAAAATATATTAATATTAGTGATGAAACACACTTTTTATTTATTTTTATTGTGATTATAATTTTCATTAATTTAACGATTACTTTAATATAATATATCTTTTATTTTCAATGTATTTTATTATACAAAAACATAATAAGTATCATATACTTTTAGGATAATGATATTATTACAATTATTTTTATTAACATTACAATAAAAATAAATCAAAATTTTATTTTATATTTAATATTAATTATATACTAATTTAATCTTTTAAATAATGCTACATTAATAAAATATTTATGTAGTATTAATAATTTATATTTTATTAATATCGTTACCTTTTCTTAAAAAAATAATTAACTCTTTTATTTTTTAAATTATTTTATCATATACTATATTATTATTAATTAAGATCGATAATATTCATACAAATAAAAATATTTATTATAATAATAATTCATTAATAATAATTTTATCTAATAATAATATTAATATATAATTAATAATAAAAATAAATATGGTTATTTTATGTAATAAAAATAATTGTGATAATATATTATGATTAATTGCATGATATAATCATATTCGTATATAAAATTTTATTTTTAAATCATCGAAGAAAAAATATATATTTATTTTTCTTATAATATAAATAAACATAAGCTTTTTAATGTAAATAATTTTTTTTTTTTGTTTTATATCAAGGAAGTTAAAATAAAATTATATTGAGTAGATGAGTCTACTGTTACTAATCTTAACTAATTGTGTAAATTTGTTTTCATATATTATTCTCTTCCATACATGCATGTTAACAACAAATACACTTCCTTTATTTACCTCTTCTTATTGAAGTCGAGAGAGAGAGAGAGTTGGAAAAAAAATCCCCATTTTTTGGAATAACTATGGGTAAGTAAAATTTATCAGTGATTTAACAAATTATCTTTCTACAAAATATTATTATTTAATTACACAGTCAATAATTGCTCGTCTTCTTACAGCAGTAGTTGTCTTAATTAATTGACTTACTGCAACTTTTTAAAAATAATATTGACAAAAGGGTTTAATTACTTTTATGTCACGCGCATATAAAAGGTTGTAAACATTTAAAACTTTAAAATTATAGGTGTATTTATTATAATATACACATAATATTTTAAAATTTTAATATATTTATATCAATTATATTTAAAATTTTAAAATTTTAAATACGATTTTAGATATATTTGTAGCTTTATAAACAAATCTAATAAGTTGAGACATAAAATGTAATTAACTCTTTATAAAAAATAAATAGATTTTTGTTCCATTAGATTTTAAGAATATTATAAAGAACCTAATAATTTTTTTATTATTTTCATATCATTAAAATTTATAAATATTAGAAAAATATCATTAATTTTTCATATTATTAAACTTTACAAATATTACAAAGATTCTATAAACGTTAATAAATTAATTGAATTTAACAATAAGTTATAAATATGTCAATGATATTTTTATAATAAATTATTATTTACTTTTTATAATAAATTTATAATTTATAATCATAAAAATAATATTATTTATATTTAACTAATATATTTATACTATTAATAAAAATTTAACTGAAACATTTTATATTAAATATTTATTTAAGATAAATTATGATAATTTTATATTAAACATTTATTATTTATATTTAACTAATATATTTATACTATTAATAAAAATTTAACTGAAACATTTTATATTAAATATTTATTTAAGATAAATTATGATAATTTTATATTAAACATTTATTTAAGTTAAACAAGGTGGAAAACAATAGAAAATAACATATACATGGAAAACACAAAAATCACACAAAAGAAAAAGATAAGAATAATAAAGATATACATAACTTTCTACGCACCAAGAGAAACAAAAGAATATATCTACTCAAACGTACTGGTCACAAGAAGCAAATTGCATACTTCCTTTTTTTAGTAAATAATTTGTGAGGGGTAGTAACGTTGATTTTGAAGATATTTTTCCAATAAGAATCCATCAATGAAAATAGTAGAAGTGATTGGTGAGGGATAGTAGCGTTACTTTTGAAGATATTTTTCCAATAAGAATCCAATAATGAAAATAGTATAAGTGATTGGTTTGACTTTAAAAAAATCTGATAATATTAATAATTTAATTATAATAAAAATATATTGTGTTAGATTTTATTTTCACAATTTTTTTTAATTAAGTACTAGAAAAAATTTATAATTTTTCGAAACACTATTCTTAATTTTATACTTATTAAGATTTCTTCACACAATCAAATTATGTGTTCCAATCAGAATCTCATTCTTATTATGTTAACCTCTCTTGTCTACGATGAATCCCACTCCATTTAATTCCAAATTTAATTATATAATTAATCTAAAATCAAACTTAATTTGATAATTATTAAAAATTAGGTATTCTTGACTCACAACTATTTAAATGAATACCAAAAATTAAATAGAATTTTAATATTTTAATTAATTCAAATAAATATTTAATTTCATTAAATAATATTTAATTAATTAATTGAATAAATTTTGCTATGCTAAAATTACTATTTTCCATTACATATTTATTCTTCATTTATGACCATCATAAAATATCCTAATAAATAAATATGTATTTTGATTATATTAAATAATTAATTTTAAATTAATTATCATTTATTTCGAACCTATAGAATTACAAACTCAAGCTTAAATAAAATATTGATATATTAATTAATATTTTAGTTACATATCAATACTTATTAATTTCATAGTTCTCTACTATAAACCTAAAAACTTTTGAAATCATAGTTGGTATTTGCTTAATACAATTTATATAAATAATTCATTCATATAACCATTAAGTATTACTAAATCATTCACAATTAGTTCTTAATACAATTAAGATCATTAAGTCCATTTTTACCCCCATCTATTACATCTTCTACTTTAGTACCCATGATGTGTATGAATAACTATCTAACCATATTATTAAATACATAAAGTCATTCAAACTCTGGACTGCTAAACAAGGGAACTTCTATCTAACATCTACGAACGTGCGAAATAGATTCCACATCATGTAAGATAATTTCCTAGCCCTTTTAAACATTGAGATACCAAGAATAAGGTATCTTAGCCCAAAATTTTAGGCATCGCGGAGTAAGTCAAATACTAAGATGTTATAATAAAGAGTCAGCTAAATTATTACTCAAGATTAAGATCATATCGCATATGGTCATTGAGTAACATAGATAAACAATTATGAGTAAATAGATATTTACAAATTTTCTAATATACCTAGTTCATTCTTATATAATCAACTCTAATACAGAGCATTTCTAACTTAATGTCTCTATATCAATTACCACATATAAGGTTACCCTTTTTTTTCTAACAGGACAAAGGACAAAGGACAAATCTATGTAGGATTAGAGGTAATGATGGGTAATAAAATGAAAAATGAGGAATAAAGATCCAAATTTTACAATATGATAGGGCAATGGTAGAGATTGTATTTCCCATCCTATCCCTCAAAATTATATACCTTATTTTAATAAATATATAAAAAAATATTTTTTTTCATTTTTTATATAATTTTAATTACAAATAAACTCAAAATAATAATAAATAATACATTATATATTTTATATTTCATCTTTAATTTTTAATTTTTTTATTCTATTAAAACATTAATAATTTTTCTTTTACAAAAAATATTTAAAATATTTATTTAAATTCTAAAAATTTAAAATCTTACAATTCTTTTATAATTTATTGTTATTATTTCAAACTAACTTGTAACAAGATTTTATAAATATTATTTAATAAAAAAAGATTATGTATTTCTTGTTACATAATTTTTTATTTTTCTTTCTTTCACATAAATATCATTTTTTATTATTTATTATTTATTGACTTAAAATTTATTTTTCAAATAAAATATTTATTATTGACTTATTGTTTTATAAATTTTCATTAATAATAAAATTATTAAAAAAATAAAACTAATATTTAAGGACTATGTTACCACTGAAGATCCTCAATATGTCTCCTGAAAATGGCTTTAATCATGGATGAGATATAAATTCTAAATAGTATATGAGGGATAGGAAGAGGGTCTCTAACCCTACCCTGTAGCAATCCTAATCTAAGATAAAGATCACTTCATTCTAGTTGGATATGAGTCATACTAGTAACTTAATTAAAAGTCTCATTTTATAAACTTTAAGTATCATCGTAGACAAATTGATTATTTCACTTAAAACTAATCATCTGTATATAGGCTAGTATATTTAGTTTTAAGTATAGATGAATAATTATGAATTTTTATGATTTATTTGCATAATAAAATAACACATATATATAGATGAAGTGTTTCTTTTATTTATTCTAATTTTAGTATAAATTTAAATATAAACTTATTTTCATTTAGGTCTATATCCTAAAAATCTCTCACTAGTCTTTACGCAAAAGTGACATATCTTTTAACATTATCTCTTCTAGGTGACCCTTAAAACCGTTGGTAAGTAATGCCTTTGTAATGGGTAAGTAAGGTTGTTCTTAGAAACTATATTCTTGATTATTAAACCTTTTTGATGTATACTCTCTCAGATCAAATGATTGTTTTCCTTGTTTGTAGCTTCTTGGTTCTTTTGAGTTTGTCATTGTTCCACTATTATCATAGTATAATATTAGCAGCTGGTCCATATTTGAAAAAAACTTCCATATCTATCAAGAACTTGCAAGACTATACGCCTTCTTTTGTTGCTTCACAAGCAGTAACATATTTTATATCCATTATAGAATTGATTGTACAACCCTGTTTCACGCTCCTCCATACTATTACTTATCCACTAAGGGTAAACATTAACCTAGATAAAGACCTCTAAGAATCTTTATTTGCTTGAAATTTAGAGTGTGTATAACATCTAGGGATCTCCCCCATAATAGACTAGCATATAATTCCTCATTATCTTAAGATACGTGAGAATACATTTGACTATAACCCAATGATCCAATCTTGGGATGTGTTGATATCAACTAACAATGCCAACGACATAACAGATGTTAGGCCTAGTACATAACATGACGTACATTATATTTGCAACTATAGATGCATATGGCACCTATCTCATGTCCTCTTTCTCTTAAGGTATCTTCAAACACTAATCCTTAGATAAGGTTATTCCATGTCTAGTAGATAAAGTACATGTCTTGGAATTTCGCATCTAGAATCTTGAAAACACCTCTATATACGATGCTTGAGATTAGGCTAATAGTTTGTTCTTACGATCATGAATGATCCATATTCCCAGAACATATCCTACCTCTCCTGGATTCTTTATATGGAGTGACTCAACTAGCCACTTCTTTACATCTGATAACACCACTACACTATTCCCAATAAGTAGAATGCCATGCATATGAAACAACAAGAAAACCACTTTGCTATCCTTGATGAGTTTGCAAACACAAGGTTCATCAAGGTTCTACTCAAAATCATAGGTCATTATGGTTTCATCAACTCACATGTTCTATGATATTGATGCTTGCTTAAGTCATAAATGGACCTCTTAATCTTACAAACTTTTTTCTCTTACCTTTCCATATGAACCCCTCTAGTTGGTCCATATAGATGATCTCCTCAAAATAGTCATTTAAGAAATCCATCTTGATGTATATTTATCAAATCTCGTATTCGAGAGCTACTGTTATAGATAAGAGTATATGAATGGATTTAAGCATTTCAATTGGTGGGAAGGTTCCTTGTAGTTGACCCATTCCTTTTGTATAAAATCATGTACCACTAGTCTAGCTTTAAAAGTTCTCTTTTTCCCATCCACTCATATTTTATCTTGTAGAGTCATCTTCACCTAATAGGTCTAACCTCATCGGGTTTTTCTATAAGCTCCAAGATAGAGTTAGATATTACTACATTGATTCCATCTTAAGGTTCAAGGCTATAATCCATTTATTTTTGTTAATATCCTCAATTGCTTGTTTATAACACAATGGGCCATTTATTTGACTATCAGACACACTAAATGATGCTTCATCAGTACCTATGCACCTATCGGAATCCCACTACAACGAAGTTGTTGTGGATCTTGACGATGAATGTGATTTATTAGCTCGGTCGAGTCTCAATGTTAACATGTGATGGCTGCTTGATCCCATCATACTCCAATTCCTTGAGTAACACCATGCTTCAAGGTTTACTATTATTCATATAATCATATTCAAGAAATATGGTATTTGTCGACATAAACACCTTGCTTTCTTGTGTACTATAAAATAAGCATCATTTTACTTCTTTACAATATCAAGCAAACACACATACATGTGACCTTGGCTTTAATTTTTTAGTCTTTTCTTTGAACACATATGATAGACATTTCCATACATAGATATGATACAAACTAGATTTACATCTTATTCACAGTTCCACTAGAGTCTTAAGACAAACTTGGAAGGAACCACATTCAGCATATGTAATTGTTTATAGGGCATATCCTCAAAACGATGTAATTAGGGATGTATAACTCATCATTGACCTAACTATCCTAAGAAAGATTCTATTTCTCCTTTCCACAACACCATTCTACTATGATGTACCAAGGTATTCCCTGTCATTATTTGATCACGTTGAAGAAACTCATTATCTTATAAGTAGTCACCAACGTCTCACATTGGGTCCTAACCATATCATTCATTGCAACAGAAAGATAACAATGGCCTTTATTGTTGGACTCAATCCAAGATTAGTGATTAAAATAATGCTTGAATTGAATTTTCACTTATTAAAATTATCACCAATTAATTTCTCATTGTCGAGAATGGTTAAAATTGGATTTATCATAATGTTAAAATAATAAATAAAGATAATTCAATTTATGCTTATAATATCTATTAATTCATACATAGTAAATAATACATATAGGCATGTCATATAATTTTTTATATTATAATGATTATAAAACTCTTGAAATTTAGATATTGGCTTTACGTTGGTCATTAAGTCTCCCAATTCAACAAGATTTTCTCGGTTAACGAAACTATCTAATACCTTTGTATTGATGAATAATTTATAAACCCTATATTTTGGGCCAAATATAATTAACTCCTTAATTAAATTTGTTATAACCCATCATTTTAGGTCTCATTATTTATTCCAAGGATTGCTCCCTCTGAGAGTCACCCCTTAGCTTTCATAGTGTTTCCATATCTAATTTGGAAGTCATGGTTACTACTAACATCAATTTAACACCCTCTCCAACCACTCACTGATCACCTTGGTGAGGGTAATAACCTCTATGGCTAGGATAATGGCCACAATACCTCACTGACCAACTTGGTAAGTATCAAAAACCTAGTCATCTTGTTTGAAAAATTTTCTTAGTTTTTCAAAAATATCCACAAATAATAAAAATAAACCTAATGCATAAATACAACATAAACATGCCAACTACATGCTCCTAACCCTCAGTGATGTGTGTAACATGCAAACATACAATGTTACAACTATATGAGAGTGTGAAATAATAAATCATAAGTAATTAACCTTACATAAAGGAAGAAAAAATATTAAGTAAAATAATACAGACTTTGTGTTTTGCACACAAAAATTCCAACACAAACACAATAGAAATTAGAATATTGACAGTATCCTACCATCATTCTTGAAGTTTTGAGCCAACACACTTTGCACTGGTGTTCGACTTGCAAGAAACCGGTTTCCCTTGGTACATTAAGGGAAGTGTAGGTTTTGAAACCCAACATAGAAAGGCTAGGGTTCTGATCTTTAGTTTTCTTCACATCTTTTTGGTCCATCTTAGACCTCTTATTTTCCTAACGCTTTGGCTCATCTAATCTCTTGTGTTCTATTTACCTACTTATTTTCATTACAGTTCATTAATTTTTCTATTGTTGACCAAATATTCAACATCCAGGTACATATTGATCAGTTGAGTAACCTTTATATAAAAAGTAAAAAAAAAAATATTTGTTCATGTCCATTCATAGGGCTCTTGGCAAAGGTCTTGATATAGAGCACTAAAGACCATTAAATCTGAATAGTAGTCACTTGTATCTTTTTAAAATTGAAACTATTGAAAAAGTACTTTAGGAGTTCATCCTTTTCTTAACATAATGTCATCAGATGTGCAAAGGTGAAAATCATATGTGCTATGGTCTTTGACCTTTTCTTTTTGACCGAAAAATATGAAAGGAGTTACTTTCCAAATGCCATGAATGAAGTCATAATATTTGGCTTCAAGGTGTGTTAGAAATTCTTGGCCTTGTCTATCTGTGTTATTTGAAATGATCAACACCTCATTACATCATTATGCGTAAAGATCCATCCATTCCTTAAAGTTTTCTAAGTATTCCAATGGATCCTTATATTAACCTATGTGTCTGTATTTGGGATCTTGAACTTCCTGAAGGTGAAAATGTCATGAATTTAGGTATGAATGAGGGCTCAATACAGATAATTAGGTTTGGGAGTCTACCTATATTCAACCATTGATGCATTCTTACAGTTGCATAACGAATGGGTTAATAGATGAATGGAGAGCTATTAGTAAATCTTCACAGGGATTGTCTTTGGGATGACCATTAGTTTTTGAAGCTACATGGTCAGCATGATTGGGGTGGGTCACATTATCGATCAAACCATGTATGGAATTGCCAGTTCTTGTGCATTATGAGGATTGCAAGCTACTATAATAACGTCTTCTGGGATGATTATCTTAGGAGCATGTGGCTCTAGAGGCATTCTAGGATGGTATGGAGTATGTTTTACATCATATCAATCAAGGCAGGCATCCAATTGGGATCTTTTATAGCGAGTCAATCAAGCTTGCTATGGATGAATTGGTATAGATGCGGGCTTTGTCACTTAGGTAGGTTGTGAGAGCACACGATGACTAGTGATTAAGTAGCCAATTAGACTGCTAGTTGGACCTCATGACTCTGAGTTGAGGCTTAAGTATCAAAACTCAAAGATTGACTAATATTTCTCTTATTGGAAGTATAAAGGGTCAATCTCTTAGAGACTTTGTAGAATAAATGGATAGAAGGTCATTTTAAAAAAAAGTATTGCAAAACTCCATTTTGATAGCTAATCTTTTTCTAAAGAACTGTAGAATTTGCAAATGAATGTCTTAAGAACATTATGTATGTCATTTCAAAAAATATTATTCAACCAATAGAACACACTTATTTTCCACAGTCGATAATAAATGTTAAGGTTGATTTTCATCAACACCATATAGAAAGGTTCTTCTCGAACCTAGAAGATAAAGTTATTGGGACATCGATATGGTGTCTTTTAAAAGACACTTTGATGCTTAAGTCAATATAGGATGTATATAGAAATAAAGGAGCTCAATGTCTTATAATGTGATTAAAGAAAGAATTGTAGAGATTGTATCAAAAGTTGTTCATATTGAGTGAAATGTGTAACATCGAATATATTAGAGATTAAAATTTACCTGATATATATATGTTACCCACTTAGATACATTTTATATAGCACTATGGTTATCTCTCTGTTATTATCACTTATGGATGATTAAGGTATATTTACCTATTAATTTATATCATTGGATAATTATTCAACACATATGCTCATCTCATAACTTAACGTGACCTTTAAGTAATTTTTTTGATTGAGATCACTCATTGATGCCACTTGTATGCATTAATTTACACCCAATTATTGTAAAAAAATTCAAATATTTTTATTAAATAAGTAACATTTAAATAATAGGACATATCAATAAACTTATTATAAAATATAGGGTAATATGTCATATAAATCCTTTAGATTAAGTTATTTATGTTGTTTAGTCCCTCAAATTAGAAACGATGTCATTTAGTCCTTTAACTTTATAAAAATGATAAATTATATTATTTTAATAATTTTTATTTAAAATATTTTTATTTTCGATCAAGTAATTAAAATGCTATAAAAGTGCGAGTCTTTAACAATAATGAAAATAAACTTTAATATGTAATATTTTAAGAAAAAATAAAAAATAATAAAATTTAAACAAAAATTTATTTAAATATACATTTTAATTTTTAATAAAAATTAAATAGTAAAAAAATTGTAGAAAAAAAAACAAATATTTTGAGATTTTTTTTATAATAATTGTGACTTTACTATTATTAAAGATTGATGTTTTAATCGCATTTAATCATTTGATAGAAAAATAATAATATTTTAATAAAAAATAATTAAAATAATATAATTTATCCTTAATTAACTATTTTTACAAAGATAAGAGACTAAATAGCACTATTTCTAACTTAAATGACACAAATGATATAATTTAAAGAACTTTTTAACATTTTTTTTATTAAAATGTATCGCACTAAGATATCTCGACCATTGAGATTTATAATATATATATAAGAAAAAAATTACTCTTTTTAATCCCAAAATTGAGATATGATGATAGAATCAATTGTATAATAAATATATAATCACTAGAACAAAATAGTAAAATAGGACACTCACTAACAGTCCTATAAGTCTTGTAGGACAATTAATGACCATCCTATAATCATTCGTTTTAAAAACATTAAACATATAAGACAATAAGTAACCTTTCTATGTATTATTCTTATAAGACAATCACTGATAGTACAATATTTTTTTTATAACTGTCATATTTACTTAAAACATGATGGTCATTGATCGTCATATTTATTTGAAATAATTGTCATATATATTTTTAATAAGATAGTTTATGATCGTCTTACATATACATATAAGACGATCACTCACAGTCCTATTTATGTTTTTTTTAATTTTGATATTTATTATTTATTGTTTTTATATTTATATGAATAAAATTTCATACCACAAATTTTAAAATATATATAGCATCATATTTAATTATCAATTCATAATATCCATCATTTTTACTCAATTCAAAAAGTCTATCATTCATTCTCAATTTATTACAATAAATTAATCTTTCAAATTATCAAACACACACACACGTACATACATACATACATTTAAAAAGCATATACATAAATATATGTAAGAAATCAAATTAATTAAATATCATTGTATAACTTGTAATAATTATACTATAAGTTCTAAACATTACACATATGTATATACAAGTATGTATACAAATATATATAACTTCTTTCACTTAAAAACATATTCTCGTCAATTATTTTGAAAGATAATATATGCATAATTCTTACCTCAATTACATCTATTATATTAGTGTGTATAAATCTTTACTTAAAACTACAAAAGACAATTAATATTTTAAAACTAAATAATTGAGAAATATTACACATAAATGTAAACATAAATATATTATTTAGATTTATGGATATCTCACTTGTTGTCACATTTTAAATGTATTTATTAATGTATGTATCTATGAATTTCATCACATATTATCAATTTTATAAGATTTAGATTCTTTTAGACATTATAATTAAAAAGTAGTTAATAATCATAAAATTATCTAATTATAAATAAAACAAATAATTATAAAAATTATAAAACTATGTAATACAATTACCTTAACATTTTATAAATTAAACAATACGAAAAAAAGGAAAAATCAGCAAATTAAACAAACAAAAAAAAAATTAGCAAAATAAAAAAGGGAAAAAAACACTTATCACTCTGAAAAATAAAAAGGGAAAGGAAAAAAAATAGTAAAGGTGATTGTCTTAGCATTATATTAAAAAAAAACTGAAAAAGTTACCTTGCGAGTACGTGAACCAAAAACAAGGAAGGGAACCACGACGTAGGGGAATGACGGCACGCTGGCGATGGGAACGACGACACTGGTGGACTGGCGACGGTGAAAAATAAAATGACAAGAATAGTACAAAAGACTCAGGACGAAGGCTATAAAATGGAGGGAATGAGTTGACGACGGCTGGATGGCGACGAGTTGACGATGGCAAGAGCCAAGAGGGCTGGTGAACTGAGGATCGATTACTTTGAGATCTAAGGAGTCGTGTGTGAACATAGAGAGAAAGATAGAAAAATGAGAAAGGAGTTGACGGCTATAACCGCCCTATGAGAAAGGAAAGGGGTTGTCATATATGCATGTAAACATATGTGACGGCAATTAACCGCCATATATGTTTACTAACCACCCAAAAAGATTTTTTTAAAGAAGTTCATTGAATTTAGTGTTGAATTTTTCGCAAATTATTCTATAAAAAATTTGTGTTTGGTTCGAATAAATGGAAAGAAATCAAAATTAATTTCTTTTATTTATGTGTTTGGTTGGATTGAAAAATAGTTAGAAATAGAATTGATTCTTAAAGAAAAGGAATCACAATTTTTCTACTTTTTAGAAATCATAATACCATTTTCATTTTAATATTTTTTTCCAATTTTACCCTATTCTAAATATAATTCTAAACTCAAATCTCAAATCTCAAAATCTTAAATCTAAAATCCAAAATCCCTAAATTCTAAATCTTAAAACCTAATTTCAAAACTCTAAACTCTAAACCCCTTAACCTTAAAACCTAAATCTCCAAACTTTAAACCTCAAATACCAAAATCTTAAATCCTAAATCTTAAATCCCAAAACCTCAAACCCCAAATCCCAAAATCTTAAACCCCAAATCCCAAATCCTAAATCCCAAATCCTAAAACCCTAAACTCCAAATCCCAAATCTCAAAACTTAAAACTCTAAACTCTATTTAAAAAAAATTAATAATATATTTTTTTAAGTAATAATTATTAGGAAAAATAATGATTTTAATAATGTATTTTGTCTAACGAAAAATAAAAATTAAATGATATTATTTAAATTTTACTAAATATAAGGATATTAAGATAATTTATAGTTTTTTTTATTTCATTGTGACAAACTAAACATTATAATACTTATTTCTTCTTTGATTATGGTGATCAAACTAAACAACATTATTTTATTTCTATTACATTCCATTATGTGAACCAACCCACCTTAGAGTATGACTACAAACCCGTTTTATATTATGTAAACTCTTATATTGAATAAATTATAACAAGATTATATCCCTTATTTATCAAAAATAAATTAAAATTAAAAAATGAATATATCCCTCAAATTAACAATACTAAAACTACCACTCATCTCAAAAACATGTTCCAAGGTTATATAAGTTACAATTGTATGCACTACTTGTCTACTTTAACTTCGGTAAACTTAGAGATTTTTACACATATATAGCAATTATTTAACTTCATATAATGGTATTATTCATCGTATACCAACTAGATTCGCAGCAGCAAGATTGGTTCTAATATACAAATTGTTCAGTTCATAAATACTAGTGTTATTATTACTTATTAGGTATATTACCTTAGTTAAAAAGCGCTACTCATAAAATAATTCAATTAAAAAATATTTGGTTATTATGTTACCCAATTTAGTTTAAGAAAATACTTTAATAAATTTTATACTTTTATTAGATATATAGATAGTAAGTTTTTTAAGTTTATCTATTTAATATTCGTTATTTAATATGAATCTTTGATTCTAAAAGAAAATTACAAATCAAGGGTGTATATTACTCAGTGAATTTTATTTAAATATCTCTCGGTAGTTCAAATAATTTTAAATAAAAATTATCCTATACATTCATATATTACCTTGTATATTTTATTTTAAGTTTGAATAAAATTAATTTAAATACTTGTATAAAATACTAATTATTTCAAGCCAATTGAAATGTTGTAAAAATTATTATTAAGTTCATGCAACAATGTACATGTCATACTTTATGTAAAAATAAAATTAAGTCAAAGAAAAAAAATAAAAATACATATCGATTTATTATGCGCTAATTAATACCTATATAAGTTTTGCATTCGTCCTGGTTTTACATTCGTTATAATTTGACAATTTATTCTTAAAATAATCTTATTATAGTATAAAATCATACGAATATACGGAATAAATTTCATGTATTTAGGTATATATGAATACAAGGTATTCTACTATGAGTTTCAAGCTTATCTGAATGTGCAGACATTTTTCATATTTCTATATCATTTGTTAAAGGATGTTTATGCATATCATTTGGAGTTTATGAATTTCATTCATACTATGATGTATGATGATAACTTTAAATGAAAGAAACTTTGATTTGAGTCAAATTTGACTTATGTTATTACTTTTTTTGAATTGAATCACTATTAGTATTATGAAGGTGTTATTCTACTTAGTTTGACTGTTTAGATAAAATTGTTCTCATAAAATTTCATTATTATCATATTTATATAGAAAAAATTACAGTTGATAATATAGTGTATTAAATACCTATTATTTGTACAAGGAATTTGAGTTGTGATATTATATCATTTATTAGATCTTTCTTTTATTTGGATGCAAATATCAAACATGTTTTAGGTTTTTGTTGAAACTCTTTTATATCTATTTTTATTTATTTATTTAATAATATTTGTAATTGAGAACTAGATAAATAGTATGTTAAGATCTGAAAACCTAGTTAGGATGTCTCCGTGCATTTATTAAAATTATATTTAACATCGTTTAATTAAAATATATTCAATGTTATTAAAATATTATTTTTATTATTATAAATTTTATTAATATTATTTTTTATAGTTTTCTATCTAAATTATTTTTCGCCAATTGAGAACTGCAAGTAAGTTACTTGGAATAACACGGTTTTCTCACCTTTGTAAGACAGCAATGGGTGGAAATAACTATACATTTTTTTAAATTATAAATACAGTATTTTAATTCTTATTTTTCATATTATTCAGTCATGTTTTTACAACTTAAATGCATAAAATTATTAATATTTTTTATAAATAGGATTTTATTTTAAACCATCTCTTAAACATTAATCATATGTTTAATTTTTTATAACAATAACATATTATGTTCAATACATCATCATAAATATGTTAAATATATGTTTATTTTTTTAACATTTTAAACATATATTTATTACATATTTTTAATGTTTAATTAATAATATAAATACTATTTGATTTTTATATTTATAAAAAGTAATATATTTATACTAAAAATTCAATCGAAGAAAATATGTCTTTAAAATATATTGAAAATCGTACGAAAATATTAAATATATATATTATTATTTTAAATAATATTAAAAATAAAATTAATTAATTTATTTATTTATCTATAACAATTCTTCCTATTTCTCAATGATATCCTACCATCATTCAGAAAAATCAAAATTGTCACCATTATGATCCAACACTACACAATAGGCGCATGTTAGGTCGGTCGGTAGGTATTCTATAATTCCTATTAAAGTTGAAATTTTCCTTGGCATGAATTTTACTTTCTTATCAGTTCAAAGAACGTGGTTACTCAGAGTTCTGTTTTATATTTAATATATACAGTGATTTATAATTATTAATAATAAAATAATATTTTAATCTTTAAATAAAAATATATGATTTATATTTAATAAATAAAAATAAGTAAATAATAGTATATATTATTTGATTCTAATGGTAAGAATTATTCTCTGTTAGCATGCCAATATTTGATTTAAAAAAAATTAGGTAAATTTTACTTTTTGTTAAGGAACTTTATTATTTTTAATATTTTTGTCTCTTAATAAAAAATTTATAAATATTTCATCAATGTATTTTGTATATTTAATAATTTTAGTTTAAATTTAAAAATAATAAATTAAATGTATTAAATTTTAAAAATCAAAGAACCCTTAACAAAAAATTTATAAATAGTTCGTCTACCTATTTTTTATATTTAATAATTTTAGTTTAAATTTAAAGATAATAAATTAAATGTATTAAATTTTAAAAATTAAAAAACTTAATAACTCAAAAAAAAAATTTAACAAGTTTTCATTATTATAATATAATTTAATCTAATTTTTAAATTTAAATTAAATATATTAAATATAAAAAGTGAACAAAAAATACCAAAATTTTATTAAAAAATCAAATTATTAAAAACATAAAGTTGAATCAAAAGTAAAGTTCACTCAAAAATTATCCTCAAAGAATTAGAATTTAATATATATA
The DNA here is from genome assembly GCA_037013495.1 of Hippophae tibetana. Lineage (NCBI taxonomy): Eukaryota > Viridiplantae > Streptophyta > Magnoliopsida > Rosales > Elaeagnaceae > Hippophae > Hippophae tibetana. Next base: position 67,389,963 of record CM072807.1, on the reverse strand, counting down.
TTCCTTAAAAATATTCTCAATTCTTAATAAAAATTAAGAAAATTATAAAAATATTACCTATAAAATTTATAATAATAAAAATAATATCTTAATAATATTATATAAAATTAAATTAGATAAAATTTAATAATTAACGAATCAAAATTATCATAATTCAATTTAAATAACGATTAATTAAAAAAATTAAAATAAAATGATATGTAAATTATTTTAATAAAAATAATATATAAAAAATAATATTTTTATAATTATAAATTTTAAATATTTTTTTATTTTTTTTCCTAATAATTATTTTATTATTTTTTCCTATACTTACTCAAGACACATTCTTCTCTCTTAGATATGACATTATGTGGGGATTATAAAAACAAATTATAACATATTGTGAGCTGTACTTCTTAAATGTGAATTTTGTACAGGACCAGATCGTCCTCTTATTATTATTATTATTATTTTAATTTTGTTTTTAAATATTAATTATCTATTTTTATATTTAATACATACTATAAATTTATCATTTAGCTTATTTAGTAGTCTCTTACTTAGTTTACTTAGTACTCTCTTAATAAGATTTTTTTATATATTTTAAATATAAGATTTTTTTATATTTTAAATCATATCTTAATCATATTAAATATTATTTTTTAAAAAAATATTTAAGATTATTATAAAAATAATATTTGAAATATTTATATACTGGTTAAAACTTTAAATAAATGATATATATTTTAAATTTTAAATTTTATGAAATAAAAATAACACAACCAGAGGACACTATGGGTAGTATGTATTATGCTACTGTACATATTTTGAACTGGAGGGGCAAATTGTGTGGCCTGAATTCATCTGTTACCGTACTGCCTACACATGCTATGCTTCGATGTTATTTTAAAAATCTGGTGAAATGTAACATTTATTTTCAAATTTTAACTAAATTTACTTATAAATTTTTAGAATATATGTTTTGATCTCAAACTTTTAAAATAGATGTATAAATGTTAAATTTTTTAATTTACAAATATATATTTTAATAACTAAAATAAAATTTATGTACAAAATTTTAAAATTTTAAAAACTAAATTTTAAGATTTAAAAGTTTAAGAAACTATAGGTAAAGTTTTAATAATTAATTATCAAATCATATTTTTTAAAAATTTAAAAACTTATATATAAATTTAATTAATTTTTCAAAACAATACTACACCTTATCTAAAAATATTTCCTCTTGCTTTGAGTAGGGTCGGTAAAATATAGTTTCCCTTTAAATTTTAGTTCAAATTTCATGCTTATTTAAATTTTGGCAGAAGAAGAAAAGTTTGATTTTTGTAGGTTTAAAATATGTTGAGTTAGTTTGGATGGGTTAATTTTTCAAAACAATTACACATTTATACCAACACATTTGCACTCCAAATTCTAAAATTAACATGCTAAACAATAATATATATGTCATTGTTGTAATATAGTGACACCAAATTCTCGTTATAAAATGTGCAAACTAAATATAAAGAGTTCACTCCCAAGGTATGATTGCAGAAAAAATGAAACATATGTTTTATCCCAGAAAATCAGAGCATATAACATTCACAAATTTATTTCAAAGTGAAAACCTCATTCAAAAAATTCCATAAAATTTATATATAATTCCATACTTAATAGTACTTACACAAAAAAAATTTAGTCATAAAAAGTCGGTAACTATCGAAAAAATTAATAAAAATAAATAATAAATCTGTTAGGTAGATTTACAAGATGTAAAACTCATATATAAAATCCAAAATATAAATGAGTTAGTTTGGATGGGTTAAATTTTTAATACCCTTAATACTAATACCATCCACATTTAAATTGTTGGTACGATTCTGTAAAATCCTAAGAAGCCTATTCATAGAGGATGGAAACAATGTACAAAAGGAACAGGAGCTCCTTCAGAGGTACAAGGATTGTGTCTTGACCGACGATACAAACAAACAAAAAGTCTCCAACAAGAACTGATAATAGCAAGTGAAAAATAGTTCATTATGGTTCCAAAAAAAGAGGGTGCATTATGAGCCCATAAAACATCTAAACATGAGTTGAAAAACCTTCAGTCTTTCATGTCTTTCATACCCCCTGACCCAATCTTCAATTTGCTCTTGAATCTAGGTTGTTTATGAACTTTCAATGTGGTAGCTATAAGAAATTAATGGACAGAAAATGAGCAAGTAGAATTTTTGTATTACCTTTTGCTGTGATTGCTTGAGCAGGATGTAGTAAAACAAGTTTTCATGCGGAATGAGTCTTCTTAATGTCATGTTAAGGGTGCTGAGTCAAACGAATGGAGAACTTGCTCCAGTATCATCCTAGTACGATTGTCAAGCGGGCTCTCTGGTTTGTCTGAGTGAGCAATATTTAGGAGATAAAGCTTCTTTGAAGCAACAAACACAGCTGTAAAAAACCTTTTCATGCCTCCCCTGGTGCTGTCAACCTTGTACTCAAACTCATACACCTGTAGACCTCTATGGCCTTGTCTTTCTGCAACCCCAACGACCTGAGCCTCTTTTGTACTCTCCTGTAAAATAGTCAAACTTAAATACAAAGGAAGGACGATAATCTCAATCCATAATCATTGAACTAGTAAAAACATCTAGCTAAACTTAAGCCCTTTCCTCTAAAATCCAATGATTACATATCTTCAAGACGTAACAATGAAACCGGGAAACGTTGTCAGTTCGGGAAGAAACATAGTTTGAGATGAGCCGAAGACATTTTTCTCACCACAGAAAAGTTCAATATAATCCAAAAGGCATAAACCAATCAAACTAAGTAGATGTGTTTAACCAACAATTTTCAGTCATTTAATTTTTCAGAACTCAACATAGCTAAGATAATTTCACATATGGAACTATTGCAGGCACAAAATGGAAAAGGTTTAAATTTTTTGTCCATAAAATTAAGGATTGCCAAAGTGAAATTTATTCATACAATAGAAAGTAGGAATCAGATACTGCAATGTGAAGAAAACTTTCTATGTTCCGACAACAAGATTCCGGAACAAGCTTTACAAGGCAACTGTAGCATATCATTCAATAATCGGAGAACTTGAATTCTCTTGGACCTTGACCTCACAATTAACTTCCAAACATCCATTATATAACAGTAAATCATAAAACCATCTAGAGTGTCAATTGTGTCATGTGTTTGGGTCTTGTTCGTATCGTGATTTTGAATTTAACTCACATACTTTTTCACGTTCAGAGTTTTTTAATTAAAATATTTATAATAGTAAGAAAACCTTATATGTTGAACAAAACAATTGCAGCCACTTCTAACCAAAAAATATTTTGTCCTGTCGCGTTTGGCCCCAATTGCCACACCCAAACAATAACAAGATCTTAAAGAAAACGGAAAACTTACCATACAAATACAATCCATCTGTTCTCACATAATTGATTTACTAATCTCCTATAACATCTTAGGCGATCAACTTGCAAAATTATACTAAAACAAAGCAACAAGATACAAAGCTAGAAATATGGGAATGAGTGAAGAAGAAACTACCTTCCGCTTTTCAGCTTGAATAAGTTTTTCAGCCACAAATTGAGGACTTCCAAACTCTCCAAGGGCATTAAGACGCACTGGGTTCACCACAACACCAACATTGTTACTCCCTTTATTTGCCTCCTCAAACAGAACAGTTGCCCCTGCCTTATCCACCTTGTAAATATCCATAAACGACCAAAATTATCAACATAAATTCCCAAAAAACAATGAACAAATCAACAAGATCTACATATATACACCCATCAAGAAAAAAAATATTAGAAAATTTTGGGCACCTTAATCCAGGAGGATGGCCTGAGAAGAGTGAAGCCCTCCTTGGAGTCAGTGTACCTTTCAAGCTCAAAATCTTCTTCACCAGAAAAGGCATTAGGAATGTTGGTGAAAACCCCTTTTAGAATAACTGCAAAAATTGAGAGGCCAAGGACCCTTTTGCTCAAACTAAGTAATGGCAGCGTTTCTCTAGGAGGGTCAATAGGTCTCTGACTTAGAGAAGCTTTGGACAGTGGTTTTGAGATAAGGATTTTGAGAGTAGAGAACGTTGGTTGGAGGAGATTGTAGTTTGTGTGAGCTAAGCATATCTGCATAGCCATTTCGACTGGTATGTCCGTATGTGACTGTGGAGTCGACGACGTGAACGGACCTCATTGTCAGACACGTGAACTTTTTTTTTTTTTTTTTAATTCTCATTTCATAGATAAAGAAGCTTCATTTTTATATAAAAAAATTATAGCTTAAAAAAACACAATCTTTTTAATATATATTATTCATTCTATTTTTTAATATTAAAAGTAAAATAATATAAATAAACCGATCATATATAAATTGAGGTAACTTTTTTCCTTCAATAACTAAAAAAAATTATAACCATAAATATAACTCCCATTGTTTCCTACCTTAGAGGTATTTTTTTGAATCAAACTATTAAAATTTGAATTTATTCTATCAAATTCTAATTATTTGATTAGATTAAATAATTTTTATTCTATTTTTTTAATTTTAAATTTGTTAATAATTTATTCTATTTTTTTATTAATTAACTAAAAATTATGCCTATGCTTTGCACAGGAATATACTCAATATTTTCAATATCAAATTTATATGGTAATAAAATCGAAAAATTTAAAATATTGTTATAAAGTTTTTTTATTTTTGATAAAATTTAAATATAAGAATCAAAACGTATCCAATATTATATTTCAAAAGTCTTTACAATAAATTAATATTAATTAACAATATATTAAAAATATAACTATCTTCTTACAAAGGATAATGTTAGTAATTTTTTAATAATTAATTTTTATTTTAAATCATTAGTTATTCGTTAAAATATATTTTATGTATAATTTATAAATTTATAGTTATTATTTCATTCTTATTCATATTGAAAAGGTTTTTTTAATGGTTACTCATTAATCATTTCAATTTCTCAATCATTTACTCTATTTTTTATGTTTTTTTCTATGCATGTCATTTTATCATGAAATTTGTTTCATTTTATTGTTTTAATATAGATCCATCTCACATTTAATCTCGAAGATGTATAATTTATTTTTAATTAATAACTAGATAGTAAAAAAATTATTCACAATTATTTGTTACATATTTCTATTATGTTTCTAATTAGTATTTTTTGAATTTTATTTTATTCTCTTTAAAAATTTGAACATATCAATGTAGTCCAATTAAAAAAATGGATAATAAATATGAAGATATGGTTCTTCGTCTAAATAGAAAATAATAATTTATAAATATATTATTTTATGTATTTTTTATCAATAATATGATAAAATATTATGTAATTTTTATCAAAAATAAATAATTTATGATTTAAAATATTATTTAAATTAGTTTTAAAATACATGTTTTGTACGTAAATTATTATACTTTTGTTTTAATTTTCTTATTGCTTAATTTCTAAAACATATAAAGTATAAAATATTAATTGTAAGTATTTGAGTTAATTAGAGATAATTTCTAAAAACACAATTACAATGGGTTTATTGGAAAATTAAACTGTTTTAATTTATATAATTTTTTTTCAAATTTTAAAATTTTATATAAAGAAAAAGATATGCCACTAATTAAAAATATATAGATATTTTTATTTAAAATTATTTTAGATGTGATTTAGATTCTATATTTTTTAGGTATAGCACATTGTTTCTTATTAAAAAGTATTTAGTATCAAATTTTCTTTCAACTAAAACTATGATATTGTTACTATAATGTTGAAAATTTAGTATAGCATTGCACATAATTTATTAATATATTAAAAAAAATTATTAAATTATGATGTTATTATTGTAAATATTTAAATACTAATAATTTATTATTTAATTAATAAAATAAGAATTTTGAATAAATTATTTAATAAATAAGAAAAATATTAATTATTATTATAAAATATCTGTGCAATTATATTCAAAATTTTATAAAATATGATTTATATTTTTATATATAGTATACGTACAAATAAAAAATAATATTCTTAAATAAATTATATAATAACTAAAAAATAATAATTACTATTAATTAATATGTGAGTAATTTTTCTAAAATTTTATAAAGTGTTATTCAAATTTTTATATAATATAGATAAAAAGTTCATATTAAAAGTTTTATTAAGAATATTCATGATAAAAAGATGAATTATAGTGAGGTTGTAAATAAAAAATAATTATTAAATATTTATAACATTATTTTTTATAACATTTATATATTTTAAAATATTAATTTTATCTTAAAATTATTAAATAGATTTTGATTAACATTTAAAATAAGTAACAAAATTATACTATTTTATAAAATAACAACATCTCTAAGATACGTTACAAAATGTGTTGAACTGGAACTACCTTTATCCCTTATATAATATATTATTTAGGTGACGTTATAAAATTAGAATATAATAATTGTTAATAATACAAAAGGTAGAGAGAATAAAAGAAGATAAATGATTTTATTATTTTTTTCTCGAAATATTGTGTGTTTATCATGTGTAACTTGCGTTTGCCTCCGTTTTCAGGTATAATCTCACTAACAATGGATCAGGTATGTGCCTTAGTACTCTGTTTTCTGCCCTGTTTTTAATTTTCAAAAGTTATACCTTTTTCTATTGCGCAGTGGAATATTCCCAGGGATCATGTGGAAGAAATTAACAAGGCAGTCAACGAGAACTCTTAGTCTCTTAGGGAAAATGGGATTTTGTGTAAGTCAAGAGAAAATATGCTATCATGCAAGGATATATATATCCTTTATGTTTAGATCATGTTACTTTGTGTTTAGCAACATAATAAGATCTTATTAAGTTAAGGGTTACTTAAGTTTATAAACAGTTTTGTTGTTTTGTTCCTAGTCGATGTGAGATAAGGATACTTAACAGTCTCCCTCTACATGGCGAATAAAAGTGGACATTAGCGCCACAGTGAAACTGTAGTAGAGCCCAAGGTCTTAACACATAGAGACTAGGCTTAGCTTTGATACCATGTTAGAAATCCAGGCTTAATTTTGAACCCAAAAACTAGTTTGTGAGTTAGAGGATTGCCTAAACTTATAAGCAACATTGTTGGCTTACTCTTGGCCAATGTGAGACTTAACATTCCCACTGCACATCGACTAGAATCCGTATTTAAGACACGGTCCAAATTTACGACACGATGATCGATGGGGGTGAAGAAACTAAGAACCTATGACGCCATCGTATGGCTCGAACCCACGACCACAAGGTTAGGACTTAACAATGAGTGCTACTGGATCTCCTACGATAAGTGTTCACCTATTGAAATTTGATCTTTATTCCAAATGTGGTGATGTGATAACATGATTCTCCCTATTTTTAAATTTTTGGACAAAATAGTTTACATAACAATGTATAATATAATTAAGATTGATATTTTTTTATTAATTAAATAATTAGTTATTAATAATTAAAATATTGATAATTATTTAAATTATTCATTTTATTTATTTTAAGTAATATAAAAAAATATTTTTTTTCATTAATTATCTTAAGTCTTATATTTTATATCAATTAAGTAATATATTTTTAGTGGTTAAAATATTAAAAATTATGTTAAAATAAATAAACTTATTTGAAAAGTTATTCAATAATTGTTCGCATTTTCTCTTATTTTATTTTTTATTAATTAAATAATATAAAATTAAATAAATTATTAATAGTTGAAATATTTACAATTATCTAAAATAAAATTATTTATATTTTTTATACAAAGTTATTTAGTTAAAGTAACATAATAATTATGATTTTTTTAATTAATTATCTTATTACTTATTTTTATTATAAATTAAGTAATAAATATTAATACGTAAAATATTAAAAAAATTATAATAATTTTTGTATACAATTACTTATTTAAAATAGGTGTTGTTGATCAATAGCATCAAAATTAATAATTCTAGAACAAAATTGAAAATAAAAACTCTTCCTTCATCTCAACCTTCAAATTTCATCAATCAAAACACCTTCGAGAGCTAAACATACACCTTGTTGATTAATTAATCTAATGACCTATGAATAATTAAATTTGAAACAACCCTTCATCTATTTCCTTTCCACGGCAAGTTTAACAACCATAACTAAGATCTATAATTCAACACATAAAGATGAAAGCATACATGTGATTGGTTACAACACTATAATCAAGTCACCTTTAGCATTCCTAACAATTGCACCTAAACCAACATTATATATGTTCTTTTTAAGGCCATCATCAATGCTTATTTTAATCCAACCTTTACTTGTCTTTTCACACCTATTATTTACAACAATAGATTGTAGCAACTTTATACAAAAAAATCATTTTTTGTTTAAAGACAAAGTTTTAAGAAGCTTTTTAGTTAACATATTGGCCTATCTAAGAATACTATTATACTCCTCCCAACCTTACCATGGATAATCTTATTTTGATTATGCCAAATAGCCTAAGTTAGATAACAAAAATAACTAACCTCTTTATTCAAGTAAATATCCTTAGTAATGTTCTAAGTATCAATAAAACTCACATTATTAGTTCTTTTATGCAAGTTATTAAAAATTAACAATTTTTAAACCTGTATAGGTTAACACAATTTCACAAAGTATGTGTGATATCTTCAAAACTGTTATTACACAATTTGTACTAAAGAAATTGTACAATATTTTTCTTACACGATTGAGCATAAGTTGGAAACATTCTATTTCAAACTTTTTATATAAAAACCTTAACTTTATTTGAAACATTAAAACTTTATAGAAAGTCCCACCAATTTGTTCATTCATGCTATTACAACTTGCCCATAGATCTTCATGAGCCTTAGTCCCTTTTTTTTTCTCAACTAACCAATAGATGCTTTTGATAGGAAAAAAAATCATTCTCAAACCTTCCCTATATGAACTTATCATCATGATTATTGATAATCAATGAGAGCTTTAATATTGTTTCAACATCAATCTCAAAAAACTTGTTCTTAATTAAATCTTAATCTCACATTCCTACATCATTTATAAGCTTAACAATAAGAGTGTTTTGAGAAAACAAATAAGGAGAAATGACTTTAAAAGGAGTTGAATAAGGTAGTCAAGGATGCTTATACATATACATCTTTTCATCATTACCTATCCTCCTATTAAGGCTAGCATTACATATCTCTCTACCCCAAGTCACACTTCTCCATAAGAAAGAAGAAAAAATGGGTATAAACTCATGCAAAATATCACTATTTGAATAATACTTTCTACGCAATACACTAGCCACGAGACTACTAACTCTTTATAAGAATTTACAACAATACTTTTGAGATAAGAGCTTGATTAAAGGAAGATAAATTCCTAAAACTCATCCCACACAAAGCTTTTGGCTTACAAATATTCTCACATGCATGTCATCCAATGAATGTTTTTTTTTTGTCTAAATCATATATCCCCATTAAAAATTTGTCATCAAACCTTGTATTTTAGAACTCAAATTTGAAACAACTTGTCATCAAACCTTGTATTTTAGAACTCAAATTTGAAACAACTTATAATATAAGTGGAGATAGTTTGAACCACTAACTTAAGTAATACTACCTGTCCAACATTTTAATTTTGTCCACACCTTATCATAGATTTCCAAAGTATCCAAAACTAACTTTTTTATTTCCTCACAATTAACTTCCTCAAATTAACTTTCTGCTCTTAATGATTCTTATAGATTTTCAAAACTTCTTCAAGTTTCTCAATAAGAGACATCATTTATTTTAATAAACACAAATCTATCTACATAAAAGTTTATAGTTATAAGTTTCTTAGTCATTATACTTGAATCAACTAGAAGTTTATTTTGATATTAAATAATTTTAAATAAATATTGAAGTTCATTTTTTATCTCATAATATTATGTAATGCATGTAATTCCAACTTTAAAATTGTAATTTAAATATATTTTATTATCTTATACTATGTTATAAAATGTGACATCGTCTTAACGATTTAACATTAAGTATTTGTTATAAACTTTACTTAAAAATAAGATAAACTATGATTATATATATGTTATGCTAATAGATTATTTGTTTTTAGTTTTTAATTTTTAAGTTAATTTTGTTTTGGTTTTTTTATCATTTTTTTAACATTATTATATAATTGACATGATAATTTTTCATTTGATATAATTGTGTGAGTTTGATTATATTTATCGATAACATTGTGATAAATCATTTAAGATTCATATCAAATTTAAGATATATAAAAAATTTCTTTTCTTTTTTAATCTAAAAAATAAACTTTATTATAAGTTATAACTTTCGATTTCATTTGATCATAAAATTCTCTTTTGATAAAAAATCATTACTTTCATTAGTAGTAAATTATACAAGGGGTCATTATTAGATTTAATTAGGGTTTATAATGTTGACTGACGTGGTATAAGGTTTCTCAATCTCCCAATATACATGTATTTATAATAAAAAAAGCTTTTTCTTCTAATTTTTTTTTATATTTTTATTTTCTTCTCCTTTTCTTGTATGTACTGAATTCATAATACATTATCAACATGATAACATTCTTCTTGGTTTATAGTTTCACAAATTATGAGATAGAACTTGATAAAAATCATTGAATATATTTTAATATTGGAGCCACAATCATACAAAATTATAGATTCTCAAATCCATGTGTGCTAACATATTATAAAAAATGATGCACTTTGTGTAAACCTCTAATATATTGTTCTAATCAAAGTGTAACTTTTTTTAGATCTGTAATGTATATATTTTTTAAATAAAATATATTATATGTGTATACAATTTGATTATGATCACTAAGAATTTCATTTATCTTGATTCAATTAATTTTATGTTATTTAAATTTAATTAATTAAAATAGTTTCTAACCCATTATGTGTACAGTGTACATATATAAGCATTTTCTTGCAAGCCTATAAAAATAATAACTTCTCTTTGGTTTATACCTAATGTGTATAAATTAATTAAATTAATCTTTTATATATTTCATGTCTAAATTTATATTAGCTCATAGAGAAAAAATAATTGCATTAATATTTTTTATATATATTATACATATTAATTCTTTTCCATAAGTAATTTGATTAGTACTCTTTAAATGTTAAAATGAGAATCGTTTGACTTGATTTTACTTTTGATTGCGTTGAGACTTTTTGAAACAACCATTATAAATACTTTTATTTGTTTACGTGTATTTCTTTATTACGAAATAATTGTATTTTTTTTATTGTTATATGTATATAACTTTTTAATTTTTTTTTGTTGGCTTCAATATGCATATTCATTGAAAAAAAAACATGTTTAAGCTTGTTTAAAAAAAATAAAATTTACCCGGCATCTTTTTTATAAATATTATTTAATTTAAAAATTTGAGATGGTTTTTTTATTAATTTATAAATTGAATTTTTATTAAATTAAAATTTAGTTTATCTACATATATTAAAAAGCATTAAAGATATTTTATCAGAATATAACACATCTTCAAACTCCCATTAGCTGCTCGCTTCGTAGGTAAAATAATTATTTTCATCAAGAAACATCCTATTTAAGTTATATTAATATACTCGTATATCTTACATTTTTTATATTATTTTAAGATATTATTATCCCAATGCGTTTTATTAACATGTTTTTTTATGAAAAATGTTAAGTATTTTTATTACACATCGATTAGGAACAAAGTAGTAATACTGTTTATAAGTTTAAACAATCCTTAACTTAATAAGATCTTATTAGGTTAAGTTAGACCTGAGTTTTTAAGTTTCTAACATGATATCAGAACTGATCCTAGTCTCTATGTGATTGGACCTAATTGTGCTCTACGACAGTCTTACCATGGCGCTAATGTCTACCTTTGTCCGCCGTGTGGATGGAGACTGTTAAGTATCTTGTTCCACATCGACTAGGAATAAAACAACAATACTGTTTATAAACTTGGATAACCCTTAACTTAATAAGATCTTATTGAGTTGAGTTAGTCATACGTTTCTAATAAAAAATAATTATGATTATCATAAAATTTAATGCTTTCGTAGAGAATAAATTATATAAAGAGTTATTATAATAATATTAATAGTTTATAAGGTAAATAAAAAAGAATGTTATAAAAATATACTCCAATACCTTTAAATCTATCAACTATATTCTTCCATTCAAAAAAGCATCCTTATTAGATTTAATTATAATTTATAACATTTCTTTATTTATACATGCACCTACCTCTACTTATAATACATTTATTATATGCAATTAGAAATAAAACTTATCTCTTATAGTATGCAATTAGAAATAAAACTTCTCTCTTATAGTTTTGTTTCTATTTTTCTTTTATTTTCTTAATTCATATCATTTTTTTCTTTTACTCATTTTAACACATATTGATATAAAAATAGAATAATTAACAAATACATTAGTAAATTTTTAATAAATATAACATTAAAATATTATAAATATTATATTAATATCATTCATATAAATGATTTTTTTAATGTTATTGATTTATAAATATGATATTAAAATATTATAAAATATATAATAATAATAATATTTTTGTAATATTTATTATACTCCAATCTTGTAACATGTAACTCTAAATTATATTGGGTTTGTAATTATCTTTAATATTTGGAAAATATATTTATTAATTTAATTAAAAAATATTTTCATAAAAAAAACTTGATCTAAATTTCAACTTATAAACAAAATTTATCCTGGTTGCAATTTATTGACATTGCCCTTCCAATTTCTTTTTTGACATAATATTATTTTATTGTAATAGCAACGGCTAATGGCATAAATTTACAAGTTACAATTTCAAATTTTTAGAAAGTAATATTATAATAATCATTATCAAATTAAATACGAAGTTAAAAGACGTTTAATATTGAATTAATTATGTACATAATTAATTAAATTATAAGATATGAATATAATAAAATATTTTATTTAAAAATACGAAAAATGTTAAAAGTTAGTTAATTGTGGTAGAACTGGCGGCGGAAGTTGCAGGAATGTCAAATCAACTATACAAAGTTCCACTTTGCCAGTTCAATATGAAGTGAAACTCTATTAAGTAATTTGGCTCGACCCTTGAGGACAAGGCCTTACCTGAGACAAGAGCTTAGGGCTTGGTGGATGAATTTAGTACCGTGTGATCAGAGTATGATTGATAGTCTGGCAAGCTTCTCCCACTTTTTTTTACCTCCTTTCCTTCAAACAGGATTTTGTTGCATAGGAATAATGGGTTCTCTCTCTCTCTCTTATGGTGGATGGTTTTTAGGTTACTTAAACGGTTGTTTATACTGAATGGCATTACTAGAGGTTGAGATTTTCAGAGTTCTGTGAAGTGTTAATGATCGCCTTGGTTGTCCATATTTATGATTTATTTTGATTGAGCATGATGGCTTTTCAAGAGGGTTAAATTTGTTTCTGTTTGTTATGCTGGTTCACAAAGTCCCACATTGATAAGTTTGAAAGATAAATGTCTTTTTATATACGAAATGAGAACACAAGTTATTGTCCCTTCGGGGACATCCGATAAAATTGGAACGATACAGAGAAGATTAGCATGGCCCCTGCGCAAGGATGACACGCATAAATCGAGAAATGGTCCAAATTTTTTTTTCTTCCAAATCTCCATGACCGCGTTCTTCCTCACCAATGCTTTGCGATATGTCGCTCTGTGCTTCGGCTTTGTTCATTACCTTTTTTTTTCAAATTCACGGGTATTTCATTATTTGGTGATTTTTCTTTGTCTGTTGAATTCTAGTTAGTTTTGCTACTTTTTATAGATTACATAAAGATTGTAGACGACTCTGTGTTTGGTAAATGTTCAAATTATTTGTTCCAATGAGCTACTGTGGTGCTTATTACCCGTTCGATGAAATTTCTCTTTGAGAATCATTATTCTTGAACTGTTGTTCTTTCCTTTTTTGTTTTTGGTTTGCGGAAGATATATATTCATTTTGGACCTTGAACTTTCAGGAATTCAAATTACATGTTTGGTTCAATAATCTGAAGGAAATTGTCTTGCGAGGAACTAGCCAGTATGGTATGTATGCTAAAAAGCTACTGTTCTTTATTTTAGATGCAGAATCTCAATTCCTCAGTGGTACCAGTTAGGTAGGACTCAAAGTAACTATTCTTATGCTTTAGGATTAGCCGATTAGGGAACAAGAAATCACTATTAGCATGAGAACATCCATCTTTTTTATGAGAGTAAGCTAAATGATATAAATCTAAATATGATTTCAAAACTGTGTACTAATCTTAACTCACAAAATATTGCTCTATCATATAAATGTTACTATGTTGGCATTTTTGCTCTAAATGCTACTATATAGTTATTGTAAACAATGTGCTCTTAATTCTCAAGCTAATTACTCTTTCATTGACACATTTAGTCTATTTTATTAGTTTCTCAGTTATCTTGTGGACATAGATTTGTAGAATTATTTGTTTTTCTTTCAATACTAATCGTCTTTCGGGCAGATTTACAATTGTGGACTAGAGGAAGCTTATAAAAGACTTGTAGAGCAGAATGTAAGTTTTATTTTTGAGTTTAAAGAACACATTCTTTAACAAATGATTGATCAATAAGATTATCCATAAACTGATCTTACCATTTACGATATCATTTTTATGCTCTTTTGTTGCCTACCTCAATGACCCGTCCCCGAAGTTTTGGACCTCATTAACAACGTCCAGGCTTTCTGGATAAAATAGATCATGGAGCATATGACTTTGTGTATTTCCAGAAGAATCTTCGTTTCATTTTTAGTTTATTCTGCTTGCATGTAAAATCTGAATGATGCAAGAGTAACTAGTTAATATGCTGTATTAGTGCTTTAAATAGAAGACTTCCCCATCTGGATCCTGAAAAGATAAGCTTGGTTAAAAAAAATTGGTATCTTGCAGTTATCTTTCAGCCATCAACATTGAACTATAATGATTATAGATTAACTTAAGGCAGCTTGGGGAGCCACTATATTTTTCATAGGGAGAGTAAATTTGCAATTTGCAAACTCTGTTAGTTGTCAATGCTGCAGATTCTGTATCAAGAACTAAATTTATAAATATGTAGAGTTAGTAGGGCATTACGGCTTAAATTTACGCTATTACTCGATGATGACCACATGCAATATGCAGGAACAATTGAAGGCTGAATTTTCTCATGCTCTCTGTCCAAGCATCACTATCCCATAGATTACCAAATTTTGTTGCAGTTGTAGCCATAAGACAATAATGGTGGTTGGCAATTCAATTTTTGAGCTTGGCATAAGAGACCCTTCACGTGACAAATACGGTATAAAAGCCCTCTTTTAGTACATATTGATTTGATTTTGAAGTGCACTTAATGGCTTTATCCTCAGCTTCGAGTTGAGTTATGCCCCATTAGTATGTTAATTGTTTTTCTGTTTATAGCTTCTCTTTCTCTTTAACAAAATAGGGTACTTTGAACATTTCACTCATGCAAATTAAGAGTTAAGATAGTTCCATTTATAATAATGCATAAATATATGCTCTTGATTCCCTTGAAAGAGACCGATTTAGGATCTGATTTTAGTGCCAGGAGAATATATAAAAACCAAATGGTTCTTCATCAAATAGTCTATGAAATGAAATTGGTGCCAAAACTTTTTTTTTTGTCTATTATCTTTATTCCTAATGAAAACAAGGGGAAAAGTATTGGTTAGTTGCCTTTGCCCTTTGGCTGTGGAATTTGCCTTGTAGTGTGGCTTTTTGTTTCGAGTGATTTTCCTTGTCAGGATCATATAGATAACCACTTTGACAAGGTTCACTCTATGTTGACTGTCGAGTAAGCTGAGTTTCTGACGATATTATATTTATGAGGAAAGGAATAATAATCCACAAATTCTTTATCACAGTAAAATTTCAAATCTAGTACTAGTATTAGACTTTCTTGTGACTAGTGGCTGGCGTGTTGCCTGTAAACAAGCATTGAAATCCATCATCTATGGCTAAGTGGCTTGTGCTCACAATTGTTTCATGTACTTGCGCAGCTGATTTTGATGGGGTTGGCTGGCTGCTTTCAACAATCTTTTCTCATGTCTCCATCAAATTGTGCCTGCACTTTGGACAAGATGAATGTGAACTTAGCCACTTATCAATGCCAGCGGACATGCAAACCTTGTTTTCACTTAGGCAGAAGGACTATGATATGCATATGATGCACTGGGTTTAGAAAGTATTGCAAAAGTCTTCAGGGCTTTTTGCCTTATACCCTTGTTGGCTACTCTGGCTGAGAAGTTAGGACTGGGTTGTGAGGCTACTAAAGTCGTACACTTCAATGAGCAAATTAGAGCACACACGTTGATTGAGAGGACCATCACATTTGCATCAAAAGTATTGCACCCGAATGCATACTGTTCTGATGAGTCATGGCTGGATACTGAAGCTGGCAAACTCGCTTAGCTTGGTACTTGGTGAAAAATTGATGAAGAAGCTTTTGGTAAATAACCAGAGAAAGCAAGGAAATGGAAGCTGAGCTAATGAAGATAAAAAAGAAGGGTAGCTCAATTCATTTTGTATTTTCTATATATTTCATATTGCAGTACAAGTGTGTATAGCCTTGTTTAAATGCTAGTACAATAACAAACTCAAATCGATAGTACAATAATAGAATTTGCTAGTACAATAATAAACTGAGCACTAAGACTTAGTTACTAACAAACTTGTTAAGCTAACAACGCTTGAATTCTAATGTGATAGTTGAGTAGGCTGTTATTGTTTATTCTTTACATTCTCTGTCAAACACAGTAGGAATATAATGACACTTGAGTTTAAACTGAAATTGATGAAAATTTGATTCAGACAAAGTTTTAGTGAGCACATCAGATATCTGCTCATTGACCAGGCAGATGTTGAACACATAATTGCTTGGCAACAACCTCCTCTCGGATGAACATGTTGAATAGAATTGGAAGAAAGAGCCATCGAAGATAAGTCGTTGTCATACCGAATTATTGGAATAGAAGGAGAGGATACATGAAGTACAGATGGCAATGATTGAATCCATACCAGTTCGAAGGTTGCATTAACCACACTCGTATATTTAGTCTATGTGCTTGAATGATATATAATGGGTTATTTTTTTAGATAATCAATAGCTTCTGTGCTTAAACGAGTAGCAATAGGTTATTTTTTAGATGACCCACAAATAGGATTAGTTTCAAGAAATACACAATAATCTAAGGTTTATCTACGATCATCTAGGTAAGAGGCCCAATCAACATTAGCAAATGTTTGAGCTAGAAGCAAGTTGATTTTTGAAACAACCCGTAATATTTAGTGCCTTGTAAATGCACATAATTATTTTCACTACTTCAAATGAACATCTCTAGGTGAGGATATAAATTGAGACTTTGTTAACTGAGAAAACCAAATTAGGTCTAATTAGGGTCATATTGTAAATTACCTACAATGCTTCTATATAAGGAAGATTCATTCATAGGAGAAACATCATAGGCTGAAAGATGTGTACTTACATAGAAGTATGACTAGGTTTACAATGCACC
This sequence comes from Hippophae tibetana, assembly GCA_037013495.1. NCBI lineage: Eukaryota > Viridiplantae > Streptophyta > Magnoliopsida > Rosales > Elaeagnaceae > Hippophae > Hippophae tibetana. Next base: position 67,372,384 of record CM072807.1, on the reverse strand, counting down.
ATACTAGTTTTGAGTAACAAGTCACCAATATATTTTTTTGGTTGAGAAATAAACTTTCATTTGTTCACTTATGAACATATTGTAGGGTCTAAGATCTTTTAAAGCAAATTTATTGTAAAGAGATTGAATAAGTTTTTGCAAAGTTTGAGGATCTAATCCAATAAAGATAACATCATCAACATATGCAAGATGAAACATTTGAAGACCTTCTGAGTTGAAAATAAAAAGAGATGAATCTTATTTACTTTGAACAAAGCTAAATTTAAGTAATGCATTGCTCAACCTTTCAAACTAGGCCCTTAGGGTCTGTTTAAGATCATACAAAGCTTTATTCAATTTGCATACAAAATTAGGATATTTTGAGTCAATAAATTCTTTTGGTTGTTCTATAAACACATCTTTTTCCATCATACCATGCGAGAATGCATTAATGACATCTACTTGTCTCATACTACATCCAAAAGAGAGAGCAAGAGTAAAAATGATACGAATAATTAGCAAACTTAATCATTGAGCTAAATATCTCACTAAATCAAAACCATAACTTGGTTATGCCCTTTAACCACTAAATATGCTTTAGATCTTTCAATAATATTATCCAACATCATTTTAATTCAAAAAATTCATTTATTTTCAACTATTTTTATGCCTCTTGGACAAGGAACAAAAGTCTATATATTGTTCTATCAATGCCTCAACTTCAGCTTGTATAGCCTTATATCATTCTAGATTTTTGAGAGCTTCTTTAACTGAAATTGGTTCTTCAATACTATCTAGAGTAGTAGAGACATTGTAAACTTTTAGCTTTTTGATGCCATGATTGACATGAGTAGCCATAGGATGTGAGTTTAATGGCAGAGTAGGACTAAGAGGGATATGAGTTGACTGAACAAGATCATTAGATATAGGTCAGTCAATAGAAGATTGATCACCAAAAGGAAGTATAGAAGTAGACATTTGATCACAATGGTCTATAAGATTCATAAGTGAAATAAATGTGCTTTTTGTAGGTGTACAATTGTCATTTTCACTAGGTAGACTAATAGGTAATAAAGAAGTGTCTAACAAACTAAATTTATTTGATAAAGAAAAAAAATTGGTTGATAGGAAGGGAAAAGTTTAAATAAGGTTGGCAAAGGCTTGGTAATACAGGGATACAAGTTTTGATATTTTGTAAAATAGGTTGTGAGACAGGTTTGACAATTTAGGGAAAACTATTTTCATCAAAAAATATATTTTGTGAAATATACACCCAACCAATAGAATTGAGACATTTATACCCCTTATGTTGTGGACTAAATCCAATGAATGTACATGAAATAGACCTTAATTCTAATATATGAGAATTGTAAGGTTTCATATGTGGATAACACAAATAACCATAGGCTCGAAGAAAGGAGTGGTCTGGTTTAGTGTAAAGAAATAGTTCAAGTGGAATTTTTTTGTTCAAAATAGTTGATGGTAATCTGTTAATAAGAAACAAAAAGGCATGAAAATCCTCATCCCAAAAAGTTAGGCATGTGACCTTAAGCTAAGAGAGACAATATTTTCTCCACAATGTGTATGTGCTTTCTCTCTACAAAGCCATTCTGTTGTGGAGTGTAAGGACATGACACTTATTTTAAAATTCCAAGATTAGGAAAAACAGAAGAGAAAGCTTCATTCTCCCCTCCACCATCACACTGAATCATTTTGATCTGTTTATTTGCTTGAGGCTTTGCCTAGCTTTAAACAACATGAATGCACTTCTAATTGCACCTTTATCTTTTAAGAAATAAATCTAATTGAATCTAAGAAATTCATCAACAAAACTGACATACCACTTATAACCATTATTGAAAACTATAGGTGATGAATCCCAAACATTAGTACGCACTACCATGAAAGGTTGTATAGCTTTAACTGATGAATGGGGAAAGACAATCTATAATGCTTAGAAATTTGGCACATTTCACAAACACTTTGAAGTTTATAAACTTCATCATAAATAACATAGTTACATTGATTAAGAATAATAGTAACAATTTTCTAACCTTTTGTGTCGTAATATTACATCAGATTGTTTGAAAAATTTATTATGATCTTGTTTAATAACAAAATTAGCACCTTATAAAACTGAGAGGTTTACTTATGCTATTAGTATCATGCAAACTACAATTGAAAATAGAACTAGATGTGGAACTTAAAGTCTTTTAATGTCTCTTTAGATCCAAGTGAAACTCGTACAGACCTTTGTTGCATTCACCTTAAAGTAAAATTTGGTTTGTTTCTTCATCCTTTACAAAACATTGTTGAGCATGAAACTCAAATTACACACTGTTATCCTTAGCAAATTTTGACACAAAATTTATTAGCAATAAGTGTTTAGTAACATATCTTCCAAGTGAAATAACTTACCAAGATCATTTTTAGAGGTAAACGCATTAGCTTCGACTGATGTATAAAGAATTATGAGTCATTACATATGTAAAGCTTTTGAAAACCAACATATTCTGATTTTGATGCTAGGTTTGAAGGGTCTGAAGTTACGTGACGTGTAGCTTTAGAGTTAGGATACCATAAAGTCTAAATAATGGTTACAAGTGTTGCTATAAGTACTGATAGAGGTTGATTACTCTGAATAGATTTGTTTTGTGAAGACCCTTACTAATTGTTCTAATTTGCATTAGTTGGTGAAGGTTGAAAATCTTTATCAAAACAAAACTAACACATGTTAACGAGATGTCCAAATTTTTCACATAATTATGATTGAAAACTTCTACCACCTCAAAAGTTGTTTCCTCATTTACCTTTTGATGTAGCTAAATTCATTTTGTATTTTCTATATATTTCATACTATTAGTATGAGTAATGGCATAATATTAAGAATGTAATAAATTGTAATTATACCGTAGTTGATACTTGTTTATTTATATTTGGTAGAGAATAAAGACTTAAACTAGTTATATTCTTGTAATCCCTTTTATATACCTCTACTATGATATGAATAGTATATCACAATTTTATTTTTCTAATATCGTTATATTTGACTTGGTTAATCGCCACACAAATTGCGTGTGCAATGAATACGCAAGTATATGTATCGTAATAAGTAAATATCGTTCCCACGAAGATTATTTTATTAGAAACTAATTTTTAAAAATAAAAATCAATTTTTATGTGTTTTTATATTTTAAGGAAGCAAAATTAAAATAACTAAAAATAAATAGCAATAATTAATTAAATCAGATTTGGTGACTAAAAAAGTATATGAGAAGATATTTAGGAATACTTATTCTCCCAATTTCCTAAACATGTGAATTGATAAAATCCCCTAAATATAATTATCAATTAATTACATGATCAATTGAATCTAACATAATATTTATTTCTCGTTCAAGTAAACTACATACCATATACTAACTAATTTAATCACACTATCATGCCAATTAAATTGCATGCTATTCATTAAGTTCATCAATTATAGATCACATACATAAGAATCATATATCTCTGCCTAGAAACTATGCATGTTATTTAATCAAGACAAACAATTAAATAATTCTCTCAAATCTATTTAATTGTCTCTATAAATAAACTGTTGGCCAAACAATTAATAACATAAAAATCAAATTAAATAATATAATTAAATTCTAATTATAATTGGGGTAAAATTTTAGATCATCAAATGGTGAAAATTGGGTTCATAAGATTCCTAGATTAATAAATTAATTACACATAATTGTGTTTATAAAACTCATATTTTTCATAACGAAAGAAATAAAATTGATAAAAAAATAGTAGAAAAAAAATACAATCAATCTCTTGAATTGAAATATTAATTTTCTCTTGAATCTCCATCAAAATTGTGTCTTCTCTTGAATTGTTTTGTATTTTTCTCTCTTTTTAGCTCCAAACAATTACCAAAATTATGCTAATGTAGGTCAATTAGGGGCTTAAATAATGCTTAGGTGCGATATGGACCATCAGATCAGATTCAGGTCATGGGCTATGATCAAAACAAGCAAAATTGACAATTTCAACCAATCATAAAGCAACATGTGGCATCAGTAATTCACTAGGTGAATCAGGGAGCGACACGTGGTAGGGGAGTTAGGTCATAGTCAATGCTCACTAAGTCAGTGCCACGTGGCGTAATGTGATTCGCCAAAACGGATGGTGTGATGCACAGGTGGAATGCGTGGAGCAATGGCATAGTGACACATGGCAAATAGGGTTGCCCAATTTTTGAACTCGGATTGAATGTCGTGCTGACACGCAATGCGCGTTTTGTCCTCCTCACATATGACCCAATGTGATTTTCTATCCTTACTTGCGTGTCATTCACGTGGCTTGCCCAGTCAGCTCCCCTACCTGTGTGACATGACACGTGGCAACTCTTGATTAGTCCTACGTTAAAAATTCATAAAAAAATCAATAAAGATCCCAAAAAATTTCAAAATTTATATTTTCACTCCTTTTCATTAAAAAATTTATATTTTAATATTTTTGACCCAAAAAATATTATTTATTAAATAAAACAATTAAATATTAAGTAAAAAAATGCGCTAATGACTCTATTTTCATAGAGTCATCATTGGTATCAAAGCTACAATTTGAAAATGATTTTTTAATCCTTCTCTCAATCCAAAAAAGACAGTTGATTTAGAACCCAGTCATTTGGTTTAGCCTTCTACCTCATATCAACCTTATTTTTTTCCTAGAACAATCGTCTTCATCTTTCATTTTAAACTGAGTTAATTTTAGGTGTCGTTCTTCGGCGTCAATCAAGGTTGTGCCCAGTTACTCTCTCCATTTCAATTCGATTTTTTTGTTTGTCTAAGAAACAATCGACAGTCATGCATCTGTGTTCATCTTTGCCATAACCACATCGAGCCATCATCTGCACACTTCGTTTGACTTTGTATTCACTAGATCACTTCCATCTTCTAGCCTTTATCTTTTCCAACCCAATGATCTGCTTTGTCATTATTCAAGGGCCTAATTCACCTCTTACTTGGAGCAGTAGGCCCAAATATTCCTAGAATAGTAAGCCCTATATGCTCGATTTTTTTCCTATTGATTTCGTTGCAAATTGTTGTTGTTTATTTCAATGGGAGATTCGATGGAAAATCAAGGTTCTAAGAACAATGAAGTTACAAAGTTTGAGGTCTCTATCAAGTGTTCAAAAGGTGGTTTTTTTAAGGGTACCAAAATCAATGGTACCAATTTTCAAACATGGAAGAAGGTTTGCCCATTTATCTCTATAGGATGCATAAGATGGAGCATGTGACTTGTATAATTAAGGCTTCTGATGAAGATGATGTGGAGGCTTATGCTAAAGTGGGAAAATTATGATGGATTTGTAATATAAATTCTATTTAGAGCTATGACTGATGATATGGTACAGATGGGGAGGAGTGTGAAATAGCTTAGGAAATATGGAATATGTTGGGAGATCTTTATAAAAATGAGTTTGATTTTATATTGGTTCATAAATTGACGTGTAAAGTTGTAAGAATGCAATATAATGGTTAACCAATATCAATGTTTTTTACCAAGTTGAAAAACATATGGGCTAAAATTGATCAGATGCATCCTTGCAAGATCAAGAGTAAGGATGATTTTGTATGTACCATAAAGAGAATATGCTTGAGTGAGTTCATGCCTTATTGATAGGACTTAATGTGAAACATAACAGTACCAAAGGTGAATTGCTAAGAATACCAGACCATTCTAGCTTGACCACATCATGTATATACATTCGTACAAATGAGTTTTAACAAGAAAGTCTTAAATTGGCACAAGTTAAAGAATATAGCCTAGCTATTCAAGCAAAATCATTTGCACCTTTCCTCCGTCATCAGAGTTTAGTCCCACTTCATCAGTAAGGACCTCCACTAAGCTTTTCCAATCGCTCTTATCCTCAATATTTTTATTGTAATAATGTTGGACATGTTCATGAGACTTTTTGGAAACTGAACCCATACCTTAAACCTAAAAATAAAGTTTATCATCCTAAGGCAAAAGTAGCTACTGTTCAATTGGTCCAAGAAATAGATTTCTTTGGAATGGCTGGACAAGTTCATCATACAATAGATAGGGCTACTCTTATAGCTTCTATAGTTGAATGTGGTAAAATTAGTATAGCCTTAAAAGCTTCTAAATTTGTTAGCTCTAATACTTTAGATTATTGATTCTGATGTATTAGATTATATGACTTATGATAAATCTTATTTTACTAAATTATCCTTCCCGCTAGTGTCTTATGTTACGAATGATAATTGTGAGGTTTTTCTTATGTTAGGTACAAGGTAAGTTCGTATTACCCCAACCTTACAACTTCATAACATTTTATATATGCTTGACTTATCTCATCACTTGATATTTATCTCATAGTTGAATACTAAGTCTAAATGTTTCGAAACCTTTTATCTTATATATGTAATTTTTAAGGATCTTCTCACCGGTGACATATTGATCGGGGTTATTTGAGGGACATATTGTTTCATCTGGATCGGAACTACATAGGGGAGAAACCAGAAGCATAGTCTTGTACTTCCTTGACTTTGAGTTCTTACCAACTAAATGAAGTTTGGTTGTGGCATCGTGGATTAGGGCATCCATCTTTTAGTCTTATGAAAAAGTTCATGTCTACTTTGTTTATTGGTATGAATGAGTTTATCTTACATTGTGCAACATGTCTTGGCTAAGAGCCATCATACTCTTTATTCCCTAAAAGTGTTAATTCATTATGATGTTTAGGACCTTCAAGAAAGCCTACTAATAAGGTATTTTGTGTTGTTTATTGATGATTGTACAAGATTGTCACGGGTTGCTCTTCTTAGAACCAAATATGAAGTCTTTCTAGCTTTTCAAATTTTGTGTACTCTTGTTCAAACAAAATACAATAACACCATACCTTATTTCTCAAGTATCAACAAGGGAAGACAACAATTCTAATTATTTATGTTGATGATGATAATAATTGGAAATGATACTATTGAGATGGATAGATTACATAGATAACTAGCATTTGAGTTCGAGATGAAGGACTTGGATGAATTAAATTACTTCTTAGGATTGAGATGGCTAGGGAGAGAGAAGGGATTTACATGTGAAGAGGAAGTACATTCTTGACCTGTTAATAGAGACAGATATGTTGGATAGCAAACCTATTGACACTCCTATTGAGCGAACCATTGTTTAGTCTAGTATCAAGATTAGATACTTACTGATCGAGCTCACTATTAGAGGTTAGTTGGGCACTTGATTTATTTGGCTCACACTAGACTATATGTTGCATATGTAGTGAGCATGGTAAGTTAGTTCATGCATAACCCAAGTGAGAGTAACATGTGTGTTGTTGTGATAATTTTAAGGTACTTAAAGTCAGCTCTAGGGAAAGGTGTAATATTTTTCAAACATAACAACATTCTTGAAGTTTTGGCTTCACAAATGCAAATTGGGTTGAAAATATTAAAGACAGGAGGTTGACATCAGGTTACTTTACCTTTGTGGGAGGTAAGTTGGTTACCTAAAAAAGTAAAAAATAGAAAGTTTTGGCACGATCTATTGCTGAGATTGAGTATAGAGGTATGACTCATAGGATGTGTGAAGTGATGTGGTTGAGAAATCTGTTACGTGATTTGGGTTTCAAACTCAAAAGTACTATATAGTTGTATTGTGACAACCAAACAACTATTGATATATTATAGAATCCAGTGTAGCATGATCGCACTAAGCATGTGGAGGTTGATTGTCACTTTATAAAAGAGAAACTAGATGTCAATCTTATTAGTTTTCGTTTTTTTTCTACTGAAGAGCAACTTGCAAATATACTTACCAATAGAGTTTCTCATAAAGCATTTTATGACTCATTAAATGCATGGTTGATATGTATGCGCGAACTTGAAGTGGAGTATTAACGTGAATCATGACATAATATTATGAATGTAATATATTGTAATTAAAGCGTAGTTAATATTTGCCTATTCTATATATGGTAAAAAATAGATACTTAAATTAATTATATTCCTATAATCCTTTTTTATATACTTCCACTTTGAGATGAATAGTGTATTAGAATTTTATTCTCTCTTATATTTGACTTATATTGCAGTAAAAGTGTGTATTTATAGCTTTGTTTAAATGCTAGTACAATAACAAACTCAATCAATAATACAATAACAGAATCTGCTAGTACAATAACATACTGAGCACTAAGACTTTGTTACTAACAAACTTAAGCTAACAACGCTTGAATTCTAACGTGATGGCTGAGTTGGTTGCTCTTGTTTATTCTTTACCCTTGGTAGTTGGGATTGTGGAGGAACCTCCAAGAAAATTTAAGTTGAAGCAGCTTTGTCCTACTGAATGTGACATGAAAGTCATGGGTTTCAATGTGATTCAAGGTGGATGTTTTTCCATACCTGTCAAATTATAAGTCCAAACTTTTTGAGACACTCAAATTTGGTCGAGAATCATTAAGTAAAGAAATCTGTTTTTGTAGAGGAGGTTTCAGCCTCCAATATATAAATTATATAGTGCACGGTTAAAATGCACGTCAATGTGTAGATTGAAATCAATTACGCACTGTAATTCAGGATGCCAACGAAACAGTCAGGGTAGAGACTCCAGTGCCTTCAATCTCTTCTATCTATAATTGACACCAAGTATGGCAAGTAATTGTAAATTAATAATCAAATTCTCTAGTTTTAAGGCAAAGATCCTAGTAATCATATAGTTTAAAAATAAAATTTATTTATCATGTTCCTTTTAAGAAAAAAAGTAGAGAAATAATAAAAATAATTTTTAAGCATTTTTTTAAATAAAATTATCATACCACTTTTACATGATTTTATTAATAAGGGTTAAAATTATTATTATAATCATTATTATTATTATTATCATTCAATAATTTAACACTTTAGTGTCTTTCATTCATTTATAATTTTAACCTTTATTTTATCCTAATTTAAATAATAATATTTTAATAACATATATAAGATAATAATATTTTGTTATAAGTTTCACTAAAATTTAACTATTTATATGATAAATTTTGTAATAATAATAAGGAAAAAAACCTTTTTATTTTAAAAAACTACTAATTACTTGTACAACAAACTTGTTACGACTTCACTCTAATCACAACTCACAACTGCTGCCTTCAGTATCCCCCTCTTTGAGATTTCGGGAAAACTTGACCCCACTGAAGAAATATGATAAGAAGCACACATTGTTCATTGTTCTATCTAACATGGTATATATTGTTATCATTTCTACTTATACAACAAACTCTCATCACAAGAATAAACAGTGAAGGCCATAAATATAATTTAGCTTCCCAAAGAAAAGAAAAGTTAAGAGAGGAAGCAATGTCAGCTGAATTGATACATTGCATTTACACTTGCGTGACTGAAAATCAGCTTTAAGAGATCTCAGCATATGTTGTCCTCTCAAGTAAGCATTAGCAGAGAGATGGGAGGCTGATAGATCCCAAGTTCAGCACTCTTGGTAGGATCTGAAACAATGCAAAGCATGTTAGGGTTAGTAAAAGTTAACACCTTCATTCCCAAAGCTAGCTACTGTTCTAAGAGGTGTACCTCTCCAAGTCGAGCATTAATTTTCAAGGGAACAAAATCATCAGCTCGAGTTGTACCAACATTTACAATTGCAGCTGCAGAACCCGCTTCCCGAGCAGCACTGCAATATTGAAATGGATGGCCTTACCAACCAAAGAAAATTAAGTAAAGAAGCCACATTACTTAGCTTTCTAATCGTCATCGGTACTGACAATTCTAGCAAGAGAAGCATTTTAAGCTCTAAGGGTCAATTATGTTTTTGGGTTTAGAAGGGCGATTGCAGATTATTTAGAGCGACTGTTAGACAACCTAGTTGCTTTGATTATTTTCTTATGTCTACACTCTACTGCATTAATCTGGTCAATGGTTCAGAATCTGACTCCACAGCCCTCAATGGCTGGCCTGTTTATTAGAAATCCATGAAAACATGCAGGTGGCAGGTGGGGAAAAAGAAGGTATGGCTTGCCTGATAAGCCTGTAAGCAGACATGGTCATCAGAGATGATCCGAGAACAAGAAAAGCATCGCATGTCTTGGCAGCTTCAATTGCCCTATCGGCTCTTTCCTTGGGGAGGTTATCTCCAAAGAAGACAACCTGAGATGCCACAAAAGTTACTTGTTAGTAATACTAATTACTCAACAATGAATTAAAAACAATTAAACCTTCAAAAATTATGTTCGTGAAACATTTAAAAGGAACCTTCTTACTAACAAGTTCACTGCAATACATTGTCAACCCCTATTCTCTGGGGAAACTAAAAAGGGAAGAGAGGGAAAAAGAAACCGTGTCATTCATTCCCTTCAAAATCATCAAGAATAAGTCACTTTGTTCAGTTGGATATGTAAGGGTCCATTTGATTTTGATTCAAAAATAAATTACATGGACAAGGATAAGGATAAGTTTTGAAAATTATCAGAATTTAAAATGCATTTGATATTAATTTCAAAACCTAATATTGAAAATCATTTAAAAAGAAGACTACATTTTATTGTTGTTACATCATCAGAAAAGTTTTACCAGATATATTTCTTCTATAATAGTATCACTTGCTTTTGAAAATTGAAAAAAAAAAAAAAAAAAAAAAAAAAGTGGGCAGGAGGAGATATTCTCACAAATAGCAACATGAAGGGCTTCAAATTCCTGAGGCAGAATATCTTACATCTGGTTTAAGCACTCCATTACACTTTTCGCAAGTGGGTATGTGAAAATCCTCTTCCCAAAATTTTTCATCAATCTCCATGTCACCATCAGGTCTTTGCTTCACACCAAAGCTCTTGTCTGATCCAGGGTTGCCATAGTCCAGGCTCTCAATTGCGGCTCCCCACTGCAATAACACATTTTGCCTTCCCATTAGCAGGGACAGAAACAAAATCTAAGTCTTAAGGGAACCGGAGCCAACTACAATATATATTTTTTAACACATTAATACAAATAATATAACAAATATTTTAAATTATATTTGCATATAAAATAAAATCTTATACATAATGTTTTGTTCTGATTATTTTATCATATTTTTAAAATTTGATGTATTGAAATACAAGGTACATTTAATTTATGGAATTGTTCTTTTGAAAATAATAGATTCTTATTGAATTACTTGTATAATGATGCTTTTAAAAAAACTATATTGCAATTCTTAAATGAATCACTTCTAGTAAAATTTAGTAGTCAATATCTATTTCTTTACATACAACACGTAGTGATAAAAGAATAGAATAGGACTATTGTCATGGATGATATTGCTTTGTCCAATGAAAAGATAAAAGGAGAATAACATATTTAGTTTATATTTTTGGGAGGGCTATTGCCATAACAAGCTGACTCCCCAGCGGAAGAGGTTGTACCAGATAACCCCGCCAAATAAAGTCCAAGTTAATTTTATCAGTATTTATTATTTAATTTATTGTATTATTGTTTAATACTACATGAATTTAAAACACAAGTTTTAATTACTTTAGATTTTTTTCCTTATTCATTTGGTTATTAATTTAATTAGTTAAAACAGGAGCTATTTTGCATTAAATAGAAGCATAAATATAGGATATGAGAAGCAAAAATGTACAGGAGGTGGAGGGGCCAAAGTACCATTTTGTCCTATAATATTCTAGCAATTTAAATAGCTATCAAGACAATAAAACATTTTTCTTAAGGGTAGGTGTTAGGAAATTTGGATCAAATGGTATAATCACAAATTTCCCCTCTTAAGATACTCCTTTAACAGAATATCAAATAATAGAGAAATAGAGAATACACAACACAAGAATTATAGTGGAAACTCCAAATTGGAGAAAAACCACTTTTGTTGTTAAAAGACAACTAGAGAAAAAATTCACTATGTGAAAAATTGTTAAAACCACACTCTCAATGATTTTCTCACACACCCAAAAGACAAGAGCAATTACAAGCCCAAGAGAATCCCACAAAATTCTCTCACTCAAAAACTTCTCATATAAGTTTTTCTCTATTTTTGGGATGATCAACAATGAAGAAATGAAGTCATATTTATAGCCTTCAATTTCTCATTTCATATGTCAAACATTTCTTCATTCAACAAAATTAGGCTATCTAATTTTCCTATTCTTTATTCAAACAAGGTTAGGCACCTCCATCTTTGACAATATGGTAAGCCATTTTCCATGAATTTTCTTCTAACTTAGGCACCTCTTATTTTGACTAACAAACCTAATATTATTTTTAATCAATCACAATAGTAGGCCACCCCATGCCATGCTATAGTTTTATCTCTACCCATTAGGAAATACCATGACAATACAGAACATACAATGAGGTCACAGCCAGAATAAGGCGGGTTTGAAATTAGCAGGCTAACTTATAGGTTTTTATTTTATTCATAAAGCAACACCACGAGTAGCTTCACGGGCTCAATCTCTGGACCAATTCGATAAAAGGAGGTATTCCTTTTTCCCACCACTAGCCTACCCTGGTAGGATTGGCTAGTTTGTATATTTCATAAATATCCTAATTTTTTTATTTGTTATTCCCATCAGCATCAATACTAAACAGCCTTTTAATCCAATGAATTCAAGGAAATAAAGAGTCAAGTGTCTTAAGCATACACATCTTGTTATCATATAAAGACATGATCAAATCAAATCAGGAGTTTAAATCAATGTTTTTTCCTAGAGGAAAGCAAAATTGCATAGGACCAACCTTTGGATTAAGGGACTTCAGTTGATCTTGAAAGAGATCCCGACTGATGGAAAATCTACAATTCAAACAAACAACAGAATATACAGTCCCATGTAATTCAAGAGGGTTGCTCCCAGCACGATGATGCAATCTGAAACAAAACAATCGGAAATTACTCTCAGTAAGTTTGCCTAAGATTTCTTCAAGAGTCTAAATTGACACCAGAGGACGGACTTATGACTGACCTGTCAACATTCTGCGTAATCATAAAATTTATCCGGCCAGCCTCTTCAAGAGATGCTAAAGAAACATGTGCAGCACTAGGCTGGGCTGCAGTAAACCTTCTCCAGCCTGCATAACTTCTAGCCCAATACCGCTTGCGAGCTCGACTTGAACGGACAAATTCCTGTTCATAGATCCCACTAGACAATCAAAAACATGAATGGAAGTAACCAGTAAATGATGAGATAGACTGGGAAAATATGTCATGTTTGTTCACAGGACAAATATAATGCTGTTTCAGCAAGTGCTTAATGATCTTTCCTTTGAGAATAGGTAATTTTCTTTTGAAAACAGCCATAAATTATTTTTGCTAACAAGCTAAAACTTTTAGTTTCATTTCCATGGAACCTAAAATACTATCATGAACCTTAATGTAAAAAGAACAAGAGGAATGGGGCAAGATCATCAAAATGGAATAGAACATGCAATCAAATCACCTGATGAGTAATTGGTTTGAAGCCAGAACTGTAAGCTCCATTTGGGCTGCAACATTCAAAAAGGATACAAATGTGTGGAAAAATAAACAGGGAAAAAAAGAAGAAAAGAAAAATATGAGATTCAAATCCAAAAAGTACTGTTTTATAGGAAACGTTAAAGAACATTACTCAAAATGTTTCATCCAAGATTCAACCAATCTTCAGATACAATCAAATCCAACATTTTTTATCCCCATGAAGAAGAATATCAACTTAAAAAGGTAATATTGGATTTGGATTTTTTTTTAGAATTGCAATAACTAGGCATAAGACAATATGTTTCTAGAGGTAAGGAGGGCTAAAAATCAAAACTTAATGTAGTTACTAGCTGCCTATCCTGCATGAAGAAGTATGCCATTAGGCCATCTAGTTCCGTGCTAATTATGTTAAAGAACAAAGATATTGGGCTGTCATAAATTAATTACAAAGCCATAAAGTTAAAGTAAATTAAACTTTCATTTAGATAACCCTGCACCGACAAATTCAATGAAATGGAAAGGAACGGAATTAGAAGACACCAGGAAACGGAAATTGATTCGATGAATCAACTAATTAGACACCTAAAAACTGTTTCCAACCTTCTGTAATCCGGAATACCGCATTCTGTGCTTATCCCAGCTCCAGTCAATACCACAAGATTTCTACTGCACAACAGAAAATAACAAATGAATTGAAACTGGTATTATGTATTTAGGTTGTCATAAAATAACATTTTCCATTGTGTAAGGCCATTTCATATTCTGCACACAACATCAACACATGACTAGGCACTACGAAGACAAACCTTTGATCAATAAACTGGTATAGACTGTTAACATCTTGCATACTAGGAGGTTCGGCAGGAGGAACAATTTTCTTATCTCGTAAAAAATTTGAAGGAACGTTTTCTTCCTTTCTTGATGAGTGCCCAGGAACTGAAATTAGACTTGATGTCTGTACAAACTTCTGAAAGCCCTGAAAAGAAAGTTCTCTTCTTCTATTGCTCAGTAGTTGCCAATTTGTGCCACTTGACTGAATTATATCTGTAATGTACAAGGTCAGTAGCACACATGGTCAATCATTTTCCCCAACCTAAAGAGCAACTATAGAAAGGTGTTTTATGGTGGTTGAAGAATCAGTTATAGATAAAGCGAGAGCAAGCTTACCTCGCATGTTGCTCCCAAGTAGTTCAGCTTGATTTTGAGAAATCTGGAAGCCAGAGTACATAGCTTAGTGTCAATGTTACTGAGAGAGCAAAAGGAGAACGCAAAGGCAATGCTACTGATAGAGCAAAAGCAAACATAGGGCCACACAATAGAAGACAACGTAAGAACTTGCAACATAATATGATATTCAGAAAAATCAGAACGTCAACTATTGTTCCCTCTTTACGCTGTAAATTAGAAAATCCTTCATCACCCATTTGTACTACATGCTTTTAATAATTAAAAACATGGGTTCCATTCTACTTCTAGTCTAATCAAGAAAATCATAAAGATACAGTCTTCAAACTTTAGCTGCATGTATTACAAGCCTCGTCTAATCAAAACTTTGAACATTCACAGTTTTGGTCGTCTTTTTCTAATAAAAGGTTTTAAAAAAAAGACTCAAAATCAAAACAAAATAGTTGTTATCCTTTAGTTAGATCCAAGCTCCATGAATCATCCTTGCAAATCACTAATCCAAGAAGAAAGAAGTTGCAAATTTACAAGTAAAAATACAGATAACAAACATAGATAGTGACGGCACAAACACTTAGAAGAGACAAATAGAAATTGGTGAAAAACTAAAAAATAATAATAATAAAACATAACAGAGATGAAGGATAACAGAGAACGCTGACGTAAGAGGAGAAATGCCATCTTTGTTTATTAATTTTCTCGATTGGTTCGACAAAATCGAAGACTGAGATTTGGAGAAGGCAGCTCCAAAGCTCCCTGCAATATGTGAAGGAAGGATTGGTAATTTTTGACCAAAGGACGTGGAGACTTTTTTTAGCCATATCGTAAGTACAGATTTTATTAATATTAGAATAATATTTTAATTTTTAGAAATCTTATAACATTAAATTTAAATATTTTTAGAATTAATAATTAAAGTTAAAGGAATAATATTATATATTTATTTTAAAGATGAATATAGGATAATTAAATAAAATTATAATTTTATGCTAATTAAATAATTTTAGTATCTATATTTTAGAAGTTCTATCTATAGCATTTAAATTTAGGTAATTTTCGTTTACTTTTATAATCTAAAATTATTTAAATTACATTTCATGTTCCAAAATCATATTTTATGCATTATAAATTAGTTTTTTAACTAATAATAATTACTACATTAATGATGTAATTATCTAACCATTAAAATTGATGAGAATTGGAAATATATTACATAATATTTATTTCTAATCTCCTCATGTGACTATTATAGAGAACTTTTTTGTTCTCCCCTCATCGATCTCATAAGGAAAAAAAACAAAAAAATATAAGATATTTTACTTTTCTCTTTTTCATTATATACTACAACATATTCATGTATATTCTTTTTTATATATATACGGGTGGTTTGTGTTATATATTACTCTTTAGTGAGCAAATTAGAAAAGTCTCACATTGGTTGGGAATGAATATGGGTGTTGGATTTAAGGCTATAAATAAAGCCCTCCTTCACCATTTGTAAACATCCCAAAATTTGTAAATCTTCCTCTCTTTTGTAAGGGTAATTGATTAGCTCAATTTTGCCCAATTAGTTGTAATTTTGGAGTTCATCCAATTGGAGATAGTGAAAGTGGTCAACGACGCCCGAGGACCTAGGTAACATTTATACCGAACCTCGTTAAATTTCTGGTGTTATTATTTTTCTGCTTTAATATTTCTGTTTCAATATCTGTTTTAGTTTATTTTAGCATTATATTTCCAATAGCATTATTTTGTCGGGTTAGTTTGAGTTCTATTCATTTAAATCATAAGTGAATAGTTACTACTTAGAATAGGGAAAATATACCCGATTTTCCCAACAATTGGTATCAGAGCCGAAGGTTTTCTACCTAGGCATTTGTTTGTATTCCGTTTGTTTGCTATTGGAATATAGTTGCTAGTTGTTGTAATTTGAAGAAATGGCGGAAGAAAAATTTCTTTCAAACAAAGGCCAGTCATCCACGTCAAGTAGAACTATGGTGATGAATGCAAGGTTCGAGGTGGAGAAGTTTGATGGAACCGGTCATTTCGGCATGTGGCAAGGCGAAGTTCTAGATGCTCTATTTCAACAAGGTCTAGACATCGCTATTGAAGAAGAGAAACCAGATGGAGCAGATGAAGTAGAGTGGAAAAATATCAACCGATTGGCATGTGGTACAATTCGTTCGTGTCTCTCAAGAGAACAAAAGTACACGTTCATGTCTCTCAAGAGAACAAAAGTACATGTTCATGAAGGAGACATCCGCAAGTTGTGGAAGGCATTGGAGAACAAGTTCATGAAGAAGAGTGGACAGAATCGGCTCTATTTGAAGAAGAAGTTGTTCCGGTTTGAATACCTTCCAGGTACTACAATAAACGACCACATTACTACTTTTAATCAATTAGTAGCAGATTTGTTAAATATGGATGAAACTTTTAAAGATGAAGATTTAGCCTTGATGTTGTTAGCTTCCCTTCCTGATGAGTTTGATCATCTTATTACGAGTTTACTCATTGGGAAGGATAAAGTGTCTTTTGAGGAAGTTTGTGCTGCTTTGTATAGTTATGAAATTAGAAAGAAAGATAAAAGAGAAAGCAGGAATGAAGCAGCAGAGGCATTGTCTGTAAGAGGACGTCCGCAAACACAACATAAAGGAAGGAGAGGTAGATCTCTATCAAAAGGAAGACTTGGTAAAGATGAATGTGCCTTTTGTCATGAGAAAGGCCATTGGAAGAAAAATTGTCCGAAGCTACAAAAGAAAGGAAAAGCTGTGCAATCTGATGCATGTGTAGCTGAAAGCAATTCAAATTCAGATTTTGCATTGGTTGGTTCGTCAACATCATCTCATCCTGGTGATTGGATTTTTGATTCAGCATGTACTTTCCATATGTCTCCTAACAAGGAATGGTTCTTTAACTTTGAAGAACTAGACGGTGGAGTTGTTTTCATGGGTAATGATTATCCATGCAAAGTTTTGGGAATCGGTACAATTCGTTTGAAGAATCAAGATGGTTCAACCAGGGTCTTGACAGATGTTCATTATGTTCCAGATATGAAGAAGAATCTCATTGTTGTGGGAGTCTTAGAATCAAAAGGCTTCACTGTGACCATACAAAATGGGGCATTGAAGGTTACTTCTGGAGCATTTGTGGCGATGAAAAGTGTTCGAAAGAATAACTTGTACTACTACCTTGGTAGTACGGTTATTGGGACAGCATCAGCAGCAGTTTCAGAGGAAGAAAGAGATTTAGAAACTACCAAGCTGTGGCATATGCATTTGGGACATGCTGGTGAAAAAGCTTTGCAAATTCTAGTAAAGCAAGGCCTGTTAAAAGGTGCGAGAAACGGTAAGATGGAATTTTGTGAGCATTGTGTATTGGGGAAGCAGAAAAGAGTAAGCTTTGGCACTGCTCTCCATAATACAAAGGGCATTTTGGATTACATTCATACGGATGTATGGGGGCCAACAAGAACTCCATCCATGAGTGGCAAACATTATTATGTCACTTTTGTTGATGATTTTTCCAGAAGAGTTTGGGTGTATCTCATGAAGAAGAAGGATGAAGTGCTGGGAATTTTTCTCAAATGGAAGAAGATGATCAAGACTCAGACTAATAAAAAGATCAAGCGTCTGAGGTCTGATAATGGCACTGAGTACACAAACGATCCATTTATGAAAGTTTGTGAAGAAGAAGGGATAGTGCGACACTTCACTATTCGAAAAACACCACAACAAAACGGAGTTGCATAACGTATGAACCAGACTTTGCTGGAGAAGGTTCGGTGTATGTTGTCAAATGCTAGTTTAGGCAAGCAGTATTGGGCTGAGGCTATGACATATGCATGTCATCTCGTCAATCGTCTACCATCGTCTGCTCTTGAAGGCAAAACACCTATGGAGGTATGGTCTGGAAAACCTGCTAGAGATTACGATTTCTTACATGTGTTTGGTTCAATTGCATACTACCATGTAACGGAATCAAAGTTGGACCCAAGAGCCAAGAAAGCCATTTTTTTGGGGATCCCTTCTGGTTCTAAGGGATATCGACTATGGTGCCTTGAAACGAAAAAGATAATCTTTAGCATAGATGTTACCTTTGATGAATCTGCCTTGTTGGAAAAGGTAACGAAGAAGATTGATGGCACTTTAGAGCAGGTGGAGCAAACTCTGAAACAAGTGGAGTTTGAAAGCAAAATTGTTAATCCAGTTAGTGAAGATAAGATAGAAGCTGATCCTCTATTGACAGAAGATGAATCAGATGAAGAGGTTTTAACCCAAGAACCTCCACAGTAACAAGAAGAAACTGCAGTTGATAGGCCACGACGACAAAATGTCAAGGTACCTGCTCGATACAAGGATTTTGAAGACCTACCTGCTCAATTTAAGAATACGGTAGCCTGTGCACTTTTAGTTGTGCATGATGATGTTCCTTCCATATATAAAGAAGCAATTAGAAGCCCTGAAGTTGAAAGATGGAAGGAAGCCATGAATGAAGAACTTATGTCCCTCCAGAAGAATAAAACATGGAAGTTGACACAACTACCTAAGGGCAAGAAAGAAATTGGATGCAAATGGGTGTATGCAAAGAAAGATGGATTTCCTAACAAAGATGGTATTCGCTACAAGGCAAGGTTGGTGGCTAAGGGCTACGCTCAGAAGGAGGGAATCGATTATAATGAGGTATTTTCTCCAGTTGTAAAACATTCTTCCATTAGAATTTTGTTGGCCTTGGTAGCACAGTTCGATTTGGAACTAGTTCAACTTGATGTGAAAACCGCATTTCTTCACGGTGACTTAGAAGAGGAGATCTATATGTCTCAGCCATAAGGGTTTATTGTTGCTGGTAAAGAGAATTGGGTTTGTAAGCTGAACAAATCATTGTATGGATTGAAGCAATCTCCAAGGCAGTGGTACAAACGATTTGATCAGTTTATGTTGCAACAAAAGTATACCAGAGGCACACATGATCATTGTGTGTATTTTCGCAAGCTACAAAATGAGTCTTTCGTCTATCTCTTATTGTACGTCGATGATATGTTGATTGCATCGAAGAGCCAAGCAGAAATTGAAAAGTTGAAGGCTCAACTAAGTCAAGAGTTCGAGATGAAAGATTTGGGAGAAGCCAAGAAGATTCTCGGTATGGAGATAAGCAGAGACAGGAAGAAGGGGAAGCTTAGTTTGACCCAGAGTCAATATTTGAAGCGGATACTACAACATTTTGGTATGAATGAACAGACAAAACCTGTAAGTACTCCGCTAGTTCCTCAATTCAAGCTTAGTGCTCAATTATCTCCTAAGAATGATGCAGAACGAGAATATATGGCAAAGGTACCATATGCAAATGCAGTTGGTAGCTTGATGTATGCAATGGTGTGTACAAGACCTGACATTTCACATGCGGTTGGTACTGTAAGCAGGTATATGCATGATCCTGGTAAAGGACATTGGTTGGCTGTGAAATGGATTCTACGGTATATTATAAATACTGTAGATGTTGGTTTAGTATTTCAGCAGGATAATACCATTGGTCAATGTGCAGTCGGATATTGTGATTCTGACTATGCAGGAGATTTAGATAAGCGTCGGTCAACTACTGGTTATGTGTTTACTCTTGCTAGAGCACCAGTCAGTTGGAAGTCTACCTTGCAATCCACAGTTGCTTTGTCTACTATAGAGGCAGAGTATATGGCAGTTACAGAGGCCGTGAAGGAAGCTATTTGGTTACGAGGTTTGCTTGAAGACTTGTGAGTTGGTCAAAAACATATTAAGGTGTTTTGTGATAGTCAGAGTGTTATTCATTTAGCAAAGAACCAAGTCTACCATGCACATACAAAGCACATTGACGTTCATTATCATTTCGTGCGAGAGATTATTGAAGAAGGTGGAGTACTAGTTCAGAAGATTAGTACAACAGAGAATCCCGCAGATATGATGACCAAGGTGGTAACAGCAATCAAGTTCAAACATTGTCTGGACTTGATTAACATCCTACAAATCTGAATTGGCATTGGCGTCGTTGATCTACTAATTGAAGAAATCATTTTAAACCACTAAGTCGCTAAGGTAGAGATTTGTTATATATTGCTCCTTAGTGAGCAAATTAGAAAAGTCCCACATTGGTTGGGAATGAATATGGGTGTTGGATTTAAGGCTATAAATAAAGCCCTCCTTCATCATTTGTAAACATCCCAAAATTTGTAAATCTTCCTTTCTTTTGTAAGGGTAATTGATTAGCTCAATTTTACCCAATTAGTTGTAATTTTGGAGTTCATCCAATTGGAGATAGTGGAAGTGGTCAACGACGCCCGAGGACCTAGGTAACATTTATACCGAACCTCGTTAAATTTCTGGTGTTATTATTTTTCTGCTTTAATATTTCTGTTTCAATATCTGTTTTAGTTTATTTTAGCATTATATTTCCAATAGCATTATTTTGTCGGGTTAGTTTGAGTTCTATTCATTTAAATCATAAGTGAATAGTTACTACTTAGAATAGGGAAAATATACCCGATTTTCCCAACAGTTTGTTTTTTATTTTATAAGATTCACCAAGCATTTACTATTTTACTTTGAAAAGAAGAATAATAATGATTCTATAATATTATATAATTATGTCATTTTATAAATCTGATCTCTTGATTTTATACCTCTTGTTTTCTTTTTAAAAATCAAATCCTCTAATACTAATATTTATTTTGTTAATTGATAATAAAATAATTTTATTATTTTTATTATAAATTGCATTAAACAGTTAGCAATTGAAATGAAAATTAAGGAATCACATATAATAATTACATGAATTACACATTAATCTTAAAATGATCAAAAGAAATTAAAATATTTAAAATTAAAATGTATTAAAGATACAAACCGATTTTGTAAGAAATATTAAATTAAATTAATTAAAGAAACAAATCCGTTTCTATGGAAAAAGGAATAAAAAAAATTAAAACATTTTGTAGGAAAGATTAAATTAAGTTAATTAAAGAAACAAAACCGTTTCTCTCATATGAGAGAGACCAACGGTCAATTGTTTTTTTGATTTTAATAACATATCAATTTTCATTCAAAAAACAACAAATAATTTTATAATTTTTTTATTAATATAAATTTAACCCTTATTAAAAGTAAATTATAGGAATTTGTTAAAATAAATTTGATTATATTAAATAATTCATAAAATCCTAACAAATCATTTAGCATTATGTAATACTTTTAATGATATAATTCTAAAATATGAGAAATTTTGTAGCTTTGATTTCAAATGTTACTCTAAGCTTTTTTTAAACTTTTTTTGTGTGCAAGTAACCATAGTGTATTGAAAATGAAAACAAATTAATAGAAATAGATGTTTATCAAAAATAGATGTAACTAATTGTTGAAAACTTAAATTAAAGAGTAGATATCATAAATTTTGGTTCATATTAATCGGAGGAATACCACTTAATATTTTCACATTTTAAATTTTTAAATAATAGTAAGCTTATAAAAAATTAATATTGAGATTTTTGTATATAATTTTATTAAATTTAAAAAACTAGTTTTTTAATAGAATTCAATGGATCCTAACTTCTTACTCTCAAAAGAAACCAATATGCCTTGTGCTATTTTAAGAGTGGTGTGTGTATTATTAGTGTGATTGATCTTTTCCTTCAAAATGAGCTTAATCTCACGTAAATAGTGTGTATACAAAAAGCTTTAAATTTCTTTCCTATCTTTTTTAACAGGTTGCAATGGTTTGATTCATCTTAACTTATCCCTTTAAAAAGTTTTAAAACTTAATAACTTAATAACTAATCATAAGCTTTAAAAGAAAATTAAAAACTTCAAAATCTTTAATTATTTATTATTAATCATTATAAATTTTAAATCTATTACATATCATAGTTTTATGGATTTTTTTAATAGAAATTTAGGTAAAAGGATTCTTTTAAATTTGATTGTTGAAATGTATTTTAATTTTCAATTGTAGAGTTAATTAATAATATTAATAAACTAATATTATTAAATTGTATATTTGTATGTGTAACTTAAATTTTAATTTTATTGAGACTATTCAAATCACAATTTAAAGTTTAAAAACTTAATAACAAATCGAAATCGTTTAAGAACAAATTAAAAGCTTAAAAAACATTAATATTAAAATCTTAAATTTTAAAACTTTAAATTGTGATTTGAATAGTCTAAATCTATTTAAAATTTAAGTTATGTATATTGTTGATGCATGTTTTAGCTCAGCTTCTTTATGATATGGAAAAGAGTAGCAAACATTAGACCCTAAAGAAAGACCATATGAAAAGAAAAGGTGCTTCTAATTTGATTTTGAAGGTCAAGTTAGTTAGGCAATCAGTCAAGGAGAAAGTAGGATTGAGTATATTTTTTCTAGGATTCCGAAGTGCTTGTGATTGTATATGGAATCAGAGTTATTCTTAGACTTGCTTAGTAGATTCAATGTATCTTTAGTTATAGATTGTATTGTTCTTTTATAGAGACTTGTATGAATGACTTTGGAGGAGTTTAGAGATCATCATAATCCATTATTAGTTAGGAATGCTAGCTATTTGGACTAGGATCAAATAAGGAGTGAGAATCCCATTTAGTTATCCAATTGGATACAATGAGGAGCTCACTTAGTGATAGAACTCTATAGATTATGTCATACTAGAAGCTGGGGAGTTGATATGCTACTATTTGGAGATAGATGTTGTGTTGTTTAGGTAAACAACATCGTGGATATTGTTATTGGCTCTAGGAGCTGATCTCTTAAGTCCTTTGATGTCCCTAAGGTAATGAATATTAATTTGCACGCCTACGAAGGTTTTGTGATATATAAAGAAGTTGTTCTTAATTGATACATGACTCATGAAAGTTGGTAGGAGTCATTTATCAACATCTATTAAGGTTTAAGCCTATTGGGGCTTATCTTGGGTGATGATTGAGCCACTTGGAGAATCTTGCTAGTTGTTAGAACCCATATGATAGCTCTATGAAGATCTAATAAGCCTCTATTAATATCTAGGAACCTATTGGGAGCTCTTAATATGGGTTAAGCTTCTTTATGAAGATCTTGAATATTCTCAAGACCTTAAATGATGTGGTATATTGGTGATTTTTACCCTCAATAGATTTCCCCTACTTCATAGCTTCTCTAAAAAGTTGTGATATTGATGAAACATCTTATCTCTAAGATGATATGATCTTTCTAAATTGAAAAGCCTAAGTCTTGTTATTATTTGCCTGCTCAGTGGAGTGTACTTAGAAAGTTTGTTTATAGACACTAAGAAGGTGAAGAGAGAGAAACCTAACTTATAAATAGGGATTTAAAGGCCATATAAGGTTCATATTTCTTACTTTAATTTCCAAAATCTCTATGTGAATATCAACCTTAACTTTTCTTATCATTTTTCTTTGATTTCTCGTATATCTCTTTGCGATCAATATTAGTTTACCAGGTCAGTACTTATTTAATAACTTAAACTTTCTTTTTCCCAATTATGTATGGCGATTATATTCTTTTTCCTTCTCACGAAAGCTTTGTGGGATCTAATGAGGGTATTTCTAGTAAACCTTTTCACATTTAGGCCTTTATAACTCTTCTTCCTAAGGGTTCTAACCTTTCTTAAGGTAAAATAGTCATTTACCCTACCCTAAGGTTTCTTAGATCCCTTCTTCTATTAGGGAGAAGGATCTTTCCATGATAATATAGAAATACAGAGTTCCTAACTCTGTCATTCTTAGGGATGTGAAACTTGATGAGAATGTTTCCAACTATGTCCCTAAATTCTGTTATTTTTATGAAGTTTTCTTGGAATCATGGATTCGTTTCCCTATCCTCTTCACTATTAAAAGTGCTATGTATAAGTCCAAAATTGCTCCTGCATACCTCATACTTAATGAGTGGTGCACTTTTATTGGTTTAACCATAATGTCTAGAATGTCTATGCACACCTTGTGTCATTCAGAAGAGTGGGAGATATTACTTGCTCATTATTCCCTTGTTTGAAGATAGTCAAAGATTTTCCCAAAGACGACATGATCTAGAAAACAAGGTTCTTCTTTGTTGAAGGTGCTTAGGAGAATGTCACAGAGATGATTGATAACAATCCTTGATTCCCCACAATGTGGAAACCTATTGGTGAGATTTTTCCTTCAATTTCTTGGAATAAAATTTTTGTTACCCTCGTAGCAAAATTCTTTAATCTTTTTTTTTCTTATTCTAGAGACAAGCTTATTCTTCGCCAACTAGGTTGGTGATTTTAATGAAGAAACTGTCAAAGATCTTTGTTCTTTTTCTCATAGTTCCTTCCCTTTCTTGATTCAAGACTATGTGTTGAAGGCTAGTGGTCTTTGGCCTCATATTTGCGGTGAAGCGGGTAGGATGCTCCTAGAACATTTATCTTTCTTTTAGTTTTTTCATTTCTTTGTATAATTATGACATTTTTTGGATATTGTCTTATAGCTCCTTTACTAGGTGAAGCTATCTTCGATCCACTAGATATTGACTTGGCACGAGTTGAAAAAGCTACTCCCAAGATGGCACATGTTAAGTCTCTATTTTTCTATTGAAGAGGCTAGAGCTAGAGCAACTTTAGCTAAGAAGTCTGCTTCAAAAATGCTAGTGATTGGGTCCTCGTGAGTGGAAAAAGCTACCGGTGCTTTTGAAGATACTCCATTATCCTCCAAGCAATTCAAAGTATAGGGGATATAATAAGAAAAGGTCATATGTGCTTTTTATAGATGGGAAAACGATGTCTATTTTGGTAGTTACAAAGAAAATAGCTCGAGAAATCAGTGAAATGTCTCCAATTAAGAGGTTAACTTGCATTTGGGTCTTACTTATGAAGGAACCTATGATATGCCATGAGCTATCAAAGTTGTCATACACAATGGCTAATGAGAAGATCCTTGTCGGTGTGGACTCTATGGAGATTTACAAATCTCTAATGTAGAAGCTGGTGATGGTAAGTATTACACCTTTGTTATTGAGCTCATTGATGCTTATGTTCTCTTCTAATTGTTTTATAATTAATAGAGGATACAAGAGGCTTATGCTATCTATATGCACGATGCTTATGGTAAGAGGGATTTTTCTCATAAAGTATAGTCCTTGGAAAAGTAGTTGAAAGAGCTGGAGAAAAAGAAAAACCTAACACTAGAGTACTATGTTGAACCTAAGAAGGTTGTTGAGGAGGCTAGAAACAAGTGGTCTCAAAATGAGCATGATCTTGGTAAGGCTTTGAGAGAAGTTGAGTCACTCAAAGATGGCTTGAAGAAGACGAAGGCTTACGCTTATTAATGCAATTTTTTTCCCAATTTCTTTATAACCTTAAAAAGAGTAACAAATGTTAGAACCTAAAGAAAGATTACATGAAGAGGGTGGTGCTTCCAATTGGACTCCAACGCTCAACTCAATTAGGTGATCAATGGAGGAGAAAATAGGGCTAAGTAAGTTTCTTCTAGGGTTTCAAGTGCTTTTGTTGTATATGGAATCAAATTTATCCTTAGAGTTTCCTAATAGATTTAGTGTACCCTTAATTATAGATTGAATTTTTCTTTTATAGAGACTTGTATGAGCAACTTTATAAGAGTTTGGAGATTATCCTAATTCTTTGTTGGTTAGGAATGCTAGATATTTGGATTGTGATCAAATAAGGAGTTGGAATCCCATATAGTTATTCAATTAGGCACTAGGAGGAGTTTTCCTAATGATAGAACTCTAAGAGAATGTTATACTGGATGCTGGGAGCTGATATGCTCTTATCTGAAGAAAGATGTGTTTTTTAAGTAAACAATGTCGTAAAGATTGTTATTGGCTTAGGGAGCTGATTTCTTAAGTCCTTTGAAGTCCCTAAGGTAATGGAGATTAATTTGTAGGCCTATGGAGGTCATGTGATATGTGAAGGAGTTATTCTTGATTGATATGACTCATAGAAGCTGTCAGGAGCTCTCTATATGTATCTATTAGGGTATACGCCTATCGAGGCTCATCCTAGGTTTCAATCTAGTCACTTGGAGAAACTTATTCGTTATTAGAGCTATATGATAACTATATTGGAGATATAATGAGCTTCTATCAATATTTGGGAGCCTGGATATCTCAATATATGTTAAGCATATTTACGAGGATCTTAAGTATTGTTAGGATCTTATATGATATTGTAGGATGATGGTGATTTTTACCTTCTATAGTCTCCAACCTACTTCATAGTTTATCATAAAGGTTGGGAGATGGATGGAACATCTTATCTTTTAGGTGATGTGATCTTTTTGAATTGGATATCCCCAAGTTTGGTTGTTATTTTCCAACTTAGTATAGTGTATTCAAATAGTCTATATGTTTTTAGTCATTGAAAAGGTGAAAAACTCGGTTGTTATGTAGGAACTATTACTCGTTTTTGGGATATAGGAGTTGACATTGAGTCTCCATTTGAGGAGAGAGAAACCTAACTGATACGTAGAGCTTTAGAGGGCCTCTAGGGTTCACATTTCTCACTCTTATTTTTGGAATCTCTCTACAAATCTTAACCTTAACTTTCCTTGTATTTTTGTGGAATTTTCTTATATTTTTTGTAATCAATCTTTACTTTTCACTTTTCAAATCATGTCAAGTGAATTTCTTCTCTTTCTCTTGAAATGCCCATTAGGCATGATGAAACTCTTACCGAGTCATCGAAGTTACCTATTTCCTCTCATTCTTTGGAGGTTCTATACCCTGAGGTGGCACTAGTACAATCTTTGATTAAAGAAGAGGACATCTCAACCATAAGGAAAAAATATATGGTTTCTAATTTCATAGTTCTCAAGGCTACATTGCTAGATGAGAGAGCATATTCCCAAGTTCCTAGGTTTTGATGTTTCTATGAGATCACACCAAAGTCTGGTATTTGTTTTGTTCTACCTTACACCATTGAGAGTGCCTTATGTAAGTTTCATGTTACACCTTTTCAACTCATGCCTAATGGTTAGAGAATCCTAATTGAGCTTTCTATCATGATTGGTCATTAATTGGGTATTGATGGGTTAGATGTTATTTTCCAAATAAAGCCTGCTCAAAATTTTCTCATGGAAAAAAATTGAAAGACTATATTCTTCTTCATTGATGATGAGTGGGTGTACTTAAAGGAAGCTAATTCAGAAGGACTGTTTGTTCGTATCTCCTCGAGAGCTGCAAGTGAATACTTTATGATTTTTTCCTCTTTTATTTTTTTCTCGTCAGAATTCTTATTAGTATTATTGTATTGTTTCAAATGTTTGCAATGTTTAAGAGGGATGCCTCTTCATTGGGAGTCAAGCTACTCTTTCAGTCCTTCGCTTTCATGAACATAATTCTTTCCATTTCCTTTACAAAGCTACTTATTTAAAGGCAAGTGGTCGGTTGCTTCATATATAAGGTGAAGATGGTAAGAAACTCTAAAGTTTTGCCACTTTTCTTATTTTTCATATATATGTTTCAATCCTTCTTTTTTACATTTAATACCTCTATTAATTGGGGGAGCTTTACTTTCTGGTGGCTCTGGTCACCTTGAGGCTTAATCCCTAAAGAGGTTGTCTACAAATCCTTATATTTCTATAGAAGAATCTAGGCTCAAGGTTACAAAGAAGTCAAGATCCAAAGGGAATGAAACTACTATTAAGGGTTCTATGTCTCCTAAGGGGAGCATCCCTGGTGACATTCCTAGGAGAAAAAGGTTTAAGTCTTAACCTATTTCCTTTAGAGGTTCTTCTTTTCCCTCATGTAGTGTTACCAAGAGGGTAACTCATTCGGAAAGTAGCACAATTATTAAAAGGCTTTTGAATGCTAAAGCTTTATTAAGGAAGGAGCCAATTTTGAGTATTAATATGTTAGTGATGACACTGCCTGAATGTGATAAGGATCTCTTTGAGAAAGGAGATCCTATTGATTTATTTAGGACCAACATGAAGAAGCTGCACTTTGTGAGTTGCATGTTTTCATACTTTTCCCTTTTCTTTGTAGATTATTTTACCTTAATCCTCTTGATAAAAGCTATGGGGATATGAGATGCGAAATGTGGACTTTGAAGAAGAGCAATTACCTTCATGAGCAACAGTAACAACAACTTACTATTAAGAGGGATAGGGCATTGAGAACTTTTATTAATATGAAGCACGAGCTTGAAGAGATAGAGATAGTAAAATCTCATGATGCAGGATTTCACACAGGTCTAGGGAGAGCATCAATAATCTTGAGATGCTCTACTCAAATCTCTTAGAGAGAATGAAACTCTCTAAAAATATTTGAGAAAAATGGGAGAGTATGCAGATAAGTAGTATGTTTTGAAGCTGCTTGATCATAATAATATTCATGACCAAGTGTTGAGAGGTGAACCTCTTTCTTCTATGAAGGGTTCTGTGACTAGAGAGTCTATTCCTTTAGGAGATGATTTGGAAGAGGTACAACTTCTTTGCACAAGGATAATGTAGATACTGAAGAATAACACCTTATTTAAAGTAATACTGGTAGGGTCACATTGAGGACACATCCAATGCTACAACTCTCTAACTTTACTCTTTGTATTTACTTTTTTTGTTTTGTTTGGATGCCTTTATTTTGGGGTGTTTTTGTAAATAAATTTATGGCAATTACTGCCTTGTGGTAGCATCCTTTTAATTTGAATGCTTCCTTTATCTACATCATTAATCTTTTGTGTAGAGTTTACTTCTAATCAAATGAGGCTATTTTTATTTGACTTTTATCAAAATCAAATCTATATTGAAGATTGGCTCCTAGATTTGAAACCTTTTTGGGTGTAATTCCCTTAGATTCTAGCTTCTTTTGTAAGCAACCTTAATGGAAATTTTTGTCTCATAAGTTATTTGTGAATAATTTCCTTAGCTCTAAGTTATATTGGAGGTTTTTTTCAACTTCAAAGCTATTTTGGGTATAATTTCCTTAGTTTCGTGCTCCCTTGAATAGCTACTTGAAGAGCATCTCTGATCCTCAAAGATATTTTGGGAATAATTTCCTTAGCTATGAGCTTCTTTATAAAGTTACTTGGAGATAATATCAAGTTGCTTGTTTCAGAGTATCCTTGGATGCTAGGGTTATTTCGTGGAGTCTATTTAAAGGATCTTATTAAGTGTTGAACCTATTTCTGCTAGAGGAAACTGGTTCATAATGGTATTTTGAAGCTAAGGACTTTGTCAAAGAGCTTTTTCAATATGAGCTTAAAGTAACATATCGAAGTAATCCCTAAAGGCTAGGATATGATCTTAGAGTCTCTTTGTAGGGAAAGCTTCTTTTTGAACCTATCATAGCTTGAAGGGTTTGGTCCCTTTAGATGGTTCAAAGCAAGATGAGACTCATTTGGTCTAGGTGTTTTTCCTAAGCATTAGCTTTTTTTTTTCATATACTCTGGGGGTAGGAGCTCATGAGTAACCTTCAAGATAGCTTTGTTGAACTTATTTTTTATATAAATCTAAAGATTAATGTGTTGTCTCGCTTTATAACCCCTTGCATATATAATCTTTCTACTTGTGGAAAACTTTTAATAAGTAGGGCTCATTGGGTTGGAGGATATTATCCTCTTTGTTCCTAAATCCAAAAGCGTTGCTTTGCCCTAGCACTTACTAGATGCAGTCGTGGTGTTTAAATTCTACATTTTTTAGAGTGTTGTATTAGCATCTTGCTCTTAGATGTTGCCAATATGATTTGGGAAATGAGCTTTTTTTGAGAGAAAATGAAGCTTCAATTTTGAAAAATTCTTATGTTCCTTTATGATTCCCCTATTAAAATCTAGTATCCAAAGTTTCTTGACTTTGAAGAAAGTTGATTTTAGTAATTTGTTTACTTCAGACATTATTTTTATGAGATCTTTTCTGATAGATGGATAATGAATATATTAATGCTTAAATTTAATGGCAAATAATGTCTTATTTAAGGAAATATAGTAGAATCTAATGATAATATTTTCCTAGACATATAGCATTCAACTTTTTTCTGGGTTTTTTTCAGCGCCTTCTAGTTTGTGGCTCCTTGCTTAGGAATTAAGATCACTTTATATGATCTCTTCTATTTCAGAACCTATTTACCAACTGATTTATCTTTTGTACTTTAGACTACTTGGCATTGAACCTAGTCTCTTACTTTTAAACTCATGTGATTCAATTTGGAGTTATAGTATCTAGCTGCTTGAAGCTAATATTTTGTTAGATTCAATATAATTCTGCCTTTTTCTTTTCTTTTAGGAGGTCTATATTCAAGTGGAGGGAGTCATTGTTGAGTTCTTGTGAATTCAAGACTTTAGTTTTTAAATTAGGAAGATGAATTTTTATTGTTGTCATAGTTTTTATACCATGAACAAGTGAGAATGGAGTTTCTCACTAAGGCTCTTTTTTGTTGTTCTAAGGGTTTATCGATACTTAATGAGCTTGTTTATATAGTTTTATTTGCTAAGGAGAGTTTCTTTTTTAATATGTCAAGTAAAGACTAATAGATTACTTCTGCTAACCTATTACCTTGTGGGTGTTTGGAAGCTGAGGTTCGAAATTGGATTTTCATTCTTTACAAAATATTATGACTTTGCTTTAAGATAGGTTAGTTCCATTATTTTATGATAATTGTGTATGGAACTTCATATCTGTAAATAATTTATGTTCATAAGAGCATGATTAGGTCGTCTTGTTTGATTTAGCTATAAGCTTTAGCTTCTAACCATTTTGGAGAAGTAATTCATAGTGATTAAGATTATTTTTCGTTTGTGATCTTACTGTTGGGAAAGATCCTACTATGTCGATATGTCATTATATGAAAGACCAGTGACTCACTAGGTTAGTGAGTTACTCGACTGGTTGGTGAAGCATTGGTGTAAATCTATTGCACTGTTGACAACTTCTTGCATATATTTAAGCTTCTTGATGAAGATATGGCTAGTAGTATCCTATAAATATAACCTTTTAGGCTAAGTACCTACAAGTAGAATGGTTATCACATGTTCCTTTATGTATCTTAGCGAATTTTAATTTGACCTCTTTGAGTATAAGGCATTTTTGATATAGCTCTTGTAGACGATATCTTATATAATTTACATGTCACTACCAATGTAAAAGGTTGATTTGTATATTAGCTTTCGAGTTTCCTTAAATTATCTGTAAAAATACATTTAAGGTAGTAATTTTAAATGCATTCAAATTATATATTTAAGTTTGTATATGTTCTGAATATTATTTTAATTTATTGATTATTTATAAAATATAAATATGCTTAGTTAATTGTGATAAATGAGATTTTAGTTATTTTATTATAATTTTGTAAACTATTTAGGTGAATATTTATAATAATTATTAAACATAAATTATTTTCTATTCAAGAATTTTACAAAATTTATTATTAATCCTAATAGATTTAAATTATTAAAGTTGGGTTTTAAAAACATGAGTCTTGTTATAATTTAGAATTATATTTTACTTCAAAGTTTTTATAAGATTTATTGTTATTGAAAAATATATTTTTAATAGAAGCTTAACTTGTTGAACTAATTTAATTGTTAATTTATTAGAAAATAAAGCATAATTAAATTAAATTAATTGATGGACTAAATTGAAGGCGTTAAATGATTTAATTAATAATGAATAGTAGGTCCGATCGAATGTATTATTTCTATATATAAGAAAGAATCAATAAATCTGAGTCTAAATTTCATTATCCTAATCAATTTTACGAAAAATAATCAACTAGTTATATTTTTTAATTATTTTTCATTGATTAATTAAATGTATATATGTTTGTAATTTGTATCTATTATTTATCTTTTATTATTTTAAGTTATTAGTATAGAATTTTTAAACACAAATAATTGTGACAAGTTGTTTAGGTTTATTTTTTGTTTGGAAGAATTTTGTTGAATTATTTAAAAATCACGTAATTTTTTTTTACACCGATCTTGAAAATATACTTATTATTTTTTTACAAAACGATTCGAGCACTTACGTACTTATTATAAATTTTATAAAATGTAACCATCAAATTTTTTTGCATTAAGCTTTTGGTGCTCTTGTTAGAAGGAATAAAGTTTTTAAATTTTAATTATCCAAAATCTTAAAAACTTTTTGTGTTGTAAATAATATGATATTTTAAAAAAAATTAAAAATCTTAAAAAATTTAAAAAATTTGAAAATTTATAACTCTTTGATTTGTACACCGTATATATTAAAAATAATTCAGTAATTTTTGAAAATAAAAAAGAAACTTTGAGTTTACTTTAGATATTAAGTTAAAAAATTGAAAAAAAATAATATCTTAGTTTATTTTTATTTTCTAACTAATATTTTTTTAGTTAAGTTATTTATATTTTTTAGTTTATTTATTTATTTATTAACTTAATTTTTTTAATTTTTTTGTTTACTAACTTTAATTTATTTTACTTTATTCTTATTTTCTTTGTTTTTTAACCATTTTTAACTTAACTCTTGTCAATATATTTTATTAACTTATGTAATAATTTACCTAACTTATATTGTTATATTTATTTGTATCATATATTATATCTTATATTTTTTTATTTAACTTGTATATATATAATGAATTGTGGTGTCATATATTGTATTTATTTATTTCTTTCTTTTTGTTATTTTTTTGGTTTATTTAATTTATCGTTTCTTTTTATTATTCTTATTTAGTATTTTTAAGTTTATTTAAAACTTTTTGGACCAGAACATAATTTTGTACTAACCATTGTATAAAGTTATCGAGATAAACTTGGTTTGAATAAAACTTTTGCACCACGTCGTGAATAATTTGTGCGATGTGGCAAATGCGTCCTTGTTTGGATGTACTAGGTTCTATTTTTATTGTAATAAGTATTTAAACTAAAAGTTCTATAATTCATGTTTTATATCAAGCCCATAAAAATTTTCTCTTCTTCTTGCTTAATCACAAATTTGCTCCGACTTTTGTTCCAGCCTTATTTTTATGTATCTATATATTTTTATTTTTTATATATTTTATGTTATTTTACATTTAATATATTTTATTTTGTTTTATGTTATTTTGTACTTTAATTAATTAATTTTAATTTATTTTATTTACTATTCTTTGATTCCATATTTATTTTATTTAAAATTATTATATTTATAAATGTTTGTTAAGGTGTGATATATAAGAAATACACATCAATATGTTTATATGATTAAAGTTTTGTAAGATGATGGATAAGTCACACCACTTAATTAATCATATTGAGCAAAAGTAAATGAGTAACTTTTCTCTTAGTTATCTTTTTGTTTAATTTACATTTGTTATATAAGATAATGAAGATTTTGGGTTGAGGTGGAGGAAAAGTTGCAATAGATATAGGTAATTAATTTTAATTTTTTTAAACATGTGTTTGTATTTGTTTTTATTTATTTACTTCATTTATTGATTTAAGGATAATTAGGTTCAAATTTTTAAATTTTTCTTGCAAAATTATCAATTTTTTTGTACTGTTAGATTAATATTTTGAACATATCATGAAGTAATTTGATAATTGGTTTTTTTTGTCATAATTCATGTTTCATGATAAAATATTAAAATTAAGATAAATCCAAATTTGGTGTTTGAGAATCAAAAGTGAAAATTATCTTATGATAATATTTTATGCATTTATCTTTCAATTCTAAGTGATAATATTTTTCTACTATTTTAAACATATTTTTTATTATTCAAATTGTTAGATAATCTCTATAGGTTTTGCATTAAATGTTATAATTTTTACATATGATAAAGTGTCATATACATATTTTTATTGATTAAAAATATATGCCTTCTCATTCATGACTTCCACCAAATGAGATACATACGAGGTTTCCTAAAGTCAATACAAAAATCAAATTAACAACAAAATATGTATAAGAAAAAAAATTTAAAAATATAAACTAAGTATTATAGCATAAAAAGTTTCATAAAATAATTTTCTTTATAAATATATCTGAACGAGGATTACTTTTTAATATATGAGCATAGGTACACATATCAAACATAATATTTGTTCTTTTATTTTTTTTATTAGGTTAAACTGTATAAATACTTGTTATATTTTCATTTTCCTTATTTTTTTCTTATAATTTAGTTATTTTTATTTTTTATATTTTAATCCCCTTATTTTTTTCTTATATTAGTCCCTTTACCTTTTAGTCTCACACATTTAACCCAAAATTTAGCATCAATTTATAATTAAATTTTAAAAATATAAAAAAAATAAGAAAATTAAAGTGTAAAAAATAAAAAATAAAATGATTAAATCGTAAGAAAAAAATAACGGGATCAAATTATAAAAAGGATCAAAGTATAAAAAAAAACGTAGAGACTATTTTTGTAGTTTAATCTTTTTATGAGTAGGAGCGTATCCGAAGGCGGAAAAATATGGCTAAAAAATCCATATACTTTTTTTCAAATAACCCTTGCCTTTTAGAAACAAAACAAAGTTGTGTCGTATTTGTTTTTTTAAAAGATAATAAAAATTATATTTTTAAATTTATAATAATAAAATTGACATCACTCATATTTAATGGGTAGATTTTCTACTTAAAAAATAAGCTTATAATTTAATTAAATTTGATTTTAATTGAATTACAATCGTTTATATCGATTTAATATAAAAAATCATTAAATTAAATCTTATTTAATATTATTAAATAATTTTTATTATTATAAAATTTAAGATATTATTTTATACGAAGTTTTATTCATTTTACAAAATATCAAATAAATAAAGCATCAAATAAATGAGATGTTAGTTTCGAAAAGCTATTATATTTTGTCATGAATAATAAAAATTCATCTAATCATATTTAGATTCATTTAACATTAAAATTTATTTGATTGAATTTAAGTGTCGTTTGGTTCGTATAATGAAATAAGAATCATAATCAGAATAAGAATATAATGGAATGGAAAGTAAACAATGTTATTTGGTTTGATTATTGGAATTAAGCTTGGAACGAGGATTATAGTGTTTGGTTTGTCACTAGAATGAAATGATACATTCAGTAAAGTTCAAATAATGTCATTTAATTAATATTTTTTCGTCAAATAAAATACATTATTAAAATAATAATTATTACTTAATTAAAAATAAAATATATTATTAAAATTATTATTTTTTAAATAGGATTTAGGGTTTTGAGGATTAAGATTTAAGGTTTAGGGATTTAGGATTTAGGGTTTAGGGTTTAGGGCTATATTTGTGGGTTAAGGTTTAGGGTTAAAATTAGTATTTTTCTAAAAATGGTTTATAGTTTTAAAGTTTGGAATTTTAGATTTAGGATTTTGGGATTTAAGGTTTATGGTTTAGGGATTTAGGTTTTAGAGTTTAGGATTTTGGGTTTTGGGATTTAGGTTTTAGGATTTGAGGATTTGAGATTTGAGTTTAGGGTTATATTTAGAGTTAGAGTAAAATTGAAAAAAAAATTGAGATAAGAATAAAATCATGATTACTAAAAAAGGAGAATGAATCGTGAATTACTTCTATTTTAGTAATCAATTTCATTCCCACAGTCAAAAATTTAGTTAAATGTAATTAGAATATTATTTTTAATATTATAAATTTTAAAGATAATATTTTTTTTTATTTTTTAATTAATACAAATATATAAATTAAATATAAGAATTGTTATATTGGTTTTACAAATCTTAAGAAAATAAGAGTTTATTTGGTTCGAATGATTAATTTTTTTTCTATACTTAAAAGCAAAAACTTGCTTTTAAAAACAATAACGTGTTTGGTTAATATTTTTAAGTTATTATTTTCTAAAACTAACATGTTTTACCAAATAAAAAACCGGAAATAGCTTTAACTTATTTTTATTTTTTGTTTTTAATAATATTTATTAAAATTGCATTATTATAATTAGGAAAGTTTTTAATTTTTTAATAATATTTATCAAATTATAATGATTGTAATTACTAAATTATTATACTTATTCTTTTAACTAATTAAATGATAATATTAAAAAATAAATATAATCATATCTTTTAATTTTTAAAAATACTTTTATAATATATAAGCCAAATACGGCATTATTTTAAGAAATTATAAAAAAATATTTTTACGTTATAATTTGAAAATAATTTGTAGAAATAATTTTTGAATTAAATGAATGAACCATTTTTTATTAGGAAAAGAAGAAGAAGAATGGACCATTTTCTCAATTCAGCTTACCCTAATTTCATTCTCCATTTCCTGCGCCAAAGCTGCCGGTTAATCCTCTGCACTCCATTAGTGCCATTAACTAAGCCAAAGTTACCACACCCTCTTGCTCTTGTCGTTCTCCATCCGTCCATCTCCTTCTTCTTCTGCAATAAGGTAAAATACCTCTCTCTCACAGCTTGTGATTCTCAAATTTTTGTTATTAGCTGGTCGCTTCAAATAATTTATTTTTTGTTATTTTTCATGATTATTGTATATCAAAGAAAACTTATCCGAGTTTCATTTAGATATTAAAGTTACATTTGGGTTCATCGGCTTAGGGCTTTTGCCTTTCAGTAGTAGGTAATGTATGTAGCTTGACATTGTTGATACCGTACGGCGTACCCAATTCACATACCAGTGTAACAAGATTTGTTCTTTCCTCTTATACGATGGAAAACGTTGTTTTCATCGTCCCAAACAAATTATACTTTAACTTTGTGAGCAAACCCAAATGTTAGAGCTTCATTGCTTTGGGTTTCCCAATCCTCTTTGACCATATCAATCCAATGTAGGTCTCCTGTAACATATAATTAACTACGACATCCACTAAAACTCTTACCCAGTAATTTACACAGGTACATGGGGAATTTGTTTGTAAAGAAGCTTAAAATCACCGACGTAGATAACATTATTATATCCCTCAAATCCCAAAAGCACATGCTTGTTTCAAAACTGGTATTTGTCCTAATTTTAGTGTTCCTTTTTGTCTCTCTTTTGTTTAATATTTCTAGATTCTAGTTTTTGATATTATTTTAGTGCAATTATATACTATTTTACAATTTGGAGAAGTGAGCTGGTTTGAAAAAGGTCTAATTTGGTTAATCTTTTGATGGGTTTATTACAAGTTGAAGAAACCTTGGAAACCTTGATTCTATTTTGATATGTATTGAATGGAAAAAAAGCAGGTGGGGATGATCATATAATTGATTTTTTTTAATGATTGTGTGGAAAGATAACTTTGGTTAGATCTTTTATTTAAATTCGGATTGTGCATATTAGGTTTGGTTGTGACTTGTGATTTATTACTTCCTTTCATTGTCCTCTGATTATGGACGGGAGTTGTGTGTGTTCATAGAATTTCAATATAGTTATTGTTGAAATCCCAAGTATTTAGGATTTAATCATGTACATTAATTAAGATATCAATATTTATTGCATGCATTATTAGAAGATTACAATAGTTTAATGAGGGAGATTTGTACTAATTATTAGGGGATTTGTTCTTTTTCTTCTTAGCCTAATTTTACTATAAATAGGTAGTAGGAGCAAGTGTAATTTTATAACAATAAGAAATACAATTTAGTAAATATCATTTCCTCAAAACTGTCACGTAGAAATTCTATATGGTATCAAAGCTTAGGTTCGTTTCAATCTGATTAGTTAATATGGTTGAAACAATATTCAATCCATGAAACTAGTTATT
Organism: Hippophae tibetana; assembly: GCA_037013495.1. NCBI lineage: Eukaryota > Viridiplantae > Streptophyta > Magnoliopsida > Rosales > Elaeagnaceae > Hippophae > Hippophae tibetana. The sequence goes on along the minus strand of CM072807.1, from coordinate 67,334,138 downwards.
AACTGTAAAAGTAGAATGGAGTACCTAATAGGGAAAATAAAAATGCTTGACTCAACCAACACTGATGTTCTTCAATGATGGTAATCCGAGAATTTAATGGTGGCTGCGAGGTTGATTAACTCCATGAAACTTGCAATAAAAAAATAATTTATATTTCTATTGTGTACTTTCAACTGATGATCATCGTGAAAAAAGTCTTCATCGAAGTACGGCGAGAGGAGAATAGGTAGAAAGTGGTGATGGTGATTTTGATCTAGAAAGTGCCGATGCTGGAGAGTTTTTGACTCTCTCAACTATGAACTTTATGGCCATGTTGGTGTTGGTAACATTGTGACTGGTAACCTCATGAGACTAGAAAAGAGGTTTTATGCTAGTCAAACGGGAGAACCAAGGTCTTCTTTAAACACCTTTGGGTTTGGGCTTGGGCGTGATAGGAGTGGTGGACTTAGAGCTATGATGGACTTGGTCTTAATGGATTTTAAGGGCCTTCAATGAATTTAACCCATGGGCCCGATGGAACCAAAACATGAAATGGCTTAACTTCACAACACAAATAGAGTTTTTGCTATCACCACCATAAATCCAGACATACGAAGGATTAGCTCTACAAACTCTTCTTCAGTATCTAAAATGCTAGTCACTTATCTATAAATATTTTCTCAACTTTGCTAGCATAAAAAGGTAATTATTTGAGTGTTCTGGTGTGTTAGATCATATAACACAATTTATTTACCTCTTATTCACTATATGTTAGTAATTTTAAAGTTAAAGTAGCATATGAACTTCTCTCATCTGTTGTGAGAAAATAGAGTATTCAAATTTCTAATTCTATATCCTCAAATTTGCTCTTCATGTCCCAAATTATCATCAAATCTGTTATCTATCAGTCATTTAACTAAAGGCTTACATTGTTTTGTTAATTTTCTTTCATCTCATTCTGTCTTTAAGAACTTATCATTAGGGAAAAATTAGCACTTCTAAAGAATGTGAAGGGCTTTATTACTTTGATAACACTAATGTGAGTGAACATAATCAAGTTAAAATTTGTGATTCTGTATCTGTCTTTAAAGATAGTGAAATCTTGTTATGACATTATAGAATAGGTCATCTTAACCTGAAACAATTATTTTCATCAATTTTTTTAAAAGTATTTCAGTGTGAAATTTGTGAATTTGCAAAATACCAACGAGACTCTTTTTCTAAAGTTTAGTACAAATCATCCAAACCGTTTATTTTAATCCACAATGACATATACAGATCTTCTCGTTTCCCTAATTGTACTCGTATCAAGTGGTTTGTCATATTTATTGATGATCATATTTGAGTTTGTTGGATTTATTTACTCAAAGAGAAAACTATTGTTCGTTGTGCTTTTATTAATTTTCATTCCATGATTCAAACTAATTCTAAAAACAAATTAAAATACTTTGCACTGATAATGGAACAAAATGTTTCAATCACTGCTTGGAATACTACCTTCAAAAACATAAGATAGTGCACTATAGTTCTTGTATTGACACCTTTACAAAATGGGATTATTGAGAGAAAAAATAGACATCTCAAGTAGGTAAAGCACTGAAGCTCAATATGGATATGCCTAAACAATTGTGAGGAGATGCTATTATAACTTCAACTTACCTAATTAATCGAATAATCAGTCAGGTTCTTTTGTTTGATATACCATTTCAAAACTCCAAACAACCTTCCCAATATCTTACCTCCAATCTAACCTATCCCATCTAAATTTTTTTTTTCCAATTTTACCCTCACCTCAAATATAATCCTAAACTCAAATCCAAAACCTAAAACCCAAAACCCAAAACCCAAAACCCAAATCCCAAAACCCAAAATCTCAAAACCCTAAACCCTAAATCCCTAAACTTCAAATCCCAAAACCCTAAACCCCAAATCCCAAAACCCTAAACCCCAAATCCCTAAACCTCAAATCCTTAAACTCTAAACTCTAAACCCTAAATTCTAAACTCTAAACCCTAAAACTCTAAAATCCCAAATCCCAAAATCCCAAAATTCCCTACCCCTACCCCTACCCCTACCCCTACCCCTAAACCCTACACCCTAAACCCTAAACCCTAAACCCTAAATCTCAAATCCCTAAACCTTAAACCCTAAACCCCAAATTCCATATCCTAAACCCTAAACCCTAAATCCTAAATCCAAAATCCCAAATCCCAAATCCCAAATTCTAAAACCCTAAACCCTTTTTAGAAAAATAATAATTTTAACTCTAAACCCTAACAACTATCAACTGACATACGGCTCACAACTACACGTTTCTCATATAAGAAAAAATTGCATGAAGATACCTACTAGCTGACACATGACTCACGGCTACACAAGTTATTTATATAAGAAAAATTTGCACAAAGGCAATTATCAGTCGACACACGATTCACAATCACACAGGTTCCTCACATAAAACCACTTGCAAACACCGCTTTGGGTGCTTATCACTCAATAGCAGTGTTTTGTCGACACAATCATGAATCACTAATACCAAACTATATTCAAGGTGATATTGATCCGTAAGTAGAAAACAAGATGCCAATTTGATTGAGCTCCACTACGATTTTTCTGGATGAGAAATAAGAAAAGGGTATTTATAAAACTCTTCCAAGCACAACGGCCGACCTCACCGAGGTGTCTTTGAGGATCCAATGAGGTGCCAAAAAATCTCATTTTTCGCTTCCAAAATTGTTGAGTAATTTTCATAAATACTCGCATCAGAAACAAAACAAAAACATGAGTGACAACGTCGGCTCGCGAGCATTGAAAATGAAACAAAAACACCAGTGATAACAACAGTTTGCTCGTTGAAAAACACAACACTTAACCCAACATGCATATTACGAAAACTTATCCCGTGGTGTGTATAAATATGCTCGTGTATAAAGTGTATCTAACTATATGCGTGTGTATATTACTATCATTATTAACCAATCTTACATAGAGGAAGAGAGATGCAAAGTAGAATAAATGGATTCTGTGTTTTGCACACGGGAAGCCAACAATACAAAAAGGACTATAGGATTTATAATTTTAGTCCTATAGATAAGATATATCAATGTACTTTCAAAAGAGACCAGAATGAATTGAATTACAGTTTATTTGTTTTTCTTTCAATTATCTGTACGTTTCTCCCCCTAAATCCCTAATCCTAATCCTAATTTGTATATTATTTTTCCTCTTTCGTCTATTTCTTCCTCTTGTTCTGCATCATAAAGTTAATATTATAAGAAGATACAAGTACAACTCACAAGTTATAACAAGTTTATAATCTCGGTGGCCAGTATTTTGTTGCTTCAGCCTCTCTCTCTTCCAAACTTATCCTTTTTGTTGTCAGAATTTTGTAACAGAATTTCATATGTTGAAGGACCAGATCTATCAAGGAAAACACTCGGTCTTTGTATTAGCAAAAAGTTATTTAATAAATTTTCGTAAGTAGAAAATTTCAGTTTGTTCAATCCTTTTGTGCAAGTCCTTTGTCTCATTCTCGGTTTTCACCTAAGTATTTATTTTCCAACTATTTCCTCTTGTCATTCCTTTGCAGTTATAGACACCTAGTTAATCCCAATTTGTTTCTCAGCTGTTCGAAGAAATTTCTCACAGGGACTGACTGAAAATAAATGAATATGAACTATCCTTTTGGGTTTTGAACATTCCTACATTCTTAGATTATGACAACTTATGGAGCTTCTTCTGTTTTAGTTTTATCTAAAGAAGACAAAGAATTTCTCTCGTTTTTTATTTATTTATTCTTTGCCCCATTTTTTTCTTCATGTGATGTATATTATTTATTTATTTATGCTTCTGCAGAATTGATTTACTACTTGGCTCGTAGATTCTTTTTCGTTCTTATAAATGATGCTATTTATGAGGAGAATCAGCCATAAGATGAGCACAGCCTCACCTTCCTTATTGTGTCTCTTACATGCTGTTGGTAACTATAACATTCTGGGAGCTTTTGGATGTCAGTTTCATGGTTCTTCGAGTTGCAGGAGCTTTTATGGTTTTGGCCACACTTGTTTGGTAAGCTTAGATGTAGAGGTGGGGCCTTTGGAAACACAGGCTCAGGACATATTTCCAGCAAATTTTTTGTCAACTATGGCGGGAACTATCCTAGTTCAGGCACGAGATCCAGCTAAACTAAGTGTTGATATCCAAAATTCTCTCGATGAGTATCAACTAAAAGATGCATGGAATTTATATGAACAACATATGCTGATTGGTGGGTTCCCAAGAAAATCTGTTGTGAATAAACTACTTGCTACTTTTGCTGAAAGCCTTGATGTTCAATGGCTTAATAAGGCTTATGGGTTGGTAGAGCAAGCCTTTGAGAAAGGTAAGCAGAATTTGTTAGAGAGACAGACATTGATTTATCTCTCTTTTGCTCTTGCCAAAGCTGGGTTACCTGTTCCAGCATCTATTTTATTGAGAAAGCTTGTAGAAATTGAGCAGTTCCCCCCTGTATCTGCTTGGTCTGCAATTTTGGTCAATATGTCGCAAACAGCTCCTGGAGCTTACCTTGCTGCTGAGTTGATACTTGAGATAGGTTATTTGTTCCAAGATGGCAGGATAGACCCGCGGAAGAAGAGCAACGAACCTTTGATTGCTATGAAGCCTAATACCACTGCTTTCAACATTGCTCTCACTGGTGGTCTTTTGTTTGGGACAACAAAGAAAGCAGAGCAGCTTCTTGAGATAATGCCTCGAATTGGAGTGAGATCTGATGCTAACTTACTCATAATTATGGCACATATATATGAGAGGAATGGGCGAGTTCAGGACCTTAAGAAACTTCAAAGATACATAGATGAGACTCACAACATTAGTGATGTCCAGTTTCGACAGTTTTACAATTCTTTGCTCTCATGCCATTTGAAGCTTGGGGATCTTGAATCTGCTTCCAATATGGTACTGGAAATGCTTCGTAAAGCAAAAGCAGCAAGAAATTCTCTAGCTGTAGCAACACTGGTTACTGATGCTGCTGGAAGTGGCAGAAAGTCTCCTTTTGGACTAAGTCCTGTCTCAAGTCATAGCTACAAGCAACCCGATGATTCATTAGAAGGTAGACCTTGCCAAATGTCTATGATTTCTTTTGAAGAGTATTCTAAAGATGGAAGTTTCTTAAAACTTGAGGCTGAGGCAAAGGAAGGGCTTGACACTTTGTTAGCTAAGCTGCAGAAGCAGGTTGAGTTCATAACAACTGAGAGGGGTATTATCCAACCAACTGATAGAATTTTTGTGAAATTAGTCAAGGCCTTTTTGGAAGCCAGAATGACCAAAGAGTTGGCAGTGTTTCTCATTAAGGCAGAAAGAGAAGATTCTCCGGCTTCCAATGACGATTCAGCTTTGGTCCATGTTATTAATTCATGCATATCACTGGGTTGGTTGGATCAAGCATATGACCTCCTTGATGAGATGCGTTTGGCTGGTGTTAGGGCGCCTTCTTCTACCTATATGTCACTTTTAAAGGCATACTGTCAAGCAAACCGTCCAAGAGATGTTGCATCCCTCTTGCGGGATGCTCGTAGAGCAGGGGTACAACTAGATTCAAGAAGTTATGAGGCACTGATCCAGTCCAAGGTACTGGAAAAAGATACACACGGGGCACTTCATCTATTTAAAGAGATGAAGGAGGCAAAGATAGCAAAGGCAGGTCATCGGGAGTTTGAGATTTTGGTTAAGGGATGCGAAGAGGGTAGTGAAGCCCGGTTGATGTCAAAGCTCTTGCAGGAAATCAAGGAAGGGCAAAGGGGGGATTCTGCAGTTCATGATTGGAACAATGTGATCCATTTCTTTTGTAAGAAAAAATTGATGCAAGATGCTGAAAAGGCTTTGGAAAAGATGCGAAGTCTTGGACATACACCAAATGCTCAAACGTTCCATTCTATGGTCACTGGATATGCTGCTATTGGGGGTAAATACATAGAGGTGACAGAACTCTGGGGTGAGATGAAATCTCTAGCTTCTTCTACCTCAATGAAGTTTGATCAGGAACTCCTGGATGCTGTGCTTTATACATTTGTGAGGGGTGGATATTTTGTTCGTGCAAATGAAGTTGTGCAGATGATGGAGAAAGGAAACATGTTTGTTGATAAGTACAAGTATCGGACCCTCTTGTTGAAGTACCACAAAACATTGTACAAGGGTAAAGCTCCAAAGTTCCAATCAGAATCCCAGCTAGAAAAGAGAGAAGCAGCATTAGCTCTTAAGAAATGGGTGGGATTGTGTTGAGAATCTACTGATCTACTTCATAGATACCATATTATCCAGTATCCAATGAGATTTTATTGCTATAGAAATTATTTTGTTGGATAAGAATTATAGGACGGAGCTTGACTTGGCCAGTTTTGCATGTTGGTTGGCACATCAGCAGATCCCTTTTAGACCCCCTCAAAGTTGGTTTTTGATGGTGACGAATTTCAAATCTCAATGAGATGAGAAAAGTCTCACTATAAATTCTCTGCTTATTATATGGAAGAAATTCATTTCTACCCTGGTCTCAAGGTTGTTCTTATGAGAAGGATGGATCATTTTTTTTCTCGACGTGAGTAGTTTCCTTTCATTTACCAACTTATATCGTCTAAGTCATCTCCAATGGTAATTTTTGGCATCAACTAGCTCTGTTGGTGCGTTGAGGCTATATAAGTTACATTTGGCAATAAATTTTAAAGATGACTAGAATAGAGTGCCTAATTTTAGTTTTGACACCTTGAACTGGTTTGTCATATTTTACTATTACTGCATTTTTAATAGAATTGCAATATATCAACAATAATGTGACCTTTCATTCTTCATGCCTTTTTGTGTAACTTGGCCCTTCCCACCAATTTTACTACTTTGAATATTGCATGGCTTGGTCGTCTGGTGAAGGTAGAAATTTTCGGTCTGGGAGGCAGATGACTGTAGTGCTTATATTTTCTTGTCAGCAGGTGTTTTTATGTATTCTTTAAGGCCCTTTAGCAAAAAAATGTGGTTTTAGGGTACGGCAATCTCAATATCTTTCAGAAGGTTGCCACCCTTTGTGGTTATGTTTTGAAAATACCCTTCCTGGTCATGTTTTAAAGATTTTTCATTTGTCCACTTTCCAGCTTGATGCTGTTATTGAAGCTGAAAAGCAAGCTACAAACGACAGAGGGCTTTGTTAGCACTAAAGAAGAGAAAGGCACAAGCAGAACTACTGAAGCAAGTTCATGGATGTCTCATTAATGTTGAACAGGTGGATGTTCATTTTTTCCTTTTTTTCCAGTTATTAATTACAATTGAACTTGTGATGGCTAAAAAATGGGCTCGTGAGGTTGTCTTCACTGTTTTTATTTATTTATATGCTTAAAGTAGCATTCTCTTATCTTTGAGTTTAGGAAAGTATGTTTATTGCCAAATTTTCTTTCAATTGACAGATACTAAACTGGCAAGTAAGGAGAAAGCTATCTTTGGAAGTTTGAAGGCCAATTAAAGCCATGCAAAGTAAGATCAATCTTGAGAATGGTCAAAAACTAATGGATGAGCCAACAATCATTTTATACATCTTAATCTTGTGGGATGTATGCACTTTGTGGGCTAATCACTTGAGATTCAACAGATTAGGTACAGGGGTTTGAACATACCTCTCACTCTAAAATCAGATTAGATTGTGTCGGTCATCAATCCTTCAAAAGCAATCTATTGAGAGATTGGCTAACATTCATTTTATACCTATAGCATTTATGCTTGTTTATGCATAACTTTTTTTTTTCTGCTTATTTGTTTTTATCAGGAGTTGTATGCATGTTTATGTTCGTTACAAAATTTAGTGTCTGTATTTTGCTGTTGTTTTTATGGATTTTTCCTATTAAAGTGGTCCTTACCAGTTTGTTAGTGATATGTAGGCTTGTTTCTGGTTTAAAATGCATGTTCTCTTATGTTTTGTTTTTATTACTTGTGTTTTTTTTTTGGTCTTGTTGGTTTTCAATTTATTTTACCTGTGTTTTGCTCATCTCTTTATTTGCTTATTCTTTGTTTAGGATGGGGAAGATGAAAGTTGTGGGGTCTATTTGTCCGAAGAAACTTAAAGAGGAATTGGGCTTCTGATGACGATCATTCATATATATATAATCATTCATATAAAGTTTTTCCTAAACATTGTTGTAATTTAAGATTGATTTTTATGATTCCTTTTGTTAAAATGCTTTAATTTTTGTGGATAAGTTTGGTTTACCTTTGTTTTTGTTTTTTGTCATCTTATATTTGAATTTTTTCATTATTTTCTTTAGGTATATTGCTTTTGTAAGTGTGTTTTATTTTTGTATGCGGGAGAATTTTTATCTTCGATAAAGTAAAAGTACTATTTCTGTAATGTTTACCAATGTTTTGCAAGTCTGTATAGTTATTAAGATATTTTATCCATTTAAAGAAGTTATTTTATATTTTTGTTGAGCTTTATATCATTTGGATTTCCTTGACGATGACATTCTTTTTCTGTGTTAGCTACCTCGCGATGAGGACTTCCACATTCTTCTGTTCAACTGGAGAAAGCTGTGATGCGTGCAAAGTGTCCTTACTGAGGATTAGAATGACTCTTTCATTTTTCTCAAATGGTAAACTAAATTCGTTTTGGGTGTTGACTTATTATGAGGTGGAGATTACTTTGACCTTTTTTTCCGAAGGCGTCACACCTTACCATCAAAATGACTTGCGTAAGAGTATTTTTTCCTATTATTTGTATTTGAAGAATATAATATTTAAATAGAAAAAAAAAATATTGCAAATATCCGTAGAGAATAAAGTTCAAGTAACCTTAGTTCTTTATAATAGAAAAAAGTTTTTGTTGTCTCGTTTTTATTACAAAAGGGGTAATATAACGAAAAAAAATATATAATATTATCATTTACTTAATGTGATTATAAAATTATTATTAAGATTTAAAATAAAATTATAACCGAAAATTGGTGCGAAAACATTATTATTAAGATTTAAAATAAAATGACACTGTATCCCTTTTAAATGAACTTATGTAATAAATTTAATTAAAATAATCATCAAATATTTTTTTTCTTCTATCATTTTTTAACAAAAAATATAACAAAAAACTTTAATTTTTAACTATTAAATTAATTGGTACAAATCATCTAGCTTAGGATATGTGAACCTTCGTTCATTTAAATAATTGTACTTGTAAATATACAGTTACTTATGCTTGAAGAGTAATATGAAAGTTGACACATCCAATATTTTAATTAATGTCAACATCTTTCTTAGAAGTTAGAATTCTATTCTCTCTCTTGAGACATAAATTAGCGTTATTTTCCAGCACCACCATCTCCTTTCCTGTCAGCTAGCACTCCACTTTCTTCGTAGAAAGAGAAGAAGAAAAATTAAACAGAAACCAACCCACCATATTCCAATCTATAACCATTGATCCCTAGTTTCGTCTCCTTGTAAAAATAAATAAATTAGAAGCCCACCAACAGAGGAACCGCTACTTCACTACTTCAAATCCAGGAATTACTAAACTAAATAGCCACCTATATCCAAGCACCCCAACATTCATTTAAAAAAAAAAAACAATCTACATGTGCAATAAGTGCTCCATCATATTGAAGGGGTTGCTATCTTCATCAAGGGAAAAATATATATTCCAATTTGATATTTCAAATTTTTAGTAATATTTAGAGGTGCTTCTAGATCTTAATCTCCTCTGTGAGTAAGATAAATTTGAAAGGGGAAAAAAGAGAGATATAGAAGGGTTGTGATAAGTAAAATAGAAAAGAGGAGAACAGGAGTTAAGAATAAAAAGAAAGAAAAGGAAGAGAGAAAACTAGAGAGAGAGAGAATGGGAAAAGAGAAGAATAGAAACAAAGAAAAGGGAAACATGCCAAAAAGGGGGAAAAAAGATTGCTTCCTTTGGTATATATTTTACAAATTGATTATTGTAATAAAAAAAACGCCTCTTTTTAACATTTTTTAAAAAATATGTATGATATTGACATACACCAAGTTTCAATAAAAAAGAGGTCAGTAGATGTTCTTAACAAAAAAATGTAAAATTTAGAAACAATATTCGAAAGACATTTTAAAACTAAAGAAGCATTTTTGACTCAACGTTTTGGTGGACAAAATACCTATAATGAATTTTTAGAAAACAATGCTTAGTGGTAGGAAGAACTACTACACTTTTTATAAAGATGAAGCAAAATTCATCTTAGTACTGATGAAGCAACAAAACCAACCAATAAGTTTATAGACAAAAACCCTCGTCTTAGTGTCAAAAGAAAAATTTCACAACTACTACTTGACAATATCAAGCACTTTGAAAAATTACCTATAGACTTACTACCATTTCGAGACATTCAACATCATATTAATTTTGTATCAAGTGCTAGTTTTCCAAATTTGCCTTGCTATTGCATGAACCCTAAGGAATATGAAATTTTATAGTCATAAGTTGATGAACTTCTTTAGAAAGGAATGCTTCAACAAAGCATGAGCCCTTGTGGTGTATCAACTCTCTTTACATCAAAGAAGGATGGAAGTTGTAGAACATGTATGGATAATGGAGCAATAGATAAAATCATAGTATAATATTGTTGTCAAATTTCCTAGATGATATACCTGATAGGTTGGTAGAATCAAAGTTGTTCTCCAATATTGATCTTCTAAGTAAATACCATCAAATTCATATCTGACCTGGTGATGAATGGAAAGCAACTTTCAAGACTCATGTAGGACTTTATGAATGGTTAGTCAGGCCTTTTGGATTATCCAATGCACCAAGTAATTTCATAAGACTAATGAACAAGGTATTCCAACTTTTCATTGGGAAGTTTGTCATTTATTTTGGTGACATCCTCATTTATAATCGAAATGAAAAAGAGTATTTACAACATCTTTACAAGTTTTCAAAGCATTGAGAGTGAAGCATTTTTATGCAAACCTAAAAAAATGCAACTCTATGACTAACTCTCTCATTTTCTTGGGCTTTATTATGAGCTTCGAGGGAATAAAATTTTATTAAGAAAAAGTTACAGCCATCAAGAATGGTTGACACCAAAGACAGTGACAAAAGTTTGAAGCTTTCATGACTTAACAAAATTTTATAAGAGGTTTGTAAAGAGCTTCAATACTATTTTTGTACCTCTCATTGGTTGTTTGAAGCAAAAATAACTTATTCAAGCAAATGAGAGTTTTGGAACTTTAAAAGAGAATTTGACCAATGCACCAATTCTAGCACTTCCTAATTTTGAAAAGATCTTTAAAGTTGATTGTAATACCTCTGGAGTAGAGATTTTTGCTATTTTGTCTTAAGAAATATAGCCTATAGCTTTCTTTAGTGAAAAACTCGGCAAATCAAGATAGAAATGGTTCACCTATGAACAAGAGTTATATGCAGTTGTTTGGACCTTACAACAATGAGAGCCATACCTAGTACAAAATAGTTTATCCTTAATATAGATTACTAAGCTCTCAAGTACTTCAACAACTCTTTAGCTTTGAATCGTATGTATGTTCTATGGATTGCCTACATTCAATGGTTCATATTTTCTCTTAGACACAAGTTAAGCCATTTGAATAAAGTTACTAATGTATTGAGTCATTCAAAAGTTCATATTTTCTCTTAGACACAAGTTAAGCCATTTGAATAAAGTTACTAATATACTGAGTCATTTAGTTATCTTGATAACTTTCGTCAGAAATGAAATAGTTGGTTTGACTACTTGAAGGGCTTATATGTTGATGATGAAGATTTCAAGGAAGAATGACACAATATGTCAATGGAGTTACAAGAAAACATTAATACATGATAGTTTTCTATTATTTGAGAATCGTTTGTGTATTTTTCAAGGGTTGCTTAGAGAACATATCATCAGAGATCTACATGATGGTGGATTAGGAGGACATATAGGACAAGACAAAACCATCTTGTAAGTTTTGTAAGCCTTTAAGTCTTATTGGCATTCCTGTGAGCAAAATACAGAGTGTTATATTTACTTAGTTTTTTGTCATCCTCTATATAAAGTCAATTACTACTAGTTTTTATTGCACACACATATCATTGGTTACACTTTGTATGCTTACATGTTTTACACATGCCATTGGGATTGGTTTATTAGTATGCATGCTAGATTATTTTTCATGTTTTTGTTTAAGTTGTTTTGTAGGTATTTGTGGAAATTTACTTGGCATTTTTGGTGAAATAATTTTTTTTGGTGTGTTTATTGGGGGTCTCATTACCTCCTCGACACCATGGTAGGTAAGACACCTGGACTGTTTAAAATTTTCTATAAATACCTATCTCTTTTAATTGTTTGAGTAATTAGAAAAACATAGGTATATTATGGTATTTTTGAAAATCATTATTTTCAAAAGTATACTTGTTTTTTGATTATGGATTGCTAATATATTGAGTGTGGTTTTGGCATTAGTCGTTTGTGAGAGTGTTTAGCAAAGACTATTTTATCGGATTGGGTTAATTCACTAAATTAACACTCAAGACTTAGATTACTAGGTTTGACAACTTGGATTTTCCTATCCTTACTATTCACATATATTAGTCATTGATTGTATCATGAGGTGGTGGTAAGGTTCAGGAAGAAAGCCAGATCTAAGTTGGATCATAGTAGTCGTGGAGGTAGCTAGTAAGGATAACGTAGAAGTAGTGATGAGAGTTTTCCTGACTCATAGATGTATTATAGGTATATTTCTATCAAGTTGTAAACTATTTTTATATTGTTAATGAATTGCTTGCTGTCGAGTGATTGTCATATACAACTCGATGATTTTACTACATAGACAAGGGTCTATGTGGATTTACCTCGTTATATTGACATGTTTACATGCTATTGTGTTTTAATTAGTACAAACACAATCCTATCCAAATATGTTCCAAAATATAAGGATTATATTGTGATTAAAAAACACTTATTTTCTTAAGTATTGTTGATTATTTTAATCTATATTTTCTTATATTGCTTTTGCTTAGGTTGTAATTCTATTTAGATTAAATTAATCCGCCTGTTAATTTACTTGTTCTATTTCTTTCCCTGCTATATTTCCTTTAATGCTTTACTTCCATTGTATGGAATTAGGGGTTAGTCTCCAGGAGTTATCGACTCCTTACACTGATCATTTTTTTAGTTGCAAACTTTCTCACGTCTCATTGGTAGAAGTTTGTTATTTTTAGCTACACATAAGACAAGATGTTGAGAAGTTTGTCAAATGTTATTATACTTGTTGAACTACAAAGGATAAATTCAGAACATAGGCATTTACAAACCTATACCAATTCCTGATGCTCTTTAGCAAGATTTTTCCATGGATTTTATTTTGGGATTACCATAGACACAAAGATATTCAAATTCTATTTTTGTTGTTATTGATCTTACAAAATTGCTCATTTTATTCCTTGCAAGAAGATATTAGATGCTACCCATATTGCTCAATTGTTTTTCTTTTGAGAAGTCATTAGCTTACATGGTTTGCCTAAAACAATTATTTTTTAGCATGGCAGCAGATTTTTAATCATTTTTTGCAAACTTTATGGAAGAAATTTGATATGCCATTGCATTATAGTAGCACATGCCATCTACAAATAGATGGTCAAACTAAGGTCGACTTGCAAATCAATCATTGGATAGCATTCTTTGATGTTTGGTTCAAGAAAATCTAATACAATGAGAGAATGTCTTACCTCATGCATAGTTTTCCCTATAACAATGTAACAAATCGATCTAGCAACAAATATCCTTGGGAGATTTTCTACATATACTTCCATTGCATACTTTGGATTTGGTTCCTTTTCCTAAACTTCCATGTATAAACATTATTACTAATCATATGATAAATAAAGTAACTAACATTCATGGTGATATCAAGAGAAAATTAAAAGAGTTTGCACCAATGTATAAACTGAATACTGACAAACATATACGATATAAGTCATTTGATGAAGGTGATAATGTGATAGTCCACTTGCGTAAAGAACGAATTGCAATTGAAGAGTATAACAAACACAAACAAAAGAAGATCGAGTCATTTCATATTTTTTCAAAAGATTAATGATAATGCCTATGTAACTAATACCTTTGTAATTTCAAGATGTTCAATATTCAAAACCTACATGAGTGTTATGGACTGAGTCATTACCATCTTTAACTTAAAGAAGAGTATTTTTTAAAAAACAGGAGAATTAGTGCATCTATTTACATAAAAAAATATCTAAGATTGTTTTTAGTATATTTAAATAATTATACTTATGCTTGAAGAGAAAGTAAAGTTACTTATGGTTAGAGTATAAATAAAATTACTTTTATTTTATTTTATTTGCCTAATTTCCATTATAAATAGTTATAAGATGAAGGATGAAATATCCAACGTTTTAATCAATTTCACTTTGAGATTTTGTCTATAAAAGACATATCCTATATAATAGTTTAGAAAAAGGTTGAATTGTATTTTAGTTTAAAAATGGACAAAATTTAACCTTAAACTTGCCCATTTTTTAGTCAATTTTATTTAAAAAAAGAGTCTTATTTTATAAAACATAATTATTATAAACATAAAAAATATTAATATCTTATAAATTTATAATTAATTTTAAATATAATAGAATACATTATTATTTATTAAAAATTGGTGGATATGAGTATTTTATTTTTGGTTTTCTTTTAGAAAATAATAAGAGAGAGAGAAAATGGAGCTGAAAATTAAGGAAGTAGAGAAGAAGAAAGTGGAATGGTGAGTTTGGGAAAAAAAAAATTTGACGTATAAATTGTTGAATAAGTTTTAATTTGTTCATTTTTAAACTAAAATTAACTTTAGACTTTTTTTAAACTATGATAACATATATGCATTATTTACACAAAACTCCTTTCACTTTCTTCTTAAAAATTCTCTTTAAGAATTCATCATTGAGATGTAAGTTAGAACAATATCTAGTAACCCTCTATGTCAGATTTAGACTTTGAGTTGTGAGTAACTCAATTTGTCACTTTATTGGAACAATGCCTTTAATATAATTTTACATTAAAAAAACTTGCAAATCTCTTCTTAAGCTGAGAATAAGGTTGGACAATTTCGAAAGCATTGAAACCTCATCACATGTTAAAAAAATCATTAGTTGTTTAGAACCACTTTGCAACTAAAAACGGTGGTAACCATGTCATTTTGCTAAATTTAGAGCATAAAGGACATCCAAGCATTTTGTCTTAAAAGTAGAAGAATTGCTGTTAATAATAGAATGCATCCCAAATAAGGATATTTAGCTCTGCAATGACTAGAAAGTCTTGCAATTTTGTAGAATTACGTGTTTTCACTGGGCTGAAATAATTGTTAATGGTGAATCTTAATTGTAATGAAAGTACGAATTATTTTATCAAGTATTTCATTATTTCTATTAGGTGAAGTATCTTGACTTTTTAGTTGATTCTGTTGGGAAGTAAGCACTTGATTAGGATTCATAGCAAGTCCAAGTTTTTAGTTCATTTTATATATCTCAAATGATATGGTACAATATTTTTAAGAAGTACAATTGAATCTAAGTAACTATATTCAATGAAAAACTGATTCGTCAATTACGATAGTAACATATTTGCAATATAGTAGTGCTCAAAGGGGATGAAGCTAGTTTTGAATATGATTGTGTTGTTCTAGCTTCAAAGTTCAAATGATGTTGTAATGATTTTGTATGCGATGCCATTCTTAACATTGGCTATGTTATGACATGGTTTTGAGCTAACTAGTCACAAAATGTACCTGACATTGGCTACGTTATGACATCAAGAGCTACTTACACGGTCAATGATAAAACTGAGAACTTAGTTTTATCACCATTACCTGACCATATAATGACATGTAAATGGTGGTGCCATATCATTCTTAACATTGGGTATCAAACCAGTCCTCATAGTGCGACTCTGTTAGAAGTTTGGGTATCATTCATGAAATTTATCCATTAAGAAGAGAGCCCAACCGATTTTTGTATAACAGGTTCTTTAGATCCAATATCCAAGTTGGCTACAAATTCTACAGTTGCATCCCGTCTTTCAAATGGAATATGAGAGGTATTATTGGGATGACTTTAACACATACATCGTACAGCGACTTGCCTTTTTGCCTATTGCATACTGTGATAAATTAATTGAAATTGTAAAAACTGCTATCACAAAACACGTACCAATTTATGTCATCCAAGAGAGAAGGCTAAGCAACTTGATAAATGAAAACTACTTGATCGACCGAAATATCAAACTGGCAGTGCATCAAATAGGTAATAGTGTAGAGGAGCTCCTAGTGGCCTGATGTAAGGTATTGTATTAAAGAACAAAGCCGTTCAAATGTGTGTGCCACAATCCAAACATGATTGCCTGTAAAAGAGAGATGACACTTCCTCAGTAACTCATCATTATCTTAAGGTAAATTAATATATATAATTAAACATTGTATGTCACTTGTTACAAGAATCAACACAAAAACATTGACTCTATTCATGACAACATATCCTACTCCATAGATTTCTTAACCAAGTTTCCAATTGAACCGACGAACAAGATTATTAAATTTAAATTTGACTATTCTAAGCATAGGCACTAGATCTAGACTCATCGGTTCTGGAATTCAACTAAAGAAGACAGTAATACTGTATCGTATCAATCTGAAATTTAACATAGGAGTCAATGGACCACGTAAGTTCAGTATTACACAGTGCAAGAGTAGAAAGTAAGGCTCATGTTTGAGATGGCTTATTGAAAGGAAGGTATCTCAACATAACCACTTCCTAGTGATGATTGATGTTCCTGATGTGGGATAAGTGAGGAAGCTGAGGGAGATTACAAATCCAGGGGAGCTATTAGGAATGTTGCCTGCAATTGTGATAGAGAATGAGGTCGAACAGGGAGATAAGTGACTACAAAGACAAAAGCGAAACAAAGAAAAGAGGGAGGTGATAGAAGGGTAATAACAAAGATCAAAATTTCACAGATTCATAATACAAGTTCGTTGTATATTTGTATAAAACATAACAAAATAATCCTTTGTCTAAAATGAAAATCCAGCCCTACGCTATGCCTATACAAATCTCAGACTAACTCCTAAGATAAAGCAGTAACAATACTTGTCCCAGTCAATCCAGCAAACTTCGAAATCAAAGTAACTTAGATTGAGTTATAAAATCATAAAACTTTTACAGAATCTTTCTGTAGCTGTTCAATAGTCAATATGCTATACTTTATTGCCCCAACCAAGTCACAACGTAATGATCAATAGCGCAAGTTTAGCTAATTAAACAACCTCATGAAGTCAAGTTTCATAGATCAATGTATAAATGATAGAGACAAGGAAGCCATACAAATTACAAAGGCAAAGAAATATTGGAAGTTTGAGACTTTAATTGAGCAACACAAACCTGGGTGAAGATAAACATGTTGAGATGTTTGGAAATCCAGCAAAGACATTCGAGTAGGACTTGGTCAAATATGAAAAGTTTGTAATTGGTGGTAGAGCAGGCACTTCTTCACCTTTTTTTAGAAGCTCTTCCAAGTTGAGTCTCTGAAGGGTTAAGACAGCCTTGGACTCTTTCCAGATGAAGGCAAGATAATCATTCTCAAAGACAAAAAGAGAGCCAGGTTTTGAACCAGGATATCTGAAACCATATCCATTTGCGATACCCTCTCCTGCGAAAGCATGCTTAATATTCATGGAAAGAGAATCCGCATCTGTACCCCATGGAAATGGATCAAATGAAGGCTCATCCACATTTACCATAAACATTGCTGAACCATTAGGATGAAGAACATAGTGTGTGCCTTCCAATATTTTGGTTGCAATTAGAAGCCGCTGACCCTGTGACTCCTCATATGATAAACAAAGAAAAAACAAAGCTTTTCCAGGTCTGTCCTCAGCAGGTGATCCAGGAGGCCAGCCAAAAGTTCCTCCCCACAAACCAGCATATTCTCGCTCGGCAGTTGGCATCCGCAAGGGCAGCTTGTAGAGGGCAAATCGACTATCATGCATATTTGGCCATGCTCGGTAAGACGATAACTTAACAGCAGTAGCGTGCAATGTCAATCCGATTGTATCATCAGACTTCAGAAATTCATGAAGCTTTGCGTATTTACCATCCATGCTGGATGAACTCTTCTTTGAAGTTCCAAGGCTCCTATTGATTGAAGTGGACTTCCCTAGGATCCGACTGATGCTATTTCTAAAATACCTACCAACACTTTTCCTTTTGTTGCATTGAGATTGGTCATCATCCTCATTTAGAGAGAAATTAATACTACATGTGTGATCGAGACTCTTTCTGATCTCACTAAGCTCCAATTGAGTAGGATCAGATGGAAGTTGTCTGCTTGTCTTCCAATCAACACGAGTGTCCCCAAGCTTGTACAACTGAATAAGTGATGATCTTCGCTCCCTCAAAAGTAACATATTGTTCCGGTAAGTCTCTTCATCAACCCTATGAGGAGGAAAAAGTGGCCCATTTGCAGGACTGGGCACCTTTAAACGTACTTGGCTAGTCACAACATCAAGCAACTTCCTTTTGTCATTAAAAGGCAATCGACTAAAAGGAATCATTGCCTTAATATCTCCAAACCTCTGTGACCTTGACAATCCACTATCTGGCCTACAAATATTTCTTGAAATTTCCTTGTCAGAAGGGTTAAAAAAACTCTTGCTATGCAACAACTTATCCCCATTTTTACGTTCTCTAGGCTCAACCTCAAGTAAGACCATATTACAAGACTTGTCAATAGCCTTTACAGAACCAGGATACAAGTAATCACTTCCTTTTTCCCTCCCATGTAAGAAAAATACCAAAGAACCATCAAAATCACCTACAATTTCAAATACAGGTGCCCAAAGAATAGGACCATCTTCAATGCCTAATGCACCAAGTTCTTGCGGAATTATGCGGCAGCCAACAACGGAAACAAAACCAGGGATAACACACACAACATTGCCCAGCTCCGGGTTTTGGTGAACCCAAATTCCCATTAGAGGCCGAACACCATAGAGAAAGCGACAAAGTGCGTTATAAGATGACACAGCCTTGCGCCACTCAATAAGCTCTTGACAAGGAACAGTTCCTACAATCTCACATTGGTTCAGCCACACCTTTTCAGAGGTTACAAGGGAATATAGAGCCCCACAACATTGACTGAGATTACACAGGTCTCTGGGTGAGAGAGACAGGGTGACAATTGAAAATATATCATCTGGTAGAGCTAGAAGCAGAGTTGAGCCGCAGGATTCAGACATCATAGGAATTCAACTTACAATGTTTATGGATCAACTTAACAAAAAATATCTAAGGTTGGGTTTCAAATCTATATTTATATAAGAAATTTTTACAATTCAATGCATGCACATAATTCTGAACAAATAAAAAATTAAATGAAGACCAAAAATAAGTAGATTTGGTAACAGAAGTTCAACAAAAGTGATAGCTCACCCCTGCAGACTTCTTCAAAACTTTCAGTTCCTAATCAAATTGAAGACAAAAAATACGGATCCAGACCTGGAACTGACATGGGTTTGTTTCCGATTCCCCAATTCTGCGTCTCAGAACCATATATGACAGAGTAAATGACCCAAACCAAATTGGATATTCTATCTTTTACTCCGATTCACATAAGCTCAATTGGATTGCCTCAGATCCTCAAAATCTTTCACCTTGATACAAAAACGCCAGCAAAATATAGAAAGAGAGAAGAAAGGTTGAATATTGATGAGAACCAAGGCCTGTGTGAGTTCAAATCATCACCACTGAATTGAAGTTGAAGTCTCGTTAAGCTTTATTTCCTCTCTCCCTCTTCTCAAGGGAACAGTAAAAGAGGGGAATGGTGAGAAAGAGGACTGTTAACTTCAGCTTTGAAATTATCATTGTCTTTTTATGGGGTACTCATCTTTTTCTACCTCCGTGCCAGCCAACAAATATTGAAATTAAGCTTAAAATGAAAGCCAAGTCCCGAAAGTCCAAGACTACACCCCAAAAGCTAAAGAAGATGAAAAAGAGAGGCAAACTAGCATCACAATATTCTCACAGTATATAGTCCAACGATTCTTGACTTTATTTCTTTGCCAGCAAATGATTCTTGACTGTTGGAATATAGCAATTGTATGCATTTATGGCTTGACCGGTGAGCCATAAGACAAAGCCTTTTACCATGTTGAAGTGCTTTGCATTGCCTTTGGGATAAATTACATATGGCTAATTAAGTCAGTACTGATTTAGTAATTTAGATTAATAAAATGTAAAAATAATATAATTTTTTTTAAATACAAGCGTATAATTGTTGGAAAGTACAAATAGTAAACTATTCATTAGCACGTGCTGATTTGGTCACAACTTTCAAAATTTGTATACTTTTATGGATTTGTTTTAAAAAATAATGTAGTATTTTTTTTAAATAAATGATGATTTAGTATTCTAAGTTGATAAAATATAATATTAAATTATATTTTTTATAAAAGATAAATGTTTAATACGAAGAATAAATAATAAAATTTATAATTGATGTATTTATAATGAAAAACATTTTATATTTATTGTGCATTGTTAATACTTCAAGTAATAATATTAAAATTTATATAAAGATAATAATTCCACGTTAGAAAAAAAAAAGAAATTATATTAAGGTACATAAGATGAAGTCAACTTGTCCGTCAAATAGGTAAAAAAGGACAAACGATTACAATGTATGTTTGTTGAATTCTGTTTACTAATAAATTTACTAATCTCGATCTTAAATAGATAAGGCAATAATCACAATGAACAACAAAAGTATAGTATCCAATCTAATATTTAAGTTATTTAACAAATAATTTAATTCAAGAAAAGAAAGGATAGGAGTCTTTAGAGTTGTATAGAAAAACCATACCTTTAAATATGAATGAAAATGAAGGAATTATTTATAAGTTTAGATAAAGAATAATATTATAATATTATCTTGATTTATAATATCAAAATAATATGTTTTGATTTTAACACATATTTAAGAATTTTTATAAATATATTATTTAATTATATTGAAATAAAAGGATAATTATCCTAAATATTTTTCATTTGAATTCAAACCTTTATTTAATATGCATGGATGATGTGTTTACGATACTCATTTGATTATTCAAAAGTGACATAGATCGATCAAAAAGTAACACGTGTATAAATGAAAAAATTTCCCAACATCAACCCCTAAAGCCTATTAGGTTATCTCTGATACGGGAGGTAGTCTAGTTATTTCACTTAGAAACGACGATTCAGTTGCATCCAGGTTTGTACGTCTTGATTAAAACTTACAATTTGTATCAAAATTATCTTTGTACATAATAATCTTATAGTTTTGAGCTTTCTATTGTTTTCATGTCTCAATCAGACTCAAGGTTGAAAGTTATGAAAAAAAGGTCAAAGTTTCTAGTGGGAAAGACGACACCAATTCAACGAATTTTGACCTCCAAATAAAATTGTTATCTGACAAGATTCTCAAATATCTCTTCCATTTTAAGGCCTTGGATCATGGATTGGATGGATGATTAAGATTGAGCTTGTGAACCCATATATGTGCCAAACCTCCATCAATTTCATTCATTTATAAAATTTATGTGGAAAGAATATCTTGAGAACGACCTTGTCTTCTTCAACCCTTTGATAAGTAGATGAAAATCATTCTCTTATTTGCTTTCTTCCTCAAATCTTCTTGAATTTTTCATCAACACTAAGAATACGAAAAACATAAACACATACACATATCATGTTATGGGACCTCAGTTGGTAGGCTAGGAAATTGTTTGATTGGTGTGCACCTTATTAATGTAATGTTTTGCTGTCATAAGTTTAATGATTTCTCTCATAGGCACTCCAAGTCCAGTAGTGAATATCATAATTCCAATAGAAAACATAGAGATAAATCTCCTAAAAAGCCTAAAATGAAGGAAAAACGTGTGAAAGGATTTAGTCAGAGGGGCAAACATAGAGGTAAAGAACAAGAAAAATGGGACCATTGTAGATGAATATTTTAACTACGAATAAGTAAAACTTTGGTTATTCACAAAAATCTGACAATTGTTTTCCAAAAATAATCATAACCAATAAAGTACGGAGTATGTATAGTTATTGCAATATAGAAATTGTGATTAACCGAAATCAAATATATATTAATGTTATTTTTATATATATATACATATAATTACATAGAGAAATATACTTTTAATAATAAAACATATAATACTTGAGATAATTTGATTGAATTTTATTTATTCTTACTTTTATATTTTTTACTCTACTTAAAATATATACAAATAGTTAAAAAAAATAAAAATTAATGTCAATATTTTAAATAATATAATAAAGTAAGAATTATATTAACATTTATTTTTTTAAACTAAATATATTTTTGAATAAATTAAAAATAAAAAAACATGGTTAAATTATGAGAAAACTGCTACATGCTTATAATTAACGGTCATTATCCAAATGTATCCAAAGTTGGTGCAGGATGGTTATGCTTATTAGCATAAGTGTCCTCATCCATCCCACACCTGACAAGTGGAAGGATGATCAACCAAGCGACCACAGACTAGCCAACCAGGCACGTCGGCCAGTCGATAGGTAGAGCTTTCAAGTGAAGCATGGTTCACTCAATTGTTAGTGTTCATTTGGACCAATTTGTGTGACCAGCTTTTGGCTGGAGATTCCTTATTTGGAAACAAAGATCCATACAATCTTGAGGTTCCAATGATCCCCTTGGGCATCCTCGTTGCTATTCTGCCACTTTTGTCAACATTTCTAACTCCACTACCATTCTCACAAGTCTTTTGGTAAATGATCTTGAACCAAGTATGGGTAATGAATTTTTCTTTTTGATCCCAATTTTGATTGAGTCTATTGCTAAGGAACTGAGATATATGTTTGAAATCCTAATTGATATTAGTGTTATTCTACCTGATGGTTGATCGGTGCAAAATTAAAAGTGCGCAATATCGTAGTTTTATAGTAAAGTGACAAAATAGTGTCATCCTCAGGGATTGGTAACATATTTATGATAATTATCAAAATTATGCTAATCTCAATTTTTTCTAGAGAAGTCACTAAGGTTTTTTTAATTGGAATTTTAAATAAAATTAATTTATAGAAAATACGTAAAAGAAAAAAAAGATGTTGTTCATAGATCAAATTAATAGGAAGAGAACTTCTAGGAAATTGATTTCACCTAATCTGTCACTGTGCTTTACTCATCTAGCTAATTGAATTTAATTTTCTCAGTTTATTAGCAATCTCCAAAAAATATCCAAAAACCTATTTCGACAGTCAATTAATTGGAAATATTCTTGTTCATTAATTTACATAAGAGTGTGTGATTTAATAAAAAATAAAGCATTAAAACTAATGATTTTAATACTTCACAGGTTCATACAATTATTTTGATATCTATATTTACCTATGTCAAAATATTCCAAATCTATCCTAAAATTTTCTCTTTGGATAGTAAATTATAAGATTAAAATCATCTAATTAATGACTAGTTAATTAAAAATAATAAACTTATAATAAATCAAACAAACATGAAGAGAAATAATTCAAATTAATATGGAAAATCAAGTATTGTTCAGAAATAGATTAAATATTTTTCCTACAATAAAGAGAAATTAGTTCATGCTAAAAATTAAATTCAACATAAAATAATTCACCATAATTTCTCTTAGAAGAATTGAAAGGAAAATTAATGCCCTAAAAATATGCACATGATTCCTCTATTTTCACCAACGTCCTTGTTTCCCTGCTTTCGTTTCTCCTTTGCTTTTTTTTTTCTTTATTTAGTTTTCTTGCGCCGCTTGTTTTTTTTCCAGTACTTTTCTCTCTTTTTTTATATTTTTTTTAAATTTACTTTTGTTTCAAGAAATATTTATTTATATTTGATTTTAATAAATCTTCATTTTCTTCAAATCTGTAATTAAATTTACATAATAATAATGAAATCTAAAATCAATAAAAAATAAATAAAATTAGACTAAAGTTTAAATTTGAGAAGTGATAAATTATGCCAAATTATGTAAGTCATCAACGGTCATTTGGTTCCCATTAATCCTCCTCTTACGGGGATTACTATTTTATAGAATTCTATCAAAACTTAACTCAATAAGTCAAATTTTTAGAAATCCTCTCAACTAATGTAATTAAATACCAAAATAAAAAATTAAAAAGTCTTTAATCAAGGTTGTAATGATAGGACATAGGGTTAGGGTTAAGAAAGAAATGGATATGAAAAATCAAAGCAAACTAGGAAAATACTTGGTAGAAAGAACAATAAAAACAATATCCATGGGATTCACACCATCGATCTTTCTCTACAATATGCTCACGATAATGAAAATATTGTTTGTGTACTTAATAAGTGTTGTGCTCTTTTTTTTTTTTCTTTTTTTGTTTTGCTTTTCTTTTCCAGCCACTTTGATACTCAACCATTTTTTATTTACAACCAATTTTAGCCTTTTTTTATTCTTGCTTTCACTTTCTTTTCTTTTCACACTTTGATAAAATAGAGCAAAAAAATGTGGATTATTTAAATTGAACTAATTTTCTATTTAAATGAAAATTTTCATCATAGTATGTACTCAAAATTTAAGGTAAATTCATGGTTTTTCAAGCTTAGAATGAGAATGATTTATGTAGTTAAAAGAACAACTGAAGATTTATGTAAACTAAGGCTCACGGGGTTAACTATGGGAACCCACGTAGTAACTTTTCCTCTTCTTCGGGTATAAGTGATGTCACAACAATCACTGCAAAGGTGTAACTATCACCCAAGAACGCATAGCAAAGATGCTCAGGAAATTGCTTTAACTATGAAGTTGTAGTTTGTTGCACTTTTTTTTGTAGAGATTACAGAATTCGTCTTTACTACCATTGACTCTAGCCTTTCCACTTCTTTGCTAAGTGATGTAACCTGCTGCAATGCTTTCAAGGAAAATACATAGTGAGAAATTCTTTACTAACAAAAGGTAAATCAGATTCACAAACAATCGGGTTATTCAAATCATAAGCATGATATGAAGTGGTGATGCATTGTTCTAGGGGTTTAACCGGTATATCCTCTTAAAATGATTTTACTACACATTGTTCAATGACATCTACTCGAAAGCAAGTGCTTGGATCTTCTGAAAATCTTATGGCTTTGTAGATTTTTAACGTAACCTCTACTTTGTTCACTCTTAATGTTAACTCACCCTTTTGAACATCCATTAAAGTCCTTTCGGTAGCCAAGAATGGTCAGTCAAGAATTAGTGAGACATCTTGGTCTTCATCCATATCTAACACCACAAAATCAGTAGGAAAAATAAATTTATCCACTTTTTCCAATACATCTTCTATGATTCCACGTGAATACTTGATGGATTGGTATGCTAGTTGCAAAGAAATGGTTGCTTGTTTCATCTTTCCAACTACCAATTTCCTATAAACAAATAGTGGCATAAGATTAATGCTATCACTAAGATCACATAGAAATTTATCAAAAAATGAATTTCCAATAGTATAAGGCAAAGTGAAAGTCCCAGGATCTTTTAATTTTTTAGGTAACGTTTTTTGAAGAATGTCACTACATTCTTCAGAAAGCTTCACTGTTTCGAACTCTTTCAACATTCTCTTCTTGGATATGATGTCCTTCAAGAATTTGGCATAATTTGTCCTTCAGTAATTTGGAATAATTTGGCATCTATTCCAATGCATTTGCAAAAGGAATATTTATGTGAATTTTCTTAAAAATATCAAAAAACTTAAAAAAAAATCTTATCTAATTTTTGTTTTTGAAAGTGTTTAGGATAAGGAAATGGAGTAGAGAGAATATGAGGATTGTCAAGAAATGAAATTGATAGAGGCATAACAGTCTCTCTTAGTGTATCATCAACAATCTCCTTTTCTTCTACTTTATTATTGCTTTGGCCATTGTTTAAAGCTATATAGGTGGACTCGGTTTCTTTTGATGGTGACCTCTCAATTTCTCTTCCACTCCTAAGTGTAATGGCCTTGCATTGTTCCTTTGGATTCACTTTTATATTACTAGGAAAAGGCCATCCTTGTTGGGCATTGATGGTTGTGGCTAGTTGCCCAATTTTCACTTCAAGATTTTTCATAGTGGCTCTCATATTGCTATAATGAGTCTCAATGTTATCTAGCCATGAATCACTCTTTTTAAACCTTGCTTTGGTCTTCTCAACAAAGTAAACCATGGCATTCTCAAGTGATATCTTCTTCTCGTTTGGTTGACTATCTAACCCTGGAGAAGGTTACAATACATTCTTTGTGTTTCCATAAGAAAAATTCTCATGATTTTGAAGCCCTAGATGATAGTAATTTGGCATAGGATTACCACAATTGTTGTAGTTCCGATTGTTGATGTATTGAACCTGTTCTTGACTTGCTGAAATCTTATGATATAGAGAAGCAACTTGAGTTCAAAGTACAACAAACGACTCCAATTCATGAATCCTGGTGACTTTCTTAGCCATAGATATTTCAGTTGGCCATTTCTTCCAAAAGAGAAGTAGAACCCTCAGTTGTCTTTGACATCAAAATTTCACCAGAAGTATAACATCAACTATGGTTCTAGTTTTCCCATTTAACCCATTATAGAACATCTGAACTTGCAACCAAACTGGAAATCCATGCTGAGGGCAACACCAAATCAAATCTTTATACCTTTCACATACTTCATAAAATGTCTCAAAATCATTTTGTCTAAATTAAACAATCTCTTTCCTAAGTTGGGCTGTTTTTACAGATGGAAAGAATTTAGCAAAAAACTTTTCTGCCATGTTTTGCCAACTAGTAATGCTTCACGGTTGTAGAGATTATAGCCAACCTTTAGCCTTGTCTCTCAATGAAAAAGGAAACAATCTCAATCTAATGGTGTCTTCAATAACATCATTTATCTTTACAATGTCATAAATCTCCAATAACATCACCAAATGTATATTGGGATCATAAAGTGACGATTCACTAAATTGGTCTTATTGCACCATACTGATCAAAACTAGTTTGAGCTCAAAATTATTGGAATTAATGGCCGAGCATCTTACACCTGAATAATTGCCATTGACAATTAACCTTACATAATCCTTCAGCCTTGGCTAGTACTTTCTTCTTTCTTCGTGATCTAAAGGTTCTTTCAATCTCTGGATCAAAAGGAATAATATTTCGAGTTCTAGCACAGTGCATCCAATGTCTAAAATACACCTAGAGAAAAAAAATATAAATGAAATAAAATATAATTCTAAATTAAAACCAAGATTACTTTATATCAATATTGGAAAAAATAAGAAGAAATCAATCTTTGACAACGACGCCAAAAACTTAAGGTACAAAACTACAAGTTCACAATATTGTAGTTTTATAGTAAAGTGATAAGAAGAGTATTGTCCTCAAAGATTGGTAACTTATTTTTGAAAAATACCAAAATTATGTTAATCTCAATTTTATCTAGAGAAATCACTAAGGTTTTTGTAATTGAAATTTTAAATAAAATTAATTTAAAGAAATACGCAAAAGAAAAGAAAGAAGTTGATCAAAGATCAAGTTATTGAGAAGAAAACTTATAGGAAATCTATTTCACCTAATCCCTCACTATGTTTTACTCATCTAGCTAATTGAATTTAATTTGCTCAGTTTATTAGCAATCTTCAAAAAACATCCAAAAAGCCTATTTCAAAAGTCAATTAATTGGAAATATTCTTGTTCATTAATTTATACAAGAATATGCAATTTAATAAAAAAGAAAGCATTAAAACCAATGATTTTAATGTTACACAGGTTTATACAATTATTTTGATCTATATATTTACCTATGTCAAAATATTCCAAATCTATCCTATAATTTCCTCTTCCGATAGTAAATCATAAGATTAAAATCATCTAATTAATGACCAGTTAATTAAAAACAATAAACTTAGAATAAATCAGACAAACATGAAGAAAAATAATTCAAATTAACAGGAAAAATCAAGTATAGTTCAGAATTAGATTACATCCTTTTCCTACAATAAAGAAAAATTAGTTCATGCTAAAAATTAAATTCCCTTTTTTACATCCCGATGTCTCTTCAAACATAAAAAAATTCACCCTTATTTTTCTGAGAATAATTGAAAGGAAAATTAACGCCCCAAAAATCTGTTTGTGGTTCCTCTATTTCCCTACTTTCGTTTCTCATCTTCTTTTTTTTCTTTTCTTTGTTTAGTTTTCTTGCGTCGCCTGTTTTTTTTCAAGGCTTTTCTCTCTTTTTTTTATAAAT
Organism: Hippophae tibetana; assembly: GCA_037013495.1. NCBI lineage: Eukaryota > Viridiplantae > Streptophyta > Magnoliopsida > Rosales > Elaeagnaceae > Hippophae > Hippophae tibetana. The sequence goes on along the minus strand of CM072807.1, from coordinate 67,305,861 downwards.
TTTTTAACTTTATTTTGTTTCAATAAATCTTTATTTATATTTGATTTTAATAAATCTTTAATTTCTTTAAATTTGTAATAAAATTTACATAACAATAAGTAATAAATTATGTTAATTATGTAAGTAATCAACAGTGACTTATTCCCATCATGATTTATTACAACTAGTGGTTTTGATGTGGTTTGCCCTAAACTTGTCCCTATCCTACCTAGTATGTTCTTGGTAGTGAGCCTTTTGTATGGCTGATCTTCACTCATAATTTAACTTTTTGCAGTCATTTTTACTGACATTTTGTTTTATCTTTACAATTCACTAGAAAGGTGCAAAGTAAGGTCCAGAGAAGATATCTTTCATTAAGATGTTCTTTCTTCTTTCTCCAAATAAGCACCAGTGTGAGCAGTTGATGATCATTGAGAAAGTTGCATATTAGGGACTACATCTCTTATCTTCGATTGCCAGGACTCTTAGTTCTCCTTTCGCTAATGGTAAGTTACTGAGAACCTAGAATATACTTGTAATATTTTTACTTTTCTTCATTCTGATCTTCAGGCTTTCTCTTTGCAAACATGTCATCACAACATCCAACTCTCAAAAGAAGCTATTTTATAATGATTTTTTGGTTCGTGTCTCAACATGTAGTAGGGATTTCAGTGAGTCATGTAGATAGTAGTCACGTATTGAGACAAAAAGGAGTGCATTGCACAGTATCTCGCAAGGCCAATGTGACTATGGTAGGCATGAAACCTATAACTATAGAAGTTATACTCCTAGATATGATCCCCATTATGATGATAGTTTCCCTGGTTAGGAGTCCTCTAAGCTTACCATATCACAACATTGATCCTTTTCTTAGTGAGACTAAGTTATAAGACATTTAGATAGATGATATTCGAGAAGAGTCTAAGATATTCAAGGATGTTACTAAGAACTTTTATAGTAAGGCTTTGACTCATATCCAATCCTTGGAGGATTCCATGAAATGCGTTGAATGTGAGAGAGGTAGAGTCAATAATTTGCTACATAGAGCCCTGGAATAGAACCGATGATTAGGTGAATTCTTTGAGAAAATGAGTGCAATATAGGAGACTATCGAGAAGGCCCTTGATGGTATCGAGGAATTAAGAAGCTAGCTAGGGCAAAATTTTCTCTCGGTGCAATCTCATATTGAGAACTAAGAAGTTGATAACCAGAAATGGGCGTCCTAACTTAAGGTTATTGGGGAGAATTTGATCAATAAGTACCTGGACTCTTAAATTTTATAGTTGACACTGGCATGGCTTGGGCCCACAGGTTTGTGTATGCCAAAAGAAGAGTTAGGATAGTGTATCCAAAACTTTTCCTTCTTGTTCATCACTTGCCAAAATTAATAAATAAGCATATCAGGTATGATGATGATTTGGATATTGAGGGGATTTGAGGTTCTGAACTAGGTGGCTCTTCAAACTCCTATGAGATCTGAGAATACTATGGAGCCCTAACACCAACGATTAATGAGGCTAAGGAAGAAATTTCAATTACTGTGATGATTCTAGATGACCTTGAGTATGGGAGCTTTATCAACCTTAAGAGTTTTTTTTTCTTTACACTTTACTTGTAGTTAAGGTCACTTGACACTTGGTTTATAGCTCCACAAGAAATATTTTTTCTAATAACAATAAAAGCTCCATTTTTCCTTTATAATTACCTTAACACTTTATTTTGCAATCATTATTGATGTGTTACTTGTATTGCATTTGTCATTTGTTCACTTGATAACATCTAATAGTTGAGATGAAACTTAGTGAATTTTTCGTTGAGATAACTTTGTAGATTTTCTATTAAGATAATAGTTAGCAAATCTTTCTAGAACTTAGGTAACTTTCTATTGAGACTTTGAGCCAAGTTGACACATTGAAAACTTAGTGGTCACTTGAGAAATACGTAGCATGTTTTGGAAATCATTCAATGAACAAGATGGTGATCTAGAATTGGAAGAGCCTTAGTAGCATAAAGTGTACCCAGTGTCGCATAATGGTAGAAAGCAAGATAAGTTCTAGAAATCACCTAATAGAATATATGGTGACACGAATAAGACCAAGTAAATGCGACATGAAATGATACTAAAGATAGGTAAACTAGGGTCAGAATCGTAATGCTTGGCTAGTTAGTAGACTGCTTGACCAATGGTGGACTGGTTGGCACGTTGGTTCAACGCTAGCAACAACGGTATGATTTGTCAACTACGTGGTCGGGCAACTAGGAGGGTAGGAGCTTGGGTGTCTTTTTATCGTAGGGGCATGTGTGGGTCAGTTAGGATTTGGGTGCTAGGCAGATAGTCATTGGTTGGCCACGAAAATGGGTGATCCTTGTTCTACTGACACTACGATGCATTCTTGCAATAGCTTGAAATCTAGACTTTGACCATCGATTGCTTATTTATTTTGTTTCTTGCCATTCTTTTTTGACTTCTTTTTGAGTGTCAAATATGTCAAAAAAATTCTAAATGTTGAATGGTTTTTCTCTAGTTCTTTAATTTTTATTTTGCTTGTTTTTTCTCGTATGCTATCCAAGTATTCGGTGGTCACCTTATAAGATTATACTCTATAGAGGCCTCTAGTCTCCCAACCCCTTATTTGACATACTTCTCGAGTGTACAACAACAAAAATAGTCTAGACTTCAACATGCTATAAGTCTAGTGTTTCCTTCTTTTTTGGGGTGTTATACAATCAAAATGAGTTCACCTCAAGTTTTGATGTTTTGATGATGTTATGTGACCTAATTGGTCCAATACTGATTCCAAGTATCCAAGGGTAAGTTTCCTAGTATGAATGAGGTAGTACCTCGCTTCTCTCAATAGATAACTTGCCAAAGTATCCTAAAGGATCAAACATTTGTGTAATAGGGTTTGGTAATGGTCATGAGTCATTTTAATTGTTTTTTAGGTATTTTTGTTCAAAAATAATTTAAAAACTGAAAGAAAAATACTAAAGGCAATACATAAAAAATATGTTAAGAAACAAATGAGGAAAAGTAAAAAAAATGGAAAAATTAGACAAAATGGGTCAAAACGGTAAAAAATGTTGAGTTCCACGTGCCCCACACCGAGTCCTGCATGTGCCACCGCCCGTCTACAGAAAATCTTGCATGCTCTAACGCCCGTCCCCCTTTAAATTTTGAACCACACGTGTGTCAGCCTATCTAGACGCCTCCAAAACCAATTTTTGAGATATTTTCCCAGTTTTTTAGTCTTTTCTCACATATAAAAGAACTCTCTTCCCCAATCTCAAAACACACAATTTTTCAACTCTTCTCTCTATCTATTGCTTTTTTTTTATTTAGAAATCTTTCTTAGTTTTAAAGTTATTTTCTTTTTGAGAAGAACTAACTATGTTTTTGTAAATTTCTAGTTTTTGATTCAATAAACAGAAATGAAAATCCATTTAGAGGTTTTCCATAAACGAAACTAGTATCAAAATTCTGGAAGGATTCTTTTTAGGTATAAGTTTAAAATGAATTTTTTATAGTTATTTTTATGTTTTATTTTTATATATTATATTTAATTTATCTGTAATTAAATTTAACATGAATGTTTGTTTGTAAATATGATATAATAACAACGTTATTATGCTTGCGAAATATTAAATAAGTAAAACATTTTTATAAAATAAGTTGATTTTGTTTTTATTTAATATTTTATATTAAGTGCGTTAGAGAGAAATATATTATTTTTCATTACAAACTTAAATCTAAAAAATTAAACTTTAAGGTTTAATTATATGATATTATTTAGAGTAATTCTCTTTTATTTGTTGGTATAATCGCTCGGTAGTTATAGTAAAACTCTATATCAAAAGTTTTTATATGAACTATTATTCGATAATATATTGACAACATATTTTCAATAATGTATTTAAAACTTGAAAGTTAGTACTTTGATAATTAAATTTTTAGGTTTAATTTAGACGCATTGAATAAAGTTTAAAATATATAACCCCATCAAATGTGTCATTTAAATTGTTCATTTTCAATCTCTTAGAGAAAATGAATTAATTTAATTAACCAAATTAATATTGACCTCACTAATATGTGTTAATTGATTTGTTTAAAAAACAAAGAATATCTAACCCCATCAAATGTTGTATTTATATATAAAAAAAGAGAATCAATAAATATCAATTTATATATTTAATAACCTAAATAATACGAGAAAACATAATTAACTTAATTATTATATTCATAAATACCACTGTTATGAATAATAAAAACTTGCATAATTGTTTATTGAATCCATATTTATGTTTATTTTTTTGTTATTAGATTAGGAAACACAAAATCAAAATATTGTTAGAGGATATTTATGATTTAATTTTTTTAAGAGTTTGAATAATAAATTAAAAATCACATATATTTCTTTCTTAGATCGACTTTGGGAGTACACTCTATAAAATGATTTGTACCCTTACGAGAGTTTTACAAATATAAAATCAACGTATTTGTAAAATTGGTATTGCTAACCCGACGTTGGTTTTGTCTCATCAAATATCTAGAGTAATTATCAACAAAGAGAAGGAAATATCCCATACCATTTGTACTGACAATGGGTGAAACCTCCCAAATATTAACATGTATTATATCAAAAGGTTTCTTAGAGCGTATGAACATTTTGAAATGATAATCTATGTGATTTACCTATCTGAAAAGCATTACATAACTTATAACAAGTATTTTTGCTAGAGATAAGGTTAATAATAAGTACATGAGCTAACACTTGTTGATAGGGATGAACAATACGACCATGCCATAAAGCACCATTGACAGAGGTTTTATTTTTTAGAATACTATTAAAACCATAAGACTAATAGGAATAGATTTTAATGGAAAAGGTAAAATTATTAGAAGTTTATAGAGGCCATTCTCAATTCCTCCCATAGGATTGATGTTCCCCTTTTAGGTCCTTTATAGAAAATGAGTCACGAAAGAATTCACAAAGCTTTGTTGAGGTTTGTGAAATCTACACACATTCACCATTGCCTATTGGCCTTTTTCCCATCACTACAATGTCGAGCCAATCAAGGTAGTAAAACTTATGTGATGTAGTCAGCCTTAAGAGCTTGTCCACTTCCTACGTCATGTCATCATATCTATTCTGGTTATATGATCTCATTTTCTACCTAATTGTGACATTCATATCTACATTCAAGAAATGAACCATAATATTTGGATTTATCCCTTGCATATCCTTGTGTGACCATGAAAATGCATATCCTATTTCGCAGTGAATATTTACAAAATCATTCACACCTAAATTTCCAAAACAAGCCTATCTTGAACTAAATTGTAAATTTTCACAAAATTCATTCCTATATTGAATTTTCCCTAAATTTAACTACACCCACCCTAGGGTTTTATTATTATTATTATTATATAAAAAATGGGGTAATTATTGTCAATTATTTCACATATGTTTTTTTTTTCAGCACTGGCACTATGGCAAGACTAATCGAAAAGAATGAAACTGAAATGTTCCCACTTTTACACCAAGGCAGAAGAAATATAAATAAGAGAAGGTAACTAGTGTCAAAAAATTAGAAAGCCTCAAAGCCGTTTACACTGTACAGCTGCAAGTTACTCGCACCAAGGACAACACTATACAATTTGTCCCTCTGCGAATATGACAAATATCCCAAGGGTTAGACAAGGAAAACAGGTGCTTGTTTTTTCTTCCTTTTTATGAATCCGTTAGTCATCATCTGATAAACAAACTATATCATTGGATCCACTCGCTTGCACTATTGGTTGTGAATTAGTATGTTTGCTAGCGCCAGATCCAACTGATTTCGGCCGAACCAGATCCAAAGTCAAATCTGGTTGCAAGGAAATACTAATGGGAGAATTTGCAGCACATAGACCGTCAACATCCAGACTTAATCCCAAAGCAGAGGACGAAATAGGATCAGCAGGTGACTCATCAGTAGCATCATGGCGATGGGCTCTATTATACGAACTGGCTTGGGATGTCAAGGACTGTGGCCGAGGTGGTAAACAAGGAAGTGGGGGAGAACTTGTTGCAAGGTTACTGTTTTCCGGCTGACTCGACATCCCAAATGTGTAAGCTTGTTGACTGGTCCCATTTACATATGCTCTAGGTCGGAAACGTTTGAGATGAGGGGCAGAGGCCCGAATCTGAGTCTCAATCATTGGTCTGAGATTTTCAGAGGAAGAGAAGGAGCTAATATGGGGTGGTCGTGATGATGTGTCCGGGATAGGAGCAGATGAACGAGAAACCGTTGGCTCTGCAGGGGTCATAGCATATGTATGTGCAGCCAAATTGGTTTGCAGGTTCAGTGCAGGTCTCGAATTCTGGAGGCTACCAGCTGGACTCACGATGGGGGCATACCTATGAGCATTCTGCTGCATCTGTATGAGTTGTTGCAAGAAATTGAGATTCATATCTGCTATTAAAATAAGGGTTAGCATACAATTAATGTGAAATAAAATAACTTCCGAGCAAATACAAAGCGTATAATTAAATGAAAATATTGAATACAAGAACTCATGGCACAGATTCATGAATTAATTGCTTATAGGACCACAATTAAAATAATCGTTCAAATATAATAATGCAGGTTCATATATATCATGACCTGACCTGCCAGGGAGGAGTAAAAAAGAATGAAACAAAATGACAATAAACCCAAGAATATGCCTAACCCAAATTGACAAGGACATCCCAAGCTTAATTTATTGAATCAAGAGGGCATACGGTTAAACAACATTTCAAAAGTCAAGCAATTTAAGCAAACTATGTACAGGTTAGAACTCTTAATAACTCTTTCTTTTCTTTTCTTTTTTCTATTGAAAAAATCTGGAAGAAAAAAGAGTGTATTAAGGCGTACTAAAGAGAGTGTCTTGCTCTGATACCTGTCTACCTGTCAATGTCAGCTACAATGAACAATCTTTCCAGCGACTTCTATTACAAGTGGTATGGGTTTCGAATTTTAGTAAGAGACTAAGTGTCATATATTCATATCTGGTTATTTTAAATTTTTTATTACAGTTTTAAACTAATCAATAATCATCATACCATGGTAAGTGACATAAAAAATGAGTAAACAAATCAATAGAAAATTATTAATACTAGAAAACAGCACTAGTCCACTTATGTATCCAAACTTATTTGAGGAGTGCTAGATGCACCACCAAAACAAAGGTGTAGACAGGAAGGGGGGGAAAATCAAAGTTATTAACTGGAAGTTACACACCTTGCTGCAATGATGACCTAGCTGATGCCCCAAGATCCATGCATTTCAACCTGAAAGCATCAGCCAATATCTTGTTCATAAAAACCACGTTATGATTGGTATCCAGTTCCTTCCTTTTGAGCAAGTACTGGGTTTCAGTCTCCTGAAGTTTAAGTTCATATTTCCTATGAATTTCCTCTATCTCTTTATCACGTTCATATATCAGCCACAGTTTCTGCCAAGAGAAGCCAATGGTTTCAGAAAAATATAATAAAACAAATTAAAGAAATCACTTAACCCAAAGAAGGAATCCCGTAAATGTGAACTGACCGTGGCTTCATGAACCTTAATTGTATGGTTCGTTTCTTTACTTAACCTTTCCAATTCATTTTGAAGTGGGTCAGGATAAACAGGATAAGGCGCCTGTGATGCCACCACAGATGCACCCTGTACAAGATTATTATTAATTTCAGATGTGTTTGACATAGCCCTTGCCTCTGAAGAATGCATTCCTAAACTATCAGTAGATACATCAGTGAGTGGATATAATGAATCTGTAGCAGTTTGGGAAAGAGATTGACTTTGAAGATCAACACAACTCACAGACAGTTCTATTGGACCCTGAGAAACTTGAGTAGAGGGACAATGTTCTCTGCCAGGCTCATTTTCTACCGTGCTAGACACACAAAGCATACTCTCACCAAGAGGTGAATTAGGAGACATTTGAGCCTGCATTTGCGCTGCAGGCTCCAAGATTGGAGCTTCATGATAAGAATGATTTGCTGGCACATCCTCAACTGCTTGGGATGTTGAACATTCACCTTCTTGAAAAGAATGCTGCTTATCACTTGTTTGAACATGCATGACATGTTCACTACCTTGAGAAGCATTTGGCACCTCATCAGCTGGGGCACTTCTGATCTGAGTTTAATACAATATTAGAATGAGTAGGTTTTCATCCCCATAAGCCCATGAAAGTAAAGATTTCTTCAGCAATAGATTGATTAATCACTTTGCGAGTCCCTTAGTATATTTCCTTTCTAGATAACAAATGTGTTAAGAAAGAGAACGCAAAATCAACTCGTTCTTATCTAACTTAATTCATAAGAAAGAAGTGCAATGATATATATAGAGATTGCAATACCTAGACCCTAATGACTAATAACCTAATAAATAAATGAGAAAAAAAAACAATATTCTAATTTATGACACCTAAACTAATAAAAAAACACAATATTGAATATCTATTTTCCAACACTCCTCTCAAGCTAGACAATGATACTAGCTAAGTTCAACTTGGACAGTTACAAAAGAATATAAAGTGAATATAAATGAAACCACTAAATAATAATTAGCTGACAAGTGAACCACTTCTTCCAAAATTTGCGTGCAACCATGCATAGTTGTACTTGATTAGAGCCACACATTAGACATGTCTTGGTCTTGCAATACTATCTCTTCTTGAGGGAAACCATAGAAAAATAATTAGAGCAATTTTATGTTGCATAGAGACGGACATAACAATTAACTCTTGGGTAAGGACAGAGAAAGAAACCCATAAAGTTAACAGAGTAATCTTGTTGGTTAGAGACTCATATAATAGAACCATATAGAATTCAGAATCAAAAAACCCATGGGCACAGAGAGAGGAAAAAAGTGACAAGTATCTCCAATTAGAACCACTAGTTCCCTCAATCATGAAATACTTATAACCAAGCACAGTTTGAATCACAAGAAATACATTCTAAAAATCACAAGGCACTGAGATTTATATATAAATATAGGCGAGGAATGACGACTATTTTTTTTTCCCTTTTCCCAAATAGTAGAAGCTGAGTGAAAGTTGGGAAGTGAGTTTTTGAATAAAAATCAAAATCAGCCATATAAGAGAGGTGGACCTATAAAAGAAACACAAATGAACAGGCCTTGATTAATTTCAGTACTCCCAAGTAAATCTGAAATATGAAAGGAGACAAAATGCAAACTGAACTCAAAATTCCAAACATGTGAAGATGACTCTTGACATAGGTATTGCAGATAAGGGCTTGGAAGCAAGAGACATCTCATATTTTACTGTGGCAGTGGATGACTTAAGGAGATGAGCGGTCTATGGTAATTGACAGCTATGTTTTAAAAGATGTGTTCTAGTTTTAATGCGTACCCCTTCCATTGAGGTAAACCGTAAGGTATGATCCTTGAACCTCATACTATAAAGAAATAAAAAACCTTTTAGATAAACAATAAAAAAACAAATTATCACAAAATAACATCATAATAATCCTAATAACCTCACATAGTTCATAATATAACAATCTAATCACCACTAAAATATCTAAATATGATAAAATTAAGATCCATAAAAAATTCACTAAAAACGACATTAATAAAGTTCATCAAAAAGCTAGCCTGGCATTGGACTAAGATATCTCGTGTTTAGAGTCTAATATATTCATTATATTCTTTCATCTCAAATATAAGTCTCATAGAGTTTAAAATTATTCAGTTTTTTTTCTTTCCATTTGGTAATAAATTGGGAGATACATTCAAAAAAGTACATTTAAAAAAAAAAGAATAAGAAAACAGTTCCTAGAAAAAACTTTGGCAACATAAAAGTAACTCAACAAGGAAAATAAGAAAAGACAGAGCATAAAGAAGGGGGGAAAAAAGAAGCAACAAAAAATAAAAAAGAAATAAGACCAAGAAAAAAAATAAAAGAAATATCAACAAGGAAGAATATATGATATATATATTTATCTTTTTCGAAAACTGATTGTTGGAAGGAACAGGAGGTTGAAGGTTGCTGAAAGAAGAAAGAGCTGAGAAGAACATGACCATAGTAAAGGAAGATGACGAAAGAGGCTGCTTAGAAGTTCCATCATGTCCATAAAAACTAGGATTTTTCAATTTTACTTTCATTGTGTCGGTAAAAACTAGGATTTTTCCACAAATATTGTGGATGATTTTTTTATTTTTTCTATCGGTAGATAGACACTAAGGGGAGAGTGGTTTAAAGATGACAAAGACTAAAATTTTAGGGCTCCCAGATCGAACCACTTTGATATCAAGTTGAGAATTTAAAATAGATAGAGAAAGGAACAAGAAAACTAAACAAACTCATTCTTATCCACTTTAGCTCATAATAGAAAAGTAAAATGATATGTATAGAAAGATTGCAATACCAAAAAAATAATGACTAAAAATCCTAATATATAAACATGGAAATGATAATATGTTAATTTATAACTCTTAAACTAATAATGAAACACAATATTTAATACTCATGTAAAAAATTTTATGAGTCTTACAATTCATTAAAATGTACACTTTAGTCCTATATCTTTCAAAGTATATATCTAGAGTCTTTAATTCTTTAAAAGTTTCAATGAATTCCAAGTGATCTTTTTCACACTCAGAATTATGAAAGAAAAAAAGCACAAAAAAAAAGAATTACTCATTTTAATATATATATATATAAAATTAATTCAGATTTAGAAAAAAAGAATAATTTTTTAAACAATGCATAAGTCAAACAATTTAAAATTTGTAAAATAAAAAATGTAAAAAATATATATATTTTTAACACAATAAATTCGATGTATAATTTTTTTTTAATTTTTCATTTCAAATATAAATTGAATAATTTTTCTTTTTCAAAAATTGAATTTTCATTATTTCTACTTTTCAAAAATTTGAATTTTTATTTTACTTTGATGTCTTTTGCTTGTGAAAATTCCAAATTTATCCTTGAAAAAAATACTATTTAGTTGATTGAAACTTTTCAAGAACTAAATTACTATGTATAAATTGCCTTGCATAAAACCCATCTACAGAAAATACCACATGTGGGAGGGAAAAGATTTATGCTCATCAGTTGCATTTAGGCTAGATCCATTAAAATCCCCAAAAGTTGACTTCCAAAACAAATTAGGACAAAATAACAATATTATTAGCACGTCTTATGAAAATATAGAGTCGCGATAGGACGGGTATTTTGAAATAAATTTGGAATTTTAGGGTTTACCTAGCACTGTTTAATATAAATTTTCAAATATTATCTGTGTTGGTCGTTGTATGTATAAAGTTTTTACTTAACCAGATTTCAAGACATGATCCATATACTTGCGGTTAGTATGTCATCAATCATATTCATATATATAGACTACGTGTTTTCTTTTCATTAATAATAAAGAAATACTACTCTGATTGACCCAAACTCTAGTTCGAATGATACTAATAGTGAAGTTTTTAGTGACAAAAGTAGGGTAGGGAAACCTACATACCTCACTATAACTAGACCGAATATAACTTTGGATGTAGGAGTTGTCAGTCAATTCATGGAAACTGCTAAGCAAATACATTGGGATGTTGTCTTTTGTATTCTGAGGTATCTAAAAGGAACTATTGGAATGAATCATTTATAAGAGAGGTCAAAATATGGATATTATAAGTTATTCAAATGTAGATTAGACAGGTTCACATACTAATAGAAAAATCAAGTATAAGACAATGAAAATTTTATTGGAGAAAACTTGGATACTTGAAGAAGTAAAAAGCAGAATGTGATAGCTCATTCTAGTGCTACAGTGGAATATCGAGCCATGGCTCACACTTCATGTGAATTGATATGGACTAGAAAGCTGATGAATGAAATGGGTATTCTAGTGAAGAGTCCTATCACCATGAACTGTGATAATCAGGTTACGATTAATATTGCCAGTAATCCTATGCTCCACGAGCGAATTGAACATATATAAATAGATTGTCACTTCATAAGAAAGGCAATAATGAAGGGGGATGTATATACTCCCTATAAGCAGTTAGGAAATATATTTACTAAGGTTGTTATCAAAAGCTCATTATGTCCTTTTGTTCCAAGCAGAGCATATTGAATATTTATGCTTCAACTAGAGGAAGGGAGTTAAAATTAGGGATATTATAATTATTTTATATAGTCAATCATATCTATTTATAGTCTACGTGTCCTCTTTTCATTAAAAATAAAGAAACATTGTTCTAATTCAACAACATTCATTCTCTATTTCCTCTATCCTATTCAAGATCAAATTCGTTCTCAATTCAAGTCAATCAAATAATAATGTAACATTGTAGTCCAAATGGAGAATGTAGAAAAATAGCTATGAAGGGCTGGCCATCGAAAAAGTACCTGATTTAGGGGTGAGTCATTATGTGCCAAGGTTGTCCAAGGTTGCACAAAGTCCTCATTCATGGTGATGTCAACCATATCATGTTGGTTGAATATAACGGACCTAGAACTGTGCTCCACCATGTCACCATGGCCAATTTCACTCCCTACTGGTAAGATTTCATCATCAGGCACGCTTAATATGCCCCCATCCACAATTTCTTCAGATAACAGTGGATTCAGAGAGAGAACATCCAATACACCACTACTGGAAGTTACAGTCTTAAACATTCCTTTCTGAACATCTTTGCCTGGCATGACTAGTGAGACTGCAGCAAGCATTTCTTCAGATGAAGAATTGATTGGGACAGGATTTTCTTGATTAGCGGTGGAGCAGACAGGAATGCCAACTTGAACCTCTTTAGCATGCAAGAACATTTCCGCTCCACCTTCATTTCCTTTTACAGATGAAAGAGGATTTAAAGGAACACTATTGACACCATCTATCGATTTTAATGTAGCATGCAATTCCAATGAAACCTTTCCATCAGACAAACTGAAAGCAGCATCGCCAGAATTCTCTTCTCTGGGAAAATTTGAAGCCAAATGGTGGGGTTGCCCAAGATTAGATCTGAGATCGTCAGGCACTTCTAGTTCAACCTCTCCATCAAGAATTTTTTTTTTGGCAGTAGGATAGATAGAGACAATGTTCCCATGATAATCACTTGAAGTTACATCTATATTTTGCTCCACAGTTTTAGTAATCAACGCTTTCTCCGAATTAGAGCTTATATCCCAGGCGACAACTTGATCTCTAAATTGTTCATTAGCTTCTGAATGTTCCAAACAATAGCAAGGTTCATTCACATGTGGGTTGCCCAATAATTCAACAGAAACCCAGGACTTCACCTCTTCTACCCAACAAGCCTCCCTCTCCTTCATCTTATTCCTTAAGACCAACTGCTTTGCCTCAAGATGCTGAAGGCGCATGTCCATCTGGATTTCATGTTTTTCTAGTTTTTTAGCAAAATTATCATCCAATATCTTAAGCTGACTTGTTCTCATCAAATCATTGTTTTGCAAAATGGAACGAATAATAGCTGCCTCCATTCTTTGCTTTTTCTGCAGCTCTGCCTTCTCTTCCCCACACTGTCTCATTAACTGATTTTTTTCTTCCTTCTGTTTTTGAAGGAGTTTCAACCATTGCTTTTGGCACTTCTTCTGAATTTCCTTAATACTTTTTGATATGTCTTTTTCGGCCAATTTAATTTCAGGTGATGATCTTAAATAAGAAAGAGAATCTTTTCCAGAGCAATCTTGATTCATTTCACAATCTTCAACCTCTACTTTAGCTTTTCGCATGATAGAAGTCTTTGGATGTGGAAGGCTAGCATAATAGTCCTTCAGATCATCTTTACCCAAAGGTTTCGAGAAGTCTGTAGACTTGAGATTCCCACAACGATATAAAAAAGTTCTCTTTAGACACCGCAACAATGAATATAAATAGTCGGCCTCATCTTTCTTGCAGATAAAGTTAAGATGCTCTCTTGCCAGCACAAGTGATTCCTTGTGATCTAGTTTCTGCTTCACTAAAGCAGCAGCAGTCCAACACTGGAAATTGCAAAACAGAGCACAAGTAAATTATAAAAGTTTGATCGTGCATACGAGCACTGATTCCAATACAAAGCAAAAACAATAATTGGTTCATAGACAACTAATTTTAAATAAAATTTGAAATACAATACGGAATAAAAACGACAGAAATCCAGCTCCTTATCAAAATAACTAAGTAGGTTGAGTTTTCAGTATAAACCTTCATGACATCATTTCTTGCAGTACCTGCTTTAAATACAGGACAATATTTTGTGCACAAATCATCCTATCTGATGTGAGAAACAGGTATGTAATTTATTGTATAGTAGCATAAAAGTTTGGTTTACATACAAGAGTAATGCTAATTATACACATTTGCACACAATATTGCACTCACACCAATACTTGAATGCCACATTCACCAAAAAATCATAACATCTCAATTTTTCCAAGTAATATATCACGTGGCTTGCAAGAATTTTGTAATGGTGTTAAATGAGTAGTTCAACCCAACTTACCAAGCTCGTGAGTTCAATTGAGCTAGTTAGCCTAATTTGCGAGCTCATTTACAAAATGCATTTGTCAAATGATAACATTTTTATAATTACTATAATTCCATAATGGAAAAACACAATTAAAAAATACTATTGTTATTTTTTTCTTGTTTTATAAAAGTATAATCAAAAGATAATATTTATATTAACATTTTTTGCCTTTAAACAAAATTAATTTTTTATATTTTAGTTTTATCTATTAGATAGGTGAATGAGTCATCTCATGAGCTACTCAATCCAATTCATTTAAAAGTGAGATGGATTGAACTTACCTCACATAAAAATAAGATAAACTAACTTAAATTATAGCTCACCTAAAGTGTGCTGAAACTAAGTGAGTTGCGATGACTCAACTCATTTGACACCTCTAGTATTTTGTATTGGTGTAAGTGCACAATTGTGTGAAATTAGTTTCCTCTAACAATATCATAAACATTATTTACGTCAGTCATGGCTTGCCGTGTAAAGTGAGATTTGTACCAATTGCAGAATTAGAATAGAATGGAGTTTCTTCGAAGAAAGTAACGTCCATGAAATGGTAAAACTTACGAGTGATGGGAGATAAACATTTGTAGCCTTTTTGATTGGCTGAGTAACCAACGAAGATGCATTTAATGGCAGGAGCATCAAGTTTGCCACGATATTGTGAATGAATATGGACAAAAACAGTGCAACCAAAAACCTTGAAAGGAATTGGTGACACAAGTTGTGAGGTAGAATATTGACTCTGAAGCACTGTAAAGGTGAATGAAAGTTGAGAACTCGAGAAGGCATTCGGTTGATCAAGTGTGTTGCAGTAAGAATGGCTTCATCCTAAAATTGTTTAGGAACATTAGTTTGAAAAAGTAAAGTTCGAGCAACCTCAAGTATATGACGGTTTTTGCGTTCGACTACACCGTTTTGTTGTGGTGTGTCAATGCAGGAGCTTTGTTGGACAATACCATGTGATTTGAGATATCCACTAAGATCGGAATTAAAGAAATCCCTAGCATTATCAGTTTTTAGGATTTGAATATTGGCATTGAACTGAGTTTGGATCATGGCATGAAAAAGTGGAAATATGTGCTTGATTTCAGATTTGTCTTTCATAAGAAATGTCCAACATAATCGAGTATAATCATCAACTAACAGTAAGAACCATTGAGCACCAGTAATACTGGGAACGTGACATGGTCTCCAAATGTCACCGTGAATGAGGGAAAATGGGTGACTTGGTTTGTGCGTGCGTGGTGAGAAAGTGTTTCGAGTATGTTTTGCCAACTAACAAACTTCACAATGAAATAAATTGAGATTTTTATTGATGAATAAGGATGGAAACAAACGTTTCAAATACGAAAAATTTGGATGACCTAGACGAAAATGCCACATCATGATTTCACTTTCCTTATTAGTATGACTATGAGACTTAAGATTATGACTCAATTGACATTGATGACTAACAGAATGGTTTGAAAGAGTGTTGATATCAAGAACATAGAGGCCCGCACGTAAATCAACACCGTCAATCATTTTCCCCGAGCTCAAGTCTTGAAAAACACAAGATTTAGCCAAGAATTTAGTTTCACAGTTAAGGTCATGATTTAATTTACTAATTGATTTGAGATTGCAGCAAAATCCAGGCACAAATAACACAGATTTGAGAGTGAGGTTGTTTGAGAGGCAAATGGTCCATGTTCCGACCACTGTGGTGCGAGTACCATTGGCGACATATACTGTTTAAAGTCTGTTGCAAAGTGAGTAGGTTGTGAAAAGTGATTGATCATTTGTCATGTGATTGGAGGCACCTAAGTCTACTATCCAAGATGAGGGAAATTTTCCAGCATGCTTTGTTGAATTACTAGAAATATGTGTGGAGTTATTCCTGATGCTACTAAATGTGGTGTTGATATTTGCCTTTTGTATAAGTTGTTGGAGAAGTTCTAACTGTTCCTTAGTGAATGGGATAGGATTACTAGAAAATGCACTTGAGTTTGGAGGCTGAGTTTGTACTGATAGTTGGAGAGATTGGAACTGAAAAGATGCAAGCCGAAATAGCTCTCCTTGAGAACCGGTACTGTTAAAAGGAGGAGCAGAAACATTCATAGTTGCACTGTTAAATAGACCACCAAAAAGATTATGTTTAGTAGCAGGATCAAGAATGGACCCAAGCCCAAAGCTGCTTGGATTTCCCATATTGAATTCAGTTCTGTTACTTGTCTCTGGAACCTCCTCATCCATGTCATCTTCCAGTGTACTAAGAACATTTAAACTTTCAGTTTTTTTTATAGCTTTCATGCCCAAAAACTGAAACTTGAGTTAGAAACTAAAAAGGTGCATTCCCTACCTAAGTATTTGACATCATACTAGGTGAACTTACAGAACTAGTTGAACAAGAGACTAAGAGCAGCAGTTTATGAGCCTAAGGCTCTGATGCCATGAAGTTGTTTTTATTTTACAGAAAATTACTTCATTTATTTCTTAATATCAAATCCCTTTATATATATATTTGTTATGCTTAATATACTGCTGGAAGTCATTAGTATACAGCTGCAAATCACCCTAAAAATCAGGAAACTAACATCCTGAAAATATGGGTTGGTTTCACCCTGGAAATCAGGAAACTGACCATACTCCTAGGTTGATTTCCTACACTTTATTGATTTATTCCATAATTATTATTATTCAATCCTATTTCTCATTTACAAACACTACATTCCTTTCTTCTTTTCATTTCCCCAAGTACTGTTCTAAGTTGACAATGATCCTTGACTGAATGCTTATTTTTCTGTTTCCCATTATGTAGGATACACCTCTAGTCCTCCCTTATCATTTTGTCTTCTTGCTTATCAAATTCAGTTTCCAATAAAACAAAACAAAATTATAGCTAAAAACATGAACTGACAGCAGTGACAACCACCAGCAATGTTAATAGCAGGTGCAAAGTACAAGTAATCCTCAAATTAAACCTAGCACAGATTATCTTTTCAATTTCACTAAGAAAATGAAAGCTCAAAACAAACCAGACTTGTCACTTAAAAGAGAGTATTCTAACCACCGATATCTGAAGTGCTTGCAGCAGGGTAACTGGTTCTCTAAAGACATGGTGGTTATGCAACACATACTTTAGGAACTTCTCAGCCATATCCTTGGCTTGATTCTGCATTACAATGATAAATCAAAATTGTCAAATAGTTTGGGAAAAGTTGATATATGTATATATATAACCACTCAAACAGAGAGCTATGCTAATCTGATATTAACATACCTACAAATGAAAAACTATGCAGGACCAGATCATGCAAACACAATGATTTAAAAAGAAATATAACCAAGCTGCAGATAAACAAACTGTGATGAAAAAAAGTTGGAAGAAAAGAAGCTCACTGAGAATTGTAGGATTTTGCATAATTCTGGCATGTCTTCCTTCAAATGAAGATGAAGGCTACTCTGCTCATCTAGCAATTTTTTCCGATCCTTGCATTTATAAGTATTAGCATTGGACATATCCAATAAATTGTTAGCCAAACCAAGAGAAATATAAGCGTAATTTGCGGGGGCGGTTTCATTTACAAGAGAAGCTGACACAGGACAAGAATGACGCAGATTATCTGCTGAAGATTCTCCTGCAGATGCATAAGAAGTGATTAGAAAACAAAAATATAGGGTACACGGAAGCAAAAGCTTCTCTCACCAATATTCAGATCTCCATTGGACAAATGGAGGACCTTATCTCAGAAGAATACATTCAGCAAAAATAGCACTATACCTTCCTTGTCCCCAGCAGTTGCTTTACCATCTGGTCCACATTTAAGGGAGGGTCGAACAATTCTATCATTGGCAACCTTCCTTCGTTTCTTAAACATTCCATCACTTTTAAATTCTGCTTTCTTTGATAACTCATCATAATGTTGTGCCCTTCTACGATTCCTTTGAGGAAAAGCAGAACAATATTTCCATTGAGGATTTTTTCCTTCCAATAGTTTTGTCCAAAATAGATGGGGCTGCTCCTCATCCAATAATTTACATTGCGCCTCACCAACCAATAGAGACTGTGAAGTATAAGCTCCTCCTACTTGATGAACTTCTAAAATTAGGGAGTAGCTTTCCAAGACTTGGTTATTATAAGGAAGTATGGACAAAAATTCTAGGATGACATCCTCCAAAGAGAACTCCTCACAAAAGGGTTTTACACTGTAGGTTGGAGCATTTCCATGATGAAACTTGTCCAAATTCTCAAATTGATGAGACGCCCCCCACATAAGGAGCAGGTGACTAATAGTAAGGCTTGGATTCTGTAAATTGGCATCAAGAGTCTTGTCTTCCTTTGCAAGGCTCAAGATCTTTTCTTCAACTGTGAAAGACGAATATAAACGAAATATTTTGATTTGCTCAAATTGTGAATCCAGTGTCATCTTTTGCAACGCTCTTATATCATTCACCGGGTTCCAATCACTGTCAAATATGATGATGGTATCAACTGATGACAATTTTATGCTGGGAGAACATGCACGAGTTTCCAACAAAAACACAAATCTACCACCCTCCTTGTTAAAATTATTCAGAGCAACCTGTTTCTTTGAACGAATGACACCTGCCTCAACATGTTCATAAGAATCTGAGCCAAATCTTTGGCGCAAAAAGTCATCCAAAATATCTCCAATTGTATCCCTTCCCGAACCGCTAATGGACTGTCAACAAAAAATGTTAGACAAGAAGATCAAAACTACGACGAAAGAGAATAATGGTGCATAACCAATGAAAAGGAAGCCAGTCGGCTGAGATAGAGATATATATATATTGTTAAAGATGATTTATGAGTGTATGTATTAGGTGTCTAACACTAGGTGTCTTAGTGTCTTAGTGGTGTAAGTTGGGCATTAGGTGTCTTAGTGGTGTATTAGTTGTATGTCACCTAATATTGTCTCTATCTTTGTATATAAATAGGTAGTGTCTTAAAATGAGAATATGAGAGTGAATTCTGAATTTTACATGGTATCAGAGCATTTGGGTTACAAAATTTGGGAATTTTTTTTTTCCGTTCAAATTGGGGGTTGATTTTGGGTAAACACAAATTAGGATTTGGTACATTTTTGAGTTCCAACTCGGAACACCCTTTTGGAATGCACATTTTTTCTCACCGCTGGCACAGGGAGGAAGACCAGCCGTAGACCAGCCAAACCCCGACGTCCGGCCACCACACGCGCCATCGCGACTTTATGTCAAAATTTCCACACGTCTCAACGTCGGCACAGGGGGAAGAACAGCCGCCAACCGACCAAACCCCAAAGTCCGATCACCAGACGAGCCGCAAGTGGACCACACGCACCACCGCGACATTCTGTCAAATTCCACGCGTCGGCGCGTGACAGCGCATCCGTGAAGAATTCTTCTCCGGCAAACCCCGTGTCGCTCTCCGCCGTCCCCCTGCGTCATCTGTGGTGATTTGGCACTCATCGCTGCTGTTGTTGGATTTTGTTTGTTCGTTTGCTCGTTGTCTTGTCGTTTGTAAGAGTTATGGCTGAAAAGAAATCTAATGTTGTAACGGATATGGTGCCTGTGATGTCTAAAATCACGGACCATAAGCTCAATGGCTCGAATTATTTGGCTTGGAGCAAGACCATTCGAATTTATTTGAGAAGTATCGAAAAAGATACTCATTTGACTAATGATCCTCCTAAAGATGATTCAAAGCAGACATGGCTTAGAGACGATGCTCGCTTATTTCTGCAGATTCGAAATTCTATTGAAAGCAATGTAATTGACTTGATCAATCACTGTGAATTCGTTAAAGAATTGATGGATTATTTGGATTTCTTATATTCTGGTAAGGGAAATCTTTCTTGCATATATGAGGTATGCAAAGCATTTTACCGTGCAGACAAACAAAATCAATCACTCACAAGTTATTTTATGAAATTTAAAAGGACTTATGAGGAGCTCAATAGTTTGATGCATTTTAGCCCCGATGTCAAGGTTCAACAAAGCCAACGGGAACAAATGGCGGTCATGAGTTTTCTTGCCGGTCTTCCCTCTACTTTTGAGACTGCTAAGTCCCAGGTTCTTTCTGGTTCTGAGATCTCCTATTTACAAGAGGTGTTTAGTCGAGTACTTCGTACAGAAGGCACTCCACCTCAACCTGCTCAATTAAATGGTACTTTGGTCAACCGAAGTAATAATTATGAGCATGGACGGTCAACTTATATGAACAGAAATAAAGGAGACGGCTCGCACGCGTTTGAAACTCGACCACAGGACCTCGGAGGTATTGTATATCACTATTGTCACAAACCAGGACATACAAAACATGAATGTAGAAAGCTTCAGTACAAGCATCAGAAAGGTCACTCGGCTCATATTGCATCCACTTCTGATACTTCTAAAAAATCGATTCTTATCTCTGCAGATGAATTTACCAAGTTCTCACAGTATCAAGAATCACTAAGGTCTTCATCACCCTCTGTGACTGCTATTGCTGATTCAGGTAAATCAAATACGTGTCTCATTTCTTCATCTTCCAAATGGGTTATTGATTCTGGTGCCACAGATCATATGACAGGTAATTCTAGTCTCTTTTCTACTCTTTAGTCACACACTTCTACCTCTACTGTTACCTTAGCCGATGGGTCACCATCTCGTGTTCTTGGGTCTGGCACAATTACTCTCACTCCTTTGCTTCCTTTATCGTCTGTCTTACATTTACCTAGCTTATCCTTTAATTTGATCTCTGTAAGTCAGCTTACTCGCAATCTTAACTGTTGTATCTCATTTTTTCCTGATCGTTGCTTATTTCAGGATCTTATGACGAAGAAGACTATTGGTAAAGGACATGAGTCTGGAGGCCTCTATATTCTTGACACACTAATACCAAAATCTGTCGCTTGCTCTAGTGTAACCTCTCCCTTTGAGGCACATTGTAGACTGGGTCATCCATCTCTTCCTTTACTGAAGAAACTTTGTCCTCAGTTTAGTAAGGTGTCTTCATTAGATTGTGAGTCTTATCAATTTGCAAAACATCATCGTCTTAGTTCAAATCCAAGAGTTAATAAACGTGCTAGTGTTCCTTTTGAATTAGTCATTCTGATGTTTGGGGTCCTTGTCCTATTTTGACTAAACCTGGATTTAAGTATTTTGTTACTTTTGTGGATGATTATTCTCGTGTAACTTGGTTATATTTAATGAAGAGTCGTTCTGAATTGTTTTCTATTTTTTGCGCATTGTGTTAAGATTAAAACTCAATTTAATGTTTCAATTCGTACTTTACGAAGTGATAATGCCAAAGAATATACATCAGCTTTGTTTCAATCTTATATGGTTCAAAATGGCATGCTTCATGAAACTTCGTGTGTTGATACTCCATCTCAAAATGGTGGCCGAACGTAAGAACAGACATCTTCTCGAAACTGCACGTGTCTTATTATTTCAAATGAATGTTTCTAAACCTTTTTGGGCCGATGTAGTTTCAACCGCATGTTTTCTTATTAATCGTATGCCCTCATCTGTTCTTCATGGTGAGATTCCTTACAAAATTTTGTTTCCTAATAAGTCACTACTTCCGGTTGATCCTAGGATATTTGGTAGCATTTGTTTTGTTCGGGATGTTCGTCCACATGTTACTAAATTAGATCCCAAGTCTTTGAAGTGTATCTTCCTTGGTTATTCTCGTCTCCAAAAAGGTTATAGATGTTATTGTCATAGTCTTAACAAATATCTTGTCTCCATTGATGTTACCTTCATGGAAGACATACCCTATTTTTCGTCTTTTCCTCCTCCTGCATGTCAAGGGGAGGATGACGATTTGTTAGTATATTCTATCACATCATCTGAGCCTGTCTCTGATCCAGTTCTTGTTAGGCCTCCTATAACTCAAGTCTACTCCAGACATAGACCTTCTAATTCATGTCCTGCACCTGCTCCTTCGTCATCAGATCCTGTCCTGACCGATGATCTTCCTATTGCATTACGCAAAGGTAAACGTCAATGTACTTATCCTATTTCTTCTTTTGTTTCATATAATTGCTTGTCGTCTTCCTCTTGCTCTTTTATTGCTTCTCTTGATTCTATTTTTATCCCTAAAATTGTTCATGAAGCTATATCTCATCCTGGTTGGCATAATGCAATGATCGAGGAAATGAATGCATTGGATGACAATGGTACTTGGGACTTGGTTGATTTACCTTCAGGGAAACGGGCTATCAGATGCAAGTGGGTGTTCACGGTTAAGGTCAATCCAGATGGGTCAGTTGTTCGATTAAAGGCTTGTCTTGTTGCTAAGGGATATACTCAAACCTATGGAGCGAACTATTCTGACACTTTTTTTTCTGTTGCTAAATTGACATCTGTTCGGTTGTTTATTTCTATGGCAACTACTCACCATTGGTCTTTGCATCAACTAGATATCAAGAATGCTTTTCTCCATGGTGATCTTCAAGAGGAGGTGTTTATGGAGCAACCTCCTGGTTTTGTTGCTTAGGGGGAGTCTAGGCACGTTTGTCGTCTCCGCAAATCTTTGTATGGTTTGAAACAGAGTCCTCGTGCTTGGTTTGGCAAATTTAGTCAAGCTATAGAAACGTTTGGTATGATGAAAAGCAAGTCTGACCATTCTGTGTTCTACAAACAATCAGAAGCTGGTATCATTCTTTTAGTTGTGTATGTAGATGACATTGTTATTACTGGAAGTGATACTACGGGAATTTCATCTCTTAAGTCTTTCCTACATACTCAGTTTCACACGAAGGATTTGGGGATGCTAAAGTATTTCTTAGGTGTTGAAGTCACAAGGAGTAAAAAAGGTATATTTCTATCTCAAAGGAAATATGTCCTGGACTTATTAACTGAGACAAGAAAATTAAGAGCAAAACCTTGTAGTGCTCCAATGACTCCAAACATCCACCTTACAGGAGATGGAGAACCCTTTAAAGATTCTGAGAGATATCGAAGGGTGGTTGGAAAGCTGAATTACATTACCGTGACTCGTCCAGATATTACATATTCAGTCAGTGTTGTTAGCCAATTTGTCATCCCCAACAGTTCATCATTGGGCAGCGTTAGAGCAAATTTTGTGTTGCTTAAAAGGAGCAATTGGACGTGGCATCTTGTATGCAAATCATGGACATACTCATATTGAATGTTTTTAGATGCAGATTGGACAGGTTCCAAAGTGGATAGAAGATCCACATCAGGCTATAGTATTTTCATTGGAGGAAATTTGGTCTTATGGAAAAGTAAGAAGTAGAATGTTGTGTCAAGATCGAGTGTAGAGTCAGAATATAGGGTTATGGCACAATCTGCGTCTGAGATAATATGGATATATCAGCTCTTGGATGAAGTAGGTCTTAAAACTTCAGTACCAGCGAAATTGTGGTGTATCCAACCAAGTTGCTCTTCATATTGCTTCTAACCCTGTGTTTCATGAGCGAACTAAACACATTGAAATTGATTGTCATTTTGTTCGCGAGAAAATTCAGCAAGGTTTGATTTCTACAGGATATATGAAGACTGGAGAACAACTAGGAAATATCTTCACGAAAGTTTTAAGTGGGATTTGGGTTGATAATCTTTGTAACAAGTTGGGCATGATTAATATCTATGCTCCAACTTGAGGGGGAGTGTTAAAGATGATTTATGAGTGTATGTATTAGGTGTCTAACACTAGGTGTCTTAGTGGTGTAAGTTGGGTATTAGGTGTCTTAGTGGTGTATTAGGTGTATGTCCCCTAATATTGTCTCTATCGTTGTATATAAATAGGTAATGTCTTAGAATGAGAATATGAGAGTGAATTCTGAGTTTTACATATATACATATAGAGAGAGAAGAGTATAAGTAGATAAAAAAATTGTATAGGAAAGGAATTCATCAAATGAAGAAAACTTAAAGTCATTTAACTGGACCAAGTGATCCGACTTGAATGAGAAAGCTTAAAGAAAACTCAAATTTTTTTGGCCATCAACAGAAAACTCTCTAGTGGCAGAACAACAAAAACCCAAACATCGAGTGTACCATCAATATTAACCATACACATCAGTTGTGAGGCGAGTTAAAGAGATATTTGCAAATCAAGTCGCCGTGTCTCCTACCTGAAAAAGGACAATTGCCCTCAAACCTTGTCTCTTTATTTCCTGAAGCATCCTTTCAAGTAATTGAAGCTTACCGCTTGCTTCAATTCCAACTCCCAAATACTCAACCTCTTGAAGACCTTCACAAAGCAAGCCTTGCAATTTTGGATCCACAACATAGGGATGGTCGCAGCACTGTCAAGAAATATGAAATAAGGAAGAAATTAATAAATAAAAGGAAGAAATTAATTTATATGGATTTTCTCTGCTTTGGATTTTAAGATTCACTTATTTGAAAAGTTTAAAATAGAAAATATGAGGACAGTGCAAAAGAAAGATGAGGATCTGAAGATGGGATCTATGAATCCATGGATGCCTTTGTGGAGATGGATCCATGAATCCATGGACACCTTTTTGCAGAGATGGGATATAAAATTAAATTGGCTTTGTGAATCAGCTAATATTTGGGGGTACATTAGGAATTTTAAGAGCTTTTTTAATAAATTGGAAAATTTTAAAAGCAAAACGTAGAAAATTTTAAAATGTGGGCTACAAAATGTAGATATTTGGGCTCTAAAAACTCAACCATAAAGCCAGCCAAACTGCATATTTCAAACCAAACCAACCCATCCTTTAATGGGTAGGGTTGGTTCGACTTCAGACATATGTGGCCGGGCTCGGCCCTAGCAATCTATAACCCGAATACTTCGGGTTGGGCAAAAATTTCCTTCAACTCAACCCAACCTAACCATTGTCCAACCCAACCAAATATAACATATAAGAAGATGGTTTTTACTAACAAGTTTCTAACAACCATTCAACCAATCTAACCTTTCGAGCAGATATAAGCATATCATGGAGAGCCCCAACAATATCAGTCTTCGATGATGACCGAAGCAATGTGCAGTTTGATATCATAGCAGCACAGTATTGTTCAACCTGCACATTGGATAGCTCTACAGGAACCCAGTACTCTTTAAATCTTGGAATGTCTAATTGGCATCCATGTACCACATAGCTTGACAACCTCTCCTTTAATTTACCAATACTGTCAGAGGAACTGGTCAGCAGAGTATTACGATTGTCTGAACCACTAAAAGAGTCAAGTGCAGACAATAAATTACAGTAATCAGCAGCAGTCTCCTGCAAAAATAACCAATATCGGTGCCTCAGTCATCAACTTGAAATAAAAGCAACGGTTACTAAATTAATGTGCAACAAGATAAAACCTTTAGGGGACCACCAACAAGGAGAAGCCACATTTTAGTAGTAAGCATCTTAATTTTTGCAGAATGTGAACATATCCAAGTCTGTAGACAATCATCCAATACAATCAATTCCCACGCGACATCTGCTAACACATCTAGATCCTGCAGAATTTTACAATAAGAAGGTACAAATAAATACCAGAGGGTCTAACTAAACTAGAAAATCGATTACCACACAACCAAAATCAGCAATTGGAAAAACTCAAATTCAGTAATTGGGAAATCTTAACAGACCAACCCTACTATTCACATTTAAGCCAAACAGCCAGTTATTAAATTGACAAGATTTATGTTAGGTAAATGGATTATGCAAGCTACAAAGCTACCTCTAAAGCAACTTCGGGTGTAGTTATTAGCACTTGAAATAAAATGCCACTAGTTCCTTCATAAAACTCAAGTTTCCTAATACGTGCTCGTAAATCTTTGTTTCCATTATACACAACTGTGTTCATAGTTCGTGCCACACAGAAGAATACATCATCCCAATCACAGAGCGCAGCGGAAGTTGAGATTATGAGAAATGGCAGAGAGACATCCAGCTGCAGTGAAAGTATAAAAGCAACCACCTTCACAATTCGTCCCTGCAAAGAAACATATATTTTGTTAGTACAATTATATTGAAGTGAACATAGTTTTTCTATTTTTCTTAGAACCAAACTAACCCTAACAATAACATTAAGAAAATACCGTATCATGATAACTTGAAGAAAAAAAATGAAAGAGAATATATCAATATATCAAAAGAAAATGTAGAATTTATTACGAGAGATAATCCGGAGATAATCTGAAATATGTATTATTCACTTCATTCTCTGATTTTTATTTAATGTATATACAACACTATAAATAGGAATGAAAAATAACAGATTAGTGTCCACTAAACTAGGAATATAATAGCTGGAATCAACAATATTTACAGCTTGTTTTACACTGAATAATACAACATGTTCATCACTGATAAAGCAGATTCTCTGAAAAGTCTACAGAAAATAAATCAGATGGAAGAACCACTAGAAATAGAAGTGGATATGAGTGTTGTTCACTATGACAAACACAGATGCTTAAAGGCACAATGCTTTTAAGGTAATTAATGAAAAGAAACACTTTTACATAAAACAAAATGACAGTGAAAAAATACTTCAGAACTATCACAAAAGGAATACACTTTTATACATACAAAGCGAAGAATCAACTACGTAAATATCAAATGGATAATCTATTCTTCACTTGTATCCTTACAACAAAACATCTAATAATTAGCACGAGAAATCCTACTCTTAAGGATTTTCCCCTTATTCTATTAAAAAAAAGGATTTCCAATACTAATTGATGGCTAAATAGTAAACCACCCTCTCCCTTAATAAAAAGGCAGAGGTTCACACCCGAACCCTGACCCCTAAATATAGATCGGCCACAAAGAAACAAAGAGAATAGGATTTCCCCACAAAAGTAACTAGATGCCTTCTACAAAATAATAATTCCACTACCTGTATTCATATATTAGGCGTACATTTTGTAAAGGAACGGCTGCAGTCTCATAATAAACTAATAAACATAATCCTTACATATAATGCTTGGAAAAACTATAATTCATCAGCAATATAAAATGTTTTTCAATGTGGTCTAGTGTTCTTTATCCACTTCCATTTCTCATGGTCTCTCCTTTCTGATTTCTGTTTTTTTGCAGTTGGATTCATATATTCATTTTCTTTTCAAATTTTAGTAATATCATTTGGCATCTTTCCATCATTGAAGAATATGAATCTAGCTTTGCTAATCCTTTCCTCAAACGTTGATGCTCCTTAATTATTCCAAGCAACCAACGAAATGAATATGCTTGACTACAGCCTTGATGCATAAGTCTTTGAAAACCCCTTAGTTTGCACTCTTTTCCATTAATAAACAAATTACCCCATGGGATTTAATAAAAAAACAAAAATCATGAAAAGTAAAACACAAGTTTATTCATCAGTCTGTCTTTAAGACAAAGCTACTATCAACTAGCCGGTCAACAATGTTCAATATCTGAACCTGTTTCCTGATAATTTCATTGTGGCCATATGCACAAATAAACAAAATGCGTATAGTTGTCTTGAGGCCATCACCAAATCATTAAAAAACTACCACCAAGAGCATAATGAGAAACAAATTATTAAGCTCACCGGTTCATCAATAAGAACAGCATTCTTTCCAATGTACCAAAGCTCACGCAGTTTGTTGATGTAATCCAGATTAATATCATCTCCTAATGAATTTCCAGTTGGCACTTGTGACAATTTAAGTGAAAACTTTTCACCATCCAATTTCTGCAGGTGAGTATAAATAACATGAAAAATTCATACCAAAATAAACATAAAAATATTCTGCCATAAGAGAGTGGCATTAAAATAACTAGCACGTCAACCTTTTTGTGTAACAGTTTGCAGATTTATATATGTTTTTGCCTGACATTGTGATATATAACAGAATGGCAGTAGCTAGGTTGCTCATCAAGCCATCTTTACATGATGCAAACAAATTCTGATGATCTTACTTGTATGAGATCTTGAAATGGCATTGCAACATTCAAATGCTTTCTATTACATGAATCTTGAAGTCGCATCACTAGGTTCATACTTTTACCAAACAAATATACTATATTTGCCTCCTTATGGCTTTGTGCCACAAAGTTGGGTAGGATGATGCAAAGTCCGACATCCATAGTACAATTGATACAGGATAAGAGTATTAATTTTTTAGAATATTAGATTATTTAGAATTTTATTATTTAGAGCTTTACTCTTATCGCAATTGTTATTAGATTAAAGTTTGCTATTGCAATTTCTATTATAGATTAAAGTCAGTTTTGATTAGGATAAAATTTAGTAGACTTAGAGTCCTCATGCAATTAGATTAGTCTTTCTCTCATGCCCATAAATAGTCTTATTCACATTGTCATGGTAGCCTGAGATTATTTTGATAATGATTATTGAGACTGTTCCCAATTATCCTTCCTCTATTGCTTCCCCCGATTCGTCTTCTATTCTTCTAATATCTCAATTCTCTCATGCTTTCCAGCCTGCCTCAACAATAAATGGCAAGGTGGGTTCCAAATAACACATGAAATGACATCCTTGTAGGAAATTATAAGAATAAGATTGCATCAGGCCAAAAATAGGATACTTCAATTTCAAGCTACATTATCAATGATGTCTACAAATTTTTTTTTAATAAGAAACATCATAATATATTTATTTATAAAAGTAGTTACAAAAGTAAAAAAATAATATGTACAAGCGATCCACTTGAAAGAAAAATCTAACTATAACATAGTCTAATCTTTACAAAGCTCAACATATATTCTTAAGATGTCTACAAATGAATAAATCTTTTCTATCCACATTAATAGACCAACAAATCTTTTCGAGAAGATTGCTGCCAACTATGTTGAAACCAAAGGGGGTCTTTAATTTGGGGAATTAGAGACAGAGAAGAAAAGATACACCCTTTCCTTTTTCTTTGGTAGGAACAAGAATACATATTACTATCTCCAGCTTTCTAGTGTCTATTTACAATTTTAATTCCAAGGAGTGGCAAAAAAAACTCTCAAAGAAAGTAATTTTGACTCCTCACCCAATTGAGAGAATTAATTATAATTCTTATGAAATTACAAATTAACAAGTATATGCCAGTAAATTTCTCACTACCACTGATTAAAAGATAAACACTATCGTAGAATATTTTACAAAAATTATACTATACTCTATGCCAATAGATGCAAGTATGCAATAATCTAGGGGAAATTGATATATAAACTCTTGGTAAAAATTATATTTTCAAAATTGAATAAAAGAATTTATTATGAGAGAAATAGTATAATTTTTTAGGAAACTTAAATTACATCAACCTGGTAAAGTTCTATTTTTGGCTTCATCATGGGCTTTATAAAGAATAGAATATATTATAGTTACATTTCCCCCTTTTGAGTGAATTGTTTGTCCACATTTTGTACTTTTATAACTATTTTGATATATAAACATGTTATGTTTCTCATTTAAAAAATGAAAAACATAATAATTGGAAATTAAAATTGAATGTAGGCCTCTATTTCAGAAAAATATTTTAAAGTTTCTAATAAGATTTAAGTTTTTTTTTCCTAATCAAATAATGATAATAAAGGAGACATGCTAGTTTTACATCAACTGATAAACAAATTATTACATGGGGAAAATGAAAACTAAAAGAACAATGATTTTTTTAACATAACCTCCAAATCATATCATTTTTAAAGGAAGAGGACATGTATCAATGTCAACAAAGTTGTAAGACACCCAAAAGAGAAATAAAGACGGACACACAGAAACATAGATAATCTCATCCAGAAGTACCTTGTCAGCTGTAGAGGAACAAGCCATTTTTGCCTTCTTTCGTCTATTCTCGTACTCGAATATAAGACCCTGACCTTCGGGTGAATTAAATAATGAAGAATTTTCCAATTCCCATGTAGCATGTTTATAATCAAGACCATGCCATTGAACAAGCCACTCATGATGGCAATCCAACGTATCAACAGCATCATCTTCCGAACACTGGTTATGCTGCCTGGGGGATATCAAAGATCGTTTTTGTAGCAAACGACGAGGAACAGTCCACTGTTTCTTCCATCTAACCTGACAAACTCACAATTTGATAGAGAGAGAATACATGAAATGCAAATAAAATGATCAATCGTTTCCAGCTTTCCGCATCTCATGATACAATTAATATTCTTAATAAAAAAGAAAACCATTCAACAAAAATCTGGAACAATCAAGAAAACATGAAAGCATGAACTAGCCATGCAAAATTTACAAATCAATGTGTAAAAAAAAATTGAAACAAAAATCAAGAAAATAAACAGAAAATAAAAGGGTTCAAAAGAAGAAAACAGATGCTGAAGGAAAATAGCCTAAATCGTACGTAAAAGGCATCTCTATCTCGTCTTGGAAAAGAAATTTAATCCAAAAATCAAATAAATAAAAGGGAACCTTAAGAAATTATATACCTGACTTTTTTTGTTGAACTTTACAATAAGTAAAGGAGCATCACGAAGCAACTCATTTTGCGGCACCCAGCTATTGTGAAAATGTGAAAAACCTTTATATTTAACAAAATACTCTTTCTGCTTTTTCAGCCCTGAAAAGCCAGCAGAACCCCAGACATTGTATCAGAACCCATGAAATCAACAGGTAGCAACAGGGAATAGCCAAAATGCTAAACATCCATTAAACAATAGTTTCTATACTGCAGTTTTCATACCATCAATATCTGATATGTCCATCTCTCTAGAATCCCAGATTGACTCAATTCCTTCTGACACTGATTGTATACCAAACCTTATCTTCTTTCTAACACATATTAGACAATACCAAACTCCCATAGGAACATCATCCAGAGGAGGATCTAGACAGGAAAGATGATAGCTTCTGCTGCACCCTTTTCCATCACAGCACCTGATTACGAAACACAATTAGAGATGCATAACCACACACAAGAACCAAAAGGTAAAGATATGTATAAAATATTTCACGTGCAGGACCATGTGAATATGCGAAGTACAATTTCTATTTAGACATCATTTACTTGCCATGGGTGCAGTAAATGGACCAAGGATAAAACTGTAAAAGGTTCAACAAATTTAAGAGAAACCATCAATGTTTGCAATATTTTTTTTACTAAACTTCTTTTTTCCTTCACCTCCAAACCCTTCCTATACTTTCCACCGCTTAAACCTCGAATTTAGACCTCCTTGCTAAACTCTTATTTGCTAAAAGGGTCTTTCCTCTTTAAAATAAATACTGTAGTTTTATTATAACAGCAAAACTATATGGATAGTGTACATTAATTCTAGCAATAATATAACAACAAATTACAAAATCCTAGCACAAAAAGGAAAAGCTCATAGAAAACACACAATGAGACATTCGCCTCCGAATCATAATCATCATAATAAATATTGGTCTGAGTATAGTTTTCAAATTCTTTGTCAAGCCACAGCCCATAAAAAAGCAAGAAACGCCACTTTATCCCAATGAAGATTGTGCTCATTTTCTTGGTTCCTCAAAAGTTCGTTCATCACGCCATCTAGAGCATCCAAAAAATTGATCGCAAAGCACAGTATGCCACATCCTTAGCTTTGCTCCCATCACCTATTTGCTTTTATCAGACATAGCTTTTTTTCCTAACACTCAAGAACCAAATAGTTCCATCAATAAAGACTTGCAAGAACTTGCCACACTCCATTTCCAATCCACCCCCCACCCAAAACAAAAACAAACAAAAAAAAAACAACAACAACAACAAAAGAAAGAAAGAAAGAAAAAAGCACATGATCAAGAGTAGTATTCAATACTTTCCAAATCTTCCATAAAAAATACACCAATGACAATGAGGGGAGAGAGAGAGAGAAACTAAACTTTGGATGCTTTGGACTTTGCTACAAGTGTTGGTCTTACCATTGACCATTAACTACAATGACATTTTGACCATACTTGGAATAGGACTCTTCCACTTTACCTTCCAGCACTCAAAAGCTGGTATTCAAGACTCCACAAAATACTAGACTTGATCTTAGCCAAAAGACCAAGAAAGGTAAGCAACTAAAGATCAACATGAATACAACTGAACTTCATCTTAATGTTGCCAAAGCCAATCCCCTTCTTAATTAGGTTGACAAACGATAATCTGATCTAACAAACAATTTGTCCAACTCTCAATTAACCTCTGATCAGAAAATATCTCAAGATTCTTTTGATTATCATGGCCACTTTTTCAAGGAGTCTAAAAGCAAAGACAAAATAAAATATTTTTTTTTAACTAAAGTCAAAGCAATCTCCTCAAAAGGAAATGCTTATTTAATGGTGAATTGATGATCATCAGTTGATAATCAATGTTTGTAATACAATTTCTTCATGTCATGCCCTTTTGACTACGATAATCCTTACTCCTTACTGCCATGAAAAAGAAGGGAAATACTAACTTCTCACTTGGTATTTTGGTAAGTGCGTCATATAAGCAAATCAAAAAAGGTTACTTACAAAAGCTTTCCCCCAAGCTTGCAAACAAGGCATGTATTTTGATTACCAACTGTTGAAGATTCCTTTGGCTGCATATCGCTTTTTCCTTTTTCAGCCAGCCTCATTTTAGTACCGGCAGTCTCATGTTCCCCTCTATCCTAATGCAATTTATTTCAACAATGATATTAATCATAACCAGAACAATGATAAGTTACAAAAACAAGATCAACAAACTGCAAGAAATGACCCAAAATATTCCTTGTGAGTGTACAATTCAACCTAAATATTTTATGTTTCACACTATTTTCTGTTTGACATTCTTAAATACCTTTGAAACAATTAACGTAAATCTACCATAAATTAAAATAATTTTTCTTTTTTTCTTTTTTTCTTTTTTTCTTTTTTTGTTTAAAGAAACATTGAGCTATATTAATGTTAGTACAAAAGTACAAGTAAAGAACTAGCAAACCACTTAACACATAAAACACTGAGCTACCAGAGATTAACTGTCTTTTACAAATTTTGCACCCCTATAGTTAGGATATACAGATATACAAGCTCTCTAATTAAAAATTACAAAGTACAAACTTATAAGGAAGCGATAATAGTCTCCCAACTCTTTAGAAAGTGATGCTCGTGGTGAAACCAGCAACAAAAAATTTTCCCACAAAAAAATGCAATCATTTTCAGTATCACCAAAAATTATACTATTCCACTCCATCAGAAAAACCCAAAGAACTTCTCCAGCTTGATCCTTGCTAATTTATTTGCAATCCTTAAACCCAAAGATTAATTGAAAATATTAAGTTACTCAATAATAGTCAGCAAACCATGCTCTATCTAAATTTGATCCTTAAAGTTAAATATATTATAGCTACCTTGATCGTCTTTCATTTAAGTTTATTCCAACTAATAACTTCTCTAGTAATTATCATTATGTTTTATCATTTAAAGTCACTTTACATATTTTCACTTCCTTCACTCCAGTTTATCTCCCTTTCATCATCTCTGTCAAACTATATCTCTCTCTTCATCTCCTTTGCAATTATCTCTCTCTAGATAATTGAGAGCATTAAATTTGTTGCGCTATCCTACTTGAAATTTCAAATTTATCAGGACAAAACGGCTAATTTAAATGCAATTTGTGCAACAAGCGCAGCAGAGAGGAGAAAGAAAATGGGGAGGGAGGAAAACAACAATGTAGAGAGAAAGAAAGTCAAATCGAGTAGAGGAGGAAGAGGAAGAGAAAAATGAGGGGAAAAGGAAAAAAGATAAATAAATTGGTAAAATAATTTGAATACCTTAAAATGTTTGGTCATGTGACCTGTATACGACACTTTTTTATTCTTTTAATGATAAATTTGATCATTTTAATAATTTAATTCTAACTTTACAATTCAAATCGAGTACCATTTTTACAATTCAATGGTGTCCATTTTTTCAAAAATAAAAGGGATCAAAGTTTACTGGTCCCAAAAACGACACCATGAAAATGAGGAATACCATTCTTGGAACTTAGTCCTTTAATGATGATCAGGAGGAGGATTGACTTGAAACAATCATAGTAAAAGAAATGTGTCCTTTCAATATAAATGGCTTTAAATATTACCATTAGATAAATGAAAAATGATGCATAAAGTAATTACAAGCTTACATGAATTGCATAAAGTTGAATGATAATACGGAAGCTTCCAAGTACCCAGCTATGAACCCTTCTGTTATAGTTTAACCAGGGACCCATCTTTATCTATATCCTTACCAAATGACTCATAACCTTATTTAGAAAAAAGAAAGAACAAAAAAATGCTCCTATTCAAACAAGATCTGCCAAAGTTTCATCCACACATCCAAGCATCGCAGGGATGGGTACTTAATTGGTTCCACTCAAGGGAAAATTGTTAATCAAAACAATGAACTTTAAAACAGAAGGGCCATCTTGGCTTCAAAACAAGAAAATATGTTTGTTGGCAATATTTTTTCCTTCATATAAGCAAATAGCCAAACTTACTTAAAAATATAAATCTAGCAGGTTTGCACTATAGCTTTGTGCTTGTTTTGGTTTTGGTTTTTTTAAATCACATATTGGTAGACCTACTACTATGTTATAGCATTCTGATAGGTCTACCAATATCTCAACTTGAGAGGAAGGAAGGAAGGAAGGAATGGGGAAACAAAATACTAAAAACAAGCATGGACCAACCTATAACTGGTCCAAACGACTTCTTCGGTTTCAAAAAAGAGGCACTTAGAAATGAAAATAACTTAAATTCGTGTGCTATATTCTGTATATTTTCCCTTGTGCATTAGTGTCAAATGATATTTATGAATTCTTCCATTGATCCACCCATAAAGGTTTGTAAGTATTCTTCCCATAGTCATTCTTCACAAATTATTAGGAGAACAACAATGAGGAGAAACAACATAGAAATGCCACTGGAAGCTTAGTACATGTGGCTCTAAATTAAGGAGTCAATCGTGTTCATGTCGTTTTTTTGTGTCCAAATTCACATTTTTTCCGAAAAGTTGTACTCTTTATTTGCTCCCAAACTTCGGCCAACTTTATACACAGGTCCCTAAATTTTTAAATTGTATGATTGTACTCTTTATTTGTTACCAAATTTCGGTCAACTTTACACACAGGTCCCTAAACTTTTAAATCGCATAATTTACTTCCAAATTTTTAAAATTTCATAAATATGACATAATTTGAAAGTTATCAAGTAACTTGTGATTTTTAGGTTAATTTGTGTTAAAAACTAACCCATTTAGTGCCCTAATGAGCTTAATTAACACCAATTTAATACTCATGCAAACAACTATCCATAAATTAGTTGATATGTCAAATAGAAAATCAAAAACCGTTACGTTAATTGTCAAATTGGAACTATATGTGAAGTTTTATAAGTTCGAGAATTAAATTATAGGATTTAAAAGTTCAAAGATTTGTATATGACGTTGATCTAAGTTTGAAGGCTAATAAAGCATTTAAGCCAATTTTAAACTGTGAAAATTTTAAATTATTTTTTAGTAGTTAGATATTTATAATAGTAAGAAGTATACAAGAATAAAAGAATCAACTATCAATTCTAACTAAAAAATAATTTGTGGTTGGGTTGTGTGTTGTGGCCTATAGCTAGAAGTCCAACTCTCAACTTACACAAACATCGATGGTGTTCGAAACCCTAAACACGCCTCAAAAAGAGTATACCACTGTGCTTTCTTTGTGTAAACTTAAAAGACAAGAACTTGAAACAAATGAACAAATGAAAAGAAAGGTACCTTAGAAAAGAAAAGGAAAGGAAAGGAAAAAAAAAACCTCTTTTGCAGAGTCAATCAGCAACTCCTGAATTGATTTTATTTGACAAATGGAAAATTCCTTCTTTTCTAAGTCAAGGTCT
The DNA here is from genome assembly GCA_037013495.1 of Hippophae tibetana. Classification (NCBI taxonomy): domain Eukaryota; kingdom Viridiplantae; phylum Streptophyta; class Magnoliopsida; order Rosales; family Elaeagnaceae; genus Hippophae; species Hippophae tibetana. The sequence goes on along the minus strand of CM072807.1, from coordinate 67,269,619 downwards.
ACCCTGCAAAAAAACATGGAACAGAAAGAAAGGAAAATAATGTCTGTTAATCTAGTAAGTAAAGTGCAATAAATTTAGAATTAATCAATAAAGATCAAGATAGATTAAATAGGTGCTTAAACTAAGCCCCGTAATATAATATGGCATATCAACATCTCAATATATCTCTTTCACACTTGGAGTGAATCCGTCCATTGTGGTAATTCATCGATTGACATTTAGCAAAGTTAAAAAAATACAAAATAAAAACTGGAAGAGGTCAGTCAGATTTACAAATTTCATGTTGTATAACATTTAGCCAAGTACCACTCAATGAGACAAATTATGATTTCTTAAGAGACGTACCTTTGTCTCTTCAACTGTGCACCAAGGGGATGTTGTATAACATTTAGCCAAGTACCACTCAATGAGACAAATTATGATTTCTTAAGAGACGTACCTTTGTCTCTTCAACTGTGCACCAAGGGTCTCTACAAGAATGCTTCTTGGAATCACAGGTAACAATGAAGAGACAGAATCAGTGGTCAATTTGAAGATGTCTTTCCTGGCATTTATTGTTGAAGTCTCGGCATCAATATCTACCATGACCCTTGGTCTCTTTGCAGGCAAAATTTCCTGACTTTTTACTGATATCTGATTGTCAAGTGTCTTTTTGATTGATGATGAATACTCCGGTGCTTTCAAATTTTCTGCTGAAGAGGAACCTATCTGCATCCCTTCAGGTCCATTAGTGTGTTTGGCTGTGTCATTAAAGGATACTAGATTTTCGCAGTCACCACTTACAAAAGCTCCCACACCATCACCACCTTTAAGTTCGTTGGTTTTTTCCTCACAGCTTGGCGTCAGATTCAAATGGGAAACTTCCTTTCCACCTCCATCATCTTCTAATTTTTCCTCTGCAGTTTCATTTGTGAAAGAATCTTTGTACCCTGCCAGAGTTCTTTTTGAAACTTCCCCATCAACTTCTTCAATGGAGTCATTATTAGCCTTCTTTACACTGTCTTCATTAATGTCATTAGTTTCCCCTCTGCAACTGTAACTACCATCTTGAGTAGACTTTTCTGCTCCATTCTTGTTATCGCTACAATCTAAAACCCAAAATAGGTATTCAGAATTATTTTGCTAAAAAAAGGAAAAACTAACAATTAAAAACACAAGACGGTCATGGAATTAAGTGCTATTTTATCACTACACGATAATATGACATTATCATGGAACTAAGTTACCTGCTACTTCAGCCAGCTTTTTCCTTTTCTTCATTAATTTTCTATACGCATGAGCATCCCTGATACTGTTATTTTTCACTTTAACATGTCTTGCAACCTTCCCTAATCTAGTCCCCGAAGTCAATAGACTACTATTCTTTATTTGACCATTTTTCTGCTTCAAAGGCATTGAATTCAAGCTTTTTTCAGATGTTCTAGATCCAGAAGCAGTTGAGACTAAGTGTATTTTGCCCCGCTCTGACATCCTAGTTGGGTTTGGCGTCCTTTGCTTCTCAATTCTTGCAGATTTCCTCCTCACAGTAGTTCCCAACTTTTGCTTCTCCAGTCGCTTGGATTTCCTAGTACTTGGTGAGTTTTTGGATAAGCTGTTACTTTCATCATGCTTAACCTTACGACTATTTCGACTATCACTTGCCATCCCCACAGCTGCAAATCACCATACTACTGATTAAATGTGAAGGAAAATCTCTATTAAATAAATCACAAAATAAATACATAATCACACACACAATGTATTACAATTTTGTTAGACTCAATAGTTTACACGTGTGTGTACTGTTAGTTGTGAGGTGTCATGCCTTCAGGCTATTTGTAGCTTTAGTTTGTTACATGTGAGCACACTATAAATATCACTGTAAACATGGTTTGTCCTGCAAATCATTCAATATACTAGTATTCATTCAATCTCCTTATTCTTCGTTTTCTGTTTTCTATGAGCTTGTACTAGTTTTACATGGTATAAGAGCATCCTTAATGGAGGAGTCTCCATTAACTCCAAAAGATTCAAGTTCAGAGGTGCTGAATTCATGTGTGCAATCACAGAATCTCTTCGCTAGTAATGTAGTAATGTAGAATTAACAGTAAATCCTAGTTTTACAATTAGGTTAGATAGAAGCAATTATCTCCTCTAGAGAGAACAATTAAAGCATGTAATTCGGATCTAAAATTTTCAAGGTTTCATAAATGGATCTGAGAAGGCACCACCACAATTCATAAAGAAGGTAGATACTGATTCAACTCTAGCTGCTAATCCTGAGTTTGATCTTCGGGGTCGACGTGATACTGTGGTAAAAAGGTAGATCTATGAATCTGTTACTCAATCTTATCTGAAGTACTTGTTGAATAAGGAAACTGCATTTATTGGCTGAGCTTGCTGAAAGCATTCTTAGATTTTTCACAAGCAAATCTATTACAGCTAAGGTGGCAATTGCAAATAATGCAGAAAGGTAGCATGTCAATGGAGGAATACATCAACCGATTGAATGATCTAATGGACATAATAATCTCAGCTGGAGATGCTGGAGATTTGAAGTTTCACTGAGAGATCAGGTGATGTATGCTCTTGGAAGATTAAGCTTTGAGTATATGTCATTAATCACTAACATAACTCAGAAGAAGAAAGTACCTCAAACAAAAGAAGCGTTCACCGCTATGATAGCTTAGAAAAAACAAATTGAAAACATGAATCTCTCTTCCTCTATCTATCAATACTTTTATTCAAGCTAATTTCGCTAGACCTCATTTTAACTCAATTCTTACTTAAGTAACACCTCAACCTAGGCCTCCATTTCATCAAGGATATGGATCATAATCATCATTTACTCATTCTTCAACTCAATCTTTCTCTCCTTCACAAGATTTCAGGCCAAGAGGTAATGCTCCAAAAGAAGGTAGAGGAGGTAGTTACCCAGGCAAATGTCTGCAAGTAAGATCATAGTGCTGCTCGTTGTTGGTTCAAGTTTAATCCTGGTAATAATACTAATTTGCCTCCTCAAGCACATTATGATCAAGTCTCTATTAGAGAAGAAGCTCTTCCTAGTGTCTTCTTCTGTGCCATCTTCTATTCTTGGACCACCACCATCTGTGTATTACTTAAGCATAACTTAAGCACTCCTTCAACAACTTCTTCTCAACCCTGGTTTTTAGACACAGGAGCTACACATCACCTTACTGGTGACAAGTCAATTCTGCAAGCTCCAACACCATATACTGGTCACGAATCAATGATGCTAGGTAATGAACAGTTTATTCCTATTTCCACCACTGATCATTCCTTCTTATCTAGATATAAGCATGCCTTACTTTTAAAGGAACTTTTACGTGCTCTTTAGTTAGCCAAAAATCTTGTATCTCTTAAGAAGCTTTATGATGACAATCGAGTCTCCGTGAAATTCCTTCCTAATTATTTTTTAAGGATTTGGAAACCAATAGTACTCTGCTAGAGGGAGGAACTGATGCAGACTTATAAAAAAATTCAGTCATCTCAGATGAGTCCTTTACTTCACTAACAGTACACAGTAGAATGTGATAAGGCTCTTATTAATGGAGTTGTGTGGCATGACAGATTCGGTCATCCACACCAATCTATTTTAGATTAGATAGTTTCAACTTTTACTTCTCATGCACCTTCTACCACTTGCAACAAAATTTGTCGTTCTAGTCAAATGGGTAAATCACATAGATTACTAAATCAACATGTACACACAAGATAAACTAATGCATTTGATATTGTTAATATGGATATTTGAGGTCCATCTCCTATTCTTGCTACTTCTGGTAATAGATTTTTTATTCTTTTTGTTGATGATTTTTCTATATATCAGTGGTTATACTTAATGCAATCTAGGGATAAAGTATACAATATTTTTGTTCATTTGGAGGCATTTGTTGAAAGGCAGTTTGGTACAAAGATAAAAGAACTTCAAAGTGATGGAGGGACAGTTTCTAAGACTCTCACCTTTGTTGTTTGCAAAATGTTATCACAGAAGAATTTCATATCCTTACACACACACTCAAAATGGGGTTGTCGAAAGGAAAAACATGCACATCATTGAAACTGGTCTCTCTGCTCATTAGAGGTGATGTACCTCTCCAAAACTGGAACTGTGCTTTTGGTACTGCATTATATCTTACCAGTAGAATGCCTTCAAAGACTTTGCAAAACAAAATTCCTTTTTAAACTCCTGTATCACTCTATACCTTCTTACACTCATCTAAAAATCTTTGGTTATTGATGTTATCATTTCCTACGTCCTTATAATGCAAATAAACTTGATCCATGTTCCCTTCCCTGTGTTTTCTTAGGTTATCACCCTGATTATAAGGAATATGTTTGTCTTGAACCTGTTTCTCCTTTTCTTTCTATACCTACTCTGAATTCTACTCCTTCTAATACTACTACTTCTTGTCCTCCTGATATATTTGTTCAATTGCCAACATTTAAAAATGTTAGTAATGCTTCCTTTTCTTCCACATCTAATACTCCTCCTGTTTCTATTTCCCTTTCTCTTGATATTTCTAATAGTTCAAATGCTATTCCAACCTCTCTCAATCCTTCTTCATATTTCATTTCTCCTACAAATCCACTTCTTTTATCTACAACTAATACACATCCTATGATTACTAGACTCAAGGATGGGATAAGAAAACATAAAGCATACATTACAACCTTTACAGTTGAAATTCCTCCAAAACCTAGTAATTTTGTTGCAGCTAGTACGCACCTTAAATGGGTTGCAACTATGCAACAGGAGTATGTAGCATTGATTAGAAATGGTACTTGGAAACTTGTTCCCCCGCTTCCTAATGGAAAAATCATAGGCAATAAGTGGATTTATCGTGTTAAACCGATGCCTAACAGATCTTTCAACAAGTACCAAGCAAGAGTTGTGGCAAAGGGATATGAATAAACTAAGAGGATACACTACTCAGAAACTTTCAAACCCATGGTCAAACCTACAACCATTCAAATTTTTCTCACTCTAACTCTATATAATGATTGGGAAGTTAGAAATTTAGACATAAACAATACATTTCTTAATAGTGATCCAGAGGAAGAAGTATATATGTCTCAACCCTTGGGATTTGTTGATCCTGACAAGCCACATTATGTTTGCAAACTTCAGACTCAATATGAGTTTAAACAAGTTCCTAAAATTTGGTTCAAGAAATTGAGCACCTGCCTATATGGGGTTTTGAAACTTCAAATGCATACACATCTATGATAATTTTTAAACAAGGAAATGATACAATGATCTTCCTCATCTATATAGATGATCTCTTAGTGACTGGGAGAAATTATGTTCTTATTCAAAAAATGATTACTGATCTTCATCAGTTATTTGAACTCAAAGACCTTGGCACACTTAGCTTCTTTCTTGGTACAGAAATGACAAGAAATGTAGATGTTTTCCATTTCAGCCAATGCAAGCATATTCAACAATTACTTGAGAAAGCACAATTTCAAGACTCAAAACCAGTTGCAGCTCCTATGTTTACTACCACTAATCTTTCTAAGTATGATGGTGATTTGCTAGAGATCCTACTCCATACAGAACATTGGTGGGAGCATTACTATAATGCACAATGACATGGCTAGATATAACTTTCACAGTGAACAAAATTTGCTAATTCCTTCACTCACCTACCTCAACTCATTGGCAATATGTGAAGCATCTACTAAGATATATTAAGGGCATTCCTATGTATGGGATAATGATGCACAAATCTGACTCTCTTGCTATGTTTGGTTAGATGGAATGGAATCGAATTAGAATTAATTCCTTTCATTTTTGTGTTTGATTGGGCTGAAAAATGGGAATGGAATAGAATCAATTCCTAAAGGAAAAGAAATCATGATTCCATTCCCATCTCAATTTTTTTTTTCCAATTTTACCCCAACCCCAAATATAAACCTAAACCCAATCCCAAAACCCTAAATCTCAAATCTCTAAACCCTAAATCTCAAATCCCAAGGCCCTAAACCCTATTTAGAAAAATAATAATTTTAACCCTAAACCTTAACCTACAAATATAACCAAAAACTCTAAATCCCAAAACCCTAAACCCTAAACCATATTTAGAAAAATAATAATTTTAATCATAAACCTTAATCCACAAATATAACCCTAAATCTCAAATCCTAAACCCTAAACCCTAAATCCCAAATTCCAAACCTCAAAACCCTACCCTATTTAAAAAAATAATAATTTTAATAATATATTTTCTTTTTAAGTAATAATTATTTAGAAAAATAATTATTTTAATAATGTATTTTATCTGACGAAAAAATAATAATTAAATGATATTATTTAAACTTTACTGAATATAGGGATATTAAGGTACTATACAGTGTTTTCCATTTCATTCCAGTTGTAAACCAAACACTATAATACTAATTCATTTCTTTGATTCCAGTGGTCAAACCAAACAAAATTGTTTCCATTCCATTTCATTCTCATTCCGATTTGATTCCATTCTATGAACCAAACGCCACATTTATATATTGTTTCTTACACTAATGAGATTGAACCTTATGTTACGATGAGATGAGGAGCATTAAAGGGCATTCCACCTATCTTAGAAACAATTTAATATCATGGGACCAGGAAAACAGAAAGTGGTATCTAGGTCCTCCACTTAATCAAAATTCAGATCCTTAGCTCAAAGTTTGTGAAGTTGTCTGGTTAAAGAAAGTGCTTCATGATCTCTCTCTGAAACCTACACTTCCACATGTTCTATATTGTGCTAATATTAGTGCAGAATACCTTGCTAAAAACCCATTTTTTCATGCTAGAACCAAGCATGTTGAGATATATTTTTTACTTCATTAGAGAGAAGGTTATGAACAATGAGCTCACGGTTGAATAGACACCCACTCGAGAGCAGCTAGTAGATGTAATGACAAAAGTATTGCCCTCAGCTAGTTTTCAGAATCTTCGTGTCAAGCTGAGAGCATGAGCATGAAGAGGGATATTAGACTCAATAGTTTACACGTATGTACTGTTTGTTAGTTGTGAGGTGCTATGCCTTTAGGCTATTTGTAGCTTTAGTTTGTTACGTGTGAGCACACTATAAATAGCACACTGTAAACACAGTTTGTCCTGTGATCATTCAATATACAAAGTACTCATTCAATCTCCTTCATTTTCCGTTCTCTACGAGCTTGTACTAGCTTTACAAATTTCAATCCAGAATCAGAAAATCACAGCTAAGATCAATGTATGAAAGCCGCCTCATACGTCAAAATTTGAGGATAAGCAATGCGATTAAATCAGCCAAGAAACCAGCATCGCAAAAAAAAAAGACATGCACGGAGAGATACATTGAGACATTTCAAAGCATCGCCGAAACAAAATTGTTGCAATAATAATAAAATATCAAAACCGCATTGAACAAAACAACAAATTCATGCATACCTACACCAAATTTTAACAAATTTGGGGGGAAAACAAATTAAATCAAGCATTAAGCTGATAGCAACACAATTTTCCGATACTTTCAATGTGAGAAAGAGAGGGAACTAACCAGAGAATTTTGACGGAGTCGGTTCCGGTTTTGAGAGCTCCTCCTTGAAATCTGTTCTGCCTCCTAAGCCGTGCGGCTACGTTCATGTTCTTCTTCCTTCCTCCCAGTATTTATACTCTTATAGTCGGTTACAGTCGGACTTATTAGATAACACCCGTTTTGGAGTTCAGGGGCGCGTTTGGTAAAATAAAAAGATGACCTTTTTTATTATTGAAAATAGATTACCTCCAAAGTTCAAATACAATATAATCGACCACATTTTTTTAAAATTACTTTCCCCAGATAAAAACTCACACTTAAATTATGCAACTATCAAAATATTACTTATAATCGGATTAAAAACTTTACCATATAATTTTATATTAAATATTATTTAAATGAAATTACGATTATTTATATTAATTTAATATTAAACTCTATTTAATTTAATATTTTTCAATATTAATAATATTTTTTATAAATTTTAGATGTCATATTTTATTTAATTTTTCAAATTTTATCCTACTAATACATGCAACATTTCATATATCACAATTTAATTATCAATTATTAATAAACAATCATATAATTAATTTATCATCTCATATCTCAAATTTTATATTCAATCATAATTGATATATCATTTAATACACGCAAACACTTAATTTAACAATTACATAAACAATCATATAAAGCCCCACCTAATAATGAAGTTGATTATATAATTTTTTTAAATTTTTAAATTTTAATATAAAATAATAATATTATTATTTTTTTAATCTTTTTCCATTAAAATATCTTGACATGTACATGATAAGAACACAATTATTACACAATCGTAACATAATTGTATTGAAATTTGTTATTATGTGTTTTGTAAATGTAAAACTCAAATTACTTTTTACTAATATGAATAATTTAGTTGCAAAATTTGTCCAAATTTTTATTTTTCAACGAATATCTAAATACAAATACAATACAATACAATACAAACTTAACACGTGAAAACATTACAATATGACACGATTTTGAAGCTAATTATTTTAATGTATTAGGACAAAATAATAAGCATTTATAAGTAAAAAAAAATTGTCTCTTTTTATACCCAAAAAGACTACCTTAGATGTGAGACACTTTCTATCTTATTTAATTTTATATCTATTATATTTTTATTTTTCAATAATTTTTTTAATTGATAAACATTCAATTAGTTTCCTTGCATTGATCTCAATTATAAATTTATTATTATTATATATCTACAATAAAATGCTAAACATGCATATTATATGCAAAACCACCAAAAGTGTTTTATGTAACATGTAAACATATATTTTATGTCCCTCTTTTATGTGTGGTAATGCACAAACGATCATAAAACTTACAAAGGGATTAAGAGAAACACTATGTGTTATGTAACGCCAACACTAACCAACATGACCTTACAATCTTCCCATTTGGCTCTCTGTCATAAAGTCATAAAGCACTGAACAACTCTAAACAAACATGTCATCATACATAATAAATCCATGCATGATGTACCTAAAAAATTAATTCTTGTGAATAAACTTGAACGCACAATACATACACCCAAACATACCAGACTCTAGTGCATCCACCTTGTTATACTCCATCCATCTTGATGATACATCAAGTTACACATATGTAAACTCTAATAAGCTTTAACTAAACTCCATTGAGCACCAAGCCATTAACTACACTTATGTCCTACACATATGAAGCAACAATAAACAATATATGTAGTCTATCTATTATGATAGCTTAATCACACTCAAATATGCAATAAAGAAATACAACCCCTTATGAACTTGTGTTACACTAACCTAAGTGTATGCATATCAAAAAACAAAAATGAAATGTAAATTACACTCACCAACCTATGCAACAAAATAATGTATTGTATACACAAATATTTCTCCCTTTTGGACATGAAAACAATGAAACAATCCTAACAATAGTACGAAAGCAGTAGACAGCCAAATAAGTAAAGCATAAATCATTGTTTTTAAAATTATTTTTGTGCAATAAAAATCATATTTTTTCTACAGTGAATGATATTGGCATAGGTAGATTTTTTTTTACCTATTAAAACCTTATGATATCAATAATTTAATTTCATTCAAAAACAAGTAAAGATAAATATATATTGAGTTAGTGACATTGAAACCATGATCTTCTAAAGCCAACTCTCAATGATTTATCAACAGAATGTATGGGAATTTTTGTAAATTAACTTGATCAAGAAAAAATTAACCTTTCACCAATGCTTGAATATGGCACTACTTATGGATATTTTGTATAAATTTTGTCTCGTAATAATGTTTGCTCTCAATTGAGTGTATAGAAAAATATTATTCTTCTTCTCGATGAAAGTAGCGCCATATACATATGTATATATATTGGCCAAGTGACTTTAGTAATCAAAAGTTGAATAAAAATGTAAAACAAAATTTTTCAACTCAGAAGCTATACACATTACTAAGTTGTGTGCAATTATTTACACATTCTTACAATCCCTTATGCTTATTTACACACCACTTTGGGATTTTTAATCCCTCTTGGTAGGTCAAATTTAATACAATTTAATTATATTAAATGTGTACTTATTTTATAAATAACTTTCAATTAATGAAATTATCAAAATGTATTTGCATGTTTAAACGTCAATGTAGTCTAACATGTGGGCATTTTTAATTTTCATTAATTAATTACATAATTATTTGATATTTTAGTGCACTCTCTTTTGACATTCTTTTCATATTTTTTCACATATTTTTTTTGTAACTGCACAACACCCTAAACTTATTTTCAATTATATTTTCTTTTTCTTTAGAGGGATAATTATGTTGTAAGTTTTTTTTTTATAGGATGCATTACATTTCACTTTACTCTAAAGCATAACACATTATTGCATTTTTTTCTTTTCATACAAACTAAAGGTGCAAGGGTAAAGATAATACTTATTAAGTAGGCATTAAATATGGCTTAAAGATATGAAAGATTCTTTGTTAGGTTCAAATGGGTGACTAAAGATATTAACAATAGTTAGCTTGAAAATCTCAACGAATCCAAATAAGGCCTAAATCATTTCTCTTACTAAATATTATTTAGGATTTCGCCTTAAGTGATAATTGATTCTAAAACCTGGTAGATCTCATCAACTCGTATAACTCACTACAAATTTTCTCTCAATAAGAACACCCAAATCAATCATGAACATGTGCATAAAAAATTGAATCAATCAAATCAAAACTAGCAAGCATATCATATGATTAATGTAAATATCTTAACAAATATGTTACATTCCTTATCCTAGTTATGACTACCAATTTTTATTATTGAGTTCGTATATTTCATATCAAGAATTCATGCATTTAATTTGAATATATTTATCAATTTCTACCAAAATCATGATTAAAAACATCCTAAAAATTAAAAAAAGATTCCCTAAAAATTTAAAATGCATACTAAATACTAATGTAGAGAATAAAGTTCTCTCCTTCAAACTTAAATTACACATTTTCCTCAATATGCACATATAAATATGAAAATATAAAAGGAAAGAAAACTCTTTTAGTCATGGCACACCACATTTGTCACAGAAATGCTCATTCTTGTTGCGCCACTGTTCTCCATATTTATTCACCTATAAAACAAAAACAATGAAAATATAAATAAAATAACGTTGGGTTACCTCCCAACTAGCTTCACGTTTAACGGTCTTGATTAGGCGGTCTTATCAAGTTCTAAAGCGCATCCCTTTGTATCTATTTACTTTTGAGTTTGCTTGGAAACAACTTGAGTCTTGATTTGTTCAATAATAGTTTATGTTTTGGCTCGCAAAAATAGTACCCAATTCTCTTCTCATGTCATATTTTTGTTTTCCTTTTGAACTTCTTTGCATTATTATAAGCATTCTACTATAACTCATCCAATTTATGTATTTCTAATAGTTTTTTCACCTTTTCATTGGACTCTTTCACTTTAATACTTGATTGGGGATATGAGGGTAGAAGTGTGGGGTCTAAACTTGGTGGCACTTCAATTGATGATTTGAGTTTAGATCATATCTCAAAATTTTCCATAATCGCCTTTGATATATATATGAGAGGCACGTTCTCCAAAAAGGTCACATGATCTACAATGTCAACTTTGATGCCATACTTTCAAAGTTAAAAAATTTTGAGTTGTTTTATGGTGAGTTTATGTCTTTATTCATAGCATTATGTGTAGCAGTCTTAAGTTTGGCGATTAAGCAGATTCTTTTAAGCTATTCCCACAATCGGTAACATTTATCCTTAAACATTCATTAGCATTATCAATATCAGGGAGTTCAGATTCTTTAAAAACTTTAAATATTACTTGTTCATATTACACTCTCATTATAAGTTCATCTTTTTGTACATCAATGAGTGCTCTTTCGGTTGCTAAGAATGGACGATCAAGTATGATAGGAATGTCACTGTCCTCCTCCATGTCTATCATAATGAAGTTCGTCAGAAAGATGAATTCATCTACTTTTACTAGCAAATCTTCTACCACACCCTGAGGTCTCTTAATTGATTTATTTTTCATTTGTAATGTTACTGAAGTAGGTTTGGCTTTACCAACCCCTAATCTCTTGAAGACTAATAATGGCATAAGGTTAATGCTAGAATCCAATTTACATAATTCTTTCTCAAAATGGATGTTCCCAATTGTACAAGGAATGTCAAAACTATATGGATCTTTCAATTTTTAGGGTAGTTTTCTAGCAAGGATGGTACCTCGACCTTCAGTTAAGGTTATTATTTAATTATCTCCATGCCTTTTTTTCTTAGATAAGATGTCCTTCAAAATTTGGCATAAGTGGGCATATGTTCAACTGCATGTGCAAATGTTATGTTTATATGCAATTTCTTGAAAACTTGTAGAAATTTTGAAAATTGCGTATCTGACTTTTTATTTTGCAGTCTTTGAAAGAAAGTAATAGTAAGTTTGTAGAGGTTACTCTTTTTTGGCTAATTTTTTTTTTCACTACCCTATTTATCATCTAATTCCTCCTCATCCATTTTAGTTTCTAATTCCTCCTTTTTTTTGGTACCATGTTCCTCCTCTAAAGTTTTACCAGTCCTCAAGTCTATGGAATTGTAATGGTCCTTACCTGCTCTTCTTGGGTTTACAATTGTGTCATTTTGAGGGTTACCTTGAGGCCATTGATTTATAGCCTGAGTAAGTTGCTCAATTTGGTTCTCAAAATTTTGAAACAAAGCCTCTTGATTGGACACTTTTGTATTTACTGATTGGATGAAGTCTTTCATCATCCCCTTTAAAGCATTATATTGTCCTCAATATGAGGCTTCTTCTCTTGGGCTTGTGATTGTTGGAAACTAGGAGGTGAAAATGATTGATAATTGAATTGATTACACCCTGATTGTTGTTATTCTAAGAGAAATTTGGATGTTGTCTCCATCCTCGGTTATATGTGTTTGAGTATGTATCATTGTTTTGATTCATATTACTCACATAAAAGACTGATTCCGGATTATATGGACAATTATCAAACAAATGGGCTTCATCACAAAACACACATGACACCCTTAGACCTGGTTTATACTCGTTGAAGAGTTTTGAACCATCAAAAGATTTACCAAAGATGAAACTTGAGTTGTAAGTATCATGATATCGTTTACCTCATGCATTCCACCAACCTTTCTTGTGGCTATCGTTTCGTTCATTGACCATTGATAATTATTGCTAGTCATTTTCTACTTTATTCTTCTAATAAAACTAAATGATGTGTCTAAATTAAAAATAAATAATAAAAATAATTTAAAAAATAAACAATTAAATAAATAAATTAAAGTTAACAAATAAATAAATAAAATAAAATAGTTAAAATAAATAAATAAGTCAGTAAAAGAAGATAAGTAAATTAAAATTAAAATTAAAGTAAAGAAAACTAAATTTAAACAAATAACTAAAATAAAAAATAAATTTTTTATTAATTTCTAATATTTATAATCCCTCACAACGACATCAAAAACTTGATCGCCACACAAGAAGTGTGTACAATAAATACGTAAATATAATGATAAGAAAATACCGTTCCCACGGAGATTATTTTATTATAAACTAATTTTTAAAACTAAAAAAATAAAAATCAAGTTTTTTGTGTTTTTATATTTTAAGGAAGCAAAATTTAAAAAACTAAAACTAAATAGCAATAATTAATTAAATCAAATTTGATAACTAAAAATATATATGACAAAATATCTATGAATACATAATTCACCAATTTTTTAAACATGTAAATCGTTAAAATCTTCCCAATATAATTATCAATTAATTACATGGTCAATTAAATATAACCTAGCATGTATTCCTTTCTCACGTAAACTACATATTATATAGTAATTAATTTAATCAGACTATAATGTCAATTAAATTGCATATTATTCATTAAGTTCATCAATTATGGATCACATATATAGGAATTGTACATCTCTGACTAGAAACTATGCATGTTATTTAGCCAAGACAAACAATTAAATAATTCTCTCAAATCTATTTAATTGTCTCTATAGATAAATTATTGGTCAAACAATTAATAACATACAAATCAGATTAAATAATATATTTAAATTATAATTATAATTGGGGTAAAATATTAAATCATCACATGTTAAAAATTGGGTTCATAAGATCCCTAGATTAATAAATTAATCACACATAATTGTGTTCATAAAGCTCATATTTTTTATAAAGAAATACATAAAATTGATAAAGAAAATAGTAGAAAAAGAAATACAATTAATCTCTTAATTTGTAGAATTAATCTCCTCTTGAGTCTTCATCAAAATTGTGTCATTTCTTAATTTTTCTCTCTTGTTAGCTCCAAAAATTGACCAAAATTATGCTAATTGAAGCCAATTAGGGTTTATAGAGTGATGAGAGGCTTAAAAAAAGCTCAAGTGCAATCTGGACCGTCAGATCAGTTTCAGATCAAGGGCTACAATCAAAACAAGCAAAACTCACAGTTCCAGCCAATCACAATGCAACATATGGTAGGGAAGACTAGTCAAAGTCAACGCTTGCTGAGTTAGCGATATACGGCTCAACCTGATTCGTGAAAACAGATGGCATGGCGTATGGGTGGAACGCACGGAGCAATGGCATAGCGACATATGTCATGGCACATTGACCAATTTTTGAACTCAGATTGAACATTGTGTTGCCACGTGGCACACATTTTGTCCTCTTACAAGTAGTGCAACGTGATTCGCTCTCTATGCTTGCGTGGCTTTCCCAGTCAGCTCCTATACCTGCATGACATGCCACATGGCAACTCCTGATTGGTCTTGCGTTAAAAATTCATAAAAAATACATAAAAATTCCAAAAATTATATTTTCACCCATTTTCATTAAAAAGTTTATATTTTAATATTTTTAACCCAAAAATACTATTTATTGAATAAAACAAGTAAATTTCAAGTAAAACAAATGCGCTAATGACTCTATTTTCATATAGTCATCACCCCCTAATGTAAAATTGACAATTATAACACTCGTAAATTATCAATATACATAATTAAATATATTAGTCAATTCATAATTAATCACTTATCATTTGAGGTATATCATTGTTATAGAGTAGACTTTAAGACTAATGAAATTGTTAATTTAAGTTGAACAAGACTTGACATTTAATTAATCTCTTAATTAAATTATCAATCCTGTAAATCCCAAAATTACGCCACTAAAACATACAACTATTATTTACTCAATTTCCTAATATTGAATAATCGATCGATATAACTATTACTTGTAAATTGATCATTTACATCTAAGTTTGAATATTTTTATTTTACTTTACTAATTACGTCTAGTTCTTTAGTACCCACGATTTATGTTGGATAATTATCTATGATTATATCACACGATTATGTGCAATTAAACAAATACTTGAACCGCTAAATAAGGAAAATGTTATCTAACATATGAAACATATTTATTAGATTCCTAATCTTGTGAGATAACCTCCCAACCAATTTTAATAACATCATAACATGATATAAGGCATATTAACCCACTAGTACAAGCATTGTTGAGTAAGTCAAATGTCAACGCATTATAAAAGGCGGTACTTATAACATTTAGGATTAAGATCATCCAGTAAATGGTCATTGATTGATATGTTGAAACTACTATAGGTTAAACAAATATTTATAGTTTTTCAAATATATTTGGTAAAGCTTGTACAATTTACTATTGTATAAAGTACCATAATTAGATGTCTCTATATTAATGACCTCAAAATAAGGTAACTTTATTCCAAATGAATATGTGACATACTAAAGACGCAATGTGAAGAACATAACTTCAATTGTTCATCATAGACATTTACATTATTGAACTTAAATTCAATCTTCTTGAGAACTATAAGTCATGTAAGTTATTTGTGTTTTTGTTGACATTTTCATGTGCAAAATACGAAGTCTAATTGTTTTATAGTGTTTTGTTACTGACGGTTTAGTATTGCACTCATTCACTTAGTTAAAATACATTTGTATGTTCATTTGATTACAAACACTATATGAGATTGGTTCATGTAATATGCATGTTAAGTTGTATTTGTGTCATTTTGTTTTGGTGTTGTTTTATGGGTATTTGTGGAAATTACTTGGCAATTTTTTGAAACAAAAAATGAAATTTTTGGTATTGGTGAGTGTTTTAACGAATATTACCTCATTGATATAAGTGATTACCCTTGCCAATATGGTTGGCGAGATTGTTGGAGAGGTGCCCAATAACCAAGGATTTTCTATAAATACCCTATCATTTACAAAATATTTTTGGTAATTAGAAAACTTGGGAAACATTGTGGGTTTTCAAACTTTAATTTTTATATTCAAAAATATTTTATTAATTTTGAATTATTAATACTTTGAGGGATTTTTGGTATTAGTGATTTATGAGTGGTTTGTAAAAACTATTTTAGATTGGCTTAATGAAAAATGGAATTAATAATCAAGATTTATATTGCATGTTTAGGTTCATGTCCATGGATTTTCCATACCCTCGGATTTCACTATATTAACCATTGGTGACTTACCACATCACATGGTGATGAGGTCCAAAGGAGAGCCAAATTCACTATGGATCATCAATTGACATGGGGACAACAAGCGAGGGAAGCATACGACATTTAGGGCATGTGTCTTGACTACTAGAGGTATTTTCATTTATACTTTCATCGAGTTATATATTACTTATTTTCACTAGTGAATTGTTTGATACCGAGTAATTGTTATAAGCAACTAGATGATGTTACCATATGGATAGGATCTATATGTGATTTTATTTCATTATATCACTATGTTTGTATGATGGAATATAATTTTAGTCTAATTAAGGTTTGATGATAGTTTCAGCCAATCATAGTGTGACATATGGCATCAAAAATTTATTAAGCGAATCAGGGAGCAACATGTGGTAGAGAGACCAGTCAGAGTCAACGCTCGTCAAGTCAACAACACGTGGTGTGACGTGATTTGTGGGAACATATGGCATGGATCATGGGTTGAACATGCAGAGCAATGGCATGTTGACACGTGGCATGTTGCGTTGATTGATTTTCGAACTCGGATTGAACGTTGCGTTGACACGTGACGTGTGTTTTGTCCTCCTCACACGTGACACAACATGATTCGCTCTCCGTGCTTGCATGACATCCGCATGGCTTACCCAGTTAGCTCCTCTGCTGGTGTGGCATGTCATGTGGCAGCTTGTGATTGGTCCTATGTTAAAAATTCATAAAAAATCTAGAAAAATCCCAAAAAAAATCCAAAATTATATTTTCACTCTTTTTCACTAAAAAGTTTATATTTTAATTTTTTTTGCCATAAATATAGTATTTATTAAATAAAAAACTGCACTAATGACTCTATTTTCATAGAGTCATCATTTTATCCTAATATGCTTGTACATATGAGGATCTGATTATGATTAGAAATCCATATTTTCTATCTATTGCATATTTTTCTTTTCTGATATGCCATGCCTCTAATCTATTGTTATATTCCATGCCTATTTTAGATTACCTTGATTATTTAAGTTTAATTCTGTCAATTGTGTGCTACGTTGTTCATTTATGGGTTTCTTTCTTTCCCTCGATTTATTATTTCCATTGCTAGTAAGTTAGGGGTAAGTCTCATGGAGTATGTATCTTCTTATCTTGATTGATTTCTAGGTTTTGGACTCTTTCATTTAGTATCAGAGTAGGTACACCCTTTTTGGGCTTGGTCGCTTCAGTGTGGTTTCTTTCCTTCTCTTCACGCGTGTGTTTTTAACCTTTTTTTCTCTAATGATGTCTAGTGTAAAAAGAGTGATCTGTAGACCTCCTCATCTTAATGGCATATGTTATGCTTTCTGGAGAGCTCAAATGTGTATGTATATGAGATTGTATGATGATGATGATAATGTTTGGTGTTTGATTGAAAATGGATGGAAGTGTCCTATTCAAACTCTAAAAGATGGCATTATAGAGCTAAAACCATTTGACAATTGGAATGAAGAGGAGCTCTAGGTTAGTGAATTGAACACTAAAGATTTGTACATCATTATTAGGGCTGTGTATATCCATGATGTTGAATGTATGTCAGATTGCAAAAGTTCTAAGGAAGCTAGGGACTATATGGAAAGAAAGTATGATGATAGTTTTTTCAATGTTGTTGAAGACAAGTCAATAGGTTCAAATATTGGTATTTTAGGATATTCTATGTTGATGGCATCCCATTCTAAAGTAATTTCTACTAAGTCTACCTATTGGACTGGAACTTTGAGTGATGATGAATATTCTCTTCATGAACCATACAATCAACTAGTATATAAGAATTAAAAGCTAAAAATGATTGTGGTTAAGATTGGTCATTGCTTAGAAGAAAAGGATAAATATCACTTGGATCTTCAAGTCAACTTTTGAATGTCACTCTAAAAGGTGAGAAGGTTACTAAAGACTTAAAGCTTAGATTAGACAACCATATCAAGTCTCTCCAAATTCTCTTGTGGGATAATGAGATGTATTTGTCTCACATCTATGATCTCGGAAAACCTATTCAATGAAAAGAGATGAAAAGATCCTTCGTACCAATAGTTTTGGATACTTCATCTAATGAGTTTAAGAATTTTGCTCAGTTGGAGCATGAGATTTTTATCCTTGAGAATGAATGATTTTTTTCTCAATTAGAGCATGAAATCTTTATTCTTGAGAATGAAAAAGCATGTCTTGAATATTTGTTAGATGACTATGATGTAAAGATTGGTAATTTATAAGGAAGAACTTAATCTGATGCTAATGAACTTAAGTAGTTGGAATCATGCTTGGTGAACAAAGCAAAGATGGTAGAATCCCTCTCTATTCAACAATTAAAGTCAAAAGGTAAGATATTCAAAATTGGAAAGTCTCGTGGTGACATGAAAGGTCTTGGATACATTGATGATCAAGCTATCTGATAACTGTATTATATAGTTATTTTCACCTATTTTATTAATTATAATTGCTATATTTTCAAACCATTTAGTTAATTTTAGTTTAATAAATTAGTATTTACGGTTTTTTATATATTTTAATAAAATTAAATAATTTGTATCGAAAAACTTAATTAATTGCAAATTTGAGTCCAAAAATATAATTTCAAATAAAATAATATTTAATTGCAATTTATAAAAGTCAAAAATATAATTTAAATTAAATTCGGGCTTAATTTTAATTATTAAAAGTTTAAAAATTTAATTTAAATTAGAAAAGGGCTAAACTGTAATTAAATAAAGTTGAAAATGTAATTTGAAATAGATTTGTGGGCCAAAATGAAATTAATTAAAGTTTAAAGTTCTGCGCAGGTGAGAAGACCACGCGCCAACATGCACGCGCGACACGTGGACCGTCCGATCAAAGAAGAAACGGCTGAGATCCGCGCGTGTTATTCACGCCCGACCAGAACGCGTTGGTGCAGAATTGTTTACGCGGCTCGGCGCCCGAGTAGGGCCCACCTGCCGCGCAGGCCGGCGTGCAGGTGGGACCCACGTCTCTGACGCGTCAGCCGTTGTCCCCCACGTACGCGCGCCTCTGATCCCGTGCGTTGAACTCAGCATGCGCCCGGATTTTCCTCCAATCAGACTCTGCCACGTGTTCCTTTTGAATCCCTTCCTCAAATCAGAAGCTGCCACGTGTCCCACTCTATTTTTCACCCAATCATGTAACGACACGTGGCATATTACGATGAGCGCGAAAGCGCAGGATCGCGCCCGTATGTGACCGTTTTCGTCCGTCCTTTTTGTCGCCGGCGCTGTTTCCAGCGCCCAATGAGAAGCTGCCACGTGTCCGCGTTAATTCCTTTCAGCGAATCATACGCTGACACGTGGCACGCATAATGAATTAAAAAATACAGATCGGCGCCCCTGTCTCACGCGTGAAATTATTTAATATTTTCGATTCGATTTTCGATACGCGTTATTTAATTTTTCGATAAAAAATTATTACGCGTTTTATTTAAAAAATAAAATAAAAAATGTAATATTTTAGATGTATTATTTTTGGGTATAAATAGGAGATAAGATGATAGTTTTAAAAAAGTTTTGGTGAGTTTGTAATTTTTGGGGTGCTCGGTTTTGGACGGCAGAATACGCAGAAGCCATTTTTTGGCTTTTGTTGTGTTCTGCGTGTGCCAAAAATTTGTTCTAAGTGTTGTTTTAATTTTCCTTCTTCTTCATCTTAATTTTCTGTAGGTGTTGTAATTTTTGTTTTAATTTTATGAAGTAATTTAATTTTTCTAGGGTTGCATTTGATCTAAATTTATGATGCTTTTATTTTAATTATTTTTGATAGATTTATAAGACGTTCGATTTGTTCGTTCTATTTTGTGTTTAATGCTTTTTGATTATTTACGAATCTTATCGAAATGATCCGTGACACATGAATAAACTTGGAAGAGGCATTCGTGTGTATATTGCTCGTAAATAGAATGACATGTATAATGAAGGATAGGAATATACCCTAATTGTATATGTGGCCATTTGAAAACTTAAAACGTAATGAATTTCGGTGAATTTAATTCTCATAGAGATATAATGAATTAATTTGACGAGATGTGTTTGTACGGAGCTCGGAAGAGATGTATGAATAAAAATAGAAGTTTTCGGTTGACAAATTAAATGTACAAAAAGATATAAATCAAAAGAAAATAAAATGATTTGAGTTGATTAATTTGGTGAAAAATTGCAATCCTAGATTTCTTTTATTTTGTTTTAACTCTTTTCTTACATTTATTCGAATCAACGAACGTTTTGAATAAAATCAGGTTAAGATAATTTTAGTAATCAACAAATTATAGTTACAAATCTCCGTGGGAATGATACTTTACTTACAAATTTTATTACTTGTGACCGTGTATACTTGCACGTTTTCGTGTGTTGAAAAACACACAACACTATCCCTAATTTTTCTCCTTTTCAGATGATTTAAGCATAAAGTGTGATTATATTTCCCTTCTCTTTGGTTCCTCTAATTTCCTTCCCATTGCCACTTCACAAACTGAAACTTGGAGTACTGACCATAAATGCTAAATCAATCTATAAGTCTTACAAATGAAGTGTTGATTATTCAGAATGAAGCTACTATGCTTTTAGAAGAGTACAAATCTTATAAGGTCAGTAGTAGTGATTCTCCTAACTTAAGGTGCAATGTTGTTGATACAACTCTTAAAGCTTAAGCTATTGGTTGTTGGTACTTTAATAGTGGGTGTTCTCAACACATGACAGAAGATAAGTATTTCTTTACTCATCTTGATAATGTTAAATACAATTCGATTACTTTTGGTGATGGAATAAAGCAATGGTACGTGGAAAAGGTTCAATTAGTGCTATGCGGATTCTTGAGCTCAAGGATGTCCTCTTAGTGCATGGTCTTAAAGAAAACATTATTAGCATTAGTCAAATTTATGATTATAAGTGTTTGGTTAAGTTACTTGAAAGAGTCCACAACCTAATATTCGATCATGGTAAGAAGATGCAGACTCCTAAAAGATTCGTCCCTAACTCGCACAAACAAGGAAATAAACACTTATACAAATCATGCAGTAGAATCCCATATAGTATAAGATCAAAAATCAGATAACTTGAATAACGAATATTACATATCAAATCAGAAAGCCAGTAAACAAATGCTTTCTAATCTAAGTTCATGCTTCAATATGTTGGGATATATACACTACAAACTTAGATTATACTAGCTTAATAATTTATCATGCATAACACTCGATATAACAAAGTAAACCTATATAGAGTCTATATCTATATGGTAACTACTATTACTTCTATCATGCAGGACCTTCATCCAAATTACCTATTGTTGCTCTTCACTTGCTGCTTCCGTAACTGTTTGGTTCAACACTCAAACCCAATTATCTTTCATAGCCAATATCACCCAATGTGGTGTGACTGGTAACTAATGATCAGTAATTGAAAATGTATCAACTCACAACCACACAGGATAAATGATTCACTATTAAAAACCATATACTCACATAGATAAAAACTTTATAACTAAACACAAAAATGACCTACTCTTAAATGTATTCTCTGGAAAATAATTTCAAAAGCAAATAAAATCTTAGAGTGAATTTTGGCAAAGTTTTAGCTCTTTAAAATAATAAGTGAAGATAAGAAAAATGAGTAAGGTATTTATAAGACTCTGAATGCACAGAAACCGTGAGGCAAACATGGTTGATGACATCACTCATGATATCTCTGACATTGACTTATGTGCAGTCATTTTGGAGGTAAACTTGGTAGGATCAAACCTAAAGGATTGGTGGATTAACACTGGTGCAACAAGGAACATATGCTCAGATAAAGGGTTATTCACTACTTTTGAAGCAATGAAAGATGGAGAGAAGCTCTTCGTGGGAAATTCTACGACATTAGCCATTCAAGGGTAAGGCCAAGTCAAATTGAAAATGACATCTAGGAAAGAGCTTACATTAAACAATGTACTATATGTGCCTAACATCCGTAAGAATCTTGTTTCTAGGTCATTACTAAACAAGCATGGCTTTCAGATGGTGTTTGAATCTAACAAGGTCATTATGACAAAAAATGGGATGTTTGTGGGGAAGGGATATATATCTAATGGGTTATTTAAGCTCAATGTAATGACTATAAAAGCTAAGAATATTAATAAGATTAATTCTTCTACTTATATGCTTGAGTCTTTCAACTTATGGCATGGTAGATTAGGTCATGTTAATTATAATACATTGCGTAGACTAATTAACATGGAACACATACCTTCATTCCAAATAAATTCAAAGCATAAGTGTGAGACTTATGTTGAGGCAAAAATGATGAGGTCATCATTTCATTTGATTGAAAGGAATACTGAACCCCTTGACTTAATCCATAGTGATCTATGTGATTTGAAATTTATTCAAATAAGAGGTGGCAATAAGTATTTTATTACTTTTGTTGATAATAGCACGAAATATTGCTATGTGTATTTGCTTAAAAGCAAAGATGAAGCTATAGAGAAATTTATTCTTTATAAAACAGAAGTTGAAAATCAACTCAACAAGAAATCAAGGTACTACGTAGTGATCATGGTGGTGAATATGAGGCATCGTTTGGTGAATTATATGCACAACACAAAGTTATTAATGAAACCACAACGCCTTATTCACCTCAGTAAAATGGAGTTGTTGAACGTAAGAATCATACCTTGAAAGAAATGATGAATGCAATACTATTAAGTTTTGGGTTGCCATAGAACTTGTAGAGGGAAACTATTTTGTCAACTAACTACCTTTTAAATAAGGTACACCAAAAAAAGATACATAAGACACTGTATGAATTATTTAAAGGAAGGGTACCTTCCTATAAATATTTATGAGTGTGAGGGTGTCTTGTAGAAGTGGTTATACCTATACCTAAAAAGGTGAAGATAGATTAAAAAAATAGATTGCATCTTCAATGGATATGCACATAATAATAGTGCTTACCAGTTTCTTGTACATGAGTCAAAGATCCTAGATATACATAAGAACACAATAATGAAATCAAGGAATGCATCGTTTCTTTGAAAATGTATTTCCATGTAAATCTCAAGGAGAATCAAGTTCGTCTAAACGAAAATATGAGACTATGAATGAAGATAGTCAAAATTAAGAACTTGAACAAAAGGTTGAGGTTGAACTCTGACATAGCAAGAGAGCTAGGATAGAAACGTCCTATGGTCCTGAGTTTTTGACCTATTTGCTAGAAAGTGAACCTCAAACCTATGAAGAGGCTGTGAATTCTTCTGAAGGTTCTCAATGACAAGAAGCCATTAACAGTGAAATTGAGTCTATTATGTAAAATTACACTTAGGAACAAGTTGATTTACCTCAAACATATGCATAAATGTTTATTGAATCTGTTTATTTTTATGTAAGTAGATTAAAAACACAAAACCCCAAAATATCGTGACAGGATGTTTAGGATTTAATTTCGTTTTTAAAAGTTTGAATAATAAATTAAAAACCACATACATTCCTCCCTTAGATCGACCTTGGGAGTATACTTATCATTTTATACGAAATGATTCGTGCACTTGCGAGAGTTTTATAAATATTAAAACCAAAGTATTGGCAAGAATTGGTGATGCCGGTTTTCGCTCATCAAGTTTTTGGCGCCGTTGCCATGGAAGGAATAGCGTTTTTAAATTATTTATCAAAATTTTAAAAACATTTTTTTGCTGTAAATAATTGTGAATTTTTTGTTTTAATAAAAATAATAATCAAATTACAAATTTCATAAGAAATAATAATTTTTTTTTGAATAGTAAATAATTTAGAAATTTGAAATTTGAAGTAAAAAAAAATTTTACCGTTCATGAATAGTAAAAAACAATTAAAAACTTTAAAAAAAAATTTTAAGATAAAAAAAAAATAGTGTAAATAGTAAAAAAAATTATCGTTCATGAATAGTAAAAAAAATAAAACTTACTTTTTAATTATCATTTAATTTTAATTTTTAATCTTAATTTATTTATTTTAAATAAAAATAATAATAAAAAAAATATATATAAAAAAATCTATTTTTATTTTTATTTTATTTGCTTTTACCTTTCTCAATTTTATTATACTTTATTTTATTTTATTTTATTTTTATTTTTATTAATATTTTTTTCTTTTCTTTAACTATTTTTTATTTTTCTCTCTTAATTTTCATTTAACTTAATTAACTTAGATTTTTACTTACTTAATTAACTTACCTTTTTAATTAACTTAATTAACTTAGATTTTTAGTTTATTTAACTTAATTAACTTAGCTTTTTAATTAACTTATATTTTTTTTAACTTAACTAACTTAGCTTTTTAATTAACTTGACTTAATTAACTTAGATTTTCTTTTACTTAATTAACTTAAATTTTTACTTAACTTAACTTAATTAACTTAGATTTTTACTTACTTAATTAACTTAACTTTTTAATTAACTTAATTAACTTAGATTTTTAGTTTACTTAACTTAATTAACTTAGCTTTTTAATTAACTTAGATTTTTCATTAACTTAATTAACTTAGATTTTTACTTCACTTAACTTAATTAACTTAGATTTTTACTTAACTGAACTTAATTAACTTAATTTTAATAGCATGATCAGTAAAGATCTAAGGGAGTTATGTCTAAGAGACTAGTTCTTGGAAGCCTTTGTGCCACTAGTCTTTCCTGGAAACGTTGTTCTGTCTAGGAGGATGGTTTTTAAGGAGTCTTTGCCCCACCATTCTTTCCTGGGAGCACTCTTTGTTAATACTGATTATGTTATTTTATCTTTAAAAAACAAAACAAAAATTCTTTGTTTGATCTAGGTACAATTGTGTTTTGATGCCTTAATTATTTGATTTGCACCTAGATGTGGGTTATCTAAAACCCTCAAGCATGCCCCTAGTTTTTGGTACAAAAAATTTTGAAAATCAATAGAGCATGTTTGAAACAGTATAGGTAGACAACCTTGTCTTACTTGTAGGTTTGATTGACTCAATGATGAGAGGACATTGAGTTTACTTAAAATGCAATCCCTAACTTACGTCCTGCTAAGACGTTAAACTAAGCGCTCGATGGGAGGCAACCCATCATTTTAGGTAATTTTCTGTTATTTATTTTATTTACTTAATTTTATTGTTTATTTTAGTTTAATAATTTTTAAATTATTAAAACTAAAAATATTTGTTGAGATATTAGAAATTTACAGCGATCTGTCTGTATACACTTTAATGATGAATATGATGGATGCACCTGCATTTCTCCATTACTACTTACACATTCTCAGGAAATAGGTAATTTTTCTTCTCTTTTCTCTTTATCTTTAATTTACAGTTGTTACATTGAGGACAATGTAAGTTCTAGGTTGGGGGTGGTGAAAAGTTACCATGCTTAATTAGAAAAAAAAAGGTTTAACAATTTAAAAATTAAAAAAAAATTAAATTAAATTAATTTTTTTTCTTTCTTTTTTATGTTCACATTTTCATTTTTTGTGTTTGGTTTTATTTTTGTTTTGTGTGATTTAGTAATTTTTGAAATAAAATAAAATTAAAAAAATATATATATTTTCTCACAAAAAATTATCATTTCTTTAAATCAAATTTAAGTAAATAGTTAAGTTTTTTGTACTGTTAGATTAATTTTTGAAAACATATCATGAAATATTTTGTAATTACTTTTGATAATTAGTTAGTTTTTGTCATAACTAGTATTTCTTGATAAAATGTGGAAATTATATTAAACCAAAAATCGGTGTTTATGATTTTTTTTAGTGGAGACTACCCTTGTGAGATATAATTTGAGCCTAATTTCTTTTATTCAGAGTAAAATATATATATTTTTTCTACTCCAAACACATTTCTTATTTATTCAAATTTTTAGATGATCTCTATAGGTATTAACATTGAATGTATGAATTTTTTCTCATCTTAATAAAGTATCATATATTTTTTATTATTATTTTTGCTTAGATTAAATTATTTGAGTAGAAATTGATAGTATATTCTTATATCTCATTTATGCATGACTCCTACAAAAACAAAAAGACATATATGGGGTTACATAAACCAAGATCAAATAGAAAAGCCACAAAATTAACCACTCACCAAAATCCTAAAAAAATGTACAATCTGTACATGGGTTGACTCTAAAAAAATACATATATTGAAAAATATCTACAGAAAAAAAATAGAGAGATAATATATATATATATATAGTATCATCTACATACTATGACCCACATTCCCTACAAAGTTGTGAGTACATGCTAATTACAAAAGAAAGATATAGGAAGTAATTTCCTAAAAAGTCATTGCAATTTCTTCATTTGTAAAAAGCATATATCTTGAAATTCTTTCTTAATGAGTTTGATTTATGCATGAAAATAATTTTTATATATGATATCTTTATAATTTATACATTCGATTCCTTTCATGAGATCAATGTTAAAATAACACTTTGAGCCTTTATTCGTTATACATATGCAAACATATTAGTTCATTTCTATACATAAACTCTTTCGTATATAAATTAGTATGAGTGTTTCAACCCATAGGATTCAGTGTTTTGAAAGTATTGACTTGTGAGAAATAGAGTCGAAGCGAATTCTGATTCATGACACTGAAATTGGGTAAAATTAAATTGATACATTTTTGATATGAAATATGAAAATTATTTTAGACTAATTATTATAATAAATCATGATTGTTTAAAAAGATTAAAATAACTTATGCTTGAGATTTTAATTATGATCTTAAAGGAGATTAAAAAGTATGAGACATTTTTGTGATATGTTGTTTTCTTTTATTATTCAGAGTTAATTTTTGATTTTGTTATAATTTTAGTTTTTAAGTTGATTATTTTTATTTCTTTTGATTTTTACATTTAGTTTAATGTTTGTGGGTATCATTACTGAAAACCCTCACGAGACTCAAACTCGTCCACTAGGGCAACCTAGGGGTTTAAAGGCTTGTTGCATAGGCTAAATGCAACCGTTTCAATCCACGAAAGTGATTTAGGATAGTTTAATTTTTAGTTTTTATCGCTTCTCTTGCTAAGGGACTAGCAAGAAGCTGGTTGGGGGTTGTGATGAGTGCTCAAAAAGCAATAAAATTACCATGATTTTATGCATATTAATTGATTAAATATATATATATTTATATGTTTTATCATATATTTATATAAATTTGTCTTTTTCGGAATCACGGGTATTTTTATTATTTTTCAGGTATTTTGGCTTAAAAACGTAACTTAAAGACTCAAAGAGGAATACTGGAAGCAATACTGGAAGCAATACATCACAAATATATTAATAAATAAATAGGGAAAGGTCAACAAATATGGAAAAATTGGACAAAATGGGTTAAAAAGGTCAAAAATGTCAAAAATGAGAAAATCGCGCCGCCACGTCGCGCAGCTGCCCAGCCGCGTGCTGTTACTGTTCACGAGCGCGCCGATGCCTATTTTGCCCCATTTTTGCGCGCAGCCACCCCCATGACGTCATGCTGACGTCATCAATGACCTCAGCAATTGCACTCCGCGTTTTCACCATTTTTTATCATTTTTTCACTCACTTTTTCTCTCCATCCTCACCTATAAATACCCCTTTCCCTTCACTTCTAAACACACCTAAAAACCATTTTTCTCTTCTCTTTCTTTCTCTCTTTTCTTAGATTTTTTAGTTTTTCTTTATTTTTCTTAGTTTTTAGCTTTTCTTAGTTAATTTCTCTTCGTTTTAGAGTTCTTCCCTTTTTGGGAAGAACGAGTTATGTTTTTGTAATTTCTTAGCTTTTGATTCAATAAATGAGAGTGCAAATTCCGCTTGGAGGTTTTCCAACTACGTGAATAGCATCGAAGTTCTGTAAGGATTTTATTTTCTTTACAGTTATTTTTTATGCTTTATTCTTACATGTTATATTTAATTTGTCTATGATTAAATTTAACTCTGCTGGCTGTTTATAATCATGATGTAATAATAACGTTGTTATGCTTGCAAATATTAAATAGGTGAAAATATCTAAAATGAATTGATTTTGTTTTTATTCAAGATTTTATATTAAGAATGTTAGAGAGAAATATATTATTTTTCATTACAAACTTAAACCTGAAAATTAGATTTTAAGGTTTAGTTATCCGGTCTGATTTAGAGTAGTGCTCTTTTATTTGTTGGTACAATCGCCCGGTAGTAAGAGTGAAGCTCTATTTCAAATTTTTTTATAAGAATTATTATCTGAAAATGTATTGACAACATGTTTTAAATAAAAAATAAATTAACTAATAAAATTTAAAAAATAAATAAATAAAATTTAAACTTTATTTTATTTAAATAAATAAATAAATAATAAAAAATTTGAAAAAATTAAAAATTTATTTAATTATTTTCTTTTAAAAAAGAATTAACTTTATTTTATTATTTTATTTTAAAATAAAAAATAAAAAAATAAGTTAGGATTTAACTTGTTTTGTTTTGTGCTTTGTAGTAAATACTATGTAAATTTTCTCTAAATTTTTGTGTGGTTATTTTATTATTTTTCTTGACACATGTTTTAAATTTACGCTTTCAATAGTGTATGCGTGGTAGGTGATCTTTAGAAAAACCCTTACACCATATGTAAATAATATTCGTAAAATTAAGCAAGTGTCCACAAGGCTAGATTCTAACCATGAGTCTATTTTTGAGCCAAACATAGAACCAAGCTAATATCCTTTATTGCAAGACCAGTGATTGGCATGACAATTTTCGTTATCCAGCTGGGAGAGGCTGCTCGGAATTAGGAATTGAAAAATATTCATTTTTCTATGTTTCCTTCCTTTTATGGGTTGCCTAATGAAGATTATCTTTCCTTCATTAGAATGAGATGTTTTCCCTACACCTTAAAGGACAAGGCCAAAGCTTGGTTGATGTCACTTCCCATAGGTTTTCTGATGACATGGGAGAACATTTATAATAAATTCATGAGAAAATTCTATTCTCACCAAAAAACATCAGAGTTGAGAGGAATGCTTGCTACTTTCTCTCAGATGGAAGGAGAACCATTCCATGAAGCTTGAGATAGGTTCAAAATGTTTCTCACTCAATACCCCCATCACAGCTTTCCTCTGTAGTTGCAGAATCAATTCTTTTACGATTAACTTACGCAACAATGCCAGTTCATTGTCGACAACGCTGTAGGAGGAGCAATGAGAGAAAAGACTGCCTCAGAGACGTACAACCACTTTGAGATGTTGGATGTTGTTTCCCAACAAAAAATCTCACGAGTGAGAAAAGCTGGAGTTCATGAAATTGATTCCAACAATGAAGTTCAAAAAAAACTTGTTCAATTGACCAAACAAGTTTCCCTTCTCACTACGCAAACCAGCACCAATAATGAACATTATGGTTTGTATAGCAACATGGGACATGGTACTGAAGCCTGTCCATATCAAGGAGAAATAACAGTTGAACCTGAACAGGTTAATGTATTGGGAGCATATCAACAGAGACCAAGGTTTGACCCCAATTCAAATACCTACAATCCTGGGTGGAGAAATCATCTGAACTTCTCCTGGAGGCAAAACAACCCTCATTTCGCTCAAAGCTCAAATTAGCCAGGCCAGCAATTCTACCAGCTTATTCCAAGAAGCATTCCTAATAAATCAACCCTGAAGGACAACTTGAATTCTTTTATTCAAGTTTGTAGAGATAACCAATCTAAAACCAATCAACGGTTGGACTTTGTGGAAGTTTCTATCAAAAAGATGGAAGTTCAAGTAGAACATTTAGTTGAACATTTGCAAAAACAAAGCAAAGACTAACTGAATGGTCAAATGGGATAAAATAAATTCAATGAAGAGGAGACATTGAGTTTGTCATTCTGCAATCTCCAAGCAACGTCTTACTAGAAAACGATAAATTTTAGTTCTACGTGGGATGTCACCCATTATTGTATTTTCCTTTGTTTTAGTTTATTAATGTGTGTAATAAAATTCAAATGAAATAAATTCGTTTGTTTCAAAAAAAAAATTGTGTCAATTCTTTAAAATTATCATTGAAAAAAATTTAACTTAGATTTTCTCTTTACTTAATTAAATCAGATTTTCATTCTAACAAAAATAAAATGTACAAAAAAAAAAAAATAGGTTTCTTGCACCTTTCTGCTTTAAGCCTATACATTTTGTTAAGTGAGAAATCTTTCTTAGAGATATCTATTATTTTTTAAGAGCTAAATGTTGATACACAATAGAAGGATGGTCAATTTCAACTACAAATAGCCATGAGAGATGCTGAAGATAGGCGGAAAATGATGAAAGACTATGCACTACCAATCATTGGCAAGGTAACTTCCGACATACAATTACAAGAGGCTATAAGGAATTATAAATTGAAAAAGATTTATTATTCTTTGTTACCTTCCTTTTACGGTGTCCCTAATGAAGACCCTTTGCATTTCATTCGAGAATTCTATGCTATTGTCCAAACCTTTCCACTACATGCAATTAATGAAGATCAACTTAGAATGAGGTTTTTTCCTTACACACTCAAGGATAAAAGCTTGGTCATGGTTCATTACTCTACAGTCGGGTTCTCTAAAAACTTGGGAGGTAGTATATGAAATGTTTATGGGTAGGTTCTATTCCCATCAAAAGACTGTTGATCTAAGGACGAAGATAACAACATTTTCTCAAATGTATGAAGAGTCCTTTCATGAAGCTTGGGAACGATTCAAACTCCTTTTCATTCAATTTCATAATCATAGCCTTCCATTACAACTACAGAACCAATTCTTTTATGATGGATTGACACTGCAGAGTCAATACATAGTTGATAATGCTGCTGGAGGTGCTATGGGAGAAAAAACTACAGAGGAAACCTATAATCTTTATGAGTTGTTGGGTTCTAATTCTCAACAAAGAAGTGTTAGAATGAGAGCAAAAAGTCAATGAATTTGGCTCCGATAATGAGATGACCTTGCAACTTACTGAATTGACTAAGCAAGTGCAACTTCTCACTACCCACCGAATGCCAAATCAAGAGGTGTATGAAGTGTGTTTTTCAATTGGGAATGGTACTCATAATTGTTCAAATACTTGTGATTCTAGTGTCGATTCCATGGAGGAAGTCAAATCCTTTCAAAGGTATCATCCAAACACCTATAATCATCCTAACCATCATTTGAAACAAAACTATTACCTAGCCTACACCCAATGTCCAACACTAAGGTCGAATACAAACCACCCTTACCCACCAAGCCAATCTTTTAAGCCAACCTTAGAGGATAGCTTGAATGTTTTTATTCAAGTTAGTCGGGACAAAAAATTGATGAATAATAAAAGGTTGACCACCATAGAGGCTTCAATTAAAAGGATTGAATCTAAAGTTAGGCAACTAGCTGAACAAATGCAAAAGAAAGAACCAGCAAAGTTGCTCAGTCAACCAGAACAAGCAAAAGATGTAAGAACCATTCGAAGTGGTAAGGTAGTCAATACCAGTTTACCTGAAATCTCTAATGATCTACCTAGTAGTTCAGGGTAACAAAGAAAGCGATATTCTAGTCTCACAAAAAAGAGAAACAAGGGTTAAACTTAACAAGCCTTCTAAAAAACACATTGGGGAGTCATTTGACATCCTCAAAATTCAAAAGACAACAGAACCACATCAGTTGCAAGTACCTTTTCCACACCGATTAAAAGAATCCAAACAAGATAAACAATTCTATGAACTTTTTAATATTCTCTCTAAAGTAAATATCAATTTACCATTATTAGAAGTGATCGTGAATGTGCCCTCATATGCTAAGTTTTTCAAAGAGTTGAACACTAAGAAAATGAGGTATGAACTGAATGGACAAGTAGTAGTATTAGAAATTTCTAGCATTGTACTTCAGTACAAACTACCCCTAAGTTGAAAGACCCTGGAAGTTTTATTATAAACATAACTATAAGGGATAGGAAGGTTGCTAAAGCAATGCTTGATTTAGATGTTAGTATAAATTTGATGCCCTAATCTATATTCTTACAACTCAATTTAGGAGATTTAAAACCCACAACTATGTCTCTTCAACTTGTAGATAGATCTCTTAAGTATCCAAAGGGAATAGTTGAGGATGTGTTGGTACAAGTAGACAAACTGATAATACCTGTTGACTTTGTGGTTCTGGATATGCAAGAAAATCCATCATTGGACAGAGAGCACACAATACTGCTTGGTAGACCATTTATGGCAACTACTAAAACTATTATTGATGTCCAAGATGGAAATTTGACAATGATAGTTTTAGGAAAGACTGTTCATTTAAATTTTTTTGATTCTTCACCTTTTCCTTCTATTTCTGCCATCGATGAAATATTCGATGTTGACCCTTTGGATAATCTTGTCCAAAGCACCTTTTCCCGAACCAGAATAGAAGACAAGCTTGAAACTGTTCTTACACTTGATGAGGTCGAAGAAGATTTAGATGAGGAAATTAAAGGGTACCTTGAACAACTAGACAATGATGATGTAATGACAAAATCTAATACACTTTTAAATCTACCCATTTCTTTATCTAGTAAAAAGGCCAATCCACTTGAACTTGAACTCAAAGACTTACCTGAGCACTTAAAATATGTGTTTTTGGGAGAAGGATAAACTTATCTAGTGATAATTTCTTCAAACTTGACCAAAACCCAAGAAAAGGAACTTATCAAAGTGCTTAAACAGTTTAAGAAAGCTATAGGCTCGAGTATCGGTGATATAAGAGGCATTAGTCCTACAATGTGTATGCACAAGATCAACTTGGAGGATGGTGCTAAACCTGTATGAGAGGCCCAAAGAAGACTAAACCCAAATATGCAAGAGGTAGTTAAGAAAGAAATTCGTAAATTGTTAGAAGAAGGAATTATCTATCCTATTACGGATAGTAAGTGTGTTAGTCCAATGTATGCGGTACCTAAGAAATCTGAGATAACAGTTGTTAAAAATGACAAAAGTGAATTAGTGCTCACTAGAATAATCACTGGATGGAGAATGTGTATATATTTTAGGAAACTAAATTTATATACTAAAAAGGATCACTTTTCTCTTCCATTCATTGATCAAATGTTGGAAAGATTAGCTAGGCACCAATTTTACTATTTTCTAGACGGATTATCTGGATATTATCAAGTACCCATAGCACTAAGAGATCAGTAAAAGACCACATTTACATGTCCTTTGGGAAATTTGCTTTTCGAAGAATGCCATTTGGGTTATGCAATGCCCCTGCCACTTTCCAGAGATGCATGATATCTATTTTCTCGAGCATGGTGGAAAAATTCATTGAGATTTTCATGGATTATTTCTCTGTCTTTGGTAACTCATTTGATGATTGCTTACATAAATTGACTTTGGTTTTAGAAAGATGCATTGAATGCAATCTCACCCTTAGTTGGGAGAAAAGTCATTTTATGGTTCAATAAGGGATAGTTTTAGGACATATAATTTCAAACAAGGGTATTGAAGTTGATAAGACAAAATTTGAATTGATTTCCAAACTACCTCCACCTACATTTGTGAAGGGGATAAGATGCTTCTTAGGACATGTAGGATTTTACAGACAATTTATTAAAGATTTCTCTAAAATAAGTTGTCCCTTATGTAACTTACTTTCAAAAGATGTTTATTTTAATTTCAACAATGACTATCTTATTGCCTTTAATACCTTGAAAGAGAAACTAACATCTAGCCCTGTTATTATGGCACCAAATTGGTCTTTACCCTTTGAAATAATGTGTGATGCTTATGATTATGCTATCAGAGCAGTCTTGGGACAAATAGTGAATAAGTGTTTACATGTCATCTACTATGCTAGCAAAACACTCAATGCTGCCCAAATGAATTATACCACCACTGAAAAGGAATTCTTGGCTATAATGTTTTCTTTAGACAAATTTAGGTCTTATTTAGTAGGATCTAAAGTGATTGTGCATTCTGATCATGCTACTTTAAGATACCTATTAATTAAACCAAATGATTGTGCATTCTAGAAATAAAAGGATAAGAAAGGCAGTGAAAACTTAGTAGATGACCATTTGTCTAGGTTGATTTCTAACTTCAATTCTCTTAAAGATGAGAGTAATGAAGAAATAGTTGAAACCTTTCCTGATGAACAGTTATTTTCAATAGGTCTGAACCCATGGTATGTTGATATTGTAAACTATCTTGCCACTGGTATTTTGCAACCTAACACTTCATATTAGGACAAGAAAAGGTTTTTTAAAACTATTAAGGGCTATTTATGGGATGACCCTTATTTATACAAGATTGGTCAAGATCAAGTCATCAAGAGATGTATACATGAAGAAGAACACAAGAGCATTCTAACTTTTTGTCACAAACTTCATTATGGGGGCCATTTTGGTGGTGAAAAGACAATCTATAAGGTATTACAGTCTGGATTTTTTTGGCCCACTCTTTTTAAAGATGCTCATATGTTTTGTGCACAATGTGATAGATGTCAAAGAACATGAAACATAAGCAAAAGAGATGAAATGCTTTTGACATCTAATTTAGTTGTTGAACTCTTTGATGTATGTGAGATTAACTTTATGGGTCCTTTTCCCCCATCCAATGGTTTTCAATATATTTTGGTTGTTGTGGATTATGTATCCAAGTGGGTAGAAGCTATCCCTACTAAAACCAATGATGCTAATGTTGTTGTTCAATTCTTGAAGGATTTAATATTCAGTAGGTTCGGAACGCCTAGAGCTATAATAAGTGATGGAGGTAGCCATTTTTGTAACAAGATCTTTGATGGAGTACTAAACAAGTACAATATCACACATAAAGTAGTTACTTCATATCATCCTCAAACTTCTGGTTTAGTGGAAGTAAGTAATAGGAAAATTAAGGGAATATTGGAACGCACTGTGTGTCCTTCAAGGAAGGATTGAGCATTTAAGTTAAATTTAATTTAATGTGCTAGTATTATATTAATTTTTAATTATTTTTTAAACTAAGTATATTTTCAAAAAGATATTTAAAATTGAGACTTGTTGAAATGGTGGAAAAATTAATGCATAATTATAACATATGATTATTCTTTGAAATTACCCAAAATCGATATGAGATAGTCATGGTAACAATTTATATGGATTGTTTGTTTCATGTTTGTTCGTGGAATAAGTATTTGTATTTATATTATATATTTCAAATTCATACATTTTTTATTAGTATGAAAAATTAAATTATTTTTAAGTAATTTTTTATTTATAATAATAAGAGGATTCAATATTTTTTTTAAGTAAAAACTGTTTAGTAGTTAATTTTAATTTAAAAAAAATTCGTGTTGTATTGAAACTGATATTTTGAATTGCTATGCAGATTATCGCCCCTATTCATAATTGTAAAAAAAATTAAACATTCATAATATTTTATAATCTTTACCATACATACCATCATAATTTATGAATTAACTTGTACGATCTCCTAAACTAAATTGCA
The DNA here is from genome assembly GCA_037013495.1 of Hippophae tibetana. Classification (NCBI taxonomy): domain Eukaryota; kingdom Viridiplantae; phylum Streptophyta; class Magnoliopsida; order Rosales; family Elaeagnaceae; genus Hippophae; species Hippophae tibetana. The sequence goes on along the minus strand of CM072807.1, from coordinate 67,233,600 downwards.
TATGAAAAATTTAAAAACTAAAACATTATTTCACAAAATATTAAAAGCAAAAAAATTTGGAAAACTTAAGATATGTTATTATAATTATATTTTATTATATCTTTATTTAAAAATAAACTATATAATTTAAAAATATTTATAAATTTTATACAATTTAATGTTGGGTTTCATAAATTACTAAAAAAATGAGATATAGAGGAGATTTTTACCAAAATCGATGTACTCAAAAAAATTTCCAATAACTTTATAACTGTTTTACACGTTTTCTTACATAGCACGGTAGACAAAAGCAAAAATTATATACGGTTCAGTTATATAAATGAATTAATTATTTAAATACTTTTACTTTTAAATTTTTTTCATAAAAAATATATCTTTATTTTTTACTATATTAAATATATATATATTTATATTATTAAAAAATAAATATATTTAAAAAAAAATTAAAGGTAAAACTCAAAAAAAATTTCCCATATAATTAAATAAACTGTATACCCATTGAGATTTGCCCTTCTTCTTTCACCAATATATTTTCTCAAACTCGTAATCCCATTGTTGTTGTTGTTGTTGTTGTGTTTAAGTACACTTATTCTTCAATTCGTTGGCTAAGGTACGATCATCGGTTCTATGAATCTTTTAATTTGAATAACACAATTTTTATGATGATATTATTATTATTATTATTATTTATTCAATTTTAACACCCGTAGATTTGTTTTTCGCTTGTATTTCTTATTTACGCATGTAAATTTTACAAATCACTGAGTATATCCATCCTTTTGTAAGAGCTATATGTTTTTTCCGAACTTTCTGGATCGAGAGAACAACTTTATTTTTCCAGAGAAGCAATTTTGAACATGGAGTTTCGGTTCATAATGATACGCGTATTATCTGTTTGATGAAATGTAAATTCTGGGAAATTGGCTAAAAGGTTACCTGGGTTTATTAGGCGATTAGAACTTGTTTTGCTTGTGAGTCGCACATGGCCGAACTAAATTTGAAGTATGTCAAAATGATCCACATGAAGGTTGAAAAGTAAGTCTATATTTGGTCATGGTTTGTATCCCGGTTGAGCAACTGACATGGGTCCTCGTATAACATAAATATCTCACTAGTCCTCTTTTAGTGTTTGGACACTCCAATTTTTTTTTAATAAAGTTCAGTCAATTAGCTTCCAAAGTTGGGAGGGGAGGGGATGTGATTGGTGGGGTTCAACTCTGCTTCCTCTACTTTGAGAGGGACCAACTGAGCTATCAGGTGATTTTGTTTGACATTCCAAGTTGCCTGGCCGAAAATTTTAACTTTATATTTTTGAGGTTACTGATCTAAAATTTCCTTGTGCAGTAGTTGTTTGAACTGTTATCATGAAGATAAATGATCTCTAATCAATAATTAGTAGGAAATTTTTGAGGTTCAGTTTCTCTAGGCACTCATGATTAACTATATTCTTATACATTTACATTCTAACAAGAGTCTAGATGACTTTGCATAAGTACTTAAAAAGTAGAGAACACCTAATACTGTTACCTTCAGTCTAGGTTTTCCCTTGTTCAGAAACTGCAAATGGATTCTGCTTTTCGAGGACAAGGAGGCATTCAAATGCTGCTTACAGTAGAGCAGGAAGCTCAAAAAATTGTTTCTGACGCTAGAAGCAGTAAGAATTAACGTTCCTCAAAAGTTTCATGAATTTGTCACTTGTATATACCCTAATTAGGTCTTAACTTTGATTAATCTTTATTCTATTTCAATTTTTTTTCTCATGGATTATGGATCGTCTATGTGTTAATTCTACAATATATCTACAGTGAAGATATCAAGATTGAAGCAGGCTAAAATTGAAGCTGAGAGAGATGTGGCAAATCATCGCTCTCAGTTGGAATCTGAGTTCCTAAAGAAAGTATCCGATGTAATTGTCATCAATTTTAGGTGTTTTTACTAGTATCAGTATTGCAATTACGTAGTTTCAATTGATTTCTTTATATTACTTTAATCATTGTAGAGTAGCTCTGGTTTGTATTCAAAGCGGCTTGAGGAGGAAATAAAATCAAAGATTCAAGACTTGAAAAACTCAGCAGAAACAGTCACCTCTGATACTGTGGACATGCTTATCAAGTATGTTACGACTATATGAAATTGAGCTGCATGGAGGTGAGTACAAATTAGTTATTGTTCATCTACTGTTCGCATGTATTCTATGTTTGTGTGCATCTAAACAAAGTATATATCGTAGGTTAAACGATACAAATAGACCATATATGTGCTTTAATGTAAAGAGTGATACTTTTTCTGCTAGAGCTTGTATAGACAATTGTGGTCTGATTAATCTGCCCGACCTCAGCCTTCAAATTTTAAACCAAATGTCCATCCTTTTGATCCTCTCCATCGAATCCTTCTCAAAATCCAACTAATAGGCTTTTATGTAGCTGATTTCTGCTGGTATTTGGGGTTTCAGTTTTATTTCCAGTTGATTTGAGATTTGTCCCTATGGCGTCTTCATTTGGTTACTTGAATCTCTTGGACCACAAACAAGTGCGATAGTAGAAGAAACCAAAAAAATTGATACTGCCGAGGCATATGTGTATACTATTTTTGTGCCACAGAAAAAGAGTTTGGGGGGAGGTAATACTCTTTTTCTAATGAGTATTCTACATGAAGTGATTAGCAGAAAAAAAGTATTCTACATGAAGTCCGTTGTGAGTTCTAATTTCATTGTTATCCTATGTGTTTGTGTGAGTTGTGATTGTAAATAGTAGTGTTGTTTTGTTTTGGTCTCCTTACTCTATTTTGATTTGGATCCTAGTGTTTGAGTCGTATAAATTTGACTCCTTGTCCAACTGCACAAGTCGGGCTACCATAGGAGTAATTGAACATGTTTTCCTCAAAACGTTGAAATGTCTTAGTCTTCTGAGTGAGACCAACCGGCGATAGAGGAGAAGGGGCAGGCAACACGTTTATAAGAATTTTTTTGGGTAATCTTGACGAGTAAGATGACATAGTTACATTGTGTTAGTTTCATGGGTAAATATATCAGTAACATCCCCAAAGTTTATCCTAATAGCTTATTAATCTTAAGTTTGAAAATAATATCAATAGTCCATTCCCATAATGAAGGTTCAAAAAATTCTTAAGCATAAGGTTTAAATTATAATAATATTTATTATTTAGATTTAAATAGCCATAAAATTAATCATTTAATAATATAAAAGATTTACTAAATTCATAAAATAAAATGAAAAAAAAGAAGTAACTCTTAAAAATGGAGCTAATAAGTTAGAAACATCTCCCTGCCTCCATCATCCCTTGCTCTGTTCGTATAGGAAAATGAAAGGAAGGATTCAAGGTTTGTTTGTTGGTAACAGTGTCCAAGTTCCATCATGGAGCTTAATTGTAAAGCTTATCAGTGGACTCAGCAAGGAGAGGGATATATCGTTCTCAATATTTTCCTTTTTCCCATTGCTTTGTTATTTCAAAGTTTTGTAATGTTTTTATATTTATTTTTGACATCATCAATTTTTATTTTTATTTATTTATTTTTTTGCTTTATTATTCTATAGTATCATTTGGTTGAAAGTGAGACTTCTTTGATTAAATCATATTGAAGGGTACTTGATATAAAATGAAACTATTGACACCTTATTCATATTTTAGTGATTTTAATGATATTTACCCTTAGTTTCATAGTGTTTGAGGGTTATGGGAAGGAGTTGTATTGTTCTCTCTAATTGTGCTGCTATCAGTGATAGTTTATTTCCTACTAATCCCGTTAATATTCTAGTCCATAACTTCTTTTCTTTTTTTGGTAAACTAACAATAATGATATTTAGCGATTATAGCTCAATAGCATACTTGGGTATGTGCATGGTCTATGGTCTGGAGTTCGAGTCTCAGTTATTATGAGTAGTGTAGTAGTAATTTTAAAAAAATACTAATAATGATATTTGATTATGTATACTAAGCATTCTTTTTCCCCCCTTCCATATTCAGTTGCATGCAGTTGATGTAGATGCTTATGAAGAAAGAAGCTGAATAAAGGAGTATTCAACTGTGCTGAAAGTCCAAATTTTTTGATTTTTCATATTTTTATATTGACATTTTGTTTTGTGTCTATGGCAAGCAGGATCAAGATAGTTTTCATTGTTCATTGATTTAATGCTCAAAGTGATCTTGATAGTACTTTGAATAAAAAAATGTTTATTCTTTTGGGCAAGTGGTCAAAGTTTGACAATTTGATTTCTCGCTCCCTCGAGTTTTCTAAGGGTGATGTATTCTCGAATTCACTTTGATTTGTGTTTAATGGATATTTTATTCATTCTGCACATTTAAATCACTTTATAAAAATAGAACACTTTAATTACTTTTTAAATAATAAAAATTATTTTATTAATAAAAAATTATGATATAATAATAAAGTAAATTTAATGTAGATAAAATTGTTATTTTATTTTAATAGTTTTAAATTGAATTTTAACAATATAATTTTTTTTGTGTTTTAGGTCAACTATTTCTATAAATTTTATATTTTATGAAATTTTATATTTTTCTTCTTTTAGATATTTTTCAATAGTGTTTTGTGTAGGTATAGTTTTTAAATCAAAATTATAGATTTTATAATATCATAAATAGTAATTATATAGTTCAAAAAATTATAAAGTTAATAACGTTGGAAGATGAATTTTTTTCAATCCATTATTGTAAAATACACAAAGATAGTGTATCTGTTACTCCAGCTTAGTATACCGTTTAGTTAGTGATATAAATGATTAACGTATTTTATTTTTATTAAGAGACTTACTTTCAACACGTGAAAGTAAAGTAATTAAAGTTTTTTAATAACACAAATAAAATGATTATTAAGATAATTACTTTTTTTTTTGTTTAAAGTATGTAAACAAACAAACAGTCAGTGACTCTTGAATTTTTATTAGGATTTATAATTATAAATTAAGTGTATTGATTATAACGATACATGATTGATCTGAAAAATCGGCGACGGTGGTTTTGATATGAAAAATCAAAGAGAGGGAGGGGGAAGTAGAGGATTTTGTCATATTATTTTCTTATTTATGGTTGAATACATTGGGTGTTTGGTTTTCTAAATTGGAAAAACCTCCCTATTCAAGCAAATGCAAATATGGCATATTAGTGAAAAATATCGTACGTCATATATGGAATCAATTTTTAAGGAAAAGAGAAGGTGACATGAAAATTAATTTTTAAAATATAAAATGAAATTGAAAATATTAATAAGAGGTGACAGCCAATGATAGAAGGGTACACAGTAGCTGTAGGATCAAGATTCAGAGGACAATGGGGATGGAATGGTTATTTTGACCACTTACTTTTATATAAAAAAAAAAAGATGAAAAAAGTTTGAGATGTAGACAAATCAACTTTATTTAATATAAATAAGAGGTATATAATATTTGATTGTAAGTCATAATATTCCCAAATAATTCTAAAATAAATGAATATAAATACAAAAAGTTAGGTTTTGGGTATAAATTTAACATATTTGAATTAAATTATTTACTTGTGCAAATAATTAATAGGAAAAAGGTCAATAAAATCCTTTTGTTTAGTTTAGTCTCTTTTATCTAATTTTTTATTACATATAACTGTATAGTATATATTATATAAATATATTTTTATTTTTAGATAGACATATATATATAATGAAGTAATTTTTAATTAAAAAATTGGTTAATTTTTTTTATCAAATTTAAAATTAAATTTTTATTATTTAGTATATTAATATTAGATTATGAAAATTTTGTTTAAAATTTATTTAATTTTAAAAACAAAAATTAATGTATACTCTCAAAAATTATTTATAAATTACATATTAATTTAAATATATTTTTTAAAATAAATAATTTTAATAATATAGTTACATTACATGTACTAAACCGTAAATAACTAGCTTTGTACTAGTAAATATGTGTAAATTTTATATCCATCTAACATATATTTATCCGATCACTTGGTATACCTAGCTTTGTAATAGTAAATATGTGGAAATTTTATGTCCCACCTAACATATATTTATCCTACCACTTGACATTTTTTTTTTGAAAATCGATAAACTATTAATTCATGTTAATAATCAAACCTTATTAATAAATTTTTTCAATAAATAATTTTTTTTAAAGAGTACGATGTATTTCCCATATATATTCATTAAGTGTGTATCATGCTAGTATAAATTGACCTAACATTCCTCCTCCTTCATCTTCAGGAAAATGAACAATATTCTTTTTAGGTTTAGTAGCTAATTATTAATATATAAGTTACTATTAGCAAAACTTTGATGATCTTACTGTTGGTCCTTTTCACCTCTTAATTGAATAGAATGAAAGGAAAAGGAAATTCATCTTGTTGGAAAATATTATCTTAAGCAATCTAAGAATCCTTATATATATAAAAGGTATCTCATTTGTTTTCCTAAGAGAGTCGTAGTCACACGTTCAAATCAAACTTAAACTCAAATATATGACTTAATCTAAATCTTCCTCCAATTTCTTTGTTGACTATATATATATAATAATGTTCTCCTCTAGCTTTTTATTTTAGGGTTTTAGGAAGTGGTCAGTATATATTTCTCTACTCTGTTTTTGGTCAAGTAGTTTATCATGTATATGTGTATGTTCTGTTGATAACATTTACTTTGAAAAAAGGAAAGAGAAAATATTAAAATGTTTGTACAATTTCTTTAGCAGATACATAAACAACCATTAATTACAATTGCTATATTCATCATTCTCTAGTTTGTTCTTGATGCTTTTGTTATCATTTACTGATATTTTATTATAATATTAATTTGACAGGCTTGTTGTATATATTAGTTATTTTTTTAACTTAAAAGAATGTATTGATATTAAGCAAAAATAAATTCAGAATAGAAAATTATCTCTTATATTTCTTATTCTCACGTAATGGTACAAAGAAATTAATATAATTTCAATTAATGTGCAACGTTAAAATAAAATTTGTCATTATTATGTCAACATCATTGTGCCACACAAATGATTACATTTGAAACATAATCATTAATCATTTGCATGGTTCATGTATAATAATTCTTCATTTCTTTCTCAAGTTAGAGTTTAATGAATATCATACAAACTCAACTTGAACATTAACGTGCTAAATTGAGGAGTTGATAAAGATTTGGTGAACATGTCTGCTACTTTTTCTTGTGAGGATACATGTTGCGGTTCAATGAAACCTTTTTTGAAATGATTTCTAACCAAGTGACAATCAATATCCAGGCACTTCGTTCTTTCATAGAGCACTGGATTTTTTGTGATGTAAATGGTAGCTTTGTTGTCACATCAGAGTGAGATAATAGTATTAAAATCAATTTTGAAGTCTTTCAAAATATATGAAATCTATTGTACCTCACAGATTGTTACAGCTAAGCTATGATATTCTGCTTTAGCAGAAGATTGAGAAACAATAGTATGCTTCTTAGTTTTTTAGGAGATGAGAGCTGGACCTAAGAAGATGCAAAAACTTGTTAAAGACTTTCTAGTGTCAAGACATGATTCCCAATCAATATCACTGTAAGCTTGCAAATGAAGACCATTATAGCTAGGATAAAATAACCCTTTGGATGGGCATCCTTTTAGGTATCTTAGTAAATGCATGGCTGCATCCCAATGAGTCTTGTAAGGAGTATTGACAAACTGACTCAATTGTTGTATATGATAGCTTATATCTGGTCGACTAATGTTCAAATACAACAACCTCCCAATTAAACGCCTGTATTTCTCTGGCTCAAGAAGAAGATAGCCCTTTTCAGTAACCAATTTATGACCTTTGGAAAAGGTTTCTTTGTTGGTTTAGCCCAAAGAAGACCTAAATTAGAAAGAATATCTAACATATATTTTCATTGGTTTATAATAGTTCCAGAAGGCTTTCTTACTATTTCTAATCCAAGAAAATATTTTGCATAACCAAGATCTTTAATAGTGAATTGATGATCTAAATGTTTCTTAACTAATTCGATCTCCTTCTCTGAAGTTCCTGTTAGAAGAACATCATCTACATAAATGAGCAAAGTTGTAAAAGAAGATTCAATTTCTTTGATAAATAAACAGTTATCATGAGCTGATTGTGTGAATCCAAAACAAGTTATTTTCTTATAGAATTCGACATTCCACTATCTTGAGGCTTGCTTGAGTCCATAGAGTGATCTTTTCAATTTGCAAACTTGATTCATTTTAGCCTTATTGTATCCTTTAGGTGGTAACATATAGACATCTTCATTCAAGAAGCCATGTAGGAAAACATTTTTTATATATAATTGACGAATTGGCCACCCTTTAGAAGTCACAACAACAAGTAGAATTCGAACCGTAACAATTTTGGCTATAGGAGAAAAACTTTCAAAATAATCAATTTCTTCAATTTGATTAAACCCCTTTGCAACCAATCTTGTCTTATGTCTATCCATACTTCCATCAAGTTTTAGCTTCATTTTATAAACCCATTTTGATCCTATTTCTTTTTTACCTTCACGTAAGTATGCTAACTCCCATGTATTATTCTTTTTAAGAGAATTCAGCTCTTGATTCATGGCTTCTATCCATTCTGCACTAGTACTAGCTTGTTTGTAAGAACTTGTTTCTTGAATATTGGACATATTTCCAAAAAGAACATGTAAGCATCATAAAATATAAAAGATTTTGTAAGAGGGAAGGTTTGTGAAGTATATGTTCTAAGATCATATGACTGACAAGAGATTTTATCTGAAGACTTGATAACTAAATTAAGAACATAATCTTCCATCCATGATGGCTTACTTCTAATTCTGATATTGTTTTTTTAAGCTTCATTAGTTATTTGGGTTTTATCTGGATATTCTTCTATGAAATTAGGCAAATCATGATCATCATTAGGAGCAGATGAATCATCTGAAATATTTTGATAAGTTATGGGAATAGAATAAGATTGGTCCGTGTTTAAGATGATTGGTTCTGTGTCATTTTCACTTATAGGAAAAAATAAGACATCTTGTTCTATGTTTTCGATACTACCATTTTCAATTTTATAAGAAATAATTTGTTCATAAAATTTTACATCTCTTGAAACATATAATTTATGTGTTTCCAAATCATAAACTCTAAAAGCCTTTTGAGCTAAAACGTATCCAAGAAATATACATTTGAAAGCTCTTTCAATAAATTTGTCTTTATTTGGTAAAACATTTGTCACATAGCACAAGCATCCAAAGACTCTAAGGTTTGAATAATCTGGTGGTTTTAAGAGAAGTATTTCTACTGGGGTTTTCCAATTTAAAATTGATGATGTAAGTTTATTTATGATGTAAGTGGCTATAAGGATTGAAGAACCCCAAAATTTATTTGGTAAACTTGCCTGAAACATGAGAGCTCTGGCTATTTGCAAGAGTTATTTGTGTTTCTTTTATACTACCCCATTTTGTTGAGGAGTATAAGGATATGATTTTTGATGAATTATTCCTTTATTGAAAAGAAATGATTGAAATTCTAAATTTGTGAATTCTATACCATTGTTACTCTTTATGACTTTAATATGTTTCCCATACTATGTATGAATCATGTTGACAAAATTGGTAAAAAGAAAATTGGTTTGGCTTTTGTGGATCATGAGGTAAGTCTTGGTGGCCCTTGTGTGGTCATCAATAATAATTTAAACATATTTGGCTCTTTTAACAGAGATTTGGCCATAAGGACCCCATACTTTTAAGGGCACCAAAACTCAACCAAGTTAAGTAACAAATCAGAGTTACACTTGACTTCATATTAGAGCTCATTATAGCATTAAAAATATCAACTTGATTTCAGATAACTTCATATTTATAAACAAAAGATTAATAAAGTGCTAATATGAATTCGAAGGGATAAAGTTATTATTATATCACTCGGATGTCGATGTGGTAAGCTCTTTTACTAATCTTTTAACATATATAAGTTATTTTTTGTGAATTTATGATATTATATTCTTATTTTGAATTTAATTAATTACATATATTTCTTTGGTTGGAACAAGTGCGACTATGATATGCATATTTTTGATGATTTATAAGAATAATGGACATACCATTTTGTTCAAATTATAACATGAAGAGAAGAATTGAATAACATAAGACAACATCATGGTAATATTTATAATGCTTTAATTTCTCCATTCATATGTTACTGAAGTTTAGACTGTTTGTTTGATGGATGTTTACGTGCTCATATATGTAGGGAAATGAATTATTATATGGAACATCTGCTTTTTGCCTAGTTTCTTTGTCATTATGTTGGTGATTCTAAGCCAACCAAACTTGTTGGCAAAATCAATTACACTTTGACAACATCATTTTATTTGTAATTTAAGTTAACTATATATATATATGTATTGTATATACATTATTTTTTTGTAATAAATTTAATTATCAAGTAATTAATTATATTTAAATTTTCAATTATTTGTATCATTATTTACACTTTGTTAATACAGATTTTGGTTTTTTATGCTATATGTGATTGAATACAGGTTATTAATAGAGTAGAAAATGAGTACAAATATGAAAAAAATCAATATATATTTTAAAGCCGGTATAACGCGTGAACCAACTTTAAATTTTAAGTCAATCAATTTAAAGTGAGTTCAACGAATCGACTTTAATGACCCATTTTGTAGTAGTGAGAGTTGCTAGTTAATTTTGTTTTATATGTTGATCTGTAAAATTATCTAGTTAGAGTTATTCACTATTAAATCTACTCAATAACACACTTGCACTTGTGTTAGTATGCTAATCTTTCAAGTATTTGTTAAACATGTTCAATTTCTTGTATGATTCAAGTTATCGTAACGTTGATCCAGATTTGAACACATTTCTTATAGAGATTATTATTAAAACAATGACTTGTAATTAGATTACTTAAAGCATTACGTTATTGTTAGTTTGAGTTTTTTCCTTATAATTGGACCATATTTTTCATAGTAGATGTTTAGATGTTCTGATGGACTAATGGTTTTTCACTTAGATTATTGGTGTGTCATAGATTGTTTTAATATAAAAAATCTAATCTGTCAATATTTATATTTTTATATTACTTTATTTATACTAGATTACATGTCTGGTTGTTCTACGAGATTATAATTTGTTATACTTCTGTTGATATTCTATTAACCCCTGTATAGCTAATTAGGTTTGCAATTAAAAGGTAAACTTTCATATGATGTTGTTGTTTTATATTTTAAAAAATAAAAATCAAATCAGAATATAACTAAGATAGCTAGTATTTTGGTGAAGAAGAGATTTGTGTACATTATAAGTCAAAATGATAGAATAAGTTAAAATGGTTAAACTGATATAATAAAATGTGATAAGAATGAGTTCTTACGGTTAAAATAATATAATAAAATGCGATAAGAATAAGTTGTAAAATATATTCACTTTCTTTCTAAATTAATCCTTCTATCAAATAAAAATCATAAAAATATCTACAAAAAATAAATAATTTTAATTCGTTATAATAATAAAACATATAAATATATATAAAAAATAATATTTAAAATAACATCTATTAAAATACTCCAATTTAATATCTCCATGTTAGTCACCGGATAAAGTCACTCAAATACAAATAAAAATGAGCTGTACAGTCAACTTAAAGAAGATTCCAAGATTACACGGTATAAAACTTAACTAATAGTCCAATTGATTATTTAATTTCAAGTAGATATAAATAATTAGAGATTTTTATAATTTTGGAAAAAATATAATAATAAATATAGATAAATAAAATATTCTTTTTATTTATTTTAATTTCTATATAAATTTAAATACACTCCTTTACATTTAAAGTCATATCCTAATAAATTGTACTCAACTATGTCCTAGATACATAGATTAGGATAGATCATTTATCTAAATATTAAATAAGACTGTGATAAATGAATTATATTTATAATATTTATATATAATAAAATTATTTTTTAAAGAATAATAATAAAAAAAGATACGGATAAATAGAAGGATTTTTATAAAAGATGTATCTGACGAGCAAAAGTGATCAGCACGTGATAATATGAAAAAAAGGTACTGCCAGTCTGTCACCAACTCGAAAAAAAAGGTACTGCCACCAGTTGGCATACTCGACGAATGCTAATTATATACTCATTCATATATAAATCTATATTTATATTAATTATAATATGTATTACTAAATAACTTCAAAAACAAAAATATTTTTAAATAAATTTACCATATATCATATTATAATTAACATAATAAAAAATGTTACACGAATCACATACCAAATTTTTAAAAAATATTAATAATTAAAGATGGCAGCCGCAGCCGCAGCCGCAGCCACTTCAATAATAAATAATAAATGTAAACAAAAAAATGAAACCACTAGCTATTATAAAGAGAATCTTTCTGAAATCTAAAGATATACAAGTCAGTAGTTAAAGAAAGTAGATAAAAGAAGGTGAAAATGAGTGAACCCAGGAGTGGAAATCCAGGTGGAGTTCGAAGCAATCCAGCTCCTTCATTTGGTAACCTTCCACAACCAAGAGGAAGGATCATGGCACAAATAGCAGCTGATTTATTCAAGCGAACCTCATCTACTTCGTCCTCCAACGGATAACTCGTGGACTCATGTTCATCAATATTTCTCTACGTACCCTGAATGATATTCTCTATCATCTTTAGCTGGCTAGTAGCTACCTCTGTTGTATTTTTCGATATATATATATATGTGTATGTACGACGGTTGATTTTGCTTCATATAAAATATATAATATAGTTTAATTTGTATTCCTTCTTAATTAAGTTTTCTGAACTTTCTGGTTATAATATTGTTTGAAATAATACCAGATAATTGTACTGCTTGCTTTGTCTATTGATTTCCCAAAATAATTGTTCTGAGAAAAATTCTAGTTCTGTAAGCTGCATCATCCCACAAATCTGAAGCTTTTTTATGAGGTTAAACAAATCTAAAGCTTGTTATGATTTCTAAAGATAGTGTAGTAGATAAATAAGAATTGGGCATGAAATACAAATTAGAAAGATCAAAATACAGAATAAACTATAAATTACAAATAAAAGAAAGAAATAAAAATTAAGAGAGGATAGAATCCCATGTAACTTCTTAAGATATATTTTTCAGTTCATAACCGTGTTTGGTATATTAAAGGAAAAACTAACAGCATAAAATGATTAATAATAGTTTATGAACGTACTAAACTACTAATATAAACTACTCCGATAAAGTGATTTGCACTCTTTCTCTATCACACCGATAAAGAATAGATTTTTTTTGGAAATAAAATAATTTTGTTGCGGGAAAAATGGGATTTTTGTTTTCACCCCTCGTATATAGAGAGCAACAAACAGCAAGGAAAATAAATTCACATGTATCAAAAATTAGTTTGCGCAACGTATATTGAAATCGGGTAACATTCGTGTCCACGAGACATACTCACACGCAATTAGAGTTTCAAATTTTTGGATTGGACATCCAAGGCATTGCACCCTTCAATTGCGTGCAAGTAAAGAGAGCCTTCTTCCTATAGTAGCTTATTATTTTTAAGAAAACAAACCTTATATAAAGTCTTTAATGTGTTAGTTTTTTCATGTAGATTAAACATAAAACAATTACATTTTTTCTTCTCAATGAATAGACTTTAAGATTAAATTTCTAGTTCATTAAGATATTATTTTGTGCATGTAAATATATGAATTTGAAGCTCCCGTGAGAGAACACATATCAATCACAACTAAACACTTATATTAAGTAGATACTATTTGAAATGATGCCTCAAAATCACATTTTATCATGGGTAAAAAACCCTCATTTTCCAATAACCACACATGAATGAAAATTGATGGATTTTTTCAATTTGTTTTTGACAAAAATCAATTTGATAGGTAGTGATAGATTTCAACAGTCCAAATACGGGTAGGTAGATGTTACCCTTTGAATCTTTCCTTGTAAAAATATATTTACTTTATTGGTTGATAGTAAGCACAATATCCTTGAACTATAAACAATGACATACTTCACATAGAAATATTTTCTGATACAATTCAGTTCTCATTATTATGTTCATTTTGGCCATGAACATACGTTTGGTTCTACGAGAGTTTCTAAGAATTGAGTCTAACACAAATCCTTTTCAAAGTAGCCTTATTTTTTTTTCATATAGATGATCTCTATCATTAAGAGTAATCCACAAAGAGAAGCCCCTATGTTCTTTATTCTCTTCAAGCCTAACATTTTTTTCTTACAGGTATCACTATTTTTCATCATAGAAATACACTTAGGGAAAACCCTTACAGTGATCTCACTAAGTTTTTATAACTAATTTGTCCCTTTGAATCTTGATCTTGGAATCTCTCAATTAGGCTAGGTTTCCTTTGTAAATCCTGATTCCTTTATGTTAAGGACTATGCCAGCACCTCCATGGGTCAGCTGTAATGATACTATGCCAACACCTCCATGGACCAATTGTAATGATATCCTGCATGTGTGCTAATGTGTAGATTTGCTGTCATTCTCTTTAACCTTTTTGATTACTTTATATATCTGTTTGTAAGTTCATTTATTACAACAACATTAGAAAATGTAGAAGCATGAATAAAAACAATGTTCATTTTTCATTTGTTCTCTAATTCTACCATGGTATCAGAGCATACCTATCGAGAATTAAAATAGTCACCAGTCCATCAGTTTGTTGCTACTAGTTTCGTCAGTTTCCATACCCATAGCCACCAGTCAATCAGTTTTTCACACCCAAAATCGTGACCCAAAGTTGCCACCCAAAACCGCCACCCAAAGTCGCTACCAATTTTCAGTTTTCATACCCAAATCTACCAGTTTCCATATCGGTTTTGCTACTAGTTTCCATACCTAAACCCGTTCGCTTCCTTACCCAAACCCGAGATCTTCGGCTCATCAAACCAACGCTCTACACCACCAGTTCCGTTCCAATGCTGTGTAGGAAAAGCTTTAAGTGGTGCTGCAAAGAGGAAACCATGGATGAATAGTGCCAAAAACAACACCACCCAGAGAAGGTTGAATTGTAGAGATGAGCGGCACCCAGAGAAGGTTGAATGGTAGAGATGAACAGCGCCCGCAGAAGGTTGAATCGTAGAGATGAACGGCGCTCGTTCCAGTTCTGCCTGTTCTAGCGTCAGATCTTCTTCCTCTACGCACGTTCCAGTTCTAGATCCTCCTCGACGTAGTTCTTCTTCCTCTCTCATCTCAGAGAGGACTGAATCGCATAAATGAGCAGTGCGTGATACACGATACTTAATATATATATTTGGCTGTTAGTTTTTTTTCTTTCCAAAAAAAAACCTACAATGAGCACTAATAAGTCCACCACTTCTGGGATTTCCTTAACATCCTTAAATAGTACATGAGTTGTAGTTCAACTACAAAATCAACTCATTTCTCTTAAATTAAATGATTCAAACTACCTTATTTGGAAACACCAAGTGCCCACTACTGTTAGAGGGTATGGACTCGAACATTTTCTTTCTTATACTAACAAAGCTCCAACAAAGTTCAAAGAGAATACAGAAACATGAGAAAAAGATATTAATCCAGATTTTTTAAGCTGTACAAGGCAAGATCAGCTCCTTGCCTCATGGCTTCTATCCTCTCTATCTGAGAATCTTTTAGTGATGATGGTCGGTCTAGAATCATCTTTCCAAATTTGGGAGGCACTAGAGATAAAATTTGCATCTCAATCTGCAGCAAGGAAGATGCAGTACAAGCTTTAACTCTCATCTATCAAAAAAGGCTCTTTATCTATGAGAGACTATCTGAACAAGGTAAAGTCTTGCTGTGACTTACTAGCATCGACTAGTCAACCAATCTCAGATGATGATCAAGTAATGAAAGTTCTTTCTGGACTAGGAAGTGAATTTGATCCTATTGTTGTTGCAGCCACCTCAAGGATAGAACCATGTAAACTTAGGGAGGTTTATGCTATGCTCTTAAGTTATGAAACCAGGCTTGAAAATACTGGACATCATTTTGTCAACATTGAAGGCTCAAATCCTTCTGTGAATGCTGTCACTCAATCCAACTTTTAGAAATGATTCAATAATAGTGGAAATGACTATCAAAGAGGTAGAGGGAGAAACAACTTCCAGAATTCAAGAGGAAGAGGTAGGTCTTCTTATAGAGGAAGATGAGGAAGGAGTTTCAAAATCTCAAACATGAGTAGATGTCAGATCTGTAACTACATAAATCACACTGCTGATAAGTGTTATTACAGATTTGATGCCAACTATGGTTCACCTTCAAATACTTAAAACTTCACAGCATATCCAGTCACTAAAATAAGCTCTTCTGAATTAGAGATAGACATGTCTTGGTATGCAGATTCTGGAGCATCCAACCATGTGACAAATGAGCTTGGCAATCTCAATATTGCTTCAGAATTTCAAGGCACCAACAAGGTTCAAGTAGGGAATGGATCAGGTTTGTGCATTACTCACATTGGTAGCTCACAAATTAAGCCTAATAATTTTCATAAAACATTTCTCTTAACTGATCTTCTTCATGTTCTTGAGATAACTAAGAATTTGATTAGTGTCTCACAATTCTCCAAAGATAAATCTGTGTATTTTGAATTTCATCCCACTTTTTGTTGTGTCAAGGATCAGGTTACACATCAAACACTCCTCAAAGGCACTCTTAAGGATGGACTCTACAAGTTTGATATTCAATCACTCAAGTCTCAAACTATTCACTCAGGCACCACTCAATTACCTTCCCATGTTTCAACTCTTCTTGTCAAGAGAAATAATCAAGATATTCAGCTTTGGCACAATAGATTGGGTCATGCTTCAAACAATGCAGTAAGAACTATTCTTGGCACAGTTATGAAGAATTGTAATTTCTCTGATGTTTTAAATAAAAATATTTTATGTGATTCTTGTATGAAGTCTAAGAGTCATCAATTTCCTTTTCCTATGTCTAAAATTGAGTATCATCATCCCTTTGAACTTATTCACACTGATGTTTGGGGTCTTTCACCACAAAAATCCACTAATGGCTTTCAGTACTATGTTGCTTTTGTTGACCATTATAGTAGATATACATGGTTGTATCTTCTTAAACAAAAATCTGAAGTTCAAAATGCTTTCATTCATTTACAAAACATTGTTTCTACTCAATTTCAAACCAAAATTAAAATGGTTCAAAGTGATGGAATAAGTGAGTTTATAGGCCTTACAAAACTATTTAATGACCATGGCATTTTACATAGAATCTCTTGTCCTTATACACCTCAACAACATGGTCTTATTGAAAGAAAGCATAGACATGTTGTGGAGATGGGATTGTCCTTGTTAGCTCACTCAAACATGCCCACTCAGTTCTGGGATGATGCCTTCACTACCTCAGTCTATATCATTAATAGACTTCCAACGAAGATCCTAAATCATAAAAGTCCCTATGAGATGATTTTCAACTCTAAGCCTACTTATCTCCATCTAAAAACCTTTGGTTGTCTATGCTATCCTTATCTTAGACCTTTCAATAAGCACAAGTTGGAATACAGATCACAGCCAAGCACCTTTCTTGGGTACAATAGAAAATACAAAGGCTATAAAACACTATTGCCAAATGGTAGAGTCATAATATCTAGAAGTATGGTCTTTGATGAAAGTAGATTCCCTTTTGCTCAAACTCCTAAATATCATAATACTTACTCTCAATCATCCATTCTACCACCTTTACCAAACGCTACTTTCCCTTTACCTTATCAATTACACTCCAACTCTACCTCATCTCAGCATACCTCACCTGTTAAAACTTTCCCTTCTCATTCTACTCACTCTCACCAAATTTCTCTTCCATCTCATCACTCGCCTATTTCTATTCCTTCTTCAACTTCAAGTCATACTTCTACTCCTCTTATTGACGAGCTACCAACTGAGTCTAATACATCTCCTCAATCTATTAGTAATACTAATGCGAATGATCCAGCTCCAGGTACTCTTAACAAGAATCCTATGGTTATAAGGTCAAGAACTAGGAACTTAAAGCCAAGAGTCCTCAATACAACAGTGACTGACACACAAGAACCCTTTTCCTACAAGGAGGCTCTTCTTAATCCACATTGGAAAAAGGCCATGGAAGAGGAGTATAGAGCTCTCATGAAGAATCATACATGGACCTTGTGTGACCTACCTGCTAATAAGAAGGGTATTGGTTGTAAATGGGTATTCAAGGTCAAGAGACACTCAGATGGGAGTATAGCTAGGTATAAAGCTAGATTGGTAGCTAAAGGCTATGATGAAGTACTTGGCTTTGATTTTTCAGAGACTTTCAGCCCTATTGTGAAGCCAACTACCATAAGAACAATGCTTTCTATCTCTGTAAATCAAGGATGGCCAGTAAGACAGCTCGATGTTAACAATGCATTTCTAAATGGAGATTTGGACAAGGAAGTGTTTATGAGTCAACCACCAGGATTTGAATACAAGAATGATGGTGATAGTGAAAATTCCTTGAAAGTATGCAGATTGGCCAAAGCATTATATGGGCTTAGGCAAGCCCTTAGAGCTTGGTCAGATAAACTCAAACGTACTCTCCCGAGTCATGGTTTTTCTTGCTCAAGAGCAGATAACTCACTTTTTTTCAAAAATACTTTTTTTGGTTGCATTTGGCTTCTTGTTTATGTTGATGATATATTGGTCACATGAAGCGACATTAAATGCATTCATTCTATCATAACTCATCTTGATAAGCAATTTTCTTTGAAAGATTTAGGTGAAATCCATCAGTTTCTTGGATTAGAGGTTACTCACACCAACTTTGGTCTTCATCTCAGTCAAGGGACATATATTAAAGATCTTCTCACTCGAGCTGGAATGTCTCAAGCTAAGGGTCTACCCACACCAATGGTTTCCTCACTAAAATTATCTAAGTTTCAGGGTATGCCTATAGTTGATCCTGCCTTCTATAAGAGTATATTTGGTGCTCTCTAATATGTTACACTCACTAGACCAGAAATTACCTATAGTGTTAATAGAGTATGTTAGTTCATGCATTTTCCTTTAGATGAACATTAGAAGGTAGTGAAACGTATTCTTAGGTATTTGGCTGGCAAAATCAATCATGTGATTCATTTTACTAAGGGACACAATCTTGATCTGGTAGGATTCTCAGATGTTGATTGGGGAGCTGATATTGATGATAGAAAATCCATCACTGGTTTCTGTATCTTTCTTGGTAAAAATCTTGTCTCATGGTCTTCAAAGAAACAATCCTCAGTATCTCGATCAAGTACTGAAGCTGAGTACCGCAGCTTGGCTAATGCTACTTCAGAGGTAATATGGCTTCATGCTTTGCTTAGGGAGTTACATGTCACACTCACTCATACTCCTACAATTTGGGTGGAAATCCAGAGTACCATCTCCCTAACTTCAAACCCTGTGCTTCATGCTAGAACTAAACATGTGGAATTGGACATACACTTCATTCGTGACCAAATTCAGAAAAACCTAATTCAAATTAGGTTTGTACCATCTTGTGATCAAACTGTAGATATCTTCACAAAATCTTTGAGTGTTCAATTCTTCTCTCGGTTGACACTAAAATTGACTGTCTGGACACTCATCTCGCTCGACTTGAGGGGGAATGTTAAGGACTATGCCATCATTGTTAATGATACTATGCCAACACCTCCATGGGTCAGCTGTAATGATACTATGCCAACACCTCCATGGACCAGCTGTAATGATATCCTGCATATGTGCTAATGTGCAGACTTGCTATCATTCTCTTTAACCTTTTTGATTACTTTATATATTTGTTTGTAAGTTCATTTATTACAACAACATTAGAAAATGCAGAAGCATGATAAAAACAATGTTCAGTTTTAATTTGTTCTCTAATTCTATCACTTTATAGGCTTTAGTCTCATTCCACTTGATGATTTTTCAATTAACTTTTGATTTAACTATTTGGTTAGTGAATTTGTAATGTTATCTTTTGATTTTACGTAGTCAAAAGAGATAATCTTAGTTGAGAATAGTTGTCAGATGATATTATGTTTGCTATGTATATGTCAATATTTACCTTTATACATATTTCTTTTTAGTCTACCAATAGTAGATTGACTATCATAATGTACATAGCTACGAGTATATCTCAAGTATCTAAGTAGTATTTTAATACATTTCTAGTGCTCAAATAAGGGATTACTAGTATATCTACATAGTTTGCTGACTATCTAAGCTATGTCTGATCTTTTATGATTCATTAAGTACGTAAGACTTCCTATGACCCTAGAATATTTTAGTTGAGACACACTTTCACTTACGTTCTTAGATAGGTGTTAATTTACATCTATAGGTGTTCTGAAAATTCTAGAATTACAAGTTGAATTACTTAAGTATCTCGTCAACATAATGACATTAACTTAGAATAAAATCGTTAGATATCCTTGATATCTTAATTATGAGAATTACATTAGCTAGTCCCATATCTTTTATGTCAAAACTTCAATTCAACATATTCTTAGTAGATTTGATCATTTGATTATTACTACACATAATTAGCATGTCATTAATGTAAAGACACAAAATGACATAACCATATTCTATGTCCTTAACATATACACATTTGTCACATTCGTTGGTCTTGAAACTATTTGACTTCATGACAATGTCAAACTTTTTATGTCATTAGTTTGGTGCTTGTTTTAAGCCATATAATAACTTCACCAACTTATAGACATTTCCTTGTTTCCTTGGGCAAAAAAAAAAACATTTGGTTGTTTAATGTAGATTTCTTTATCTAAATCTCCATTTAGAAAGGTAGTTTTTACATCCATTTGATGTATCTTAAGATTTCCCAAAGTTGCGATAGAAATTATCATCCTAATTGATTTTATTCTCATCATAGTAGAATAAATATCAAAGTAATTAGGGACGTGTTGCTTGTAATCCTTAATTACAAGTCTGGCCTTATACTCTTCGAATGATCTATCTAATGGTCATTTTCTCTTAAAAATTCACTTGAATTCTAGTGTATTACTATCAAGAGGTTAATCAACTAGTTTTTAGGTGTGATTTTATAGAATGGACTTAATTTCACTACTAATGGCTTCTTTCCATTAAGGATCTTCAGAAGAGTTCACAACATCTTCTTAGTTTTGAGGTTCACTTTCTAGCAAGTAGGTCAAAAAATCTAGACCATAGGCCTTTTTATATTCTTACCCTCTTTCTACATCTAGATTCAACCTCAACCTCTTGTTTAGATTCTTATTCTTAACTATCTTCATTCATTGTCTCATAAGTCCGTATAGACGAACTTGTCTTTCCTTGAGATTTGCATGGAATTATATATTCAAAGAATGATGCATTCCTTCATTATATTATCATGTTCTTCTATATGTCTGAGATCTTTGTCTCATGCATAAGAAAACAATAAGTACTACTGTTATGTGTATATCCAATGAAAATGCAATCTATTATTTTTTGACCTATCTTCACCTTTTTAGGTGTAGGTATGACTACTTTTGCAAGACCCCCCCACAATTGTAAATATTTATAGGAATGTACCATTCCTTTAAATAACTTATATAATATATTTTGTGCCTTCTTTTGGGATAATTTATTTAAAAGATATTTAGTCGATAAAATGACTTCTCCTACAAGTTTTGTGTTCACCCATAACTCAATAGCATTACATTCATCATTTCTTTTAAGGTACGATTCTTTCACTCAACAACTCCATTTTGTTGAGTTCAATAAGGCATTGTGATTTCATGTATAATTCCATGTTATGCACAAAATAAAAAGTTGCTTCGTACTCACCAACGTGATCATTTTTCAATACCTTGATTTTCTTGTTAGGTAGTTGATTATGAACTTCTGTTTTATAAAGAATAAATTTCTCTATAGCTTCATGTTTTCTTTTAAGAAAATATACATAGTAATATTTTGTGTTATCATCGAAAAAAATAATATACTTATTATCACCTCTTGTTTGAAAAATTTTTAAATCATATAGATCTTTATGAATTAAGTCGAGGGGTTTAGTTTTCCTTTCAATGGAGTGGAATGATGATCTAGTCATTTTCGTCTGAATGAAAGCCTCAAACTTATGTTTGGAGCCAATTTGAAAAATGGGTATATAGTCCAAATTAATTTATGCAATGTATTATAATTAACATGACCTAGTCTACCATGCCATAAATTGGAAGACTAAGTAAGTAAATAGAAGAATTAACTTTATTAATTTTTTTAGGAATTACAGTTGTAACATTTATCTTAAAAATCTCATTACACACATACCCCTTGCTCACAAATATACCCATTTTGACCAACATGAACTTGTTTAACTCAAAAATAATTCTAAAACCATGTTTATTCAATAATGAACTAGACACAAAGTTCTTTTGAATCTTAGGCATAAGCAATACATTATTTAGAGTAAGATCCTTCTCAAAGGTTATCTTCTGTGTTACTTTTTCTTGCCTTTCAACAGCAGAAGTAGCAAATTTTTCCATATATAGCTTATCCCTATCCTTGACAGGTTTGAAGGTGGTAAATAATTCATTGAATGAGAAAACATGCCTTGCACTAGTATCAATTCACTACTCCTTCGGGTTAGACCCAACTAGGTTCACTTTAGAAAAAATTGTACATAAGTGAAGATCTGCAACATCTCGAGTAATTTCATCAATTATGTTAGCCTTATGATTTTTATTTCTCCTTGAAAACTTGCAGTTTGGAGACTTGTGTCTTGTCCTTTGATAGTTAAAGAAATCCCTTTGAAGATTTACTTCTTAAAAGTAGTGTACTTAGGTCCCAACTTAGACCCTTTACCCAACTTGTTCTTATTCTTATACTGATGGTGTTGGAGCATGTCTATGCTCCATCACATTAGCCTTAGATTTGGATGAGATATACCATCTCTTAGAAGAAGCTATGTTGCCTTCTTCTATCTTAAATCTAATAAGCAAGTCTTTCATAGATACTTCATTTCACTTATGCTTAACGTAGGCCTTGAACCCTTTCCATGAAGGGGAAACTTCTCAATAATAGCTACAACTTGGAAGGTCTCAATCAGTACCATCTCTTCATCATGTAACTCAGTTAAGATAATATGAAGTTCTAAAACTTAATTGCACAATGTTATGGAATCCACCATCTTATAATTAAGAAAGAAACCCATCATAAACTTTTTAGCACCAACATTTTCCATTTGATACTTCCGATCCAATGACTCATAGAATTCTTTAGTCGTATTCTCCTTGTTGTACTCATTATATAAGAAGTCTGTAAGTTCCATTTTACTCGTGTATGTGTGTTGACTTCTCGTGTGTAAAACAGGATTTCTATTTTATTCTTAATGTATCTATCTTCCCCTATGTAAGGTTGGTTACTGCGGATCAATAATACACACATACACACACTTAGGTACACTTTGTATACAATCATGTATACACACACAATGAGTTTTTTTTCATAGTGTGCATGTTAAGTAGAGTTCTATTTTTTATGAGTGAGTGTGCGTGCGAGTTGACGTTATCACTTGTGTTTTTAGTTCATTTTGAGTGTGAGTATTTATGAAAAATACTTGATAATTTTTGGAACGAAAAAAGTGTCTTTTTAGCACCTTGTCATCACCCTTGGAGAGGTGGCTAGCAAGGTGGACAATTCAAGTTTTGTAAATACCCCTCATTTCTTCATATTTTGGATCCAGATAAATACAATGAAATTCTATCAAATTGACATCTCATTTTTTATTTTTGGATCATAAATACTTTTGGTGTTGTTCGGTATTAGTGATCCATGACTGTATGAGTAAAAACATGCTTGTGAATGGGGAGTACTCCATATGATGTTTATGAGTGGGTTGTATGTGAACAATATGTTTGCTGGTAGTTTCCCTCATGCAACTTTTTCTTATGAGGAACCTATGTGGTTATGAGCCATGTGCCGACTAATGGTTGCATTCATACAATGTTTTATTATTTAATTTACACATTACTGGTCTTTAGTTTTTAATCAAACCACTTTGGTTGGGGTGGGCCTTGTAAAAGAGGCAGATTCATGTATTAAAGCAAGTCGTTGCAAAATTAGCAAATATGAGCAATAATAGGCAATTCAGACAAAGGATTCAACTGATAGAGCTATTGATGATTTTATTTTCTATTAGAATTGTAACAATTATATTGATTAGTGGATTGTTTGTTGCTAAGTGGTTATCTTAAGCAACCCAAGGATGTTTTCACATAGATATAGTTTCAATGTGAATTTACCTTGTTATATTTGATACTGTGCATGCTCTAATGTGTGGTTAGTACAATCAAAGTTTAAATGGTGTATGTTTGTATATACTAAAATTTAAACTTTGATTAGAAATATATTATTTATTGCCAGCTTTCTGACTTTTGAATTATCTCTCTATTGTTTAACTATTTGGGTTAAGTCCTTAAGGAGTCAGTATCTTCTTAACCTGATTATGTATCAGGTTCTGGACTCGTTCTTTATAGTCATGCTTGATTAGATTATGTGTTAGAATAATCTATCTTTTTATCTGCATACGAGTTTTGTGTGAGTCTTTATCTTCTTACTTTAAAAGTGTACCAAGTGTCAGACTCTTTATTATGCTTTGGTATGTAATGTTTGATTGTATGCTATGTGATATTTTCTATGTTTATGCATGCTGCTAGAAAGGAAAAAAACCTTTGAGACACACCATTACTAGCGTGTTTATTGCAGTTTATTCTTTCTTACTGCTGATTGTTTTTGTTTTGTGTTGATGCTTTGTACTTCCGCTTTGTTAATTGCTCAATTCATGTTTTAAGGCCTGTTTGGCCGAATTGATATAGACCTCGCGAAGGATTCTTGGTTTGGCATCTCTACCCCTCGTCTAGGTCTCAACTACGTATTTCAGTTGAAGACCAATTGATCCTTATGTAATTGTTCCTACGTATGGGAACCTTCAAAGACGATTAGGCTATTCAGAACATAGTTTCGACATCAGTAATCAGAATGCTTTCATACTTCAATAGTACTAACAAACTGAAAATCTTGCTCACTCTCAGTTTGTTTGCAAGCATCTTCATTGAATAATCTTTCCAGATTTAAGGTGGTAAGATAAAATATCATCTTACTTCACCTCGTGAAGTTCAAACCATAGAACTTCTCAAATTTCTTTACCACCACCTCGTGAAGTTCAAACCATAGAACTTCTCAAATTTCTTTACCACAACATACATGCTTCAAAGGAACCAAAACTGGTAACATATAGAAAATTCATGAGCTACAACACGTTTTATCACTTAGGTCACATTAAAACCACTTACAATAGGTTCATCAATATTAACAGTTGGTCTTTGAGTTTGAGACATACAAATGGTCAAAAAATTATACAAGCAAGACCATGTCTTAAAACCACCAAATAAAATTTTGGTTATATATATAGATATATATGTCAAATTGCTAAGACAAGAAGATACCGAAAATAACTCACAGGAAGCACTAGTAAAATCGTAAGAGCAATGATATAAAAGAAACTTGATAAAATTATAATAATAGGTAAAAGAAGGTTAGATTTTTTTTCTTATTACCCGTCATCAGGTTCGATGCTAAACCTGTCCGAAAACTTAACAAAACTTGACATAACAATTAATCAGATAGGTAACAACAGGAGCAAAACATATTATCAAACATGAAATTAAATAAACGAGTATATCCAAAAAAAAGTAAAAAAAAAACAACTAATAAGATACTAAAACATTGAGATTGACTTAAAATTATGCTTCAAACATAACCAATTGGTGCTCAGGTTTGTTTACATGGACCAAGTGTCGGCCCTTTTCCTATAGCTCTCTCGGTGATCTTCTAGGTTAATTTATTCTTGGCCAAACAATCTATGTCTCAAGTTTTCAAGATCATCAATCAAGTGCAAGCAATCTGGAGTATCAAGATGAAGGTAATCGAGCTCAAAATCGCATGTTTTATATTCCTATCGAAGTAGATTATGCAATTCAGTTTCATTTGGAACTGAATTATAACACTGCATTCTATTGGATGATCATCTTTGTTCGATAGCTTTTTGAATTCATCTGCTATAAGTAGTGATTTGTTGCATTTTTCTTTGCTTTGGAACTTGAATTGGGGATATTTTTACATGTTTGGAGTTCCTTATAAGGTACAGATTATTTCTTACTTGGAGTTAAATTCCTTGGTCTTCATGCTACCTACTCTAGGCATCGTGCTGTTAAATGATTTTGTTGGACCTGTAGTTAGTTTGGTGTGGAGTACTCAAGGCATTGGCTCAGCTGATCGGTGAATGTTTTGTTTGATGCTAATCAAACTCACCGGCCTAATATTATTTGTCTTTTGGAAACAAAGGCTAAAAGGAAGCTAGTTGCTCGGTTCTGTAGAAGGCTTGAATTTTGAGTACTTAAACGTTAATCCTGTTGGTGTGGCAGAACTATCTGGTGAAATGGTGGTTATGTAGCTGAATAGAATTGTTGTGAGATCCTTATTCAATAATGATAGTACTATTGATATGATGATGGGTGGTGTTGGAAGATTTATTTTGAGGTACGAGGAATACTAACTGTTAAATAAAGTGGCCTAAAACCGAAAATAGCCCAAAGTCCATATATTATGTAAACCCTTTGCCTCCTCTTATAATATATATATATCATTGTTTCTTTCTCTTCTGAAAAAAGAAAAGGGTTGCCGAACTCTAAAGCTGTCGCAGAGAGAACTGTTGAGAACTATTGGAACAAAAATGTAAAAAACTATGTAAGAACAATATTATCGATAACTTGAAATGAACTGATTGGGTTGAGTCGCGGACTAGGTCGCTCTCTTTAAGACGTTTCGCGGCTCTGCCCAAATTTGTGCAAGAAGACACAGCCCCATCGTCCCAGGATAAAACAGCCCAGAATTATTTTCTGTCTCGAACTTCACT
This sequence comes from Hippophae tibetana, assembly GCA_037013495.1. NCBI lineage: Eukaryota > Viridiplantae > Streptophyta > Magnoliopsida > Rosales > Elaeagnaceae > Hippophae > Hippophae tibetana. Next base: position 67,206,646 of record CM072807.1, on the reverse strand, counting down.
ACACTGATGAAGTGCGGAATACTACACCTCTCAAATATTTATGTTGCTTGGAAATCTGATAAATCAATTTTAAAATTTTCTTTTCTTTGGTTTTGCTATAAAGAACTGTAAAAGCGTTTTTGAGTTGTTAAGTTATATTCTAAACTGAGGGCTATTACCCCTATTTATAGTTGAAAAAAAAAATGTATAACAGTCATATAATTATGAAAATAACGGACACATAATTATGAAAATAACGGTCATAAAAGTAACGGTCACATAATTATGAAAATAACGGTTATAAAAATAACGGTAATATAATTATGAAAATGACAGTTACATAATTTATGAAATAACGGTCATAAAATAATAAAAAATATTTTTTTTATTTAAATTCATTTCCAACAATCCCCCACTTGAATTTTAAATAAAAATAGTTTCATCGAGCAACCGATCAATTAAAAGTATAAGATTGTGCATAAGCAAAAGGTGTCTATCGACTTGAACCTTTGCATAGTGTTGATGCTTTAGAATATACTAGAGTAACTCGTAGTTTTGAACTCTATCTCTAACAACATCACACACACAACCTTTCCAAGGTATAGTTCGAAAAGCCCATGTTTTACGGCCATGCACGTGTATCCCAGTATAATGAATGCTCTAGTAAATTTTGCCCAAAATTTTCATAGGAAGCGACTATACTTCCACATTCACATAGGTGAGTCTATCAAGAGTACTCCTATAGCTACATACTCCACTCCACATAGAGTATAGAACTCATTAAGAGTTTAATAATTAACTCATCCTTTCTTTCGCTTCAGGACGTCATGCTTCTAACAATATAGAATGTGACTTCATAATAGCATGATTCATCTCATATCACTTCATGACTTGTTATTACCCATTGAACTTATTTCTTGGGATCTCCAGTCTATAAGTTGGGTTACCATCATGAGTGACTCTTCATTCTAAAGGCATCAGTCACATTCCTTTCGAGGTTTTTGAAAACCTTCTCTCTTGTTAATCCTTTCGTCAAAGGATTAATCAAATTTTCATCAGTACATATATGATCCATTCTTACAGCTCATGTAGAGAAAAATTCTCTAACAGTACTGTGTATCTGTCGTCTCTTACCGTTGTAATAACGACTCTAAATATTTGCAATAGCCGCGGAACTATCGCAGTGGATCAGGATAGTTGGTATCGATCTTTCCCATAAAGGGATCTCAGCTAACAGACTTCTTAACTAGCTTGCTTCTTCACTAGCAGTAGCTAGTGCTATCATTTCAAACTCTATTGTAAATTGAGCCAATATTGTCTATTACTTAGACTTCCAAGAAATAGCTCCACCAACTATGTTAAATATATAGCTGCTAGTTGATTTTGAGTCTTCTAATAAAATGTTCCAATCTGCATCACTGTATCCTTCTAAAACAACGGGAAACTTTTTATAATGTAATCCAAGGTATATAGTTCTCTTAAGGTATCTCATAACCCTTTCAATAGAATTCCAATGCTCTACACTAGGTCTACTAGTAAACCTACATAGTAGTCCCACAACATAAGCTATGTCTGGTCTAGTGCAATCAGTAGCATAACGTAAGCTACCAATGATGCTCGCATACTCAGTTTGTCTAACACCATCTCCGGTGTTCTTGAACAACTTTACACTAGGATCATACGGAGTACATGCAGGTTTATAGTTAAAGCAATTATATTTCTTTAAGATCTTCTCAATATAGTGAGATTGATCTAGAGAAATTCCCTTTTCAGACCTAGTTATTTTTATACCAAGGATTACACTCGCTTCTCCAAGATCTTTCATATCAAAATTAGCTCTTAACAACATTTTCACATTATTCACAACATAAATATTTGATCCAAAAATAAGCATGTCATCCACATATAAACATATAATAGTGCAAATGTTATCTTCTAATTTATAATAAATGCATTTGTCACTTTCATTCATTTTGAATTCATGTGGGTTAACTATATTATCAAATTTCGCATGCCATTGCTTAGGTGCTTATTTTAGACCATACAAAGATTTATCTAGTTTACAAACTTTATTTTCTTGACCTAGGATAACAAAACTTTCAGGTTGATCCATATAAATTTCTTCTTCTAAATCACCATTTAAGAAAGCAGTTTTAACATCCATTTGATGTACTACTAAATCATGGATAGCAGCAAGAGGAAAAAGTACACGTATGGAAGTTATTCGTGTGACTGGTGAAAAGGTATCAAATAAATCTACATTTTCCCTTTGCCTATACCATTTAACTACAATACGAGCTTTGTACTTTTCAATAGTACCATCGAGTTTTAATTTCTTCTTTTGTATCCATTTACATCCTATGGTTTTACAACCATGAGGTAAGTCAACTTAATGCCAAGTTTTATTATACTCATGAGAGTTCATTTCATCATTTATGGTTTCTTCCCATAAGTTGTCATCTAAAGAAGAGAATGATTCTTTACGAGTTTGGGGATCCTTCTATAAGGTATAAGCATAAAAATCTGACCCAAAATACTTACGGGTTCGAGCTCGTTTACTTATTCTAATTTCAGTGTTTAATTCTTCATTTTGTTCACTAGTTGTAGTTATAGGTAAACTATTAGAAGACGAGCCCCCACTATTCTTAAATTTAAAGGGAAACCTATGTTCATAGAAGTCAGCATCATTTGATTCTATAACTACCTGATCTTTTAAGTCATAGAATTTATAAGCTTTACTATTCACAGTGTATCCTATGAATACACATTCATATGCTCTACTAGCAAGTTTATTTCTTTTAGGATAAGGGATTCTAACATAGGCTAAACAACCCCAAGTTTTAAAATAAGTTAAATTAGGTTTCTTATTTTTCAAAATTTCATAAGGTGAAATTTTATTTGTAGATTTAGGCACTTTATTTAGCACATAGCAAACAATTAATAAAATTTCCTCCCATTAATGGGAAACAGCACCAGAGTTTAATAAAATTGTAATAACTGACTCAGTAAAAGTTCTATTTTTTCTTTCAGCTTTGCCATTCATTTCACGAGAATAAGGTACAGTTTTTTCATGAATGATTCCATGAGTTTTATAAAAATCATTGAAGATATTGGAATCATATCCAATGCCTCTATCACTTCGAAACCTTTTTATTTTTCTGTCAAGTTGATTCTCAATCTCAGTCATAAATATTTTAAAAATGTCAAATGCTTCACTTTTATTTTTCATTAGATATACGTAAGTGTAATCTGAACAGTCATCTATAAAAGTTATAAAATAGTGTTTCCTATTTCTTGTTAAATTTCCATCAAGTTCATATATGTCATAATGTATTAATTCTAAAGGTTTAGATTCTCTAACTACTGACTTATGTGAAGTTTTTTTTTATTTTAGCTTGACTATAAAAGTCACATTTTTCCAAAATCATTCAAAGATAGTTTAGGAATTAGTTCTAAGCTATCATATTCTTGATTATGCGTTTATTAACATGACAAAGTCTAGCATGCCAAATATTAAAGGAACTCAACATTCAATTTAAACATGCCATTAGTGGCGTACCTTTTCCCAACAAAAAATATCATTTTTAGTAATTGTATATAAATCAGCCCCTATAGTTTGAGTAAACCCAGTTTTGTAAAAAAAATATCTCGAAACTATGTTCTTTCTCATCTCTGGAGTATGTAAGACATCTTTCAAGATGATAGTCTTTCCAAAGGTAAACTTCAATTCCACCTCACCAGTACCAACAACTTTAGTGGAGTGGGAGTCGCCCAACAACACTTTCTTATCCTCAGACTCAGAGTAGGACTTGATCATGTCTCGATTATAGCAAACATGGCGAGAAGTACTAGTGTTCACCCAACATCCTTCGGATCCACCAACAAAATTGACTTCAAATATCATAGCAATAAGTTGATCTTCAGTAAGGTTCGCCTATGTGGTAGTACAATTCCTGTTCCGGTAGTTCCTAGCCAAGTGGCTAGGTCTGTTACAACTATAACACATGAATGTGTTATTCCTTAAGGGGGTTAAGGTCCATTCTATAGAGGATAGTTTTTGTTTCTATTTTGGTGGTTGCGGTTTTGGTTATTATTACAATTCTGAGTTTTCATATTTCTATCTTTAGGTTTCAAAATTGTAGATGAGGGTTTCTTATTGGTACTATTGTTTGAGACAACGAATACTTCATCTTTTTGGTCTTATTTTTGGGCTTCTTCTTCTACTCTTAAACGGGTTATAAGACTTTCTAAAGAAAATTCCTTAGTTTTATGTCTAAGTGTATTCTTAAAGTCTTTCTAAGCATGGGGTAATTTATCTATAATAACATCTACTTGAAATTGTTCAATTAAAGTCATACCTTTAGAAGTTATTTTGTGTGCTATCTTCTACAGTTCGTGTGATTGAGTTTCCACAGATTTGTCATCAATCATTTGATACTTCATGTATCTACTGACATCATACTTCTTAGTTTCAGCTTCCTCAGTATCGTACTTCTTTTGAAGTGCATTCCAAATTTCCTTAACAGACTTATCAAAATTATGATAGTCATACAAGTTATTAGCTAATCCATTAAGAATAAAATATTTTGCATAGAAAATATTTTTTATCCAGGTGTTTAAATCCTTTGTTGTAGCTTCAGTATGAGAATTAGGTAGTGTTGGTTTTTCAATAATAAGAACAAAAACGACATTTTACATGGTTAAGAAAAATAACATTTTTTGTAACCATTTTTTAAAGTGTAGTTCTTCAAAACGAAATGGTTTGTTGAGATCAGCAGTTAACATTTCAGTAGACATGGCAGATAGAATACGTCTTAAAATTGTTGGAACAAAAATGTAAAAAACTATGTAAGAACAATATTACCGATAACATGAAATGAACTGCTTGGGTTGAGTCGTAGACTAGATCGCTCTCTTTAAGACGTTTCGCGGCTCTGCCCAAATTTGTGCAAGAAGACACAGCCCCGTCGTCCCAGGATAAAACAGCCCAGAATCATTTTCTGTCTCGAACTTCACTGCACTGATGAAGTCCGGAATACTACACCTCTCAAATATTTATGTTGCTCGGAAATCTGATAAATCAATTTTAAAATTTTCTTTTCTTTGGTTTTGCTATAAAGAACTGTAAAAGCGTTTTTGAGTTGTTAAGTTATATTCTAAACTGAGGGCTATTACCCCTATTTATAGTTGAAAAAAAATGTATAACAGTCATATAATTATGAAAATAACGGACACATAATTATGAAAATAACGGTCATAAAAATAACGGACACATAATTATGAAAATAACGGTCATAAAAGTAACGGTCACATAATTATGAAAATAACGGTTATAAAAATAACAGTCATATAATTATGAAAATGACAGTTACATAATTTATGAAATAATGGTCATAAAATAATAAAAAATATATATTTTATTTAAATTCATTTCCAACAAGAACAGCAGCCGAAGAAGAGAAAAATAAACTTCTTCTTTATTCCAAAATTCCACTACAAACTCTCTCAGTATTTCTCCTTTGATATTGGAAGATTTGTAAAGGTCTTGCATTTGAGAATAGATTTTCCAGCGTAGACGGAGATAAAAGAAAAAGGAGATTAGCGCCCAAAGACAAGCTGTCCATTTTTGGAGTTGGTGTTATTTTCTCTCATTTATATGTTAATATTTGATTTAATATCAAGTTTATTAATTTATCTTATTATATATTATCAGCAAATTAGATAGAGATATTTTGGGGTTATCTTTTGGATTTTGGTATATTTTGTGAAGCTCTATGAAGATTGATGTTTGTATCTCCGTTTGATTATTAGTAGATTTTTCTTGGTGTGCCGTCGTCAATGGAATAGACTTTTCATATTGAAAAGTTGAACCATTTAAATCATTATGTGCCATTTATTTTTTTTCTTTACTTATTATTTGGTTGTTACCAATAATTATATATTTGTGCAATCAATTTGGACCCAAATTTCACTTCCGTTAGTTTTAATTTATAACACTAATGTATTGCTTTGTCAAGGAAAAATGATGATGTGTCATGGGTGATTATTGGTAACTTTTCTCAGTGGTGATGAAAAGGATGGTGGTTGTGATTTTAATTTTAGGTGATTGAGGAAATTCATGGATTTTATCAATGCAGGTGGAGTTATGGATACTAAAACTAATGGTTGCTTCTATACTTGGAAGAATGGGAGGGAGGATGGTGTGTTTATTCAGGAGAGTATTGGAGATAAAATTAAGGAATAATTTAAGGAGTAAATCAATGAGTAAATTAAGGAGTAAATCAAGAACCTTAATTCAAAGGGTAAATTAAGGAGTTCCCAATGGCAACTCCTTAATTTAAGGAGTAATTCAAGAAATCCTTAATTCAAGGAGTAAAACAAGAAATCCTTAATGCAAGGAGTAAAACAAGGAATCCTTAATTCAAAGATTAAATCAAAGAATGTTTAATTTAAAGAGTAATTCAAGGAGTAAATCTCCTTATATATAGCTATAGAATTGTAATAAAAATATATGAAAGAAATAATACAACTTTAAGAGAGCTTGTTTTATTTGGTAAGGCCTTTGACCTTGGCGTTTTCAACACCAATTTTCAACATGGTATCAAAACAAGTCGATCTTCGTGAAAAAAATTGTTATTCCTCTGCTGAAAGTGCATTTGACACTCTATGAGAGAAATTTCTTATTCTATTTGTTTTTTCAAACCAAATTTCTTGGTGATGATGGATTAAATCTCTCCTGCAGCTCCTACCTGCCCAATATGGAGGGGAAGTATTGTGGTAAAAGGATAGGTCCTACATTGAAACAAAGCTCTTAGTGATGATGGATTAAATCTCTCCTGTAGCTTCTACCTACTTGATGTGGAGGAGGAGTATTATGGTAAAAGGAAAGGTTCCACATTGAAACCAAACTCTTGGTGATGATGGATTAAATCTCTCCTACAGCTTCTACCTGCCTGATGTGAAGGGAAAGTATTGTGGTAAAAGGAAATGTTCCACATCGACAACAATATATATTTTTTGCTATCGTAATTAACATTTTTGTTAGTTTTATCTTTGCTGCCTTGGCTTCTCATCAGTTTCAATGAATTTTGTGCAAGCTTCGATCCATAAACCTTATAGATCCAGCTTGAGGGGGAGTAGTGGAGATAAAATTAAGGAATAATTTAAGGAGTAAATCAATGAATAAATTAAGGAGTAAATCAAGAACCTTAATTGAAGGAGTAAATCAAGGAGTTTCCATCCTTAATTTAAGGAGTAATTCAAGGAAAAAACAAAGAATGTTTAATTTAAGGAAAAAAAACAAGGAATCCTTAATTCAAGAAGTAAATCAAGGAATGTTTAATTCAAAGAGTAATTCAAGGAATAAATCTCTTTATATATAGCTATAGAATTGTAATGAAAATATATGAAAGAAACAATACAACTTTAAGAGAACTTGTTTTATTTGACAAGGCCTTTAGGCCTTTGATCTTTGGCTTTGGCGTTTTCAACACTAAGAAATTTAATCCATTATCACCAAGAAATTTGGTTTGAAAAAACAAATAGAATAAGAATTGCTCTAATAGAGTGCCAAATGCACTTTGAGTAGAGGAATAACAATTTTTTTCACGAAGATCGACTTGTTTTGATACCATGTTAAAAACGCCAAGACCTTGCCAAATAAAACAAGCTCTCTTAAAGTTGTATTGTTTCTTTCATATATTTTCATTACAATTCTATAGTTATATATAAAGAGATTTACTCTTTGAATTAAACATTCCTTGATTTACTCCTTGAATTAAGTATTCCTTGTTTTTTTCCTTGAATTACTCCTTAAATTAAGGATGATAATTTTTTGAATTAAGGTTCTTGATTTACTCCTTAATTTACTCATTGATTTACTCCTTAAATTATTCCTTAATTTTATCTCTAATAACCTTAATTTTATCCCCAATAGAGAGATTGGATAGGTTTTTGGTTAGTCCAAGAATGCTTGAAATGTTTCCCTAATCTAGTGATTAAGGTTCCTCCTAACATAGGTTCAGATCACAATATACTGATTTGTGATTTTAAGGCTAAGATGAACATTCCTAAAAAAAACATTTCAAATATGAAATGAAATGGTGAGAGGAAGAAGATTATGTGGATATAGAGAAAGTAAAATGACAGGCTATACCAAATAAGAGACATATGGATAAATTATTGAGGAAACTAGGGGGTACGAGGAGAATGCTTTAAATTTGGAGTAAATCCTTGTGTGGTAATCCCCATAAAAAACTGTTGGACTTACATAAGAGGTTGTATGAGTTAGAGGAAATGGGGGAAGTGGCTTGGGAAGAACAGAAGGTGATAAAGGTTGGAATTTGCTCCAGTTGGAAGAAGGAGAAAATATATTGGGGTTAGAAAGCAAGGGTGAGATGGCCTAACTTTGGGGATAGAAATACCAAGTTTTTTCATCAGTCTATGATGTCGAGAGAAGCTACAACAGAGTTGTTAAGTTGAAATATTGTAATGGGGAATGGTGCAATGAATCTGAAAGGCTGCCTGGACTGATTCAAAATGACATTTCTTACTTTGTTTTCCAATCTGTGGGAATTATGGTATGCATGAGACTTTGCAGGTTGTATAGTCTTTGGTCACTGATGACATGAACCATGATTTAACCAAATTACCTTCATATGATGAGGTAAAAATGGTTGCCTTTAGCTTAGGTATGGCCAAAGCACCAGGGCATGATGGCTTTAATGGCTCTTTTTTCCATAAGCATTGGGACATTCTAGGTGATGATGTGACTAGAGTAATTTAGAACTTTTTTGAAAATGGATTCATGCCTGAATCAGTGAATGAAACCTGCATTGGGCTTATGCCCAATGTTTCTTTTATTGAGAATCCTAGCCAGTTTAGGCCAATTGCATTGTACAATTTCTTCTACAAGATTATCTCTAAGGTACTGGTTTCTAGCCTCAAACATGTGATTCAACTGATTATTTAGGAGGAGCACGATACTTCTGTGGGGGAAAGGTTCATTCAGGATAACATATTGATTGCTCTGGAGGCTTTTTTATCATTTAAAGCACAAAAAGAAGGATAAGTTGGGGTACTTTACCTTAAAAACTAATATGGCTAAAGCATATGACATGATTAAGTGGGAGTTTTTGGAGGCTTTAAGGAGGAAGATGGGATTTTGTGAGAAGTAGTTACTATAGATCTTGAAGTGTATATCTACAGTACAATATCATGCTCTATTTAATGGTGAGCCTTTAGAGAAGTTTTTTCCTCATAGGGGATTAGGCAATGGGATCATCTTTCTCCCTATTTGTTCATTTCGGTGGCTAATGTGCTTTGTAAACACATTAAGAAGGAACTAGCTAGTGGGAAGCTTAAAGTTTTAAGAATCAAAAGAAGATGTCTAGTTCTTCACTGATAATGCAATATATTTTAAGGAGGATAATTGTAGGTTCTTATTGAGTTGCTAGTGGAGAAGGATGTATTTATGCACCAACCTCTTAGTTTTATGGATCCTACATATCATACTAAAGTGTACAAATTGTTGTGGGCGGAAGCAATAAATAGCGGTATATGAATATATCAAAGCGATAAAATGAACACACAGAATTTACGTGGTTCGGTAATTCGCCTAGGTCCACGGGAGGCAGCATATATTATTTGAACGAAGTAGGAAATATACAGAATATAGATACAGATTTTCTCACTAATAATATCTCTCAAGTATTTCCCCAAACTCACAAGTATTTTCTCTTTTTGAGTTTGCTTATGCTCTCTCTTATTTTTCTGATTTTTTGCCTTGTTTTTCAATGCATGAACTCTTCCCTATTTATAGATGAAACAAGATTCCCTTTCCCTAAATTGTGCCATAATTTAAGCCTTAAATTAGGCCACTAATTTCCTTAAATTATGCCACTAATTTCCTTAAATCATGCCACAAATCATGCCACAAATTAGGCCACTAATTTCCCTAAATTATGCCACTAATTTGTTACTTTTAGAGCCAATATTCAACACAAATTGCATAAAGCTTTATATTGGCTCAAATAAACCTCTCAGGCATGGCTTCACAAGCTACAAAAGTGTTTGCTGAACTGAGCTTTCATTAAGACCAGAAGTGACACAAGTTTATTTGTCAGAAGATCAGGAAATGACTTGATGTTAGTACTTGTTTATGTTAAAGATATTATTTTTATAGGATCTAATGCTGCTACTGCTCTACAACAATTTTTCACCTCATTGCATTTTAGGATTTGGGTGCTTTCCATTTCTTTTTGGGTTTGTAGGTTACTAGATGTAATGAAGGTATGCATTTGTGTCAATCAAATTATATCTTTGGACTTCTTACTCGTTTGGGCTTAAAGCAATCTAAGGAAGCCTTTTCCTCAATGGCCTCATGAGGAGTATGGAGCAAGACTGATGGGATTCCATTGGAGGATCCTAACAGCTATAGAAGTTTAATTGGTTCTCTACAATATATATTGTTACAATGCCATAAATTAGCTTTGCAGTTAGCAGGTTAGCTCAGTTTTTGAGTTGTTCCACAAATGTTCATTGGAAGGTAGGAAATCATGTGCTTAGATATCTTAGAGAATCAAAGCATTTTGGTTGGATATTGTATAAATCAAGTCATTTAGATCTGCTTAGGTTCATGGACGCTGATTGGGTAAACTGTATTGATGATAAAAGATCAGTAAATGGCTATTGTATGATGCTTGTTGGAAATCTGGCGTCTTAGAGCTCATCTAAACAAAAAGTGGTGGCACAATTAGCATCTGAGGCAATAGAAGTGACTTGGATTACTACTTTGCTTGGTCAGTTAGAATTGAGTTTTAAGCAACTTCCTAGACTAATGTGTAATAATATCAGTGCATAACACATAACAAAGAACCCAATCTAACATGGTCGCACCAAGAAAATTGAGATCAATTGCTACTTCATTCATGACATGGTTTTAAAGAATAGTTTGAAGATAGAGTATTGTAATACAAATGAGCAGGTAGCTAACATTATTGGATATTAATCCTTAATTCAAAGAATAAAACAAGGACATTAATTCAAAGAATAAAACAAGGACCTTAATTCAAGGAATAAAACAAGAACCTTAATTTAAGGAATAAAACAAGGACCTTAATTTAAGGAATAAAACAAGGACCTTAATTTAAGGAGTAAAACAAGAAATCCTTAAGTCAAGGAGTAAATCAAAGAATGCTTAATTTAAAGAGTAATTGAAGGAGTAAAATTTCCTTATAAATAGCTATACAATTGTAATGAAAAGATGAAAAAAATAATACAAACTAGAGAACTCTTTTGTGTAGAGTTATTTCTTGTTTTTTCAACATGGTATCAGAGCAGGAAAATTAAATTTGCTTCTGCTTTATTATTATCTTAGCATCTTCAATCTTTAAAATGGTTGAAGACAAGCCCTAGGATCAGAAGCTGAAAGTTCATCGGTGCTTTCCTTCATGAATATGCATGAGGTGGATGTTAACCCAAATCAAAGATTAAGCTCAGTCTTGTTGAATGAGTTTAATTACTTGCCTTAGTCAAGAGCAGTGTCTCTGGCTCTAGGTGGAAGGTCCAAGTTGGGGTTCATAAATGGAAGCATCGAAGTACCTGATGTTTTCTCACTAACCTATGAATCCTGTCATAGTAAGGATCAGCTGGTTATGTCATTGCTCCTAAATTTCATGGAACGTAAATTAGCTGAAATATTCAGTTACTCTGAATCTGCATACCAACTATGGGAGACGGTCAAGGAAATGTATGGAAGTCAAAACAATGTTGCACGAGTTTTTCAGATCTGTAACAAGATGACAAGCCTTTTGTACAACTCTTAGGAAGCATGAAAAGCATGTGGAATGAGTTGGAAATATATCATCCTCATACAACCGATGTAGCTTTGTTATGAAAGAGAACGGAAGAAGATAAATTATTTCAACTTCTGTCCATTCTCGATTCAACATATGAAGATATATGATGCCACATACTCATGAATACTAAACTTCCTTCCTTCACCAATCTATGTGTGACAATTCTACATGAAGAAGTAAGGAGGAAAGTCATGAACAAGGGTACAATGGCCAGTGCACCTGAGGCAAGAGCCTATCTAACCAATAAGAGGAAGTACAAAAGAAAACATCCAAACTTGAAGTGTCAACACTGCAACTATACGAGTCATGTTAAGGACAGATGTTGGATTCTACATCCAGAATTAAAACCTCATTTGATAAAGGATAAGTGTTTACAGAAAGTGAATCGTACTGCATACCGTGCAAATCATAATTTTGCCTCTACCTCTAATGGGTCTAATCCATTCAAGAAATTCACAGTGAATCCAGCTGAACTCATGAATGAGTTTATGTTGTATCTTCAAAGCAAGACATGAGGAGCTAGAATTGACTGTGTGGATAACATAGAAGAAGGAAACTCGACAACATTGCTAGGCAAGTTTGTGGGTTTCTTGGCGGATACAAAACTCATACCACAAGAGGACATGCAAGGTATCATAAAAGCCTTTAAAACTGCTCTTAAAATAAATATGTTGAATGATTTTTAGGTTGTAGATTTAGGTGCCACAGATCATATGACAAACCATGTGTCAAAGTCTCATAAGTTTGAAAAATTAGCAAATCCTTCTCAAGTTTCAATTGCAAATGGTGAGAATGTAAAGGTTTTAGGAAAGGAAAAAATAAAATTAATGTCAGATGAAATCAAGTCGACGATTTTATATGTACCTTCCTTTCCCTTCCAACTTATGTCTGTAGGAAAAATCACAAATACCTTGAATTGCTTAGCCATTTTTTCTCCTTACAATGTCATTTTTTAGGATTGTGCCACCAAAAAGATGATTGGTGAAGGGTTTTACTTAGATGGTCTCTATTACATATCCAAGAGCAATCCCAGAGGGTTTCAATCCAAGTTTAATCCTATCCAAGATAATTAATTGTGGCATCAACGTTTAGCTCACCCTTCTCCACCAATTTTGTCAACTTTATTTCCAAACTTAGGAAATGATGCAATTGCATGTGAAACTTGCCACTTGTCTAAGGCCACTAGATTTCCTTTTAATTCTTCCTTGTCTACGGCTAGTAAGTGTTTTGAACTAGTTCATTCAGATGTATGGGGACCAACTAATGAATCTTTTGATGGTTATAAGTATTTTGTGATTTTTGTTGATGATTTCTCTCGAGTCACATGGTTATATCTTTTAAATTCTAAGAATGAAGTTATGGAAGTATTTAAGGACTTTCATAACCTTGTTAAAAATCACTTCTCCTCTAAAATTCAAACCTTAAGGTCTGACAATGGCACCGAATACATGTCCCATATCATGAAACAATATTTGAGCATTCATGAAATTATGCATCAAACAAGTTGTGTTGACACACCTCAACAAAATGGTGTAGCTAAACGCAAAAACCGGGACTTACTTGAAAAAACTAGAGCATTAATACTACAAATGAATGTACCAAAGAGATTCTGGTCTCAAGGGGTTATGACAACTGCTTACATCATTAATAGATTACCCAACCGAGTCTTGGATTTCAAGTCTCCCCTAGAGGCCATGAAAGGAAGGAAAATTAACCTCTCACACCTTAGAGTCTTTGGCTGTATCTATTTTGTACATATTCAATCTCATCATTGAGATAAATTAGATCCTAGAGCTATTAAATGTATTTTTCTTGGTTATTCATCTACACAAAAGGGATATGAGTGTTATGATCCCCAACTTAGGAGATTAATTGTGTCTAAAGATGTTCGATTTTATGAAACTAACCCTTTTTTCAGCAAGTCACATGAAATCACAAGTCAAGGGGATGTCATCTTGAATGTGTTTCCATTACCAAGAATCAAACTTGAGGCTCCACAGCAACAAGATCCCAGGCATGTCAACATTGATGCATATCTCACTAAAAGTAACAATGAAAAGTCTCGTCTTAATAGTACACTGCATGAAGATGGTGATAATCAAGATGATCCTCACAGTATGGTACAAGATGTGAACGAGTATGAGATAACTCCTCCTGCTCCATGACATAATCCAATGCGTGTTAGGTAACCTCCCACAAGACTTCAAGACTTTGTCACCTACAAACCCACACATCCCATCTCAAATTATGTGTCATATAAGAGAGTGACACCAACCCATGCCGCATTTCTCAGCACTATATCGAGTTACAGTGAGCCTCAAAACTTTCATGAGGCCAACAACCAAGAGGTGTGGAAGGAAGCCATGCAAGAAGATCTTAAAGCCCTAGATCAACACAACACATGGAGCATCACCAAACTTCCAAAAGGCAAGAAAGTTGTGGGTTGCAAATGGATCTATAAGCTCAAATTCAAGTCAGATGGATCAATTGAGAGGTATAAAGCAAGATTGGTGGCTCGGGGATTCACTCAAACATTCGAGGTGGATTACAAAGAAACATTTGCACCTGTTGCAAAAATGAACACAATAAGAGTGCTACTATTTGTGGCTGTAAATAAGGGGTGGTCCATATACCAAATGGATGTGAAGAATGCATTCTTGCATGATCTCAAAGAAGAAGTCTATATGAAATTGCCACCCAGACATCCTCAAAGCAATGAACTGGATTTAGTGTTCAAATTGCATAAATCCATTTATGGTTTGAAACTGTCCGTACGAGCTTGGTATGCCAAGCTAAGCTCAGTACTTACTAGTGTTGGTTTCAAAAGCAGCAATGCTGATTCCTCACTAATTATTTGCACATGAGCTATGGGCAAATTGGTTGTGCTAATTTATGTAGATGATTTGATAATTACAGGTGATAATGCTGACGAGATTTTCAACCCAAACAGTCCCTCAGACAAAGGTTTGAAATTAAAGACCTTAGGATATTGAAGTACTTTCTTGGTATAGAAATGACAACCTCGCACAAGGGACTCTTTCTTAACCAAAGGAAATATGTCCTAGATTTGCTCAAGGAAGCTAACATGAGCGATGCTAAACCAGCCATTACCCCTCTTGACAGCAAGCTCAAACCTAGATTGAAGGGCACGCCACTCACGGATATAATTTATTACCAGGGATTGGTTGGTAAGTTGATCTACCTAACAATTACTAGACCTGATATCACATATTTTGTAAATATTGTAAGCCAATTCATGCACTCCCCGACACTTGAGCATTTGACCCTTGTTAAAAGGATCTTACGCTACTTAAAAGGATCAGTGGGTCGTGGTATCATCATGAAGAAGAATAACAACACACAAATCATGAGGTATTGTGATGCTGATTGGGAAGGGAATGCAATCGATCGCAAGTCCACCACTGGCTACTGTACATTTGTCGGTGGAAACTTGGTCACATAGAAGAGTAAAAAGCAAATTGTCATCGCCAGATCAAGTGCCGAAGCGGAGTATCGTGCAATGGCTTCAACTACGTGTGAGTTGATATAGCTTAAAGGTCTTTTGTGTGATTTAGGTGTTCTTACAACTCTTTCTATATCCTTATTTTGTGACAATCAGGCAGCAATGCATATAGCATAAAACCCAGTGTTTCACGAGAGGACGAAATACATTGAAGTTGATTGTCATTACGTTCGTGAACAAGTTCAATCACAGGTGATTTAGACACATTATACAAGAAGCTTCGACCAATTGGCTGACATCTTCACCAAGCCGTTGGCTTCTCATCAGTTTCAACGACTTTTGTCCAAGCTTGGATTCATAAACCTTTTGGATCCAGCTTGAGGAGTAGTATTGGATATTAGTCCTTAATTCAAGGAATAAAACAAGGACCTTAATTCAAGGAATAAAACAAGGACCTTAATTCAAGAAATAAAACAAGGACCTTAATTCAAGGAATAAAACAAGAGTCTTAATTCAAGGAATAAAACAAGGAGCTTAATTTAAGGAGTAAAACAAGGAATGCTTAATTTAAAGAGTAAATCAATGAATGTTTAATTTAAAGAGTAAATCAAGGAATGCTTAATTTAAAGAGTAATTGGAGTAAAATTTCCTTATAAATAATTATACAATTGTAATGAAAAGATGAAGAAAATAATACAAACTAGAGAACTCTTTTGTATAGAATTATTTCTTGTTTTTTCTACAAACATATTAACAAAGCTACTGACAGGAGAAGAAAATTCAGGGATTAAAAACCAAACTCATTGTCTTACCTTGATCTTGAGTTTGAGGGGGAGTGTGGAGCTGCATCTCATTGTGTGTGCATGTGTACACGTGCTTGTAACTTATAGGATAGCCTAAGTAAGGTTGTTAGCAGCGGAGGAATAAAGTTGTTACAACAAACTCTAGTGATTAAGGCTTGTATTTGTTGTATACAAATACTGATATATCAAGAATCTAACAACAGTTGTTTGAGCATTTTTTTCTGCATAGAAACACAGTTTCATTGTTTTCTCTCTTGATCAAACATTAGATTCTCTATAGTTTGGAAATTTCTAACAATATAGTTACCGTGCTGTTTATCAATCTATGAAAGTAATGAAAATTGGTGTTGAATAGTTTGATAGTAGAAATTGCAGCCATGGACCTTACATCATCATCCCTTGGAAAAGATTCCAGAAATTACTGGAGGAGAAAACAACAGCAATGAGTTACTATTTTGATAAAGGTAGCGTACATATTGGATTCACCTTTTCTCTAAACATCAAGGTCGTTCAAGCTAATATCGAGTGACTTTCACTTAAAATGACACTTTATCATGGGTTAAAAAAAAAACCCATTTTCAAACAGGTAGAAGTACCCTATTTTAAAATTTCCTAGCAGTGAATACTTGTTCATATTATCACGTACGTTTGTATTTTTCTGTGGGTGTGAACTTAAAAAAGTGTAATATAATTATAATCTTGTTATCGTAAACAACATTTATAATATATTTTTATATAAAAGTACGTTAAAAGTTCGATATAAAATATGAATACGGTAAAGATATAAAATATTTAAATATAAATACAATTAGTTTAATTTAAAAAAATACGTTATTAAAAATATGGTAATAAAATATATATTTTTAAAATAATATTAATATATTATATGATTTTTTTATCGTAATAATATAAAATATTAATAACAAATTTAATACAAATTTATCATAAAGATAAATTAACCAATAAAATTAATTTAATTTTTAACATGATTTACATGATGTCTTGACAAATAAGACTCATCTCTACCATTTCAAATAAAAAATTTAAACTACATTAGTTATTATTGTTCTTAAAAGTTTATATTTAATATCTTTGTTAATATGTATTTTATAAATAACTATTTTATTACTAAATATTTAATCTATATATTTAAATTCATTTATCTTGAAAAAGATATATATTTATTCTATGAATTAAATAAAAATATTAATATTTTAATAAATTATAAAAAAATATAATCTAAATATAATTAATAATTTGTATTATTAAAATAATATATATTTGATAATAAAAAGTTATTATTAGAGAAAATATTTTCATTTATTATTGTAGGAAAAAAGTATTAATTGTGTATAATACTTTTTAGTTCAAAAGTACGAATATTATTCTTAATTTTAAAAATTATTTATTATTAATTCACGTATACATGTATAATAGGAATATAATATGTAAGATTATTAAGTAGTACTTTTAATATAATAAAAAAGTTTTATATATAATTTAATATTAAACACAATTTAATATGATTCCATTATAAACTTATTAGAATATTATTATTTTTATTGTTATAAGTTATATAAATATTAATTTATAGATTTTTCAATTTTTTTTTCTTTTCATGTCATTTTGCGTTTCATATTTTTTATTTTTAAATTTTTATAAATTAAATTTAATCATCATATTTATTTTAATTTTTTTAAAAAACAATTAAAATAATACATTTAGAACTTATAATCACCATTTATACATTTAGAAGTTAAAAATTGAATAATGTTTAATTAAACACCATTTACTATTATTAAAATGCTATTTTTATTATTACAAATTTTAAAAATATATTTTTTAATTTCCCAAAAACATTTTATTTAAGTAACTATCTCGCAGACATAATGGATAGTTGAACATCAGCGAAACGTAAAAAGGTAATAACAATACAAATAAACGACTTCTATGGATCAAAGTTTTTAAATTTTTAAAAATAAATTTCGTTAGAGAAAATTATTAATTTTGTAATTAAGAAGGTATACAAAATATGCAAGTACAATAGGTTCTTTTTAACAAAAAGCTGATAGTTATATGGTGCCAGAAACATTCTTGGCTTACTAATTTTACCATTTACCCACGTAGCCCTGAAGTTCAGAAACTACTAGACACGCACCCTCAATGTGTCATCTTCTAAAAACTTCCAGTAACTGTCACTTACCTCTCAATATAACTGTAATTTGTCATTCTCATCATAACGCACAACTAGTGTCGTATTCAAATCCTTTGTCATACTTGGAGAGAAAAAAGAAAGAAGTTATTGAACTAGTATTCATGGCTCCAAAGCGCTCAGCAAAAGTGATGGTAAAGACCACCAAGAAAGTTGTACAAGAAACTGTTGTATCTGTTGTCTCAAGCAACCAGAAGCAACAACCCAATGAAGATACACCAGTCAGAACCATTCCTGTGGTTGTCGAGGAAGTAACCACTGAAAAACAGCAACCAGAGGACAATGGCATAACTGTCCCTTCTGAAGAAAATCAAACCCAGAAAAGTTCTCAATTCCTACAACCAAAGAAAGACATTCAAAAACGAAAGGGTGAAACAACAAAGAAAGACGAGACTAAGAATCAAGAAGGTGTGGCTGCAAAAGGGGATGAGAAGAAAGTAAGGAAGAGGAGAAAAGTAAAAGTAGGTGGTGGAGAAGAATACAAGAGGTATGTGTTTAGAGTGTTGAAGCAAGTACATCCTGGAATGGGGTTATCTTCTAAAGCAATGACTGTTCTTAACAATTTGATGACTGACATGTTTGAAAGGCTGGCTTTTGAGGCAGCGAGGCTTTCCAAATACAACGAGAGAAAGACACTCTCAGCAAGGGAAATTCAAGGGGCTGTAAAGCTTGTTTTACCTGGGGAGCTTGGACGACATGCCATTGCTGAGGGGACCAAGGCTGTTACTACCTACATGTCCAATAATGATGCCAAATGATCCAAGTCTAAGTCTTAGTCTTTGATTTTGAAATTGTGTTGGGGTTAGGCCTAAATATGTGTCCCTGTGGTAGATTTAATAGGGTAGTTTTCACTTTTCAGTAATTTCAACGCCACTTTCATTTTGGTTTTAATGTATTCTCTCATAAGGGTAGATTGGTTTGGATGTATTATTAATTATGCGTTTAAAATTTTCCTGCATTAAAATAGCAAATGTTCATTAACGTTGCAACAATCAAACTCTAGCATTGCGAGTTCTTTCCTGAAGATAGGTGATGGATCAAAATGGTTCACAACAAAGAATATATCCAGAATCAGATACTGACATCGACTCCAATTGATCAGACACTGTCTCTATTCACTAAGGAAATGCCTACTTATGAAATGAAAAAAAGACAAATCTTATAGGAATAGGAAACATGAAGCTAAGGGCCATTGCATTAGTCACCTACCAGGGAAAAATGTTGCAAGTTTCTAACTTTATCTCTTCAATTTTTTGCTCCTGTGAGAACAGCGTAGTGCTCTGTTATCTGATCTGCGCTTTATCCTGGCTTGTTTTAAAACACCACCATCTGCAAATGCTTTTGCTTTTGCCTTTCTAGCAGCACCCGAAGGTCTCTTTCTTGTGGCTTCTGTCCTTTTCGAGAGTTCGGTGGCTTAGCATATTGTTAATTGCGCTTGCAACTTTTTTCTAGCTACTTGATGCCTTTTTTTTTTCTCAACATCAAAAGAGGTATACTTCTTTGGAGGTATACTTCTTTGGAGGGTAAACTTCTCCGTGCTATAATCCTGCAAACAGAAAACACTCAATAAGATTTTGGATCATCGATCATAGAGTACGGTGGTCTTTGACATTTCGATGTTTAAGTTAGTTCAGATAATGTCTATTAAAAAAAGAGAGTAGATTCTCTCTAGTGTAATCCAGGGAGAAGTGGAGATAGAGATGTATTGTAAGTGTATCGTATTTATATTAATGAATATTTCAACCTCTCATGTGAAGTGTATAATATGAGTATTAAGTGTACAATTTGAGCATATATAAGAGAGAAGATTTACTTGATGTCGATCACTTACATGTGAAGATATAATCTAGGATCAGAGTTATATCTTCATAATTATCTATTTCAGATAATTAGTGAATATTTATGAGTTGTTTATCTCTTAGACCATTTATCTAATAATTATGTTTATTTGTTGACTCAAGGATCGGTCCAACTCAACGCTCATTAGGTCAACCGTTGAGTCATACTATTGAGTAGGCTAATTTATATTGTGTCATATGACATGGGTTTATTTTACACCTATGTCTTGTAGGTTTTTTGATATAAAAGCACCTAACCCTTTCAGTCATGTTGTCAGCTCTAAGCCAACTTTCATATGCTAATCCACTTGTGCGGTTCTACTCGATCGTTTAGAACTTGCACGATAGTTCTTTGTCGCTTAAGATATTTTCAGATTACTAATATCACATCTACTAAGGGAGTTATGTCAAAGTCAAAGTTGCTCCTAACAATTCAACTCTAGAGCCAAAGGGTGTTTTTCACCTTCTATACCACAAGGAATGCTTGCTAGACTCTTCAAGAGTGTGAAGAGACATTTTCCTATTAGAACTTTTTTTGAGCCTCTACACTTCCTTTCTTTTAATTTATTTTTCATTGGTTCCTATCACATGCTTGTGTAGGGAGCATAACTTTATTATTTGCTTTCCATCTAAGAAAAATGCACTTTACTGCACTTACATCATAACATTTATGCAAAGGAAGTGGTTTCATGGACATTAGAGTGATGGAAAAGCATAGTCAAGTTTGGTCACCGTGGGTACTAATGAGCAAACCAAGATGACATATAAATGAATGTAGTTGAGTGTATGAGAAAAGGTTCTTTCGATCAAGGTATGTTTGGAAGGGGAGATCTATTTTTCTGGTGAGGATGTGTTCTCTATGGAGACTCTGTTCGGTGGGTAATTGTGTGATGACTCACTGTCCATCAACTTTATGTCAGGTGACACCCTAGCCAACGGTGGTTTGTGCAGTAAGGTACTACCAGGTAGGTTTTTCTGGTGGGATCGTCTGATATACCTTTTTTTTGGAAAAATTTTAGCTAGGGTTCTAGCCCGAATAATAGGCCTGTTCCCTATAAGAAATTTGATTACAATGGAAATTCTAGCATCATGATTGGATACATTGATGATATGGCTCCATTTTTTCATGAATATTGCGTAAGTTTGGGGAGCCTTGATACTGTTCTTTCCGGTATCCCCACTCTCTAGCACAGTTTTTCTTTGTTGGCACTTTTTTTAATTTGAACTTCTATGTCTCATAAGAATGGAGTGTTCTGGATGTACAAAGGGCTATATATTTTAGAGAAATCCATGTAATGGGGAATTATGTTTTGATCACCTCAAGTTCTGGCTAGATTAGCAAAAAAATTCTAAGTCAATGTGGCTTATTAGGATCTCTATACTTCCAACCCTCCTACTTGATGTGCTTGAGATTTAGTCAAGTAATCCAAGCCAAAAAATTTAACTTATAAAAATTTCTAAGTTTATAATTGGCGATTATTTTCCTCTGTTGAGAGCATAGGCATTTGTTACTGTCGCCCAATTTGTTGTCTTTTTTACCTTCTTAATGGGACCTATGATCCTTTCATTGTGGCAAACATTTTACTTTACATTTAATGAGGCATATGACCTTACATTAGAGAAAGTTTCATGTTCTACAAGTCAATCAATACACGTGTCAAGTTATGTCATTTAAGAGGTGATAGAGAGCCTATGAAAGTTATGCTTGTTGCTACCTATGTAGGGGTATAGAGCCTATCACTAGGGTGCTGTCTGTTTATGGAATGCTAGCTTGGTTGTTTCCTCCCTACATGAATGGGAAGTTCAATCCTAGAGATACATAAATTCGTTCTTTGTCGCAAGCCAACTATGGGTTGCAAAGCTTGTGGTGAGAATGGCCACTGGGAGCATGCTTCATAGATATGCCATTCTTTGTCCTTCGTGGGAGAGATTCATAACTCTGTTCTTTTAGGGTGTCATGCTAGGTGGACTTTTCAAAGTCTAGGGCAACCCTGCGGTGATTATGTTTTTTTACTTTTGGAGTGTCATATGTGGTGAACTTTTTCAAAATTTGGGCAACCTTTTAGTGATGTTGTTATCTGCAAAATAAATAAAATAACTAATGGTGGAATTTTGCTTATCCTTTAGTCATTGTGGGACATCATTTTTATCCCTATAGATTTCATGTGTAGCATCATGTGCTAGTTTCTACTTTTTCAAGACCATTACTTCTTTAGAGCTATACGGTGAAAATATATGTAGAGGGTAGCCCTAACCATGCGTAGAAGCCACCTTTTTGAAATTTTGTTGCGTGACCTTAGTCTATGCTCACGTTTAGGTGTGTGACTTCCAAGCATTATGTGAACTCCTATAATTTGGAAGGAGATAGAAATTGTTTTGGCTATGGTATGTAAATGAACACGTGTTGTCCTATTTTGGATAGTATGCATTTAGAAACGACGTGCTTCTTTGTATAATTTTTTATTATTATGTTGATCCTTTCATCTATCTAAAATGGAAGTTGAACAGATTTTTGGATCTAATCGTTCAGTTCCCTGAATTGAGGTTTGTTTCCTCAATTCGTAACTTGCTCCAGTGCTAATTGGTAATCAAAGATCCGAGTTTTTTCCTTGGGAAAGCTCTGCCTCAATACCTCAATGATCAAGACCAGAAAACAGAGTCGAGACACAAGGATTTCCTTGATAAGTTTTGACTTTCCATAATGCAACCGAGAACTGATATGGTTTCTGAGTTGTGAGCTCTTACCCAAAACTTCCAACCAAATACCCAGAACCTCCAACCAAATACCCAGAACTTTCAAACTTCATCTTTGACACCCACACCCAAAAACACCTAAACTACATTTTATACAGACCACCGAGAGAGACGCTCAAAAAACAGAGGCTACCCCATTTTGCAACTCATTCATAGTTTACCCAACTTGGCGAGTTTGAAACTTAACACCAAATACTCGAAATAAATCAATATTTGAAAAAATAATAAGAAAAAAAAATAAACATTTTCTTTGATATATTTTTTTAATTTGTATAGGACATTTACATTGTTTATATATATAAATATTAATTATTATTTCAATAACTATCATAATTGAATTACATGTTTTACCACTGTTTGGTAGGCGTGTATATTGATAGGTGTTTGGCGTTGATATAATATTTGTTGAATGAGTTGCAGTATTTGTTGAATTCAACACACTCTCTCAAGTTGTTGCATAGATATCTTTCATGCCTAATTTGACTAAAACTTCTGTGAATACTCGATATGAGATTGCTTTAGTGAGAATGTGAGCTAATTGATCTTTTGACTTAATTTTTGGTAATTTCAATGAATTTTCTTCTAACTTTTTCTTAATAAAGAATCTGTCAACTTCAACATGTTTTGAATGATCGCGTTGAACTAAATTATGAGTAATATCACATGCTGTTTTATTGTCACAAAATAACTTAATTAATTTTTTAGGAGGATATCCCAAATCTTTCAAGAGAGATTGTAACCACAAGGCATCACAAAGCCCAAGTGTCATGCCTCTGTATTCAACCTCTGTGCTTGTACGGGCAACAACATGTTGTTTCTTACTTCTTCATGTTACAAGGTTTCTCCCTACAAAAGTGAAGTAGCCTGATGTAGATCATTTATCATTTATTGATCCAACCCAATCAACATTAGTATATACTTCTATTCTTTGGAATTCTGAGTTTTTAGTGAACAATACTCCTTTTCTAGGAACAGACTTTAAATATCTCAAAATACGAATAACTGCATTCATATGTTCTTCAGGATTATGCATAAATTGGCTGACAATACTTAAAGCATAGGCAAGATCTGGTCTTGTGTGTGCCAAATACATCAACCTTCCAAGCCTTTGGTATCTTTCTTTATTTGTTGGAACTTGATCAACCTTGATACATAACTTTAATCCTTCCTCTATTGGAGTATTGGCTGGTTGACATGTCGACATACTAGTTTCTTTTAATAAATCTAAGGCATACTTTCTTTGAGATAAGAAGATTCATTTTTTTGATCGAGAAACCTCAATCCCAAGAAAATATTTTAAGGAACCAAGGTCTTTCATTTCAAATTCCTTGGACAAATAACTTTGTATAACTTTCCTTTCTTCAAGATCATTTCCTATTACTATCATATCATCAACATATACAATAAGTGCAGGGATCTTACCATACCATTTTTTTTCAGAAATAAAGTATGGTCTGAATTGCTTTTCTTGTAGCCAAATGCCTTCATTGACTTTGTGAACCTGCCAAACAATGCTCTTAGGGATTGTTTCAATCCATATAGTGATTTTTTTTAATTTGCACACCTTTTCATCATGGATTTTGGATTTCTTGATTCCTGGTGGTAAATCCATGTAGACTTATTCAATTAAATCTCCATGTAGAAATGAATTTTTTACATCAAATTGATATAATTGCCAATCTAAATTTGCAACTAGAGATACCAAGACTCGAACAGTCTTAATTTTGGCTACAGGTGCAAATGTTTTTGTATAGTCGATCCCATATGTCCAAGTGTATCCTTTTGCCACCAATCTTGTTTTATAACGTTCAATCATACCATCTGCCTGATACTTTACTGAAAAAATCCATCGACATCCAACAATTTTCTTTGTTGGTGGACGATCGACAAGTTCCCAAGTTTTATTTATTTCTAAGGATCTTAGTTCTTCATTCATAGCATCTTTCCATTTTTGGTCAACTAAAGCTTCATGCACACTGTTAAGAATAGATACAACAGATAATTGATTCACAAATGATACGTTTGATTTTGACAAACGATGTTTAGACATATAGTTACTCATGGGATATTTGACTTTACTAGAAATCGCAGGTTCATACATGGCTTTAGGAATACCTCTGTTAGGACGTGGTGAAAGTATTTTTCTGGTAGGTTCAATAGTTGGAGCATCCTCTACAAACGATTGGTTAGCTATATCAACAACTTGTGGAGAAGGAAACTCGTACTCACTTAGTGGTAGTAACGAACTTGCTTGATGATCTTGAAGTTGATGAAGACTTGATTCCATTTCCCTTGAGTCTTCTATATATTGGGAGTTATTACCATCTGAATTCAAGTTATTTTTATTTTCCTCACATATAATTTGTCTTTCTTCATAAGGAAACAATTTATATGTAAGGGTTTGAATTTCAGCATGGTTGTACACCCCCTGAAATTCAGGTGTAGAAGAGAAATACATTGTATCTTCATGAAAAATAACATACATGGTGGTAATCATTTGTTTTGTAGGAGGATGATAACAACGATACCCGTTTTGTTGTGTGACATATCCCATAAAAACACAACGTATTGCTCGTGGATCCAACTTGATATGTTGTTGTTTATGTAGGTGTACAAATGCCACACATCCAAAGACATGAGGAGGTAAATTGGGTACACTTGGTGCAACAATTGCTTCAGTGATGACTTGTAGGCACGGATAACTTCCAACAAGTGTCGATTGTTTTCTTTCTACAACTCCATTTTGCTAAGGTGTATCAACACAAGTAGTTTGATGACTAATCCCTTCTGATTTAAGATATTCTTGAAGCTTAGAACTTTTATATTTTCCTCCATTGTCACTACGTAGAACTTGAAACTGTGTTTTATACTGAGTACAAAACATTTTATGAAATTTTCTAAATAACATGTTTACCTTACTTTTAGATTTCATTAAATAGACCCAAATCATACTACTAAAATCATCAATAAATGTAACAAACCAACGTGATCCTCCCAAAGTAGAGACTTTGGAAGAACCTCATACATCAGAATGTATAAGCATAAGCGGAAATAAACTTTTATTTAAGGTTACAAGAAATGAGGAATGATGACTTTTTGCTAGTTCACAAACATCAAACTTTAAAGTAGAAAGATCTAAGCTAAAAAATAAACTTGGAAATAATTTCTTTAAATATCTAAAAGAAGCATGACTCAATCTCTTATGCCACAACCAAATATTTGATTCATCCTTTTTAGATCCAGTTGCTACCAGTGCATGATTTGTTGAATCCAAGTCCAAATAATACAGGTTTCCTTGCCTAATACCACGACCAATCGTTTTCTTTGTTTGGATGTCCTTGAACACATAAAAATTAGGCCAAAAAATAACAAAACAAGATAAAGTAGTGGTTATTTGAGAAATAGATATAAAGTTATACTCTAAAGAGGGAACAACTAGTATGAATTTAAATTCAAAGTACTAGTGAGAGACAAAGATCTTTCCCCAATAACTGAGGTTGTGTTACCATTGATAGTGCAAATAGTTTTGTGTGAAGATGGTTTTGAGATTTGTTTAGAATCGAATGTCATATGATCAGTTGCACCTGAATCAATTATTCATGTATTATTAAAAACAGGAGAAAAGTTTTTAAGCACCTTACCAACATTTGCTGAGGAGTTTGCAACATGATCCTTTGTTGTTTCAGCAATGGTGGCAGTAGACATCTGTCGTAGATTTTTCTTCTGAGAGTCACGGTTGTGATCCCACCAGTTAGGATATCCCACAAGTTCAAAACATCGTTCTTTTATATGACCTTTTTTATGACAATGGGAACATTTAAATGATGATTTATCAGCCACCCTTCGTTCTTATTGATTGAAAAAAGAACGATTTTTAGATATCATGGCAGAAGCATCAACGTCTCCAGATTTTTCCTTCAATGAGATTCAACGTACTACCTCTCGTCGAATCAAGGAATAACAACCTTCTAAATCTGGGATGGTTTCTTTTCACAAAATTTCTCCACGAACCTACTCAAATTCATCATCTAATCCAGCAAGAAAAATATGTACCCTTAGTCTTTCAACAGACTCCTGATATGATATTAGATCATGAGGGTCTTTCATGACCACCTTATCATGATGGTCTAGCTCTTGAAAATTTCAGTCAACTTTCCATAATACTCTAAAAGTGATTTTCCATTTTTTCTGGAAGTAAAAGCTTTTCGAAGATCAAATTAATGAGAATAAAATTTCTAGGAAATCAATTTCACCTAATCCATCACTATGCTCTATTCATCTATCTAATTGAATTTAATTTTCTATGTTTGTTAGCAATCTCCAAAAAAACATTCAAAGACCTATTTCGATAGTCAATTGAAAAGATTCTTGTTCATCAATTTACACAAGATTATGCAATTTAATAAAAGAAGAAATAATTAAGACCAATAATTTTGATACTACACAGGTTCATACAAGTCTTTTAATTTCTATATTTACCTATGTTGAAATATTCTATATCTATCATATAATTTCCTCTTTCAATAATAAATCACTAGACTAAAGTTATTTAATTAATGACTGGTTAATTAGAAGCAATAAGCTTAGAATAAATTAGACAAACATGAAAAGAAATAATTCAAATTAACATGAAAAAATAAGCATAGTTTGGAATTAGATTACATATTTTTCCTAGAATAAAGAAAATTTAGTTTAGGCAAAAAATTAAATTCAACATAAATGAAATCACCATAATATTTTGTGTTTTTAGATTTGAAGGAAGTAAAATTAAAATAACTAATAGTAAGTAACAATAATAAATTAAATCAGATTTGGTAACAAAAAAGATATACGAAAAAATATCTAGGAATACTTAATCCCCCAATTTTCTAAACATGTGAATTACTAAACTCCCCCAATTTTTATACTACTCATTAAGTTCATCAATTATGGATCACATTCATAAGAATCATATATTTTTTCCTAGAAACTATGCATGTTATTTAATCAAGACAAACAATTAAATAATTCTCTCAAATCTATTTAATTACCTTTATAGATAAATTGTTGGTCAAACAACTAATAGCATAAAAATTAGATTAAATAATACAACTAAATTGAAATTATAATTGGGATAAAATATTAGATCATCACATAGTGAAAATTGGACACTTTGAATAAAGTTAAAAATGTCTAACTCCACCAAAGGTGGCATTTAAATTTATTTTTTTAATAAAAAATTAATTAATCTTTAAATTTTACTGTTAATTTTAATTTTAAAAAACTAATCTTTGTACCACTAGTCTTTTTAGGAACGTTGTTCTGTCTTGAAGGATGGTTTTTAAGGAGGTTTTGCCCCATAATTCTTTCCTCATAGCACTCTTATTTAATATTGATTATGTTATTTAACTTAGAGATAAACTTAGCTTGTTTGTTTAGTACTTTTATATTAAATACTATGTATATTTTTTTTCTAAAGTTTTGTATAGTTATTTTATTATTTTGTTCCTTTTTAATTGAAAGGTGTTTTAAATTTATACTTTCATTAGTCTATGCATGGTAGGAGATCCTTAGGAAACCCTCTTACATCATACATAAATATTCATAAATTTAAACAAATGTTCACAAGGCTGGAAAGCTTTCTTAGTTTTTTAGCTTAAAATACACAATTTTCTCACCTTTTTCTCTCTCTAGCTCTCTCCCTCTAGAAAGCTTCTTTAGTTTTTTTTAGTTTTTAGTTTTAAAGTTCTATTTTTTAGAAGACCTATTTATGATCTTGTATATTCTAGTTTTTGATTCAATAAACAAAAATACAAATTCGTTTGGAAGTTTTCCAGAAACAAAATTAACATCAAGGTTCTGTAAAGATTCTTTTGAGGTATAATTTTAAAATGAATTCTTTACATTTTTATGTTTTATTCTTATATGTTATATTTAATTTATCTATAATTAAATTTAACACGACTGACTGCTTGTAAATATGATATAATACTAACATTGTTATACTTGCGAGATATTAAATAGGTAAAAAAATTCTATAAAATAAATTAATTTTGTTTTTATTCAAGATTTTATATTAAGGATGTTAGAGAGAAATATATTATTTTTTATTACAAACTTAAATCTGAAAATTATATTTTAAGGTTTAATTATCCGATCTGATTTAGAGTAGTGTTCTTTTATTTGTTGGTACAATTGTCCAATAGTTATAGTGAAACTTTATTTCAAAAGTTTTTATAAGAACTATTATTCAAAAATGTATTGACAATATGTTTTCAGTAATGATTTTAAAACTTGAAATTTAACACTCGAATAATTAAATTCTTAGGTTTAATTTGGACACTTTGAATAAAGTCTAATTAACTCACTCCGCCTAAAGCTGTAATTAGTTGGTTTATTATTAGATGATTTGTTATTTTCTTATAAATAAAGCTAAAATTTAATACCTAATTAATTAATAGGCCCCTCCTAAGAACACTTTCATACCAAAAATAGAAATCAACAAATATAAGTTTATATCTTTAATAATCTAAATAATATGAGAAAGGATAATTAACTTAATTAGTATATCCTTAAATACTCTACTGTTATGAATGATAAAAATTTGCATAATATTTTTTATGTTTTATTCTTATATGTTAGATTTAATTTATCTATGATTAAATTTAACATTATTGGTTGCTTGTAAATATGATATAATAATAAAGTTGTTATGCTTGCGAAATATTCAATAGGTAAAACATTTCTTTAAAATAAATTGATTTTTTTTATTCAAGATTTTATATTAAGGATGTTAGAGAGAAATATATTATTTATTAGTACAATTGCCCGATATTTAGAATGAAACTTCATTTCAAATTTTTTTATAAGAACTATTATTCAAAAATGAATTGACAACATATTTTCAGTAATGATTTTAAAACTTGAAAGTTAGTACTCGGATAATTAAATTCTTAGGTTTAATTTGAAAACTTTGAATAAAGTCTAATTAACTAACTCCGCCTAAATCTGTGATTAGATAGTTTGCTATTTTCTTATAAATGAAGTTGAAATTTAATACTTAATTAATTAATAGACCCCGCCTAAGAACACTTTATACCAAAAAGAGAAAATATACAAATATCAATTTATATATTTAATAATCTAAATAATATGAGAAAACATAATTAACTTAATTATTATATCCTTAAATACTCCACTGTTATGAATGATACAAATTTGCATAATTTTTTATTGAATCCATATATATGTTTATTTTTTTATGTTATTAGATTAGGAAATACACAAACCAAAATATTGTGATACGATGTTTAAGAATTAATTTCAATTTTAAGATTTTTAATAATAAATTAAAAACCACATATATTCTTTCCTTAGATCGACATTTGGAGTATACTTGTCATTTTATATAAAATGATTGTTATCTTGCTAGAGTTTTACAAATATAAAAACCAAAGTATCTGGCAAGATCGGTATTGCTAACCTGATGCCGGTTTTGCTCATCATACACTTATAAAATCAATCTATATGAGCATGCTAATCAATTTAATCTTATAACAAGTTTCATAAGTCTATTTTTCACATCCCTCTCCACTAATATAAATATGCACTTAGTTAAAGATCAATAAGGAATTTACATGCTAGGTAGGGGTCGATAAATGAAGATATTTAGGCTATTTCCACACCTTAGCTTTCGTTTTATTCATCTTGCACTTTTTAATTCAATTGAGCTTTTACTTGATATTTTAGTGCACTCCCTCTTATCATTCTTTTCATATTATTTTATTCCACATTCTTTTCTCTTTTTTTTTTGTAACTTCACGACACTTCCAAACTTATTTTTAATTTTCTTTTCTTTTTCTTTAGAGGGATAATTGTGTTATGAGTTTTTCTTCTTCTCCTTTTTTTTCTTTATAAGGTGCATTACATTTCACCTTACTCTATAGTATAACACATGATTGTATTATTTTTCTTTTCATACAAGTTAAAGTTGCAAGGATAAATGTGACATTTATTGGTTAGGCATAAAATATGGCTTAAATATATGAAAAGTTCTTTGTTAGACTCAAATGGGTGACTACGAATATAATAATGGTTAGCTTGAAAGACCAAATCAATCAAAATAAGGCCTAAATCATTTCTTTTACTAATTACTATTTATGATTTTGCCTTAAGGGATGATCAAATAGATTCTAAAACCTGGTAGATCTAATTAACTCACATAAGTCACTACAAATTTTCTCTCAATAAGAACACCAAAATCAATCATGAACAAGTGCATCAAAATTTTGAAACAAACCTTTCAAAACTATCAAGCATATGACGTGATTAATGTAAGTATCTCAACAAGTATGTTACATTCCTTATCCTAGTCATGATAACCAATTTTTATCATTGAGTTCATATGTTTCACATCAAAGCATGCATGTATTTAGTTTTCATATATTTATCGATTTTTACCCAAATCATGATTAAAAACATCCTAAAAAGAAAAAAATCCCCTAAAAAAATAACAAATGAATATTAAATACTAAAGTAAAGAATAAAGTTCTCTCCACTAAACTTAAATTACACATTATCCCTAGTGTGTACTTATAAATATGAAAAGGATAAAAGGAAAGAAAACTCCCTTAGCCTTGGAACACCACACCTACAAAAAAAATGAAAATATAAGTGAAATAACGTTAAGTTTCCTCCCAACCAACGTCACATTTTACTTCCTTGACTAGACAATCATATCAAGTCCTAAGGTACATCTATTTGTGTCTATTTACTTTTGAGTTTGCTTGAAAAAAAATTGAGTCTTGAGTTGTTCAATAATACTTTATGCTCTGATTTTCAAACATAGTGCTCAATTCTCTTTTCATGCCATATTTTTGTTTTTTTGTACTTTTTGGCATTCTTATAAACACTCCACCGTAATTCATCCAATTTATGTATTTATAACATCTTGTTCACTTCTCTATTAGACTCTTTTATTTTCATACTTGGTCGAGGATGAGAGAGTAAAAGTGTAGGGTCTAAAATTGGTGGCCCTTCAATTGATGGTTTGAGCTTAAATATTATCTCAAAATTTTCCATAATCACCTTTGATACACACATGAGAGGTATGTCTTCCAAAAAGTTCACACAGTCTATACTATCAACCTTTGATTCCATACTTTCAAAGTTAAAACAGATTGAGTTGTTTTCTTGTGTGTTTATGTTCTTGTTCATAGCATCATGTGTTAAATTCTTAAGTATGGGTGACTCAACATATTATTTTAAGTTGTCCCCACAATCAGTAATATTTACCCTTAAGTATTCATTAGCACTATCAATGTTAGTGGGTTTAAACGCTTTAAAAACTTTAAATATCACTCTTTCAGCATGCATTCTCATTATAAGCTTACATTTTTGTACATTAATGAGTGCTCTTTTGGTTGCTAATAATGGATGACCAAGTATGATAGGAATGTCAGTCCTTTTCCATGTCTAGTACAATGAAGTTTGCTAGAAAGATGAATTTTTCCACTTTTACTAGCACATCTTCTATCATACCCCAAGGTCTCTTAATTGATCTATCTACCATTTGTACTATTATTTAAGTGGGTTTGGCTTTCTCAACCCCTAATCTTTAGAAGACCGATAATGACATGAGGTTAATGCCAGAACCTAAATCACATAGAACCTTTCCAAAACATATGTTCCCAATAGTGTAAGGGTGTCAAAATTACCTAGATCTTTCAATTATTTTGGTAGTTTTCTATCAAGGATGGAACTAAAACCTTCAATCAAGGTTATTGTTTCATGATCTCTAAGCCTCCTTTTCTTTGACAGAATATCCTTCATGAATTTGGCATAAGATGGCATTTGTTCAAGTGCCTTCACAAATGGTATTTTTATATGCAGCTTCTTGAAAACTTCCAAAAAAATTTAAACTACTTATATGACTTTTTCTTTTGTAGTCTTTGGGGGAAAGGAATAGTTGGTTTATAGAAGTTTCTCTTTTTTGGCTGGCTTATTTCATTTTCACTGCTCTCTTTATCCATTAGTTCCTCTTCAGTCTTGTTAGTTTTTGGTTCCTCCTTATCCTTTTGGATCCCATGTTCTTCCTCTATATTTTTACCACTCCTCAAGTCTATGTAGTTGCAATGGTCTTTACCTTCTCTTCTTAGGTTTATAATTATCTCACTTAGAAGGTTGGCTTGAGGCCTTTAACTTATGGTTTGGGCGAGTTGCCTCATTTGAGTCTCTAAATTTCAAATTGAAGCCTCTTGAGTTGACACTTTTATATTAAATGGTTGGATGAAGTCTTTTATCATCCCCATTAAAAAATTTTATTGTCCTTAATAGGTGTCTTTTGGGCTTGTGATTGTCGGGGTTGTTGAAAACCAAGTGGTAGACATGATTGTCAGTTGAATTGATTACCACTCTGATTATTGTTATTCCAAGAGAAATTTGGATATTTTCTCCATCCTAGGTTATATATGTTTGAGTATAGATTGTTATTTTGGTTCACATTACCCACATAAAAAGTAGTTTCAAGATTATCTGGACAATTATCAAACAAAT
This sequence comes from Hippophae tibetana, assembly GCA_037013495.1. NCBI lineage: Eukaryota > Viridiplantae > Streptophyta > Magnoliopsida > Rosales > Elaeagnaceae > Hippophae > Hippophae tibetana. The sequence goes on along the minus strand of CM072807.1, from coordinate 67,173,206 downwards.
AGGATCTACCATAAAACACACATGAAACCCCCGACTCTTGGACCTGGTTTATACTCGCTGGCAAGCTTTGAGCCTTCAAAAGATTAACAAAATATGAAACTTGATTTGTAAGTGTTGCGATATCATTTATCTCATACACTCTGGCTACTTTTCTTATGATTGTCACTCTGTCCATTGGCCATTGAAAATTATTGTGAGCCATTTTCTTAAATACATCATAAGCTTGATTGTAAGATTTGGATAGCAAAGCTCCATTAGCATATTCATCAGCAATAGTTCTTGTTTGAGAATTGAAATCATTGTAAAAAGTCTCCATTTGATTCCAAAAAGGAATACCATGATAAGGACACTTCCTTAGTAAGAGCTAATGTCATTCCTAAGCTTGGCATTCTTTGTTGGTGGGAAGTATTTCATTAAGAATTTCTTTGCCAAATCATTTCAAGTTGTAATGGAATTAGGTGAAAAGGAGTTTAGCCAAGCTCGAGCTCAGTCTCGTAAAGAATAAGGGAATAATCTAAGCCAAAATTCCTTCTTGATCACACCACAAATTTGAATGAATCTCCAACTTTAATAAAAAAATCTGAGATATAAATGAGGATCCTCTATTGATAATCCCTTGAATTGTCAAGTGTTTGTAGCACTTGAAACATCACTGGCTTTAGTTTAAATTGATTAGCTTGAATGCTTGGCCTTGTAATACTTGGATTCAGCCCTTCCAACGTAATTCTTGTGTATTCATTCATAGCTCTATCCTTATCATCCATAGAAAGTATTTGATTGTTCAAGTTTAGCTCATTATTATTTACTTCTAATGGATTAGCCATTTCTTAAACTTGTGTGAGAACATTTTGTTTCCTTATTGACCTTAAAGTATGCTCAATTTTGAGATCTAAAGGAAAGATTTCTCTATCACGAACTTTGCTCATGCAAAAGACACAACTATATTTCTACAAATACTAAAGAAGATGTATAAATTAAAACTAAATAAAAATTTAAGATCTAAAAAAATAAAAAAAATAAAATAAGTAAGTAAAAATATAAGTCAATTAAAATTAAAATTAAAGTAAAGAAAAATAAATAAATAAAATAAAATTCTAATATTTATAATCCCTGGTAATGGTGCCAAAAACTTGATCATCGCATACAAAGTGTGTGCAATGAATACGCAAGTATACGCATCGTAACAAGTAATATAATGATAAGAAAAGATAATTCCTACGAATATTATTTTATTATATACCAATTTTTAAAACTAAAAAAATCAATTAATTAAATTAGATTTGATAACAAAGAAAATATACGAGAAAATATCTAAGAATACTTAATTCCCAAATTTTGTAAATATGTGAATCACTAAAATCCCTCCAATATAATTATCAATTAATTACATGATCAATTAAATCATATCTAGCACGTATTTCTCTTTTCAGTAAACTACACATCATATGTAATTAATTTAATCACATGCTCATGTCAATTAAATTGTATATACATATTAAGTTCATCAATTATGGATCATATATATAAGAATCATACATATCTTCCTAGAAAATATGCATGTTATTTAATCAAGACAAACAATTAAATAATTCTCTTAAATATATTTAATTGGCTCTATAGATAAATTATTGGCCAAATAATTAATAGCATAAAAATAAAATTAAATAATATAATTAAATTATAATTATAATTGGGGTAAAGTATTAGACCATCACATGGTAAAAATTGGATTCATAAGATCCCCAGATTAATCAATTAACTATACATAATTATGTTCATAAACCTCATATTTTTCATAAAAAAATACATAAAGATTGATAAAGAAAATAGTAGAAGAAATCTAATCAATCTCTTGAACTGTAGTATTAATCTCCTCTTGAATCTCCACCAAAATTGTATATTATTTTGATTTTTTTTTGTATTTTTCTCTCTTTTTAGCTCCAAAAACTTATCAAAATTATGCTAATGATGACTCCTTAGGATTTATGGGATGATTAGGGGTTAAATATAACTCAAGTGGGATCTGGACCGTCTGATCAAGTTCAAATCAAGGGGTGAGATTGAAACAAGCATAATTAATAATGCTATCCAATTATAATCAAACATGTGGCATACGAATCCAATAGGCAAATCAGAGAGAGACGCGTCGAAAGGGAGACTAGTCCAGGTCAACGATCATTAAGTCAACACTAGTTGGTGCAACATGATTCACAAAATAGTTGTCATGGTGCATTAGCGGATAACAGTTAAGCATTTAATGACAACATGTGGCAAGGGGATTTGACAGCGCTCTGAAAGTCAGATTGAACGTTATTTTGACACGTGGCATGCACTACATCACACATCACACACAACGATCTACGATTCATCATCTCTTCTTACGTGGAATCTATGTGGCTTACCCAATCTATACTTGTATGGCACCACATGGTAGCTTTTGATTGGTCTTGCTTTAAAAATTCATAAAACTTTCATAAAATTCCCAAAAAAAATTCCATAAATTTTATTTTTACCCATTTTCACTAAAACAATTATGTTTTAATATTTTTTACCCCAAAAATACTGTTTATTTAAATAAAATAAATAAATATTAAGTAAAAAAGTATGCTAATGACTCTACTTTCATATAGTCATCACCAGTGCCATTGAATTTGTATGTGCAGTTGAAAAATACTTACTAGGATGGGCTCTCTCTTTGATCCACGCCACTTATTTCCTATTTTACCTCATCATTGGTAACCTCTAGTGACTCACTAAACTCAGTGACAAACTTTGCCACCACTTGTCCTTTAATGGAAGTTCTAGACATATACTTGATATCATACTCTCTCAGCACTATGGAAATGTATACCAGTCTCCTTATAACCTCTGGCCTCATCAATACATTCTTAAGTGGTTGTGTGGTGAGTATTATCACTATGTGCAAGTTGAAGTAATGTCTAAGCTTCTATGCCATCATTTTTAGGGAAAAGGTCAACTTGTTGATCCTTGGGTACCTGCGCGTTTGTTAGGATTTGGTTGATATAGTAGATGGGGTGTTTGACCTTGTTTCTTTCAACTAGGAGAACAACACTACCAGTCTAAGAAGCAATAGCCAAATACAAATAAAGTGTTTCCCTGAGAAAGGGTTGACTAGGATCGAAGGTTTTCTCAAGTAATATTTAATTCCTTGAAAGGCTTTGTCGCAATCCTTGTTCTAGAAAACTGGTGTGTTATTCCTCAATATTTTAAAGAATGGAAAACAGTTATCTATGCATTTGGAAATGAATTTGTTTAGTGCCATTAATCTTTCGTTCAATTGTTGAATCCCCTTCAAACTGCTAGGAGGTTTCATGTTGACTAGGGGTTGTATCTTTTTTGGGTTAGAAGATATAAGATACCCTAAGAATTTTTTAAAGTAACACCAAAAACACATTTTTTAGTGTTAAGTGTCATACCATACCTTCGGATTAAGCAAAATATTTCTTTCAAGTCTTTAGCATGGTTTACTGGTTGTGTTGACTTTACCACCATGTTGTCTACATACGCCTCTAGATTTTTTCCCAATTGATAAAAAAATCTTATTGATGAGGCATTGATACGTGGCCCCTTCATTCATCAAACCAAATGGAATTCAATTGTAATAGAAGGTCCCATCTTCGGTGATGAAAGATGTTTTCTACTCATCCTCTAGGTGCATTCTGATCTGATGGTAATCAGAATATGCATCTAGGAAACTCATCAAGCTGAAATCGACAGTGGCATCAACTAGTTGATCAATGCTTGGGAGGGAAAAATATTCTTTTGGACATACATCATTTAAGTCCGTAAAGGCTACACACATGCGGAGCAATCCACAAGCTTTTTTTACCAGCACCACATTTGATAACCAAGTTGGGTAGTTCACCTCTCTAATAATCTCCATCTTTTTAAGTGTAGTAATCTGAATTTTAATCATCTATTTATTTTCCCTAGGTACTTTATTTTCTTGATAGGTCTATCTTTTGGATCAATATTTAACCTATGGGTTATGATCTCTGGGTCAATACCGTGCATATCTGCATATCTCCATGCGAAAATTTCAGAATTTTCTTTTAGGAATCGTCATAGTTATTCCATAACCTTCGTTGTCAAGTCTATGCTTAGCTTTAAAGAGTGGTCCTCTCTTTGTCTCTAATTTGTAGATCTCGCACCTCATTTGAGTTAACAGACTCTGCTAAACATCCACATCCTAGCCTTTTTTCAAAAGGATCATGATGTGGTTACTACTTGGGAATTTCCTCTTTCATAATGGCATTATAAAAACCTCTAGACATTTTATGGTCTCCCTTTATATCCTATATGACTTTCTCAGTAGAGTATTTGATGATGAAAGGTGGACAAGATGCTTTCATCTTGTATATCCATTGTCTACCCAAGATGGCGTTATAGTGAATTGAGACATCAATTACCATAAAATTGGTCATCACTCTAGATATTTTACTCATGACAGGTAACACCACGGTTCTAATTGTATAGGTGATGCTACTATTGAATCCCACCAGGGGTAACTCTCTTCTTACGATGTCGCATTCCTTTATGCCTAGAGCCCTTGTTGTCAACAGAAAGAGAAGGTTGATTGAGCTCCTAGTGTCAATCATGATTTGGCAAACATCATAGGATCCTATTCTCAAGGTGATTACCAAAGGGTCTTCATGGGGAGATGAGGTATCATCCCTCCTGGTAAAGGTGATTTCAATAGAGGACCTCACATTTTCCAGATTGTAAACATGTGGTGAAGCGTGTAAGTATTTGGCGTACCTTTTGCGTGAGTTATTAGAAGTCCCATTAAGCATGTGCCCTCCATGTATGGCGTAGATAGTCCTTACATTGGCCTCATTGTATGGGTCTATCTCGCTACCTGACGGAGTAGGTAGCCTCAATGTTTCACATTCAAGATGTCACCCTTCTCCTTTATTGTTGCTTTCCATGAAGTCCCCTAAATACCCTTTAGATAATAAATCCCCTATTTCTTTCTTCAAATACCTATAATCTTGCATCTCGTGGCCTATATCCTTGTGAAAGGCACACTACTTAGATGTGTCTCTAAGGGGAGCACTCATTTTTGGTAGCCATCTAAAATTCTGCTTCTCCTTCATCCTTAACACCATTTAAGCTAGATTCACTCTCAAGGGTGGACCCCTGGAATGAGACAGTGATTTCCACCAAGGCCCCTTGTTTCTTGACCATTGGCCATTTTCCCTATGATTTGGCATGAAACATTTGCTTTTGTTAATCCTTTTGTCTTGGTTTGCTTTGTCTAGGCTTATTTTTCTTTTCTCCTTTTCTAGGGTAGCTTTCATAACGGCCTTACTCCTCTTATCCAGACCTAACTCCTTTTCCAAATTGACAAACTTTCTCACATTTCCATAAGTTTCCTCCAAAGTTTATAGGACGGTATTGATCATCTCTCCAAATAAATTAGAATTCCTTAGTAGACCCCATCTAAAGGCCTTTATCGTAATAGAACTAGGGTAGTCTAATATCTCTAGCTTTTTCTCTCTAAACCTCCTTATATACTCTTCATTATACTCACCCCTTCCTTAGGTGATTGAGAAGAGGTGGTGAGACTCCTTCCTCAAGGGCTTGTTACAGGCATAATTGGTGATGAACAACTTGGTAAACTGTGAGAATGAGGTTATGGTATGGGATGCCAAGTTATTGAACCACTTCTATGTGCCATCACATAGGGTGGCAGAAAACAACTTAAACATAATGGTGTCTCTATTGCACTGAGTAAGGTTCACAAAGGTTATAACCGTCTTGAAATTTTACATGTAAGTTATCAGATCTTTGGTTCATTGATAGTCTAAGCGCTTGGGAGCACTAAACTTGACTGAGGGCTCATCGTGCTCTATTTCATCAAAAAAAAGGGTAGACACATAGTTGCTCACAATCCCTATCCGCATTATAGTATGCCTTACCCTTGTCTTGCCTTTCATTAGTTCTTTTAAGGATTTGGTCTTGCTTTCTGTTAGCTTCCTCTAATGCCTGAAATCGTGCCTCCCAACACAACATGATATTTCCCAATCCCTCCAACCAAATTAGTGGATCGACCCTCAGGGGTAGCCAGGCCTAACTTTGATCGTAGTGTCTTTTTTCTTGCTTGGTTTCCTCGAGCTCTCTTCTTAGCTCAAGAAGTTGACGTGCTAGATCTTGATGGGAATATGTCTCCACTCTGGCCTCATTACAGGATGGCAAGATATGGTCTTGTGCTGATGCTACCTCCTCATTTTCCAGTCTCAATCATTCATCAACTCTTGTTTCTACTATAATGGTCGTGATTATGGGAAACTATTCTCACTTACTAAGTCTCTCTCTTAAAACTTTAGGTGAATCCTTGAAAATATGGGGTCAAAAGCCAAAGCTCAACCTTCAAATCTGAGCCCTATAATAGGTGCCAAAATGTCATATTGATCCGATTTGTAAAGAGAGAAACCAGGAAGAAGTTGGTGAATTTTTGTAGAATGTGTGGATCTTTTATGAGATCTATGTATATAGAGAGAATTTCACGTACACGTGTTGATTACATAGGGAATATACATCACAGTATGTTAGAGAGGTACAAAAATAAAAGAAAACATAGTTAAAGCTTGAGGTTAACCACACTATGGTTCAGTTTGGAGGTTGGCCTTCCAACACCAAAACTCCTATGTGTAGGTAGGCCCATCCTACGAGTGTAGTTAAAGGCGTAGGCATAAGCTAGCTCTCCTAGGCCGACTCGTCTAATAACTTATGCTAATAGTTGGATCATGGTTCATCCATATGTTCAAATACTATCGTTAAGTACTTTTAAATTGAAAAGAAAGATTTTTAACTAAATCAAAAGTGGATTGAACTAAATAAGTGTTTATTTGTTTGTTGTTGAAACTTTGGCCATTAAAGTCAAAAAGTTGCTTGGACTGCATCCTTCCAAGTACTGGAAATATTGAATTTGAATTCCTCTAGGTTTCCAAAAAGTATAATTGTTGTAAAGTGTAAATCTTCCTTCAGTATTTCCTTCTGTAGTATGCACGCTGAGATCCATTCTTATTCGCATAGGACACTTCAACTCCAAAAGATAGATTTGTAGCTAAATCAAAAGTGGATTGAATTAGATAAGAGCTTATTTCTTTAGCTGCTAGAACTTGGGCCAATAAAGTCAAAGAAGTAACTTGAACTGCATCCTCCCAAGTACTGGAAATATTGAACTCCTCTAAGTTTCAAAAAGTCTCTGAATTTGCGAGACAATAGTAAGATAATTGTTATTAAGTGCAAATCTATCTTCAGTATTTCCTTCTGTAGTATGCATGGTAAGATCCATTCTTTAGAGAAGGATTGAGAAAGAAAGACCAAAGATGATTGGAATTTTATAAAAAGTTTGAGAGAAAAGACTAAATTAGAATCAGTTGACTAAACTAATAATCCGTTAAGGAAATTTTTATGGAACCTTCCATGTTGTGTTGTATATCCACCACATAAGTGTAATTCTAGAATAAAAATACTTTTTATTTTGAAAATAATAAAGTAATAAAGGGTGATAAAATGGTGGATACAAATCAATCACCCTTTTGAAAATAATGATAAACTGCTACTCTAGAGAGATAGAGGAGAAAAAAAACTAAACATCTAATCATAAAAATAAATTTTATATATTTAATATTAAATTTTATATAATTTAACCTCATTTAATAATTTAGGTGATATTTTTATTGATATAAATTTAAGATGTATTCTTTTATATAATTTTCATAAAAAAAACATCTATTTTTTTTTATATTTACTCAATATATTTAAATTGTATATCTTCCTAACCACTAGGAAGCTACCACAAATTACAAATAAGCGAATATATGGGTTAATATTTCAAGAAATTTTGTTTATATTATTATGATATTTTGATTATATAGTTTGGTCAAGAAACACAAAAATTACTCAATTTTTAAAATTAAGATACTTTAATTACATGAATATAAAATTATATGATTAAAATATACTAATTTTAAAAATATAATGACTTATATATCCTTTGTAAAACTTTCATAATCAAAATATCTAAATAACATTTTTAATGAACTATGAGATAATCTTTTCATTTTTTTATTAATAAAGTTTTATTTTCAAAACCTCCTTCCTATGCATATTTGTAAACACATTCCTAACTCACAAAGTCATTCATCAAAATGAGACTAGATGGGCTTTATTTTCCCACCAGAAAGTTAAGCTTTGAGTTTGATTAATAAAAAACAAAGATAACAAAGTTCTACTAGATTGGACCAAAAATACTCCATGCCAATCTAAGACACACACCAGGCAAACAATACAAATCAATACACCCTAATGAAAAAACAACACTAAGGCATATCATGACAAAGAGCCACCTCATTAAACTTAAAAGACCCCATAGCAATTTTAATTAAAAAGTGAATGAACATCTTAGCATTCTGAAACACAACATTCCTTTCTTTACACAGTTGTCAACACACCTCACAAAAATAACCTAACATCAATCACTTTTCCCACCAAGATGCTAACTATTCTCGAAAGATTGCCACTTAAAATCCATAATAGGTATGTACAGTAAATTATATATATATATATATATATATATATATTATTTTGAACTATCAAGAATGAGTTGGTTCAGTTTTTCCATCATATATATATGTATGAATCTTATCTTACACTAAAAATTCCAACCTCAGTAGAAACTTCAAATCATGATGAATAAAATAATGAGTAAAAAAAGAGAACCCCTAACTAACACGATACAAGTTGCAAATAACATAAAGTAGAATTTCAGTGACTTCACGACTGGAAGCCAAGACCAAAATATCTAACTTTATCAGTTTAACGTCCTTATGAATGAACCAATCAATATTAATACAAAGCTTTCCTTAAAGAGTTGCATACTTGAGGATTTCCAATTCATTAGGCCTCCACACAGACTTCTGAACACACAGCAACCCTTCTTTTTCTTTAGAGTAGGTCATGCGAACCTCCCACTGCATAGACCTTGCCATGTTCTCCAACTCATTAATTGTTTCTACATTGTCTCGAACTATAAGCTTTCCTTCTGGTCTCAACAGCCTATCAACCTCGGCAAATACAGCCACAAGATTGCACCTGTTTAGCCAAGGAACCAATGCATTGTTATTAAGGCAATGCTTTAAGAAGTGAAGTGATCATGAAAGAAATATTTACTGATAAAAATGGGAAATCAAGTACATATTCTTACCTTGATTTAAGCTTTGAGAATAAATGGTCAGCATGTAGTAGATCATAACTCCTTGGGTAGGAACTAAACGACTCACACCAATCGTGGTACATGCCAAATAGACCACGCTCGTAAATTATAGGTAGTGTATCTGGAGCATCTATTGATACTACATTCATGACCCAAATGCTCAAGTCTTTCAAAGCACCGGCAAATCTGTAATCAAAAACAAGAGGTTAAGGAAACATCTGAAGAATTTGGTGAGACAACCTTTCACCTATCACCAAAGATAAAAGGAACACTATTTGTCACAAATTTGTGAAAATCACTACTGACATGACATGTTAAATACAATTGACCCGACAGACTTGCACCAAACAAAAATCAGCCACATCAGTTGTGGCTATCACAAATTTGTGATAAATTAGTTCTTTAAGGTAAACCTATCCTTATCAAGCAGTCTCTACAACAAGCCAAACCATGTCGTGGCATAGGTAATTTGACGAGTATATAACAGATAATATATAAAAGCCAGACATATACACATATAATATGCATACATATAACGAGTATATAATAGGTAATATACACACAGACACACACACCAAAACTAAAATTTGGACTAAAATTTGGATTAAGTTTTCCATGTGCAGAAAGGACCCACCAAAACATTCTAAATCAAATGAACAATTTAGCTTACCCTCCATAGACAGATCTCATGTCCATTACATTCCTAACTGAAGCCCAATTAACTCCCATTCCATTTAGATATGATTTTTCAACTACACGTTTCCAGTGCTTGTAATCTGCAGCAAAATCCTCAGGGGCAGGTTTTCCATAAACACCAACCTGGGAACTCAACAGCCAGTAAGGTGGTTTGTCCAACCTTGCTGGCCATTGCTCAGGCCATTGAGAGCCACGCTCTGATTTGTTATTGGGCACTTTGTGCATGCATGCCTGTAGTGGCACATTCCTAAGTACAAAAAGACGGATAAACCAGTGAAGATGGACAAATTCAAAGCAGATTATTATGAATACAAACAAAATTTATTTGCACCACACAAATACGTATAGGTCAATAACTTCTATTCAACATTAGCATATTATGTTTTTAAAAGCTAAACAATTTTCAGTGGCACTCCCAGATTCAGAACAGAATAAAATTAAGGAGGTTAGATAGATCGAAGATAAAAATATTAATACCAAGCTGCATTTCTATCATCGGTATCTGGACACATAGGAGGCTCATTTTGTGATCTATTCACATAGCATTCATTGGAAACAGGCTTCTTAAATATAGCAATACCCACGCCGTTTACTTTATCTTTGGCAACTGACACCAAATCCCAGCACATTGCTTTTGTCAATTTTTTCATGGCTGCAAACAATTTAAGCAATTTCCCAAGTCATAAAAATTATTCAATCTACTAAACTGATCCAATCACTAAATGGTTTCTGAATTACATACCCTTCCATATCCCAACATCTTCAGGAACCTTCTGATAAACGGGTGTAGCAGACCACACAAAGAAACCACCAGGTCGCAAAACACGATTCAGTTCCAAAAGAAGCTTACCACCTGTGCATATACATATAAGTAATTGTATACACAAAACATATGAACAAAAGAAAATTGGACCATCAATCAAGCCACCTTGCTCAAACTTTACAAAGAAAACTGCAACTTTGACAATAATCTTAAACTTGAATGATCTTTAACTCGTTTAAGAAACATTAACAAAATCAGACCACTGATGTACCTTCTATATGCCATGGAACCCTGCAGCGAGCGCAGTGAACGATATCAAAAACTATTCCAGGAAAGGGAAGCCTCTTTGTGCCCATAACAGCAGATATGGCAGGAATGCCCCTTTCAAGAGCAAATTGAACTTGAGCTTCATGCTCATCTTTTGGGGCAAATGACATTGTGAGAACGTCTCTGTCAAAGAGATACCCTCCAAAGCTTGCAACACCACATCCAACATCTAAGATGACTCGGGAGCGTTTTCCCCATGCAACATCGGACACAGACTGAAAACACAATCCATATTAAGTCAAAAGTTCAGAATGTTAGAAATCTTGGATAACTAAAAGCATACATTCTGATAATAAAGCCAATTAAGTTACAAGAATTCCTCCATGGGAAAAATTTATGAACAATTCTGATATTCTTTACTGCAAAATTTGAAGAATAAACAAGAATAGAGTTTGGAATCTGTTGGTATGCATTTTGAAATAGAGAACTTTGCAGGAATTTATCATTTGAAAATAAACAATCCAAACCACTTGGGGATTGGATTGGTTAAAATGAAATTCTTGATCGGTTTGGTTGCAGAATGCGGATGCAAGACTGTCAAACCAGCAGATGATTTTGGATTGATGATTTTAAAAGCATGGTATCGAACCATTACACACCACTACCATAAAAGATGCAATTCAAACGAGCATACAAACTAATAAAATAAAACAGAATGGGACTACTGACAACAAGCAAATGACTAAAAGCATTCACCTCCTGAATAAAATCTATGTAATGAAGAGCACCATGTTTAAACTGTGTGCCACCACCAGGAAAAGTGAGGTATTCGCCTGTAACTTTCACCCAATTCTGATGACCTTTCAATTGTGCAAGCTTAGTGTGAGGAACATTATTGTACCATATCTGAAAATAAAAGTAGTTCATCAATTTTCTTGCTAAAAAGACTGTTAATATAGAATGAAAACAATGTAAATTAAGCATACCTTTTCCCTGCTCTTAGGCCACTCAACTGGACGTTTATATCCATCAGGGAGAGTAACAAGGCAGGTGGGGCCCTGTTCAGGACAGTGCCTCTCCCTATGTTCATAATGCTTGGTACTACGAAGACTCCTGATAGCTTGCCAATTATCAAGGCATGGAATAAAATCAGGCCCAGCAGTTGAATTACAAAGTTTCCAACTATAACTGGTCTGCTGTTTCGAAGAGCTTTGAGTTTCCTTTTCATTTTTCGACTCTGATGCCTGAGTTGACCATGCACCATTCTGAGTGGTAGTTTCATTCAAAAGCTCAGACTGAGCAACAGAGGGAAATACCTCATTTGAACTGTTATTTTTATTCTTAACATTCTCAGTACCAGAACCATCATCTGATGCCTTATCATTTTTCTCCAATTTCTCTTCTATTTGATGATCTGTCTTTTCTTCACCATCATTATCTGTTTTCTTGTCATTGTCATCAGATTTATTCTGATTCTCATCCGAATCAGATTTGTTCTCACTATCATCAGATTTATTCTGGCTTTCATCTGAATCAGATTTCTTCTCATCATTCCCTCCAGCCTCTGAATTTGAATCACCATTTTCCACCTTGGAGTCCCCATCTTCTGTTTTAGTACCTGTATCACCTGTTCCGGTTGTTGATCCATCCTCAGACTTCTCTTCTACTTTCTCCTCAATCTTCTCTTCAGCTTTGTCCTCCAGTTTCTCTTCAATTTTCTCATTAGACTTCTCATCAGACCTCTCTTCAGACTTCTCCTCAACCTGGATAGAACTGTTGTTGCTATCCCCCTTGGTCGCATCCTCAGGCAAATCGCCCGGATTATCCTCAAACTGTCTAGTATCACCCTCATTAGTCTGAGTTACTCGTTCTTTCCCTTCACTCTTACTCTCTGATTCAACCTCATTCTTATTCTCCTGAGGAATATCTATATTTTCAACAGGAACTACTGAAGAAGATGTCATCATCCATACTCCAACCAAACATAGTGCCACAAATACCACAATCGACACTGTTGAGCAGTAACTTGACGCCGACCTCCTATTGTCTACTCTAGCATATTTCCCTAACGCCATAATTCCTAAGACACTCGCTCCCTTATATCCTAAAACCTGAAAATTGAATGAAATTCACACAACAAACAATCTTAATCACAGCAGTGAACATAATTCAACAGATCCAACATAATTCATAAGATCTAAAGAACACATACACCACAAATAAAGTACAACGAGGGAACAAAAAACAAAAACATACATATTCTAATACACGCACATAATTTTATCTTGAATGTATAGCAAGATAATTCAAACTCTTTAAATTAAAAACTTCAAGCGAGCAATGGTAAACAAAATTTAAGATTTTCAAACATAAGAGAACAATATAGATTCATCAAATTAACAAACCATGCCATTAAAAACCGAAAATTAACTGTAAATCAAACATCAATAGATCAAAAATGAAAAGAACGAGATAAATAAGCTGAAAAACAAAAAAGCTGCGAAAAAGTTAGTGAGGTACCTACCTTGGAGAGGAAATATTTGGAGGAAGCAGATCTGAGTGATTCAAAGCGTGAAGAAGCTAATCCTCCATACTTGAAGAAGAAGCAGAAGAGAGAGAGAGACACGGAGAGAAATTCAGGGAATGTGAACGTGAGTGTGAGTAGAGAGAGAGTGAGATGGGTATGGGAGTAGATTTATTGGTAATATCTCCGTGATTAACGAATTTTCTATAGTTTTTTTTTTTTGTTTACTTTTAATAGATGTTCGATTAAATTTTAAATGATAATCAAACGGTTTGAAGTTCGAATTCGTAGTAATATAATGCAGAAAAAGTGTTTTTAGTTAATTATAAGGATATATATATATAATATCTATCATATATATATTATCTATCATATTAATTAATTATAATTATATGTTATTAAAAAAATACTTATTAATTAATATATTTGTAATTTTAACTTCAGTATATAAATCATTCAATTGTTTAATATATTTTTAATTTTTTAAAAAAATATTTATTTATTTTTGTAAAATATTAAAAAAATATGTTAATTTAAAGTTTAAAAATTAAACTCTGGTTTTTTCAACTGTTTCTTGAAAATCAATATAGGGAAGGAGAGATCGATTGTGTTGTTGTTCATATGTTTGTTTCTGCGTGATATACGTAAAATTTCGCAAATTCAGGGATTTTATTTATTTATTAGATTTAAAACAAATTCATTAGAAAAACAACTAGGAAAATTAATTTGGGAAAATATTTATTTAGTGAAAAAATTTTACTTGTATTATGGAAATATTTTTTAATAATTTATTCTGATAAATTAAATTTAATATTATTTTATAGTTATAAGTTTTAAATAATTAATAAAATTGAATTTTTTTATTTAAATATTTTACATGTTAAAGAATGCTTTGAAGTTTTGATTGCTATGAAGCCTAATGCTAATGTTTTCAACCTTACTCTGACTCTGACTCTGACTGGTGGCCATTTGTTTGGAAGTGAAATTTGATATAACTTTTAATTTATTCATAATAATGCAATATATATGAGAGGAATGAACAAGCGTTGGAGTTCGATCGAGAATTTTCAAATCCAACGCCGATGTAGATGCCAATAAGCGAAGAGGGAAGATACGAAACAGATAAATAGAGTGGGCCTATATCAACAACTACTTCTAGAGTCACTGCTCAACATTAGAGTAACATGGGTGCTACTACTTTGACTAATGATTAAATGATTTTATGGCTTACCATATATACCCGTTGTAATTTTGCTGATATGATATTGACATATATCATGAAAATATTATAGAGTTTGTAGTTAGTGTTGACGTAATTTTAAAATTATGAGTATAAATTTAATCTTAACATTTAGGCTGTGGCACTAATTTTATTGAAGAATTTTATATATCATAATTATATAGTAATTATAATTTATGTGAAAAAATTTCATTTAATACAGTTATATACTTTTGAGTGTACTTAATATTATATTATATCAATTATAATTTATTATAAATTTATGAAAAATAAATTTTTTTAATTTAATCAGATTTTCGCTTTAATAAATTAAGTGAAATCTAACAAGTGAACACTCGACTAATTTATAATGAATTGGATGTGCATCTAATTCGATTCCGTGATCATTTTAATTTGACATGTGTTCAATTTAATTCTAACGAATAAAATCAAAAATCTATCAAAATTTATTTAATTAGATAATTATCATATCAAATTAGACATGTATTCAATTCATTTTCAATAGATTAGGTTGTTGGGTAATCAAATTTTCATTAATTAGATAATCGTCTAATTTTGACCTATTAAATTAAACAAATATTTTGATAAAATTTAATCATAAATTAATGAAAATTAAGAATATTTTTATTAGAATATATAAAAAAGGAAATTATATATGATTTTTAACTAATAAAAAATCATCATTACATATAACCTATATGTTTTAATTTCTCTGTAGTATTCATCTCTCCTTTATTTTTATCATATTCATTTTCTTTATCTTTTTATATTTCAAATTATTTACGTATTTATAAAAATGTATAGGATTTGTGGCTTTAAAATAATTTGTTTACACTTTTTTATTTCAAAAATTAAAATTTGAATGAGTAATTTTTTTTCTCCCCTATTTTCCTATAAATTTGAATCATTTTGTGTAAAAAAATTTACAAAAAAATTAAGGTCTTGTATCATATCCCTTAAAATCACATTGAAAAGTTATTATTTAGAGTGTATTTCCTTATATAGCAAAATGTACCCTGTAGTTGTCAGTAACTTGGTAAAATTTTCCCCCTTAGTCAACCATTTACACGATTATGAAAATTAATTTTATCAAATTTACATTAAGTGTAATTAGATATCATATACTCATATTATACAAAACTATGGAAAAAAATTAAAAAATTATAAAAGATAACATACTTTAAACTTATATTAATAAAAATATCACATAATAACCTTAAACAAGTTTTAATTAGAGTGTATTTAATATTAAATAAGTATAAATAATTATAATTCAATTTAAATAATATTTAACTAAACAACTTCAATACAAAATAATAATGTTACAAATTTTTTCTAATGGTAAATATATATATTTTTTAATAAAAGATATTGTTTTATAATTATAAATTTTACTAATACTATTTTTATTATTTTTTTTAAACATTTTGGTTTAGTTTAACGTATAAGTTACTTATTTGATTACTTCTATTTCTAACTCTCTTTTTAAAAGGAAATATATAATCAATAATTTCATACATTTTGAATATATATTTAACTGTTATTTTCATTTTACTTTTTAATATAAATATGTTTTTATAAATATAAAAAAACATATTTATATTATAAAATAAATATTAAAAATATGTAATAAATATATATTTAAAATGTTACAAAAATTGAATATATATTTAACATATTTATGAATATCCGTTAAATATATGTCTATCACATACATATGTTCAGTGAAAAACGGTTAAAAGTAAATTCTATCTATTAAAAGTGTTATGTTAAGTTGGTTATACCATCATATAACTAGACTTACGGTTGAAAAAATTGTAATTTTACTTTGGGAAAAAATTCATGTTGTCATGCTTAGACTTGAGGAATCATTTAATTAAGAAAATATATTTTAAATTTTTTTGTTTTGGTTTATAAAAAAGGTAGGTAAGAAAAAGAACATTTTATTTAATTTTCTATTAAATATAACAAAATCATATATGTTATATATACAAATTTGTATTTTCGATATACATATATTTATTGAAATAATTTTTATTAAAAAATTATTCCACTATTTTAACAATTTTTTTTGATAAAAATTAAATTAAATTTTATTGTTTAATGTGTGATTTTGAATATTAGACAACGAAATTTTTATTTAAATTTTATTGAAAATTTTATTAATTTTGAATGAAAAAAAATTCTTTAAAAGATTAAGTAATTTTTGAATTAAATATTAAATTCTTTAAAAATTCTTTAAAAGATTAAGTAATTTTGTATTATCTTGTTATATTTAATAAAAAATTAAATGAAAAATTAACTTTGTGTTTATGACATATTTTTCACAAAACAAAATGATTAAATAACATATTATTCATAAATAAATGGACTTAAAATATATATTTTTTATACTATTCAACTAAATAACACATTTGGACCAAATAAGATAATTATTTGTACATTTTACCTTGCAATTAATTATTTACCAAAAAAATCCTTGTAATTAATTAAAAATATCATCCTCCACATATTTTAAACTTAACATAGTTTATTCCTTTAAAGTATAAAATGTATTTTTTTGTCATACAACTTTAAGAAATTGATCAATTAAGGACAAATTATATTATTTTAATTTTTAATAAAAAATTATTAAAAAATTACATAAAATAACATCATAAAAACTTAAAATAATAAAATAATAATATTGAAAGGATCAAATTGAACAAAATATAATATCAAACATTTAAATAGTTGTAGTACAACTTGAATGATATTAAATATGAAATTATATGTTAAATATTTTTTTTAAAAGTAAAAATATATGAATTAGACATAATGAACATTATTTTTATCATTACAAGTTTATGATGTTATTTTCGTTGTTGGAAATTTAAAGTTAAGAATCTAATTAACTAAAGAAGATAAATAGGTAATTTTTCGAATTATGACTAATTAAAAAATCACAAATGATCAAACTTATAGTGTAAATAAAATAAAATAAAATAAAAATAAATAAAAACTTGATCACAATATTTTAGGTTTAAATAACCTAGACTATCAATGATTTAAAAGAAAAACCACTGAACTATCGGACCACTTAAATATCTACCATGAAAATCAATTTTCAATTACAAGGTTATATCTTATACTACCCTCCAAGATAAATCTCTAAATTAATCTACTTCTAAGTTGTTGCTTCTTTTATAGTCTTTACAAGATAGGCGTTCAGATTGGGACCAACGTTTGATAAACTTGAATCACACTAGCAATCAAACCGTTCAACTAGAACCTGAAAAATTAGCACAATAATACAAGTGTGTTATAGAGTAAATAAAATAATAAAAAATCTTAGTTAAAAAATTCAAAAATAAATCCCTTAATTTAAATCATCTGGTAATTTTAGAACAATAGTTGAAGCATAAGTTAAACAAAAATAGTATAGTAGCTTTAAAGTTAAATAATCAAAATCAAATAATTATGATTATACATACACAATTATTTAATTCAAGAACCTAATCAAGAAAAGTTATATGAACATATAATCACAAGATCGTAAAATAAATAAATTTATTAATCAATCAAATATAATCATACATTGTTTGATAGATTAATTAAAGAAAAAAGTTTGAATAAAATATGATTCAATTTTTGCAAAAAAATTTAAGTAAAAGAGCACAAAATAATTATAAGAATAAAATGAATGATATTAATTAAAATATGGAACAATAAGTTCTTTATATAGAAAAGATGAAACCATAATGTTCGGTTAAAGATTAATTACAATTCTATCTATTAAATAATCTATAAATCAGTAATCGATAGCGACAATATGATAAAAGAATAATTTGACTCGAGTAAATAAATATGTTATAATGATCGATCAAGTTCAGATTCGATCGATCAACTTTGTATGTTCGATTGATCAATAATTTGTATATTGAATCGATCGAAACCTTTTTTTATCAATCTAGTAACGATTAAAATAAACCCAAGACCAAATACATTGAATACGGTTGATTCTTGATCGATCAAGTCTTTGATCGATCGAACCCAACTCGATATCCCAATTTGAAAATCAACCTTAGAGGACATAGATCGTACAAAATCTATCATCAATTGATCTAATCTATTCGATCAATCGACCCAATACTTAATCAATCGACAAAAGTAGATACCAAATATTTCTAATATATAACATATATTCTAACATGTATAAAGAAGAAGTATGTACTTATAACATATTGACTTGAAGTTAAGAAGTTTCTTTAACTTTGAATAACGGTCATAAAAATACACCTAAAAACTAATTTAGGTTTAAACGTTTTATTCATTAATATTATTAATACTCATATATACCTTAAAATTGTTTTCTCAACATTATTTTAAATACATACTAATAACTAATTCAAAAACTTAATTGAAAATTTTCATATATATATATATATATATATATATATATAAAAGTTTAAAATAATTTTGAATAATTTTTTTTTTATTATTTAAAATAATGATATATCTTGTTATTTATATTATATAATTTAAACTTTAAAAAAATATAAATATATTAATTTTATATTTTATTAACTTAAAATATCATATTATTTACCTTAAATTAATAAATATTTTTTCTTCAAATATCACAAAGGCAAATGGCGCTCGTTAATGAAAAGTATTTTTTAGTCTAACTACATTAATTCATAATATCTAAGTGTCCTTAAATTAATAAATATTTTTTCTTCAAATATCACAAAGTCAAAGGGCGCTCGTTAATGAAAAGTATTTTTTTAGTCTAACTACATTAATTCATAATATCTAAGTGTACAAATCTTAAAAATCTTCTCTGCTAATTATATTCCTCGTTAGTATAATATTTGACTAGTCTCTATTTATTCCCAATTATTATCGGGCTTCCAATTAAAGTAACGAAAAAAACTTATTATATCTGGAACCTTTTTTCTCTGCTGTAATTACACTTATTAAAAAGGTAGTTGTATAATTTGAATAGTCTGTTGCCTCTCCTCAAGGGCAACTACTAATATGGGTTGAGAACTTTCTATCTGTTAAGTTATATTTATTTCATTTGTATTACACTTCTACTATTTCACTTGTACTACACTTGTACTATTTCATTTGTACTACACTTACTATTTCACTTGTATTACACTTGTACCACACTTGTACTACACTTGTTACAACTCTATAAATAGAGTTCTCTATGTACATTCTAAGACACACCAATACAACATTAAATCATTCTTTCTTCTTATCTCTCTATACTCTTCACATGGTATCAGAGCCTCTCATATACCTCTAAAATTTCTATCAAAATTTCGCCTCTCTTCATCACAGCCAATCCGAATCACCCTAACTCGATTCACTCTCAACCCGGCTCACCTCAACTCAGCTCACTCCAACCCGCCTCACCTCAACTCGGCTCACTCCAACCCGGCTCACCTCAACTCGGCTCACTCCAACCCGGCTCACCTCAACTCAGCTCACTCCAACCCGACTCATCTCAACTCGGCTCATTCCAACCCGGCTCACCTCAACCCGGTTCCAGGCTTGTTTTCAACTCCTCTTTTTATTTTTAAGGATATCTCCTTTATACTGTTTCTATAAATTTGCTTTACATTTCCTCCATTATTTCGTTAAAAAGGACCGAAATGATGTCCCAAAACCAGTCTCTACCACCCTTGATGATACTAACTACCTAGCCTGGGCACAAGCAATGAAAAGTTTCTTGAAAGGACGCAAGCTATGGCGTTTCATAACTGGTGATATCTCTATACCCATCCAAGAAACCACTGAAAACAACTTCTTATTTGCTGACCGCCTTGAAGACTGGGAGAGTAAACACCATCAAATTATTACCTGGTTCCGTAACACCACCTTACCCTCCATCCATGGTGAATTTGGGAGTTTTGACACTGCCAAAGAAGTTTGGGAATTTCTTGAGGCTCGCTTCACTACAATAGATTTGGCCAACCAATATCAACTTCTAACAACTCTTCATACCAAACGCCAAAGGGCTGATCAAACCATTAACCAATTTCTCTCTGAAATGCATACTATTTGGGATCAACTCGCTCTCTCTGAACCAACTTGGACGAACAAGATTGATGCTGAGATGTTTGCAACTTACCGTAATCACCAGCGTCTTGTTATTTTTCTCATGGCTCTCCATGATCGATTTGAACCTGTTCGGGCTTCCTTACTCCATCAGAGTCCTTTTCCATCCTTAGATATTGCTGTGACCGAGCTTCGCTCTGAAGAAACTCGGATGGGGGTTTTCAAAGTTCATCATACAGATTCTGTTCTTGCCACCCTCTTTTATCGCCCTAAAGGAGGTTCAAAAGAGGATTTCAAACATCAAGGTTGCACCTACTGTCACAACCCCAATCATGAGCTTCTTACATGTCCCATTTGGGTATGCATATATTGTCACAAGAAGGGTCCAGGACACTTTAACAGAGATTGCTTTCGGAATCCCTCTCAGCATTCCTCACGGAATCCCTCTCAACATTCCTCACGGAATCCCTCTCGGAATCCCTCTCAACATGCTTCAGGTAACAATAGTAACTCATCTATCACTGCTGCTGTTTCTGAGGATAATCATGACAAATTTACCTTCTCTACTCAAGAACTTGAAGGTCTTCTTAAACATGTTCTCTCACATTCTAGTAATCCTCCTTCTACTGCCTTGTCTCTCACATCAGGTAAATCTTTATGGTATTTTGATTATGCTTGTTGTAACCATATGACTCATGATACTCACATCTTCTCTCCCACATAATCTTCCATCTCCAAACCTTTAATTCAAACTGCAAATGGTTCACATATGCATGTTAATGCTGTAGGACAAGTTTTCACATCTTCTATATCACTTTCTGACACCTTTCATATTCCCAACCTTACTCTAAATCTTATCTCTGTTGGTCAATTATGTGAACTTGGTCTTACTATTACTTTTTCCTCTTCTGGTTGTCATGTGCAGGATCCACAGACAGGACAGATCCTTGGGATAGGCCGTAAGGTTGGACGATTATTTGAACTTATCGACCTTCATCTACCCAAGTCTCCTCATACTTCCATTGCTGCTTCTACTACTCCTATCAACCTATGGCATGCTCATCTAGGCCATACGTCTATAGGACATCTTCGTCCCTTAGCATCTTCTGGTAAATTAGGATTTGTTTCTATTTATGATAATGTAAATTGTTTGCCTTGTCAATTAGGAAAACAACCTGCTTTATGTTTTAATAAAAGTGATTCTACTTCTGTCTCCCCTTTTGACTTAATTCATTCTGATGTTTGGGGCCCATCCCCACATCCTACTATGGGGGGATGTGTTTACTTTGTCATTTTTATTGATGATTATTCAAGATTCACATGAATTTTTCTCATGAAACATAGATCTGAATTACCCAAAATTTACTATGATTTTGCCCAAATGGTTAAAACCCATTTTTCTCAAAATATCAAAGTACTTAGAGCTGATAATGCTATGGAATATAAAGAAACAAAGTTTTTAAATTTTCTTCATCAAAATGGGACTCTTTCTCAATATTCTTGTCCTGGCACATCTCAACAAAATGGAAGAGCTGAGCGAAAACACAGACATATTCTTAATACTATTCGCACTCTCCTAATTTCTAGTTCTTGTCCTGAACGCTTTTGGGGTGAAGCAGCTCTTACAGTTGTTTATACCATCAATCGTGTTCCTATGCCTATTATTCACAATCAATCCCCTTATGAGCGTCTCTATAGTACTTCTCCATCTTATGAACTGCTCAAAGTGTTTGGTTGTGCCTGTTTTGTTCTTCTTCATCCTTATGAACGCAATAAATTAGAACCTCGTGCTCGCCTTTGTTGTTTCTTAGGGTATGGAATAGAACACAAAGGCTATCGTTGTTGGGACCCTATCTCTAAACGATTGCGCATCTCTCGTCATGTCATCTTTTGGGAACATAAAATGTTTTCCTCTATTTCCTCATTTCATGTCTCATCTCCTAACTCACTCTCATTTTTTAATGACCCAACTATTGATTTATTTCCTCCTGACATTGCTCCATTACCCTCACCATCGTCTACTATGGCTTCTCCTGATGTGTCTGCTCCTTCTACTGATCCTACCATAACAACATCTTCTGAAGACCAACTACCTGATTGTCCAGAGTCATCACTTCGTCGTTCTACTCGTGTAAGTAGTCTTCCTTTTCATCTTCGTGATTACCAATGTTTCTCTACTATTTTGTCTCATCATGAACCCCAAAACTATAAAGAAGCTATTTCTAACCCTCATTGGCAGCAAGCTATGACAGATGAATTACAGGCATTAACAAAAGCACATACATGGGATCTTGTTGATCTTCCATCTAATAAATCTTTGATTGGTTGTAAGTGGATTTTCAAAATCAAAACTCATTCAGATGGGTCTGTGGAACGATATAAAGCTCGTTTGGTTGCAAAGGGTTTTACACAGGAATATGGAATCGACTATGAAGAAACTTTTGCACCTGTAGCTCACCTCACTTCTGTTCGAAGTATCATTGCTGTTACTGCTGCCCGAAATTGGAACATGTTTCAAATGGATGTCAAAAATGCTTTTCTCAATGGAGACATAACTGAAGAAGTTTATATGAAACCTCCTCGTGGATACACTCATTCACCTCATCAAGTATGCAGACTTCGTCGTGCTCTCTATGGCCTCAAACAAGCTCCTCGGGCTTGGTTTGTCAAATTCAGCTCTACACTTACTGACTTTGGTTTCACTTCCAGTTCTTATGACTCCGATCTCTTTATTCGGAAGACTCCCACTGGTGTAACACTTTTACTCATTTATGTAGATGATATGATCATAACAGGAAATGACTCTAATGGAATTATTGATCTCAAGCAGTTTCTGAGCCATCAATTTGAAATGAAAGACCTTGGTCGTCTCCACTACTTCTTGGGCCTAGAAATCTCATCTGATTCTCAAGGATATTATCTCTCTCAAGCAAAGTACTCATCTGATATTCTTAATCGGGCTGGCCTTACTGATTGTAAAACTGCATCAACACCTCTAGAAACCAATGTCAAACTTACTCCATTAGATGGTACTATTCTCTCAGATGCCACATTATACAGACAACTAGTAGGCAGTCTTGTTTATCTCACAGTCACTCGTCCTGACATTGCCTATGCTGTTCATCTGGTTAGTCAATTCATGTCTGCTCCACGGTCTACCCATTATGCTGTGATTCTTCGCATTCTCCGCTATATCAAAGGCACCATGTTTCACGGTCTCCACTTCTCCAACAAGTCTAATCTTCTTCTTTCCGCCTACTCTGATGCTGATTGGGCAGGTGACCCAACTGATCGTCGCTCTACTACTGGATATTGTTTCTTTCTTGGAAACTCTCTCATATCTTGGCAAAGCAAGAAACAATCCCTCACTTCTCGATCCAGCACTGAAGCTGAATATCGTGCTCTTGCTGACACCACTCAAGAACTTCTTTGGCTCCGTTGGTTACTTGCTGATATGGGTGTTCTCCAATCAACTGCAACTATCCTATATTGTGACAATCAGAGTGCTATTCAGATTTCTCACAATAATGTATTTCATGAACGAACAAAACATATCGAGATTGATTGTCATTTTGTTCGTCAACATGTTCTTCAAGATACTGTTTGTCTCAAATCAATATCCTCCACAGATCAAACAGCTGACATCTTCACCAAATCTCATCTACCAGGCAGATTTTAAGAATTAGTTTCCAAACTCAAGTTGATTGTTTCTCTTCCTCCTTGAGTTTGAGGGGGGATGTTAAGTTATATTTATTTCACTTGTACTATACTTCCACTATTTCACTTGTACTACACTTGTACTAGTTCACTTGTACTACACTTACTATTTCACTTGTACTACACTTGTTACAACTCTATAAATAGAGTTCTCTATGTACATTCTAAGACACACCAATACAACATTAAATCATTCTTTCTTCTTATCTCTCTATACTCTTCACACTATCAACTACTCAAATTTTGCTATTAGCTAGTCATTGTTCATTTGTTTCTTTGTCCTAGTGAACATCACCGAAGGGGATTTGCAATAGAGAAGTGGCAATTCGTGTATAATAAAGTGCCAATAAAAGGCTTATTCGAGAGAATGGGAAGATCAATTGCTTGTGAACATGAAAAACCTTCGAGTATGAGGAGAAGTAGATATCTAGTTTGATGTTTTGAAGAATCTTCCCATTTTGCGAAAGATTGGATTTAGAAATGGTGTGGGTATAAACGATGACCACTTGAATTTAGATGTATTAAGCTTAATGGCCCCTACATACAGATGTGTTTTCGTCAGTTTGTTGGAGTAAGCGTTGAAAAACGCTCTAAAGTAGTCGTATATATGGGTGTATATATGTTGGCCGGAAAGAACTCCCCTACCATGGACCATGGGATGTATTAAGGCTAGTATTCGTCTCTTATTGTATTAAGGCTAGTATTCGTCTCTTATTGTATTAAGGCTAGTACTCGTCTCTGTTGAGTCCAAGGTTTTAAAAAGCGAAAACTAGTCATGAAGTTTTTTACTTCCAATCAGTGTGTCATAATCCTCGAGGTACTTAAGACTTACCCTTGATGGTGGAATTTTCTAAAAACTTACAAAATTAAAATAATTACTAAAGAACATTAATTATCACAAAATAAAATTTATTAAATCATTAATAACTTAAAAACATTAACTAAAACAATATGCAAATAATTAAAAAAACATCATCTACAAAATTAATTAGTTTACTATTTGAAATAACATGAAATCAAATAATCATTTAAGTAGGTTTTCAACCCTATTAAGAGAAGAAAGAAAGAAATAAGAGAAGATGAAGTGGGAATAACATTAACACTTTCATACATGTGTAATACTAAAAAAACTAGAAATAATAGGAAGAAAAACATATTTCTCAATAAAAATGAAGATTTTGATTAAATTTATTATAATGAAGTTAGGATAGAAAGAAGTAGTTCAAGAATAACTAAGATATGTCAAAAATGGTGGAATACTATTGTGGGTTGTTGCTGGAAGTAGAAGAAATAAGTTTTCTATACTTTTTTTAGTTTTTTTTCTTCTCTTTTATCAACTTGAGAAGACCGAATTTGATATGAGATTTCTTTTAAAACATAAACTGAATTTGATATTGTGTTTCAATCCTATCAATTTAACTTAATTTTATCAAAATTTAGGGACGTAAGCCTTATATGCCTTGAAACTTGAGCCTCGAGGCATAAGCTTTAATCGGTTAAGGCATAAGCTTTAATCGGTTAAGGAGCAAGGGAAGGCGTAAGCCTTAAAAAATACTAAACAAATTAACCTTGATGCAATTTTTTTCTAGAAAAGCAACCTTAAGGGTAATGTTAGATAGGTTTTTAAAATCATGGTTGAGGCCATGAGTCTTTGCTAAGGTCTTAATGTGACTTATTTTGTATGTAAAAATTATAACAAATTTTGGGTATTAATTCCTTGATATTTAGGATTATGTAGGATTTTGACTATTTTCAGCTACATGTGTAAACATTTTGTCATCATTTAACACTTACTATTATAGACCATAAATATTGTGGGATAATATTAGCTTGATAAAAGATAAATACTCTAATTGAATTTCTTTGATTGTCACTACCAAGTTTCTAAGACATGTAGGTTTTTTACAATTTTGGGGGAGATGTTAAATGTGCGAATAAGTCCTATATCAGAAAAATATGAGTAGAAATTGGTTATATAGTTAGGATGAGCTACTCGTCATAATATGTTAAGCTTTTGGATTAGAACCCTAGGTCTAACAAATGATATTAGAGCTAAGGCTCAATTTGCATTGCGTGGGCACACACAAAGTTTATCATCAATATGAAAGTAGACCTATGTAGGCAGTACACAAGACCCAAGTCTGAACGAATGGTGTGCCCCCTATTGGATCACAATGAGAATTGCACGATGTTATCCTAGACTCATTTGAAATCTCGAGGCTTGATCAAGTTAGTATAGGTTCTTTGGCTATTTCTTATCACTCATATGAACTCGATGGAATATGGATGCCTATTTGGAGGATGTAGATAAATGACTAGTCCTTAGTATTAAGGCATGGTTGGAGTCTAACGAGGTTAATGTGTTCTCATTCGAGGGGAAATTGTTAGGTGTGCGAATAAGTCACACATTGAAAAACTATGAGTAACAAATTTGATATATAGTTAAGATGGATTACTCATCCCAATAAGTTAATCTTTTGGGTTGAAACCTCAGGTCTAACATGAGTTTTATTGGAAAAGTACCAATTTCAAAATAACAAAAGCAAAAAAATTAAAAATTTCCCACTTGTGTGACTAAAATGGCACAATTAAACAAATATAATAAAATAATAATCAAGTGATAAATAAGGGACACAATGATTTTTAATATAGTTCAACAATAGACCTAATTCATATGACCTTCACTTTCATTTTTTTACTCTAAAAATGGGTACATCAATTATAAGAAAATACAATTTTCGAAAACACAATCAATTTCCACTAAATTGATGAAATACAAAGACAATTTTGGATCTCATTAAAATTGATAGAATATTTGATGGCATAACAAAGTGAAAGCCCTTTTGAAATTTGAATTGGTAGAAAAATAGAACTTAGATAGAAGAACAAGCTTTTAAATTATGAACTTAAAATACTATTGACTTGAAACACTTTCATACTACTTTTATTTTCTTTATCTAGGTTAATTTATGAACTTTTGCAGCTTCTCACCATCATTTTTTGCCACTACATAACCATATATATAGCAACTAGAAAATCCTTTTGCTTTTACCATTTAGCTGCCAAAAAAGCATTAATCATATAGCTTATTAATGCATATGCTTTAACTTACCACCCAAACGTAAAACTTTTATTTTTATTTTTATTTTACTTAGGAAATGAAAGGCCACATGAAGAGGACCCAACAAAATATCCCAGCCTTCTGCTTGCACTACTAAAACTTTTCTTTAGGTAATGGCTTCATCATTATGTCAAACCTATTTTCATCTATGTAATGCTTCTCAATCAATAATTCTTGGGCTTCAATATTATCACGTAGTCAATGGTATCTCACATCAACATGTTTAAATCTCAAATGAAACATTAGATTCTTGTTGATATGAATAGCAATCTAACTTTCACATTAGATCATATACTTTTGTTGGTTCATATTTAACTCTTGTAGGAACTTCTTCATCCATAAGGCTTACTTACATGTTTTAGTTATATCAATATACTATACTTTTATAGAAGACAAAATAATATATTTTTGTAATCTTGACTGACATGAAATGACTCCCCTGTAAAATTCATCATATAACTTGAAGTAGATTTCATTAAATCAACATCACCTATCATGTCTGCATCTGTGTACCTATCCAACACATGTTTACCATTACCAAAATATAGACATATCTTCGAAGTATCTCTAAGATACTTAAGAATCCAATTCACTACTTCCTAGTGTTCTTTTCCAAGATTGGAAAGAAAACAACTAATCATTATGACGTCATAAGCAATATCTAACCTAGCGTATATCATGGCATACATCAAACTACTTACTGCAAATGCATAAAACATTCTTTCCATTTCTACTTTTCTTTCTCACTTGTAGATATTTGCTTGGAACTCAACTTGAAGTGACGTATAAGTGGAGAAAAAAATATCTTTATGTTTCTCATTTTAAACCTCTCAAGAGCTTTCTTAATTTATATTTCTTGAGATAACCAGAGTTTTTTGTTCTTCTTATATGAGTAATTTTCATGCCAAAACTTGTTTTTTTGCAGATCCCAAGTCTTTCAAAAGATTTGTTAAGTTCTTTCTTCAACTTATCTATTTTTCTTGTATCATGACCAATAATCAACATATCATAGTAAGAGAATAAGAAAATCATCATTAGAAAATATTTTCACATACACACAATGATCAGATGTAGTTCTAATATTCTAATATATTCATGACTTACTATGAAAGAGTCAAATTTCTTGTACCACTACCTAGATGCTTACTTGTATCATGACCAATAATTAGCATATCATCCATATATAGCAAGAGATTAAGAAAATCATCATTATAAAATCTTTTCACATACACACAATGATCAAATGTAATTCTAGTGTTTTACTGTATTCATGACTAACTATGAAAGAGTCAAATTTCTTGTACCATTTCTTAGATGTTTGCTTAAACCTATAGAATATTTTCTTGAGATTGCAGATGTAATCCTCTTTGCCTTTGACTTTGGACCCATCTGGATGTTCCATGTATATTTCATTTTCAAGATCACCATGAAGAAAAGTTGTATTTATATCAAGTTTCTTAATTTCTAAACTCAAACAAGTAGCCAAAATAAAAATAACTCTTATCAATGACATATTTATAGCCGGAGAGAAAATTTCTTCAAAGTCAATGATTTTCTTCTTACCATACCTTTTCATAACTATTCTTGTTTTGTACCTTAGTTGTGAGTTATTTTCTATCTTCAATCTATAAACTCATTTGTTCTCAAATCCTTTTTGCCTTTAGGTAGCTTCACAAATTATAAGTGTGATTCTCATGCAAAAAAATTAATCCATTATTTCATGTCCTTGTACCACCCTTTTCATTTATTATGGCTCATAGTTTCTTTAGAAGTTTTTAGTTCTCCCATATTAGTTGATAACAGTATTTTATATATTTATTTTTATCTATTTTATTAATTATAATTGCTATATTCTTTACAGTTTTTAGTTAATTCTAGTGTAATAAATTAATATTTACTTTTTTATATAAATTTTAATAAAATTAAGTAATTTGTATCGAAAACGTACTTAATTGCAAATTTGTGTCCAAAAATATAATTTCAAATAAAAGAGTGTTTAATTGCAATTTATAAAATCAAAAATATAATTTAAATTAAAATCGGGCTTAATTTTAATTATTAAAATTTTAAAAAATTTAATTTAAATTAGAAAAAGGCTTAACGGCAATTAAAAAAAGTGTAGAAATTAATATGAATTAAATTTGTGGGTCAAAATGCAATTAATAAAAAGTTGAATTTCTACGCAGGAGAAGAGCCACTCGCGCCATTCACAACGCCCAACACACACCGCTCGATCATCCCATCAACGGTCAAGATTTGGCGCGTGAAATCCAGACGCAACAAAAGCGAGTAGGAAGCGAATTCTTGAAGCACGCAGCTCGACAGTGGGGCCCACTGGCCGCACAGACTGGTGTGCAGGCTGGGACCCACATGTTGGCTGCGCAGAATTTCCCCGAGGCGCATCGCTCACCGTTGGATCAATTGAACGGTCCAAATTGAAGCACGTGGAACCAAGCTGTCGCGCACCGAGCCGCTCTTCGACAAAATCTCGTGCGACGCGCTTCATCCAAGCAGCATGCACCCTTGCGTTTTAACGACAAAGAAGCAGCCACTTGTCTCCTAAATATTACAGCCAATAAGATGACGACACGTGGCGTGTATTTGGTAAAATAAAAATGCAGAAACGGCGCCCACTTCCAACCGTTGAAATGTTTAAACGCGGGAGAATCGCGTGCGTTGCGCTCCATCCTTTCTCCATAAGCCCGACCTGCCCATCCAATGAAATTCTGCCACGTGTCTCTGAATTTCTCACAGCCAATCACATGGCGACACGTGGTATGCGTAAAAAAGAAAAAAAATCAGAAACGCGCAGAATGGTTTTCACGCGTGATGTTATTTTAATTCCCCCATTTATTTTTGTCTCCCACTAATAAAATAATAATAATAATAAAGAATAATTGAAAAGTGGGGATATATTTTATGGGGAAAAATCAATTGACGCGTTTTGTTTTTGTTTTTGGAGACTTTTTCTTCGTTTTTCATTTTTTTTAGCAGAGAGTTCTCTCTCATTTTTAAAAAAATTCTCCAGTTCTCTCTCATTTTTCAATAATTCTCTCTTAAGAATTTTTCTTTTTTCCTCTCTACGTGTCTGGATTTACATGCAGAACATTTTATTTTGACATTTTTGTTGTGTATTATCTTAGGGAAATTACAGAGAAAAAGGTTGACGAAGAAGAAGGAAAGGGAAGAAATTATTTTTCATTGAGGAATCATGAAAGAGTTTCTCCTAACTCATTTTCTTTTAATTTTTGTTTCTCTGCAATGTTTTATTTTTGTGGTGTTGTAATTTTAATTTCTGCTATGAACTAATTTATTTGTTCTAGGATTGCAGTGTTACGTAAATTATGAAACTTGAATTAATTATTTTTGAATGATTTGTGGAACTGTTTTAAGTTGTTTATTTTACCTGCTTTTAATGCTTTTAATTATCGGAAGATTAATTAACTGATATGTGGCACTTAAATAAACTTGAAAAAGGAATTTTTGTGTGTTGCTCGAGATAAAATAACGTATATACATAAGGGATAGAAATATACTTTTATTGTATGTGTAACTTTTTGAGAACTCATAACTTAATAAATATGGTTGAAATTAATTCTCATAGGAATATAGTGAATCATTTTAACTGGATGTGTCTGTATGGAGCTTGAAAGAGATATATGGATAAATTAGGAGTTCTTGGTTAACAACTTAAAACATGAGAGCATAAATCAAGAGAGAATTAAATATTCAAGTGAATTAATTTGGATAAATTGCAATCCTAGAATTTTCATAAAAATTGTTAAAAAGAAACAAAATTATTAATTAAGTCAAATTGCATAAAATTATTGATTGTTTGAATAAAATCAGGTTTAAATAATTTTAGTAATTAACAAGAGTTGGTAACATTTCTCTGTGGGAACGATAATTTATTTATCATATTATTACTTGTGACCGTGTATACTTGCACGTTTTTTATGTTCTGCAAAACAGACAACATTAGTCAATAAGACATACTTATAAAGAGGGTATTTTATAAAATGCTTTCTTTTCCTAGTTAACTTTCTTAATATAGGTTTTGCTAGAGATGGAGTTTCTTCTTGAACATGTTTAGTAGGTTCCAAATTATCTGTTACAAGGACTACATGATGAACAACATCATCATGGTTTTCTTCTCTAGCTCCCTCGTAATCATTATGAGTTGGAGGTTTGGAAATAGGCTTCAAACTAAAATGAACTTTAGTAGAGGATTAAGGCTTACCGACTCCATCGACACCGACTATCTGATCTTTGAGAAAGACTACATCTCTATTCCTGAACACTTTTTTCGCAAATTGAATCTCATAATTTGTACCCAAACTCATCATGTGAATATCCCAATAAGATACACCCTTTGGCCTTGTCATCAAACTTGGATATTTTCTTTTTAGGAATATAAACATAGGCTGTGCATCTGAACACTCTCAAGTGCTAATAGAAAACATCTTTCCCTTTCCAAACTCTATTAGAAATATTATCATCCAGAGAAGTTGAAAGAGAAAGGTTTATCAAATCAAATGTAATCCTCATTTATTCACCCCAAAATGACTTAAATAACTTGGCATTGAAGAGTATACACCTGATTCTTTCTTTAATTATTATGTTCATATTTTCTTCCACACAATTATGGCAAGGATTCTTTGGCACAATCTTCTGAAGTCTAATACCATGACTTTTGCAATAAATTTTAAATATCCTTTGTATTCAACACTATTGTCTGATCTAACACATTTCAACATCCTCCTAGTTTCTCTTTCCACCATAGCATAGAAATATTTAAAGATATCTAACACCTTTTCTTTTTTTTAATGCATATGCAAACAATTTTTAGAATGGTCATCAATAAAAGTGACAAAATAAATGCACCACCAAGTGTTCTATCTTGCATACTACATACATTAGTATGGATCAAATCTAATACATATTTTCTTATGGAAAGAAATTTTATGAGTTTTACCAACTAAGCAACAGACACAAGTTTAAATGTGTATATATCAAGCTTGGTAAGTGCTTATTTTTGGCAAGCGTTTGTAGTCATTTTTCACTGATGTGCCTAAGCTCTATGTTAGTCTTTCTCAACTACATTCACTTCTCCTTCACTCAACTTTCCATGCAAGTAGTAAAGTGTATCTTTCCTCATACTTCTAGAAATTACTAGGAAACTTCTGGTGAGCTTTCATTTACCTTCACAAAACTAAATATTATAGCCATTATCATCTAGTCTGCTAGTAGAAATCAAGTTGATGTGGATATCAAGTACATGTTTGACATCTTTGAGTACTAACTTACAACATGTATTTGTCTCAATGAAAATATCTCCTATACCCAAAATCTTGAAAAAAAATATTCATTTTTTATTCTAACAAAGCCATAGTTATCACTTTTTTTGTAGGATGTGAAGAACTCATCATGTGACGTAATATGATAGGATGCATCGAAGTTGAAAACCTATGTGTTGGGCTGCTAATAAAGATTAATGAAATCATCATCATAAGCAATAACCACATCACTATATGTAGCTACTACAATAGTCTCATGTTGTGATTTATGACTATCACATCTTTCTCCGAATTGCTCTCTTTTCTATAAGCGATATTTTTTCTTCATATATCCTAACTTTTTGACAATGATAACACATGATTGAGTTTCTATCTCTAGAAGTGTCATATTTTTCATATTTGTGATGATTTATATTTTGGTTGTGACCTCGTCTCTTATTTTTCCCAATCATAAGTGCTCCACTTGTAGAAGATTGCCTTAAATATTTTCTTCAAACTAAGAGATTAAGTAGTTTACCTCGAATCAAATCAACAATCAATTTTTTGCTAGGTTCAGAGTTACTAACTAACATTATCAGTGTCTCTCAAATTTTTGGCATGAAACTAAGCAACAATAATGCTTATAACTCATCGTTATGGGTAATATCCATAATTGGTTCATAGAGCCTTTAAAATCATTGATGTGTTCACTGATGCTACAACATTCTCTGTATTTCAAATTCATAAGCTTTTTAATTAATAATGCTTTGTTTTGAGCACTTTAATTTTGGCATAGAGTTTCTAATTTCTTCCACCACACACCGACTTTGATTTTTTTGGTAATATTATGAAAAACACATCTTTTAATGCACATACACACATTTTCTATGCATTATACCCCAGTCATAATCATCAGTTGTATCACCTGTTTTGCTTTATCACCTTTTAAATCATATAAATATTTATAGTACAATAGATCTTGCATCATGACTTTCCAATCTGCCATCTTAAATCAATCAATCAATCAACCAATGCTTTGATATCAATTTTATTGAGAAAATATTAATCTCAAAATTAAAGAAACGAAAAACAAAATATTTTTTATCGAAAATATTTAAATTGTTTTATCGAAAATTCTTATGTAACTATTTTTTATAAAAAAAATAATTAAATGATACTTTTATAAAAAAAAATTAAGTAAAACAAACTTCACTTTTCATATAAACGATATATTTTTTATCGAAAATATTTAAATTTTTTTATCGAAAATTCTTATGTAACTATTTTTTATAAAAAATAATTAAATGATACTTTTACAAAAAGAAATTAAGTAAAACAAACTTCACTTTTCATAGAAACGATATTTCTCCCTTAAATATAGAATTAAAATATTAAATATTAAATTAATTATAAAAATATTTATCAATAAATAGCTAATTAAATTATAAAATATTATAACCGTTGGTCTAAATACACACAATTAATGCTTGAGATGAAATGATCAGACTTCTTGCATGTGACGTTTAGTCATACATTTTGTATGCGGGCCTAATTTATTTTATTTATCTATTACGATGTTATTTCCTTAAAGATAGAAGGGTGATAATTTTTTATCCGAAGATATAACATGAATAACATAATATACGATAATAAATGCAGTCATAATTAATAAATAATTTTTTAAATTTTTAAATTTTTATTATTATAAATAAATAACAGTTAAAAAAGCTCAATAAATTTTGTAATTTGTTAATTAATATGTTAATACAATAGGATTACTATCGCTACATTTCACGTGGTTCAGTGGTTGTTGATAAGTATTAACCAAATTGAATCGTCTAGTTTCACATCTTACTCAACGTAATGCTGCTTTATAACGTTAAAGAAGTACTGTGATAGATCCTAAAAAAATGGTTGGTATGTCAATTTCATTGTTATCTTTATAAATAAGTATGGTCGATG
The DNA here is from genome assembly GCA_037013495.1 of Hippophae tibetana. Lineage (NCBI taxonomy): Eukaryota > Viridiplantae > Streptophyta > Magnoliopsida > Rosales > Elaeagnaceae > Hippophae > Hippophae tibetana. The sequence continues at coordinate 67,138,345 of CM072807.1, read as the reverse complement.
TAGTTGCAGTTATTTGTTTTAATTATTATTATTATTACTATTATTTGTATTTATCTTGATGCAACTTTGGTTAAGCACGCAATATATTCAAGTGTATTATATTTATATCAAGCAATATATTATTATTTCCGGTTTGTCTTTACATATTTTACTAACAAGTTTCAACAGAAGAATGTAATTAAAATATATCATTTAGTTTTTTTTATTTTACAAAAATATAATTAAAATATAAAATTTATATTAATATTTTTTAATTAAAATTACTTTTTATTTTTATTTTTTAAAATATAAATAAGTTAGTTTATACATATTAACTCAACTCATTTAAATATAATCTGAAATGAATTTAACTCATAAAATCTAAATGAACAAAGTTAATTACATATTACATAAATCTAAACATTATATCATTAGTCATTATATGTTTAAATTATAGATAGTAAAATAATAATGATTTTATAACTATTATAAAAAATTGAGTTTGTATTTTCATATGAAAACGACAATCATAATTGTGAAAATGATATTTTATTTTTTGATTAGTGAGATCTATTACTAATCAACATATTCTTCTTATAACATAATCATTTTTTATTTGAAATATTCCTTTGTAAAATTGTAATTAGTTTGGCCACATATTTCATGAATTATGTACAATTTTTTTTATTTATCAATACTATTAACTATTATATTAGTTAACTGAAATATGAAATAAATTTATAAGATGAAATATAAAAGGTTACCCATTGAAATTATAAAATTAAAGTTTTTAAAACACTTACACCTTTTAATGTAAATTCTTATATTGTTAAAAAAATTTAGTTTCAACACTTACAACTTTTAATGTAAATTCTTACATTGTTAAAACAAATTAGTTTTAATAATATATATATATATATATATATATATATATATATATGTGTGTGTGTGTGTGTTTTCTTTACAATTGGTACCTTATTTATTTTAAAGTTAGCTTAGCTATAACATTTTCAAGATATGTATTCCTCTCATAATTTTTATTAATTGTTCACTTTATCATAATTATATTTATATTATTGTTTGACACTTGAGATAGAATAAAGAAGAGAAATTTACATTTTTTTAATCTTAATTTCCCACATTGAAGGAAACATTGAATTTTTTTTTAATTTTACCTTAAAATTTTAAAAGATTTTAATTTTTTATTTAATCACATATATATATATATATATAATTCTTTGGATAACAATAATTGAACTTAATTAATAATTAAAAACAATAATTTTAAAAAATATTTAATTAATATTATTTAATCACAACTTCCTAACTTTATTTTTCAAAATTTTAATTAATATTAATTATTGAGGTTAATAAATAACATATATAATGACATAATTAGAAATTAAAAATTATAATTTCAAAAGATTTCAGTTAAGATTATTTAATGACCCTTTCATAATTTTATTTTTATAAAATTAAAAAAGTTATAGATTGTTTATAATTATTTTAGTCATAATTCTTCAAAATTTTAATTTTTAAATAATTAAAATTAATTCTTTTTAGTATAATAACAACATAATTTCTTTAGGGATTAAAAACTAAAATTCTAAAATAATTGAGTTAGGATTATTTAATCAACTTTTTTTAAATTTTTGTTATAAAATTAAAATTTTTAAATTACATTTTGATAATATTTCTTCAAAAATTGATTAATTTTAATTAAATTGATTATTTATAAAATAATAAATAAAAATATATAATGACTTAAATATGAATTAAAAATTAAAATTTTAATTCTCACCAAGTTTATTATCATCCACTATACTACTTGTTATCATCACGTTTTCGTTTTACTTCTTATTTTAGATGAAAAGTAATGAATTGCATATAATTATATTTGTCATATTTTTTTTTAAAATTTTAATATATATGTGCTAATTTAAACTATTCAATATGTTGTTTACATTCTAGGGAAAAGTACGTTATAATTTGATATCCTAATTTTTGTAACTAGTTGAATTTATTCTCTTCATTTTTAATTTAATATACTCACTCAACCGATTTATTCGCTTCACTTTTAATTGTACCAATTTAGACCCTAACATTTAATCGAATCAATTTAATTTTCTAATTTTATTTACTAGTTCAATTTGATACTTATTAGTCTAACTTTTTCAAATTTGACAATAAAAAAGTCACGTGATAGCTACATGACCAATTAATATTCATGAGACGATGGTTTCTCAACTTCCCTCACCAAATTTGCCATTGCCGTTCCTAATTCTCACAAAGTTTGATTAATGGCCATAAAACTTCATAACTGTAAAAAAAAGTTACGGGTCTCTACATCTTCAAAGTCAATTTTTCTAATCTTCAACGACCACCCATTTCATATTTTTTGGATAACCGAGGATTAGTGAAAAACTATATTATATTTATGGTTAATGAATTCTTTAACCTTAGACATGTGAGAAATAGGTGCAAAAATAGTCGATTTGGTGGATGGAGGCTCCTAAAACCGTTCATACTAATTTAATAAATAATACTTGCTTTGTGTGATTTGCAAAAGTGAGATAGTTAAATTAGTTTAATAAAAAGTTAAGTAACTAAAAAAATAATTAGGAAGTAAATCAATCAAATTAAAACTTAGGGAAAGAAATTTTGCATGTTAATATAATTACAAAAATAAATTAGTCAAATTAAAAATAAGAAAGAAATTGGATACTAACGAGACTAATTCGACCTAACTATGGATGAATTGATATAAATAATAAGAAAATTAGGAAAATTAAGAAGGTTAAATTGGATAAGTTAATAAAATTAAGAATGTTGGATAAGATGATAATTAAATGGAATCAGATAACTTTAACCTATAAATCTATTAAAAATATTAAATGAGATATGAGATGAATGGATAAGTCTTGTCGTGTTGGTGTTGGTGTTGATATTTCCGTATGTGACAAGTAATGACGAGTAAGTAATGACAAATAAAATCCTAATTAACTCTAGTTTAACTACAAGTGCAAATGTTTCATCAAAGTCAACTCCTTCTACTTGCGTGTAGATTTGAGTTACCAACCTAGCCTTATTTCTAACAATAATGTCATGCCGAGAGGATTTATTTTTGAACACCCATTTTATTCCAATAATATTTTTGTTTTTAGGCTTAGGTACTAGTATTCACACATGATTTCTTTCAAATTTAGCTAACTCATCATGCATGACATTTATCCAAAATTCACCCTTAAGGGTTTTATTTACATTTTTTGGTTCAAATTGAGAAATATAGCATAAACGGGTTACCTCACTTGTTTGTCTTCTTCTTTTTACCATGCTTACATTATGATCTCCAATTATATTCTTAATAGGATCATTTTTTGAAGTTTGGGTTGGATTTATCATTGATGAGGTTGATGCTTCTTCCTTTTTTTCTTCTCTTTCCTCTAACTCCTCTTCTTTTGTTTCAATTGTATCACTGGTCATTGTTAATTGAGGTGTTGTGAAATTTTCTTCATTACCAACTTCTTCACTTGTTATCTTCTTACCTACATCATCTATAACAACATTTATGGATTCCATAACAACATTAGTTCTACAGTGAAGACTCTATAGGTTATACTATTTAGGGAATAACCAAGAAATATACATTTATCACTTCTTGAATCAAACTTACCTAATTGTTCTCTATTTCTAAGTATGTAGCATTTACTTCCAAAAACATGCATGAATTTCATATTGGATTTTTTATCTCTCCATATCTCATAGGGAGTTTGGTTTGTACTTAGGCGAAGATATACACGATTTATAATGTGACATGTAGTGTTTATAGCTTCAACCCAAAACCTTTTGGATACTTCCTTGGTATGCAACATTACTCTTTCCATCTCTTGAAGTATCATGTTTTTCTTTTCATCTACTCCATTTTGTTAAGGTGTGATGGGAGTAGGAAATTCATGAAAGACACCATGTTCTTTGCAGAAGTTAGCATACCTGGTATTTTCAAACTCTTTCCCATGTTCTGTTCTTAGTCTCTTGATGGTTACTATTTTGTCACCTGTTTCAACCTGCACTCTTGTACAATATGAGATGAAGAACTCAAAAACATCTGATTTGTCTTTAAGAAAGTCTACCCAAGTATAGTGAGAAAAGTCATCTACTACAACTATGATATATTTCTTACCTCTAATACTTTTTGTTCTTATAGGACCAATGAGGTCAATATGTATCAATTCCAATACTATGTTTGTATTGATACTCTGGATCTTCTTATGAGTAATCCTAGTTTGTTTACCTAATTGACATGGTTCACATACATGTGTTTCAAATTTTGAGAGAACAGGTAAATCACACACATTCTCAATTTTACTTAATCTAACCAAATCTTTAAAATTCATATGACCTAGCTTTTCATGCCACAAGGTAGTTGAGTCATTGCTAGCTAGGTTACATGTTATTATGGGTGATGCATCAATACAATAACAATTGTCATGTGATCTAATTCCCTTAATCATACATTCACACTTTTAATCTATTACAATACATTGATTGTTTGTAAATTACACATTAAAATCACTATCACATATTTGACTTATGCTAATCAAGTTTACCTTGAGTCCTTCCACATATAAAATTTCATCAAGTTTAGGGATACTCTCTATTTGAACAGAGCTTTTTCTAACAATTTTATATGTAAATTTTCCCTTAATTGTATTCTTCAAAGGTTTTAAACAAAGAACGGTTCCCAATCATATGTCCAGAGCATCCACTATCAAAATACCAGATAGTATTTGATTTAACTTTAAATACTATATGGGCCACAAAGTAGTGCAACTCAGATTTGTTAACCCATCCTTTTTTTAATTTTGGACATTTGAGTTACTGGTTTCTTAGATTCCTTTTTTGTGTAGTTCTTGCTATAAAAAAATTACGTTTTGAAATTTTTTGAGGTTTCCTAGAAACATTTGTACTTATGATAGAATTATAAGCATAAAGAAATCTACACTTAGGTCTAATGTGTTCTTTTTTACCACAATGGTGACAGATGGGAGCATACTAAATTTACTTTTTGTGATAAGGTGCACAAACTACCTTCCCTGCCTGCCTAAGCAACAATGAGTTTTACAAATTGAGTTTTGGATGATGAAGGTGTTGCCTGCTCATCTATGTATCCAAGACGTCTCTTATCTCCATGTGGCTTTCCTTAGTCTAGAACTTGGTTAGTTTTTCAGCAGCAATGGTCAAATTCCTCATTGCCCTTTTAGTAATACTAAGTTCTTACCTAAACTTTTTGTTTTCCTTAGTAGTTTCTGCAAGTCTCGTATTCAAGGCATCAATATGTTCAAAAAATTCCTTTTTATCTTTCTTTAGGCTAGAGAAATTTTTTTTGTGAACATTGATGATATCATTAAGTTTAGTTACTTCTACAAGTAATTTATCTCTCTCTTCCCTGGCACCTAGACAATCCATGAATAGTTCCTCATAATTCAATACAATAAACTTAGATAGTAAAAGAGAAGATTTCACTTCTTCATTTTCTTCATCCGAGCTAAAGTCGGAGTCACTGTGGTATGCTTTAGCAGTTGTGGTAAAGACACAATAATTAGTGTCATCATCCTCTGAGTTACTAGCATTGTCCTACTCACTTTATGTGTCACTGTGTGTAGCATTAAAAGCTTTTCCAAATTCATTTTTATTGTTAGCAAATTCTGCAGAAATATGACCAAATCCCCCACAAGTAAAACATTGAGGACTAGTGGGCTTACTTTTCTTACCATCAAGGCTAAGAGGCTTGATTTCTCTTGAATTTCGATCATTCGAACAACTGGATTATCCCTTGTTAGATTAATTATTCTATTAACTCTTCTTCTTCATGAACTTTTTAAATTTTCGTACTAACAATACTAGTGACTCATAATTCATATCATCATCACTATAAGAGATATCCTTTTTTGGAGCTTTTGAATGCCACATCTTTATTTTTTTGGGTGGATCAAGAATAAGCTCATAGGTTTGGATTGACCTGATAAGTTCATCAATGTTTAGTGTGTCTACATTCTTGATTTCCTTTATTGCTGTAACTTTCATCTTGTAGTCTGATGTTAAGTAGCTTAGAAGTTTGCGTACTTGTATAGGTTGTGGAATTTTCTCACTAAGGTTAGAGCAAGCATTAGTGATATCACAAAAATGAGTATAGAATTGACCAAAATTTTCAATGTTGCTCATTTTAATGAAATCAAACTAAGATGTTAGCAATCTCAATTTTGTTTGTTTCACTTGGAAAGTTCCCTTATGAGCAAGAGCAATTGCATTCCATGCATCTTGAATAGTCTCACAGTTGGAGATCCAACGGAACTTATCCATTGACACAACAACAAAGATTGAGCTTAGATCTTTTTGGTTTGCCCCACTAAGGGTGCATTCTTTAGTGGTCTAGTCTCTTCTTGACTTTATGATTGTTACACTATCTTTCGTTACCGAAGGTGGTTCCTAACCATCAAGAATAACATCCCAGGCTTTTTCATCTTATATGAGAAAGACTTGCATTCGAGCCTTTCAGTAAGGGTAATTATACCCATCAAAGAGTAAGGCATCAATAAGTAAGAATGTGTCCCTAAGGATCAATCTCACTAAGTGTGTCTAGTGTCGGTTCTCATACTAATTGAAAGTTTATAAGATATAGACCTGATTAATCTAAAGAGGGGTGAATTAATATTTTTAATTTTTATCAATTTATAATTTGATAACCTAAGCAAAGCGGTCAAACATGCAATATTGTATAGGAATAAAGTACAAAAATCAAAGAATAACACACAATAGTTTTAGCTAGAAACAACTTATGTCATAACAATGACCTAAGAGAAAAATCATCTGTGCACCAAACCATCTAACTTTCTACTATGAAAATCAAATGTTCAAATACAAACTCATTTTTATGCTACCATCCCTAGGATATTACCCTAATGTACTTTGCTTATGAGTCCTTGCTTCATTTTCATAGTTTCTAAAATTAGTGTGAGCGGTTTTCAGACTAACATTTCAATAAGCTTCCTGCCAATCACATCGTTCACAAATCAACTACAAAATGAGTTATCATAAAAACACAAGTACCCGTGTGTGTTCTAGAATGGATTTAATAATGAATAATTCTAATTAAATTATACAAAAAATATATATCACTTAAATCAAATCAACTAGCAAATTCTAGGGTAAAAAGATTAAGTAAAAGTTCAATAAAAATTACTCTTTAACATTTAATAATTAAATCAAATAATCATGATCGCTCATACAATATTTAGATTTAAATATCTAAAATTTTAATCATAAAATAAGCTATATGAATATAAAAAATATAAAATAAATAGATTAATACATATAAAAACTTAGTTACTAAAATATTTAAAAATAAGATCAAATTATGATTATATTAATTAATGTTTCTTCTTATATATATATATACACACGTGAGTCTTGAATCCTCGAGAATATATATATATATAGATTACCTTTATTAGTTCTGATTTTAGTCTTACTGAATATATGTAATATATTAATTACCAACTGCGGCCATCACGGGGTTTTTGAGTTTTTTTTTCTTCGCCAGCTTCGGCTGTTTCTAGGAAAACCCTTTTCTCCTTTTTTGTGTGGGCAATTTTTTTTTCTATTCAACACTACTCTTTTCAACCCTACTATAGTATTAAAATTAAATATATTTTAGATTTAATTTTTCTAAACTCATTAAAAACTTTAATATTATAAAAATTTATTTCTTAAAACAAATCTTAAAAATATTAAAACACATCTAAAAATATTTAATTAATAATTTCATAAATTATTTAAAATTTAAATAAATATTTTAGCATAAAAATTAATTTTAGATTTATGAACATATGCTATTAAATACATGAATGTAATTCTATGTATCGTAGTTATAAAATATATACTTCAAGTATGACTATCTAAAACTTGAGTATTTGTTTGATTTTTCTTAGTATATTTAATAACAGACCTAAAAACAAGTTTACAAGTAAATATTATGTCCATAAAAATAGCCAACATTTCATAGTCATTTCAATGAGCAATTATAAAAGACAATTAAAAAGAGTATTTGTGCGTTAGAAGATATTGTAGGAAAAAAAGATGCTCTATATTAGAAAGAACATGTTGGAAATAGATCTTTACGAAGATTGCCTATAACATCTATGTAAGATGATGGAAATGTTATATAAGGAAGAAATGTTGATAAAGAGGTGATTCTTAAGTGTCTTTTGTCAAACAATTTTGGTGGTGATAAGATGAATGTGATTCCCATAGTAGGCGTGTTGGGACATGTATGTTAAACGACCATTTTTTGAGTAAAGAAAAATAAGGGTCATTTTCTGAGTAAAAAAGTAACGACAATTTTTTGTGTGGAAAAGTATTTTAATAAAAAAAATTCCAAAATATAAAATGCCACTTCACACTCACACACACACACAAGCACAAATTGATAATTAGGTTTCCTATTGTACAACAATTCATATGATGAAACAAAATGCAATACTTTGTTAGGAACTCGATTTAATGTGAAAACAACACTTGAAAGGCATATGGCTAGAAATGCATGGCATATGAACATGACACTCAAACTGGCATATACTATTATTCTATGGTGACACTCCACCATGCCATCTGAGCAGGTGAATGATGGCATGTTCACCTGTAGTTAATGCTTAAATTGAGAAACAATGTAGCTAAGGATTTAAACTCTCCTACTCTATTGGTTTATACCTGTTTTATATCCCTACTAAATTGATAGGTTACCATGCCTTGAAATATTAGAAACATGCTAACTATTAAGTACTTGATGTATTATTGGATAAGAGACATTCCAAGTAAAAGCACTGGCAAGAAATGCATTTGTACAAATTGTTTGCTTCTCTTACTATTTGAAAACATTTGGCTCACCCTTATTCCATTTTTGGTAAAGTCCTTGTTCAGCAAGGCCTTGAAGAAGAAGTTTTGTGGTGGGCTTATCCTTGTCAAAGAAACAATTAGAATGAAACTCAATAACAATATCATTATCAACACATAACCTACTAAAAGACACTAGGTTATTAGAAATTCAAGGTGCATGCAAATTCAATTGCGATGTAAATCACAATTAGGAGTAACATGTAGTTTTGATTCTCTTATACGATCAATTGAAAGTTTCATTCCATTTCTTACTAAAATACATTAAGATCCTCCATAATGTAATGAATTGCACACATTGGACATATCTTTAGTGACATGGTGACTAGCACCACTATATAGGACCAAGTTGAATCTGTATTAACATTACCATCCTCATGAGATGACATATAAGCAGTTGGTTAATTTTGTCCATAAGATGTTTGATGAGTGCTCAAAAAGCACTAAAATTACTATGATTTTATTCACTTTAATTGATTTAAAAGATATATATTTATACGATTTTATCATGTTTTTATATAAATTTTTCTTTTCGAAATCACGATTTGTTTTTAGGTATTTTCGCTTAAAAAAAGAACTTAAAGACTCAGAAAAATACTAGAGGCAATACATCACAAATATATTCATAAATTAAATGAGGAAAAATAAAAAAAAGATGGAAAAATGGGTCAGAAAGGATGAAATTGTACACACAGCTGCCCAGCACTGCCGGCCAACGCGCGCAGTCATCTACCAATGCTAAGGAGCGTGGGCCAAATTGCCCAACCATGCCTAGAAACGTGCACATCGCGCGTCGCAAAGCCCAGGCACGTCGAGCAATGCGCGCGCATCTCCTAGTCACGCTGAAGTCATCATGGACACAAAGCCAAGTCCGCACGGGCCTCTACCCCATTCCACACGTGCCTGAGCCTAGTCCACGCCCCATGTACCAATGATGTCAGGTGATGTCATCATTACACGTTTCCTCCATTTTTAAATCATTTTTCCACCCACTTTTTCTTCCTTTCCTTACCTATAAATACATTCATTCTCTCCACACCAAAACACACCTAAAATCATCTTCTTCTCTCTTTCTTTCTCTCCATTTCTTAGTTTTTAGTTTTTCTTAGTTTTAGAGTTCTTCTCTTTTTGAGAAGAACTAATTATGTTTTTTGTAATTTAATAGCTCTTTGATTCAATAAATGGAAATGTAATTATGTTTGGAGGTTTTTCAGCAACAGAAATAACATCAAAGTACTGTAAGAAATTTATTTTTTTTATAGTTATTTTTTATATTTTATTTTTATATGTTATATTTAATTTGTGTGTGATTAAATTTAACATTACTGGATGTTTATAAATATTATATAATAATAACGTTGTTATGTTTGCAAAATATTAAATATGTAAAAATTTCTAAAATGAATTGATTTTGTTTTTATTCATGATTTTATATTAAGAATGTTAGAGAGAAATATATTATTTTTCATTATAAACTTAAATATGAAAATTATCTTTTAAGGTTTAGTTATTTGGTCTCATTTAGACTAGTGTTTTTTTTTGTACAATCGCCCGATAGTTAGAGTGAAACTCTATTTCAAAAGTTTTATAAGAATTATTATCTAAAAATGTATTAACAAAATTTTTTCAGTAGTAGTTTTAAAACTTGAAAGTTAGTACTCGGATAATTAAATTCTTAGGTTTAATTTGGACACCTTGAATAAAGTTTAAACTATCTAACCGCACCAAAGGTGGCTTAAATGGTTCATTTTCAATCTTTTAGAAAAAAATAAATTAATTTAATTAACCAAATTAGTTATCAATCACAACCATAGGTGTTAATTAATTTGTTTAGTTAACAAAGAATATCTAACCCCACCAAAGGTAGTATTCATATAAAAAAGAGAGAATCAATAAATATCAATTTATATCTTTTATAACCTAAATAATATGAGCCAACATAATTAACTTAGTTATTATATCCATAAATACTCCAATATTATAAATGATAAAATTTGCATAAATATTTATTGAATCTGTATCTATGTTTATTTTTATGTTATTAGATTAGAAACACAAAATTCCCAAATATTATAGGATGTTTAGGATTTAATTTCGTTTTTAAAAGTTAGAATAATAAATTAAAAACCACATATATTTCTTCCTTAGATCGACCTTGGGAGTATACTTATAATTTTTTATTAAATGATTCGTACACTTGCGAGAATTTTATAAATATAAAACTAAAGTATTGGCAGGATCTGCGATGCTAGTTTTGCTCATCAATGTCTAGTTTTGGCTTTTAGGTATGCTACTACCAATCAGATTCTTGAGAGTATAGAAATTATATGCAACATGCCTTATCTTTTGATAAAATTGACATTGTGTACCCCTACCCCTATAAGGAGCATTTACACGACCATGACCAAATTCACAACCATTACCTATACCTTTTGTCTTGATTAAAGTTATTGTGGATATTTTCAGAAGGTTTACGAGAACAAAAATTCTTAAAACCATAAGCATTCTGAGTTGATACATTTGAGATAGTAAGATCTTGAATGATTTGATTCTCGTCATTCTTATTCTGATGAGATAACATATTCTCAAATGATAATAGTTGGCTCTTAATTTCCCCAACACAAATATCATCAATGTAATTATTCATTAAAAAATACATGGATGATATTTAGATCCAAGGCTTCCAAGAAGATGAACAATTAAATCACATTATTGAACATGATGTCCAATAGCAGATAATTGATTAACTAGACCTTTAATTCTATTAAAAGAATCATCAATAGAGATATTACCTTTTGTGTGATCTGAAGTTACAATTTCACTTCCATCTTCCTTGTTCTTGATAAAGAAGTAAATACTCTCTCAAGACTCTTCTATTGCTCATTGATCGAGTTCTTGGCTATCACATGAATAAGCATTAAAGTTGAAACATATGAATAAATCCAACTTTTTAATATTCCATTAATGTGATTCCCTGTGACATATTTTGATTTCACAGTTTATGAATCACCAAGAAACTTAGAAGGCTAAATTTTCACTCTACCAATGCAGTCTTCAAGGCTATAAATTGAGATTAAACTCAATATCTGCTTACACCAGATAATGAAGTCTCCACAATCTAGTTCGGTTTCCATTGAAACATTTATTAGAGGAGCTTGCATTGTAATTTATGTCACTTATTATGTTAATTGATCAACAATATTGGTTGCCATTACTGGCTCTGATACCATTCTAAACGTAGAGCAAACAATAACAATGAAAAAATATAATTGAATAAACGAAGAAGAGGATACAAGAAAGTGTAATTGCAACTATGAATTCCTTGATTCTTATTGCAAGTGAGCACATGTATATAAATATTTTCTTTGAGTATATAATGTTATAAGTAGTTTGCTATACCTACCTCAATTTAACAAACTTCTTGTAACAACCTCTAAGATAATTACACATGGACAAGAAACTAACTTAGCTTAAGAAACATATTTGAAAGCCTTCTTTGCTATGTGTGTCTAGGTTTTCATTTATCTTCTACTAACACTACTTGGAAATCTTCTAGATGTTTTGAAATATCAACTCAATTCTTTAGCTTGCATTTTCGCATAAACATTATTTCAAGAGTAGCCATAGATCCTGGAACAAAATGTCCATACAATTCCACTAAAACCTCATATTTTGTATTCGAGAATTTTAGAGGATAGACTATGCCTTTGTGTTGGTTCCAATTTCAACTTCCAATAAGTTACATCGAAGTATCTTTAAAGACCAAACAATCATTAAATACAAAAACTTAGTTCTAATACATTGTTTCTTGGTATGTTCTTCCTTTTTTGGCTTGTTATACAATCTCTGAATCACAATGGTGGATTTATTGTCTAATAAATATTTCTATCATATATGAATAAATTTTTATACTAATTGATTTCTCTAAATTTGAATCTTTATACTTTCACTTAAAGGTCTTAAATTGATGAGGATAAACAAGAGCAAGAAGAAGAAGTGGAAGATTAAAGATTCTAAACAAAGACATTTGTGTGAGTAATAATTGAAAAACTCTAAAATGTAAAACCAAGAGAAAATGGCTATGAAATTGTATTATTGACTCCACAATTTTTGATTGCAATGTAGGAGTTTTGTACTTAAATAATACCCTTGTTTAATAAAAGTTATATCTATAGATCCATATTTTCATAATAGTATACAAATAATCTATACATTTAATTTTAGGTACATCAATGGTCTAAAATTATGATTTAATTGAGGATTTAAATTTGTGATACATCGACAAAAATAAAAGCAAACTCATATTTAAAACTTTTTTCTTCCAATCAATTAACTCTTAGTCTTTAACCAATCATTTCTAAGGGAACTAAGTCTTGTTGTGTGTAGATTTAAGATAAGATCCCTAAGTTTATTTCACAAAGTCATCCATCTCTTTTTGTTACAAAACCATCATCTTCAACATGATTCAATTTCTATAGAATTTTTCAAGACTCTCTCATCTTTTTATAATTTCTTTTCGGTTTTGGGTTAAATTGAATTGTTTTTGTTATAATGGTTAAATGAACTATTTTATTCTTTAATATTTTAAAGATGGTTTTGCCTTTCATTTTACTCATATGTGTAATACATGATGAAATCATAAATTAAAACCTAATTTTGGATCATTAGTATACCTAACATTAAATGTAGATACTACTAATATACTATTATGAAAATATTAGTCAACATATGTACATTTTATTAAATAGTGATACTACCAAAATAACGAACCTATAATATAGTATTTTTGTTAAATTGTACCACATAAGTCAAAGTGAATATTGGAGCATGCACAATTATTTTAGTTATTTTGGAAGAAGGTAAAATAGTAACCTCATTACACTTTGCTTTAATTGGTCTAAATTGCTATTAAATTGAATTTGGGCTTATTTGATTAACCAACCCATTAAGTTGGCCTTTTCAACCCACAATTTAGTTGTAATAAGTTGGATCAATTGGTGAAAAATATGAATTGACTAGATGTTGTATATATATTCCCTTCCTTAGCCTCATTAGAGCAAGATGTCACTCTCATTTCCTTCTATCTCTATCGCCTTCCTCTGGTTCCTCTTAGTTTCTAAACTTCTCTAGTTTCTCTAGTAAACTCTTGGTTTTCTTGAGAGATATTGAGAACTTGAGTCTATTCTTAAGTAGTATAGCATCTAGTAGGCGTGTTCATCCTTGTGTATTGGTTGTAATGAATTGGTTTTATAACTTATAACTTTAATTCGATTATAGTGGATTATTCTTCTCCTTCCTCTATAGATTATAATTCCAATTTTATATTTATTTTTGTTTTATATTATTTACACATGATTACATGTCTAGTCTCTTGATAACTTTTATTAGACTTAATTTAAAAAATGACCTATTAACCTCTTTAGGTTAATTAGATCCATAACTTGAACTTTTTGATGTTACTGCTATTAGAAAGAAAGGTACTATAAATGTTATTATCTTGTGTTGAAGGGTAAGAGTCGTGATGGTGAGAGCTCTAGTAACAATCACTATTACAAATAACACCTTTTAAGTTAGTTAAGTGAACTAATTTTAAAAAAAGGGACTTAAAATTTAAAGTTGGGTCATGGGTAGAACCGACATAAAAAATTCTATAATCCTTTTAACATATTTTGGTCAATTTTTGTTATCTGCACTACTTGTTTTTGATAACATAATAGTAGAAAAAATCAAAATATGTTTAGAAGAGCTTTTAAATACTATAAAAATTATATAGAATACATATATGTGACAAAGTTATGGTATGTACACACTTGAATTATACTTAAATTGATCTTTTGAAATTCAAATAGTTGCAATATGCACTCGATCAATATATATGTTTTCCTAATGTCTACGATATAAATTTCTCTAGGAAGTAACATAGTTAATCCATCATTTATACTAGTCTTGATAGAAACAATAGTCATCAAAGAGCCAAGATTTTATTGAAGTTTATAGCATATTCATAACTATACTTTTTCCATGGCTTCTTCTTGAATGACTTAGTGTATGATGATTTTCCATTAGACATAGAATTTCCACAAGATTTTTGCTTTGTATCACTTAAATGTGCCTCACTTACTAATTGTGGTATAATAGACTAAAAAAGAGGTATTATTTATGTTAGTAACAATAAAAGAATAATAATATAATAAAAGTAGTATAGTTTTTTTTATCTTAACTAAAAAATAATATCATATCAAAATTTATCATAACTTAATTCAATTGCCAAACCATATATTGTCCAACAACTTCTTGGACTCTAGTAGCATCAGAAGGCACAAATAGTGGACAATGATGGAGCAATGATTTATCAAATTAATATTCACTAATAATTTGACAAATATTGATTATAAATTATTCGATCATTGCTCAATTATTGTATAGTTCCAATAACAACATAGTTCGTAGATGATGGATGTTTCAACAAACATTTCATATTTTGTAAAATATTTAAGCATTATATATAATAAATAATAAAAATAATAGACTATCTACATAAGCTTTAAATATGACCACAAATGATTTATCAAATGGAGGAGGACTCCCATGTGGGGTAGGTATTAGAAGAACATTCTCATCAAAATATTCATCATGTGATGGATGGTAAGAATGCATATATTGCATTGAAGATATTTTACCACTGCCTAAATGCATTGGCATTCCTGGCATAAATGAAGGACCAATAGAATGATTATATTCCATAGAGGATATAGTTTGGGCGCCATGAGATTTCATGGGTAGCATGCCTAGCATGGATGGTGGCATGCCTAACATGGATGGTGACATGCCTGGCCAATAGGGCATGCCTTGATTGTAGTATGGTACCATGACTGAAATGTGTTGTGATTGATATTACTTTAAAGTGGCAATCTCACTTAACACTAAGGCCTTAAAGAAGTTCAATTCTTCTTTAATTTTATAGTACTTCTCCTTACTGATCATTTGAAGCCTTTGTTTTGGAATATTAAAAAACGTCATATAACCATCATATTGGCTTCCTCCCCTAACACAACCAAGATGATTGCGTCTAAATGCATGATATATCACATTTTTCCATGTTTGTTCAATTATTTCACCCCTATTAATTTTGTCTTGAACTTCTTTCTGCAAATAATGAAGCAAAAAAAATATCATACATTATTACATCAATATGCAAAAATCATAAGGACTAAGTTAAATTATTAACCAACTTATTGAGTTCTTCTTCTTCTCATTTATTCATTGATCTTAATTTCGTTGTTTTGGGGGGGGGGGGGGGGGGGGGGGGGGGGGGGGGGGGTCTTTGTTTCTATATACAATTCAGCTTGGGTAATCAATCTACCCAATTTAGCTTCCTACTTAGATTAAATAAATTTATTAACCATTTTATTAACTTAAATTTGAGGAAAATAAATATAAAAATAATTATAAATGAACAACTTAATATATCATTTTTTTTCTAACTTCAGGATTTAGTGACCACCTAGTACGGTTAGGAAGAATATTATGCATTTGTATATTTTAATGTTCTTCCCTAATGATTTGAAATTCATTCGTACGTCTATAATCTATGAAGTCTTTCCATACTTGGGGTTCAATCGAGGGGTGATCTTCAGGGATTTTGTATAGTTCTTGTTTATTAAGTGGTTCCAAGTTATATTCCTTGCATGTCTTATTTATGATCTTATAACACTTGTTCATCCAACTATCAGGGACTTTAAAACAATTTTGTAAAAAAACACATTTTAGATAAGATATAATATGAAAAATATATAATATATGTAAATATTATAAAACAAACGAGACTTACATAAATGGTTTTCCATGTCTTATACTTTTCAGCATCTTCAACCTTAATCCAATCATTTATATTGGTTGGTATACTTGACTTCACAAGTCTACCAATAAAAGATTTTAATTGATGGCCATTTTCTCCTAATGGATTACCAGTTGCATCGAATTGAACAGGTATTATATTATCAGGATTAAGTGGAGCATCATGTATATTAGCCTAACCCCTTCTTTTCAAATGCCCCAATGAATTATTTGGATATACAATCTCTAGCATCCTATAATTCATGAAATATTTGCAAACAATGATGAAATAGAAATTAATTGAAAATTTTAAGTCCAAACATATAAATAAGATTTATTAGAATAATATAAAACATACATTATGTTTAATTAGGTTGTTGATCGTATATATATATTCCTTCATAATTATTTCGAGTCCATGACGTAGAATCATCGTCATTAACTAGATCATCACATAATTAAGAATGTTTTTTTTGTGAAATGAATAATATTGGATAATGTATGAAGCATGTCATAATATTCTAAAGCATCACAATGTTATAACTCTTTTTGTGAAGGTGTTAACACAACAGACCATCTTGTATCAATTTGATCGCTCACGTAAAATACTTGTTTTTCATGAAATGCTAATATGAAAGGATCATGAGTCTGACTTATCTTGAATAGGTTTACAAGGGAAAATCCAAAATCATCTATTTTATATCCAACATTGATAGAATCTTTGACCCAATCACACAAGAAAACTGTTTCATGGAAGACCTCATAACCGAGTTCCCAAATTTTTTGAATTATACCATAATATGTTCTATCATAAAGTACAAGATCACCATCTTTTGAAATAGAAAATTGCCTAGTTTGTGCAACCATCTTCACACTAATATTATGATTTACTCGAACTTTTTCCCTTGCTTGAGTTGTAAACCTCGAACCATTAATTATGAAACTAGAATATGATTTGACATCAAATTTTGGACCATGTGCAAGCCATTCTAAAGTTTCTATTATTTATGATTCAGTTTGTTGAGTTCAACTCGAATATATGTATATAAAAACATGAAATGTGTTTAAAACATTATATAAAAGTACTAATGAATTTCTGTATGTAACACTTACATGGTTATGAAACCAATTAATAAGCTCTCGCTTATGTTCATCGTACAACCATTTAACGAGGATCGATCTTTAGTAAGTTTAAATGCATTCTGTAATTTTATTCAAGATATATCAATTAGGTATCATTAATAGTTAAATAAATAATAATTTTATTTTGAATGAAAAAGTTGAACTTGTCATTCCTTACTCTATGCATGGTTGTGTCTCATTATTATTTTCCAAAATGATTCAGTGTGCTTTTTCCTATCGAGTGCGATCAATAAAAATATTTCTTACTTCCAGCAAGCATAGGGTTACCTACTTGGATCATGTCACATTCTAAAAACAACTTGTGCGTAGGATTCCTAATTACAGTGCAACCATTAAAGTATTCAGAACAAAACTCAATGGCCTCTTCAATAATGTAACGTTCCACCATGCATCCTTCAGGATGATTTCTATTATTTATATATCCTTTAAGGACTTCCATGTATCTCTCAAAAGGATACATCCACCTTAAGTAAGTAGGACATATAATTGAATCTTTCGATATAAATGAACACACAAGTGAATCATTATATAAAAAAAAAAGAAAAAAATATTTCTCAAGTAGACACAAATTTTCCATAATATCTTTCTGTAAAGAGTTTGACTTGCCAATTGAAATAGATTTTTATCGATCTTTAGTAAGTTTAAATGCATTCTGTAATTTTATTCAAGATATATCAATTAGGTATCATTAATAGTTAAATAAATAATAATTTTATTTTGAATGAAAAAGTTAAACTTGTCATTCCTTACTCTATGCATGGTTGTGTCTCATTATTATTTTCCAAAATGATTCAGTGTGCTTTTTCCTATCGAGTGCGATCAATAAAAATATTTCTTACTTCCAACAAGCATAGGGTTACCTACTTGGATCATGTCACATTCTAAAAACAACTTGTGCGTAGGATTCCTAATTACAGTGCAACCATTAAAGTATTTAGAACAAAACTCAATGGCCTTTTCAATAATGTAACGTTCCACCATGCATTCTTCAGGATGATTTCTATTATTTATATACCCTTTAAGGGCTTTCATGTATCTCTCAAAAGGATACATCCATCTTAAGTAAGTAGGACCACATAATTGAATCTTTCTATATAAATGAACATACAAGTGAATCATTATATCAAAAAAAGGAGAAAAATATTTCTCAAGTAGACACAAATTTTCCACAATATCTTTCTGTAAAGAGTTTGACTCGCCAATTGAAATATGAAGAATGAATTAAGATGAATTATTGATAATTGAACATGTTTTGGAAGAATTGACCTAATAGCAACTTGTAATAATTATTGCCTTAAGATATGACAATCATGTGATTTCAATCCATATAGTTTCTTATCGGAGATAAACATAAAATTTCTTAAGTTGGATGAGTAACTATCAAGAACTTTCACACCAGCCAAATATTTACAAAACACATTCTTCTCTTTTTTTTACATTGTATATGATGTTGGTGGCAAGTATGTTCGATTCTTATCATTTTCCACTCTTGGTGCCAATTCAGATCACATGCCTAGTTTGTTTAAATCCAATATTGCTTTAAATACATTGTTCGTTTTTCCAAGTTTATTAAGTAATGTACCAATCAAGCTCTCACATACATTTTTATTAATGTGCATGACATCTAAGATACGACGAATGTGTAGGTATTTCCAATAAGGTAATTCCCAAAATATTGATTTTTTATTCCAGCAATCATGATCTACTAATTTAGTAACATTTTCCTTTTCACTTCTTTTATTAGTTGACCTCTTTCATTTCCCTCTATCAGTGAGTATTCTTTTTTTCATCTTTTCATATCATTTGAATGTCATACCATTCAATTGTCTTAATATATCAACACCTTGCAAAGGTCTTGGTGTAAGATCATGATGTTCTTCACCATCGAAAGGTTTCTTTTGGTACCTAAACTTGTGTCCAAATGAAAAAATCTTCTATGTGTTCTATAAGACATCTTTCATCCATGAACAAGATAAGTTGCAGAAATGTCATCACTACAAATAAGGCATCCTATATAACCTTTTGTTGCATGTCCTAATAAATTATTATATGTAGGAAAATCATTAATTATCCATAAAAGAACCCTCTTAGTTTAAAGTATTATTCTTTTATTTTCATCATAAACATTTACACCATCATTCCACAATGTCTTTAAATTATCTATCAGAGGCTATAAATATACATCAATATCAACTCCGGGTTGTTTCGATCCTAAAATCAATAATGTTAACATCATGAATTTTCTTTTAATAAATAACCAGGGAGGAAGCTTGTATGTTACCAAAATGAATGGCCAACATCTATATCTACTACTAAAGGAACTGTGTGGATTAATTTCATTAGCAGCAATGGCAAGATGAAGATTGTGGAGATCAGATGCAAATTAAGGGGATAAATTATTTACTACTTTCCAATTTGGAAAATCATAATAATGACGTAGCATCTCGTTATCAAATCAATTATCTAAATGCCAAGACAACATCTTTGATGTCTCTTTACTTTTGAACAATCTTTGAAAGTGAGGAATCAGAGGAAAGTACCAAAGAACCTTTGCACACATGCCTTTCTTAAGTGTTGTCTCATTTGTAGCATGCTTCCATCTCGATTATTTAAACACATACAATCATCTAATGTCTTATATTCTTTTCTATAAAGAATGCAATCATTTGGACAAGCATGAATCTTATGATATTCCATACCAAATTGACTAAGAGATTTCTTCACTTTATACATTAAAGATGACAATTCATTACCCTCAGGAAACATATCTATTAGTACATTTAGTAATTTTGTGTATCCCTTGTTAGAAAAACTATTTTTTTGCCTTCATGATGAGCGAAGACCGGTATCGCCGATTCTTACAAATACTTTGGTTTTAATATTTATAAAACTCTCACAAGTGCACGAATCATTTCGAAGAAAATGATAAGTATACTCCCAAGGTCGATCTAAGGAAGGAATGTATGTGGTTTTTAATTTATTATTCAAACTTTTAAAAAAGAAATTAAATCCTAAACATTCTGTCACGATAGTTTGGTTTTTGTGTTTCTAATCTAATAACATAAAAATAAACATAGATACATATTCAATAAATATAATCTAATAACATAAAAATAAACATAGATACAGATTCAATAAATATTTATGCAAATTTTATCATTTATAATAGTGGAGTATTTATGGATATAATAACTAAATTAATTATGTTTGCTCATATTATCTAGGTTATTAAAGATATAAATTGATATTTTATTGATTCTTTTTTTTTATATAAATACCACCTTTGGTGGGGTTAGATATTCTTTGTTAACTAAACAAATCAATTAACACCTATGGGTGGGGTTGATAACTAATTTGGTTAATTAAATTAATTCCTTTTTCTAAGATATTGAAAATGAACCATTTAAATGCCACCTTTGGTGGGGTTAGACAGTTTAAACTTTATTCAAGGTGTCCAAATTAAACATAAGAATTTAATTATCCGAGTACTAACTTTCAAGTTTTAAAACCACTACTGAAAACATGTTGTCAATACATTTTCACATAATAATTCTTATAAAAACTTTTGAAATAGAGCTTCATTCTAACTACCGGGCGATTGTACCAACAAATAAAAGAGCACTACTCTAAATTAGACCGGATAACTAAACCTTAAAATCTAATTTTCAGATTTAAGTTTGTAATTAAAAATAATATATTTCTCTCTAACATTCTTAATATAAAATCTTGAATAAAAATAAAATCAATTCATTTTAAAAAAATTCACCTATTTAATATTTCGCAAACATAACAACGTTATTATTATATCATGTTTATAAACAGCTAGCAGAGTTAAATTTAATCATAGACAAATTAAATATAATATGTAAGAATAAAACATAAAAAATAACTATAAAGAAAATAAAATCCTTACAGAACTTTGACGCTATTCCCGTTGCTGGAAAACCTCCAAGCGGAATTTGCACTCCCATTTATTGAATCAAAAAGCTAATAAATTACAAAAACATTACTAGTTCTTCTCAAAAAGAGAAGAACTCTAAAACTAAGAGAATTTAACTAAAAACTAAGAAAGAAACTAAGAAAAGCTTAAAAACTAAGAAAGAAACTAAGAAAAGCTTAAAAACTAAGAAATGAGAGAAAGAAAGAGAAGAGAAGAGAAGAATGGTTTTGAGGTGTGTTTAGAAGTGAAACGAATGGGGTATTTATAGGTGAGGATGGAGAGAAAAAGTAGAGAAAAAATGTTAAAAAAATGTAAAAATGCGAATTGGTGATTGCTGACGTCATTAAATGACGTCAGCATGACATGGTGGCTGCACGTGAAAAATGGGGTGAAATGGGCGCGCGGCAGCGCGATTTTCTCATTTTTGACATTTTTGACCTTTTTGACCCATTTTGTCCAATTTTTCCATATTTGTTGACCTTTCCCCATTTATTTATTAATATATTTGTGATGTATTGCTTCCATTATTCCTTTTTGAGTCTTTAAGTTACGTTTTTAAGCCAAAATACCTGAAAAACAATAAAAATACCCGTGATTCCGAAAAAGACAAATTTATATAAATATATGATAAAACATATAAATATATATATTTTTAATCAATTAATGTGCATAAAATCATGGTAATTTTAGTGCTTTTTGAGCACTCATCACTTCACATTGTTCAAATGAACAAATCCTGACATTTTAGTGTATTTCTTGCACTCTAGATACAATGGTTTTTCGGCATCTTCTAGAAGTTTTTTAAAGGTTTCGGGGTCATCCTCATATAGTTCATCTTTAACAGTATAAAACATATTTTATATCTGTACATTCTGATAAGATGTATATAATCTATTCACACCCTTATTTATCTCTTCCTTATGAGTATTATCAATATTTTTTCATGATAATACTAATATTTATAACTCAAAAGAATGCCACTTCAGATAAGGTTATAATTAACCTTATCAACATCATGAAATTTATTATTTTTACATTTAACACATGGGTATCAAATCATACTAATTTCATTTATTACTACTTCTTCTGGCAAATTTCAAGAAACTTTTAACTCTAGAATTATAGTCTTGCTCAATTCTACACTTTAACATCTAGGATTTGTCTATTTTCTATTGATGACATTAAACATATTAAATATGTATCTAATCAATATATTTCAGATATTATTATATATAAAATCATAAATTATTAAAATATCTATCAAAACATTATATAAAAATAAATATATAAAATCTAAACAATTAATAAACTCATTATAACATTAACAATATATATATATATATAAATGCATGTAATAACAATAAATATTTTATACATATATATAATAATAAATATTAATAAACCCATTATATATTATATATAAATAAATATATATTTCATGTACATATAAATTATTTTCAAAAATTTAAGTTTAAAATAAATTAATATATATCAAAATATAAATACATAAAATTATTAAAATAAATAAATGAATAAAATATCACCTTCTCTTTTAAGCTTGAATAAAAATACATAGCCTACATAACACAATATATATATAAAAATTAAAAAAAAATATGAATAATAAGGGTAAAATAATTCATAGATTACTTACAAGAGTAAATGAAGTGACAAAATGAAGGAAACGTAAAAAATAGTGTTTGGTAAGTGAGAAAATGAAGGAAAATAGGTATGAAAAATTTGAGTATTATGCTAAAAAAAAATAGTAAATCTAGGAGAGAAATTGGAAAAGAAGAAAACCCACTTAACGACGCCGAAAATTGTGGTCGGAGGTGGCCAAAAAAGAAGAAATGATATTGGAAAGATGATTGATTTTTCTGTAAGCTAGTTGGAAACAAATGAGCATATTGTCAGTAAATGGGAGAAAGAAGAAGATAAAAGGAAAAAAAAAACAAGGTAGTGTTAGTTGACACATATAATCGATGCTAATTGTTATACTTTTTTAAGTCAATTTATGAGCATACAGACTTAAAATTCATTATAAGTCAGTGTTGTATAAAAATTGACTTTAAACCCCGACTTAATTACTCTTTATTGTAGTAGTGAAGAGATTAACTTAGTCTTTGTGGGTTACGAGAGTTTAGAGGTGCTAGCTACAAGATTTAAAAATCCAGAGAGTGAATAGGCATTTGATTCAGGGTATACTTTCCCCCTAATTTCTAATAGAAATTGGTTTACCAACCTAGAAAAAATTAGCTTAGGAAAGGTTCTTTAGGTAATTATTATGAGTGTCAGGTTAAGAGGATTAGGCAGATTGGATGTGTTTATACGATAGGACTAAGAGAACTCTAAAATATGTCAGATATGTACCAACTTAGAAGAAACCTAATATGACTAAGAGTCCTAAATTCCCTAGGATACTCTATTAGGATAGAGAAGGGAATTATAAAGGTTATTATTGGTTTATTAGTAGCATCTAAGGAAAAGAAATTTAAGGGGATTTATATTCTATTAGGCAGTGTAGGAAGGAGTAGAGACACAATGACTTCTATTTAAAAAGATGACCTAACTATACTATGGAATACTAGGTTAGGACATGTTCGTGAAACATATTTAGGTTAATTGTTTAAACTAGGTGTTCTTGGTGACAAACCTTTAGGTAGTTTAAGGTTTTGTGAACATTGTGTGTTAGGAAAACAAACCAAAGTTAAATTTAGTAAAGGTAGCCATACCTCTAAGTATAACCTTGAGTATATTTACTTTGATTTATGGGTCTTACATCCACTAAGTCCTTAGGAAGTTCTAGGTATTTCTTATTCTTTGTAGAGGACCATTCTAGGAAAGTATATGTGTATTTTATTAAGTCTAAAGATGAAACCTTTGAGACTTTTAAAATTTGGAAAAACCTAGTTGAAAAAAATCTGGAAATGGAATAAAAGTGTTTAGGATTGACAATGGTTTAGAATTTTGTAATGTACCTTTTGATTCTTTCTATAAGGAACATGGTATCCTTAGACATAGAACTCTTTCCAGAACAAAAAAAATGGTTTGACTAAAGGAATGAACAGAACCATTCTTGAAAGAATCAAGTGTATGTTGTCTTACTTTGGTTTCCCTAAAGCCTTTTGGGCTAATGCTATGAAGATAGCTGCCCATTTAATTGATAAATGCCCTTCCTTTGCCTTAAATTTAAAAATCTTGAACATGTTTGGTCTGAAAAACTAATTGGTTATGAGAATTTAAAATTGTTTGGTTGTGTTTCTTATTGTCACATTAAAGAAGATAAATTACATCATAGATCCCTAAAATGTGTCTTCTTAGGTTATCCAGATGGTACCAAAATATAAAAAATTTGGTGTCTGGTCTTAAAAAGTGCATTATTAGTAGGGATGTTTTGTTTAATAAGAACTAAGAATATAAATATATCATTGAAAACAAAGGCCATATAAGTGATGATAATTGAAGTGAAGGTAAGTGCAACCCTTAATCTAATACTACGGTATATGCGATTGAGGTGGAAGCATCGACCATCCCTCAACTAATCATATAGATACTACACTTAAAAGGGATAGTGAGGCTAGTAATATTCCTTTTTTGGCATAATAGACTTATCATCCTATCAATTGGCTAGGGAGAGAGAAATGGGACATATATCTTCTTCTCAAATGTATGATAGTCTTAACTTGGTTACTTATGTATTGTTTCCTACCATTGATGTTAATGATGCTAAACCAAAATCTTATGTTGATACCATGAATTGTATTGATTGTAATAAATGGTATGATGCAATGTGTGATGAAATAAATTCTCTTAAAAAGAATAACACTGGGATTCTTGGTAAGAAACCTGATAATGTTATTTTAGTTGGTTCTAGATGGTTATTTAGAAATAAAGAGGATATTTAGAGTATTAATTATATAAAATATAAAGCTAGACTTGTTGCACAAGGATTTTCTCAAAAGAAATGTGTTGATTATAAGAAGTATTTTTTCCTGTTGTAAAATTTACTTCTATTATGATTTTATTATCCATAGTTGCTAATTTTAGCATGCATTTAGAACAAAATGGATGTTAAGATTGCTTTATTATAGATTTAATTGAATGAAAACATTTATATACAATAATTTGAGGGTTTTGTTGATAAAGGAAAATAAAATCTTGTACGCTTGTTAAAAGATCCTTATATGGTTTAAAATAGTTCTCTAGACAAAGATACATGAGATCTGATAGTTTTATGCTTAGTATTAGTTCTAATAGGTATGATTATGATAATTGTGTACATTTTAGAATGCAAAATATTTTTGATTCACTTTACCCTTTTTATTTTATGTTGCTTTACCACTTAAAACTAAATTGAATTCTGAGTTCAATAAATGAAGGACTTAGGGTATACTAGTAAGATACCAAGCATGGATATAGCATAAATCACAAATCTGATACTTTATGTGTTTCACAAAAATCTTATTTAGAAAAAAGTATTAAAAAGGTTTTCAATGTATGATTAGAAACATGTTCAACTTTCTTTAGATGCACATTTTGATTTGTCCTTGCGTGATTGTCCTAACATTATTCAAGATATTGATTATATGTCTACAGTTTCATATTCTATTTTTTTTTGTTTTTCATGGTTTGTACACGACCTGATTTGGCTTATGTTGTGACTATTTTAAGTAAATACATACCCAATCTTGGGGAAACTCATTGGTTAGAGTTTAAGTGGATTTTAAGGTATATTAAGGGTGCTCTGGGTGTTGGTTTGGTATTCAATAAAGGACTAACTAGTTCTCTAGCCATGCAAGGTTACATTGACTCTGATTATTCCAGAGATAAGCATAAGAGAATATCAATGTCTGGATATTTATTCACTATGTTTAACAATACATTGAGCTAAAAATGCAACCTATAATCTATTGTGGTATTGTCTACAACTGAGGTAGAATTTGTGACCTGCACACAAGCTATCAAAGAGAGCCTATGGCTCAGAGGATTACAAAGCACTTAAGTATTACCACTGATGATGCATTTGGAATATTACATTGTTATAGTCAATCGACCATCCATCTTTCAAAGCATTATGTGTTTCATAGTAGATCTAAACATATTGATATAAAATTTTATTTTATTAGAGATATTGTAACGTAAAACATGGTTAAGTTAAAAAAAGATAGATACTAAGGATAATCTCATAAACATGCTCACCAAAACAATACCTCCAACCAAGCCTCATCATTGTATGAACTTGGTTAGAATCAAAATCACTTACTAGTCTATGTAGGTAGGAAAAAAGTAAAACAATTCATTTTGCATTAGTTGTCAAGATGAAAAATTGTTAAATTGAGTCACTTAAGTCAAAGTGGGTATTGAAACATGTAGGGATCTTTTAGTAATTTTGAAAAAGGATAAACTAATAACCTTATTACACTTTGATTTAATTTGGCTAATTGTTATTAAATTGAACATGGCTTGTTTGATTAACTAGCCCATTGGATTGGGCTTTTAGCCCATGGTTTAATTGTAATGTGTTGGCTCAATTTTGAGCAAAATTATAATTGATTGGATGATATATATTTTCTTTTCCTCATCCTCATTAGGACAAGTCGTCGCTCTTATTTCTTTAATCTCTCTTGCATTCTTCTAGTTCATCTCAGTTTTTAGATTTCTCTACTAAACTATTGGTTTTCTTTAGAGATGTTGAGTGTGTGAGTCCAATCTTGAGTAATGTAGCATCTAATGGGTATGTTCATACCTTTGTACTACTTGTAACAAGTTGGTTCTATAATTTATAACTTTGATTTGACTATAATGGATTGACCTTTTCCCCTTTCTATGGACTACGACATTAGTACTTGAACTATGCAAATGTATGTACAATAATTTAAGTTATTGTTTTTGTGTGAATCATAAACTATTCATTTGAGTTCTTAGTGTTGAACTATGCAAATGTATATTTAAGTTATTGTTTTTGTGTGAATCATAAACTATTCATTTGAGTTCTTATTGTTGAACTATGCAAATGCATGTGCAATAATTTAAGTTATTGTTTTTGTGTGAATCATAAACTATTCATTTGAGTTCTTAATGTTGAACTATGCAAATGCATGTGCAATAATTTAAGTTATTGTTTTTGTGTGAATCATAAACTATTCATTTGAGTTCTTAGTGTTTTTGTGAGATAAAGAGCCTAGATTCCCAACAATTGTATTTATACAACTCTTTGTAGAATCTGTATATGTTATCTAATAATATAACCACTTTAGGTTAGTCTAACTATAGCTTATCAAGAGCACGTGCACCTAATTCATTCACTTACAATGTAGTTATATTGAGTATAGAAAGCTAGTTGTCAAGAACCAACTTCTTGTCTTCCAATAAGCTTGGACTGATATAGCATGAGGTACCTCTTGATTCTCGTTTGCTGCTTTAGTACTCCAATGATAGCATCTTGTTATCTTGATGTAACAACCACTTTGGATACTATTCACCCTACAAAACCGACTTGTAAGGAAAGTGTACCCAAGTAGTTATTAAGCCAACCACTCATCCATACTTAAATGATGTGAAACTCAATTAGTTCATTACACTTGATGATGATAGCATCACTTACAAGCAACATATGTGATCACTGTACAAGCTTACAAACTAAGTTGTAATGCATTGGATTACATTACAAGATTTACATTGGATTAGTTGTTGAGCTCTACTTCTTGCTCAAAACCAATTACATTATACATTTTTGTTTTATGGGTTGAGTTTAATTGCATGCTCTTAACTTAGTTGAATCATATTTCTCTCTTCCCATGTGTATATGGAAGGTAAATAGGTAATAATATGTCTCGTATAAAATGTGAGAGTGTTAATTTATGAATCTTAAGTTGTTTGCTCCGTTAAATTATGTATAAATATTGAATTAATTAATGATTATGTATATCTGAATTTGGTTGTATTTCATATTTTTGATGAGTGTTTGAAGTCTTTGTTAGAAAATGGGTTTTTGATCTATGGTTAAATATCATTTTGAGGTATTGTTTTGAATATGATACATATAGATAAATGTATGATCGTGAATAATTTATATAGCATTTGTTTTCTACTAAGAAGTAAGGTAATGTACTAAGGAGGTTTTTTTTGGTATGAACTCCAATTGCCCATGTGAATGACTTCTAATTTTAATAGGCCTTGTAAAGTCTAGTTTTTGCAGTTAAGGAAAAATACAGAAAAATAGCAGCTCATTCTTTTCCAATTGTTTCTAAGAACAAATTTGTTCTTTTCATAAAATTTTATTCTAGTCTTAAGTTTTAGTGTGATATTCAACTGTTAATATTGATTGTTTTATTTTAAAATGTATTTTTTTCGTTTATTCTTGAACACTTGTGTGAAAGGAAAAAATTATCCTAAAACAATAGCGTAACATGAGAATCAATATTTATTTATTTTTTATTTTATTATAAATTTACAAGGTTATTTCAAATAACTTTGTATTTCTTTTTCAAAACTTGGCTGCCCCTTTTGTACATTTTCTGTTGTGTCAGTTTAAGAGACTCTTTTTTCTCCATCTTTCTAGAAATGTTTGATAATTCAATTCTCAAATATTTATGAACAGCTAACGGGAAAATAGCTTTTATAGTCTTTCAACTTTTAAAAATTATATTTTAATTTCTACTTTTTTTTTAATGCAATATAAATTTATTTTAAATTAATTAATTTAATTTAATTACTATTTAAATAGCACCATAAATAAGGATATATTTATCAACGTAACCACTCTTATTAAGATTTTTATATATTTAAATTATAAACAGTATTTCAAGAAGAGGTAAAATAATAAAAATAATATTCTTAAAAAACGTAATTATAAAATTAATATAATTTATGTCTGGTTGAAAAATAGTAAATTTTAGATATTTTTACATATTTTAAATATTTTTAATAACATACATGAATATAGAATTAACAAAATAATTGAAAAATAGTAAATTTTAGATATATTTACGTATTTTAAATATTTTTAATAGCATACATGAATATAGAATTAACAAAATAATATGAATGATTTTTTTATAATTAAATATGATAAATTTAATAAATTTTATTTTAATAATATATTTATAAGTTTATTTTTTAATATTTTCTAAAAAAAAATTAAAATATAAACATATTTTGCCAAGGACATTCCAAGTGGATAATGCCAATAAATTTAAATTTTTTAATTTATTTTGTATGTATAGTATAATTATTTTAAAAAGTAAAAGAGTGGAAAATAATAATAGGCAGTATGCCATTGTCGGTGTTCGGACTTTTCACTTTCGTAGTCTACAGAAGAACTTTCAATGTCATGTAAGACTTTTCTTTCAATTCATTAAAGTATGGTTGTCTCCTTAATATTATTACGTACTTAATTTATTAGATTTATGCTAAAGTTTTAATGGTAGAAAAACATTTTAATATTATATTAAAAATCTTATATATTTTCATTCTGGTAATATCACATCCTAAGAATATAACATAGATTTAAATGGATTTTATAGTATTATTTTTAAAATTATAAATTTTATTTATCTTATTTTCGTTGTTTTTTTTAAACAATAAATAAATAATCACCAAATTGTTCTGCCTCCTAACAAGACCTCATCTTTGCCATTGACTTGACTTAAAGACATGCACAGTATACTCTTTTTTTTTTTCTTTTTTTTTTGTGAGAGATGCAAATCTCTTCGTCTCCTAATAAAGCAGCTCCTTTACACTGAACCCAAAAGAACCGGCTGTCCAGCCATCGGTTTCGCATCGCATGCCAATTTTCTTTTGGCAGTCGAACAAGTGTGCGTAGTTCGGCTTTTTTTTTTCCCCTCATAAATGTCCAGGTTTAGAATTTTCTTCTCAACTCAACTAAACTATATTGCTATTCTTTGTCTTTTCATGAATTTGTGAAATGGATACGAATCAACACTTTATTTTTCTAACGAACTAAAAAATGAATTCGTGGGTTTTTACCTACTACTCTAAACTTCCATTTTCATTTCCCCTTCTTAAATCTCTTAATCTTCCTCCTTAGATAGAGAAAATTAAAGTTCCAAATAAGAAAGAAAAGTTAACATGGAAGTACCAGTACCCCGGAGGCTGAAAATTTTGAAGAAACTATGGGATGTTTGGGATGTTCGTATTTGTATATCCATGAGTCTTTTCCTCCAAGTTTTGTTGGGATTCTTTGCCTCTTGGAGACAAAGAAGTGGTAATGCTTTATTACTCACTCTAATTTGGTCAGCTTATCTATTAGCTGATTGGATCGCTGCTGTTGCTATAGGCCAAATTACCAAAGGCCAAATTGATACTCACAAAACAAATGAAGATCTTTATGCTTTTTGGGCTTCTTTCCTTTTGATTCATCTTGGTGGTCCTGATAGTATTACCTCATTTGCTCTAGAAGATAACGAGTTATGGCTCAGACATTTGTTTGGTCTCTTCTTACAAGTTCTTGCTGTTGCTTATACTCTCTTTCTTACCATTCCATTCAACAAATTTTGGCTCCCTGCAATTTTGTTGTTCTTTGTTGGAACAATTAAGTTTGGAGAGAGAACTTATGCTCTTTACAGGGCAAGTTTGGACCGTTTTGGTGCTACTGCTTTGCCTGAACCTTATCCTGGTCCTGATTATGAAGAAGCTGTGGCTACTTACTCTTTAATGAGATGGGTTGAAATTTCTAACCCAGATGATGTTTTGATAAATGCCCAGAAGAAGAATTATCTCCAAGTCACTGTTGATCGCACCCCTTCTTCTTTAGATGAAATGAAATTATTGCAATTGGCTTATTCCCTTTTTGAGAATTTCAAAGGGCTTATTGTTGGCTTTCTTTTGAGCTCGAAACACAGCCAATCAAGTAGGAATTTTTTTCTTCGTATAACTGATTTTGAAGCTTTTAGAATAGTGGAATATGAGTTAAGCTTTGTTTACCAAGTTCTTCACACCAAAGTGCTTTTGGTACGTTCTAGAATTGGATACATTTTGAGGGTTGTTTGTTTTTGTTTCACTATTGTGTCTTTAATCATGTTTGTACTAATTGAGAAACATGGGTTTGGTAAGTTTGACACAATCTTAACTTATGCCTTGCTCATTGGAGGCTTAGGTTTGGATATACTTTCTTTTCTGAAGCTCATTTTTTCTGATTGGACATTGGTTTTCTTAAAGGATAGTTGGACAAGACGATTCATTGCCGATACTTTGGCAACAGTTAAACAAGAGAGGTGGTCTAGGTCCATATCTCAGTATAATATGATAGGTCATTTTCTTGATGGCAATCCCAAATGGCTTAATAAGTTAGCTGGTTATCTTTATCTTGGTGATTTGTTAGAGAGAATGAGAATTCTTATCTATTCATCTTCAGTTACTATCTCTGATGATCTTCAGTGTTTTATTTTCAATGAACTGAAACGAAGATCTTTATATGCAAACAATAGTCGAGAGAATGACAGAGTCAGAGAGGCAAGTGTACAAAGAGGAGAATGGGCTCTTATGCAGACTAGTCCAGCAGTGAAAAGCCTTCTAAAATGGAGCATAGAAGAGTTTCAATATGCAGAAAGCTTGCTTTTATGGCACATTGCTACAGAAGTTTGTTGTCATGTGGAGGCTGAATCAACCAACAATGACGACGACGATGAAATTGAAGAAATGAAAGCAGCCCAAATGAGGTTTCATTGTTTGAATAAGGATGGTGACTTTAGTACTAGTACTACTACAAATAATAATTACAAGGATGATAGTGTAAGATTTTGCAAGCTTCTTTCAAATTACATGTTCTATCTTTTGGTTGCACAAAACACATTACTAGCTCCAGTATTGGGCAATTGGCATATAGTGTTTCAGGATACTTGTGCAGAGGCTAAGAGATTCTTTAATAAGCATTCTGCCTATGATTTTTCAGGAGCTTGTGAAAAGATTAAGTCTGTGAAAACCAAATTGAGGTCTTCAATTGTGAAAGGGAAGAGAAGCAAGTCAGTGTTTTTTGATGCATGTATTCTTGCAGAACAGCTTAGAGGATTGAAGAAATTTGAGAGATGGAAAATAATGGATCAAGTTTGGATGGAACTGTTATTATATGCTGCTATTAATTGTAGACCTATTACACATGCACAGCAGCCAAGCAAGGGTGGTCAACTTTTGACTATTACGTGGATGTTGATGAATCATTTTGGGTTGGGATCACAGTTTTATGAGGAAGAACAACAAGATTGAACATTGATCAGAGATTGAATGAGTTCTTTTTCATTACTTTAAATTCAAATTCCATATAAAAGCTACGAACATGATTTTGTTATTATTGTGAATTTGTGATGAAGAAATACCACCAATATGTTTGGTATATGTATTAATTTATATATAACTTGTTTTTTAACTTGGAGTTGGAACTTCATGTATGTTTGACTCAATTAATAATGGTGTTTATAAAGTAAGCCTTATAGTCAATGTAAAGACTTAATGTATGCCTTACCAGGTACTGCGTTCATACAATGTATGTTTTGTAAGCAATTAAGAAGAGAGCCTAGAGTGAGGTCCTTGTATGTAATCAAGATTACCTGTAACAAAACCTCAGTACTCGCATTTGTATGTAAGCAAGCGGTGGGTGGGCAGGTAGAATCAAGGTTTCTCTTATAAACACCACATTAATATTAAAAGATTTAGTCAATTCGTGTGGAATAGATTCATTGTTGATTGAACCACATTAGATTAATGTGTAATTTGCTTACTGGTTTCTTGTTATAGGAAGTTTTGGCACATTAAATATTTTGGAGTATAACGGATAAAAATAAAATAAATTTAACAGGGTAAAATAATGACATTGATAATGACATTGGTAATTTAACATGATTCATTTTTTAATTTGGGTTACATCTACGGAACAAATTTTGAAAAATATTCCTTCCACTAATAAAATTAATAGGCACAAAGTGAGAAACAATATAACAAATTGAGATAAACTCAAAATAATAACACACAAGTTTTTCTCAAACTCACTATTTTGTCACTCATCTTTTAGAAAAATATCTCAAATATTTTTTTAAAATATTCTCTCTCACTCTCTCACACATAACACTATTTTTCATCAAAGTAAATTATTCCTTTAACTTTACTTTGTTTCTCTTCTTTTGATGTGTCTCTCTAAAGCAAAAACATTACCTATTGGTCAAAAATTGGTCAATTAACTTGCCAAATTTTAGCCACAAATATATATATATATATGCATTTGTTAAATTTGATTGTATCTAACATTTTTATGTTCTTCCCTTGTGGGCGGGATTTACAGATCTCTCCCTTCCGACTACATGGAGGGCTCTACTAATCCAGTAGCTAAAGAACAGTATTCAAAAAAAATTCTTGAAAGAATTTTCGTCAACATGTCTAATCCATTTTCCTCTCTATGGATCTTCTCAAGCTATAATAGCTTCTTCTCCATTACATCCTTAATCCAGTGATATCTCACATCAATATGTTTTAATCTCAAATAAAAGGAGACATTCTTTCCAAGGTGGATAACACTCTAACTATTACAAAATAACTGGTAACTATCTTGTTACAACCTAAGTTCTTTTAAGAATTTTTTCATCCATAGAAATTTTTACATGCTTCCATTGTTGTTATAAACTCTATTTCTGTAGTGGACAGTGCAACCCATTTTTGTAACTTTGATTGTTATGACACAGCTTCCCCTGCAAATGAAATCAAGTAACTTGAAGTGGATTTTATGGAATCCACATTGCTAGTCATATCTGCATCTGTGTATCCAACTAACACAGATTTGTCATTTCCAAAACATAGGTATATTTTGGAAGAAACTCGAAGATACTTGAAAATCCATTTCACTACATCACAATGTTCTTTTCTAGGATTTGAAAGGAATCTACTCACAATTCCAATTGCATGATCGATATATGATCGTGTAAAAATTGATGAGTGCTTAAAAACACTAAAATTAACATGATTTAATGTATTTTAATTGATTAAATAGATTTATATTTGTATGAATTTATCATATTTTTAAATAAATTTTTCTTTTCGAAATCAAGTGTATTTTTATTATTTTTAAGTATTTTCGTTCAAAAAATAATTTAAAGACTCGAAGAAAAATACTCGAGGTAATACATCACAAATATGTTTGAGAAAAAAATGAAAAAATTGGATAAAATGAGTAAAAAATGTCAAAAATGCTCTGAGTCACGCGTACTTACGCGCGTCGCACACATGCACCCCGTAAATCTTGCCTAGTCTGCACCCCCTTCTTGTGCCAGCGCTCGTCTCACTTCAAATCTTGCCCTACACGCGTACCAGTTTGTCCAAAATGAATCCAAGATCAATGTTTTAGATATTTTTTTTCTCTCTTTTAGCCTTTTTCTTACCTATAAAAGGACCATTTCACCCATTGTAAAAATCGTTCCAAAAATCACAAATTTTTCTCTCTTTCTCTCCCAAATTCTTAGTTTTTTTAATTTAAAGTTCTTATTTTTTTGAGAAGAACTGGTTATGTTTTTATAGATTTTTAGTTTTTGATTTAATAAACGAAAATGTAAATCTATTTGGAGGTTTTTCAGCAACATAATTAGTATCAAAGTTCTGTAAAAATTCTTTTGAAATATAATTTTAAAATGAATTATTTATAGTTATTTTTTATGTTTTATTATTATATGTTATGTTTAATTTGTTGGTGATTAAATTTAACATGATTGACTGTTTATAAATATGATATAATAATAACGTTGTTATGGTTACGAAATATTAAATGTGTAAAACATCTCTATAAATATAAATTGATTTTATTTTTTATTCAAGATTTTTATAAAGAATGTTATTTGAAGGAATACATTACTCTTAATAAAAAACTTAATATGAGAATTAAAATTAAGATTTAATTATCTTGACTTAATTTGGTATAATAATTTTTTATTTTAAATTTAATTATTTTGATATTTAGAACAAAACTCTATTTCAAAGGTTTTTTACAAAGAATTATTGTTTAAAAATGTATTGATAATATATTTTCTTAAATAGTTTTAAAAATTAAAAGTTGTTTTTCAAATAGTTAAATCTCTTAAATATAATGAGTGCACCTCTAAGTTGTCTAGAATTTAGGTTGGTTTATAATTGTATTATGAATCATATATGCGGTAAGAAAACATGAGAAGTCTTAACTTGACCTATACTTCTAAACTTAAAGTTAAGAATTAAAAAAAAAGGTTTTAAATTATTGATTTGATTTAAAATTTAAAGAAATTAATTTTAATTCATGACATATTTAATTAAATTGTAGGTTAGTAGTGAAAAAAGTCTCATGATCACATATCTCTAATTAATTTCTCCCAAAAATAATATTTTCATTATTTTATTTATGTTTATTTTCATGTATTTTTCAACAAACAATCAAAATCCCCAATTTTTAATTTTAATTAATTTATTAACGAGTTAATAATTAAAAATATATATTGTTATCAATTCTTATGGATACAACAACATTTGTTCTTAAATTACTTATTACTTGTACGTAACCATATATATTTATGTGTGCACAATTGTGTCATGACTCTTAATTTTTTCCTTGTCCTTATATTCATGTTGCTCTTACCCTGTCTTCCCTTCCTTATCTATCATCCAGATTTCTTTGTTGCATCAATTTTCACTTAACGGTTGAATACAATGATTATTGATTGTGTTGTAGATATTCAAACATAGAACTTCCATACTTAGTTGCTACTTTAGATTAATAAGTGCCTTCTCAAAGCAAATTAATAGGATCCTAAGTATAGTTCCTCTTCTTCTACAGGTTCTTGACCCTCAATTAGACAGGCTCCTTGTGGTATCCATTGTATCCCCATTGTAGTGCTTACTTTAGCACCTTCCTTTGAGATTTTTCTTTGCCTAAATCATTTGCCTCTTACTAAGAATATTTTGGTTAACTTAACCCTTCAAAGGATGTTTCCCCTTCTTAAGAACAAAGGAATTTTTGAGTTACTTCTCGTAGAGCTTCCGTTGATGATGACATGGATGGTGGTGGAGAGTGCTGATTTTCTATCTATTTTTCTTATTGTTTTTTTTTTCTCTTTTTTTTTAATATATTTTTCTTATTGTTTTTTTTTTCTCTTTTTTTTTCAAACATAAAATTTATGTACTTGAATCTTTATCAATGAAAATTTGTGTTGTATTTTCAATATAATGCTTATGTTGTGTTTTTTAGTATGCATGTGTTGCATTTTGTTTGGTTTGTTGGTTTAATATTTCTTTACTAGTTTCCTGAGTGTTATGACTATTGAAAATATGTATGTCTTCTATCTTTCACAAATGAGTGTTCCTTTGACTTTTTATGTTAAAAAAGGAGGAGAAGTTTGTTTGCACAACTCTTTATTTATTGCATTTCTTGTTTGCTGTATTGGATGTGAGTGTAGGTTGCACTATATCATGATTGTTTGACTTGCATATAAGTAGAAAAAGTGTAGTATGAAGTTAGGAGGAGTTATGTGTTTCTCCATTACATGTTGATTGTATTTAGTCTATATGTGTATACTTGTATAACGGAAATAAGAATTTATTTGGTTAGACTACATGTAGGTTGACATGATACGTTTATGGATCAATATTGTTTGATGTGTGCAAGATACATGTGTAGTGAGAGACCTTGAGGCTCATGTGGAACTAGAGTTCAAACATGGATCGTGGAGTGTGAATCAAGATGGATGTATTGATTCATAAAGATGGATGAAGGATGACAAGACGTATGCACTTGTAATAGTGCTCGTTGAGGTGCTCATCGTGCTACTCACTAACGTGGTTGGCAAGCATTGTAACAACTATTATCCTCCTCAAGGATAGCTATTACCTTCACTAGCATGGTTGGCGATGTGTTCGACAACCAAGAATTTTCTATAAATACCCATTCATTTGTCAAATAATTTTTTAATTAAAACATGGGGAAATGCTATAGGATTTAAAAATTGAATTTTCATTGAAAAATTGTTTTCTTAATTCTGGATCATTAATACTTTGAATTTATTTCGACATTAGTGATTCGTGTATGTTTTGCAAAAAAATAAAGGTATGGATTATTTAAAAGTGAATTAATACCCGAGACTTAGATTACATGTCTATGTTCATATGCATGGATTTACCATACCCTAGGATTTCCCTGTACTAACTATTGGTCACATACCACATCATGTGATGTTAGGGCTCTAGAGGAACCAAATTCATTATGGGTCCAAATTGCTATGGAAATGGGAGGTGAGGGAAACTTAGGCACAATTAGGATAAGTATTTTGACTAGTAGAGATATTTACATTTATATTTTTATCAAATTATATATTTTTCACTTACTTTAGTAAATTTTTTGTTATCGAGTTGTTACCATAAACAACTTAAAGATTTTACTATATAAATATGGTTTCTATACGAGTTTAACTATTTATATCGTTGTGTTTTTATGCTCATCTATTGTATTAATACAATTAAGGTTTGATTTAAATATATTCTGAAGATTTAATCCTGATTAAAAAATATTTATTTTTTGTATAATGCATGTATTCCTATTCGATATGTCATGTCTTAAGTTTACCTACTTATTGAGATATGTCATGTTTATTGTAGTTTAAACTGTTAGTTAGGTGTTTAATTTTTACTTGTTGAGTTTTCAACTGCATAAATGTTTCTATATTTTTTTTTTCTATTTGTTTATCTTTCTATTGTATACGAGTTAGGGGTGAGTTCCAAAGAATTCGTATCTCCTTGCTATTGTTATTTATGGGATCTTGAACTCTCTTAATAAGATTTCCTTTGGTGAGAACATGGTGTTAAAAGTTTACAATTGCACATATCTGAGTAAGATTGCTTTTACTTGAACGTGTTGTCGGTGTATTTTATCTGATTATTTTTATTTGAATGTGATATATATATATATATATATATATTTGATATTTGGAACTTTTAGTGGACTTTAGTAATTTTGTGTTTCTATTTTTGAGGTTTAGAATTTTATGAGTGGTTAATTGTATAATTTTGTAAATATTTTCTTCGATTGAGATTTTCTAAAAATTTTAATACTCAAATATTTATTTCAACATTAGGAGTAACAACATTATTTTATTTTTGGTTTCCCCTTAACAAATGGTTTTCATTTTAAATTTAAAAGTTTTAAAAAAATTCTAAAATTTATTCAAAAACATCTCGTTAATTACTCTAAAATATGCCTTTAATTAAATAACATGAAACTACAAAGAATCGAGATTTCTTCATTATTATTACCTATATTTACTCAGAATTCACAATAAAGATAGAACTCTTACCACTAACCAATAAAAATGCACCTCTTGGCTTTTATTACATTAGTAATGAAGAACAAGAAATAATAGAAGAGATGGTCATCGTGAGGGGCAGCAAGACATGTCTTAAAATAGATTCCTATTGAGTAAACCATAAACCACATATATGATAGCCCCAAATGACTCGGGATACCAACCAAAAACATGTCTCACTTCCTCTTATCTCTCTTGATCTCTCCTCATTTCTTATTTCTCATTTCTCATTTCCTACAAATAAACAATTAAAAGAAGCATTTATAGCTATTTCTTTCTTTCGTTTCTTCATGGTGCAAGAAAAAACATGAAATGAACTAATAAAATTGTAGAATTGGTTAGTTTCTAATAAGCAAAAAGTTGGGCAATTTTTTCTTTCATAGCCGAAGGCCGTGATCGTGGTCGTAAATCGTATTAATAATTGTCTAATCGTGACAAGAAGCATAAGAAAGAAAAGATGGCGAGTAAAGAAAATAAAACAGAAGAAACAATAGTGTGTTATGCACCAACCATGATAACAACAAATGGAATATGGCAAGGGGATAACCCTCTAGATTACTCTCTTCCTCTCTTCATCTTACAAATCATTTTGATTGTTACTACCACTCGTTTCCTTGTCTACATTCTTAAACCTTTTCGTCAATCTCGTGTTATTGCTGAAATCGTGGTAAGTATGAGTTATAATTATCTTAAAATATGATTTTATTGTTCGTGTTTTTTCTTATCTATACGCGTGCATATGGAGAGCTATTCGAATCTAGAATCTTTCATTGCTCACAAAAAACCTATATAGAATTAAATTATAATGCAATTGGAAACATAATATTATAGTCGCAAATAATATAATTAGCATAAAACGTTTAACAATATTTCAATTTATAGCGTGTCAAAAATCAAAATGCTATCATTCTTCTTTACCATATTACTTTCTTTATTCCGTTTTTGTGTCCCTTCATACCCTGTTACATGCCATATCCAATAAGCTTTTTTAGGCAAGTTTCGCAACCCAGTCATACTTGTGTAAAAAAGAGTGTCAAATTAATGCTTAACGAAAAACTATTTGTTAGTCTACGACAAAGATTGACCAGTAAGTGGTGAACTTCATGGTAATATAAATCCTACTTGGAAGCCATTCATAATCCATACGGGACTTTACATTGTTTTTTCTCTAACAAATATATACCTATGTTCTTTAATGTACACAAAACAATATTATCTTGCCAAAAACACAAAAAAGCTAATTAAACAAGTACATGACATGTATTATCTAAAAATCACACACCTCTTAATAAATTTTTGAAATCCAAAATTACAGGGTGGAATCTTACTAGGTCCATCAGTATTGGGAAGGAGTGTGAAATTTGCCAACACAGTATTTCCACTAAGAAGTGTAATGATACTTGAAACAATGGCAAATGTAGGTCTACTTTACTTCCTCTTCTTAGTTGGTGTAGAAATGGACATATCAGTTATAAGACGCACAGGTAAAAAGGCAATGACTATAGGAATTGCTGGAATGATAATCCCATTTGGTATTGCTGCAATTTTCTCCTTCATATTAAAAAAGAGAGATGATAATATGAGTCAAGGCACTTTCATTCTATTCCTTGGTGTTTCTCTAGCTGTCACTGCCTTTCCAGTTCTAGCTAGAATTCTAGCTGAACTCAAACTCATTAACACTGAAATCGGTAGAATTGCTATGTCTTCAGCTCTTATAAATGATATGATTGCTTGGATTCTACTAGCTTTAGCAATTGCTTTATCTAATAAATCAGCTTCTTTAGCTTCAATTTGGGTGGTATTATCGAGTGTTGTCTTTGTTATCGTTAATATATTTATGGTTAGACCAGCTATTTTTTGGGTCATTAGAAGAACTCCGGAAGGTGAAAATTTTAATGACTTTTACATATGTCTTATTCTTACTGGTGTCATGTTATCTGGGTTTATTACTGATGCTCTTGGGACTCATTATATTTTTGGAGCTTTTGTTTTTGGTTTGATTATTCCAAATGGGCCTCTTGGTACTACTCTTATTGAGAAGCTTGAAGATTTTATTTCAGGATTGTTACTTCCTTTGTTTTTTGCTATTAGTGGGCTTAAAACTGATATAAGTTATGTCAACACACCAAGAGCTTGGGGATTTCTTCTACTTATAATTTTTCTTGCTTGTGCTGGAAAAGTTGCTGGAACTGTTCTAGCTTGTATGTATTATAATATATCTCTTCGTGAAGGAACTACTCTTGGTTTGCTTATGAACACCAAAGGCCTTATTGAAATGGTTATTCTCAACGTTGGCAAGGACCAAAGGGTAATTACTCTTCTTCTTTTTTGAAAATAAAGTACTACCCTGCACTCACTAACACATTCTTTACATTGGATGAGGTTCGAACACATATACATTAGTTACCAACATATAGCATATGTGATTAGACTATAAAGTAATTAATTAATGGTAATTTTTGTACATTTTTAATGACTCAGTGAATTGTATCATTAAATAGATGAGTTTCATGTTATGTTATTTAAACTCTTTATATTTCGTGAATTAATAGTGTTTAAAGATATGATATAGACATATATGTAGTACTTAAACACTTCAATTTATTGTAAATTTATCATAAATTTAAAAAAATTAAATTTTTCATTATATGTATAAAAAAAATTACATCTCTAGATATCCTAAAAGACTATACAACACAGATTTCATAATAAATAGGTTATATATATCATATATGATGCCTTACAATTGCATAAGTTATGTATATATAGGTTACATTTGCATAAGCTATGTATATATAGGTTGTATATGAAAGGTCTAGACTAGCTTAAATAGCAAATATAAATTGTATAAAATTAAATTATTCTTAATAACATGTCAATTGTATATAATATTTAATATGTAATGTACATATGAGTTATGTAATTGATATTATGGGCTTCAATATTAAAGATCCATACACACGAGTTATGTACAAATGTACTGAATCATCTATTTAGGGACCATACTGGTTATTAATTACAAAATGGAAACATTTGCAGGTCTTAGATGACAAGACATTTGCATCGATGGTAATAGTAGCAGTAATTATAACTGGAGTGGTTACACCAATTGTTACAACAATCTACAAGCCAACAAGAAGATTTGTACCTTACAAAAGAAGAACAATTCAACGTTCTAGACCAGATGTAGAATTAAGAGTTTTAGTATGCATTCACACTCCTAGAAATGTACCAACAATCATCAACCTCTTAGAAGCTTCACATGCCACAAAAACATCTCCTATATGTGTATATGTTCTCCATTTAGTTGAACTCACCGGTCGAGCCTCTGCTATGCTCATAGTCCATAACACAAGAAAATCAGGCAAACCAGCACAGAACGTAACACAAGCACAATCTGATCACATCATCAATGCGTTCGAAAACTACGAGCAAAACTCCACTTCTGTCTCCATCCAACCCTTGACATCCATTTCTCCATACTCTACAATGCATGAAGATATTTGTAATATAGCTGAAGACAAACGTGTTGCTTTCATAATCATTCCTTTTCATAAACAATTAACAGTTGATGGTGGAATGGAAGGTACAAATCCAGCATTTCGAGTGATAAACCAAAATGTATTAGCGAATGCACCTTGCTCAGTTGGTGTTCTTGTTGATAGAGGACTAAATACTTCCACACGTTTGCGTACAAACCAAGTGACACATAATGTTGTTGTTTTATTCTTTGGTGGACCGGATGATCGAGAGGCACTATCGTATGGTTGGAGAATGTCTAGACACCCTGGAATTAGTCTTAAAGTTATGAGATTCGTTGCTACTGAGGAGGGACTTGAACAAATGAGAGGGTCACATGTTGGTTGTGATGGGCCTAAAATGTTAAACCTTGAAACAAATGATGTAATGGAAAAACAACTTGATGAAGATTTGATAAATGAGTTTAGATTTAAGAGTGCATATGATGAGTCAATTGTGTATATTGAAAAGTTTGTGAGTAATGGGGAGGAAACAGTAGGTGTAATTAGGTCAATGGATAATATGCATGATTTGTTTATAGTTGGGAGAGGACAAGGATTGATTTCACCACTTACTGCAGGATTAACTGATTGGAGTGAGTGTCCTGAATTAGGTGCTATTGGGGATTTATTAGCATCATCTGATTTTGCTGCAACAGTTTCAGTTTTGGTGATACAACAATATATAGGGATGATGACACAAGATGAGATTGCAACACCAGATAGCCCAATACAATTTCATCAGGAACAGTTTACCAATATGCAATATGTGAAAAATAATAGATCAATAGCCGCACCAAGGGGGAAAAATGCCTTTAGCCCTTGATAGTTTCTTTTTTCTTTAAGTTGCTATATGTAATATGTAAACTCGTTTAAGAAAAAAAAAGTACAGAATGAGTAGTTTTAATGTTCTTTTCCATGCATATAAGTTTTAGTTTACAATTGTAATAGGATACTAAGAATTACAAAAAATTTAGATATAAATCTAGGTGTCAAACACGTCTATCTTTCTCAATATTTTGTAAATTTTTACTAAATTGTAGAGTTTAATTACCGATATTGATATTCATATCATGTTATTCAAATAGAGATATTTAATGCAAAACAAAAAATCTAAATAACATGGGTTTAAAATATAATATGTAAAATATCAATCTTTATTCCTTTCCTTAGTAATTAATTAGGACATAAGCTCTCTAGATTTCTTTGTGATATAATGTAATAATTGAAGGAAGCAAATTATTATGGCTTTTCATAGTGCCCTAATTTTCTGTAAATGCTGATACACACAAGGTGTTTGATAAAATGCTTAAGTGACACTCACTAAAAGGACTGTTCAATTTACATCAAATATCTCTCAAATTTATGCTCGAGTTTATGTGTGTTTGGTCTTTTGTGTACCACACTGCATTAAGGTATATGATATATAACAGTTTTGTTAGTGAAATTTGTACCATGATTGTGCTACGAGGACAAGTTCCCTTTCATGGGCTAAAGTTCAATGGATTCACGGAGTCTTAAATTGGTTTCCTTCGAGCAAGTGATACTGGAATTTTTGTTGGAAAATATGAATGAAAAATGTGTCGAAAAAAAAAACATTTAAATAATCAGTTTTTATTTTATTTTAATTTTTTTGTTCAATCTTTGCTCAAGGTTTTGGACTCTACTCGAGAAGCCAATTATAAGAATATGCGGAAGAAGGAAAAGCAGAGAAAGGACTAAGAAAAAAAATGAAAATCTCTTAAATTCAA
Organism: Hippophae tibetana; assembly: GCA_037013495.1. NCBI lineage: Eukaryota > Viridiplantae > Streptophyta > Magnoliopsida > Rosales > Elaeagnaceae > Hippophae > Hippophae tibetana. Next base: position 67,093,911 of record CM072807.1, on the reverse strand, counting down.
GAGTTAAGTTAAATTTGATGTATAATAGAATTCATACCATATTAGTTTTCCAAAATAATTACATTTGTGTGCATTCACAGTTAGTTTATTGTTTTATTTTGAAAGACAAACGTTTATCATTTTCAAACATTCATAACGAGAGAATAAATTTATCTTAAAAACGTCGTATAAAATACCTGACTTAATATTCATTTCTCGACTCAAATTTGAGTTCATGTTATTGTTGCAATTTATATTTTTCCAAGTATTTGCCATGATTTTGTAATATTTTGTTATTTAATATATTTTTCCTCCATATTATATCTAAAAATCTTTAAGAAATATTATTTTTAAAGGATGAACAAGTTTTCTATACAAGTTAATCGGATTCTGATTTTAATAGAAAATTATATTTCTTTTGGATTTTTAGAACTCTTGGTTCTGAAAATTTAACACTTTCAATTTTAGTTTGATCGTGAACTTGTGTTTTCTATCTTTTCTTTGATAACTTTAGTTTATTTTATATATAAATTTACTTGCTATAAAGCTTTGATAGGTAAATTTTTTTATAAGTATTTCATAATTAGTTCTTATTAAGATTGTTTCTTATTTATTCTATTTATATTATTTATCTTCTCATTAAGTTTTTTATTTTATTTTATTTTTATACTTTTATAGAACATAACTAGTAGTAGACAACTTTCTTTCTTTCTTTTTTCCATCTTACTTGCGCATTCGTAGTCTTTCAGTTTTAGGACAAATTCTAATTATTCATATAATACATTAAAAAATATTTTATCTAATTAATCACTAAATGATGTTTAAGTTTTCATTTTTTAACTTTTGTTAACTTGATTGCTTTCTATAACGGTATTTGGCTCATGTTAATGTTTATGTTGTTGAGTATTTGAAATTTGGAAGTTACTAGTTGTTTATTTTCATATATGTGTAATATTTATGTGATATGGTTACTCTTCAAAGTAGAGTTGTGGTATTTGAATTTAAGTCTTTATAATGCTTTGATATCTAAATTCTTAATTGGTTCACATTAACCTCATATTCTTTTAAGATATCATGTATACAAAGTCTATAAATTTATGTATTTGAGATACTTTAATTTTTGAATTTGTGTTCTTAATTGGGATATTTTAATCCTAAATTTTATTAATATGAGTCACTTTAGTTTAGAATTAGGATCTAAAGGTCCATATTAATAAAATTTAAGAATTAAAATATAATATTAAAAATTTAAGAATTAAAATATTTCAAAAATATAAATTTAATGATATTAGTGTCAACCATCCTTTAAGTATAATGTATATTTTAACTAAACAATTGTATGTGCTATTTAACTTGACCAATTTTTTTTTTTTATGATTATGTCATTTATAATTTGGTACGAATTAATTTGTAATTGTTAATTTTGACAATGAATGTCATTATTTGACAAAACTGTCATAAAAGAGGTAAAATTAATATGTATATTAATTTTCATAATTTTTGTATATGATATTGTAGTATTATACTATAATATCCATTGGAATTATATATCAATCTTTTGGGGATAAATAGAACACATTAATTTGATAATATGAAATTTTAGCCACATGTAGGAATGGAATAATATTAATAATATACTTAAATTTTAAAGTAATATCACAATTATCTTTAAGGTTTTAAAAATAATATAAATGACCCTCATTTTTAGTAAAAGTTAATAATAATATTTTATACATACTCAAAAAGGATAAAAATAATAAAAAATGAAGATATAATAGAAATAAAAACACAATATTTTATAAAAAAAATTGAAAAAATTCAAAAATCAAAACTAACTCATAAAGAAGAAGATGCATTCAAAGAATCATCTTCTTTAAGGATAAGAAAAATACTATCAAAAAAAGATATAATTTATTATGTAATAAGTAATAAGATTGGCAAAAGAAATGTATAACATACTATTAATCGACAAGAAAACAATTATGAAAAAATTATCTAATATTCCTCAAAAAGACAGAATAAGATCGGTATATTCATTTAGAATAAATCTAAATATTTATAAAAGCATATTTTAGAAAAAAAATTGACACAAACATAAAATTAGCATTATTAGATAACAAAATAATAAATAAAAAAATACCTTATTAGAAATGATTCATAAAAATTTAAGATATCAAAAATTAAAACTTATATCATATCCTAAGTTCGTTATTAATATTAATGTTATAAACATAACCAAGTTGTTAAGCTTAACATATGAATTTGAAATAGAAAATTTAATGAAAGATTGAAACCATCCATTTTAAGTACATTATATGGTAAAATATTCATTAACAAATAATTATAATAGTTCAATATATAGATAGAATAAATTCATAAAAATTGATAATACATTTCAAGAAATAGAAAACATAATAAAAACAAAAATATTAATAGATTTTGAGATACCTAAATAGTGGAATCTTAACATCAAAGAAAAGCTTCCTATACAAACAAGAAAGAGTAATGTATCACAAATCTGAGTTTACAAATGATTAAACAAAAATTAGTAAATAAGAACGAGAACAAGAAGAATAAATAAATAAACTAAAAAATTAAAGAAGTCTAAAATATTATCCATGAAGTAATAAGAGAGTAACAAAAAATTTGATAAACATTTTTTCAAAATATCAAATGATAGATTACAAGAAATAGAAATAAAAAATAATAATACCCCAATAAGTATATCAAATAACTAGAAAATTATAATAAAAACCTTAATTCTTTTAGAAGAAAGAATAAAATCTTTGCAAAATATAAATAAAATACAAGAAAAAGTCCATAAAAAAATAGGAAAAAATAGTTATGATAAGATATTAAAACTGGACATTCTAAAAAAAGATCCATTAGAACGATTAAAAGAATAACTACTACGAATATCTTATGAAATGATCCCTCATAATGAAAAAAAAATGAAGAAAAATATATACTTACAACTTAATAGAAAACAACGAGAAGAATAATTCATTAATAATAAAAATAAGAATACAAGAACAGATGAAGAATTAAGAAAACATTATAAAAATAAAGTATGCTCTAGTAGAGAAGAAGATAATATAATAGTAATCAATGAAATAAATTATAAACTAAAAACTTTCAAAATAACTATGAAAAGAAACACAATAATACCCCTATAATCTAAAGAAGAACTTTTGGTTTTCGCAAAAATGAAAATAATAGACAAAGAACAAACAAACCTAATACTCCAAATAGGATAAGATAACAACCAAAAAAAAGAAGTGGGATTACACTAGGTACTAGAGGATCTATACTACCAAAATTCAAACTTCACAAAAATAATAATAAAACTGACTCTCTAGATTTAGGTTGTATTATGGATAGAAAAAAAATATTAGATGAATGAAATAGTGCAACGATCATACTAATCTAGGCATCTAGAATTACTAGTACAAACCCATCAATTTAGAGATTATTATTAAGCCATAAAATGACTAGAAATGTTAAAGTATGTATTAGTAATCTAGCAGATGACATACATCTTTTTTAAATGAAATATATAAATAGTTCATTAAAGAAGACAAAGGAAACTATATTACCAAAACAAGTGAACTAAAAATAAATAAGGTTAAATGACATTTAACAAATATGAAAATATGTGATATATGTTACATAGATTCTTTTTTAAATGTGAATATAAAATGTATTACCATAAGATACCTAAAACATAATAACAATCTAAGAAAATATTTTATCAAAAGTTACTAAGAACTCCATATAAAACTCTTGAAGAAATTTGGAGAAATAGAAATACTATAGTAGTACTAAATACTTTAAGAGGAAGAAAAAAAAGAACTGAAAGCTAAGATAATTCTATAATATAAAAAAAAATGAATGTAATGCTAATGAAAATTCTAAAATATGTGTAATAACAAAGATATCCATATGTCAGGAAAGTATAGATGTAATATAAAGTTTTATAAATAAAAATATAAAAAATATAAAAAATTCAAGAAATATAAATTCAGAAAACAAGATTTTTTTCAAATATAAGAAAGAACATAACTAAGAGAAAATATATTTTAGAAAAAGAATTCAGAAAAAAGAAAATTATTATCCATTAGTCAAGAAAACTTACAAGTATTGGATATGTAATGACTAATGAGGAAAATTATTGTACTAATGAATATCCTGATAGGTTAACCTAAAAAAGGAATATAAAAAAAATTTAAAGATATTAAAACAAGCCTATAAGATGGAATTAAAACCCATAAAAAATCAAATATTGATAAAACTAAATCAATATACTTAATGAGTAAAGCTAAAGAGTATGAAATAGATTCAAAGGAAAAATTTGAGGATGAATGATCTATACAACACAACTAATCCTAATAGTACATTCATAAATATATGGTGAAAATTCAAGTTATATAATATATACCATTTACATGTCTACGTAAACATTAGAGGAAGTATGTGTATAGCAATGAAATATATCTTTTTGCAAAAACTTGGACTACAATCTCAAATGACTTTATATTAAAAATAACAAATAATACAACAATTAACATTAAAAAGGTTACAAAAATATTAATATTGTAATAAGAGGAAAAAAAATTGCATATTCTTATTATATATCAACAATATATATTTTAAATGTTAAAAATGTCAAAATTTTGTCAGCATAAAAGTTTATTGAATAACATAAAAAGCAAAAATGTGTGAGATGTATCAGAAATAGAAACTACTTTAGAAAATATAACCCAAAAAATTACTAGATGAAGATAATCTAAAATTTAATTATCAAGAAGATCCTTTATTAAAAGAAATACAAGAAGATAATAAGTTACTAAAAATAAGAAAATTACTTAAGATAGTAAGCTCAGAAAATCCTTAATATCTAAATCTTGTAGATCATTGAATAATGAAGAAATAGATGATACATATACTTTATCCCTAAAAAAATATTATTAGCCTTGATCAAAGGAAATAAATATTTTTTTTATTTTTGATTGTAAAAGTGAATTTTGAAAAATTAGATTAGATAAAGAATTTATGCTATTAAGAATCTTTAGTTGTCCATAAGGATAAATCCAATGGACTATTATACTATTTGGATTAAAACATGCACCAAAAACATTTTGAAGATATATGGACAATATTTTAAAGAATATCATCCCTTTTTGTGTCTATATTGTGATATATTAGTATTTATTGATAATATCAACTAACATTATCTTGTTATATAAGGATTTTTCAGGGTCATCATTAAAATAATAATTATATTTTAAGGATGTTTGACATATGTGAAAGCATATATTAGAAAATTAGCATAAATGTGAAACTTTTATAAGCAAAAAAAAAGATTATGTTTGAATAAGGACTAATCAAGATATTCAGTACATGAAAAAAAGTAAAAGCATAGAAAAAAAATTACCAACACTTTACCATCTATGATCAGATGACAAAATGATGATAAAATAAATATTTCACATGAATATTGAAGAGCCATATTAAAAGAAAGAGTAGACGATAATGATGAATATTTATGTAGGTTTACTTTAGGAGCTTTTCAAATTGCTGAACTAAACTACCATAGTAATGAAAAAGAAAATTTAACTCTAAAAAAGGAAATAATTTTTTTTGGTATATATGTAATATCCTAAAGATTCATTGTTTGAATAGAAAATAATTTTTTTGGATATTTCTTGAGAATTAATAATGACAAGAGATTACAAACAAGGAAGATTAGTCAGATGACAGTAGTGGTTTAACTATTACAAATTTGATGTTTAACATCTACCAGAAAAAATAGAATAGTTTAGTTGATATTTTAAATAGATAATTAGTCTCACTAACAATTTTTACAATTGTAGAAAAGATTGACAATGTTGACATAGAAATCAAGATCAAAGAAAATAAATTAAGAGTTATAAGGCGACATGGATTCCAAATGTGGCAATATGGGTTCCAGACCTAGGTAAGTGGGAACCAAGTCTTGAACACCATAAGTGTCTATTATATCTTCTAGGTTAATATTAGAGTAATCCATGCCTACACACAAGAAAATTAAAAAATTCAACAAAGTGATATGAACCACGAACTAAAGTAATTATCTCGTAAACAAAAGGATGACATGAATACTCATCTGTATATTCCCTTCATACCCTGGAATTTTTTAGGTGAGCTACAGTCAGTATTTCTCGATAGCTTTCATGCAAGGTGTTATGTAGCTTGATTCTTCTAATCTTTTCTTTGTCACTTGGATCTAATTTGGTCATCAGATCACTTGCACGAGAGTGAGTGGTGCTAAAATGATGATTCCAAGTGTGATGCATAAGAAGGTCTACCCTACTACTCTAAATATCCTTGGTAATATAAAAATATTTATCCTTCTAACCTGAACTACTATCGAGGAGTTTGAGATGAAGCAAGCCCAACAACATAAGATATATATGTTCTTCCTTTGTCTAGGTCATGTTTCTTTAAACAATACTAACTTTTAAGCTCATCACATGTAAGGTCCACCCCATGTTCACCAGCAACAATAGAGAGACATAAGAGTTTGCCACCCATTGGGATTTACTTAGGTGGTATTGATATCGAAAGTATAAAAGGTGTGAGCTATAATCCAAGGGAAGGGACACCAGAGTCCAATTTTAATAGCCACTAAATGTATTATCCACCACCACGTTAGGGGATCATCGGTATCACATAGATGAAAAGGTATTGGCATTAAACCTATACGGGGAGGGATGTTGTATTTATGCCTAATTTCAATCAATTTGATGTTTGTCTTTGGTCCTATGAGTGGGTTCACCCCAACTTTCACAATTTTTCTTAGGACGGGAAACTTTGGTAGTCGTTGATATAGGGATCCTAATAACAGGTACAAGACCTCGTGAAGATGATGAAGAAATCGCATGGGATCTCGATGAGGTGAGGAAAGTAAGGATGCTCTCCTTGATTAGTGCCCCTAAAATGGGCCTCTTATAGTGACTCTCAACGATCTCAGAAGGTCATCTAGTTTTTGATGACCTAGTTACTAAACGACCTGAATCCTACGACCTTTCTTTGGAATGATCCCCCCATAAAGGTATATATTTGGTAGGGATTTCCTCAAGAAGAGGGTGAATCATTTCTTTTCCTTTATGAGACATGACAAGTAAAATTAAAAGGAAGAAATTACCTTAATTATATAATGTAGGTCATTTGAATCTTGACCTAAGGATAGAAAAATGGCTGATTCCCAACTGATGTCGTTAATCAAACGAGCTAAAATTCAAACTAAGTGTTTTTTCGGACTAACAAAAAACAGTATAATATAAAGATAATTAACGGGATAAAATTCTCTGAAATCAAATTTAACTAAGTTAAAATAGATATGATAAAAGTTAATTTCCTTACTATTTTTATAGGAGATAAGAAAGTTGAAAAGTTTACCCAATGAATAAAATTAATTAGGGGAATAAAATGGCTATATAAATGAGCTTGTTGTGTTAAATTTTCTATTTATAACCCAAATTGTAAGGATCAAATAACGAAATAGTATTCCTTTAACTTCTCAAAATTAAGAAAATATGGGAGTTAATGTTTGGTATTATACATATAACAGGTACGCGATCTAGCAAATTATAGTGCCTTACTACTATATAATGACCTGATGAAGATGAAGACCCGATGTGGTGACCAATTCAAAAGCCTTAAGCAATCTATATACAATTATCTATTTATGTAAACACATATGAAAACCTAGTTAGTATAAATTGTATTGTATGCATTCTAACATGTATTATGGTTACTTGTATAATAACTACTACTCGGGTAACCTATACATCTATCTATGTGATATATATATCTTTTGGAGAGAATATAAGATATGTTCATTTATTAATATTTTTGACTTTTTATTACAAATTATTGATAAAAATTGATTTTAATATTATATAAATTATAAAAAATAATAATATAAAATAAATAACAATATAAATTTTTCTTTTGAAAAAGAAACTTTAACTAAATAATATATATATATATATATATATTATATATATTATAGTGATGTTTCTAACGTTGTCATACGCACTACAATTTCAACCATCCAATAAGATATTATTATCTGACACGTTTTATGATAGTGTTTTCAATGTCTTACTGTATCGGTTTTTATGTTATTTTATTTCATCACTCATGTTTATGGAAAGATATTTTTTACTTCTTAGCTTTTAATTCTAATGATTTACTCAAGAAATAAAATACGATTTCAGATTTCGTTATATTTGGTATGTTATTAAATGCCCTATCAATAAATAATAAATATATAAATAAAAATGTTCACTTCTTAAATAACTTTGGCCATTTTCTCAATCGTTCTTAGTCACAATAGCCAAAATAAAATTTCAAAATTGAACTCAAAATATTTATATTTGAAATATGCTCTGATAAAATAATATAATATTATATAACTTTTACCAAGATTTTAGAGGCACTTGAGATAGATTTAATATGTATGTCATGATTCAACAATGCCTAAAAAAATTGAATCGCCAGTGCATTTAGCTACAAAATAATCTATATGTAAAGAACTAAGCCTCAAGAGAATCTAAATAGTTCACAATGAATGTAATTAAATTATGTAAATATAGCAAATGATTTGGCCTTTGTTTTCGTGCTCGTCCTTCGCTCTTTTTGTTTTTCAACTTATTATTTTATTTTTATTTTTTACTTTTATTTCATAACCTATTTTAATAAATAATATATATATCATTACAATGTTTATATACTTATAATAAAGTCATTTTACATATCAAATTATATTTTTACAATTTTATTTATTTATTTATTGACAATCTAGATAAGTTTATTTATATAATCATTTTTTCAAAAAAAAAAACTTAATATGAAATATTTTACATTTATTAATATTTGATTATAAAATTATGACTATTTTTTTATTTAACTTATGTACGAACTAAATTATATGTAAATAAATCATTTTTATTTATTGATAATTTAAATAAGTTTTATTTATATTATCAAAATAAGTGACATAAATACTAACGATAATAGTTACAGATTATAATAATCTTATGTATTCTTATCAAGCACATTTTAACTGTGTAAAAGTCATGCACTCCATTTTTTTTAGTTTAAAGTCATGAGAGGACCGAAAATGTCATTAGATATACCCAAAAACAAATAAAAAGGGTTAATGTCTCTGTATGTCATGTAATTTTTTAAAATATATATTTAATTATTTATAGTTTAAGACCTTATATACTTAAGTTCTTTAAATTCATCAAAATATATACTTCATCTATCTTTTAAGATATATATTTAGAAAATTTTAATTCTTCAAAAGTTTTAATCAAGTTTAAGTAATGTTTTTTTAAGGATAAATTTTGAAAATTAATACTCAAAAAGTTAAAAAAATCAATTTTTTGTTTTAAATTTAAGGCTTTCTTTTCTTATATCCAATATTTTTTGACCTAAACAACATTATTTTTAATAAATTAATCAATTTTTTTAACTAACAATAACTCATTATAAAACTCATTGCTTTATATTAAATTATTCAATAAAAAGACCAAAACACCCTTGTTTTCTATCTCTAATAAAATGAAATTATGGTCAAATCCCACTATATATCCAATTGTCATCATCTTGATGACCTTATCCAATCTTGTGAAGCTCTAGAGATCCCATCGGTACACTGACAATCATCGTCAACGATTCCATCGAAGTTTTATGTAATATATTACATACAAATATTGAGTTGAATGTAATATATTATATAAAAAGATAAATATGGATATAATATGTTACATGTTAAAATATATGTTAATGTAACATATTATATTTTATTAATCGTTTGTAACCATTGGTAGAACTATAATATATTAAATGTAAAAATATATATTAATGTAAAATGTTACATCTAGTAGGTCTTCGACGACGTCAAAGAAATATGAGTGCATTGTGAGTGATAGTAGTCAAATTTTTGAATGTGATGATAGGACAAAATTTTGTAGGATTTAATTTTATTACATTTATATTATAAGGATATTTTAATATTTATACTTAAAGAAGTTATGAGTTTTAAAATAAATTTTCAGGAATAAAAAAATTGATAAAATTACAAACAAAACAAAAGTCTAATAATATATCAATATTTTCCTATCAAACAATAAGAGGGACCATGCTTTCTATGTGTTGGGATTGATTTTAATACAACTTGATAAAAATTTAGGAATTCAGGCAAAAAATATTAATGTATTACATGAAGTGGCTTAAATCTTTATTGACTTCTTACGTACGCAAGTCTACTTAAAATTGAGTTCGAATTTTGCATATATATGTGAATAGACGTGGGAGGTAAAATAGAGTTCGAATTTTCTATATGTGTGATAGTGCTACTACGGTCAAACATTTGAATCAATTAATATGCATTTCCTTATTAGATTGCGTATTCCTTATAGGTACCTAATTTGTCGTATAAATTAGATGTGAGTAATATATCTTAAAAAAAAATCGTTTTTTTGTTAATTTGAATATGAATAGATTTAAAAAAATATAAAAAATTAGATAATTAATTTAAATCTAAAAAATTTATTTATGAATTATTATTATATATAAAATACGATATATGTAAATTTAAATTTTAAATTGATATTTTTGTAATAAATATTATTATTTATAATCACAACTAAAAAATAAAAAAGAATAAAAAATATGTCTATAAAACTATTAAATTATTATAAATATTTATATTTATTTTTTAAATTAAAATAGTAATATAATATAATTATAGTATAGATAATAATTAAATAAAATATAAAATAAAATAAAATTTATATTTATTTATAATTTAATATTATTTTTATTTGGATCGGATACTGTAAATTTAAAATTTAACCAATTTATTTAATTTAAATTCCTTGAATTTAATAGAAGTCGGTATTTAATTTTGTGTTCGTAGACTTAAGTGTTGACCGCAATCATATTCAGAAAGCATTAATTTAACATTATCACTACTATTAATGTGAATGCGGAATTCTTATCATTTAATCAAATGGCAGACAAAATATCATTCAAAGTCCATTTTCTTCAAATGGATACTAATTTTGAAATATCATTAGTGGCTTTTGCATTTGTCTCGATGTTGTTCATTTTTCTCTTTAAAAAATAAATTATTGGTTATATATATATGAATTAACGAATTAATAGTGATCAATTGACATAATAAATAGTATTAAGGAAAGAAAAAGCGTAATTTTATACTTCTTATTATTGTTTTTATATGTTGATTGGTCCTTGACCAAAACTATATATCAACTTAATAATGATAAATCCATAATTTCTCATTCATAAATATATTAATTATTATTATGGTAAGATTTTTATTTTTATTTGAAGACAATTGAACAATTTGATATTGTAAATTAGAATATTTAAATTTAAATAGAAACTATAAATAGTTGAAGAATAATACTTGAATTTTTTTATTTATTGGACTCCGCATCTATTGTTATGGTTTTTACGACGATTTGTTGTATTTTTGGTTATTTAATTTAGATATTATTGGTGTATTTTAATTTTTAATTAACAAAATTTTTATTTAAAAAAAATCAGTTGAATAATATTAATAAATGATTTAATTAAAATTAATTTTAATTCTTATTAACTGCTTGATGAAGATCACAAACAATTCACAAGGAAGTTGTCTTGGGTCCTACCAGCTGCCAAAATTTGACAAATTAGTGGGAATGTTGGTTTTATTAATTAGATTAGTATTATATAATATTAACGAGAATGCATCTATTATAAGATATGATAAAGATTACTATCATATAAATTTATGTTATATGTTAATATTATTTTAAAAATAAATTTATTTGTTTTTTTTAAATGATTATGATAAATGATGAGCTAGTGCAAATTTATATAATAACATTTCACATAAAATATTATATTCTTGGTATTTAATTAAGAATTACTATGAGAACGTTCCGATGCATGAACATGATTCTAAACCTAGGGATGCATGCATTCAAACCTCGTGGTGTTTTACCCTTTAATTAGTTCAAATCCACGTTCCATTCAAAAGTAAATTTAGTTATAAAAAAAATAAAGAATATGTAGCGTATAAAGATTTTTATTTTTTCTTATTTTTTTTAGAATTCGTATATAGAATGTTAAGAAGTATTCTTTCATTTCTTTCATACATAATGTAGTATATATAACAATTTTTTTCCAATTAAAAAATTGTTTGTATTTGAAAATTTAAACTTTGATTTCTGCTTTATTCTTTTTTTTATTTATTTGAATGAATTTTTTTCTTATTTTTATCAACATCAAAAAGTTTTGAGTACACAATGTTTATAATATTCTTTAAAATTTATTTTAATAATAAAAATAATATCATTTATATTCAATTTATATATTTTTATTAATAAAAAAATTTAATCTAAACATTTCATATTAAACAACTTTTACTTATATGTTGTTTAAGTTAAATTCCAATCATTTAAGTTTATTTAATATTAAATATCATCTAATTCAATTCAATTTAATATTATTAAAGTTTTGTTTTTATTGTTATAAATTTACTAATATTATTTTTATATAATTTATCAAAAAGGTTTTTAACAAAATGAGTTAAATATATTTTGATAACCTTCGTCATAGATCTACAATCACGATTGAAAACCAAAACCATATGCATATATTATAGTAGTGTATTATTGAGAATTGTTAAATTATATTTCGGAGTGCTTTCTAAATTCATATTGTTATTAAAAGGTTTGAACTACTAATTTAAAAGTGTATCCCTAAATTATCTTAGCCTCCATTTCAAGGTGTATTTTCCAACACGTTTATACTCATTAGGGGTGTCCATCGATCCGATCCGGTTTGGGGGAAATAAATTTAACCGAATCAGACCTTTTATATTACTTGGACTGAATAGTTTGAAACGGTTTTAATTAATATAAACCGGATCAGGTCATTTGATTTATAAAACTGTTCGATCTGGTTTGGTCCGGTCCGATTTCCAGCTTGGTTCGATTTTTGGGCACATTTAATGAAAAATAATATAAATTTTTTAATATATTATTAAACCAGTCCGATCCGGTTTGATCGGTTTAAAAATTAATACAAATCAGACCAAACTTTTTAAAAAATGGTTTTAATTAATACAAATCAGACTGGATCATTTGATTTATAAAATCATTCGATTCGATTCGGTTTTTCGATTTTGTCTAATCCGAACCGATCTATGGACACTGCTAATACTCACATACTCAACTCTTTAAAGTATATTTAGATCTATCAATACTTAAATTTTAAGAACTTTTTACTTATAAGGTGATTCTTAACTACAAATTTTAATAACAAATATTAATTTTCTCGTTACAAAATATATTTAAATTTCATTAATTTTATGTAATTTTTTTAAATTAAATATTTATTCTTTTAATATTTTTTTATATTTTTTATACAAAATAATTAATATTTTATTATTGTATGTGTAAATACCCGCCTGCAATGCAAGTAGGGTGTCAATGTGAAGGTACTTTTAATTATATTATTCCATAAACGGTTACTTATTCAAACACGCAGATAGACCGGATCCAATTAGCACTACTAAATTTTCCGCATGGGATATAGAATAGGATTCTTTGTTTGCTTTTCTTCCTTGCCAAATATGTCTACCCTATTATTTTATAATTATCTCATATTTATCTTATATATTAGATATAAAATTGTATAGCTAAAATTTAAAAAACCAGTAAAAATAAAATAATGATCCTATTCCTATGTCATAGCACTAGATTTTTTTTTCCAATCTTTTAAATTCCAATAAACTATTGTTATTGATGAACAAAATTCTCAAGCCAGGAAGAGTTATTTATGCCACCTCATCTTATGTATACCCGTTCTGATTATAAATGATTTTAAAAAAATAATATTAATAAATCATAATAATTTTTAAATGAAACTATTTAAAGGTATAGATGTCAATAGATATAAAAAATTAATTTAAATAATATTTAATTAAAACTAAAAACACATATACCATTAAGTTGTATTTATTCAAATTTTAATATTATTATTTTTAAAATTATTTATCACATTATTTATATTAGAACGGTCACACATATATATATATAATGGAAAACAGAGTTCAATTAAGTTATGCTGTAATTTAGTAAAACCCTGTATTAAGGAAGGCAAAAACCAAGTACATGATAAAGGGTAAAAGACAGCTTCTCTATACATGAACACAGAGGTGTTGATTAATTTGATTTGATCCCACCAAGGATTCCAAATAATTGATGCTCTCATGAGCCTTGTGACTCTCATGAACCCCCTGGCCAAAAAATCTCTCTCTCTTAATCTTATTTGTTTCAAACTAGTGTAGATGGAGCTTTCAAAGTTCAAAGTTCAAAGTTCAAACGCACTTTCCTATCATTCTTAGACTGGTCAGTTTGACTAGATTAATAAACACACAAGGAGGTGAGAGAAACTGGACCATTTCCACAATTATTCAAAACTATTAATTGCAATATTTCACCATTTTCTTCACTATGATAAGGTTTGCTTTAGCCCTCTTTGATGTCTGTATCTTCTTGTTCTTTTTGATCCCTCCTACTAAACTTTATCTTTTGCCCATTTCTCTCCTTCTCACCCTCATGGGTTGTTTTTCCAAGTGAACTACAACTTCAAAACCTTCTTCTATTCCTCTCATGTCTCTTATCTGTACCCAATTGCCCTTTCTAAAATTTTTACGTCTTTCTTTAATCCTAGCTGTATATTTTGGCATAATCAATTAAACCCATTTCCATATTATGCTAATCTTGCAAAATCCCAAGTAGGTTTCTTTTGGCATAATCAATTAAATCCATTTCTTTTGATCAAGTTGTTTTCTTTCTTCTAGCTCTTGGTTTTTTCTTCATGAATGAAGCTGAAATGACCATTCCTTATTTGTTTAGATGTCCAATTAGTCTAGACTTGTTCAAAGACCCAGTGACTTTATGCACAGGCCAAACTTATGACAGGTCAAGCATTGAGAAATGGATGTCTACAGGTAATCTTACTTGTCCAGTTACAATGCAAAAGCTTCATGATCCAACCATAGTTCCAAATCACACTCTTAAGCATTTAATTGATCAGTGGCTACAAATAGGTGATCAATTTGATTCTAAGTATTTGGAAAAATTTGATTCTTTAGCTGCACTTAAACACAATCTAGAATCTCATGAAGTTACCTTGGAAAACAAGCTTCAAACACTTAAAAAGATTCAAGCTTTATCAGAAGAATCTTCATCTAGAAATTCTTGTTTGCTACAATTAGGTTTCTTTCCTTTGCTTTTAGAACAAGTTTTTGGCAGAGTAGCAGCAGAGTTCTCTGAAGAACACATGAAGTTTTTGGAGCAGGCACTTGTTTGTGTTCTAAAATTGGTATGTTTAAGTGAAATTGAGTCTCTAAATATGCTAAAACAAGAGACTAAATTAGCATCCTTTTTGTTGTTATTCAAACATGGGAGTCAAATTATAAAGATGAGTTTGTGCCATGTAATAGAGACTTCATCAACATCTCTAGAAACAGAACAGCTTTGTTCTATATTTGGAAAAAACAGCGAACTGATATATGAGATACTTCAATTTGTTAAGCAAAACTCTGAGATTTCAGAAGCTGGGATTAAAGCTCTATGGGCATTATGTTCTTTGAAATCTAATAGAGAGTTCTTGGTAAGAGAAGGTGTTATAGATGGTTTGTTAACATACATTGTTGACACCGAACGTCGAGAAAGAAGCTTGGCACCACTAGCAATGGCCACAATTGAGAAACTTTTAGCAATAGAGAGTGGTAAAGAAGCTTTGGTTAATAACCCAAATGGGATTGATGCACTTGTGAAGATGGCTTTCAGAATATCAGATCACAAAGGTAGTGAGAGTGCGATTGGGTCATTGATGAGAGTATGTTATGGATCTTTACAGGCAAGAGAAGAAGCTATTGCTGCAGGAGTGTTGACTCAGATATTGTTGCTTCTGCAAAGTCAGTGTACTGCTAAAATTAAAACTAAGGCAAGAATGTTGCTTAAACTGTTGACATCAAAGAAAATTAATGAAGGCAGTATACATGTATAATTTGCAAGTGTAATGAGCATTACTTCTATATATGTTTTAGTCTATATATTACAATGGATCTTCAATTTTTGTGAACTACTCATATTCAAATGACACATCATGGATATGAATTTGTATACTCAACATTATAATTTGAAGAAATTTGAAGAAAATTTGAAAACTGAGTGTGTTCGATATTCAGATATATATCCAAAGAGTATTTGTAACATAGGTTTTAATATCTATGTAAAGTACGTCTAATATCAGTTCATTTTGTCACTTTTTTTGTCAGTTGTCCTAGTTGTCAAAAGAGTTTTATGAATTGTGTTTGCTTGCTATGGTTTCCGAAGAAAACTCATAGTCAAGTGACTTTGGTTTGGAGGAATCAAATCTAATACAATATGAATTCAGTATCTTGTTTCTTTAACTATTTCAGAATAACTTTTGAAAGTGTTTTTAGCATGTCAACGATAGCCTGAGTGCTTGGAAAAGTATGATTCATTTGTGTATGAAATTTGTGCTGTTTGGCTCTTGGTATATTTGAAAAGCATGTGAAATTGTGAATATACCCCTGAATATGTATGTCATTCACACTCCTTCAGGCGTGAGGGTCACATTGCATATTATTCTAAACTTAGCATAGGATGTTAAAAAGATACATCATATCAAAGATTCGTAAATATTTGTTTAATGTGATCCACCATTTTCGAATATGATTGGCTCATAATACACATATAAGATCAACAAATCGGATCAAATTAGGATGAATTGATTCGTAGATTGACCCAGATCAAATCGATTTATAAATTGATTCAAATTTAAATCTTTTTAAAACTAAATAAATCACACATTTTTAATATATTTTCTTAATTTTTATAACTATTTATTTAGAAAATTTACATTATGAACAATAATCTTTAAAAATTATATCTTTTACATTAAATCTAACTTGATTTCTCTTAAAATTTTCATAAATCTATCTATTATTATTTAAAATTTGTTAAACAATAATTTCATCATAATCTTAACTCCTTATTTCTTTTTATATTTATTATAAATGATATTATTTTTTAGTTTATCATAATTTATTTAAAATAAGTAATAAAATTTCTATAAAAGTAAAAGTAAGTGTTTTCCTACCATATATAATATTCTCTTATTTTTTTTAATTATAAATCTAAAATATATAATACACTAGATCAAATCATGTTTTAATTTTAAAAAATGAATAAAATTGAAATAATTTAGATTATATCATGGACATCTATTGATCTACGGATTAATACATGATTTGATCCTTCTGATCCATGAATCAAAATAGATCAGATTATTTTTTGAATAACAAATCGGTTCAGATTGAATTGGATCTTATCCATTGCCATCTACTTAGCATTGCATCTTATAATTATTATAAATAGCATTGCATCTTATAATTATTATAAATGACTGATACTTGCATATAATTGGTGAAGTTTAGATTAACTATTGATGTATTCTCGCATATAATCTAATCAATTATAAATTAAATTTAGTTAATTTATTTTCTAAATTATATTTGGTATAAAAATAATTAATTCTTTGTATTAATTATCTTTTAGTGTAGAATTAAAAAAACAAAATGATTCTTCAAATAAATGATTCTATGTAAATAAAAATTTATAAATTTCATGTTAGTGAAAATTTCAAAAGGGAAAATAAAAAAAACTTATGAATATTATAATAATTATTTATTATTATGGAATTAAAAGAGAAAATCATAATTATTTTATATATATGTTAAATTTTAATTTGTTTTTTAAATTATATTTAATATAAAAAATAATTGATTCTATTTAGTATTTATATTTTAATAAAATAGAAACTAAAATACTCTTAAAATAATTAAATCTATATAAATAGATTTAAAATTATAAAAAAAAATTAATGAAAATTTAAGAAGAAAAATCAAAAGATTTATGAACATTATAATAATTGACCATTATTATGGAATTAAAAAATAAAATTATAAATTTCCTAGGTATGTGTTAAATTATAAATTTAGTATAAAAATAATTAATTCTTTATATTAGTTATCTTCTAGAAAGAAAACTAAAATGGAAGACTAAAAGCTTACTAAAGTATTTGAGTCTATGTAAATAGATTTAAATTTATAAATTCTCTCTTAATAAAAAATTTTAAAAAATAAAATAAAATTATTGAAGAATTGTTTATTATTATGAAATTAAAAGAAAAAATAAGTTTTTAAATATGTATAAAATTTAATTTATTTTCTAAGTTATATTTAGTGTAAAAATAATTAATTTTGCGTGGGAGTTAAAGGAAAAACTAAAAGACTTCTAAAATAATTAATTATATATAAAAGACATTAATAAAATTGATAACTAATGTATATCATATAAATAAATTTAAAATTTGTAAATTATACTTGAGTGAAAATTTAAAAAGCAAATATCAAAAGACTATGATTATTATGAAATTAAAAAAAGAAAATCAAAATTCTATGAACTATTATACTTAAAATATTTGTAATTAATGAAACGTGAATAAAAAATTTATAAAAATAGACACTTGTTTTTTTTATATAATTTTATATTGTGTCCAATATTTTGAGTGTTAATATATTTATATATTTTTCATAATTTGAATGTTACATATTGAATGTATTAAGGTATTAATACACATCTCACAAGAAAATCAAAATGATTTCAAAATAATTCTCTATTTTATACTTTAGAGTAAATTTCTTTTGTAACCATACATTCAAGTATATAATCATTTTAATAAATGTGAAATTTAAGAATTTTTAGATATAACTGAAACATCATTTAAATATAAATTTTAAACTTGTAAAAATTATTTAATGACAATATTATTATTAGTGATTTTATATCTCTTTAGTATAAGATTAATTATTGTGCATATTTTTACTCTATCTAATTTTTAACTTCATCACTTTTTATTTTTATTTTGTATTTTTACATTTTGTATATTTTAAGTTAATAATGTCACAAAATCGAGAGAATTAAAAAACTAATAAGTAACATAAAAAAACAAATAATGTTTTGTTAATGCAATTTTAAATTAAAGTTTTATATGTAATTTAAATTAATTGTACTATATCATATATTTTAAATTAATTTTTGTACGTGCTTCTATAGCTAGTTGATATCTGAAAAATCTAATTTGTAATAAAGTAAAGATAATACCATTCTACTTGTAACATTTACACAAACCATTTCACCCCTTTAATATGGCATGTTTTAAAATTATTGCTTGTGTTTATAGTTTTTAATAAGCATCATTGTTATTATTGTTTTATTGGAGTTAATTTCTAAAAAAAAAAAAATTAAAAAATTATAGAAAACATTTTGGTACGTTGTTTAGCCATAACAATCGGAAAGCCAAGAGTTATGAATCAATTTGCTACAAAGGCTTTAAGTCATATTAATTAATATTGATTTAGCTAAATGAAGTGAACTAGCTAAGAGCTTATATTGGTGAGGAATATATAATTGATATTATACATTGATGGTAAGCATTTATGGCCTTAGTTATTCATGGGTTTTAGAGAAGATAATTAAGCAATTAGTCTACCATTATTATGAAGAAAATAAATCTTTTGTGTATGTGCATGCTTGATATTTGAGTAAACTATGTGCGACAACAAAATTCTCTGGATCTTTGTGTTTTGTACAATAAACAACGTTCTGTGCCATTTGGTTTTTTTTATATATATAAATATTTTGTGTGTATGATTTTGGTTGTATTAGAGATTTGATTTTGAGTGTTTATTGAGATTTTTGGTTGGTATCCTTATTTGATATAAATGTAATGATTTAATGGGAAATAAGTTTTGTATTTAATAAATAATATTAGTAAAATTTGGGATTTTAGGTGGTAGTAGGCAATTTGCATAACCACGTACATCTTGTGTTTTGTTTGGTTGATTTTATTTTTGACACGGCATTTGGCTAATTGTAGTTAAATGGTATCAAAACCTTCTTGTAAAGCATCAAAATTTAAATTTAAGGGTTTAATAGGAGGATTTATAAATTGTGGAATATTAATTAAAAATATTAAAATTGTACCCACATATTTAAATAAGATACTGTTGATAAATAATTTTATCATCAAATATTTATTAGTGATCACATTTGTTATGTTTTAAATTTACTTTCATTCAATTTTTACATGATTTAATTTAGATTAACAAGGAAACAAATTTTATAAATATCTATCGAAATATAAATATCTACGTGCAACACTACAAAATCATTAGTTTTTTTCAAAACTATCACCAACAAAATTGACTTAGTAAAATACATGTCTAATTCTAAAGTATAAATATATTATAATTTTAATTCGTATAATTATTTTTTATTTGATACATTTATATAAATTTAACTATATTTATTAATAATAATATAAATTTTATTTAATATTTGTCTTAAATTTGAGAGATATAATTTTTTCTCCAATTTTATAGATGCAGCTGTGGGACCTAAATTAGTGATGAGAGAGAGAGTAATAAATTATTATTATTTTCCAATGAACTCTTAAAATAGATTAGTCAACTAAAAATATGCTACTAATGAATCAAACTGTATTTGACACCCCATGTAGATTATCCTTGGGTATCAATGTAAAGAAACATGATTTTTTTTAAATATAATTTTATTAAATATCAAAAGATACAATTTACATTTAAAAAAATTATCAATTTAAATACATTAATAATTAAAATTGTTAAACTAAAACTAACAATTTTCTTAATCATTCCAAGAAAATTTTAAACTTTAATCTTTCATTCTATCGTAAGATTCTTTAATCGATTATTTAGTTATTCTAACTGATATATTTATCGTTTTTTTTAAATAAAATCTTAATATCACATTGTAATATTCATGATATTCGACACTACAAATCTAGATAAATATAAGATTGACAAGAAAATACAAACTTCACAAACATAAACAAAGTATAGATTATCATAGATAAATATATAGATGAAAAAAAATCACCATAAAACTAGATATAGATGAAAAAAAATCACAAGTATGTATTTTTATTCAAGATAACCGATAAGAAGAAGAGGGAAAATTTGCAAAACAAATCTACTAGAGGCATTATTGTAGAAGAAAATTCTTCTCTAAAAATAAATTAATTTCTTAAATGCTTTAAAGAAAAAGAAAAGAACAAAAATAACTTACATACCGCATTAATGGAAAATATTTTTGTTGTGAAATAAGAGATACTATACCAATCAACCCAATGAAAAATCAAGACAAATAAAAGCGGGATTCATGCATTTTTAGTATTCATATTGTTGTTTTATTATTAATTATTATAAAAAAATAGTGATATCTTAAAAGTATTAATGTTTTTAAAAAGTATACATTTGTTCAAAAAATATTTTTATGCACAAAAAAATAAGGGCAATAAAGTCACGATAAATTCTCGAAAAAACCTAAATTTTACTCTTAAACATTTTATTAATTATAAAATATTTAAAAAATATAATCAAATGACATCTTTACTCTTATTTATTAAAACTAAAAAAAGACATCCCACTAAACAAAATAATAAAGAAAACATTCCACCCTCCACACACTAAAAAAAAAAGATATATTTTTAAAATCACATTACATCCTATTCCTTCTTCCTCATCTCAACCTATGCATAAATCTCTACTTCAATTTTCACCATCAATTAAACACAAACCTAAATATTAGAAATATTAAAAATAGAATAAATATATATCAAATATGTAAAAAAAAAAGAAAAAAAAACCAAATATCAAGCCAAAAATCAATTGAAACATATATATTTTCGATACTTTTTTTGCAAATCATGCAAATGTTCATTAACTCCTACCAAACTTTTGATAAATGTTCAATAGTCCTAACCAAACCTAATAAGGATGTTAAGTACTCTTATCGAAGTTCGATAACCCTTACCAAATCTATACAATATCTTCTTTCTTTCTTCGTAATTTTAACATTCTAAACACTCAAACATCACTTTTTTACAATATTTTTGCTATAATCACAACCTAAAAACTTTAAACCCTTAAATGGTTAAACCTAAACACCAACGAGAGAAAATAAGAAAGTGGGAAAAAAAGAGTAAATTTAAGACAAATTCGAAACATGGAATCCATGTAGGCCCGATGGACCAAAGTGGTCAATCAATCGAACCTCGTGAACCTACAATCCGAAACAAAAACCCGAGGCCTTTTGGCATTGTAATGTAAGATTGAACCTCGACCGATCTTGAAGGGTTACTAGATAGATACTTAAAATTTGCGACAGTTTTTTCAATACGTGAAAAAAAAAATTATGCAAAAGGGAAGAAATAATAAGCTAGGGTAGTTAATGACTGATAAAAAATCATATCGGTAACAGGGTCATATGCTTGAAAACTTTGCAATGTATGTTTATGGGAAACTTCATTGTCTCAACAATAGTTGCTTGCTTGCTTATTTTAAAAATAAGAGGTCTACATACAATGAAGTTACCACGAACCAATTATTGTAGGTTGATTCCTCTACACGATACATTATACAAAAATCCACTAGGTTGTACATTTTAGGTATGGTTAAAACTTAAATATCAGTTATGGCTTTTTGGAGGACCCACTGAAGACTAAACAAGTCTAAGAAACAATGGTAGTCTTTTTGCTTTAACAATAAACTTTTAACTTGTAAGCAAGCTCAATACATAGAGAAAATCTTACTTACCAGAATTGCTATCTTCGTTTATTTCTTACATTTTTCTTATAAAAATAAAAGGCAAAGATAAATATATTTCACCACGTGTTAATAACTCCCATAAAAAAATGCTATTTGCAACTTGTTTTGACTGCAGGCCTCTAATAGGATCCAATTAATTGAGACATTGGACTTGAAATTATTGCAATTTTAGTATATAAGGCATTTTCCTATTTTCGACAAAGAAGAAGGGCACCAAATTATTAAAAAGCTACACAGATGGTAAAACAATATTAGAGATTATACAACTATATATAGTACAAAATTAGTAAAACAATATGAAAATTCATCTTTTATGAAATAAATAAGAAAGTAACACTATGATGTGAACTTATGAGGTGGAGAAAAAATTATTACAGTGTTGGAGAAAAACTCATGTCTGACATTAGACAAAGACCACCAAGCATTTACTAATCTGTTGTACGTGGTGCAGGCAACAACCAAAGAAGAAAAATGAAAGATTCTATTGCCTTAACATAACAAAGGACATGAGTAATCAAAACAAACTAGGCTGAGGAAGTTCTTGACAATCCATTTACTTTTTGAACCAAAAAAATAAGAAAAATGCTATACATACTAAAGCATAATAGAATTGGAATTATTTTTCTGTTAGTTCTTAGGTACAATTTGGATACATATATATACACAAAGATATGTGGAAAGGATACTAATTCGATCTTAATTTCTAAAAATTAATGAACACTAGTTAAGAAAAGTAAATCACAACTATATACACAAAAACTAATATTCCTAAAATATAAATCCATAATTATAGTAAACTAACAATTTTTCATGTGGTTAGTTTGAATTCCTACGTTCCCTCTCAAACTAGGTGGTATATACTCATTAAAACAAGTTTAAAACTTAGCTTAATGAAGTTCGGACGAAAAAGTGTCTTTGTGAGGATGTCTCCTGCTTAAAGTCGAGATGGAACATACTTCAGTGATATAACATTGCTTTCTATCTTTTCGCTAATGAAATGTCAGTCGATCTCAACATACTTTGTCCTATCATGATGGGCAGGGTTCTTAACAATAGCTATAGCAAATTGATTGTCACATTATATCTATAGAACCAGAATTGTTAACTTTGATTTCATCCGGTAGCCGTTTTAACCAGATTCCTTCACAAATATCCTGAACTACGGCTCAAAATTCTACTTCAGTACTACTACGTGCCACCATATGTTGTTCTTTACTCTGCTGTGTCATTAAATTTTTCCATACATAGGAGCAATATCTTGAAATTGATTTTCGATCAATGGGGGATTCAACCTAATCTGCATCAATGTAGACCTTTAAAGAGCAATTAAGCATCTTTTTGAACATTAGTCCATTTCCAATGTCTCTTTTAAGATATCTAAGAATACGATAAATTGCATCTATATGTGTTTCTGAAGGATTGCTTAGAAATTGACTAATAAGGCTTATTACAAAACTTAGATTCGAACGCATGTGAGTCAAATAGATCAACTTCCCTACTAAGCGTTGATATTGTCCTTTATCCACAACCATTTCTTTACTTCATGGCTTCAACTTTGTGTTAGGGTCCATAGAAGTATCCACTGGCCTACACCCACTCATATCTATTTCTTTTAACATATTCAAGACATACTTTTGTTCGGAAACTTAAATTCCCTTACTTAATCTAGCAACTTTCCTTCCCAAAAAAGACCTCAGATGTCCTAAGTCTTTGATTTCAAACTCTTTGGATAAGAGAAGCTTAAGTCTCCTCGTTTCCTCTTAATAATTTTCCATGATAACTGTATCATCAACATATACTATTAATATAATAATCTTACCGTTTGTGAAGTGTTTGATGAAAAGAGTATGATAAGCTTGAGGCTGTAAGTAGCCATCTTGTTGTAGCACCCTTGTAAATTTGTCAAACCACGCATGAGGTAATTGTTTGAGCCCGTATAGTGACTTTCGAAGCCTATAGACTTTGCCTCGTGTACAATTAGTTTCGAACCCAAGAGGTATATCCATATATACTTCTATTAAGTTTCCATTCAAAAATGCATTTTTCACATCAAGTTGAAATAAAGGCTAATCTTGGTTCACAACAACAGATAAAAAACCACATATTGTATTGAGTTTGGCAATAGGAGCAAATATGTATCGGTAGTCAATTCCATATGATTGAGTGTAGCCTTTGGCTACCAAGCGAGCTTTGAACTGTTCAATACTACCATCAGCCTTTTATTTTACTGAGAAAATTCACTTAAACTTAACTATTGGTTTTCCAGGTCGTAGAGTTGTTAGGATCCATGTATCATTCTTCTCAAGGGCATGAAATTCTTCTAGAATAGCAGCTCTCCATTCAAGGACTTTTAATGCGTCATGAATTGTTCTAGGAATCTAGATTTTGTCTAGAGTAGTCACAAATGCTCTGAATTTCTGGGAAAATTTGGAGCATGACATATAGTTATGGATAGAATGTTGTGTACATAAGCGAACTCCTTTTCTCTAAGCAATAGGTAAAGATAAATCTAGATCATATTCTACCACCTTCTCAACATTGTATTATGTGTTAGGTTTAGACCCACCTTGTGCTAATTTAGGAATTGTTGAGTTTGGATTAGACTCCAGGTTTTGTTGATTTTGAACAGGCTGTTGAGGTTGTTTTCTCTTAGTATAGACTTTTACTCTCTCATCAGGAAGGTGGAGATTTTTTGGGTATATGTCTAACTTATCGGATGGTAAATTGGATGACTCAAATGTGTTTGAAAAGCCAACTCCTGACTAAGGGCTTAAAGGTGGTGGAGACTCTGAGTTGGGTAAGTGAATAATTGAATTGAGTGGACTTGAACTTGGTATCGGATCAATGAGAGAAGTCTAATCCCAATTTTGTGATTCATGTGTATTTGTCTCCCCTTGAATTATGGAATTGAGAAAAATGGTTTATCTTCAAAGAAAGTGATATCCATAGTGTGATAAACCTTTTTGGTGAGAGGAGAAAAACATTTATATCCCTTCTTATTTGGTGAGTATCTAATGAAGATGCATTTGAGTATTCTTTCATCAAGTTTATCTCGACTATGAGGGTGAATATGAATAAACGTAGTGCATCCAAAATTTTAAGACGAATTTGGGAATGCATAAGGTGTGAGTTTGAATAGAGATCAAGGTGTGATTGTGCTGAGTTTTGAATTTGAGAACACGTAAGGGCATTCTATTAATGAGATAAGTAGTCGTAAGGGCAACCTTACCCCAGGATTTCTTAGGTGTATTAGACTGGAAGAGTAATGAACAAGAAACCTTAAGTACATGACGATTTTTGCATTTTATCACACCATTTTGTTGAGGTGTGTCCATGCACAAGCTTTGATGGATAATTCCATAAGATTGGAGATAAGGACTGAGAATGGAGTTGAAGAAATCTCGAACATTATCAGTTTTAAGGACTTGAATTTTGACTTAAAATTAAGTTTGAATCATGGTATGAAAAGTTTTAAAGATTTGGTTGATTTCAAATTTATCTTTCGTGAGGAAGGTCCAGCTTAATTGTATATGATCATCAACCAACAATAGAAACCACCTAGCTCTATAGATATTATGGATTTGGGTTGGCCTCCAAATATCACCATGGATAAGAGAAAAAAGGGAAGTTTGGTTTGTATGGTCATGAAACATATGTACTTCAAGTGTGCTTTGATAATTAGTATACATTAGACTTTGCATCTTTATTAAGGAATAATGATGGAAATAAACATTTCAAATACAAGAAATTTGGATGACCTAGATGATAATGCCACGATATGATTACACTTGTTTTATTGGATTGATTTATTGACGCATAATTTTAAACTAACCAACATTGGGGTTTGATACTAATCTTATTATTATTACTTTAAGCTAGGACAAAAAAGAAGTCTACTTTGAAAAGATACAAGCCTATACATAATTTAGCATTGCCAATCATCTTCTCCGATCTTAGGTCTGAAAAACATAATTTTTTCTAAAAAACTTAGTCTCACAGTGAAGATCATGGGTTTATTTGCTTACAAGAATTAGATTACACTTAAGATTAGGTACAAAAAATACTAAGTGTAGAATAAAATTGCATGAGGGATATATGGTTCCTATTCTAACAACTCTTACGCGTGAATCATTGGCAATACGCACAGTGTGATAATCCTGATAAGGACTATACGTTGAGAAAAGTTATCTATCTGATGTGTCTTAATCTACTATCCAAGATGTTAAAGATGATTGAGCCACATGAAATGCTTGATATTCATTGTTGTGCTCAAAGTTGTCATGGTGGACGCAAATTTGAGAGAGAGAAAGAGATAGAAAAAAATTATAAAAGTGATTGAGAAATGTGAAAAAAAAATCTAGTAACAACAAATAGGCTAGGAATTCGATAGAAATTGAAAATGTGAAAAATCTAGGAAATGTAAAAAATATGGAAAAAAAAAGAGATGACAAAGAAATGTGAAAAAACTAGTAATAGGGAATAGACTAGGAATTCGATAAAAACTGAAAATGTGAAAAATTTGGAAAAAAATTAGGTTTCAAAATCCATGCTTTGATACCATGAAGTAAAATAAAATGAGAATTATTTTTCTGTTATTTCTTAGGTACAATTTGGATACATATATATACACAAGGATATGTGAAAAAAAATCTTGATTTGATCGAGATTTCAAGGAACTAATTTACATTAGTTAAGGAAAGTAAATCACAACGATATACACAAGATTAATATCCTTAAAATATAAATCCATAATTATAAAAAATTAACAATTTTTCATATGTAACTAGTTTGAATTCCTACATATACTACTAATTCTGAGTTTGATTTGGCCAAAGATACCACAAACAAATGTACTTATACAGGATACTATATGTTAACATATAAATATAAAAAATACAGATTGATCTGAAGTCTAAATTGTACATGTATAATATAAACACGTTTAGGAAAGCGTAATGAAATAACTATTACACGCTCACGCACCTATTTACATTTGACCGGGTTATAACCCACATCCTTCAAGTACTCATTTGCAACATATGTAATTGCATTTCAAGGCAATTTGCAAAAGATTTAGGAAAGTGTAATGAAGTGTTGAAGAGAACTAACTAAACTTGGAGGCCAATGTTTTGTGTCTTTGACATACGAGAGGTCAGTGTAGTGAGGATCAAGTAGAGTTGCAATAATGAATTGGTTTTCTGCAAGTAATGGAGCATGCTTATCCACGTACAAGGCTGCTGCTAAAGCTGCGTGCACTTCTACATGAAACCCAAAAAAATAGTTTTTACCATCAAACAGTAGAGAATTTCCAGAGTCTCAGTCAGAAGTTAAAATCTCCATAAGTTACCTGGATATCCCTTGAGAGATATAGAAACATCCTCCAACTCTGCAATTGCTTGTTCCTTGTCACCAACCTCATACAAAGCCAAAGCTCTTCCTACTCTTGCGTAATCTGAGAATGCAAAGTCTTTGTACTTTTCAATAACCTGTAAAAGAGATACAAAGGGTACATCCACTTTAAAGTGAGACACATCTCAAATTGAGACGCAAAACATTGCTCTTGGGTTTAGATGATATTGGGAAAAGTGATAACTGCATAACTGACTTCATCATTTAGTAATTAGGGAGAAGGACATAAATGAAACAATGTTGACAATTTGTTCACTGTGTGGGTGCAACAAATCTTAGTGTGACAAAGTGATTACCCTTTGTGATTTGCACTTAATAACTTCTTTTTTCTACAAGAAAGACAGGGTTTTCAATCAATAATTCGAGTTATTATCTGGGAGGTTAGAGATGCTACCAAGAACTTAGAGTGGAAGAAGATGAGATAAGAGGTAGGACAGGGAACCAATCTTCTGAAATCACATTTCATTCAGTCATCAATTCATCAAAACGTCAAAAAGCTTTTGAACTACGATCAAGTATGCTTAATTTAAACTTTAAATACTAATACTAAGAGGCCTTACATCAACTAAAATGAAACAAATCTTACATGTATCATAGAACTCTGAATATTCATATTGTTTTTTGGCTATGAGGTAAATGGAGTAATCTCAAAAGGTTATCTTATACGAGGAAGTCTACTATTGGTGGAGATTGGGGAAGGCATATTTGGAGACTCGGACCAAAAAAACAGAGAAAGAGAGGTGTCATAGCTAAGAAACCACATCAACAAAGTGGAACAGTTTGATTAAAGTTGGCTCTAAATTTACACTAAACTTGTATAGGGTCCTTTCGAACAACTTTTCTTTTAGTTGAAAATAATTTAAATGAATTAAAGCATTTAAAAGTATTTGGAAATTTTTACAAAAAATGATTTCATAAGTTGGAAAAATATTATTGTGCTTCTAACAATTTTATATCAAACAATTAAATGTTTCTCTTCAAGCCATTATGATTTGAGGTATCAATTGGAATGGGATGTCTCATTAAACTATGATACAACCCATAAATTTTGTGAGCTTATCTCATCTTGTCTCACTTATTTTTTGGTTGATTAGGATGATAATGTGATGATACATAATAGGATATCTCATTTGTTCCAAATGGACCTAAATAAAACAAAAAAAATTACAAAATAATGGAAAAAGAAAATATAAATATCTAAAATAACTACTAGAAGTTATTGAAAAATTAACTCTTCTAAAAGCTTAAGCTATTAGGAATAGGGACAACTATACTTTTATACATTTATCTCTTCCCAACAAGTGTTGGTTTTATGCATCATGGAGACCAAATACTTACAATTCAACAATTGGGATTACTTAACCTTTAACCCAGAATCTCAAACTCTGATATCATGTTAGAAATTGTTAGAAAACTAATTCTCCCAAAAGCTTAAGCTATACAAAGAAGGGTCAACATTGCTTTGTATAGCTTACATGTTAGTTAGTTAGTTAGTTAACTACTGCTAGTGCAGCTAGCCTGTTTCCTTTGTACTATATATACTCTTGTAGAGATACTCTAATCAATTGAATAATTCATCGTCTTCATCTTTTGTCTCATTGTTCTATATGTTATCATAGCTTAACAGGTTCAAGAAAAACTATCTCAACTTTAATGGTTATGACTTACAGAATAAATGATGATACTTTGTCATATATTTCTACATCTGATGAAGCAAGAGATAGAGGTTAATCTTCTTACTCAAATTTTGTTATTTCTTCTCCTATGAATCTCAGTTTCTCAACTAAATTGGATCGCACAAATTTCTTAATCTGGCACGAGCAAATTATCTCTGTGATCATAGCCTATTGCTTGGAGAACTATATTGATCGCACTCAACAACCTCCTAAGTTGATTTCTAGAACTTCAATCTTGAATTGTGAGTTTATTGCTTGGAATAGATTCAACATTCCTGTTAAAAGCTAGATTTATGGCTATGTGAGTGTAACTATGAGTTCTTATCTTGTTCAATTTGGATCTTCTGTTGACATATGGCATAAACTTGAAACAATTTTTGTTATCTCATATGGTGCTCATGCTATAGATCCTATGGATCCCAGGCTACAGTTGCAGACATTCAGAAAAAGTGATCACAATATTGAGACCTACCTTATGAGATGAATATGATTGCAGATCACCTTGCTGCTATTGGACATCCAATGCCTAATCAAAATATGATGTTTTATGCTCTTGGTGACTCAGATTCCATATAGAACTCTTTCATTTTAGGCATTATTCTTCGTCCTAATCCTATTTCTTTTGATGACTTGTATGGTCATCTCTTGTTCTGGTGACAATATTGGCCCTCATTTTAACAAACCTCAAGTGTGATAAATCTAAGCATTCAAATAATCAATGCTTTAGATAATCAATGCTTTAGACTCAAGAGATTTTTTTCTTGATCGTACTTTTGGTCCAAGTGCTATGGTTGCAAATACTTCTAGTGGTGCTAGTTCTTCTAACACTATCAACTCTTCCTAGCTTCTTGATTCAGAAGCTTCTCATCATATGACTCATGATGATGTTGCTTTGTGTGAAACTACATCTTACTAAGGCAATGACAATGTCACTATAGGTAATGGCTCAACTATGCATATTTCTAAACTAAGTACTTCTACACTTGTTGATGATGAGTATGTATTGCATCTACCAACACTCTTCATACTACATGTGTCACAAAAACTTTTATCAATTCAAAAGCTTTGTGCTGATAATTAAAAAATAGTTAAGTTTCATGCTAATAGCTTCTTTGTTAAGGATGCTAATACAAGAGAGGTTAAGTTAAGGCAAAACCAATAATGGGTTATATGTGCTAAGAGGCACTACTTTACCCTACATCAGTCCCAAAAATGTGACCATCATACAAATTCTATTAGTAAAGATAAACTCTGGCATGCCAAACCTGCTCATCTCTCTAATGTTGTATTTAAATCGATTTTACATACTTTACAGTTGCCTTCCAGTAGTGATAAAAATAAGTATGCTTGTGAAAATTATTCTTTAGTTAAAGCACACAAGTTACCATTTGTACAAGCTCACACTCATGTGAAAACTCCTTTTGAACTTCTTTACATGGATATTTGGGTTTCTCCTGTTATTGCCAGCACAAGAGCCAAATATCTTTTACTCATTATAGATGATTTTACACGCTATCAGTGGATTTCTTTCTTAATGCTAAAAGTGATGCTAGCACAATCTTTCAATATTTCTTGAATATAGTAGAAAGGCACTTTAATGTCAAAGTTAAGTCAATCTAAACTAATGGAGGTCACGAATTTTCTTTTGTTACCACTTTGTCGTCAAAACTGGGAGTTTTGCATAGAAAAACCTACCCTTATACTAGTGAACAAAATGGTACTGTGGAGTGTAGACATTGTAGAGTTGTGGAAAAAGGTTTAGTAATAATGTTATAGGCATTCCTTTGAAATACTGGATTTTTGCTTTCAGATCTACTGTTTTTACCATCAACAGACTACCCTCTAAAGTTTTGTCATTCAAAAGCCCTTTTGAGTTGTTATATCATAAAATCCCTAACTATAAATTTATCAAGTCTTTTGGATGACTTTGCTTTCCTTGTCTTCATGCTTTTAATAAGCATGAATTGCAGCCTAGGTCTTTTAGATGTGTCTTTGTAGGCTCTTACCCATAGCAACAAGGGTATTTTTGTCTTGATCTTTCCTCTCAACATCTATATACTAGCAACCATGTCAAATTTCACGAGTTCACTTTTCCTTTGCTAGTTTCACAAAATTCTTCCAAAGATTATGATTTGTTTATTGATCAATATTTTTTTATTCCACCACTTGTATCTCCACCTATGTCTTCTATATCTCCTCTTCCCTCTCCAATGCTTCCTCATATTTCTTCTCCAACTTCTTTGGTCACCACTCTTTTTCTTACATATTCTAGTATGCCTCATTCATCTATCCAGTCTTTCACTAGTCTTTCACTTCTCCTATACAGTCTCTTGTTATTCCTAACCTTCTCGTGCTAATGTAAGATCCTAATTATGAAATCCATCTCATTGTTGAATTGCTTCTTCCCGAGCCCTCACATTTTGCTCCAAATTGTCATTCCATGACAACAAGATCAAAAGCTAATATTTTCAAGCCCAAATCTATTACTTTTGTTGCCAACCTCTCCACCTCTTCTCCTGGTGGTTTGCAAGTTACACGTTTGGTTAAACCTACTATTGTTACTGAAGCACTTAGCTATTTTGAGTGTCATGTAGCTATAACTCAAGAGATTGAGGCTCTACTCAAAAATGGCCACATAGGAATTGGCTGAGTGTCTTGATGGTACTAAACCTATTGGTTGTAAGTGGGTTTTTAGAGCCAAATTGAAAGCAGATCGACTTCCTGACAAATATAAAGCAATATTGGTGGCTAAGGGGTTCAATCAAGTAAAAGGTATTGATTACAAGGAAACCTTTTCTCTTGTTATTAAACCTCAAACTATACATCTTGTGCTTGAATTGGCTCTTTCTAAAAATTGTCCTATTAAGTAATTACATGTTAATAACACTTTTCTTAATGATGATCTACGAGAAACTATCTATATGTTGCAAGCTCCTAGGTCTTGGTGCCAAAAACTAAGTCCAACCTTGCTTGGGTTTGGTTTATTTAACTCAATCAGATGTTAGTATGTTCATTAAGCATCATGGATCTAATACGATTGTTTTGCTGGTGTATGTTCATGACATATTGCTCACTCCTAGCAATAGCGCCTATTTGGAAGAGCTGATTCAACATCTTCACGAGAAGTTCACTTTGAAGATCCGTGGTGAAGTTAGTTATTTCTTGGGTATTGAAATCACAAGAACTAAGAGCTATTTGTACTTGACTTAACAAAAATATGTCAAGGATCTCCTAGGTAAGTTTGGTCTCTCTTCCAACAAGCTTTCCAAAAAACCTATGAAATCCTATCCCATTCCTTCCAAAAGTGATGATAAAACCTCTCTCTAACCCTTCCTCCTACATGAGCTTGGTAGAAGCATTGCAATATTGTGTGCTTACTAGGCTAGGTATAGTATTCTAAGTGAGCAAACTTTATAAGTTCTCGCATGCACTTACGGATACATATTAAATAGCACCAAGACATATTTTGAAGTTTCTAAAAGGTACCATTTCACATAGTCTTATACTACACAAGTCACCAGTATTTGGCTTGTATTTGGTCTCACTAGTTATTGTGATTTTGCTTAGGCAAATTCTACATATGACAGAAGGAGTACCAATGGTTATGCAGTGTTCTTGGATGACTCTTTGATCTACTAGAAGTCCTCCAAACAGAAGGCAGTTGAAGATCTTCCACTGAAGCTGAATATAGAGCAACTCTGGCATTAATAGAAGCATGTGGCTCAAGTTTGTGTTGCAAGAATTAAAGGTTGAAATGTCTCCTCTTCCACAATTTTTCTATGACAAATGTAAGTACAATTCAGTTGGCTTCAAATCTTGTCGTGCACGCATGCATGAAGCATGTAGAGTTAGACTAGTATTTTGTAAGAGATCAAATAGTTGGTGGACTGCTAGATGTGCAACATGTTAGCTCTAAGGAATAGCTTGATGATATACTCACTAAATCACTTCTTGAGTCTTAGTTTCACTCTCTGAAATGCAAACTCTCTGTCTTGCCTCTTCCATGATTTTAAAGGGGGATGTTGGATTGATATCAACCATTGGAATAACATTAGGATGATAGAATATCAACCTTTGGTTTGTAACTGTTTTGTATAGCTTACATGTCAATTAGTTAGCTAGTGTTAGTGCTAGTGCAGGTAGCAATTTTCCTTCATATGTGTATATATACTCTTGTATAGACATTCTAATCAATTGATTAATCCATCTTCATGTCTGATTGTTCCATAATAACCATAATTATTTATAATAACAATGAACTCATTAAGAATAACTTTAAATGGGACGACATGAAATAAAATTTAAATGAGATGGGACCAATGACATAGTTATGTAATAGGCTAGGTTAGACTTCAACCTCGATTAATATTTTAACCGATATGACTTATTAGCCTTTAGTTCACATATAAATTAATTATATATATTTTTTATTTCCAATAAAATTTAAAGATAAATTCATAACATGTATGAATAGTTACATTTTTTTATGTTTAAGTATTAAGAAGTGACTACTTTTATTTTTCATCAAAAAACTAGCTTTTTAATATACAATTAGAGTTTATTTCTTCTTAAATTTGTAATATATAATAATTATTTAAATTATTTTGATTCTAAAATTAAAAAAATAATGTAATCTAAATTTTAAATGATAGACACAATATGGGTATTAAAAAAATTTATATATCTAATTAACATTAATGATAATTATTTTTTTAACACATTATATTTTAATGATAGATTATATTAATTCACAAAATTTCTTGACTATAAAAATATTACTTTTTGCTAACTATTATTAGATGATGACAATTTTTTTTAGTAAAAAGATAAAAACTATATTAAATAATTATATTGATAGGTTTATAAGATAGATATATAATTGTGAATAAAAGAATAATAATGATTTGTCTTATATTGAATGTATGGATTATATATAATTATAGTTGGGTGTTAAATAAGTCTGAATTATGCCTATAATAATTTTTGGATTTTTTATATAACTCAGTTAATTCATTTGTGAATGAAATTTAATCTCTAAACCTTCAATAGATTATTATATTGTTGAGTTACAACCCGTTTTCTCTAGTTTATAGGTCTTATATTTCCTATTTAATATTTTATTATTTAATATTTTAAAACATGTACAATTTAGTTTCCTCTAAAAATAATTTCCTCGCTCCACGACTAGATGTAACTAGTGAGACATATTAAATGAGATATAGAATAAGATAGGACGATCCATTTGACATTTCTAGAAATAATGAAACCTCTTCGTTTTAACTAAAAAAAAGCACATTCAAAACGAACCATTATCAAACTAAATTGATTTTGATTGTAACTACAAAATGAGAACAAAGTCAACAAACAGAGACATGTTAAATTGCAATTAAAATGCATCTACTGACATCACAAGAAGCTATTGAATTTCCAGTATACATGTATTCAAAGTTAAATAAGTAACCAGCCAAGACATTAAAACCATATAATAAAAAATAAAATTAGAAGCAGAAGTGGGTACCTGTGTAAAACAGGAAAGAGCTTGGTTAAAATCCCCTTGAGCTTGCAAATCTCTCCCTTTATCCAACAACTCCAAGGCTTCTGATATCCTACGAGAAATTGCAGAACTAACTTCTTTCTCAACAGGGCTAACAGGGTCGAAGCTTTCAACAGCGTAACAAGAGGATTTCTTACCACCAATACCAGGAAGTAGAAGAGTCACAGCAGGGAGGGATAAAAGAAACAATCGCCTATTTCGAAAATGGGTTTTAGGAATTGATTTTGAGTCTGCAAGTTTGTGATGGGATATCGAGGAAGGGGTAGAAGGAGAGACTAGAAGAGAAATGGGTGCTCTGCCTGCACCCATTTTTGTTGGTTTTGGTGGCAATACTTGGGCTTTTAATTATTTTCTATTTATTTATCTTCTTCTTTACTTTATTCATTTTATTTTTTATTTTCCTCTCCCCTTTTCTCATTACCTTCTGTCCACGCTGCCTCTTATTCTGTAAGAATTTTGCCTTATCCATTTAATTGCATACTTTATTACTAACCTTCTTCATACACCATACACCATACATGTGATTTTTTTTATATAATATAAAAATATGAGTTTTTTGTATTATTAAAAATATGATGCACATAACTAAGATTTGAGTTAGATCTGGTTTTAGGCAAGTTTAGTCAAACGCCTTATTTAGCATTTTATTGAGTATTTTTTAGAAAAATACTTAGTAATGCAAATTAATGCAAGAGACTTTAACAAAACTATTGTGATTATTGTTAGGAAAGCGTACAAATATCAGTTTCATATTTTTAATATAAAATTATATGTAAAAGATATATTAATTATTCAAATATTTTATTTTTTTCTTAAAAAATTTACATATTATATTATTAAATACAATAAAGTTGCCACTATTTACATGACAAATAATTATTATATATATGTGTTATTATATTACGTGTTACATTCAATATTTTTGTATATTAATTACGTATTTTGATCTATTATAATTTTGTATGTCAACGATAATGGGTGTTAATCTCTTCTTCTTTTAGTTATATATTTTTTAATTCTACAAGAATGTCAAGAGCATAAATAAAATATTTTTATTCATATTAATTATAATTTGTTACAATATAAAATAAATTTAAAAATAACAAAATTATTTATTTTAAAAATAAATCAACCTTGTATAAACTAGTTTTGAAAACAAGTGAAACAAAAATAAAAGAAAACCTATAAAATCATAGCTACTTTTTTACTAGAAATAAATACTAAAAATACAAATGATAATAACTTAATTATCAGTCTATAATTATTAGAATTATGAGTATTTTTATTTTCGTGGACAAAATATTTATCTGTAAATTTGTTTTTAGACCTATAATCAAGTCTATCAAGAAAATTTGAATAAATGTTCGAATTTTAAATAATCGTACTCCAAATATATCTTTTATAATTACGACATATAGGATTATATTCATGCATTTAATAGCACATGCTCATAAATATGAAATTATTTTTTGTGCTAAAATATTTA
Organism: Hippophae tibetana; assembly: GCA_037013495.1. NCBI lineage: Eukaryota > Viridiplantae > Streptophyta > Magnoliopsida > Rosales > Elaeagnaceae > Hippophae > Hippophae tibetana. The sequence continues at coordinate 67,056,928 of CM072807.1, read as the reverse complement.
TTTAAATTTGAAACAATTTATGTAATTTTTAATTTAATATTTATAAGATATATTTTTTAATAAATGATTTAAAAAAAAAGAGAGAGGCAAAATTGAAAAGAAGAAGAAAAGAAATAGCTGCCGAAAGCAGCCAATGATTATTATGTCTCAAACGGTAATGTATATATATATATATTAAAGAGCTGTTGAAAGCAGCAAAATATAATTATTATCTTCAACGGTAATATATATATATATATATAACATAATTCAAAAAATTAGTGTGCTGAGCAACACAGCATAAAAATTGAAAAAGAAGAAAAACTTGCATAAAGAAAAGAAGAAAATAGTTTTCCTGGCTCAAATTGGAGGAAAAATGTAAGAAGCTATTTTTAGTAAATTTTTATTTCATTTTTTTATTTTAGAATTTTTTAATTGATTTGATTTAAGTAATATATATTTTGAATCATGTACTTACGATTATTCATTTTTAAATCCATTTCAAAACACAGGTATACTTATGTTTTTGTGCTTTGCAGCTAATTCATGAACGTATCTGATTGAACGGGAAACTCGTTGAAACATTGTTCTGAAATTGTTAACGTTAATTTTAAAAACTATAAAAACAGAACAAAAAATTTACAAGTAAATTACATTGTGACAGTATCTTAAAGAAGGTAACATAAAATCGAGTTGTACTTGAATATTTGATTTTCATAGTGAAAAAGTTAAGTGGTCCAGTGGTTTTCCTAGATCATAACTATGACCTAGGTTGTTTCCACACGATTGACTGATCGCTTTGTTTAAATCCGTATTTTATAAACTTTCAATAATGTTATTTTATAAAAATTATAGTTATCAAATTTTATTTTTACTTTATCGTTATAATTGATATATATGAGGTGATTTTAACTTATGTGATAAATTTAGTAAATTATTTCAAACAATTTGGTTCAATGCAGAATTTTTTCCAGCCACTGATGCACATGCTTTTGTTATCACAAATAGGAAAAATATATATATATTTTTTTAGATAAGCTAAATGTAAAATAACGTGGATAAATAAATCATAAAAACTAGAGACTAATTTTTCAAGGATTTCATATTTAACAAGGATTGAAGAGAATTTGTCACTCTGAATTGAAATTAACAGACACTATCACAATACTTTTCAAAATACACATCAGCTTTGAAGTTTTGCACATTAATGGTTCATCACGTAGGAAATATCACAAAAGCTAATTTCTTAGAACATAAAAACTGTTAAGAGAGGAGGGAGAAGAACAGAAATCAGAGACACTATTGTACATGCAATACAGAGTTAACGTCAAACACAAATGTAATGAAGATGATCTATTTCAGCTATTTTGAAATGGAACCAGCAATACAGAGTAGGATGTCCCAAATGCCCGAAATTTGAAAATAAACATCAGCAACAACTGCTTGACGCATTAGATTGCGGTGGTTTCTCTTTGAAGATATTCTTTTTCATCCCTTTAGAACCCTCTGCTAGAAGACTAGGAGTATCCAAAATCTGCATGATAATGCAACCATTACATAACATCCATGCAATTATTCTTCAAATGAACATAAGACTCCAAGAGAGTACAAACCACGTTTTAATAATCACATATTATGGATATTGGATATATGTTTTTTTCTTTGTTTGAAAGTAAAAGCTTCTATCTATCAGCTGCCACAACAAAACAATCCACCCTCAAATAGTCTCCGTACCTTCAAAACAAGCTCCTCAAAGCACTGTTGTACATTAGCTCTAGTTTTAGCACTGCACTCGATGAAAAGGCAACCATGTTCCCGAGCCATGTTTATTCCCTCTTTCTTCGTGACAACCCTTTCACTTTCCTGAAAAGAGGAGGAGAGACAGAGAGAGGAGGGGGGGTGTGTTAGAAGACGTATGATTGGCAAAACTATCCAAATGACAGCCTGAGACTAAAATGATGATTTTGTAGACCAGCTCCAATGTTATACATTCTGTCAGTAGATAAACATGCCACAAGTCCATGCAGAGGCCAATGCCCATAAATAGCATGGGCCGAGGAGAGAAAAAAAAAGTAACAAACAACCCTGCCATGTCAATTGATGTAAAAGTACATTAGGAAAAACAAAATTAAGGAAAAAGGTTCATATTGGTCCCCTAACTTTTAATCGGACCGACTTATGCCCCTAATTTTTGCAAACTAAATGAACCAAGTATTATTTGTTAAATTTTTAACAAAAAAGTGTTATTTGCTAAATTGGTGTTAACACTAGTAATGCCACGTGGGAGTCAAATAACCAGTTAATATTCCTGAAGCAAGCATTTCTCGCCTCTACCCATCAAATCTACTATTTAGAACGTCAATTTCTCACATACCATTAATGGTTAAAAACTCCACTTATCATAAAAAAGTTGGCTTTTCCTCTAATCTTCAAAGCCTAGTTTGCTGAATTGAAAAAAAAGGAAGGAATAGGCACAAAAATTCATAATTCTTTTTCATGGTTAATAGAGTTTTATGGCCATTAATGGAGATATGTGAGAGTTAAGCAAAAAACAATTGTACATCAGATGGGTTGAGGCCAAATATGATGGGTTGAGGTCACGTAACTCTCACATGATAATAATTGATTTGCTCGATTTGGAAAGTTAGGGGATTAAATTGTCCAATTAAAATTTGAGGACCAAATTGAGCGAATTAATAAAGTTAGGGGACTAAATTAGGCTAGCCAGTTAAGTTAGGAGCCAAAATAGGCCTTTTCCCAAAAAATTAATCATGGTTTAGAGAGCAATACAGGCAACATCTATCCACTAATCATTTACAAGGGTTGCATGTGATTTGTATTTATTTATTACGAGAAACAAAACACAGAACCTAAACAAACACAACAAATAGATGCATCTAGTTTGTGAAGTAAAGTCAAACTTATTTCCAGTGCATCATATAAACTTTTCCTTCAAAGTTACACGAAGCCCTATTAAATTTACAAATGCTGGGGCAAAAAGGGAGAAATCATGTTGAAAAGAATTACAGCAGGAGAAGATTAAAATTTGGAAGTGTGTCCACAGATGAAATACCTTATCCACTTTGTTCCCAACAAGCATCTTGATGCAATCTTGATTTGTTGAATAGAGTTCTACCTCCTTGGCCCATATTTCGGAGAGGTTGGTAAATGTTTCTCGTCGTGTTACATCATAGACTGGAAAACAAGTTGAAGATTTTACCGATATGTCTTAAAAAAATATGACAACTAACATTGTCGGGTGTTATGATAAGCCTATCATTTCTTGCTTAGAAACAAAGTCACCTATTGATATTCAATGATAAATCTGGAAAGAATCCCAGAACTTAATTCCAGTCCAAAGGTTCTCAACTTCATCACATTTCTCTCCATCTATTATGATTTTCCTTTCCAATTGAACATCCAAAAATAGGTTTCCCTATCTCACCAATTAGTATTAGGGTAAATACCAATATCATCCTTGAGATTTATACAAATATCAATTAGGTCCTAATAGTTTTACTTTACATCACACATCTGCCTTGTAGTTGTGATTTAATTTCAAAGCAGTCATTTTCGTCAAATAGTTACCGGAAAAAAAAATTATAACCTTAAAAGTAATAATATACAATTTAGAAGAAAATTAAAATCCAATTTAGGAATAAAATGATAAAACTATACAAATAAAAAGGTATAAAGTGGAACAAAACTATATTAGAACCCTACAGAATCAATGATAATGACAATAGATTATGTTCAATTCAGATTATAACAAAGAAGACTAGGATCACCAAGAGAAGCAAACTAATTTATGATACTTGAAACATAAGTTTTGCTGCAAATTTTATGTTAGTTGTTCAAGTTCCTCACTTGACACGGTACAAATTAGCATTTATACTTGTATTAGATGATATTAATATAAGTTTCAACATACTTTGCATATCTTAAAGAGAAGGTATTTAGTTAGAGATTTCGGAATACTTCTTTCTACTTGTTATCTAAAGAAACCCTTTTGTGACAGAAGTGAAAAAACACAAGACATTGCGTCCAAAATTCATTCAAATGAAAAAATACAAGGAAAAAAAGTGATGATATGATACCCATTATAATCCCCTGTGCACCTCTGTAATATGAACTTGTCAGGGTTCTAAATCTCTCCTGACCAGCTGCAATAGTAAACAAGTAGCTCGATTTAGAATGGGCAGAACAAGACTCTGAACTTTATTAATGTAGGTCCCTGTTGAAGGGCTTGTAGGAAAGAACAATGAGAAAGAAGTTTGCAATAAGCCATCAACCATGTCGGTCAGAATCAGATCAATGTTTGTAAAGACATGTCTTTCCATTGATAGTTATAGCACTTAATACATACTATTATATGCAAAAGAAATGTTTTCCTACTTAATTACCAGAAGCAGATTTCAATCAATGTGAAAGTAAAATACATTTTATTACTTTCATAAACCTAGTCTAAATGAAATGGCAGAGAATTGAAAAATAAAAGTAATTGATGTCTTAATGAGTTCAATGAATCCGAATTTTGTAAAAATCTGGAGAATATCTTTGCACGCCTGAACATAAAATTTAATAGATCAATTAACCAACCCCAAGCCACACATCTCACGATGGATAAGATAGAATTCGAACAACAAAAGCTTCCTAAAGAACCTAACAACCAATAAATTGATGATATAACAAAGTAACCAGCAAATGAACAGGATTTACCTGTATCCCAAATTGCAAGTTTCAGCTTCTTACCCTCAACGGTAACATATTTAACCTTAAAATCAACACCTGCACAATAAAGCATAAGAGATATTTAAATGTTATGGACAACTAACTCAAACAACAACCAGAACAACAACAAAAAATCAATTTTGAATCTTGCTTTTAGCTCTTCGATCACGAGAACATTGTTAAAAATGAATGAAAACACTACGTCATGAAAGCAATAATATAACAATAACATATTATAGCCATTATAATTGGTGGAAGGCAATGAATAATAATAAATAAATAAAGAAATTACCGATTGTGGGAGAAAGGTCATCGAAGGTATCAGAAGTAAAACTAAGAAGGAGACTACTCTTGCCAACTCCAGAATCCCCAATCATCAACAGCTTAAACAAGTAATCGAACTCCGTTTGATTCGAAGTAGTTTCCATTTCAAGGAAAAAATTTCGAGCCACCCAAAAAACTTATTAATTACAGCCAATAATTCGATCTTCTTTTATACTCCACCTATTTCGATTCATGAATTTCTTGACAAATCATACAAAATAAAATTTAAACAAAAAGAGAAAAAAAATGAAAGTATATTCGAGAAAGTTAAATCTATACATTAGAGATAGAAGTACCTGAAGAAGCAGAGAGAATATAATGCGAAGGAAAGGTATTGATCAAAGGAGATGGGAAAGACGAAACGGGAAAATAGCGCTTGGAATAAATGTTACTTTCGTAATCTTACTTTCACCGATTTTTTCTTCCTTCTTCATCTGCCTTTTTTTTTCCCGGCTTTCCTGCGTTTCTCCCCTAATTTTTTAATTTTTTTTAAAAGATAAATATCATTGACATATTCATTCATCCAAATATCGATTTTTTTTTTAATAAATATCATAAAGTGTAAATATTTTATTTAAACAAAAATATCTAATCTCACTTTTTTTTTTGTTAGAATACACTAGAACTCATCCAATCAATGCTTCATAATTAATATCATTTATTTACTATTTACATCTTTGACATTATTGATATTAAAAATGCTTGGTATTAGATTTTGAAATAGTTTAAGAGATCTCACTTAACTAGAGCTTCCATATCAAATCTTCAATATATGTTTAGAATTTGGCGGAAAGATATTAAGAAAATGTAGGAGGGGCTTTTTATTTTTTAAAAAGTATAAAGAATTAAGTAGTGCAAATGATAGAAAATAATATTTCAAAGAAATTGCTATAAAAAAATTCACCATCTAACCAAGATAAAAGTTGCTGAGTCAACAACTAAGTGTTTACAAGTTTTTTCATCCTCAAAACCCCACGTAACAATCATAAGTATAGTTTATTGATCATTAAGCAATGGAAGCTTTGTGGAAGAAAATTAGTAAGTTTGTTGTTTAATGTTGATCTCAATTATTTTCGAGTAAGTTCTCAATTTTGATATTGTAATATTAATTTTTAATAATATAATTTTTGGTTTTTGTTTTAACTTTAAGCATGATTTTAATCGATGTCTTTAATACGATATTTGTTCCTCATCATTCGGTAAAACATTAGGGTTTAAGAAATATATCTATAGAAAACAATGAAATCTTTGTTTATAGCATACAATTACGAAAACAACCTAATAACACTTTTAATTTTGAAAAGCATTTAAGATGATTAATATTCGAAATCTCTAGTATTTAAAAGACTAACTTCTTTTATAAATAATTGGTGGTGGGAATTATTGGAGACAAAGTCATGTATGTTTATATCACAAATAATTATTCATAAACAATTACAATTCATCCAAAATTCATCTTTAATTACAAAAGGTAACAACCTTTGAACATAAAATCCTCCCATTCAATTTTTAAAAATTACAATTCTTTAACATGTCTTTTACCAAAAGATACACACACACATACATATATATATATATATATATATATATATATATATACGACAAAAAGGAACAATTAAGTTGGGATTTAAAGTATGTTTTATGTGTTAATTGACGCTACACGTAGGATTTTAAATCGGCTCTACGTGTCAACCGACTTAAGCCACGTGTAGCATCGATTGACACATAGAACTGACTTAAAATCCTACGTGTAGCATCGGTTCTACATGTGAATTGACGCTACTATTTTATTTTATTTTTAATTTTTTAAGTCGGTTGACATGTAGAATCGATACTACACGTAGGATTTTAATTCAGTTTAACGTGTCAACCAACTTAAAATCCTACGTGTAGTATCGATTCTACGTATCAATCGACTTAAAAAATTAAAGAAAAATAAGAACCGATTTTATAAATAAAATATTAAGAAATTAGATATTTCTTACTATTCATAAAACCTATTACAAATTCACTTGTTAAAATAAAATTTTAAGATTATTGGAGAAAATTCATGAAATCTTAAGTTAAGTTCTCAAAGTCTTCAAATATGAAATTACAAAATATATTAAATATTATAAATTTTGTTTTTAGCCTGAAGTCACTACTCTAATTAGATGTCTTTAAGATGCTATTTCCCATAACAATTTGGTTATATATGCATTAGGATTTAATAAATATACCTTTAGGATACAATGAAATTTCTTATTGTGTACGGTGTACTTTCATGAAGACAATGACTATCCATAACTTAAAAACAACTTTAATTTTGAAATCATGATTAATATTTTAAATCTATAGTATATAAAATACTAACTTTGGTCGTATGGGAATTATTGGAGAATATTTGTTGTTATTCTTGAACTTGACTTTAAAATGGTTTAAATGAATAGTATATTTATAGAATGTTATGCATTCATTTAAATTTGATCATAAATCTTTAATAAATTGTGATTTTTCCAAAAATCATATCTTTTTATAACATATTTAATTATTCATAAGCAATTTTAAACTATACAAAAGCTATAACAAGTTATCACAATCTTCAACATAAATAATTAATTTTTAAAAGTTTCATCTCTTTTAGGTATCTTTTATCAAAAGATACATATTAAATCATTCTAATAATATTATAATTATTTCTATTATTTTAAATGAATATTCAAAAATCAACACGTACATTTAATTTTGTTTGATGCTTCATCTCAATATGTTGAGTTAGTACGATAGGGACATCGGTATAATCGCTATATGTTTTCACTAAATTAAGATATAATTTTTAAAAAATTGTGATTTTTATGTTCCCATAATAAGGCTTGTTATGCTATTTTAATAATAGATTTATTTATCATCTGAAGGTTTAAGATTCAATATCTACTCTTATTAAATTACGAAAACCACTGCACTAGGAACACGTAATACAAATAGTTACTGATTAGTAAAAATTTGGACTTTGACCTACAAACTTTTAAATTCTAATAGATCACATTTCATACTTTATGACTTAGTTATGTTATAATAAATATTTTACTTAGTAAACTTGTAGCACATTGTAAATTGTTTCATATTTGTTACCATAAAGCTTTCCTATGATTTATAACCATATTCAATATTAATTTAAACAAATATAAAACATTATCTGTGCAACCTTTCATCATAAAATTGGTCTTAATTAAAGAGATTATATAATACAAGTTTTTACTTGAGACTTGTGATATAATTACATCCAACGATGGTCTCAAAATGGTATTTTTTTTATCATTATCACAAATAATTTAATTGTCTCAACTTGAAAGTAAATAAATTTAATTTATAATTTTGATTATCAAAAACAGTCTATCACATTACATCTATAATTTTAATAACTCATAAATGATATTCATTATTGCACTGTCTTCTAGACAATAATACCGATTTTTTTTTTAACGTAAGACTTATTATCCCAATTTAATCATTTTCTAGGAATGATCATCCATGAATATAATATGACTTATACTCAATAATATTGACCTTCATTAAGGTTAGCTTTGGATCTTCATTTATTTTCTTTCACTAAAAACACTTTGTAAAGATCCATTATACATAGAGAGCATACAAATATTTATTTAATTTTATTCCTATATTAAAAGATTTCATTTGATTATATTAGCTATCTTTTTTCTAGAAGACTGATCAATAATTATTATCACTTATTGTAATTAGTAGTTATAATTATTAGTTGTTAATAGATATTTAATTAACTCAAATCACACTTTTGATTATCAGATATCATTCACTCTAAGGAATGATAATTATTAAAGGACCCTCCTTGAATCCTTTGTAATATGGGAGGGATTATGTTATTTGTATATGTGCTATTATATTGATATTCTAATAGAAAACTTCATAACAATAACATATAAAATATTTTGTGGTGCAAATCATGTTCCCAATGCTATTTAATAAGCATACACAAGGCATATCAAGCTTCATAAAAATGACATATGAAATATTTGATTGTGTCAATTTTGCTCTAAGTGTTACTATATATATATATATAAGGCATTAAATATATATTTCTTTTGGCACTCTAGGCTCTAAATAAACAACATATTTAATTCAACATCTTGCTATATCATTTTCAATGAGAGGTAACATAAACAAGATACATACTTCTATATATGTATGATCAATGCATTACTTTATAGTATAGATCTCATATCTTGATCTATATAGTGATGTCAATTTGCAAAATAATAGATCTCCTATCAATAAGATATACATTAGTATATTTATAAAATAATAGATCTTGAATCAATTATCTATATAATAAAATTAATATACAAAATTATAAATCTCATAATGTCTTTTGCTTTATTATTTAGTAAAGAAGCAGTGCTAAATAAATTGGAGTATAGAAAAAAAATCACATATTAACAAAAAAATATAATAACAATTGGTATTGTACACTGCAGTTATATAAAGTGTATAAAGGAATATTATTATTTGAGAATATCAATATCATTCCAAAAATAATAAGTAACAAGTCAAATTTGCAACTCAAATAATTAATTCTCTTTTATAATACTCAAATAATATAAAATAAATTATAAGCACCAAAAAATATTATATTTTTGATAACATAAATAATTATCAAATATTTATATGATGAAAATATAAAGATATATTATAAGATGTACATAAAATCTTTCTTTGAGTACAAATTCATAATATAATAAAAATCAAATTTTTATTTAAAATATTAAATAAAATTATATATTATTTGAGTTATCGTAATCTAATATTTCACATTCATATCATAATAATATTTTTTATACGATGTTTTGATGTTTTTGACTAAAAAGAGAAGCCCAAAAGAAAAAAAGAAAAAAAAACTAATTGTTTCCGATAACGGACAGATTCACTAGGTTGAAGTCCATCCTATTGAGTATGTGTTATTACCATAAGATCTTCAAACATAAGAGGAAAAAGCATTAAGAACTGAAAATTGTCAAATTTTAGTGTCATTAAAAATATATTTAAAAGGTCAGCGGTATATACGAATGGAAGAAAAACAAAAACCAAGAGCATTTGTGATAATTTCGTGTAAAAAGAACGTTTTAATTGTATATTGTGGAAGAAAAAAATACCTATTAATAATTAAAAAAGTAATTAGACGAGATCCAAATTTTTGAAATATTAAGAACTGCATTAAAGCCATCGAATATGAATCATTTAATGTAAATTGATAAGTTTAGGAAAATTATGTAATATTAATTTACATTAATAAATCATGAATTATTCAATGTTATGGATATACTTCAGGTTAATCATTTATCATTATATCACTTTTAAAAAAAATATTGTTATATATGAAAATAAATATGTGATTATAAATAAATTCTCTTGATTCATATCTAATACTTTGCTAATCATTAAAAAATAAATAAATCAAATACCAATCTAAAGCCATTTTTTTTAACATATTATGATGCTTAATCCAATTTCGTATGTACTGGATACTTGATAAACTTTAGAAGGGTGCGAGGCACCATAATTATAATTTTATTAATAATTAGTTAGTAATTTTATTTTTAGCTTATGAACCTGTAGTCTCCATATTTATGTAATAAATTTTTGAAATATTAAGAATTGCACTACAGTATCGATCATTTAATGTAAATTGATAAGTTTAGGAAGATTCTTGTAATATTCACACAAAAATGAATTATTCATTGTTCTCAATATACTTCCGCTAATCATTTATCATTATATCATTTTTAAAAATATATATATATATATATATATATATATATATATATAATATTTGTTTATAAATATGTGATTAGTGGGAAGTAACATGATGAGAAATAACATGTAATAGCAATAAATAATTTTTCCTCATTCATATCTAATACTTTGTTAATCATTAAAAAAATTAAATAAATAGAAAAATACATTGTTAAAGCCATTTTGGTAAAATAACACAAAATATTAATTTTTTAAAAGAAAGAAAAAAATCTCTGACAGAGCTTATATTATGTTTTAAACATAATAGTGAAAATTTGAGCCAAAGTGTACATTTTATATAAAAGGGGATTAAAATATTTTTAAAATAATGTTAAAATGTAAGAATGGAATGAAGAATAAAATTATGTTAATAATTATAATTATCATGCACTAATTTCGAATATATTTGAGTAATACTCATCGATTATAAATTAATAGTATTTTTTCACAATTTAATATCCTTCTTATTTTTTAATACTATTTAAAAATATATTAAATTTAAAAAAATTAAATATTAATATAATTATTATTCTACTTTATTATATATTTAGTGACAAAAAATAATTGACTTAGTTTCATATAATTATTTGTATAAGATAAATTTAAGAAAATACAAATTATACTAATAATATTTGATGTTAGCATACTTTTACAAGTATAGCAATTAAAGCTTAATTATCTACAAATAGTTATACAAATTATGACAAATATTGATTTGTGATTGGATGTATGTCTCAAAGATATTTTTTTTTAATTTTTTAAAATATTTACATTAATTTTTATTTTTTTAATAATTTAACACATATTTTTAAATAAAATAAAAATAAATCAAATTCAATCAAATTATTTAAAATATTACGTGTTTTATTATTAAAAGTGTATTTTCTATATAATTATTAATATAAAAAAATATTAATATTTATTTAGTTTTGGTATTACAATAACTATTTATATCTTATGCATTTTTAGTTAAAGTGTTTTTTAGAAAACAATTATTAGATTTTTAATGATATTCATAATTTCAATTATATATAATTAAAATATTTATCAATATTAAAATATATATTTTTAAGAAATAAAAAAAGTATCAGAGGAGTCTTAATCCCGATATGTGTCATTTTGTATAGTTATTATTGTGAACTAAAAATCATCACTTTAAAAAAATAGCATAAAATAAAGTCTATTATATTATCAATCACATTGATTATCAAAGTCCAAAAATACTCACCGCACTGATTGCCTATAAGGATTCCAAGTTGGTTCTTTAATTTACGTCTCTCGATATAAATACATAAGAACCTATCAAGCTAGTGAAACTTACTTCTTTTTGTTGAAAAAAATAGATTATTGTAAAAAAAATAAATTTTACACACTTAGGATAACTTTTCAAACCAAAATATAACAAAAAAAAAATTTATGTGTAAAAACTTTCTTAAATAAAACTAACAACCACGGGATCCGTAGGTTACTTAAAACTTCCACTATAATAAGATATGATTACAAACTTCAACTTTAGGTGGATCTCTCACAAAAATACAACAAATATATATCTTCAATTTGTAGGTAAAACTTCACAAATTGGCTCTCTCAATTTTTCCTCTCATCTCAATTTTTCCTCTCAGAAAAATCTCTCTCTCTCTTTTCTTTCTTTCTACCTTTGATCTATATATTGAGATTAAGGTTGAGGTTTTTTATAGAAGGAAATGAGCCTAATATTTTTGACATTTTTTCTTTTCTTTTCTTCTTTCGACGCCACCTTTGAATGTTGAATAATCCTCTCTCTTTTTCTTTGTTGCTGGCCCATATAGTTGGACCAACAAATCTCCACCTTCACCTTATGTGGGACATGGCTCTTCCACATCTGCAATCTTTCCACAGATAGCAAGTTTTTCTCTAGTCACGTTCTTTGTCATCATATCTGCCCCGTTATCATTGGTGTGAACCTTCTCAACTTGTAGTAGTTTATGTTCCAACACATCACGAATCCAATGATATCTTACGTCGATGTGTTTAGACCTTGAGTGGAAGGTTGGGTTCTTGCTAAGGTGAATTGCACTCTGACTGTCGCAATAAAGAACATAGTTTTCTTGGTTCTGATGCAATTCTTGTAGGAACTTTTTCATCCACAGGATCTCCTTACAACCTTCAGTGATTGCAATGTACTCTACTTCTGTGGTACTTAAGGCAATACATTTTTTGTAATCGTGATTACCATGAAACAGCTCCCCATCTAAATGTTATTAGGTACCCAGATATAGATTTCCTCGTATCTACGTCGCCAGCCATATCTGAATCTGTATATCCTTCTAATATAGGTTTATTATTACCAAAGCATAAACAATGACCGGAGGTTCCTTTGAAATACATGAGTATCCATTTGAAAGCTGCCTAATGTACCTTTTCCAGAATTTGATAGGAATGGGCTCACAACGCCAACAATATATGCAATGTCTGGTCTGGTGCATACCATAGCGTACATTAGACTACCAACCTCCGATGCATAAGGTACCTTGCTCATCTCTAATTCCTTCTCACTTGAGGGACATTGGCTTACATTAAGTTTGAAATGGCTTGCAAGTGGACAACCAACGGATTTAGCTTTGCTCATGTTGAATCTTTCAAGAACTTTTTCAACATACAATTTTTAGGAAAGCTAGATCTTTTGCTTTTGTCTGTTGCGGGTAATCGTCATGCCAAGAATCTACTTCGCAAGTCCTAAGTCCTTCATTGCAAAGGACTTTCTTAACTCCTTCTTAAACTTGTTAATATTTTGATCCACAATTAACATGTCATCAACATAAAGTAGAAGAATGATAAAATCACCATCAAAGAATTTCTTGATGAAGACGCAGTGATCAGCCGTCGTTATATTGTATTCATTTTTCTCCATGAATGAGTCAAACTTTTTGTACCACTACCTTAGTGCTTGCTTCAGACCATACAAACTCTTCTTTAGTCTGCATACCAACTTCTCTTTGCTTTTGACTTGGAAATCTTCGGGGCAGTTCCATGTAGATTTCCTCATCAAGATCACCATGTAAGATTGCAATATTTACGTCAATTTATTCAACCTCTAGATTAGGGCTAGCTGCCAAACCAAGAACAACTCAGATTGAAGACATTTTAACTACTGGTGAGAATATTTCATCAAATTCAACGCCCTTCTTCTGCTCGAATCCTTTCACAACCAGTCTTGCTTTGTAACGTGGTTGCAAGCTGCCTTCTTCACTTTTGATTCTATACACCCACTTGTTCTTGAGAGATTTTCTTCCCTGTGGTAGTTTCATCAGGTCAAATGTGTGGTTCTTACGTAGAGATTTCATTTCTTCCTGCATGGCTTTTAACCACTCAGTCTTATGCTGATCAGTGATAGCTTCATCATAATTCTCTAGTTCTCCCTCTTCAGTGAGCATCACATACTCGTTAGGAGAATATATACGACTTGGTTGTCGTACTTAAGTGGATCTCCTTGTCCGTACTTCTAGTTGGACTTGTTCAAAAACTTGTTCTGGTTCTGAAGTGCGAGCTGATGGATTAACATCATCAGTATCTGGTGTAACTCCCCCGTCATCAGGATTTATTGGTGAAGAGACTGGATCCAGATTAACTGGAATTTCATCTGACTGTGGTTTCTCAGATTTCTCAAAATCCTCGATTGTTTGATCTTCAAGAAATACCATGTCCCTGCTTCTGACAATCCTTTTGCTAATAGGATCCCAAAGTCTATAGCCAAATTCTTCATGGGCATATCCCATAAAGATACTGGACGGCTCATCTCTTGGGATGTAAACAAATGCTATGTAGCCGAATACTTTCAAGTGTTTGTAAGAAACATCTTTTCCCATCCAAACACTTTCCGGTACGTCATAGTTCAATGGAACTGATGGAGAAAGGTTGGTTAAATCGACTGTTGTCCTCATTGCCTCCCCCCAAAAGGAGTTTGGTAGTTTTGCATTTGAGAGCAAACATCTGACTCTTTCACAAATGGTTTTGTTCATCCTCTCAGCGACACCGTTGTGTTGAGGTGTCTTTGATAATGATTTTTCCAGTCTGATGCCGAAACTTCTCCAATACTCCTCGAATGGTCCACGATACTCACCACCATTATCTGCACGTACACACTTCAAACGTCCGCCAGTTTCTCTCTCCACTTTTACATGAAACTGCTTGAAAACTTCATACATTTTATCTTTAGTTTTCAAAGCAAAAGTCCATACTTTTCTAGAATGGTTATCAATAAATTCTTTTCGTCGAGACTCTTCATTTAGCATTCTCTCTTTTACCATATCCATGGTAAACTTGCCATCAAGAGTTGAGTTGCTAACTGACACAACTAGAGTATCCCAACTTTTTGGTAGAGAGCTCAGCATCAACAACGCTTGTAGCTCGTCATCTATAGCCATCTTCATAGAGTTGAGTTGATCTACAATGCCTTGGAACTCACTCATATGTTCTGATACGCTGCTTCCATCTTTATACTTCAAATTGACTAATCGTCGCATCAGATTAGCTTTATTCTGTGTGGTTGTCCTCACATACATTTTCTCCAACTTTTGCCAAAGAACGTAAGCATCGTGTTCATTAGCAAAATTTTGAAAAATTCTCTTGTCGATCCATTGTCCGATTTGAGCAGCACATTTTTGGTTCAGATTGCATAATTAAATGCATAATTAAATGCAATCAACTTTATCATATTACATGTGCTCTCCTCCATTTGAATCGTCAGTCAACAGGTTTCGCTGAACTTGGTACTTTTTTGACGATGAATAGTATCCGCCAAATAGTATCGATGAATAATACCTTCTGAATAGTACTATGTGAATAGTATTTATGAATAGTATCGTGAATAGTACCTTCGATAGTACAATACAGTATATACGAATAGTTTGTATATGTGAACAATACTCTCACTAAAAATAACCAAAAAAGTTTTGATACCACTTTGTTGGGAAAAATGGATAGTTGTAAATAAATAAATTTCACACACCTAGGATAACTTACTAAATCAAAATAACACCAAAGAGTTTTTGTGTGGAAAAACCTTCTTAAATGAAAGTAACAACCACGGAACTCGTAGGCCATTTAAAATTTCTACTATAATAAGATAGGATTACAAACTTCACCTTTAGGTAGATCTCTCATAAAAATACAGCAAATATATATATTCAATTTGTGGGTAAAACTTCACAAATTAGCTCTCTCAATTTTTCCACTCAGAAAAATCTCTTTCAAAAAACTCTTTTTGTTTTCTTTCTCTCTACCTTTGATCTATATATAGAGATTAAGGTTGAGGTCTTTTATAAAAGGAAATGAGCCTAACATTTTTGACTTTTTCTTTCTTTTTTTCTTTTTTTCTTTTCTTCTTTCGATGCCACCTTTGAATGTTGAATAATCCTCTCTTTTTTTCTTTGTTGTTGGCCCACATAGTTGGACCAACACTTTTTACACCTTTTGTTTATTATATATTCAAACTTCCCCAAAATCGTAATTACTAGTTTTTAACTTTTCTATAGAACCGTCGATGTATAAGTGAAAGAGAGATCATGAACAAGAACAAAATAGAGGATTTTCAAGAACAAGGAAGAGTTTTTATGTCGAAATAGGATCATTGGTTAGAGGGCCTCTAATCAGAAAAGGAAATTTTGCATCAGTTTATTTAGCTTTTGTGACAAAACCCATCTTATGTTTCACTAAATTTCCACTAATTTTTGTTGTGAAATGTTCACAACACTTATCTTTTGTTAGAAAATTTGGATCAAATGGTATAATCACAAATTTTCCCTCCCAAGATCATCTGTAGCAGAATATCAAATAACAGAGAAGTAGAGAATACACAACATAAGAATTATAGTGGAAACTCCAAATTGGTGAAAAACCACTTTCGTTGTCAAAAGACAACTAGAGAAAAAATTCACTATGTGAAAAATTGTTACAACCACACTCTCAATGATTTTCTCAGACACCTAAAAGACAAAAGCAATTACAAGCCCAAGAGAATTTTCCCACAAAATTCTCTCACTTAAAAACTTCTCATATAAGTTTTTCTCTATTTTTGGGATGATCAACAATGAAGAAATTAAGCCATATTTATAGCCTTCAAGTTCTCATTTCATATGCTAAAAATTTATTCATTCAACAAAATTAGGCTACCTAATTTTGCTA
Source organism: Hippophae tibetana (assembly GCA_037013495.1). Lineage (NCBI taxonomy): Eukaryota > Viridiplantae > Streptophyta > Magnoliopsida > Rosales > Elaeagnaceae > Hippophae > Hippophae tibetana. The sequence continues at coordinate 67,039,927 of CM072807.1, read as the reverse complement.
TTTTTTATTCAAACAAAGTTAGACACCTCCATCTTTGACAATATAGTAAGCCACCTTCCATGAATTTTCTTCTAAATTAGGCACCTCATATTTTGACTAACAAACCTAATATTATTTTTAATCAATCACAACAATATCTACCTTGATTAAAAATAAACATAGTTACCACTACAACACTGTCTACTCCAACAGTCATAATTCTCTATACCGAGAATTATCATACTCTACCATAAAGAGTACACACACTTATAATTAATCACCAATTCTAAGAATTTCACATCGGCTCATGTAAAAAAAACTTGCTGAAATTTATGGTGCAACTCTCACACTTGGTTTTCTCGAGAGTTCATCAACCATCGACATCCTTTTCACCACACACCTTGCATCTATACCAAGCTAATGCTCGTATCCAAACTTATGGACCCGCTACCAATAACACACCATCTTTCATGGCAATATTTAGAGACTAGTGGCATTCCATGAGGATGTACATGCTCTTTTCAAAGAGCATCACTATAGTCTTTGAAAACAGACATACTATTAGCATCACCGTCGGTATTTGAGCTTCTTGTCGAATTAGCTCCATCCTTTGGACAATTTCTTTTGAGGTGCTCAGATTGTCCACACCCCCAACACAGTATCTTCTTTTTCATGAAATTGTTTTTCTTTCGGTTGTAAACTACTAATGCTGAGTTTTCAGGCAAAACATTTCTTCCATCACTCGACCTTTTTTCTTTAGAAAACAACTTGCTAGTAACTTCTGAAAAAATTATTTTCTTCTTTCCATGAATCAAGATAGGTTTGATGTGATCATAAGAAGATGGAAGAGACCAAATGAGCCTTAAAGTTATATCTTCATCATCAAGTTTAACTCCAATGGTTTCCAGTTCAGAGACAATACCATTGAGAACACTGAGATGGTCGGACATAATAGTTCCTTCATTCATACGCAAAGTATGAAACTGCTCTTTCAGATACACCCGATTTGAAACGCCTTTTGCCTAATACAATTCTTCAAGCTTTTCCCAGAGTTCTTTGGCCATAGATGCACATTTGCAAGAATATTTTTGGCCAAACAAAGCCGAATTGCACTTGCAGCTCTTAGATCAAGATCTTCCCAATCTTCATCACTTATATTGGTTTTATTGGACTCAATACTAGTAACAGGGACAGGTTTCCCCTTTAACGCCTTGTGTAACCCGTATTGGATCAACAAATCTTTGACTTGTACTTACCACAAGCCAAAATTGATTCTCCCATCAAATTTCTCAATGTCATTCTTGACTCCTGACATTTCTCGTTCTTTCTTTGAAATTGGCTCTGATACCAGTTGTTAGGAAATTTGGATCAAATGGTATAATCATAAATTTCTCCTCCCAAGATACTCCTTAGCAGAATATCAAATAACAGAGAAGTAGAGAATACACAACACAACAATTATAGTGAAAACTCCAAATTGGAGAAAAACCACTTTCGTTGTCAAAAGACAACCAGAGAAAAAATGCACTATGTGGAAAATTGTTACAACCATACTCTCAATGATTTTCTCACCCACCCAAAAGACAAGAGTAATTACAAGCCCAAGAGAATTTTCACACAAAATTCTCTCACTCAAAAGCTTCTTATATAAGTTTTTCTCTATTTTTGGGATGATCAATAATGAAGAAATGAAGTCATATTTATAACCTTCAAGTTCTCATTTCATATGTCAAACATTCTTCATTTAATAAAATTAGGTTACCTAATTTTTCTATTTTTTATTCAAACAAAATTAGACACCTACATTTTTGACAATATTGTAAACCATCTTCCATGAATTTTCTTCTAAATTAATCACCTCTTATTTTAACTAACAAATCTAATATTATTTTTAATTCACAGAGCTTTTGAACCAAAAATTACTTATGAAGCATTTTAAAGATTGCCCTTTTATTATGAAATACTATGGTTATGATCTCACAGTGGATCATGATTAATGACAATGGAAATAAAACTATCTTCAATTTATTTATGGAGTTTGCTATTGGAGGATCATTAGGAGATTTGATCAAAAGATTAAATGGTGTTGGGCTACTTGAAGAACACGTAAAGTTATTTACAGACTCTAGTCTCAGAGGTTTGAAGTACATTCATGAAAAGGGCTTTGTTCATTGTGATATTAAAGCAGAGAACATACTACTTGTGGCTAATGAGAATAGTTTTGTAGCCAAAATTGGATATTTAGGTTTCACAAAGCCATTTGAAAAGACTAATTACAAGGTATCAATCATAAGAGGAGCTTGAAATTATTTTTCTCCTGAACTGTAGTTGATGGGATTCAATGACCTTCTTCTGATATTTGGGCTCTTGGTTGTACTGTTCTAGACATGTTAGCAGGGAATATGAATTTGAAATGTAGTGGTACCACCAATGGGGATTTTGTTAATAAATTGCCTAATATTATTCGAAGTTTTGTAACTGAAGAGGCTAAGGACTTTTTGATCAAGTGTTTGTGAGAACCCAAATGAGAGATTTAAAGCCAATATGCTTTTGGATAACCTTTTGTTGATCTGGTACTTGGAATAGAGATGGAAATCATTATGATTCCCAAAAGTACTTATCTGAAAAGCTAATTGTTGATTTTGATCAAGAATAACTTGGTGCATGTGATCAGCTTCTTCCCCAGATGATTGTGGCAGCTTTATTCCCCTTGGTGAAGAGTTAGAGATAATAGATCAAGAGGATGATGATTAATCTTCTGATGAGGATTTTATTTTTCCACATTTACTTTGTTTTTGTAGTTAGTGGTTTGAAATTTGTTTAGAACACTTGAGATTATTCCACTATTTTATTTGTAATTGGTATTTGTGTAACTAGCAATACTATATTAATTGAGGCAAATAGTAAATATTTACATATTAAGTTTTAATTAATTTTAGATTTACTTGCAAAAAAACATATATTATATTGATAATGGTGGAACATCAACCATCTATTTTTAAAGGAGAAAACCACACCATAGGCTTGATTACTTAATTTCAAGAAATAAATAAAAACAGGATCGGCCCACGCAATGATAAGACCCAGGCAAGATTCACTATAAAGTAATTATATATTACCTTAAAAACTTTATTGAAATTTTAATTTTAAATATATTATATTTATTAACTTAAAATATAAATATTAAAAATTGAATAAAAAAATACACGCAAACATTTGTACTGATTTATTTAAGATTATTTTAAAAATTACTTTATTTATAAAATATTTTGAGAATAAATAATTTTTGATACTTTTTATTAATTACGTTAAAGTTAATCTTCAAAATTAATAAATTTAAGATTATTTATAAAATTTATTTTATAAACACCATATAATAGTTTTTCCACAATTTAAATAGCTAAAACAATTTTAAAAACTTAATATGAATTATGAAATTTCTGAAAATACTTTTAGAATTTGAACTCATTAGATCTTAAATTATTTTTGTTACAACTTGAATGCTATAGAAAATAGTAAACCAATACATCTTCAATGAAATAATACAATCAAAATTATAATCATATAATCATACAAATTTTAAAGTAATTTGACTAATATTTCTAATTAAAAAAAATACAAGAACCCAGTTTATTGTGTTAACACGTTCTCAAATATCAAATATGATTTATTTATCGAAACTTGTATTAGATTTTAAGAAACACTGTTTATCAATAAATAAGTATTTGAACCCAGTCTATCATTGTTATGCAATTCTTTGCTGGCAGACATTGAGAGGAGTTGCAGCGTAAAGATATGCTTTGAGAGGAAAAACAAATTCCATGAATAGATTTATTATTAATTAGTTCATATTTCGGATAATAATTTTTATTATTATATTAATAAAGATGTATAAAATCTTTAATATTAATTGTATATTTATATAATTATTTTTAGATAAAATTGTTATATAAACCTTGAAATCTCATTATATAGTTTGTACTGGAAAAATTACTTTTCAAATTCTTACTTCTTATTTTCTTTTACTTTTCATTTCTTTAATTAAAAATAATTATAATTGAGGAGAAAGATATTTATTGATAAGAAAAAGATAATGAAAAAGATATACTGATTACGGATTAGTGAGATATGAGTCAGTGTAAAAATGCAGTTGAAAAGATAATGCTTAATAGTTAACAGTAAGAAACTAGATAAGTAAACTTTTCACCAGTAAGTTCATGCCACATGTAAAAAGAAACTAAAGTTTTGAGGAGAGAGAATTTTCTATAACTTTATTTAATATGAATTAGATGAATATAATTCAAATTAATTAAAAAAATAATATTATTGAAAATATAATATTGAAAGAAATTAAATCATATATTAAAACAAAAAATTAAAAACACTAAAAATTTAATGAGATTCGATATAAACGTTACTTATGTCTTCAAGCGTCGTTGATGACTTCTACTATCTTCAAATTAGATTAATTTTAAAATTATAATTAATTGAATAAAATTAAACTAATCAATTTTTCTTAAAAAAGATATGTAGCTATACAAATTTTAAGATGTTTTCAAAGTATATAACGAAGCTTTATTTATAGCACAAAATATAATAGATATTATGGTTCATAATACATGTGTGATTTTTTTCAAATTACTCACTAAGAAATTATACAACAAGTTTTTTATCTTTCATAGATCATTCTTATGTATACACCAACCAATTCAAAATTCCTTCATCTTTTATCTTATTATTTAAACTTCTCATTTCACTTCTTGAACTAAAAAAATAATTTTTCTCTCTATAAATCTCTATAATCTCTCATCTAAAAGTAGAGTCTTCATCTCCTTTAAGTTTTTAAAACTACCCATCAATTTCAAAAAGTATTTTTATCTCATGGAATTGATTTTAGATGAAGAAGAAGATCTAAAAGTATTCTTCTCTTATAGTATAGGTTAAAACTATTATGTTAATAATTTATGGTAAGATTTATATAAATAAAATGAATATTAATTTTTATTTTCTTGTTTTTATAAACTTTATGAATTTTCCCACACTAGGTTTAAGTACTTTTGTTCAAAGTATTTTACAATTTGGGTATACTTTTGTTAATCTATTACCTAAAATATGGTATTTAATATGTAAAATTGATCTTATTTTTTCTCTATATGTACTTGGTACATTTTCGGTCTTTCTTCTTGAATTGCAATGAATGAAACTTGAGATTTTTGGTAATGTTCTCAAAATTTTAAAATGGAAATAGGTTTTTTTAAATCGACATTTCTAAAAAATTTATGAGGTAGAGAAATTGATCTCTAAAAATAAGACAATTATCAAGCATTTAGCGAGACTTTTTAGACTTGTTTTAACTAGTTACCTGATTAAGTTTTGGAGTTAGGAGTAGAATATTTAACTATTTCTTCTCATAATAATTTCTCTTTATATGTTTATATATGAATCAGTTTTTCTTTTAGTTAGATGAAATTTGTATAATCTAGTTGAAATCTTTATTTTTTATGTTGTTTTATCTCAATAAATAATTGTTAGTTTTTATAATGTCTTTTTTGATTACTATATTATGGTTTTAAGAGGGAAATAAAAATAAATCTCAAGGTGGAAAAATCATGATAATATTTGTGTAAAGAAAAGGACTAAGAACATATATATATATATATGAATACTTATTTTTTAAAAATTAAATTGAAATTTATTTTTATTTATATTATATAGAATATATATATTTTAAAAAATTAATAACAATCAAGCATACATAATATTGGTTAAAGATATAATTTTTCTTACTTAAAAATGATTTATTTTTTTCAAGTTACTAACAACAAAGTCAGAAAATACTAAGTTGTTAAAAAAAAATGATAAAATGATTCTACATCAAACTTAGTGCTTCTAGCAAAGATAATTTTTTTCCTTCCTTATTAAGGAGGTAATTAAATATTTATTCATCTTAACTACTTAATGTATACTCATCATTACTAACATAATTTATATTTCAACATGATGCATGCTACAATTTACATAGTAACATGTAATTTATTTTCCGTTAACATATAAATATTTTCACTATATATTTTTCTACTAAAAATAGTTATAAAAATAATTGTAAAAAAAATTATTTGAAAAATGTAAAGAATAATAAGAGTTTAAAAAAACATTTATCACAACCCTTATCATTACATATCGCTCTCATGTACAAAAAAAAAATCCAACTATTAATATTCTGTGTTCTAAACATGTATAAATAATATATATAATCTTTATCATGCTTACTTTTTCTAGCATGTTAAATTAAAAACCTCCAATAATAATATATTATACCAAAGACTAATATTCATGTAATATATATATAAAGTTGACTTTAAAATTAAATATGAAAAAAAATTAACTTTAAAGCAATATGTTGTAACAGTTGAAAAGAAAAAGAATAAGAAGAAGCATCATAGGTTAAGGAAATTTAGATAGTCATAAAATAGTTATGAAAATTAAAAGAGCTCCTCTAAATATTTTTAAAAAAAATTGAGAGAAAAAACTAAATCTTTTAGTTTGTTAAGAATTTATAAAGTCTTATTTTATAAGCATAAATATTTTTTATTTTAAGGAAAAAATAAATTATTTTATCCCTTAGTTATGAAATTAAAAGTTTATGGTAATAAAACATAGAAAGAAAGAATTTTTTTTTATAAAGTCATAGAAAAAAAGGAAGAATGGCAAAAAGGCACCAGTTCATTATTTACATAGTAAATGAATTTAATTTTATTAAGATATATTACAGTTTTTCTCATCTTTAATGTGACTAATTATACATTAAAAATTTAATAGAGATGAGGAATTTTAATGAAACTAATAATCTTATACTGCTCTTTTAATTTTTTTTGTTACAATTGCTTATTAATTATCACAATTTTAAACAAAATATAACCATTTAAGTATTTTCAAACCTAGTTATTAATTCTTAAGTTTCAAAGCTTAATCAATTATTTTATGGCATGTAAAAGTTTAAGAAGTTGAAGTAGTCAAAATAAAAAAAATTGAAGATATAAAAGTCACTTCCTTTAATGAAGTGAAATGTCATATATCTTATAAATTTATACCTTTTTTAATTTTATAAAAAAAATTGAAAATTGATGATTAAATAATTCTTAAAACTGAAATAATTAATTTAATTAAAAATATTAAAATGTATGATATATTAAATATATATATATATATATATATATATATATATATATATATATATAATTGGATTAAGTTATATGAGTGAATGCATTAATATTTATAGTAATTTTAATATGATGGTTTGATTGGATTGGATAAAGAATTTCAAAATTCGTAAATAGATTTGATTATGGATTAGTAATTTTGAATCCAAGTAAATCTGATCTGATAAATATATATTTTTGTATACTTTTTATGACATTTTTATTAAATAATTTTACTATTAATTATTACACTATAACACATAATAAAATAATTAAATTATATAAGTTTTTGCTTCTCTCACAACATTTATTACATTTCATTTTTAACTACTCATATTTCTATCTCGTAGCCACCATGTTTTTATATTCTTTGACTGTTTATTTACATTTGTTATATAATACATATTAATTTCTCAAATTCAAACAAACAGGAATATATTGATTAAATAAATGTATGAATTTTTAATTGTAGATTTATAATTTTCATAATTTTTTATTTTAAAAAAATTATGTGGTCATGAAAAATATCATTTAAAAGATTGTAAGAATTGATTCAAACTAATCCACATATACAATAGATCAGATACAAGAAAATTTTGGTAAAAATTGTAAATGAGATCGTATAGATACGAGAAAAATTAAGAAAATGGGAGAAAGTACAGCTCAATACAAAGCAAACTTTTAGATTAAATATGGAAAAAAATTAATTTTAAAACAACATGGTGTAATAGTTAGGAGAAAAAGTGTAAGAAGAGGCATCGCATATTCAGAACATTTAGATAATCCTTAAACAGTTATAAAAATTGAAAAGGCACCTCTAAATATTTTAAATATATTTTGAGAAAAAAAAAACAAATAATTTAACTTGTTAATAATTTATAAAGTCATATTTTGTCATCATACATAAATATTTTTTCTTTTAAAGAATAAACTATTTTGTACTCAATTATAAAATTAAAATTTATAGTAAAAAACAAATAAATAAAGAAAATAAATTTATAAAGTCATAAAATAAAAGGAAAAAAGAAAAAAAAAGGTATCAATTCATTATTTGCATGGTAGATGAATCTAATTTTATTAAGATATATTACATTTTTTTCCATCTTCAATCTAAATAATTAATATATTATTATATCATAAATTTAAGAGGTTTAATGAATTTTAACGAAGCTAAGAAGTTTATACTTCTCTTTTAAATATTTTTCTTGTTACAATTGTTCACTAATTATCATATTTTGAATACTAAATCTAGTTGTTAATTCTCAAAATTTTAAAAATTAACCAATTATTTTATGCTATGTTAAAATTTAAGAGATTAAAATGATTAAAATTAAAAAAAATAAAAATTGAAAATTAAGTTGAAATGTATTAATACTTATGGTGGAGACATGTTACTTTTGGATTATAATTATCATTTACATATAAAAACATAAAATCCTTCATTTATAATATTTATAAGATTTATATCTTTTTTTAATTTTATAAAAAATATATATATAAAAAAAGAATGATTAAAAAATTCTATAATTGAAATATTTTAAAATTTTAATTTTTAACATGTAATTAAATCAATATGTTTGTTATTTATTATTTTAAAAATAATTAATTTTAATTAAAAATATTAAAGTTTTAAAGAATGGTAAATGTATGATATATTAATTTAATAAATAGATATATAATTAGATTATATTATAAGAGTGAATATATATACTAATACTTATAATGAATCCCGCCCAACAAAATATAACATGTTATTTTTAAGTTACGACTCGTTTATAATAATTGCTCACTAATACTTCAAAAATTCTTGTAATCTTCTTCTCAGACCTTGTATAAAAGGTAAAGTTCTCTTGATGCCTTTGACACTTGAGATAGTATCTTCAGCTTGAGAATAATTACACCTCAAAACAAATTGATAACCATGACGTACAACAAGCTTCAAGGCATGTGGAAGTGCCGAACATACGAACATAGATCAATGTTGAGTTTGCACGAACTCGATAACATGTTTCCGAAATAAAAGTACAATTGATCGTCTCTAACAAAAACTCAACCAAAATTAAAACAAAATGAGCCATGCACCATCACAGAAAGGAGCTATGTGCAATCTGAAGCTGAGCAAATGTAGATGGATCCCAAATAGGAGCGTAATGAACATGTATACATGAGAGGCTTTAAATAAATAAAGGTCTTCAAACATCGAACAGATCATTGCCGAGGATTATATTCAACATATATTTATTTGCTGGGAATTTCGTTGAAAGCTTCGCAATTCAATTCGGTTTATTCTAAAAGCACTTCGGCAAATATTTATAGTAAAACTTTTGTAAAATCTGAAATTTTATAACGTAAACTAAACTTTCATTTTGAATACAGTGGGTTAAACTTAGAAAAAAAGAAGTTACTAGATCTAAATACTCAGAATACAATAACTAGCTAGTGAAATTATAAGGTATTTGTCTCTTTAATCAATTGTTCGTATATATTGGTTTAAAATCGTAACTTGAAAAACGTGAGAGAGGTATCACCGTCAAACTACTGGTTAAACTAAATGAAAAAATCATTACCAAAACAAACAAATAACACTCTAACAATTTATAATCGTAAAAATAACATCTATTATATTCATCTCATATATTTTCATTTTAAAAAAAAATTATACATCATTTCGCTTTAAATAACGTCTAATTAAACGCCGTTTAAATTAAATTAATGTCATTTAGACCCGATCAATATTAAACGACGTTTAATTGAAATCCGTTCGAGTGTTTTTTTTATTGTTATAAGTTATATGGATGTTATTTATTTATTTGTTTATTTTTAATTTCCCAAATTCATTTTCATTGCTAAGTACTTGAATAACTAACTTGCAGTGTGTTCTTTTATTTGAAAAAAAAAAAGAGCATTTCTCTTGTTGTTTTTACATCAGTTAATGTACTCTGAGGACTATAAAGAAATAGAAAAATAGAACGAAGAGAACATCACAAACAGAATGATCTGAAGTATTCTCGTAAGAAATTTAAGTACATTTTGGAGAAGTCTAAAATAGATTTTGAGAAGAAAATAGGATTATCCTTTTTTACCATTTCCAAAATACATTGGAACCACACTTGTATTTGTCCTTACCTTCACATTCCAACTGCAAATCATCTGAGATAAATGGCACTTTCTGCATTCACCATAACACAGAAAAACAAAAATAAGAAACATAAAATTTTCAATCTAAATCCATCAACTCAAAAAATAATAAATAAAATAAATAAATAATCCAGCAAAGCTAAGAAGCAATATAAGGTACCTTTTGCTTGGCAAGATCTTGGCAGCCAGTGAAATTTTCAGGGAATTTGCAGGTGCCAAATTGAACAGTGTATGCTCTTGCAAAGTTGGCACCACTAGTAGCCAACCTCTTTTTGTCATTCAATTCCTATTCCCCAAATACATCATAAAATTTATATTTATACTATCCTTTGTACTTATCATGATTCTTCTAAGCATATATAATCCATTTTTTCTTTCTTAAGAGGTTTAACTATACAATTTATTCCTATACTTTATCAGATCCTTGACTTTATTTTTTGGTACTATTACGTGTAGTACTCTATCTTTTTTAAATTTAACAAAGTTAGTCTAAATTTGAAAACTAAGACTCAAATTGCATTGTAGAAACTAGAATTAATGTTTTAAAATACCTTTTTTTACCTTGTTTATTCCATGAACTTTTAAATTTTGATGCATTTAGTTCATTATATCATTAAAAGTAAATTAATTAAGCTACCTTGTTGGCTTTGCTCTTCTCTAGGTATTCCTCAATGACTCCAGCATTAGCCGAAGAAATGGAGGCAGCAGCAGCAGCAGAAGTGAAAATAGTGGCAGCAAGGAAGGCCAATGAAGCTCTTCTTCCCTCAATAGCTCTTGATTCTTTTACCTGTTGGGCTTTGATCACAGGCAATTTCTGAGCATTACCCATAACTGGTGTTGTAAAATAAGGCACTGAGTTGGCCTTAGTACTAAGTTCAGTGCCTGAAATGGCATAGTTACAAGCTAAAACACTAGAATTCATGGCTGCCATTTCTATTGGCGTAATCACAAAGTAGCTAGAGACAAAGCAAATACCAGAGTGATAGATTTTTTTATTTATTTTTATTTAAAAAAATATATTTAGTGGATTTTAAGAGATTATTATGGATTTATATTTGATAAAGAGTGATGTGAATATAGATATCAGTTGTAATAGAAGATTGTGGTAGGAGTGTGGATAAGGTGAGATTGCCTCACTCTTATTGGCAGACTTTTTATTGTTTTGGTCCTTCCAGCTTTCCAATTCGTGTGGTTGGCTTGCGTTTTGGACCCACTTTTGGAATCATAATTTGTGATAGCTTAGTATCATTTGAAGTTACTACTGTGCTGCGTATTAGGTAAAATTATTAGGATCCAACTATTTCAATTTACATAATGCACCATATTGTTCGAAAAAATGCAATGTAAAATTTTAGTAATAAATTATCCTTATTGACACTTAAATAAAAATTACCATTGCTATCTCCATCTTTTCATTTTTAGACAAATTTCTTATTTTTATGTTTTTGAGTCATATTTTTTTTTTAATAAATATTTTTTAAGTAATTTAATTTTATAGTTAAAATGAAAGCTACTGACATTTCTTATTTTAGTTCAAGAACACCGTGTCCTTTCAACAAGTTCAGACAATTCCGCTAAATACATCTTCTTGGGTTTTTTTTTTAATTGATTTATTGAACCACGAATTTTGCTCTAGAAAATAAAGGAAAAAATGTTTTAAAAATAATTTTTTTACTTATTCCTTCTTCTTCTTTTTTCGCTTATATTTCCAAAATTAAGAGAAATATATTTAACAATAAACGTTGTTTTTCTTGTGCAATCTATGTAGGTTATTTTGATTGCTCATCACTTTTAGAGTATTATTTGTAAAGAACGTGTGAGATAATAATAAAGTTAATTTTTTGTTAAATAAAATTAAATAACATATATAATACACACATATTTTGTACTTTTTGATATATATATATATATATATATATATATATATATATATATATATATATATATATATATATATATATTTAATAAATTAATTTTTAATTAAAAATTGCTCAATTTTTTAAGAAATTATTTCGATTAAACTTAATACAATTTTCATTATCTAATATATTAGTTTGTGTATTATACAATGAAAATTTAGTTTGATTTTTATTGAAAATTTTGTTAAAATATAAAAAAAAAATCACTTAAAAATTTGAGTAGCATTTTTAATAAATATTTTTTTACGTTTATATCTATTAAAAAATATAAATAAATATTCAAAATATAGATTATTCTATTATATTTAACAAAAAAAATTTGATGAAAAATTTATACTCTTTTTAAAAAAAACTTTCATTTAAATTTTCTTACAAAGGGAATTAAATATTCTTTTCACAAATAAAAAGATTTAAAAACACCTGATGTACAAAACAACACCTTTATCCTAAGCAAAGAACTATCTTGACACTCCGCCCTTCCTTCTTTGTAAATACAATGACTGTGATTCGAATTTAGTTGTATAAGAATCTAAATAAAATCTTTGAAACATTGCAGTGGTTCATTCTCCTCCGATTATCAACTTTTAAGTACCATGCTTGTAAATAAATGGTAGTAACCATTGTTGAATGCTTGAAAATACTCTCAAGAGATAGAATAATATCATGCATACTTGAGAATTTAATCCACACGTTATACAATTAGTAATTTTTCAGTCACTCACTATAAAATTCTCGATGTATAAAACAGCTCAGGTAAAAAAAATGGTTCATATACTTTTGAATACAGCCAAGGTAATTCCAATCTTATTCTATATTCACCCAAGAAATTAGACTGAAAATTATTTTTAACAGATGTTTGTTTATTCTCAACAATGCCGTCCTTCAAAAACCCATATGCTCAGGCTGTCTACGAGTATAAGTCTCTGGAATAAATCGAAGTTTCATGTTTGACTAACCAAATAGTTAAAATGGGGTAATCACAGGACTCAAAACGCTAGACAAATATTCCAAAAAGACAGTATTAACAAGGAATGATACCATAATGAAATCCGTTACCAGTACACTAAGTGGAAGTAAATTCAAAACTATGAGGTTTGTGTCTCAGACTGCTGTCTAGTGTATTTTTTATCCTTTGTTTCTCTTCATTTATAATTTCTTCAAAATTGCTTAATTACATCCAATCTGAACAGCAGAGGCTTGAATTACTTATGTTATCCAAACTGTTAATGTTTACCCAAAACAATATTAGCTAGGCCCAAAAACACATTAAATCCTTTCCCTTATTCTTCTATATATATATATATATGTTTGTTCGTGCGAGAAATGATATTTGATATTGTAATTCATTTATATTTTATTTGTACTACATTTGTATTATTTCACTTGTATTATACTTCTATTATTTCACTTGTATTACACTTATACTATTTCACTTGTACTACACTTACTATTTCACTTGTACGATACTTGTACTACACTTATATTACACTTATTACACCCCTATAAATAGGGTTCTCTATGTACATTCTAAATCATACCAATACAACATTAAATCATTCTTTCTTCTTATCTCTTTATACTCTCACATGATATCAGAGTCTCTCATATACTTTTAGAATTTTTATCAAAATTTCACCTCTCTTCATCACAACCAATCCGGCTCACCCCAACCCGGTTCACCTCAATTTGGCTCACTCCAACCCGGCTCATCTCAACCCGGTTCCAGGCTTGTTTTTAACTCCTCTTTTCATTTTTAAGAATATCTCTTTTATACTATTTCTATATATTTGCTTTATATTTCCTCCATTATTTTCGTTAAAATGGACCGAAATGATGTCCCAAAACCAATCTCTACCACCCTTGATGATACTAACTACCTAGTCTGGGCACAAGCAATGAATTTTTTTTTGAAAGGACACAAGCTATAGTGTTTTATAACTGGTGATATCTCTATACCCATCCAAGAAACCATTGAAAACAACTCCTTATTTGCTGACCGCCTCGAAGACTGGGAAAGTAAACATCATCAAATTATTATCTGGTTCCGTAACACCACCTTACCCTCCATCCATGGTGAATTTGGGCGTTTTGACACTGCCAAAGAAGTTTGGGAATTTCTTGAGGCTCGCTTCACGACAACAGATTTGGCCAACCAATATCAACTTCTAACAACTCTTCATACCAAACGTCAAAGGGCTGATCAAGCCATTAACCAATTTCTCTCTAAAATGCATACTATTTGGGATCAACTCGCTCTCTCTAAACCAACTTGGACGAACAAGATTGATGTTGAGATGTTTGCAACTTACCGTAATCACCAGCGTCTTGTTATTTTTCTCATAGATCTCCATGATCGATTTGAACCTGTTCGGGCTTCCTTACTCCATCGGAGTCCTTTTCCATCCTTAGATATTGCTGTGACCGAGCTTCACTCTGAAGAAACTCGGATGGGGGTTTTCAAAGTTCATCATATAGATTCTGTTCTTGCCACCCCCTCTTATCACCCTAAAGAAGGTTCTAAAGAGGGCTTCAAACATCAAGGCTACACCTACTTTCACAACCTCAATCATGAGCTTCTTACATGTCCCATTTGGGTATGTATATATTGTCACAAGAAGAGTTGAGGACACTTTCACAGAGATTGCTTTCGGAATCCCTCTCAGCATTCCTCACATAATCCCTCTCAGCATGCTTCAGGTAAAAATAGTAACTCATATATCACTACTGTTGTTTCTCAGGATAATCATGAAAAATTTACATTCTCCACTCAAGAACTTAAAGGTCTTCTTAAACATGTTCTCTCACAATCTAGTAATCCTTCTCCTACTGCCTTGTCTCTCACATCAGGTAAATCTTTATGGTATTTTAATTCTTCTTGTCGTAACCATATGACTCATGATACTCACATCTTCTCTCCCACATAATCTTTCATCTCTAAACCTTTAATTCAAACTGCCAATGGTTCACATATGCATGTTAATGTTGTAGGAAAAGTTTCCACATCTTCTTTATCATTTTCTGACACCTTTCATATTCCCAACCTTACTCTAAATCTTATCTCTGTTGGTCAATTATGTGAACTTGGTCTTACTATTACTTTTTCCTCTTCTGGTTGTCATGTGTAGGATCCACAGACAGGATAGATCCTTGGAATATGTCGTAAGGTTGGACGATTATTTGAACTTATCAACCTTCATCTACCCAATTCTCCTTATATTTATGTTACTGCTTCTACTACTCCTATCAACCTATGGCATGCTCGTCTAGGCCATACGTCTATAGGACGTCTTCCTCCCTTAGCATCTTCTAGTAAATTAGGATATATTTCTATTTCTGATAATGTAAATTGTTTGCCTTGTCAATTGGGAAAACAACCTTATTTATGTTTTTATAAAAGTGATTCTACTTCTATCTCCCCTTTTGACTTAATTCATTCTGATGTTTGGGGTCCATCCCCACATCCTACTATAAGTGATGTGTTTAATTTGTCATTTTTATTGATGATTATTCAAGATTTGCATGGATTTTTCTCATGAAACATATATCTGAATTACCTAAAATTTATTATGATTTTTCCCAAATAGTTAAAACCTAATTTTCTTAAAATATCAAAGTACTTAGAGCTGATAATGCTATGGAATATAAAGAAACAAATTTTTTAAAATTTCTTCGACAAAATGGGACTCTTTCTCAATATTCTTGTCCTGGAACATCTCAACAAAATGAAAGAGCTGAGCGAAAACACAGACATATTCTTAATACTGTTCGCACTCTCCTCATTTCTAGTTCTTGTCATGAACGCTTTTGGGGTAAAGCAGCGCTTACGGCTATTTATACCATCAATCGTGTTCACATGCCTATTATTCACAATCAATCCTCTTATGAGCGTCTCTATAGTACTTCTCTATCTTATGAACTACTTAAAGTGTTTGGTTGTGCCTGTTTTGTTCTTCTTCACCATCATGAACACAATAAATTGGAACCTCGTGCTCGTCTTTGTTATTTCTTAGGGTATGGAATAGAAAACAAAGGCTATCGTTATTGGGACCCTATCTCTAAATGATCGTGCATCTCTCGTCATGTCATTTTTTGAGAACATAAAATGTTTTCCTCTATTTCCTCATTTCATGTCTCATCTCCTACCTCACTCTCATTTTTTAATGACCTAACTATTGATTTATTTCTTACTGACATTGCTCCATTACCTTCACTATCATCTACTACGGATTCTCCTTATGTGTCTGCTCCTTCTGTTGATCCTACTATAACAACATATTTTGAAGACCAACTACCTGATTGTCCAGAGTCATCACTTTGTCGTTCTACTCGTGTAAGTAGTCTTCCTTTTCATCTTCGTGATTACCAATGTTTCTCTACTATTTTGTCTCATCATGAACCCCAAAACTATAGAGAAGCTAGTTCTAACCCTCATTGGTAGTAAGCTATGACAGATCAATTACAGGCATTAACAAAGCACATACATGGGATCTTGTTGATCTTCCATCTAATAAATCTCTGATTGGTTGTAAGTGGATTTTCAAAATCAAAACTCATTCAGATGGGTCTGTGGAATGATATAAAGCTCATCTAGTTGCAAAGGGTTTTACATAGGAATATGGAATCGACTATGAAGAAACGTTTGCACCTGTAGCTCGCCTCACCTATGTTCGAAGTATCATTGCTATTGCTGCTGCCCGAAACTAGAACATGTTTCAAATGGATGTCAAAAATGCTTTTCTCAATAGAGACATAACTGAGGAAGTTTATATGAAACCTTTTTCTTGGATACACTCATTCACCTCATCAAGTATGCAGACTTCGTCGTGCTCTCTATGGCCTCAAACAAGCTCATCGGGCTTGGTTTGCCAAATTCAGCTCTACACTTACTAACTTTGGCTTCACTTCCAATTCTTATGACTCCGGTCTCTTTATTTGGAAGACTCCCACTGGTGTAACACTTCTACTTCTTTATGTAGATGATATGATCATAAGAGAGAATGATTCTAATGAAATTATTGATCTTAAGTAGTTTTTGAGCCATCAATTTGAAATGAAAGACCTTGGTCGTCTCCAGTACTTCTTGGGCCTAGAAATCTCATCTAATTCTCAAGGATATTATCTCTCTCAAGCAAAGTACTCTTTTGATATTCTCAATCGGGTTGGCCTTACTGATTGCAAAACTACATCAACACCTTTAGAAACCAATGTCAAACTTACTCCATTAGATGGTACTATTCTCTAAGATGCCACATTATACAGACAACTAGTAGACAGTCTTGTTTATCTCACAATCACTCATCCTGACATTGCCTATGTTTTTCATCTGGTTAGTCAATTCATGTATGTTCCATGGTCTACCCATTATACTGTAGTTCTTTTCATTCTCCACTACATCAACGACACCATGTTTCACGGTCTCCATTTCTCCAAAAAGTCTAATCTTCTTCTTTCTACCTACTCTGATGTTGATTGGGCAGGTGACCCAACTGATCGTCGCTCTACCACTGGATATTGTTTCTTTCTTAGAAACTCTCTCATATCTTGGCGAAGTAAGAAACAATCCCTCACTTCTCGATCCAGCACTGAAGCTGAATATCGTGCTCTTGCTAACACCACTCAAGAACTTCTTTGGCTCCGTTGGCTACTTACTGATATGGGTGTTCTCCAATCAATTGCAACTATTCTATATTGTGACAATCATAGTGCTATTCAGATTACTCACAATAATGTTATTCATGAACGAACAAAACATATCGAGATTGATTGTCATTTTGTTCGTCAACATGTTCTTCAAGACACTGTTTGTCTCAAATTAATATCCTCCACAGATCAAATAAATGACATCTTCACCAAATCTCATCTACCAGGTAGATTTCAAGAGTTAGTTTCCAAACTCAAATTGATTGTTTCTCTTCCTCCTTGAGTTTGAGGGGGGATGTTAAGTTATATTTGATATTGTAATTCACTTATACACTTATACTATTTCATTTGTACTACACTTGTTACAACCTTATAAATAAGGTTCTCTATGTACATTCTAGATCACATCAATACAACATTAAATTATTCTTTGTTCTTATCTCTCTATACTCTCACAGCTACGAACAAAGACAAATAAGAAATCAAAGCAAAATTACCATTCATCCTTACCCATCCTTGGCCACATTCCGGAGATAAAAAATCTCTTGAATTAATATTAAGCCCACTTTTTTCATTATTCTATACATTCATTCATCCCTCGGCCCAAAGGGAAGCAATCAGACAAAGTATTTTTCGGTAACAGTAATTATCATCTTTGTTATTATTTATAGGATAATATTTTATTAAATAATAATTTTGTTAATTTATCTTACTATGTATTACCAGTAAATTAAAGGGAGTTATTTTGTGGGTATATTTTAGATTTTTGTATATTTTGTGAAGCTATTGGTGTTTGTATCTCCATTTTATTATTATTGGATCTTTCTCGGTGTGTCGTCGTCAGTAAAGTAGACTTTTCACATTAAAAAATTAAATCATTTAAATCATTGTGTGTTATTTATTTTTCTCATTGCTTATTATTTTGCTATTACCCATAATTATATATTTGTGCAACCAAAATTGGACCCGAACTTCATCCCATAAGTACTAATTTATAGCAAATTGGTATTAGAGCATTGAGTTATTCTGTTATTTATTGGAATTGATCAAGTTTTCTCTTTTGGATTTATTTTTAGCTTTTGGTTAGCTGATTGGTTTCATATTTTCTAGGTTGTGATTCTGTTTATTTAATATTTTGTTTTCTATCATGGTGGCAAAATATGAAATTGAGAAATTTAATGGTAGGAATGATTTTAATCTCTGACGAATGAAGATGCAGGCCGTATTAGTTAAAAAAAGGCTCGTTAAGACACTTGAAGGTAAGAATAAATTGTCTGAAAAATTGACTGATGAAAAAAAAGATGCATTAATGGAAAATACTCTCATTTCAATTCTGTTATCCTTGTCTGATGAGATACTACGCGAGGTTGGTGTTGAGGAATCTCCCGCTCGGTTATGGCTTAAATTTGAGAATTTGTATATGACTAAGTCTTTAAAAAATCAATTATATTTGAAGCAGCGTTTTCATACATTCAGAATGTCAAAAGGTATACCTTTGCATGATCACCTTGATGAATTTACTAAAATTATTCATGATCTAAAAAATGGTGGTGTTAAAATTAATGATGAGGATAAGGGCTTAGTTCTATTATGTTCTTTACCTCATTCATTTGAACATTTTGTTGATACCATGTTATATGGAGGAGACACTATTTCTTTGAAGGATGTCAAAACAACTTTGAATTCTAGAGAATCGAAGGAAAATGTGTCTATAAACAACAATGATAATAAGAGTGATTTATTTGTGAGAGGTAGAAATCAAGAAAAAAACATAAGTAATAATATAAGCAAGTATATATCCAAATATAGAAAACGAAAAGATAAATGCATCTATTGTCATCAAGAAGGGTACTAGAAAGTAAATTATCTGAAACTCAAAAGTAAAGGAAAATCTACCACAACGTCTTTTGTTACTAATGATGTTGTTAATGTTGCAATAGTTCTGGTTCTGATGGTGAAAATGTTATATCAATAACTATTGGTTCTCCTAGAGTTGTTTGGATTCTTGATTCGGGTTGCACTAACCATATGTGTCCCAGTAGAGATTGGTTTGTTTCTTATCAATCTATTAATGAGAGTGTTGTCTTAATAGGAAACAATGTGTCCTATAAGGTTGTTGGTATTGGTACTGTCTGAATTAAGGTGCATGATGTATTGTTAGGACTTTGAAAGATGTTCTCCCTGTTCTAGATTTGAAAAATAACTTGATATCTTTGGGTAATCTTGATTCACAAGGCTACAAGTATGTAGCTGAAGGTGGAGTTTTAAGAGTTAGTAAGGGAGCTCTCATTGTTATGAAAAGGGAAATTTTTGCATGGTTTCTATATGCTTCAAGGTAGCACTATTATTGGTAGTGTTTTAATTTCATCATCGTCAGATCAAGATTCAGATACTACTCAATTATGGAATATGTAGCTAAGGCATATGAGTAAGGCAAGGATGTCTATTCTAAGCAAACATGATTTGCTTGGTGATCATAAAAATAGGAAGCTTGATTTCCCTGAGCATTGTGTCTATGGAGAGTATCGCATAATCAAGTTCAGTATAGCCATCCATAAAATGACAGGTACTATTGATTATATTCATTTATATATTTAGGGTTCTTCTCGTGTTGTGTCTAAGGGTGGTGCCCAATATATGTTGACTTTTATTGATGACTTCTCCCATCATATTTGGGTGTATTTTTTGAAGAACAAGAATGATGCATTCTCAAAATTTGTAAAATTCAAGGCTTATATAGAAAATCAAGCATTTGAGGACTGATAATGGTTTAGAATTTTGTGAAAGTCAGTTTAATGAGTTATGTGAAAGAAATGGCATAGTGAGACATCGCACTATGTGTTATACACCACATCAAAATAGAGTAGCAGAACGTATGAATAGGACTCTCTTAGCAAGAACTCATTGTATGCTCTTTCAAACTGACTTGGATAAATATTTTTGGGCTAAAACTTGTAACCATGCCTGGTATTTGGTGAATTAGTCTCCATCAACTGCAATTAAGTTGAAGACTTCATTTGAGGTATTCTCTAGTACTCTTGCTAATTATTCTGATTTGAAAGTTATTAGTTGTCCTGCTTATGCTCATATTAATGATGGTAAACTTGAGCCTAGGGCATTGAAAATTATATTTTTGGGGTATCCTTCAGGGGTGAAAGGTTATAGAGTATGATGTGTTTAACCCAAGTCATCTAAATTTTTTATTAGTAGAGATGTTAAGTTTGATGAGTTGTCCATGTTGGAAAATAAAAAAGAGTCTATTGAAAGAGCACGTTTCAAGTGGACAGTGTTAGTGAGCAAGTAGAGCTTGAGAGTGAAGCTCCTAATCAAGTGCAAGAGTGCACTTCAAATCTATTATTGAATTTAGTAGAACAATTCATAGAGCTTTAGCTAATAAGATAGAAGCTTAAGGTAGTTATGCCAATTATAGAATACTATAACTATTAATTCTAGAAGATAATTACTCTGCAACATTACAACAACAACCATCATCACCAAATAGGTTGAAGACTCTAAAAAAGATAGTACGACCATCGATACTATTCAAAGAAATGCCTTCTACATAGACAATAAAGATAGTAAACCATCAAAACTATTAAGGGAAATATCTCCCAAGAATACATTGATCATTGAAGATGAAAAAGAACAATACATGAATTTCAATAAAGCATAATAGATGAATCTTTATAACTTAGTTAGAAAATCTACTCAGGTTCATATCGAAAATATAAAACTTTACACTACAAAAAAAGAATTCCCTATAGATAATAAATTTAATATTCTTGAAGGAATTTATCAATTTTTTTGTTCAGAAAACTTTGAATGCATGTTTAATTGATAATCTATATCCAGGAATTAATTTAAATAAGTTAAATTAGTTTTCTAAATTTTTTAAGAAATCTATGGAAATTTTCATAAGCAAGATTAGAACAAGTGACAAGCCTATATATATCAAATTTTTTAGTTCACTCATGGATTGAAATAAAGAAAGTTGTATTAATCCCTAACATTTTATCATTTTATCAAATTAAGGGTTTCTAACACTAATAAAGAACTTCCAAAACCAAGGGCGCTTCTAGAAAAGAAATTCAATACAGATTTTGTACGTTAAGAGGATAAATGTTAAGTCAAATTTATCATTACTCAAAAAATCAATAATTCTTCTAAATTCAAGATAAATTACTCAACTAGTAAAGTTATAATTACTTTGTATAGCAATATGGCCCTCACTAAAGAAAATAATGATAAAATCAATAAGTTTGAAACAAATTTTAATAGTAACAATCTAAAAATTTGTTAAGAAATAAGAAATATATTTTGTTTTTATCCTAAGAAAATCATTAAGGATCACAAATGTATTTATTGCATTAGAAATCGAACAGATGAAGATGTATCATCATTTACGTCATCAAAAGGATTGTTGACTAAAAACAACAAGGAGGAATAAAAATGTAGAACCCACATCTTAAGTTGGTAGATCATGTCAAGGAAATGAAAATCATAAATTCAAACACTAGCAAAAAGTTGGGTGAAAATTATTAAAGTAGGGGTAAACAATGATCTCTCATAATTATAAACAATGATTCATTATCCTATAAAATAAATCCTCGTTTTCATTAGGGAAACATAGTTTTAGCAATAGCAAACTCTTAACTCTAAAAATTATTTATCTAGCAACTATGTGTCCAGAAACTATGAGCGGTTAAGAGTCTCTTAACGTTCTTAGTTGGCTTTTAGAATTGTAATAATTATTAATATTATTAATAAAATGGAGTGTAATCACTCTTTTTCTATTCTCTAATAAGTTTAATTTAAACATCATACTATATACGGATGCAAGATTTCATCATTATCAAGAAGGTATTAAGACTTGAACAAGCTAAGGTATATGAGGTGTTACAAAAGATGACGAATAACAGAAGAAAAGACTGGTGGTGAACTCATTAAGTTGAGGTACAATAATTATAATTTTAAGTAAATTAAGAATCTTGAATTATTAAATATTTGTTTATAATATTTATAAAAATAATAAATAAGAAAATGAAGACAAAAAAACTAGACCCAAGTCTATATAAAAATAAACATAAGAAAATTATAAAGTTAAATCATTATTTTGATAAGAAATTTAAATGTTTACCTTTAAATAATAATTTACATGAAGTAACAACTAGTATTTTAAAATAGCTAGTCATAATTTGGTATCAAAACCAAAGAAAATAAAATATATCATTAGATGAAAAGAAACGCCATTAACTATTCAAAGGTATCCTTGATATTAAGTATAAAAGTGGAGGACTTTAGTGATATTAACTATAAAAATCAAGAGCATTAGAGCTATTTTATAAAAATCAAGGGCATATGTAAAGTATGCTAAAGGTTAGGGACATTAGTAATAATATTTCCCGCTAAGATAGCTTTACCTTGACAATTAAAAACTGACAAAAAATTTCACTTTTATATTAGTGCATATGTGCTTGTCCAAGGTCATTAATAAAACCTATGATCACATGTTTGTGTGCAACTAAGTATTAGGGTGATATTTTGTAACTGACAAATTATGTACTTCTATATTTTCCAACCCTTATGTCTCACTCGTGCATATGAATGAGAATAAGTAAATGAGTTTTATATACAATTTGTGTGCCATGATATTTGATTTATGTTTACTTTATCCTTTCTTGGTTGCCTCGATTGTTTATTGGCGATGCATGTTTTTGGTGTACACTTGTTAAATTTTTACGTGGTACCTTAATGACTGACTTATAATTACCACTTACTTTGTGTTAACTCATGTGCTAAAAATGCTAACTTACTTTCTTCTAAGTTGAGTTACACTATGAAGTTAAACCACTTAGGTGTTTAAATCTCCATTAGAAGTAATTTCAAAAATATAAGTAGCATTATTTGTATTTTATGAAAAGTAATCCTTCCTTAATTTTTAGAGATAGTTTATAATGCATGTTATTATACTAAATTAATTATTAAAATACTACTCTAAATCACTTCTAAAATACTTATTTTCAGGTGTGGAACATAGTAGGTGTTATACAAGATTGTAGCTTTTGCCAAAAAAATTATTAAAAATTAATTATATGTATATTTTTAACATTAAATAAATATTTAATTTATAATAATATATTATATCTAATTTTTATGTTCATATTTTAGTATATCGTTGTATGTTTTAATAATATTTTACAAATATGCAAACACAAGTGACATAAATAAATTGTAAGTGAAATGGTTAAATATGGATATTTTTGTTTATGTATTTAACAAACATTAATTAATTTCACATATAAAATTATAATAATATATATCATAAAAAAATATTTTTTAAATTAATATGATGTAATTCAAAAATATTTCATATATTTAAGTTTAATTTATGATATCAGAATGATAGTGTCAAACTTTATGAGCATTAAAATAAAAAAGAAACATGATAACAAACTTTAAACTAAAGATTTTAAGCTTTTTGTTGTTGAAAGTTTTCTATATTTTGTTTAACTTTAAATTTAATTTTATCTAATATTATATTATTTTATTTTAATATTTTTTTTTATAAATTTTCATTAACTACAAAATAGACTTATTTATTAGCTTCAAGAAAAACGAAGAAACAAGAGCAGACAAAAAAATATGTATATTTATTATTTTTATTTTATAATAATATGTTTTTTTAAATATATTCTCAATATTAAAATCCTAAATCATATATTATTATTTATATTTTAATATATTTTTTTTTAATTTTAATTTTTGACACTTATATATGTGTGATATTAATACTTATTAAATTATCATATTTTTATCTTTTTTATTTTTGTTAAATAATTTTCTTTATAAATTATAACTTGGTATCTATATTTATCTCTTATTATATAATAATATCTCGTCTATTATTGAAAAGAGTTAGATTTATATTATGATATATTTTTTATTTTTAATATTTAAATATAACTCTCCATTTTGTATTAAAAAAAATTAGAATTTAATCTTTTCAAATTAGCTTTCTAGTTACATCTTTACTTATTTTTAAATTATTTTATAATGGAATCACTTCTCTCAAATTTACTTATATAAAAACCGACACAACGTGACACTAGTCAAAGTGATTTAAGTGGGACTTTTAAAAACCAAAACATCCGTGGATTACCATACCAATGTCAAATATATTCTTGTTCTTTTATATATATCTATAAAACTATCATCCCAGTTCCCCCGGTTTTTTTCGCCCAATTTATGAGCCTTTTCCATAAGGCTTTCTTTTCTTTTTCAATGAAGCACTTTCCACCGTGTAATAATAATATTCATTTTCTTCTTCTTCTTCTTCTTCTTCTTCTTACTTTCTTGGTTGTTGCTAGAAATGTTATAATATTAAGGCAGTTGTAATTATAAATACAATGTTCAGTCAATTGGAAAGTCAAGGAGATAGTTGGTAGGAAATAATGTATTCAAATTAATAAATATTTTATAATTTTAAATTAAAATTAAATAGATATAAATTATAAATATAAAATTTAAATTATATAAAATAAAAATAGAGTAAATGAATGATTGAGTTTCTTGTATCACGTTATGTTTTTAATATAAATTTATATTAAGTATCTAACTTCTAAAACAATTTGTACAATAGTTTAAAAGAGTTTTATTGAATAATGGGAGGCTTTAATTGATTCACGGGTATAAAAAAACTTAACTTTATATTGAAAATATAAAAATTGATAATAATAATTTTTTCCCAATTCATTTTTCCAACTGTTTTCACTTTTTAGCATATATATATATATAGGACACCAAATGGCCATCTAGTCCAAAACGTTGGGCAGTTTTACTTACCTAATTTTCTTTTACAAGCTAAGTAAAACAACAGTTTGGGTTGCATCGATAATAAATCGACTCATTTGATTATCTCCCTCTCTATCTTTAAATACCAAGACCTCATTTGATTCAATTACTTGCCAACTACCATCCTCTCTCATCTTCTTACTTCTTCTCTCTCCTTTTTATTTGTTTTGAATTATTATCTTTATCATAATAAGTCCTTTTTTCTGATTTCATGGGGATGGAAATGAAGCAACCCATCAAATCAAAAGTCCCAAAAATAGAAAAAATGTTTGACAAAAATACCATTAATTTTAATACTAGTACATCAAGAACTTGTGATAAAAAACCCTGCTTGGGTATTTCCAAGGATGAGTATTGTTCTTTTGGAATACTAGAAATGGATGTACCCAAAGTTGACTCCGAAGAAGTCAGACTTTCTTGGTTGTGCTCTCAAATTATTGGTTACAACGTTAACTTTGACTCGCCCTTTGGAAAACGAAGGCTCACCTATGCTGATCAAACCGCCTCTGCTCAAACTCTTCTTTACATAGAGAACTTCATTATTACCAATGTTCTTCCCTTTTATGGTATGATATTTTAATCTTTTTTTTTTTTGGTTAATGGAATTAATTTTATATGTTTTATATTTATTTTAAAAATAATTTTTATATTTTATATTTAATTTTTATAATAATTTAATTTTATTGTTATAGAAAATGAGCGGTAAATGATAATTTTTTATATGTAATTTTGTTTAATTTTTTCGATTATAATTTATTAAAATTAAAACAATTTTTATTTAATATAATTTTAAAAATTAAAAACAAAATAAAATATTAATTTTATCTTTATATAATTATTTTTTAATAATAATAAAACTAAATTATTATTATAAAGAATAAATATACTATATAAATATTATTTTTATAATAATTATAAGTTATCAATCATATTTATCTCTTGTTTTTAAATGGAAACAAGAGAAAAGCTTTCCGATCCGTACGTACTTACTAATTTTTTAAAATTTGTAGTATAAATCTTTTATTTAAAATTGAAAATAAAGTATATATAATTTTAATTTTAATAAATTATTATTTAAATATGTAAAAAAGATTTTACATTTGAAATAAAAATAAATATTTTTATATTCATAAATATTACGTTACTTTTATATATTTAAATAATAATTAATTTAAAATGATATAACCAAGAAAATATACATTTTAAAAAATTAAAAACTAAAAAACCCATTTTTTAAAATATATTGCTCTTTCACCTTTATTAAATCATCTCTAAAAAGATGCACATTTTCGATTTAATCACCTTTATTAAATCAACTCTCTTTGAACTCAAGTTGGGTGTTTTTTACTTTTTGTTTTTATAAAAAAAAATCTTGCTGATGGGAAATAATTTAAAAACCTATTTTATTACTCAAAAATTATTTTTTATATTTAAAAATAAATAATTATTTGATCATTATTTTTAAGTTGTTATTATTTAAAATAATGTTTAAAAAAACTAAAAAGTGAGGATAGTTTAGATATGTTTACATTGCTTTTCATCTTTTTGACTTTTCGTAGCCGCCATCAGCTCTGAAGCTGTTTTCTTCCCCTTTTCTTTCTCTATTTGATAGATTTAGACTTTAACTTCTTTTTATCTTTTTAATAGAAGTTTTTTTATAATATTTTTACAGATATAAATTATTATTAATATAATTATCTTTAATAATAATTATTATAATATTAAAATAAAATTGATAAAATAAATAATTATATGTTTTGTTGCTGTAACAATGAAAGTAGTTGTGATATAACATCTTATATTAATGTATAAAGAATTTAAGTAAAACTCGAAAATAATCAGTTAGTACATCCTTTAAATTCAAGCTATTCGTTTTTAAAATGAAAAAATATTTTTAATAAAGATGATAGGATCAATAGTATACATATAAAAAGTGTATTAATCTTATTTTATCTTGTCAATATTTTAATGAATTCTTAACTTATCATATTAAAGTTTGAAAGTTTCAAAAATAAATATTTTTATTTTAATAATTTTAATTATATATAAAAATTATTAAATATTAATAAATTATTTGAATTATACTAGAAGAGCAAATTTAAGATTAAAAAATACTTTTTAAAAGTAATTACAAACATTATGATAACTATATTTTTTGTTTTTAATTTTTGAGAACAATTTTTAAAAACAATAATTAAACAATTCATTATTTTTTAATTAAGATTTAAAAACAGTTTTTGCAAAGTGCTTTACCACGCCCTAATGCATGAGCACCACATACTTAGCATTGTGGGCTTCTAAATACCTAGTTACTAATGGCTCTTATGTATTAGGAGATTTGATTTGGTACTAGATTACATGACCGTATAACTAGTTGTCGGTTGCGGACATTGGGTACCAGATCATTTGTCTTTTTTATCAGTGTTGCTACGTTTGCAGAAAGTTGAGCACTTTAATAAATGAAAAAATATTTCCTTGTGTGTTATGCAGGAAATACTCACACAAGTGATAGTCACGTGGGTAAAAGAACAACAAAAATGGTGAATGAAGCTGCACGATATATAAAGAAATGTTTAGGAGGAGGACAAGAAGATGCACTTTTGTTCTGTGGTTCAGGCACAACTGCAGCTATAAAAAAGCTCCAAGAAGTAATGGGTATTACAGTGCCTTCAATTTTGAGAGAAAGGGTCCTAAATTGCTTGAAGAAAGAAGAAAGATGGGTAGTTTTCATTGGACCTTATGAACATCATTCAAACCTCCTCTCATGGAGACAGAGCTTAGTAGATGTCGTTGAAATTGGTTTAGATGAAAATGGTTTGTTAGACATAGAGGCTCTTAGACTACAACTTGAGTCATATAAAGATACAAACAGGCCTATTTTGGGTTCTTTTTCAGCCTGTAGTAACGTAACTGGTTTGTACACAGATACTAGAGCAGTTGCTAAGCTTCTTCACCAATATGGAGGTTTTGTTTGCTTTGATTTTGCAGCCAGGTAACTTTATTATACACAATTTTTGTATGTAATTGATTTTTTGTTTGTTTGATCAAATGTGTTTGAGACATTTCTTTTAAATTTTCTCTTATAGTGGTCCTTATGTGAAGATTGACTTGAGATCTGGAGAAATAGATGGCTATGATGCTATTTTCTTAAGTCCACACAAGTTTATTGGAGGGCCAGGAACACCAGGCATTCTTTTGATGAGCAAAGCTCTTTATCAGATAAGATCTTTACCACCATCAACTTGTGGAGGTGGAACTGTGGCTTATGTCAATGGCTTTAATGAAAAGGTAGACTCTCTGATTTGAAAGAAACTTAGCAAACATAGTTTACACTTTGAATGTGATAAAACTCATGGGTATGAATGTGATTGGATATTAGAGTTGAGCCCACACAACAAAATATTACTAGGATCTAATGAAATTGTGCCAAGTTATTTGTGTTGTGATATATAGTAGTGCTCATACCGCATACATAGTCTTAGGCTGTTCAAACTTTATAGGGGAAAATGCATGGGATAAGGGTTAGGAGTTCAGTTTCAAGTATGTAGCAATGATATTTATTAGGAAAAAAGAAGTATGTAGCAACTGACATGATAGAGCTTTACCAACAATATCAGCTAATAAAGAAAGCTAGAAGGATCCTAACTGTCACTCTTCAGTTAATGAATGAAACCATACTTAATGAATATATTTATGGACCCTATGCAAAATTAGGTGTGTGTATCATTTATGTCTTATTATTGCTTGAAAGCATAACTTGCTATGCTACCATTTTGTATATCAAAATACTTTAAGGACCGAAATATGTTTATTTTGAAATTGTAATTAGTAAAAAATATCTTACCATTCTATAAGTGTGAGGTAATAGTAATACCTAAACCAACCTATCCGACTTAAATTGAGTCAAGTCGAACGAAATTTTATGTTTAATAGATCCAAATAGACTGGTTTCAGTTTTGAAAATAAAAAATTTGACGTATATCAAGTTGATTAAGGTTCTAAAGTTTACAAACCGGTACTTAACCAAATTGACCTATATTTATTAATACACATATTTATTTTTTTAATTTATATATTTATAGTACATATAACATATATGTTTATAAGCATCTAATTTTAATTAAAAAAATTCATTTGAAAAGGTGAAACCACTTATATTATTCTTCTTTTATGTTCATTTTTAAAAAAAATTAAATTATTTTTTGTTCTCAACAATTTACTCATTTTTAAAAATTATTTTTTACTTGAAAATTAATTTTTTTGATTAAATAATAAATATTATTTATTAATTTAATATTAACAAAGTAAAATTGTTGAAATTCATTTAAAAAATAAGTAGGTCTAAATTACAAATCAAACTTTCAAAATAGACATAAATGTAAATGGGTAGTTAAATGTTTTCTAACTAACATTTTATAGGTTGGTTTCGGTTTTCGATTTAACAAATCGATATATGTCGTTTCGGTTAACACTTTAAATAAAAACTTATCAAAACCAAAGCATGCCCACCCTTAGGTATTACATAATGCCTTACAAAGAAAACATTGGGACAATTTTGTAAGGCCTTACATAATGACTTACAAAACTCATGTAAGGTGATTTTATGACCTTAATATCAATTATTTCTGTACAGGACACATTGTATTATGAAGACATTGAAGAAAGAGAAAATGGTGGTACTCCACAGATAATCCAGACGATTAGAGCAGCAATGGCTTTTTGGATCAAAGAATATATTGGTTTTGAAGTGATAGAAAAACAAGAGCATATTTATGCAGAGAAGGCATTGAAGAGGTTTCTCCCAAATAAAAACATAAAGGTTTTAGGAGATACAAGTGCTAAAAGACAAGCTATTTTGTCTTTTCTTATATATTCTACTACTAACTCTTCATTAACCGACTTGAAAACCGGGTTTGCAAGTTATAGTAAAGATAAAGGAGATGAACCGCTTTACATGTGGAAAGAGACGGGTCACTACAGAGATAAACCTCTTCATGGACCTTTTATTGCAACTCTCCTCAATGACTTATTTGGCATTCAGGCTAGAGGAGGCTGTGCATGTGCTGGACCTTATGGTCATGCTTTGCTCAAAATTGACAAGACCCGTTCGCTTGCATATAGATCTGCCATTCAAAAGGTAAAGCAATCTATGTTACATGGATTTGTTTCGTACTTACTTGGAATTTCCATTTTATGTGTTCAAGTGTCAGACAACAGTATTTTTCTTAAATTTTTATTGATTTCGACATACTTGAGTGTCAAGTACGCAAACATATTTCACGGGTACTTGCATAAAATGGATGTGTTATTTAACTATTTTCTAACAAGAAGTGTTGCTCTCTCTTAGCTCTAATCTATTCTATGTAATGAAGCCTTAGGTAGAGTACTCAATGGTTCCCTTATTTTTAACAGGGCTATAATGGTCTTAAACCAGGATGGACAAGAATCAGTTTTCCCTATTATATGTCCAAGGAGGAATTTGAGTTCATTTTAGCTGCAGTGGAATTCATAGCTATTTATGGGCAAAGGTTCCTCCCTTTGTATGACCTCAACTGGAGGACTGGCAGCTGGGTGTTCAAGAAGAAAGCATTTAAAGATCTAATGAATAACACCACCAATGCTCAGTCTTTGGTTTTTTCTACTTCTGGTAATGCCCTGCAGCCAATAACCAGAGACATTAAATGCAAAAAAATTGAAGACAAAGAAAATACAGGACTTGTTAGCAAGTTTGCATCATATTTGGAAACCGCTACTAAGATTGCTCGTTTTCTACCCAAGTTTCCACCACAGCGTACCGTACCTGATAATATAGATATTGACCTGTTGTATTTTAGAGTTTAAAGATTATTCTCATTCTTTTTAATATGTCGTCATCGTACTTCTGATAAAAAAAGCATTCTTTATAATACACATGCCCATTTTGTCAAAAATGAATAAAATATAGTGAGAACAGTCGACGAAATGAATAAATATTATACTTCCGGATACATTATTGGTGTCTATCTCCTTTATACAACAGATGTGAACAGTTTTCTACTTTCCAATATGACACTTTAAATAACTTCCAGAAAGCTTCAAACTCTCTCACTAATGGCATCAATGTCTACATTCTAAAAACTCATTTGTAAAACATGAAAGGATCTGAGTGTTACACAGGTATACGGGGAAATCCACTCATTGTGACCCCTCAAGAATGCCGTGATCCTAAGAGAATCCCCAGTATATTTTCTTAATTCAAAAAATAAAAATCCCAACAAAGGATGCATGACCATAGATAACATACATGACATGACAACTCTTCATTCTTGATCACTCCGCATCTACTACAACAATGCATAGAATGAAAGAGATAGACCTGGTTAATCTTGCCCTGCTTGATAACATCCCCTTTTTGATAGAAGTGGGATGACATTGATCTAAACAGTAAACTAATTTTGGAGTAAAAGAATCTGTCTCTTCCTACCAGTCCACAAACCGCCATACCACGTATGATCCTTGATTGTGATATCACCTGCATAATACAGCTGACCAACATAGAGATTAGTTTTTCGCTTAATCCTATCTTCAATAAATTATGAACTGATATACAAGTATTTGTTTTTCTTCCTACAAAAATAAAGAGAAGGTTAAACAGTAATCTAACAAATCTATCACAACAAATCTACCACCAAACTTTCATATTTCGTTAAAATCTACCATTTAGGCGTGACAAATGTATCAACCTCTTTATAAGTGTTACATAAATATTATTCCATCATTTAAGGTAACTATAACATTATTTGTCACAAAAACCCTACGTGATCAATTTAAGTGATAGATTTAGACAAATCATGAAAGTTTAATAATGGTTTTAACAGTCACGTGGAGTTCACTTATCAAAAAATGGTATTTAGGTAGAAATTATTAGGAGGTTGAGAGTACATATGTCATGCTCAAAAGTTAAGTGGTCGATAAACCATGAAAATTTGGTGATAGATTTGTAAGTGAACCCAAAAAAGAACGATGATCAAGCACTAGTGTGCACTGATTAGTGTCCGACAATTATAATTTATATTCATTGATATTAAATTTACATAACAGCACTTTCATTATACTGATCATGCCCCAGGGTTACTCTATGAACTTGTAAGGATGAAAATGAACTTCATATAAGAGTTTCAAAATCAAAACAGATGAGCAAATTTCCTCGTTGCATTCCAGCACCTTGGTATGGGCAGGGTGAGAATTTTATCTTGAAAGGTCTGCAATGAGGAAGAGAATATTTCCCAACACCATTGCACAAAATAGAATAAGTTTTGTATAGCCCGAAAGAAAAAATAAAAAAAGAATGAGCTTGGTGTAACGTGTCCAAGGGAGGAAAATAGTGAGCAAACATCTCATTAAGGGGGAAAAAATTATTTATTATATTCTTCTTTCCCTATTTTACTTCTTTTTCATCCCAGCACTCGGGGTGCATGTCCTTGATCTCAACTTCAAATTTCTAATAACCTTACTTTCAGGAAGTGCAAAGTGGAAAAAGGGATAATTTCTCGGAGATAGAGAGTGAGAAAAGTGAATTTAAGCTAAAGTATGGCTTTACTTTCAAAGGAAATGGCCAGCCATCAAAAGTTGTGGCTTCTCTGTGTCTTCTTTGATCTCTTCTGAAGCTCCGGCTTTAATTTCTTGAACCCTTTTATCCCATATGTCATCTATTAGCTTCCAAGTTTCATCATTGACAACCTGTGTCTGCAATAAAAGTTGAAAGGAGCATTTCAGAAGAAGATAAAAATTAGATAAATAAAGAAGACAATCCCAATGAACTATATGAGTACAACCAGGACTGTTTGGAACAAAATAAATTTAAGAGAGAGAAAAAGAAAAGAGTGATAGATTTAGAGAACAATGATAACGTTAAATATTTCAACCTGAATTAAAGTACAACGATCAAAAGTAATTTATAGGGCCTTCAAATACAATATAATTAACAAAAAACTGAAATGATAAAGATCAAAATCCTTAAACTTATAAAAATGGACCCTAAACAATCCACATCTTAGCAAACACTAACCCAAAAAAGAAGATAAATACAACCTCAATCCAAAAATAGATATGATTAAATGCTAATAGAAATAAGATTGCGGTCTAGGGTAAAAAGGGAGTAAGATTGCAATAGTGATGTCACTAGTAATTAACCTGAACAAATAACACCTTAAATGGAACATAATAAAATACCTCCATCGGGCGAGGAGCACCGAAGGTTGAAAATCCAACATAACCAGGAGCAAATGTAACCCTTCCAGGCAGTGTAATTCCATGTATTCCCCATCTTCCAGCATATATCAGAGCACCATATTCATCAACTGGATTAACTGCGGGCTGAACAGCAAGCAACAGTGAATTCAAAAAGAAATGAATTAAAAGTGGCTTCAGTTATTAAAGATATTCTTGATTAAATAGAAATAGCCAATTCAGTGACAGGACACAAGGGATTATAAGAACAATTATTAAAAATCTGTTCAATTGTGACTTGTGAGGAGTTAATAGAATACTAATGACCTTTTTTTTTCTTTTGAGATAATATATCTAATCATGACTAGAGGCAAATAATTATTCCTCCCCTTTCCATAAGGACTTGGTATTCTCTACTGTGAAGGATAGGACCTTTTTTTTTTAAGAAGATGTATCAAATCAAATCTACAGGCAACGGGATATTCCTCCCCTTTTCATAAGGTCTTTGTATTTTTTACTGTGGAGGATAGAAACAACGATTCCTATGGAATAGCTTGTCCCAACATGTGAAACAAAAAACAAAAATAAGGTAAAACTCCTCTCCAGCCTGAAAAGCTCCAAGTAAAACTAAAGACGAGGATCAGAATATATATTCTTGAATTACTGTGAGACCAGCAAAAAGGTAACCGATAGCTGAGGAATTACCTGAGTTATTCGAGGGGCCTTACTATATATGTCCCAAATTTCATCAGCTTTAATCTCCCCCTTCTCAAGTAAGACATCTGCACCATATGATTTATGCAGCAAAGCAACCCAAATGTTAGATCTTTCCATTTTTAGTAAAATATTTGGTAAACTCTATGGCACAAGCAGTCAGAATTAAATCAATAACCTCATGACAGGTGTTGTACCATTCTTTAATAAATTATGAAGAATATTATAAAAGGAAAAGGGTGATCACCTGTGATTGTCTCAACAGCTGACTGATATTCTCTCAACACAGATGAACACTTATCCACAGCGTATCGCACATATTCATCCCGAAGTGCTTCAAGCTTGGCCGCAAGCTGTTATAAGAGTTTATGAAGTAAAGGTCCAGGTAACAAACTTTACATATATAATCACAGTTATACTACTTGGATCCCTCATGCATACATTTGGCACAAGATCACTCTGATTCCTGTAGTAAGCTTTACCAAAAGCCGTCATTCCGGTCTGTAAAATTAAAAATTCTGCAAGCCTTGAAGCTTCTAGTGTCGCCTTTGCAGATATCCAACACAAGTTGTCAACACCAAACATCTCCTCCTCAACTACTCTTGCTACAAAAGAGGGATAAAACTCATGAGCCATAACATTTTTTATTCCTTGAAAAAATTACAATTAGCCAAATCTAAATTAACAATCAATATGAGCACATAATGCCCATCCAAAAACTCTTCAAATTTAAACTCACAACAAACCATAAAACCTATAAGAAAAAAAAAGTTAAATATCACACTCCACCCAAACTAATCATGCTCAAGCCACATGCATTGTAGATTATATCCATGTTACAAAAATTTAAAAATTTCAATGTTTTTGAATATTACACCACTAATATTACATGTCAAATGTGTATTTTTATCCAATTAAAATAAAACTCAAAACTATATAAATTAAGTTGTAATAAGATCAAATAACATAGTTCAATATCTATGCAAACTGACAAAGAAAATTAAAAAAATTAAATAACATAAGCTATAATAAACACGTAAAAAATTAAAGTGAAAGAGAAAAAAGATATAATTTTTGTTGTTATACATATAAGTTTTAGGAAAATTTATGAGAATAAGTTAAATCTTTATCACTACTAAAGTTCAGTGAGTAAAAATTGTATAATAGTAGAGTAAAAGTGAAAAATATAAGGTAACAAGCAAATATACCATTGAACTATAGTAAAAGTTGCAAACATACCAACCAACTTTATCAAGTGACAAAATAGCATTCAATTATAACTAGTGGTACAAATGTACAACTACTTTATTTTTTTCAATGGTTACATCGTATTTTTAGTGGTAGATTTGTACAATTAATAAAGAGTTTGGTAATAAATTTGTAACACTAATAAGAAGTTTGGTGATAGATTTGTACCAATAATAAAGAGTTTTGTGACAAATTTGTCACAATTGTGGTAGATTTGTACCACTAATAATACTTGAGTATATTTTTGTCACTCAATAAAGTAATATGAAATGCTTGCAACTTTCATGATATTTCAGTGGTATATTTGTTAGGGAGAATGTAAATGAATGTGTAGTATGACAGAAGGAATGAAAAAAAATATTCAAATAATAAATTTGATAGCAAACACTACTATGTATTTTTGTAAAATAAAGAGGTAAATCTATAAATACAACAAAGAAAAAAAATTATTGAAAAGTTAATGCTGCCTCTCCCTTAGATATGACTCCATCCTTATCAATATCAAATGGTTTTGCTTTAGCATTTCTTCCTGAATTATCTAAAACTAAAAGATCTCAACCTCTAGAAGTTGACCTAGATGCTAGTAACAGCAGTAAGGTAGACTTTAGATTCTCTGTCTTCGGAAGAAAGAGATAAAGCTAAGGTCTCTACAAGTCTTGTAATTTTTCAAAAGTTGCACTTTAGTCCTCTATCTTTTAAGGTATATACACCTAAGGCTTGTAATTCATCAAAATGTATAATTTAACCATCTATATTTTAAGGTATATATTTAGAGTCTTCTAATTCTTTAAAAATTCCAATCAAGTCTAAATAATGTTTTTTTTTAAGGATAAATTTGAAATTTTGAAAAATAATACTCTAAAGGTAAACAATCAAAAATTCAAAAATTAATAAAAAATAATAATTTTGTGTCTTTAAAATTTTTAATTTTTTAATTTTCTGTTTTTTCAAAATTTTAACCTTTTTTTTTTAATTTATGCATTTTTTTAAAGTAGGGATTTTTTCAATTTCATAACCTTTGTTTTTGTATTTTAAAAATCAATTTTTTAATATATATTTAGAAAAAATTTCCCTTTGTATTTTATTTTTCAAAATTCCAAATTTACCCTTGAAAAAAAAAGATTATTTAGAATTTATTGAATCTTTTAAAGAATTAAAAGATCCTAAATGTATACCTTACAATATAAAGGACTAAAATATACCTTTTGATGAAATACAGGACTCTAGGCGTACACAAAAGACATAAGACTAATGTGTACCTTTTGAAGAATTATAAGACTTGACAAAACAAGGAAAGCAACAATAAACTTGGAAGCAATAGCTAAAAAGAACAAAGTTGAGATTAATGCTCAACAATTACCAATATAAACAAAATCTGATTTCACTCAGAAGATTATCTCCAACTTTATTAGATAGAGAGAGAAAGAGATTATCTCAACTTACGAGCACATGCACGCACTATAGAGTTCACATAATCTACTTTTCTTAAGAAAACCTTCCCAGATGTCTCAGTATAACGTATGTTTGGCTGACTTTGGATTGAATTTATATCTGTCTGCAAAAGGCACAAATCGACTCACATTTATGATATTTCTACCAACATGCAACATTAAATGATGCAACCATTATCATCCTAATGAACAAGGGAATAAGGGAGAAAGACTGAAAAGGGGAAAAGTTGAAACATGACCTCAGTAAAGGGGCAGTAGGGATCCGGAAAGTAGCATGCAAGTACAGCAACAGCTGCTTCTCTGTACGCTAGTCTCAGTTTCAATTCCTCTGGAATCTCAGTACTATCTTCCTGGCCTGTTTCGAAGGTTCCTTTTTGCTGTAAAATTGATTAGAAATAACAACAAAATATGAGGGCATGATTCACCATCCCTATAAAATGATATGTAATCAAAGGACACAATCTTGCATGGCCAGGAGGAGAGGTAGTAGGAGAGGCACTACTGACCCTTTTCAAGGCCTCTAACAGTTCTTCTCGTCCAATGTAATCCATATCCTTCCTGGCAGTCAAAATTCCAGCTTCATTCCTGTCATTATATTCAGAAATTTAAGCACCTCTTTCTTGCTGATGATCATACATCAAAATACAGATCTAGCATTGATTACAGTATGTTCTGCAGCTCGGCACCGGTAAAATCTTCTGTAAGCCCTGCTATTTCCTGGAGTAAAACCTCCTTCTCCTCTTCAGAACGAAAAAATTTATTTCTAGCATGCACCTGTTGTGTACAAAAACTAAGTCTAATAACAGTACAAACTTCAGAAAGCTAGAATTCTATGATACTAAAACCATTAAGCGGGAAATACCTTCAGTATGGCATATCTACCATCCTTAGATGGCAAACCAACTCTTATAATCTTGTCAAAACGGCCCTTCCTCAATAGAGCAGGATCAAGAATGTCCAATCTATTTGTAGCACCTATTATAAGAACCTACCAAGCTCGAGTTTAATTAGAAAATTAAGCAATATCCATTTTCAATTAAGAAAACTGAGAAAAGATGTACCTGTGCAGTAGAAAGTTTAAACCCATCCATTTCTGTCAATATCTGAAGCAGACCTTGCTCCCGTTCTGCACCACCCTATATTATGCAATTGCATAGATATACAATATTATCTTGACTTAAAATATTGAAACTCAAGATTTACCATAGACAAAAACATGCCAGTTGCATAGCCATTTGGTCTTTAGTAATTATGAATCATCAACCAAAAATAATTGGTATATCCATGGATTGAGAAACATGATGCAAACGACATAGGGTATATGCACAATGTTGAAGGAATTGATCAGTTTCCCAGAATTAATCATGGTTGATGTAATTTATGGAGTTTAGTCAGGTTGGAATTCTTGCACTCGTATCTCCTTCAATTTCTTGTTTACCCCAATAAAACTTCTATATATATATATATATATATATATATATATAGAGAGAGAGAGAGAGAGAGGAGGGAGAGGGAGAGGGAGAGGGGGAGAAGACAATATAGTAACCTACCCCACCAATATCAGGTCCACCACGTTTGCTACCTATGGCATCTATCTCATCAATAAATATAATTGATGGAGCAAATGATCTGGCATTAGAAAAAAGATCCTTCACACGAGATGCTGCCACACCTACAAACATCTGGAGAAAATTGATGTTAGAGAAATTAAATTCATATAGATCCATATAGTTTGAACTTAAAAGGTGAAAATAAACAATGAATATGTACAAATTTGACTGAATAGACGCCAATAACTTCATGAACATTGAGTCGCTAGTTGCCAACTTCATAAAACAGCCGCAAGCATGCCTCATACAGTTACATACAATACACCTAACATGCATGATGTCCATAAATCATAGAATCAAAAGTTTTCATTAAAGTTCTCAAATAAGGAAAGTGCACATGTCAAAAAAGTCAACTTCAACCTAAATTAAATTTTTTTATGCTTAAGTGTATATTTCAATAGTATGCTGATGAATATGAGCAAGAGTTTTATGTTCCCTTTTTTTTATTGTTAATCCATTCACATCATTCAAAACTCTATAGCCTTTCACCTAATCAGGTCTGACCTCTACAAAATCAGTTCCGTTTGCTGCAAAGAACGGAAGTCCTGCTTCACCAGCAATAGCTCTAGCCAGTAGCGTTTTACCAGTTCCAGGAGGTCCATGGAGCAGTACTCCTTTGGGGCAATAGATTCCTTTGCCTTGAAATTCTTCATCATTTTTTAGAATTCGTACAATTTCCTGCAGTTCCCTCTTTATATATTCTTGGCCAGCAAAATCATCAAATGTGACACCCGTAGATTCTTCAGCTGATATAAACTTTGCCCTGGTTGAGAAGCAGCTCTATAGTTAAATTCCAAGTAAAAACCTTAAGTCCAAAGATGTCTTTCTTCTTTTATTACTAGCATTATATTATTATTTTCCTAAGAAAAATAACATTCTCATTCATGTTCAGAAAATGGAAATTTGAATGATCAATACTTAGTGGCAAATTTATCAGTACAGAAAAATACCCCAGACAAGACTACAACTAGCAGATTTTAAATTTTCTACTTTTACTAATGCTAAAGATGTCATTTTCCTTTCAGAGTGATTTCTTGCTGGGATTTTATTTGTATAAGTTGTCAAGTTTGTAATAATCAAATAGAGAAACATAATAAGAAAAAAAAGACAGTCGGGAATCTCACCCATTAACCATAAAAGAGCACACGCAATGCACTCATAAGATAAGACAAA
The DNA here is from genome assembly GCA_037013495.1 of Hippophae tibetana. Taxonomy (NCBI): domain Eukaryota; kingdom Viridiplantae; phylum Streptophyta; class Magnoliopsida; order Rosales; family Elaeagnaceae; genus Hippophae; species Hippophae tibetana. The sequence continues at coordinate 66,999,797 of CM072807.1, read as the reverse complement.
ATAATGTGTACAAAATATCACACACTACTCACCGACTCTTGCCTAATGATCCAAGTGCACGGCGTCGGAGTGGCATTATGGTTTTCTTGCTGGGAGTTCCTAGATCACAAGGTATCAACTTTGCATAAATTGGTCTCATCGTGTTGTCAATCCACACATATAAAGCAATAGAAAGAGCAAGTCGCATAGCCCATACAACTGCAGTAGCAACAGTAGAGTAAACTTCTGCAGGTACTGTGTCCACATTAACAACATCGATATTAACTATTTGCTGGTGTAGTTTATGCCAAACATCATTCCAGCAATCAATTGGCATACGATCAACCACGTGACGCCGATAAACAATTTCCTTTTTTGAATTTTCTCCCAACCCTTTTGTTTTATCATCTTTGTAGTAAGGCAGAATCACTGCAAAAAAAAATGGGGTAATTAATTTTCAGCAGAATATTATAAGGAATTAAAGATGAAAATTTCCACAAAAGTAACTTATAGGAAATCACTAGGCACACATACAATAGAGGTCTTAATTAAGATTATATAATAATGTGTGAGCTGCTTAATACCAATAGGACTGTTACTACACCTACATTACAAACATAACATTGATCAAATGCATGAACGAAATATGTGAAGGACAACCAATAACAGTATATGTTAAAGATGCCAACAAAAAAGAGATAAACGCCTCAGTAGAGCGTTCATAAAATATAATGAAACATAATAGCATTTTTGCTAAGGACAAAGGTTATCTTAGACACTTAAAAGAAGAGATCCGTATCTTCCTATCAAAAGATTTAATTAGAACAGGTCATAATATGTGCATACCTTAAGTTGAGACTTCCTAAGTCAGTATAGTTAAAAGTATACGGTTGATACAGAATAAGGTATGATACATGCCTACACCATGTGTATATATAACAGCAGTAGAAAGGAAATTCAATACCTGACACTGTTTGACCATAATTTGAGTACTCCATGAACTGGACACTATTTGAATTAAGAAGCTTCATAAAATCACTAAAGTCAATCCTATGTGAGTGTTCAGGATCCCACTCTGTTCCTTTTAATTTTCCACGCATGGTTAACAAGATCCTGCTCCAATATGATGCCATGACGAGCTGCCTCTCTAACTGCATATTTGCCTTTTTCTCAAATTCTTCCAGCTTATTAATTCGTTGTCTCTCTGCTTCCTTTAGTTTCTGATATTAAAAATAAAAAATAAAAACAAATCTTAAACGTGGTTAAAAAAAACTCTGGTCAAACAAATGGCATATTCTATTCGTTCTTAAAGCAAAAAATCACTGCTGGAGTCTCAGAACATTGGCAACATTAAGAAGTCTGTAGACCCCTGAACTGCAAATTGACCGAAGAAGCAAAAAAATGTTTGCACACACACACACTCTCTCTCTCTGACACACACACTCTCTCTCTGACACACACACACACACAGAAATAAAATGTGGTATGCATCAAACGTAAACACTGAAACGAAAAGTTTCTTGGTTTCTGTAACTACTTTTTAGTGTGCAAGTGCACCCGTAAATTTCAAAACCTAAAGAATGGACTCCATTAAGATTATTCCCATTCAATTCCACAACTTGTTCTTCCTTATAATACAGGATCAAGAGAGAGAGCTTAATCTCATTAAAAAGAAAAAAATTCTTAATACTCAGTACTCACTGAGTTTATTACTTCCTAAGGAAGAGAGAAACTCATTGTCTGCTCCATTATTTTCTCATACCTACACTCCTGTGGTACAACAAAGTTATCAGCTTAAAGAACCAAACCCCAAAAATGAAAAGAAAAGTTTATCTAACTTCTAACTTCACTTCTCCACAGAACCAAAAAAAAAAGCTTCACTTCTTCAATTATCTGTGTTTCCAAGCAGTGATAATAAATCAAAAGAATAAATCTTCCCAAAAAAAATCAGAAAACCTCGAATATTTCAGCAGACTCGACGTCTTCTTCCTCGTTTACGGCGACAATCGAGTTCGAACTGGAAACTGAAGCAGTACAAGCTCGAATTTTGAGTTTTGGGGTCTTAAGTTTGGAAGTGTAGACAGTATTGGCCTCATATTTAGTTCTGAGATATTGCCTACGAGATGTTTGATGAAACGACGACAAAGAATGTGGGGATTGAATGAGTCTGCGCGGGTAAAAGAAGGGTTTTGAGAGTTGAATAAAATCAGACGGCTTTAAAACTTGGGATTTCATTTCCGACCAAGCCAGTTTCTAACTCTCTCTTTAGTCAAAGCTATTTCTTGCCATTCCCCATCAATTTCTGCGGTAGATGAAACTGAGAGAAGAGAGATGTACGAGGCTTATCATCCTAGAGATTTTGAGCGGGTTTTGCAACGGAGATAAAACGAATCGTTACGAGGCGATGACGTACACAACTTAGTGATAAAGAGAGAAAAAATAATAATAATTCTTTACAGCACGATGAACATCAATACCATTCAGGTTGATGAGTAATTTGTTATTAATTCAATTTCGTTATGAGTTATATAATGGTAAAACTCAGCTGGCTTAAATCTAATTTACTTTAAATTAGTTATAATTTAACTTAATTTATTTAATTTTTAAATGAATTAGATTGGTTTGAATTCTTTTTTATTTTAAATTAGACTATCAATGAAGAGTTCATTTAGTTTTATTTACAATAACATTTATTTATTTTTTAAATAGATTAATTTATTTTTTTTCATATTTATGATAAATTAGTTATAATTTAACTTAATTTATTTAATTTTTAAATGAATTGGATTGGTTTGAATTCTTTTTTATTTTAAATTAGACTATCAATGAAGAGTTCATTTAGTTTTATTTACAATAACATTTATTTATTTTTTAAATAGATTAATTTTTTTTTATATATATTTATGATATTAAATAGATTAATTTATTATTTTTGTTAAACTCATTTCAATTTTTTTATAATATTAATTTTTTAAATGTTAAATAATAATGTGATAGTGTATTATAGTTAGTTAAATAAAAAAAATTAATGGTTTAAATTTTGTGATCATGGAAAAATTGATTATTTAGAAAAAAAAATTGTTAATTGGGTTAAAAATGTTCAGAAAAAATCAATTAAGAAAGTGTTAAAAATATTTTCAGTCTCTTAGTAAAACAAAGTTTGTGAATTAAGTGAGTTAGGTTTTTTCAACTCATAAACTTAATGAATCAACTTTAAATTAGTTAAATTAGACTAAATAGCTCACTTGATACCTCTAATAATATATATATTAGGTAGTTTAATAGTGCTATGAAGCATTTTTCATGTATATATATATATATAAATTTATTTATTTTAAGAGCGTTGCCTCCTATTGGGGTTTGTTGTGCCAAAAACAAGAGAAGTTTTATCCCATTCTTTCCTTTTTTACACTCGTAATCATGAGTGTAAAAAAAATCATTTGATTTGATTCGTTCTCAATAGTCATAAGATGATTATCTTAGGGTGATCTTTTTGTCAACACATGCTCATATTATACTCGTAGTCACTTATTGAAAGGTTCAATACATCTGTCTTTTCTCAAGGCATTTCTTTAGACAAATATCTTTTTTTTTCTTTTTCGGATGGTAAATATTTCTCAGAACATAAAGTATGAATCAAACCCATGTTTGAATTGAAATTGAGATACTAATGTAAGTTCTTCCCTTCTTAATCAGACGGATTCTTATGTGAAAGATGTTAACAATAAGTTCTTTTAAAATTGATTATTTTTCCCTCTGTTAGAAGTGTTCCATAAATGTCTATGATCAAGTAAATAGCTCTACGAACGAATAGATTGGATGGAATTAGAAAATGCAAAGATTTGTACAAGTTATGTTACATATTCATAACTCAATTGGTGAAATAGTATCTCTTTTTCCAAAAGCATTTTTTTGACCCCCTTATACAGAAAATATTTTGTTGCTAATGAACAAGATATTGAAAAATTGTTCATACATAAAATCATAATTCTTAATACGGGTTTTTTCCACATAAAAAGAAAAATCATTTGTTATAATAGATTCAAGTAATGTTTCTCGATAGCTTACACATTTGGTTAAAGTAGAATTTCAATTCATTTTTGTTATTTATTTTGCTTATACATAAGAGAATAAAGGCTTATTTTCATTTTACAATCAACGATTTTTAATTTAAAAATCATAGAATTCAAGTTCAATGTTAGTCAGATTGGTTAACATTTATATGTTTCGATGCAACAGCAAGATGTTATTTGTAACAAATAGGGATATAGAGAAAGTTGCAATCAATAGGATTTTCCTAATCCTCCCTTCCCTGAAGGAAGAATATGAAATTCTTTTTCCTTTTCGTAGAGATTAGGAAATTGGATCTAGTCATAAGAAGAATATTTGGTTGATAAATAACTCATTTCTTGGTCTTCAACCTCTTTAGTTACTACGAACGTCTCTCGGGCCATCGACTAATTCTACCATAGAGGCCCACTATAGATAATAACTCCCTCCAAACATAACTTACAACTTTGATTGTACTGTGCTCTCCAAAGAACAACTTTTCTCAAAATCTCAAAAGGTGTTGAGTTAGAACTAGGAACGAAGATTCCCCCCCCCCTTTTTACCCAACTCTTTAGTCTTAAGAATTCTAGTTTTAAGAATGAGTGATTACCTTTCTCCGACTCTTACTGCCTAACCAAAAAGCAAATAGATAATACGTTCCACTTATTGAACAAGGTTCTATGGCCAGTTTGAGACTCCTGGATGTTGAAGGCATCATTGGGGTGATCTCGTAGTTCATACAGGGTGGAGATGATGAGGTTGATCCATGGATTTTCCTTCCCTTTTCCACATTTTCCTTAAAGGGTTGAAGGGAGATAGTGCATAAAGTTGTTCGCAAGGGCCAACTCGATCCTTTTCCCTAAGGATCCCAAATGAGGGAACCCTAGGAGAGCTGTCGACTCTAACTACCATCCATGTATGATCCATACTAAATTTTATCAATTTCTCATCCTACCTCATCTACATTCTTGATAGCCCATTTTTGTCTTAGTAGAGTTTTTCAAGGGCATGTTTCGATCCTCTTCCATGTTACTTAGAAAAAATGAGCCATTAGTTAAGGTACATGATACTATCATTACCGTCTAGAGAATTAGACATCCAACCCATAATCGTAACGACCCAATTGTAAGAGCAGAGCTCTTCTATTCTTTTCCTTGGTGTAACTGGGCCATCTTGGACTTGAACCAGAAACTTCACCCATGAAAGTAAATCATTGCACCTATGGTCTAACCAATTGGGAGATAATCAATAGATTCTTTTTCAAGAGTGATTCATCCTTCACGAACGTAACATACAATTATGTGTTGTACTGTGCTCTCCAAGTGTGCTTGTTCCTTTCTTCTTCCTTACTATGTCAAGTCTTTGTGAAATAACTTTGATGAGAAGAAAAAAGAAGGCATTGCATTAAAAGACCCCTTTGACAAATATGAAGCGCACGAGTACAAGTTATGCCTTGAAATGAAAAAAATTATGAATCCACTTTGTCTATGAACAAGGAATCAAACAATTTGTGTGGGATAAGGTAATCATGAAACTTTGACCAATGTACCTTATTGCCCGTACTATTTTTTAACCATAATTCATGTCCTTTCCAGTCAAGAATTAGGGCCTCACAATCACCAGTCAATATGCTTTTCTCTCATGCATTTCTTTGTTCATGGTTCGATATTTTGGTGTCCTAAGGAAGTCTCTATATTCTTGGAGAAAAAATCCAATTGCAAGGTTTGAGATGACCCAAAAAGCATTTAATCATGATCAACTTTAAAGACCTACTTGAATATTGAGCATTTTTTTCTAAGAACTAAACAAGAGTTATCCAATCACAATATTTTCTATCCTAATTTTTTTTTCTATATTTGTGATTAAAAAATCAATCTTAATTCAAAATAATAATAAAATTAGAAAAAATTATATAAATGATTAAAAAATATTTTATTATTTTATATTCTAATTATACATACAACACTATAGAACCCATAACTCATCTAAATTTTACGTGTACAGTGTTAAATTGGTCATGGTTTACTTGTTTTGGTAGATTAGACATTCTAGTCCACTAATTTTTAATTAATACCTTCTAAGGCTACTATGTTAACAAGTAACGTAGAAGTTCATTTGTTGGTTTGATTGACCTTGATTTTTAAAATAAATCGTCGATGACATCAATATTGGTGATGTTGTAAAGCTCTTAGCAAGATGAGCTTAGTTATAGTTAATTAGATGAGCTTAGTGATAGTCAATTCACATAAATGGGAGGCTCTAAATAACATAATTGAAGGTGGAAATAATGGTGACAAAACTTTCATCATTCTTGTTTTGTTGTTTGAAGAATCACATGCAAGTAAATTGAACACCACTAAACTAGTATCGAAAAAAGCTTTTTAATGCTATCAATATCACCACCATTAGAAGGTATTTAAAAAATCAACTTATATCAAACTAACAAATAAACTTTTAATATTCTACTTTGCTAATAAATGGAAGTTCTAAGGTATTATTTCAATAATCTAATGGATTTATAAGATACTACTAAAAAGTAAGTGGAGTAAAGTATACTTATAATGACATTAAGTATCTTAAAAGTATACTTCACACCTTTCTTCTTCTTCTTTTTTAAAAAGAGTTATGTTGATTATAAGCTATTTGAGTTGAACTATTTGTAAGGAAACAACCATTTGGTTTTTGTTTTTATTTTAGAAAAATACACTACAAGTAATACATTAGTTATTGATCTTTTTTTTGTCTACATGTTTCTCTCACATCCCTAATCTAATTCTTCATTTTTCAATCACTATAACTCATTAGCCCTATTCCTTCTACCTTTATTTCCACTCATAATCAATTATAATTTTCATCCATATCTCCAGACTATTATCAGCATAGATTGTCGTTGATTTTGTTTAATGTGTCAGTTTTCTTCAACTCCATCCAATCCATATTTGTTCATATAATTTCCTTTAAGATACCTTCTTTCTAAATTATTTAGTATACTTTTGTTAGATTTAGTTTCTATGATAAGCTTGATGTGGATGAGGACGAAGATGATCGTCTTTATTGAGAGGGATTGAAACAATATTTATGCTATGTGTTTCTCCATTTGATTTTTTTTCATTTTATCTCATTATTGTATGGTGGTTGTTTTGTTGGTGATTTTTTTCCCTTTGTCATTTTAGTTAGTGATAAATGGTTATATTTTTGTGATATTGGGATTATATAATTCTTTAATACTATATGAATATGTGAGTTTATTTTAACGATGTCGTATTTGACTTTGGTTATCCCATAAACATTAAATGAAAAAGTTTATGAGCAAAGGATTATGTTTGAGTTAGAAAGCAATTTAAAGAAAAACATTGTTAAGTGATTCTTTATAATTTAGAGTTAGTGAAATATGTGGTGTATTATTTCTTGATTTCTTAATTATATACTTATTTAATTGTGTTAATGAAATTGTCTCTCTTTTGACAAAAAAAGTTTAATAGGTTAACTAGTATATAAATATTAACATAGTATTTATTATTAAAGATCTATTTCTTAATTCATATTTTATAACTTATAATGTAATTACACATGTATTATATATATATATATATAATAAAAAATGTATTGTTCATCTAATCATTCATTCATACACTTTTTATTAATTGTAAAACAAAAGACAAGTTAGATACTTTAGTACAATGCTTCTTTACTAATGCTCTAGAAGTTTGATAGGTAAGTAAAATAGTACCATAAAATTCTCATAGGTTAGTAAAGTAATACAATAAAAATTTATTAAGTTAATAAAATAATATCATTAAAGTCTATTAGGTTAATAAATTAATACCATAAAAATCTATTAATTTAATAAAATATTACACCAAAAATCTATTTGATGATTTACATGAAGTTTAATTTTGAAATACACATCAAATGGAAAGTTCTCAACAATAAAAGCTTAATGAAAGTTGGTTTACTTACATACATTCTTTTTACAATGAAATTAGGATAATGAAATTTTTTGTAACAATCATTTCCACCACTGATTATTTCATTTGGAGACTTGCAAATACAACTTAACTTATATCATCTAGAGTTTTACAATACCACTAATATCATCACTATCATATATTTATTCTAAAAGTTAATAATAACAAAACTACAAAATAAACTTTCAATATCATACTTTGTTTACATAGTAAATTTTTAGAAGAGTAGTTAAAAGCTAGTGGAATAAAATATCAACAAATTAGTGAATGATGTACCTTCTTTTAAATCTTAAAAGAAAATTATATTTTTTATAATTAAAATGTATGGTCTTTAAATTTTAACTAAATTTATATATAAGTTATCAAAATTTTAAAACATATGATTTAATATTCATATTTTTAAAATTTCTCACATATATATATCTAAACTTTTAAATCATAAAATTTGACATATAAATCTTAAATTTTTTATTCAAAAATATGTATTTTAGTAAAAGGTTTATAACTTATGTCTAAATTTTAAAAGTTTGTTACTTAATTATAAGAATTAAAAATTTAAAAATTTATTTATAAAATTTTAAAAATTTAAAGATTAAATATTATTAATTTAATGATAAAAATATAAATTTAATTAAAATTTAAAGAATAATGACAGGTATATATATATATATATATATTTAGATGATCTTAGAAGAGGATGGTGTAAACTCGCAAACAAAAATCTTTCGCTCTCACACTATAAAAAATTCTGTACTTCAACCGAGTAAAATGGAAGGAAAATGAACACAAAGAGATTTGAAGTTGCAATGGTGAACAGAAACCCCTTTCAATCCCACTGCAGAGCTCCCTTAACTGCCAGATTTTCCTCGAGGAAAAGATCTCCTTTTGCCGTCACTCTTCAGATTTTTTTAGTCTTTGCTTTTTCTATTTTTGTGTTCTTTCTCTACACAAGGAATGTTTTGGAACATGAAAGCACACGTCCTTTAGTATCCGAAGAGTCCCAATCTCAACAGGTAATTATGTTTTTCCCTTTTCCATTATTAATGTTAGAGTACTCAGTTTTTGCTTTCTTCGGTGTAACTGTTGGTGGGTAGCGAGGTTGTGATTGGAGTTGTAGTTTCTTCTTTGGTCTTTGTATTTCTTGATTGGAACGTGCCTATCATCTGGTTGCTTGAAACTTTTGGAAATCGTAGATCTTATTATTTGTATTTTTATGTATTAGCGGAAACGGGTTTGGTATTTTAGTGATATACTTATAAGTGCATCTATATTCTCAAACTAGTGTACGAGTAATCCCATCTAACGAAAGATACATCAATGGTTCAATTTAAAAAAAAATTAATTTAAACTTTAAGTAAAATATTTATTATTTTATGTATTTTGTCATTTTTTTATCCATTTCAATAGAAAACATCTCATATCATCTTAAAAATTACGTCATCTTCCATCATTATCATCTCTTTCCTATTTTTGATATTGCTTTATTTCTTTGCCACAACCAACTTTTAATATTTATTGTAGAACAATCTAAAACTTAATTGTTTTATAGAATCTTTAGTTTATTTGTAGTATCTATATTGCTCTTGAACGTCTCATTTTATTTTATCTCATTGATTCCATAATTTTCGATCACCTTATATTTGATCAAATCTAAGGTGAAAGTAGTTTTGATTAAACTCAAGATGAAAGTAGTTTTGATCAAAATCAAGATGAAAGTAGCTATGAACAAACACATGGTAGTCAAAAAAGAATAACGGGTCCAAAAAGATCGAAAGTAACGAGTTGACGGTAATCGTGGTCACTAATAGAGATGATGTTTCAAATGAGTTGGTAGTTGCCTAACTTTAATTTCGATAAAAATTATATTTTTGGATTATTTTGCAACAAACAGTGAAGGTTGATTTTTGGGGGGAAAGAATAACGGTGTCGAGGGTAGGACAAAAAGGATGGTGATGATGGACATAGTTGTTAGGGTGGATAAGGTTATATTTGTAATGAAATGGATACAAAATGAGAAAATGCATCAAACAATAAATATTTTCATAAATACAAAAATTTTCTTACATAAATTATTATTATTATTTTTAAATTAGACTATTGCAGTATTTTTTTGTTAAATGTCCTTATCAGTGTATTATTTTGATAATATGGGTTCAAATGTGTACATTTTGTTTAATAAAGGTACCACTAAAATACCAAACCCACCGGAAACTATTGAATGAATTACTAGTTGCTTTTGTGAAATCATTCTTCTGTGCAAACAATGGAAACCCTATTCATAATTTTGTCTATGTTGTTTTTTTCCTTAGGCTTTTCATTTTTTATAAAAGCTATCTTGCTTGTTCCATATCTGCAGATAACAACAGATGACCAACTTTGGGATGTTCCTTTTAGCTATGGTTTAAGTCCATGTGTCAAGCCTACTGCTAGATACAAAGGTTGGAGTTGCACATATTATACTTTAAACATTTGCTTATCATCATCTTTTCCTAAATTGAAAATATTTAAGATAACTTCTCTAGAACAATGTTCTGGATAATCAATTTTCTTTGAGCTTATCTTGCTGGTATCTGAGCATTCTAAGCTCTAATTATGCCCTTTTCTTTTCATCACATTTTTTAAGTATACTCTTTTCTGAATGGTTTGTTACAATTTCAGCTGTTGTAGATTCTGATCGCTACATAACTGTAAGAAGTAATGGAGGATTAAACCAGATGCGAACTGGTGTAAGTTGTTGTATCTCTACTTTAAGAAACCCTGTTAGATGCCATTATTTGTAAAGACTCTTCAAGCACGAGACTGCTGCTTTTATTACTAATTACTATGAAATCTCAGTTAGAATACTTTCTTTAATAGATATCTGACATGGTGGCTGTGGCGCGAATTATGAATGCAACCTTAGTTATTCCTCAACTGGATAAACGTTCATTTTGGCATGACACAAGGTATGTCTAATATTATTAAAATAATGTTCTTTCCTTATGTTATGGGTAACTTTCTTATAACATTGAATGTGTTTTGCTTGGCCTGCAGTGTATTTTCAGATATATTTGATGAACATCATTTTGTTGAAACCTTAAGAAGAGATGTTCGGATTGTCAAGTATCTCCCCAAGGACCTGGAAAATTTTCCCAGGGCGCGGAAGCATTTCACTACCTGGTCTGGTGTCAGTTATTATGAAGAGATGAAGCAACTTTGGAAAGATTATCAGGTAAACATCTTTTGGCTTCATAAATTAGTTTAGAGACCCTTATTCTAAAGAGATAATTTAGAGAAACAAGGCTTCTCTTGATTTGTTATAATATCATGAACATGGCAATTGGATCCTGTGTAGGGACGAATCGACTGCAATTTTTTTTTTCTCAGAAGGCTTAGGTTTCTCGGAATTGGTATTGTCCTGTGCATTCAGTGGCATAAAGCTAACTTTCAAATTATGAAGTCATAATGCAACTTGGGTTAGGTTTTTCAGGGTTGGTGTTTCCCTGTGCATTCAATTTCATAAAGCTAACTTTCATATCATGAAGGCAACATGGACAACTTGTTTGAATACTATGTGGGACAAAATTAATTTTCATCTTTTGTTCCCTTAGTTTCTTTTTTGTGACTGTCTTTTAATGGCCTAATCATAACATTTGAGTGTTATTTAAATGTAGATTTTTTTTAGTTAGAGTTTTCTTTAATTTCTTTTCTTCTATTTTTAAACGTTATTGGTAAATACATTAAATCAATATCCCTATATTAGAGAGAGTGATACTTGTATGAATTCTTATTAAAATATCTTAGGTTTTGTCAAATATGCTTGGGGAACCCATACTATTCTAAATTTCTAATTATAGTTTCTTGTGTTCTATGCAATTTAGCTTGGGTAACTTATCAAGTCAACTTTGCAGGTGGTTCATGTTGCAAAGTCGGATTCTCGTCTTGCAAATAATGACCTACCCCTTGACATCCAAAGATTGAGGTGTCGTGCTCTATATTATGCCTTCCGGTTTGCTCCCCCAATAGAGAACCTGGCAAAGGTTTGAAGTACTTTAATTTTTCAGCATGAAATGACCATTTTTAATCCATGTTTAAATAAGTTTTGACTATTGATTAGGTGGCTTTAGTTATCATTAGATTTCAAAATTAATAATGTTTGGATTAAATAATAAGTGCATTAAGTTTAACTTGTCGATCTTGTGTAATGGCTGTCGAAGTTCTTGAACCATACAAGTTTCATCCTTTACAGAATACATGGTATGATGCTACAAATCATAATAGGAGCATACATGCTACAAAATATATATATATATATATTTTTTCATTTAAGAGGTCTCCTATGGGGCTTCATTTTACATTAGGTACTGAGCATGCATCACGGTGACACCACAGAGGCTGGTGGAGCGTCTCAGGGCACGTGGAGGAGGAAGATATATTGCTCTTCATTTGAGATATGAACAAGATATGCTGTCTTTCACTGGTTGTACTTACGGGTTGAGTGAAGCAGAATCAGAAGAGCTGAGAATAATGAGGTGATAGAAAATCTCTCTGGATGCATTGATGAATGTGTTTCCTTACATGCATGGGCTTGTGTTTCTGTGATCTAGAATAGCTGCTCTTAACTTAGGCACCCACAAATCCAAAATCCCTCAAAATTCTGTATGGAGTTTCCGATTCAGTTTGTTTTTGCAATTCAATTTATGTATCAGTTGTGAAGTCTATTTTGGTCTAATTTGATTATGTCCAGGGAAAACACAAACCACTGGAAGGTTAAAAGGATAAACTCAACTGAGCAGAGGGTAGGAGGCTTTTGTCCTCTAACTCCCAAGGAAGTTGGGATATTTATTCAGGCTCTTGGTTATCCTCGATCAACACTAATTTATATCGCTGCTGGGGAAATCTATGGTGGTGACACTCACCTCTCAGAGCTCACATCTCGTTTTCCCAATATAGTGTTCAAGGTTTGATTATGTAGTTCTTTTTTTGGTTAATTATGTAGTTTTTTTGTACTGACTAATATCATGATGCCATAAATCCTGTTAAAATGGGCAATCACAAAAAGTTAGTTTTGTTGATCACAGGAAACACTTGCTAACCAGCAAGAGCTGAGAGCGTTTGTTAATCATGCATCTCAGACTGCAGCTCTTGATTACATTATCTCTATAGAAAGCAATGTATTTATTCCATCACACTCTGGTAACATGGCAAGAGCTGTGGAGGGGCACCGGAGATTCTTAGGTCACCGCAAGACTATTTCTCCAGACAGGTGTTGATTATTTTGAAAAATGAAGAGTAATATCCTGCTCGGCTCTATCTTTTGACCCTTATCTGATTTCATGTTTGGGTTTCAATAAAATGCACTTCAAAAATCAAACCTCAATTTTCTATACATTGGTTTTTAGTATTATTAAGACCCAAAATATGAAATATAGGAAGATAGCTCACTTCCTAGCAACTTGAGCTGAGCTTTTATAAGAGTTGGTTATTAATACTCTTCCAATATGGTATCAAAGGGTAAGGTCTTAGTTAGAACCTATCAAACTCTAATATTTTCACTTTTATGAGTCAATGTTAAATTTTGTCCTCTTTCTTCCTTTATACCCATACTTTGTTTTTCTTCACTTGATTGACCCTTTAATATATCAACTTATCTACTATGTTTGATGGGAGCTTGTTATCAGCCTTCAAAAATTTATACTCGAGCCTCAAATTAGAGCCTGTTAATTTATGGGTAGTGTTAAAACTCACGTGACATGTGTTGTTCCAATTTCATTTTTGTTTTCTTTTGGTTATTAAATGTTGACACTTTGAACTGCTGTATAGCATGTTTATTACTAAGAAGCAAATGGAGATTCAGCCTTTCAAGTGAAGCCATTACTCTTTAGATTTCTCTCACCATGGCAATAAGTCATTTTTTAGCTACATTAGAAAATCAGTATATCCTATCCCTTTCTTGTTTCCACGGTTAGCATTATGTGCCTCCTCCCTCTCCTTACCCTTATGCTATTTGTACTAAGTGCTTTCTGGTAAAAAAAAAAAACCATCCGATGTGCTTTTCAAATCTGTTTGCAGGAAAGGACTTGTGAAGGTTTTTGATATGCTGGAAAATGGAGTCCTAGGAGAATCTTCCCTGTCACATCTTGTGAAGCAAATGCATGAGAAAAGGTAACTTCTTTTCATCCTTATCCTCGGTAGAGGATGGAGTTATGAAAAGCACCAGGAAACCATGGTCCTATGATATGGATCTCTCGAACTTTTTCTATATTTGTATGCAAGGGTGTTGTATAGTTATCTCCTTGAATCTGGGGAATATTCATAACTTCTAATAATTTACGTTCACTGCAATATGGCAATGAAAGTTATTTAAGAACAGTAACTATTATTTAGTTTCTCTGGATGGTATTTTTCACTCTGAAAAATGTACGTCTAGCTAAGTTTGTACTTTGAAATGAAAGCTCTCTTTACAATAGGACGAGGCTGGAAATTAGGTAGTGTCCTAGCCACATGAGTCCATGGCGTCAGTTTAAACTCATTTTTGATGTGTTGCTGGTTGTTGGGGTTATTTTATTGTTACCACTATAATTATATATAAGCTTCTACCCTTAAGAATGCCAAAACTCAGTTTTTATGACTTCATCAAAGGTGGGAAAGGTTATGAGGGACATGACTCATGAGACTGACTTCGATCAATCTTACAGGCAAGGAGCTCCAAGGAAAAGAACAGGCCCATTATCTGGAATCAAAGGTCGGGCACGCTTCAGGACTGAAGAATCATTTTATGAAAACCCATACCCTGAGTGTATATGTACTTCAAAGTCAAAGAAGCAGTCAGTTTGATATTGTACGCAATCATTGTGCAAAGGGTTGATGCATAACATTCATCCATGCATTGATCTAAAGGCAGAATCTTGGCTAGTCAGCAGTAGTTTACACAATACTGAGTTGGTTCACTGGCAGTTGGAAAATGACTCTTAACAATGGCAAATTACTTAGTTATATGGCATTCTGGAAGTTCATGATTTTGGTATGTTCTTTCCAGCCTCTCTTTAGCTATCTTTCATTTCTCACGCTTCACGCTTCACCCTTTCCATTTTTATTGTTGAAGGTTTACTTACATTGCATAGATCAATCAAAGTTAAATCTCTGTATGACTTGTATTAACATAGAGATGAATATTTGGTTTTGGACCAGAATTTCCTTTAAGCATTTGAGAATTTCTTTGTGAGCCCTGAACTAGAACAGCGTCATTTGTTATTTGTTAAGAGGTGCAAATCTCAAATAGCATATGACTGAGAAGGGGGTTGTCTTGTGTAGCAGCTGTGATGGCTTAGTTTGATTCGGCTTTAAGCTTATAAGAATTCAGATTTCATCAAAATTATCTAGCTGGCTCAAATCACCTAGGATCGAAATAAATTGTACATAGACTTCTCATGTTCCATTTAGACAGCTGTAAATCTACTCATTTGATGATGGTCAAGCTTCGTCTTCTCTACCTCCTTCATGTTATCAAAGTCCTTTCCCTCTTTCATTTTCTTGTACATGATCAAATTCAAGGTTTAATCTCCTTGAAGTTTTCCAATTTTATGTCCCCAACAGAAAAATTATAGGGTTTATAACTTAGATATTGCACTTCCGAAGTTAGAATTCTTTGTTTACATGCACATACATATATAAATAACGGGTTTAAACTTACACTCTCTTAGGACCCACATGGAGTATACACTATTGCACTACAGGTTAACTGTATACAGCTGAGAAGCAATATATATGCATTATCCAAAATATTATTGTTATTTTTGCACATATATTTGACAATTTGCGGCCATAGCTCTTGGATGTTTCAAAATTGACAGTCTTGTCTTTCATGTTTCTTCCTTAACCACAACCTCATGAAGGGTATTGTTGACCCTTAAATTGATATGTACCGTTGTATTGACCATATGCATTCTGCTTGGTAAATCTGTCTTGCTTCAAACAATGCTCAAACACTAAAAGCCTACGATGTAACTCTTGAGCATGATTAGTATTCTCAGTTATGTTAACAGATAAATGCATTGAAACAATGGATATAACATATAGAATCAAATCTTTCCTAGGAACGGGTTCACCCATGGCACTTAAGCTATCAACAATTGTCTTGATTTTCATCATGTAATCCGCTAGAGCTGACAAGCTGTTTCATTTTTGGTTAGATAGCCAAAAACTTCACTGGATACTGAATCATAAATCCAGCTTCGAATTGTACCATTAACTCGACTCAAGGTAACATGATCTTGAGAGATCTTTGTAGATCATGAAAGAAACTTAGCTGGAACTTCCTTTGATCCGTTAATGTATTCTTCAACCCCATATGCAGTGATAACATTCAATAGATGCTCTTTTGATATGCAATAGTTAGATCGATCAAGTTTGATATGGAAGGAGAAACATTGGAGAAATTGTCACATATTGTGACAAAGGCGGTGAATTTGAATCAATCACACAATTTCTTTTCCTGAATCTGATTGTGATTATTTCATATTAAGAAGATAAATACGGAAGATCAATCAAGAAAGCTGAAAATTAAGGGGAAAAAACTGAGAAATAACAAGAACAAAAATAATTGAGAAAGATTGATCATGAAACTCTTAGAAATCTTCCCTTGTGCTCTATTATCATCTGAAGTCAGAGAAGCTTAGAAGTTGGGTTGATCAAGAAATTGTGTAAAAATGATAGAGATTTCATTATCATTGATTTACTATCTAGATATACAACTGTTTTTTTTTCAAACTAAAGCTGCTTTCATTATCTAAATACAATCTGATACAACTCAAGTTATAGTTGCAAAAACGCTGCAATCTATAGCATTTAAAAAAAGAATGACCACAACAAGAGTCATGCAAAAATACATAATAAATATACAAGTAGTTACACGACAAGATCTTAAAAAAACTCACAAGATTGCTACCGCTAGATATGGGAAAACTCTTCATGATGACCACCTTCTCAGCTAACATGATGTGACAACATAGTAACTGATGAGTACTCAAAAAACACAAAAATAACCATGATTTTATGCACATTAATTGATTAAAAATATATATATTTATATGTTTTATTATATATTTATATAAATTTGTCTTTTTTCGGAAATCATGGGTATTTTTATTGTTTTTTAGGTATTTTGGCTTAAAAACGTAACTTAAAGACTCAAAGAGGAATACTTGAAGCAATACATCACAAATATATTCATAAATAAATAAATGGGGAAAGGTTAACAAATATGAAAAAATTGGACAAAATGAGTCAAAACGATCAAAAATGTCAAAAAGGAGAAAATCGCGCACAGCTGCCCAACCGCTCGTCCAGCCAAGCGCCCCAGTGCCCACACCTGCACGCGCCAGCCTTCCAATCCGCGCGCGCCCCAGCGCGTGGCTACTGTTCACGCGCGCGCCGACGCCTTTTCGCCCCATTTTTCAAGTGCATCCGCCCCCATGACGTCATCAATGACCTCAACATTTTCATTATGCGTTTTTACATTTTTTTACTCATTTTTTCTCTCCATCCTCACCTATAAACACCCCCCTTCCCTTCACTTCAAAACACACCTTCAAAACACACTTCTCTCTTCTTTCTTTCTCTCATTTCTTAGTTTTTCTTAGTTTCTTTCTTAGTTTTTAAGCTTTTCTTAGTTTCTTTCTTAGTTTTTAGTTAAATTCTCTTAGTTTTAGAGTTCTTCTCTTTTTGAGAAGAACTAGTTATGTTTTTGTAATAATTTAGCTTTTTGATTCAATAAATGTGAGTGCAAATTCCGCTTGGAGGTTTTCCAGCAACGGGAATAGCGTTGAAGTCCTGTAAGGATTTTATTTTCTTTACAGTTATATTTTATGCTTTATTCTTACATGTTATATTTAATTTGTCTGTGATTAAATTTAACTGTGCTGGCTGTTTATAATCATGATGTAATAATAACGTTGTTATGCTTGCGAAATATTTAATAGGTAAAAATTTCTAAAATGATTTGATTTTATTTTTATTCAAGATTTTATATTAAGAATGTTAGAGAGAAATATATTATTTTTCATTACAAACTTAAATCTGAAAATTAGATTTTAATATTTAGTTATCCGGTCTAATTTAGAGTAGTGTTCTTTTATTTGTTCGTACAATCGCCCGGTAGTTAGAGTGAAACTCTATTTCAAAAGTTTTTATAAGAATTATTATGTGAAAATGTATTGACAACATGTTTTCAATAATGGTTTTAAAACTTGAAAGTTAGTACTTGGATAATTAAATTCTTATGTTTAATTTGGACACCTTGAATAAAGTTTAAACTGTCTAACCCCACCAAAGGTGGCATTTAAATGGTTCATTTTCAAATCTCTTAGAAAAAGGAATTAATTTAATTAACCAAATTAGTTATCAACCCCACTCATAAGTGTTAATTGATTTTTTAGTTAACAAAGAATATCTAACCCCACCAAAGGTGGTATTTATATAAAAAAGAGAGAATCAATAAAATATCAATTTATATCTTTAATAACCTAGATAATATGAGCAAGCATAATTAATTTAGTTATTATATCCATAAATACTCCACTAATATAAATGATAAAATTTGCATAAATATTTATTGAATATGTATTTATGTTTATTTTTAGATAAATATTTATTGAATTTGTATCTATGTTCATTTTTATGTTATTAGATTATATTTATTAATCTCTATATATGTTTATTTTTATGTTATTAGATTAGGAACACAAAAACCAAACTATCGTGACATGATGTTTAGGATTTAATTTCGTTTTTAAAAGTTTGAATAATAAATTAAAAACCACATACATTCCTTCCTTAGATCGACCTTGGGAGTATACTTATCATTTTCTACGAAATGATTCGTGCACTTGCGAGAATTTTATAAATATTAAAACCAAAGTATTGGCAAGAATCGGCGATGCCGGTTTTCGCTAATCAAGTTTTTGGCGCCGTTGCCGGGGAAGAAATAACGTTTTTAAATTATTTATCAAAATTTTAAAAACATTTTTGTGCTGTAAATAATTGTGATTTTTTTTAATAATAAAAAAATAATAATCAAATTTCAAAATTCATAAGAAATAAAAAAAAATTAAAAAAAATTAAATAATTTTTTTATAGTTAAAATAATTTAGAAATTTTAAATTTGAATAAAATTTTTTACCGTTCATGAATAGTAAAAAAAAGATTACTTGAATTTATACCTAATTAACTAAATAGCACGAAAAGTAAAAATCTGAGGGAGTTCTGTCTAGAAGACTAGTTCTTGGAAGCCTTTGTGCCACTAGTCTTTCCTAGGAACGTTGTTCTGGCTAGGAGAATGGTTTTTAAGGAGCTGTTGTACCACTATTCTTTCCTGGGAGCACTCTTGGTTAATACTGATTATGTTATTTAAAAAAAATAATTTTTTTTAAGTAGTTTTGTTTATTGTTTTGTATTAAATACCATGTAAATTTTCTCTAAATTTTTTATTTTTTTGACAAGAGTTTTAAATTTACGTTTACAATAGTCTATGCATGGTAGGAGATCCTTAGGAAACCCTCTTACACCATATGTAAATAATATTCATAAATTTAAACAAGTGTCAACAAAACTGGATTCCACCCATCAACCTGTTTTTGAGCCAAACATAGAACCAAGTCTTAATCCTTTACTAGAACCGAAAGAAATGGAAGAAAATCAACATGTTAGGGAAACCACTATGAAGGAGTTTACAAGACCGGTGATTGGCACGGCAACTGCCGCTATCCAGTTGGGTGAGGATGCTCGGAATTATGACCTAAAAAATATTCATTTTTCTATGCTTCCTTCCTTTTATGGGCTACCTAATGAAGATTCTCTTTCCTTCATGAGAGATTTCTATGCTACGGTCCAAACATTCCCCCTCGGTATTCTAAACGAGGATCAACTTAGAATGAGATGTTTCCCCTACACCTTAAAGGATAAGGTCAAAGCTTGGTTGATGTCACTTCCCCTAGGTTCTCTGATGACATGGGAGAACATTTACAATAAATTCATGGGAAAATTCTATTCCCACCAAAAAACATCAGAGTTGAGAGGAAAGATTGCTACTTTCTCTCAGATGGAAGGAGAACCATTCCATGAAGCTTGGGATAGGTTCAAAATATTTCTCACTCAATGTCCCCATCACAGCTTTCCCCTGCAGTTGCAGAACCAATTCTTTTACGATGGACTTACACAACAATGTCAGTTCATTGTCGACAACGCTGCAGGAGGAGCAATGGGAGAAAAGACTGCCTCAGAGACGTACAACCTCTTTGAGATGTTGGGTGCTAATTCCCAACAGAAAAGCTCACGAGTGAGAAAAGCTGGAGTTCATGAAATCGATTCCAGTAATGAAGTTCAACAACAACTTGTTCAACTGACCAAACAAGTTGCCCTTCTCACTACACAAACCAACACTACTAATGAACAATATGGTTTGTATAGCAACATGGGACATGGTACTGAAGCCTGTCCATATCAAGGAGAAACAACAACTGGACCTGAACAGGTTAATGTGTTGGGAGCATATCAACAGAGACCAAGGTTTGTCCCCAATTCAAATACCTATAATCCTGGGTGGAGAAATAATCCAAATTTCTCCTGGAGGCAAAACAACTCTCCTTTCACTCAAAGCTCAAACCAGCCAGGCTAGCAATTCCACCCACCTATTCCAAGAAACATTCCCAATAAACCAACCCTGGAGGACAACTTGAATTCTTTTATTCAAGTTTGTAGGGATAACCAATCTAAAACCAATCAACGGTTGGACTCTGTGGAAGCTTCTATAAAAAAGGTGGAAGTTCAAGTAGAACAGTTAGTTGAACATTTGCAAAAACAAAGCAAAGACTAATTTGATAGACAAATGAATTCAATGAAGAGGAGACATTGAGTTTGTCATTCTGCAATCTCCAAGCAACGTCTTACTAGAAGACGATACATTTTAGTCCTATATGGGAAGTCACCCATTATTGTATTTTCCTTTGTTTTAGTTTTATTTTGTGTGTAATAAAATTCAAATGAAATAAATTCGTTTGTTTCAAAAATTGTGTCCATTCGTTTAAATTTAGCAAAAAAAAAAACAAAAAAATTTAGGTTCCTTGCACCTTTTTGCTTTAAGCCCATTTTATCAAGTTATAAATATTGCTTAGAGATATCTACTATTGTTTTTTTTAAAGCAAAATGTTGATACACAATAGGAGGAAGATCATTTTCAACTACAAACAACCATGGGAGATGCTGAAGATAGGTGGAAAAAGATGAAAGACTATACAATGCCAATCATTGGCAATGTAACTTCCGGCATCCAATTACAAGAGGCTGCAAGGAATTATGAATTGAAAAAGATTCATTATTCTTTGTTGCCTTCCTTTTACGGTATCCCTAATGAAGACCTTTTGCATTTCATTCGAGAATTCTATGCTATTGTCCAAACATTTTCACTACATGCAATTAATGAAGATCAACTTAGGGTGTAAGGAAAACACTAAATAAAACTAGTTAATTTTTTTATTTTTTTATTTTTTTAAATAACATAATCAGTATTAACCAAGAGTGCTCCCAGGAAAGAATGGTGGTGCAACGGCTCCTTAAAAACCATTATCCTAGCCAGAACAACGTTCCTAGGAAAGACTAGTGGCACAAAGGCTTCCAAGAACTAGTCTCCTAGACATAACTCTCTTAGATTTTTTACTTTTTATGCTATTTAGATAATTAGGTATAAATTCAAGTAATATTTTTTTTACTATTCATGAACGGTAATTTTATTTTACTATTCACGCTATATTACTTCTTATTAACTTAAAATTTTTGAAATTTTAATTAATTTTTTTACTATTCATGAACGGTAAATTTTTTTATTCAAATTTCAAATTTCTAAATTATTTTAACTATAAAAAAAAATTTATTTTATTTTTAATTTTTTTTATTTCTTATGAATTTTGAAATTTGATTATTATTTTTTTATTATTAAAAAAAAATTACAATTATTTACAGCACAAAAATGTTTTTAAAATTTTGATAAATAATTTAAAAACGCTATTCCTTCCCCGGCAACGGCGCCAAAAACTTGATTAGCGAAAACCGGCATCGTCGATTCTTACCAATACTTTGGTTTTAATATTTATAAAACTCTCGCAAGTGCACGAATCATTTCGTAAAAAATGATAAGTATACTCCCAAGGTCGATCTAAGGAAGGAATGTATGTGGTTTTTAATTTATTATTCAAACTTTTAAAAACGAAATTAAATCCTAAACATCCTCTCACGATAGTTTGGTTTTGGTGTTCCTAATCTAATAACATAAAAATAAACATATATACAGATTAATAAATATAATCTAATAACATAAAAATGAACATAGATATAAATTTAATAAATATTTATCGAAAAATAAACATAGATAAAGATTCAATAAATATTTATGCAAATTTTATCATTTATATTAGTTGAGTATTTATGGATATAATAACTAAATTAATTATGCTTGCTCATATTATCTAGGTTATTAAAGATATAAATTGATATTTTATTGATTCTCTCTTTTTTATATAAATACCACCTTTGGTGGGGTTAGATATTCTTTGTTAACTAAACAAATCAATTAACACCTATGAGTGAGGTTGATAACTAATTTGGTTAATTAAATTAATTCCTTTTTCTAAGAGATTTGAAAATGAACCATTTAAATGACACCTTTGGTGGGGTTAGACAGTTTAAACTTTATTCAATGTGTCCAAATTAAACATAAGAATTTAATTATCCGAGTACTAACTTTCAAGTTTTAAAACCACTATTGAAAACATGTTGTCAATACATTTTCACATAATAATTCTTATAAAAACTTTTGAAATAGAGTTTCACTCTAACTACCGGGCGATTGTACGAACAAATAAAAGAACACTACTCTAAATTAGACCGGATAACTAAACATTAAAATCTAATTTTCAGATTTAAGTTTGTATTGAAAAATAATATATTTCTCTCTAACATTCTTAATATAAAATCTTGAATAAAAATAAAATCAATTCATTTTAGAAATTTTTACCTATTAAATATTTCGCAAGCATAACAACGTTATTATTACATCATGATTATAAACAGCCAGCACAGTTAAATTTAATCACAGACAAATTAAATATAACATGTAAGAATAAAGCATAAAATATAACTTTAAAGAAAATAAAATCCTTACAGGACTTCGACGCTATTCCCGTTGCTGGAAAACCTCCAAGCGGAATTTGCACTCACATTTATTGAATCAAAAAGCTAAATTATTACAAAAACATAACTAGTTCTTCTCAAAAAGAGAAGAACTCTAAAACTAAGAGAATTTAACTAAAAACTAAGAAAGAAACTAAGAAAAGCTTAAAAACTAAGAAAGAAACTAAGAAATGAGAGAAAGAGAGAAGTGTGTTTTGAAGTGAAGGGAAGGGGGTATTTATAGGTGAGGATGGAGAGAAAAAATGAGTAAAAAAATGTTAAAAAAATGTAAAAACGCGTAATGGAAATGCTGAGGCCATTGATGACGTCAGCATGACGTCATGTGGGCGACTGCACGTGAAAAATGGGGCGAAAAGGCATCGGCACGCGCGGAAAGGGCTGCTGGGCGCGCGCGGATGGCTGTCGCTACGCGTAGGGGCGCGTGCGTGAACAGTAGCCACGCACTGGGGCGCGCGCGGGTGTGGGCGCTGGGGCGCTTGGCTAGGTGCGCGGTTGTTCGCGATTTTCTCCTTTTTAACATTTTTGACGCATTTTGTCCAATTTTTCCATATTTGTTGACTTTTTCCCATTTATTTATTAATATATTTGTGATGTATTGCTTCAAGTATTCCTCTTTGAGTCTTTAAGTTACGTTTTTAAGCCAAAATACCTGAAAAACAATAAAAATACCCGTGATTCCGAAAAAAGACAAATTTATATAAATATATGATAAAACATATAAATATATATATTTTTAATCAATTAATGTGCATAAAATCATGGTTATTTTAATGTTTTTTGAGCACTTATCAGTAACACACTACATTTGGCATAATTTCTTGACAATATAAAGACCACCTTCTCAGCTAACATGATGTGGTAACATAGTAACACTACATTTGACATAATTTCTTGACAATATAAAGACCACCTTCTCAGCTAACATGATGTATCAACATAGTAACACTACATTTGGCATAATTTCTTGACAATATAAAAACCACCTTTAGCTTTTTTCATCACCCCTTCATATTTTGACTTGGCCAAATTTACTAGCTACTTTGCTTTAATAGTGTGTTACCAAATAAGCCTTCAAGCCCAAATACTAGCTTGAGTCTCTGAGTACTTTCATAAAACATTTACATCTTGAATGCACAAAAGTACAGGCTCGACATGGACAAGAAGTTGGCTTGCAAGAGATGAAAATAATTAAGCATTCATCTCTGGATTTGTAGAAAAAGAGAGGAGACACTCATATGGTACACAATGTACACACTAAATCACAATAAAAATACCTACCAATAGGAAAACGCCCAACTGATGAACAATGCGCAAATGGCACAAAAAATCTTATTTGAAGAAAAACTTGAATATGTTCAACCGAAATTCAAAAATATACCTAAATGAAAAGAGAAAAGGAATGAAATTAAATGAAAAACTAAATCAATATGTAGAAGCTCTAGCCAACCTAACTACCCATTATTGTCCTCACATGTTGCCTCCGTAACAACTTTGTTTGACACAAAAACTCGACTTTCATTTAAAACCAACATTACTCGATGTAGTGTGATCAGTAACTAAAGATCAATAAAGTGAACAAGAATATAAACAATCAATCGTGAGAATTACACTTAATTACGAACCACCAATAATCACACGTGGGAAATACACTTAACCATGTACTGCACATAGCCAACGTGGGAACTACACTTAACCATGAGCTTGCAACATACATGCAAACTTATGACTCTCTGCCATACAAGTTCTTCACTTATGAAAATGTTGCATACTAGTAACTACCAACTGACACACGACTCACCACCACACTTGTAAAATAGTCTTAATTGCTCACAACTTAATAGCAGTATTTTACCCTCACAACAACGTAACACAAACACCAAAATACACTCAAGGTGATTTGTGAAATAGAAGCAGATATTCATCTCACCCAAAACCTACTAGAAAACATCTCTTCAAGTATTCATAACTCACGAGCATGGTATTTCTCACTCAGTCATGAATCACTAATATAGAACAACATTCAAGGTAATAGTGATATGAAAATAAAAAAATAAGATGTCAATTTGACAAAGCGTCATTACAATTTTTCTAGATGAGAAATAAGAAGAGATAAGGGTATTTATAGAACTCACTCAAGTCCAATGGACAACCTTACTAAGGGTCCTCATCAAGGTGCCAAAAAAATCAAATTTTTGTTTCAAAAAGTATCGATTAATTTTCATAAATATTCGCACCCACAACAAACCAAAAACTACCACTCACAACCTAGCATACATACTAAAAAATAAATCTCATTATGTGTGTAAAAACATGCTTTCAAACACAATGTACCTAACTATATGCATTTGTGTTAATGATCTTTAATAACCAACCTTACACAAATGAATATAGAAACATTGCATAAAATAAACACTCTGTGTGTTGCACATATGAAGCCAACACAGACACAAAGGATTACAAGACTTACATTCTCTTTCTTTGATTTTCTGTGCCAAAATATTTTACAATTAAGTACAGATGCGCATCAATCATGAGATGATCATGAATATAACCTAAAGATGTTTTTTCCTATGAACAAAACATCAAAGCACATCCAAAAACACATATAGTCCAAATACATTCATCTTGTTCGCTCCATCCATCTTCTTGGATCAACTCATCAAAACTATGTCAGTCTGAAATGGGAAGGTCTCATCCACATTCTACCAGTCTGCTAGTCTAAAACTCGATGGTCCCAACCTATACCTTTAACTTGCATACACGAAACAAACACATATCTCATGAACATATTATGTAGAAACAACGTGTAGTTTAACAACTACTATCAAGTCACCCATACACTGATGACTAATGATAGGCTAAGCAAACTCAACGTGTATCACAAACAAACACAATCTACATGCAACACAAATATGAAAACTCTCCCTAAACATATGCAACACTTCTCCTAAGTGTATGCATATCAAGCAACTCATATGTAGTTTAAACTACACTCACCGTCCCATGTAACAAACAAATACAATTCACAAACAAACATAAGTTATGCACTTCTTTCTCTTTTTGACATGAAAAGTCAAACAAAACACACACAGATTATGTAATATACCACACTCCTATATGTAGAAAAGAAGTCAAAAAGAAATGCAGTAATCCTAACACTCATACAACACAACATAAAATATTAGAGCAGACATAATAAAGAGTAGCATATGTAGTCATACAAAATAGACAAAGAATATCATTGAGGAAACATCAATATAAAAACAATGTAACAAACAATACGCTGAATGCACAACCAAGCCAAAAGAAGTGTAGACATAAAAAAAACTCCTAGATATAATGCACAACACGAAGCCTCACATCTCTACATTCTATGGGAGGGCATAAGGGACTTTGCAATATGCTTACAACACATCGATAAGTTGGGTAGTCAAACACTAATGCCATATAAATGTGTCAGTGAATTCCTAAAAAGAAGTTGACTAGGAGTTCAACTATCTTCCAAATTGACTTTTAGTGACTCAACTATCTTCCCCTAATGACAAATGGGTGGATTCAATCTTGCAATCTCACCATCTACTATACATACACGTATAAGGAAAGACATCACAATCTACCAAATAAAACATATGTCGTGCATTTTAACAATAATTACCAAGAAAAAAACTACATGTAAGAAACACGCAATAAAACACTTCAAAGCAATAATGCTGGTAAAAC
Source organism: Hippophae tibetana (assembly GCA_037013495.1). Taxonomy (NCBI): domain Eukaryota; kingdom Viridiplantae; phylum Streptophyta; class Magnoliopsida; order Rosales; family Elaeagnaceae; genus Hippophae; species Hippophae tibetana. The sequence goes on along the minus strand of CM072807.1, from coordinate 66,972,861 downwards.
CATAAGATGACATTTGAAATAAGATCATGCATGCTATGCTGGTCCTATTTATACGTAGTTCATGCAAAGTGATGTCAAGAAGAAGGAAGCATCACAAGAACATAACACCATAATAATAACTCATAAATATGATAGACACTAAGGATGCAAAACAGACACACCTCTCTCCCTAACAATATACATTTCACACACACCTCTCCCTCTAAAAGCATGCATGTTAGGCAATAAACATATTAGTCCTATTAGGTAAAAGCAACTACACACAGTAGAAAACAAACAAATTAGAAGCAGGCAAGCATATTAAGTATGTTAAGAAAAGTGCAGTTCAAAAAGTCACACAAAATAAACAAGCTAGAAGGAGAGTAAAACATTCAATCTCATAAAACACAAAAACAAACAACAAGTGAGATGACAAAAATGGTCTCAAAGTATATCATAGGCCAAAAAATCCAAAATGTGCCTCAAGAGAGATCATCGACATAAAATGTATAGTGTTTACCTCTAAAGAGATCATGGATAACAAACTACACATTGTTGCCTCAAAAGAGATCATCGCTAGCACTCACGTCATCATTAGTCAAAAGAAGGAAAAAACTGACTATCTAGTGAGAAACATAAGTAACACCCCTAAGAGAGAAAAGAAACAAGGGATACTACTAAAATATCTAAGCATGTGAGGAAAACTTAGGTTCCAACACAGAAGTATGAGACATGCTTAGATAAGGAAAACACCCTAACCACCTGTATTGCTAACTAAATATACAAGTCTAATGACTATAATGCATGTAACTCAAGAATTCTAAAGAGAGATAAATAATCTATATGACAAACAGATGCACGAGGCAAACCTAAACAAGCACAATATAGAGAAAAGAGAAGAAACACTAACGTACACAAGCTTGTAATACATCACAGTTTTCTCCAAAATGATATCTAAAGCACAAGAAAAGGAAGAACATGCAAAAGAATAACAATGCATAACAAGAAATAAATAAAGAATCACGCAAGACATACCAGGAAAAAGAGAGAGACACCTAGTAAAAATAGAGGACATGTAGTCTACATGACATGACATATGAATGAAAAAACTACAAGAATAAAAAACTTAATACTTTGAGACTACATGTTGAAATCATAGACGAGAGCTTATGCAAAAAGCCACAGAAGAAGAAGTAAGAAAAATCATGTCAAACTCACAAAAAGAACATGTCAAAGCAACAAACAAAGGATCAAACTAGTAAAGGATCAAAAAGTTAGGTATAACAATAAGTAAGATAATTAACATACTATGCAAGACAAAGAAGAAATGTAAAGAGAAATGCATGAACAAGGAAACAGGGAACATGCAAACAATAAAGGTTCACAGAGATAAAAAATCTCATAGATAACAACAACCCACTTCACTAGAGACAATGGGCATAAATATATAAGGTGTGTGTATGTGTAGATAGAGTTGTAGGATCGAGCACCTAGACAGTTAAAGCCAAAATAAGGGTGACCCGCTCCAATATCAACTAAAAATTCCATATGTAGGAACAATTGCACGAGTGTCAATTATTCTTCCGACTCAAATAGGCATCTAGGACATAAATAAGGCGTGAAAATATCAACCAATGGAATCTTTTTAAGAGCTCTATTCCAACTCAGCTAAGTAGGTCTCATAACGTGAATTAAGTAAGTATCACAACGGAAGTACAAAATAACATACTTAATTCAACATACAACTAAAAAAACCAACATATACAAAAACAACAATATACGGTAAACACAATAGTGATGGTGGGTCTCGTAGGCTTCTACCCAAGTTAGCAACATGCATACATGGAAATAACACAACATATGAAACAATATCGAAAAGAAAAAAAAAAGATTTTCAATCACCTCAAGATCTCGTATGTAAAAATATATTCAGTAAATGATAATTGTACTATCACAGTATGCAATCAAATAAAACACAACATATCAAAAAAAGAGTCAGACATCTAGTACACAACTAGAGTAAGAAGATATTGATTCCTTAGAGACTCACACAAAACTCACATGTAGAAAATTTAATTTAATATAATAAGAGTCGAAGACTTAGTACGCAACTAGGATAAGGAGATACAGACTTCTAAAGGACTTACCCCCATAAACAGGGAAAAATAGAAAATTATTATAGTAATTGAAAGTTTATAAGATATGGACCTAATTAACCTAGAGGGGTGTGAATAGGTTATTTTTAATTTTTATCAATTTATAATTTAATAACCTAAACAAACGAGCCAAGCATGCAATTGTGTGTAAATATAAGTGCAAAATAAAATAATAACACACGATATTTTTAGGTGGAAACAACCTAGGCCACAACCATGACCTAAGAGGAAAACCACCAGTCCACCGGGCCACCTAACTTTTCATTATGAAAATCAAATGTTCAAGTACAAACTCGGTCTTATGCTACCCTACCTAGGATACTACCACAATATACTTTATTTACAAGCCCTTACTCTATTTTCACAGTTTCTAAAAATTAACGTGAGCGGTTTCCAGACCAACTTCCAATAAGCTCCCCGCAAATTAGATGGTTCACAAATCAACTGCAAAAAGATTAGCACAAAAAAACACAAGTACCCGTGTGTGTTCTAGGATGGTTTTAACAATGAATAATCCTAACTATATGATTCAAGATATATGTCATTTAAATCAAATCAAATAGAAAATTTTAGAACAAATGATTAAGCACAGATTCAATAAAAATAACTTTTTTAAAATTTAATAATCAAATCAAATAATCATGATAACACATAAAATTATTTAATCCAAACATATAAAAATCTAATCAAGAAGAAGTTATATAAAGATTAAAAAAAATACCAAACAGATTTATTAATAAATACCTCTAATAAGATATCAATTTGATATTAGCCGATCTATTTAAATTTACGTGAAATTACTATTCCATTGATATCTGCATAAAAACAATTTAGTTAGAATCAGAACACGAAGCATCAACGTGGGTGTTATTAATCTTCTGGATTTTGTTAATCTTCAAATCAAATCAAGAAGATTTTATCAACAAGCTAAAATCTTTACTCCTTCATATTCACTTATTAATTCCTTGTTGCTTACCAATTTCCTACTCCTTCATATAAGTCTAATATCACTTTATAATTCCTTGCCTCTTATTCACCTTTTGATTTTTCGTTCCAGTTTGCTATTTTTTTTTCTCCGTAAACATCAACCCTAATATATCTATATTTATAGATGATAATAATACCTAATAGTATTAGGGTTAAATGCATTTTGGGCTTAATTTTTCCAAGCCCATTTAAAGTCTTATAAAAAAATATTTTTAAATCACATCTTAAAAATATTAAGACACATAAAAAAAATATTTAAGCACCAAAAATAATTTTAAATTTATGAACATGTACTATTAAATGTATAAATGGAATCTTATGTGTCGTAGTTATAAAAGACATACATGAAGTACGAATATCTGGAACTTGACATTTGTTCGGCTTTTTTTGAAAAACTTGATAGAAGGCTTAAAAACAAATTTACAAGTAAGTATTTTGTCCACGAAAATAGCCAACACTCATAGTCCTTATAAACTCTCCCTTTGGCATTTTTGTGTGGCAAAGCCACTCACTTACTACATGACACTTATAAAAATAAGATAAAAATACAATGAGGTCCCAGACTCCATAGTGGAACTATCCTATGGTCCGATGAATCCATCTTCGTTGCAACTTGACAAGCTTGTAAGTAACTGAAATGACATTGACAAAGCATAGGACAACTTGGCATGAAAGCCTCATTGTACATTAGTCCAGTTTACATAAAAATAAGCGAAGTGTAAAGAATAATCATGTGGTGTGCATTCATATCAATCAAGCTTAATTAAGTATGTTCTCCCCCTATATGCATAACAAAATAAACACATGGAAGTAAAACACATTATTTCTCTCCCCTTTTTTGACATATGAGAAGAACAAAGTATTAGACAAGGCAATGAAGCTAAAATCCTCCTAAAGATATAGCAATGTTAAAGTAGAGTAATACATAAATGTAATATGCTTTAAACTCCCCCTAAGTTCTATGACTCTCTAACTTAGAAACAAATTAAAAAGGTAATAAATAAAAATGAATAAAAATCTGATTTTTTTGTTTGTTTGTAATTTTCATAACTAGCCACATTAGGTATTAAACTCATTTAATTACAAACAAGCACACAACCATTTGAGAACTCATCATTTTTTTTAACTCCAATTTTGATTATTTATCATATAAATAAATAAGTAGAATAGAAGAGGTGCACACGTACACTTTGCACATATAATGACATATTGACATTTACTTAAAATAATATATATGTTTAAACTCCACAAATATGTCAATTAATTCATTTATGATCTATCAAGAAAGACTCAGAAGAAACAATTATCACCTATCATGTAAAACTATAATTGAGTCTTCAATCTTACAAAATAAAGTATATCCATGAAATGAGGACTTTTTTTTTTGTATTTTTTTATACATATAAGGTAAATGATATATATATATATATATATATATATATATATTAACCTTTATTAGCTCTTTCTTTTTGTGCATTCAATGTACAAGATTTATATGTAATCGCTTTTTGCATAATCTTTCATTTTGTTTGCATGAGCTATAAACCTATCAATGTGACTTTCACACTAGTTGTGAGGTAGCCCTCTCCGCTTACTGCGGTAGCTTCACACATCACAGTAGGTAGCCCTCTGAATACTAGGTGCCTCCATGAGATAAAGTTTTTGAAAGCAAGAAATATAACTCAACATAATTTTACAGTCAAGATTAGTTGAAGTCATAGAATCTTTCAAGAAAATCCATAAACTTCAAGCATAACATATATATGTGTTCGTGAGTGTGTGAATAAGTTCATGTCAACATCGATCATCACATATACAAGAATATGTGTATGCGTAAGCCAAAATTGTAAAATAATTTATACAATAAATATCAAAATGAGTTGAGTCACTAAAAATGAGATTATGTGTATGTAAGTATTAAATAAGTCGAATATTGTGTTGGCCAAACAAGGATGCTATTTTGTTTTTGTTTTTTTGGTAATAAAATTTGAAATTCAATTTGAGGGAGAAATTCCCAAGGCACTTCTGAGATACTCAAATCTTTGAGTGTCTATGGCTTTAGTGAATATATCAGCTAATTGTCTCTCATTAGGTACAAACTCAAGTGTCACTATTTTCTCTTCAACTAATTCTCGAATAAAGTGATGCCTAATGTCAATGTGCTTAGTTCTAGAATGTTGAACCGGGTTCTTAGAAATACATATAGCACTAGAGTTATCACAATATAAGGGCATTATACCTTGTGGTTGACGGTAGTCCTTGAGCATGTTTTTCATCCAAAGCATTTGTGTGCAAGAGCTTCCTGTAGCAATGTATTCCGCTTCAACTGTAGAGAGTGAGATAGAGTTCTACTTTTTACTGTGCCATGATACTAAGTTGTTTCCAAAGTAGAAACAACCACCTGATGTGCTCTTCCTATCATCCTGGTTGTCTGCCCATTCGGCATCTGTAAAACCATTTACTTCACAAGTAGTGTCAATAGTAAAATATAAACCATAATTACTTGTACTTGAGATATACCTGATGATTCTCTTTACATTCTCTAAGTGTGATTCCTTAGGGTCAGCTTGATAATGGGCATACACATCAACACTAAAACATATGTCAGGTCTACTTGCAGTGAGGTAAAGTAAACTACCTATCATACTCCTATAAAGGGTTTGATCAACACTTTTACCTTCAATGTCCTTTGTAATTTTTGTGTTGGTACCTAAAGGAGTTCGTAATGGCTTGCTAGTTTCAAGACCAAACCTTTTAACAAGGTTACATGCATACTTGGTTTGAGAAATAAATATATTATCACGAGATTGTTTGATTTTCAAACCAAGGAAGAAAGTCATTTCACCTACCATGGACATTTCAAATTCATTTGTCATAACATGCACAAAATCATACACTAGTGTACTAGATGTGGATCTAAAAACTATGTCATCCACATAAATTTGAGCAATAAAGATCTCGTCACTACTCCTTTTAATGAATAAAGTCTTATCAACTCCCCTTAGAATAAATCCCTTGTTCAAAAGATAGTTGGTAAGTCTCTCATACCATGCTCGTGTAGCTTGTTTCAAACCATAAAGATCCTTTTTGAGTTTGTAAACATGATTTGGAAATTTTGTATCAACAAATCCTTTTGGTTGTTCCACGTACACCTCCTCATTCAAAAAGGCAGACTTAACATCCATTTGATATAATTTAAACTTCCTATGACAGGAAATGGCAAGTAAAATCCTAATTGACTCTAGTCTAGCTACAGGTGCAAATGTTTCATCAAAGTCAACTCCTTCTACTTGCGTGTAGCCTTGAGCTACTAACCTAGCCTTATTTCTAACAACAATATCATGCTCATCAGATTTATTTTTGAACACCCATTTTGTTCCAATAACATTTTTGTTTTTAGGCTTAGGTACTAATACCCACACATGATTTCTTTCAAATTGAGCTAACTCATCCTGCATGGCATTTATCCAAAATTCATCCTTAAGTGCTTCATTCACATTTTTTGGTTCAAATTGAGAAATATAGCATAAATGGGTTACCTTACTTATTTGTCTTCTTCTTGTTACTATGCTTGCATTAGGATCTCCAATTATATTCTTAATATGATGATTTTTTGAAGTTTGAGTTGGATTTATCATTGATGAGGTTGATGCTTTTTCCTTCTTTTCTTCTCTTTCCTCTAACTCTTCTTCTTCTATTCCAATTGTGTCACTGGTCATTTTTAATTAAGGTGTTGTAAAAAAATTTTCATTTCTAATTCTTCACTTGTAATCTTCTTACCTCCATCATCTATAACTATATTAGTTCTACAGTTGAAGACTCTATAAGCTCTACTATTTAGGAAATAACCAAGAAATATACCTTCATCACTTCTTGAATCAAACTTACCCAATTGTTCTTGATCTCTAAGTATGTAGCATTTACTTCCAAAAACACGCATATCTTATATCTCATAGGGAGTTTGGTTTGTACATGGGCGAAGATATACACGATTTATAATGTGACATGAAGTGTTTATAGCTTTAGCCCAAAATCTTTTGGAGACTCCTTTGGCATGCATCATTACTCTTGCCATCTCTTGAAGTATCCTATTTTTCCTTTCAACTACTCCATTTTGTTGAGGTGTGATAAGAGCAGAGAATTCATGAAAGATACCATGTTCTTTGCAGAAGTCAACATACTTAGTATTTTCAAACTCTTTTCCATGGTCTGTTCTCAGTCTATTGATGGTTACTATTTTGTCACCTGCTTCAACCTGCATCCTTGTACAATATGAGATGAAGAACTCAAAAGCATCTGACTTGTCTCTAAGAAAGTCTACCCACGTGTAGCGATAAAAGTCATCTACTACAACTATGATATATTTCTTACCTCTAATACTTTATGTTCTCATAGGACCCATAAGGTCAATATGTATCAATTCCAATACTCTGTTTGTATTTATACTCTTGATCTTCTTATGAGAAATCCTAGTTTGTTTACCCAATTGACATGGTCCACATACAGGTGTTTCAATTTTTGAAAGAATAGGTAAACCACGCACAGTCTCAATTTTACTTAATCTAACCAGATCTTTAAAATTCATATGACCTAGCTTTTCGTGCCACAAGGTAGTTGAGTCATCGCTAGCTAGGTTACATGTTATTATGGATGATGTATCAATATAATAACAATTGTCATGTGATATGATTCCCTTAATCCTACATTCACCCTTTTGATCTGTTACAATACAGTGATTGTTTGTAAATTGCACATTAAAATCACTATCACATATTTGACTTATTCTAATCAAGTTTGCCTGAAGTCCTTCCACATATAAAACTTTATCAAGTTTAGGATACCCTCTATTTGAACAGAGCCTTTTCCAATAATTTTAGATGTTTTACCATCACCAAAGGTAATTGTCCCTTCATTGTATTCCTTAAAGGTTTTAAATAAAGAACGATTCCCCGTCATGTGTCTAAAGCATCCACTATCAAAATACCAAGCGGTATTTGATTTAACTTTAAATGCTATATGGGCCACAAAGCAGTGTAACTCAAATTTCTTAACCCATCATTTTTTAATTTTGGACATTTGAGTTACCGATTTCTTATATTCCTCTTTTTGTGTAGTTCTTGTAGTAAAAACTTTACGTTTTGAAATTTTTTGAGGTGCTTTAGAAACATTTGTATTCGTGTTAGAATCATAAGCATAAAGAAATCTACACTTAGGTTTAATATGTCCTTTCCTACCACAATGATGACAGATGGGAACAAACTGAATTTTCTTAGAATGAAAAGGTGTAAAAACTACCTTCTCTGCCTGAGCAATAATGGGTTTTACAAATTGAGTTTTGGATGATGAAGGTGTTGATTGTTCATATATGTATCCAAGACCTCTCTTATCTCCATGTGGCTTTCCATAGTCTAGGACTTTGGTTAATTTTTCAGCACCAATGGTCAAATTCTTCATTGTTTCTTTAGCAATACTAAGTTCTTGCCTAAGATTTTTGTTTTCCTCAATGGTTTCTGCAAGTCTCAAATTCAAAGCATTGATGATATCATTAAGTTTAGTTACTTCCACAAGCAATTTATCTCTCTCTTTCCTAGCATCTAGACAATCCATGAATACTTCCTCATAATTTGATACATTAAACTTAGACAGTAAGAGAGAAGAGTTTACTTCCTTATTTTCTTCATCTGAGCTAAGGTTGGAGTCATTGTGATGTGCATTGGTAGTTGTGGTGAAGGCACCATAATTAGTGTCATCATCCTCTGAGTTACTAGCCTTTTCTTGCTCATTTTCTTGGATGGATCAAGAGAAAGCTCATAGGTTTGGATTGACCCGACAAGTTCATCAATTTTTAGTGTGTCTATATTCTTGCTTTCCTCTATCGCTGTAACTTTCATCTTATAGTCAGCTATTAAAGAGCTTAGGAATTTGCGCACTTGTATAAGTTGTGGAATTTTCTCACCAAGGTTAGAACAAGCATTAGTGATATCACAGAAGCGAGCATAGAATTTTCCAAAAGTTTCGTTGTTGCTCATTTTAATAGAATCAAACTCAGATGTTAGCAATCTCAATTTTGTTTGTTTTACTTGGGAAGTTCCTTCATGAGCAAGAGCAAGTGCATTCCATGCATCTTTAGCAGTCTCACAGTTAGAGATGCGACGGAACTCATTTATCGACACTACAACAAATATTGAGCTTAGACCTTTTTGGTTTACCACACTAAGAGTGCATTCTTCAGTGGTCCAAACTCTTTTTGGCTTTATGATTGTTACACCATCTTTCGTTACCGAAGGTGGTTTCCAACCATCAAGAATAACATCCAAGACTTTTCATCTTGTCTGAGAAAGGCTTGCATGCGAGCCTTCCAATAAGGGTAATTAAACCTATCAAATAGTGGTGGTCTAACAGATGACCCACATTCTTTCATTTGGTCCATAAGTAAGTGTGTGTGTCCCTAATGATCAATCTTACTAAGTGTGTCTAGTGTCAGCTCTGATACCAATTGAAAGTTTATAAGATATGGACCTAATTAACCTAGAGGGGGGTGAATAGGTTATTTTTAATTTTTACCAATTTATAATTTAATAACCTAAACAAACCAGTTAAGCATGTAATTATGTGTAAATATAAGTACGGAAATAAAATAATAACACACGATATTTTTAGGTGGAAACAACCTAGGCCATGACCATGACCTAAGAGGAAAACCATCGGTCCACCGGTCCACCGGACCACCGGACCACCTAACTTTCCACTATGAAAATCAAATGTTCAAGTACAAACTTGGTCTTAGTAATACAATAATCTCAAACATGCAGTTTATTTTAAGAGTCAAATAAATTAATCATAAACTACATAGATAGAAAGTAATGCGTGCTAAATAGCTTTCTAATCAGATTCCTAAGCTTATATATAGTAACATACAATATCAAGACTCAAATTGTACTCATAGCAAAGTAGAATGAAAACACAATTGTATAACGAAATAAACCCACATAGAACCTCTACCATATGATTACTTAAGGAAAATACCCGACAGTAAATAATCTACTAAAAATAATAGATATATACAATACGATAAAAGTACAAATACAAATATCTCTATCAATCAGGACCTTTGCCCTAATTACCTATCACTGCCCTCAATTGTTGTCTCTATAATTACTTGGTTTGACACACGAACCCTACTTTCCTCTAAACCTCACACTAGTTAATGTAGTGTGATTAGTAACCAAAGATTAGTAAAGTGACAAGAATATAAACAACCAATCATGGGAATAACACTCAATCACGAACCACCAAAAACTACACATGGGACATACACTCAACCACATATAGCATACAACCAACATGAGAACTATACTCAACCACGAAAGTGAAACACTCAGCAGAACATATGGCTCACTATCATATAGGCTCATCACCTATGAAAATATTGCATCCTAGTAAGTACTAGTTGTCATACGACTCACTGTTGTCTCTTTTGGAGAACATAAAACGTGCAAGCATACACAATCACAAGTAATAAAATTTGATAAGTAAAGTATCGTTCCTACGGAGATTTGTTACTACAGTTTGTTGAGTACTAAAATTATCTCTCTCTGATTTTATCCAAAACGATCGTTGATTGGAACAAATTTAAGAAAAGAGTTTAATAACAAAATAAAAGAAATCTAGGATTGCAGTTTTTAACCAAATTAATCCACTCTAATCATGTTATATTCTCTTGATTTATATTTTTAGTACATTTAATTTGTCAACCGAAACTTCTATTTTTATCCATACATCTCTTCCGAGCTCCGTATAGACACACATCGTTAAATTAATTCACTATATTCCTATGAGAATTAAATTCACCAAGATTCATTATGATCTATGTTCTCAAATGGCCACACATACAATTAGGGTATATTCATATCCTTCATCATACATGTCATTCTATCTACGAGCAATATACACAAAAAATACCTCTTCTAAGTTTATTTTAGTGCCACGTATTATTTGATAAAATTCGTAAATAATCAAAAGCATTAAGCACAATTTAGAATAACCAAATCGAACGTCTTATAAATCGTTCAAAAATAATTAAAATCAAAGCTTCATAAATTTAGATCAAATGCAACACTAGAAAAATTAAATTACTTCATAAAATTAAAATTAAAATTACAACAGTTTAAGAAAAATAAGATGAAGAACAAAGAAAAATTAAAACATTTTGTATCGTGAATATTTGGCACACGTAGAACACAATAGAAGCGAAAAATGGCTTCTGCGTGTTCCAGAGTCCACCCCCGAATACTATTAAAAATCTCAAATTCTAAACTCCCAAAAACTTTTTTACTCTATCATAATATCCCCTATTTATAACATCAAATTTCTAAAAAATATACATTTAAAAATATATTTTTTAATACACGCGAGGGACAGAGAGATATGGCAAAAATAATAAAATATTACGCGTGGGGGACAAAACTGGTATCGAAAACGCGTTTAAATCTGAGTGGGAGAGCCGTCCGTTTATGTTTTGATTTTCGATAAACTCTGCCACGTGTCGCGATCTGATTCGCTGAAACAAATAGTGGGACACGTGGCAGCACATCATTGGTTGCAGGAAACAGACGCACGATAGATTGTCGTACGGGATTGGGGTGCGCGAAACGTAGGGGGACATCGGCTGGACGGGTCAGACACGTGGGTCCTACCTACACGCCGGCATGCGTGGCAGGTGGGCCCCACTCGGGCACCAAGCCACGTGAAAGACAAAAACCTGCACCCATGCGAGTTGGTCGGGTGTGATTGTGACGTGCGCATCATAGCCATTTCTTCTATGATCTGACAGTCCACGTTGCGCGCATGGATTAGCGCACGTGGAGTTCTTTTCACCTGCGCAGAAATTTAAACTTTAATTAATTGCATTTTGGCCCACAAATTTAATTCAAATTACATTTTAAACTTTCTTCAATTACAATTAAGCCCTTTTCTAATTTAAATTAAATTTTAAACTTTTAATAATTAAAATTATGCCCGATTTTAATTTAAATTATATTTTCAACTTTTATTAATTGCTATTAAGCACTCTTTTATTTGAAATTATATTTTTGGACATAAATTTACAATTAAGTAAGTTTTCGATACAAATTATTTAATTTTCTTAAAATATAAAAACACAGTAAATACTAATTTATTAAACTAAAATTAACTAAAAATATGAAGAGCATAGCAATTATAATTAATAAAATAGATAAAAATAACTATATAAAATACAGTTATCACTCACCACCATACTAGTAGAATAGTCTTAAGTGCTTACAACTTAAGAACACTATTTTACTCTCATAAGAACATAACATAAATTGTTGAAATGCATTCACGATGATTTGTGAAATAGAAAAAAGATATTCATCTCACCCAAAATCCATTAGTAAACACTACCTTAAGTACTCACCACTCAAGAGCATTGTTTTGCTCACTTAATTATGAATCACTAATATTGAACAACATTCAAGGCAATAGTGATCCATAAATAAAAAAACAAGATGTCAATTTCACATAGCTTTGCTATTAATTTTTTGGATGAGAAATAAGAAAAGAGTGGATATTTATAGAACTAATCCAAGCTTAATGGCCAAACTCACCAAGCTTCCTCATTGACCACTTCGTTAGGGGTCAGACAAGGGCCTCGTCGAGATGCCAAAAAAAATAAAAAAATTATTTCAAAAATTATTGAGTAATTTTTATAAATACTCGCACTCAAAACAAACTAAAAATCATCACTCACAACCCAGAATGCATACTAAGAAACTAACCTCATGATTTGCATAAAATTGTGCTTTCAAACACAATGTATTGAACTATGTAAGTGTGCATTACTGATCATCAGTAACCATCCTTACACAGAGGAAGATAGAAACACTGAGTAAAATAATGACTCCTTGTTTTGCATACGGGAAGCCAACAGAGACGCAAAGGACTACAAGACTTACACTATTTTATTGGATATTCTGATCCCACATCTAAGTCAATTTTTTAGTTAGAAAAGTCTGATTCTTTGAAACTATCGAGTTTGAAAGGAAAATACAATTATAAACTTTGTTTTTGAAGAGGAATATGTTGATATTCTCATATGTGCTTTTGAAATTGTTTAGGATTCCTAACTTTGATCAAGACAATCTCGGAGAACTTCCCATTCAAAAATTGTTCTAGAAGATCAGGCTCTACCATATTAAGAACCCATGTCATTGAAGAGATCTACTGGAGAAAAGTGAAATGTTGTGCTAAGTGACTACATTGTATTTCTCTAAGAATATGAGGTTGATATTGGAGTGATGAAAGAAGATCTGATTAACTTTCATCAAGCCATGAAATGTTTTAACTCTCAGAAGTGGACTGATGCCATTAATAAGGAGATTAAGTCCATGAAGGACAATGACGTGTGAGATCTTATCCCATTGCTAAAAGGTGTGAAACTAATTAGTTGTAGATAGATATTTATGACCAAGAGGAATTCAAAAGGTGATATGGAGAGGTATATGACTCATCTTGTCACCCAAGTCTTTACAAAAAAAGAAGGCATCGATTATAAATAGACATTCTCTTTGGTTTCTTCGAAAGTCTCTTTTAGATATATAACGATATTGATAGTGCATTTCGATCTTAAGTTATATCAGATGGATGTGAAGACGATTTTTCTCAATGATGACATTAATGAGACAATCTATACGACACAACTAGAAAACTTTGTGTTGGGAGACTTAAAGAATATGGTTTGAAAACTTAAGAAATCCATCTATGTGTTCAAGCAAGCATCTCAAAAATAATATTTCAAGTTTCATCAAGTGATCATCTCATTTAATTTTGAGATAAAATTGGTCCTTGGTAGCAATTATATTTTTTTGGTTTTATATGTTAATGACATTTTGCTTGCCAACAACGATATATGCTTATTACATAAAATCAAGAGGTTTTTAGCTAATAATTTTGAGATGAAAGATCTTGGTGATGCCTTTCTTTGTATTAAGTATATAGATATTTTGGATTGCTCTCAGAGTATTCTAGGATTTTCACAAAAGAGTTATATCAACAAGGTTCTCAAGAGATATGACATGCAGAATTACAAATTAGGTGATACTTCTATTGCTAAGGGAGACAAAATTAGTCTAAATTAGTGCCCTAAGAATGACTTTGAAGTAAAAGGAATGCACAAGGTTCCTTAAGCATCTATAGTAGAGAGTTTGATGCATACTCAGATATATAAGCATATGGATATTGCATTGACTATCATTTAAAGCTAAACCCATTTAAAATTGATATGGTAAGGTTTAAATAATTTGGACTTTAGTGTATCTAATAGATTGCGAGTCTTTAATGTAGAGACATAAATTTAATGTCTATTTTAATAATGAGTTAAAATAAATATATAATTATCAATTAAATATATATTAGTTATGGTTCCGTACCATACATATTGCATTCTAGTCCTATATGATATTATATCATCACAGAAAACATAGATAAAACTTAAGAATTCTTTAAGAAAAACGTATATATTTAAATGATTAACTATTTACTTACATAATTAACTAATGGCTATAAATTATAGTATATTTTTATATATTTGTCTTTAATTCTTAATGATGCAACATAAATATTTCTATATTTTCTCGGTAAGTTATTTGTTCTAACAAAGAAAAGAAAATAAACTTATGGGACAAATAATATACATAATAATATTTAGTTTTGCTAGAGATAGAATAATTAATATATTATCTATTTTATTTATAATATAATATTCTTTATCGAAATAATTTTTTTATGTGAAATAGATGTAATTTTTATAATTAAAAATAATTAAATTTATTAATATATTTGTTGGGGGCATTTAAAGGACGTGATTTTGAACTATACCTTTGAATATGTAGGATATTTACATATGCGTGTTTTTAATTATTAAAAAATAGTTAAATTTATAAGTAAATAAATATAAAATTGTAGAAAAATAGGACCCGGGAGATGAATGAGTTGAGGAGTGTGATCTCCAACTTCATCCATAGCCATAAAGACATTTTCTCCAACTGATAAATTTCTATAAAAAAAATTGGAGTTTTTCCGCTATTTTTCAATCTAAAACTGCACAAGTCAATTATAAATTTATTTTCTTTAATAAAAATTGAATAAATACTTTTGTCTTATATTTTCTAGTTGGTGCCAAACTCTAACCATATAATTATAGTAATAATCTATATTATATTTCAAGGAAAAAAGAAGCTAAATTTGAATAAAAATAATCCTAACTACTTTCTGCTATAATAAACAAAAGCTCAACACAATCATTTTCAAGGAAAAACTGCCCGTAAAGTTTAATATAATTTTAATTCCTATACTAGTTTTGATCTAGTATGACTTTATTCTTCCACTTATATTTATAGTATTTTAGTGAATAAATTTAATTTAATTTATAGAATTTTTTTTTTTTAAATATTATCGATTACAATAAAAAAAATATTACAATATAAAATATATTTAAATTATTTCAATGTTAACATTGATAATCCGATGATATTAGACTCTATTAATAATATATGTGATACCATCCCAACTTAAATTTAAGATCTAGAAGAAAATGCATTGCAATTGTTATTGTTTTATTAAACTAAACGTAGAACTAATAAAACTACTAAAGGAGAGAACAAATTTTTACAAGAGGGAAACTCTAACCGAGTTGAAGAGATTTGAAGGTGAAAATGAATTCAAAAAAGGAGAAGAATGGCTATGTTTTATAGAGAGACTAACAAGTGATCCATTTTTTTAATAATGATTTATATTTTTAAATAATTATTTAACATATATAAAAACATACAATTGATACACTCCAACAAATTAAAGAGAGTAATAGTAACATAACATATGCACTCCATGTAACTATTTATTACTAATTATCTCACTCCTACCTCATGTATGATTACTAATTATCTCACTCCTAACTCATGTAGGGCTGTAGGGCAGAGTGATAACTGTATTTTATATAGTTATATTCATCTATTTTATTAAATATAATTGCTATTTTCTTGACATTTTTTGTTAATTTTAGTTAAATAAATTAATATTTACTGTTTATGTGTTAAGTAATATATTTTAAAAAAATTTAAATAATTTGAATCGAAAACGTACTTAATTACAAATTTATGTCCAAAAATATAATTTCAAATAAAAGAGTACTTAATTGCAATTTATAAATGTCAAAAATATAATTTAAATTAAAATCGAATTTAATTTAAATTATTAAAAGTTTAAAATTTAATTTAAATTAGAAAATAAGCTTAATTGTAATTAAAGAAAGTTTAAAATATAATTTGAATTAAATTTTTGAGTCAAAATGCAATTAATTTTCTGCGTAGGGGAGAAGAAGCCCACACGCGCAACGTGAGCCATCAGATCACACAAGAAACGGTCAGGATTGGCGCGTGTCTTTCAAACCCGACCCGCGCAGGCTGGCGTGTAGAGTGGGACCTATATGTCTCACGCGTCAACCAAGGCATGATCTCGTGCGGACGATTCACATGCGCCCGGTTTACAACCAATTGAAAGATGCCATGTGTCCCACTTTAGCTTTCAACCAATCAGGTTCTGACACGTGGTAAGTTACAGTGAGCGTGAAAACGCAGAATTTCACACACGCATTTCGGTTGTCCCCCACGTTCTTGCGTGCCTTATCCCGTGCGGTCGATTCACATGAGCCCGTTTTGGGCAACCAATGAGGTGCTGCCACGTGTCCCACTAGTTATTTCAGTGAATTAGACGCTGACACGTGGCATGTAGTTTGAATTAAAAAAAAATCAGAAACGTTGCCCTCTGCTTTGTCTCTCACGCGTAGATTAAAATAGCAATTTCGATATCAAATATCGATATACGTGTGTTTTTATTTTCGATGTAAATGTTCCCCACGTGTCCAAAAAGATGTATTATTTTAGATGTATTATTTTAGCTATAAATAGGGGATTTATTGCTGAAAAATGAGTTCTAGGAGTTTAGAGTTTGAGATTTTTAGTAGTGTTTGGGCTGGAGTGTGGAACATACAGAAGTCATTTTTGGCTTTTGTTGTGTTCTGCGTGTGCCAAATATTTACGATCTGAAATGATTTAATTTTCTTTTGTTCTTTATCTCATTTTCCTTAACTACTGTAATTTAAATTTAAATTTATGAAGTAATTTAATTTTTCTAGGGTTGCATTTTATCTAAATTTATGAAGCTTTGATTTTAATTATTTTTGAACGATTTATAAGACGTTCGATTTGTTTATTCTATTTGTGCTTAATGCTTTTGATTATTTATGAATTTTATCAAATGATCTGTGGCACGTAAATAAACTTGGAAGAGACATTTTTGTGTATATTGCTCATGGATAGAATGACATGTATGATGAAGGATATGAATATACCATAATTATATGTGTGGTCATTTGAGAACTTAGAACGTAATGAATTTTGGTGAATTTAATTCTCATAGGAATATAGTGAATTAATTTAGCGAGATGTGTCTATACGGAGCTCGGAAGAGATGTATGGATAAAATTAGAAGTTTTCGGTTGACAAATTAAATGTACTAAAAAAATATAAATCAAGACAAAATAACATGATTAGAGTGGATTAATTTGGTGAAAAACTGGAATCCTAGATTTCTTTTATTTTGTTATAAAACTTTTTAGTTAACTTTCCAAATCAACGATTATTTTGGATAAAATCAGAGTGAAATAATTTTAGTACTCAACAAACCTAGTGACAAATCTCCATGGAAACGATAACTTACTTATCAAATTTTATTATTTGTGACCGTGTATACTTGCACGTTTTATGTTCTCCTAAAAGAGACAACACGGAGCTAGGAATTTTTTGAAAGAGATAAAATTTAAGTTTTCATAACATATTATTACATATAAATTAGCTACATTCATAAAGAACTTCATAAGTTAAGCATTGTAATTTATTAATAGTAACTAGCAATAATATACATAGAAGAAAAGAAAACTAAGTATAGCTCTATCATGCTTCAAAGTGTAAAATAGTGACCCTCACTTAAATAGGTTACATTAAGTTTCATCAACGTTAATAGACATATTTGTATTTTTTGAGTTCTCTTCTATTTTCTTAAAATATAAAGAATTTTAGTTTACATTGAGCTTTTATATTAATCTTCTATTATATTACAAGTTTATAACTTAATACAAATTCACAAATAATAAAATCTAATTTTATGTTTAAAAGGTATCTTAAATAAATTAATCAAATATAAAACTGATAGATCAAGGTAAATAAAAGAAAAATATAAAAATATTTTGAATACAAAAATAAGAAGATCGCATCTTAGTGATACACAAAAACTTTATAATCATTAACTTCTATAAATTTATAATAAACTCGCAAGTGAATGAATCATTTATAAAAAGCGAGAAATAAATTTACACGATAGGTCTAAAATGGACTATATGGTTTTAAATAATTCGTTAAATTTCTTAAAAACAAACATGAAAAAAAACTTAAACATTTTATCATAATATGTGATTTTCAAAATTCTAATATAATAACGTATAATTAAATATAAGAATATGGTTGATTCAAACAATTCTAGGCAAATAAGCAATTAACAATCAATGAAAAATAAATTTATGGGAATAATTAGTTAGTTATCATACTTGTTAAGAATTAATTAGGTTATTAAATATATAAATAATGATTAATGATTAATGATTTTTTCCTTTTATATATAAAAAAGTCTTTCGACCGAGATCAGTTTATTTATTTATCAAATCAATTCAAGTTTTTGGTTGAGATCATTAACTAATAGATTAAATTATGTTTTATTTATAAGGAAACAATAAACTATTTAAATCAATGCTTTTGAAAGAATCACTAATTTATACTTTTTTTAAGGTGTCAAAATTAGATATAGATGACATTTCTAAAATTTAACTTTCATATTTTAAATCTATTACAAAAAAATAACATCAATATATTAATTAGTAATAAACTTTATAAAAATCTTGAATAAAAAAATAATTTCAACTTATTGTATAAAAATATTGACTTAAATTAATATTTTCAAATATGACAACAAAACTAATTTTTCATAGTAATAATTAACCATAGATGCTTAAATTTAATAAATGATCATTAAATTCAAAATAGCATTCAGTTAATACATAAAGATTAAATCTGTATATAAAAATAAATAAATACAAACAAGATTTATAATACTAATTAAAAATAGACGGGTGTATCATACTCTGTAACTGTGAACTTGATCCCAATGTATTCTTTGATATACATATGTCTTATGTATTTTCTGTGATCTAAAAGTCTCCAGATGATCTATCTATTAATGTTTATGAATTTAAAATATTGTAAAAAATAAAACTAAAAACAAGAACTCTAATTGTTCTTAAAACTTTTCCTACGTTAAACTATTGTTGCTGCATACAAAACCTAAAACATAATGTGTTTATTTATAGTTAAGGTTGAAAGCTGAGGGCTTTGTGTAAGAAAATTGATTATGCATCCTAGCTTAACTTTTATCATGTCGCGGCCCGAGTTACATAATAGTTCATCAATTATTACCCCGAATAGGTCGCGCCACAAAACAATATTTGTTCACCGCAACAGAGAACAAACTTTGTGCCTATTGAATTTAAGCAATTAGGAGTGCGCTGCAACCCATTATAACTCTCACTTGTGGCATGTAATACTTTATTTGAATTATTGTTCTACACCCCTTATATAGTGGTTAGTTTTATATGTAAGGCTTATATGTATTGTTCCTTTAAACTTTTAAGGTGTAAATGAGTGTTTTGGGTGTTATTTTTCGTATATTGATCAATTTTTATTTTTAAAGTAAAAAATATCTGAAATATAACATAAAATATCAATGATTTCAAACATATAGATTTGTTTAAATAATGATAAAATCACACATATTTAAATCTATTTATTACATTTAAGTACAATTAAACCACGAAATATTAGTACTTATCAAGCACTCATCACTTAGTCCCAAAATAAAGTTTTAAAAAATAGCCAAATAGGAGTTAAAAAAATAAAATAAAGATTAGAGAAATACATCTTAGAAAACATATACATGATAAGTGAATAAGTGATACTCTAGTGGGGAAAAAGTAAGAAAAATGATAAAGAAGAAGGCAAAAAAGAGGGCCTAGAAATGAAATGAGAAAAGAAAAGAAAAGATAAAGAAGAAGAAAATGGGCCGAGTTTATTAAGATTTTAAATTTTTTAAAATAATATTAAAATTATAATATGTATTTATAAAAAATCAAAACTAAAGGAAACAAGGGAGATGCTCTATCCCTGCCTAATATCGTAAGTAACGTAATTATCATACATCTGATATTACTCTTAAACCCACAATTTGTTTATAAACTTTGTGAAATTCCATCTATTGATCCCTTAATCAATTTTTTTTAGCAATACTAAGTTAACTACATTTAAAATTTAATATGTTAAATATAAATTTAAAAACAGAGTAAACGGCAATATAATAAGCCTAATTAACATATTTTTCTTGCATTATTTAGCCCAATATATTTTAAAATTGACATATTTATTCTATTATTTTTAAATTTTGATTAAATATGTTAAATATGGAATGATAAAGTATAAAGAAAAAAGTTAAGATATCAAATTATAAAATTTGATAAAATTTGTGAATATTTTTGTTATTAAGATTCTTAATCTAAGATTGAAGAATATTTAAATGATTGTAATGGATATCAGGAAAATCAAATTTATTTATTAATTTTTTTTATCAAATGATCAAATCTCAAAACAATATATGATGTCAAATAAATATAAGTTTTATGAATGTTATTTTAACTAAATTCATTTAAAAAAAATTCTTTATCATAATATAAAATCTCAAACAAAATAATGTGAGATAAATATATTAAATAAAAAGTAAATTTAAAATGAAAAATTTATCATTAATGTCTTTAAGGTTAATCATATCTTTACTTATATTCTTTAGATTTGTAAAAAGAGCTCTAATGCTACTCATGTTTATAATTAATATCACTAATGCTCCCGAATGGTTAATGACATTAACTTTACATCCAATGATGTATTTTTCTTTTATGTGACTTTGATATCAAATTATGAATAAATGTTTTACTATGTTAGTCATTAGTTCTTACATATTATTTAAAGTCAAACCTTTAAATTTCTTATTAAAATATTATTTTAACTTTATATTTTTCTTATGTTTATTTTCATTTATGACTAGTTTTTTTGTTTTTATTTTCTTATTTATTAGTTTTATAAATACTATAAACAAATATTTAATCATTTAAAATCCTTAATTGACTTAAAATTATAATTATCATACCTGAATTTAATAAATCCACCATGAGCTTTTCTAACGTTATTAATTTTCTTTTATTACATTTGATATGCCTCAATTTGCTCAAACTTTAATACCATCCTCATAATAGTGAAACATTTGCATTTTTACATATATTGTCCAAATAAGACTTACTAGAAAATAGAAAAATGATGATTGTACTCTATTTTATTCATAATATTAATAATTATTACAATTTTAAAAGCTAATTAAGAATTTTGAAGATATTCTTAACCATTGATAGTTTCTATTACATAGTTGCGAGATTAATAATTTTTAGAATATAGAGTTTTCTCTTACTGAAGATATGTCGAACTATTGAAAATAAATATTCCTTTTATAGGACAAGGAATCCCTATTTATAATAGTTAAAAATAATTATTTTACCTCTATTTTAATAATTGACCTAACTTTCTACTTTTGAATCTAAGCTTTTCATTTTCTTGGCACGATTTGCCGATTGAAAATGTGGGTTTTACATTTTTATTCTTCTTTGTTGTTTCCTGTCGATAATCCTTTTGATGACGTAAACAATGATATGTCTTCATCTTCTCGATCACTAATGTAGTAACTACATTTGTAATCTTTAGTGATTTTCTTGGCATATAAACAAAATAATTTTCTTATTTCTTGATAAATTTTTAGGTTATTACTGTTAAAATTTACCTCAAACTTACTAATTTACTCACCATCTTCTTCAGTAAGGGTCATATTTCTATGTGAAGTAATTATGACTTTACTAGTCAAATAATTTACTTTGATTTCAGAAGAATTATCAATTTTTCAGAGTTCATGATAAATTTAACCTAAAATCTGTCCTCTTAGTATACAATAGTTCATATGTATTGAATTCCTTTTCTAGAAGTGTCTTTGGTTTTGGAACTTCTCCATTAGTATTGGAAGTCCCTAATTTCATAAAATGATAGGGATTAACACAACCTTTTTCATCCTAGTTCATAAGTGAATTGAAAAATTTGAGATAGACAAACTTGTCACCTACTCTAATATTTTTCCTGAAGTTCTTGATAACCTTCTTGAATTTTTTTTAAAACTAATTTAATTCACTTAAATTAATTCCTAGATATAGGTTCTTACTTAAACCTATATGGAAAGTTTTATAAACAAAAATTAGATCATCTGCTTCAAGTATATTAAATTTACTGTATGTAGGAAATTCTTTTTCTATGGTGTAAAATTTCATATCTTCGATATGTTCCTAGATAGAATTTTTTTGGCTAAGTTATAAAGACTCAATCATTATGATTTATTTAAATTCAAGTATTTACCTTTTTTATCTTTAATGACCAATTTATTCTCAAGGGATGTTTCTCTGAATACAATCGATGGTCGTACTATTTTTTACTATCTCTGTGAGAAGCATTTCTCTAAATAGTGTTCATGGTAGTATTATCTTTCCTAAGGTTTTCAACCTACTTGGTGAAAATAGCTATTGTTGTAATGGTGTAGGGTAATTTTTAACTATATATTATGGAGTTATTAGTTTTGGTACTCTGTAGTTGACATAACTACATTCAGCTTCTATTTTATTAATGAAAGTTGTGTAAGTTATTCCACTAAATTCAATAATAGTTTTGCTTGTTTCAAGTGAATTGTTGTAAATTCTTGGTTTTGGATCATTATAGATCATATGAGTCTTTTTTTGGTCTTTTTGTCTGCTTCTTCAGCCTAACTAAACTTTTCTTTTTTTCTTTTCAAAGATGGTTACTCTCTTTTGAACTGTTAGGATCTTCCTTCTCATTTTGAATTTATTTTTCAGAAGTTTTACCTTCCTTAAAATTAGCTCCGACGAGGATTCTTCTTTAGAGTTTTTGGACTCTAATGGTCGTTTTGAACTGTTAGATTCTTCTTGTTTAATTCTTATCTCTAAAGAGACTTGTCTAGGTATAAAATCTCGAGTTGTTCTTGACTGATTCTTATCTCTTTTTTCTGTATCTTGATCTTAATATCAAAATATTTTATTCCTATAAGAACAAAAATAATTAAATGTGTTAATTCTCATGTAAAAGCATCTACTAGATTATTCTTATTTCTTGAAAGATGTTTGACATAAAAATTATAGTTGTTAAATCATTGTTATTATCTGTATAATCTTTATTATTTATAATCACCTACAATTTTAGTTATTAAAATATAATCAAAATTTTTAATATAAGTTCTAATAATGAATCTAAAACTTATTACATATATTATAAATATCTTAATAGTTTTTTTTTATAGCTAAGTATTCATTTTCATTACTATGATAATTTAATTTTAGACTATAAAAAGATCTCGATGTATATATATAAAGATATTCATCTTTGTCATCTAATTTTTCTTTAAAAATTGCTCCCTAATATTTATGTTAAACATATATTTCAATTATCAATTTATCATCTTAACTTGGATGGTATAAAATTGGTAAATTTTTTACCTATGCTTTTACCTTATCCATGTACAAAGTATCTTATTCTGTTAATTTTCAAACAAGATCTTTTTTCAATTTTGTTTGTAAATATTTTTGCATTTATACAAGTTTCTTAATATATGCTTGAGCATACACTAAGCATCCTAAGAATCTTTATAATTAATTTTTTGTCTTTTAATTTGTTAAATAATACTTGAATGTTATTTAGTATATTGGTGGTAGATTATGTTCTATATCTTCAATTTTTAATCATAAATACTTAATTTTTTAAAACAATTATTATTTTTTTATTAGAAAATATGATGCATTTTTTCCTGCATTCTTATAAAATATTAATAAAATCTAAATAATATTTATTTAATTCATTACTAAAAATCAAACTATTATCTATGTAAACATAGTAAATATTTTATAATTTCTTAAAGATATTGTCTATATACCTTTTAAAGATACCTAAAGATTGTTTTAGTTCCAATGGTGAAATAGTTCATTAGAATTGTTCTTGGGAGCAACTAAATGCTATTAGTTTATGAGATTCCTAATCTAGTCTTATGTGTCAAAATCCACTTTTACAATCAAAACTTGAGGAATATTTCTTTCATTTTATTAATTATAACAATTCTTCTTTATTTGGAATAAAATATTCATTATCAATGGTTTCTTTATTCAATACTTTGAAATTTATTACCATTTTTTAAAGCTTTTTTGTAGACAAAGAACGCTAGATTAGAGTATGATGAATTCTTGGTATTATGACCTTTAATTCCAAAAGTTCTTGATCTTATCTTTCAAACTCAATCATATCATTTAGAGTATAAATTAAATCGTTAGTGTCTCTTAGTTTTATGTTAGTAATCATTTTAGATTTATTTACTTTCAGATCTAATTTTTTTTATAAGCTTAGTGTTTTTAATAACTTTTTTTTATAAATATTAAGGGTTTATCTTCTTAGATTTCATTAACAAAAGAGTTTTATTTCTATTCTATATATAATGAAATGTTTTCTAAATAAGATTTTTATTGTTGTTTTGTATCTATTTTACCACATTTTCACTTTTTATGTTATTGCATAAAATTCAGGTTTGATAAAATAAAAGATTTTCTTATTTTTGACACACAAATGGTTTCACCATGCAGTATTGTTAGACGTATTTTGTCTAAATATTATATAAGAAGTTGATATAAATTTTGAAATTATTTACTATTAATAAATCAACTCATGTTTTTTGTTTATATATGATATGATTATAAAAATTTTCCTTCTTCTATCATTATATCTATATCTTTTAAGACTTAATTAAGATTTATCGTAGTATTGCTAGCAATTCTTATAATTAAATTTTCTGATGAAGAATATTCATATTCTAAGCATTGATATTCTAAGTTAGTTATTCCTTCATCAGTTTCTTCTAATAGATAACCATTTATATCTGATTTCTTCATTAGTTCCATTTCCATCTTAAAAGTTTCTTCTAATATTTTTTATTTATGTGGAGATTACGTTTTAAATTATTTTTCTATTGAAGCATGTTAGGGCATTCATTATCATAATATCTTTCTTTATTGTAGATTAAACATATGCATTTCTTTTTCCTTGAGTATGTTATTTACATCCTTTCTAAATTATGTAAATTCCTTATGTATGTCTAGTTGTAATTTTTTTATTATAAACATATTTTTTTATTTTATTTAGGAGTTCTTTTTGTGTTTTATTTATGTTTTGTAAGAACTTGATATTTGATTCTTGTATTATATCCAATTATTCTGCTGAAAGAATTAAAAATTTCAATATTGTTATTTAGGATTTTGATATGCATATTAGGCTATCATCGAAATCTAATTATATATTCTGTAATTTATTTTTGAACATTATTGGGATAACAATGATATCATTTTCTTCCTAATATTATATTATGGACTAATGCTTTCATTATTTTAATTTATTATTTTAGATCTGTAACTTCTATTTTTTTGTTAGAGGTTTCTCTTTCATGATCTATAAATATAAACCTTAATACATTACTATTTCTTGCTATATTACTTTTTCTTCCTAATATAAAGGTTTTTATTTAACATTTAAGTTCCATTATTATGGTATTTCGAAGTCTGATAATATTTTTAGTTTTATTATTTACCCAATTTTTTGAATTTTTTTAATCTATATTTATGTATTCATTTTGTCTATATATTAAACTATTATTGCTGTTGTTTAATGAATATCCTACTACGTAGTGTACTGAAAATTGATGATTTTCTTTTTTTCATTAAATTTCTTTTTTCAAATTCATAGGTTAAACTTACACTTAATTTAAGTTCTTATCATTAATATTAATGACAAACCTAAGGTATGTCGTGAATTCGAATTTTTGATATCTTAGATTTTTATGGATATTCCTAATAAAACATATTTTCTATTTATTATTTTATTATCTAACACTACTAGTTTGTTAGTATATCAATTTATTCTCTAAAATGAGCTTTTATTAATATTTGGATTCCTTCTAAATAGATGTATCTAATTTTTTTTATCTCTTTGAGGTATTTTTAATAATTTATCTATGATGACTTTTTTGTCAAATAATGATATATTATACATTATTTTTATGTCTGTAATGTTAATACTAATGTACTTATTACCTATTTCATAATAAATTATATCATTTCTTAAAAATATTTTTCTTATTCTTAAATATGATGAATTTTTAAATTTAATTTCTTAGGATTTAATCTTGTTTTATGTATTTTTTTCAAACTTTTATTTGCTATTTACCATTTTATTGTAAAAAACATCCTGAAATATCTTGTGTTTCTATTTTTATTATTTCTTGATTTTTTAGTATTTATGACATTTTTATGTATAATAGATTATTATTCATTTTCGTTATATTTAAATTCCGTTAAATTTAAGATATTTGTGATATTTTTAATTTTTTTATATTTATGATATTATTTAAAATTTTGAGGTATTTTTAATAATTTTCCTCCAAAATGTCAAATAAATTAAATTTTTATAGGTGTCATGTCAATTAAATTCATTTTTAATTTTTTTTTATCAAAAATTTCAAACAAAATGATGTAAAATAAATACATTAAACTAAAAGTAAATCAACTCTCGTATTTATATAGAAGCATACAAATAAATATATTAAATAAAAAGTAAATCCAAAACAAGATGCGATTATCATGTCGATTAACTTCATTTTTAAAATGTTTTTACAACAAAACATAAAATCTCAATCAAAATGATGTCACTGAAATATATTAATCGAGAAGTAAATCAACTCTCATTTATATATATAGTATGGAAATACGGAGACATCGTTGAAAATTTATCTATATAACTTTCAAAAAATTGTTTTATTTTTTATTTTTTTATCACAATTGATTATCAATCCACTTTTTACAATATAATATTTACTAAATCTACACAAATATCATCAAATTATTGTATTTATTTTATTTATATCATCAAATTATTTTTTGTTTCATTTATACCACCTAAATATTACATTTGCTTTATTTATAGGACTTCACATATCATATAACTAGGTAATATATTTGAAATAAATTATTATTTTAAATATAACACTTAATTATTTTAATTATTTCAAATCTATTACTTAATTATATAAATTATTCTAAATTTATTAATTAACAATATGAGCTAATAAAAAATTGCCTTTCATATTGTTTGATTTAATCAATGAGATTTATGATTATTTTTATTTCTTTTAAAAGTAAAGATATAAATGTTGTCAATCATATTTTATTGGTTATTATCTAATGTTTAAAATTTTGATTTAATCAAGATGTTATAAATTTTATAAAAATAGTAAAGATATTATTCTTATCCGCGAAAACTTAAAAAATATCATGCAAATTACAAAACTTTGGTCAAAATTATGAATTTTTTATAAAGCTTTATAAAAATGTTAAAAAAATCAATTACTTATATTTTACACTAAGTTTTTTTATTTATACATGTAAATTTAAATACATAATATTTATATCAATCAATTAATTAAAATTTTATACAATATAATTTTTTTTGCAAAACATTGTAGAATAAATAGTTAATAAGTTTAATATAATTAAGTAGATTATCTAATGCATTAACTCTTATAAAATAAATAAATCTCGTTGTTATGACACATAAACAATCAACCTCATTTTACTTGTATAATTGATATTTGTCAATTTTTGTTAATATTTTAACAATATTTTGGCATTATTATTCACGATATCTAGAATATTTTAGTTAAAAATAACATTTTCATGACAATTTTATTATAGATGAATTTAAAAAAAAATCCTAAATTTTAGTTCAAACATGCATTAAATACACTAAAATTTACATATCAATGAAAAGTACCTAAAATGACAAAAATGTCCCCACCTATCTCTTACATATTCTACCAAAAAATTTAGAAAACACCCTTCACTACATGAAATAAATAATGTTTGAGTTATAGTTATAAAAAAGTGTTATAAAAAAATTATGTGTGGGTGTTGTTTGATTTGTTAAAATCACGAGGTGATGAAAAATATGATATTTTGTAGGTTTGGTAAGGGTTATGAACCTAATAGGAAGGTTCAGTTGAGGTTACCAAACATTTATCTTAATCGAATCTCTACGTAATTTATAGAAAAAATATCAAATAAACAGATACCTGTTTCAATTGATTTTTGTCTCGGTTTTCATCTATTTTTTTTCTTCATATCTTTGATATATATATTCTATTTTTAATATTTTTAATGGTTTGTGTGTTTGGTGGTAAATGTGGAGATAAAGATAAAAGAGTATGATGTATTGATTTGAAGATTTTTTTTTGTAAGAGTGATGAAATGTATAAAATAGACATGTGTTATTTTACTTTAAGTATTTAAAGATAAATTTATCTTTTTATGTAATGAAATTGATTTTTAATTACAGATGTATTAGTAGAAACATGATTTTTTTTTAAAATAAATTTATGATATTATTAATAATTTTATGATAATTTATTTAAAAATATATAGATATTATATTTTTACCATGAGATTTAAAAAATAACAACTTTTGCTATCATAATATTGAGAGAAGGTTAAAAAAAAAAAGCGCCTGCTCATTATGTATGAGAATTTTATTTTTTTCCCTAAGAAATGTTGAGTATCTCTCACAAGTCACAACAGCGCACGTTAGCGTAGCAACTTAAATTTTATATTTTAATATTATTGTTTTTCTAAATAATAGTAATAATAATGAGTGAAATTACTTCCCTTGTCCTTCTGTCTAGTCTCTCCAACAACGGCGACCACCACCATTTCATCAGGGCATGAACATCAGAAAGCAGCGGCAGCATAAAACGGCATTCCTGAGAAGCTGAGCAATGCGCTGAATCTTTATTCTTATAAGTCTGGTATATTTATAACTAAAACTAGCATATTTGCTATTCTTCGAAAGCTCAACTCGATCTCTTTGTTTTAATTTTGGATTTGAAGAACTTTCCATTTTCTCGAGAAAATACCCGATCGTCTTGACAATTGTCTTTGGTATCTTCGCTTTTTTACTTTCACGAGAAACGAACGTGAAATTTTCTTTTATCTGTTTGATTTCCATATAATTCTGGTTTGTGCTGGGTAGCTGGATTTGGGAGCGTTATCGGTACATTGGATTGATTGATTGATTACTGCGGAGCTGGAACTTGTTCTACTGTAAAATCAGGGTTTTTGATGAAGGTTTTAAGGATTTATGAAGAAAGTTTTTGAATGAATGGTGCGGTTGGTTTGATTGTTTGATCTGGGTTGCTAGAAACTAGTTCCCCCCACCCCCTTTTCTTTTTCTTATGTGTAATATTTGAGAGGTGGATCGGGTTTATGATGATAGATCGAGAATGATGCGGCTTTTTGGGATGACTGGCGGAGAGTCGTATGAGTCACCTTGGAAGATCGCTACGGGGACCAATTGAAGGAGTGGTGAAAATGGGTGGTGAAAATGGGTGGCTCATTCGTTTCTTTGACTCTGCCTTCTTCTGTGAGTGGATTGCTGTTAGTTATCTCTACAAGCATGAACACGATGGAGTACGAGACTATCTGTGTAATCGAATGTATACTCTTCCTTTGTCAGGAATTGAGAGTTACTTATTTCAGATATGTTACATGATGGTGCATAAGCCTAGCCCTTCCTTGGATAAATTTGTGATTGATATATGCTCCAAGTCACTTAAGATAGCTCTCAAGGTTCAGTGGTTTTTGTTGGCCGAGCTTGAGGACTCTGATGACAATGAAGGAATTAGTAGCATTCAGGAAAGGTGTCAGATTGCAGCCACATTGATGGGCGAGTGGCTGCCTTTGATAAGGCCTCAGAATGAGTCAAGTAGCCCTGGGAGTAAGAACCCAGTTCTGAATAAAATTTTATCATCTAAACAACGATTCTTGTCACTCACATCTTCACCACCTGCCTCCAAGTCTCTATCATTCTCACCGTCATCGGGGAATATTTTACATGAGGATGGTGGTCCTGATGAGAACAATATTTTTCGAAAACTTATTCCAAGTCCAAAGGTTCGAGATGCTTTACTCTTTAGAAAGTCTGTGGAGAAAGAAGACGATGACTCTGAAAAGGATGGTTTCTTTAAAAGACTTTTAAGAGATAGTAAAGGTGATGATGAGACTGGTTTGAAGATCCGAGAGCTATTCAGGAAGTCAACAGAAAAGGAAAACGATGAATCTGAAAAGGATGGCTTCTTTAAGAAGCTTTTGAGGGATAGTAAAGGTGATGATGAGTTAAAGTCAAGCTCAGATGGTTTGTTTAAGAGATTGTTTCGGGATAGCAAGAGTGACTCTGAGGAAAAAGTTTCTAAATCAATGGAGGATGAAGAAAAAGAAGGATTCTTCCGCAAGTTCTTCAAAGAGAAATTTGATGACAAGAGAGATACAAGTGTTAGGAATGAAGATGAGGAAATAATTGTTCACGAAGAAAGATGTTCAAAGTCTGCTGAAGATGATGAAAAAGAAGGGTTCTTCAGAAAATTTTTTAGGGATAAATTTGATGACAAAAAAGACGGGAATGATAAAACGGGTGGGAGTCCAAATGCAGAGGAAGAATCATCACCTGACTTTTCATTGTTCCGAAGATTGTTTCGTGTACATCCCGAAGATGCTAAAAATAGTGTGGCAAGTGAGAATAGCAACAGTGGTGGGCTGATTGAAAGTAGTCCAGGAACTGAGAATTTTTTTCGTAAATTGTTACGAGATCGTGACCGATCTGTAGAAGACTCTGAGATATTTGGTTCCAAGAAGCACGAAGAGGTACTTTTACTCAGTTTATTTGCTAGTCTGTATATTGGAATTATGTTTTCATTGTGTCTTTACTTTTTTTTATGTCTGTTGTGCCAATACTTTACTGTTCTTGGTTTGTGTCTCCTTAGTCAGGAATGTACACATAGTAAAGTTAACGGAAGATGATACAGGCTTCTCTTTTCAGCTGTATTATATTCTTAGTACTTTTTTTTTCAAGTTTTTCTACATATTATATTCTATTTTGCTGTTTGCTTAATGCAGAAGTATTAGTGTTAGTCATCAGACAAGTTCTGTTAACTATCCTACTGTAAGGAGTAAAGTATTTTAGTTTTGTGCATTAATATATTCTAGTTAATTTCTCCCAAGACAATGTTAACATCTTTACTAATTAAAAGCTGTAAAGTGTAAAATGCAGGGTGTTAGATTATTTTAGCTCACAATTTTATTTGCAGTATTTAGAAAGCTCAAAAAGATGAGATAAAAAGGGGAAATACTTTGCTAAGGAAGATAGAGAAGCATAAAGTTGTAGGAAGGCATAATATTGGCTGATCCCAGATGAAGCCATGTGCTCTTCCTGTTTCCTTAGATATCTCGAATCGCAAGATCAATTTTCTGACTTAACATGATTGCATGTCTCCACTAATTTCATAAAAATATATGATGGTTTTCCATTCCTATTTTATGTTTGCTAATAATTGTACAATAATAAATGTAGTTTCAGGGTCTATGGCATGCGATAGCATGACTTGAGTCTTTATCCTTCTATTATGAGGTTATTTTTCAGTTGAAAGAATTAGGCTAGGCATGTCAAATTTAACATTCACTGCTTGAATTTATTTAAAAGCAGCCTATTGTCACATCCCGCTCAAATTGTCCCTAAAAATCCAAACAAATGATGGTTGCCTAAAGGATCTAGACTATTCTACATGGAAAGTTCTAGAGTTGCCTAGAGATGTCTAGAAAGAGCTAGAGTTGGATGGACTCAACTCAAGCTAGAAGACCCTAGAATGTTCTAGAGCACGTTGGAGAGTGCTAGAATGGGCTGGAATATTCTAGAACATGTCGGATGGTTCATGAAAGATGTAGAAGCCGCTGGAAGCTTACGGAACATCCCGGAATGTGCATGAAGAAACTAGACAAACCTAGAAGACTTTAGAGTTGGCTAGAAGGTCCTAGACCTTTGTGGCATATTGTACATAAATCTAGAACTCCCTTGTACATTCTAGACTAAGAAGACTCTAGAAAGTGGTGGCATACTCTTAAGCTTAGAGCCACACTATAAATAGACCAATTGGTCTCCATTTGTATTCATCTTGGGAAATTGTAAGATAAACTCTCTCTAGAGCAATACAAAACATTCTTTGCAAACTCTCTTTTTAGTCTCTTTGGAGTTTCATTTGGATTCAAAGGTAGGCTTAATGCAACGGACGGTGCTAAGTGCCGCACGATCGCTACTTGAAAATTAAGGTCGTGATAGTTGGTATCAGAGCTTCGGTTGAATCATTTCTACCTTTGGCATAATGAAGAACGTTGCTCCATCTACACCAAGCGTCGACGTTCCACCTATGGAACGTGGTCGTGAGGAAACTC
This sequence comes from Hippophae tibetana, assembly GCA_037013495.1. Taxonomy (NCBI): domain Eukaryota; kingdom Viridiplantae; phylum Streptophyta; class Magnoliopsida; order Rosales; family Elaeagnaceae; genus Hippophae; species Hippophae tibetana. Next base: position 66,940,047 of record CM072807.1, on the reverse strand, counting down.
GAAAACCATCAAAAGAATCTCGAGTCAAGTCGAAAGACATACTTTCTAGCTTAGAAGCACGTGTTGGGAGTGCACAGGACAACTTAGGGGAGCTGTTCGACCGAGTGGACAACTTGGAGGAGCGTTGCAATGGCTTGGAGGCCGAGGACGTGGAGATCCATGCAGCGGTCAAGATGTCCCTTAATGAGCTAGACGGTGGACTAAGGCAAGAGATTGATGGGTTAAAAACTGAACTTGCCAAGGGATCTTGTCCAAAGAGAACTTGCTAATGTTTTGCTTAGAGTGGAGGACATGAGTGGCGATCTAGCTCTATGTAAGCGGGCTATGGCCGCGGGAACTAACACAGCCACCGTCATTGAGGTTAAGAGGGTGGATGTTCCCAAACCTAAGACCTTCAATGGTGTTAGGAATGCTAGGGAAGTTGAGAACTTCCTATGGGGGCTGGAACAATACTTTGAGGCTACTGGCATAACGGACCATGCCAGCAAGATCCGAACTGCAGCCATGTATTTATCCGACACTGCGATGTTGTGGTGGAGACAGAGGCATGGAGATGTGCAATGAGGGGTTTGCACAATTGATACCTTTGATGACTTCAAAAGGGAGTTCAAAATGCAGTTCTTTCCCGTTAATGCTGAGGAGGAGGCAATGGGCCGATTGCGACGATTGAAGCAAACGGGTAGCATAAGGGACTACGTGAAGGAGTTCACAACCTTGTTGCTTAAGTCCCCGACACATCTGACAAGGATGTCCTATTCTTGTTTATGGACGGTCTCCAATCATGGGCTAATCTCGAGCTTAAGCGACGTGGTATCCAAGACTTATCTTCGGCCATTGCGACTGCGGAAAGCTTTATTGATTACTCCACCAACAAGGAGAGCTCAAAGGCCATAGATAAAAATTTTGGTAGAGGAAAGACTGGGGGAGGCCACGCCAAAAGTCAGGGTTCCAAAAACCATAAAGACAGCTCCTCATTCAAGCCACGAGATAAGGGGAAGGAGAAGGAGGATGGTGGTGCCTCAAAGCTCCGTGTGACGTGCTTCATATGCGACGAACCGTATTGGGCACGAGAATGTCCGAAAAGAAAGGCATTGAGTGCCTTAGTTGCCTCCACACATGATCAAGATGGAGGTGAGTCGGACGAAGGTGCAAAGATGGATTCTTTGCGCCTACTTGGTGCATTGCAGAGCACCCCAAAGACCCCTAAGGGCTTAATGTATGTAGATGCAGCCATCAACGGGAAGGTCGCCAAGGCTTTGGTCGATACAAGCGCGTCACATAACTTTGTTTCAGTGGAGGAAGCAAAGCGACTCGGCCTTAAGGTAGTCCGTGGAGGGGGATCTCTCAAAGCAGTTAACTCGGTAGCACTACCATTGCATGGAGTTGCTCGTGGAGTTAAGGTTAGTCTTGGTGCTTGGACTGACCAGGTGGACTTATCAGTTGCGCCCATGGATGACTTCTCTATTGTATTCGGCATGGAGTTCTTGGACCAGGTAAGAGCTTTCTTGGACCAGGTAAGAGCTTTCTTGGACCAGGTAAGAGCTTTCTTCGTGCCATGTTCAAACTCTATGTGCATCATGGATGGTGCGAAGGCGTGTGTGGTACCGACGGAGAGGACCATCAGACCTACTACCCAAGCACTCTCAGCGCTTCAATTCAAGAAGGGATTGAAGAGGGATGGAGAGAGTTATTTGGCCATCCTAAAGGAATACGACGATGAAGAGGCGTCACCAAAGCCAAACTTGCCAACGGAAGTGCAAGTTGTCCTAGATAAGTTTCAGGATGTGATGCCGGAGGCATTACCCAAACGGTTACCTCCAAGGAGGGAGGTAGACTACGAAATTGAGTTGGAACCTGGCACTAGGCCACCAACAATAAGCCCTTATCGAATGGCGAACTCAGAATTGGCAGAACTGCGGAAGCAACTCGACGAATTGCTGGATGCTGGCTTCATAAGGCCCTCAAAAGCCCCATTTGGTGCCCCGGTGCTCTTTCAGAAGAAGAAGGATGACTTGCTACGAATGTGCATTGACTATCGGGCTCTAAATAAGATCACAGTCAAGAACAAGTATCCTATCCCTCTTATTGCTGATTTGTTCGATCAATTGGGGAATGCTAGATACTTCACAAAATTGGACTTGCGATCGGGATACTACCAGGTACGCATAGCCAAGGGAGATGAGCTCAAGACTACTTGTGTGACCAGGTATGGTGCCTATGAGTTCCTTGTCATGCCATTTGGTCTCACCAATGCACCTGCCACCTTCTGCACTCTGATGAACAAGATTTTCCATCCCTACCTCGATCGGTTCGTGGTAGTATATCTTGATGACATCGTGATATATAGCCGGACTTTGGAAGAACATCTAGAGCATTTGAAGAAGGTGGTCGAGGTCCTGAGGGAAAATGAGCTATATGTCAAGAAGGAGAAATGTTCCTTTGTCCAAGATGAGGTGATGTTCTTAGGGCACAGGATAAAGGATGGAAAACTGATGATGGATGGAGCCAAGGTGAAAGCCATCCAAGAATGGGAACCTCCTGCCAAGGTTCCCGAGCTAAGATCTTTCCTTGGACTGGTGAACTATTATAGAAGGTTTATCAAGTCCTATTCAGCGAGAGCAGCCCCACTAACCGACCTACTAAAAAAGAACAAGTCTTGGGAATGGACAAGCGAATGCCAAACCTCATTCGAAGACTTGAAGAAAGTCATTAGTGAAGAACCGGTGCTTTGTCTACCAGACCCCTCCAAGACATACGAGCTGCACACAGATGCCTCAGACTTTGCCATTGGTGGAGTTTTGATGCAGGAAGGGCATCCGATAGCCTATGAGAGCCGAAAACTCAATGACACCGAACGCCGCTACACTGTGCAAGAAAAGGAAATGACAGCTATCATTCATTGCCTAAGGGTGTGGCGACACTACTTGTTGGGTTCTCATTTTGTTATCATGACGGACAATGTAGCCACAAACTACTTCCAGACTCAAAAGAAGTTGAGTCCCAAGCAAGCTCGATGGCAAGACTTCTTGGCGGAGTTTGACTACAGGTTGGAGTACAAACTCGGTAAGGCCAATGTGGTGGCTGATGTGCTGAGCCGAAAGGCGGAGTTAGCAGCCTTGAGTAGGCCAAATAGTCCTTTGCTGGAAAGGATCAAAGAAGGGTTGGAACATGATGCCCTTGCTCAAAACCTCCTTGCCCTTATCAAGGAAGGAAACACGAGACGATTTTGGCTGAGTGATGGACTACTCTATGCCAAACAGAATCGAATCTTCGTGCCAAAATGGGGGAACTTAAGGAAAGAGCTTATTAAGGAGTGCCATGATTCCCTATGGGCTGGACACCCAGGAATGGGGCGCACCCTTGCTTTGATCAAGTCCATCTACTATTGGCCTCAACTTAGGGACGATGTCGAAGCTTATGTAAGAACTTGTCTTGTGTGCCAACAGGACAAGATAGAGCAGCATGCACCCGGAGGGTTGTTAGAACCGCTGCCTATTCCAGAGAGACCATGGGAGAGCGTCTCTATGGACTTCATCACTTGCTTGCCAAAATCTGAGGGCTTTGGCAACATCATTGTTGTCATTGACCGCTTCAGCAAATATGCAACATTCATACCTGCCTCAACGGACTGCACGACAGATGAGACGGTACGATTGTTCCTCAAACATGTTGTGAAGCATTGGGGGATTCCATCCAATATCGTGAGTGATCGAGACCCACGATTTATTGGCAAGTTTTGGACGGAACTATTCAAGTTGTTGGGATCAGACTTGAGTTTCTCCACAAGCTTTTACCCCCAAAGTTATGGACAAACAGAGCGTGCCAACGCATTGCTGGAGTTATATCTTAGGCACTTTGTTAGTGCCAACCAACACAATTGGGCAAAGTTGTTGGATGTAACCCAATTCTCTTACAACTTACAACGGAGCGAGTCTACCGCGAAGAGTCCCTTTGAGATCGTCATGGGGCAGCAACCCATGACTCCTCATGCCTTGACCACGAGTTATGAAGGGAAGAGTCCTGCTGCCTTCAAATTTGCCAAGGCGTGGCATGAACAAGCTGAGTTGGCCCGAGCCTACTTGAACAAGGCGTCTAAAAAGATGAAGAAATAGGCTGACAAGAAAAGGAGGATGACAGAATTTCAAGAAGGAGATTTGGTCATGGTTAAACTATTGCCCCAACAATTCAAATCTCTACGGAAGGTTCATAAGGGGTTAGTTCGGAAGTATGAAGGGTCATTTTCAGTCCTTAAACAAGTCGGTAAGGTGTCGTACAAACTGCAATTCCCTCCGAAGCTTAAAATATATCCTGTTTTTCATGTAAGCATGCTAAAACCTTATCATGGAGACAAGGAAGACATGAGTCGAGGAGAATCCAAGAGGGCGCCTACCGCAGTGGTAACCTCCTTTGACAGGGAAGTGGACTCAATCTTGGCGGATCGCCTGATCCGGCGTAGAGGTGTACCAAGTTATCGGGAATATTATGTCAAATGGAAGAACGCTCCGGATGTAGAAGCAAGCTGGGAACCTGAGGATTCTTTGTGGCAATTCAAAGATGTCATAGAGAGGTTCAAGCTTGAAGGCGCGACGAGGGCGTCGCGAACTTGAGTGGGGGAGGGTGTCACGTCCCGCTCAAGTTGTCCCTAAAAATCCAAACAAATGATGGTCGCCTAAAGGATCTAGACTATTCTACATGGAAAGTTCTAGAGTTGCCTAGAGATGTCTAGAAAGAGCTAGAGTTGGATGGACTCAACCTAGAAAACCCTAAAATGTTCTAGAACACGCTGGAGAGTGCTAGAATGGGCTGGAATATTCTAGAACATGCTGGATGGTTCATGAAGGATGTAGAAGCCGCTGGAAGCTTACGGAACATCCCGGAATGTGCATGAAGGAACTAGACAAACCTAGAAGACTCTAGAGTTGGCTAGAAGTTCCTAGACCCTTGTGGCATATTGTACATAAATCTAGAACTCCCTTGTACATTCTAGACTAGGAAGACTCTAGAAAGTGGTGGCATACTCTTAAGCTTAGAGCCAAACTATAAATAGACCAATTGGTCTCCATTTGTATTCATCTTGGGAAATTGTAAGATAAACTCTCTCTAGAGCAATACAAAACATTCTTTGCAAACTCTCTTTTTAGTCTCTTTGGAGTTTCATTTGGATTCAAAGGCAAGCTTAGTGCAACGGACGGTGCTAAGTGCCGCACGATCGCTACTTGAAAATTAAGGTCGTGACACTATGCTCTTAACTCTTACAATTAATTTATTTGATTTGTCGTGCATTTGATTTTGCAGAAGCATCCCGGTTCATCAAAAATACAGAATGGAAAGTCAAATTCAAAGCCCCCAGTTCCAAATAATAGTGCGACCCACTTCCGTAAAGGAGCTTATAATGAGTCTTTAGATTTTGTGCAATCACTATGTGAGACGTCATATGGCTTGGTGGATGTATTTCCAGTTGAAGATCGCAAGCATGCTCTCCATGAGGTTGTTTGTGCTGTCTGCCTGATCCATATTACATATATGTCTATATGTATTTTTTATATGCTGTGGTGTTTCTAATTTGAGTTGTTGTTATTGTACTTTCAGACACTTGCAGAGATCAATCTGCAACTTGGTGAGGCTCAAAAAAGAGGAGGTACTTCCTGTCAGTTACTCATAGAGGCTTTAGACGTTATTGGAGATGCAATGAACGTATATTATGTTAAGTGAAATAATTCAGAAAGTAGCATTTGATTTTAAAAGAAGAAGTGAAAATTTGTTACTAAAATGGTGTAATATTTTATTCACAAAATGCCTGCTTATATATATTTTTTTGTTTGAAAGACCTTTTCTGCCATGTTCCTAAGATTCTTTTAGAACGCAGAGGGCTGCCAAAAAATTGATTAAAAAAGGCCATGGTTTTTACATTCAGATTTTATCCGTCTTCTATCAGCAGTTTAAAGTTTGATGATGTGTTCAGATTTTCAATTGAACCTGAGGATTGTAAACGAAAGGACTTTGTATATGATATTTGTTTGGTCTTTTTGACTACTTTAAGTTTTAAAAACATCACTTCAGACGGGTTTTTGTTGTGCATGGAGAAAATAGACATAAGAAATGGATTAAATCTGTCAACGTTTATAGCTTGAACTGTTTGCTACAGATATCACTATAATTTCTTATCTGACGGTGATAAAAAACCCTAATACAACAAAGGTGGAAATTATAATAATATTAAATTTCTAACTTTCATTAATTTTTAATTATCCTATAGTGATCATGGTCATTGTTGTGTAAGCCATGTTAGTTGTAATAACAAGCTTCTTCCTATTTTTTTTTGATGATTAATATTTCTAGGAATTTGCTTTCCAATGGGAAAGGGGATGTATCGTGTGGTTTACATACCTGAAGATGAAGCTGTTCTTTTGAATTCTAGGGAAAAAGCGCCTTATTTGATCTGTGTTGAAGTCCTAAAAACTGAAAATTCAAGGTACTTATGTCCACAATTTATTAAATGGTAGATAACAGTGATTTTTCAATAACATTAGTATTTTATGTAACTTTATAAAACTTCTATGAAAGAATTGGGGAATTGCACTTGTAATCGAAATTATTATTTCATTTTTAGTGAAAAAAGTGGACCCTTTAATGAAATGGTTCAATTTTCTGTGAAACAATTCTAACTGGCTCTTATTATCTCCTCTGTCCACATCCAAAACAAATGTTTTTTAGCAATTCAAAAGATTCAAGTTCTCAAAAGCCGTCTAGAGGAGGAATTCCTTTAGCAAATGGTGATGCCTTCCTTCAAAAGCCCCCTCCTTGGGCATACCCATTATGGACTGTCCAGGAAGTATATCGCAATAGTCATGAGAGAATATCAAGTTCTACAGCTCAAGCAATTGATCAGGCAATGTCACATATATCAGATACAAAAGCAAAATTTGTTAGCGTGAAACTTTTGGTGGAGAACCAATCATGTAGACAGTCAGAAAGACCCGAAGTATATGATTCTTTATTAGGAGCCCATGGAATTAATACACGGTCTGCTGCAGGTCCTTTGTACGCTGGACCAATGAGCCAAGAGGGTGTGGAGGATGGCCCTTATGCATTAAAAACTACTAATAGTAATGATTTAGAGTGGATTAGGGCGGTATTGACAGCAGATCCTGGTGTCAGAATGGATGACATTGAGGATCAAGGACCACCACGTCGGAAAGAACATCGTCGTGTTCCTAGTACAGTAGCTATTGAAGAAGTAAAAGTGAGTCTTCTGATGATTTAATGAACTTATGCTATTCTAAATAGAATTGACTCCTTTCATAAGGATATTTTAATATTTTTATTACACAAAGCGTTTTCTTCTCAGTGCAGCTGATGCTTTAATTTTTTTTTTCCAGGCTGCTGCAGCAAAAGGTGAAGCACCTCCTGGACTTCCTATGAAAGGAGCTGGACAGGATTCGTCGGATGCACAGCCAGGGGTTAGTTTAGTGGAAAGTGAATTGTAAGTTTTGTTTTGTTTATGATGGAAATTTTCCAACTTATTACATTTTTTTATGCATCCAAACAGGTTAATGGTGGCACTCCCATGGCTTCTGATGCTTTGTCTGGCGAACTTTGGGAGGTTAAGAAAGAAAGAATACGCAGAGCATCAGATTATGGGAAACTACTCGGTTGGGACTTGCGCTCTGTAAGTTCTATGTTTACCCATTGTTACTAAGAATTTCAACGATTTGGAATAGTAATAGAAAATGCTCTTTCTACAGAAGGGTTTCCTCGGTGCTGTTAGATGTGTCTAATTGACCTGAAAACATTTGTAGTAAGTTGACCTGTTGAAGAGCTTGTTAAGAATGTATGGCTTCCTGGCCATGCGTATTCTTTGGATTGTTCAAGCTCAAAACTTCGGCTTCGATGTCAAACTAATCTCAGTGTTAGGTTTTTTGGGGCACATTAGCTTTTACTGTGTTTAAGCATAACAAGTAAAGGGTAAAAAGTTCTAGTTGAATCACCTTTAAAAGCAAGACTTTTGGGGCATGGGTTATAGTTGATAAGGGTTTAATACAGTCTCTCTATTAATTTGTGGCCTGGCATGGATTTGCTGTCGTTGAACTTAAACCTATATTTCCAGTCATTCCATTTTTATGCGTGATGTATATAGATTTTAGCATTACTGAAGACAATTATTTTACTTGTTTTGTGTAGGTTATTGTGAAAAGTGGTGATGATTGCAGGCAGGAACACCTAGCTGTGCAACTTATTTCTCACTTTTATGGTAGGGCCTTTTCCGAATTACTATAGCCACTGGCTTCTTTCTTTTTCCTGTCATTTCTCTTTATTCTTTTCTGGTTTGTTGATTTCTCTCCTTTTCATTATCTTCCTTTTTTTGGTTTTTGTTTCCCGTTAATTATCCAACTTTACTGGTCAATCTATTCTGTGATGAAGGCAGTTACATTTCCTTACAGCATTTAAGTGCTCTCTCCAAATTAATCTACAACAAGTGATGTAATGTTTTCTCTTAATGTTGTGCTTAAAATGAAAAGCTGACAATGTATCTCTCTTCTGCCGAAGGCAGCCATTCATTTTCCCATTTTGTTCACTCTTGTCTCCCTTTTTGCTGTGCTAATCCGGAATATAGTTTATCGCATATGATAAATTTACTAACCTGCTGAAAGCTGCTTGTGTTGGAGACAATTAGCATTTTTATTTGGATGGCTAAAACTTTCATTGTTTTAGTATGGAAGGATGGAACTAAAAACCATAATGGGGAAGATTGAAGAAAAATAGTTAATGTAGTCTGTGATTGGATCAGAGCTCAAAAATAGTTGAGCAAAACAATTTTGTATCTGAAAACTTGTTGTTGGATACATGTTTTCATAGTTCAAAATATTATTAATGTTATTTATTGACAAGATTTAAAATAATTTAAAACTGTTGTTGAGATTGATTTTGAAATTTAAAACGTATTTGGCGAGTTTTCTGGATGTTATTTATATAGATATTATTGAAATGTATTTTTGAATATTAATCTAGCCAAACATTCATTTAGATTCTTTGTATGAAAAACAAAGAAACTGTTTTTGATTCAAAACCAAACATAGTCTTAACTTCTAAGCACAAGCAAATATCTGAATAGAGAAATGCTTTGTATCACAAATTTGTGATGATCACAGATAATGTGACGGGTTTTGATTGACTCCCAAAATTTAATAATGATCAATACTAAAACCATGCGTACCCTTGTATGTAAAGAGGCAAATCGAATTCTACCACATCATTTGAGATTATCAAATATTTGTGATGTATAATAGTGCTCATTGGGATATAGTAGTTGCTTCTAAATTTGCACTGTTTTCCACGTCACTATGCTGATGCCAAACGACTTGAAATAAATGCTCCATATTATTTTTCAAATAATATATTTCAGCCAATAACAAAGATTTTGTTGCTAGATATATTCCAAGAAGCCGGTCTTCCCTTGTGGTTGCGTCCATATGAGGTCTTGGTTACTTCTTCGTTTACAGCTCTGATTGAAACTATTCCAGATACGGTAATTCTATGTTTTTGCTTTCTTTAAATTACCAATTTCAAATTGGGAGTCTTTATATAATTATTTTCTCCAGGCTTCTCTTCATTCTATCAAAAGTAGACATCCCAATATTGCGAGCCTGCGTGACTTTTTCATAGCAAAATATCAAGAAAATTCTCCAAGCTTTAAGCTTGCACAGGTAATTAAAGTTTTACTTCTGAACTTGTTTATATTCACTGTTTTGTTTTTTCAATTGGAAGTTCGTATTGAGGTTTCATAACAATTGATGGTTGCTGATTTAGTTTCTAACCTATCAGTATTAAAAACAAATATGAAAAAACAGAAACAAAAGCAGAAGAAAGATTTAGGCTCTAGCCTTCTTTAGCATGGTATTATATCTTGAATTCCTTTTCTTGTACCAGAAAATCTGGAACTCACTACTACAAAAAGGAGCATTAAAGTCGGGTTTTAACCGACTTTAAACTAATTTAAAGTGTAAAGTCGGTTCAAGGTGTGAACCGACTTTAACTTTTTTTGTTTTTTTTTTAAATTTATTCATATTCAACCTGTATTCGAGCAGAAAAAAAACAATATCAGTTTATCAAATAGTTCAAATAATACAAATATTTGAAAAATAAAATATTAATTAATAACAGAAAAATTACCATGGCTTTGTTCTATTTTATTCAAGATCGTCATATTCTTCTCCTTATGTTATAATAGAAACCTACATATATAATACAACAATCTATACATATAAATAATAACACATAATAACAGAAAAAATATGAATAATAGGGGATCTAAAAGATTAGTTAGAGAGGAAGAAAACTCACCAACCGATGTTGGAAATGGTAGTCGTAGGTGGCCGAAAAATGAGAAAGAGTGGAGGAGAAATGGAGGAGGAGGTTTTCGATTTTTTAGAGTTCTGGAACGCTGAAAATAGTTTCTGTCTGGGATAGCGTCGGTTCTAGGTGTCAACCGACGCTACGCTACGTGGATAGCGTCGGTTAACACCTAGAACCGACGCTACGTCCATGCATAGCGTCGGTTTGACACATCAATCGACGCTACGTCCTACGTGGATAGCGTCGGTTCTTTATCAAATCGACTTTAAACTAATTTAAAGTCGATTTTTGGAAAAAACCGACTTTACGTATCGACTTAAATACCCATTTTTGTAGTAGTGACTGCTTCTGGTAATGTTATCATGCCTCCTATTTATATTCACATTGCTATAGTAAGGAATGAGATCCATTCTTAATTTTCTTTTGGATATGGTTTCTACTTTCTAGTATCCGTTTAATACAATAGATATTTACTCTTTTTCATTGGAGAGAAATTTTGTTGAAAGCATGGCTGGATATTCCCCTACCATTCTAGTATCCGTTTAATACAATAGATATATTTACTCTTTTTCATTGCAGAGAAATTTTGTTGAAAGCATGGCCGGATATTCCCTAGTGTGTTACTTTCTACAGGTTTGATATCCTCCTGTTTTCTCTCTCCTTACGCACTCACACAAAAAAAAAATGCTTGCACACTCATACAAACACAAGTAACATGCATAGGCTAGTGACCTGAAAGTTGTCGAGAAGGCTGAACACAAATCTAAAGGTCTAAATAAATGCCTTACAATTACTACGCAAGTCTAGAGGAAATATATATCTTTTGGGAGTATATGTAAATGTCTTAAAATATGAAATAATGGAATAATTTCACGTATCTAAGGGATTTCCATTGCAACTGTTTCAACTTTACCATTTATTATTATCTTAAACAATTATTGATGATGAGCTGTTCATGGTTAGCCACGTACATTCACCATTAATCAAGTTAAGGTCTGTTTATATTTTTTCTGAAAGAAGTGTCAGTTAAAGTAAGAATTCGTAGTCAACTTCTTGCCACCTTTAATCTTCAAAAGCAAAAAAGTATAAGCGAAATCATGTACTAGTTTCTTTATTCTTCTGTCTAGGTGAAGGATCGGCACAATGGAAACCTCTTAATGGATGAAGAAGGTCATATTATACATATTGACTTTGGGTTCATGCTTTCTAATTCACCTGGGGGAGTTAATTTTGAGAGCGCTCCATTCAAGTTAACACGTGAACTTCTAGAGGTGAGTCTTGGGCTTGGCATTTTCTTACCTCTGCTGTTTGAGTACAAAAGTGTGATTTATAAATAGTTTTTTTTTTAAAGTGGATTGTTTTGTCTACATTTTATATTTTCATAACTATTTATATCTATAATTATAAATTTATAATATGACATCTCTTATAAAAAAAGTGCATAATCGTTTGATGGTGCTTATTGTTTCATATTTTTATTTGTACTAAGTATGTTTAGTTTGTTCGTGTTGGAAAATTGTTGCCAGGTGATGGATTCAGATGCTGAGGGAGTCCCAAGCGAGTTTTTTGATTATTTTAAGGTACTTAAAAAGTAAATCTTTCCCGGAACAAATACTTAATGGGGACGAATTGGTTTGACAATCACAAATGTTTTTAAATAATACAGGTTCTGTGCATTCAAGGATTCCTTACATGCCGCAAGCATGCTGAGCGTATTATTCTTCTAGTGGAGATGTTGCAGGTGACATCATATGAATTTCCAATTACTGACTTTTTAAAATATTTTTGTATTATATATAAATCTGAATGAAACGGTGATGATTGAACCCATGCCCAAATTGAGAGGGGGATCCAGAGTGGGGGAAACCATTGGGTTGTAGGCTGATTCTGAAAAAGGTAGAAGACCTCCAAAATTTCCAATTACCTACTTTTTATGTCTCTAATTAATTGATAGGGCAGTGGCTTTTATGGTTGGGAGTAATGCTTGCTCATGGGCATCTGTCTTGGGCTACAATGACTGTTTTACCAAGCCCTTTAATATGCAATTTTAAAATGTTCGAACAGGATTCTGGTTTTCCATGCTTTAAAGGTGGTCCGCGGACAATACAGAACATAAGAAAACGCTTCCATCTTAGTTTAACAGAAGAGGTTTGTAGTATCCTGTCTATTTTTTTACTTTTGTTGTTAAGATGATTTGTACATTTTGACTAATTGTTTGTGTTCTTCGTCCATTAGCAATGTGTATCCTTGGTGCTTTCCCTGATCAGCAGCAGCTTGGATGCATGGCGGACTAGGCAGTATGACTATTATCAGAGGGTTTTGAATGGAATATTGTGATGTTAGGTTTTGTTAGTGATAAAATGATTTTTCTACCTTAAGGAGTGCTGGGTGAATAAGTGTTGCAATAAAATTTGCATATTCCAAGTTCTTGTGATATTTAGCAGAGTTGGTCCACTACATGTTGGATTCAAAGTAACATTGGAAGTGAAAAGCAATGTTCATAGTGATTTGTAGATTGTTTTTCTTCGTGGTTTGAGAATTTGTAATTATAGCAGCCAGCTGAAATGCTATTTAAAAGTGTAGCAGGCTTAATTATACCCTCATGGTTTTTGTTTTCGTGGCGTGATCACTCCGTTCACTTACCTTGAAGAGGCTTCCTGCCAAATTGGCGGGACAGACCAGGAATGCGAAAGCAAGGAAAGCCATGCAGCTAGACTGTTACTGTGATTACAAATCTATATGTATTTTTTTTTAATAAGTTAATGATTGATTGATTGACAAGAGGCTAGCAACAGTGATTCTGTAAACTTCCATTTCTGTTGAAGTTGATATTATCTTAGACATAAAGAATGGGGAGATTCAACTTGTTAAGGCAACTGTTTGTTTGCTATTAGAGTCGTAAAATGAGTTGGATTGGCTTAACTTCCTTAATTCCATTTTATCTTAACTAAGTTATAATTATGTTAAATTATAGTTTTTAAATAAATTAAATTGAGCTTATTCTTGTGCAAGTTGAGTTAAGTTGTTTATTTATAGTTCATTTAATTTTTTTTTATAAAATTATTTAATTAATTATTAAAAAATAAATAAATAAAAAATTATATAGAATTATAATTTTATTCAATTTAGATATCAAAAGTTTTGTTGCTATAAATTTAAGCCCAAATAGTACGTCTAAATCATCATCATTGCGATTTTTTTATAATTTTTAATCGTATATAGTAAAATTAATAATAGTTTTTTTTTCTTTATTCCTGTGGTACATTTTTCTCATATTTATTTTGAATTGATGTTGGAGATTAAATATCAAACTAATTAGAGAAAATAAGATTTTGATATATAATAAAATAAGTTATTTTTATTATTGAAGCCCAAATATTATGTCTAAATTAGTGTTCTAGTTTAAATAATATAAAAAATTATAAAATAATTATATATAATATTTAAAATACATATATTTTATAAAATTTAAACTTAACTTAAAGTTTGAATCATATTCAACAAGTTGAAACATAAATATTACTTTATAAATCTAACCTTAAAATTATGAAGGAAAACAAATAAAGTAAAAGTAATTAAAACTTAATCAAATATTAAATGAGTTAAATTATTCAAACTTCAATTAACTTAGAATAAATTTGTATTAAAGTAAATATTTATTTTGGTATTTATATTATGTAAAAAAATTTAATTTATTATTTTTGTTATTTTTTGTTACAATTTATTATTTATGTTATTATAATATATTTTAATCAACTATTTCAGAGTTTTAGATTTATTATGAAATTTGAGTTACAATGAACAATATATAACGTTGAAAAGGAAAATAAACTTTTTTTTAATTAAATAATTAATTAAAATTATTATAATGACATAAATACTCAATTATAATAAAAAACAAAAAAAAAATTGTTTACTTAATATAAGTAATAAAATCAATGTTTGTACTTTAAGAATATCACCAATCATTAACAATATTTTAAATTAAATTTTATACCATTTTTATACATTTATAATCCATTATATCAAATATTATATTAAAAATATATTATTTTATAAAATGTAATATTTTTTTAAATTTATACCAAATATTACACCAAAAGTTTCATTCAATAATTTTTTTTACTAATTTTATATTATATATTTCATTTTAATTTATTATATCTAATAAAAAATATAAATTTTTTCATAAAAAATAATAATATCATAAATAGTATCTTGTTAAATTTAATACAATAATATTTATTATATTAAATTTAATGTAAAATTTGATACTAATTAGAGTATCTCAACATTAAATTTATACTAAATTTAATATTTTGACGTAGGAGGGTAGATCGCCCTAACGACTCCCAACTGTATTCGCATGATTTCTTAACTGACACGTGGTGTGTTTGTTTTTGATATTTGTGCACATATGTAAGAGGCATCACATTTAGATAAAATTACAAAAGAATGCCATTCCTCACAGGTATTTTCGATTTTTATTTTTTATTTTTTTATTTTTCTCTTGCAGATGGAATTATGCACTTCAAATTTTATATAAAAACTTACTTATTGATATATTTTGATTTTTAATACATCTCTAAAAGGTATATGCATTGTACATTATACTTTAAGACATGAAAAAAGTTATTTTTTCATGTTATATGAAAAAAAATATATATATATACATTATATAAAAGGAGTTAAAAACAAAAAAATTATTTATAAAAAAATTATAATATACAATTAAATAATTATGTAGAAATAAAAATAATAAAGTATTTATTAAGGAAAAAAGCGAAAACTAACAAATGTTTTCAGAAATATTTATTCACGGTCAAATCAAATCAAGACTACATTATAAAATTATATTAATTATCAAAACTATTTCCAGGATTTTATAAAATAAAAATACTAAGATTTATAAAATTATCAAAGTAAAATTATATGAAGACGCGTAAAGAGATAATATTTCATATTTTTTTCTTTCCAAAAAATTAGTTTTTTTTTAAAATATATAAACAAGTCAATTTGTTCGCTACTAAATCAACTCAAATATTTACGATATGACTGAGCATTTCATATAAAACTTAAATGCCTCCAAAAAGTTGTAATTTCTTTTATAAATTGATTGTTTTAATTATATATATATATATTTAAATATTTCACCCAGATTATTTTATTTTTAAAAATAAATAAATTTAATTTATATTATTATATTTAAATTAAAAAATACTTACTTGATATGAGATATTATTAAAAATAAATAAATTTCTTTCATTTTCTACCAATTTTTTAAATATTTTTTATGTTGATGCACTTAGGTTTATGAAGTTTATTTTTTTGCTTAAAAAACTTATATATAATATGAGATATTTGTGATTATGAAATTATTGTATTAAAATAATATTGTAAAAAAATGAGAAAAATTAATTGATTTTCATATAAATATTTTTATTTAATTTAAATATAATAATATTAATTAAAATAAATTTGTTCATTGTTTTAAAAAAATTTAAGATTTGGAAAAATATTTTTACAAACATTAGTTATAATTTTTTTGAACCAATAATTTATTATTTTATTTTTAAAAAGTGTTATTTTTTTAATTGACCATGATTTTAATGTAAGATCAGAATTCAATCTAGAAAACGTTCAGGAAATCATATGAACGTAAAATTTAAATACAACGGAAATAAAATGGCATTTATTAAATTTTGGCATTTACATAAAAATTCCAATGGATTTCTGATTTGATATTCTCACTGGTTGCTCACATTTATTCTCTGCGTTTTTAATGATGTATTTGAATGAAACAATAAATAGTAAGATAATATGATACTTTATAAATGTTCTCCTATCAAGAACCTCGTTCAATTTTGTAATTAACGTACGATTCCTACGAAATGAAATCTTCACCACCTTCACCATTGTGTTACATCACTTTGATGTTATTCAAAAAGGAAAAATTAATGCATTTAAAGGTAAAAATTTTTTTTTTTTTTGCCAAGAATGACATTTTATTTAATATATAGGTAATAAAAATATATTAATTATGATAAAATTATATAAAAATTTATTAATTTTTGGATGAAATACTTGCCTATAAAAATATATACTAAAATTTTCAGGTGTGTTAATATAATTCTATTAACTAAAAAGCACATGTATTTATGTGTTATATTTAAGATATTTTTAATAGCCAATCAATTTTTACAAATATTATAAAAATTGTGACCCTATATCTCACCTAAAGAAGACTACAAGTATATTTGCGGGATCTTAACGCGTAATCCTCGCATCCCTCCTCAAATAATTTCCATAAACGAATTATAAGAAATAATAAATAAAGAAGTTAATTATTAACCTGACCAATCAGAATGCGTGGATTGTCGTGAAGATAATCAATCAACAAAGTATACTCTCGCTCTGTGAACTCTTTTATATATTCCTCGCGTCATAGTTTTAGGTCAATTGTCTTTCCCTCTTGCTATTGTTTTTCCCTCGATCTCTCTTCTCTCGGTTCTACGGGTATGATCACTGGGGTTTTCTTTCTTTCAGTATTCAATTTTCTTCATTGTTATTCTTTCTCAGGGGATAAAGTTTCTTGTTTGTTAACTGTGTTTGAATAAAGGGGTTTAGGGTTTTGACGGTTCTATTGATTAATTGATGTTTACAGTTAATGATTATATTTTGTAGTTGGTTCAGATTCTTTTGACTTTTTTTAACGAGTTTGGTGTTCTGAAGAACGTGGATGTTTTTTATTTTGTTTGAATTCTACGGTGGTTTTGAACTTATGATTGATCGATTGTATCAGATTTGAGTGGTTTTTTTTGTATGATTGATTTTTGTTCTAATAATGTTGTTCAAAACAGGGCTAAACCAATGTCTGTTGATCTCGCTCAGAAACATTGGTCAGGTTGTTTTTGTTTCATGAACCGGGGGAGGATTCGTTCTCGGAGGATCTTATTTCGGCATTGGACTTGACAATTCTCTTTTCGGTTTTTTTTCTTCTTTCTTTTCTTGAATCACTACTTTATTTTTTCTGTTTTTCCCTTAAAACTTTCAGTGACTTTTTACCGTGTGGAAGTTTTTAGTGGGAAGAAGGTCGAGTTACTAACTAGATTCGAGATAGGCAAATTTCTCTGCTCTCTTCACTTATTGTGAAGGAAGTTCTACATTAATTTTGTTTTCTTGTGGGGAAATTATTTATTGCTTTCAACTTCATTTGATATTGGGTCTTTCTACTATATTTAATAATGGTGAAACCATCTCTGCCTCCGGGGTTTCGGTTTCATCCAACCGATGTTGAGCTTGTGAAATATTTTCTGAAGAGAAAAATCTTAGGGAAAAAACTGCTTTTTGAGGGAATTACTGAGATTGACATCCACAAATATCCTCCTTGGGATCTTCCGGGTATATTTTGAGTATATATATATACTTATTTTTAAATTTTTTATCCAGTGTCTGTCACTTTATGCTTTTCTTCTTACGTGGTTCCCTTATTCCTATTTCAGCCAAATCTTCTTTGCCTAGTGGTGATCTGAAATGGTACTTCTTTTCCCCAGTGGAGAGGAAATATGCAAGTGGTGGTAGGATGAATCGTGCCACTGAATTTGGGTATTGGAAAACTACAGGAAAGGATAGACCTGTGCATTACAATAATGAAGTTGTGGGGATGATTAAAACTTTAATTTTTCATATAGGCCGAGCTCCACGAGGTGAGCGAACCAATTGGGTGATACATGAATACCGGCTTGTTGAAAAAAATTGGGCTGATAATGGCATTGTTCAGGTACACTTAGTTTTCTTAATTTGATAAACTCATCTCTTTTGTTGGCTGGTTAATGGGAATCTTATACAGTCCTATGATTGTGAACCTTAGTCTGCCTGAATGCTCTTTCGCTTTATTCTTGTGGTATATTCTTTATAGTCATATCCTAAGTGAGTTCTGTCCTTTTTCGTCGTAAGCTTTTACTTTTAAGGAATAAATATTAAATAATTTTGACACCTAACTCGTGTGGTAGTTTGCTTTGGGATCTTAGCCACTAAGGTAGTCCTGTCATGGTTATTTATTCTTTTCCTCCCTTTCATGTAATATATGTCATGACATAGAAATCCAATTTAATCTAAACGAATAAAAGAGCCTCTAGATGAGGATTGAGTTCATCTATTCAAATAACCTCCAAATCTGAATTCTCATCAGCCAACCCCTTTAAGTTATAACTAAAAATGCTAATTCCTATGACACCCCTCTCTGAGGCACATAAGACACATCACTAATAACTAGCCCATTAACAGTAAACAACAAGTAAGATCAATAAACGACACAACAATGTAATTAAAATAGAAGAACTAATAATGACTTATTCCTTGGCTAGAGTGCTCCTATATCAGTACCACCTTTTTTTGAAAAAGATTCGATCCTGAATCTTGTTGAGATGAAAGTGCAATATCAGTGAAAATATGGTACTCATGAAAATGAGCCACTTGAAGATGGATGAAAGAATGAAGTCTTATAGTGAATCAATAGATGCTATTCGTCATTCTTTTCAGCATTTTGGGAGATTTTATGAATAAGGAAGTAAATCCAATACGTAAGCGTCATGTATGAACAGTGCAAGTAATCGAGTATGTTTGAGAAGCTTAGCACAACCCTCTGCTTGCAGAAACAGACATCCAAAGTGATCTGAAACCAAAATCATTGCTTTAAACAAGAACACACTAGTCACTCCCAAATGATTAACAGTATATAGTATCTCTCTTACTCCTTCTCCCACTAGTTCAGCAATCGTGTAAGTAATAATAAAGATTAACCATTTGAAGATTGTTGAAATTTTCAACTTCGTTGAAAGAATAATGACATCACTTGGTAATCCCTATTTGTGCAAAAAATTCATCACCACACATGCTTCTTCTAATACTTGTTTTTTCTCACACTTGGGAATATCGGTCATAGAACAATGATCTAATGAATTAACAACAATCTCCAATTGTGTAGAGCTTACACCAAACTGTTTAATAGGATTCAGACAAGAAATAGTTAAGAGGTCAATGGACAAACTCAAAATCAGGAACACGTTCTTCCAATGGTACCTAGGAAACTCTTGTTGGAATTCATAATTGATAAAATTCAAAGCTAACATTTCTTGGGTTGGTATTAGCAATGTCCCCCTTCTTCCACAATTAGTATTGCCCAATTATGAAAACAGCTAGCAAGGGTGAAAACAACTTGGACAAAACAAATCTGATTTAGTTGATTCCCTCCATAAGCGCATCCCTTCAATTTACAAGCAACTAACTCAACAAGTTCATACTCATTGACTCTCATACATTCAAAGTAACCTTCCACAATGTTCGGCCATTCTTGAATTTTATCCATATGATAAAATCCAGCAAAAATTGAGATAGCAACTTGTTTCCCAATTCTTAGATGTTTTTAATAGGATAGGAACTAGTAGTATACCTTGGCTCTAAGGGTTGCTCACACTTATAAACTATACTACAGTCGAATGCCTAGTCGATGTGACACAATATAATCCTTCAACACCCCCCCTCACATCGGACAGGGGCAACGAAGGCCACAAACCACGATGAATTCAAGGCCTAGCTTTGATACCATGTTATAAAAGCCTAAGGCCTAATTCAATCTAATAAGATCTCATTGAGTTAAGGGTTACTCACACTTATAAACTGCATTACAGTCGAACGCTTAGTCGATGTAGGACAATATAATCCTTCAACAACCCTTAACTTGTTCTTCGATGCTTGATTTGGTCAGAATAGGTGAGCAGTAGGTAGGATTGGGCTTCACACGTGGGATAAAATTGGGTTGAAGGAAAATATTGGATTGGGCCAAGTGTCTTCAAGTGGGTAAGGGTGTAGTGTTAATTGGGTAACTTTCAAAAGATAGGAGATGGGCTGGAGAGGGTCGCAATTGGCTTGCTAAGTGCTTGGGTGAGTCAAATGAGGTTGTATTTGGGCCAAATGAATTACGTGAGGGTGATAGAATTATTTGTGGTGGTCGTGGGGCCTCAAATTAGGTATGGGTAGTCTCAAATTGAGGATGCTAGAGGTACTGGAGGTTTGGCGAGGGTTGGGTAGTTGTTGTTGTGAGTGGAGATCGGTCATTTGGGTATCCTTGAGGCTAAAAATGGCTGTGGGTAGATTTTGTTGGGTGTTGTAGAGGCTGAAAATGACTGTTGGTGGTTTCTATGGAATGCAATGTTAATGGTGCTTGTGAATGGGCTTGGTGAAATCTGATGGTAGTACTGAAGATGAAGATGGAGGTTGGGTGGACTAGATTTGGGTATAGACATGCGATGGGTAAGCTTGCGATTGGTTATGGAATCCCAGTTCTTCTGGTGGGTATCGTGATGAAGAATTGGGATTGGGGGATTCTTCTTCAATGACCAAATGGGGTAAAGGTGTTTTGTGATGGGCTGGGATTTCTGGGATTGGATTTGAAGTATATTGGTGAGGTGAGGGAGTGTGGTATGTTGGTTGAGTGCAAAGACAAAGATGGAAGGTTAAACAGAGATGAAGGCTAGCGAGGTAAATGTCGCCTGGTTGAATTTAAATGTTGAATTTCAACAACCAAGTTGGTTGTGAAAATCATAGATTATTGAAGAAAGGCTAGATATAGAAGTTCTTCCTTCTGAGCTTGTTCATGAAGCTAAACTTCAATGGCTTTTACGATGGAACTTTTGTTAACAATTTGATGGACATAAACAACATAATTAGCAACTTAGGAAATGCCTCAACTTTGATACCAATTGACGTAGAAGTTGGAATTAATATAAAGTAATAGAAGTGCCTCTAGATAAGCGTTGAATATATTGATTTAAAACCATAAATGTTTCATTAAAATTTAGATAAGCTCTCTAAAATTCAAGAATTATAATATTCTCCAAATCTGAATTCTCATCAGCCAACTCCTCCTATTCATACCTAAAAGGCTAATTCCTAAAATACCCCTTTGAGGCACATAAGACACATCACTAATAACCTGCCCATTAACAGTAAACAAGTAAAATCAATAAACAGCACAACAATGTAATGAAAATAAAAGAACTAGTAACGACTTATTCCTTGGCTGGAATGCTCCTACATCATGTTATGGGCTTCATGTTCTGATTATGCAGTTTTGGTATCCAAAGTTCAATGCTAACCTGTCTAGTGGCCTGAATAAACATTATTTTCATTATTTTTGAGATTTACTTAAAATTATACATTGATTATCTAGAAAAGTTCTCATTATTATTATTTTTTTAATTTCTCTGGAAGAAATGAATAATTGCATGGTGGTTTTTCATCCCTTTTGTAACTCTACATGTATACTAGCTTTTCCTTTTGGCCAGTAACAGGTTAATGTCATGTAACACTTATCGTAGGTGACATGCAATTATAGAGAGCATCTATAAACTGTTTACCTTTTATGCGCCCCTTTTTATGAAGGGTGTGTTTTATGCAGTAACATGTGTTTCTAGTTGTTCCGGACATATTTCTGACTTGAATTATTATGCACATATGCTTCAGGATTCCTATGTGCTATGTATGGTTTACGAGAAAGATGGGCCAGGACCGAGAAACAGTGCCCAATATGGTGCACCATTTAATGAAGAAGATTGGACAGATGATGAGGAAGAAAATGGAAATGGGCAAAGCGTTAATGCAAGCATAGTTGAAGTGCTACCTAGCAGCCAAACAGGAACTGAATCAGTTCCCATTACTGCTCATTATACAGGATGTCCATCTGTGTTGAACATTCCATATGCCAGACCACTTGCTGCGGGATGTTCATCTGTATCTAACATTTCGTATGTTGGGCCACTTGCTGGGGAATGTTCATCTGCATCTAAAACTTCGTTACCCGAATCTCTTCCTCTGGGATGTTTATCTGTCTCCGAAAATCCATACGCTGGACCACGTGCTGGCTATGATGCTACGGCGGAGAAGCAAGTTTCTGAAGTTGATGATATTGAAGCAATGCTTGCCCTCTTTGTAGAAGAGGAATGCAATGTATGTAAATCCATTCCTTTCTGAGTTATCTTTCTGCATTTAATGTGCATTTTTGATATCCTGGATCTTGAAGCTGAACTGATCCGAAAAACTAGAAACCAAACTGATAATTAGTAAAACTAGAACCCAACTGTGATGTACCATGTCATTTTTCTTCTCTTTAACTCTAGTTAGGAAAACTCTTATTTTTGTCACTAATTTGTTCAAATGATAGGCACGGTTTTGATTGAAAAAGAGTTTAGATTAGCTATTGTACTTGGGCTTACATGGTTATATTTGTAATGGAGATTATGTCGTATAGGTTGTTATGTTTGTGATAAATAGAAGGGATTTTATTATGATACTGACTTATGACCCAGTCGTTTTTTTTGCCCATGGATTTGTAGGATCCTCAGGGCCAGAAAGATAAGGGTATACCATGTACACATGGAGCTGATATTTATAAAGATTTGGGGGATTTGGGCAACTTGGCTGCTCTCCATGAAGACAACATTGGTACGTCTGCTGGGCATGAGGCTTGTAACACCTGGGGCCAAATGCTTCCTTTGAATGATGTAGCTTTCCTAGAGATGATAGATCTTGAAACACCGCCTAGCTGTCCCAACGAGCTGTTTAAAGATGGCTACAACTATTTCTAGAACCCAGACCATGCTGGTCATGTGGGGTATATTTAATCTAATGTTTAATTAATTCTAGATGATTATACTCTTGTTTATTTTTGGATTTCAAAATATTCAACTCGGTCAAAATTCAAGTACTACTAATTATCACAAAGACAAATTAAACTCTTTGGGTTTTTTTATCGACTCAATTTCTTTTCACCGTCTTTAATATTTTCCTGGAAGTTTTTGGTCATTATTAATGTTTTATTGACACATAAACCTTTGTTTATTTAAAACCAAAAATGTGTGAATTCGTATTTAAATCTGTGATATTTTCCTTGAAGTTTTTGGTCATTATTAATGTTTTATTGACACATAAACCTTGTTTATTTTAAAACCAAAAATCTGTGTGCGCGTGTTAAAAAATGTATCTGTGTGTGTGCGTGTTAAATGAGGGAAAATATCACAAAACACTCGGGTCTTCCTTTATAGTTGTGTTAAAAAAGAGAGGGAAAATATCACAAATTCAGGTTTTCCTTTATAGTTGTCATAAAATTTCACAATAACGTTTCCATACTGTTAAAATTAACAATGAGTTAAAAATAAGGGAAAATATCACAAAACACTCAGGTTTTCCTTTATAATTATTGTCATAAAATTTCACAATACCATTTCCCTACCGTTAAAATTAACAATGAAGGGGCAAAAATGTGTTTTTCATAAATTTATAGATTAAAATATGACTATTGAAAAAATAAAATACTTATTAATAAAATAAAGAAAATATCCTCTCATCAAAATGACTTTGTTATTCCCATTTTTTAATTTGAAATCTGAAATGGATTGTATCCAATTTGTAATTTGATATATCAAGTCAAATCATTATAATTTCTGGTGGACTTTATAGATATCTAAATTCAATGATCCCAGTTTTTACCTCTAATTTTTGGGGATCAGTGCTTTTGGATAGTGTTAGTTCTGATGTTTTTTTTCTTCTCATATTTAATAATAATTTTAACGAGTCACATGGATAGAATAATGTTTTAAAAAAGTAATACTAAAATGAAAAAATAGATGGTTAAAAAGTATCGATAGAATAATGTTTTACAGTACTTTTCAGTTGCATCAAAATGAAAATTGGTATTTAAACATGCCGAACCCTGTCAAAATCACCCCTACAAAAAGTCCTCACGCTACATAAGGAGATCGCCACTTGTAAGGAGTAGAGTAAAGCAAAGGCTTCTCCTTCCTCTGCAGAATTGCCATTTTGAGATTTACTCCAACATTCTTGAACATGATATGCCCAGTCTTTAATAATCATCCCTAGAGTTAGTTTTGAGTTGTAGAAAGTAGTATTAAAATTAATTTTAAATGGACAATTGAATTAAACATGAGATCGTTTCATACTTTTCAAATTTGTTTAAGAGAGAGAACTGCTAGTATGAATCCAATATGCAAAATCTCCGGGCGGG
Source organism: Hippophae tibetana (assembly GCA_037013495.1). Taxonomy (NCBI): domain Eukaryota; kingdom Viridiplantae; phylum Streptophyta; class Magnoliopsida; order Rosales; family Elaeagnaceae; genus Hippophae; species Hippophae tibetana. Next base: position 66,915,614 of record CM072807.1, on the reverse strand, counting down.
ATAAGGGGGTGTTTACCTTTGAAAAATCCAAAATAGAGGCCTTCTTTTTGAGAAAATCACTAATGATAACTTTGAAGTCCAAGACCAATGGCTCATAGGGATTAGGAAAAGTCACAGGAGGTAAATACATATGGTCTGAGGTTCAAAGAAACTAAGACAAAAACAGCAAGACATGTCAGGAATGTTAATTCTAACACTGATATTTCTTGTGGTAGGGAGATAATTAAAAAGGAGTCCCCAGTCAAAAACCTTAATTCTTCTATAAATTTTAAGCTTCCACAAAGACCTCCACAAGAGGGAATAAGTAGCAGGCATTTTGCAATAAATAATTTTTCTATAACTTGATTTTGTGCAATAAATAATTCTTTTGTCATTGTTTAAAAATTTCGACTCCAGCTTACGGAGGTTGGAATTAATATTTTCAAATTTGTGGAAGCCAGCCACTAACATTGAATTGTCTTTGTGGTTTCTAGATTTGCACCATAAGTTTTTAATTAAGGTGCCCCTTTTTCACAAAGCAATTTAGGGAACTTAAATGTTCCCATGGAATAAGAAGGTAAGGAAAGAGTACTGATTTAATATAAACCACCTTACCAGCTTTTGAGAGAAGATTTGACATCCCATTGTTACTTATGGTGATGAGAGTATCAATAGTTATGACTCAGATATTTGATTCTTCTGATGCTGCTCGTATACCCAAAAGTGATTGTATCTGACTTCTTAAGGGGAAAAAAACATTCTTTGAATAAAAGATGCAAGATTTAGATAGATTGGGTTTTTGACTCAATCAGGAGAAATATTTCTGTAAGCTTTGTTGGATTACATTCATCTCTCTCAAATTTGCACAATAAAAAAGGATCAAGTTATCAACATAAAATGTTTGACTTATAGATGGGACAGAGCGTACAATTCTAATACCATGTAGGCCCAACTTGTCTTCTGTCATGAGGAGTAATTTGGAAAGGGCCTCAACACCAGAACTCTTTTAGGGATGTGTTTCCAAAGAGGGATCCGTTTAAAAAAATGGAGTAAGAGACAGAATTAAGACAAGCATATATAAGATTACAACATTTTTTTAGAGAAACCCAAAAGTCTCATGATTTGTATGATGAACTTCCATTCTATAGAATCAAAAGTTTTTGCATGTCTAATTTAATACCAAGTAGTCCACTTGTACCTCTCTTTCTTTTAATAGTGTGAACAACTTCTTGGTCAATAAGTATATTTTCATAAATTCATCTATTATGAATGAAAGCTAATTGAAAGGGGGAAAATGAATTTGTTGAGTTTTCGTAAGAAATCTTAGACTAGAAGAATAGTACTGCTTTCAATAATATCCTAGTATGTTTTGTAAACTAAAGCAGAAAGACGTACCAGGAGCCTTGAAGGAGCTCTTTGAAAATATTAACTCTTTGATTTCTTTTGGATTTGTGATGCTACAAAGTACTTGATTTTCTTCATGAGAGATACATTGGGAGAATAACCGAGCCAGGTCATGGTCATAAGTATTAGAGTCTTTAATACCATGAATGGTATTTTATCTTCTTTTGATCATGGTAAAGGCATGAAAATATTTTGTATTACGATCACCCTTTAGCAGTCATGTCTCTCTTGATTTCTGTTTCCATATGCTTTCAAGTCTGTTTTGGTATTCCTCTATTAGTTTTTCAAGATTGCCATTGTCATCTCTTATGAGGCCACTTTGGACTTTAAAAAGAAGATCCTCTGAATTTTTTGGTCTATCTTCGTAGTAATCAAAGTGATGTTTGTTCCATTACTTGAAGTCTTTTGCCAATTGAACAGATTTGGGGTGAAAATTAGACTGAATATGAAGAGGATCATTAAATTCTCAGGCTTCTTCGCTTACAACCATTTTGTTTGAAGGTCCCCTGTATCAAGCTGCAATGAAGCGACATGGTTTTTTGTTTAAGGTAGTTGGTGCATACAAATTGATAGGAAAATGATCAGAGACCTAAGTTCCGAACATATGCATTAAGAAATTGGTGAAACCAATCATGAGAAGCTAGGGTTCTATCAATTCTTTGCTTAATATTTTGTCTATTTTTTCTTTTGTTGTTTCAAGTGTAAGGAAAACCAGAAGAACCCAATTCAAGAGCATGTGAATCTTCTATAGTTTCTAAGTCTGTTCTTCCAAGGTAAAACAGGAAGGGTCCCCCCTTTTTTGTGATGGCACTTCATGAAAATATCTCATACAAATCCAGTGTGAGTTAGAAGCTGAAGTTGAGGCAATAAGATTGGACCAAAATTCATCTATCGTCTCTTCATAACAAGAGAAATAACATCAAAAGAGATTCTATTTGACACCATTAGAGGAAGGTAAACAAAATTCCAGGCCTATGATGTGTTGATCATATGCTGAAACTGTTACATGGATGCCTTGTTTCCACATTACAAAAAGGTCTCCACCACAATTCACATAAGAGATACAAAAACAATTAATATAACCTAATCTTTGTTGCTCAGACACGTAAAATTCACTACTATACTTAGTTTTGATAATAAAATACAATTTAGATTATATAAATTAACTATCTATGTAGATATTTAATAATCGAGGATTTAAATAATCTAAGACAGTTTCAGGCTAAGATCTTCGTTGTTCATTGGGGAGCTTCATGAGGGTCGTTTCCTCACCCATTTGGATAATTTGGCTGTGCACACCTGAGGTGGAATGGTAGAGTTGGTGGGGAAGAATAGTAAATGGATTTTCTCCGGAGGTTTGAGTACAAACTGCATCAGAGTAGATAGCCTTAAAGCCAACAAAACTGCATGCATTAAAGTTTGAACTTGTCTCTTGGTGAGCTGAACCAAGCCATTTGACATAGGCAGATTGTGACTAGAAGCTTCATCAGAGAAAATATTTTTGCACTCTGATTGGATTCAACTTATGAGACTTGTTTATTTCTGGGACCCTACCTACGTTAGTACTTTCTTTTGGGTTTGATTGCCAGGTGAGAATTGAGTGATAAATCAGGAATGTCGCTAGACTGATGGATCAAAACATTGGTTGATGGTATCATAGATGAAGACTGAATCAGTTGAGGTGTATTCACAGGAACTAATGAAGGGGTGAAGGTTGATGTGTCTTCAGTTGGATGAGCACAGGTCTGGGAGGGTTGATTGGAATTCTGAGCTCAGAGGGCATTGGCAACCAGATAGGATAATTCATCTGTGGTTTGGAGTGAAGACAATATATAAATTTGTAATATTGGGGATGGAGCTAGTTGGTGAAATTATGGGAATAGGTGCAGTATTAGGGTTGTTTGGGACTTCATTTGTGTTTAAATGACAGGAGCCCGTGCATGAAATCAAAGGTGACTAGAGAGCTTGTAATAACACTTTCAGAAACTTGTGTAGGGGGATCCATTTTCATGGTAGTAACATATTGCATGCATTGAGAAAGAGAACCTGCATCCAAAGACAAAGTTACATAACATTTATTTCTAGCCACCAATTGGAAATTCCCACGAGGTTTGTTATGTCCTTTTAAGATTGGTAATGATGACTGTAGGGGTTTAAGGGTGGTGAGCTTAATGGATTGAAAATCCAAAGGAAAGTCTCGAATGATGTTTTTGTTTCTTAAAATAGGTAAAACAAGGGCCTCTCTATTTAGATTGGCTTTTGTACAAGAACCTAAGGCAGGAGTTCTGATATTGTTATCAAATAGAAAAGCTTTTTGGATTTCATTGCAAACATCTTTGTGAAGGAATGAACTACATTTAAAACAAATGTCAGTAAGACATTCATATTTGAATCGAAGCAAAGATAATGAGCTGTCATCTTTGATCTGAAAACAACCAGGAAACAAGTTAGAGTGAACATTAATCATTACCCTCATTCTTAAGTACCTCTCAATTATCAAGTCTCCTCCTCTTGACAAATTCAGGTCAGTTACAGCTCCCAACAAGCGTCCTAAAGAGTAAGCATTTTCTTTGAGAATGCATATAGGAGCTAAACCATGGATCTGTATCCAGAACTTAATTAGTGGTCGAAAAATCTATTTCAGTGAGGGGGGTGGGGTACTTGGGGACCCTTTTTTTGATGACCATTAAGTGACCTTTGACATGCCAGACTCTTAACTCTCCAAACTTTGTTACAGTCAGCTTCATGCTGGTATTTTAGCCTGAAGATTGTTTTCTCTATCCATAAAGGTTACCCTAACTCCACATGATAAGTTGGCAGCTAGATCAAAAGTGGACTGAACAGAAGAGGTGGATATTTTATCTTGATGCTGGGACTTTAGCTAATAGTTTCAGGGAGGTTGTTTGAATCGCCTCATCCCAAGTACTAGGGATGTTAAATTCCTGTAAGTTAATTACTTGACAGTCACTGAATTTTAGAAACTAGAGCCAAAATGTTGCTGTGAGCTGCTTGGATGTTTTCTGAGGCTCCTTCAGTGACATGCATATTAAGTAAATGGGAAACCATAAAAGACGAAGCACAGGATGAAACAAAATAGTGACGAAATAAACCTTTTTGAAGATCAACAAAGGAATTCAAAGAAGGGAACTGGATTCAAACTATAAAGCAGTGATTATTAAACTAATTAAGATACAGGGATTTATAGAGAAGAGCTGGACAAGAAATGATGAGATAGTATTGGATAATGTAAGGATTATTTGAGTAGACAGCTAGATAGAGAAGGAGCACTCTACACCCTAGAGAGAGAGAGAAACCTCACTCAAAAAATAAGTCGAACTAATTTGAGTTATGTTATAAATTAGCACTTGCGGAAGCGAAGATCGGGTCCAATTTTGGTTGTATAAATTAATAATAATAGATAACATCAAAATAATAACCAGTAAGAAAATAAATGATACACAATGATTTAAGTGGTTCAAATTTTCAGTGTGAAAAGTCTACTCTACTAAGAAAAATCTACTAATAATCAAATGGAGATACAAACACCAATATTTGAAAGCTTCGTAAAATACACTAATAACCAAAATATACCCAACTTCAAATGGAGTCACTAGGTTGGAGATCGACAAGACTAGGCTGTTTTTTTTTATTTATCTTTCCAACTGCTTCCGTTTCAGCTCTGTCTCCAGCTTCAATTTTTCTTCTCTCTCTCTCTCTCTCTCTCTCTCTCTCTCTCTCTCTCTCTCTCTCTCTCTCTCTCTCTCTCTCTCTCTCTCTCTCTCTCTCTCTCTCTCTCTCTCTCTCCAGCTGGTCTTCACACAACTTCTATCTATTCTATTTTTTCCTCCAGTGGCTGCAGCACTTCTTGCATAAACAAACATATATATATATAAAATAAACAAAGGGACTGAGAGTTTTGTTTGGGCTTTAATGTTTTGGGTCATAATTAACAAATCTCCACCTTGGCTCAAAACAGAAAACAAATTCTTCAAATGAAATTCCTCGGATTATCAAATAATCGTCGTCCAAAGCCTTAAAGGGTGATTATCTTCTGCAAATACCAATCAAGTCCAAACAATGCTTGAACTTGTTAAATGGAACTGATTTGGTTAACATATCAGCTGGATTCTCTACAATGACTATCTTATTGACAACAATAACACCCTGAGAGACAATGTCACGAACGAAGTGATATCTGACATCAATGTGTTTGGTTCTTTCATGATACATAGTATTCTTAGTCAAATGTATCGCACTCTGACTATCACAAAATACAACAGAAGTATCCTGCTGTAAACCCAAATCACAAACCAAACCTCTAAGCCAAATGACTTCTTTCACTGCTTCTGCTGCTGCCATATATTTTTCCTCTGTCGTAGACAAAGTAACTGTAGACTATAAAGTAACCTTCCAACTAATGGCCCAATGAGAAAGAGTGATGACATAACTTGTCAGAGATCTTCTTCTATCCAAATCATCAGCATAATCGGAATCCACATAACCAATAACACTATAATTGGTGTTAGAACTTCCATCATATACCAAACCAAAATTAGATGTACCTCTCAAATATCGAAGTATCCATTTCACTGCTTGCCAATGACCCTTACCAGGATTATCCATGTATCTGCTGACAACACTAACTGCATGTGAAATGTCTAGACGAGTACAAACTATAGCGTACATCAAAATACCAACAACACTAGCATATGGAACTTGAGACATGTACCGCTCTTCTTCTTCTGACTGTGGTGACAAATCCAAAGAAAGCCTGAAATGCACAACTAATGGTGTACTCATAGGTTTAGAATCTTTCATGCCAAAGCATTCAAGAACTTTTTCAATATAACTTTTCTGAGTCAAATAAAGCTTGCACGCTTGTCTATCCCTGCAAATTTCCATGCCCAAAATTTTCTTCGCTGCATCCAAATCTTTCATCTCAAACTCACCACTAAGTTTAGACTTTAATTTCTGAATCTCGGACTTATTCTTAGAAACAATAAGCATGTCATCAACATAAAGCAACAAATAAATAGATGAACCATCATGAAATCTTTTATGATAAACACAACTATCATAATCACTCCTAGAGTAACCATGATCAATCATAAAAGAATCAAACCGCTTATACCACTGCCTAGGAGATTACTTCAGCCCATATAAAGACTTTTTCAATAAACAAACATGATCTTTACCTGGAACAACAAACCCCTCTGGTTGATGCATATATATTTGTTCCTCAAGCTCACCATGTAAGAAGGTTGTCTTCACATCAAGTTGTTCTAATTCTATGTCAAACAATGCAACCATAGAAATCAACACACGAATAGAGCTATGTTTCACAACATGTGAAAATACTTCATTGAAGTCAATACTCTTCTTCTGACAATAGCCCTTTGCAACAACATGTGCCTTGAACCTAGCTACTTCAACCTCAGGTATACCTTCCTTTTTCTTGAAAACTCATTTCTTTCCAACAATCTTCTGGCCCTTAGGCAATTTCATCAATTCCCAAGTATGATTCTTATGAAGTGATTCAATCTCTTCATTCATAGCAACCAACCACTAAACAGACTCATCACAAGTGACAACTTCATGATAACTAGAAGGTTCATACACCTCAATAGACTCTGCCACAGACAATGCAAAAGAAACTAAGTCTGCATCTGCGTACCTTTGAGGGCGACGAATCTCTCTTATTCCTTTACCCTTAGCGATACTATATGGTTACGCATGTTGCTCTTCTGCTACATCATGAGCAAAATCATCTATATCATCCACATATGGCTGATTTGAAGTTCCCTCTTACACTTGACTAGGAGCTCCACTCTCAAGCTCCACCTGCTCACTAACACCGTGGTCTTTATCTGCAACAATAGACTCTTTTTTTTTTGCAACATTGAAAACTCATCGAACTTAACATCTCTGCTAATCAAAATTTTAGGTGACTTTGGTTCAACACACCATAATCTATAACCCTTCACCCAGAAGGATACCCCAAAAATATGCATTTCAATGTCCTAGGCTCAAGTTTACCATCATTAACATGAGCATAAGCAGGACAACCAAAAAATTTCAAATCAGAATAATTAGCAGAGTACCAAAGAATACCTCAAACGGAGTCTTCAACTCAATTGCAGTTGATGGAGACCGATTCACCAAATAGCAGACATGGTTACAAGCTTCAGCCCAAAAAGATTTATCCAAGTAAGCTTGAAAAAGCATACAACGAGCTCTTTCTAAGAGAGTCCTATTCATACGTTCTGCTACTCCATTTTGTTATGGTGTATGACGCACAATGCGGTGTCTCACTATGCCATTTCTTTCACAGAACTCATTAAACTGACTGTCACAAAATTCCAAACCATTATCAGTTCTCAAATGCTTGATTTTCTTGCTTGTTTGATTTTCTATACAAGCCTTGAATTTCACAAATTTTGAGAACGCATCATTCTTATTCTTCAGAAAATACACCCAAACATGACGAGAGAAGTCAACAATAAAAGTCAACATATACCGGGTACCACCTTTAGACACAACACGAGAAGGACCCCAAAGATTTGAATGAATATAATCAACAATACCTTTCGTTTTATGGATGGCTATACTGAACTTGACCCTACGATGCTTTCCATAAACACAATGCTCACAAAAATCAAGCTTCCCAGTTTTCTGACCACAAAGCAAATCCCATTTGCTCAAAATAGACATCCCTACCTCACTCATATGCCCAAGCCGCATATGCCATGATCGAGTAGTGTCTGAATCTTGATCTGATAAGGACGAAACTGAAACACTACCAATAATAGTGCTACCCTGAAGCATATAGAGACCACGCGACAATTGACCTTTAATAACAACAAGAGCACCCTTACTAACTTTTAAAACTCCACCTTCAGCTACATACTTGTAACCTTGTGAATCAAGAGTACCTAAAGATATCAAGTTATTTTTCAAATCTGGAACATGACGAACATCTTTCAAAGTCCTAACAATACCATCTTGCATCTTAATTCGGACAGTACCAATACCAACAACCTTGCAGGACATATTGTTTCCCATCAAGACAACACCCCCATCAATAGACTGATAAGAAACAAACCAATCTCTATTGGGGCACATATGGTAAGTGTAACCCGAATCAAGAATCCAAACATCTTCAAGAGAACCAATAGATACTGATAGAACATTTTCACCATCAGAACCAGAACTATCTGCAACACCAGCAACATCATTATTAGTACTAGAAGACATTATGGCAGATTTTCCTTTACCTTTGAGTTTCGGATAATTGACTTTCCAATGCGCTTCCTGACGACAATAGTTGCATTTATCTTTTCTTTTTCTAGATTTGGATCTAGACTTCCCTTTATAAATATTGCTTGTGCCTTTTTCTTGATTTCTACCTCTGACAAATAAACCACTGCTATTATTATTATTGCTTATAGACATCTTTTTCTTCAACTCTTTGGAATTCAAAACTGCTTTGACATCTTCCAAAGAAATAGTGTCTCATCCATATAGCATGGTATCAAAAAAATGTTCAAATGAATGAGGTAAAGAACATAATAGAACTAAGGCCTGATCCTCATCATCAATCTTAACACCACCATTTTTCAGATCACGAATAATTTTAGTAAATTCGTCAAGGTGATTGTGTAAAGGTGTACCTTCTGAAATTCTGAATGTATACAAACGCTGCTTCAAATATAACCGACTTGTCAAAGACTTGGTCATATACAAATTCTCCAATTTAAGCCATAACCTAGCAGGAGATACCTCATCACCAACCTTGCGTAATACCTCGTCAGATAAGGATAATTGAATTGAACTGAAAGCATTTTCCATCAATGCATCTTTTTCTTCATCAGTTAATTTTTATGGCAATTTATCCTTGCCTTCAAGTGTCTTAACGAGCCCTTCTTTAACTAATACGGCCCGGATCTTCATACGCCATAAACTGAAATCATTTCTACCATTGAATTTCTCAATTTCATATTTTGCCGCCATGACAAAAAACCCAATATTAAATAAACAGAAGCACAACCCAGAAAATATGAAACCAATCAGATAATCAGAAGCTCAAAATAAATCCAAAATAGCAAACTTGATCAATTTCAATAAATACCAGAATAACCCAATGCTCTGATACCAATTTGTTATAAATTAGCACTTGTGGAAACGAAGATCGGGTCCAATTTTGGTTGCACAAATTAATAATAATGGATAACAGTAAAATAATAACCAGTAAGAAAATAAATGACACACAATGATTTAAGTAGTTCAACTTTTCAGTGTGAAAAGTTTACTCCACTGACGACGACACATCAAAGAAAATTCACTAATAATCAAATGAAGATACAAATACAAATATTTGAGAGCTTCACAAAATACACTAATATCCAAAATATACCCAGATATTTTTCTGCACAGAATCACCAAACAAACCCAGTAAATAAATTATAAATTTTTGATATTACCGAACAAGAGAGAGCGTGGAGGTGATGAAACTGCGCTACTCGCTTGTGAAGGCAAACGTTGACACTGTTGGAGTCACTAGGCTGGAGATCGACAAGGCTAGGCTGTTTTTTTTTAATCTTTCCAGCTGCTTCCGTTTCAGCTCTGTCTCCAGCTTCAATTTTTTTTCTCTCTCTCTGTCTCTATTTTATTTTTTCCTCCAGCGGCTGCAGCACTTCTTGCATAAACAAACATATATATATATAATAAATAAAGGGCTGAGGGTTTTGTTTGGAGTTTAATGTTTTGGGACATAATTAACAAGTTCTTCACTTACAAGTTCATAGTTGTAATATAGAAAAAGTTATAAAATATCTTATTTTTAGTCGACTAATAATATCTTTTTACTAGTAATTTATTTCTAAAAAAATGCTTATCACACTTAATATGAATTTGTAGCATATGAAAATTGTTTTCCAACACAAGAAAGCTAAAAAGGTACGGAGAGTGTATCCCTTAAGCCCTTTATATTTTGTTTCTAGATATTTTATATATCTCCAGTCTTTAGGAAAATAATTAAAACCTCTGTGAAAATTCTCATGGCTTCTTCTATTGATCTCATATACTCATTACGTACAAAGCTACCTCCTGCAAGCAAATTAAACTTATCACAAACACAATCAATCAATTACTTTCCCACATCTATTGATTCTTAAACATTATTTTAAACAAGACTAAAAATATTAAGAAGAAATATATATATATATATATATATATATTGAGAATAACAGAATTAGCTCTAGCACTAAAAATTCAAGCACTAATGTGGCATAAGTCAGTTAGTTTACAGCTCATTTTGTAATCATCGTAAGTCTTTGACAGCTAATTATTGTTATAGGCTACACTTTGTGTTATATAAATCACTCTTGTATTCATTGCAACACATGATGCACTGAATATCTTTTCTTCATCTCTTATTCTTCTCTCTCTCTCTCTCTCTGTCGTTATTTCCTTCTCTGCATTTATGGTGATTGTTCTTACGGTATCAGAGCTTTGATGCTCAAGGAGTTTCATAATTCACGTTTTCATGGAGGTTCAACGAGAAACGTCACATGAAGTTCTGGATTTTGCAACAACTTAGGTTACCTTTAAAGCAAGTCTAGAGATATTTTTATTTCACAAGATCTTCGTTCCAATAAAACTTGATTATCATAATTTCACGATCCGAAAACATCAAGTTTTCAAGATTCTTAAGAGTCTTGATTTAGAAGATTATATGTTAAAAGATCCTGTAATTGAAACTATTCCTAATGGAAATCCTAATGCGATGTTCAAGAGTTGGAGAAAACAAGATATCATGTTCGGTCGTTGGCTTATGTCGTGTATGACATATGAAATCTTAAAAAAAGTATCAGGTTTTGATGCCGCATGAAATGCTTGGCTAATCTTGGAGAAATTTTTTACATCTCGATCAAGAGCAAGAGCATTTCAGTTGAAAGAAGAAATGCAAAACATGAAGAAATGTGCTATGTCTATCTCAGAGTATGTCTTGAAGATCAAGATGCTATCTGATGAGTTGTGTGCAGCTAGTTGTCCTATGAGTGAAGAAGAAAGACTTGTGTCAGTTTTAAGTGGACTTGATGAACAATTTGATAATGTCTTCTCAACAATTACCAAAAAGATGCTGAGTGAACATGTCACTGTTGCGTGGTGTCAATCAGAGTATTAAATCTTCTTCATCCTCTAGTTCTGGTAATGGCCAAAATGTTTGTGAGAAAAACCTAAGCAATTTAGCTTAGATGCAGCAAGGTAGACATGAGACAAATCAATCTTATTTCTCTATACAACCTAGTAATAATCCTGGTTATTCTTCTCAAAATTAGAATTCACAGTTTGATCCTTATAATAACTTTGGAAGATGTCGTGGTAGAAGAAGACACAATCATCCATAGTGCCAGTTATGTAGAAAGTTAGGGCATATTGTCTCTACTTGCTGGTATCATTTTGGCAAAGGTTTTGTTCCACATTTGAATTAGTCTTTACCATCACCCTTAGCTTCTCCTCAGCGTAAATTTTATCCATAAAACTTCCATCAGTTAACACAATCCTCACCTATACCAAGACCTTATGTGAATGTTTCACCGGGCAATGTTCAAGCACATAATGCTGTTAATAAATCATTAATGGTATATTAGTTGTATGCAACTAATATATTTTTCCTAAAAAACATATTCTTATTTCCTATATTTACACATGTATTAGTATTTATTGCAACAGAAATTGTAAATATATTCAATATATTCAATTTGGTATCAAAGCAGGAAATAAAAAAAATTTCTTACCGGTTTCTGAGCAGCAGCGCCGCCGTCAATGTTTTTTATGCAATGTCGTTAATCTTCTCACATTGTTCAGTCCGCAACCCTCAGCCTTGCACCGTCCAGCTCGCGCCCCAGCCCTGCGTCGACCAGCTCGCACCCCAGCCCTGCACCGTCCAGCTCGCGCACCAGCAACATCATCGTTCTAAAGCAAAAGCAGTTGCAGTGCAAATTGTCCAAGAACCAAACTACTATGGATAGAATCATCCTATGGAATGTGGAGGTATCCCTACAGCTTCAATAGCTGGTCATGGTAAGATTGGTATGACCTTAAATGTTTCTCACTCTGTTGGGTCTAATACTTGGATTATTGATTCAGGTACATCTGATCATAAGACTTATGATAAATCTTATTTTAATGAGTTATCTACCCCACCAGTGTCTTATGTTACGAATGCTAATGGTGAGGCTTTTCCTGTCTTAGGAAAGGGGTCAATTCATATAACTCCATCTTTACAGCTCCATAATGTTTTATATGTACATGACTTATCTCATCACTTAATATATGTCCCACAGTTGAATATTGAGTCTAAATATTCTGTAACCTTTTATCCTATGTATGTGATTTTTTAGGATCTTCTTACCGGGGAAATAATTGGTCGAGGGTATCTGAGGGGCAGATTGTTCCGTTTGGATCAGAACTACGTAGGGGAGAAACCAGGAGTACGGGCACGCACTGCATTGACCTCTAGTTCCCATAAGCTAAGTGAAATTTGGTTGTGGCATCGCCGCTTAGGGAATCCGTATTTTAGTCTTATGAAAAAATCTATGCCTACTTTATTTATTGGTGTTAGTGAGACTGTTCTACATTGTGGTACTTGTGTTTTGGCCAAGAGCCATCGTATTACTTATTCTCCTAGTATTTCTAATAAAAGTACTATTCCTTTTGAATTAATTCATTCTGATGTTTGGGGACCATCTAAAGAGCCCACTATATCGGGTATGAGATATTTTGTTTCGTTTATCGATGATTGTACAAGGTTATCATGGATTTCTCTTCTTAAAACAAAAGATGAAGTTTTTTCAGTTTTTCAAACCTTTCATACCTTCATTCAAACACAATACAATGGCATCATTTGGATCCTCCGTTCTGACAATGGGGGGAATATGTTAATCATGTTTTTCAAGACTTTTTCAAAACACATGTGATTATTCACCAAAATACTTGTCTATAAACACCGGAACAAAATGGAGTGTCTGAAAGAAAAAATTGTCATTTACTTGATATGGCTCGTGCACTCTTATTTAGTGCTTATATGCCAAAATATCTTTGGGGTGATGTTGTACAAGCTTCTGCCCATCTCATCAATCGTCTCCCGTCTAGTGTCCTTAACGGAAAAATCTCATTCCAGATTCTCGTATCTTACGTCTCCTTATCATCCTTCCATAATCTTTCTACCCGTGTATTTGATTGTGTTGCTTTTGTGCATGTTCCTAAAAATCAACGGTCTAAATTAGATGCTCGGGCAATTAAATGTGTGTTTGTTGGTTATGGAAGTTATCAGAAAAGGTACAAGTGCTTCCATCCACCGACCAGAAAGTATTATGTCACTATGGATGTTACCTTCTTTGAAGACATGAGTTATTTTTTCTCACCTAATACTGCTCGTCAGGGGGAGAATACATATTTCGAAGAACTGTATCATGGTGAGGGGGAGGCATTAGGAGAATCACCAACTGATGTTTCAATGAGACTAGATGAGATTCCTAATCCATTGAATCCAGTCATTGCAGAAGCAGATGCTCCAAGTATTCAAGCACCAAATTCACTTACAGCAAATGAAGTTGAAGACACAATTGTACCCTCAGGCATTACTCCTACCCCTGATCAACAACTCTCTAGTGCTGAAGGTCACTCATCTGAGGTATGTACACCCACTGATACTAATAGCATTGAGTCTAATGTTGGACAATATGTGTTACCAAATAGGTCTACTCGAGGTCAATCAGTCAAAAGGTATGAACCAAATATTCATGCAAAATCAAAATACCCAGTAGCCAATTACATGTCCACTAAAAGATTTTCTAAGGCATATAAATCATTTATGAATTAAATATCTGGTGTATCAGTACCTAACAAAGTGCAGGATGCGTTGGTAGATCCAATATGGAGAAAGGCAATGGCTGAAGAGATGGATGCGTTAAAGAAGAACGATACTTGGCAACTTGTACCACCACCACAAGGAAAAAAGGTAGTTGGTTATCAATGGGTGTTTACTATAAAACATAATGGTGATGGATTCGTAAATCGGTATAAAACTCGTCTTGTAGCAAAAGGGTTTACTCAAACGTATGGTGTAGACTATTGTTAAAGATGATGTGTGTATTAGGTGTCTAACACTAGGTGAATATATTAGTTGTGTATTAGGTGTCTTAGTTGTGTATTAGGTGTATGTCACCTAAGATTGTCTCTAACTTTGTATATAAATAGGTAGTGTCTTTGAATGAGAATATAAGAGTGAATTCTGAGTTTTACATGGTATTAGAGCATTTGGGTTACAAAATTTGGGATTTTTTTTCATTCAAATTGGTGGTTGATTTTGGGTAAACACAAATTAGGATTTGGTGCATTTTTGAGTTCCAACTCGGAACACCCTTTTGGAGTGCACATTTTTTCTTACCGTCGGCACAAGGAGGAAGACCAGCCGCCAACTAGCAAAACCCCGACGTTCGGCCACCAGACGAGCCACGAGTGGGCCACACGCGCCACCACGACTTCCTATCAAACTTCCACGCGCTGGCGCGTGACAGTGCATCCGTGCAGAATTCTTCTCCGACAGACCTTGTGTCGCTCTCCGCCGTTCCCCTGCGTCATCTGTGGTGGTTTGGCACTCATCGCTTGTGATTGTTCAGGTTTGGGTTCTTCCAATTTTGTGTTCTTGTTCGCTGCGTGTTTCGTCGCTATTGTTGTTGGATTTTGTTTGTTCGTTTGCTCGCTGTCTTGTCATTTGTAAGAGTTATGGTTGAAAAAAAATCTAATGTTGTAATGAATATGGTGCCTGTGATGTCTAAAATCACGGACCATAAGCTCAATGGCTGAAATTATTTGGCTTGGAGCAAGACCATTCGAATTTATTTGAGAAGTATCGAAAAAGATACTCATTTGACTAATGATCCTCCTAAAGATGATTCAAAGCAGACATGGCTTAGAGACAATGCTCGCTTATTTCTGCAGATTCGGAATTCTATTGAAAGCAATGTAATTGACTTGATCAATCATTGTGAATTCGTTAAGGAATTGATGGATTATTTGGATTTCTTATATTCTGGTAAGGGAAATCTTTCTTGCATATATGAGGTATGCAAAGCATTTTACCGTGCAGACAAACAAGATCAGTCACTCACAAATTATTTTATGGAATTTAAAAGGACTTATGAGGAGCTCAATAGTTTGATGCCTTTTAGCCCTGATGTCAAGGTTCAACAAAGCCAACGGGAACAAATGGCGGTCATGAGTTTTCTTTCCGGTCTTCCCTCTACTTTTGAGACTGCTAAGTCTCAGGTTCTTTCTGGTTCTGAGATCTCCTCTTTACAAGAGGTGTTTAGTCGAGTACTTCGTACAAAAGGCACTCCACCTCCACCTGCTCAATTAAATGGTGCTTTGGTCAGCCGAAGTAATAATTATGAGCATGGACGGTCAACTTATATGAACAGAAATAAAGGAGGCGGCTCGCACGGGTTTGAAACTCGACCACAGGACCTCAGAGGTATTGTATGTCACTATTGTCACAAACCAGGACATACGAAACATGAATGTAGAAAGCTTTAGTACAAGCATCAGAAAGGTCACACGGCTCATATTGCATCCACTTCTGATACTTCTAAAAAATCGGTTCTTATCTCTGCAGATGAATTTACCAAGTTCTCACAGTATCAAGAATCACTAAGGTCTTCATCACCCTCTGTCACTGCTATTGATGATTCAGGTAAATCAAATGTGTGTCTCATTTCCTCATATTCCAAATGGATTATTGATTATGGTGCCACAGATCATATGATAGGTAATTCTAGTCTCTTTTCTACTCTTCAGTCACACACTTCTACCACTACTGTTACCTTAATCGATGGGTCACCATCTCGTGTTCTTGGGTCTGGCACAATTACTCACACTCCTTTGCTTCCTTTGTCGTATGTATTACATTTACCTAGCTTATCCTTTAATTTTATCTCTGTAAGTCAGCTTACTCGCAATCTTAACTGTTGTATCTCATTTTTTCCTGATAGTTTCTTATTTCAGGATCTTATGATGAAAAAGACTATTGGTAAAGGACATGAGTCTGGAGGCCTCTATATCCTTGACACACCAATACCAAAATCTGTCGCTTGCTCTAGTGTAACCTCTACTTTCGAGGCACATTGTAGACTGGGTCATCCATCTCTTCCTTTACTGAAGAAACTTTGTCCTCAGTTTAGTAAGGTGTCTTTATTAGATTGTGAGTCTTGTCAATTTGCAAAACATCATCGTCTTAGTTCAAATCCAAGAGTTAATAAACGTGTTAGTGTTCCTTTTGAATTAGTTCATTTTGATGTTTGGGGTCCTTGTTCTATTTTGTCTAAACCTATATTTAAGTATTTTGTTACTTTTGTGGATGATTATTCTCGTGTAACTTGGTTATATTTAATGAAGAGTCGTTCTGAATTGTTTCAATTCGTACTTTACGTAGTGATAATGCCAAAGAATATACATTAACTTTGTTTCAATCTTATATGGTTCAAAATGGCATGCTTCATGAAACTTCGTGTGTTAATACTCCATCTCAAAATGGAGTGGCCGAACGTAAGAACATACATCTTCTCGAAACTGCACGTGCCTTATTATTTCAAATGAATGTTTCTAAACCTTTTTGGGCCGATGCAGTTTCAACAACATGTTTTCTTATTAATCGCATGCCCTTATCTGTTCTTTATGGTGAGATTCCTTACAAAATTTTGTTTCCTAATAAGTCACTATTTCCGGTTGACCCTAGGATATTTGGTAGCACTTGTTTTGTTCGGGATGTTCGTCCATATGTTACTAAATTAGATCCCACATCTTTGAAGTGTATATTCCTTGGTTATTCTCGTCTCCAAAAAGGTTATAGATGTTATTGTCCTAGTCTTAACAAATATCTTGTCTCCATTGATGTTACCTTCATGGAAGACACACCCTATTTTTCGTCTTCTCCTCCTCATGCATGTCATGGGGAGGATGACGATTTGTTAATCTATTCTATCACATCATCTGAACTTGTCTCTGATCTAGTTCCTGTTAGGCCTCCTATAACTCAAGTCTACTCCAGACATAGACCTTCTAATTCATGTCCTGTACATGCTCCTTCATCATCAGATCCTGTCATGAATGAGGATCTTCCTATTGCATTACGCAAAGGTAAACATCAATGTACTTATCCTATTTCTTCTTTTGTTTCGTATAATTGCTTGTCGTCTTCCTCTTGCTCTTTTATTGCTTCTCTTGATTCTATTTCTATCCCTAAAACTGTTCATGAAGCCATATCTCATCCTGCTTGGCATCATGCAATGATCGAGGAAATGAATGCGTTGGATGACAATGGTACTTGGGACTTGGTTGATTTACTTTCAGGGAAACGGGCTATCGGATACAAATGGGTGTTCACAGTTAAGGTCAATCCAGATGGGTCAGTTTCTCGATTAAAGGCCCGTCTTGTTTCTAAGGGATATGCTCAAACCTATGGAGTGGACTATTCTGATACTTTCTATCATGTTGCTAAATTGACATCTGTTCGGTTGTTTATTTCTATGGCAGCTACTCACCATTGGCCTTTGCATCAACTAGATATCAAGAATGCTTTTCTTCATGGTGATCTTCAAGAGGAGGTATTTATGGAGCAACCTTCTGGTTTTGTTGCTCAGGAGGAGTCTAGGCACATTTTTCGTCTCCGCAAATCTTTGTATGGTTTGAAACAGAGTCCTCGTGCTTGGTTTGGAAAATTTAGTCAAGCTATAGAAACGTTTGGTATGATGAAAAGAAATTCTGACCATTCTGTGTTCTACAAACAATCAGAAGATGGTATCATTCTTTTAGTTGTGTATGTAGATGACATTGTTATTACTGGAAGTGATACTATAGGAATTTAATCTCTTAAGTCTTTCCTACATACTCAGTTTCACACGAAGGATTTGGGGATGCTAAAGTATTTCTTGGGTGTTGAAGTCACAAGGAGTAAAAAATGTATTTTTCTATCTCAAAGAAAATATGTCCTGGAATTATTAACTGAGACAGGAAAATTAGAAGCAAAACCTTGTAGTGCTCCAATGACTCTGAACATCCACCTTACAGGAGACGGAGAACTCTTTAAATATTTTGAGAGATATTGAAGGGTGGTTGGAAAGCTGAATTACCTTACCGTGACTCGTCCAAATATTGCATATTCAGTCAGTGTTGTTAGCCAATTTATGTCATCCCCAACAGTTCATTATTGGGCAGCGTTAGAGAAAATTTTGTGTTATTTGAAAGGAGCACCTGGATGTGGCATCTTGTATGCAAATCATGGACATACTCATATTGAATGTTTTTCAGATGCAGATTGGGCAGGTTCCAAAGTGGATAGAAGATCCACATCAGGCTATTGTATTTTCATTGGAGGAAATTTGGTCTCATGGAAAAGTAAGAAGCAAAATGTTGTGTCACGATCGAGTGCAGAGTCAGAATATAGGGCTTTGGCACAATCTGCGTCTGATATAATATGGATATATCAGCTCTTGGATGAAGTAGGTCTTAAAACTTCAGTACCAGCGAAATTGTGGTGTGATAACCAAGCTGCTCTTCATATTGCTTCTAACCATGTGTTTCATGAGCGAACTAAACACATTGAAATTGATTGTCATTTTGTTCGTGAGAAAATTTAGCAAGGTTTGATTTCTACAGGATATATGAAGACTGGAGAACAACTAGGAGATATCTTCACAAAAGCTTTAAGTGGGGTTCGGGTTGATTATCTTTGTAACAAGTTGGACATGATTAATATCTATGCTCCAACTTGAGTGGGAGTGTTAAATATGATTAGTTATGTGTGTATTAGGTGTCTAACACTAGGTGAATATATTAGTTGTGTATTAGGTGTCTTAGTTGTGTATTAGGTGTATGTCACCTAAGATTGTCTCTAACTTTGTATATAAATAAGTAGTGTCTTTGAATGAGAATATAAGAGTGAATTCTGAGTTTTACAATTACGATGAGACTTTTGCTCCTGTTGCCAAAATGAACACTATTCAGGTTTTGCTCTCACTTGCCGCTAACCTAAACTGGCCACTTCAGCAGTTTGATGTCAAGAATGTGTTTCTTCATGGAGAATTATCTGAGGAGGTGTACATGAGTCTTCCACCTGGGTATGCAGTTGATTCTTCTGGTAATTTTGTATGCAAATTGTGGAAGTCTTTGTATGGTCTCAAGCAATCCCCTCGAACCTGGTTTGGAATGTTTTCACAATTCATACAAAAGTTTGGTTACAGACAGAGTAATTCAGACCACACTCTATTTCTCAAACATCAATGAGGGAAGGTAACAACCTTAATCATTTATGTTGATGATATGGTAATCACTGGTGATGATACTATTGAGATGGATAAATTACAAAGACAACTAGACTCTGAATTCGAGATGAAGGACTTAGGTGAACTAAAGTACTTCTTAGGAATTGAGGTAGCTAGGGGAAGAGAAGGAATATATCTGTCTTAGAGGAAGTACATTATTGATCTGCTAACAGAGACATGTATGTTGGATTGCAAACCTATTGACACTCCTATTGAGCAAAACCATTGTTTAGCATAGTATCCAGATCAGATACCAACTGATCGAGCTTACTATTAGAGATTGGTTGGGCATTTGATTTACTTAGCTTATACTAGACCAGATGTTGCATATGCAGTTAGTGTGGTGAGTCAGTGCATAATCCAAGTGAGAACCATATGAATGTTGTTTTGAGAATTTTAAGGTATTTGAAATCGGCTCCAGGAAGGGGAGTAATGTTCTCTAAACATAACAATCCTCTTGAAGTCTGTGTCTTCACAGATGTAGAAAGTCAACATCGGGTTATTTCACCTTTATGTGAGGAAATTTGGTTACATGGAAAAGTAAGAAGCAGAAAGTGGTGGCACGATCTAGTGTTGAGGCCGAGTATAGAGGTATGGCTCATGGGGTTTGTGAATTACTGTGGATAAGAACTTTGTTATTGGATTTGGGTTTCGAACTAAAAAATACTTTGCAGATGTATTGTGACAATCGGGCAGCCATTGGTATATCACAAAATTCAGTATAACATGATCGCACTAAGCATGTAGAGGTTGATCGTCACTTTATAAAAGAGAAGTTAGATGCCAAACTTATTAGTTTTCCTTTTGTTCTCACAGAAGAGCAACTTGCAGATATGCTTACCAAGAGAGTTTCCAAGAAGGCATTATACGGTTCACTAAGCAAGTTGGGCATGATCGATATCTATGCGCCAACTTGAGGGGGAGTGTTAATAAATCATTAATGGTATATTAGTTGTATGCAACTAATATACTTTTCCTAAAAGCATTTTTCTTAAAAAACAGATTCTTATTTCCTGTATTTATACATGTATTAGTATTCATTGCAACCGCAATTGTAAATATATTCAGTATATTCAATTAATGCTTCTACTGCACAACCTACACCCTCACCTTATTTTTCTTTAGTTTCACCTTTACCATCTTCAACTTTTCTTGGTCTTCTTCCTACACCAACAATAACACCTGGTTCAGTCCAACCTTCCTCATGGAAAACACCTCACATGTCTCCACAAACTTTGACTCCTAGTCATATATGGCATCCTCACTCAAAAGCCACACATCATATCACTTCAGAACCTAGCAATCTTGTTGTTTCTCAAGATTTTATAGGTACTGGACAAATTATTTTTGGTAACGGTAAAGGTTTAAATATAGATCATATTGGCTTTAACTGTTTTTATTTTTCAACTTCACCTCATAAATCTCTTCATCTCTCTAGTATTCTTCATATTCGTCACGTAGCTAAGAATTTTCTTAGTGTCTCTAAATTTGCACAAGATAATGCTATTTATTTTGAATTTCACTCTAATTCTTGTTGTGTAAAAGATCAATTCACTGGGAAGATTCTACTCAAGTGCATTCTCAATAATGGCTTATATGAGTTTAATCTTAAGCTTTCTGGTTCTACCATATCTAATAGTTCTATAATTCCTACTACGTCAAATACTTCAATAAATCCAGCCTTGGCTCTTACATGTTCTTCCTCTGATTTTAGTCACTTGGCACATGAGACTTGGACATGCATCTTATCCTATTTTCAGACAGGTTTTGTATCAATGTGATATGCATTTTTTTGATCTAATCAGACACATCTGTTTGTATTGCCTGTCATGTAAATAAGGTACTTAAATTGCCTTATACTTCTTCTCTAACTAAGTTTAATGTGTTGGTGTGTGTTGTGGTGCATTCTGCAACAATGACAGACGTCATTGTTTAGTGAAGCAAGGAATGACAGACAATAATATTAGTAGAGTCGTAAAACATGGATGTGCAGCAACTAGGGTTAGGTTTTAGTTTTCCTTCGTATACATAGACTAAGACTCTTGTATATAAACAGAACAGAAATGATATGAAATATATATGATAATTATCAAAGAAACACAATATTTGTCATAATGTACATATTGCTATTGTGCATTCTGACATTTGGGTATCTTCTACTTCCTTTGTTAATGGATACAATTACTATATTCATTTCATTGATGTTTAGTCTGGTTACACATGGATTTATTTTATTTTTAAATAAATCTAGAACATCTCAAGCTTTCATTCAATTCAAAACTCAAATTGAGCTTCAAACTAGATGCAAAATTTAAATTTCAATCTCATTAAGGTGGTAAATTTTAGAGTCTTACTAGTCCTCTTACACAGTGTGTTATAGTTCATCACACATCTTGCCCTCATTTTCATGAACAAAATTTCGTAGAATGCAAACACAAATATATTGTTGAACTAGGTCTTTCCTTGTTAGCATAAGCTTCCATCCCTATTGTCTATTAGGATGAAGCCTTTTTCTCTAATACTTACATCATCAATAGACTACCAACATCTATTATGGGTAATAAAAGTCCTTTAGAAATCTTGTTTGGTAGCAAATCTCACTATAATTTTTTAAAGGTTTTTGGTCGTTTGTGTTTTCCTTGTTTAAGGTCTCGTATGAGCCACAAACCTAATTTCCATTTTGTTCCTTACACCTTTCATGTTTGTAACCCTAGGAAAAAGGGTTATAAATGTATTTCATTTTATAAGAGGTTATATCTGAGTAAGGATGTCATGTTTTTTATGAGTGCTTAAAAACCACTAAAATTACCAGTATTTAATGTAATTTAATTGATTAAATAAATTTATATTTGTGTGATTTTATCATATTTTTATATAAATTTATCTTTTCGAAATCATTGATATTTTTATAGTTTTTCAAATATTTTTGTTCAAAAATAACTTAAAGACTTGAAGAAAAATACTAGAGGTAATACATCACAAATATGTTGAGAAAAATTCAAAAAGATGAAAAAATTGGACAAAATGGGTCAAAATGTCAAAAACACCGAAATATTACGCAGAGTTGCACATTCATGTCGAAATCCCACACGCACTAGCATATGCCCGTGCCAAGTCCGGAACGCACTAACACACACATGCTCGCGCCCAACACACGCATGCGCCTGTTCCGAGCACGCTAATCGCACGTCTATCACAAATCTCGCCCTACACATGCGTGCTAGCCTATCCAAATGCTTCCGAAATCACTTTTTGAAATATTGTCTCACCTTTTTTGGCATTTTCCTCACCTATAAAAGGACCTTATCTTTTATTGTAAAAACACAATTTTCTCAACTCTTTCTCTCTCTAGCTTTCTCTCTCTAAAAAGTTTTCTTTTTTTATTTTTAGTTTTAAAGTTTTTTTTTTCTCTTTTTGAGAAGAACTAACTATAATTTTATAGATTTTTAGTTTTTGATTCAATAAACGTAAATATAAATCAGTTTGGAGGTTTTTCAGTAACATAATTAACATAAAAGTTCTGTAAAAGATTTTGAAGTATAATTTTAAAATGAATTTTTTACAATTACTGTTTATGTTTTATTCTTATATGTTATATTTAATTTTTCTATGATTAAATTTAACATGACTGGTTGTTTGTAAATATGATATAATAATAACATTAGTATGCTTGCAAAATATTAAATAGGTAAAAAATTTGTATAAAATAAATTTATTTTGTTTTTATTCAAGATTTTATATTAAGGATGTTAGAGAGAAATATATTATTTTTCATTACAAACTTAAATCTAAAAATTATATTTTAAGGTTTAATTATCCAGTCTTAAAATTATTTGTTGATACAATCGCCTGGTAGTTAGAGTAAAGTTTTATTTCAACAGTTTTTATAGTAACTATTATTCAAAAATGTATTGATAACATATTTTCAATAATAGTTTTAAAACTTGAAAGTTAGTACTTGAATAATTAAATTCTTAGGTTTAATTTAGACACCTTAAATAAAGTTTAAAATGTCTAACCCTATCAAATATGTCATTTAGACGGTTCATTTTCAATTTCTTAGAAAAAAAAGAATTAATTTAATTAACTAAATTAATTATTGATATCACCCATAGGTGTTAATTGATTTGTTTAATTAACAATTAATATCTAATCTAACAAAATATGATATTTATATAAAAAAAAGAATCAATAAATATCAATTTATATCTTTAATAACCTAAATTATATAAGCAAGCGTAATTAACTTAATTATTATATCATAAATACTTCACTGTTATGAATGATAAAAAATTACATAATTGTTTATTTAATCAATATATATGTTTATTTTTTTATGTTATTAGATTAGGAAACACAAAAACTAAAATATCATGACAGAATTTTTAAAATTTAATTTTGTTTTTAAAAGTTTAAATAATAAATTAAAAATCACGTACATTATTTTTTTAGATCGACTTTAGATTGTTCATAAAGTTTTTGGCGGCGTTAACAAGGAAGGAATAACATTTTTAAGTTATTTATCAAAATTTTGAAAACTTTTTGTGCTTTAAATAATTGTGATTTATTTATTTATTTTGAGTAATAAAAATTGAACTTTTAATTTTTAATTTTCATTTAATTTTTTAAAAATAAAAAAATAAAAATTTTTAAATAAAAAAATTTAAACTTTAATTTTTTTTAATTTTTTTTTCTAGAAAAAATTTTAAAAAAATGATTTATTTTTTTTTTAAAAAAATCTTAACTTTTAATTTTTAAATTTATTCTTAAAAAACACTAAATGAAAAGTAAAAATATAATGAAGTTTTGTTTAGGAAACTAGTTATTGAAAGCTTTTATGCTACTAATG
The DNA here is from genome assembly GCA_037013495.1 of Hippophae tibetana. Classification (NCBI taxonomy): domain Eukaryota; kingdom Viridiplantae; phylum Streptophyta; class Magnoliopsida; order Rosales; family Elaeagnaceae; genus Hippophae; species Hippophae tibetana. The sequence continues at coordinate 66,890,999 of CM072807.1, read as the reverse complement.
TTTTCTAGAAACGTTGTTCTATCAAGGAGTATGTTTTTTTAATGAGGTTTAGCCCTACCATTATTTTTTGGAAACATTCTAGGTTAATATTGATTATGCTATTACTAAAAGATTAATTAATTTTTAACTTTTATTTTTAATTTTAATAAAAAAAATATTAACTTAATTTTTAACTCAGATTTTAATTGTTAACTTAAGAATGATTAACTTCTTTAGATTATATTAATTTTAGTTTATTTCTTTTATTTATTATGTACTATTTTTGTATACTAACTTGTAAATATTGTATGATATAACATGTATAAAAATATGTTTATATTATATATTAGATAAAGAGTATTATATTATGTATAATTTAATCATGTATATTTATTTGTATAAAAATATGTTTGTATTATATATTAGATAGAGTGTATTATAAATATTTATTATGTATAATTTAATCATGTATATTTATATGTAAAAAAAATATTTGTATTATATGATAGATATAGTGTATTATAAATATGTATGGTTTAAGTATGTATAATTATATGTATCAAAATTTGTATCAAAATTATTTGTATTATATATATTGTAAAATTTGTATAATTATTTTATTTTACTAACTTTATTTTTATTTTTCTTGTATTTATTTATTTTCTTTTATTATTTTCTTTTGTTTGTTTCTTTTACTTAATTTTTATTTTTATTGTTTAGTATTTATTCTAATATTTAGTGTTAGATTAGTAAAGAAAAATAATTATGAAATTATCTCTAAAATTATAAAAAATTTAATCACAATCTATTATTAAAAAAAAAAGATAGTTATTTTGTTAGATCTAGGTACAAATATATTTTAATGCCTTAGTTGTTTGACTTGCACCTAGAAGTGGTTTATCTAAAACCCATGATCATGTTTTTAGTTTTAAGTAAATAAAATTTTAAAAATCTGTAAGACATGACTTAAAAAGTATAGGTAGATAAACTTGTTCTACCTATAGGTTTGATTGCCCCGTAAACCCAAAAGAGCCAAAATTAATTTATTTTTTATTAGTTTTTGGAGCTAAAAAGAAAGAAAAATATAGAAACATTAAAAAGGAGATACAATTTTGGTGGAGATTCAAAAGAAGATTGGTACTTCAATTCAAGACCTTTTCTCATCTTTTTATCAATTTTTTATGTTTTTCTTATGAAAAACATAAGCTTTATGAACAAAATTATGTCTAGTTAATTTATTAATGTAGGGATCTTATGAACCCAATTTTTACCATATGATGATCTAATATATTTTACCTCAATTATGATTTCAATTTAATTATATTATTTAATATGATTCTTATGTTATTAGTTGTTTGACCAACAATTTATATATAGAGACAATTAAATAAATTTGAGAGAATTATTTAATTGTTTGTTTTGATTAAATGATTCTTATGTATGTGATCCATAATTGATGAACTTAATGAGTAGTATGCAATTTAATTTATATGAGAATATGATTAGGTTAATTACAATATGGTGTGTAGTTTTCTTGATAGAAGAATACATACTAGATTTGATTCAATTGATTATGTAATTAATTGATAATTATATTGGAGGATTTTAGTGATTCACATGTTTAAAAAATTTGAGATTAAGTATTCCTAGATATTTTCTCATATATCTTCTTAGTTACCAAATTTGATTTAATTAATTATTTTTATTTATTTATAGTTTTTTAGTTTTGCTTTCTTAAAACATAAAAACACAAAAAAAAATTATTTTTATTTTTTTGTTTTAATAATTAATTTTTAATAACATAATTTCTGTGGAAGCGATTTTTTCTTATCATTATATTACTTATTGTGACATATATACTTACATATTTACTAAACACAATTCGTATATTCGATCAAGTTTTTAGCGTCGATGCTGGGGATTATAAATATTAGAATTTAATTTATTTTATTTTAGTTATTTTCTTCATTTATTTTTCTTCATTTTAATTTGTTTAGTTTTTTTAGGTATTATAATTTTCTTATTTATTTTAGTTATTTTTATTTATTTATTTATTTATTTTTCATAATTTTTATTTATTTATTTTTGATTTAGGCCTCTTCTTTAGTTCTATTAGAAACATAATTGAGTCTATTAAATGAGCAAAATCCGTGAGTGAGAATTTTTTCCTTTAGATCACGAAATCAAACGTACTTTGAGATCAATAAAAAAATAATAAGTTGTCACCCAAGTAGAAAAAAATGGATAATTTATTAGAAATAAACAATAATAAGTTAAATTTAATCAACTAAATTCCTTTAATAGATGATAGTGATAGAACTATTAATGAATATGCAATACCTACATTGAAAGGGCTAAATCCAAGTATTATAAGACAAAACATTCAAGCTAATCAGTTTGAACTAAAGTTAGTGATGTTCTAAATGCTACAAACAATTGGACAATTCAATAGATTACCGAAAGAGGATCCTCATTTACATCTCAAATTATTTATTGAAGTTGGAGATTCATTTAAATTTAGTGGTGTGACCGAAGAGACATTTAGGCTTAGATTATGCCCTTAGTCTTTACGAGATTGTGCTCTGGTTTGGCTAAACTCTTTGCCACATGATTCCATTACAACTTGATGAAATACTTCCCACCAACAAAGAATGCCAAGATTAGGAATGACATTGCCTTCTATCAACAATATGAAGAAGAATATTTATATGAAGCATGAAAAAGATTCAAAGAATTGCTAAGAAAGTGTCTTCACTGTGGTATTCCTCATTAGATCTAAATGGAGACTTTCTACAATGGTCTCAATGCTCAAACAAGAACTATTATTGATGTATCCAGTAATGGAGCTTTGCTAGCCAAGTCTTACAATCAAGCTTAGGCTTTACTTGAAAACATGGCTAGCAATAATTATCAAAGGCCAATGGAAAGAATGGTAGCTACCATAAGAGTAGCTAGAGTGCATGAGATAAATGATATCACGACACTTAACAATCAGGTGTCATCTTTGGTAAATATTTTGAAGGCTCAAAAATTGCCAACAAGTATAAACTAGGTCTTAGATTCAGAGGTGTCTTGTGTGTTTTGTGGGGTTAGCTTATTTGTTTGATAATTGTCCAAATAATTCTAAATTAGTATTCTATGTAGGTAATGTGAACTGAAAAAATAATCCATACTCGAACACATATAAACTAGGATGGATAAACATTCCAATTTCTCTTGGAATAATAATAAATAGGGTAGTAATCAATTCAATGGTCAATCATTACCACCACCTAGTTTCTAACAACCACAAGCATAAGAAAAGAATGCACCTACTGAGGACAATACAAATGCTTTAATGGGATGTAAAGACTTTTTGCTATCAGTAAATATAAAAGTGTGCACTCAAGAGGCTTCAATTTAAAATTTAAAGACACAAATGAGGTAACTTGCCCATGCCATATGTCAAAGGCCTCAAGGTAATCTTCAAAATGAAACAATTGTAATTCTAATAAAAGAAGGTATTTAACATTGCAACGTGGTTAAACTCTAAAGGAGACATGTGAGACTTAAAGAGATAAGGAGGACCATGAGACTAAATAGGGTAAGGAGGAACCAAAAACTAAAAGGATGAAGAAGGCTCAATGGATAAAGAGAGTAATAGAAAGGAAATACTTTAGCCAAAAAAAGAGCAACATCTACAAACTTGCCATTCCTTTTCCTTAAAGACTACAAAAGCAAAAGTTAGACACACATTTTTTTAAAATTTTGAAAGTCTTCAAGAAACTACACATAAACATATCATTTGCAGATGCACTTGAACAAATACATTTTTATGCCAAATTTCTAAAGGACATCTTATCTAAGAAAAGAAGGCTTGGGTTCTAATATTAACCTTATGCTATTTTTAATTTTCAATAGATTGGGAAGTAGTACAACCAAATCCACTTCAGTAACATTACAAATGGTATATAGATCAATTAAGAGACCTTGGGAGATAGTAAAAGTAGACAAGTTTATCTTTTCGGTGGATTGCATTATACTAGACATGGAAGAGGACCATAACATTTCTATCATACTTGATCATCCATTCTTAGCAACCGAAAGAGCACTTATTGATGTACAAAAGGGTGAGCTTACAATGAAAGTGCAAGATGAACAAGTAATATTTAAAGTTTTTAAAGCATATGATCCCCCTGATATTGATAATGCAAATAAATTCTTTAAGATAAATGTTACTAATTGTGAGGAAACTTAAAAGAATATGTTGAGTTTCCCACACTTAAGACTGTTACACATGATGCTGGGAACAAGGACATAAACTCACTAGAAAACAACTCAACCTATTTTAACTTTAAAAGTATGGAATTTACACCCCATACCTTTTCCCTACCATCCCCAATGAAGTGTGCAAGCAAAATAGTCCAATAAAGAGGTGAAAAAGATACTGGAAGTACATAAATTGGATGAGTTATATGTACAAATTGGAGACAATGTGCAATTTAATTAAGTTTAGGGGAAGGAACTTCATTCTCTACTTTAGTATTTAATATGCATTTTAATTTTTAGGAAATTTTTTTAGGATGTTTTTAATAATGATTTGGGTAGAAATTGGTAAATATATGAAAACTAAATGCATGCATGCTTGATAAAAAACATATGAATTCAATGATAAAAATTGGTTGTCACAACTAGGATAAGGATTGTAACATATTTGTTAAGATATATCAATCATGTGATATACTTGCTAGTTTTGATTTGCTTGATTCAAATTTTTATGCATATGTTCATGATTGATTTTGGTGTTCTTATTGAGAGAAAATTTATGGTGAGTTATGCGAGTTGATGAGATCTACCATATTTTAGAATCTATTTGATCATCACTTGAGACGAAATCCTAAAAAGTATTTAGAAAGAGAAATAATTTAGGCCTTATTTGGATCGATTGAGCCTTTCAATCTAACCATTGCTAAATATCTTTATTCACTTATTTGAGCCTAACAAAAAACCTTTCATATCTTTAAGCCACATTTTGTGTCTAACCAATAAACATTACTTTTGCCCTTGCACCTTTAGCTTGTTTGAAAAGAAAAAAAGGCAATTATGTGTTATGCTACAGAGTAAGGTGAAATGTAATGCACTCTATAAAAAAATAAAAACTCACAACACAATTATCCCTCTAAAAAAAAGAAAATAAAATTGAAAATAAGTTTGGGGGTTTTGTGAAATTACAAAAAAAGATTTGGAATAAAAGAATATGAAAAGAATGAAAATAGAGGGTGTACTAAAATATCAAGTTAAAGCTCAATTGCAATTAAAAAGTGCATGATGAATAAAAAGAAAGCCAAGATGTGAAAAGTGTCTAATTATTTTCATTTATCGACCCTTCACCTAAGCCTTATATTACAAGCATGTAAAGTCCTTATTGATCTTTAGCTAAGTGCATATTTATATTAGTGAAAAGAAATGTGAAAAATAGACTTATAAGACTTATTCTAAGATTAAATTTATTGTCATGCTCATATAGGTTGATTTAATGAGTAAATTGGATGATAGCATTTGCAACACACATACACGAATCAATTCATCAAAAACCTTGTATATCCTTGTATTGATAAAACATTAATTGTGAATATATAAACCTCATTGTCATAGAATTGTAAGAATTTTGAGAAGGATAATTTTTTCTAAATATGCATGTAATAATAGATATATATTTATAAATATACTACCCATGTCATTTTATTTAGTTAAACTTTGTTATACTTGAGTACAAGAAAAGAGTTAAGTTTGGGGGTGTGATGACTCTATGAAAGTAGAGTTACAGTGTACTTTTCTCTTTAAAATTTTCTAATTTTATTCAATAAGTAGTATTTTTGTGAATTTTTAACACATGACCAATTAGGAGCTACTATGTGGACACCACGTATGCAGAGAAGCTAATGCACCAAGCCATGTGGGTGCTACGCAAGCAGAAAGGCCCAATAACTAAAATCCACGTGTATATAATGATGCAGCATCATGCCATGTGTCAACACAACGTTCATTCCGAGTTTATCGCTCGATCAAAGGTCATGCCACGTGTCTTTAAGTGATTCGCCCATTGTTTAACACTTGTGTGCTACAAAAACCGTAACCATGAATCGTAGATCACCACATGGCACTGACTTAGTGTGCGTTGACCGAGACTAGTCTCTCTTGCCATGCGTCGCGCTCTAATTCGACCACTAAATTCTACGTGCCACATGTCATCTTTCTTTTCACTAGCGTTGTTAATTTTCCTATTTTTCATCTCAACCCTTGATTTGAAACTAATTTGATGGTCCATATTCCAACTGAGCTCTATTTAACCCCTAATTGTCCTATAAACTCTAAGGAGCCAAAATTAACACATTTTTTATCAGTTTTTGGAGCTAAGAAGAGAGAAAATTACAAAAAAAATTCAAAGGAGATACAATTTTGGTGGACATTTAAGAGAAGATTGGTACTACAATTCAAGACTTATTCTCCTTTCTTTATCTATGAAAAATATAGGCTTTATGAACAAAATTATATCTAGTTAATTTATTAATTTAGGGATCTTATGAACCCAATTTTCAGCATGTGATAGTCTAATATACTTTACCCCAATTATGATTTTAATTTAATTATATTATTTAATCTAATTTTTATGCTATTAATTGTTTGGCTAACAATTGATCTATAAGGACAATTAAATAAATTTGAAAGAATTATTTAATTGTTTGTCTTGATTAAATAACATGCATAGTTTCTAGGTAGAGATGTATGATACTTATGTATGTGATCCATAATTGATGAACTTAATGAGTAGTATGTAATTTAATTGACATGAGAGTGTGATTAGGTTAATTACTATATGATGTGTAATTTACTTGAGAGAGAAATAAATGCTAGATTTGATTCAATTGATCATGTAATTAATTGAGAAATTGAGAAATTTTAGTTATTCACATTTTAAAAAAATTAGGATATTAAGTATTTTTAGATATTTTCTCATATATATCTTCTTAGAAACCAAATCTGTTTTAATTAATTATTGTTATTTATTTTTAGTTCTTTAGTTTTGTTTTATTAAAACATAAAAACACAAAAAAAATGATTTTTTTTGTTTTAAAAAATAGTTTTTAACAACGTAATCTTCGTAAGACTGATTTTTTTTATCATTATATTACTTATTACGATATGTATACTTATGTATTCATTGAACATAATTCATGTGTCCGATCAATCATCAGATCAAGTTCATCTCCAACATCCAGCAAATAGTAAGTGGTTTTGACCAATGATATAGTCTTGAAAATTAATTAAGAGAAGTTGTTGTGACGCGTTTAGATAGCAACAAGTTTCCAAATTTTCATCTAATAGTTCATTTCGATTTACAATGGAGTCCAACAAAATCAAAAACGAAGTGGCCATTACAAAGAGGGAAAAGATATAGAGGAATATTATTGAGGAGGATTAAATTTGCTTTGCTAGAATGATTATTGTATAAAACAATGGAAATAAGTAGAAAAAGGATGAATGTTGTTAAAAAAACTTAGAAGGAAGTCAATGAAGATGATGAAATTTAGGGATAATCAATGGAAGAGATAGAGGCAGAAGCTCTAGTAGAGCCTACATAAGCTAGAGACAGAAAAAGGAGTACTACTTCGAAATCTAATAATATCGAGAGCAATTGAGTTCGCATGAGGAAGCTTAACATGCAATTCTTGTTATTTGGCATGGTATTGTTGGAATTTTATTTATTGGAATGTTTTATTTTTAAGAAAAATATTACTTATATAATTTTGTGTTATGTTGGGATATTATTCCAAAACCTTGTATAAAATTTATGTGCACTATTAATTTGGCTTTTAAAGTAAATACAACATTGTACAAAACAAAAATTATATCAATATGTTAAAAAAAAATCAATCATTAAGGAGTTGAATCTAAAATATATTAATTCCTCCACGTGACTCAGTTTGTATAAATTTTGAATTTTAAAACTATGTCCTAATCAATGTTATTTCCAAGTTAGTAAATGTTGTGATTCGAAAAGAATATATAGCACATAATTAGTTGGAGGCAGTTAGCCTTTGTGACAATGATTTGTCTAGACAAAAAAGAAGAAGAATAAATTGCATAATGAATTGCTAATTAATTACTCTAACAAACATGAATTCAAAGGCATCAAATTATTTAAAAATTAAAAAGAACAAGCAAGCAAAAAGACAGACCATGTTAGCATCAAACTCACTATCACTATAATTAAAGGGGAAATTAAAAGGTTAGCCTCCCCTAAACGTAGGGTTCACGTGTTAATTTGATTGCTAAGATGCCTAATCAATGACCAAAGAAATGAAGATATGAGAGATGGTCATGTCACAAATGAAAGAAATGAACATGTTATCATAAGAAGCTTTGAATTCAAGTTGCATGGTAATTACAATACACACAAAAAAGTAGGATTTGGAAATATTTACAAAACTCCGAATAGATAATCTTTTATAAATAAGACACACTATAATCTCATATTTGGGAATATAAAAAAAAATATTTTAAAATATATTTTTTTCGTTCAAATAATATACACTTATTTAGGATATATAATTTAAGAATTAAATCATAAACTTTTGGTAGAGGGACTATAAAAATAAAATATTTTGAATATTTTAAAACTAGAGAAAGAAAGAAAGAGAGAAAATTGTTCCGATTAACCTTCACCCAAAATGTTACTTCTAATGTTCGGAGGTTATTTAGAGAGTAAGAAATAAATGTCGTACCTTTTGAGCTAATACATGATAAAAGGAGAGTTTAATACTAGGCTTTATAGTTTTATAAATTAGAAAACAAAATGGAGAATGACGAGGAAATTAAATTTTGTACTTCACCATCAAATTTATATTTTTTTCTAGGTAAAAAAGTATGAGTTACCAACTTTCTTATCTTTCTTATCATCGTTAACAGTATTTTTTTTACTGCAGTTTTTTTCACATATATATATTAAATTAAATATTTTCATTAAAAATAAAATTTTATTAATAAAATGAGTTTTCATATCCGATTTAATGATAACTTAATTAATTAACTTCACCTCATTGTACCTAAGGCTTACCAATAATACATCATTTATTTATCATTATGTTTTAAATTTTAAATACTAAACAATAAATCATAAAATCTTAAATCTAAAATCTTATTTTATAAATCCTAAATCTTAAATCGATTAGAACTTTTATCTATAGATCATATACACGTTGTAAAACAAGATTATCTATACACATTATAAAACAAGATTATCACAAAATATATAAAAAAAAATGCTACATAAATGATCTGATTTGATACTTTATTTTTATAAAAAAAATATCAAAGAAAGAAAAAATTATTTTTTATTATTTTTTAATTAAAATAATATTATTTTTAAATATTTTATTTTATCCATAAATAAATTATAAAATAATTTTTAATATGATATTTTCTCATAAAATCATTAAAATTTTAAATATATATTAAAATTTTATTATTTAAAATATTTTATAAAATATAAAAATTAAATAATATATTTTATAATATAAATGAATGGAAAAAAAATTTACGGTAACACATTCTTAAAAATATTAAAAATAAATAAAATTCTAACTTTTCACAAACTGTAGCCATTGATCCCTTTTCCAGAACGATTTTGTTTTCATGATATTTTGATATTTTGATAATACATTAATTTTATTTTTAATATTTTTTTTATTTTTAATTATTAATTTAATAATATACATATTTTAAAAAAAATATTTTAATAAATTATTTATATGTAATTAATATATGCATTTTAAATAAAATATTTTTGATGTTGTTTGATTCACGTAATGAAATTTGAATGAGAATGTAATATAATGGAAATAAAACAATATTGTTTGATTTGATCACTGTAATAAAAAAAATTAAGTATTAATATGTTTTGTTTACTATTGGAATAAAATAAAAAATACTTTATATTACTTTAATATTCTTATATTCAATAAAATTTAAATAATATCATTTATTTTTTATTTTTTTCATCAAACAAAATATATTATTAAAATCATTATTTTTCTAAATAATTATTACTTAAAAATAAAATATATTATTAAAATTATTATTTTTAAATAGAATTTAGGATTTTGAGATTTGTGGTTTTAGATCTAAGAGTTTTGGATTTAGGGTATATAAGGTTAAAGATATAGGTTATAGGGATTAGGGTTTGGGTTTGGGATTTTAAAGTTTAGGGTTAGGATTTAGGTATTAATATTTAAGGTATATGATTTAGTGTTTACGATTATATTTATGGGTTAAATTTTATGGTTATATTTTTGAGTTTAGGATTAAAATTATTATTTTTTAAATAGTATTTAAGGTTTAGGGTTTAGGTTTAAGATTTAAGGTTTAGAATTTAGGTTTAAAGTTTAGGTTATAGGGTATAATGTTTAGGATTTAGGATTAAAAGTTATATTTGTAGACTAAAATTTAAAGTCAAAATTATTATTTTTTTAAATAAGATATAAAATTTAAAATTTAGGGTTATATTTAAAATTAGAATAAAATTAGAACGAAAAATTAAGATGGGAATGAATCAATTCTAATTTATTCTATTCTAATGAACTAAAAATCACATGTTATACATAAATAATTTTTTATTTTTAAGTTTTAAATAAAAATTTAAATATTTATCTACTCATTTTATTTTTTCTTGTTATTATCTTCTTTTAATCATTTTTTACCTTCTCTTTAAACTACCTTCCATAATTTGTTTTTGAATATTGGAAACAAATTCTACCCTAATTCTTTTTAAAATATTGATGATATGATAATTTAGATTAATAATAAGTAAGGATATGTATAATAATTTTTAAAAAATAATAAAAACAAAACACATAGAATTTTTATATATAAAAATAACACAATTATCTTATATTTTTTATTAAAAAAATATATATTACATTATTTTATTTTAAATAATTTTTAATTAAATAAGATCATTTAAATTATTTTTATATTTAATATGATTCTATTTAATCTTATTTAATTTATTATCATAATATTTTTATTATTATTAATTTTAAAAATATATTTTTTAAAACAACACAACAGTTTTTAAATTAATTATAACTATGGCATGAACAATTGCCAATAATCAATAAAGTAATATATCAATTATTTTATTTTGAATTAATGTTTAATTTCTTCCATAAAGTTATTTCATGCATGAATCATTAACATCCAACTCACGCCACTATCCATTTCCCAAGAATGATTTTCTCTTTGCTTCAGTAGATACTTTCATAATACTAATCATTCCTTTCCTCTACTCTCTCTCACCTTGTAATATGTAATCTCTCTCTCTCTAAAATTATTAACAAGAGTTTTAAAATTGTCCTTATTTTCTTCCGCAAGCAAACTAACATACCGAACAAAACTCCAAAACCCCACGATTCTCGAGAAAACCAAAACCAACCCAATATTTTCCCACGAAAATACAAGAAAAACAGCCGATATAAGGAAAGTACAAAAAAATCCCAAAAAAATAAAGAAAAAAAATGGGTATCTTCTATGCCTCTACAGCTCACTCACGAACATACAGACACACTCAGTCTCACCTCTAAGCTTCCCCCTTTATTCTCTCTAGAACTCGACACCTGAGAGTAGACTCGGTCTTAACTCGCTATCCGACACTCTTTTTCTCATCGGAAAATGACTACGCGGAAGGACCCGCACTATGGCCGGAGATCATGGTGTTGCTCGTTCGTTGTACCTCCTTCAAGTCCAGATAACATCTATATTCCTCAATCCAAGTCACACCATCAGAAGAACGAGACCCATTCGAAACCCATTGGTAACTCGATCCCAAACTCACCCCAGAGCTCCAAATCTGGGTTTGGTTTGGTTGGTCGGATCGACCCACGTAGGATCTTGTCCCCAGGAAGAGTTTCCCCAATTGATTTGGACCCAACTGTTGATTCGATTCAAGAAATCGGACCGGACCCATCAGTAACAGTCAACGCCACCAGTCAGATTCGAACTCATAGCTTTCGGGCCCCGAGTGAGAGATACCGTTCGCCGCCAGATAGTTCGTCAAGTTCTGGGAACAATGTGTTTGATGTGAGATTGAACTTGAAAGGAAAGAAAGGTGGGTGTTTGGTATTGGAGTTAAACTCGGAGGTTTTATGTGCTAACTCGGAACTATTCGCTGGATTAATTAGCGAGTATAGAAAGAAAACGTCTTCGAATGGTTCTTCTGGGTCGAAAATTTGTAGAATAGAGATGCCAGAGGTGGAGAACTTGAGGGTGTTTAGGGAAACCATAGAGCTTATGTTTGAGGAAGATATCTCTAAGCGACTCTTGAAGATTGGAACTTACAGGGCTATTGAGATACTTGAGGTCAGTACTTGTTGTCATTATCGTTTTCTTTGTTAGTTATATCAATTTCTTCCTTTTCTTGTTTCTAGGTTTTAATGGAATTCTTACTTCTTTTCTTTTTTTTCCCCATCATTTTCTAATATTTTTATTACTTTGGATTTTGTTTTTAATTTCCATGAACTTTTCTCGTAGATCAAGCGTGTACTTTTGATGAAAGAGGTTGGAATGACCTATTCTGTGAAGCCAATTGTATTTCTTGATGTTCCTTACTCATGTTCAAATTCATTTGCATTGTGGATTAGTTCTCTTATTTTAATAGTTGGAGCACGTATTGGAATTCCCTGCACCTTATATAGGTTGCGGAGTGAGTTTGTTCCAAGTTAGACAAGCTTTTAGGTATTACCATATGGTTTTGGTTTGTAGAATTGAAAACTTAAAGAATTTGAGAATGATAATAGGAATTGAATTTAATGGAAACAATATTACTATTACTTTATTTGTTTTTATTTTTTTGAGGAGTGGAATCAAAATAATGATAACTATCAAAATAAATTTATAAAATTATAAATGAAACAAAATTTGAAAATAATATTTTTAATTTTTAAATTAGATAAAATGAGAAAATATAATAAATGATTATACAAATGTGAGGAAAATAGAGCATTATGGCATATTCGTGAGGAATGCTATATATTCCATTTAAGAATAATAGTCAAATTAATAGTCAAGACAAACACAATAATATCTTAAATAATTTTCATTATCATTCTTATTATTGTCAATTAAACATGACTTGTAAGTCTAAGTTTGCATAGAAAGACAACAGAAGTTTTGGTGGACCTATATTGCCACATTTTTCAAACCTAACCTTTGGTGTCTCAATTGGTACTAGAGATCTGTTATGTTGAAAATTGGTACGAGGTCTATTGGTTTAAAAATGGGACATCATAACTCGGCCACAGACTTCTGATGTGTGTAATTGCAAACTCAGTGGAATTTACCTAAAAGCTAGTGGACTTAAGTCCAACTTGCCTACCTGGACTCTTTGGGTATTTTTTTCCGACATATATAGTGTTATTAACTTGGCTCAAGCGTACAAGTATGCAAAACCAACACATCTTATTGCTTCACCCTTTATAACTCCTTAATCTTTACTGCTTTGCTTTGATCTAGAAAACAGAACTTGGGGGGGGGGGGGGGGGTGTTGAACCACTGATACACAGAGGTGTTATTGGTTTCTATGGAGGAGGAGTAAGCTTGACTTGGTGCTTGTAGCCAATTAACAGTCCAATTTAGCTTGTCTTTCTATATACTAGTAGAAGAGTTGTACTTTTCAAGAAAACATTTGCTGTTTTTGAGTACCATACCATGGATTTGCATTACCTTAGGAACCTATGTATGGAGAAATTATTCATTAATAGTATATTTGATGTGGTACTCTAAGCCTGTTTAGTGCAAGCATATTGTGTTGTAATATGCCTACAAAGTCTAAATTATTACTATTGTGATTAGCGCCCAGGAGTACTCCTGGAGCAATCAATAATTCCTCCCTAGCAAGTGTTAATTGTAGATGCTGAAAGTGGTTTTCCAAGTTGCTTCTATGCTGTGCGTGCTTTTGTAGTATTGATGTAAAACAAACAATCCTTAACAAGAGCTATGAAAATCTGTTCATGCTTCTTTTAGCTTCTGTTGATTAAATTTAGGGAGTTGATGTCTAGGTTAACTTTATTTAGCAGGTATCATGTTCCCTAAGAATCAATTCTTAACATAGAATTATAACTTAGGAAAATCTGTTCATTCTTCTTTTAGCTTTTGTTGGTTAAATTTAGGGAATTGATGTCTAAGTTAACTGTATTTCAACTTTAAGAGGTTTTTTCTTCTTCTTATCATTACTAGGTATCAGCAGGTATCATGTTCCCTAAGGGTGTTTTGTCCTGTTTGAAGTACTTGGAGGCCATCCCTTGGACTGAGGAAGAAGAGGAGAAGCTTAGGAACTTGTTTACAAGGTTTAAGTTTGATGATGCAACAACTAGAGATATACTGTCCAGACTGTATTTGCAAGAGTCGTCAGATGCTCAACATGATTTAGCTAGACAGCTTGTCTGGTCTATCACCACTTGCAAAGATGCCAATGCAAGGAATGAGCTAAAGTCATTAGTGAAGGGTCTCCTTTGTAGAAGTTCAGTCTATGAAAAGGGTCATCAGCCTGACCTAAATAAAGAGGAAATTTATGTCATCTGCCAGTCATGTTTGGATTCACTTGTCAGCCTGCTCGAGGAGGCCTCTGACACTATTTTTCCCGAGAAACCGGTGAAGGCAAAAGAAGAGCCTTTACTTGAGCGTATATGTAGACAGGTTGATAACATCAACTGGCTGGTAGATATCCTGCTAGATCAGCAAATAGCAGAGGACTTTGTGGATCTTTGGTCAGATCAAAGAGAACTGATTAAAATGCACGAGAATTCATCTCCGATGGTTAGATATGAGCTTAGTCGGGTCTCAGCAATTTTATTCATTGCAATGGGTACTAGAAAACTGCATTGCCACTCAGAATCAAGATCACGACTTCTCCTGACATGGTTTGGCCCAATGCTTTTGGACTTTGGTTGGCTGCAGAGATGCAGAAAAGGGCTTGATATGAAGACACTTGAGGAAGCCATGGGTCAGTCACTCCTTACCCTTCCTTTGAAGCATCAATATATCTTGTTTATGGAATGGTTGGGGAGTTTCTCAAAACATGGTACTGAATGCCCTAATCTCAGCAAAGCTTTCCAAATCTGGTGGCGTCGTTCATTCTTAAGAGGCTCTGAAACTCATGACATCGAATCAAGGTAATTGGTAAAGCATCATGTTTCCACTTCCACTGATATATCATCACTAGTACTGTAACTGTAGGTGTGTACATTTCTGATAACAATCTGGAGGAAGCGGAATAATCTAGATCAACTCCGTAAAGTTTGTTTGTGACAAGTTTTAGGAAATGAAAACTGAAAAAGGTATCTTTTCTGGTTACTATTTGTGGAGTATAATATGCCAAGTCCCCAAATCGAGTAAAAGCAGATGCTTCTGATGTTAAGTCCTGAAATGGGCACTTAATATAAAAAGGAGGTGTTATTTTAATTCATATTAAAAAATTTAAGATTTCATTTTAATAAAATTTATTTTAATTTAGAGATATCTCTATTTAAAACATAAATTTAATAAAACTATTTAAATTATAGAAAACATCAAATACATTACTATTAAAAAGTTGAAGGATAAGTTATTTACATCATGTCTCATTATTTTCTTCAAAATACATGATATAAAATGAAATAAATAAAATAAAAGGAACTTGGGATTTTCTTCTACTATTTCAACGTTGAAAAGTGAACAGTTTTATCGAAACCTAATTTAGATGGGAAAGGAAATCACGGTGAACTATAAGTAATTTAATAAAAGTCTATTCTAAAATAATATTATAATAAATAAATATTCATGATGCATGTTACTTACAATAATGTTTAGAAATAATCACCCTCCTTAGTAAATAGAGTGGAGAGATTTTATTTACAAAATTTGGATATACTTGTAATTCTTTGTTTTTGAAATCGGAAAAGTGTATATTCTAAGTATCTTAATGTATGTTTATATATATAAAATATGTTATGTAAATATAAACTAAACTTATATGCATTATATGAAACTCCATATATATTGGTCAACAAAATACATTGGCACATATATGGTCAATTTTCAAGATGCATGCAAGTTCGTCTACGATCCAATGCACAATTATAATCTAAAATATATATGACACATGTATTGGTCAAATTAATATCAGTCTATGGTTGATTCACTCCAGGACGCAATGGGGGTCTAATTTCGACCTATGTGTTATCAAACTTTGAGACCCAATAGACGATCTGAAACATAACGAGGGGTCCAATTTCGAGATGCATGTGCCATCAACAAACTAATACATCGTAGATGAAAAAACTTTGAAAATATGTATGAATGTGATGTGTACTTGTAATCCATTGAAAATAGTCCACTATAACTAGTAGTTCATGGGTACCATCCTTTGAAAGACTCACATATATGCATACACTTCATAAAATTATTTTTGTGATGCATATATAAAAATCTCAATTGTCATGTAAAAATTTTAATGCTTATTTTATATCAAAAATTAATGCTCTTTTTATATATATAAATTTTCAATTTATACATAATAAAATATTTATAACCACCACTTCATTTTAACAAGAAAATGTGCTTCAAAATGTACCCAAAATCCAAATAATTTTAATGAGAAGAGGAAAAAAATTTGTGAGAAAAGGGGAAAAATCCAACTTTGTATAGACTAAAACTGTACCTTATTGACGAATCTCATCAATTGCTTAGCAAGGCCACGATGAGGCTTAGTGAGGCAACATTAAGGATCACGATTAAGGCTACAACGAGACCCTTGTGAATTATATAATTTTTTTATTTTTTCACATTCAATCTAGTTTTCACATAATTTTTCGATATATCCTTACAGTTAAAAATATTGTTAAGAGAATTTATTTTTAAACACTTTAATTATTTATAACAAATTTTTGGAGTTTTACATTTACGTTGGTTTGAGACCGTGAAAGAAAAATATGAAATATTTTGACAATTAGACATTAAATCTGATTTAACAGTGTTCATCAATTGTGAGCTTTAATCGTGATGTAGTATAATATGAATCAAGTTCTGATTGCTAGAACTACTAGCTTCCTTCTAGCATATTTAATAAAGCCTTGTCTTTTCTTCGAAAAGTATTCTATGTTCGAATCCCATCCCAAATTGTATTAAAAACAACTTTATAATACCAAAAATAGTTTCTGACAAAGAGAATGGCCAAAGAGGGTGAGGTTCATCTTTTTAGGTTTAATTACATAATATAACATTCTTTATTGATAAAGTTTAATTTTTAATCTATCCATATACTATGCACATATGGTTTTTTTTAATCACTTAAAAAACATAAATATTTTTAGAAAAGTATAAAACTTAAATAAGTTGAATAATTAGTTCCTATAAAAATAGGAAGCTTTTTTTATATTTGTTATTTCTTATTTTATTTCTAGATAAAACATTCATTTTGCCCTTAAAATATGGGGGACCTAAACCCTCGCAACTTAATCATAAAACATAATTGTTTTACATCCATGCAACATATAGCATTGGTTTGGGATATACTTGTAACAAATTGAAGTTAGTAGCAAATGTTTATGAATCAATTATCTTATAATATAATAATATATTTTCTATGAGTACTGTGAGAGTGAATTCTATCTCCGACAACATATATGTCTGGATGTAAATGTTACTTGAAAAAAAAATAGAGTTAAATATTCAGTTACAAATTTGCAACTGATTGGGGAAAATATATTACAAAAGATTCGCCAATGAAATTTCATTGGTCAACAGCATCCCGTAATGAGACCCAAACTGGCATATATGGTAATTGGTGTATTAATCAATAGATTAGAGAAAGAAGATCCCAGCTTCTTATATGGTTCACAAGGAGAACTATGGGTACAAGTTATGAAAGAACGTGACATTCTTAAGTTTCAGCGGCCAACAATGTCAACAGGGTGGCTTCCATAAGAAGCCTTTAATTTATCTTTATTCTTTTGCCTTCTTATTCGTCAGATTTGAACCCTCAGTGTTTTGGGTGAAAACCTTCCCTGAACTTTGTATCATTTTAACGTGGAGTCTCTAATGATAAATGATCTAAACCATTTTGTAGATAATAAATTTGGTGAAGATGAAGACGAAAGTGCATTGAACTTGGTAGGATATTTTAGACGATTGAAATTGTTTTTTTTAATTAATATTAGTGGATAAAAATGAAACAATATAAGATATATAACACTCTCTAGTCTCTACCAATGAACATTGCTCAAAATGACTCGAAAACATACTTTTTGGGGCTTGGCCTATGATATTACAAGTGTGTAAATGAATTGTTTACATAGTCAAAGTAGGAACACCCGATATGTACTTGTGGCTTCGAAGTTCGAAGGCAATAAAGCTAGGAGTCCAAAATTATCTACCTGCAGAGGGGGGTAAAATGATCAAGGTTCGCTTAGAAACAAAGTAACATTTCATATATATATACATATATTCAAACAAAAAAAAACCTCCATAAATCTAGCAATGATAGGCAAACTAGATCTCTAGTCAGCATCCGCATCAGTGACATCCTTCCTCACAATCTACAAGAGAAATATTCCTTATGATTTTCAAGGGAAAAGGGGCCAGAAGCATCTTATCAAGATAAATTATTTATTAATTCTTAGGTATGATTTACCTGGTATTTAGCTCAATAAAATTCTATATTAGAGCATGTATTTTCTTGGTGTCACAACCAAAAGGTCAAAGCAACAAAAAAAAGAAAATGATTGTTTGGGATTATACATTTTATATAACTCCAAGAGCAACCAATAACACCAAGCTTATCAAATACAAAATTATATCTGCATAGCTAGCTACCTTAGCCTAAAGCGGATTTCCACAATATTTCTGTTATCAAGCAATTAAGAATAGAAATGGTAGGCCTTTAAATCCATTTGAAAAAGGGTAGCTACACAGCAGACTTGTTGAGAATTGATTTTCAGAAAATCCCACAGACCTACGCTTAGGCTACAGAGAAAATCATAATAACAATAAAATCTAGAGTCATGAACAATACCTCTGATATGTTTTCTTTTATCTTTTCACTGATAGGGCCATCTAAAGCTCTCTCGGCAAGCTCATAAAATAACTGATTACCATCAGGGCCACTTGCTTTGTTCTTCTGCAAATACCTACAAGGGAGGATAAATCTTTGAGATTATTTACAGCTGATTTTTGGCAAACTATTATGGAAAATGAACTTCCTAGATATTGCAAAAGATATTGCAAATATTTAACTAATCCAAACACAATGGAAATATCCAAAGCAAAACACCCAATGCAGATTTTTCAACAATCACACAACAAACTTTAAGATATGAATATCAAAGATAACGGAAATAATAATCAAGAAAAATAAAGGAAATAACACACTAAGATTTATAGTGGTTCAACTCAACTAATATGGTGAGTCTAATCCACTTTTTCACTCCTCCAATGGAGATAAGTTCCACTAACTTTAATGATAGAGATTACAGTCTTGAAGTACAAAACACTCACTATAGAGAAAATACACTCAAAGAGACCTCTCAAAGCACTCATACTCAACAATGGGGGAAACCCTTTATCTCTCTTCTCTAACCCTTTTCTCTCTAGCTCCAAATGTTCTCTTAAGCTTCTAAGGCACACTAATACACGTTGTTTGAACCTAGGTTCGCACATTTAAGGATATCTATGTAGGTCCCCCGTCCAAGGTATTATGGTACCAACTCGCTTCCTATTAAGGTCTTAAGTGATCAAAACCGGGTTCGAGAGTTGGGAAGAACAAAAGAAATGTGTTACCTTTCCTGAGGTTGGTCTCCTATGTGTATCAACCAGGTGGAACCATAATATCTCGGACGGAGGATCTATCTAGATATCTTTAAAATGTGTGAACCCAGGTTTAAGCACGCTCAAATGGGCATTTACCAAAATGCCCGATCTATTCCATGCCCCCACTAGTCAAATTCTGTGAGTTTTACGTCATTTGCTCTGTAATTTTTTACGAGCTCGATCGATCAAAGTATTGAAATAGAGTACCAGGATTCGGGAAAAAATTTCTTGATCAAAGCATGATCGATTCCCGATCGATCGACCAAGCTTCATAGATCGACCCTTAGTATGGTCGATCGACATTCATCAAAAACTATTTCCTCCATTCCTTGCAATGCTTCTAGTCCTAGTCCAACCTTTGATACTTGATCACCCACAATGGTTTTCAAACATCCCCCACAATGGTTTTCAAACATCCCCCGTGAATTTGCATCACAATATTAGAGTAAAGCATGTGAAACACACCAATTCTATCGAATTCTAACCTTTGTTGGACAAGTCCCTCCAAAGCCTGTTTGATGTTTCCAAGTTCTGGATGGCATTCAACACTTTCATCTAACCCCATCCGCCTCAGTTGATGCCACAAACTTTCTGCATCGAATCAAAAGCAGGTTCACAGATGTTAAACAAGCTTGGTATACTAAACTAGCACTTGAAGAAATAACTCTGACCCAACATTTTTATTCATCTTAGGTCTACAACAATTCCATGAAGATATAAAATTGATTTCTTTTATGATGAGGGAATGGGAAAGTAGGCCTATGGGTGTTTAGAATCTTAGAAAGGTAAAATAGATACTTGAGAACAACCACCTTTAGCCAAAGTTCCTGCAATATATACTTGTATTCTTCTTCCAAAAATGAAACCTTTTTCAGCCTTTTTTTAAACGTAAAAGGTTATTAACTTTAAAGTTATAAAAACAGAAAAATATAAACTGAAATACATACCTTCAGTGATTTTGCCACCTGCAAGATATACAACACTAACAACAACAAAAGTAAAACCACTTAAAGGAGCCGTATTTGCATCTTCAACATGTTTCTTATACACATTAGGAGGAAGTTGACTCAGGATAACATAAGATTTTGCATCTGTAACACCTGGACAACACAATTGGAAACCATAGTCAGTCAAAGAGTAGTAGTCTAAGGAAACAAACTCCTTCAAATCACACCAAGTCTTTAACTAAGGCATCCATAAGTCTCAGGATAAAGTTTCAAAAAAGAGTAAGGGAAAAAAGAATAAAAGAAAAAAATACGAAAGCATGTGTATATAAGAGCACATATTGTAGTATATCATACTCTGTTGAGATGCATGTCCCTGATTTGCTGAAGAAGGGCGGGCTCGTTGAAGCTCCCTCATTTCATAGCCAAAGATACTAGAGAGCTTATCTCTTGCTTCCTTAATGATAATGGTAGGAAGAGCTCGTTGACGATAGTTTTTAGCAATGAGCTGAGTAAGCTCCTCTCTCTTAATCGGGCACCCTCCATTTTGTTGGGTCTTAAATAGTACATAGCGAATTACCTCCGCCACAAGCTTGTCTTTCTCCTGTCAATTACAATCACAATCAACTTGTTGAGAAACAATAGAGAAAATAAAAATCTCTTAACTCAAGACTGGACATAAACAGAAGCATCTTGTACCTCTTTAGACACACCCAATTGGGACAACTCTTCCGCAGAATTTGACATTTGGCTACGGAGAAATTTAACGGATAGAGAGAAATTACGGAAACTTCAAAACCCTAAATAAAAATAACTGGATCAGGAATAGCTTCTAGGTTCTTCTTCTTCTTCTTCTTTTAAAAAACAACTATTATACGATAAGATTCGAATTTGAATCTACGGCGATGGAATGGGTATTCAGGAAACGCTTCCAGTTGTTAACAAAGTAACCAAATAACTTAAAGAAGAAACCTTAAAACTACATACCAAATAAAGGGCAAAGAAAAGAGCTTACCTTTACAGAAGCACCGAAGCTGAGACTCAACCGCTGCCTTTGTTGCTTGAGAATGGAAAAGGGAACTTATTGGTTAATGATAATAAAAATGCAGAGAGAAAAAATCGAGGGTTCCTATGTTCTTCTTTTTGCCTGAGTTCTTATGTTCTAGTTTCCCTCGGGCTCTTTTCTTGACACAAATTTGAAAATTGTGAAAACGTACCAATAAAGCCCCTAAATTCCTGAAATTGTACGATCCAAATTTATTCAAAAAAATTCAACCGACATCTTCAATAAATAACATCACTTTCTTGGATCCTCTCCAATTGTTCGGCTTCTATCCATTTCGAGAAGTACCCCATCGGAACAATTAAAAATTTCCCTTGTCTCGGAGCAAGAGGTAGTGGGCCTGCTATATCCAAACCCTACTTTAGAAACGACCATGGGTTAATTATAAATTTCAAGTCGTTAGCTGGTTGACGAAGGATATTAGCATTTCTCTACCACTTTTTGCATTTTTTTGGCATGGTTGATACAATCCTTTTGAAAGGTAGACCAATAATAATTCTCTCGTATAATTCTTTGAAAGAGTATTCTATCTTTTAACAGGTAGTTCTCAAAAGATTGTCTATGTTTCTCGACTAAATAAACATTTTAATCATGTTTTATAGTAGTCTTTTAAATAAAAGTCTCTTTAAATAATGTATATTTTTTTGATTTCATTATTATTTTTTGTGCCTCTTCCTTATTGGAAGTCAAAATGCCTTGGATAAGATATTCCAAGTACGTGGATCATCCATGAAACGTGTGTTGTGATAATGGTATTTTTTTTATTTCTTCTCCTTATCCTCCTCTACAATTATATTAGTATCAGATAGGCATAAAACTAGAATCACTTTTTTCAATTTCATACTTACTATAGAGGCCAAAGTGGTAGCCAATAAGTCTGCATGCTCATTTCCTCCTTATAATATTTGTTTGATCTCGAATGTTTCAAAATAAAATTTTAATTGTGGGTTTGGATATTCTCAATTATCCATATGGTTGATTCGATTTTTACTTAATTAATTTCAAGAACATGGATGGTTTTGGGTATTACTTGATCACAAAATCGTAATTTTGAGACAGATTTAGTTATACTAATATATATTATATTTATTTAATTAATTTATAAATTTATTAAAACATTTTTTATTTTGGGTATTATTTATTATTATTATTCGCAAATAAAAAACATCTTTGAAGTGTAATGGTTTTTGGATAGTTTTGATATGGATTTTACACTTCAATTCGGGAATAGTTATATCAAAAATTGTTCACACCCGTCCCTTTGCCTATTCCTAATAGACGAGCTAATATATTTCATCAATAGAAGTAATTCCCTCGAGCTTCAGACTCTATTGATTGGTCACTATTTATCTCAATCGTAGGTCCAGTTTGTTCTTCAAGGGTAGGTAGGTAAGTCTTTTTCTATACCCAATTATACGGTGGAAATGGAATAGAGGTGATTTAAGTCCACATTTTTATCTAAATTCATCTTATATGTGAACAGGTTGGGAGATCTCATAATTTGTTCCATTAAGGAGGTATTTGATTCACCTTATCACTTAGAGATGATAAAATTGGGCAATCTTTCTTATTTTGGGGAAAGGTGTTTGAGGTGTAAGAGAAACATAACCTTATTTCTATTAGGTCGTCAAGATTGACTTATGAGTAATCCATGAAATAAGATTACATAGCTTGATCTCTAAATAGTGTGGCTTGGTTTGTTAGTAAAAAATGAGTTGAATCTAGTCATTAGACGAAAAATTCAAGAGCATAAACTCAAAATCAAATTGGATTGTCGAAAGAAAATTAAGATAGGAAATCACATGACAAAATACAACATATAAATAGAGAAGAAACATAAATATTGAATGCATTTATATAGCATTGAATTATGAGATAAATTCAAAGTGATAAATTTATAATTGTTTAAAACACATAAATGTTAGTTGTACACGCTTCAAAACGTGACAATATGTGTACAAAATGCATTTACAAAAGAATAATCAATTACCTCAAAATCACAATACAGTCTTAAAAATAAGGGACTATCGATCGCTCCGGTATTAACAGTGATCTCACAAAAGTAGAAGATTACACTAAGAAAGTTTACAAGAACAAATAAGCCCTTTTAAGGGATGGCTTCCTCGACCTGTCCTTTAGCACGACCTTCTCAATTTTTCTTTTTTGAATGAGGTGATGGTAATGGAGTCCTAGCCAAAAGTGTTTTACTTTGAAAACCTCACATCAATGTGAAGTAAGGAACAATCAAGTTTAGCTTCTCGACTTAGGTTTTCAGGCTACTTATCATGAAGCTCACCCTGTTTTTATAAACTTTGATACACTCCACATTTAATGTCTCCACAAGTCAAACAATGAGCTCATTTGCTCTTTTAGCAAAGTCATATGATATCTAAAGAAGCTCATTATAGCTTAGACTTCCTTGACCTCTTGCTAAAAATGGGCTATTTTTTGACCCTGCTTGAAGGCGTAATTGTCCTCTTTTTCTAGCTACTTGGGCTTGTCAAACATGTCGTCTTCCAACTTTAGAATTTTGCCTCATTTTTAGCTAGGAGACATTCTTTTCCTCTATGACCTTCTTGTACTTTGCGTTTGTATGCCCTAAGTGACAACTCACATTTCCTAACAAGTGATAAAACTTGAAAAACGCAAGTCAAAAAAAGTCAAAATGGAATCTAAAGGTGAGGTGAACTTACGAAGTAAAAAGCGTTTACCTCTAGTAGAATTTGCCATCATTTCTTTGTTAAGAGGATCATTCCTCTTATAGGCTTCTCTGATCCTGGGTCGTTAACTGAAAAGATGTCTCATCAAATGAGATTGTCCAAAAATGCCCTCATCAAAATAAGTAACTGGTGTATTCAACACAACAACATCCTTCAAAATACTTCATCGAATTTGAAATCATAAGATCCATGGCTTGAATTTGGGTAGTTGAAGTTTTGCTTACTTTCCTCTTCTTGGAGGTCGTTGCAAGAAGTGGTAAAGATGACGAGCTAAGGAGGCATGACATGTCAGTTATGGGTGAGGGTGGAACTTTAGTTTGTGAAGGTGAGGAGTAGATGACCATTAGGTATGTGGGATCTAGCTCGTGCACATTCGATATATCAATCAGCTCTTCTAAATCCACAGTTGAATAACTTATTCATACAAGAATAAAGGTGAATACCTCCTTAATTGGTGATTTACATCGTTAAATTTTTTTACACATTACTATAGAAGAACGACTTTTGTATTCATCTTTATAATCTCTCCATACACTAGAATTTCTAAAATGATTAGTTGTGAGAATATCTTTATAGGTCTTTTTTTCCTTCTGTATTTTGGTGTTCAATTCTCTTTATTTTCTCTTTGCCATTAGGACCTAATTTATTGATTAACTCACTTGTACAAGGTTGGATCATGTTGAAATTGTGATTCCACGAGCTATGGATTGGGAATTCGACCCCATCACCCCAAACATCTTCATTGGTATAAAAAAAATTATCTTTCCAACACGAAGTGCTATCGAAGAGTTTTAAGTGAATCCTATGTCCAACCACACAAGATATGTACGTCTTACCTTTATCAATGTCGTTCTTCTTGAGGTAATACATACATCTTATTTCTTCATTTGTCAAATCCACCCCATGCTCCCCAACAACAATGGATAAGCGCAAAAGAGTTTGTCATCCATTCAGATTGAGTTGAGCGAGGTTGATATTAAAAGTGTTCAAAACATGAGACATTGTTCTTAAAAAAAGGACACCTTAGCCCTATTTTGAATGCATTTAAATGGATAACCTACTACTTTGCAAAAGAATCATCAACACCACATGGTATGGAACGAGCATCATCCCTACCCTAGATGGAATGTTGCATTATTTACATATTTGGACCATATAATTAGTATTTAATTCGCTGGGTATTTTCTCAATCTGATATTTATCTTTGGTTCTATAAGTTGGCTCATTCATAGAGACTTTTTTTATTGAGATAAGGTACTTTCATCATAATCACAAGAATCTTAATTATAGGTAGGGACCTTGTGATGATAAGGTGGGGGCTGGACGTTAGCTAGAGAAAACCAGAAGAACTTATAGAACCTTTTCTTATAACTAATTGATTTCCTTTTCTTTTTTTAAACTAATTGTCTACATTTAGTTTTCTAAAGAATACTATGTTTCAAATCCCTTTCCCAATCGTCGTTTTGATAAAGTAAAAAGGAGCAATTCTAACTACTAATAGCACATTTAATTTATGACTATCATCTTTTATTTGCTTTTCTTTTAGAAGTAGTGCTATTAATACCGTTATTCTAATTCAATACAATTCAAAACGTAATAGTTCAATTTGATACAAGATGCCAAACACGGAATGTACTCTTTGATAAAAAAAATCATGAAAAATTTGGACATTTGTTTAGTGACCGTGGAGGTGAAAAACTCACTTTCATATAAATAGTCATACAGAGGTAAACGTAATAGTTGTTTCAAAATGAAAGGACCCTTTTTCTTTCAGTTTCAGAGGATAGATATAATAAGTAAAGGAAAAACTTCAATTAAACTAAAGGAAATCCTGGTTGTCCGCTAAAAAAGCATCTTTGAGTCTTGACGAGAACACCGAAAGTGAAGAAAAACAACCCTTGATTCTTTCTCATAAACTAAAAAAAGAAAAAAACGAAAAAAAATAAGAAGAAACCATCTGAGTGTTTACACTGGATTGAATTGGTTATTCTTCAAAAAAAGAACAAAGAATGATTACCATGCTGCATTACGAACCAAATATTTGTAAAATAACATTGCTGCTATTTCATGTCTCTATTTCATACCGAATCTTTTGGTGACATCCTTCATCCTTTTGAACCCACCTCTCTCCATTTTCTTCTCTGCCTTCTTTTATATAAGAAAAATATAGATAGTTTTACTTGTTTTTCTTCCCACCAGCTAGTATACGTTGGATCTGTAGCCCTCGGCTGAAAGCTTGATTGAAGAGCAACCTCGTCTGGAACTCCGAAACAAATGGGAACCATGCCATTACAGCCACCGGCATAAATAAAACAACTCCCATCATGTATTCATAGCCTCTTCCTAGAGCTTTGACCGATCCCCACATTCCAATAGCTTTCACTAATGGTCTGCATGCTTGCGATATCTGCTTGTATGGCATTGCACATGATTTATGAAGGAATAAGCTATAACTGTTTGCAATAAGGCACTTAGAAGCTATGTTGAATCCGTCATACAATTTAAATACTAATTTGAAAGAAAGCATAAAGTAAATTTGACTCATTAGAATTTCATATCTGCATATAAATTTGGGGTGCATGAGGGAAAGAAAAGTTTTAGGAGAAAGGGATGTGGGTTTGTAAATAAATTACATTGGTTGGAATAGCACGCTTATTTACACAACCACCATTCAACCAAACAATTTAAAAGAAAAAGATATCACGAGGAAGAAAAACGATAATTATGTATACAAAATAGAGATACATAAGTTTTTAATTGTGCAGCACGTACCTGCAGTAGTGCCCAACCTGTGGGCAAAAAGGCTAGCAGACTGGCAAAGACGTCTGCAATTGAGAGCTTTAGGGTACGCAAAATGACAAGAGTGACTACAGTCCCAACAAACAGGAAGAACTTGAGAATTCTGAACATCAGCTGGAAATCTGCACTGAATTTCTTCCTACCCATGGACACAATCTGCAATTTGGAAGAACATCGGTCAGGGATCAAGTATGCATGCATGCATGTATAGATTTACTGTTGGAGGGATCAAACATCAATCAAAATTCTGTGGTTTGTAATCTAACCTTCAATATGACCATCACGGCAACAATGACCAGCCAAGACAGACCATATACCTGGAAATTATAAGGAAAGTTACACGAGATTTCTTGATAAAAAACTTATGTAACTTACGCATTAAAAGATCCTCATGCCTAAGTTACGAAGTTAATATACTTGTTCCTCTGATACAATCAAATGCATCAATTGCGGCATCAGGAGGGTAAAATTTCCACTCTATTGGAAACAATACTTTTATGTTAACACTTGAAGAACAGTCAGCTAATAACAAAGGAATTGGTGTAAATAAGATTTGGAGTCAAGTGGTAGGTAAAAGTCATAATATTCTGAAAACTGTTAAAGATCTGCAGTATGGTTTGCAAATGAAGTAAATGGTGAAAACTTAAACAACACATACAATGTCAAATCATGCACTTACCACAATGCTCTTTTCGCCCCTGGCTACGTCCAGATGGTATACAATTCCATATTGATAGAGAAAGAATCGAAAAGAAAGAAAAATGTCCCAAAGCCGTCCTAGAATCCCAGTGCATTGTAGGTGCTCCTGTTCCTCTTCCCACCACGATTCCCAGCTCTTATTTGCAGGCACACCTATACCACCAGGGCTACCTATCCACTTTGTCCAATCATCCCAATCTTCCACTGTTTTCTGCCATTCAAATCCCATAGGATTGAAAAGAAAAGGAGCAAACAACCAAGAAATCACTAAGAACCACATTGAGAATGTGAGGAAGGTAAAAGCCAAGAATTCGGTTGCTGCAGAACCATAAACTTGATAAACTATAAGCAACACCAAGAGTTCCATTCCTTTTGTAAAGTGACTCCTTGAGTACATCCTATAGTTTTCAGCAAACTTCTCATGTTTGACCACAAAACCACGCCCAGTTGCTCTGTATTTTGCACCACCGTGGAGGATAGTTCGTCCAAAATAGTGGATCTTTGTACCAAGAGAAAATGTAAAGAACACTGATGCTAACTGCAACTGCATGATTATCAGATCAACTAATGCAGTTCTGAACCCCCTCTCAAGTCCAATTTCCATTATCATTGGCAAGGTCATTAAAATACCTAATTGGACAATAGATTGTGAGGCCATGGCTGCCTTCAAAGCGTTATACCCCTTGGCCCTGGCAAATTTAATAATTGAATCCTCCAGTCCACTCAATGACAAGTAAAGTTTTCCATATAAGAAAACATAAACTGTAAGGACAACCAACTGCAGAAAAGAACCCATGCTTGTTAAACAAAGCAAAAGCAAGGCACAGATTTAAAGTTTATGGTTGGAAACTCACTTTTCCAATATATACAAATTAAATATTAATGCTTGGTATATTGTGTACAAAAAAAGTATACTGCTATAAATTTAAACCTCCAGTTACTACTTGTTTCCAAATATAATCTCACAGTTATTTATGACAACGTTCAATGAAGTTTCATTGTGAATATGTAATACATGCAGCAAGGCATCTTTCTTTGTAACAGTTACATATTTCTGACATTAGTAACTCTTTCCAGTTTTTAAATGCAAGTAACTAATTTCATCTTCTGGACCTCAGTTCATGTAATCATCAGTATAGGGCAAAGTTCATCGGAAAACTGCTCAAGGTAGGTTATTGGACTGAAATTTCTTGAGATTAAGATTAAAAAAAAATGAATTCCAGAGTATTAGTTTGGTTAATCCTAGATTTGTCCAACTTATATACCAAGTCTAGTTCTAAATTGAGTAAGAATTACCATTGCACTGACATAGAATCCTATCGTAGTAAAATAACATGACAGCATGCGAAAAAAGTCAAAGCGGTGCCCTAATCGATAGACATCTCTGCTGAGTGTCTGCTCTCCATTACCACAAGCTACTTTTGCTTCAAAAAGAGAGATTTGGTTAAGACCAACATCTCTACCCTTGCCAACCTGAATGTACTCATGGTGAGTGACATTGCCTCGTCTCAGTGTTGAGCCAAAACCTGCACAGCCAAAAAACCATTTTAAGTAAACTCAAGAACCTATATACAAGCAGAAATATATACATATTTTTTTTCCCAAGAATGCTACCAGCAAATATGTCCTCGCTGAGGTTGATGCCACGAGAAGCCTTGCTGATGCCACCACGGGTGATGTGAAAGATTCTATCGAAGACATCTGGATGACCATAGTGAAAACGGACCCTAAAACCAACCAATAAAATTTTGAGTTCTTTGCCATTTAAGCAAATTATATTCCAGTTTATAACAGAGAAAATGAAAGGGTCATTCCTTTTCTTTGGAGCAAGTTCTGACTTGCAGAAATAGGTTCAAATCAATAAGTATGATTAAAAAAAATTGATGGTAATTCTGTTGTACATAACAAATATATAGTAATTGAACTGTACTTCCATGCCATTCAAAGTGAATGTTTATATAAAATAATTTTTTAATATATTATCTATTATCTATTACCACTATAAAAGAGTGAGTATATATTTGAAAAGAAAATTACAATCTTATCCTTATTTTTGTATATATTTCATGTTTTTCCATTCTTTTAAGTTTCATGTATATGATCAATATTTTGTTTGTTATATTTTCATCTATAAATTTTAGTTTATAATTAAATGCATGTAAAGTTAGATATTAAAATCTATATTTAATATTTAATTTTTGGCCGGTAACCTCTCATTGTCCAGTTGAATTAAATTAGTGGAGTTTTTTTATTGCATTATTTATTTATTTATTGAATATACGTTGTGTATTTCTTTATATAAAATTAAGATATTCAAATGCATAAAAAAGATCTAATTAATGATTTGATGTTTCGATATATAGACTATAGTCACCCCATTATGTTATTCATTTTCCTAATTCATTGTAATTTTATTTTTTAGTTAGTAAAATTTCATTAATTTAATAACAATTAATTATATTATATTAATAATAAAATAGTGATCCTTTATTATTTCTAATGTAATTCTAATATGTTTACATGTTATTTAGTAGGTAAATTGTTCAATTTTATTTTGAAAAAAATCAAGTAATGAATAGTCAAATTTTCATCCGTTATTAGTTTCAGTTCAATTTCTCACTAAATCATTGATGGAGTTAAAGGTTTTTTTTAGGCATGTACTATATAACACTACATCTTTATCACATTCTAACATAATATTATCTTTCCCTTATTCATATTTCTTATTTTTATATTCTCTCCCAACTTCATGGATGTTTAGCATTCTATTATAAACCTAAAAGGTTGTTTTGTCCTCATTATTTTCCCAAGAACTCACATTGTTTAATGTAGATGTGTAGCTCAATAAATTCATAATGTTGCCTTAAAAAAATCTAAAACCCAAGTGTAAGCTTAATCTATGTATATTTTTCTAATTTTCATTTGTTATTTTGTCTATTATTTTCTATTTTTATGAATTTTATGTTTTTATTGCAGGGTGAAAGACATTTGGAATGAAGCATATATTATCTTACTGCTATTTTAAATGTGGGAGTTGCATAATGATGGTGAAAAATCACTGTTTACATTTGTAAAAATTTATATTCTAAAAGTATGATTTGTCCTAACAAATTGGTTTCAATTTTAGTTTTAAACTAAAATAAAACAATGTCAACAAATTTGATTGGTCATTTATTTTATAAGCTATATTTAGTATAACAAAAATAGTCTATATGTAAAACTTATTATATTAATTATCTCTTGGTGGGCATTAAAAAGAAAAACCATGTGTAAGAGAGCTAATAAAATAATTAATTGTTTAACATATGAATAAGTTTACAATTTTACATATTGTATTAATTATCTCTTAATGGATAACTAAAGGAAAATCCAAAAGACTATTGCAACAACTTATTCTATGTAAAAGGGCTAATTAAAAGAATATTTAAAATTTATATATTCTTTTGATTTTCTCAGTAAAAATTTAAATGAAAAAGTCAAAGCACTCATGAACAAAATATAAAGACAAAACCAAAAATTCTCCTTAAGTTAATATACTTAAAAAAAATGCATTCCACAAATTCTATTTCCTTACATATAATTAAAATTATTCTAAAGATAGATACTTCTCATCTGACTTGCTTCTATTAAATTCATGTGTCCAAGACTTTCTACTAGATTTTGAAACTTTTTCATATTTTCTTTCCCTTATTCCAAAGTTGTAAAATCAGAATGTTAAGTGTGTTGTGATATGAAAACAGCTCTTGACAAGCAAAATGATATTAAGATAATTCTCTTTTTTATTTGTGTTTTAATTGGAAATATCTTTGTGTAGTTATGCATTTAAGTATTAGTCACTATAAATGTGGTTTCATAATTTCTCTTCTTAATTTTATTTGAATAAGATTGAATTTAAAGAAAGATATTGAAGTATGAATGAGTTTAGTTGTTAAATAATATTTTTGGATAATAGCGATAAGACAACAGTAACTATAGTCATTTGGTTATTTCAAACACTTAGAGTTGATTGTTCATACAAGCTTTATTTATCCCAGATTGATTATGGTAATTTTTTTTAATAAATTTTGAATCTTAGAACGATCTCTTGAAATTTAAGAATTATGATTTTTCACTTTATTTGGCTAATAATTAGTAAAAAATTACATAATTTTATATATGTAGACCGTGGTTGTTTATAACTGCCACTATTTATTGAATAACATGTTGACTTGAATTTAAACTTGTATAAATATATATACATACAATCAATTTTGTTTTATTTATCGCTGCAAACTTTATACAATTAATTTATTCTTGTTTTTTAGGCAGAATTTATATACATATGCATATATTATGCTATACCTTTAAATTCTTGGTAATATTACAATTGCCCACTAATTTACGAAAGTTACCCATGCCCAAAGAGATTGCTTATATAACTTACCTTAAAAGTATGATGTTCTGACAAGCGAATTCATGATTGGTTTACAAAGATTTTGGGTCTTAAAGTTGTTTTGTTGTAATATAGAATAGAGACTATTAATCTCATTATAAGCATTGGGCAATAATTAAGCAAAATATAATTATGTCCTTAAGATTCATATTTAATATATTTAACTTATATATTCTCACATATATATATTTCATTTTTAAAAAAATTAAAGAAAGCAAGAAAAAACTAAATTGATTTTTCCCATTTAAAATATTTTAATATAGTAAAATTTTAAATTATTATTTAGGTTAAATGATACTTATAGTGGTTTGAATCTACAAGATTCATAACAAAGTTTTTTTAAAAAAAATTATTTAATTATTCATTTATCAATTTTTTGGTAGAATTATATATATTATACAAAAGGCTTATGCACAATCACTTTTATATTTAAAATAATAATATTTTTTTTCATTTTTATAATAATTACTACTAAAAACATTTTCTTAAAATACTTTTATATTTTAAAATAACTTTCATTTTTACTCCTTTTATAATAAACACCAACAAGATTTTGTGTTAAGTGACATGTCTTATTTGAAACTATTATCTTATGATTTTATTTTAATAAAAACAAAATAACATAAATTTTAGAAAGATTCAATTCGACTTTCATGCGGTTTACATTCCATCTTATTTCCATTATGGCACAGGTCTTGAGGAAACTTAGCTACGTTTTTTTATCTTTTGTAAGAAAAACTTTATTAATATTTATAAAATATACTTTATGCTATTTTGTTTGTCAATATTTTTCTTCATATTTTTTTTCTTTTATCAACAATATCAGATGCAACTGTGAGTTATTTTTTAATCATTTTTCAGATTATTGCTTTATTGGTTATTATAATATATTTTTCCCTTTTTGCTTATTAAGTTATATTTTTGTAATTTAAGTGTCATAAATTTACAACCAAATTTAATAATAAAAAAGCTGTAAAATGAAAATGATATGTGCAATGCACGTATACATATATACACGAGTGAAGCAGAGGAAACATACTTCAAAGGTCTTGCAAGAACTCTTTGACCTAGCGTCACGAAACTTGTTTCTTGGTTTGACATAAACCAAGCCAAAGATGAGACACTGCAGTAACAGATGTATGAATGAAAAGTAAACATTGTGAAAACGATTGATAATATAATGATTGGGGTGTAAAAGTAAAACCATCAAACCTTCCAGTAAAGATATGCTCACGAACACCTAGAATTGTAGGGGGACGTACTCCATGATCCTCGTTGAACTCTTCCAGAAGGTTACGCATTTTGAAAGCTTCTTCCAAGTAATTGTCCTACATGGAATGGCCATGTCAGGCCTTATACTTGACGGCAAACTATAAGAGAAAAAACGATAACTTATCTTATAGTAACCTGGTTCATGTCAATGGCCTGAAGAGCTTCTCCTCGAGTGAATATTATAGCATGATTCTGATTTTCAGGCTTGCCTTCTCCTATCTTCACGGCACCAGGCAATTTTATACGATAGATTTCCTGTTCAAAAACACCAAATTGTCAGTGTTTTGTGTTACAGTAAAGAAACATCTTGATTCTGTTCAAGGTTCAAAGGATGCATACCTGGTCCATATCATCAACGGCTTTGATCAATACAGAATAGTAAACCTTCTGAACTTTTCCAGTTCCATTTTCTGTCTCTTCCACTTCATCAATATATGCCACCCGCAATGAAGGATTGCTATATCATAAGTATACGGTGTCAAAATCTTCAACCAAACCAACTCAGCAACAAGAAATTCAAAACAAATAAAATGCAGTTTGCCAGATCAGAACATACTTGACCAACAAATTCAAGATATCTGTTGCACGGCGATCTCCACTTCGCTTCTGGTTGCCATAGATTTGACAGGTAGCAACATAAGTGAATTTCATGTCAGCTACAGCTTCTAATTGGGCATAAAGGGATCTCTGGCTTTTCTTATCTTCCTCTGAAGGAACCGACACAGCTTTATACCCAGCAAGTATTTCTGCTCATAAATAAATATAACAACCAACATGGTTACTCAAAAAGTAGTAACTCAAGAAATAACTCTGCAAATATAATAATTATGATATGATATGGAGGGAAAAGCCTTAGCATGGCATAGGTGGAAGTAGAGATGAGTAAAAAAACTGCGGGTTCGGTTTTTAACCGGTAAATTTCGAGGATGGGGATGATTTTGGGTAAAAACCGAATATGAAATAACGGTTACGGTTCAGTTACGATTATACTAAAATCCGTACCCGCGCCGTACCCGAAATTAATTATATTTAATTAATTAAATTATATATTAAATTATAAATAAAAAATTAATTATATATATTTAATAAATTAAATTATATATATTTCGGGTTTTTTTCGGAGATTTTTTCATAACCGTCCCGAACCATTACCCGCGGGTAAAAAACCGTTTCCGAACCGTATTCAGACGATTTCGGGGACAGTTATATCAAAAACCGTCCCCGCTCATCCCTGTGCCCATTCCTAGGTGGAAGGCACTTTGCAATCTTAGGTCAGTTTAACAAAACTGACCAAACAAAAAAAGTACTGCTTTCTGTGCTTTGGCTATAGCCTCAACCGCTAAATAGCCATGGCTCTTTCATAGGATTTCCTGCAACAACACTAACACATATTTTTTGCTAAAATTGAAATTAGAAGAACTACACTCCAATCACAATAACGATTGAATAATTTACCTTAATTCAAAGAGCAAATTAAGGAGAAAATTAAAGAGCAAATCAAGGCTTAATTCAAGGAATCCTTAATTTAAGGAGTAATTCAAGGAGTGAATCTCTCTATAAATAGATTGTTGAGTAAAATTTAGAATACATAAATCTAAATTTACTAATATTGGATTCAAACAAGTAAACAAACCACTTGTATTATACCCACAATAAAAGATACTATAACATCTTTCAAAGTCAACTCACAAATTGAAGAGAAATACAAACACTCAAAGAGAAAGGTCTTAACTCACACTCAAACTAAGAATACAAAAACTTATTTTTTTTTTATGGAATGATTAAACCAAAGGCAAAGTAAGCTATTTATAGTCCTCACCAAGCAATTTACACCACACAAATATAAAACTAAGAAATAATTCTAGCCACACAAATATTATCTACACATTTCACTTTTTTACATCCTTCAATCATTCCATTTATTGGGTTAATATTGATTTTCAACATAGATGTATAATTGTAATGAATTAATTATCAAATGATCATTCCAATTGAGAGAAAAAATTAGAGGAAAAAACATTAGTAAGAGAAAATTGACAGTAATTTTCTTGGGTATAATTGAGTTGTGAGTTTTGAGTGTTGTAAACACCTTGTATAACTTCTCCTTTTTTAGTAAAAAGATCTGCAGTAGGTTCGGAGATGTAAGCAAAATTGGCTGAACTCCGTTATCAAATTTGTGTGTTATTTTGTCTACTAAACTTTCTAACAAATTTGGCTTATCGAGAATTTGCGTAATTTCCCAACAACTGGTATCAGACGAGATACATAAACTATATGTTACTGACTGATGGAGGGGAGCCTAAATGCTATGATGAAGCTTGTCAGACTCGAGATTCCAACAAGTGGGAGCTTGCCATGAAAGAAAAAATGAAATCCCTCATCTCCAACCAGACATGGGAACTAGGTGAGTTACCCATGGAGAAGAAGGAACTTCACAACAAATGGGTGTACCGGGTGAAAAAGAAGTATAATGGTTCTAAGAGATACAAAGCCCGATTAGTTTTCAAATGATTTCAACAGAAGGAAGGAGTTGACTACACTGACATTTTTGCTCCCGTTGTGAAGCTCAATACTATCATATTAGTGTTGAGTATTGTAGCTATTGAAGATCTTCATCTTGAAC
Source organism: Hippophae tibetana (assembly GCA_037013495.1). NCBI lineage: Eukaryota > Viridiplantae > Streptophyta > Magnoliopsida > Rosales > Elaeagnaceae > Hippophae > Hippophae tibetana. The sequence continues at coordinate 66,854,590 of CM072807.1, read as the reverse complement.
AGTTGGATGTGAAGACTACATTCCTTCACGAAGACTTAGATGAGGAGATATACATGTACCAGCCAGAAGGTTTCTTAGAAAGAGGGAAGAACATGGTGTGCAGACTTAAGAAGAGTTTGTATGGCCTGAAATAAGTCATGAGACAGTGGTATAGAAAGTTTGACAACTTCATACACAAGGAAGGTTTCCAGAAGTGCAATGCCAACCACTATTGCTACTTCAAGAGATATAGGTCCAGTTATATCATTTTACTACTTTATGTTGATGATATGTAAGTAGCATGTTCAGATATGGATGATATCAGAAAGTTGAAGCAGCAATTGTCAAAAGAGTTTGACATGAAAGACTTGGGTCCAGGAAAGAAGAGTCTTTGAATGCAAATCACAAGAAATAAGAAGAGAGGATCCTTGTAGTTATCTCAGACAAAGTACATCAACTGTGTTTTGCAGATATCTAACATGGGCGACGTCAAGCCAGTTAACATTCCCTTGGCCAGTCACTTTTGTCTATCCAAAGATCAGTCCCCTCAGATGGAGAAGTGTTTGTACTTTAGTAAAGGAGAGTTAAAAGTACAAGGCTACATAAACGCAGACTTTGGAGGTGAAATTGATCACCGAAGAAGCACCACTGGTTATATATTTACTGTTGGAACTACAGCTGTTAGTTGGATGTCACAGATACAAAAGATTGTCACTCTATCCACTACAGAGACTGAGTATGTAGCAGTGATTGAAGCTAGTAAAAAAATGATATGCCTTCAAGGTTTGTTAACTGAGATAGAATTCAAACAAGAGAATAATGTTCTGCACAGTGATAGTCAAAGTGCGAAGAATTCAACATTTCATTCTACAACCAAGCTTATTGGGCTTCGTTATCACTTTATCAGATTTCTATTGGAAGATGATGTGTTAATACTGGAGAAGATTCAAGGAAGCAAAAATCCAACAGATATGTTGACAAAGGTGGTGATTATTGGCAAACTGAAGTTGTGCTCAACTTCAGTTGGTCTGCTAGATTAACAAGACTAGAAAAACTGCTACATTGATCAAGGTGTGAAGACAGATTGGAATCAGTCTTCTAGTGGGAGATTGTTGAATAATTGACCTTAATTCAAAGAGCAAATTAAGGAGCAAATCAAGGTTTAATTCAAGGAACCATTAATTTAAGAAGTAATTCAAGGAGTGAATCTCCCTATAAATAGATATATAATTGTAATAAATTAATTATCAAATGATCATTTCATTTGAGAGAAAAGCTTAGAGAAAAAAACTTTAGTGAGAGAAAATTGAGAACAATTTTCTTGGGTGTAATTGGGTTGTGAGTTTTGAGTGTTGTAAATAGCTTGTATAATTTCGCTATTTTTAGTAAAAAAATTTGTATCAGGTCCCGAGATGTAAGCAAAATTGGCCGAACTCTGTTATCAAATTTGTGTATTATTTTGTCTATTTTGCTTTCTCATAAATTTAACTTATCGGGAATTTACATAATTTCCTAACAATAATAACAGAAAACAAAACAAAACAAAAGGAACCACACTTCAACATTTTTTGGCTAAGAAGTCCAGAAACAAAGATGCTTATCAACCCCAAGCATCACGTACTATATGGAGAGAGATCCATGAGGGTTTTGAGGGATGATAATCTGAGTTACTAACCATGAAACGAGAAAGATTGATATTGTAATGTTCTATGGAATGTGGAATTTATAAATACTTCACCCTAAGGTATGTGTTCTAAGAATGTTATATCCAAAGAATTATCAAATAATTATCTTTTATCACTACTATGAATTGAAATATTAGATATTTAATATTGATGGCTTTAGAATATTAGATATTAGAGTTTAGGAGTTTTATTTAGAATCCTATTAGGAGTAGTGTTTTAGTCTTATTATCCCTATAAATACACCTATAATCTTTCAATATTATTAATGAATGGAAAATATGACTTAACTTTCTCGCTCTCTTCTTTATATGCTTTAATTGTCTAAATTGTTTCTGCTTTATATTTCTATTGTATGCATACAAAAAATCCTTCTTCCATTAAACAGACCAAGAAGCAAATTAGATGGGAAAACAATCCTATTGCATAGCATAAGTCCCAATTTCTTCCACCAAAATTTTAAAAAGGTATGAGAGGTATCAAAATTCACATGCCTTTGAGAGATATTAACATGGCAAACACTATTCACAAAATGTTACCAAGCTCTAACCTTTTTCGCTAGCCAAGTCAAGAAAAGCCTGAAGTTTCAAAGCCCGTCGGTAGTACATCATTCCTCTGACTGCAATTGCAGAATTATTTAGTACATCAAACAAAAGTGATAAATGAGGTTTAATAGGATAATAATACAATGAATACCTGTCCTGCAGAGAGTTTGCCCTCTTAAGGAAACCCAATGACGGAGCTGTAAAATGTTCTCATCATTTTCCCAAATCTCATTGTCAGTTTTACAGTCAATTCGCTCCATGAAGTTGTTCCACTCATCTTCGAGTTTGAAATAGGATTATTAAATCAAATGAATAATGACTTATAAATAGTAATGGAATTAGGTTATTGTCTTAAGAACAAAGTTAATCTACCTTAAAAAGTAATATTACTAACCTGGGAAAATCTTCTGCAAGTAATATAAGATTGACACTCCGTCTTCATTTTCCATATCAAGGTCAGTTTTAGAGTATACAGTCTCTTCGCTGTAGTATGGAGTCATGACACTGAAAGTGGAAAAAAAAATATAAATTTTTTGAAAAACATTCAGAGACTTGGAAGCTTGCCATGGGATCAGGATTGAACAGGTGGTGGGGAAAATGTTGTTCTGAGGTCAAGCTTATAAGATTGACTTCTGAACAAGCCTAATCTACCAACATGTTCCTTGTATCTTAGATGGACTGGTATAAGCATCTATAGTAAATTGTTTTCTAATATAAATGATCAACTAAGGAAAAGGAAGAAAAACATTATGCTGCCAACTGATTCTGATATTGTTAATAAATTTTTTAAGATCAAATAGTATATGGGGTGTGATACAAAGGTGTGACTTGGATTATTGGACCACGATTTTGTTAATAAATGAAGATAAGAAAGATGGTGTTCTAGTCAATTCTTCGTTCCTGATGGCAATGCCATATAAGCTCTAACAAGCCTAATGATGAGTACCAATTGGATTAAACCAATAAGAACACCCAACATCCATGAGCAAAATGAGACATCTCCAACTAACTATGTAAATAAGAATCGCTTTATCATTGTATGTGTCTACAAAATCGGATTTATAGTCAAACCTGAATGAAAGCATTTTACGGACTCTTGGAGCACGTGGCATGTCCATGAACAGTGAATTAGTGAAAAATGAAATTCTCCGACGTGCTTCAAGATTTGTTGGCACGTTAATGGCAGATTCCCTCACCGTTAAGAGTAGATACAGTCGTTTTATCTAAATAACAGTAGGAAAAAGACGTGGTCATACTTCGAAGATTAACAACTAGACAATATTAACCTCTGCTGTAGATTAATCTCTTTAGCTACTTTAAACATATTTACCTGTTCTTCCCATTGTGCTGTAACAACAGGAGGGAATGCTATGGCACCGGCAAAAAGCTGCCTTCCAGAATCTTTACCAAGTTCAATCAATTCCCTGAAAAATAAACAAGAGAACATGCCTGGACTGTTAAAATTTACAGGGGTTCAATATGATGAGCCTAGTTACGAAATAAAATAATTAACTGCACCCAGATCAAGAAAAATATTCACTGACCGGTTCTCATGTACCATCATATCACGAGTGACTACTTCCAACATATCTTGCAGTGCCAGTACCACTTGCCCATGTTTAGATTGGTCACCATCTTTCTGAAAAAGAGAAGAAAAAAATCCCTCAGAAAATCATCAAGACAAACACATTCTGCAGAAATTTGTAGTTTGTAAATAGCTTACCAACATCCCTACAAGTTCCACAAACTTCTGACATAGAGTAGGCAAAGGACCCATTCTGAAATTTGCCAGAAGTGTATTTTTTGAAATGTTACTTTCAATTTCTTTGATGATAATGCCAATTACCCTGTCAAATAAACAAAGTCAGAAGTTCTAGAGGGAATGGAGCTGGATGATATTTATGGAACTTATTGATATTTGTGCAGATTCCATAAAAGTGTTGAGAATTTTGAAGTTCCCTTCAAGTAAAAATTTTCTTTTATGTAAGAAGAAAGCTGGAATCTCTGATTTATTGAGGATGGAAAAAGCAAATCATGAAGAACAACCTGTTCTCACTTTCTCCAACCACAAGAGTTTTCATGACATGCTTGAATGATTCATGACACTCAATCACAGCGCATTTCATGTATTCATCAGCACATATTCGCTTCCATAGATCAGAATCCCTGTATCTGAACTGAGCTGCCATATCCAATGCAATTGGTATCTACAAACGTAAGCACAAGGTTAGTAGTAGAACCAGATCATATATAACGTTGAAACAGGTCTTATCTGACCTTGCTGGCAAGCAAGAAAGGTGGCCACTGAATGATTTTCAGACTAGGATCTGATGAATAAGGAACTAACAGAAGGTCCATCTCCCTGCAATAAAGCAAACCAAGCTAAGAATTTGAGTTAAAATGTATAAAAACTAAAGCTAAAAAATGAACATTCGAATTTGGTTAGAGGTCTTTTCCTATCACTTATGAGATCTTCCTCGCGGAAGCTACATATTACTTCATTCCATAACTGAGCAAATTTGGCAGCTTCACTTCTCCTGCTTGGAGTAATCTGGAAGGAAATAAAAATGTTTATCATATGAGTCCATCTATTTGAGCACGTCAGACAACAATACAATATTTAATATGCAGCAACCTCTGCAAAGCGCTTTGAGAAAGAGAATCCCCTTTTCTGAGACTTATCGCAAGGCACAAGATATGTGTTGAACGCACCAGGCAAGGATTGGAACCTTGATCTTAGCATGCCTAGTGTTCGTATCTGCAGGAAGAAAAAGATGCACCAGAAATACTATGTTTATGACAGAAATATTAGAATCAACCACCTTTGAGTTTAATTTCAACCACTGCTTTACATAAGCATGCCTAATGTTGGTGAAAAATATGACTTCATCCTCAATTTATAATTGATGTAACTATAAGATAACTTTGATATGGAAAGAATCCAACAAAAACTGTGCAACTTTGCCTAATATAGGTTTATTGATGAAGAGTTCAAATTCTAATTACATAGTGATGACTGCAAAGTGTCTGATTAAGGATGTTCTGTCAAAGATTTTAACTCCCAGTTGCAAAAAAATTGCTCTAAAAATGCTCTCAAGTTTTATCGTAAATGATGCATAAGAATTCGAGAATACAGCATGCAATTATCTAGTAAGAACTACTCTAGTGCGATAAAAAAATGTCAAGAAAAGGATTACCTCTCCAAGTCGATCAAATGCCCCAACCACACCACCACACAGAGTGGAAAATATTGCATACCATATTTGAGTGTCCATGAAATAAACCTGCACAGAATGTGTTAAAAGAGAATCAAATGCCTTGCCAAGGAAAACGCAAAAATTTTTAGTGCGGCACTAACTGATCAAAACAAAAAATATTAACCAAACATGAGATATATACTAACCAAGATGACTGGTGCCCAAAGAGAAATGACTGCTCCATAGTTATGTCTAGCTGCATTCAGAAGACAGTATTTAGCATAGAATGAGGGACTTGACCATCATGGAAGGAAAGAAGCAAAACTGAATGAGTACCATGGGGGAAAAATTCATGCCATGTATAAGCAATCTTCTTGATCCTCATTATGTCTTTTGTTGGCCGCACCATAGGTTTTATCTGGGGAAAAGATATAAAAATTTAATTATTGACCTGCCCATTGATACAGTTCAGACCCAAATATACCATATTAGTACTGACCCAAAAATAATATATAAGATAGTCCACTTCCTACCATCTTGAGCTTTTAAGAGCACTGGATTTTATCTTCTAACAAATACATCTAATGTACAATTTAAATCTAACTACTACAGCCATAAAAGTAAAAAAGAAAATAAAAAAAAAACCTGGATAAAAAAGCTGAATGCAAACTTGGATCCCAGAAGTAACACCCAGAAAAGAGTATACCTGAAAATTAAAATTAAATTCAAGAAAGTGGTAATTTTTACAAAAGTTTCCCTGATCAGACAAAGTGCAGTCCTTCTGAAGCTTACTTTATCAGAGCAAATTGGCTTTCATGCATCCCTCTTCCAATGTATATTCTTGGCTGTGGAAGTATTAATGAATTCAATTAAGATATTGATAAGAAGCTTTGAAAGCTACGAATTAAATACTCAAGGACGACTCTGCAAGCAGAAAACAGATAGGGTACAGCTATATTAAATTTAGAATATAACTAGTTGTCTTCATCTTTATTCATTTGATTCCTTAACTTAGAGTAATGACATCTGGGTTTAACAAAACAAATTTTTTTCTTAACTAACTTGTATTGATTTCAAGTTCGACACATCAAAGTAGCAATAATCCTGCAGAAAATTACTCAAAATAGTAACAAATACTCCACTTACCGTTGAACGATTTATCCAGAAACGGCAGAAAACTTTTTAAGGTATAGATTTTAGAAGAAAATACATAACAATGAAATGTACATACAAAAAACTGAGCTGACAGAAGAATCTAAACATCATTTTACTTCCTTAAAATGAATAAAGAAAGCTCCAGAGGTAAATGAAGATATCTTAGAGAAAGCTTCCCATGTTTTTCGTCAGAAGTTACGAGGAAAGAACGCAACAGCAGAAGTAAATGTTTCTCAACAACAAATAATGAAAAGAAAAAAGAAGTTAATATTGAGCCGCGGGGCTAATAATTGAAAATATACCTAAGTATTGTCTGGTATAACTTACTCAGCCATCCATGCAAATGTGCTACCAAAAGAATTGTCTTCCATTGCTTTAGTACTTTTTTTTATGTAATGAAAAATTATCTCGGACATATTTCTATACTAATTTGAGCTTCTTATTACACTGATTATTTTAATTTAGCTCCACATGCTATTAAAAACAGGTGTGGGAAAAAAGCTCCATTGGTAGAAACAGTCCAGCCAGATAGAAAAAATCATGAAAAGAGGAATGGAAAAGACAAAAAATAGCATGGAAAAACAAGTACCTGTGACCACCACAAGAGGAGCCTTATAATATGCCAATCTGAATTCTCAATCCAACGTCGAAGCATAGGAAAAATGAACAAAGCCGCTGTTAATATGTTTGGAAGCATATATAATGCAACGGCCAAGATATAGAAAGGAGGTACTCCATCTACTTCTTTCAGAAAAGGCATCATGTCTTTCAAAAAGTCTGGGGCACCATCGAAGGAATGGGCATAAAGTATGGGAAGAATGACAACCCATATAAGACTGACAATAATCTTAAGAATAATCCTAAGCACAGAAGTGAACCTCCACCTATGATATCCAGGGAAATTCAGAAGCAAGTCCAGAACACCTACAAGCAAAAAAATTGACTTAGATTGAAATTTACTTGACAAAGCTGTAACCTGTGATTACATTATCTGCTTCTCAAGCTACAAACAAAAGGAATTTAAGCCTTTACCATGTAAAAAGACAGAATAAGAATGAATGCTCCATAGAACAAGAGAAACAGTTCAAACAATCTTACACATCAAGAATTAGATTAAACTAGAGTATCACCAGTGGCAGAGTACATGCAACAGTCTAGATTATTCAATAACTAGTCACCAAAAATAGGAATGTGATTTCGTCCGCCATCCAAAACACCTTTTTTCTTTCTTTTTTGGTAGGAAGGGAGCTAACTCATTGTTATATTATAGGAATGTGAGTTTCATAAGTATGCTGTAAGAAAAAAATGTTTTCATATTTGTAAGGTGTCAAGCATATTTTTCCAAATTGTTAGCATTTTTAAATCTTAATTATCACAGTCAATGCAAAGCATAGAGAAGAAACAAAAATAAAATTTCAAGTTATAAATATAACAAGTGAATATTATTCGAACGGCGTGATTTTAAGCCTGCAAGAAGACTAAACCATAAAAGAGTAAGAAAGCTTTTTCCTCTTTGGTGCTTTCGAAAAGCTAAAGATCCATTTGAATTGGTCTCTTTTGTTTTCTTTATTCAGCCTATGCTTTGAATTCAACAAATCAAGTAGAGTAGGGAACATGATGTTATTATGTTTTCTTGTGTTCCTGGACTTGTGAGACAAGCTAAACGAAAAGATATATGGGGAAATCCTAACCAGTTTAGGACTTATGCAAGATATAATAATGGTTGAAACTAGAGTTTTGTAGCAATTTCGTTATCATTTAGCAGTTCATTTATTTACTAAGGGATTTCTTTTATTTAATTAATTTTTTAAAGGTGATTATAGTGGGCCTTTTGTCGTTGTATTTGACACCTACTTTTGATTATTGTAAGTGAAATATAGAATAGACAACTTTTCCACCTCCATTTGATTATTCCTTCGTTTCTCATGCTTATCCTTCCCCAATTCTACATTCTAAGTTAATGTACATCAGTTTTTATGTTCTTTTTTCTCTCGCTCTAACTTCAGTTACTAGACATATTTGATGATTGTGTAAAATCAAGAAACAAGCTAGACAGCTTGAACTGGAGATATGTATTAAAAATTAAAATAGTCCTAGTAATATAGCTTCCAAGTAAGACATTGCACATACTTTGGAGCACGCGAAGGAATGCTGCTGTGATGAAAATACTAGATAGGACAAATAGAACATCCTTTTGAAAAATATCCATAGGTGAAATCCCTTTCCAAGCAACAATTATCATGGCCTGTGAGTAAACATTTCAAATACAAAATTACTTATGCAGCCACCAACATTAGGAGGAACATTAATGTTGCTCGCACATATCCATTTGTTCGAAGAAAATACCTGAAGAACAAGTATATAAAAGGTCCATAATCGATCGAAGCTTCTAAAAATGTGCCAAAATGTTCTGGTTTCAACAAAATAAGATTTCCCAGTGCTTCTAGATTTTGTTTTGGGACTCTTTCTTCCCTGATATGAAAACTGTACTAAGCAGTGGACAATACAGCAATCCAAGAAAAGTATAAAACTACAATGTAGATTACCTGTGCTAGATCGCGAGTTGATTTGAAAAAGTCTCCATCATCACGCATTGGCCAACCGAGAGAGAAGCAATCAGAAGACCTGAAAAATGAGAAGTAAAAAAGATTCAAATTAAGAAGAAAATTAAATAAATATCTCCAAACATTTTACTGCAGCGATTGACATGAACTCTGAACAAACCAGAAATACTCGTTCAGGTCATCATAATTGCACCAAGATGAGTGTGGAGCTTTCCCATTTTTGCTCTTTTTTGCCTCCTGGAATATCCCATAAAACATTCATACATCTAGAACATAATACCCAAAATTTGGCTAATATTGCACAATATTTTACCTGTTCAATAACACGGTAAATAGGTGTTATAATTTTACGCAAGAAGGCCTCATCATCCCCTCCATAAGAAGGCTTTATATTTTCACCTGTGACAATGCTGACATTTCCAGCCAACAGTCCATGTAGCTCATATGCCATCTGACAAACATAGTAGACCCTCTTTGGATTAAAATGCAAAGAAAAATACTAAAAATCTCATCTTATCCCATCTCCTACAAGCTTTAATTAAGAATAAGTTAATGATCTGATAGCCACTAGTTGGTAAACACTCGTTATGTACGATTCCTGAAAATCGTATTAAATAAAAAAAAATGATGCTCACATTATGGAATATATAGCAAAGACATTCAGGCATGAAGCGCACGTTTGCTGCTTCTCCCCAGATAAGAAGATATAAGCCCATGTACAGTATCTTCCTCTGCTGGATTTCTTGTTGACCTTGCGGGAGTCTAGATGAAGAAAGATTTTCCAGATTTGAACATTCAAATCAAGCATGAGATCAAAGATTCATACGAAAAATATATAAATGGAAATCCATACGTTCAACAGTAAATTCTTACAAAAATCCTCACCTCAAGCTATGCTTCCGTCCCAAATATTTGCACCATGTCTTGTAGTTCTTAAAAAGCTTGTTCATAACCCCATCAACAGCACGATCATCAAGCTGCAAAAGGTAGGGGAGTTAATCACAGTCAGATAACTAAGAGCATGCAGAAAAATAAAGCAGGAAAAGTTCTCGCGAAGATTTTTCCCAATAATAACTACTTAAGCTACTAATGACAATTGACTAATGAGTTAAGCACATCAAATACCCCATATTTGTTAGTGCTGTCATCAATAGATTAAATAACAAAGTTTAATCGCCAATGATGCAACAGCATAGGAATTTAAATAGGGAGACAAATGCATGCCTTATTAAGAGGTTCGGGCTTTGGATGTAGTCTGATATGAGCATTAGCAAGCAGTAAAATTAGATGCTCCTTCTGATTCCTGACGTTGTCTTTCTGCAGCCACCGAAACAAAATGAACTTTGAGCGCTTTCTAAAAACATTCAATTCATGTTTGGTTCTAAGAATTGAAACTTAATAAGAATGGTTACGGTAATATGAATTGAATTCAATGTAAATAATATTATTATTACAATGTTTTTTTTTATGAAATGTAATCAAAATAAGGATAAAATTATAAACAAAATTAGAAAATAAAACTTTTCTTTTTTTCTTTTTTTACTTATAAATGAGGAAAAAGAGAAAAAAAATAATAAATGATAATATAAATATGAAAAAAAAATAGAGTATGAGTGTGGGAATGAGTTTTCTACTAATGGTGAAATATTTTCTATTTCATTCCATAGTACTAGTTAAACCAAACATATAAATAACCATAGTATTTTTATATTCTTAGATAACCCACCAATGTTTTCTCTCTCTACAACATTCAATAACATTCAAAAATACATGCCTGGAACCCAAACATGGCCCTGAGCCAATCAAGAAGGTCTAAGTCTCCACTTTTCTGCCTCTGCTGCTCGAAAGCACTTGACCCGTTCAAGCCCCGAATATTTGATATTGCAGCCACTGCAGCTTTAATCTGTTTCAACCATTTAAGAGAAAAGAAGTGCTATGGAAAACTGTGCACCTAAAATAATTATGTTCATGAACCTTAAAAAGATAAGCAATACCTCCTCAAGCTGCATTATAGACTGCGAAGCCCCCGCAGCATCAAGAGGGAGAATATTATAAGGAACATAAATTTCTGTCTTTTCTTGAACGTCTTTTGCAGCAGCAATAATCTAGTTAAACAAAAGTATTTTCAAATAAACTTATGTCCTCACATTGTAGACAAGACAAAATATGCATCAAAAGACTCAGTATGTATCTAGAATTATTTACGGGACAGACCTCAGGAGCAACTTCTTCAACTTTTTCACTCTTATTAACAGCGCAGAGCACTTCAAAAAGCACATTAGCTGTCGTGTAAGCCTTGGCGAGTTGAGCTCTGACAAATTTGAGATCAAAATTTCAAATGAAACAACTTAAATAGAATCCACTTAAGCAGCTTGAAATTGAATCGCATTTTAAGTTAGAATAAAATGAACAGAGAAAAAGACCCAAGACATAAGTAACTTGTCTACCTATCAGCCTGTTCCCCCTGGTCAAGAGCTCTAACGTATTTTTCATAATATTGCTGATAGAAGCTCTGGATTTCCCTTGCATCTGTCTTTTTAATACGAGAAGCAAGACTCGACGCATTGTCCTGAAGTTTAAATGCAATGAAGAATTATAGCCGAACTGCCATGTACTAAGTAACTTTTATGGGAAAGAGCATAGCACTTCAACAATAACAACCAGCTTTTTGGCTTAGGACTAAACCATCAACTGATAACCTTTGCATTAAAATATGCAAGAGCGAGCAAACAAAGCACCACACAACTGAACGTAAACATTCCCATTCGGTAAAGCCCTTAGTTGACCCAAAACAAAACAAAAAAATAGTAATCCTACAAATTTTTCAGGATTCTAGTAATTCTATAGGAGGATAACAGAATTGAATTGCCACGCTGATATATGTATTTATCATACGTAACCCTATATTTATATCAAAGTTCATCCACAAACATATTACCAATGACGATGTTTACCGGCTGGGAGGAATATCTTCTTTTTTTTTTTTTAAAAAAGTGACTAAAATTTGTCCTTTTTATCTGCAATTACAAAGGGTTACACGAGGACTCAAGAATATTCTTTTTTAAGAAAAATTAATTACATCTGAAAGGAATTAGTAATTTTATTTATATAAAAGATTTCATTTAATTTTCTAGTTTTTTAAAAAATGATATTTGTTTCCTTTATCAGTAAAAATAATATAAAAAAGATATTTAATAATTTTGAATTTATTTTAAAAAATTATCAGGATATTACAATCAAAAATAAGAATAAAAAAAATGATATCATCATCAGTTATTTTTATAAAAAAAATTATTTAATAAGAGAGGATAATAAAAATATCCTCATTAATATCTATTTAAATTTTTTTATCAATAAAAATATTTTAATAACTTATTTTTTATAAATAAAATGATGAATGCTTACATTTTTGATAAATAAAATTACTAATGGATATTTTTTTATAAGTAACACATTTTTAAATTTAAAAAACTAAACAAAATTTTTATTTAAAAAAATCTTAACATTTTTTTCCTATATTTTATACTTTAGTTCCTTATTTTAGCTTAGTAAATTTAGTATAAAAATATAATTTTATTCATTCAGTTCAAAATCATATAAATTATAACATTATTAACATATTTAATGATAAAATTGCTCACCATGATCAATTTATTTATATTTAGTAATGTTATATTGCTAACATCTAAATACATTTTTAATTATATACATTTTGCGAGATAAGATTTTTTTCCCACCTAAACACAAAAAAAAATGTTATTTTTTTTATAAGTTTTGCATTAACTTAAATAATAATGTAAATCCTAAGAACAATATAAATAGAATGTTTATAAGTTTAATTGAGAAAATAAAAAAGAGAATATAAGACACTAAAATCATATTTTTTAATAAAGAAAAGTTCATAATAAAAAAAATTAATTAAAGCCTAAAATTTCATTAAAGTGAATTTTTTTCTAAAAAATTAAGTATAATATATGTTTGTTTTATGAGTAGATACAAAATAAACTTATAAAATATGAATGTAATAATTAATAAATTAAAAACTGAGAGTTAGCCTTTAAAAAAGTAATTTGATTGTTTGACCCATTTGGACCAATTTAAATATTTTAGGATACTTAATTGATTAAAAAAAACTAACATCTTAAATTAATTAAATTTAAGAGGTTGAATATTCAAAATTTTATAAATATTTAAGCAGGAATTTATACTACTAAATTTTATTTTTTTAAAATAACATTTAAACGGTGCTATAGGCCTCAAGCTCCTGCATGGTTCCGCCACTGCAAAGGCGTATCAAATATTTTCTCCAGAAAACTAAACTTTGTTTTGTTTGTAAAAAGAAATCCAAACTTTTTAATCACACGAAATCTTTACTCTATTTCGCCAATGTTATAGAATGAGAACTCTTTGCTAATGCTCCCACATACCCAAACGGTCGATTGAAACGGATCAACCGCGACAAATACCCATTATATAATTAATTGGAGTGAGATAAAAAGATAATCAAAGAAGGCGCGTGAGAAAGTATTATACCTTTGCTTGGTATGAGGGCTGTTTCTAATTGTGCATGACTAGAATAATTATTTTGAAAGAAAATAAAAAATGAAATAATATACCCTCTCCAATCGCTGAAGAAGTTGCGTCTTGAACTGCCTCACACCACGCCCACTTGAGGTCGGGTCCAACCTGTGAGCTTTCTCAAACGCATAGAACCGACCTTTATACGAAACAAAGCCCAAAGAACACTCAACAGATTAACCAAAACACTAATAATCAAATTTGATACATACAGATATTCATATACAAGTATATTTATGCGGACAATAAGTACTTACAGCGATAGGCAACGCGAGGGCGCTCGAGCTCTATCTCTTTGGCAACCCGGAGTATCGGAGCAATGGAGGCAAGTGAAGATGGAACGACTTCATTGTCAAAAACTTCCGTAGAAAATGTAGTCGTGGCCGCACTACGAGACGGCCTCCTCGTGAGTCCAGGACCTGTAGGCTCGAGGTTCGACATTGATGTCTGTAACCTCGAGACGCTTTTACCGTTCTGTTTTATATTCACAATCAAGATCCCAAAGAATTTAAGTTCGGGACAATTAAGTTTCAAAGACGAAAAAACCGATTTCACAAATCTCCTATTCGCGGCAAAACTCGCGGGAAAAAAAAAACTATAACAAGATTATCAAGAAAATCCGGAAACCTTCTCCCGCGATTAAGAAATTTCTTGCTAAACAAACCGAGATTATCAAAATATACGTTGCTGAAGAAAATTCAAGAAAGTTGAGGTAATTACAATAATTAATCAAGAAGCTATATATCTGTACTTACATTGATCGATTATATATAATGTATATATCACTAGAGATTTATAAGTCTCTCTATGTCATTGAACATATGTTGAAGCTAAGTTTCTGAGCTTGTAACATTATTATATCAACTGAAGAAACTACGAGTAAAAAGAGACAGGGATAGAGATGAAAATGGATCGATAATTAGAAGGATTAACAAGAGAACAGAGGGAGGAGAAAGTGAGTAAAGAGTAATGATCGATCAAAGAGAAAACAAGAAATAGGGATATGAGAATAAGGGAGAAGAAGATGAAGAAAAAGCCGTACGATGAGGGAGAAGACACGTACGTAGAGTGAGGAGAGTGAAAGAAAGAGAAAAGAAGGGGTGGAAGAGCGTGGTCTTAGGAGGGGAAAAAGAGAAAGAGATGGTAATGGTTCTGTTTATTGAACGCTTCTCGGTCCGTTATTCGTTTCATTCCGAGCTGTACAATGGAATTGTGTGTTCTCTTCTTTCGGAGGTCAAATTGGACTTTTTTTCATTCGACTCTCAACACGTGGTTTTTTTGGGTCGATATAATCTAATTTTATACATTCGTCACTTTTACTCCTTTATTTACTTAAAGTAGTCAAGTTTATGAGTGCAATCAACAAAATATTAATGACTTTAGTCAAACTTTTAAGAAATAATTCTAAATCTCTACTTTCCACACTTCAAATAGATTCAATTTAAAACAAAATAAAGGTGAAGTTTATGTACTTTGTATGTATTATATGAATTATATGAGTTAATTACAATAATTTTACATTTTTTTGTTAGCTTTAGTTTTAATTATTGGAATAATTCTTATATGTTACTAATAATAGAAGCTAAGATCTCATTGATATTCGATATCTTTCAACTCTATAAAGTAAAAAAGAAAACAAAGAAAGAAAGTTTAAAACAAAGTATCTAGTAAAATGGAGAGAGCATGAAATCAATGGTAAAAAGAGAGTGAGAATTGATAACCGACCATAAATTATACATCAAATAAAACATATTCAAAGAACTAAAGAACGAGTTATGAAAAGAAAAATGATAATATAGCTAGAGACCTAGATACTGAGGAAATTTAAAACACAAAGAAATCTTTAATCATCTTTGAAAAATGTAAAGATATTGAACTCTTAAAAACTACTCATGCAAAATATAAAAGTCTCTCTCTAAAAATTAATAGTTACTACTCTTACTAAAAGTAAAGTCAAAATATCAGGATTGAAAAGGTAAAGCATCTTATATATCACCTAAGTGCAACATTGATGATCATCAAAAAAATTATCATTGTTTATGAATTACTTTTATGACTTAACATGTTTTTCCATATCAAATCGAATTATATTATACAAGTTAGAAACATACTACATAAGTGACTATGTAGCCTTCGAGATTAATGCAAGATAATTCTACTCTTTTATTTTAATGGTAGAATTAAACTAAAAAAGTGAGGGGTTTGATGTTTGGACTTTAGTCTAGTACCTACTATCGTAGACCACAGGAACACGATCTAGTTTGGTGTCAAATAGTCATGTAGACATAAGTACAAGAGTCAAGTGATATCTTTTACTTTTTCCTAATCATATTTGTAATCTATGATGTAATAATTGTACCATATTAACCTTATATTTATACAATAAATAGGGTATTGTTAACAAGGTAATC
Organism: Hippophae tibetana; assembly: GCA_037013495.1. NCBI lineage: Eukaryota > Viridiplantae > Streptophyta > Magnoliopsida > Rosales > Elaeagnaceae > Hippophae > Hippophae tibetana. The sequence goes on along the minus strand of CM072807.1, from coordinate 66,838,479 downwards.
ATTATTCATTTCATATTTATTGCATCTTTTTAATTTAGTTATCACGACAAATAACATGTGTTATGTATGATGATGAAGAATCATTTTATTCATTATTTGATTCATTTGCATGTAAATTCTCATTTTCATTGAATTATTAATAGTAGGATAAACCTACAAATATACTATCAAATTATTTCCTTTGTTTCAAATGTATCATAAATTAAATTTCGTTCTATTTGTACCATCGTACTCATAAAAAGTTTCAAATTTAACATTATGTTAACCTACGTTGGATGACATTAGATGAGAGATAAAAATTTATATTAAAACTCTTACATTCCCATCACATGAGTCATTAACATTAACCCCTTAATAATAACTGAAATTTAAGGATACAGGGATTAGTGTTCATCTGATTTTAACAATAACCCTTGTGATTAGAAAAAAAGGACATGTTCCTTCCTAGTCCCTATATTATTATTTTAGTACTTATTATTGTCAAGGTTCTTAAGTGTTATTTTGAAAATACTCATAAAAATGTAACTAGCTAGTTGGTCTAAAATGATTTTTATGCACAAAATAATGAAGGACAATTTAGTCACTTTAATTTTTTATTAGTTTATTTTCTCTTTTTTAATTCTCACTTTTTTTTTCTCACACCTCTATCTATTAGTATAAAATTATCTCGCATTTTTTTCACTAAATCTTAAATCATAAACCTTAAACATTAAATCCTAAACTTTAAATTAAAAATCTCAGTCTGTTATTCGTTACTAAATCCTAAACTTAAAAAAAACTAGTGAATTTCATGTACTATGTACGTATTACACGAGTTATCTGAATTAGTTACAATGATCCCACATTTTTTATTAGCTTTTAATCATTGGAGTATTCTATATACGTTGATTCCTCTCTTGTTAGATATGTTTATATTAATATTAGGTATAAACGAAGAAGGATGGTTAAAAGAAGCCCTATTCTTTAATTTTGAACCATTAGAAGAAGAAAAAATGGCATTTACTCTTCAAAATTTCGAGCAAGCTCATGTACCCTTTCTGTGTTACTACTAATAGAAGCTAAGATTTCATTAATATTCGACATTTTTTTACTCTATAAAGTAAAAAAGAAAACAAATAATGAAAGTTTAAAACAAAGTACCTACTATAAGGGAGAGAATGTGTCAACCCGCGTACGATCTATTAATAAAAGTTGCACTATAACGAATCCTACATGAACATGAGGCTTTTAAATAAATTCTACTCAAGGTTCAATGTAAAAAGAAAGTGAGAATTGATAATCAACTTGAAATTACACACCAAATAAAAAAAATTAGAGCATTGAAGAACGAGTTATGAAAAGAAAAGGATAACATAAGCTAATATAAAAGAGGTAATTACTGAGTCAGAGACTTAGATACCGAGTACACTTTAGACACAAAAATCTTTAATCATCATTGAAAAATGTAAAGATATTGAACTCTTAGAAACTATTTATGCAAAAAGTAAAAGTCTTTCTCTAAAAATTAATAGTTAGTAACTACTCTTGCTAAAAGTAAATTCAAAATAGCATGGTTGGGAAGGTAAAGCATCACATATATCACCTCGGTGCAACATTGATAATCATTTAAAATGTAATCATTATTTATGAATTATTTTTATAATTTAACATGTTTTACTATATCAAATCAAATTATTTTATAAAAATTAGAAACATATTTCAAAGGTGATTGTGTTGTCTGTTAGATTAGATGGAAGATAATACCACTTTTTCACTTTAATGGTAGAATTAAATTTAAAAAGTGAGAGACTGATGTTTAATTCATTAGTCTAGCATGCACATGGTCTAGTTTGGTGTTAAATATCCATGTAGACATAAGTACAATATCTTTTACTTTTTTTTAGTCATATTTGTAACATATGATGTAATAAGTGTATCATGTTGACCTTATATTTATACAATAAATAGGATATTATCAAAAAGATAATCATTATTTATCCCACATTTATTTCATCTTTTTAACTTTATTATCGTGACAAATATCAAGTTTATGGATGATAATAAAGAATCATTTTATTCAATATTTAACTTATTTGAATGAAAATACCCATTTTCATTTAATTATAAATAGTAGGACAAACATATAAATATACCACTAAATTATTTTCTTTGTTTCAAATGTATCATAAATTTTATTTTATTTTATTTGTACCATCTGACTCCTAAAAAGTTTCAAATCTACCGTTATATTAACATACATTGGATGACATTAGATGGGTAATAAAAATTTATGTTAAAACTCTCACACTTCCCTCAAATGAGTCATTAACATTAATCTCTTGATATTAACTAAAATTTAGGGATATAGGAATTAGTGTTCATCTGATTTTAAGAGTAACCCTTATGATTAGAAAGGGACATATTATTTATTAGTATACATATTATTATTGTCAAAGTTTTTGAGCAGTCCTTTAAAAATACCCCTAAAAATATACTTATTTAATCAAAAATGATTTTTATGTACAAAACAATAAAAGGCAATTTAGTCATTTTAATTTTTTATTACTTTATTTTCTATCTTTCTTCTCTTGTTTTCTCTTTTTTAATTTTCTCTTCTCTTTCTTACATATTTATTTATTCGCATAAAATTATTTAATTTTTTTAGCTAAACATTAAATTTTAAACTCTAAACCCTAATCCATAATCCCTAAATCTAAAAATTTCAATTAATGTAAGGGTTACTAGTAATGGGTCACTTGAAAGGAACATTAAAGTTTTGAAGGGCTTTTTAACGTGCATGTAATGTTGTCTAACTAAGGCTAATAGAATGAGAGGTTTGAAAAAAATTAGGAGTTGGATAGTACAAATACAATAAATTTTAGTTTGGTGATACATTGAAAACAAATAAATTAATAAGGTGGTATATTTGTGAGTTTACTCTAAATATAATTATCTTAAAAATATCAAGATAAATCATTTATTAATGCACAAGTCTAGTCTTACAACTCTTTTAGAATGACAAGGTAGATATTAATTATATTTTGTAAAGAGTTTAATAACAAAACAAATGTGAAACCATAACGTTATTTGCTCGTTCAAGAACAAGTGTGAGTGAGTATTCTTGTTGATCATAAGAAATAGCGAGAGAAATTGGATGGTAGCGGAGGGATTTCAACACTCATGATGTACAATTTCTCAATGTTTCAGTCATATCTTGAAAAAATTGTGCAATCTTGGAGAATAAATAGTTTTTCCTCCTAATTACATAATTTAGAACCCTAGAAACCTAAATAAAATTAAGATTCTAAACATTTTCTTTCATCGTAATTGATAAACAATTCAATTGTTAACTAACATAAATTTTAAATAACTTCAAATTATGATTACTAGATTTAATTTATATATTATATTATGATCCAAAAAATAATAACTAAACTAGATAAAATAAAATAAATTGATAATCTTTAACCTAAGTGATTAATCTTAATTGTAATTAAAAATCATAACTTTCTACTTTAATTATAAAAATTAGCTATTATGTATTAATATTATAATTTACCATTAAACATAACCAAAAATCAAATTAGTTGTACATCAATTTCAATATCTAACATATTCTTGACATTTAAATATAGAATTAATTACATCAATGTAAAAATCAAAACATTTAATTAAATCATAACATAAAAAGTATGTAAAATCATAATATAAGAATTGTAATTATCCATAATTATATTAAATATTTAGCTAGCCATGAATATTATAAAATCCAATAAATAAATTAATAGCTCTATGAAAATATAGTTATTAATAAAAGATGAAAATTATGTTTAAAACTATTAAATTTGATTTATTTAGGTCATAGGAAGAAAATTTATTTATTTTTTGAAAATTTTGGTGATTTTTCTAGTGCAAGTGAATGTACAAAGCATGATCAGTCGAGATCGATCTAAGGTTCTCAAATCAATTTTTGGAATCGTTTATAGAGTTCTCGATCGATTGAGCATTGTATTGAGATATTAGTGTGACTACATCTAGAGAAAATAGGCGAAAGGAATAAAAACATTAGCCTAGGTGGATCATCTTACAAACATGCAAACCAATTTTTTGGAAAACGTCATCGTTTTTCGTTATTCACAGAGTGCCTTCTTCTTTAAAAACAACATTATTTAGTCTAAATTGAATCATTATTCACCAAAATGGCATTATTTTGGCTGTATTTTACCCTTTTCACCTCACATATGGTACATCAATTTTATTCATTTTTAGATAAAGGTGCCAAAATAGCAGCTCAATCTAACTCTACTAATTTAAAATTGGCCCATTAAACTCATGAGCTAAAAAAATCTAACTCACTTAACCATGAACTTAAATGAGTAGTTCATTTGAGTCATGAGCAACTTATTTAAGCTCATGAATAGCTCACTAACTCATTTAAAAAAGACATCTTGAATTAAAAAGCTAACAAATAAGAGAAATAATAACTAATTTTTTAAAAATAAAATTAAAGATAAAATTAATTTAAATTTATATTAGAATATTTTAATATAATAACTAAAAAACATACATAATATAATTGAAGTTAATGATATGATCATAAACTCAGTTTTAAAATTAAAATTGTAAAATTTAAATAATTAAATTCATATATCCTTAAAAATATCAAATATTATATTTTATAATAAATTTTATATTTTAAAGTCAATATTTTTATAGAATTTATGCTCATGTTATTGAATATTGTTAGATTCTATTAAACATATTTGAAATATAAATTGTACTAATTTATAAAATATTAAGATTCATTTCATATATCATTAGAAGTCTAATTTCTTAAAAAAGTTACAACTTATGATTTCGAATTTTCTATAAAAAGTTATGTACATTTTACTATTAATTGTTCAGATTCAAAAGAATTTTTTTATTCATTTATAAGATATAAGTTGTACTAATTCAAAAAAAATTATTAATAATAAGTCTAGTTTCTAATAAATTTTATAATTTGTGATTTCGAGTTTTTTGGAGAAAGTTATGCATATTTTTATTAATGATTGTTTAGATTCAGGAAAAACTTTTTACTCATTTTTAAATTATAAATTGTACTAATTCACAAAATTTTATAAATAATTTCATATATCATAGAAATTTATAAAATTCTAGTTTCTAATAAATTTTATAGTTTTTTATTTTGAGTTTTCAATAAAAAGTTTTGCTCATTTTACTAATGATTTGTTAATTCGATAGAACATTTTTGGTTCATTTTTAAAATATAAATTGTATTATCCCAAAAAATATTATGAATTACTTCATATACCATTAGAAATTTATATAAGTCTAGTTTCTAAAACAAATTATGGTTTGTGATTTTGTGTTTTCTACAAAAAATTATGCTCTTTTTATTAAAACATTATTCAATTTTATAGTTTGTGATTTCTACTTTTCAAAAAATTGAAACATGAAATTGGTTATCAAATAAATGTTTTTTCCAAAATATTTTGAAATTAAAATTTTAATTATGAAACTCAAAATAGGAAATTAGAAATTGAAATGGATATTAAACATTCTAAATGTTTAAAATGATTTAAATAAATTCAATAAAAAATTAAATGAATTGCTCAGCTTAACTCACATATAAATAATTTAAAAATTAGATGAACTATGCTGAGCTATAGCTCACTTAAGATGAGCTAAGTTTCAACGAGCTAAATCAGTCCAACTCATTTGTTATCTCTAGTTCTAGATTTATTCTAGGGTTATATATAAAAATTAGACTATTTAACCTACATAATAGCCACATTAAACTCATTCTACACTTTTTACATCTAACCAATATTATTAGAGAAAAAGACAGTAAGTTTAGATAAAGAAAGCAATATAAGGATAAAAAATTGATGGTTTTGGAGTCACTTTGTCAAAAGATTGGTTATATCTTTTCTATATATGGTACTTTATTTTTTTTTTTTTGCATTATCTCGTTATTTTTTAATTAATTTTAATATGATTTAGATCGGCTAAACTTGTTAGGATCTTCTTGAATTCAATTCCTTTATATAATGAATTAATTTATTTTTTCGTTCCTTTGAGATTCTTGATATTTGTTATTTTAATTAACCTCATTTTACATGTAATTTACTTGATTGAGAATGCATGCAAGTGTAGGGCATTTGATCGAGCATCGTATTAATAATTTCTTGGGATGATAAATTGATTTATGTATGAAAAATCGAAAAAAATTGGATATTTATGATTCTTTTATACAAAACTAGTTAGTAAGAGAGTGTTTCGATCAATATATATATATATATTGTTTTAATTTTATTTTATTTATCAATTTATATTAGTCTAAATAGTGTTAGTGTAACCATAGTTTGATACTTAAATACTTAATAATACAATCCTCATGGATACAAAAATCCTTATTTTTAAATTATTTATCACTTGTACATGATTTCATATACTTGTATATGCTCAAAGGTATAAGTTTTTGGTGAGATTGTTGAGATAGATATTATTTTATGATTGATATCATTACAAAGCGTTGTTGATACTAATTTGGCCAAAAAAAACAAATTAAAAAAAATATTTTTATTTCTTTTTATTAGTTTTGTTTCTAGTTTATATTTTTATTTAGTTTTTTATTGACTTCTTTCTCTTACAAACTTATTTTTATGTTTTAATTTTTTTTGGTTATTTTTATTTTAATATCTTGTTGCATATATTTTTCTTTTTAATTTTTTTTTGTAGAAAGCTTATGGATCTTTTTGAGTATCAAAAGCTTGTGGATGTAAGGATGACATTGTAAAGGCAACTGACCCCATAGCTTACATTGAATGGATTAGTAATATAAGGAATCTTTATATATACAAATATTATCATATTTTTAAGTTGAGATCTTACATAGCTACTCAATTATACAAAGTCCATTGTATGCCTATAGATGGAATGAGGGGGACCCATAACGACCTTAACACCAATCTGAAGTCATCACACTCTTATTATCAACATTTAGATCGGGGAGTCAATCTTACAATTTGTGGAGCTACAACTAAGAGGGACCACATTCTACATGGCCAATGATCGATGTCATTTTTTGTATATATTTGTGCATTAATTTTCATATATTTACAATGAATTATTAATCTCTATGCATTTTATATGTTATACAAGTATTAGTGATGAAATGAGCAAAAAGAGACAAAAATGTGTATTTAAAATAAAAATAGGGCACTTAGCCGATCAAGGACCCTCGAATAGAAAAGTATAGATCAATAGTCATGAATAATTTAAAACAAGACTTGATTAATCGAGGGCTCTCGAGTTAAAAATAACAATGATTAGATTAATTAAGAAAGGGTCTAGATTGGTCGAGATATTCAGTGAGTACTCATATATGGTAATTTTCAGTGGCAACATTTAATCATGGTCATTGGATCAAGTAAATTCTAAGCCAACTCGAATTAGGCTAGAAAAACACACTATATAAACAATATAAGGCGTCATCTAAACATAAGAATTAATACAAAGAACAAGAGAGTCGAGAAGCATGTCAATGAAAAAATTTGTATGAGATTTTGGAGAGAAGATTAGAGATTGAAGATGGGAACCACATTGACTTTATTCTTTATCTTTCGTAAGCTTTTTTTTATCCTTTTCTTTATAGTTTTCTATTAAAATAATATTGATTCTTATGAAATCCATGTCTACCTAAGCTAATAATGTAATTGTGAAAAATTTCAAACTCTAGATTATATTCAATTAAATTAATGTTATGATAATTTTAGTTTCAATGATTGATTCATGATGTGTTCAATTCTATGTTTGAATGTCAAACTATACATGTATGAATTAAAGTAATCAATTAGTTTATTACATCAATATGTTTATTGTTAGTTTAGTGTATTAGTTTGTAATTTCTAATATTTTTATTTGAAGTCATAACTTGTAGATGCTTTCAAAGTAGGGTTGAATGCTTACATTAAAATTTATCAATAGTTTTAATCTTACCTAGCTTAGTTATTAAATTTTTAAATCTTAATGCAATGAATGACTGAACTAAATCTAGTAAGTGAATATGAGGTTGTTCATGGTTTATAATTGTATTATAAATCAATACACAATAATAAAATATGAAAAGTCTTAAGTGGACTTAAACATCTAAAACTAAAGTTAAAAATTCAATGAAGTTTTAAGTTATGAAAGTGATTTAGAACTTAAAAAAGTAATTTTCATTCATGACATGTTTAATTGAATTGTAAGCTACATGTTTGAGAGTAGTCTCATAATCACATATCTCTCATTATACTTATACAGTTCACTTTTATTGTTGTATGTTAATTTCTTCACAAACAACAAAATCTCATTTGCTAACTTTAAATATTTGGATCATGTTGAGCTATTGGTTGTTTACCTAATTCACCTCTCCTAGTATAGTTCTTCTTCTTATACTAGGAGAGATGATTTAGGCAAACAACTAATAGCTTAACATGGTACTTATTTAAACCTTTCAAACAAACCTTTCAAAGAACAAGAAAAAACTATAGAAGTATGGACATAATCCATGTCCTTTATTCTACTTAATTATAGAAATACTTGGACAAAATAATTTTTTTTATTATATTACGGGAACCTTATAAGATGTTGCCTTGCAATTGTTAAAACAATGAAAAAAAATCCAAAGAAATAAATAACAAAAATTATACTTATTATCAAATTTTCTCAAACATGATGATATATTAAGAGAACTTATTAAAATAATTAAAGAAAACTTAATAGGAGAAGTAAGAGAACCAACGATTTAAAAATATGATAGTTTTGCTCTATTTTTATTTTTCAGATAAAAATAGAAAAAACTATAAATTAAAAGTATTTTTACAAAACAAGTTTTATGTGTTATGGTTTTAATTGTTAGAAAACATAATAAACCTTGCTAAAATATTCTATATTTTATCATTTTTTTTTGGGAAAATAGGTTCATATGACCATTTATTGTTATTTTTGCTCTAGATTGAATCCCAACTTACAATTTTATTATTATTCTTAATATATCGTTAATGAACATACAATTAGACATATGTCCAACTAAAAATCAGTGATCTTATTTTGAAGACATATGTTCAATTTAACATAACAAAATTGGATAATTATCCAACCTAGTATATGAAAAAAATATAGAGAAAATATATATAATCACTTATTCAAATAAATATTAACCGACTATTTGAGTGACATGTCAATTAAAATTTAGTTAGTTAGTCTTGTGTCTAATTTAACTTTATTGAGTATGATCATAATTAATTAAAATCTGACTAGTTAGACAACTTTTCAATTTAGTTTTTATCTAACTCTACTCCAACAAATAGGGGTCATTGGGTCACTAAAAAACTAAACTCTAGCTTATTAGACAAATATTAATTTAGTTTGATATATATCTAATTTTGTTCCAACGAGTGAGGTAATCGTTCGATTAAAACCTGACAAGTTGGACAACTGTTCATTTCCATTGGACAATTGTCTATGCAGTTGGACATGTGTCCAACTTAGCTCCGACAAATCGGTTACCATTCAATCAAACTTCGACTAGTTGGATAGTCATTTAATTTTAACGAGTTAAATTAAATAAATATCTAATCAAAATTAAATCACAATTGATCAATAAAAAGTAATGATATTTTTATTAATCTGTAAAAAAACAATAAAAGAGAGTTATATACTCATATCTTATTTGTGACTACCATGTGACCATTACAGCATATAAACCTATCTTTTTTAATATAGGAAACATGAAACCAAACTTATTATCAAATATTTTTTTAATAAAAAACAAAAATACTAATTTAAAATAATAGAAATTTATAAACGATGATGTATTTTTTAAACGGATCCGATTCTAAATTGTTTACATGCCTCCGATGATCAAATCGATCTCCAACATTTCAAATGGGCTGCGTTACGAACTTTTTCTTTTGGGCTGGACATGTAATGGGCTACTATCTTCTCATAAACTTAACAAGGAATGGGCTAAATCTCAATATTTTATAAACTGATTTTAGCCTCTCTTTTTTTATTTCTCAATTCTATTTACTTCCATTGAAACTTCAACGTACATACCTAAAATCATTAAGAATATGTGTATTGAGAATATGTATTAGAGCCTTTCATGGATGTATTTTAAACTTATCCCTTTTTTATTTTCATTTAAATTCATATAAAATAAATTTAACTTTAACTTTAAACATGTTACTTTGATAGACAATGTTAGAATTATCATAATTATTCGTATTCTTTTTACAATAACAAGTTAATTAACACTCGTTAAATTTCAAGCACAATTCGTGAATCTAACATGAAGACAATGCATTTAAATGTGTTTACATTGAGGTTAAATGAGTTTCATTATAAACGGATTGTGTTGCAAACGAATTAATCCGTATATATTTCATTAATATAAATTGCACTATATAATGTACAAAACTCACATGAATCCAATTCTTTTAAATAGGTATTAAATAAAGTCAAACAAAATTTTGGTCATAATCAAGTCGATTAGTATTTAAATAGTTTGGATCCAAATTTGAACCAAAATTTTAGGTTAACCCAAGCCCGACACAATCATCTGTTTTAGAGCCCTAAAGTTAACATCACTCTTTTTTTTTTTTTTTTAAATCAAATGACAATAAGAGGGATGAAATTTGAATAAAGATGTCAAACTTTAATCCATTTATTAGAATTATAAAATAACAACAATAAAATTAATAATAATAATAATAATAATAATAATAAAGAAATTTATTAGAATACGAAGATAGACCCTTGTATTATTCTCATTAATTTAACTTGAAATGCTTAAACAATAATCATTAAATAGTTAGATTTATATGTAAAATGTTGAAGTAGGTTAATATAATAATATAAAAAAAAATTAAGTGATATAAATAAAAATAACTTGTTGATATTAATAAAATAGATATAATAATTTGATTATATTTTTATAAAAATATGCTATTTTAGAAAAATCCATAAGTCACTCGGCTCACTAATTTAGATAAATTACAATATCTTGAATTCAACTTATATGGTAAACTTATTGAATATAAGAAAATTATTAAAAATATTAATTAAAAACAACCTATACGGCAAACTTAAGCTGAACGGCACCACAAAAAAAACTTATCAAACATGTCTAAAGTAATCGGAGGAGAATATCTATTTTTATTTTATAAATAATATTAGTTTTTTCTTTTCTTTTTTTTTCTTTTTTTTTAAATATAAAAGCATACCCGGCCGTCATTGAATCAACATATCTGAAGTTATATGAACAAGAGTTAACAAAATATATATATATATATATAAAAACAAGACCTATCCCTAAACAATCTGGAAAGTAGTAGACCTAGTAGGCCATGTGCATAAAGAAGATATATATATATATATATAAGATGGATAATAAATAATAAAAAAGTGCCTTTTGGTGGGTAAGCAAACGCCAATATATATGGTAATATCAATTATTAGTATGTAGCTTAATTTACAAGATAATAACTGTTGCTAATTATATTAAAACTTTAAAACTTTAAGTGATAAACGATCGATAAAGCGACTGAGAGAAGTAATGCTACTGTTTATATTTAAGTTCTGATATCCGAAATAGGTGGTGAAAAATTATAATGTGAGATTGATATTAGATAAAAAGTGTACAATTCTTAATAACAAGAAACTAATTAGATTATTATACTTCAAATAAATTAATTATCTTAATATTAGATAAAAACTAACTTTATTAATTATATGCTTAATAACAGTAATTAAATAGACCATTAATTAACACGTAGTTAGTAGGAAATTCTTAATTAATAATGTAGGGAGGAGGATTGTTCATGTTTCGAGTGGATATGTCAAAATGTTTAGAGTTTAGTGGACAGTATCAAAGAATCTCTTATAATTTATAAAACATTAAAAATGATCTTAATAATGAAAATCTTGATCATCTATTGTTGCAAAACCAACCAAATTTTTACCAAGAATTGAAGACGTGTCTTAAATATGGAAGAGAGCATATCACTTTAGACATTGTTATCTCTCGTTTGAGAACAAGAAAACTAGAGTTAAAGACAATGACTTCACAAAAAAAAAAACAAAGTTGATGTAAAGGAAAATGGTAGTGAAAGTCTAGTGGTCCAAAAGATAAGGTGATATTCTACTCATAACTAAAATAATAATGTGATCTCGAAAATTTAGTCTACATAATTTAAAAACCAAGGGTATATAGTTTTGATCATGGTATAATAAAATCGAGATCATAGTATATACATATATCATTAATTTTTATCAATAACGATGACCATAAGTTAAATTTCAAAAATCACTTAAATGTAAACAAACTAATATAATCATGATTATTAAATAACCGTGATCTAATTAAAATAATAGAGTTTACAATCTTTTTAAAATCGAAATCAAATAATATATTGTGTGTTATTCATTTACAAAAATAAAAAAATTACATTACAATTTTTTCATTTCTCTATTAATTTAATTTCATGTATTTTTTCTCCTTTACACCACACTAAATTTATCTATCAATTTTTTTTATTTTTTTCTCCCAATTTTTTCTTTATTCCTATCTTTTTTTTTCCTTTTCCCCCTATTTTCCCCTTTTTCTCTCTTTCTTGCTTTCATTTTTTCCCTTTTCCTTATTTTCTCACTCGTGTTTTCCCTCTGAATCTTTTCCCATCTCGTGTAACCCAACTCACTCTTTCTCACCATGCGCTTTTGACCACCATTATGGTCATCCACACCACTCTTCTCTTCGTCATTATCACTAAGAAAATTCTTAAGACTGAACCTGGTTCCTTCCTCATTCTCATCCTCATCCTCATCATTCATCATAAGCCTCGATTTTCTCGAGTCCTTGTCCACTCTGTTCCCATTACACCTAAATTCCATATGTCTACTTCCTCTCCCCCCGACTGACTCATTAACATCGTCCAAGTTAAAGTCTATTCTCCCTTTCTTCATTGATACAATCTATTTTCCTTTATCTCTATGCCTAATGCTACAACCCTTATCCTTATCCAATTGGTCTTTACTATCCACCACGGAATGAGCCATTCCTCAACTCACTCACCCAATCATTGAGTTCAACTTCATCCTCAATCAGACTCTTCGAAACTTAAGGCCTTCCCCTTAGACCATCTCACCTAAATTCGAAACCATTTGACCCTGTTCTTTTCTAAAATGGTCGAGTCGAATATTGTCGTGAGTCGAGTTTCTCTGTTTTCAAAAAATGGTAAGGCGCTAAGCTATGATACTTAAGCTTGAAGTAAAAGATCCAAGAGAATAAAATGAAGGATCTGAACTTCATTGGAGTCAATAAGCCACTAGATGGGTAAGGTTAAAGATATACAGTTGTGTTAGAAGCTTAAGAGAAATGCGAATGGAAAATGTGATGGAGAGATTCATCATTTTAAGGGTTTTGGACAAGAGGCATGAGGAATGGTGAGATTTGGGTATCTTACTATAGAAATTAGACCTTTTACACCTTAGTATCTTACTATCTTCTATTTTTTTGTTTATTTTTATTTCTGGGTAAGGGAATAAGGAGATCTTGAACCAAATCCTAAGGCGTGGATAATCCTACAAGAAAAAGGCTTCACTATTTTAACTTGTTTCTTCCTATTTAATATTGTGTTTCAGGAAAACCTAGATATCCTGATAAAATGTATTTCTCAAGATTTGGGATATTCTATGGGAAGACCAATTGCTGCTTGTATAATTTACAAATTCCTTCTTCATTGGAGGTTGTTTGAAGTTGAGAGAACCCATATTTTTTTATCGCATAATTCAAACAACAGTCTCAACCATCGAGGTAAATTTACAAGCTCTCGTATGTTTCTCCATATTTGCAATAATGTACTACGACTTATATGGATGGTCTAAGTTTCATCGCTACTAAAGTTGGCGAATTTTTCCAATTTATGGTCCAGGATAGCAATTGTTCATTAGCTTATTCTCTCTTTAAGTAGTGTATAGAAATTTAGAGCAATCATAACTATATTGAGTTTTGTATTTTCACTTTATGGTTTATTTCCCTATCAGACACAAATGGACTCTTATGTAATCAACTTGAGTTCAATATGGCATGACCCTGTTGAAATGTCTACCTTTTGTGTTTATGGTCATGTGAATTTTAGTTGTTCTTCATATGGGTGCATTAATGTTAATCCTTTTCTTTTCTTTTTTAGCTAAATAATGGTGATCTTTTTCATTTAGATATTGAAAGTGTTATGTTGTTTGTGTATGTGGATGCATCACTGTATATAATTGTACTATGATGTACATTTACAAAAGGACAAGCTATAGTTGTTGTAGTTGCTCTATCGGTTAGGGGAAATGTGTCTTTGTTTGTATCAAATGATGGAAGAACCATTTTTGGAACCGCATTCACAAAATGGATATATGGACCTCTTGCCCTTCCTACTGCAAGTATAAACATGTTTTTTTTTCATCTATATTTCTTTTTTGCTTTTCAATAAACCACTAGTTGAATTTAATTTATAATGCTTACCTCTTCTAACTCTTCCTCTACTAAGGTTGAAATTTTAATAAACTCTGATTTTGACTATTATCCTTCACTCAAATTTATGCAGCCTACATGCTCCTCAATCATGACATTCAAGCTATAGAGGTATTTGTGGTGTCTATTAGTAACATACTTTGTCCACGCACAAGCCATTGAAGAAAGGTCTTTCCTTCAAATCATGATAATGCTTTTGAGCAAATTCCTTTAGAGGAATTACTACTTTTACTGCAACGAGCTTAAACCCTTTCCTTTCAAATCTCGATATGATTTCTGAAATCACAAAATATAAATAATTGCATTTTAGTTTCCTATTAGTAAAAGTATGAAAGCAATTAAACTGCAATTATTTATATTTTTATATTTCATAAATCATATCTAGATTTGAAAAGAAATGGCTTAACCTCGTTGTAGTAAAAGTAGTAATTCCTTCAAAAAAAATTGCTCAGAAGCATTATCATGATTTGAAAGAAAGGCCTTTTCTTCAATGGTCTAAGAGATTCCCTTAGCTCTTCCTTTGTTCTTGCAATGGTTAGAATGACTACTTTCTTCTTATTTTGATTTAATTAAAAATTAGAAGTATTTAGCTCACTTAACTAACTCTTTTGAGAACCTTCAAGTTTATGAAAGAGATGGACTGCTTAGCTCACTATGGTGTTGGTGCGGATAAGGTGTTTGGGAGAGACATTGTTGATTCTCATTACAAGGCCTGTTTTTATGTAGGCATTAAAATAAGTGGCAATAATTTAGAAGTGATACCAAGACAAGTCATATCATAATTTCTATGGATTTTTTTTAATTTTTTTAATTTTTTTATCAATGGTTATTCTTGATTTTTCATAATTATTGTGCATGCAAACATAATTAGTTGATAAAATAATGCAGTGGGAGTTTCAAGTTGGTACCTCAGTTAGCATATCTGCACTAGTCAAGGTTTTCCTTCCTCCCTTCCTTTCGATTTGATTTGTTGCCTCTAATTTGTTTATAGATCATGCAAGTTGAAAGTCTTGATTTGTTAGTTGAGTATGTCGACAAGAAATTTTTTTAAAAAACCTATCTATACCTGAGCATTTTAACAAAGTAAGTGGGAAATAAGGAATGCATCTAATTTTAAGTCATTTTGCTTCAAAGATGGTTTTTGTGCTCATAAAATCTCTAAAATTAATTTTTCATAGTAAGGCTCATGACTCTTCTTAGGTTTTTGATTGCTTAGTATGATAATTTGACTTTGTGAAGTATTGAACTTATAAACTAGCATTAGAAAGTTAAGATGCTTGTGATGGTTTATCAATAATGACATATTTGATTTTATTGGCTCGGTGAAACATCTTAATTATCAATGTCATAGATTTTGGTGCATTAGTTATTATTTGTTCATAAGAAAATTCCAAACTATCTACATTTTGATTTGTATGATTTGTGACTGCTTATGTCATTTACAAATATCTTCCTAGGCTAGATGATATGTTGGTTTCGGATATTCCATATACAATTTACATGGAAATTGAGGAATATACACACATCTTCCAGATTACGTTGTTCCTTGATAACATGCATGTTTGTATTTTTGTTGCAAATTTGTTTTTTTTTCTTGATTCTGGAATATATTAATGAACAACTACTAATAAGTCTGAGCATTGTTTTGATAGTATGTACACAAAATCTTCACTCAATGTAACAATCTTCTTCAAAAAAAAAGTAGTTTTATTACATCTTTGTTTGGCAAGTAAGTTCAAAATTCATTTTTGTGGTTGACTTCAAACAATATTGCTTTGGTAATATAGGTTGCATTCCATTTATATGAATCAATACACACTACATTTATTGCCACATACTTACAGGCACCTAATAAGTTTCCTTGCCAGATTAAATTTCCTTCATAATTTGTTAATAGATCATTTGCTTTTTATTTTCATTACTTTGTATAAAGTTTAAGCTCTTGAAAATTTCAAATTGTGCCTTTATCTCTTTGTTGGAACCCTCTAGTAAAGTGGGGTGGTATGAATGATAGGGTTATAACAATGGGGTTTTATGATATTCATTAGTGACAAAAGCTACTTACTAATTAGTATTTTGGTGTAAGGAACTTAATATTATAGTTAATTGGTTGAGGTCTTATGATTGTGTAACAAAAGCTAGACAATTTTTTGATGATATTCTAGAGTTAGATGGTGTTTCTTACAATGTAATCATCATAACATTTGCATGGGATAGACAATTTAAAGAAGCTCTTGAGTTGTTTCATAAATTACATTCCACCAAATTTGATAGAAGGAAATCCCCATTTGCCACCATGTTGAGCATAGCAGCAGCAAATTCAAAACTAGAAATGGGTAGCCAGGTCCATTCCCAAGCTGTTGTGACAGTAGGGGATTCTAAAATTTTGGTTGGCATTAGAGTTTCTACTGTATGTTTGTTGACATTATTAACTTTTTATTCAAAGACTATTTTTTATAGTTATTGTAAAAATTAGAATTAGTTAGTAAGACTTTATTATGTTTCAGTGTATAAATTCTCAAATGTAATTACACTATTAATTTTAATATTATAATTAATAAATTTATTATAAATTATATTAAAAAATGGGGTTAATTAAGATATATATGGTAATGGTTTAAGTATAGCCGAGCTAATAAACATATCATTTGGTCACAGTCTTATATCATTTAGCCTCAGTCTTATAAAAGATCGAGACTAAATATATGTCTATGGTCTCGGTCTTTTAAAGACCATGACTGAATGATATGTCTATGGCCTCGGTATTTTAAAGACCAAAACCAAATGTATCTTTATGGTCTTGGTCTTTTAAAGATTGTGAACAAATGACATGTCTATGACCTCAATCTTTCAAAGAACGTGACCAAATGTATGTTTATGGCCTTGATCTTTTAAAGATCGTGACCAAATAGTATGTCTATAGCCTCAGTCTTTTAAATACTATGACCAAATGGTATGCTTATGGCCTCAGTATTTTAAAGACTATGACCAAGTGGCATGTCTATGGCCTTAGTCTTTTAAAGACTGTGACCAAGTGGTATGATTATGACCTCAATTTTTTATAAGACAATGACCAAATGTATGTCTATGGCCTTGGTCTTTTGAAAATCATGACCAAATGGTAAGTTTATGGCCTCAGTATTTTATAAGAAAGTGACCAAATGTATGTCTAAGACCTCGGTTTTTAAAGACCGTGATCAAATGGTATGTCTATAGCCTGTGTTTTTATAACTGTGACCATAGACCTATAATCACATTTAAAAATTGAAACTGTATATCAATATTGTAGTAGTGACTTGTATAATGAAAAAGGGGCATTTCAAGAAGGAGCGGTCAAAAAATGGTAAATCCACCAAGGGAGATACTAGAAATAGAGACGCTTCAATGGAAATTGATGAGATGGGCTATAATAGTGTCTAGAAATTAGCAGTTTCTTCAAGCAATAATGATGGTACTTGGGTCTTGGACTTGAGGTGTACTTTTCATATAATATCTTACAAGGAGTGGTATGTTAATTACAAAGTGATGAACAATGTCATAGTTCACATGGAAAATGACTAACTATGTAATGTGATGAGTGTTGGGTTATTAAGGCTTCCCCTTAATGATGATTCAACGTTTATAATGAAGAATGTGAGACATGTGATGGAATTTAAGAAGAACTTAATTTCATTGGGTACATTGCATAACATGGGGTATAGTTACAAGGGTGAGCATGAATAAGGTGAAGCTCACACCAGCAAAGCTCGAGGGATGTGACATACTTGACTATATGCATTTGAAATTGTGAGCATCAGAAAGGACATCGTCAATGGGTGATACAACGTACATTCTTACTATTATTATGATTTCTCTTGAAGGTTATGGGTCTACTTGTTAAAAGTAAAGATGAAACTTTAGAGAAATATATGGAGTGGAAGAAGCTTGTAGAAACTCAAACTAGAAAGAAGATTAAGTGTTTGAGAACCGATAATGGTTTGGAGTTTTGCAATAAGGATTTCATAATCTTTTGTAAGGAAAATGGAATCACAAAGTACAAAACTATTCTTGAAAATCCTCCATAAAATCATTTGGCGAAGAGGATGAATATAACACTATTGGAGAGAGTGAGGTGTATACTTTTCAATGCAAACATGCCCAAGAGATTTTGAGGGAAACATTTGGCATCAAAGGTTGGGTCACAATAGTGAAAAAATATTAGAGAAACTATCCAAAAGGAAGATTTTTGGCAATGATAAGCTTAATAAGCTTTCATTATATGATCATTGCATTTTTGGTAAGATGAAGAAAGTGAAGTTCAAACCAACAAATCTCAAGGGATGTGACATACTTGACTATATGCATTTGAATTTATAGGGATCGGAAAGGACACCATCAGTGGGTGATGCAATGCACATTCTTACTATTATTATGATTTCTCTTTATGGCTATGGGTGTACTTGTTAAAAGTAAAGAAAAAACTTTAGAGAAATATATGGAGTGGAAGAAGCTTGTAGAAACTCAAAATAGAAATAAGATTAAGTGTTTGAGAACCGATAATGGTTTGGAGTTTTTCAATGAGGCTTTCATAATCTTTTATAGGGAAATGGAATCACAAAGTACAAAACTATTCTTGAAAATCCTCAATAAAATCATTTGGAAAAAAAGGATGAATATAACACTATTGGAGAGTGTGAGGTGTATATTTTTCAATGCAAACATGCCCAAGAGATTTTGGGAGAAACATTTGTTATCAAATGATGGGTCACATTAGTGAAAAAATATTAGAAAAACTATCCAAAAGGAAGATTTTTTTTGGCAATGATAAGCTTGATAAGCTTTCATTCTATGATCATTGCATTTTTGGTAAGATAAAGAAAGTGAAGTTCAAACCAGCAAAGCTCAAGTGATGTGACATACTTGACTATATGCATTAGAATTTGTGGGGATGAGAGAGGACACTGTCAATGGGTGATGCAACATACATTCTTACTATTATTATGATTTCTCTTGAAGGTTATGGATTTATTTGTTAAAAGTAAAGATGAAACTTTTGAGAAATATATGGAGTGGAAGAAGCTTGCTAAAGCATATTAAGTGTTTGAGAATCAATAATGGTTTAGAGTTTTGCAATGAGGCTTTCATAAGATTTTTTAGGGAAAATGGTATCACGAGGTACAAAACTATTCCTGAAAATCCTCAATAAAATCATTTGGCAAAGAGGATGAATATAACACTATAGGAGAGATTGAGGTGTATACTTTTCAATGCAAACATACCCAAGAGATTTTGGGAGAAAACGTTGCTATGACTAGACACCTTATTAATAGGTGTCAATTGGTGTCATCAACTTCAAGACTTTGAAAGAGGTTTGGTTTGGAAAACCTATTAAATATGACCATTTACAATTTTATGGTTGTGTTACATATGTACGTTTTAGGGAAGATAAATTAGAGCCAATGGCATTAAAGTTTATGTTTTTAGGGTATCTTAGTTGTGTGAAGGGATACAAGCTATGGTATGGTGATGCTAAGAAGTCCACTACTAGTAAAGATGTAACCTTCAAGTAGGATAAGATATATATGGGTGGAACTTTTGAAGAAAAAAATGAATCATTTCAAGAGTCTAGACTTAGACATGTTAGATTTGAAGTGGTGCCATTGGTGGTTAATAATCAACCCATAGGTAGGCACAGGAAACCAAAAAAGTCTAATATAAACGAACCTTCTAATGATGAATATAATGGTATAGATGGCAAAGAAGAAGACATCAGTGAGCTCAAGCCATTTAGGCCAAGAAATGACTTCTTGATGACACAATATCAGAGTCGATGAATTACTAGAGCTCTTAAGAGGTTGACCCTCATTTCCTATGCATTAAGTATGGAGTCCAAGGTTGTGAGACTTGAGCTAAGATTTTATGAAGAATCCATGAGTAGAAAGGATGCTAATAAATGGTAGAACGCCATATATGAAGAAAAGATTCTATATGTAAGAATAATACATTTACACTAGTTTCTCAACCAAATGGTCAAAATTTCTATTATATAAATGGGTCTATATAGTGAAGGAAAATGTGTTGGATATCGAGTTAGCCTGATACAAGGCTATTGTTGCAAAGGGGTTCTACAAAAGAGAAGTTATTGACTTTATCAAGAATTTCTTACATGTTGTTAAGCATAGTTCCATTAGATTATTATTGTCTCTAGTTATACATAATAATATAGAACTTGACCAATTGAATGTGAAAAATGCTTTTTTACATGGTTACCTCATGGAGAAAAATTTCATGGAGCAACTGAAAGGATTTGTAGAAATAGACAAAGATGACATGGTATCTCTTTTGAAGAAGTCATTGTATGGCTTGAAGTAATCTCCAAGGTGATTGTATAAGATCTTCGATGACTTTATTTTGCATCGAATTGAAAATGAGAAAACATGACATTTGTACGTATTTAAGAGGTACAATTTTTTCTTTTATTGTGGATTTATTGTTATATGTAGATGATATATTGATAGCTAGTTGTGACTAGTCTCAAATTATGAGGTTGAAGAGTCAACCTAGCTCAAAATATGAGATGAAGGATATTCAGTGTGCAAAGAAAATTTTGGGGAGGAAGATTATAAGAACTAGAAAAAAAGCAGATAGTTTCCTTCCCAAGAGGTAATATATGAAAAGGTTCTTAAATGCTTTAAAATGATCAATGCTAAATTGATTAAAACTCTCATAGCATCACATTTCAAGTTTTCATCCTCGAACTCTCCTTTGACAGAGGAGTAGAAGAAGAAATGAAGAAAATTTCCTATGCAACTACGATGAGTAGCTTGTTGTATTTGATAATTTGCACAAGATTGAATATTATACATTTTGCAAATTTGGTGAGATGCTACATGACAAATCCATGAAAAAATCATTAGAAAGTGGTAAAATGGGTGATGAGGTATCACGAGATACTTGATTGGTTTTAGAGGAAACTTGGTGAGTTTAAGGCTAATTCATAATCAATATTGACATTATTTTTTCTATGAATGCGAAATTTGTTGATATAATGGAAGTGGTGAAGGAATATACATGGTTCAAAGATTTGGCTAATGAACTCATATTTGATCAAAATAGAGTCATGGTTCATTGTGACAATCAAGAAGAAATTTACTTGACCAAAAATGTTCAATTTCAAGACGCTATAAATTATGTAGATGTTAAGTTGCACTTTGTACAACAAATGACAGAACAAGATGAGATGGAGTTTGTGAAAATACACACGGATGATAACCTAACATATATGACAACGAAATTGACTCCATTTATCAAAGTTTTCAAGTGTCAAACTTTAGTTAAGGTTACCACCCTATCTGAATAAAGGTGAAATTGTGGGTCTTTACCTATGAGAGAGTTCTAAGTATTGGCATCAAGGTGGATAATTATAATTTTGTGATTTAAATTCACAAGGGATGCTTAAAAGTCATTGTGGGTAGTAAAGAATCAAAGGTTGGACTAGGAATATTGCCAAGAATAAAGAAAATATCATTATGGAGGACAATCGAACATCACACGAAGAGTTTTTGCATAAACTAGAAGTGAAATTTTTATAGTTTTGTGCAAAACTAGAAGTAAAACTAAGCTCACAATCCTTCCAAGCCCTTTAGTTTATGGGAAGCTGTTAAAATATAATAAAGCATGTGTATTTTATTATGCCATGTTATGCCATGTAATAGAGTTTGTTACACTCACACACTTGCCTTACACTCTATAAATAGTTATGTTTACTTACTTTACATGTTATGCAATATAATAACTATTCTCTTCTACTCTAAGCTTCCTTTCCGTCCCTTTTTTTTCCTACATTCTTTGAATTCCCTCATAAGTTCATTATAATTTCATGGTATCAGAGCCATCAATGGAATCTTCACCTCCTTTTCTATTGATATAAACACTAGTGTAGATGTGTAATTTGCATTCACTACTAGTAAACAACAATAGCTAGCACAACTTAATACAACAAATATAGTAGAAACACTATTTATGTATTCTATTAATCCCAGTTTTTCATTAAAACTAGATGCATCTAATTACCTAATTTTGAAAGAACAATTGAAATGAGCTTTTACAGTCTATAGATTACACTTATTGATTGATGGATCTATCTCCACACCGAGTAGGTTTATCAAGAAAATAATTACTGATATTAGATCTTATGGAGTTGCTACATCTTGTAAGGTGTTTTAAGAATGTTTTGACTATGTCTTATGGTATAAGTAGGATAATGTTATGAAGAATTTGATTTACTCTTCACTTTCTAGGGGTTATTTAAAATATCTGATAGGTAAGTCCACATCTCTTGAATACAAGAATGTTTTAACTTAGGCTTTCAATGTTGATTCTTAGGCCAAACTCATAGAGTTGCACTGAAGATTGAAACCATTAAGAAAAGGCGCATTAACAACATATCAATATATAAGTACAACAAAGGATCTTGTAAATTACATTATTATAGATGAAGATACACTTATTAACAGAGAACAATTACTATATGTCCTGGTGGATTAGATAGCAATTATACTTCAATTATTACTACAATCATAAGTAATAAATGTATATTTAGTTTAGATGAAATGTTCACTCGTATGGAGATGAATGAGATACAAAGAGATCGAATGAATTTACCTAATCCTCTAGTAATTTAGGAAAATTATTCACAATATACTCATAAAGTCAAATCTCATTGAATTACTTACAATTAGAACGCTCTACCTCGCCAATATAATAATTGTCTTTCCCTTGTATATTTTAGTGTTTGATCTAACACTAGTGCACCTTCAAATCAAAGCAAGAATATAAAATTTGAGAATGTTCAATATAAGATCTATAAGAAAATAAGAAATATAGTAGGTCATTGATACTTTATATATTCTCAATGTAAAAATAGTGGTACTCATTCACAAAAGGCTTATGGACATTCACCATAAGTATATTTTTCTCTGTCACGATCAGATCAAAATGCTTTAGATATCAATGTTTGTCCATAAAATGCTCCTCAATCATTTAGTGCATCACTACATGTCTTAATTACTTCCAGTATATCATTACATTTGTATGTAAAGTGTTGGTTTATGGACACAATAGCTATTCATCATCTCACATTTGATACATCTTTGATATAGCAAGTTGTTCCTTAAATTAGTGGTACCTTTGTCATGCTAGGTAATGGATCTGCCATACCTATTACACTACTAGAAATGCTAGTTTATCTTGTTCTTCTAATGCACTCAATCTAAATTAAATT
Source organism: Hippophae tibetana (assembly GCA_037013495.1). NCBI lineage: Eukaryota > Viridiplantae > Streptophyta > Magnoliopsida > Rosales > Elaeagnaceae > Hippophae > Hippophae tibetana. The sequence continues at coordinate 66,814,666 of CM072807.1, read as the reverse complement.
TTGTATGTTCTCTGCTAGAGAAAAATCTCATCTTTGTTAAATAGTTATGTCATGATAACAAAGTATGTGTTGAGTTAACCACTAATGGTTTTTTTTGTAAAGGATCCGACCACCAAGAGTATTCTTTTAATGGGGGACACTAAGGATGGACTCTATCGAGCTTCTATTGTTGATGTTCCAAAGAATGCACAACAATCTATTTTGTGTAATAAGGTAGATATGTGTGTATCTTTGTTTCATGATCGTCTTTGTCATCCATATACACCTATTTTTCATCATATTGTAACTAATATGAATAAAACATTACAACCAAATAGCTTTCATGAATTTTCTAGTGATTGTTAGGTAGGGAAATCTCATAGACTTTCAGTAGCTAATGTCCATCTAAGATCATCTTTGTTTTTAACATTGTGCATTTTGATTTATGAGGACCTTCATCTATGGATTCAATGAATAATATGAACTATTTTCTATTATTTGTTGATGATTATTCACATTTTTAAATGTGCTTAGTAATAAGACACAGATTGCTCATTTGTTTATTCATTTTGAGAATTTGGGGGAAAGATAATTCAATGAAAATATCAAAAGTCTTCAAAGTAATGGTGGAATTGAATTAAGTTCACTAGACATTCATTTGTTTAGATTTCATGTCCACGTACACCTACAAAGAATGGAGTAACTAAGCGCAAGGATATACATGTTGTTGAAACTGGCTTGACAATAAGAATTTGATCTAGAGTCTTATGCCTTATTAGGATTTTTCTTTAAAATTGCTATGCATTTGATAAATAAACTTACATCCAAAACACTTGACTTTTCCAACCCTATGATAGAACTAAAAAAATATAAGTCTAGTGTTATAGCGAAAGGTTTTTAACAAAATAAAGGTATGGATTATACTAAAACTTTTAGTCCAATAGTCAATCCCAATACAGTCTAACTTGTGTTAAGCTTAGCACTTCTCAAGAATAAAAGGTCAGAGCATAACTTTCTTGAATAGTGATATAGATAACCTATTGGATTTGAAGATGCCTAATATACTACTCATGTATGCAAACTTAAAAAAGCAATCTATGATCTCAAACAAGCTTCTAAAGCATTGTATTTGAAACTCAGTGGTTGCTTGTGAAATTGGGATTTTCATGGTTCCAATGCTAATGCATCAATGATGATTTATGATCATGAAGGAATTTTCATGGTTATTTTTATCTATGTTGATGATATTTTTCTAACATGTAACAAAGATGGCTTTATCTTTGAGTTTATTTATAAGCTAAACTTTGTGTTCTCACTTAAGGATCTTGGTAAGTTAAGTTTCTTCAAGGTGTTGAAGTCACTTATACTAGTGAAGGTTTGCATTTAATTCAAACTAAATACATCAAATACTTATTGGATATAGTACAACTCCACGAGTTTAAGACAATTTACACACCAATGGTTGCTAGAAAATAATTATCTAAAACAATTAGTGAGTTTTTATTTGATGCTACAATTTATCAAATAATGATATTAGTTATTCAATATTGCACTCTTACATGGCCAAAAATTAGTTTTTTTGTCAACAAATTATGGTAATATCTTAGCAACATACTTTGCATCTTTGGGTAGTTGCTAAATGTCTCTTAATATATCTTTAAGGTATATCAATTTATGGTCTCATGTTACACAAGTCTTTTGTTTTGAGTCTCACAACATACATAGATGTTGATTAGGTGTCTAATAGTGATGATAGATGATATACTTGAGGCTATTACGTGTTCCTTGGTCATTGTTTGGTGTCTTGATATTTAGGGAAGCAAAAAGTAGTCTCTCTATCATTGATAAAAGAGGAGTTTAGAGCCTTAACTCATGTATTGTGTGAGCTGATATAGGTACAAAAAATGTTGAATGAATTAAAGGTACAAAAAAATGTATAATAAAGCATTTGAATTTATTATGCCATGTCATAGAGTTTATTGCACTCACACACTTTCTTTACATTCTATAAATAACTTTATATACAAGCTTAACATGCTACTCAATATAATAACTATTATCTTCAACTCTAAGCTTTTTTTCCTTTTTTTATATTCTACTACATTCTCTTCATTCTCTCTTAAGCTTGTTCTAAAGCTTTCAATCACCCTAACTACAAATCTTACTCTTTCTACAATGAAGGAAGATGAGATGAAGATTCATACATCCTTCGAATCATAAACATGACCTTTGTTGATTTATTTATTTTCGTGTGTTGTATTATAGGATTGTTGATTCTTTTTTTCAATCATAATTAATTTACTTATTTAAATACTTATTGTATAGTAAGATTGTTTCAAGATATATATTTTTGGTTGTGCAACCATCTCTAATTGTATCGATTAGAAGAACTAGACTCAATTGTGAAGCTATCAAGATAGAAAAATATTGCTAGAATGTGGTATATATTGTATTGGATTTTTGTTTTGAGTTTATTGTATTTGTTATTGCTATTAAATTATATTTTCTCTTTTGATAAAAAAAGATTTAAAAAAAACATAAGAGTAAGTTAGGAAATATATATTTGAAAAAATAATATTTATCAATTATTGAAATTTATAATTATAAAAATAACATATTTTAAATCCAGCTCATATAATTTTAATAAAAAAATCATCATATCAAAAATTTCATATTTAATGTCATCTAATTGTATGCATTCAATTAAACCACGTTAATTTGACTAATTTAATATTAAATGCATGTTAAATAAATCTTATTTAATATTATTGAGTATTATTTTTATTAATATAAACATTAGGTATGTTATTTTTAAATTAAATATATAATAAATGCAACTTTTATAACATACTCGTGCAAAATACCGATCCACGATTAGCCAGATGACTAGAACTTCCTTCTCTCTTCTCCCCCTTCAATATTTGACATGGTCTTTACACACGAGAAAAAGGAAAATAAGTAATGGTTAATTTATTAAAAATAAAAAATAAAATATATAGAGGAGTACTCGGTCCACATGCTGGTTTTAAATTTGTTTTCTATTGGAAGGTTTTGAGAATTAGTCTAGTAGTTTTCACTAGCTGTTAGTACAAAGACAGACCGCGTGCTCAGTATTAGTGTGGGAAAAAATATCTTCTTTTTTTATAATTTGATATATATTTCATATAACATTTTAATTAATTCTTTATTAGTAACTGATATTATAATTATTTTATCATTTAATATATTTAACTTTATATCCAAACTGGCACATTTAATAAATATACTTATAACACTATTTATATTAAAAGTAAAAAAAAAAAAAAAGGAGAAAAGACCTAAGTCTCCAAGCAAGTCTTCATGGATTCTGACTTGGTCAAGGCAAACTATGATATCACTTTTTCTTCCTCTGGAATTTCTACGCAACTACAATAAAATTTTAAAAATGTTTTTTCTATCACATCATTATATATATATATATATATATATATATATTAATTTTTGAAACTATACGAAAGTGAAATTTAATAAATATATAATAATTAATTATTAAACAATAACTATTATTATTTTAAATTTTTTATTTTATAAAATAAAAAATAAAATTCTAAACATAAATTTTTAAACTATTTTTATTATAATTAAAAAATATTTTATAACTTGTTTCATTAAAATAATATTTGTATTTTAGTTATTATTTTATAAAATAAAAAATAAAATTCTAAACATAAATTTTTAAACTATTTTTATTATAATTAAAAAATATTTTATAACTTGTTTCATTAAAATAATATTTGTATTTTAGTTATGAATAAATATATAATATTAATTATTTTATGAGTAAAAAATTCAAATATAATATAAACATTAGTGATTTATCACAATATTAACAAGAATTGCATAATTTTATTTAATAAATAAGTAAAATATAACATTAAAATATATTAATATTATTCGGTTAATTTTTTTATTATCTAAGAAGTTAATTTTACGTAAATAATAGACAAGATTTAATTAAATTTAATAAGTATTTTTTATTTAAAAATAATTTATATTAACTAACTATTCTTTTTAATTTATATAAAATATGATATAATTTAAATTTAAAAATTATTAGTTCAATAAAAATATAATTATTCTTAAGCAGCTTTAATAGAACCTATTTTATGAATATAGTTTTATATTATTAATTATATTTTATGAGTATTTGAATTATCTAATTTTATGTGCTTATTACAACAAGAAAAGATTTAGGTAAAATTATAATTTTAAAAAACATAATGAATTACTTAAATGTGGGCTTTGAGGGATTTCGGCACCATTTTTAACTAACTTTTCGGATTTTTTTTATGATTAACAAATTTAACTAATGATAAATTTTTGAATTAAGATATAAGTATGATTTAACCATAACTAAACTTTAGTTAATTTTAATAAATATAATTGTTAATAATATCCAAAATTTGAGTTACAAGTATTGTTGTATTTATTTTAAATTTATGTAGATAAACATTTATCAATCTTATCCAAATATATTTTTATTTTAAACTACGGATATAGTTAATAAAAATACTTAAATATTTTTAATAATCTATTATTCTTACATTTGATAGCTATTATTCAAGTTGAGTGATCAACAAGATTAAAGTTGAAAAATTTCTTATAAATACTACATCCTTTTATTTGTTTTGATAAATACAAAAACTAGAGAAATGTTTCTAGTTTGAAAACTAAGTTTTTGCAAATTGTTTTTCTAATTCAGTGTATCAATGATGCATTTAAAAAGTGTTTTTATGAAAACACGCTTTTGGGTAAGATTTAATTAAAATAAATTAAATATTACGATATAGTTTGTTATTCAGGTTTATAGGCATGTAAGTTTCTCCCTAATTGTTCACATATATCTAATTGGTTATGATTATACCACATCACATCTAACCTAATTATTCGCACATATCAAGTTGGTTATGATTATATCACATCATGTGGTGATGGAGTTCCAAGAGAGTGTTAAATCTGTTTAGATCAGGTTATGGTGTCGAGAGCATCAGAGGAAACTTAGAAACAATTAAAAACTTAAGAACGATTAGAGAATGTATCCTTACTAATAGATATATTTGTAAAAATATTTACAATTATATTTGTATCAAGTTGTATATTGTTACTTTTTTTTAATGAATAACTTATTGTCTATGGTTACCATTGTAACCGTGATGTTTTCACATAGGCATTAGATCATTTTACCACGTTATATGATATCATGTATATAATTGTATGTTGTTTTAATACATTCTTAGTTCTTATAGAATATGTTAACATATATAAGATACACATTGTAATTGAAAGAACTTAACATATAATCAAAAGAAGAAGCTTTATTAATTTCAACATTCAATTTAAACATGCTTTCAGTGGCGTATCCTTTCCAAAAAAAAAACATTATTCTTAATTATTGTATACAAATAAACCCTTATAGTTTGAGTAAACTCAACTTTGTTAAGAAGATAGCCCGAAACTAAGTTATTTCTCACCTCTATAGTATGCAGGACATCCTTCAAGGTAACAGTCTTTCCAAAGGTAAACTTCAATTCCACCTTACCAATACCAACAAATTTTAGTGGAATAGGATTCACCTAGCAGCACTTTCTTATCCTCAGACACATAATAGGACTTGAACATATCCCAATCATAGTAAATACGGAAAGAAGCACTAATGTTCACCCACCACCCCTCGGATCCACCAATAAAGTTGATTCAAATATCACAACAATAAGTTAATCTTCAGTAAGGTTTGCCTACGAGGTAGGTCGATTCTTGTTCTGGTAGTTCCTAGCCAAGTGGCCAGACCTATTACAACTATAACACATGAACGTGTTATTTCTTGAAAGGATTGAGGTCCATTCCGTAGAGGATTTCTGATTCTATTTTGGTTGTTATGGTTCTGGTTATTATTGCGATTTTGAGTTTTCATAGTTCTTTCTTTAGGTTTTAGAACTATAAAAGAGGATGTCTTATTGGCATTGTTGTTTAAGACAATAAGTACTTCATCTTTCTTATCTTGTTTTTGGGCTTCTTTTATTCGTAGATGGGTTATGAGACTTTCTAAAAAAAAATCCTTAGTTTTATATCTAAGTGTATTATTAAAATCTTTCTATGCAAGGGTAATTTATCTATAATAACAACAACTTAAAATTATTCATCTAAAGCCATACATTCAGAAATTATTTCATCTGCTATCTTCTATAGTTCATGTGATTGAGCTTCCACAGATTTATCATCAGTCATTTAGTATTTTATGTATCTATTGACAACATACTTCTTTGTTTAAACTTTCTCAGTGTCATACTTCTTTTGAAGTGCATCCCAAATTTCTTTAGCTGAATTATCAGAATTATAATACTCATATAAATCATCAGCTAAATCATTAAAATAATTTTTTTACATAGAAAATCATTTTCCATCCAAGTGTCTAAGTTCTTAGTTGCGACTTCAGTACGAGGAATAGGCAGTGTTGATTTTTTAGCAATAAAAACATAAGCGACCTTTTTCATGGTTAAGAAAATAACATTTTTTGCCTCCATCTTTTAAAGTGTAGTCCCTAAAAAAGAAACGGTATGTTGAGATCAGCAGCTAACATTTCAGTAGATATGGTAGATAACAAAATATCTTAAACTTGTTGAAACAGGTATGTAAAAACAAGATATGAACAATATTACCGATATACTGAAAAAATATTATTTGGGTTGCGGACTAAGTCGTTCTCTTTAAGACGTTTTGTAACTCTGCCTAAAGTTGTGCAAGTAAACACAACCTCCTCGTCTCCAAGATAAAAATAGTCAATTATCATTTTTCTATCTCGAAGCTTCACTGCATTGATAGAGTCTGAAATGCTACACCTCTAAACTATTTATGTTGCTTGGGAAACTGAAAAACAATTTTGTATATTATTTTCTTGGGTTTGCTACGAATAGTAGTTTCTAAGTTGTGTAAAACTGATAGCTAAGACCCTTTTTTTATAGCTAAAAAAATGAATGTGCGTGCAATGTTCACACAATAATAGTGTTATGTAAGACTTGGTTTGGGTGGATGGAAACATGACGGAAAAAAACAATCACAACAATGGATGACTTAGTTTGGATTAGAATGAAATTTCTAACTCTTAGAACAAATAATTTTAATAGTGAAATTTAAAAAAAAAAAGTAAATTGCCACTTTAACTCTCGCACTCACACTCAGTTTAGCACAACTCGGTCGGTGGAACTACGATGATGACACATGCGTGTGTGTGGACTCATAATTATTTAGATTATTTTCCCTTCTATAAAAAATGAATGTCTCTTGAGCCAAATTTTTATTGTAAGTTATTTTCTATATAAACACATTCTATGATATATAGAAAAACAATGTAAGATAAACTTTATAAGAGTAAAATTATGCATTTTCTCTTATAATTTTTTATTTAAATTTGAACTATTAATTAGTAGCTCCCCGTGAAATATTGGGTACATGATGAGATTGAATAATTGGAACGATAACTATTGTTTTCGAATTAAAGTTGTCAACTTAATTATTTTTTTATAAAGTCAATTATAATTTCAATGATTGGACGGGCGTTGTGCAGTTGCAGCCACTTTAAAGGTCGCTTTTCAAGTCTCCTTCTTGTACGTACATCCCGGTTAATATATATATTATAGGTATGGAAAATGGTTATTAATATATTTTAAAAAAAATAAGTTTATAATTTATAATTATAAAAATAAAATTATTTATGTTAAATTTATATAATTTTAATATTAAAAAATCTTATATATTATATATTATTTAATATTCAATACAATTTAAATTAAAATACAATAATTTATATCAATTTAATTACGAATTTCTTTTAATTAAATCCTGGAAAATATATTCGAGATACTTTTATTTCTATAAATTTTAAGATTGCTATTTTTTATAATTTTTATGTATTTTTTAAAGTTATATTATCTTATTAGTTTTAGAAAAATCAAAATATTAGTAGGTTTATGAATTTTTTTTCAAAAAAAATATCTTCTAGATATCTAAAAAGACCAATATAAGTGTTATCAGCTTTAACGATTTTAAACATATAATTTTTATCAGAATCACGTAACCTAGACTTATGAAACAATCTTAACACAAAATATCTTCTTTATGTTAGTATTTGGGAGTTTTTAATTTTATTACAAATTAAAGTTACATTAAAAGACTTCAAAATGTGCATAAGATTTCATATCAATTAAGTGAAGTATGAGAATGCATAAGGTTATTGAAATTTGAAAATAAATAAGGAATAAAACTTATATATTGAACAAAAATTTCTAAAACATGTTTATCTCCTCGGTAAAAAAATATTTTGCACGGATACAATTTTTAGAAAATAAAAAAAAATCATTAATTAATCAGAAATTAGAATTTAAGAAAATTAGAAATAATAAATACTATTAATTAATAGGTATAAATATAATAAAGTTAATATATATATATATAATAAAATAAATTGAATAAATTTTTATTGGTTTTATAAAATAAAAATAAACTCGATTTCAATGTTATAAAATAAAAACGAAGTAACTTTATGTCTCTTTTTTAAAATTTAAGACCTACTATACTAACCGAGTTCATTTCAAGAGAAAAAAATATTACCTATACATTTTATTATTAAGTATAAAATTTAATACAATAATTATTTAATTATTAAAAATAAATATATATTTTAAAAAAAATTATCAATAGTAAAAAATAAAAACTAAAATATATAATACAATCTACCCAATCTCAAAGGTTAGATTTGTATTGATTTTATTAAATGGGATGATAGAATCGATATTATTAATTCGATTTTAATTTTAATTTAAATTTGAACCAAAATATAGTACGCATATCCTTAAGTTGTATAGTATTATTAGTTTATAGAATTTAAATAAATTTTAGCAAATTGGTTTACAAATTTTGGAGTAAAGTGAAAAAAAAAGTGAAAAAGATGTATGGTATTTTTAGTTATATAATAGAATACTTTAGTTCACTTTTTATTTTTGTAATAGTTTATTCATTTTGTTATTAAAAGTCACAACAGCAAATGATCAAATTAACGTTTTTATATTTATTTTAATTTTTAGTAATTTTTTAGTTATCATTATTTATTAGTTATGTTAATGTATGAAATAAATATCTTAATAAAATTTAAAAAAATACAAGAAAAAACAAAACAAATGAAAAAACTGATTTTTTGTTGTTATATTTTCACTTTTTAAAATAAAATAATTAAATTATTATAAAAATAATAAAATGATAAACTGTTATTTTTGATATAACTAAACTTGTGTTATCATTTAATTAAAAAAATAATCTATCTATTTATATATATTATATATTGAAAGTTTATAAAATATAGAGGGATAAATAGATTATTTTTAATTTTTACTAATTTATAATTTAATAACTTAAATAAAGTGATTAGACATGCAATCGTGTGTAAAAATAAAGTGTGAAAATAAGAGAATAACACACGATTTTTTAGACGAAAACAACTTATACCACAACCATGACATAAGAGGAAAACTAATGGTCTACCAAAATACCTAACTTTTAATTATGAAAATCAAATATTTAAGTACAAACTCGCTACCCTCTTAGGATACTATTTCAGTGTACTTTATTTACAAGCTCTTAATCTGTTTTCACAGTTTTTAAAATTAGCGTGAACGATTTCTGGACCAACGTTTTAATAAACTTCCTACCAATTAGATACATTCCCGAATTAACTACAAAATGGTCAGCACAAAAAACACAAGTGTACGTTTGTGTTCTAAAATAGATTTAATAATGAATAATCCTACCTAGATGATTCAAAATATATATCATTTAATTCAAATTAACTAATAAATTCTAGAGTAAAAAAATTAAGCACATATTCAATAAAAATAATTTTTTAAAATTTAATAATTAAATCAAATAATTATGATCTCGTACACTCATTCAATCTAAACATGTAAAAATTTAATCAAGAAGAAACTATATAAAAATAAAAATACTAAACAAATTTATTAATAAATACTTTTAATAAAATATTAATTTAATGTTAACTAATTTATTTAATCTATTCTATTTTAATTACTAAATAATTCTTAATCAAAAACTATCATGATAACCTAACCATTAAACTTTTTTGCCCCACCTTTTATTTATATATATATATATATATATAAAGTACTTTTTGAGGAAACTGCTCGCTGAATAATATGTGATCTTTTTTTTTTCTTCACTGGTAAAAAGTGTATATATATATATATATATATATATATATATTTTATTACTGCTTTTCAACTTCATTGTCGGTCTCAATTTTTCTTTTTCTACATAAAACTGTTTCTCTGAATTTAGTAGGCATTTTATTTTTCTATTTTTCGGCAACAGGCTGTTTCTTTGAATTCAATCGTCCGTTTATTTTTCTATTCAGCCACGTATCCTTTAACCCTAATATATATATATAATAATAATAACTATTAGTATTAGAATTTAGTATATTTTGAAATTAATTTTCCAAATTTCACTAAAAACCTTAATATTATAAAAAATTATTTTTAAAAATATATTTTAAAAATATTGAATCACATATATAAATATTTAATTGATAATTTTATAAATTGATTCAAATATAAATAAATATTTTAGCACAATCAATAATTTTAGATTTATAAACATGTGTTATTAAATATATGAATGTAGTACTATCTATCATAATTATAAAAAAATATACTTAAAGTACGACGATATGTAACCTGAGTATTTGTGAGATTTGATAATAAGTCTAAAAACAAAATTACAAGTAAATATTTTACCCACAAAAATAATCAACATTCATAATCTTTACATATATAAAATTTTAAATCACATTTTATAAATTTTATACAAATCAATTAAATTAGATGAGTTTTTTGGCTTATCTTATAACACTTATTTTGATTCACTTTTAAGTACACATAATTCAATCTCATAGCTACCATCTTTTATATTCTTCAACGGTTCTTTATTTGCTACGTAATATATATCGACTTTTTAAATTCAGATAAATGTTGATAAAACAAATGTGCATATTTATATTTGAGGATTTATATTTTTCATAATTTTTCATTTAAAAAAATTATACATGAAAAATATCTTTTAATGGATTGTATGGATTAATCCAAACTAATCTTAATATATAATAGATCTAATGACTGTAATTTGGAGATCGATATGGATTACATATCGACTAAAGTGTGCATATTTAATATATAATATCCTTAGGAAAACACAAAAATAATACTATTAAAATTTATTATCATAAAAATATCATTCTTTATAAAAAATTCATATATTTTTACTAGTAAAAAAAAACATAACACATTATTTTAAATTAAAAGTCATTCAATATAATGTTGTTCAAATTGAACTGCGACATTTAAACTTATTTAATATTGAATTTTGTCTAATTAAATATCGTTTAATATTATTAAATATTATTTTTATTGTTATAAATTTTAAAAGTATTATTTTTTTAAGTTTTTAATATATTTTTTTCCTATTCATATTACATGTATTGTTTGAACATTGAATGATAATCTAATAAATCCTACCCGTATTTTATATTAAAAAAATATTAACCGTTCGTAATCAAATTTAACTTTGATAGGATTTTTATTTTATTTTAAATTATAAGTATACAAAATATCGTTTGAGCACGAGACAAGAATTTCAAGAAAGTAAAGAAACAAAATACAAAGGGACAGGAAGGAAAAGGATTAGTTGTAAAGGGATTAATGAGAAAAGATACCAAATCCATATAGCCTTTACCCACACCCACCGTCTCACCCACACGGTTTCACTTTGTTGAGTTGTCTCTTATGCGTGTGTGAATAACATATGTATTTTTGAGCTCAACCTTTTTGCACAATCATCCAAATTGATTCACATATCTATTTTTGAGCGATACTTACTTGATTCTTTAACATCATCATCTCTAACACAAAATTCTTTTATAGTATAATTTTTGTGTAATAATTATATTATTTTTTCATCTTTAATCCACAAAATTAAATTTTATATTAAAAATATAATATTCTTTTAATTTTAATTTATTAATTATAATAAATCCAAAAAAAATATTTTTATATTTAAATATTAATGGTTGTACAATAGTTTCTTTTTTTTTTTTACTAATTTTACATCACATTTTTAATATTAATTTATTGATAAAAATTAAGCAATATATTTAATTAATAATAATTCTTAGAACATAATCGGAGATGTTCTAACTGTTGAAAAGAGTCTAAACTTTGCTTATTTTAATTACTAAATTACAGCTAAGTCTTTTTTATTATTATTAGAAAAAAATGCAATTCTAATATGATTTATTTGCCAAAAAGTAAATAATAATACATCAAACTACACTTTTACATAAATTGGTCATAAATACAAGTGTTTTATGTATTATTAAATATTAAAATTAAAGTTCATTAATATTCAATATTTTAAAATATATAAGTAATTTTATCTAAAAATTTATAAAAAAATTTAATTAAAATTATATAATATATACATAGATGAGCATATATTATGTTAATATTTTATGTAACCTATTTTAATAATCTCCCTACTTAATGGATAAAAATGAGTTAAATAAATTTTAAAATAATTCAGAGATTAAGAATAATAACAGTCATTAATTTATAATATATAAACAATTTTATCTCAAAAAATTATAAAATTTTATTTAAATATTTATATATATAAACTACAGTTTTTTTAAAAGTGCACTTAATTTGTAACCATAATATATTAGTTATTATGCAATGAAATTAAAGTTTAAAATACAGATTGTTAAATTTTTAGTACTAGAAATTATAAAAGCAATGTTATCCATCTCTCTAGAAACTTATGAAATAATGTTTTTTTTTTGTTAAATAAAGTAAGTAACATCTCTCTAGAAACAATTAAATTTCTTGTAAATCACTTTACACTTATACTTTCTTTTTGCTCTCTTTTAGCCAACAAAGTAATAGTATACTACCACCAGCCACCAACAACCGCAGCTATAAGTCTACCCAATAACATGCACGTTTTATTACTATGTTCGCATTTCAAACACGTAACTTTAACAACAGACGAGATATGTCACATTGAAGACTAATAATTTATATTTATTACTAATATATAAAAATGTATATTTTAATGATAAATAGTTAAAATTAAAATTATTTATAAAAAATTGATAATTTTTTTATAAAAAATAATTTTATATAATTATAATTATAATTTAGTATTAATATTTATAAAAATAACTTTTTTTGATTAATTACATCAATTTTCATGACTCAATTAAGTTATTTCTAAATATTAGTTTAACTAAATTAGTATTTAATTTTTCAAATTTAATATCTTAATTTTTTTAATTTAACGAATTTAGTATCCTAAAAATATTCAAATGGATTAAATGAAAAAAATGATATTATTTTGATTTAGATAAAATAAAAGAGTTAGAATATTAATTACTAAAGTAGATAAATTAACTTTTAAAAACTGAATAATAATTGATAGTTAAATTTATTAATTATTATAAAAAAATTATAGATTGAATAGAAAATATAAACTAACTCTACAATTCAAAAAGAAAAAAAATCAAACTTTATACATAATAAATTTTTAATTTTTTTTAAATAAAATTATTACTTTATATTTTTTCCCAATAAATATATAAATTATTCGATTAAATTAATGAAGTATTAGAACTTACATTATTTTTTAAGTTAATGCAATATTTATAAAATTTTATCATATTTTTATGTTTAAGTAAAAAAATGATATTATATATAATGGTGACAATTCAGTCTACAATTAACAACAAACTTAAAATGATATGACATGACACAACAAGATATAACACGGTATAAATTATTATTTAAAATTAACTATTATTTTTTATGAGATTTAAAGATATTTTTTTTACAATTATAAATAATTTAATTAATTATAAATAATTTTTTTTATAAAACAAAAAATATGAGTTTAAATCAAAAAAATTAAAACATGAATCTACGCAATACAAACAAATATAATATAAACATGTATAATTAAAGTTAAGTATGAGCATATCATAGTTTTTTTAAATATAAAATTAAATTTTTAATTAAGTTAAGAGTGATATAATATAATTAAAATTTATAATCATTATATAGAATGTTAAATTGGATAGTAGAAAATAACAAATGTATATTAAAAAATTTGTAAAGTGGTTAAGCCGAATGTTTTTTTAATATAAAATATCTAAAATATATAAAATTACTTTATATAACCGTAAAAAATTATCTAAGCGAGGGAGGTAACTCACCTTACTCACCGATCGCTTGGCTCCTACATATAACCCACACAAACTACTACCCTATATATATAGTTAAGAAAAAGTATTAAATAATATAAGTATTTACTATCAATTTTGTTCCTTGTGCTAGTAAAATATTAGTTATTTTATATAATGCTAAAAATTATTTTAACTTTAGCTACAAAATTTAATATAAAATTACTAATTAAAAATCAAATTAATGATTACTAGTAATTTTACTACTAAATTATGTTTAAAATGATATAACTATGATAATTTTGTATTAAATTTATTATTGTATTAAGTTTAAGTACTTAGCTGGTTAGCTTCTCTAAAATGGAAAAATAAATAAATTAACAAGTTCTTAATATTTTTGTTTAATTTATATTTTAAGTGATATAGTTCCTTACTCATTATAATACTTTTTTATTTAATAAAAAAAAATTTACTTACTTTTTTAAAAAGTTAAAAAAAGTAAAGGGTAACAAGTTTACCCTTGTTATTGGATCATGTCCCGAGTGAGATCAAAGTATTTATTAAAGGAAAAGGGCCTCGCATTCTTCTGGATTAAGTCCAAAATATTCATTAATTTTTTAAATAAAAAAGAGTTTTTTATTTTTATTTTTTATCTTGTTGTAAATAAAAGAGAGTTGTAAAATGAAAAAAAAATCAAACTCTAATAATATTTATAATAAAATAATATTATTTGAGATATTGTGATTAAAATGTTATTAATTTGTAGTAATAAAACAAGATTAAAACTAAAAAAATTAGTAAAAGTAGTCATTAAATAATAATTATAGTTTTTGTTAGTAAAATCACGTCAAAGCTATATGATATATTTAATTAAAAAATATTCTAAATTAATTTTATTCTTCTCAATCATTTTCATAAAAACAACAATAAAAAACATTAATTTTAAATTATAGACGTAAATGACACAAATATGTTAACCTAATAATTTTGGTCTTTTATTAAAGTATTTGTTTTGTTTATGAATGAGATTCAGACACGTTAAAAATGGGTTTATAGTTTTAGTTTTCAAAATTACTTTTATCAATAATTAATAAAAATTGTGTAAGAATATATTAAATTTATGTTTAACTACATGATAAAAAAAATTATATATGAAATTTTAACTCTAATCCCTTTAAAAATAAAATATATATTAATTCTTATTACGTAAATAAATATATATTTTTTAACATTGTAAAAAAATAAACATATATTTTTCTTATCAAAATGAGTTAAAAATTGAAACCAATTAAATAATTATATCATTTATATATTAAATGATTAAATTTAAGTGAACTTAGTAATCCATTAAAAAAATATTTACATGAATTACTAAATAAATTAGAAAAAGTTTATTAATCATAAATGACGTGTATAATATTTTTATAATTATAATTGAGTTTACATAACTGTATCCAATAAAAAATTGATACGTTAATTATGGTTGTGATATAATTATTATATGATGGTAGAATTTATGTGTGATTGTTTTATTAAATTTGTCATTTAATAAAAAATATTCATCTTTATATAAAAAGAAATAAGAATATAACAACTTGTGTAATCAATTCATCATTAAAAATCATATTTAGAAGGAATTATATTGAATTTATCTAGATAATTTGATCTTTAAACCAAGCAAGCTTGGTGGTTATGGAAATTATTTATTCATGTACTGTAAATCTCTTTATTTAACCCTATAAGATAGGCCTATCAATTTTTGTATTGAATCTTCTTCTACACATGTTTTTAATGTAGCATTGGCTACTTCACAAAGTTTAAATAAACCAAACATTACTTAAAATCTAGGTTAATTTCATCAAACATCTTGATGTTAATTTTTTCCCCGATCTCTCTGTAACTTTTAAAACTCGAATCAATTGTACCATAATTCCAAACTTAATCAAAATATATTTATAGGAATCAAACCCACAAATCAAATATATCAATTTTCACGTGAGAGATAATAGATTAAGAGTAATCGAGGAAGATTTGTACCATCAAATTTCAATTAATTGTATTATGGGATGGATAATGATGATATAAATAAGTAAAATTTGATAATAGATTATTATAACTTATATAATATAGTAGATTTATATAAATAGATTGTATATAAATTATTTCATGTTAAATTTCGTCAATTTTTTAACAAAAATAATAGATTGTTATAACTTATATAAATCTGATGATATATTTTAATACTTCAAAAATATTGTAGTAGATTTATATAAATAAATAAAATCTGGTGATAGATAATAAAGTTTAACATAAAAGTAATAGTTGATATTTTATAAAAAATGAGATAATTAATATGATAAAGATGATAACTTCTACTAATAAATATATGAGTTAATTAAGAGAGTGATAATTAAAACCAAGACTTGTTATAATAAATAAAAATTACTATTCAACAGCTAAATAAAAATATATATATATATATATATATATATATGATAATTATGATGTTTTAAAATTTACCTTGTTCTTAAGATTTAATATAAATTCATTAAACCAAACCATACAATGAAGAACAATGTATTTAAAAATTTAAGATTGATAATAAATTTTAAGCATATCAGCTGATCATTTAATTAGCTAGAAATATTTTTGATTTTTCTTTAACTTTATATATTTTATATCTTATATTTGGACTCGTTGTTAATTATAAATAATTTAGATAAATATATATATAAAGGTATATATATATAATTTAAATTAATGAATGATTCTTAGAATTAATAAAATATTAAAATTTTAAAATCAAGAAAATATTTAATTATAATTAAAAATATTAGATTATATTTATTTAATAAAATTATTTATATGATAACATTCCTTTATCTACATAGGAATATAAACTTAATATAAATAATATACGTACTTTTATTTTTATTAAAATGTAAAAAGAAGAGAAATAGGTTATAAAGTAATTTGTGGAGTGTAGGATTTTTTCAACAAATATTTTTATATTACATGTGAGCATAAAAAAATTACATTCATGATAAATTATTTAAATTTGGATAAAATTGTTTAAAAATATAAAAATAAAATATTAATAATTACATATAGTGATAATATATATATATATATATATATAATTATTATTAGTTAATTCTAAATCCAATTTATAACATGCTAGTGCAAGTTATATGAAAAAGGATAAAAAGACGTTCGAAATTAAAAAAATATATAAATTTATAATGACTATTTTTTATAATCAATAATCTCTTAAGAATATATATCATTACTCAATAAATTTAATAATATAATAATTCTTCATGTTATTAATTAAAGGAAAGTTATAATTAATATAATATATAATTATTAATTAAAATAATAAAATTTATTCTATCGATTTATAATAACATATTATATTAATTATAATATTATTATGATTTATAATAAATATATTTTTTCTGATAAAGTGGATAATATAACACTATTTTTTAAAATTATTAAGGTTTTTTACTTATTTATTTAATTCATACAAAATGTTTTCGATAAATCACTTTCTAATCTGTAATCACTATGTAAGAAATTGCCACGTCATTTCTGCCCGGTTTTTTGGCTCGGCTTAGCTGAGCTGTTTTACACTGCAGTTTCTGATCCACCCCTCTCTCTCTCTCTCTCTACCTTATATTTCTTCTTCAATTTGTTGTTTCCATATAAATTCTACCCACAAACCCCAATCCAAAATTTCTTCTCGCTCTTTCTCTCTGAAACTTCTCTCTCCATACAAGACTCTTAAGTTCTAATCGATTCTGGATTCTCTCTTTGTATATCTATTCTTTCTAAATTTTATCCCTTTTTAATTATTGAATTCAATACTGAGGTAAGAAATGCCTGCTTGGTGGGGGAGAAAATCCGGGAAGAGTAAAGAAGAACATCAGCAAAACCAGTTTCAGCCACGAAGTCCGCAAGGAAACCACTATGGATTCTTCAAATCTTCGAACAATAACGATAAACCGAAATCCAAAGACAAGTCCAAGAGTTTTGATGAGCTATTATCTCGGAATTCGCCTAGAACCAGCAAGGAGTTTGCTGGATGTTCTTCTGGGTTTTCTGGTTTTGATTCTGATGGACCTGAGAAGCGTGGACATCCATTACCTCGGCCATCGGTATCGTCTTCACTGAGCTTAGGGAATGATCATGGGGTTGGTTTGGGATCTGGGTCGGCATCGGTTTCAAGTGTTAGCTCTTCTGGGTCCTCGGAGGACCACCCGATTGCAAACGAGCACACTCAATTAGCTGTTTACAGGTTGGGGATTCTCTTTGCTCCCAAATTTTTTAGGTTTTGGGTCAATTTGTTATATTAGGGAAGGGATTTTGTGCTTCTTTCTTGTAACTAGCTGATTAATTAATCCAAGTGATATATATATGTATTTTTTTTCTGAATAAATCTGGATTTGCAGAGCCAAAAGAAAAAAAACTCTGGATTTGCATATATTGATATTTAGGAATTTCAATTATTAATTGATGGACAAAAAGTCAGTCAGTTATGTCTCCCTCTCTCTCTCGCTTTTCCCGTCAGAGTTGGCTGTCTTTGTATTTTGGGTATTCCTGATTTACGATCAAAATTCCAAATGTGTGTCTGCTACTTTTTCCCCATTTTTTTCATCCCGTCATCTCTAACTCTCTCATCAATAAGTTCCCTGTCTTCCTCGACCTTTAGCCTCTAAAGCATAGATTTACTTTTTGTCCAATCCTCCAACTTTTTTCCTCCTTTTATTTTTCGCTCCAGAAGCAAGGAAAAGTATTGCCTTCTTCGGTTTCTGGTTTTGGGATGTAGAATCTTTTTAAGAATTAGTTTAGTTAATTGAAGTTTGCTGGGGAAGTAATCTAGCATTGATGAGCAGTTCAATTTGGAAGATTTGGATATTTTCTTTTCGAGTTAGCTGCGGCTTTCTGCTTCGTTTAAAAAGATTATAACTTGTATGTGGAACTTGTTATTACCTCATAGAAAGGGAAATTTTTTAATGCTTAATATAGAAAAGGAAATTCAGAACATCGAAGTTGGTTGATATTAATTGGGAGGTTTATCTTATATTATATAGTTTATACGTATGAAATGAATGAGTTCTTCAATTCACTATTTTAAATTTATTCATGCTTTCAAATGTTATATATATATCTGAATATGACAATTTTATGTCTTGATCATAGAGGGCATCCTGATCCAAAGTTCAATGCAAGATCTAGAAGCCCAGGTCCAGGATCTTGGGGACCTACCAGCCCCACATCACCTCTCCATCCTCGGTTGTCTGGATTGAGTCTAGAGTCTTCCACAGGGAAGCAAGAAGATGGAAAGAACCAATGTCATCCTCTGCCGCTTCCTCCAGGCTCTCCTACTAGTCCTACTTTGCTCAGTAGTAGGACTGGTGCATTTTCTGATAACACATCTGGCATGCTCTCAAAGTGGAAGAAAGGAAAGCTTTTGGGTAGGGGAAGTTTTGGCCATGTTTACGTGGGATTTAACAGGTAATTATGGATCATTTGGAAGATGGTTATCAGATAATGCTACAAATAAATAACTAGTAAAGAGTACAATAATTGCCCACGTGTCTTACATGATGTGTTTCATTTTAAACATCGTTGCCACTTGCCAGTCAGTTAGTCAGTCACACTAATTCAAGTGTTCTATAGCAGTCCTGTTTAACTGGAATATCTTGTTGTTGTATTATTAATCACCCTTATGGATTGAACCCCCCCTCCTCTCTCCTCCTCCTTCCCTCCCTCTCTATGGAACAAATACCAGAAAACATTATATCCTTTATAGCCCACATAACTTATGAAAAATGAAAGGGTGGCAAAAGTTTTTGAGAAGCTGGAGGATGAAAATGTGAGATTATTTGAGTAATTACCTTAAAAGTATATGACTTTAAATCAACAAGTAGAAGTCTCCTAACATAGTACTTTATATAGTATATTGCTTTCTAAACGTTGTATTTGCAACTATAACAGTGAAAGTGGACAGATGTGTGCAATAAAGGAAGTTAAGCTTGTTTCTGATGATCAGACATCAAAAGAAAGTCTGAAACAACTGCACCAAGTAAGTATTCTTTTGAGTCGCTTCTGGTTATATTGTCTATAATGCTCCCTTCCTACAATTTGATGGATTTCTAACTTTAATCAATTTTGTCAACAGGAGATTAATTTGCTTAGTCAGCTTTCGCATCCAAACATTGTTCAATACCATGGAAGTGAATTGGTATGACTTACTGCCCTTTAAGAGAATTTTGGCATTTAACACTGAAATATTTGTACTGTATTGTTCAATTACTGGTAAATGATGTGCTTAATTTTGAAGTTAGATTGTGCTTTTAGTAAAAATCCTGGATTTGCATGGTCTCAGGTTGATGATACTTTCAGTTTATTTGGAATATTTGTCTAGTGGTTCACAGTTCACAGAAAGAGATTCTTAATGCTCGTTTCTCTGGATTTTATTTGAAATGCAATTCTGATGGCTGAACCCACATAGAGTTTTTATGGCTGCGATTTTCTGCTAAGTTTGGTTGTCATATTTCTCAGGCTGATGATACGCTCTCGGTTTATTTGGAATATGTGTCTGGTGGATCAATCCACAAACTACTTCAGGACTATGGCCCCTTTAAGGAACCTGTTATTCAGAATTATACCAGGCAGATTGTTTCTGGGCTTGCATACTTACATGGAAGAAATACAGTGCATAGGTATTTCGTTTATGCATGAATATTTCATTCACTAAGATCTGGTAATTTCAAGTCATGTTCATTCTAACATTTGACTATTTTTTACTTGATGCTTATGTATGGCAGGGACATCAAAGGAGCAAATATATTAGTAGATCCTAACGGCGAAATCAAGCTGGCAGACTTTGGCATGGCTAAGCATGTATTATTTTATACCAGCTTCTGCATGTAGTGTCAATTTTAGTTTATTTCCTAAAACTTAAAAGTTCTCCAAAAACGTATCATCATGATACATTTTTTGTCCTATGAGACTTGGTATAAAAAAATATATTTTGGGTTATAGGAAAACGATTTTGGCTTAGTACTGGACAGTTAACTGAAATGTTTTCCCTTCTTTTTATATTTTACTGGGGAATATAAATTCTCTTTTCATCTATGCATATCATATATATGACAGACTTCAGCATATTGTGCTGCAGTTTCTTTCTTCCCTTCCCCAATCTCTTTATCACTTTTATTTAAAAAAAAATTAAATGAAAAGAGAAGAAAATGGACACTTAAGCTTATTTGCATATGATGCATGAAAAGATCATGTTTAACAATCTGGCATTACGAGATAGATTGTATTTTTTCTTCCCTAAAATTGTAGTTCAGCCAAGATTTGAGATGTCTAATTGTTTTCTGTTCTGTACCAGATAACTAATTGTACCTCAATTCTCTCTTTCAAAGGAAGTCCTTACTGGATGGCCCCTGAGGTAAAGTCTCCTACTTATCAACACCACCCCTTACCCCATAAGACGTACATGAAAAAAAGGAGGGGGGGAGGGCCTTCTAAATTATTTGATCTCTTAATATTTATATACCTTATGCTGTTCTTATTCATCATTTTTTGTGTGAATGTGAAATCTTTTTCAGGTTGTAATGAATACCAATGGCTATAGCCTTGCCGTAGATATATGGAGTTTGGGATGTACGATTCTTGAAATGGCAACTTCAAAACCTCCATGGAGCCAGTATGAAGGGGTGAGATATAAATTTCAGAAACATCAACCCTGTAGAACTAACATGGTGTCCTAGTAAGGTGCTTTAAGGACCATAATTTTTTTTTTGTCAATTTAAACAGGTGGCTGCAATATTTAAAATTGGAAACAGCAAAGATATTCCAGAGATTCCTGATAGTCTCTCCCATGATGCAAAGAGTTTTGTGAGCCTCTGCTTGCAAAGAGAACCATCAGCACGGCCTACTGCCGCCCAGCTATTGGACCACCCTTTTATTCGAGAACAATCAACGACAAGAGTTGCTAACATGAACGTAACCAAGGATGCATTTCCTTATGCTTTTGATGGAAGCAGGACTCCGGTAAAGTCTTAAATTAGTGTTCAGTTATATGTTTCAAAGTTTTATATTACCTCAGGTTTACTGTGTGTGAAACGAGACCTAGTTTCAATTTTCAGATACATTTTTTTTTTGGGCACTAAGAACAGTTATATCCGGGTTAAAGCTCATTTTCTGTATTTTTTCCCCCTTTTATGCAGCCACATTTAGAGCCTATGGTTACTACAAGAGCTTTAAAGAGCCCGAGGTAACACCTAACCTAACATGTTATTCTCGTTGATGTTATTCATTTTTAGTTTAGTACAACAATTTGACTCCATTGACCTACTATGTTTGCAGAGAAAATGCCAGATGTATTACATCTCTGCCTGTTTCTCCCTGTTCAAGCCCATTACGACAATATAGACCAGCTCAAAAGAGCTGTTTCCTTTCACCTCCTCACCCATCTTTTGGTATGCTAGGACAAGGTGGCTACAACTTGAATGACTACGCGTCACATCCAATGAGACATAACGCACTTTATACTCTCGATGCTTGGCGTGAAATGCCTCTAAAAGCGCAAATGCCTGGTGGATCACCCAGAGCAAGACTCATATGAGTATGTAAGTACCATCATATTGAAAATTTCAATCGTGTCTCCCCCTCAATGGCCCAAGGGTTGCAACGCCATTGCAAAAATTAAATTGGTTTTGGAAACCATTTATTCCTTTGCAGGAATGATCGGTTATCTTTATGTGGTAATTTTTGCAAGGGTTATTTAAGGATACTGAACTTCATGTGGATGGGAGAGGCTAGATTCTATTGATCCTCTAATTTTGTTGATCATTGTAAATGTAAATCTGGCCACTGTTTGTAACAATTATGAGGTACATCAGTTCATGGCAAAAGATCATTGCTTATAAATGAACTGCCTTGCTGGTCTTCACTCTTCCCCTGTATAATTATTCTCTTTAACTTGATTATCTCATGAAGATTTTTGATGCTAACCTTTGGACAGACAAAGATATTGATGTTACAGACCCAGAATACAATGTTCTTCAATGATGCCAAGGACGCATGGGAGCCTAACTAATTATGGGACATTTTTGACACTTGGGAATATCAAACCAAATTGGCATGCTCATGCTTGATCTTAAAAGCGCAGTTGCCTCTTGTCGTATTATATATCCATTTCCTGTACTTTATAAGGGTTTCTTCCATTAATAAAAAGTAGGGTGTTATTTCTGAAGAATTCCATCCTGAAGCAAAGAGCTTTGAAGATGGCCGCAAGACCCACAGCATTGGTGACAGTTTGCAAATCGGAGATCCCGACTCTTTTATCTCTACAAGTAGATGTTTTCTTCTCCTATCCTTGTATAGATCATGAGAGGAAGCCTTCCTAGCTTGAACAAGCTCTTCCGTGGTGACACCGAGGTCTTCATCATATGTCCCATTAGAAGCAGTACTCAAATCAGCCTAACCTCTATGTACATAAGCACTTCCAGACCCCAAAGGACTATCCAAAGTAGGACAACCTATCACATTGCTTTGGCAAAGAGCTATATTTAGAAGAACGAGTGCCAACACTTACTATAACACTAGGAGCAACTTTAGCAATATCTTTAACATGATTGGGTGGATCCAAAATTCAAATCAGCTTGCAACCATTCACCATAACTAGAATGTGTACTCTCAAATCCAACATTCATCCCACCAAAGTTCCCACAATGTTAACGAAATCAAGGTAACCTCTAATAACTAGTTCAAAACCTAGAAATTCGTAAAAGGAAACTTACAATTTGCGAACACACAAACTTATATCCAATTTGATCAGAATAACCTAATCAAAGAAATAAACCATCTAAATAAAATGCAAGATGTTCCCCATTGAGCAATAATGGTCGGTAGAAATGGAGACAGGACTACAAACAGATTTAAGCACGAAGCAATAAACGAGCATATGAGAAAACAACACCACTAGGAACAACGAACAATCATATGAGAAAACAAAACAAGAAGCATTATTATTGAACGAGAAGAAGAAAAGGAAGAACGCACATGGCGATCAGTGATTTAAGAACAAGAGGGCGATAGATGAATTTTAGCACGGATCCAAAGCACAAATTTGTTGATAACCATATATACCAATAATTGATTGTCAAACTCCCAAGAAGAGAACCTCAGAAGAACCATGTCTTGCAATCACGAGTGATTAAATAACAAATAAATAGAGATTTTAAGCCATTCACAAGAAGCAAAATTGATGCTGCACAATTCACGGTCTGCATTCTAATATGCAAAAGACTGGAGATTTGAAGCTTAAACATGAATAGTTTTGTAGCTAGGTACCTTCTATTTCAAAGGACATGAAATTTTAACTGGATATTTGACGGTTGAAATTGGGACAACCGAATATTAGATTGTGGAGTGTCTCATCATTCATACCCACTCGTGTCAATGAGGGTGCAATCAAAGATGGAAAGCTTACATGATATGGTGCCCAAAGTTGGGCAAGGTACGATGCCATTTCAGGCTTCAGCTGACATAGCTTACAATTATTGGTGTCATGTAAGTTGGTCTGGCTCCATAACATTCCCACCTCTGGGACACATTACTTGGAGTATATGAGCTTGAATACAACATCTATACAAGCAAGCGATAAAGACATTTTTTATACAAGTATATTAAAATTCGCAGTTCAGAATCCGAGATAAGTATTATGCATTAACCAACTAGAATGGCAAATGAAATTCTTAAAACTGTATCAGATATTTCCATTCACTTTTTTTTCTCTTTTTCTGTTGAGGACAAAATTGAACAAACTATGTATGAGCAATGATATAACAAAATTGTTACATCTCCAACTCTGAGGCCAAAATTTTGGCCTTCTCACGTATTAAAGAATCATGAAGGAATGAAAAACAGAAACACCATTTTTCTTATCAAATCCTCCCGTGCATGCAATTTTACAACCCTAAATCAATTCAATAAGAGGCAATGACAGAGCTGATACCATCGATGCTGACATACGATAATTAGTTGAACCTTGCAGCCTAAGTAGAGGAGCTATTATATGCGTTATCATCCACACTGTGCCAATTCAATAAATAAACTTAAGTAGTAATACAGATTTTGCCAATTTTCTCATATGTAATTCGGAAAAGACCAAACAATTCAGTATCATGGTAGGGATTTAGTCGATAAGCAATGCAAGAAAATAGTTTAAGGTTCATGTTAATCCAGACAAGAAGAAAAATGCATGCATCTATCATATCATACATGCATGAGTTTTTTTTTTTTAATAGGGTAGTCCTTTGACTCTTAAAAGTTTAAAGCAACCATAAACTCATGCAAAGGGCTGGAAGTTGAACATTGCAACGTGATAATGGCGACAAGAAATAAGAATAAGATGGTTTAACCCACATATAACAACCAAAACTTCTCTAATAAAAATACCAAAATGCCTTTTTCACAGTCAAGTACATGATCAGAACCAAAACAATGGACATCAGGAGCAATACTTCCAACCTATATATATTTGTATATGCTTCTGGTTGTAGTCAAGGCTATTGCTATACTCTAATTATGTGAGATGCAACAAAATATACTGTTAAAATTTAAGCTTATTTTTTTAATGAAGCTTACTTGGTCACCAATTCACTGAAAAGAAAGCCATCGATCTTCAAACAGGTAAGAAAGGGTTATTTCGTTCCATGCATCAGGCACTCCTGGTAGGCACCAGTGGCTGCAATCAGAAACAGATGGGTTGTCACTCCAATTACCCACATGCGCATCACTTCGAAAAGCTGACATGGAGGTAATATGCAGCACTGAGACAGGAACTGTCATATTCTTTACAACATTCAACATAATATCTGAAAATATGCTTTGCTCCCTGCCTTTGGTATCTAATGCAGGGAATTGGGTTATGCTGCACATCCTTCGAGTCAGATTGCTGGAGCAAAAAATAATAAATAACTTATCAGTTACAAAGAAGTCCAGCATAAAAGGAAATAAAATTAGTTGACAAAACTGGCTCAACAAAGGCAGTGTTTAGCCCTGCACTAAGAATAGTATCAGAAGTGGATACCACATAGAAGTATAGCATTTTATTTCCAACTAAATGATGTACCTCCAGTGTGATGGCTCAAAAGTCCGAATGAAAACACGTGTTTTGTCTGGATCAATATTTTCCTCCACCCATGATGCCCAAGTGCGTAAAGCAATTCTATAGGCTGTAGGAATTGATATTCCAAGCTTAAGAGAGTTTCCAACCTGGAAATAGCATCCCCTGTCAAGAAATGTTTCGTTGAAGTTATTTATCTTGGTGTTTGGAATAGTGAAAAATCCATAGATCAAAGCATGTAACTTCAAATCAACTGCAGAGAGATGCACTGATCTCCATTCCCTTACCACTTAACAAAATATTGCATTTTCCTACTAATTACTAGCAATGCAAAAGCAGGGTATCAACAATTTGGAATAGCAAACTAACAGAACAAAATATCACTACTAAGTTATTTTTCTTTGTATTAACATTTTTCCTTGTACAAGCAAAACAACCTTATCTGATTCCACCCTATCTCAACTGAGGCCCAGGTGGCCCATCATGGAAGTTAACATGCTTAGTGTTACTAGATCAATTTCCCTTCCTATGCAACATGGGTCATCGCCAGCATTTCTTTATCTCAGACTTTTAGCTATTATATTATGATGTAGTAGTGACAAATACATAAGTAGCTACTTATTCAGCCAAATAATAATAATAATAATAACAATAATAATAATAATAATAATAATAATAATAATAATAATAATAATAATAATAATAATAATAATAATAAAATGCACAAGTAGCTGCTTGAAACAAATGTTTAATATCATGTCCTTTGACGTCATTTCCATTTGAAACATGATAATGATATAAATTCAAATTTCACAAAACATGACATAAGCATAGAAGGAGCTGGAGCTCAATGACATAGCTTGCCATTCCCACAGCTAGAGAGACAATGCAATATTCTAATATAATCAGGAAAAAAAGGAACAAAATAAGGTTTCAAGTTTAATGTGGATAGTATATGTTTATTTTAGGTTGGAAGCAAAAATAATAATAATAATGCAGAAAATCAAATAGCCCAAATGATTCTTTGAGGACACAACAGTAAAGCTACTTATGAAGTCAATACAGAGAGAGAAAAATAATCACAAATGGATCCTTCATGTTTCGAGTCTTTCAACCAATTGAAACTTAGCATTATCTTTCAGATTTTTGCTTCTTCTTATTCTTTTTCTTTTCTCTCTTTGGAGTTATCTTCATCATGTGAGAGAATGGAGAGGCTTACATCATCAAACTTGGTCTCTATCGGATCCAATGTACTCTTAAGGATAACTATTAAATAAAAAATTAATTCTAATCTTTATGTCCAAAACGTTCAATAATTGTATCAACTGAATTTTACAGTATCTCCAAGCAAATGTCATATGTATCAGTACTTGCATGTTTCCAACACTACCCAAATAACCAATGCAAACAAACAAGCATGCTTCCAAATGAAGCCCAGTTCTGGTTACAGATCAAATAAAAGTAATTGGTGCCAAGAAAATATACATTTGAGAATGGATATGTCCAAAATTTACTTGAGAGAAGTTAAAATTATAAAAAATATTTTGAGATAACTCATTAGGAATGAATTGCCATCCATATTTTTAAAGTGAAAGTAGAAAGAACTTAACAATTATGATATCTTCATTTAGATCACAACATTTTAGGAAAAGTCTATGTAGCAGCAACAAAATACTAGTTGTGCTATCCATACATGGATTTTATGATGGATTGAGGTCTACTTAGCAGCAATTCTATTTAATAATTTGAATTTTCCAACACGGGGGAAGATTGTAGTCCAAAATATAGAATGCACTACTGGTGTGTAAAATCAGAATAAACCGAATCCAGACACAAATTGTAATCATAAAAGAGAACTGCTCTTTCATAACTCAAGCATACAGCCATTTAAGCAAGAAATTTCATTGCAGAGCATGAAAAGTCAACTTGGAAATTAACATACAGAATCAAGAGAACTTACATATTGAAAAGTTTTCCCGGCACCCACCATTGTCCCGTGTTGAATATGAGAACATCGGAATTAACCCACTGGTTGCTAATATTATCTATTTTGTCCAGCCGAAGTGTAGACTTAATCCTTTTTGGTACATGTCTAGGCACCGAACCTTGTTGCACTAGGAAAACAGAACGATAGAACTCAACAGTAAGATTGAAAGAACTAAATCGAACACCCAAATATCTTATCTGCTTTGTGATTTTATTCCCATTCACTTCATAAACACTCTTCTTATCCTGTACCCCAGTCATAAGCAAACATATAAGTGACTCCCACTGTGTTCTACTCATAGAATCACCAACAAATACAACTCTCTTGCCTCTAAGCTCTTCCAATGTGCTCATTACATTGAGTGTTGGAATGTTACAGTTCTTGGGTTTCCACCTCCACTTAAGATAATATTTATCACTTCGACTATTACCCAAGCAATCAAATCCCCGTTCAACAAAGGGACATTCTGTGGCATTGTACAATGGATAACTATTATCTGGAACCCATCTTCCATCAAACACATCACAACTGTTTATTGAATCACTGGACTTGGGAATACCATAACCATGAAAGGCTTGGTTAATACCTGGAAGCACATACAAATACCCAAAAGAAATGGCTATAAGGAATGTCATCAAAGATCCAATCACAACTGGTATGTGAAACCAACGAGAAAACCAGCTCCATTTACTCCATTTTAGGCTTCCAAGACTTAAAGCCCTTCGATTAAATGAGTTAGCCCGATTTAATGACAAACTTCGGCTTAAGGTACTCCGGTTAAAGGATACACTCCTAGTAAAAGTACTCATCATTTTAATCATCTCATCCCACCAAGACTACCCAGAAAAATTGCTCCTTACATACACCAAAATAACAAATTAAATTTACAATAAATTTAAAATTCATGCAGATAGAATCAATCGCATAACTAGCAGAACCCACTATTACCATATCAAGATTTTCCAAAATCTATATCAGAACATCAAGAAAGTGCAAAGAACAAGCATTTTTGCGATAGCATATCTTACCATCCGCATACAAAAATAACCTCAAAACCATGTTATGATCCCGACCCACTTCAAGAATTATCGACAATCCAAATGGGCATACTTCAAATCTCTAAAGAAATCTATCCAGATGCCAAAACTCAGGAATAATATCGTCTAAAATCGATAAATTATCTATAATGAAACAGAGTATCATCGGGGTTGTGCATAAAATACGAGAATCAAGATTATTCCTTCAAAGTTTTCTTTTACCATAAAAGAGCTGAGAAATGTTGCCGTCGATAAGCAAGGGAAAGAAAAAATACCGAGATTTGAAGTGGGGTTTTGAAATGGAGGAGACAAGAGGTGGTTGAGAGCAGAACATGAAAAAATATAAACAAGAAAATACAGGAGGATGCCTCAGTTCAGCACTAACTAATGTTATTATTGACACTATTATCGCAGTTGTCAGAGAGAATAATTAAAGAAAGAAAAAAAAGGGGGTAAGAATATGTATGTCTTATATATATAACTAATATTTTAATAAAAATAATTTAATTAGATAAAATTTAAAATTAAATATATTTAAATGATAAATACATGGCTAACTTGAATTTTTTTAATAAAAATAATTTAAAGAAAGAAAAAACAATATTTTAATACTATTAAACATAATTTAACTAGATAAAATTTAAAATTGAATATATTTAAATGATAAAAACATGACTCACTTGAATTTTTTTTAATAAAAATAATTTAAAGAGAAAAAATAATAAAAATAATATTAAACATAATTTAACTAGATAAAATTTAAAATTGAATATATTTAAATGATAAAAACATGACTCACTTGATTTTTTTTTAAAATACATAAAATAACTCATAAAACTTATAATAATGAAATTAATATTTTAATACTATTAAACATAATTTAACATCTAAAATTTAAAATTGAATATATTTAAATGATAAAAATACAACTCACTTGAATTTGTTTTGAAAAATATATCAAATAACTCATAAAATTTATAATAATAAAAATAATATTTTAATACTATTAAATAGATAAAATTTAAAATTGAATATATTTAAATAAATGTAATTCAATTTGAACGATATCTAATTAGATAATATTAAATATAAAATATTAGGTAAAAAAATTTAAATAGTAAAAATATATGAATTAAATTTAAAAAGTGTTTAAGAATTTTTTTTTAGGGTAGGAGTTGATGGACCTTTTTCCCTTTCCCTTTTCAAAATGCATTAATTTATTTATTTTGCGATACTTTTTTTTGTTAAAGAAATGAAGTGTTTTGTCAACAATTCGATTTGAGAGTTAATGGCATTAATGGATGCATTGTGATACCAAACTACTTTTTATCAATCAAAATCACAATTCTTTTTACAAGATTATGTAAAGGCGTTACTTTGCTTATGACCCGAAACAAAGCATTACTTTGCACGTTCGTGAGTCGGGCATTTGAGGTAATCGTGATATGCTACAAGGTCATGATATTTTCATAATATATATATTTTAAAATTAAATATAACTAAGTGTTATTATTAATATAAAATTATTATATTTTTATTTACATTCATTTTTCAATAATATTTTTAATTTTTTAAATTAAAAATACACAAAATCCTTTATGTCGAATGTAACCATAATTTTATAGATAAAATTTACAAATTTAATATAACTCAAATAATATACGATAGCATCAAAATAGAAATATACAGCTACTCGAGAGTTGTAGCATTTGAATTACTATTATCATATCCTTCTAAATTTACAAAATAGATACTATATATAATAGGCTTTCAAACATTTTATATGGGAAAAATGATAGAAACCCATAAATCAAAATGACACATGGTACAATATTAACTAAATTATATTGAATAATTAAAAACATTAAAAATGACTCATTATCGTAAAATGATAATTATTAATTACATGAGTTCAAAACAAATGAATGATTTATCAAACTAGTTGATTATTTAAGTTAGATTTTTTTTTATCAAAATTGATTCTGATGTAAATGTTACTATTGTTATGACAACGCATATTACCTTATCGTGTTAAATCTTATCACAAGATTGGATATAAGTAGAAAGTCTTTCTAAACTTGGCCAATGTATTCCCATACTAGGTCAAATGCCTTAACATAAATTTCATTTTTTATCAAAAAACCCTTCCAGGTAAGGTTTATTACTATTGTGGTGAGACATTCTTGTAATGGTAACTTATCGTGGTAAGCCTTAATACGAAACTGGACGTCAATGATAAGTCTTCACATATTGAACAAATTGCTTTCACATTGACTAATGCTTTATTACAAATTTCATTTTTTATCGAAACCTTCCCAGGTAAGGCCTAGTATTGTTGTAGTTACACCTTACTTCTAAGTGATTATAGGATTTTATTACACAAAAAATATCAAATATGAGCAAGCATCCAAAGCCAATACCAAATCCAAAATGTAACCAAAAATGTTTGATCATGCAAAACATTGACATGGTGATATTATATAACTTAACATCTTCAAGTGACATAGGTTTAAGTATAAAAATGTGGGTTGAAAATTACATGCAAATGTGATCAGTATGCCTATTTTCAAAGGTCCTAGTGTGC
Source organism: Hippophae tibetana (assembly GCA_037013495.1). Classification (NCBI taxonomy): domain Eukaryota; kingdom Viridiplantae; phylum Streptophyta; class Magnoliopsida; order Rosales; family Elaeagnaceae; genus Hippophae; species Hippophae tibetana. The sequence goes on along the minus strand of CM072807.1, from coordinate 66,782,596 downwards.
ACCCAAAACATCATTGCACTTTTAACGAGCACATTAAGATTGGGTCAATATGTCTGAATGCTTAATGTTGAGACTAGGTTAACATATCTCAATCCATAGTGCTATAACATTATCAATAAATGTGCATGTAATATAAAGATTTCATGGCAACTTAAATGATGGTTCGTGGCATGTCTCGGTAAACATAACTTTAAATAAAATGACAAACATAAAAGATATTTAAAAATGTCAATTATGTTTGACATGTAAAATAGAGTTCTCACTAATTTAACAAAAATATTTTAGTCTTGAAAATAAAAATTATGGTAAAGCATCAAGTCGACACCTTATCCAATATCATTATATTTCATTAAGTAATCAAGTTAGAATCTATAAGTGTAATATACACTTATCACAAAAATAGTTTTTACTCCTTATTGCCATCAACGTTATAGAAACTAAAAATAAAATATATCTAAATAATTGGAATATTATTACAAGTGATATCAAATTTTAAATCATCTTAGAATGAGATTCCTCCCATCTATAAAAACACAAAATTAAAGTGCTTAATATAATCAGATTCATAATAGAATCAAGTATTGCATGTGTTGTGCACCAAATGTCCTCACATATTTGAGTAAAAATACCAAATTCTTTATAAATCATAAATCATTATCATCACTCAATAAAAATTATGGTTTTATAGAAAATTATACTTCAAATAAAACCCATGAATTCAATAGAAGAAGATTCATACACACAGGCTATATTTTATAACTATCAAAATGACATAAATCCTTAATACATAATAGATCGACCAAGGTTCATATATTACAGCAAAATGTATCAATAAGATTAAATATTTGTCATGTCTTAGTGAAAATGAATTCCTCCTCGAACAATGAGCAAAGCATCATTCACATAAAACATAAATGTAAATTTTCTTCCGCTGAACCTTATATATGTCACATAAAAAGATCTTCCATCAATATTTCTCTCAACCATGAGAAAAACATTCTAATTTATAAATCGATACGAGATGTAGATCAAAAATTAATAAAAATTCTAAGGTTTTTTTTATGTATTTTTACAAATTTATTGGTTACATTTTCTTATAATTATTAATCAAATTAACTTAGATAGTCATTAGAATATTTATCTACATAGTTTGAAAAATAAAATGAGTTTTCATCAAATAAACAACTTATATATTATTATTCTATAGCAGCTTACTAAAATCTAAGTATTCCAACAATAAGATAATGATTATTTCAAAACTTGATTTTATCAAATATATACAAAAAGTCGTACTATTACACGTTGTAATCGCTATTTCATCAAATAGAGTATCATAAATAAAATTCCTATCAATTAGATTTTAATACAATATGATCCCAAAATTTTATTCGGATCTACTATCACAATTAGTTAAACAAAATGTCTTTAGTACATACTGTCAAATCACTAATATAGAACTACTATCATAATGAGCAATGACCAATAGCTCTTATCATATTCCAAGATTTGATTTAATGAAAACATCATCTTAGGTTTTTAACCAAAATATTACTTAAGTTACCGCTCCAATTAACTAAAAAATAGGTAGTCACAAAAGCATCAATAACATACTAAATAATAAAAATAATATTTGCCAACTCTGTATCTACATAAATTAGTTAGCACTTAACTATATACCTACTAATTTTACAAATAATTTAAGCTCGTAGACAAATATTTGAATAATTACGATCATTGGGATCCCATTTGAATATTATTTATGAATGTCACTAAAATGTCTATGATACTTTATTTTACAAACCTTTCAAACTGTTGTTAAACATAAGTCTCATCTTTGTAAGGATTTTGATATGAACAATTTTATAAATTAAAGAGTTTAATTCAGTTAATTTTTTTTTACTAAAAACTATCAAATCACATGGCAATATATAACATAATTTTATATATAAATAAAGTATTTTTAAAAAACAAAAAACTATAATATCGGTCATAATCGTAATTAGTAATTATACTTGTATTATATTTGTATGTATGAATTATTAATAAAAAATACTTTCATTTTTCAAATAATTTTTAAGCCTACAAAAAATACTTGTACTTTTGAGCTAAAAGGTATTATATATGAATAATATTTTTCTCTTATAATAAAAATGAAAAATACTTTCTCTAACAATAAATTTTTATTGAATATCTATTATTATTATTTTCGTAACACAATAACATATAATAAAAATGATTACCAGTTATATTTAAATTATTTTTATACTTTATTAAAATATTAAAATTTTACTTTCTCATTTATAAAAATAAATAAAAGAATTCTTAATATATATATATATCTTATTATTGTATTTTTAATAACATATTTTTCAAAATTAAACAAATCATATGTTTTTATATTTTTATTATGTCCATATTTTATACCGAATTTTGAACACATTTTATACATAAACAAACATATTACATCCGTATATACATTGTTCATAATTAAGATACCTTAAATGTATAACTACTGATTTATAGTAAATCCAGTAATTATACAAATTAGTTCGTTATTTCAGCCATCAAATGCAAAGGTATAATTGTTATTTCTATCATCTTAAGCATCCTACCAAATAAATGATCCATCGTCATGGCAAAATTATTCTCCATATCTATCTTGTTAATAACAGCAACCATTTTTAATTATTAGAATTCAAAAATAAAAACAGCATAACACATTTATGAATAATATATCTAATTTAGGTTGAACAAAATAAATATTATTGCACCGATTACGATATGAGCATTTTAAAATATAAAACAACTCGTATCAAATTTTTATAATTACTCATACAAATCATTAACGAGAATGACTAAATTTGTCAATAAATAAATAAATAAATAAATATTGGCACATAATTCTCATGTTATGAGGTTAAAAATAATGCAAATAAATTTATAAAATACTTTATGCCTTAGAAAGATATCAAAAAGGAGTCCAACGGTGGTGGTCTCTATTTGTAGTTCTGTTATCGAACACGCTTGCACATGCCGGTCAAAATTTGGCACATTGTGGTCAACGTGTAGTGAACAGTACACACGCGCCAGTCGTCTTCCTCACTTAGACAACCCTTTTTTTTCTCTTGAAATTCAAGTCGTTCAACCGGTTTTGTAATTTCTCGTCATTTTTGATAAAAAATAATAATAAAATACGTATTTATACTTTAAATCACATGATAACACATGAATATGGCAAGAATATTCGCTGATTTTCACTAAAAATTGTTCAAAATTTGAGCTTTTTATATGAGTAAAAACCATGAAAGACACTCGTGATATACATCAAAAAGACGTGATTTTGAAATAATCTTAATACTCTGACGATTTAAAAGCTGTTTTAACAATCAAATAATTTTAAAAAATGTATTGATACAAAAAAATCAAAATTTTAAAGAAATCCTTTGGTTAATAACAAATAATAAACTATAAGTTGTAACTATTATACCACCAGATGAAATTTACAATCTCAGTAAAATTCAAATTAGAGACATAGTGTGAGAGCTATAATAATTAATATTGTCCACATCCTCACAAATTTACAAAATGGATTGTATGCATAATATGTGTGTGTTATGGTGCATCTTATAACAATGTTAGGCATCAATGTTTAATGGAGTAAAACATAAAGCATACAATAATATTAATAAAGTCATAAAACATGGATGTGCATAGCTAGGGTAATTGTTTAGTTTTGGTTTTCCTTGTATACATATACCTAAACTCTTGTACAAAAACAGAACATAAATAATATGAAATATACATGATAATTATCAAAGAAACACAATATTTGTCATGGTATCAGAACAAATTATTGTTTACTAATGAAATTACCTGCTACGCTGTTTTTTGTTCTAGTAGCATCTGATTTCTGATTTCTGGGGTGGCCGTTCTGGTTTACACTTATCCTCTGTTTTTTTTTAATTTCTGGTGTGACTGCTGGTGTGGCCATTCTGGTTTACATTTTCCTCGACACTAGTTCGATCTAGGTGGTCGTTCTGACTTACTCGTTGAAACTGTACCAGTCTAACTAGTTGGGTCCAATGATGGTTGCTTTCTAGTGTGGTTGGTTCCACCATCAGTTTCTTTTCTGGAAAAGAAATAAAACACAACAATAAACGGCGTTGAGGTCATGTTCTTTGTATCTATGTTTGGAGTCACAGATTGCTCATTGGTCGTGGAACTGTCGCAGTCTCTCTACGTAGCCGTGGGCAGCCACACCGTTTTCCTGTCCCAGTGAAACTTGAAACACAGGGACATATAGCGTTGTCTCCTCGACAACATATTTTTTGTTTTGTCTATGTGCGTGTGGCTGGTTGGAGCCGTAATGGGTAACCATATTATTCTTCTAAGCTCAGACAAGCTTGGAACGAGAAGGAACTGCAGGGCTACGCGAAGAAAGCGCCGTAGAGGGCTGCATGAAGAAAGCGTGCAGAGGGCTGTGCATGAAGTGTTAAAAAAAGGAAAAAAAAAGGAAGGAATTTTTTTTAGATTTCATGGCAGAATCTAGAGATTTAACCACCAATTTTATATTGGAAGATTTGACTACAAAAATGACGAAAGTTCTAACTAGAGCTCAGATCACCTCACAATCTTCGCTAACTGAAGCGTTGACTACTCCCATTAGTATCAAGTTGGGAGGATCCAACTATGCCTTGTTATCCCAGGTGGTGGAGATGTATATCTCTCGCAAAGATAAACTGGGATATATTAATGGGGATTTTCCTAAACCTGTTGAAACCGACCCCTCATTCAGGATATGGTGCACTGAAAATGCCATTGTCAAAGATGGTTGATAAATTCGATGGACCCCTCCTTGATTGCAAATTTTATTCGATTCCCAACTGCGAAACATGTTTTGGATTCTGTTGCTACCACCTACTATGATGGGACAAACATGTCTCAAGTGTATGATCTTTGCCGTCGAGTTACTCGTATGAAGTAGACGGGTGGATCCATTGAAAAATACTACAATGACCTTCAAGGGTTGTGACAAGAAATTGATTTCTGTCGTCCTAATCCAATGGAGTGTGCGATTGACATACAAAAATACAACTTCATTGTACAGGAAGATCGAGTGTATACCTTCCTCGATGGACTTGATGACAAACTAGACAAAACTCGAAGTGATGTGCTTCAAATCAAACCATTTCCTATGGTGGAACAAGCCTATGGATTCATACGTAGGGAAGAGGTCCGGCAAACCGTAATGATCACAGGTGCAGATATGACACATGGAGCAGTTATGGCTTTTAAAGGGGTCAAGGGACACCATAATCCGATGCCACCAAAAACAGGAAATTCTTTGGATAGCAAGAAATCCACGGAAAATCCACCATCTCTTGACATGAAATGTGGCCATTGCGGAAACTCCAAACACACCCGCGAAACCTACTTCAAACTACATGGGTATCCAGAATGGTGGAATGATCTTCAAGCACAGAAGAAACAGGAAACCACTGGGTGAGCCACTGTGGATACCAATAATGCCTCACTATCCCTTATCCCTCAAGTCGAATCTTCCCAGGATCTATGTATTTCAAGTAAAGCATTTCACATCTCTACTCGTAGTGATAATGAGGATTGGATCCTAGAATCTGGAGCTACAGATCATATGACATTTGACCCAAAAGATCTCTCCAATACAACCCAGCCAAGACGGAGCCGTGTTGCCAATGCCAATGGGGTCACTTATCCAGTTACAGGGGCTGGAACATTGACTTTATTTCCTTCATTATCATTATCTAATACTTTACTTGTACCTTCTTTTTCAAACCGACTAATGTCTGTAAGTCAGGTCACCTCAGATCTTAACTGTGTAGTATTGATGTATTCTACTTTTTGTCTTCTACATGATATTCTCACCAAGGAGATCATTGAGCGTGGTACTAAGAAAGGAGGGTTATATTATGTGGATGACCTCAGTTCAGGAAGAGCCAATCACATGCAACACACCATTAGTAACAAGGAACGACAGATTTGGCTATGTCATCGTCGATTTGGACATCCATTATTTGGGTATTTAAAGCACCTACTCCCTAGTTTATTTTCAAATATCACACGCTCGGATTTCAAATGTGATACTTGTATCTTAGCAAAAATTCATAGGGCATCTTATCCTATGAGCATGCATAAAAGTATAACTCCTTTTGCTTAGTACATTATGATGTTTGGGGACCTTCCTTGGTCACTACGTCATCGGGTCATCGTTGGTTTGTAATTTTTTTTTATGTGGTGCATGCAACAACTAGGGTGTGTTTAGTTTTCGTTTTCCTTATATACATATACCTAAACTCTTGTACAGAAACATAACAAAAATGATATAAAATATACATGATAATTATCAAAGAAACACAATATTTATCATAATAAACCTATAAACGTCCTATATATAAAGAAGATGAAAGAGACATCCCTTACTACTTAACGAACATAGACTAAACCTCTTATAGGCTCATAGATTCACTACTAGCCAAATTATACTGATTGGATGCACTAAAAATAACTCATTATCATAAAATAATAATCAATAACCAAATAATTTTAAAATAAATACTCCTTAAATATTTGATATTGATTGATATTGATTTACGAATCATAATTAACAAAAAATCAAATGACTACCATTCCACATAATTAAGAAACAAATTTATTTTTTGTTTCAACAAAACAATCACGTTCAATATTTATTCACACTTTGTAGTTTTTTTTTCTCCCCCTCTTTTTTCTTCTCTTTGTAAATTTGGTTGATGTGATCAACCTTATAATTGATGGCACAAACAAATAATCGAAACGTAGGAAACAAGGCTCATAGATGGCCCCAACAGAAGTGAATGAAAGTATAAATTAACAATAATGTCACAGTATAGAATAAAGAAACATTTAGAAGGAAGCTCATATTAATATCATTTTAAAAGAATTCATGATATTCAAGAATCAATCAAAATTTCCTGTGGATGCTATTATTTTAAGAAACAAAAGTATACATGGGATATAAATACCAGCGTAGTAATTGGTAACTTGAGGCAAAACAAATATATAACAAAATGTTTAGCAAAAAATATATATACATATCAAAATGGTCTATAAAGGATTTAACTCTCTTTTCCCCCTTCAAAGCTTTAGACTGTTATGTTTTTATCTGTTACACCATACGGTTTGGATAACATAAAAGAAGGTTAAGTGTGGCCCATCTTTCAGACCTAACCCAATAGCCCATGGAACATTAAGTCAGAATTGTCTCAGCTCATTTGATCAAAAAAGAATTGATCAGCTCTATCAAACGCCCAGATCAACTTTGAGAGAATAGTTACAAAAGCAACATAAATTTATGCATCTACGTAAAAGCATAACAGTAAAAGGACTCAAATTCCCACAGTTTGACAACTATATGCTATAAAATAAAAAGTCTTTTACCACAAGAAAAAGAGATGCAGAAATAAAAAAGAAAAACAATAACTGTCTATTGTACATAGTTGAGAGGTGGTTGGTTAGCAAGCACTAACAATAGCTAAATCACATCCACAAAAAGCTGTGTCAGCTCTATCAAACGCCCAGATCAACTTTGAGAGAAGAGTTACAAAAGCAACATAAATTTATGCATCTACGTAAAAGCATAACAGTAAAAGGACTCAAATTCCCACAGTTTGATAACTATATGCTATAAAATAAAAACAGTCTTTTACCACAAGAAAAAGAGATGCAGAAATAAAAAAGAAAAACAATAACTGTCTATTGTACATAGTTGAGAGGTGGTTGGTTAGCAAGCACTAACAATAGCTAAATCACATCCACAAAAAGCTGTGTTTCCAGAGTTGGCAGTGGCACAAAATACACAGAATCATTACGGCAGTTTGCAGTATGACACAATAAATACCAACCAAAGAGCGGTAAAGTTCCATGACCTAACCCTTTTGAGCTTTTCCCACGTATGCCTGGAAACAAGACCATAAACAGTGCTTAGCCTAAGACAAAATATATCAGATGAGAAGTTTGGTGGGAAAATTAGGTTAAAAAGATTTAAATATTTATTGCCAAATTTGCAGTGAATGATTTGATAGATGAAGAGGACTGACCTGCACAAGTTTCATAAGCTTTGGTTTTGAACTTGACAGGTAGTGATCAATCTTCTCCTGAGTTTGAGGAATATTGGCCCCCTGTAGAGTACCAGTCACTTTGTCGACCACCTTCTTCACTATGGTTTTGTAGGCATCTTTGTTGATTTGACCATCCTTCCATGTTGGTTTTAGAAGCTCTTTGACAAACTCCGCAAGTGCAAATTTAAATGCACGAATTACCTTCACATCCTTTCCTTTCTTGCCATCATCTTTCCCATCTTTATCCTCCACGGGATCATTGTCTTGGATCTTCCTACTATCCTCTTGTGATTTAATGTTTTCCTTAGCTCTCTGTTCATTATTTACCATTCCAACTTCAGACAATGCTTTCAGCTCCAATTGGCTCTCACCATTAAGTTTGGTGGGAATTTCAGACCGATGATGATCATCACTGCATGGTCCACCAGGAAAAGATGATTCAATCAAATTGTTCTGTTCTTTTTCGGATTTTCCCACTGTAAAGCAAGTCCGAATAGTAGCATTTGGTAAAATAGCTGGGGGATTGTCACTGTTTTCAGGCTTCTTAGACTCTTTGCTATCACATATGGGATCATAATGCTTTTGAGATTCAATGACTGGAATTGGCTGAACAGATACTTCAGACTTGGCAAAAGAAGATGTGCCCATTGAATCACTAGGATTAAGAGCTGCATACAGTTGTCCATTTCCAAGTAACTGTGCCAGAGAGGACGAAAGGTTTGTAAGCTCACTGAGCTGTTCACTAGTTACCATCTTAATACCTGCATCAACTACTGGTGTTTTAAAATCCCCAAAATCTCGCCCAGACACACATTTTCCCCCCAAAGGGAGTGTCTTATGTTCTGGAATTTTCAGAAATCCTCCCTGAAGCTCAGTAGGGATCACAACTTGGTTTTGTCCAATTGTGTTTACACTTGGAGGAAAAGCACCTGAGTAGTGACCAGTCTGATCAAAGCTTTGACTAGACAAGATATTATTAGCAGATATATTTAGGTCAGCATGCAAAGCAGTCTTTTCAGCTGTGTCCGTATCAAGTGACAATGCGACAGCATCCTGAGTGATACTCCGTTCAAGTGTGGTTAATGATGAATCATTGAGACTTACAAACTCTGAAGCCAAAGTACTTGGACTATTTTCTTCTTTCAGAACACAGTTGGAAGATTTAATGGAATAATTCCAATCAGGGGACATGTCTTCAGTATGCCTTGATTCAGAAGGAGCCATGCTAGCACCTATATTCTCAGCCTTCCATCCAACGGTTTCCTCATCATTGCACTTAGCTGCTTCATGACCCACTGCAGGGTCACTATAAATTTTGTTCTGGCTGTCGACTGTGCTCCCAAATCCAGTATCATTTGCAGACCAAGCAAATCTAGGTTCTGAGATCCCTATATTTCCATTTTTGTTCTCATCCAACTTGCCACTTGTTGGCAAAGGAACTGAATCGCTCCATTTTGAATCCCTTGACATCTGGTCTCCATAATTTAATTTTTGACCTGGGCCCCTCCTCTCATCTTGATACTTTCTGTCAGGACTAGCAGATGCTTGACTATTGTGAGAAAACCGACAGTACCTTCCATTACGACAATTCCCTGCAGCAAAAAACCTGCAAGGGATATCACTGTTCCTGCGGGGTTCACGATTAAGACCCTGCTCAATAGAAGTTTCTCGTTTCCTTCTGTCATTATCTTCTTCTAAGCTAACATCATTTCCAAACCCTTTACCCAGCCCATCAGCACCACCATGATGATCAAACCTGCAAGATGCTCCCCTCCTACACTTCCCTTTCACAAAATCATTACAGTTTGTGGCAGGTCTTTCGTTCCTCGATGGATTATCTCTTGTATCGTGCAGAGTGGAATAATTTGAGCTTCCACCTTTTCTATGTCTACCATCCCAGTTGTCCTCGTAAGTTTGTTTACCCTCATGAAGAAAGTGACATTGATCACCTCTCCTGCATCTACCAGCGGCAAAATCTCTACACAATTTAGATGAAACCCCTGATCTGCTTCGGTTTCTGTCAACATATCCTGAATCTCGTCTATAGCCACGAACAGGGCTCCTGCTCCTGCTCCTACTACAGCTTCTACTTCTGGTCCTACCTCTCCATGAAGTATCCAACAATTAGAAGAAAAACAACTTAGCCAACAGCATTCACACAACGTACGTTTATTAGCAAGCTGGTGGCACAGAAACTTAAGAGATTTACTGGTCCAAATAGAAAACATAGCATTAATAACAAATCCTTCCTCCCTCTCTCTTCATTTTCCTATTGTTTTCTTTTGAAAAAATTGAAGAAAGTGGCTTGACAAAAATTTAGATAAATAACACCACTGTGAAAACAAAAAGTTATTTGCATAAAGGGCACAAAAATGCATTTAAAGAAGAAAAGTGGCGAATAAAATGGTCATAAGCCTCATGCTAGACTAGATACTACCTAAAGAAAAAACATACAGATAAAGAACAGCCATGAATAAATTGATACCAAAACACACGCAAAATTGGCATAAGTGAAGCTTGCATGGTTTCAAAAATGTCATTAATGATGAGGTAAGTAAAAAAGATCTACCTCAAGGACCTACTCCAACCAGCTCTAGGAGATTGACTATGACTTCGTTGCCTCCATTTATCAAGGCCAGGAGACATTCTTGAGTCATAACTTCCATCTCTATCCCATGAGGAGTCTGCTGCATATCCACCACTGTCTTTATCAATGTTTTCACTCTTATGTGAACCTCTGCTTCCAGGAATATTTTCCCTAGACGGAAATCCTGAATCATGCTTAGATCTTATGTCATTTGTCTCTAAAGCACACCATCTAGAACCATTATCTCCAACAAGATCTGGAGATTGCCACCCATGTCTTGATTCTCTGTGAAGAAATGACCTGCCTCCTTTTCCAGGCCAACTATCACTTGCTACATTTACATCTTCAAATGGAGGCTCATCCCTCAAGTCCCACTTTGAACTGCGTTTTCTACCACTCCCACTCATTTTATGGAACCTAAAGTAGCACTGCCTTTGGTTGATGATGTGCAGCAAAATCTGGAAAACCAAAAAAATTGAACAAATAAAAAAAACTCACACACATAGCCAAGTGTTCTGTCTTTACTTTCTCAGCCTTGAACGTAATATTAATGTAGTGAAAAATCCACCAATTACGAATTCAATAACAATGAATATGTGTATCATCATCAACCAGGGTTCATATTTAAGGATAAGGAAACACAGATATAGTATCTTTCTTTTATAAACATCTACAGAAAAACTTGCTGCTACAAATACACTTTTACATCCATTATAACCAATACAGAAAATTAAGAAAATTAGGTTTTTGGAAGGAATCATAAATGGGTAAAGCTCATCAAAGACCAGAGTCATCAAATCCAACTACACATCAAATCACAATATATTCGAAATTACAAAATAATTGCAAAACTACAATGTTTAATCAACAGAAAAGAAGAGCAATCCAGAAAAACTCAAGGATAAAAGAAAATGAGCAACTAACCACAGATGAAAGGCATAGTTCAACTTGAAGGCAACCCAAATTGAACAAGACTTCGTTTTTGTGAACCAAATAATAGAAGATGAGAAAAAAAATTTTGAATTCAGTCCCTTTCAAATACTACTTTTTATAAAAGTAAATTACTATGGTGTGTGTTAGTCACAGCTTGACTCCGCATGCCTACATAAATCGTAACATCTACAACATAGAAGGTCCTCAAATTCACAGAAGAAGCTATAGCCGTATTACTTGCATCCATGAGAAACTTGCATTCATGAGAAACTTAAACAGAAAGTTGACAAGAAAAGCAAACACTCAGCTGCTTGAAAACATAAACTATAATACCATGAATCATTTACTAGGGAAATCAACATCGGTTGTAAGGATCAGTACATACTGATTTTCAAGAACACTAATCACTAGCTGCCCAACCCAGTCAGGCAGAATACAACTACAAAGTAACAAGCACCTAACAGTATCCAAAAAAAACTCTTTTCTCCAGAAACTCCTTTGATGTACATGAAGCCTATAATCATATTCGATTGACCATATTGTTGAGACTCAATATCTTATAGAGAGATATTAGAGAGAGATGAATGTAAAGGGCTCAATGTGTGGATCCTCATGAGTGATCCATCTATTTATAGCACATTTATGGGTACAAATGTCAGCTATACAATGTGTACATGTAACTACATGTCACGAGGGCATAATTAACCTAAAATACAATGTGTCAGAGATCCAAGTCAAGTATTACTCGTGCTGTCAATGAGCTCTTGTTATAATTGAGCTCGTGTTGTTCTTAGGCTTGGTCTGTCCCCCGGGTGAGATGTTTAAGGTACTTCATCTTCCGTCTTGGGCTAGACTTGACCTGGATAGGTTACAAGGTCCGGTCTTTAGGTTAGTCTAAATGTACAAACGCATATAAATGAACATTATAACAATTTCTATTTCATCCTTTAAAGTAGACCAGAAACATTGCCCTTGCATCAAGAAATCCTTTACTTTCCACTTTTGACAACTTTCTAGAGAACTTCCAAAGTAAAAAATACATAATTCTTTGACATGATTAGAACTAAATATTATTCTTTGACATGATTAGAACTAAATATTTTGCATGAAGTCGTGTAGTGTCCTCAATAGAAGTTACCTTATAACATATGATAAACCATATTTATAGATTAGTAGTTACAATTCTCTTTTTATAAGCAAACTTAAGCAGTAATGCCTACAGAAAGACAGGAGGGTGATGACATTTGTGTCAACAAACTACAGAAGAATCAACTAGTGGTTTTTCAGGCCATTCGATCCAATCATAATATCATCACAACTCATATGTGTTGGTGACATTAACACGTGGTCTGAGTTATGGGTGGTAATGTTCAACTCATGAACCCACAAAATTTTTTTAAGTGAGATTTAAGATTAATTCTTTTGTACATACTCATATTATTTGTTACTATTATAAATAAAAAATCTACCAAATTAATGTAACGTGTCAACAAACACAAAAGAAAATGACAACAATGAGGCATATATGACATGATTGACCCAGTTTCCACACCTAGACTAAATTCCAAGGTCGTCTAACTACACCATAATGCTATATTAAAAAACTACTTTGAAATGCAACCAAGCTGGGATACCCATATCAAACTCAATAGGCCAAATTAAAGCTAGCCTGATAATTTGAGTAGCATTGAAATTTCTTAAATTCTAAGCCAAAAAGATTACAATAATAAATAAAAAATACCAAATTAATTTAATGTGTCAACAAACACAAACATTGACACAGCAATGGGGCTTATATTACACAATACTCCCAATTTCCACTCCTAGTCTGAATTCCAAGGTCTTCCAAACTACAACATATTAGAAAACCTTTTAAAATGCCCGTATCAAACTTAAAAGGCCAAAATAAAGGTAGCCTGATTTTGAGTATTAAATTTTTTTAAATCCCATATTCGGACGTCCATCTCATGAGTCGTGAGAAATCTCAATTTATCTAACCGACCATGCTCAGCCCCTAAACCATAAGATGTCTACTGTGTGACATTGCAGCTTCCTTAAACAGAGTTGGAAAAGGCATTTTCAAGTTGCTCGCCTCGAGTCTCAAGGCAAGGTGCACAAAAAGAGTATCGAGCTTCTAGCCTTTGTTGAAATTTAAAGCTTATGCCTATTTCTTGTGAGGTGCAAGACTTGAAGCATTTTAGCTTTGAGGCAGTTGAGACTTAAACCTTAGAAAATTATAATTTTTATTAAAAATTAGATCATGAATAACTCATTTCAATCTCACCCAACTTTATTAAACAAATACGAAAAGTTATTTTAATTCTCTATTTTGATAACTTTCTTGTTAATTTCTTGTTAATTTCAATATTTGCTCAATTTTTTGTGTATAATCTATATGAAATTTAAAGTACTTGTATCAGAATTAAAAACTATGATACATTAATTAACTTTTAGTTATCAACTTATCTCTTTTCTTTTCTTTTCATAGTGATGAAAGTTCATAGTGTTTATTTTTTTTAAAGAAGAAATGTTTCCTATTTTAAGAACAACAAAAAAGAAGAAATGTTTCTTAATTGGATTAACTTCTTGTGTTGCCAATTCTTATTTATACATAAAATAGTGTATATTATTTAATCAGAACATGTTTATGTCTCGAGCTCCATACCTCTCGCATGTATAACGAGCACTCTACATTTGAGCTACACCTCTAATAGAGTATTATATACTTTCCTTGATTTTATTTTCATAACTATTGATTTCATAATTGTTATTATTTATATAGGTTTCCTTGAAAGTTATATTTAAGGCTTATGCCTTGGAAGCCTCGAGACTCATGCCTCACCTCAGCATAGAAAAATGCCTTGATACTTAAAAAAACCTTTTACAATATTGGTCTTAAATGCATTCTGTATTAACGTGACCAAATTCAGCAAACTTGCAACCAACGTCTTAGGAGGGCTTTATGTGTCCACACTTTTAGGCATCTCCATGTAATCATGGGCAATAACAGGGCGCAAGAAATATGCCAAGGTTGTAAATTCTTCTGAACTCTGGAACTACATAATATTTTAGTTTTACATCTTCAAACTTTTCAGAAATGTTCAAACACAACAATTAACATGTGCTAATATCCAATGTTGCTCATGTTGAAGGATAGAATTCCTTTGCAATCAGTTACTTTCGTAAAACTTGGTAAACCCTCCATGCAGTGGCCCCAGGAAAGCACTGCAGAAATTAATATTTCATATTAGAACTAGGGTAAATGTATCCTATCTAGATAGATACAGCCAAAACACGAGACTATCTATGATAACACCCAGTGATGTCCAAAAAAACTACCTGTGGACATGGATCAACGCGTAAAGACTCAGGGATAAAAGAAGGCGGTGTGAATAATAGGTTAACTTGAATAGCCTAAATTGTACGGATATTGCATTGTCAAAATCCTAATTCAAACACATCCATAACCAAAAACCAATGACAATCTAAAGGATATTGTAATTCCTAGAGAATAAGAAAATAACTAGCACACTAGAATCTAAGGATGAAAATCACCATGTGATGGATGTCTCTCTCTTGCACCAGAATAGACCCTTGCAATTGGTAAGAAACTACGAATCTTGCTTTATAACGCATAGCATTAAGTGCAGGCTACTAAAACATATGTTAGCTTTCACATTTACGATATCAAAAATTGCAAAACCTCCACTCTCGGTAAATAAGCCTAAACTTTTAACTGAATCTAATGGTAGCTAACGACTAAGACAAAGGGTACCTCTCCGTTTCATGTCAAAAAAACAAAGCATGGAGAGGAAGGAGCACAAAAAAGAAGGGACAAAAATACATAGTTAAGAAACCAAACGGGTCCAAGAATATAAAGAAATCAAGTTCGTTGACATACCCATAGAAATTCTCATTCTTATCCACAAAGTAGTAGAATGACGCTATAGTTACCGTAAGGAAAGCTCGAATTAACCACACAAAAAAATCTCATATAACACTCGCACAAACACAAATATTTGATATTTGAATACCAATAAAAAATAACAACGAAAACCGAAAAAAAACCCTAATTTTATTTCGACAGTTCATAAGCCAAACACACGGCACTAACGATTCAGATCGAATTGAACAACGAGAGAGAAAATCAATGAATAGAAACCCTAATGAACCTTCAAATATATTGTAATATATACAGAAAAATAAGTTAGAGCGAGACTATAGAACTTACTTGGAACAAGAAAGAGCTCAGCGTTTTTGGAGAGAGAAGAAAGAAGCCCTAACAGGCAAGACGATAGTATCCGGTAACGAGAGACGTCATTGACACCGCCATTGTTGAACTGCTACGGCAAATCTCACTGAGGGACGACGAGAGAAGGGAAGGAGTGTAGCGAGGGTACTGCGGCCAGAAGCAAACAAGTAGAGAGATTTAGGCTTACAAGTCCGCGACCAACAACGGTGCACCCCTATTATTTTTAGAAAGCTTTAATTTAAACAATTGTATTAAACACTTGAAATAATATTTTTTTTATATTTCAATCAACTTGGTCCTGTTTGGAGAATCAAACGTAAAAAACACACGTGATATACACATGGTCATTTCTTTGCCCTTTCTCGCACCTTCTTCTTCCCTAGGAAAAGAATGCCGTCATTTTAAGACCTTTTTAAGGTCTTCGTAACAGGTAAAACTCATAAACATTTAAGAATGCAGCTTGGTTTCAAATAGAAAATTAAGCTTCACTTGATAGGTTGGTAAAAACTGGAACTTGAAAGCTTAAAAAAGTTATTATCAATTCCTATAAACTTGCTTGGAAAGAACATTGGAGTCACCACCCCTAACTGTTTTTGGGAAAACATGTCATCCAAAACTCATGGACCCATCGTAAGAAGACGTTACTTTACTTGTGAAAGTAATTCTTTGATATAGATTTTTTATTTATACTTTGCTTTTCTTGTAAATTAAAGTTAGTATTCAATTTTATTTGATTATTCTGGTTTTGTTATACATGTATTTTTCACCATAGATGTTTACAATTTACAAATTCAAGAAATGTTATATTATAAATTAAGGAAGAAATATTTACTTGAGTAAGAGATTTAACGTGGTTTGTTTGGTATTAAATATGTATCATATATCTGACCTAATCAGTATAGGTACCTTGTTAGGATAAAATGAGTATATAAAAGCTAGCTTCACAAAAGATTTGTGCCCAACGAATTTGGTAAAGCACGTCAATCTAATCTACAAAGCATCTCGTCATCAAGCAACGAGGTTTGGAATGACAAGACTTGGTAAAATTATGATACCCTAATGTCGAGGTCGTCATCCATGAACGACTTGCATATAAATACTCTTTATTTGTAAATGCTTGTAACGAACGATCTCGATTCTGTAAACTAATTTGTAGTAACCTGGTCGCTAATACGCACCCCGTTATGTACATAAAGATACTTATATAGAGGAGGATGATGATTCAAAAAAACACAATTTCTTATCTCACTAAAATTAGATACTTAAATTCTCTCCAAACAATTGGCGCTGTCTGTGAGAAAGATTTTTTTTTTAGAGAATTTACTGGTATCGTCTAATATCTAGATGGATCACCCATTCACTATCCAACCAAACGACCTCGTCCCAAAAGTCCCAGAACTAAATGACCTCATTCCAAAAGCTTTAGAATGTGACAATAATAAGGCACCTTATTCCTTACCCATTAGGTCGCTATCAAACCACACCATAAGGCGCACTTCGGCTAGCGAAGTACAATCATCAAACTTGCTTGATAATCCTCCTTATGAAGGGGATGCAATGATATGAGGACTTCAAAAACAAATCACAGAATTACAACAAACTTTTATTGAGTGTCAAAAGGATAATAAAGAATTAAGATCTCGATTAGAATGACACACCTACTCAGAAAATAGTAAGTTCCCTTTTTACACCTCGAGATTCTCAGATGGTGCATCAACCCCTCAGAAGAGAGCATGCGACTCATACTTCAAATCCTCATCAATATTCGGTGAGAGAACAATCGAATATGGTTTCTGATCCTCCCCTCGTAGGCGGGACGTCTCACCCAAATCTTCCAATATATAGACCGACAATTGAGTCCACTCCATCGCGCAATCCGAGTGGAGAATTGGACAAAAGGTTAAAAGATATGGAAGAAAAAATGTGGATCAAGGTTAATGATAAATTTGCCAGACAAGAAAAGACAAAACCTTGAAGTGATATAGAAAATGTTTGTAATCAACTGTCCACATCTCCTTTGCTCTGACGCCATTGAATTAACAGTACCCTATCTCAAATTTAATGCCCCCAAATTCCCCGCATACAAGGGAACTAAAGATCCTGTTGCGCATGTTCTTCAATTCGAAATGGCTATGGATGCAGTCAACCTATCTGAAGATAAAAGAAAATCCATACATTGCAAGTTATTTACAGCTACTCTTCAAGATTCAACCCAACAATGGTTTATGAAATTACCCTCAAAGAGTATTGCTAGCTTTGACGCTTTGATCAGAATATTTATTACTAATTACACTTGTAACAAACCTATCAAGAAGGAGTAACATCACCTATTCTCGATTATCCAAGAGGAGGATGAATCGATCGAAGCTTATATGAGAAGATTTAAAATGAAAAATATAGAAATTACTCAATGCCCTAATTCAATAGCCATAGAAGCTTTTCGGAAGGGCATAAAGCGTGATAATGGCCTTTTCATAGAATTGAAAAAATCCACGCCTCACTTGTTAGATGTAGTATATGAAGAGACTCAAAAGTTTCTTAATGTTGAAAGGGAGATGAAGTCGAGCAAACCGTCGGTAAATAGAAACCAAAGACGACCCACTTTTAGTAAGAACGAAGAAGACAGGAAACCTGTGGCTAACAAGCGTACCAATTTCTCCCATTTCAAATCCACTTTTAGACCAAAGCATAATCCCAACACTTGGAATCAAGCTTTATCTCCCTTTCATAGCCCCCTCTTACGTGTGGCGTTAGTGGAAGTGGTGCGTTGTATGGAGTGCCTTGATAGTGTAAATTGGCCACCAGTTATGAAAGCTCCTCTTAGGAACCCCAACAAATATTGTGCGTTTCATAGAGACACAAGACATTGGACTCAGGAATGTCGTCATTTAAAATGGGAAATTGAGCACTTACTTTCAGAAGGATAACTGGGAGATATAGTTGATAAAACCAAGAATCCAAAAGATGATATTCGGAGGGAAAATTCATATAAAAGGATTAAGGCAACGGACAAATCAATTCCGATTCGAAATGAGTCAACTAGAGGACACCTTATCCCATCAGGGGATGTACGAATAATTCATACCATACATGGTGGTCTCACTATGACTGGTCACTCTAACAATTCCTGAAAAAGATATGCATGAGAGGCTCAAGATACAGGACATTTAATATATGGCATGAGATTGGAAGGACCGTCGTATCCTATTACTTTCGAAGACAGAATGCTTGCATCCTCATGATGATCCTCTCATAATCACAGTGAGAATTGCTTGTTGTGAAGTGCGTAGGATATTGGTCGATAATGGCAGTTCATATGATCTCTTATATTTATCTACTCTACTTGATATGAACATAGACCCCAAAGAAATCACCTCACAACAGATGCCCCTTGTCAGTTTCAATGGTAGTGTGACTATATCGGTAGGAACCATTCGCCTAGTGTCAGTGGAAGGGTCCATAGTCTTAACAACTTTCGTCGTTTTGAACACTCCCACATCTTATAATGCTATTTTGGGACGCCCATGGATACACAAGATGAAAGTGGTACCTTCAACATATCATCAGCTGATTAAATATCCTACTGCCAATGGGATACAACAAATTGAAGGGGAACAAGATAAGGCATGAAGTTGCTACAACGATGCCATGAAAAATTCATTACCCCAAGTTTCGAAAAGTGCATTACCCCAAGCTTCGAAATAACAACTAAAGAATGAAAGTCACTTCCATAAATTCAAAAAAGTTCATACAAATGAGCGAACTATTATGGAGGTTCACGACGAATACGATATAATTCTTATAGGAGATGTTGGGAGCGAACAATATGTTAAGATTAATGGTGTGTTATCTCCTTCATTTAAAACTACCCTTGTAGACTTCTTGAAAATTAACAAAGATTTGTTCGCTTGGAAACCTGAGGACAAAAAAAAATTATGAGCGACCTTCTGAAAGAATAAAACGACCTAAATAATCCACAACCTAAAATCCTCTGAGTGATAAACTTAGTTAAAAATAGGTAAAAGTAAGTATATTATCCTACTATTTATAAAGGGAAAACAAGAAGTTGAAAGGTCTCATTAAAGACAAAAATAATAAAAATAACATCGTAAAACAGTATAAATTTGTAATAGTAGTGGTCGTTATGTATACGAGGAATATGCGACCAGTTTATTCTCTTGATTTCTATATTAAAGAGAATGAGGGAGTTACTGTTTGGTATTAAATATGTAACGAACATGCGACTTGATGAGTATAGGTACCCCGCTTGGATAAAGCGATCATATAAAAGCTAGCTCCACAAAAGACTTGTGCCCAATGAACTTGGAAAAGCACGTCAACCCAATCTACAAAGCATCTCGCCATCAAGCAACGAGGTTTGGAATGACAAGACTTGGTAAAGTTATGATACCCTAATGTCGAGGTCGTTATCCACGAACGACCTGTATATAAATACCCTTTATTTGTAAATGCTTGTAATGAACGATCTCGATTCTATAAACTAGTTTGTAGTAACCGAGTTGCTAATACGCACCCCGCTATGTACATAAAGATGTTTATATATATACCCCTCAAATGAGAGGAGAAGGATGATTCAGAAAACACAATTTCTTATCTCACTAAAAATCACTAAAATTAGATACTTAAATTCTCTCTAAACATGGTTAATACAACTTTAAGTACAAAATGCACTTATGTGTTTTTAAATATTTTTAAACTAAATTTATAATTGTAATTGAGATTCATTCGATTTATAGAGAGAAGTTAGAGTAATTGATAGAATCTGTAGATCACTTACGAAGTCACTCTATATACTATGGAATTCGACTATGACGCTTAAAATTAGGGTTATTTCTCTGGAGCTGAGATATCAAAGAACTACACCTCCTGTACAAGGGAGTGACTCCTTTAAAGAGAGGAGTAAATCTTTTGGACATGAAGGCCTCTCCACCTTTTCTAAAAAGAAAAAAAGGAAATTATTATGGATGAGTCCGTACTCAGGCTTAAGCCGCTAAACGTCTTTGAGCCTTCACCACCTTCATTGGGTCGATACACCTCACATATTCATTACTTGGCACCCCAAGTACCTATTCATCCCATAAGGGATTCAAGAAAAGGAAAGGGCATTGTCAATGATCTTATTTTCGATGTGGATGTGGTGGCCCTATATTGGGGTATAGCATCGGAGCAACTCGACCACTATGTAGGTCACATTCCTATTGTGGCATATGAGAGACAACTCGATGCCATATATGAGGATGAGGGGTCAGAGGTCATGATTAGTCTCCTGATGTACCAGGTGTGGCAATCTAACCTTACTTTTCACTTGTATATTTATTTATTGTCATGTATATTTCTTATGTTTGACCTCGCGTCCTCTGGCTTTTCCAATTGTAGCTACTTTATGGGTTGAACAGGGCCCAAGGATCAGAGAATTTGAAGCATAAAATCACACAGGAAAAGGAGAAGTATGCTTATGCCTGGGTCAAGTACGCATTACTACTAGCAAAGGCCAACAAGTGGGAAGGTGAGGCCATCGACAAAGAGGAGAAATTGTCAAAGGCCGTTGCCAAGCTAAATGATAACGCAAGGCGTTTGGCAGAGCTCGAGGAGGCCTGAAGAAAGGTCGAAGCCGATATTGAGGCAAGTAAATGCAAGCTAGTTGAAATAGAAGACAAGTCTAAGTGCGAGCTTAATGCTATGGTTGAGTAGTTGTCCTCGAGTGTGTAAATATGGTATGTGCTATCCATGGACTCATTTAAGAAGGAGGTTGAGAAGAAGGGTCTAGATGAGTATTATTACCATATTTTGTATATCCTAGTCACTCCCCAGTACGTGCCTACTTAGTCCCAAGATGGGGACGAGGAACAGGATAAAGACTGGGGTGAGAGTGGCAACGGGACCAAGAAGGTGGGTACAAAAGATAAGATCAAGGACCATTGAGGCTCCTGTTAAAGTAGATTCTAGGCCTTTTTTTTCCTTTCTTTCGAGCTTCACGCCACTCTTACTTGTATGGTCGCGGGTTGTGCCTTGTAATTTCTTTTGAATCATTAATGAAAATCAATCTAATTTTGAGAACTAGCTGTGTTGATTGCTTAGTGGTGTATTTATATAATTTTCTATGTCCATTTATGATGTTTACCTATCTCCCTATTTTTGGGACATGTGCCATTAAACTTTTCTTAACATCATCCCCTATAAAAGAGGGTTAAAGAAATTTGTTAATTCAAACAATTTTGTTGAAATATTTTCCAACTACTTCTCCATCTTTTTTTCAAACATTATGGATTCTGATTGCATTAACAAATATTTAGTTTGGGATTTAAAACTTGAAAATGTAAGACTTTAGACTGAGGTATAAGAATTGAAAATTGAGTTGTTCAGGCTCGAGGATAAGATAAAGCTTTATGAAGAGACCAAGTGTAAGCATGCCTCTTGTAAGAAGGAGATATACTAGACTCGAGCTTGATAGAAGAGAACCATGACTAAGATGGATACCCTTGTGGATAAGGAGTTCCATTAGGTGAACTTCTACATGAAGTGATCTGAGGAGGTCTTCTTCAAGGTGATGGGAATCGCTAAAGAATTGGAATGTTCTGTGTTCACTTTGAACTCGATCCTTTATGAAGATTCAGGCCGAGTTATTACCCTTAGTAGAATAGATTGATGATTCGAACACTGGTTGGGTGTCTAAGCTCTTGAAGTGTTTTTAACTTTTTAGGAGGTTGAGCCATGTATTAATAAATTTTTCAAAAGCATTGTAAGTTCAAACGATAAAAATATTCTTAATAGGATGCACTTGCGATGTTCGATTGTTGTATTTTTCTATAGGTATTTTCTCCTTTATTAGGGAATGAGCCCTACAAGTGTCAGGGCGGTCTACCTGGTTCTTAACCAAGGTAATCAACCTGTCACATATAATAGTGGGAGAGAGAGATCTATCTGGTTCCTGACTGAGGTGCTCAACTCTCTCTTCATTGTTAGAAAGCCAATTTGGTTTCTAACTGAGGTGATCAACTTGCAAATTTTACAAGTATCAGAACGGTCTACGTGATTCTTAACCGAGGTGATCAACCTACGACATATAATAGTGAGAGAAAGAGCTCTACTTGGTTCCTAAATGAGGTGCTAAGCTCTCCCTTCATTGTTAGAGCACCAACTTGATTCCTAATTGAGGTGATCAACTCGTGATTTTTACAAGTGTCAGGGCGATCTACCTGGTTCTTAACTGAGGTGATTAATCTATGACATATAATAGTGGAAGAGGGAGATCTACCCAGTTCTTGATCGAGCTGCTCGACTCTCTCTTCATTGTTAGAGTGCCAACCTAGTTCTTGATCGAGATGATCAACTCATGACTTTCATAAGTATTAGGGCGGCCTACCTAGTTCTTAACCAAGGTGATCAACTCATGACATATAATAATGGAAGAGAGAGCTCTACTTGGTTCCAAAATGAGGTGTTTAGCTATCCCTTCATTGTTAGAGTGCCAACTGGTTCCTAACCGAGGTGATCAATTTTTGACTTTAACAACTATCAAGGTAGTCAACCTGGTTCTTAACCGAGGTGATCAACCCATGACATATAATAGTGGGAAACTTCTGGGAGAGAACCATTTCTTAAAAGGAACTAACTTCATTTGTATATATATAATGATGGTACATGAAATTAGTAAATTAAGGTACATTAGAAGTAGTATTTTTTTAAGTGTCAGGCATTCCAGCTTGTGCCATCTTCATCTCCTTCAATGCTTCTCAATAAGTTGGCCCCTCTTGGTGTTGTCTCAATTATTTGATAGGGTCTTTCCCAATTTTCACCCATTTTGTAAGCCATCTATTCCTTTTTGTTAGGAAAGACCCTCCTAAGAACCCAATTACCCATGGTGAACATTTTGAAACGCATCGCCTTGTTGTAATAATCTGATACTTTTCTTTTATGATCGATTATCCTCTTTAAAGCTCCATACCTTTTTTTCCTTAGCGAGGGTCAGTTCTATTACTCTACTTGCATTGTTCTATCCTTTTGTTAGGGCAGACATTGTAGTGGGTACAATAACTTCAGTTGGTATCACTACTTTAGTCCCATAAACTAGGGAAAAAATGTCTTGTTAGTGCTTCCCCGAGGACTAATCCTAACAGCCCATAATGCCCTAGACAGCTCCTCAATCCATCTTCATTTTACACTCTCAAACCTTTTCTTTAGTAGGTTGATTATTAATTTGTTTGAAGATTCTGCTTGATCATTGGCTTAAGGATGATATGGCGTTGAGTAACACATCTTAATGTTGTATTTGATGGCGAACTCCTTGATGCTATGACCTATAAATTTCCTCCCATTATCCATAACAAGTTCCTTTTGTTGACTAAATCGACATATTATAGATTTCTAGATAAACTAAATCACATTTTCCTCTCGTATTCTTCCTAGTGGTTCTGCTTCGATCCATTTGGAAAAGTAATCAGTGGCTACTAGTAAAAACTTCTTTTGACCCTTTGGTTAAGGTAGAGGTCTTACTATGTAAAACCCCTCACTTATGGAAAGGCCAACGACTTATCACCCTTGTCATGGTGTTTGGAGGCATGTGTTACAATGGGGAATTTTTTTGTTACTTATCGTACTCCTGAGTGTATTTTGTACAATCTTCCAACATAATGGACCAATAGTAGCCCTGCCTCATAATTTTTGGGATAGTCTCCTTTCACATGAATGAAAACTACACTTCTCTTCATATGCTTCAAACATAAGCCTTTTAGCTCCTTCCTTGGCTACGCACAAAAGCCCTGGTCCGAGTACGTTTCTTCTATATAGCTTACTTGCTTCAATCATGTATCGACCAACGTTGGCCTTGATTTCTTTTGCAAGTTTGCAATCCTCGGGTAGGTCTTTCCTTTCCAAGAAGTTATAGATCGGGGTGAACCATGGGGTTGGTAGAAACATCCACACATCCGACTATTCTTTCATCCTCCTCCAAACTTGTTTTTGCCAGGATTGTTACTGAACTTACTTGGGCGTGGTAGGCCTCTCGTACGAATACCAGTGTGGCCAAAACATCAACATAACCATTCTCATTTTTTATCTCAAACTTGGAAAATTTTAAGCATTCTTATTTTAGTCTCTCTAGATACTCCTTCATCTTTCCATCCATAGCTTCAAACGTCCCCAAGAACTTGTTGACCACTAGTTAAGAATCGCTATGCAAAATGATCTTATCCATCTTGAGTTTCTTTGGAATCATGGCCCCAATATAGTCTTATCATATTCTACGAAATTATTAGTTTCCTAGAAATCAAGTCTGACAGTACACTTAAAACAATTTTCATCATGATCAATTATGATTACCCTTAGCCTAGCATTATTGAAGTTGTGTGCTCTATCAATGAATACTTGCTAGATTGGCCTCTCCTTTTAATCCACCTCACATACTTCTTCTTGCTTCTCATTATTGATGACTTCTGATGTCTCATTGAATTCAGCCACAAACTTAACCACCACTTTCCCCTTGATGGTTGTTCTAGCCTTGTATTTAATGTCATACTCTTCCAATTCTATGGCTATTTGTGCCAATCTTCCTATCACTTATGGCCTCATCAAAATGCTTTTAAATGGTTAGGAGGTAAGTATTACCACTGTGTGTGAGCCAAAGTAATGTCTGAGCTTTTATGTACTAACTTTGAGGGCAAAGACCAATTTTTCAATGGTTAGGTATCTACTTTGGGCGTTTATCAAGATTTGATT
The DNA here is from genome assembly GCA_037013495.1 of Hippophae tibetana. NCBI lineage: Eukaryota > Viridiplantae > Streptophyta > Magnoliopsida > Rosales > Elaeagnaceae > Hippophae > Hippophae tibetana. Next base: position 66,756,954 of record CM072807.1, on the reverse strand, counting down.
GACATAGTAGATGGAATACTGAACCTTGTATCTTTCGGCTAAGAGCATAATGTTGTGGGTTTGGGAGGTCACGACCAAATATAAATAAAGTGTCTCACTGATAAGTGTATTTTATATAGTTATTTTCATCTATTTTATTAATTATAATTGCTATGTTTTTAATGTTTTTAGTTAATTTTAGTTTAATAAATTAGTATTTACTATTTTTTATATATTTTAAGAAAATTAAATAATTTGTATCAAAAACGTACTTAATTGTAAATTTGTGTCCAAAAATATAATTTCAAATAAAAGAGTATTTAATTGTAATTTATAAAAGTCGAAAATATAATTTAAATTAAAAACAGGCTTAATTTTAATTATTAAAAGTTTAAAAAATTAATTTAAATTAGAAAAGGGCTTAGTTGTAATTAAATAAAGTTGAAAATGTAATTTGAATTAAATTTGTGGGTCAAAATACAATTAAGAAAGTTTAATTTTTCTGCACAGGAGAGAAGAATTCCACGCGCCATCCACCACGCGCTAAACGTGGACCGTCAGATCAGATTCGTAACGGCGAGGATGCGCGCGTCTCTACCACACCCGACCAACTCGCGTGGGTACAGGTCTCCATTTTTCACGCGACTTGGCACCCGAGTGGGGCCCACCTGCCGTGCAGGTCGACGTGCAGGTGGGACCCACGTGTCTGACGCGTCCAGCCGTTGTCCCCCACTTTCGCGCGCCTCTGATCCCGTGCGCTGATCTCTATGTGTAACCAAATCTTTAGTGAATGAAATGCTGCCACGTGTCCGAACTAATCCTTGCGGCGAATAAGAATATGCCATATGTCCCACTTTATTTTGCAGCGAATCATGTGCTAACATGTGGCATGTTACGATGAGCGCGAAAGCGCAGGATCACGCCCGCGTTGCAGCCGTTGTCTCCCGTGCGACATTCTATCGTGTGCCCATTTCCCGCAGCCAATGAAATGTTTTCACGTGTCCGCACTAATCCTTACAGCGAATCAGATGCCGACACATGGCAGCATGAATCTAAAAAAATGAGCAGCGACGCGCATGTTCCCCGTTTGCATTTTTGATACCAGTTTGCGTTTTTGATATAATTTTGTCCCATACGCGTATTAATTAATTAATTTCTCCATACCTATGTGTCCCCCGCATGTATTAAAATAATATATTTTTAAATGTATTTTTTTTTTATAAATTTCATGTTATAAATATGGGATAGTATGAGAGAGTTTTGGAAAGTTTTGGAGTGTTTAGTTTTTGAGATTATTTTGTGTTGTTTGGTTTTGGACTGCAGAACACGCAGAAGCCATTTTTTTGGCTTTTGTTGTGTTCTGCGTGTGCCAAATATTTGTGTTTTAATTTTCCTTCTTCTTCATCTAATATTTCTGTATCTGTTGTAATTTTTATTTTAAATTTATGAAGTAATTTAATTTTTCTAGGGTTGCATTTGATCTAAATTTATGATGCTTTTATTTTAGTTATTTTTGAACGATTTATAAGACGTTTAAGTTATTTATTCTATTTTGTGCTTAATACTTTTGATTATTTACGAATTTTATCAAATGATCTGTGGCACATAAATAAACTTGGAAGAAGCATTTTTGTGTATATTGCTCATAGATAGAATGACATGTATGATGAAGGATAAGAATATACCCTAATTGTATGTGTGGCCATTTGAGAACTTAGAACGTAATGAATCTTGGTGAATTTAATTCTCATAGGAATATAGTGAATTAATTTAACGAGGTGTGTTTGTACGGAGCTCGGAAGAGATGTATGAATAAAATTAGAAGTTTTTGGTTGACAAATTAAATGTACTAAAAAATATAAATCAAAAGAAAATAATATGATTTGAGTTGATCAATTTAGTGAAAAATTACAATCCTAGATTTCTTTTATTTTGTTATTAAACTCTTTTCTTAAATTTGTTCCAATCAACGAGTGTTTTGAATAAAATCAGAGAGAGATAATTTTAGTACTCAACAAATTGTAGTAACACTCACCAAGGAGAGGGTTGAACAAGATATAAGGGTTGCTCATGTATCATTTTATTTCTTCAAAGAACCGGCCACAATCCTCGTCCCAAAAAACTGACATGTTTTTTCTCAACATCTTAATGAATGGCAAACACTTGTCCGTGTATTTATAGATTAACCTATTTAGTACCACTATTCTTCCATTCAATTGTTGGATCCCCTTCATGTTGGTAGGTGGTCTCATGTTTATCAAGGCATGTATCTTGTCTAGGTTGGTCTCAATCCCTCGGGAATATACAAGATATCCTAAGAATTTTCCTGTAGCAACTCCAAAGACACTTTTTGGGGTTAAGTCTCATACCATACTTTTGGATTACCAAAAATACCTTCTCTAGGTTTCTGATATGGTTCAGAGATTGTGTTGATTTTACTATCATATCATCCACATATACCTTCTCATTTCTCCCTAGTTTATCTACAAACATTTTGTTGACGAGGCATTGATATGTGGAACCCACATTCTTCAATCCAAACAACATTTTGGTATAACAGAAGGTCCATTCCTCGGTGATGAAATATATTTTCTGCTCATCCTCAAGGTGCATTCTAATATGATGGAAACGAGAATATGCATCCAAGAAACTCATCAATCCAAAATCAGCGACAACATTAACCAATTGATCGATACTTGGGATGGAGAAACAGTCTTTGGGACATGTCTCATTAAATTCTATAAAGGCCACACACATGCGAGGTGATCTACATGTTTTTTTTACCAATACCACATTTGACAACCAAGTAGGGTAGCTGACTTCCCTTATAACTCATGTTTCCTTGAGGGTGGTGACCTGATTTTTAATCACCTCATCCTTATCCCTGAAGAATTTTCTCTTTCTTTGTTGGATAGGTCTAGTCTCTAGATTGACATTTAATCTGTGAGTTATGACCTCTGGGTCAATTCCAAGCATGTCTATCGAGGTCCATACAAAGACGTCAAAGTTCTTTTTGAGGAAGTACGAAAGTTGTTTCTCCATCTTTGCTGTCAGGTCCACACTTAGCTTTAAAGGATGGTTCGTACCTTTATCTCATATTGGCAAGTCCTATAGCTCATTTAGATTTGTAGATCTTGCTAGACATTTACCTCTTGGCATTTTTCGGGAGAGATCTTACTGTGATTGCTACTTGGGTGTAATCTCTTTCATGGTAACATTGTAATAACTTATGCCTTTTTTTTGTATTCCCTTATTTTCTATGTGCTCTCTTCAATTAAAAATTTGATCACTTGGTGGAAGGTGGACGAGATCGCTTTCACTTTGCCTTGATTTTGAATCAAATATTGAATGTTTTAGGTGTTTTTTTTGGGTTTACGGTTTACACTTGGTTCTAATTTTGGGTAAAAAGGTTAGTGTTTTATGCCTAAAGTGAAGTGATCTTTTTGAATTGCTTTGGGTTTGAATGTCAGTGTATTATGTATTCCCTTATTACTGGTCATGATTGTAAATTGATCTTATTATCATGAATGAAGATGGTTTTTATATGCACTTATATATGTTTGAATTGAATGAATGAAAATTGTTAGTATTTTCAATAGTTTGGGCAAAAATTAGCATGTTTGTATATGCTTATATGTACTTATATAACTTTTATGTTTATACATACATCCCTAATTATGTAAAACATATGCTTAGCAAAAACCATAATACCATTCATTTCAAATTTTAAGAGTTTCCCAAAAAAAAAAAAAAGGAAGAAGAAGAAGAGTTTTTTTGTTCAGAACTATCCATCTAATACATTGATAAAAAAAAAAAACTGTTAAAACTGTCCATAGTTATTCGACAATAATTGTATCAAAATGAGTCAATGTAAATTTAGTCCTAAACATTATCTAAATCAGTCCTATACTGTATCTAAATGTTAACAAATCAGTCCCGAACAAAATACAAAATTTGCATCCATGAGAAATAAACATCAGTCGTCCTATATAGCATCTAAGTTGTTTGGAGCACATAAACTATCCTTTTCCATGTTCAATCTAAAATATGATAAAATATTGTCGTTATTGATATGCAAGTTACCTATCATATGTTCAAATGATGATATTTTAACTTAAATTAAATAACATGTCATTTATATACCTAAGATATGATATCATGTAAATTACATAGGTAAAATATGATAACTTGTAAATTATATATTTAAAATATGATAAAATGATGAAGTTATTGTTGGGGTTCCTAGTTACTCATTCTGTCCGATACCATTTACCATGTTATTTTCATTTTCAGTAACATAGTGAGTACAAGCTTTATTGATTTGTTGGTACAGAACATCTACACCTACAGCTAACACATGAACATAATTAAGTTAAACTAAATAATATTATCTGAGTTACACTAACTATATTACATATTAACTTATATGCATCAACACCCCATTAATAAAACATTAGCATAAATAATAACACAAGACCTCATTTTCAAGTATTATACAGTAATTTTCATGTATTGAAAAACAGCTATCACCAACACCAAGTAAATAGTAAATAATAAAAAACATTAGCAATTTGAAAAAAATATCAAAATAATTACAAACTAAAATACTTACATAATTCCCAACCTAGCATGTAGTGGATGTTGATTCTTCTTTCCTTTTTTTACTAGTCTTTCGATTATATTCACTTTCACTACAAATTGTACAACTTTTTTCAATTTCATTCTTACTAATTAAAATTATCTGGTATGTTCTTCTTCCCATATATAATCTCCGCACTCACATTTTTTCTCTTAGAGTAGAAATTAGAAATTGAAGAACTTGTTATACTATTTCTTGGTCTACCTCTTTTTCAGTTGGAAGAGGGTATTGTTCTATTTCCTTCAATTAGAGATGAATATTCTAATCGCAGATAATTAAAATTGTAATTATTCGTATAATTTCAACGATTTTTCACTGAAAATAACTATAATTGATAAGTTGTTGGGCGATAATAGTTATTGCAATACTAAAACTATAATTAACTCAAAATGAATATATATATATAATTACATAAAAAAATACACTTTTAATAATAAAATACATAAAACTTTGAATAATTAGATTTAATTTTATTTATTATTATTTTTATTTTTTATATTCTTAAAAACATGTATTAAATAGTTAAAAAATAAAAATTAATGTTAGAATTTTAAATAATACAACAGAGTAAGAATTTGTTGGAGATTACTATAAATGTCCTTAATTCAATGAGAAAATTAAGTAGTAAATAAACGAGTGATCACCCTTAATTTAAGGAGTAAATGAAAGAGTAACCACCCTTAATTTAAGGAGTAAATCAATGCTTAACTTAAAGAGCAATTCAAAGAACATTTAATTTAAAAAGTAATTCAAGGAGTGAATCTCCCTATAAATAGATGTATAATTATAATGAATGAATCAATCAAATGTTCATTCCAATTGAGAAAAAAACTTAGAGAAAAAAACTTTAGTGAGAGAAAATTGAGAGCAATTTTCTTGGGTATAATTGGGTTGTGAGTTGTGAGTGTTGTAAACACCTTGTATAATTTCTCTCATTTTCAGTAAAAAGATTTGCAGTAGGTCTGGAGACGTAAGCAAAATTGGCCGAACTTCGTTATTAAATGTGTGTGTTATTTTGTCTATTTTTCTTTCTCATAAATATGACTTATCGAGAATTTGCATAATTTTCCAACAACTGGTATCAACGCTTTTGGTGGTGATTTATGTCAATTTTCTACAAGGTTACTATTCATGTGAATAGTAAAAATTCGACGATATTTGTTTGTTGACGGAGGTGTTCTAATACATGGTGATTTGCAGAAATAGTCAGAAACGATCCGGAGGAAGTCAAATTTGAGTGGGAGTAATGGTTGTAGATAAAGGAAACGTGAAACTTGAGAAATTTGATGGCATAGATTTCAGGTTTTGGAAAATACAGATAGAGGATTATCTGCATCAAAGAAATCTATATTAACCTCTCTCAAGGAAGAAGCCAGAGGCTATGAAGGAAGAAGATTTGAATCTTCTAGACAGACAAGCCCTCAGAGTTATTTGATTGATGTTATTCCGCAATGTTGCTTTCAACATATTAAAGGAAAAGACCATGGTAGGTCTTATGGTAGCTCTTTCCAATATGTATGAGAAGTTATCAATCTTAAACAAAGTGCACTTGATGAAGCATTTATTCAATTTGTGGATGACGGAAGGCACATCGGTAGCTCAACATCTCAATGAACTCAACAAAGTCACAACCCAGTTGAGTTCACTTGAAATTGAATTCGATGAAGAAGTACGAGCATTGATACTTTTGTCTTTTCTACTAGAAAGTTGGAATGCTACTGTCATAACTATGAGTAGCTCATTAGGAATTAATAAGTTGAAATTTGACGATGTTCGTGATTTGGTTCTCAGTGAAGAGATCCGATGTAGAGAGTCAGGTGAATCATCAACCTCTTTAGTTTTTCATACAGAGCCAAGAGGAAGAAATTCAACTAGAGGGAATGGACATGGCAAAACAGACTACCGAGGTAGATCAAAGGACATGAGGTCCAAATCCAAGAATCCTAATAATTCTCATAGCTCGAAAACTATTGAGTGTTGGAATTGTGGGAGAACCAAGCACTACAAAAATCAGTGCAAGAGTGCACCAAAGGACGAGGAAGTGAAGGAAGAGGCAAATGTTACTTCCACCTTAGGAGGAGATGATGCATTTATATGCTCTTTGGAGAGCAACGAAGAATTTTCAGTGTTAGACTCTGGAACATTGTTTCATGTTACTTCACAGAAATAATTCTTCAAGAAATATGTCCCCGGAAACCTTGGAAAGGTATATCTTAGTGATGATAAATCATATGCTATTATTGATAAAGGCTTAGTAAAGGTTAAGTTGAACGGGTCTGCTTGGGATTTGAAGGATGTTAGGCATATTCTCGACCTAAGAAAGAACTTAATCTCACTAGGGCAGTTGGCTAGTGAAGGCTACACTACGATCTTCTATAGTGATGATTGGAAGATTTCAAAGGGTGTAATGACAGTTGCTCGAGTCAAGAAGAGTGACACTCTTTACGTGACAATAGGGGCACGTTGTTCGATGGTAGTTGCACCAAGCAATGAAACACCAAATTTGTGGCACTAGAGACTAGGCCACATGGGTGAGAAGGGGATGAAGATTATGCACTCAAAGGGAAAACTTCCAAGTCTACAGTCTGTAGAGATAGACATGTGTGAAGATTGCATACTTGGAAAGCAAAAGAGAGTTAACTTTTAGACAAGTGGCAGAACCCCAAAGAATGAAAGGCTAGAGCTTATCTACTCTGATGTTTGGGGACCAACGATTGTCTCATCCATTGGTAGGAAACACTACTTCGAGAATTTCATTGATGATCACTCTCAGAAGGTATGGATTTACTTTCTAAAGCATAAGTCTGAAGTATTTGAGGCTTTCAGAAGATAGAAAGCTATGGTTGAAAATGAGACAAATTTGAAGATAAAAAAGCTTAGAATCGACAATGGTGGTGAATATGAAGACACCATATTCAAAAATTTCTGCTATGAGCACGGGATCAGAATGGAAAGAACTGTGCCAAGCATGCCTCAACACAATGGTGTAGCTGAGTGTATGAACCGAACGTTGACAGAAAAAGCCAGAAGCATTTGTATACAATCAAGTCTATCGAAGCAATTTTGGGCAGAATTAGTCAACACGGTAACTTATTTGATCAATCGAGGCCCATCTGTTCCATTGGAGCACATAATACTAGAGGAGGTATGAAGCATAAAAGAGGTAAAATTATCACATCTAAAAGTTTTTGAATGTGTAGCATTTGTGCATATTGGTGATTAAGGCAAGAATAAGCTTCATCCCAAATTCAAGAAATGCACCTTCATCTGCTATGGTGAGGATGAGTTTGGCTACCGCATTTGGGATGACGAAAACAAGAAAGTGATCCATAGTAGAGATGTGTTTTTTTAATGAAAAGAGTGATGTATAAGGACATGCATAAAACATACACCAACGACTCAGAGTAGAATGAGTCAATATATTGCAGATGTAGATGATGTCCCAGATAGTTTCGTAACAGAACCAATTATAACAAGTCCTTAACTAGAGGAACTCGTTGGACAGAGTAGTACGTAGCAGTTCAAAACACCATAGCCTCATACTCTAGCTCTTGTATTGAGAAGGTCTTCTCGACCTCATGTGCCTAACATGAGATATATGAACTATATGTTGCTGAGTGATGAAGGAGACTCTGAATGCTATGATGAAGCTTGTTAGACTCGAGATGCCAACAAGTGGGAGCTTGCTATGAAACTGAAGTTGTGCTCAACTTCAGTTGGTCTACTAGAGTAACAAGACTAGAAAAGATGCTGCATTGATTGAGGTGTGAAGACAGATTGAAATCAGTTTTCAAGTGGGAGATTGTTGGAGATTACTATAAATTTCCTTAATTCAATGAGAAAATTAAAGAGAAAATCAAGTTCACCCTTAATTTAAGGAGTAAATCGATGCTTAATTCAAGGATCAATTCAAGAAACCCTTAATTTAATAAGTAATTCAAGGAGTGAATCTCCCTACTAATAGATGTATAATTGTAATGAATTAATCAATCAAATGTTCATTCCAATTGAGAAAAAAACTTAGAGAAAAAAAATTTAGTGAGAGAAAATTGAGAGTAATTTTCTTAGGGTGTAATTGGCTTGTGAGTTGTGAGTGTTGTAAACACCTTGTATAATTTATCCCATTTTCAGTAAAAAGATCTGCATCAGGTCCAGAGACGTAAGTAAGATTGGTCGAACTTCGTTATCAAATTTGTATGTTATTTTGTCTATTTTGTTTTCTCATAAATCTGGCTTATCGAGAATTTGTGTAATTTCCCAACAAAATTAAGTTAACACTTAATTCTTTTAAATTAAATATATTTTTAAATAAATATTAAAAAATAAGAAACATTGTTAAATTGTGAGAAAATTACCAACAACTCATAATTGAAATTGGTACATTATAATTATGGTTATTGATATAATCATTTCCATGTGTCTTATAATCATTTCTACCTTTAGCTCTATTCCAATCTTCTTTGCTAGGCATAGGGCTATATTAACACGTAGGAAAGCTAAAAAAATTCTCTTTTCAATGACTCATTCACACAATTTGTGAAAATAAGGTAATTATATGCATTTTCACATAAAAGTTTAGATAAATTTCATATTTATGTGCAATTTTTTTTGTTTTAAATCCACTACAACTACTTTATTATTCCTATATGAAATTTCAAACAAATTTTTCCATGATGAGTTGCGCTAACATCAAATAATTTAGTTTTACATGAAATGAATTAAAATACAATCAACAATTTAGATGACAAAAAAACACATTCAATACCTTTCTTTATTACTACATCAAGCAATATTATAATAAATATAAATGCTACAACAAGTAATATTGTATATATAACAAAAAAATGCCCATATGAAATCCAAAATGATAATTCATACAAATACTATAAAAAATTAATTTTTAATCAACCACACATCACAAACCACTGTACTTAACAGAAATCAATAAAGACACAAATGAAGGTCACAACTTTGTACATTTATTTAAAGTTATTCCTTTTTTTAAATGAAAGTTTTTATATTAAGAATTTAATTAGCTAAAATATCGAATGGATAATTAATAAAAATATATTAAATTAAAATATTATAGAACGATTAAATGTAAATTACATTCAAAATACGCTTATAAACTAAATTACATTCAAATATTGTGTTCATGAATATCGCCAATGCTAATAAACCTTACAATATCTCATTTGACATATACGTATGAGAAAACCTCTCTCTTATTACATCATACTTAGAGAAAAATACATTTTATATAGTAAAACTATCCTATGATCCAGTGAAGTCATCTTCACTTAAATCTAGACAACTTATGTGTACAGTGAAAGATAAAAACATAAAAACCAACCAAATTATCTTGAAAGATTAATTGTTCATTAGTTATGTGTATATAATAATAGAAAAATGAAGAAATAGACACAAATGATGAGTAACAATAGATAGAACATTTAGATATTACTTCCACTATGTGAATAAACTTGAACACTCAATGTGTTATACTCTTATATGTAACCTTTTTCAAAGAAAATTTTCAATCAATAACTCTTCCTAAATTAGATCCCTTTTTTGTCGATTTTTTCAATTAATGTTTCAATTTTCTCTCCCTTTTTGTCATATGAATAAACAACTCAAAATAAGTACAAACATGCATGTTGCATTTTCATCTAAAAGTAAATTCAAGAAAATAAGCAACATATAGATGAAGTGCAAACTAGCAGGTGAAACAAATATAGTGTATTGATTGATATGATCCATCTAAAGCAACAAACAGATATCAAATACACTTCAAAACATGAAAATTCAAAAATAAAATGACTTCCAAACAACCAATAAAATAGTACAAAACAAAAAATAAGATAAATGGATATCCTTGATCATGGAATGCATTACCTCTTGTTGTTCATCCATTATAATCATTCTTTGTTCCATCCATCCACTTTGGTTGAAAATTCTTCCATTGTCATATACATTTTATTTTCAAACAAGTCTTAACGAGAAGATTTAGAAACATGCATATTTCTCATAACCTCATCTTGAAAAATGTCATTAATTATGTTGTAATCAGTTCCAATTTTAGTGGCTGCTTCTCTACTTGTGCCAACATCAGTGGACCTCTGTATTTTTGAGGTTTGGGAGGATGACATTGAGATGGTTAAATTTTAATGTTAGCCATCAAATGAACAGAATCAAAATCCCTTATTGATTGTACACCCATAACTAGAATCAATTATGTGATGAGGCAATTATAAGAAAGTCCAATACTTGGGTTTATTATTTGAGATTGGTTTATAATTTCATCTTGAATGAATGTACTTACATTGAAATAAATTTTGTTTCCAATACAATACAACATCTTAGCATATATGTACCTAATCTTAGAGGAATGCTTGGATGGAAACAGGTTTGCACATACCATCTTGTTAAAAACATGATAGAAAAGAGTGAATTCACTAGGGATATACAATTTTTTAGCATCATTGGGTGAGCTAGAAAGTTTGATTAAAAAATTCTCATTAGATATGCTATATTGTTCTAAGTGAAACTTGGTATTTCCAATGTTCATGATAGATAAAAAAAAAGGTGATTCTTTGGGTCGAGATGCCAATAGCTTTGTTTTGAACAAATACCCTATAACTCATTGGCTCAGGGGTCACAGATTTTCAGGTTAACATTAGTATAAAATTCACAAATCATGGTAAGGCAACATAATTTTGAGGGCATGAACAAGGATTGCCAACCTAGACCCCTAATGGCTCGTGTGATTCTTATTTCATGAAATTCAATACAAGTTATTCTATGTTCAAGTAAAATTGGATGTTTAGACAAAATATTTTGATACCTTATTTCAAACTCGTCATCCTACTATTGAGACGAATGTGGAGCAAGAGTACCATAAGGGAGTTTACGCTATATAGTAGCCAACTGAAAACGGAGAACAAATATAGAAAAAAAACTAATATGCCCCTTAAATTGAAAAGGACCCAAACTGATTGAAATTTCAAAAAAATGAGGAATAGAGATCAATGAACTATTATTGTGGCAAATGAGGGTGTATATGATAATTGTTGAATCATAAAATATGTTTTTTTTGGAGAGAAAATGGAAAAAAAATATAGAAAAGAGGTTGTAGTGATTTATGCTTGAATGTGATTTTTGTTTTGTAGAGATTGATCCAAAAAAATGAATAGAAATCAATTCTAAGTGAGATAGGAACAAAAATGAGTGAACTTGATGACTTTAGAGTAAAAATTGAGAGGGAGGCATGAAAAGAGGGGTTGGGATTCATAGGGTTGAAGAAAAAAGAAAAAGAGTATATAAATTGAAACCGTTCGATTGATCGAGATTAATGTCGATCGATCAATCGATCTTGTTTGTTGTAGAACGATCAATATTCATAATTTCTAAAAATTGCAAATACTCTAAGTCCTATATCTATTCAAAATTTTCACATAAACACTTAAAATGAAAAAAGAAGAAAGAAGAAAATATTAGATGAAGAATTTAATAGTGTGTGTATATATATGTTTGAATAAGTTAGTAGATTTATTCAAACACGAGTAAAATGATCAATTTTGGAAATAAAAATCACTCTTGATTGAAATTGAATTATTCAGAGTATACATAAGTATTTTGATACAATAAACATACATTCTTCAATACATATGGTGACATATTGACAATTGCTCAATGTATAATAAATATTGAAACTACAATAATATGTCAATTAGTTCATTCATGATTACTTATGAAAGATTTAAAGAAAAGATACCATCTATCATGATAAAATTATAATTGAATTCATAGTTACACATAATAAAATTTTACTTATTAAGAGATAATTTAATTAACTTTTTCTTTTGACTTCCCTATCATAATTTTTCACAAAAATTTTGTGTACTAGGGATTGATTATTTATGCACAAGCTAAAAATATAGTATAATGACTTTCATACTAGTTGTGAGGTAACATTTTCCGCTCACTACGATAACTTTACACATTACAGTAGTTAGCCTTCTTAAAACTAGGTGTCTCTTTATCATAGCATTTTATAAAGTGAAAGATAGAGCTCAAACATAACTTTACAATCAAAGCTATCTCAAGCCTTAAAAAGCTCACAATATCAATCATAAAATTTAAGCATGATATATATATATGTCCAGTGAGTATGTGAGTATGTGAGTATGTTCATGTCAACAACAATCATAAGATGTGAAAAATATGTAGATGCATAAGTCAAAATACTCAATTAAGAAATGTAAATTCAATCAAAAGAAGCAAAGTAGTATGGAAATTGTATGTAAAGTTCATGTCAATGTTAAAGCAAGTATACTCTCTCTTTTTCCTTTAAAAAAAACTAAAGAATTATCAATAAAAATAGAAACGAAACAAATAAACGTTAAGTATAGAATTCATAAAGTTAATTTATACACTTTTAAGTAGTTGTGACAATATCATTAACTTTATGTAAATCTCAATTGAGAAAAAATCACAATAGTTTTATTATTATGTATGGATTTTAGTGGACACCTATAATCTAATTATTTATAAAAATTAAGTATTTCTACATATAAATTAGTTATTTTTATGGGACTATAAGTGTTCAGTCTTTATACTTTTGATGAAAAATATTTATTTTAATAATTATAAAATTAAAAATATCTACCGTTTATAATAATAAGATTATTAGTACCTAACCCATAAGTTATAAGTCTAAATTATCCATTTAAAAAAATGGGGATCTTTACTACCTTGCATCTCAATCCAAATTTAGGAAATAAAATTGAGGATGATAATATTATCATAACCATAATGCATATTATGTTTAATTAATTACACTTTAATCCTATTTTATTAAATAATGCATAGTATCATTTTTTATATTAAATATTAGGTATGCTAATAATAATTTGTATCATTATAAATAATCACTTCTCAAAAAGTAATTAAAAAATAATATTTTTAAAACTTATAACTATAAAAATAATATTTTTATATTTACCTCTTCAATTTTCACTATTGAAAATATATTATATATCATAATAATGATAAGTCTTAATTTCGAATGATTTTGATAAAAAATAAAATTTATGATAATGTATTGGTCTAATGTGAGACGGTATTTGCCTAGTGTAAGAAAGCTTATCAATGACATTAAGTTTCATGGTATGACTTACTAGATAAGGTAATGTCTTATTATAATAGTGATAAACCACACTTTAAAGGGATTTTGATAAAAAATAAAATGTGTAGGAAAGCATTGCCTAGAACATAAAAATATGCCTTTGACATCTATTGTAATGGTAAAACTTAACACGATTTTGATAAAAAATAAAATTTAACCAAAATACTTACTAGTTTGATAAATCATTCGAGAGAGTAACTTAAATATCTCTTATAAAAATAAAATAACTAAAATATCTATTTGATATAAATAAAATGATTTGAAGAATCTCATTCTTATGTTCTATGTTATTAATTAATTTAAAATATTAAAATTTAAAATAAAAAAAAAGATTATATTATAATAATGTATGTTTATATTAATGTTTTTTAAAAAAATATTTAAGTTTTTTTATTAAATAAAAGAAACAATATACACGTTGGATTTAAACTTATATTAATGATAGTAAATTGGAGAGTTATAACATATTAACCACAAATCAATCATGTAAAAATTACATATTATGAAATATGTGACGTAATAGAATTTAAAATTATTGCGATAACTTGTTTAAAAATTATAAATATTCAATAATTAATTGTATAAAAATAATTTAATTAATACAGAATATATTCAAATAATAATAAATAACTTTTCAATATTTATGTATCAAAAAGTCATGAGTCATGATATTATCCTAATAGTTTTTATTATTATCATAATCAAATTGAATAAAATGTAAATTTTATATTTATTATTAATTATAATTTAATATTATTAATTAAATATTTTTATGATAATAAAAATTTATATAATATAAAATACATGTTACCCATTTTATATTGTCCATTATATACTGTATAAGATCTATTTTGTGACGATCAATATTGCTACCCATTGTTATTTGACATATCTTATTAGGATTTTTAGTTTATTTGATGTTTTACTTATATAAAATAGATTATAATCTTACACCAAATAATGATATATGTCACTATTAATTAGAATAACAATATTTAAAAATATTCAAATATTTATCAATTTTTATTAAAATTAGAAATAATATCACTAAATAAAATAATAATTATTCACCATTTAGATGTGAAATAATTATTAAATATAAATTAGTAAAATTAATGATATAATTAATACTTAATATATATGAACTATTTTATCAATTATAATCTTTTACATCAATAATAATACAAATTATCACTCTTTTTTAAATAATGTCATCCTTATTTGTAAAAAGTATATTTAAGGTTGTTTTATTCAAAAATTTATACTTTAATTATATTATTAATAAATTATAAATAATTTAATCATAGTGAATTAATTTTGTTGATTTTAATAATTTTATTTTTAATTTTTTTGATTTTTTTAAATATTTATTAACTCTATTAATAAAGTTTAATTTGATTTAATTTGATTCTCTTAACAAATTTTAAAAATCAAAATTAATAAAAATAATTTTTTTATATAATTAAAATTTATAAATTAAAATAAAAAATAAATCTTACAATTAAATTACAAACAAATAAATAATTAAAGCGTTTAAAATATAAACAAAATAACTAATTTTATGTTTGTCACCGTCTGTCAATCCGTGATTAGTGATTCCTCTAAAACCAACCCGTGACTCATCCTTCCAGTCTCTGCTTCTTCTCTCTCGTGAACCACTCCCAAATTCAGCCTTTTCAATGTCACTCGAAAAGTTGAATCACTACCATCCAATTTGGGCAACATTATATCAAATCAAAATCAATCTCTCTCCCACCCAAACCTACTACATATAAACACAAACCTATGAGTATGATAACCCATCATAGATTTAAATCAACTAAACAACCATCTCAAGCTCCTACTTCTACTTCAACCTCTAGCCCATTATCATTCTCTCTCACATTCTCACTTTCCAAACCCACTTTCCTCCTCATTTCCATGGCTTCTCTTCTCTCTCTTTCTTTCTTCTCTCTCCTTTTTCTCTCTATCTCCTCAGCCACTAATCACCACCAAAGCCACCCCCAACCCAAAACTCCATCTCCCAAACATAAACTCTTCAATGCACCAGAAATTATTCAACAAGCTTGCAAAGCCACTCGCTTCCCAGACTCATGTCAAGCCTCCTTAACCCAATCCAACCATGTTTCACCCAACCCATCTCCTATCAAAATAATCCAATCTGCCATCTGGGTCTCCTCCGATAACCTCAAATCAGCTCAATCTATGGTCAAATCAATCTTCGATTCCTCGACCGGAAACATAAACCGTACCAGCGCAGCAAAAATTTGCATCGACTTACTTGGCTATTCTCAGTACCGCATTTCTCTGGCCGATGAAGCTTTACCTCAAGGAAAGGTTAAGGACGCTCGGGCTTGGATGAGTGCGGGTCTATGTTACCAGTACGATTGTTGGTCTGCCCTCAAGTACGCGAACGACACTCAAATGGTAGATAAAACAATGTCGTTTTTGGACACTCTTATTGGGTTTTCGAGCAATGCGTTGAGCATGATGATGTCGTATGATAATTTTGGTGACGCGATTGATAAGTGGGCTCCTCCGAGAACTGAGCGAGACGGGTTTTGGGAGGCTGCGTCTGGTGGAGAGTCTGGACACGCTTCTTTGGGTGGGTTCCCGTCAAAGTTAACGGCGGATGCGACGGTGTGTAAGGACGGAGGTGACGGATGTTATAAGACGGTGCAGGAAGCCGTTAACGCCGCGCCAAATAATCCCGTTGTTGGTGCTAAGAAGTTTGTGATTCACATCAAGGAAGGAGTATATGATGAAACCGTGAGAGTTCCGTTGGAAAAGAAGAACGTCGTGTTCTTAGGAGATGGGATGGGTAAAACAGTCATTACTGGATCGGCTAACGTGGGTCAGCTTGGAATGACTACATTTGAATCTGCAACAGTCGGTAAGTTCGTCAATCATGTGATAAAAATTTAATTTTATATGATATCATGACCCATTCACTGTACTATGTACATAATTTTTTAAGAGAAATAATAAAACCATTCCAATATACATATATTTTTTTAAGAGAAATAATAAAAAAATTCCAATATTTACTAAGAAAAATCTGATTAATTATAAAATAATTTAAATCAATTAAAAATTAGATTGAAATGAATGTTTTGACTTTATATGTTTTAGTATAATTAATACAGCCCACTTCATTATTTATTTACACAAATTTGAATATTTTAATCTTTAAAAACTAATAATACTGAGAATAGGAGAGGTATATATTAAGATACGAGAGAATGTGAAAATTAAAAAGAAAATTGAACCAACAGTCGCTTAGAATATGTACGTCTTACAATTTTTCTTCCTATAAATCATCAGTAAGTTCGGTTCGGTTGGCCTTACCGAATCTCATTCAGAAGGTTCAGCAGGCCTTACCAAACTTTCTATAAGTAGAGTGTTGATGGATGTTTGAAGTACATATCTATAAATTCACTAATTTTTAATAAAATTTGATTTTTTTTTAAATTAACGGGATGTTGATAGATGTTTGGGGGAAGACTTGTGTTCTGAGAGTGTGACTTAGATCTCTTTATTTGATATTATATTCTATGTAGTTAATTTTTCAATAAGACAGGAATTTAAGCTTCCCATACAAAATCAATGTAGTTTTTATAAAATTGGTTTTTGGACATGTTTATCTTCTTAATTGTGCTTGAAAAATTCCGTGACCTATTGTTTTTCTTTTCTTTAATATTTTATAAATTCTCTTTATTTCTTATATTATACTTTCGAGGCAGATAAGATCAAACTAGTTGGCTAGTGGCTACAGTAAATGTTGGAAATTTCTGTTGGGTTATGTTTTGTTTCTGGGCTTTTGACTTTTGGTGATCTCACGTTCATTACCTAATACCTAATAGCAATTTTGTATAACACAATAACAAATGTATTTATTAATAATACTGTATTATATCACAAATAGAATATTCCAATATAAAATTTTATTTTCAAATCAAAACACCGCTAAGGTGGCAAGGTAATATTATCAGTAGTATATATAAGAGCCAATGTGCCATACTGCCATAGTGGTTAAAGACTTAAAATGGATGATTGCTTTTCAGTTTAATTCTCTTTGGGTAGTTCGAATTTCTACTTTCTTAGGGGACCCCTTTGTGTTATTTTGTATTGAAGCAGGTATTGACTTAGAGTAGCCACGGTAACAGCAGGGTCATCACCTAATCCTTTTGTTTTTAGAACTATAGAAAGAAATTGTGCATTCTCATCGTCTGGGTCACGTTAGGCAACCAATGTGATGGTGACTTAAAGGAACAATGAGACTGTTAAACCACATGTGCTCTGTCAATATTTGAGTTTTTTCTTTGTTTTCTTGAATGAATGGCCGAACAAGGACAGTTCCTTTCAGACCAAAAAGGTTTAATTAGGTTTAGTTTGATTTGAGATGCTCATGTGTGTAACTATTAAAAATGGGTGAAGGACAAGGACACTTGGGTTCTCTAGCTTTGGATATTTTAGTTCTTTAGCTGGGATACTTTATTTTCCGGACACTCTAGTCTCTTAACCGTCCAAAATAACAATGAATTGATAAAAATAAAAAACTATTGTCGTTGTTGTCCATATAAAATCATTTGTGTTCATTAATAGGTAGTATTAAATTTCATTTGAACAACCGACTATACTTTTGTTGTGACTTCACTTGTGCAATGCTTTTTTTTTATTTTTACTTATTTAATGTTTATGGTCTTTTCCCTAAAATATAATATCTTTGTGTGTCTTACTTTGTAATAAAAAAAGGAGTGGAAGATACCAATTGAAAAGATTTTTAGTAGACTATACTGCTGGACCTGTAGGTCTGTTTTTCCTTTGGCTGTCGAGATATTGATTTAATTTGACCGAAATGATAATCTCAATTTTTTTCTTGGTCAAAGTTTTCAAATTGTTTAGTAATTTTATTTAATGTATTTAATTATTTATTTAACTTCATGTTTTAGTTTTATTTGTGGTTATTAATTAATTTATTTTTTCCTTGAACAGGAGTGCTTGGTGATGGATTCATGGCAAGTGAACTCACTATACAGAACACAGCAGGTCCTGATGCACACCAAGCAGTTGCTTTCAGATCAGACAGTGATCTGTCTCTGATTGAGAATTGTGAATTCTTAGGCAATCAGGACACCCTGTATGTTCACTCCCTTCGCCAATTCTACAAAGCATGCCGAATTGAGGGCAATGTTGACTTCATTTTTGGCAACTCAGCCTCATTTTTTCAAGATTGTGATATCTTAGTACGTCCCCGTCAACTCAAGCCCGAAAAGGGCGAGAACAATGCCATCACAGCACATGGTAGAATTGATCCTGCTCAAACAACAGGTCTAGTTTTCCACAACTGTTTGATCAATGGCACTGAAGAATACATGAATTTGTATCATAGCAATCCTAAGGTACACAAGAATTTCTTGGGAAGGCCATGGAAAGTGTTTTCAAGAACAGTTTTTATAAACTGTAACTTTGAAGCTCTTATAACCCCACAAGGTTGGTTGCCATGGGATGGTAAGTTTGCTTTAAAAACTCTTTATTATGGGGAGTTCAAGAATTCTGGGCCAGGATCTGATACATCTCAAAGAGTACCATGGAGTAGTCAAATTCCTTCTGAGCATGTCAATACATATTCAACACATAACTTCATTCAAGGAGACAATTGGATTCCAACAACAGATCCATCGAACTTCTGATTATTTGAGTAAGTTTTTATAAAAAATATATGGAAAGCATTAGTTGTGTTATTTCATAAAAGAAGTCTATTTATCATAAGTTTTTGATAAACGTCAAATGACATGGCTGTATATTATTGGTTATTACAGTTGGGCTCACAAAAATGTATCTAATGATAAGATGTCATGTCACTTGTGATTATTACAAATTTGTGATACATAATAGTGCTCTATTTTATATCCTTATCGCATTAACCTAATATACAATGAAGTTGAGATATTATAAGAAAAGTAACAAAGATATATCAAGTTGAGTTTTAGAAGTGTTTTTTTATTGGTCTCTGATGTTATTTAAAAAGTCTTTTGAGTATCAACTCTTAACTACCATAGAATATAAGGTGAGGACGGCATTGTAAGAATATGTAGTGTCAAAGTTTTGGTAGTGGAGTGGGTGAGGCCGTAAATCCAATTTATCATTTGAATATATCCCTCCATTATATAATGGCATCAATTGTGTTCATGTATTGGAATCGATGCTTAGTTTCATTGGCCTCCTTTTCAATATTGTGATGTTCACCACCAAAAGTGGTTTCATTTGGCCTAAATATTATTGACACCATCTATATCTCAAAAGTTTCTAGCACATCACCCACTTGAAATCATAATTTTATATTCCGATACCACGTTAACGTGTTGATGACAATTTCTCAATGAAAAAGTATAGATGTCTCAACTAATGTGGCATATGTAATTGCCTATAAAGGTACTATTTGGTTATGAAAATGAAAAAAAGTAATGAAACTTGTAATAGTAGGATAATTGAATGAAAATCAAATAGTATTATTATTGTAGTGTTTGAGTTATTACTGGAATTAAAGAATGAATTAGTATTATAATAAATATTTGATTTATAATTGAAATATAATAGAAAACATTTTATATTAAGTTATATATTAAGTTAATATTTGTATGTTTAGTAAAATTTAAATAATACTATTTAGTTATTATTCAGATAAAATATGTTATTAAAAATTATTATTTTTAAATAATTGTTACTTTAAAATATTACTTAACCTAGAAAAAAATTAAAAGTAAGAAAAAATATTTTGATAATTTTTTTTTCATATTATTTGAAATTTACTTAAGAACAAAATTGAAATAATATATTTTTTATATAATGGAAAAGAAAAATGAATAAATGATAATTTCATGTATATTAATAATTGTTTTTATTTTATTTTATTTTATGTTTATCATACAACTAAAACTTAAAAATATGTAAAAATAATTTTATTTTTGGTTTCATTCAATTCAACCAAACATAACTAATACTTTTTTTCTTTCTTTGATTCGAACAGTTAGTCCACTTTTAATGTCCAATTAGCTTCTTGATAACTCATCTCAAGCATGATACTATTAATATTTCATTATGCTTGTGTGATTAATTTTATATTATATTATTGGACATAAAAATCACTAAAATATATAATTTTATTGTTATCAATTAGATTCAATTAAAATTTATAAAATGAGATATTGGGTAGTATACTAGTGTTTGAAAGTGTTTTCATGTTTGTATTCAACATCGTCTAATTAAGAGATTATTATGCTACAATAGTTAAGTATACTCTTTCACGCCCACACATTTAGGTTTTATTTCTTTATCCATAAACTTACTCTTAATATAATAATAAAAACATCTTAGGGTTTTTTATTTATTATAAAAGTAACGTTTAGGTTATGTATTTATTGTTTTTTTTTGTAAAAATTGAGGCTTATTGTTATAAAAAAGTATAAATGTAAACTTTTTATTTTATTTTTTAATTTTTTTCATTACATTAAATAGAGATTATTATAACTTAAATAAACTATAATTGAAAAAATAAAATAAAAATAAAAATATAAAATGATATTTATTTACCTGTGTGAAAGTGTTCACACACTTAATCAATCTTCCAGAAGCTCTAGCCATATCAACATTTAATTTTATAGAAATTGTTAGAAAGTTAATTTGTTAAAGATTCAAGGTTCATTGAATCTGGATACATTTTTGTATCTTATATATCTAATACAATTTCTCTCTCTCTGATTTATTGAGAAGAGTTTTACATAAAGTTTTTCTAAAAGTTTTCTTGGTATCAAAGCTTCGTTTTTCTATCTCTCTTTTCAATCATGGCAGCTACTATTTCGTCTGGATCCACTACTTCAGGATCGATCTCTTCTCCAACATTGCATCTACTCAATCATGCCTTTCCTGTGAAATTGGATCGAATGAACTATGTTCTTTGGCGATCTCAGGTGGATAATGTGATTTTTGCCAATGGATTTGAGGGTTTATCAAAGGAATCTCGATCTGTCTACCAACAGTTGCTGCTACTACAGGAAATCTCAATCCAAAGTTTGTTTTATGGCGAAGACAAGATCAAATGATCTTGAGTTGGATTTACTCTTCTCTCACCCCATAAAATTATGGCTCAAATTATTGGCCATACTACTTCTCATTCAGCTTGGGTTGCTCTTGAACAGATCTTCTCTTCCTCCTCCAGAGCTAGAATTATGCAATTGAGACTGCAATTGCAAACAACGAAGAAGAATTCTATGTCAATGATTGATTATATCATGAAGCTCAAAGGTGTTTCTGACAGTTTGGCTGCAATAGGAGAACCTGTCTCTGAATAGGATCAAATTATGAATCTCCTTAGTGGTCTTGGTGCTGACTACAATGCAGTTGTTACATCGATCAATGCCAGAGATGATAAGATCTCTTTAGAGGCAATTCATAGTATGCTAATGTCTTTTGAGCATCGTCTTGAGCAGCAGAATTCTATTGAAGAAGGATCTAATATAGTAGCTAATTTTGTGCAAAACAAGTATGCTGGAAACAAGCCTTATCCTAAGAATAATCAAGGCTTCCAAAGGTCTCCAAATCAGAATTCAGGGCAGAATAACAACCATTATTACACTAGAAGACATGGTCGTGGTGGAAGGAGCAATCAAGGAGGAAGAGGCAACAACAACAACAAACATCAATGTCAACTTTGTGGCAAATTTGGACACACTGTCCATAATTTTTACCACAGATTTGACATATCCTTCGAAGCCTCTAACTCAGCAAATCATAATTCTAATCAAAGTTAGATCTCTGCTATGGTAGCATCTCCAAATACAGTCAGTGATGATGCATGGTTCCTTGATTCCGGAGCTATTCACTATATGACACAGAACGCTGGAAACATGTCTACCACTACACCTTACACTGGACAAGATCGTGTTACTGTTGGTAGTGGTAATAAAATCACTATCTCCAATGTTGGATATGTCTTTCTTCCTTCTACATCTCACGTGTTCTCTCTTAAGAAAGTGCTTCATGTTCCTTCTCTATCTGCCAATCTAATAAGTGTAGCCAAGCTCTGTTCTGATAACAATTCATTTGTTGAGTTTCATTCCAATTCTTTCTTTGTGAAGGATCAGTTTACGAAGAAGGTTCTAGCTCAAGGAAAACTTGCGAATGGACTCTATAAGTTTCCAGTAGCTTCTGACAAAGAGGTTTCTAATCCCTTGTTTACTTGTAATAATAATAATCTTGCTGCTTTTTCACTTGTTAATGATAGTAATCTATGGCATAGTCGTGTTGGACATGCTTCTTTTGAAATTGTTCAGAGAATAATGAGACAATGTAATGTTTCTGTTACCTTAAATAAAGGGTCAATTTATTCATCTTGTCAGTTTGCAAAGAGTCACAGACTTCCTTTCAAATTGTCTACTTCTAGAGCTTCTCAACCTTTAGAATTAGTTCACACTGATATTTGGGGACCTATTCCTATGATTTCTACTTCTGGTGCAAGATATTTTGTTCTTTTTGTAGATGATTACAACAGGTTTACTTGGCTATTTCCATTACAAACAAAGGATCAAGCTCTTAACGAGTTCATTCAATTTAAAAGACTTGTTGAAAATCAGTTTAGCATGAAGATCAAATGTTTACAATCTGATAATGGAGGTGAATTTAAAGTTTTTGAATCGTTCTTAAGTTCATGTGGCATCTCTCATCATTTTTCTTATCCATACACTTCTGCTCAAAATGGCAGGATAAAAAGGAAGCATCGTCATGTTGTAGAAACTGGTCTTGCCCTTCTAGCATATGCTTCTATGCCTCAAAAATACTGGGTTTATGCCTTCCAAGTTGCTGTGTATCTGATCAATAGAATGCCATCAAAACTACTGGAGTTTGAATCCCCTTACTCTATACTTTTTCATAAAGCTTCTGATTATAATATGATGAAAGTATTTGGATGTTTGTGTTATCCCTTTCTTTGACCCTATAACTCTCACAAACTACAATACAGATCTCAAAAATGCTTGTTTATTGGGTATAGCCAAAATCACAAGGAGTATCTCTGTTTAGATTCCAATTCTGGAAGAATTTATGTCACTAGGCATGTTGTGTTTGATGAGAATATATTCCATATGGCACAGGATTCTACAAAATCACCTTCTGTTGCACAAGAATTTTTCACTCCTGCTCTTATAAATGTTCCTATTACTCCATCAATCAATTCTTCACCACACGTTGTTGCTTCTGATTTACATGTATCTGAACCACCCACTTGTTCTACTCATTTTCCTACTGCTATATGATGAGTGCTCAAAAAGCACTAAAATAATCATGATTTTATGCAAATAAATTGATTAAAAATATATATATTTATATGTTTTATCATATATTTATATAAATTTGTCTTTTTCGGAATCACGGGTATTTTTATTGTTTTTCAGGAATTTTGGCTTAAAAACGCAATTTAAAGACTCAAAGAGGAATACTGGAAGCAATACATCACAAATATATTAATAAATAAATGCGGAAAGGTCGACAAATATGGAAAAATTGGACAAAATGGGTCAAAAAGGTAAAAAATGTCAAAAAGGAGAAAAACGCGCCGCCGCGCCGCCCAGCCGCCGCGCCCCAGCACCCAGCTCCGCGCGGGTTACTGTTCATGCGCGCAGCACTGCGCGCGGGGGGTACTGTTCATGCGCGCAGCACTGCGCGCGTGGGGTACTGTTCATGCGCGCAGCACTGCGCGCGAGGTTACTGTTCATCCGCGCGCGCCGACACTCATTTTTCACGTGCAGCAGCCCCTGTGACGTCATGCTGGCGTCATTGATGACATCAGCAATTCCAATACGCGTTTTTACATTTTTTAAAATTTTTTTAACATTTTTTTACTCATTTTTTCTCTCCATCCTCACCTATAAATATCCCCCTTCCCTTCACTTCAAAATCACACCTTCAACACCTTCAAAACACACTTCTCTCTTCTTTCTTTCTCTCTTTTCTTAGATTTTTAGTTTTTCTTAGTTTTTCTTATGTTTTCTTAGTTTTTAGCTTTTCTTAGTTAATTTCTCTTAGATTTAGAGTTCTTCCCTTTTGGGGAAGAACTAGTTATGTTTTTGTAATATTTTAACTTTTTGATTCAATAAATGGGAGTGCAAATTCCGCTTGGAGTTTTTCCAGCAACGGGAATAGCGTCGAAGTTCTGTAAGGATTTTATTTTTTTTACAGTTATTTTTATGCTTTATTCTTACATGTTATATTTAATTTGTCTGTGGTTAAATTTAACTGTGCTGGCTATTTAGTAAACATGATGTAATAATAACGTTGTTATGCTTGCGAAATATTAAAAAGGTAAAAATCTCTAAAATGAATTGATTTTATTTTTATTCATGATTTTATATTAAGAATGTTAGAGAGAAATATATTATTTTTCATTACAAACTTAAACCTGAAAATTAGATTTTAAGGTTTAGTTATCCGGTCTGATTTAGAGTAGTGCTCTTTTATTTGATGGTACAATCGCCCGGTAGTTAGAGTGAAGCTCTATTTCAAAAGTTTTTATAAGAATTATTATCTGAAAATGTATTGACAACATGTTTTCGGTAGTGGTTTTAAAACTTGAAAGTTAGTACTCGGATAACTAAATTCTTGGGTTTAATTTGGACACCTTGAATAAAGTTTAAACTGTCTAACCCCACCAAAGGTGGCATTTAAATGGTTCATTTTCAATCTCTTAGAAAAAGGAATTAATTTAATTAGGCAAATTAGTTATCAACCCCACCCATAGGTGTTAATTGATTTGTTTAGTTAACAAAGAATATCTAACCCCACCAAATGTGGTATTCATACAAAAAAGGGAGAATCAATAAATATCAATTCATATCTTTAATAACCTAGATAATATGAGCAAGCATAATTAACTTAGTTATTATATTCATAAATACTCCGCCATTATAAATGATAAAATTTGCATGAATGTTTATTGAATCTATGTTTATTTTTATGTAAGTAGATTAAAAACACAAAAACCCCAAAATATCGTGACAGGATGTTTATGATTTAATTTCGTTTTTAAAAGTTTGAATAATAAATTAAAAACCACATACATTCCTTCCTTAGATCGACCTTGGGAGTATACTTATCATTTGCCTTGGAAGAATGGTTACAAGGTCTCAACATGGAATTTTCAAGAAGAAAGTCTTCTTAGCACATAGAGAGACAGAGCCAAGAACTTACAAATAAGCCTTGAAGGATCCCAATTGGACTGAAGCAATGAGTAGAGAATATGATGCTTTGCATAAAACAGAAACGTGGGATCTAGTAGATATCCCTACTAATGCAAATGTAATTGGTTGCAAATGGGTTTTCAAACTCAAATACAAACTAGATGGATCCATAGAAAGGTATAAAGCAAGGTTGGTGGCAAAAAGGTATAACCAAACATATGGATTGGACTATTATGAGACCTTTAGTCCCGTTGTAAAGCCTGCAACCATACGAATTGTTCTAACGATTGCTCTATCTTCGAGATGGAATATAAGGCAACTTGATGTTCAAAACACATTCCTCAATGGAGAACTTGAAGATGAGGTTTTTATGTCTCAGCGACCAGGTTTTATAAATAACAAGTTCCCTGATAAAGTTTGTAGACTATGGAAAGCTCTTTACGGCCTTAAACAAGCACCAAGAGCTTGGTTTACTAAATTGAGTCATGCTCTTCAATCCTGGGGTTTTAGGTGCTCAAGATCTGACAGCTCTATGTTTCTCTATTTTGGTAAAACTTCAACATTAATTGTCTTAGTTTATGTTGATGATATTCTTATTACTGGAAGTTCACCATATCAGATTCGAAGGCTTATAGACAAGTTACATGCCACTTTTGCTTTGAGAGATATGGGCAAACTTTCTTATTTTCTAGGCATTGAAGTTTCATATGATGAAGATTTCATTCATTTGTGTTAATCCAAGAATGTTGTAGACTTACTTGACAAAACAAATATGTTAGAATGTAAGCCAGCCAAAATACCTGGAGTTATTGGAAAGAGTCTATCAAAGTATGATGGTGAGTTGTTTGAAGATCATACGAAGTACAAAAGTGTAGTAGGTGCTTTGCAATATGTTACTCTCATAAGACCATATATTTCTTTTGCTGTAAATAGAGCTTGTCAGTTTATGCATAAGCCAAAAATAGCCCATTGACTTGCAATAAAAAGAATCTTGAGGTACCTAAAAGGAACTATGCAAGATGGCTTGAAGCTATGAACATCATAAAATCTGGATATACAGGCCTTTACTGATGTAGATTGGGGCATTAGCACAGATGATGGAATGAGCTCTAGTGGCTATTGTTTATATCTAGGTCCAAACCATGTTTCCTGGTCGGCCACAAAACAAAAGATAGTTTCTCGAAGCAATGGAGAATCAGAATATAGAGGAATGGCAATTGCAGCCTCAGAAATTGTTTGGACCCTTTACATCCTCAAAGAGTTATGTGTGCCTATTCAACAAGTTCCTCTATTGTGGTATGATAATGTGAGCTCAAGTTATATGACAGCCAACCCAGTTTTTCATGCCAGAACAAAACACATAGCCATTGATCTTCATTTCATTCGTGATCTAGTCCTCAAAAAGAGTCTTTAACTTCATTATATTGTCAGTGAAGATCAAACAACAGATCTGTTAACTAAGCACTTACCAAGCTCAAGGTTTCTCACTTTGAAGTCCAAACTCTGTCTAACTCCTAGACCCTTTCGCTTGATAGGGGATGAAAGTGTTCACACACTTAATCAATCTTCTAAAAGCTCTAGCCACATCAGCATTTAGTTTTATAGAAATTGCTAGAAAGTTAATTTGTTACAGACTCAAGGTTCATTGAATCTGGATACATTTTTGTATCTTATATATCAATACAATTTCTCTTTCTCTGATTTATTGAGAAGAGTTTTAAAGAAAGTTTTTCTAAAAGTTTTCTATGTGTACTCGTTGTTTTTATACTAATATAACTAAATTATTGAAAAAAATAAGGACTCTAAATGATATCTAACTCACCTTACTATTTGTATCCACTCTTCAATGATTAAAGAAATAATTATATTCAGTGGGTAATTTTGTGAACCGACTTGATTTTATAATTTTTATATATTTCATTGATGAATTTTACGCATTATAATTATAATTAATATGATAATTTTAATTATATTTATCAATAATATTATGTCATATAATTTATGATTTATCACAAATTTATAATAAAAGAGTTTCCTTTTTCCACATGAAATTGTCAATGGCTCCAAATTTCTAACTTATTTTTTCCACCATAATTTAGTAACTAGTAGTTTGGTCACCTTGACGTGTTGGTGTCTAATTTGTGTTTGAAATTCCCATTTTATGAAATTTCCACTTACCAATCGGAACTAACACCTATCTTTGGTATCAGGGTCCTTTTTTTTGCTGGAAGATATCATGATCTTATTAATTGAATGAAGATTTCTTCTTTGAAATCTCCGAGCTGTCATGATGTTTAGAACAACAATGAATATGAAAGTAACTTGACTTTATAGGCTTTATTTGTACCCATCACTTTCCATTAGATGACCAAGCAAGAGAGTGGATTGCAAGTTTACAGCTTATCCATCACTTGTATTAATGCCATATGCTAAATAGTTTTTAATGTCACGCTTGTTCCTTGCCAAAGTAAAAAAAACAAGTATATATAAAGCAAGAGGTGGGGATGTCATTCTAGTAGTTTATATTGCACCACCTTATCCTTTAACATATTCGTTTTTCTATTATATGTCCCTTTTTGAGAGACTGTTTAAAAAATAGGAAAAAAATATAAGTTATTTAGGCATCAAGAGCTATTTAGTACACTTGTTTTTAATACCTTTAGTTTATGAAAAAGGTGTCCAAAAGTGATAAAGTTGATTTTTTATATAATGTTTTGTTAAATATAATCGAATAACACATGTAAATATACATGTTTATATTTTTCGATAAATATATATATATATCTAATAAAGTAATTTTTAATTAAAAAATTACTCAAATTCTTTAATAATTATTTTGATTGAATTTAAATAAAATTTTCATCTTCTAATGTGTTACTTTTGTATTAGATAATAAAATTTTTTGTTTAAATTTTAAAAAATTCATAATTTAATATTAATTTTTTTACCTATATATCTATCAAAAATATAAACATACACATAATACTTGTAATATTCTATTATATTTAACAAAAAATTAAATGTAAAATTAACTTTATCATTACCTAACACATTTTTCATAAAAAAAGGGACTTAAATAATATTCTTTTATAAATAAAAAGACTTAAAAATATATTTTTTAAGTTAGGATACTAAACAACATATTTAATTTAAAAAGGGACAATTTAATCGCTTCACCCTAAAAAAAATGCCACATGTAATCGGTGACATATGAGTAGGATTGTACTGTTTATCTTATTCACATTATATACAAAAAAGGTGTTTGTGTTGTATTTGATATTATTTTTTATTCTTATTATTAATTGGTATCTCAACTATGAGTATAACAATTTGTGTTATAATTAGATTGTATAAATTGAAACCGAATTGAAGAATAAAAATTGAACTTAAATCAAACTAAATTTAAGATAAATTAAAGCTGGTTTAAATAATCTAAAAAAAATAAGATTGGGTTTAAGTTGGGTTGAACTAGCACATTAGTTCAAAATAAAATAAAATAAAATTTAATTCAAAAATTAAAAGAAATTATGTTAATTAAAAATAATTTTACTTTTTTTTTTCCTTTTTTTTCATTGACTCCAACGTGACTCAAATTCCCTTCATACAGTCTTATTGTAAGTAAATGATGAGATTATTCAATTAAATTTAATTGTCAAAAATATACTAAAATATTATGTTAATTGTTGTGTTTGGTATGTTTAAGGGACTGAAATACATATATATTATGTTTATATAAATCACCACCAAGCTATCGTTATTCTCAATCCAACCAAAATTATATTAGACAATAAATCAAATCAAATGATATTTTTACAAGTACTAATTTTTTTACTTAATTTTTTATTATAAACTTTCAGTAGTATATATAAGTTTTGTTTTAATTAAGGATATACACAAAGAGATCATCATCTTGTTATTTTTTGTAGTTATCTTTATTTTAAAAGATGTTCTAGATGTAAATAGCTTTATAAGAGCTAGAGTCTTAACAATATGTAAGGTTTTATTGATTGAATTTTAATGATATTAATTAGATTTTTTGATATATAAAAAAATTAATTAAATAAAAAATATGAAATTAACAATTCAAATCCGTTTAATTTAGTTTTTTTGTATTTGATTTGTGTTCAAGTTTAACTTTAATGATTCAAATTAATTTGAATTAGTGTTAGATTAATATGAGTTCTGTTAATTCGTGTTAACTCAAATTAACCCAATTTGTATGAATTATCATTCTTAAATTTATACTCATGTTTAAAAAAATATTAAATTAGTGCAAAAATGATATTCAAATTGAGAAATTTGATATATATAAAGACATGATATTTTTTAAAAAATATTTTTGTATTTTAATATTTTTTCTTTTCTCTCTCCTCTCTTTCTTACAAAACTGACAAAAAAAAAAACTATTTCAATTACAAGGATGAAAAGAGTAAAAAATGTAAAAAATATCTTTCATTAAAATTACTTTTTTAAATGTGAGTATCTTGTTTCATAGTAGCATCAATAAGATACCAATTAATGATAAAGGTAAAAAAAATTCAAAATTAAAATTAAAATACAACTAAAATAATTAACCTGCACAATCAATCTCCTAACGTTTGACATGGGATAGTTTATAGTTTATTCATTTATTTATTATTAGTTAAACTTTAATCTCATATATTTATAAAAAAATATGCATTTTAATCTTATATATTTACACTTTTCCCACAAACTAGTCATCGATAAAGTTTAAACTAATGTTATGGCCAAGTAATTCTCTCAAAATGGCTTTGCTAGGGTTTCCGCCATTAATTTCCATTCTTTTCTCCAAAAAATCTCCATTATGTTCATTAACTTCCATCTAAATTTCAATATTCTCTCATCCTTTCCCTTTTGATTCCCGTCATTCGCTTCAACAATCACCCTATCATAGTGTATTGAAGCTTCTAAGAGCACTTTTGTGGAATCCACTTGCGATAGTTTCTGGTTGGTTCCCTCTCTCTTTATAGCTGGTATTCACTACATTCAAGCCTATTCTCGCGATATTTTTGGTTGGTTGTTTCCTAGTTAGTAAAAGAATGATGGAACTTTGATCTTGAACTCTTCAACTATTCTATGATCGGTCAGATGAAATGAAAAATGGTTTTGGAAAATTTGCTGCAAGTATTGGCTTCCATTTCTATTACTGATTACCTCATCACTAACTGACTTTAATTAGTCCAGCTGCAGATCAACTTCTGTCCGCTGGCGGCCTTTCGCTCACTAGTCACCGATCACGCTAGTTGCTTTATTGATTTCTTGAATGTCAATCATCAGTCGTAGGTATATTGGTATTATTGTTGTAATCTCCTTTGTTTCTTGAATAAAAACTTGCTCTAGAGGTTTTTATGGTTATGAGATGCTGTGATTTCAATATTTGATGTTCTTTCTATGGCTTAAGTGAACCAAAACCAAATCTGTTAGGAGATTCCTCTGTGTTTTCAATTGGTGTCTGGCCAATACTGAAGGTGTACGTGGATAAGAATCTTTGGAAGATGATTGTATTTCTTTTGCTGTGATGGTTTCAATGCGGCTTATTGACAAATTGCTAGCATTAATAGTAATCAATTAAGTGATTTATACATATTTTTTGTAATCGTTTTTTCTATATTTATGTTTATTTTATTGTTTTTATGTGTTATATTTATTTATTTTATATTTTATAAAAAATATGAGTTTTTATAATTTTTGAGATTTTTATGGATTTTTTGTTAATTTTATTTGACAAATAGATGTAATTATATTGAAATGTGGATGCAATTAACGAAATAATACCAAGAACAAAGCTATTTTAAACCGGCATAAACCAAATGACGTGTCATTTATACCAATCCTCAATTGCTTTAAACGATTATCCATTTTGTTGACACGTGTCATGCTATGATCCGACTTTTTCAACAGTCTAGATTTGATTTGATCATATAACTTGTATAAATATTTACAAAATATCATTTGGAGCATTTTAAAGAACATTTGAAGGAAAATTTAAGAACGAATTTAAAGATTGATGTATCTAATTGAATTGACTTCACTTTCCCATCAAACAATAAAATTCTTGTATATTCACTCTCTTTATAATTAAGAATTGTTTAGTTATATTTATGTATGTGTTAAATGTAATGTATAACTAAAAATTCATTGTGATTATGATAATTTTAAGCCCTAAATTATGATTGATATGGATTATGTATTGAATAAATTAAGTTTCAATTATTAATTTCTTGATGTGTTTAGTTTCATGTTTGAATGTCAAAATATGCTAATTCTTGAATTAGGTGTACAACTAGTTTGATATTTAGTTATGTTTATTATTAGATTATGAAGTTAATATGAAATTGCTAATTTTTGTAATTAAAGTAACAAGTTGTAATTTTTATTACAATTTATATTAAATGCTTTATATTAGAAATTGTTATTAATGATATCAGTTTCATCTAATTTAGTTATTATTTTTTTAGGCAACAAATAAAATAAATTTAATAGTCATAATTATAGATTTTTCATGAGTTAAGTTAATTAATAATCGAGATATTAGACAATTACAAAGTAAGAAAAAATAGAGAATTTTAGGAAAACTTAAATTCTTAAAATTAAAACTGTGAACAATAAAAATGATCTTAAAATTATTTAATAAATTTAAAATTTGAAAACTGAATAGATTATAACATGATAAATTTAATTATAATTTAATAACGAGGATAATCCTGTCACATATTTTTCTTATTGATTCATTTTTACTTTTTGCTATGTTCTTGAAGTGTATAGGATTATAGTTAAATGACATGATGATAAATGATAATACATTTAATGAATTTCATGCATTTTATTTTGAACCACAAGAAGGCAACTCAGAGCATATTAAAACGTATGGATTTGAAAATCATAGGCTTAAGTATAATTCATATTTTAACATGTATAATGTAGGATGGTGGGATCTTTAACACTCAAGTTATATCTAAACATTGCACCTAACTTTTCATTTTGCAATAAAATTGACAAATATTATCATTTCTATTAATTATCAAATTATCAATTATTTCATATATTTCTGATTCTATTTTTCTGTACAAGAGTTTAGGTATATGTATACAAGGAAAATGAAAACTAAACAATCACCCTAGTTGCTGCGCATCCATGTTTTATGACTCCACTAATATTATTGTCTGCTCCATGTTTTGCTCCACTAAACATTGGTGTCTGCCACTATTGCAGCATGCACCACAACACACACCAACACTCCCCCTCAAGTTGGTGCATATATGTCTCTTATGCCCAAATTTTCAAGTGAGTTGTAGAAGTTCTTTACAGACATAGATTTTGTGAGTATATCAGCCAATTGATCTTCTGATTTAACAAATGGAAGCTGAATAATCTTTTCTTCATGATTCTGTTTGATGAAGTTTCGATCCACTTCAACGTGCTTCGTGCGATCATGTTGAACTAGATTGTGAGAGATGGCAATGGCTACTTTGTTATCACAAAATAAGTTCATTTCAGAGTTAGAAGCAACACCAATCTCAGTTAGAAGTTTTTTCAACCAAAGGAGCTCACATATTCCCTTGACCATTCCTCGTAATTCAATTTCAGCACTAGATAAGGCAACTACCTTTTTCTTCTTGCTCTTCCATGTAACAAGATTGCTCCCCACAAAAGTAAAGTACCCAGCAGTAGATTTCCTATCCTTCATATTCCCTGCCCAGTCTGAATCTATATATCCAACAACTTCCAATTGACCATTCTTTGAAAACATAAGTCCTTTCCCAGGGGAGGATTTTAAATAACGGAGTATTCGCATGATGACATCCATATGGTCTTCACTTGGACAGTGCATAAACTGACTCACGACACTCACAGTATAAGCAATATCAGGTCAAGTATGAGATAAGTATATGAGTTTACCTACTAACCGTTGATATCTCTGTTTATTTGTTGGTACTTGGTCCACATATTCTCCAAGTTTATGATTTTGGACCATCGGAATATCGACAAGTTTACAATCTAGTAATCCTGCCTCTGCTAGTAGGTCTAGAGTATATTTCCTTTGGGAAAGACATATACCTAGTTTTGATCTTGTTACCTCAATGCCTAAGAAGTATTTGAGCCCTTCCAAGTCCTTCATTTCAAACTCATTTGATAGTTGTTCTTGAAGCCTAGAGATTTCTTCTTTATCATCCCCTGTAATGATCATGTCGTCTACATAGACTATAAGAGATGTTATTTTTCCCAATCAATGTTTTAGGAAAAACGTGTGGTCAGAGTTGCTTTGTTGAAACCCATATTTTCTCATTGCTTAACTCAATCTGCCAAACCATGCTCGAGGTGATTGTTTTAGTCCATACAATGCTCGTTGCAATCTACATACAGTTTCTTTTCCTGATGTAACAATATATCCTGGTGGAATATCCATGTAAATCTTTTCTTCAAGGTCACCATGAAGGAAGGCATTCTTCACGTCAAGTTGGTGCAATGGCCAATCTAAATTTTCTACAAGAGATAACAAAACTCTCACAATTTTTAGTTTAGCCACATGTGAGAAGGTTTCTTGATAATCTATACCATGTTTTTGTGTATACCCTTTTGCTACTAGCCTCGCCTTGTATCGATCAACTGACCCATCTGCTTTATACTTAATGGAGAAAATCCACTTGCATCCTACCATCTTCCTCCCTTAAGGCAACTTGCTTAACACCCATGTGTTGTTCTTCTACAGTGCCTCAAATTCTTCTTTTATAGCTTGAGCCTAATTTGGATCAGATAAGGCTTCTTCAACGCTGCTTGGAATTTGACATGAGGAGAGTGTTTGTGCAAAAGCCCTGATAGGTTCTGATAACCCTTGAGTAGATACATAATTGGCTATTGGATACTTGGATTATCATTACTCTTTATTTGGAGAGTATCGATTCGGAGGTTTGCCTCGATTGTGTCTGAAAGGTATAACATAACCAACAGATGTATCTATAACATTAGTTTGTAAAGGTGTGATAGGAGAACTTACCTCAAGAGTATTCTCAGTAAGGGGATCATTGGGTACTAGAGAGTGGAGTGGTGCATCAACCACTACATCTTTTGGAGATTCCGTCACTAGTTCAGATTTAGTTCTTAGAAGTTCAAGTTTGGGTCTAAGTACTGACTCATCCATATTGTTGGCATTATTTGAGTATGTCGGATTGTTACTAATGTCTAATATTTCAACATCAAGCCAATTCCGTTCTTCACCATAACTCTTCCCCTGAAGAGGGTAATTGGATACTCATGATGGAAAAAACCATTCAGATTCTAGGAAAGTGACATCCATGGTAATGTAGGTTCTTTTAGTAATAGGATCGTAGCATTGGTATCCCTTTTTTGTATGTCATACCCTAAGAATACACATCATACATCACATGGATCCAACTTAGTTCGTTGATTTTTATGGAGGTGGACAAAGGCAACGCATCCAAAAAATTGGGGCAGAAGCATCAAAATAGTAGGCAAGGGAACATGATCAGATAGCACTTTTAATGGAGTCTGAAATTGTAAGGTTTTTGTGGGCATACAATTTAGTAGATACACAGCTGCAGTAACAACATCACTCCAGTATCTACTATGCATATATGCACCAATTAGTAAGGCCCAAGCAGTTTCTAAAATATGCATGTTCTTCCTCTCCATAGTCTCATTCTGTTATGGGGTTTGTGAACACGAGGTTTCATGGAGAATACCATGATTGTCCAAGTAT
Source organism: Hippophae tibetana (assembly GCA_037013495.1). Taxonomy (NCBI): domain Eukaryota; kingdom Viridiplantae; phylum Streptophyta; class Magnoliopsida; order Rosales; family Elaeagnaceae; genus Hippophae; species Hippophae tibetana. The sequence goes on along the minus strand of CM072807.1, from coordinate 66,721,180 downwards.
GTCCAAAATTGTTGATTAACATACTCCCCTCCATTATCAGACCTAAGAATCTTAATTTTTTCAGAAAATTGTGTCTGAACCATGGTGTGAAACAAATGAAACATAGAAAATACTTCATCTTTATGTTTTAGAAGGTAAAGCCATGTCATTCGTGTACAATCATCAACAAAAATTACAAACCAATGATGACCCGATGACGTAGTGACCGGGGAAGATCCCCAAACATCAGAATGTACTAAAGCAAAATGAGTCATAATTTTATGCATGCTCATAGGATAAGACGCCCTATGACCTTTTGCTAAGATACAAGTATCACATTTGAAATCCGAGGGTGTGATATTGGAAAATAAACTAGGGAGTAGTTGCATTAAATACCCAAATGATGGATGGCCAAATCGACGATGACATAGCCAAATTTGTCATTCCTTATTAGTAACGATGTGTTGCATATGATTGGCTCTTCCTGAACCGAGGTCATCCACATAATATAACCCTTCTCTCTTAGTACCACACCCAATGATCTCCTTGGTGAGAATATCCTATAGAAGACAAAAAGTAGAATACATCAATACTACACAGTTAAGATCTGAGGTGACCTGACTTATTTGAAAGAGAGGGTACAAGTAAAGTATTAGATAATGATAATGAAGGAGATAAATTCACTGTTCTAGCCCCTGTAACTGGATAAGTGACCCCATTGGCATTGGCAACACGACTCCGTCTTGGCTGGTTTGTATTCGAGAGATCTTTTGGGTCAAATGTCATATGATTTGTAGCTCCAGAGTCTAAAATCCAATCCTCATTATCACTACGAGTAGAGATGTGAAATGCTTTACTTGAAATACCTAGATCTTGGGAAGATTCGGCCTGAGGAATAATGGATAGTGAGGCATTATTGGTAGCCACAGTGGCTCGCCCAGTGGTTTCCCGTTTCTTTTGTGCTTGAAGATCATTCCACCATTCTGGATACCCATGTAGTTTGAAGCAGTTTTTACGGGTGTGTTTTGAGTTTCCACAATGGCCACATTTCATGTCAAGAGATTGTGGATTTCCCATGAATTTCTTCCTACCCAAAGAAGTTCCTGTTTTTGGTGGCATCGGATTATGGTGTCCCTTGACCCCTTTAAAAGCCATAACTTCTCCGGGTGTCGTATCTGCATATGTGATCATTACGGTTTTCCGGACCTCTTTCCTACGTATGAATCCATAGGCTTGTTCCACCGTAGGGAATGGTTTGATTTGCAGCACATCACTTCGAGTTTTGTCTAGTCTGTCATCAAGTCCATCGAGGAAGGTATACACTCGATCTTTCTGTACGATAGAGTTGAATTTTTGTATGTCAGTCACACACTCCATTGGATTAGGATGAAAGAAATCAATTTCTCGCCACAACCCTTGAAGGTCATTGTAGTATTTTTCAATGGATCCACCCGTCTGCTTCATACGAGTAAATCGACGGCAAAAATCATACACTTGAGACATGTCTGTCCCATTATAGTAGGTGGTAGTAGCAGAATCCCAAACCTGTTTCACAGTTGGGAATCAAATAAAATTTGCAATTAAGAAGGGGTCCATCGAATTGATCAACCATCCTTTGACAATGGCATTTTCAGTGCGTCATCTCCTGAATGAGGGGTCGGTTTCAACAGGTTGAGGAAAATCCCCATTAATATATCCCAGTTTGTCTTTGCTAGAGATATACATCTCCATCACCTGGGACCACAAGACATAGTTGGATCCTCCCAACTTTATACTAATGTGAGTAGTCGACGCTTCAGTTAGCGGAGGTTGTGAGATAGTCTGAGCTCTAGTGATGAACTTCAGTCATTTTTGTAGTCAAATCGTGCAAGATGGAATTTGTGGTTAAATCTCTAGATTCTGCCATGAATCTAAATTTTTTTCCTTTTTATTTTACACTCGAGCCACTATATATATAAAGAAACAGAATAGAACCCTAAATTTTTTCACTTTCGCAGAGCGACGCCTTTCTTAACCCTAATTTTTTTATTTGCTCAGCCCTCCCATGGAGCGGCGCCTTTCTCCTGCCTCTTTTCTAAACTGCTTCCATTGTCTCAGCTTTCACCTTCGGAAGAGTAGTTGTACAGCTTGTGCTTTCCCAACTTCACAATGTTCCTTGTAGATTCAAGAGGGATTCAGAGAGGGCCACCAAGGAACAACTTCGTATATCAAAAAATGCCAAAAATGAATTACAGTCTGTGATTTCAAAACTTGAAAAAATAGCTCACAAAAAGCAAAGCAACTGAAGCTGCTTGTTTTTTTTGTTTATAGGAACCAATGTGTGTAGATGGTAACACCTTTCATTAGGTTTTTTCCTTCTATTCCTCTCAGTTTTTCGTCGATACTTGAAACCATCCTCATCATTAATCTGATCACTGCAAAATTTTATTTTTTTGGTTTACAGAATTGTAGGGCTGAAGAACAGTACACTACCCCACATCAGCAGCTAGAATGGAACGTAGGAACTGTGATGGCTCCAATAAACAGCTTGAACGGTTACCCCAAATCTCGGCCAAATAATCATCCAAATACCCACAGATTAACACAATCTGTTGAGTGTATCACACCAAATCAGGCAAAGGAGAACAGAATCAGCGTATCAAGTAACTTATTCTTTCATTAGGACAACCAATAACTCTGTTATGATACCATGACAAATATTATCATTTATGTTAATTATCAAATTATCAATTATTTCATATATTTTTGATTCTATTTTTCTGTACAAGAGTTTAGGTATATGTATACAAGGAAAACGAAAACTAAACAATCACCTTATCTGCTATACATCCATGTTTTATGGCTTCACTAATATTATTGTCTGTTCCATGTTCTGCTCCACTAAACATTGGTGCCTATCATTGTTGCAACATGCACCACAACACACACCAACAAAAACAACATAGTAGGTAAGTTTCTTAAGAACATAATAAGTTCCTTACTTACTCATACTTTGGAATTTCAATAGAAACGTGAAATTATAAGGAAAAATCTTGAGATGCATGTTAACTAAATAGTAACAGTTATGGAAAGAATGAAAGTAACATCTATGGAAAGAATGAAAACATAGGCAGTTGTTAAGCACTCATCTCAAACAAATGCTAAACCTAAAGAGTTTGTCAATGCCATTAATGTGGATAATGGTAAGTAATTAGAAGAACCACAAAAATTCCCTACGTAAGACATATATGAAAAAGGGACTAATGAAGAGAAAAGACCATCACCCCATGAATCAAAGGTAGCACCAAAGGTAGTATCCAAATCTCCTTTTTTTTTTACTAATGACCCTGTTTTATATTTTTTTCAACTGTTTGACAATTCAACAAAACATATTCATAAAAAGGAAATCTAGGTCTATTTTCCAAGGATAACAAAGAGATAGGTGTAGGAAAAAATGTGTCTAGTATGCTTCAAAGAAATTACCATCAAGATGCAAGGATGCAAATTATAGATTGCTAACTTGACAAATTAATATCACACATTTCAAGATCTTTGATGATGGAGGATGATAAAAGTTAAAGTGTCAAGTTGAGGATGTAAAACCAAACGTTTTATAGGAGGCAACCTACTATATTTATTTTCTATACCCTTTTACTTATTTTTTTTACATTATATTGATGCATGTGTTTATATTGAGGACAAGGAAGAATTAGGTGTGGGGGAAAGTAAACATATATTTATATTAATGCATGTGTTTACATTTTGCACCATAGTGGAACAAAATGTGTACCATGACGCGGTCCTTTCAGGTTACATGATGAGAATAATTTTTAGCACTTATTATTTTTGTGACTCTGACTGTTTTATTTATAAATATGTTATTTTCTTTACATTAGGCCAAAAGTTCATATAGTTTTTCAAATTCAAATATACATTATAGATTAGACGTAGAAAAAATAAGTGGTATTTTTTTAAGAGCATTTTCAAATCCAAGAAAATAAGAGAAGATCTCTAAAGATTCAAGAGTCCTTTAAAGATCAAAATTACAAACTTTAAGAGCATAAAAAAATCCATTCGTTATTGCTATTTCGATATAATTAGGTTCTTTTTATTTCTAAATTAATCTTATTTTTATTTTCTTGAATGAATGCTTATTTTTATCTAATCATGGATTTTAATCATAGGATGTCTGATTAATTTTAATTACGAGAATTTAGTTTTATCGTCATGATTGTTTAGATTATTTAGGTGAATGTTTTTATATTTAATTAAATAAAAATTATTTCTTGATTCAAAGTTTGTTATAAGATTTATTTATGAATAATTTGTTGGTCACTTATTCTCCATAATAGATTTAAAATTTGAGAATTAAGTTTTAAAAATATTATTTAAATTTAATTTAAATAACTTGAACAAGAGTTTAGATTGATGACTTAACCATTGTATTGATTTAAATATTTCTATTTTCCTTGGGTACAATTTAATCAATTAGTTAAACATCTCGGTTATAGAATATTAATTGGTTGATGAAACAAAGAAAATAATCTGATCATAGGAGTTTTCGTATTTAAAAGGAAAAGCCAATAATTCGAGTTTATATTTTAACTATCCTAAATATTTTGAAGTAAACATGGTTAATTAGCTAAACTTTTCATAAATCTCTTATTGTAAATTTATCTTGATTTTGTTTTGACTTAAGTTAATATTTCATTAGTTATTTTTTATTATTTTAGTATTCTTCAAACTAAATCATTGTGATTGAGTGTTTAAGTTTATTTTTCGTTAATTGTTTATTTCAATTTTTAAGAAAAAAGAAAAATTATCTACAATTATTGTAATTTCTTGAGAGACTGACCTAAAAAGTATACTTATTGCTTATTATATGTAACTCGTACACTTGCAAGCTTTTAATATAAATTTTGTGTAACACTTGTACATATCCATTCATAGTTACCCACTTTAAGGCTAATATTTATGTTTTCTTTGGAACCCACATGTTATCACCCTAAAGTAATTCACACTTTACCCTCTTATCCTTTATGTGCTTAATTATTTCAAAGAAAATGGGCAAGTTTTAAATGTCAAGTGTAGACTTGAACCAAATTATATTTTTAGACTTGAACCTTTCATGAAATTAATTTATAAGAATAATAATGATAAAATCAATATGATTCGATGTTCATGTGTCTAATATAAAAATGAGATTTTATAATATTTATAATATTAAATATTATCTTATTTATAGCGGTATTCTTTTGAATTATAAGAATCGGTATTATCGTAAAAAAATATAAATAAAGATTGTAATGGAATGTATACATCCCAAGCACTCAAAACATAATGCAATAAATGTGGGGATGGAAAATATATTTCATAATGTGTAAGATGAACTATATGATAATGATACTAAAACTTTTAAAATACTTCTAAAAGATGTTAAAAAGTTGCAAAAAAATGTCATTGATGTATGTTTTTCTATGATCTCTGAGTATCTCACTCAAGTAGCATACATAAATACTCAAAATATTATATAACTAATATAACACTAATAGATACTTAACTATTATTAAGAAAGTATTTCATAACTTTAAATAAGTACAAATATATTAACAAATAATATATAATCTTAAAATTTATAATAATAAAAATAATATAAGTGAGTAAATAATTTGATCAATTTACCTAAATAAAAAAATTTGATCTGATACGAGAGATTAGATCAATTTTGAAGTTATAGTCTAATCATATTTGAATTGATAGTTTTTATAATTTGGTGCAATCTGATTTGAATTGAATTATTATTCAAATTATAAATAAATAAATATTTTATTTTATAATGTGTTATATTTAAATATTATATATGTATAACGATTACATTAAAATACTATTATAATTTAAATAATAAAATATAAATTTTAAATCTTTATAATAATTTAATAAGTCTTTAAGTATATATTTATTTTTATTGTGATTTTCTTATTTGTAGTTATAAATAATAAATTTTATTAAAGATATATCAATTTAAAATTAAAATATCGTATAATTATATTTAACAACTTTATATAATCTATGAATTTAATATGTTTGAATTTAAATTAATGGTTTATATTTTTAAAATTTTAAAATTTTATTTAAATTTTGATGGACGAAAAAAAGATGATTTTGACTGGTACTCACTCTTAAAATTATTTTAAATTGAGGAAAGTATGATTTAATTTTAATGTGTTGTTTTTATTATCATAAGATTTAGATTTAGATCTAATAATTTTGTAATTTTTCCTAAATTATATTATTCCTGAGAAAATTCCGACAAACCAGAAAATACGGTCAGTGGTCAGTTTCGCCACTGTTTATTTCATTTTAAATCTGTTTTTGTTCAGAACACTTTGGAATGTAACAAAAAAATAAATCTATTTACTTGTTATATGTTTGATATTAAATTATTAATGTGAGACGTTCAAATAATTTGTAAACAGTAATAAATATAAAAAAATTTATAATTTTTTTAAGAGTTTTGGTAGATTTTAATAGCTTTTTATGAATTATATTGAATTTTATTTCATCAAAATTGTTTTTTGAGTTGATTGTATATTGGTAAATAATTAAACTAGTGCTTTGATAAATCCACGTTATGAAAGGTTTCTGGCAGGCATTTTCATATAAAAACAATGCATATTTACTTTTTTGCCCTTATCATTAAGCTAATTTTTTGCCAAAAATTTTCCCCAAAATTTTTCCCCACATAAGGATTAGTTATTACTACTTTTACTCTAGTTTTATTTTCCCATGCAAAATCATTGCAATCCTTTTCTATTCCCTCTGACTTGTAGTAATTCCGTTTTCCTCCTCCTTATGAAGTTTACTTTTTTTTTTTATTTTCTTCCATCATTATATCCATTCTTTATAATTTTTCACCATTGATCTGTCCAACTTTCTATATTAGATTGTTCTATGGTTCTTCTTTTCTTCTTTTCATCTTTTAAAGAATGGGTCTATAAACTTGTTATGGATTGAATAAATTTTTTACAGTTATTTAAAATCAATGGTTTTTTTATTATAATTATAAAAAAATAATTAAATATACAATAATTTTGTAAATTTTTTAAATTTTTTATGAACTTTCAATTAAATACATTTGGATTGTAAAACTATGGTAACAATAACTCACTCATTATTAAGCCTATTATTTAAAAAGAGCATTGTAAAGAGCAATGGAGATTCATTGATGAAATTCATTACTCTCCATATCTAACTTTATTTAAATATGAACTGATATATACATTATTCTTGTGATTGAAAAAAGAAAAAACTAAAAAGGAAGGAGTCAAATATCGTGGATCATGCTTGCGTTATCTTTTTCTTAGCTAAAAAAGGAAAAAGAAAAGAAAAGAAAAGTATTATTATTCCTTTTCCGTATCTTCAATCCGGATCCTATTTGATTGGTTCCATAGAAAAAGGAATAATCTGTATAAAGAGAGGGTTAGCGTTATACGACAGCTTGAACACGACTTTGAAGCTCTAGATCTTGACCAGCATCAATAACACGAATGAAAATCTAGCATCATTCACTTGGGCAATCCTTCAAAAAAGGTATTTTCTGAACAAAATCTTTCATTGTAATGTTCTTGATTCAGTTGGGTTAATGGCCTTTTGATTTAAAAGTGCTGATCTTTATATACGAAGTAAGCGGATCTGATATTTTAGGCACAACCCAGTCGACTGAATTGGTCAAAAAAATATTTTTGATTGAATTCTGAAGTTCTTATACGTTCATCCACGGCCTGTGGATGGGAGAAGAGGATATGATAAGGGATGTAAAGAACAATGATCTAAAATCAAATCCTAAGTTAACAGTTTTGCCTCTTATTGCTTTAATATTCTATGAAGTTTCTGGTGGTCCTTTTGGAGTTGAAGATTCAGTTAGGGCTGGAGGTGGCCCTCTTTTGTCTTTGTTGGGTTTTTTAATTTTCCCCATATTTTGGAGTATACCAGAAGCTCTAGTTACTGCTGAGCTTGCCACAAGCTTTCCTGAAAATGGTGGATATGTACTTTGGATATCTGCTGCATTTGGGCCTTTTTGGGGTTTCCAAGAAGGGTTTTGGAAATGGTTTAGTGGAGTTATGGATAATGCTCTTTACCCTGTATTGTTCCTTGATTATCTGAAACATTCATTGCCCATATTTAATCAATTAGTAGCAAGAATCCCAGCTCTTTTAGGAATAACTTTTTCATTGACTTACTTGAATTACAGAGGTCTACATATTGTTGGGTTTTCTGCTGTTTCCCTTGCAATTTTCTCTCTTTGCCCATTTCTTGTGATGGGCATTCTTTCAATTCCAAGAATAAGGCCTAAGCGGTGGCTTCTTGTAGATTTTAAGAAGGTGGATTGGAGAGGGTACTTCAATAGTATGTTTTGGAACCTGAATTATTGGGATAAAGCAAGTACACTAGCTGGAGAGGTTGAAAATCCTAGCAAAACATTCCCAAAAGCACTTCTTGGTGCCATTGTTGTGGTGGTTTGTTCATATTTGATTCCACTTCTTGCCGGTACAGGTGCTTTGAACGCTGCTTCTAGTGAGTGGACTGATGGTTATTTTGCAGAAGTTGGTTTCCTAATTGGTGGTTTTTGGCTCAAGTGGTGGATTCAAGCAGCTGCTGCAATGTCTAACATGGGATTGTTTGAAGCAGAAATGAGTAGTGATGCTTTTCAACTTCTTGGTATGAGTGAGTTTGGAATGCTTCCTGCTATATTTGCTTCGAGGTCAAAGTACGGGACACCAACTATTAGCATTTTGTGTTCTGCTACTGGAGTTGTGTTTTTGTCTTGGATGAGTTTTCAGGAAATCCTGGAATTTCTTAACTTCTTATACTCTATAGGAATGTTACTTGAATTTGCAGCTTTTATTAAATTGAGGATCAAAAAGCCAGACCTTCACAGACCATACAAAGTTCCATTCGGAACATTTGGCGTAACGATGATTTGTATTCCACCAGCTTTGTTGCTTGTTCTTGTTATGTGTTTGGCTTCACTCAAGACATTCTTTGTAAGTGGTGCAGTAATTGTTTTGGGGGTTGGTTTGTACCCTTTTCTAGTTCTTGTAAAGGATAGGAAGTGGGCACAATTTGATGTGGAACAAATTGATGTGCTTCCTGATAACCATTCAGAAGGTCATTTAGTTATTCCTCAGATTCATCATGAAGCTCCAGATGAGGCTACAATTAGCCTTCTCTCAGACATTTCATTGGCTATAAATGAACAAGAATCTTCTATAGAAGGAGTCTTGAAAATAGACTAGTATGTCCTTGTTTAGGCACTTGTATGTAATTAAGGGTATTGCTTTTACTGTTGACATGTTAAAGAATACACCAGCAAAGTAACGGAGGAATGTTTTATTCTACCCAGTCTAGAATTGCATGTATACTAAATTATTGAATGTGTGATCTATGTTACAACTTACATGAACTCATTTGGACTATACATTTTAGTATATTTGGGTGTGTGATAAGTGGTTAAAAAACACTAAATATACCATGTTTTAATGTCATTTAATTAATAAAATGGATTTGTATTTGTTTTATTCTATTATATTTTAAACAAATTTATTTGTTCAGATTAATGTGTATATTGTAGTGTTTTGTAGTATTTTAATATATAAATATTAAAATAAAGAAAAATATTTGAAACATGTTTATCGTGCTGAAAATACAAGTTTTTTTTCACATTTTTTCCTATAAATAGAACTCCATGTATATCAAGGAAATAAGTTTTCAAGTTGTGGTTTTAGCAACTTTCTCTCCCAATTTTCTATATATTTTTATATTTTTAGTTTTTAGAATTTATTTAGTTCTTCCATCAATTTTAAGAAAGAACATGTTTATGTTTTAATAATTTCTAGTTTTTGATTGAACAAATTCTGAGTGTAATTATTATCTGAGTGTTTCCAATCTTAGAATCAATTCTTTAAAGTTCTATGAGGATATTGTTAAGGTATTAATTATATTTTTTTTGTAGTCTATATATCTGTGTTGTTTTTTCTGTGTCATTTTTGATTTGTCTGTGATCAATTATAACATGTTTGATTGATAGTGAATATGATATAATAATAACGTTGTTACGCTTACAAAATATTCAATAGATAAAATATTTTTTAAAAATAAATTGATTTTATTTTTATTTAAGATTTTTATAAAGAATGGTATTTGAAAGAGTACATTACTCTTAATAACGAGAGTTAAAATTAAGATTTAATTATCTAGACTTAATTTGAAGTAATATTCTTTTATTTTAGATTTAATTATTTGGATATTTAGAATGAAACTTTATTTCAATTTTTTTTTATAAATAATTATTATTTGAAAATGTATAGATAACATATTTTCTTAAATAGTTTTAAAACTTGAAAGTTATTTTTTAGATAGTTAAATTCTGAAGTTTAATTTGGATATTTTGAATAAAGTCTAATTAATTGATTCCGTTTAAAGTTTTAATTAGATGATTTCTTATTTTCTTATAAATAAAACTAAAATTTAATATTTGATTAATTAATAGGCTCTACTTGTAGATATTAATTAATTAATATTAAACAAAATAATTTAGGTCCCATCTAAGAACATTTTTATACCAAAAAGAGAAAATCAATAAATATCAATTTATATCTTTAATAATTTAAATAATATGAGCAAACATAATTATTTAATTATTATATCTATTATTCTTTACTATTTATGAATGTATTAAATTTTATGAGTATTTGTTAAATCCATGTCTATCTTTATCTTTATGCATTGGATTAGTTGTTTTAAAAACTAAATCATTATGATAGAATGTTTAGGTTTAATTTTGTTTTTAAAATTTGAATAATATTTAAAAATCACATAATATTACTTCCTTGAATCAACATTAAGAGTATACTTATCATTTCTATAAATGACTCGTACATTTATGAGAATTAATAAAATATAAAATGGATAAATATTTACGAAATCGATATTATCCCTGATTTTGTTTATCAGGATTAGGTATGACTATTTTTTTTCTCCATATTCTATATATTTTCAAGTATATGGAATGTTGAGTACTACTCATAACCATGTTATATTTATGTTAGAAATAACAGGAAGAGTCTATGTAACATAGTGCATAATCTACCTACATAATCTACCTATTGATGCTTTTTTGAACCAACCTTTCTTTTCTGCCTAACTAATGGAAGCATTAGAGGGAGCCAATACATGTACAAAACAAAGTGCCAAGCTTCGAGTGATTTGATTCTTTTCTCTTCAACAACCCTAAAATGTCACTCGAAGCTTCTCTAGCATGCCCTAGTCAAGCAATTCTTGCCTTCGCAGGTAAGCAAATTAGCTACCTCATTATCTTCTTGTTCGGTTATGATGGGCAAGGTAGGGTTAGGGAGCAGACCAACAATTGAGTGAAAACCCGTCATGAGGTTATGAAATGCATATGTTGGTATCTAATTTGTCAATATGAATTGGGTTGGGATTGCCCTTATCCTCTAATAGATTTCCTTATATTTGAGAGACTAGTATTAAAAATTACCAACCAAAACTAAGCACCTCAAATAAAATAAGATGAATTAAGACATACAATATAGGATATTAAAGAATCAATCAAGTGTATATCATATTATAAGAAGACTATGCTTGAGACAGGCCTGGAACTACAAAATTTATGCATATATTGGAATTGAAAACCTCCTAGGACAAGCATGAACTTGGTGCATAATGAGTATTGTAGAACTACATCATGTATATTGAGAAAATTTGAAACTTCAAGCTCATAATCCAGATAGAGAAGTCGTTTTAATAGCAGGTGGACTTGGAATGAAAAACTCGTTATCTGTCCAATTTGTTTCTCCCCAATGCTTTAACATGTTCTTCCAAGAACATACATTGTCTATGCATTTCTTTAAACGCTCATCGCTGATTTTGATTCTCCAATGCTCATCTGTGTAGTTTCCTTTCTTAGCTTGTCTTCTGTCATATTCCAATTGCGCCTTTTGTTTAGACCTTAAAAGGCAAAATTGTTGCAGAAGTTCAGGCATTGCATCATGAACTTTCCACCATTTTTCATGAGCAACATCACTCGCAAACTCTTGTAATATATCAACATTCCAATTACAATCATAATCTCTGAAACACAACCAAGGTTTATTTCCCAAGTAGTGAAGAACATACAGGATTGGAGGTTCCGCACCAAAAAGCCTAGTCTTCTTTTGTTTTACCTCTTCTTCATCACCAATCCAAAAATTCTTCAAGAAGTTCATGTGTTTTGGAATCCTATGCCACCATGTAAATATTTCATTCAGATATCCTTGGTCTCCACCGTTGTATGATACTATCTCATTAATGTGATCCATCAAAAGCTTGAATGTACAATTTGAAGGTTCAATAACCATCACACCAGAGTTGAAAAGTGTACCATTATTGCCTGTTGCCGAAATTTCTGGCATTCCAAATAAGAAGTCAATGTTCCTTAGAATAAGTAAATCAGCATCTATGAATATGATCTTGTCATAATATGTCAGTTGCCATAGTCTAAATTTGCTGTAATTCCATTCATTATATGCATCTTTCTCGGCTTTTGGATTTCTAATCCTTTGAATAACCTTAACTTTCCATCCAGCTGCTTCAAGTCCACTCCTATGGTAAGTACTAATTGTCTCATCAACAAGTATAACAAGGTCTCGGGTTGAACCCGACATTCGAATGCTTTGTGCTGCAGCAATAGCTCCACAAACATATACATAAGCTGAATGGAGAATAGTTGCATAGGCTTCTCTTTGCTCATTTCCTGAATAGACCATCTCTGTATTTCACATAAAAATAAATCACACAATTTGATCATGGTTCTCATTTTTATTTTACATCAATAGTAATCTCAGGATGAAAGGTTAAAGAATCTTTATAAAAAGTCCATGTTGAAGAACCTTGTGAAAGCATTTAGAGATATGAATTTTGCTAAATAAAAGATTTGAAAATATATGTTCTTGTAATGATGTGTTTGTAGACTTTTGGGTATGTTTATTTGTGTTTCTTTTAAAAATAGTTTCAGATAGAAGGAATTTCAAGAAAAAAAAATGGTTTCACGTATATGCTCCTATCAACAAGCATAAAATGTGTTTATTGAGCCTTGAAAGTGCTTATGACAAATTTTTCATGTTTAGTTCTGAATTTTTTTTTGTCATAAGCACTTTTATAGAGTCTTAGAATGAGAAGCAAAAAAGAAAATAAACCCTCATAAGCATAAATAAATGAACCGTAAATGTCATTGTCAAGAATTTATAACCAAATACCACAACTTACCTTTACCCCTAAGAGGAAGAGAAAGTTCACAAGAACCAACTGGAAGTTGTAGTTTGTTCCTCAATACATTAAGGTTAGGCTTATATAACCAAACATTCCCTTCATGTACAACAAGTTCTTTGCAGAGAAAAAGATTTGGTATTGGAAAACAGTTAGTAACAAAAAGCACATGCAGGGGATAGTTTCCTTTGGAAGAGGTTGCAAGTTCAGCTGCTGCAAGTTGCAAATGCAACCTAGCAACATCTCTAGACCAATTCCCTTCGTCTTTACAAGGAAGCTTAACAACTATGAGATCAAGCCTCTTTCTCGGGGACTCGAGTTTCGACAATGATGGACATACAGGTACCTCTTCTTCCTCTTCCTCATCTATCCATTCTGGATATAAGGAATCCCAAGTAACATTTTTAGCAGCATAATCTAGCTGCAGAACAGTGTGGATGGCATAAGGAGTAAGTTGTTTCCAGTGATCTATTTCTTTTATATCAAAATTCAATAAGCCTATTCCTTGATACTCATTGGGATTCAACTTAGTTATAACTTTTGAAACATCATTCCAATTAATGCCTAAACTTGATAAATATCTTGGATCTGAACCACCCCATATCCACCTGAAAAGATGCATTTTATCAATGAAATAACATATAACTCTAATATTGCATTACAACACCAGTGTGTGTGTGTTTGTAGTTTATTTAAAAAAAAATACATAGAAACAGAAAGTAATATTTAAAAGGAAGTGGAGTTGTAGTTAGATTATGTCGTTTTTATCATTTGATCCCTTAAATTATAAGTTGTTTTATTTAGTCATTTTTTTTAAAAAGGAACAAAGACAAAATATATTATTGTAATAATTTTTTTAATTAAAATATTATTTTTAAAGTAATATTTTAATATAAAAAAAATTAAAATAATATAATTTGTTTCTTGATTTGACCTTTTTTTTAAGATAAAAGAATAAATTACAACATGAGAGATCAAATAGTCTAAATTACCTAATCTAACACTTTTTTCTCTATTTAAAAAATAAGACACTAAAATTAAATGATAATTAAGACGTAGTTTATCGAAAACAAAACTGTTGAGAACAAAAATATTACTAGCACACATTTTCTTATCGACTTTAGTTTTTAGTAAAATTAATTTGTTCTTAAAGGTAAAAAAAAAACAAACATGCTACAAAAGATTAGTACGATGAAAAGTTCTATTGAAAAATAATAAAAAATATTTGAGAGTCGTAATGAAGGGATTCATTGTAGAAGATATTCGAGCTCTCTTCAGTCAAACGTTAGCCTTTTCTTGTTCTTATTGCCCAAGAAGAGCAAACACTAATGCTAATAGCTTAGCTAAATTAGCTCTATCTTGCTCTAAATTTGTGACCTAGATTGAAACTGAACCTGATTGGCTTTGGTCAATCTTGAACAAGATTGTATCTTCTGCTTTATGAAATTAATAAACTCCCTAGCTCATATTTCTCAAAAAATAAAAAAAATAGAAAGTAGAAATGAAACTTACCCAGAAACAGAGTTGGACTGGTAAAGCTTTGGAGAGTGTAACAAAGTTATAGTACCAAATGTAAGAAAAAGAAGGACAATTCTCAGTAGAGGAGACTTGAATTTTGAACCTTTTTCTTGGATGGATATGTGCAAAGGTTTCTCTGAATCATTGCCTGTACTCCTTTGAAATCTCCTTCTGCATATTTCCTCACCGATCAAATTAGATATTCAAGAATAAGTCAACAAACAATAATAAAAAAAAGAACTCACCGACTGCCAATGTAGAGATGAAATTCAAACTTAGAAACATTTTGACAAATCCAAAAACAACATTGCAAGGATAAAACAGATAAATCTTAGAAAATGTGAAAAAAAATCTTACAAAATAAGATTGAGTTATACCAATAGTCACAATCTAGTTTGAGTTGAACTTATTTTAGAATTGACACATATGTAGAATTTAAACATGGTTATATGTAAATTCTACGTATCATATAACATGTGTTACTTCTCTATTTTTATAGGAGTATGTGAAATTTAGAATTGAGTAATTTTATTAACTGAAGCACCTTCTTGAATTTCATCAAAATCGAACCATATTTTTTGTGATTTCCATAAACTAAAAAATAAAAAGAAGAGAAAAGGGATGATGTATAGAAGCTGAAAACATAGAGAGAGTCCTCTGTTTAGAACAGGGCATACATAAGAAAATAAAGAGAAAGTTGAGAATGAAGAAGCTCACATTGATGAAGATAAGCGTTGTCTAGCCTCAACAGCACGAGGGGAACCCATTAAATCTCTCGTTTTAATAATTTGTTAACAAAAGATTGAAAAAGATATATAATTAATTGCGTATGTGTTGATCACCTTATCAAAACAAGTGGTGGTTGAAGAGAAGAGGAGTTGTGATCTATTTTTAGCTTAGCAAAAGTGAACGGTCAACTTAGTATATATACAGTGGAAAATGGCAGTATGATAATGTAATACTTACAACTAACGTGACACTTTTTCAATTAATATAACTATGTTGATATGATAATACTAGGTAACATCACTTATTTAAACGTATATATATAATACTGTATAATATTACTTATGAGAAATAGATTTTTTTAATGAAAAATCATAGAAAAAATAAAAATACTACGACAAATCCATAAATAAGCAGGTTACAGGTATAAAATATGCAAGAGAGAAGACCTGAGATGATCTCAGGTTGTAGAAGAAAATGGTGAAGAGTAACGTCTACATAAATATTTGCTCCTTTTTCTATTTAATAATTATTTATTTTACTGTTGTTGTCTCATCTGCTCTCACCAACTTCTTTCTTTTTTATTTTATTTTAATTCATCTTTCAAACATTGTTACTTTAATTTTCTGATATAACATATTTGGTTTCTACTTTCTCTCATATGTTATATTATTTTTCTAATTTTAAAAAATTGAAATTGTTGGTAGAAGTAACTGAAATGATACAGCTTTTATACTACTTGATATTAAGAGTTAGAACGACTAACAAAGTCTTTGAAAAGTGAGTTGAAAAGTGCTTAGTTTCAACCAAAGTAAAACTCGAGCTTTATTTTATTAGGCTTTTTGAAAGATGCTGTCTTTTCTTCGTCATTTTATTATAATCTTCACTTTTAAGCATGGTCTACGAAAAATTGTGAAGACATATCGTGTTTTATTTGAGATATATCTTGTTGCTTTAAAAACATTCTATTAAAAGTCGACAAAATTTACATATATGTCTTACATACATCTACAACATTCTACTTATAAGAGGTTTAATAAAACCTACCAAACCTTTTGATAAAGAGGTATTAAAAACTAAAAATATTAATGTTATAAGTCATAAATTTAAATAATATATTTTTGGTTTACATATAAAAAAAAGAATTGTATTTTTTTATAGTTACTTAACAATATATATATATATATATATTATTTCTAAAATAAATTAAAGGTACATGAATCTATGTTTTCTAGTTATTTTGCTCTCTTAAATATAAAGTATTCTAAGATAAAAAGTACATAACTCTATATTTGCTAGCTTTTTTGCTCTCTTAATTAAACTATTCAGTATAATGACTCATTTTGCTGCCTAATAATTAAAGTTTTTAAAAGTCAAAATACATGTGAAAGAGCTAACCACTAAATGTAATGTCCATCAACAACTACAAACACTAAACAACATTGTCTATTTTCTACATAAGCATTTTACATATTTTAACGAGAAAAAAACTTTAATTGACATATTTTTGTTGCTAGCAAATTAGGTTGATGAAAGCATCATATATATTAATTAATGGCTGGTTATGCGTTTGTATTAAGAATTGGAGGAGCCCACGTGACTAATATATCCTAGCTTTCTATCTCAATTAACGAATTCATTTTTATTGGTATAGTAATCTTGATCTAATTTTAATAATGAAACCTTGTTTTTTTTTTTTTACTTAACACTACTATAAAATGGGGACCGATTTTAAATAAAACGATTTAAAGTTTAAAGTCGGTGAACCGACTTTAAATTTTTTTTAAAAATTTATTCATTTTCTATTATACTCAAATAAAAATCTATATTCGAGCAGAAAAAAAAACCAAAATCAGTTTAACAAATAGTTCAAATAATACAAATATTTGAAAAATAAAATATTAATTAATAGCAGAAAAATTACCATCGTTTTGTTATATTTTATTCAAGATCATCATATTCTTCTCTTTATGTTATAATACAAACCTACATAAAGAGAAGAGGAATCTAAAAGATTAGTTAAAGAGGAAGAAAACTCACTAACCGGTGTTGGAAATGGTAGTCGTAGGTGACCGAAAAATGAGAAATAGTTGAGGAGAAGTGGAGGAGGTTTTCGGTTTTTTATAGTTCTGTAACGCTGAAAATAGTTTCTGTCTGGGAAGAAAAAAGAGAAAAGAATTTATCCACGTGTGTAGCGTTGGTTCCACGTGTCAACCGAAACTACGCTACGTGGATAGCGTCGGTTCGACAAGTCAACCGACGCTACATCCTACGTAGATAGCGTCGGTTTTTAGAAAAAAAACCGACTTTATCTATCGACTTAAATACCCATTTTTATAGTAGTGTAATTAAGTGCCCTAAAATAAAAAGAAAATAGGAGTTCCAAATTGGAGACCTAGAAAATAATAATTAAAAAAAAATCTCTAATTATGAAAGAAAATGCTATTATTGGCAACCTTTCTTTTTACCCTTATTAAACTTGTTCAAACTAGTGTTTTATGGAAAATACACTTCATTGCTACTCTTGGATTGATAAAAGAAGTTTCCGTTTTATTTATATATTTATAAATAACTAGTTAAAGAACCTTACATTGCACGTGGATTATTGTATTTGTTTCTTTTTGTTTAATTTTTATAATATATTTTAAATTTATGTGTTATAATGGAAAATAAATAAATAATAAAAAATTAAATTTCTCAAGTTTTAAAATTAACTATGAAAGTAAGTTCATTAAGGAAGACAAGTTTTTGAGTTAATTAGAGATTTAGTGTTGTAAATTTTTTTTAACCAAAAGCATTTACATGTATATTGAGAAATTGATAGGATAAACATTATTAATTACACCACTCAGAAATTGAAATTCTTAACATTATAAAATTATTTTATTTAAGGTGTTTAGTTTAATTTTTTCTAAAATTTAAAATAAAATATAAAAGGTAAATTATGTCATTATTTTCAAATATAGGGTTTTTTTTTAAAAAAAGTTATTTTTGGTATATATAGTCTAAATATAGATTATAAAATATTGAAAAATATTACTTTAATCTCTTAGTTAGTATCATTTATTTCCTTATATTAAATGTGATTTTTTTTATACATTTGTTTGAAATGATATTACATATAACATGAAATCGGATAAGTTTATCTAGACTTTTAAATTCTATATATATAAAAAATGTTGTATATGTAAGATCTTTTCATATCACACAATCTAAATTTTTTATGATTTATTGTCTATATATAAATAACTAAGAAATAATATTTCAAGCAGTTTTTGCTTTTTGCTATAAAATATGAATCCAATACCTTCTTATTTTCTTCTTAAATAAGTAATATATATATATATATATATATATATATATATATATATATACGGATTAGTGACATTATTTAGGTTGAAAAGACTTATCAGAGGCTATTAATTTTACCAAACACAAGACATTGACAAACAAAATCACTTGGTCAAATTGTGGTTTACATAAGTATTCCATCTAAAACAAAGATTATGATAATCAAATCAAACAAATACCACAAACGTCTCACTCCTGATCTGGGCTTCTTTATACTCAAGTCAAGGTAACTTGTGATATTATTACTACAGATAATAGTGACAACATATAACAAAAGTAATATTAACATTTATTTTTTTTAACTTGTCAAAAGTGTCATCAACAAGATCTGGACCAGATTTAAAACGTGTCACTATGACAACGACAGACCTGCTTGATAATAAAATCACAAGTTTCATTGCTGAAAAGTGATATGGGTAGGGCGTATATTGTTTGATGCAAGCCTTGCACCCATCTCTACGTACCTCTTTGTTACTCCATCTTAAAATTTTTTTTTTAAATATTATGGGGATGGTTATCCGAAAAGGAAAATTTTCCTAACAAATACATGTATTTAGGGATTGTATGTGCTTCAAATAGAGTTAACTAGTCCCCATTTTCTTGCTTTTCATATACTTTTCACTTATTTTATGTTTTCATATATACTATATTAATTTTATAGATTTCATATCTTTTTCTTCTTTAAGCAATGTTTTCGTATATCTTTCCTACCACATGTTTTCAAAGTTTTTTTTATATATTTAAATAAATAAATAATAACGAAATTGAATAGAATTAATTAACAATCTTCACTATTAAGGAAATTAATTATTTTAATGTTTTATCGGATAATCTTAAAATATATTATAATAATTAGAAATAGCTTTAACATACTGAATAATCCAAGAATAACAACAAATTGTTACCTAAAAAGGAAATATAAGGGAAAAAGAATGAAAGAAAATAGGAAAATGGAGAGACTTGAGATTTTGTGTACATGTATAATGTATTGGAAGTAAAGCAACCGAAAGGAAGAGAGAGACAATGTTCTTTGCTGTTCTTCATTGGACAAAACTCTCTTAGTTTCTTATCCATATCTATAGCTGTCACACGCTGCTCCTATGCATTATAATATCCTTTCAGATTTATTTTATATTTAATTATTTTTTTCACTTTTTATTTTCTAGAATGGTGTAAATAGTACATTTCTCAAAAAAATATATTAAAATTATAAAAATAAAACTCTTATAATTAAATTTTTGGAGAGTAACACCTAGTTAATATCTAATGTAATAAAGATGAATGTAATTCAACTAGTTTTTTTTTCTTTTCTAAATAGATTTATTTTTGATAAATTGATTCATTTTTTCTAACTATCAACAACTTATCTCAAAATTCTCAACTTTATTAAATTACTCAATAAAAAAACCAAAAAAAATTCTCATTTTATAGTTTCAATAAAATAATATCAAATTTAGACCTCATTATATCTTTAGCAACTACCATCGACGACATTATTGAATCTCAACCATCAACGACCTTATCGTAGGTGTATATACCATATTACATATAAAGATAGAGTTTGATATAATATATTACATATAAAGATAAATATGAATGTAAAAGATGAATGTAACATATTACTATAAAAATAGAGATGAATATAACATATTATATATTGGATAAAAATATTACATGGTAAGTATGAACCCATTTGATTGGTTCATTTTACCATAGAAAAGTCAAATAAGTACATTCAACCTACAATCAACTTAGATTTAACTTAATAACAATTCGTTTACGGTAAGTTTTCTGAATTTATTTTAGAATATATAGTAATGAGTCAAATCCACATTTATGGAAAATCATTAATATATTAAATAATTTATATGAATTATTTAATATTTAAATTGCTATATTAACTTAAATATTAATAAGTATAAGTTATTTATAAGACTATCACTATTTAAAATTTAAAATTAAGCCCTCTCCACCTCAAAGAGGTGCCCATAAGCAAATACTCAAACTCTCCAAATCCTTTTTGATCTAAGCTCACTCACACAGAAATTGAGTTAAGCATCAAAGTAAATACGACACCTTAAGCTGTCGTTCCTTTTTATATGTTTGCGAGTGACTTATACGATCAATGTGGCAAGAACGCGGTGAACACAAAAATCGGTTTCAACACATGGTGTCGTCTGTGAAAAATAAATTTGATGTTCTAACCAATCTGAGCTGACAAAAAAACTCAAAAACATTCATTGTCTTCATCTGTTCTTCATCCATATTTTCCTCCAAAGACCTATTTGATCCTCTAAATCAATAAAATGACATCCCACTTTTGCAACAAGTTGGTAATCTAGTTGGTGCCCAAGACCACACATCTATCCTTAGTATGCTTTTAGAGAACGAGAACCCAGTCTAGTTACCCTTACTTTGGGTCCCAATCACTAGGCATCTAGATCACCATAATGCGACTAACCCCTAATAAGAAACCTCCTGAAGCATTTGAGTAGAAACTTGATTCTAGGTTGGGCCATGCTATAGTCATCGAGTTAGTTGAGGAAACTAAGCTTCTTTTCTTGTCAAAACGGAAACCATACTTATACCTACTGCATATCACCAATCAGGCAAACTAGCCTAGTTTACCAAACATCAGTTGGTGATAAGTGTTATTTTATACACATTTTTATATATCAATTCATTTACATTTATATATATATATTATAATACTTTAAAAATATTTTTTTTATGATTTTTATTTGATTAGGTGGATTAACTTAGAAAGTAAGTGTATATATTTAGCAAACCATTGTAGCTTACCCTTATTCCTATCTAGAAAACCATTGCAGCTTATCCCTCCTTATCATCAATCAGGCAAACTAGCCTAGTCTACCAAACATCAGCTCGTGATAAGTGTTATTTTATACACATTTTTATATATCAATTCATTTACATTTACATTTACATTTACATATATATATATATATATATATATATATTATAATACTTTAAAAATATTTATTGAAAAAATATTAGTTTTTTTTATTTGTTTATGATTTTTATTTGATTAGGTGGATTAACTTAGAAAGTAAGTGGATATATTTAGCAAACCATTGTAGCTTACCTTTATTCCTATCTAGCAAGCTTATCTCTCCTTTTAACTATCATAGTTTATCCCTCTTTTTGACCATCACAACTTATCCCTTCTTTTGACAAGTGGTGAGTTTTTTAGATTATTTAACTTCGTGCACGTACACTATTGTAATCCCATATCTTTGGTTGACAAATAGTGCATACTAATTCTCTCTATACCATAATACCAATAATCATATTTACATCATAATTTTATTTCTCTCTTATATATACAAAACAAGAAAGTATCAAAATTAATAAAATCAATATAACAATTGCAACAAGAAATAAAGGAGATAAAAAGAGTAAATTTAGGGCAATTTTGGAAGAGATTTTTAATATATTTATAAGCCTTTCACTCTTCTTCTATTTAGTTTTTCAATGTTCATAATGTTGATCCTTATGGAATCTAGTCATACTGATGATATCATTGATCTTATGGTAGATGCTTGTATTTACAGGTCAAACAAACATCGATCCAAAAGAGTACAGATTCATACACGAAGGAATATTATACCTTAGTAGGATATGTTTCATCTCATAGGGCTACGCTATCTAGAACACTACCTCTAAGGTTATGCTTTTCAGAATGTTGCCACCTAGGCCAATCGAATTTGATGGATTCCTACCAAGCTAGAAAAAAATTCCTTGGAGGCATCACAAACATGTGATCAAACATTACCTCAAGAGTACATCAGCTTGATGTCCTTGGAAGCCAGAGTTCCAAAGAATTAGATCACTCTCATACTTATTCAGATACATATACACTCAAGTAGGGTAGAGCTTCACACACAAGGCACTTGGAAAAGACTTTGATAGGAAAAATTAGAGTATGGTTAAGGTCGTGTTAGGAACAAACGTCACATCAATAAGATGGAACTGCCAATAATTGGACCCTATCCTAGGATCCATGATAGATAGGACATTACTCTCCATGACTATAAATGATAGGATCAAATTGCCAACTGATGAGCGAAAACCGGCATCGCCAATTCTGCCAATACTTTGGTTTTATATTTATAAAACTCTCGCAAGTGCACGAATCATTTCGTAGAAAATGATAAGTATACTCCCAAGATCGATCTAAGAAAGGAATATATGTGGTTTTTAATTTATTATTCAAACTTTTAAAAACGATAGTTTAGTTTTTGTGTTTCTAATCTAATAACATAAAAATAAACATAGATACAAGTTCAATAAATATTTATGAAAATTTTATCATTTATAATAGTGGAGTATTTATGGATATAATAACCAAGTTAATTATGTTTGCTCATATTATCTAGGTTATTAAAGATATAAATTGATATTTTTTTATTCTCTCTTTTTTATATGAATACCACCTTTGGTGGGGTTAGATATTCTTTGTTAACTAAACAAATCAATTAACACCTATGGGTGGGGTTGATAACTAATTTGGTTAATTAAATTAATTCTTTTTTCTAAGAGATTGAAAATGAACCATTTAAATGACACCTTTGGTAGGGTTAGACAGTTTAAACTTTATTCAAGGTGTTCAAATTAAACCTAAGAATTTAGTTATTCGAGTACTAACTTTCAAGTTTTAAAACTACTACTGAAAACATGTTGTCAATACATTTTTAGATAATAATTTTTATAAAAACTTTTGAAATAGAGCTTCACACTAACTACCGGGCGATTGTACGAACAAATAAAAGAGCACTACTCTAAATTAGACCGGATAGCTAAACCTTAAAATCTAATTTTCAGATTTAAGTTTGTAATGAAAAATGATATATTTCTCTCTAACATTCCTAATATAAAATCTTGAATAAAAATAAAATCAATTCATTTTAGAGATTTTTACCTATTTAATATTTTGCAAGCATAACAATGTTATTATTATATCATGTTTACAAACAGCCAGAAATGTTAAATTTAATCACAGACAAATTAAATATAACATATAAGAATAAAGCATAAAAATAACTGTAAAGAAAATAAAATCCTTATAGTACTTCGATGCTATTTCTGTTGCTGGAAAACCTCTAAACGGAATTTGCACTCCCATTTATTGAATCGAAAAGCAAATAAATTACAAAAACATAACTAGTTCTTCTCAAAAAGAGAAGAACTCTAAAACTAAGAAAAACTAACTAAGAAAAGCTAAAAACTAAGAAAAACTAAAAAAAACTAAGAAATGAGAGAAAGAAAGAGAAGAGAAGATGTGTTTTGAGGTGTGTTTAGTTATGAAGAAAATGAGGGTATTTATAGGTGAAAATGGAAAAAAAAAGTGGGTGAAAAAATGATAAAAAATGGTGGAAATGTGGAGTAGTGAATGATGATATCATTTGATGACGTCAATATGACGTGGGGGGGCGGTTGCGCGCGTAGGGGCATACGCGGAAGGGGAATCTGGCACACGCGTTGCTGGGCACGGTTGGGCGGCGCGATTTCCACATTTTTGACATTTTTGACACATTTTGTCCAATTTTTCCAATTTGTTGACTTTTTCTCATTTATTTTATGAATATATTTGTGATGTATTGCCTCCAGTATTCCTCTTTGAGTCTTTAAGTTACATTTTTAAGCGAAAATACCTGAAAAACAATAAAAATACCTGTGATTTCGGAAAGACAAACAAATATATGATAAAATCATATAAATATATATATTTTTAATCAATTAATGTGCATAAAATCATGGTAATTTTAGTGATTTTTGAGCACTCATCACCAACCAACCAACTGACTACCCTTTCTTGTTGCTCACCCCATTAAGCACCATCTAAAACTTTTATGGATCCGTATCATGTGGTGATGGCATGATCATCTTAGGTAGCCGAGATAGACTTGTCTTGGAGTATCATTAACTCTCAAATGATCCTGCATAAATGTCTAAGTGTCTACCCAAAAGTCCACAAATAAAAATGGAATCTAGAAACAAGTGATTACTACAAATTGATTCTAGGAATCCTTAGTGTAGGGTGACCCAACATTTCACCACTTTCAAAAAATCTTACAAGAAAAAACTCAGAAAGGATAAAGAGTAACATCAACTTCAGATTATTACCTTCGAAGCTACCATCCCCAAATCTCAGGGCAGGAAACCACTTATGCTCCAAATGAGCATAATCTATCAAAACTTCTACTCCAAGTTAGATGCACTCAAAAAGTTAACATCAAACTACCTAGAGTTATCCAAGAAGAGCCAGCTTGGCCAGGGTCCAAGCACTAGAGTTTAGCTAGACTATCCAAAAAGACATACAAATAGAACATGAGAAGTAAAGGAAACCACATGAATATATTTAGAAAATTCATCTAGATTTATACTTGGGGAACTTGGAAAAATAATATTGGTTGACTAGTTCTTCATCCACACCCAAGAAGTCAACAACCTCTTCTAGACGTGGTCCACATAAGAAGAACATTCAAAACAATGTTGTCACCTTGGCATTTATGCAATAACTCTATTATTTTCCACCATGTGTTCTTTTCTCTTTCCAAAGTATCCAATATCAACTAAGAATTATAGAACACCCATCTTGGGATAAGAATCAACAAAAGCATTGATACTTAGAGTTTAGATTTACAAAACTTACAACTAGAGTCAACTACAAACTTAGGCTTGTATTGGATCAAGAATGCCACTCCTTCACTCAGATCCATACTGTAAGGTCTATATGAGTATTGGAAACATTGGTGAACAAAACATACAAGTGTAATTTCTAAGTGTGTCCTTTAAGAATATTTTCAAGCCGAAGAAACTATCGAACTCCACTGATCACAATTCAAGTATATATATATTCTTATGCACATTAAATTTCATATTAGACATGTAGGAACATTTATATATTATGATACTTGATCTATCGAGACATGTCTAGATCAGTTGAGTTATATAGATTGATTGAGAATCAATCTACTCAATCGATCGAGCATATGTTAGATCGATTGAGTGGTCAAGACTTTGATTTTAAAACTTATTTCTAACTCGAATTGAATTAGCATTTTATTATATTATCTATTTTTTTAAAACTCTTTAACTTATTTTATGGATAACATAGTAATTTTACTTTGACATAATGCTTCAAAATATACTATATATATAAACCTAGACACACAACTTTATTCAACCACAAAAGAACTTTGTTCTTTTCATCCTAATTTATCTATCTTGTTTTGCAAAAAAACTATTCAAATAAGTTTTTTTCATTTAGTTAATATGGTTGTATTTGATGAATTAACAAGCCTACAATATTTGTGATAATGTAATTAAAACTGATTATTCTAGGGTTGTTAGTTGATTTTGATTTATATAATATATTTATTAAACCATCTAGTTAAGGTTATTTATTGTTGAATCTGCTATAGAACACAAATTTACACTGGTGTTGTTATGCTAATTTTTCAGGTACTGATAAAATTGGTTTGATTGCTTGTGTGACGAAAGTTACCAGAACATTGGTCTAGATCCGAACACCTTTCTTGTAGAGACTATAATGAAAGTAGCGACATGTAAGTATATTACTTGTGGGCTTTATCTTGGTGGGTAGCATAAACTATAGCCTTGTAATTGAACTTTATTTTTAATAGTGGATAGTTAGGTGATATGGTAGATCGGTGGTTTTCCTCTTAAGTTGGTGTGACCTAGGTTATTTCCATCTAAAACTCTCATGTCTCAATCTTTATATTTATAAATTATTTTATTTACACGTAATTACATGCCTGGTCATCTGCAAATATTTAAATTTTTCATAATTTTACTGATTATCTATTCACCTCTCTAGTTAATTAGATCTATAACTAAAAAAGATGTTTTCATTTGTTATCAAAGTCGATTACTAGATACACTTAGTGTACCTAAGGCCTTGTTATGGATTATTTAAGGGAGGGTTCATCTATAACATGTGCACTTAACTTTAATGGGTCTAATTACCCATATTAGAAGACTCGTATGAGAGTTTTTCTATGGTCTATTGATAAAAGTGTATAAAAGTCTGGGTTTTATGGCTAGGAACCACCTTTGCTTACCAAAGATAATATAGTCACTCTTAAACCTAAGAACAAATGGACTAATTAAGATAAATTACTAGCAACTGGAATCAAAAGGGTGTTACTGCTATTTTTAGTGTTGTGTATGTTGATGAGTTTCGTCGTATTTGTAATAATGATACTACTAAGCATGCTTGGGGTATTTTAGAGGTTACCTATGAGGGAACCACACAAGTTAAATAAATTAAAGCTTGCATGCTTGGTAGGAAATTTGAAAATCTTAGGATAAAAGAAGGATGAAACTTTCTCTAAATTTTATATTAGATTATGTGATATTACTAACACATCTTCTAATCTTGAAGAGAAAATTGATGATTTCAGGATAGTTTGAAAGATTCTTTACTCATTACTAGATCACTTTCATACAAATGTTACTGCCCTTAATGAAAGTAAGGATGTGGACTCCATTAAAATAGAGGAACTCGTTGGCTCACTTTAAACCTTTGAGATGAGCTTTTAAAAGCCTCTAAAGAATATTTATAAGAGTAAGTAATAAATGCATAGAAATTGAAAACACAACTC
Organism: Hippophae tibetana; assembly: GCA_037013495.1. NCBI lineage: Eukaryota > Viridiplantae > Streptophyta > Magnoliopsida > Rosales > Elaeagnaceae > Hippophae > Hippophae tibetana. The sequence continues at coordinate 66,693,653 of CM072807.1, read as the reverse complement.
CTTTTAAGTGTAGCATCTTTAGATAATATTTTTAAAGTAACTCTCTCCCTAAATTAACTCTCCTCTTTTTGTAGATTTTCAATTAATGTTTTGATTTTTCTTCCACTTTTTGTCATACGAATAAATAATATAATCATGAAACAATGACAAATAGATTGGATAAGCAAGTAGTATAATTAATGACTGAAAAGATGAGTACACATTCAAAGCAAAGAGCTAAAAACAATATGTTTTCTAAAAATGAATAAACTCTACTTAAGTTTTATGAATCCCCTAAATAAATTAAGACAAAACAAAAATTTATAAAAATTGATATATATATATATAAGTTTTTTGAATTAATGGTAGTAGACTTAACCAAACATGACTACAATAGTACACACAACTAATGAAATTAATTCTGTTTAAAATATGACTATTCATTGATAACATAAATATATGTAGATAAAACAAAAACATATAACACATATGATGACATGTCGACAATCACCAAAAGTACAATATGTGTTGCAACTATAATACAATGTCAATTTGTTTATTTATGATCAATTATGAAATATCCAAAGAAACAAATTATCACCTATCAATTATGTGAAGAACGATGTGAGCACACAACTCCTTTGGTGCCCACATCTATTGAAGTTCAAGATCCAGACAATGGCCATAATGTCTCTATAGATTGAGCCTTGTGCAAAACATGTAGTGGACACACAGCCTCTTTGAAGCGCACAACAATGTCGATCCAAAATCGAGATACTGGCACGCTATCCTTCCAACACCATTGTCTTAATAGATGAAGTATTGTGTGAAAAATAAAGCGGGCAAACAATCCCTTCAACACCCACGGTGACGATAGTCTAGGATCCAAACAATGGCACCAATGTCTTAATGAACTAAGTCATTGGGGAAAATGATGTGAACATACAACCCCTCTGGCACCCATAACAATTGTAATCTAGGATTTAGACATTGGCACTTGGGTAAGCTCGTCAGGGAAAAAAGTGAGGTACTACCTTCTTCACATTCAGAGACTTACCCACCAGATATTAGGTACACGTATGGGACAAACTACCAAAAGTTATGATACACTCCTACAGACACGAGGCTTATGATTAGAGCACTCAATCACATAACCCCTCAACAAAAAAAAATGAAAGTTATTGGCACCCAAAAAAAATACTCATTACTCGTTAGATTTAAAAAGATTACCAAGCAACGTGTTAAGAAATAGGAAGTCATTCTGGAAAGTAGGGCACTACCTTAGGAATACACCACCTATATAGAACAAGACACTGCCTTATGAGTAGGCCATCCATGTAGAGCAAAGTACTATCTCATGAGTAGATAATATATACACTTGAAAAAATTCAAGAACAAATAAGAGGAGATTTCCAAAAATTATTCAAAGATTTGAGAATATATCAAAGCACTTAGAAAAAAGATAGAAAAGAAAAGAAATTTAGTAGAAGAGTGGAAAGCGTCGATGTTTAGACAAAGTCACATCGAGAACACATTGCTACACTGGCAAAGTAAGACCGACAGTCCTTGGACCTCTACTCTAAAGGATCGTTACTGGCAACCATCAATCATCATAACTACAATTGACGAATTACCACCGAATGATTGATTAATCGCCTGGAAACTACTACAGAAAACTATCGTGAAACCAAAGAGCTAATAGGTTGACCAGTCGACCAACCAAAAGGTCGAGCAATCGACAAGACAATGGGCTCACTAGTCGACCAGTCCACCAATTGAGAAGTCACCCATCAATCGTGCTATAATCCATCAACCATTTATACCATGTCTATCCACCAATTTGCTTCACCAATGCCTAATACCACCTTTGTCATCACTTACCTTGCTAGGTGTTGTTTGGGACTTTCCTTAGCCTATAACGTGAGATGACCCCGTGATCATTTTTTGGTAACTGAGAATGACTTCTTGAAGTCCACCGTCCTCCCAAAAAAGTTTACAAAATGTCTAAGTATTTTTTTCGGGAGTCAAGATTACTAAGAGTTGAGTGAACACCTTTGGTCCAAATCTTAACAGTATGTGGAGCCTAATGTTATCTCAGTGCAACGGTGTATTCACAAGAAAAAATGTGTGTTCCGCATAAAAAAAATGTATGCCTTGTAGCAACAAAGTGTGTACCTCAAATCAACAAAATATGTGGGCCCATATCAACCAAAGTGGGTTCCCTACAAAAACAAAGATGTGTGCCTCACATTAACAAGTGTATGAGTACCCGACATATTAAAAAAAAGAAAATTAGTTATAAAGCACAAATATTCAAAAGAAAAAAATTACCAAGTTCTTATTACACAAAAATGATGCTTTTGGAGTTACAAAAATAAGCAGCAATCGACTACACTTTGTCCACCAAAGTACCTACTAAGTAAATGACAAACAAAAAGAAAGAAAAACCTAAGTCATATGATTACTATCCTCACCAAAATCCTTATACAGAACGATCGATATGGGTATTTCCCGAACTACCTTTTGAACCCATTTGGTTGTCGAAGGCTCTGTGGTATTCCCAGCACTAATAGACTTTTGAGGTACTACTCCAGATGGAATCTTACTCCTTTCAATGTCTGATCTTTCATCATAAATGTGTTGTTCAGCTACAACCCCTGAGAAGTCTGGAAGGTAGTGAATAAGGAGATCTACCTTGGGGTGCACTTTCTTGATCCTCCTCTTAGTCAACTCAAACCCATGAGCTCAAGCAAAACTTGTGTCAACTATAAAAATATCTGAGTCTAGGTACTCATTCAAAACATTTGTAGCTACTTCTTCAAGTTGGGAAGACAACCTCTAGTTCTTAACTCTAAAGTTCTCACATTCTGATTTCTTCCAAGTCATCCATACTTGAAGTCGATCTTTATCAGCCTTAGCAACCTCTTGAGCCTTCTCAATGGCCTCTTAAGCTAGGCTAGCATTCTATAGAGCATCTACAATCTATTGCTTATCCCTAAGTACCCGATTCGATAAGTTAATGACCCAATCTATTTTTGAAAGGGTTATTCGTGATGTGTCATCTAAGATTTGAAGACAAGCCAACGCCTCATCGAAGAACTCTTTAGCAGCTACTTTGAATCTTTGAGACTTCTCCCCTAAGTTGGAAAAGTGATCATCTAATGACCAGTCTTATTCACACCAGAAGAAGAAACATGCAATGGTGTGTGACTAAGGCTTAAGTGTGGGACATCCTCTTTTATGATGATGTCTTTTGCTAAGGTAAAACTCCAGTCGCACTAAGCACAACCATAACTTTAATCGCCTAAGGTTGGCAAGTAATAGCCTTGTATGCTCTCTTCTCTTGTAGCACACACCCTCATTGTTTTGGTTCCTAGAATGATTGCTTAGGTGCCTAGATAAAGAATGGAACACATTGGCATATGGGCTTTTTCAAGAAGTCACATGGCAGGATGACATATTTGCGAAATAAACTATTAAAGGATTATATTGTCTCACATCGACTAGGCATTCGACTGTAGTGCAATTTATAAGTGTGGGTAACCCTTAACTCAATGAGATCTTATTGGGTTGAGTTAGGCCTTGGAATAATATAACATTGTATCAAAGCTAGGCCCTAAGTTCATCGTGGTTTGTGGCCTTCGTTGCCCCTGTCCGATGTGAGGGGGGTGTTGAAGGATTATATTGTCACATATCGACTAGGTGTTCGACTGTAGTGCAGTTTATAAGTGTGGTCAACCCTTAACTTAATGAGATCTTATTAGGTTGAGTTAGGCCTTGGACTTATATAACAGAAACAAAGTGTGCTAGACAACAAATATTCATGAAGTACAATACCAAGCTATAAAACTAACTCTGAGAAAGGGACCGTCAAAGGTCCTAAGTATAGATGAAGAAAGATGCAACCTCTAATACATAACCTTCTTAGCAATAGACAATCTCTTACAGATAAGGTCTCACAAAGTTAGAGTGAATGGTTACACGATGAAGGTCTACCTCTCGTTGGTCAAATTCACTCACATCCAGTGCACTACATAAAGAAATGGTAAGAAAAATGTTAGTAGGAAAATACTAATGAGAACATTGTTCGTAGTAAAGTAAGTCAGGCACATGCAAGTAACCTTTCATCATGAAAAAATTGAGTAGGTGTGGAGGTAAGTTCAAGCCATGCCACATCATAAGCACTAGTAGTTATATACCAAGACAATCGCCAACCCTTGTTGGACTTGGGAAAATCCTTAATGAACTTTTGATTGTCAAAATGTCTTACACCGAACCAGCCTCCACCTACAGATTGTACATAGTACAAAGATCAAAACTTCTCTAGAGACACCTCCTTACCATGATTCTTCCACAAAACATAACAACACATTAGGGTATTACAAACATTAGGAGGAAATTTCCCAGGGGTGCCATCAGCTTACAAAGAAGATACAACACTACTAAAGGGAATGGAAGTTTGAGCCCAAGAAACAAATGATCCTCAAAAATAGTAATTCCTCCCAAGAAAAGGATCTACTAGAAAGGATATCATTGCCAGGAAGAATGATCTCAATATTATTAGGAATCTCAAAAATTTCTCTTAAACTATCCACCATGGGTTCAATGGTACTTGTTATAAGAGAATTGACTTTAACCAAAGTTACGCTCAAAAGAAAAATTGGGTTTCCTTTAGGAACACTTTCACCAATAGTAAAACCAAGAGATCTGATAAGAACAGTGAGTATACGATCGATAAAAAATAGACAAGTACCCAAGATTAACAATAACATTAGAGTCACCATCGACTGGATCCAAGTTCGAGTGTGCTCAACTGGTCGACTACTCCTTTAATTGGCTGGTCGACTTGACTCTTCTCAGTAGCTCAACGAATCCTTCTTGTTATGTCTTCCATGTAACAAACGGTCTTCAATTAGTTCTCAACCTCTATGCTTGGAACCATCTGCATTCCATTCATCCACTTTCAATCTTCTTAAGGTTTCATTCTCATGCCTAGGGATATGTGGGTCCTACTACCATATTTAAGGCTCTTAGGGCTAGCTATATCAAATCTATTACAATGAGACATAACATTTTTGGATCCTTAAAAAATATATTTAAAAGATGCTAGTGTTCTTCATGTTCTTAGTGTTTATGGAAATATTCAAGTCTATCTAAAGAGAATAATGAAAAAAGGAAAGAAAAAGGATTTGAATCTACTTAGCAAGGACTGCTACAAAATTATGCTTTCAAGATCCTCCACTCCAAAACTTTGACCTTTGATTGTGAAGAATGGGACGAATGAAGTTGAGAAGTGATCAGGTCTCTATATAAGTTGTGAGGCTCAATCTCAAACTCTCATTCATCGAGCTATCCAAAGGTATAGATAGGAAGGATATCTATCATAATCAAGTCAAGAAGATATTAAATTTGGGAAGTCAGATTCGCAACCCACATTGCCTTTTTCTTCCAACCAAACTTTGACCAATCATAAATTCCTAATTGAGACAGAAATATAAGTTGGGAAGCTTATGACCCCAAAATCAACATGGTACAAACAAAACATCCCAAAACTAGATGTTATTGCATCGTTGTATCCCGGTAATTAGTTAGACCAACTACACTATTAGAAATGGCCTAGGAGGTTTAAGAGGCTTATGTTGGATGAAAAGATCACTTGGTATGTATGATCCCATTTGATTGTGCACATCACAATTGAAAAGTCAAATTGGTACAATTAGTACAAAATCAACTCGAATTTACGTCAGAACAAGACATTTATGATAAACTTCTTAAATTTATTTAAAAATATATATTATCACATTTATGAAAGTTCACTAATATTAAATAATTCATATTAATTATTTAATATTAAAATAATTATATTAATTATTTAATATTAAAATAATTATATTAATTGATAAATATAAGTTATTAGTCAAAGTCTACGTGATCTCTATCACAAAAAGATATGCATAAATAAACTCTCTAATTCTCTCTAATCTAAGCTCACTTACACAAATTAATTTATTCATCATAATAAATATGACACTCCACGGAGTGAACATAAAAATCAACTTCAATATTATATAAGTAAAGATAAATGTAATATGTTATATACAAAAATACATGTGAATATAACATATTACATATAAAAAAATATAGATAAATGTAAAATGTTATTTAGAACAATATACATGAATATGTTAAGTTACAAACAAATATACAATTGTACATAACAGGTTATATTGGCTATGACTAATGAAACCTAATCTTATTTTTATTTTGTTTAATTTATATAATAAATATATTTTAATATTTATGGATGAAAATCCATTTTGTGTTAAGTTAATGATAATTTGAAAAAAATTGATGATGATAATAATAATAATAATCTTTACTGTTTAGATATAATTAGGGAATCAGGATTCAGGGCATTCGTCATCCATGACATACATGATACTTCTTTTTTCCTAGATGTACATGATACTTTTTCCCCTAAAAGAAAAAAAACATTTTTTTGGTGTTGCATTGTGATTTTAATCCTTATATGAAACGAAAATACAGTGAATCCTTGTAGTAAACTAATGTGAACCACAAACTCATTGATCAAATAATTCTTGAGTGTGCGAACTACAAATTAAATATATAATTATGATGAATTAATTTTCAGTGTGTTATAGTTAGAATCTCAAGCACAACAATTAGTATCAAAATTAGTACCAGAACATTATCTCAAACTGTTTTGAACTGTGCAATATCATACAAACCCATTTTGGAATTTTGTTTAAAATTCAAAATTTGATATTTTCCCATTAATGACAGCAATTATAAACAATACAATTTTTAGATGGATATTACTTTTTAAAAATAATTATTAAAGTACCACTCAATCAATTTTAGTATTTTCATCCCAAATACCTAAATATCACTCTTAAAAACACTTTTAACCCAATTAATTCATTTTAAATCATTTATCTTAAAGCTACTTTTAAAAGAAACACATCCAAACAAGTCCATAAATCCGATTCATCTAGTCACACACCGGAGCCGTACCAAAGCCATAACACATCCCCTATTCCCACAATCCATCGAAACTATAAATAAGAACTTTTTGGCTCAAAAAACAGGCTCAACCACAAACAAACATCAACCCAAGTAAACTAAAAAACACAATAACTAGCGAAACCCACTATAACACCATCAATCAAATGAAACTAACGAAATCAAAATAAAAAGAAATCAAACCCTAATGAATCCATGAGAAATGAAGGAGGTCGAAATCACAATTCCCATCAAAGTTGAGGTCACCCTGGTCAACCTTTCCTAGTCCAGACCTTAGATAGCATGTATAAGTAGTATATAATCGAATTGGCTCCAAAATAGGATATTATACATAACTGACATACTATTTTGAAGCCAATTCGTTTATGTATAACCTATACATGCTATTATGAGGTTTCAATAATCAATACGGCTCCTCCTTATACACCAGAGATAAAAGAGCTCTCAAGGCAATAAATGGAAAAAAAGAGAGCTGAGAATCTGGAACAGTTGGCGACAGAGGAGGGTAGTGGTTGTGCAGCGCACAAAAAAGCCTGTGATGGAGGAAAAGGTGCAGCATTTGGGTGACTGAGGACAATGGAAGGTTGAGGCAGGTGGGTGGAGGCGTGGAAAATTTTGCTCAGTCTGGTTTTTTCTCTGATAAAGTTCAACCAAACAAAATATGAAAAAAAAAACACTTATCTTAAACTATGATGTCATTTCATATACTAAAAAAAACAAAAATACAGTTGAGAATCTGAAAATAAATGAAAAAAAGAAAATTTTAAATGATGTCTACAAAATTCAGGTGTAACCCACACCATAAGCACATGGAACTCAGAAGATACGAACGTGAAATATTTGGTTTTGAGTGACACACCTATCTCATTACAATAATCATTCAGAAACCTGTAATGTAATTTTCAGATCAAATAGAGTAGTGGAATTCAAGATGATATTGCTATAAAATGAGAAGATAAAAAAGTCCTTATATTCAAAAACATTCCTATGGTTCAAGTTTAATATTCAATAACATCTCATATCATATGCCTTTCAATTGTAATATTCAGTACAAATTTATGATAATTAATTATCATAAAAACAGATGAAATCAAGATACCTTCAAAATTACCTAATATCCAAAGATCAAGGAGCTCGACCACCACAGGCAGTTGTCGTCGCCAGAGAGTAAATAAAGGTAACACATCAACATTCAAAAACTTGTTTAACATTCACCGACATACATTTAACAGATGATCTACATTTCTACATCATTATCATATTATAATTTTGGATAAAATACAGAATAAGACAAAAGGGGAAACTAAAATCCCCAAATAAATTAATTTTAAAATATAGGAAAAGGATTATGACCAGATAAGATCAGACGGCCTTGATCGCGTCGGAAGAAGTCGAAGAACCAATGAAGACCTTGGCATCTTGGGCAGGGTCATCCTGATCTGGGTTAGGGTTAGGATTGAGAGGGGTACGAAGATTGTTTGAAACGGTGACGTTTTCGTCGGGATCGTAGTCGGGATTGAGGGAGTGGTCGATAGCTTCGCGACCTTTGTCGAGACAAGGCTTGCAGGCGATCTCAATGGTGATCCAACCCAGTACCACCCCTGCTATCGCTATTACTGCGCTTGTTATTGCTCCCATTTTCCCACCTTCCGCTTCTTTGTCTGTCTCTGTCCTTCACTGACTCACGTAGTACTGTTGACTCCCAATTTTTTACTCGTTAAATTTAATAGATTAAAATACCAAACAGTCATTATGTTGGTATAAAATAAACACTTATTTAATTTATTTTCAAAATGATACCTCATTCATCCGGTAAAACTTAGAAATGTTAGTAATTTTTTTAATCATATAATATTATTTTATTAATAATATTATAATAAAGCATATTTAATAAAATTAAATTATAATTTTAAAATTTTTCTTCTTTTTTATTCAATTTTAGAGTTATTTTTTCAACCATAAAATTCAAAATATCATCATTTTTTAACATTTTTTTTCAAATGATTAAATATTATTTTCCATATTTTTTAAAAGATATTCAAATATAACTAATTAATATTTGGATAATAGTTTTTTAATTTTATAACAAATTTAAAGTTATTTAAAAATTCAAATACATTTCAAAATTTTAAATATTTTTTTATTTTTACAAATTTAACTTTGAATCATAAACTAATCGGATTTTTTTATTATAAAAAATTATCAAAATTTGTGGTGAATATTATATAAGGTGATATACAACATAAATATCTTAAATTAGATTATTTATATAATTTAGTTATTTAGATTAGAAACAGTATTATTTATTCTATTAGTTTTATAAAAATAATCAATTAAGAACAAATTATATTATTTTAATAATTTTTTATTTAAAATATTATTATTATTGACGAGTAATTTAAATATAATTAAATTACAAGTTTTAACAAGTATAAAAATAAAATTTAATTTAAAATTTTTTTTGAGAAAAAAAATTCTAAAATTCAAAAACATTATTTAAATATATTTATTTAATTTTTAATAAAATATTAAAATAAAACATGTGTCAATTAACAAATCTTAAACATAAATATTTTGTGAAATTTTATCATATTAATTGTTATTTTATTATTATTAAATAATAAAATATAATAATATTTTAATAAAAATTAAAAAAAAATTTAATTGATTTATTTTGTAAAATTTGTGATTAAAAATCTAAGAAATAAAATTATATAAGTGATCTAGTCTAAGAAAATTATATAATATTTTTCTCTTTTATATATTTTATAAATTAAATTATATTAATATTTATAATTTATTTTAAATTATCATGATTTTACAATATTTTTAATCATTACTTATATTAATTTTATTTTTCTCCAAATTTTCATTTCACTCACGAGCATGTAAAAGATTCAAACACATTTGTAATCTTTACAAGCCTGCGAAATTGCTACCCATACAACTTATGTAATTATTCCTTTTTTATATGTCTGCGAAAATTTACATTTATGTAATTTACTTTTCAGAGAAATTAAAATGGATTAGATTCCAACCATGCCCAAATAAGGAGGAAGGGTTCTTTGAGTGCTGCAGGTTTATACCCTTCTTATACGCATCATATCATAAAAGAGAGAGAGAGAGAGAAACTTATACCCATATTATTAGCTAAACGCATAAATTAAAAGGCACTAAATTATTATATCCTGAATTTAAAAAATTGAGGAATATGGTTATATAATATGAATAATATCTAATATACGATTATATAGATATAACTATGTAGTATCATTTTAATCAAATTATTAAAATAATATTAAATACTTTTGAAATTTCTACCATATAATTTTTGTAGTGTTTTTAATAAATTTTTTGAAAGTTATGAAAATTGATATCTATTTGTAGCATATGTAATAGAATTTGGAATTGATATTGATAGAGTCATGTTAGAAAAAAAATGCAACTAATAACTCTATAGTTATGACTTATATGAAATGGACGTGAAGAAGATTTTCTTCCTGTTAAAATAAACTTACTAGGAATTAGGTGACAAAAGGTAAGAACACAAATATTGATAAGTATGATAGTGCTTAAATGAGTCAAACACTTAGTTAATAACCGGGATAAAGAGATGTTGACTCCTTAAAAACTCATACCAAACTCGCAAGTAACGAAAAATAACAAATAACAAAATTAAAGCATATGCAAATTTAAATCAATTAGAAAGTAAACAAATTAGTTTAATATAATAGGTACAAAAATAAGAATACAATAAGGATGCTACGAAGGAAGAAAAAAAAGCATGCAAAACATAAAGTAGGGACGTTTTCCAATTAGAGTATAAATCTCATATGTTAGAACATACAAGAGAAAGACTTAGATTGTACTAACATACAAGCAAATCATGTATAATACAATGATATAACGAGGTAAACCCACATATAGTTCTTACCTATGCGGTAAAATCTACGGATTGCTTGTGACAACTACTCGATAACAAACAATCCACTAAAATATAATAAACAAATACAACTCGATAGACACTTTAAATGCAAATACTTCTATCATTCGAAACATTTGCACCAATTATATATGTTGCCTTTACTTGCTACCTCCACAACAACTTAATTTGACACATGAATTCAATTCTTCTCCAGAGCCATACTAGACACAGTAGTGCAATCAATCACCAACGATCAATAATGTAAACAAATGAAGTACCCACCTCAATCATAACCTACTAGTAAACACTATCTCAAATACTCACCGTTCAAGAATATTTGTTTTCTCTCACAAACATGATTCACAAATACCAAACTAACATTCAAGGTAATTTGTGAAATAGAATCAGTAATGCAATAAAACTTTGGTAGAGCTTCACTTGTATTTTCTACTTACCATTTCAAAGAAATGAGGGGTTTTTAAAATTTTTAAGCTATTTGAGGCCTCGTGGGGCCTCACAAATCCTCTCATTGACCCTAGGTTGACAAGAGTAATACCCATTACAACATCGTTGGCCAGATTTGGCGAGTGGGTTAACGAGTCCACTATAATGTGATTTTTTATTTTCAAAATTTGCCAAGTAATTTTTCACAAATACCCTAAAAAAACAAAAAAAAAACACAAATAACTCAACCTAATATGTATAATACAAAAAATATAGTCATAGTGTGTAAAACTATGCTCTGATACATAGTGTACCTAACTAAGTGTGTGTGGATACATTACTAACTATCAGTAACCAATCTTTCACAAAAGAAGAAAATACACTAAGTAAAAGTAAAATAGACTAAGTATTTTGCACACGGGAACACCAACACAAACACAAAGGATTTACATGACTTACAATCTTCCCCTTTGGATTTCTATGGTAAAATACTGCATAACTAATATAGATGCACATCAACATGAGATGGTCATGAAGATGAATTAAAGATGCTTGTTCCTATGAATAGAACATTGATGCACAACCAACACCCAGAACACACCTACTTCGAATGCAACCATCTTATACACTCCATCCATCTTCAACATCAACACATTCACAATACAAGTCTGAACTCCAAGTCTCACTCCATCCTTGTAACTTGCACATACAAAACAACTCATACCCTTGAACATATCACACAAAACATTGTGTAGTCTAACTAGATATTGTCATGTTACCCTAACACAGGTACAAATCAATAGGCTAAGCATAGTCAAAAATGTAATAGATAAACACACAGATCACACAACTTCCTATGACTACATTCAACATTTCCCCTAAGTGAATGCAAGTCAGGAAAACAACATGTAGTATACTTCTACACTCACATCCCATGTAACATATAACATGTTAAAAAATAATGAGTTATGCACACAAATTTCTCCCCTTTATTGACATAGAAGTTAAAGGAACACCTCTATATAAAGGAGAGAAGGCATATAAGAAAGCAATAATCCTATCACTTTTGCACCAAAGTAGAGAAGATAAAAGTATAAATTAAATACTATGCAACACATGCAAACATAAATAAACACAACTTCTCATTAAGGACAATTTTTTTATTACAAAGTTTTTTTGTAAAACAAAAGTACATAAAAAAAACATAGAAACAACCCAATCATCATCAATATCATCATCATCCTGAGTTACACTGCATGAATAACCATTAGGATCTCTATGGTATAGGGGAGGTACACAAAATATTTGGTTAAAGGACTCTTGAAGGTATGGTTTCCAAGTAGGGTTAGTAGCATCTCTCCCAAACTAAATAGTGAGGTGAGGGATCTGAGAAAAGATACACCATAGCAAGATGGATGAGAATGGCCTCTAGAGCCAGTAGGAAAAGGTCTGACTGAAGCTGAGGAGTAAGGACAACCGTGAAATGGGGATAGAGGATCATGTTGATAAGAAGCAATTTGAGCTTGAGCCTAAGCCTTTTGAGAATCAATAAATTCCCTCATCATGGAACACATCTCTTCAATAAAAAAAGAAAGGTCTTGATGAAGAACAAATAAATTTGAATCAATATAAGCATAAGTAAAAGGTGAATGAGAAGAAGTAGGAGTAGAATTACGTCGAGTAGACTGAGCATCATTTTGAGAGAATGAAGAAAAAGGGATGGAGCACTAAGAACCTCAACTAAAAGGAAAGTAGGAAATATTAAAGGGGAAAAGAAATGGCCTACCAAGTGATCAAGGAAGGATAATGAGGAGTGTAGAGAGAAATGACAGTAGGACGAAACACAATGGTCATATAAATCATGCTAGCAAGATCTATAGTCTCATTGTTAAGGATAATATAGAGAAAGTGTCATATACTCTTAATAACAAAAGATTAATAGGAGTTAGGATGAATGACAATACTTATAGTAACATTGAAGGGACTATCATAAGAATTTTTATTTATTGTTAGGGCACCTCCACCATAGGTATTACCATGTCCAATCAACTAGTCATCCATCCCAATGATATTACACTTAGCAGCCTAAGAGAATCCAAATGAATTTTAAGAGAAGCATGGTTCTCGAACTCAAAGGTTATGATGGGGAAAGGGATCCTCGACATCTAACAGAGATAATATTCTAAGAACATCACTTCTAGAAAAAGTAACAATTCGCTCTCAAAGGATAAGAATGATGGATAATTCAGAAGGATGAAAGGGGTATATGGTAGCATAAAACTTTCAAAACAAAAACAAGAATATATGAATAAGAAAGAGTATAAAAGAAGATTCAAGAGATGTACATAAACCCTCTTTGGATAAGGAAAAAGTCACTAATAAATATAGAACGCTCGTAGAGAATGAATGCCTGATGGTGAGAAGGTTCTAAAAGCTCTGGCTATCACTCGAAGGTATTTCTTGCTCTTCTAGATTGTTTGAGGAACATTTTGGAAATATATAGAAGTTTAGGTGGGTAATATTTTACAGAGAAGATAAGAAAAACAAGTCTAAGGTGTGAAGAAATGAATAGGGGAAAGAGATTTGAATAGAAATCTTGGATGCTCACCAACCCCTTTCCAACCACCTTATCTAGGTGCTCAATGAGATCTCAATGAGTGTATAATAAATTACCCTCGATGAAGGGTGGAGAGGTTTTATGAACAGCTTGAGAGGAGAAAGAGAGAGAGAACAAAACCAAAAAGCACGTGATATATTTTATATTTTTTAAAGTAGTAAAGATGAGAAAAAAAAGAACAAACAAGATGGCAAAGCATATAAAAAGGAATATAAATACTACATGAAATATAGATAAAAGAAATAAACTAGTTCAGCCCACACTAATCACAAGAAAAAGTGTTCAAATGACATCTCTTCTTTTAAACAATTTATGAGGAGGCAACGATGTCAAACTGTAGTCTTTAGTTCATATGAGCATATGGTCTATGTCTCAAGGAATATTTTTTTTTATATTCTCAAAAATCATGTTAAGTGATCCCCATATACATGGCTAAATAGACTTTTGGAAGAAGTTTTAGTCCTTTTTTGCACTGTGTCGTAGATCCATAATGCATCTAGCTTAAACATGTTTAGGTGAGCCACAATAGCTACACCCTAAGGGGATATAAAATGGGATATCGATGAGGATAAATCTGAGAGGTACTCTTGACATATCTAGGACATTGTATAGCATTGTGACTAATAATGCTACACTGATAGCACAAACGTGCATAAGAGTGACATAATCTGTGTCTCTAACTTATAGGAGTAAGGCATGAAGGAGAAGAAAAAACACTCAGATTAACTCTCACATAAGGATGAGAAGTTAATTTCCCATAATTCGATCTTAGATGCCCATGTTCATTACAATGGTGATACATAGGAGAAAAAGTAGTAGGTAAAGATAAGAGACCATTACTGGTGTGACGGGAAGAACTAGTAATAGGTGAGGGGTGTGATATGTTTCATCTTGAGGTCTTGGGTGGTATACTTAACAAACATGGGAAAACACTTGTAGATATAGACACACATTCTTCAAACCCAATTCCTTTCTTTTCACCAAAAGACTTGGTACCGGTGATGATCTCTTTTGATTTTTAGGACCCATTCATCATCTTGTTCATAATTGAAGAGGAATGAACAAGCTCTTTCTCACTCACTAAGATTTTATCCTTCAAGGCTCTAATTAAATTTTCCTTTTCCTGAAGGAAATATTCAAGGTAAGTTGCAAAATTTTACATATGTTGATTTTGGCATGGAGCTTCTCAAGTTATGCTTCCTTTTCAGTCAAAGTATATGCCAAATACTCTTTGCCACTTTTGAGAAATATCACCTGATTTTTCAAGTGAGCACCTTTAGTAGTTTAATCAAAAGAAAGATCAGAACCAGCATAATGAGAAGTCACTTTGCATATCTCAGAATTTTTCAAATCATTGTCCAAACTCTTCAACTTAGAGATATTTGCATTAAACTTCTCTTGAAAATTAGAATATATTTTCTAGATAGTTTCATACTTGCTTGTGAGATCACTCTGATGATTGTTAATCAATGACTCTTTTCCTTAAAAGTAGCCTTTAGCTCACTACTCTTTCGCTTTCTTGGATTTTTCAAATTTAATATGCTCTCTCAAGAGCTCATTGTACCTGTCTATTAGCTCATCTTAATCATCATCATTATCATCTACAATAATATCATGGCCTTGTGAGGGTGTAATGGGAGGATCTTCAATAGTTCTTACAGCTATGAAGGCTAAGTTAGTATCACCCTCATCAACATTGTTGCTACTATTCAAAATAGTAATCTCGACCTTCATTGCACCTTTACTCATGCATTTCTTCTTAGAAAAATAGTTTGTAGCAATGTGACTAGGCTTCCCATATTCTAAGCAACCAACATGGCTCCTTCTATGTTATTTTCCTAAATCGTCTTCAGAGTCATCATCATTTTTCACTTAGCTCAAGTCTTTTTTGAAATAGTCCACGATCTGGTACACAAAGAAGGTAAGCTAAAGATACACAAAATTCTTAAGAACTTGTCCCTAATTTGTAAGATATAAAATAATGAACACTTAAGTAGAACACTCAAAAGCATCAGATATGAAAATCTCATATAATATAAAACTATCAACACAAAGAAATAGTTTAATAAGTAGAAAGTAGGTAAACAATAAAAGCTTTCTAATCAGAAAATGAGCTTTAGTATATTGGAAAATACACACCTTAAACTCTTATTGTACTAGAAAAATAATAGATCATGCATAACAAACAATATAATGAGGTAAATCCATATAGAGACCATATCTATGTGGTAACATTCTCGGGTTACTTCTGATAACCACTTGGCTTCAAATAATTCACTAAGCAACAAAACAATTTCAACTCTAAAATAAATAAAACCACCAATATATCTATTAGTCGGGACCTCTGTCCTAACTATATATTGTTATGCTTGCATGCTACCTCCACAATGACCTAGTCTATCACATGAACCTGATCTTTCTTCAAAGCCAACACCACCCAATGTGGTGTGATCAAAAATCATAGATCAGTAAAGTGATGAGAATATTGTTATAACCACCTTTAATCACGAGTCACTAATAATGAACTAGGGATATAGAGTCCACTATAAATCTTAAATCATGTACACGAGATGCACAGTGAACCATATATTCATAGAGCCAATGGTTTAATAACTCAGCTCAATAACCAACCCAAACTCTCAATGTTGTGTCTCAAAAATAAAACAAAATAGTCTTGAACTAAACACTCAATGTAGATTTTGGTAGAGTTTTAATACATAAAAACACATGCTTTCCAAAAAAAAATCAAAGTAATTCTCAGTGCAAATTGCGGCAAAGTTTTGATACATAAACAATAGGTGTAGAGAAGAGAAGAATAAGGGTATTTATAAAGGGAAATCCAATGCTAGGCCACCTCGCTATGGTCCTCACCATAGACCTTACTAAGGGTATGACAAGGGGTATGATGAGGCCTCGTGTCGAGGGGTATGTCGAGGTGCCAAAAATCACATTTTTTTGTTCCAAAAATTACTAAGTTATTATAATAAATACTTGCATCTAAAACAAACCAAATATTTGGCACTCATGGCCTAGCATGCATACTAAACAATGAATCCTATAGTGTATGAAAAATATAACTTCAATTATGGAGTTCCTAACTATATATGTGTATATATTACTGATCCATAGTAACCAACATTACATAGAGGAAGACAGAACACTAAGTCAAATAAATAAACTCTCTATTTTGCACAGGGAAGCTACACACACAAACACAGAATACAATATAACTTACACCCTTTACTTGAGTTGTCTCTTCTAATACAACTAAAAGATCTATCTTTTCTTCTGAAGAATTTGATAAACTTCTTGGGTAACAAAGCCCTTTATATCAAGACTTGAACTTTCATCACTAACAATAACAATATTTACTTCTCTATTAGAACCACTACCCTTAGTGGTTTTGAGCACAATGATCTTTCCTTTACCAGCAACCATCCCACCTTTTCTAGGGAAGAGATGATGAAACTCAAACACTTAGAGGTCACTACCAATTCGATGACACTAAGTTCTCATGGTTTATACATAAATTCAATAATCATAACCTTAGCATGGAAACAATTAGGGAGATTATCAATAATCTTTTTCAATCTATTTTTCTCCACTGATAGGTCTCTTAAGATTATAGGAGTAGTTTACACTGTTGGAGAAGCATACATTGAACTTTTCAAAATTCCATCTCCTTCCATCATCTTCCTTCATGACATAGAGCTTGAAGTCTCTATTCAGCTTTAAAATACTTGATCTTTTATTCTTAGAGGTACCCTCATGCTTTATCTACATAACATCCCAAGCCTACATATATGTGGTGCAACTTTGGGTTCTTTAGTATTCATCTGAAGTGATAGCTCAGATAATAGCATATAAACCTTTGCTATTCAACTCTAATTTTTTGCTTTCCTCTTTTTTCCTTTAAATCAATTGGCTTAGAAATAACCATGTTATATAGAGGATTTTGGTTGGATACATCCAACAATTTTTTATCAAAAACTAGATGTGGTCCCCAAGTGACCAAAGAAATCCACATTTAGGACTTCTAATAGGCATAGTTGAGCCCATTGAATATAGAATGCCTACCTACATTGCCTCCATCTCCCGAGTCCATTAGAAAAGAAGTGGGTGTGCATAAAAAATGAGTTAAACTGAATCAACAATGGAGTGGTTAAGCCTAAAACTTATGTACCCGCTCTTATATCAATTGAATGAGTCCAACACTCGGTGAACAACAAGAGCAAGGAGATATTGACTCCTTAGAGACTCACAAGAAGTAAAAAATAGAAAATAACATAATTAAAGTAGAAATAGATCAAATCAATCAAAAACAGAGAAATTAACTTACTACAATGGGTATAGAAATCAGAATACACTAGGCATGCTACAAAGAAAGAAAAGAAAGCATGCAAAACGAAAATCAGAAAGGCTTTCCACTTAGAGTATACATCTCATATGCTAGAATATACATAAGAGAGACTCAAATTGTACTAGTACACAAGAAAATCATGTATAACACAGCAATATAATAAGGTAAACCTATATATAACCCTTTTCTATATGGTAAAATCCTCGTGTTTCTTATGAAAATCACTCAGTAGTAAATAATTTACTAAAACATAATTGATAAATGCAACTTGATAAACAAGTATAAACTCAAATACTTCTATCAATTGTGACATTTACACTAACTTCCCATATTGTCCCTACTTGTTGCCTCTACAAAAACTTAATTTGACACACAAATCTAGCTTTCCTTTGGATCCACACCATACACAGTAATGTGCAAACAAATGAAGTACCTACCTCAATCACAACCCACTGACAAACACCATCTTAAATACTTACCACTCTAGAACATGATTTTTCTCTCAAAAACATGATTCACAAATACCGAACTAACACTCAAGGTAATTTGTGAAATGGAATCAGAAATGCATAAAATTTTGTGAAATATTTTCTTGTATTTTTATAATTATCATTTCAAAGAAATGAAGGGTATTTATAGTAAAATTTAGAAGCTATAGGGATTATCGAATACTCATAAAATTTCCAAGTAATTTTCATAAATACTCTTAAGAAAAATGACATAAAACCATAAAAAAAATTCAACCTAGCATGTATACTACAAAATCCATCCCCATGGTATTTGTAAACATGCTAACGTACATAGTATACTTAACTAAGTACATGTATGCATTACTGACTATCAGTAACCAACCGTACACAGTGGAAGATAATACACTAAGTAAAATAAAATAGACTCTATGATTTGTATACAGGATTGCCAACACAGACACAAAGAACATACAAGACTTACAGTGATGGTAAAGTTAGAGATCAAAGGAACATAATATCTGGATTTAGACATATCCTACCTTTTAAGTTCATTCACTTGTGAAGCTTACTTTACACATGGCACAAAAGATAAAGACTTCAGTGTAGAGCTGTAGGTCTATGCATAAGTGGTATTAGAAAGGACTACTTAAGGAGACATCACGAAGGATACAATAATATGCCCGAATCACATGAGAAAACTATGGTTGCAAGTTTATCTTCAATGAGCATTAATATGAATGAAAATGATCTCTCTTGTAACATAAATGTATATAATGTTTATGAAAAATTTGAAAAACTCCCCAAAAATTTGCAAATTATTAGGTTAACCACATTTTCCTATTCATGAAGAAACAATAGGGATAGATCAAGTAATATGCTCGTGGCATCTAAATCTTTATATTCAAACAACCTTCAAATACATGTCATGACATTAATATTGCTTGAATCAAAATAGTATGTACTTGGAACTCCCTAAAAAATCCTTTTTGGATGTAATTACAACATAATTTTTTAATTTCTTAATATTGGAGCACCTTATTTCACCTAGAGTTACTCTTTTATTTGACATATAGCTATTAATTAATTGAGAAGACTATTCTAGTCGTGCCCCACTATTTAATTTTCTCTATCTTAATTCATTATCTAAATTTTCATACCTTTTTTTTCACTTTTACATGTAGATATCGATAATATACTAGATATTTTTATAAAATTGAATTATCGATATATCCATGAATGTCAACATTTTAATCATTGTGACTATACCTATCCTCTTAATCGGCCTTTCCTTACACAGTTCCAACTTCAATGCTCAATTTTTTCTTTATTTTTTAAATTAAATATATAATATTTTTTATGGTTTAATTGAATAAAATAACCATTTCATAAATGAAGCTTCATTTTTAACCCATTTATAGATGAACTTTCATGTTTAATCTCTTTCTAAATAAAGTTTCATGTTTAACACCATCATTGATTAAGTTTTATTTTTAATCCCTTTATAGATGAAGTTTCATTTTAACTAACTCTACACAACAGTGTATATTTTTTATAACATATAAAATATATGTTTAATGCATATTAAAAATGAAAAGTGGGTACCAAAGTCTAGTAAGACAGATCTCAAGTGGCAATTAGTCTTTTAAAATATATATATATATATATATATATATATATATATATATATATATATATATATATATATAATTTAATTTTTTATCTGGTGTTATTGTAAAATGGGTTATATAAGAGTACAAATATAAATTTTAGTAAAATCTATAATAATATATTATTATTTGACACATATGATTAAAATAATAATATTTAAGAGAAAATAAAATGGATATAAAATTAAAAGATAAATAAGACAAAAAGAGAATGACAAACTAAGATATTGGGTTGTTGTTGAACGATATGAATAATCATTAAAATGATAACTCTAGCCTATATTAATGAAGTCATGTGTAAGTCACATGACAAGTTTAATTAAAAAAATACTCAAAAATTATTTATCTTCGTCTTGACCTTTTTCTTGTAAACAATAGGATAAAAAATGTTATTTGTAAATTACAAGAGTAAACGACCAAAGTGATTTAACCTAAGGGACTTTGACGGTTGTTCACTCTATTAAAATATGCAATTCACATATTTTTTTTATAAAGTAAAAACATTTTTTAGAGTTAAAAGTAAAATCAGTTAAATAATTAAGTCAAAAAAATCAAAGATAATTTTTATCACATCTTTTTTTTACATTATTAAATGAATTTTAAAACTCAACATAAAATAAATAAATAAATCTATGATTCGGTATTAGTTTCTTCTTATATTATAACTATTGTAAATGAGTGAGTTTGTACTTTTATATGGAAATAAGAACATCATAGCCCCAAAAATGACATGTCATGTTTTGATTGGTGAGATGTACTATTACTATCAGTGCATTTTCTCATATAACTTAATCCAATTATTTATGTGTAAATTATATCACACTTTTATGATGAAAGAAATCGGGGATAATATCAATTTCGTAAATATTTATCAATTTTAAATTTTATTAATTCTTACAAGTGTACGAATCATTTATAGAAATGATAAGTATACTCCCATAGTCGATTTAAGAAAGTAATATTGTGGGATTTTTCAATATTATTGAAATTTTAAAAAACAAAATTAAACATAAACATTTTGTCACAATGATTTGGTTTTTTTTTTAAACTAATCTAATGTATAAAGATGAAGGTAGACATGGATTCAATAAATACTCATGAAATTTAATATATTTATAAATAATGGAGAATAATGGATATAATAATTCAGTAATTATGCTTACTCAAATTATTTAGGTTATCAAATATATAAATTGATATTTATTGATTTTCCCTTTTTGGTATGAAAGTGTCCTTAGGCGGAGCCCAAATTATTTTATTTAATATTAATTAATTAATATCCTTAAGTGGGGCCTATTGATTAATTAATTATTAAATTTCATCTATATTTCTAAGAAAATAGTAAACTATCTAATCATAGCTTTAAACGTAGTCAGTTAATTAGACTTTATTCAAGGTGTCCAAAATAAACTTAAGAATTTAAATATTTAAAAAAAATTCAAGTTTTAAAATTATTTAAGAAAATATGTTGTCAATACATTTTCATATTATAATTCTTTGTAAAAAAGCTTTGAAATATAGTTTCTCTCTAAATATCCAAATAATTAAATCTAAAATAAAAAAGTATTACTCCAAATTAAGTCTAGGTAATTAAATTTTAATATTAAATCTCATATTAAATTTGTTATTAAGAGTAATGTACTCCTTCAAATAACATTCTTTATAAAAATCTTAAATAAAAATAAAATAAATTTATTTTAAGAAATTTTTTTACCTATTCAATATTTTGCAAGCATAACAACGTTGTTATTATATCAAATACACTATAAGCCAGACATATTATAATTGATCACAGACAAATCAAGAATGACATAGAAGAAGCAATATAGATATATGGATTATAAAAGGAATATAATTAATACCTTAACAGTATCCTTACAGAACTTTAAAAAGTGATTCTATGATTGAAAAACTTTTATAGTAATTGAACTCCAGAATTTGTTGAATAAAAAACTATAAACTATTAAAACATAAACATGTTCTTCCTCATAATTGAGGGAAGAACTAAATAAATTCTAAAATATAAAAATATAAAAATCTACAAAAAAAGGGAGAGAAAGTTGTTGAAAACGTAACTTGAAAGCTTATTTTCTTAGTATATAGGAGATCCTATTTATAGGAAAGAATGTGATAAAAACTTGTGTTTCACCATAGCACGGTCGGATCGCAACCAGATTTTCAAAATCTATTTTCTTCACTTTGGATAATATCAAATAAATGATATTCATTTAAGCTCAAAAAAAGTGTGATAAACATGTTCCAAGTATTTTTCTTTATTTTAATATTTATATATTAAAATACTTGCAAAATACTACAATATACTCATTAATATGAACAAATAGATTTGTCATTTAGTGCTTTTTAAGCAATCATCACTTTTGATATTCTATAAAATTCTAATTAATTAGTTTTAACTATAGGGTATGGTCAATATGTTTGATTCAAAGAGTAAATATGGGTACAAATAATTGGCACATGTAGGCTCAAATTGGTTCTCTAAAATGATTGTTCTTTAAAGAACAACAACATTAAAGGTTGGACAATTTCCATTTAGCCAAAGTGGTTAATCATATTGTATTATTCATTTCTCAATAAATACATTTAGTATTCACATTAATAAATTTAAAGAAAAGTTCTAGCAACCTTTTCTTATTCATTAAAATCATAGCAAAGTTTCAAGGAATCCACATATTTTTCACAATTTCATGCATATAAGTTCTTCTATCTCCATTTTAGCTATCGTGAATGTAAATTTTGAGCAAAATTATCATAAAGCTACATTCACTTATGAAAAAGGTCAAAACTTTATCAATATTCGTTATCCTTTTTGACCTAACATTATTTAGCTAATTTCATCACATATGTCAATCACATATGTCAAAAAACAAAAAGAGAACATGTGATTATTTTCAAGTCCATTTATAAATAAATACTAAAAATTAAAAAAAAAGTTATTTAGAGCATACTACTCCTAAACACATGTATCCTAAAACATTTTAAAGTAATAAAAGAAAAGAAAATAAAGATAATTACATATTAACACTCTCCCACACCTAATTCTTTCATTGTTCTCAATACATACATATTTAAAATATAAAAATAAGTAAAAAGAGAGTAGAAAACAAATTTGGTAGATTGCCTTCTACACGGTGCTTGGTTTAATACCATCAACTTGATTATACTACTTCTTTTTATCAAATATCATCAAAGATATTGAAGTGTAAAATGCTAAACTTTTAAGCTAGTAGTCAATTATTTATATCTTTGCACCTTGGTGGTAGTCTCCTTTGAAGCATGCTAGACATATTCTCTCCCACACCTTTTCATTGTTATCTTAAGTTTATCCTTGGTACGAAAAATTTTCTTAAGGTATTTTTTATACCAAGGTTCTTTCTTAATATATTTTATCAAAGGTACGTGTATTTGCACCTTAGAGAACGTCTCAACATGATTCTTCTTTGTTGAATTATTGAACATATTAGAAAAATAGAGCATGGTCATCAATGAAAAAGGAAGATTCGGAGGCTACCTTTGGTGCCATATTGAATTTTTATGGGTGATGGTCTTTTCTTCCTAACTAATCCTTTCTTCAGATATATCATTCTTAATAATTCTTTAGGGCTCTTCCATTTTCTTACCAATCTTCACAATAATGTCATCTTTCTAGGTTTAGCATCTATTTGGAATGGGAGCTCAACAACTGCCTTTGCTTCTAGTCTTTTAATGACTATGACCAGCTAGCCAATTTGAGTCTTAAGGTTTTTGATTGTAGCATTAGTTTCCCATTGCAATTTAATAATTTCAGTAGCCATAGTAGTTATCAAGTCTACCTTGAATGGGTGGAGTGGTTTATGGCATTAGGAATTGAAAGCTATGTGTGATTTTAAACTACGTTGCTAAATTCCTCATTGAAATTTGGTTAGCTCATATCTCAAGATTTCTCCTTGATAAAATCTTGGTTATCGTGCCTAAATTTTAGAGTTTTAATAGTGATGATATTTACTAGATTTTCAAGAGACTTACCTTGAATGGTTAGAGTATGCTCTTGTATTAGGAATCAAAAGTTAGGTGTGATGTTGAAATCAACTACTAGATTTCTATATGAATAGTTTAGGTATTGATGATCCCACCATCCTGCATTGTATATGTTAGAATATAGACCATATATAGGCCTTTGTTTTTCAAATCTACCAATAGCATTAGCATAATCACAATTGTCTTGTTGATGTTCAAAGTATGATACAGAAAATTCATTGTATGTTATGCATTGTATGAAAAAAAGATAAAAAAATAAAATAAAACTAATCCTAAACCTAAAAATTAAAACAATAAACAAAAGATGAAAAATTTAAAAAAATAGTAAAAATATTGTTAACCCAATCCCTAACAAATTAAAGGTGCCAAAATCTTTACATGATTTGAGAATACACAAGTATACATTATTATATACAAGTAAAAATTAATTTAAAAACAAGAGTTGTTGTACCTACGAGGATTGATAACAATATCTATTCCTAATTATAATTAAAATTAGTAAAATGTGCAATTTGTTTTTTTGAAAAAAACAACAAAAAGTAATGAAGTCAATTGCACACAAATATTGAGATATATGTGATTATGAGACTAACCTTACCACTAGCCTATAATTTAAGTAAACATGTCATGAATAAAATTTAATTTTTTAAGTTCTAAATCACTTTTGTAATTTAAAATCATTTTTGAATACTTGGCTTTAGCTTTTGAAGCCTTGGTCTGCTTAAGATTTCTCATCTTTTCTCAACGTTTAATTGATTAAAGGTTCGTTTATTAACCTACCTAAATCTTGAACAACCTAGAGATACACTCACTAAATTTAATTCATTCATAGCAGTAAGAACTAAAAAGATTGTCACTAAACTAAGTAAGATTAGAAGAATCATTTATAATCTTTAACATAAGCATTCAATTCTATTTGTGACAGTAGCTACGAGATATCATTTTGAATAAAAATATTAGCGATTATGTACTAATATCTTAGACTAGTTATAAACATATTCATGCAATAAACTACTTAATTACATTAATTCATACCTCATAGTTTTGATATTTAAACATAGAATTGAACACATCAAAAATAAAGAATTGAAATTAAAATAATTCTTGACATGAAATTAATTAAATCATAATTTAGGACTTGAAAATTATCTACAATCATAACGAATATTTAGCTAGATATAAAATTTATCAAATCCATAATAATAATTAAATATTTCATAACAAAGAAGGAAAATTGTAGAAAAAAGAATATTAATTGGATGAATTATTAGAACCAAAAGAATAAAAAATTAATTTTCAACTTGTTCATGAATCTTTTTAAAAAAAATTCTCTTATTTTTCCTCACAATTTTCGTACAATTTTGACATTATTTTTTTATTTTATAAGATGTTATTTGATATTTATATGAGAAAATCATGTATTTATGATTCAAATACGAATAGGATTATGACACACAAATAAAATAGAGTCAATATTTGTATGCAATAAATACACAAATATATTTATTGTACTAAGTAATATAATCATAAGAAAAAATCGTTCCAATGGAAATTATGTTATTAAAAACTAATTTTTAAGATAACAATAAAAATCAATTTTTGTGTTTTTATATTTTAAGAAAGTAAAATTAAAAGAACTAAAAATAAATAACAATAATTAATTAAATCATATTTGACAGTTAAGAATATATTTGATAAAATATCTAGTAATACTTGATCACTCAATTTTCTAAATATGCTTATAACTAAAATCTCTCCATTATAATTATCAATTAATTATTTGATCAATTGAATCTAACATAGCATGTATTACTTTCTCAAGTAAACTACAAATCATGTACTAATTAATCTAATCACATTTTTATGTCAATTAAATTGCATATTACTCATTAAGTTTATCAATTATGAATCACATACATAAGAATCATACATCTCTACCTAGAAACTATGTATATTATTTAATCAAGATAAACAATTAAATAATTCTTTTAAATCTATTTAATTATCTCTATAGATCAATTATTGGCTAAACAATTAATAGTATAAAAATTAGACTAAATAATATAATTAAATTTAAATCATAATTGAGATAAAATATTTAATCATCACCTGGTGAAAATTGGATTCATAAGACCTCTAGATTAATAAATTAGCTAAACATAATTTTATTCATAAAACTCATTTTTCATAAAGAAAGACATATAAATTGATAAAGAGAAGAGAAGAAGAAAAAATACAATCAATCTTTTGAATTATAATATCAATCTTCTCTTGAATATTTCCCAAAATTGTATCTCTTTTTGAATTTTTTTTATATTTTTTTCTCTTCTTGGCTTCAAAAATTGATAAAAATTATGTTAATTTCACCTCATTAGGATTTATAGGGTAATTAGAGGGTTAAACTAGGCTTAGGTGAAATCTGGTCCGTCCTATCAACTTTAGATCAAAGGCTGAGATTAAAAAAAGAAGGAAAATTAACAATATCATCCAATATAAATGTGACACGTGGCACAAAGGATTTATTGGGCAAATCAGTGTGCCATGCTTGGTATGGGGATTCGTTTTGAAAATTCGAGATTCTTTGTCGAAACAACTAGTGCTTATTCAAGTACTAGTATTAGCTAATGATTTTTTCTCTCCTATCAAAGATTCTCGAAACTCTCAATCAACCGTGGGACTCCTTTTTATCAAGGGAGACGAATGCTGACTTAATGACACGTAACGATCTATGATTCATGGTTACGACTTGCATGACACGCAGGTGGAAAGAATGAACGAATAAGATGACAATGCATAGCAAGATGTTTGACCACACGGTGATACTCAGAATGAACACAGTGTTGATATGTTGCATGGCACTGTATCATGTTGTACACAAGACGTTGTGAGATTCACCTCTCTACTTGCATGACATCCACGTGGCTTATCCAGTTAGCTTTTGTGCTTGTATGACGTTTACGTTACGTCTTCTGATTGGTCCTACATTAAAAACTTCATACAAAATCCAAAAAAAAAATCAAAAATTATATTTTTAGCATTTTTCATTATATAATTCATATTTTAATATTTTTAACCATAAAAATATCACTTATTGAATAAAACCAGTAAATATTAAGTAAAAAATACACGGATAATTCTAGTTTCATAGTAATCAATACCATGAATAGGTAATTTAATTTTGTAACACGTGTCAACCTTAAATGTGAAAAAAAATTATTTATATTGCTACTAAATATATCCACATTTTTTTAAAAATTTATTCACCTGATTTAAAAAATATAAAAAAAAATCAAAAAAATTATATTTTTAATAAATATAAAATAAATAATTAAATAATTATAAATAAAAAATATGTATAAAATAATATTTATTAATTATAATTTAATTGATTGTAGATAAAATAAGATAGAAATATAAGTTAGATGATCCTAAGCGAGTTATTCAGCTTTGAAATATATGTAAAATTCCACAATTATTTTGAAGTATCTTAAAAATATAATTCCTCCTAAAATCCCCGTATATAGTTGCATTTGAATGAAAATCTTGATGTTATTTGTGTTGTGTGTGAAAACCCAAGCCAACAAGTCCTAATTGAGACAGAAATAACAGGTCAGAATGTAAAACATATTCGTGCAAATAAGAAAAGGTAAAAATTGTGATTTCATGAATCTCATCTCATGCATTGGTACAAAAACTCAGATAATAACCAAAACTGAAACAAACCAAAAAAAAAAAAAAATCCGAAAATTCCAAAACTAAGAAGCCTCCCTCCTGTCAAGACTAATTAGAAAACCAGAAACACAAAACTAGCAGCAATTTATTCCCATATCGGAGAATTGATTAGACAAGCCAGACCCACCATTCAATTCCTTTCTCTTCGGCATTACTATTGGAGGAGCCCACTTCCTAAAACCATGAGCACCAATCTTACGTTCTCTATTGTCTTTACCAAAACCAACGGCTTTAACAATACTTGTGGCTTCTTTTTGAGAGTTAGAGAACCACTTGGACTGCATGTAAGTAGTTGTTCTCCAGGGAGGCACATAAAGTCCTTTCTCTTTAAAAGATTGCTTAGCAGCTGAGCAAAGAAGAGAGATTACTTTTATCAGCTTCCCTTTTGTTCCAACAAAAATTTGTGGGATTGTTTCTATCAATTGTTTGTAGGCTTTTGTTGGTCTAGCCAATTCAAATTGTGACTTCAAGTCTATGTCTACTATAAGCCTTATTGATTCACCATCTTCTTTTTTAACCATTATGTCAACATACTCATAATCACCTGTAAAGCAACATAATTTCAGAAATATATATCAATTCTAGAATTCAAGTACTATGTATTTTCTATTAAACAAAGGATTTCAGGTTGAATACTAGATATTAAATTGGTGAGCATTTATATAGTAGTACAAAATCGACAAAATAAATGCGTTCGACACTCAAATATGTATCTGAGATTTAAATATTACCAGCAGGACAAGTGACCCAAGAAGTTTGACAAAGAGATGCTTTATAACCATCCATTTTGAGCCTCTTAACAAGGTACTTCTTGACAGCACTAGTATTCAAAACATCCCTTTTACTTCTCACATGCTTCGTTACACTCTCAAGCACCTCAGCTTCTGATGTTTTTCCACTTCCTAGAATCTCCTAGAAAAACAGAATCACAAAAACATCAAGTAAAACTCAAAAAAGAAGATAATTTGGTGTTGTAAATCACAATATAAAATAAGAGAGTAAATACAAACCTGCAGAGTGAAAATTTGGATTTGATTATTGAGAGGCATGCATTTGGAGGAAGCAGAGTAGTGTGATGTTGGTGAATCAGATTCTATAAATTCATTTACCATCTGAATTAGCTTTTCCTCTTCTTCTAAACTGCCCATCTTCATATATAAATAAGACTTCCTCTCTCTCTAAATCTTTTTTTGTCTTCTTTTTTGTTGTAATGTTTCTTGAAGAAGGAAAAGATAATGCTAGAAGAAGATTTGAGTCACTATGGTAGCAAGAAATGTGCACAGTTTAGGTTCTGCTTTTATACAAAGTAGAGTGACTAAGGCGGTGGGAGTTACAGCTATATGGTGACAGATGAGGTCATTGCAAGAACTTAAGCACTGTGATATTATTTGGAATGGTAAGTAAATTAATATTAATTAAAAAAAAGTAAATAATTGAGGAGAATATTAGTGAAGAATATCCTTATCCCAATGATTAGTTTCAGAAAAAGATAGTCTCAGCCTACTTTCTTTTTAAAATGGGGGAAGAGAATGATAGAGCCGTGTGAGATATTCTCTATTTCCTTTTTTTTATTACCTCGCTTGGATCAAAAGTAAACTCGATATATATTTTCTTTGATCCAAAACTTCTTTTTTTGTTTTTTTGGTTGTCCAAAAACTCAAGCAAAACAAATTTCTAGCCTTTTTTTTTTTTTTACTCTTTAGTACTTCTAAGTTTCAAGGGTCATGGAGTAAAAACTATTAGCTATGAAAAGTGAACGATGAGTTTCTTTGGGGTTAATATAAAACAACGATCTTTATGATTTGCTAGTAAGAGACTAACAATGGAAACTGAATTTAACCCTTTACTGGAATTTAACGGAGGTCAGTAGCTCCATATAAAATCATAACAAAAGAACACTCCAAAACCCTAGAGGCTTAATTATACATTTATGACGAAATGTTCAAAATTATTCTTCTTTAGCAATGAAATTTATGATGAACAATATTGGCCAAAATCACGTTGAAGAATAATGAAACAAAAAGTTCTATCTTATACATTTTTCAGTTGTCCTCATTTTCCTCCTTCACAGGATCAGAGCTCACTATGGGAAGATTTCTTCTGTACTGAGGAGATGTCAACCTTCTCTCCAATGGTGTTTTTCTCTTGCTCACAACAAACCTGTTCACCCCTTTCCTCATTGGCATTATAGATGGGAAATCTTCATCAGGAATCTGACTCAGTTCTGATATGTCTTTAATTTGAGCAACTCGACGGAACCATCTCTCTGCCTTGGCCTCCTCGGACATGTCCTTAGGATCTGGTGGTGGTTTTACTGCTGATCCCTCCAAGCTCCTTCCGGTCCAGCTCTTCTCAACATTCTGACTCTTAGATTGTTGGGGAGAGTTTTCAGTCAAGTTTATTCTCTTATTTGGGGTTTCTTGACTGAAATGTCCTGTGCTTGATCTGCTCATGTCATTATTTTGAGGTTCACCAAAATTCTGGGAGAGATTCCCACTGGTTGATAACCCAGAAACAGCACCAGCCTTACTCCCATTCTGAGTCTCCAGAGAAGCTTCCCAGTTCCTTCTCCTCCCTGGAATAACCTGCTGATTTTCCATCTGTGGAGCTGGATCCTTGTAGGGTATCTCTGCATTAGCATTCCCAAACTTTTCAGGAAGCTTCACTGCCATCTTGTCATTTGAATTCATATCACCAGCCGTCTTATTAGCCAAATCGGCCTCATCTGGCTGTGGTTTATTCTTTTTAGAAAAGTAATCAGGAGGGAAGGGAACAAACGGTACATAATTGTTATTACTAGCTTGTTCTACAGCCATCCGTCTCTTATATGTGGGAGAAGTCAAAGAACGATCTTTCTTCTTGCTGACAACAAACCGATTCTCTCCTTTACGCATTGGCATAATATTGGGGAAGTCCTCATCTGGAATCGCATTTGCAAAATCAGTTACATTATGCAGCTCTGCAACCCTCTTGAACCATCTCTCAGATTTTTCAGCTTCTTCTTTCTGTTTGTTACTGCTCTCACTTTGGTTGAGTGGCTTCCCTGAGATTCGTGCGTTGCCTGTTTCATTGCTCCCAGAAGCATCCCCTGTACACTTAGTGGTATTTGAAGGTAGATAATAACCATTTTCTGAGAGCTTGTTCTCACTTTCCCCAGTCTTTGAATTCTCTGGTTTCTTGGCAAACATATCTGCAGGTAATGGCACAAAGGGGGCATAATTTGAATTTCCTTCTATGGACTGTACATGTTGTGGGAAAACTGAACTAGGAATGCATGATGGATCACTGAGATCAACTTTTGGTCCAGCAGCAGAGGCATTATTACCCAATTTTCTTTGGTACTGAGCATTTTCCAGCTGCCTCTCCAATGGAGTCCTCCTTGTGTTCGCCTCAATTCTGTTTACTCCTTTTCTCAGTATTTCAGGAAAATTTTCATTGTCTGCAGCAGCATTTAAATCAGAATTATTGTCCAGCTGAGAAACTTTGCTAAACCACTTTTGCACCTCCTCTTCGTTGGCTGCCAACCTGCTGTCAGTTTCAACCTTATTTGAAGTGGTGGTAGCAATGGAGACATCCCCAGGGCGCTTGCAGTCACACCTCAAGCATGTCACATTCCTCCCATAATTGAAGAAATCACATCTGCGTATAGAGTGAAGAGTTCAAAATTATGTTCATAGCTAAATTTTATGAATAGGAATTTAACAATATACAAGACAGAATAAAAAATAAGTTGATGCTCACTGAGGACACTCCCACTCCCCACCAGTCAACTGCCTTTTCGGGCGTGCCTCCTCACATTCAAGACATTTCATATTCCTTGCAAAGTTCATGAAACTACACCTGCATATTACAATCAGTTGAAGAAAAGCAACTCATCAAAGAGCATAGCAAATAGCTTGTGAGCAGGGGAACCTGAAACCCTGAATTTATACAAGCACATGCAATATAAAGATTAAGGAGCATATTAACATTTCAAAAAAGACGAGGGGGGTTTATAGAATACCTTGGGCAAATCCAATCGCCTCTTTTCATTTCAATATTATGCCCAATAGATCTCTCCATTTGTCCATTTCCTTCAGTAATGGGTCTTTGCACTGAACCAAAAGACTTCAAGTCTGGAACACTATAACACAACTTGGCCAATTCACTCAACAGATTTCGGATGGATGATTCAACGAGTTCTTTATTGTAAAAGTTGTTACTTTCTGATGACAAAAGGGGATTGCTTGCATAACTTAATATAAATCTCATCAGATCAACCGTATGTGCTTTATCAGTATCCAACACCTATATAGTTTGAAAAGCAATAACATGACATCGAAAGTCAGGTGGGTAGTTATTGACTTTTACGATATTAAGGATGTTCATTTCACTATCAAAACGACTAACCAGCAAAACCAGATTACTCAGAGGCACAACAAGAACAAACCATTTCACTATATACAAGGAAAATGACTAATACTCACATTCATATTGCCACTTGATAAAAAAGACCTCAATCTTGTCACAGAATCATCGCTATTTCTGAAGAGAAATGGAGTTCCATGTTCAATCGCCACCTCCATATCTCTCCTCGATAGCAACCTGAATACAAAATAACAAGAACCCATCAATCCATATCCTCTTCAAATTCCAACAACAAAATTCAATCATATCAAAAAAATGAAAATAATAAGAACAAACCTCAAAAGTCCAGGCTTTTCGCGCGCGAAAGCTAAGCAAGCAGACACAGCATTCGCGAAATCTTGAGGCAAAGCTGCACTTTCAACGAACTCATTATCGGTGTCAAAACCCAGATTCCGATTGAAATAACCAGCAGAAAAAAGTGATTCAACAAGGCGATACCACTCAGGCCAGGGATGATGGGGGGACGAAGAACGAAACGACGGCGAAGAAGAAGAAGAGGGTTTGGAGAAATTTTCGAGCTTGAGGGGAGTTTGAGAATGAAAATGATGAGATGCATGGAGAGAGAAGCAAGGAAAAGAAGAAGAAGAGAAGAAGCGGCGGTGAGAGAGAAACAATGGAGGAGGGAGGAAAGATAGTTTGGAGAGAAATGGAAGGCGGAGAAGAAGGGGGAAAGTAGCGAAGTGAGTGGTGGTGGTGGAGGAGGAGGAGAAGGAGAGCAGAGTCAATACTCGGTTAGTTGCGCCGCCCATTTTTGGAGTTCGGCATCAACTGCGCAGAGCGTAAAGAAGGCAGATTTTTGAGCACCGTAGTTGCAAACTTGAGGCCTTATCTAAGCTCTCGTTGCCGAGAATTATTCTACTTCCAATTTCATTAGTTTTTTATTTTTGTTAATTTCATTAAATAAATAAAAACAACAACTTCTTAAAACTAATAGCTTTAAAACTAATTTACTTTTAAAAATGATTTAAATCGACTTAAAATGCTTTAAAATAAGAGCCATATTTTTCAGTGATGCATATTTTTTCACCCAAATAAACTAAGTTAAACTTTTATATTATTTATGATAAGAAAGTGCACATTTAAAAAAAATACTAAAAATATATTTTTATTAAAATTACATATTTAAATAAGATTCATTATTTTAATAATATTAAATTTTAATTTTTTATATATTTTTTTCATCTTTATTATTCAAGTGATATTTTAATAATATCTTTATTTAAAAATAAGTGTTAATTTGTTATATTTTTTAATTTAATGTAAAAATTACATCAAATTAATACTAATTTGAAACTTCAAACGTAATAAATCTTTAATTTAATGTGTAATTTACACAAAATTAATATCTATTTTTTAATAAAAGTATTATTAAAATAACATCTGAATAATAAAGATAAAAAATATACTATAAATTAAATCATGGTATTACTAAGTTAATAAACTCCATCAAATATATATATCTTAACATTGAACTATTATAGTAAAACATTTATGACTCGTTTCGTAAGAGTTGTATTTTTAAGTATTGTTTTATTGTATTTAAACTAGTTTTCTGTTTTATAAGATAATATTGATAACGATTTTGATTGATGATTTTTGATTAAATAAATAATTTTATGATTTTTAATAATTTTGTTAAAATAATCATCAATGTGTTTGATAATAAATTATATATATAATGATTTTCAAGAAAAAAATAAAAAAATTACTTATAAGTTGTTTGATATTTCTTTCTTTTTTGTGAATATGTTTTTTTCTTCCAAAAACTTAAAATTTAATTAAGAAATTTTTTACTTTTATGTGCAAATTTTAAGTTTTTAACAATTTTTTCCCTTGTTTATACATACAAAGTCATGACCATTTGAAAAAATATTTGGTAAAAATTAAAAAAATCATAAATTAAAAATCATATATTAAATTAAAAATTCTTAACTTTAATAATTTATGAATCATCTCATATTTTGTTATTAATTTCCTAAAAATGTAAAAAATCAAAACAAAAAATTATTAGCAAGCATACATTATTAAAAAAATTGTTATGATAGAACCCTAAATGCAAAGAAATTTGTATTTAAATTTTATTAAAAGTTGAATAAATAAGAGAAACATTTCATTTATTTATATATACTATTATATTCTTGAAATAAATTATTGTAAAATCTATAGTTATTTGTGTATGCTCAGTATATCAGCATATATACAAGAAGATTTGATTTTAAGTGAAATAATTAAAATAGTACGTAATCATTAATTAAAGTTTATAAAAAAGATATTCAATTAAGTTACTAATATATCTCATATTTATTTGAAACGAAATGAATTGATGTTAAGACATCTAATTGGGAACATTTTAATATCTATTTTCCCACTATTGTTTTTACATATGTCACTAGATGACTATATACAAGACAATCTTAAACTTGAGTGATTTACTTGCACTTTATTGTTACACATTAATATTTGACTTACATTAAGATGCTCATATTAGTAGACTAAGATGTCTTGTATCTTGGTATCTCGATATTTATAATGGGTTGAGAGATTATTTCGAAAGATGTTAATTCCACTCCGTTTGTTGGTAAATATTGGATAACAATCCACTTGTTTAGTGATCCAAAACATGGATAATTGTACGCAATCTATAATATGATTATATATAGTTATTCATTCATATCGCGGGTACTTAATGAGAAGATGTAATAGAGGGTGATAAAACAGACTTAATAACCTTTTTTAATTATAAACTAATTGTGAAAAATTAAACTATATCTAATAATTATATTAATGAATTATTCATATATATTATTTTTGGTAAATATCAGCTATGACATTCAAGAATTTAGTCTCTAGTTTATGGTTTATGGTTTATAATGGAGTAATGTTTTGATTAATAAAGATATATAATTAATTAAAGAGTTAATTAATGTATCAATTGTTATATAAATGGATTATTCATATGCATTGTGTTCAATAAATATCAATTATGATATTCGAGAGTCCAATCTCAAATTTATATAGAAGTAACTCTAAGACTAATAAAGATTTATAGTTAATTAATAAGTTAACTAATGTATCACTACTTTATTTAAGTTTGAAATCTTAGTTCCACCGGTTCCCAAGCCTGTATTATGATAACGACTGAAAAATGTTGTTTCCAAAATATAAAAGAATAATTAATTTAAAATTAAGTATTTTGAATGGTCAAAATACATATTTATTTATTAAGATATTTTATGAGGATCATAAATATCAAAAAAATATGTAAGGATAAAATAACAATTAGGCATATTCCTTTAATTCATATAATTGATTAAACATTATTTACTTTGACTAAATAATTATTTAAATTAAAAATACTAAAGTACATATTTAAATAGTTTGTGGTCATTAAAAATTATAAAACAAGGGCATTATAATAAATGTAAAATTGAATTTGATTTATGAATTTATTAAACAATTTAATTGAATTAATTTATGATTCTCCTAATGTGACATGTATGTGTGAAAGATTCCTTGTAGAAGCATGATTAGGAGCCTTGCTTAACCAAATTGTGCCAAATTAAACAAACCTAACACCCACAATATGGCTGACCAACTCTTTGAATTAGTGAGAAAATTTCTAACACTCAATTGAAAGAAAATTTGTGAGAGAAGAAATTCAAGCCAAAATCATATTGTTGAAGAAAGTATTTCTTAATAGAAAGCTGTTATCGGAGAATATGCTTAATGCATAAGAGGATAGAACTTAAACAAATCTTTCATCAACTTGAAGATTGCAAGGACACACACATTTCTCGTTCATTCTCGTTAGGAGATAAGACTTAAAAGCTCAAAAATTTCAACTGTTGTTCACACGTTACAATAATATGTTCTTCTTGTTCTACTTTTCATGATTAAATTATAAATATCATAAGGATATCATTGAAAAATATTTATTGCCCAATAACGATAGCCTATGCAATTTTCGTAATGAAGTTTCAATTTTTACCTAAAAAGATTTCTAAGTAAACAAACAATTGAAATTAAAGCCTACTTATAAAATTTAATTTAATTATGTATGTCATTATATGTTTAAGGTAAGAACTAAATTGCATTGGATGTGATTTGTTTGGTTTGTTTGTTCATTAGATGAATAAATTATTTAATTTGTTTGTTTGGTACTGATATCATACCATAAGTTGGTTTGAATTTGAGCTAAAATCAGAACTGAACAAATAATGTTAATTCTTAAAAAGTAAGAATCAATTAGATCCAATAAAACCTATAAAATTAATTCAAATCGAACTCTTCGTATTAGATTGGATTGGATTTCGTATTATTTTTTTACATTTGGTAATTTTTTAAAATATTTGTTTTTAATAATTAAATAACTATATAAAATTTTATGTTTTAATAATTATTAAAATTAGGATTTAAATGGATTTTGATTTTTTAAAAACAATAAATAAACAAAGATTATATACTTAATTTAAATTCTAAATATCATAGAAACTAACACAAATATTAATTATTATTTACTTTCATATTAATTTAAGCATATATTATATACATAAAATAATTTGAATAATAAAAATATGATTACAAATAATAAGATGACATATATTTATATGATATCTCTAAATGCAACAAACGGGTCATCCAAGTTGTTAATTGATGTTTAATGCTAAGCATTCATGTATTACATGATAAACTTAAAAAGAAAAAGAAAAAAGTATTAATGTTATTCCCTTACAAAAAATTATAGAATGAAAGCAATATGGAAGTAAGCTTTCACCAACTATAGAAAAAAGCACAACCTATTAGTTACGAGAAGAAAAACTCTAACTTTGATAGAATATATATATATATATATATATATATGAAAGCATAAGTAAAAATGTTCAACAATTTTATAAATTAAAACTTATATTAATAATATTCAATACTTTTTAGTAAATATAATCGAGAAATATGTTAAAGCAACTTCTTCAAAATAACATATAATAATTCTCAACAACTATGCTTCCATATATCAATTCATAATAAAAACATAATATAATAAGTATTGATTGGATTAATTTTTGTAAAAATACTACCTTTAAGACTCAATCCAACCCATAATAAATTAGTTTTGTAATTGTTACATTCAATCCAACTTAATTACATTAAATAAATCATATAACTTGGACTGGGTTAGGTTATTTGGGTTGAATAGAATCTATCCATTTTTGAACACCCCCAACCCTAGATGAAGGTATTGACATTTTATTAAAAACAATTCTAACATTCTAGATTTTATGAAAATTTTCTAAATTTTTATAGAAATTTGTTCATATAGTGTTTATAATATGTATCGAGTTTTTATCATAAAATATTATTAAAATAGTATTAGAATAACTCTAATGATGACCTGAGTAGCATCAGGTTGTGTTTCACAACACCACCCAGGCCACCACCACTTCCGTGAAAGGAGTTATAGACTATGGTTACACTATTTAATTACTACAAAAATGGGTTTTAAAGTCGGTTCGCTGAATCAACTTTAAATTGAGTGACTTAAAATATAAAGTCGGTTCATCGCATGAATCGACTTTACACGTAAATTCGGTTGATCGGGTGAATCGACTTTACATTTTATGATTTTTTTTTATTCTCATTTTTCACTCTACCCGTATTCAATATTCAATATATATAACATAAAAAAACCAAAATTTAAATAATAATACAAATAATTAAAAAATTAAATATAATTAAATTTATTACAAAAACAAATAATGTATATACAATACATATAATTAACTTAAATTACAAATAAAATAATGTCGTCAAAGTATAATTGGATTGTGCAAGCAAGCTTGCTTTGCTTAGAATCACCAGCATTGTGACAAGAAAACTCGACAAAAAACAGCTTATCCATATAACAATTCACTCCCCTACATACATGAGCACGTAAACATCCAGCAAATAAGTAGTCTAAACTTTATAGACATATGAATGGAGAAATTAAATCATTATAAATATTACTATCAAAAAGAGATTACCACAATGACATCCGAGTGATATAACCATTCGAACTCATATTAGCACTTTATTAATCATTTGTCTATAAATATGAAGTTATCTGGAATCTCTGCTAGTATTTTTAATGCTATAATGAGCTCTAAATATGAAATTAAGTGTAACTCAGATTTGTTACTTAGCTTGTATGAGTTTTGGTGCCTTAAATGTATGGAACAATTTTGTAATACGTTCATGGACACCAAAACTCATACAAGCCAAGTAACAAAATATGAGTTACACTTGACTTCATATTAGAGCTCATTATAACATTAAAAATACCAACAGAGATTTCAGATAACTTCATATTTATAGACAAATGATTAATAAAGTGTTATCATGATGTTTTTATAAGGAAAGTAGGCAAGAGAGATTAGATGAAGTTTGGGCTAAAAACAGGTCCATAAAACAATGCATTCCCCTAAATACATGAGCACATAACCATTTATCAAACAAGGGACTTCAAACATAGGAGTAGAAAAATTAAATCATTAAAAAATTTACCGTTATGTTGTCATATGTTATTCAAGATCATCAGAATCTTCGCCTGATTCTTCTTATGATGATATAATTTGAACCATGTGTTTTGCCTATTCCTTTTGTAAATCATCAAAACTTTGTTGGTCGTAGCTCGTCGTGTTCCAATCAAAGAACTACATGTATTTAAAATCAAAATAAGAATATAATTTCATGTATTTACAAAAAAATAACTCAAATATGTTAAAAACTTTTTTGTATATGGGTAAAAGATATTACCACATCATTGATTGGAATTTTGATATTTGTGATCATTTCGCTCATAAACTTCATGACATAATAACCACATATGACTCCATTATTTTTTGTGGTGCAAAATCTTACATTAAATGTTGAATGTTATATAGAAAACTAATCTAGTGGTAAAAGAGGGTTTACATGACATCATTTAAGGGGTTAAGGTGTGGTGAAATAGGGCCAAACTGGCATCATTTTGGCATCTAAATTTCTAAGTTCATCCTGATCTGTTATACCCGTATCCACCTGGTCTGTCCTATGTTTCCATGTTTACTAGTCTAAACATATCCACCAGTTAAATATAAACACCCACGTAACCTATTTTTCAAGCTATTAGGATAAGCCTTTTATTATAATCTATGCATGTTTGAGTGAATCAATATGGGCCGTTTTTAATGGTTTTTGGGCCTTCTTTTACTATTTACAACCATAAACACTTTTGCAGCCACCGAATTTTTTAAATTCATAAAAAATTTCAAACAATTCAAAAAAATATAGATTTTTTTTCAAAATTTATGCATTCATAAAATGACAAAAATAAACTTAAAGCAACAAAAAACTTAAATAAAAATAATAAATAATACCTAAAAATTTAACAAATTAATAGGATAAATATTGGTTTATAAAATTCTCTCAAAACTAGATTTGGTTAGTACTTGAGCAAACCAAAACAAAAAAAATCCTAAAACTAAATCTACAAACTTAAATCAATAAAATTTTACATGCTTTCTTTTCTTCATAGTTCACAAACAAGTTTCATGCACAATTATGTTCATCTTCTCAACATATCAAAGTCTATCACGACAATCAAATTCATATCGTTCATACATATCCCTATGCTCGAACATATTCATATCAGATCCCTTAAAAACAATATATGTTGAGAATATGAGTTCGTTTCAACTCTATACAACCAGTATACTTGTATACAACCGGTATACTTGCGGATTTGCAACATGAAGCTTTCTGGATCTTTCAACTTAGGATGGAAGTCATGTTGGAGCACTAAACTAGCAAACTCTAACACCATTATTTTCTCATATATTCTGCCTATATCTCTTCTTTTTAGTGATGAGGTTTTTCAAGAATTTTGTATAAATTGGAATATTCCTAACACCATCTAAAAGAGGTGGATTAATATTAATTTTAGAAAATATATCAAGAGTGTCAAAAAACTACTTATCATTTTTTCTCTTTCAACCGGTGTGGAAAAGGAATTTGGAGTCTACAAGGCTCAAATGCCTTATATAGCAAAGGACCCAAAGATGATTCCTCTTTTTCCTCCTCAAAAGGTATTAAAATTTGATTGTCCTCTTGAAATTCATTGGGATTTACTAGCTCGACTTGATCCTCATTTTTCTTTCCTGTAACAAGTTGTAAATTATTAGTAGTTTTAGAAAAACTTTTGTTTAGAACCTTACCACTTCGAAGGATTATGATAGAGTTTACTTTCTCAGGTTGACTTGATAACTTTACCTTTTCTTGTTTTTGCATTTGTTCTGCTAATTTTTGAACTTGTATTTTCACCTTTTTCATAGAAGCCTTTAAAGAGCTCAACCTTTTGTCATATACCTCATGGTTGATTATGGTACTATTTGGTCCAAGTGTTGGCTAGGTATGGTGTTTTGGGCATAGATTTGATTGTTGTTAGTATACCAAGAGATATTCGTATGATTTATCCACATAGGATTGTATGTATTTGCATATGGATCATTCATAGGCCTAGGTTGGTAGGACTATTTCAAACTCACTTACTCTTGCTCTTGCTCTTGTTCCAGAGAATAAGTGTTAGCACTGTGTCCATAAATACCACAAACTCCACATACTCCACATACTTCTTTATTAAACATGTTCTTGAAAGCTAGGAGTTTAACTTGCTTAGTTAATTCAATAACTTGCATAGTCATCTCACTATTGAAACTTACTCACTCTAACTCTTCTTCCCCTTGCACTTATATGTTGGGAATTAGTAAATAACATCTCATACAGTTCATAAGTTTCCTCAGTTTTCTTCTTTTCCCTTGCACCATTATCAACTATTTATTGACATTATTGTGTTGATTCATCATAAAAGAATTAGATTTGTAGCTAAAGTGGGAAGTGGTGGTGTGGGCATTAGATAAGAAGCAACTTGAATATGTCCTAAGCTTCATAAAATGGTTCTTATCGCCATGTCAATTTCCGCATGCGGCATCACACGTCTGTGTTGTGTCCCGTATGTGCCAACACGTGCCTATGTGTTGCAAATCTCGAGCCCCACACGCGTGCCAATTTGTCTAAACGCATCCAAAATCAATTTTTAAAATATTTTCTCACCTTTTTTGGCCTTTCTCTCATCTATAAAAGGACATTTTCTCATTGTAAAAATCATCCCTCAAAATCTCTTCTCCCTCTAAATTTCTCTCTATAGTTTTTAGTTTTTTTTATTTCTTCTCTTTTTGAGAAGAGCTAGTTATGCTTTTAAATATTTTTAGTTTTTGATTTAATAAACAGAAATGCAAATCCGTTTGAAGGTTTTCCATCAACAGAATTAGCATCTAAGTTCTATAAGGATTCTTTTGAGGTATAATTTTAAAATGAATTCTTTATAGTTATTTTTTATATTTTATTCTTATATGTTATGTTTAATTTGTTTGTGATTAAATTTAACATGATTGGTTGTTTGTAAATATAATATAATAATAACATTGTTATGCTTACAAAACATTAAATAGGTAAAATATCTCTATAAAATGAATTGATTTTATTTTTATTCAAGATTTTATATTAAGGATGTTATAGAGAAATATATTATTTTTAATTACAAACTTAAATCTAAAAAATTAGATCCAATCTGATTCAGAGTAGTGCTATTTTATTTGTTGGTATAATTGTCCGATAATTAGAGTGAAACTTTATTTCAAAAAACTTATAAGAACTATTATTCAAAAATGTATTGACAACATATTTTTAGTCATGTTTTAATACTTGAAAGTTAGTACTTGGATAATTAAATTCTTAGGTTTAATTTGAACACTTTGAATAAAGTTTATAATTTCTAACCCCACCAAATGTGATATTTAAATGGTTCATTTTCAATCTCTTAAAAAGTAAAAAAAAGAATTAATTTAATTAACCAAATTAATTATCGACCACACCCATAAGTGTTAATTGATTTATTTAATTAACAAAGAATATCTAACCCTACCAAAAGATGATATTCATATAAAAAGAAAGAATCAATAAATATCAATTTATATATTTAATAACCTAAATAATATAAGCAAGAATAATTAAATTAATTATTATATATATAAATACTCTACTGTTATGAATGATAAAAATTTGCATATTTTTTATTGAATCATATCTATGTTTATTTTTTTTATTAGATTAGGAAACATAAAAATTAAAATACCGTGATAGAATGTTTAGGAATTAATTTTGTTTTTAAACTTTTGAATAATAAATTAAAAACCACATATATTCTTTCCTTAGATCGACCATGGGAATATACTTGTCATTTTCTATAAAATGATTCGTGCACTTGCGAGAATTTTATAAATATAAAACCAAAGTATTTGTGAAATCGGCATTTCTTATTTTGTTCTTCTATGTTCAATATGATTAGTCATATCAAAGAAGTAGGATCGTGTAATGTCATGATAAGAATGATGTTTGGCATAGTGTCAGGAAAATTCTTCCAATCTAAAAGCAATAATTGTATATGTAAGTCTTATTGTTTTCATGCTGACATTTTAATATATAGAGCACAAAGTTTATTTTATTTTACTTAATGTATTTTTATCCTTTACTTACGATCAATTACTGATAGTTTAGTATTACGCACACTCATATAGTATTTACATTTTATAAATTTACATGATACCCATACCATCGGAGGTTGATAGCATGTAGTTGGCATGTTTAGGTTTTGTATCTGTATTAGGACTATTTTTATAATGATAGGTATTTTTGAAAAATTTCTTGGCATTATTTTAAAAAAATGACTACTTTTTAGAGCTTATTTAGGGGTTGGTGAGATTGTTAGTGAGGATATTGATGAGAAATTGCAACCATTATCCTCATTGTGATGGCTATTATCCTCACTGAGGTCGTCGGTGAGAGTCGTGATAGCACAAAGGTTTTCTATAAATATCCCAATTTGTATTATTTTGATTAATTAGAAAATGTGGGGAAATCATATTGATTTGCATACTCGATTTTTTAGTGAAAACTATTTTCTAACTTTCAAATAAGTAATACGTTGAGTGTGATTCTGTATTATTGATACATCGAGTGAATTAGAAAACTTATTTTCGGGTAGATTAATTAAAATTTAATTAACACTAAGACATAGTTTACATCTAGGTACATGTGCATAAGATTCTATTACCTTAGGTTGATAATCCTTGTTGTAGAGATAGCAAAGGAGGAAGCTTAGGCATAGTTGAGCATAATTATATAACTATTAAGATATTAGCATATATTGTCTTAGGTTATGAAATGTTTATTTGCTTATTTAGTGAATTGCTTATTGTCGAGTGGTTGCTTTAAGTAAACCGTAGAAGTTACCACATATGTGTGGATCCTAAGTAGGTTTACCACATTACATTGTTGTGTTTGTATGATCGCATGTTGTGTTAGTACAATCATAATTGATTCCAATCATATTCCTATATAGGGAGATTTGATTGTGTGGAAAGCTTTCTTTTCTATATTGTTCTTCTATTATTACATGTTATTTATGCCATGCCTATTATTTTTGCCATGATGTGTGATGGATATTGAATATATATATTTGCTATTGTTTTATAAACTATTTGTTTCTTTCTATCTTATTGATTGCATTATTTATCTATACT
This sequence comes from Hippophae tibetana, assembly GCA_037013495.1. Lineage (NCBI taxonomy): Eukaryota > Viridiplantae > Streptophyta > Magnoliopsida > Rosales > Elaeagnaceae > Hippophae > Hippophae tibetana. Next base: position 66,649,319 of record CM072807.1, on the reverse strand, counting down.
ATTTATTTCCATTATTTGCAAGAGTTGGGTGAGTTATAAGATATATGTATCACAGTGCCTTAGTTGTGCACTAAGTGTCAAAAATTTAAGTATGAAAAAGTTGAATGACAATTTGACTTAGCTTCAAACAGAACTACCCGCCCTTCATAACATCATATGTGACAAATGTACATACGTGAGTGTTGAATCATCCCAATATTTCACCAATAAGAAAAGAAATATCTTAATGGTTGAGAGGGATAGTCGACTTAGGTGAAGTGGTTCGAGCACAAGAACAATAGAGGCAAAAAGAAGAAAATTTCGAATGGAAATTATTTCCATTAAGAGGAATGTGACCATTGGAAGAATCAATGTCCTCACTTGTTAGCTAAGTTCAACAAAGACAACAAGAAAGGTAAATATGATTCACTTATTCTTGAATCATACATAGATGTATGTGATACATCCCTTAGATAGTTGATTCAAAGATGTATAACCGTGTTTGTTCTTCTTTATAGTTAATTAGCTTGCCAATCATATGCTAAATCAACACTTTACCATACAAGTAGGCAATGATGATATCTTCTTAGCTAAAGCATTTGGAGAAGTTTGACTTCAGGAATAATTGATATTTAGTATTAGATATTGTTTATTTTATTCCTAGGTTTATCATAAATTTGATTTCTATTTCTAGATTATATGAAAAAAATTATAAAGTTTCATTCAATAATAATAGTGTGACTATGAGTACTTTTTCAAGCAAGAGATGGGTATGAGTACTTTTTCATTTTCATACATTATACTCAATATATGGGTATATTTACCTATTGTAGCAAAATTCAAAAACTTTTGAAAAGTTTCAAGAATTTTGCACTGAAGTTGAAAAGAAACTAGGTACGTCATTAAAGTATTTATCATGGAATCATGGAGGGAAATACCTTGACATAAAGTTTAAGAACCACTTGATAAGGTATGGGATAGTCTTGAAATTCAAAACACCTGGTACATTGCATCAAAATGGTGTTGTATAAAGGAGAAATATGACTTGGCTTGAGATGGTTAGGTTAGTGATGAGCTATGCAACACTGAACATATCATTTTGGGGATATACCCTATAAATAGTGGCATACTTACTGAATGTAAGGCCTTTTAAGTTTATCCCTAAGACTCCCAAAGAAATGTGGATTGGATGTATACCTAGCTTGTACATATATCCGCATATGGGGATGCCTAACATACGTGCTTAAAGGGAAGTCTAGGAAGTTAAAGCCATTAGAAGTATTCATATTTGTTAGATATTGTAAAGAAATAAAAATTAGGGGTGTGCAAAAAATCCAATCAATCCGATCTGATCTGTTGCTTTTTCATCCGATTCGATCCAATCCGATGGTCGGATCGGATGGAAAAAATTTCCATCCATTAAGTGCGGATCAGATGGTGGATTTCACTACGATTCATCTAATCTGATCCGACCGAAATTAATTATATATATATTTAATTAATATATATTTATTAAATTAAATATATATATTTATTTGATTTTTTAATGTTTTTTTAAGTCAAATAATTTTATGTTATGATTTATGTGAAAATTTAAATTTTTTATTTAAAAATACAAAAAATAGAGTTAATTAAGTTTATTGATCGGATTGAGTGGATGTGAGAGGTGATTGGATCGATTGCGAATTAGGATGTTTCAATCCGAGCGGATGGTTGGATTGGATCGGATGAGTGTAAAATTAGTGGTTCAATCCGATGAACAACCCTAATAAAAATAGGCTTGTTCTATAATATTCAACAGAATAAGATGTGTCAATAAATGTCATATTTCTTTAGGAAGATTATATGAATATCTACAAGTTTCGTAGTAAAGTAATGCTTGAGGAATTGGAATCTGGTGAGATTAAATATTGCCACCTATTAACATTGATAATTGACCAAACTATTAAACCATAATCCATTTCCATGATCTACCATAACTTTGTCATAGAAAGAGGCTAATTATAATGCTTGATTGATACACGAGAGCTAGTAAGGCACAAGTTGTGATGTTTGACATTCATATAGATGATCCATATTCTTATAATCAAATGATAAAGGATATTGACAAAGATAAATTGGTTATGACTATGAACCTTGAGATAGAATAAATACATTCCAACTTTTTTTGGGAACTTGTAGGAAAACCAGATGAGGTAAGACCTATTAGGTACAAATGGCTCTACAAGTGGAATGGAAAAATGGAGAATTTTGAAACTAGATTAGTGGCATATGGTTTTACCTAAAAAAAGGGTTGATTATGAAGAAATATTCTAGATAGTAATGATGCTTAAACCCATTTAGAAATTCTTGTTTATCATAGTAGCTCTCTATTATGAGATTTGGCAAATGGATGTAAATATAGCATTATTGTATAGATATCTTGAGGAGACCATTTATAATGTCCAACAAGTAGGGTTCGTAGTAGAAGGCTAAGAGTAAAATGTTTGAAAGCTTAAGAGGTCCATTTATGGAATCAAGCAAGCATCAATATCATGGAACATCTGATTTGATGAAATTGTGAAGATCTATTGTTTTGAGAAAAACCTTGATGGGTCTTGTATTTTCAAATTTATCAAGGATGGAAAAATGGTTTTTCTATTGCTTTATATGGATAATATTCTACTTATTGAAAATAGTGTAGAGTTATAATCAAACGTAAAGTAGTGGCTGATTAGAAAATTCTATATGAAGGATCTAAGAGAGGACAATTATGTAATGAGCATACATATCATTCATGATTGTAAAAACAATCTCTTAATCATATCCTAAGTATTGTATATAGACAAGGTGTTGTTAAGGTTTTTGATACAAAAATCCAAAAAAGGTACTCTACCTACTAGATATGGAATCACCTTATCTAAGAAGCAGTGTCTGAAGACACATCAAAAGATAAAGGTATGATATAGGTTCTATATGTATCACCAGTTAGAAATTTAATATAAGCCATGTTGTGTACTAGGATAGACGTCTGTTGTGCCATTAATATAGTTAGTCGATATCAATCCAACCCAAGTCATTAGGTTGCAATCAGGTGCATCCTCAAGTATCTTAGGATAACAAGAAATTATATGTTAATCTATTATAGTAGAGATTTGATCCCCACAAGATATATAGACTTTAACCTTTAAGAATATAAGTATTCTCATATATCAACATTTGGGTTAGTGTTTACCATCAATGGAAGAGTCACAATGTGGATGAACATAAAGTAAGAATGTATAGTCAATTCCATAATGAAGGCTGAAGATATTGTCACTTGTAAGGCATCAAAATAAAGCATATAGCTCCATAATTTTTATGGTAGATTTGGAAGTTATTCCATGGACCATTCACTTAAACTTTAATGTGACAATTATGAGGTATGGCAAGTTAAAAAATATCAAGAAGCCACAAATGAGAAAAGTATATAGAGAACAAGTATCATTTATTTTTAGAGAGTGTGCATTAGGAAGATGTAGCAGTCATGAAGATAGCTTTTGAGAACAACCTTACTAACTATTCATCAAGACACTACCTACCAAGAGTTTCGAGGGTCACCTAGAAAGGATGGTATTAAAAGACACTTTCTCTTTGCTTAAAGGCTAGTGAGAGATTGTTAGGGTAGAGTTCTAAGTGCAAAGGAATTTATATTTACATTTTGATAAAAATAGAATAAATAAAAGAAATATTTCATTTATTTACATGTGCTATTATATTCTTCAAACAATTTATTACAAGCAATAACATCCAGAAAGTATTTCAAGTATTTCAACTTGGTTCAGTATATACACCACCCCCAAACTTAACATGCACATTGTCCCAAATGTGTGAAAATTAACAAACAAAGGAGATGTGTTAAAAGAACTTCCCTCAATGGTGAGTTGACTTGTGAGAATGAAATCCAAAAATAGTTTTTCCTCCTCCGATTGCACCTACCAAAAAAAAACAAAATATTATTTGTTTAATTGCTTGCTGTTACTTGCTTGGATTTGTGTGTTTGTTTATTTTTTTAAATTTAATATATATATATTGTATTAGATTTAATTTTGGATAGAGTGGGACTTTGTATGCGACGCATAAGAAATCTTGACTTAGTTCCATTAGATCTAGAAATTCATAGAACTATTTTGAACTTAAAGAAAAATAATAAACAAGAAACCTTAGAACAGCTAGCTATGGATAATGAAATTCCAGAGGTTGAAGAACCAAGATCCTTAAGAGATTATGCAGTGCCCATTGTTGGTGGCATCCATTCAAGCATAAGAAGACCTTCAATTCAAGCTAATAATTTTGAAATTAAGCCTGCCATAATTCATATGATTCAAACTTCTGTACAATTTGGTGGTTTACCCAATGATGATCCAAACTCCCATATATCAAATTTTCTAGAGATTTGTGATACCTTTAGGCATAATGGAGTCACTGATGATGCTATTCGGTTGAGACTTTTTCCTTTTTCACTTAGGTATAAGGCAAAGAGTTGGTTGAATTCATTGCCATGCGGTTCGATCACTACTTGGGAAGATCTGGCTCAAAAAGTTTTAGCCAAATATTTTCCACCGGCAAAGACTGCACGGATGAGGAATGAAATCACCACTTTTATGCAATTCGACTCAGAATCATTATATGAAGCTTGGGAGAGGTACAAGGAGCTACTTAGAAGATGTCCGCACCATGGATTACCGAAGTGGCTTCAAGTTCAAACATTTTATAATAGTTTGATGGGTCAAACTAGAAATATGATTGATGCTGCAGCAGGTGGTGCTCTTATGGGGAAATCAATTGATGAAGCCTATAACTTATTAGAGGAAATGGCTTCAAATAGTTATGAGTGGCCATCAGAGAGGATGATGCCTAAGAAAGCAGCAGGAATTCATGAGATTGATGCTATGACTGCTTTAACTGCACAAGTATCCGCTTTGGTGAAAAAGATGGATACTTTGGGAGTCCATTCTATTCAGAGTCCTTTTGTTGTATGTGAAATTTGCAATGGAAATCATGCTAGTGATAGATGTCCTCACAACTCTGAATCAGTCAATTTTGTTTCCAATTATAATAGGAATCCAAACAATCAAAACAATCCCTATTCCAACACATACAATCCAGGGTGGAAGAATCATCCTAATTTTTCTTGGAGTAATAATCAAGGTCAGTCATCTTCTATGAAGCCCACTCATCCCCCAGGTTTTCATAACCAAGTCCCACAACAAGAGAGAAAGCCTTCATTGGAAGATATGTTTGCTCAATATATGGCTAAGAATGAGACTATTCTCCAGAATCAGGCAACATCTATTAGAAATCTCGAAGTTCAATTGGGGCAACTGGCTACTGCTGTCAACAATCGCCCTCAAGGATCTTTACCTAGTGATACGGAAATCAATCCAAAAAGGGAGGGAAAAGAGCATTGCAAAGCAGTTACACTGAGGAGTGGAAAAGAGTTAGAAGAAATGCAAAAGCCCATTTCTCCACCGACTCTTATTGTTGAGGGTGTTGACCCAGAAAAACAAGAAAAAGCTGATAATAGGGTTGAAGAGAATGAATTAACAAAAAATCCTATAATAAAACCAGTGTTAGATAATCTCAAGCCTTGTAATCCACCAATTCCATTTCCTCAGCGCTTCCATAAGCAAAAGATTGATAAACAGTTCTCCAAGTTTCTTGAAGTATTTAAGAAACTTCATATTAACATCTCTTTTGCTGATGCATTGGAGCAAATTCCTAGTTATGTTAAATTTATGAAAGACATTTTGTCTAAGAAGAGAAGATTAGGTGATTTTGAGACTGTTGCTCTCACAGAGGAGTGTAGTGCCATCCTTCAAAAGAAGCTACCACCTAAACTTAAAGATCCAGGAAGTTTCACCATTCCTTGTACTATTGGTGAGAAATTTTTTGGTAGAGCTTTGTGCGATTTGGGTGCAAGCATTAATTTGATGCCACTTTCCATCTACCAGAGACTTGGATTAGGAGAAGCACAACCGACCATTGTAACTCTTCAACTTACAGATAGGTCTTTGAAACACCCAAGAGGCATTATAGAGGATGTGCTTGTCAAGGTTGACAAGTTTATCTTTCCTGCGGATTTCATAATTCTTGACATGGAGGAAGATAAAGAGATTCCTATCATTCTAGGGAGACCATTTTTAGCAACTGGTAGGACTTTGATTGATGTTCAAAAAGGAGAGCTTACCATGAGAGTCCAAGACCAAGAGGTAACTTTCAACGTCTTTAAAGCTATGAAATTTCCAAGAGAATCCGATGATTGCCTTAGAGTTGACACGGTGAATGCGTTAGTTGAAAGCAATTTCAGGGAAAACTTGAGCACTGATGCTTTGGAACTTGCACTTGTGAATGACAATATTACTGATAACTTTGATTCTCTTGAATATCTCAAGTTACTTAAGGCATCTCCACAAATCTTTAGTCCTCAAATTGAAGAAGATGCATCACAAGTTGTAACACCATCTGAGTTCACCTATATGAAGCCATGTATGGAACAGAAACCATTATTAGAGCTTAAGCCACTGCCTACCCATCTAAGGTATGCTTATTTGGGTGAAATGACTACAATGCCTGTAATTATTTCAGCATCTCTAGATGACGATCAAGAGAAGAAGCTGTTAAGAGTGTTGAGAAATTACAAGCTAGCATTAGGTTGGTCTATAGCTGACATAAAAGGAATTAGCCCTTCACTATGCATGCACAAGATCTTGTTTGAGGAAGATATCAAGCCGACTATTGAGCACCAACGTCGTTTGAATCCGATCATGAAGGAGGTAGTAAAAAACGAAATCATTAAGTGGTTAGACGTAGGTATAATCTACCCTATTTCAGATAGCTCTTGGGTTAGCCCAATTCATTGTGTTCCTAAGAAAGGAGGAATTACAGTGGAGACCAATAGCAATAATGAGCTGATTCCCACAAGGAAAGTGACAGGTTGGCGGGTATGCATGGATTATCGGAAGCTCAACAAGGCTACTCGAAAGGATCATTTTCCCCTTCCATTTATTGACCAAATGCTAGACAGATTGGCAGGACGTTCTTTCTATTGTTTCTTGGATGGATATTCTGGATACAACCAGATTGCTATCGCACCTGAGGATCAAGAGAAGACCACTTTCACTTGTCCATATGGAACCTTTGCTTTCCGAAGAATGCCGTTTGGACTGTGTAATGCTCCAGCCACTTTTCAACGGTGTATGATGGCTATCTTTTCAAACATGGTGGAAGATTTTATTGAGATATTTATGGATGACTTCTCAGTGTTTGGAGATTCATTTGATAGGTGCTTGCATAACCTTTCTTTGGTCCTACAAAAATGCGAAGAAACAAACTTGGTTTTAAATTGGGAAAAATGCCACTTCATGATAGAAGAAGGTGTTGTCTTAGGCCATCTAATTTCATCTAAAGGAATTGAAGTGGATAGGGCAAAAATTGAAACCATAGAGAAACTACCGCCTCCAACATCGGTGAAAGGAATTAGAAGTTTTCTTGGTCATGCAGGATTCTATAGGCGTTTCATAAAAGATTTTTCCAAGATATCTAAGCCTCTTTGTAATCTTTTGGAAAAAGATACAAAATTCACATTTGACGAAAAATGTTTTGAGGCTTTCCGGGTTTTGAAAGAAAAGTTGATCACGGCTCCCATCATTGTTGCACCATATTGGAATCTACCTTTTGAACTCATGTGTGACGCCAGTGATTTTGCAGTAGGAGCTGTTTTAGGACAACGGAAAAAGAGAGTTTTTCATGCCATATACTATGCCAGCAAAACTTTGACCGAAGCTCAAATGAATTATGCTACCACTGAAAAAGAACTACTTGCTGTTGTATATGCTTTTGAAAAGTTTCGCTCCTACCTAATCGGAACTAAAGTGACAGTTTATACTGATCATTCTGCTATAAAATATCTTATGGCTAAAAAAGATGCAAAACCGAGATTGATTAGATGGATCCTCCTACTTCAAGAATTTGATTTGGAAATCAAGGATAAGAGAGGAACCGAAAATCAAGTGGCCGATCATCTATCGAGATTGGAGAATAATGACGGAGCCGTGGACAAGACTATCATTGGTGAGACTTTTCCTGATGAGCAATTGTTTTCCTTTGATCATAGAAGCGTGCCATGGTACGCAGACTATGTTAATTACATCGTAAGCAATGTGCTCCCACCTGAAATATCTTTCCAACAGAAGAAAAAATTCTTACACGACGTTAAGTACTATTTATGGGATGAACCTTACTTGTTTAAGCATTGTGCAGATCAAATTATCAGAAGGTGTGTCCCAAAGGAAGAAATTGAAAATATACTTAAACATTGTCATTCTTCAGCCTATGGGGGCCATTTTGGAAAAGAAAGAACTGCGGCTAAGGTTCTTCAATCTGGTTTTTATTGGCCAAATTTGTTTAAAGATGCACATTTCTTTGTTTCACACTGTGACAGGTGCCAAAGAGTTGGTAACATTTCTAAGAAACACGAGATGCCTTTAAACAACATTCTTGAGGTAGAAATATTTGACGTTTGGGGAATTGATTTCATGGGGCCTTTTATCTCGTCCTACAACAACCTCGACATTTTGGTTGCTGTGGATTATGTTTCTAAGTGGGTAGAAGCAATTCCCTTGCCTACCAATGATTCCAAAGTGGTACTGAATTTTCTAAAGAAAAACATTTTCACTCGATTTGGCACCCCAAGGGCAATCATAAGTGATGGGGGAACTCATTTTTGCAACAAAACTTTTGAAACCCTCCTTGCCAAATACGGTGTCACTCATAAGATCACAACTGCTTATCATCCTCAAACTAGTGGACAAGTTGAGATATCTAACAGAGAAGTGAAGAGAATTTTGGAGAAGACGGTAAATCCTTCAAGGAGGGATTGGTCTAAGAGATTGGACGATTCACTCTGGGCATACCGAACAGCATATAAGACACCCATTGGGATGTCCCCATATCGGTTGGTTTTTGGGAAAGCTTGTCATCTCCCAGTTGAATTGGAGCACCATGCGTATTGGGCTATCAAGACTTTGAATTTTGAGTTAGGCGCTGCTGGCGAAAAACGTCTCCTACAACTCAATGAGATGGATGAGATTCGTTTACACGCATATGAAAATGCTGAGATTTATAAGGAAAAGACGAAGAGGTGGCATGACAACAAAATCTTACATCGACACTTCGAACCAGGACAGAAAGTATTGCTCTTCAATTCTCGTTTGAAGTTCTTCGCAGGAAAATTGAAATCTAAGTGGTCAGGGCCTTTCATTGTTACCAAAGTACACCCATATGGGGCTGTTGAGATTAAAGGTGAAGAATCACAAAATACTTTCCAAGTGAACGGGCAAAGACTCAAACACTATTTGGGGGGTGACATTGATCGTCAAAAGTCCACCATTTTCTTATCTGATCCAATCTAAAGCAAAGAGAAAGGCAGTCAAGCTGATGACTCTAAATCAAGCGCTTCTTGGGAGGCAACCCATGTGTTTTAGTTTTTATTTATTTATATCTTTTGTTCTAGAACATGTATTAGTTGCATAATTCTTCATTTTGTTATTTTGTTTTGATAGGTGCAATCGGAGGAGGAAAAACTATTTTTGGATTTCATTCTCACAAGTCAACTCACCATTGAGGGAAGTTCTTTTAACACATCTCCTTTGTTTGTTAATTTTCACACATTTGGGGACAATGTGCATGTTAAGTTTGGGGGTGGTGTATATACTGAACCAAGTTGAAATACTTGAAATACTTTCTGGATGTTATTGCTTGTAAAAATTTTTTTTTTGTTTGTTTGGGTGATTGAAGATAATTTGCTATGAATAGTGATATATTTTTGTTTCTTCGATTTAAATGATGCATATCTCCTTGAAAAAATTTGAATATTGTCTAAGCGATGAATAATTTTTACGTATGTTTCATTTTTACAAAGATAAATATTTATGAGCACTAGTCTTGATTTTTGATTTGCTATGATAATTTAGAGAAGGTTTATATGAGTATGGAATTCGATTGATATTTGTGGTGTCAAAATTCTTAGAATTTATTTGATTTTCTCTCGAGGCGAAATTATAGATAACATTTAACAAAAAAATGATTTAGGCCATCTTTGGATCGTTTGAGCCTTTCTATCTACCTTTACATGCATTATCCATAGTATACCCCTTTTGAGCTTCAAAGTTTACATATATATATTTCTCATTACAAAAGCCTATCTAAAAAGTATATATATATGTGTGTAGATATACCTATTGTTCTTATTCCACTAACATGTTACAATTGTTAGTAAATGTTGAAGTATATATCGAAAAAAAAGAGGTTACTAGAAAAAAAAAGAAAAAAAAGAGAAAAAAAAGAGCAGAAAAAAAAGGGAATAATGTGATGATAAATCCCAAATTGGGAAGTATTTATTGTGATGATAGAAGATCTCGTTTTCAATCCTAAAATGATGTGTTTGGGAAATTTTGTGCTAAATATTATCTTTTATCCTACCTTTACCTAAGCCATACATTACAAGCTTAATAAAGTCCTATTGATTTTTTTTGTTATGTGTTTGTCTACATTAGTGGAGAGAGAAATGAAAAATAGACTATGAGATTTGTGATTTCATGATAATTTGTTTGATTTTATATTTATATAAACTGATCCGGATTGCGTGTTATGAAATTTGAAAAGACTACACACACACCTAAAATTCATTGTGAAAATGTAATATACTTTTAAATTGATTTTGATACTTAGATAAAATTCTTTTATTTCTTTGAGTTATGTTATTTGGAATGTTTAAAAAGAAATATTTTGAAAGTCACTATTTTAAATGCAGTTATCTTTGTTTTATTTTCTTCCTTTTGCTCGAGGACTAGCAAAAACTTAAGTTTGGGGGTGTTGATAACTGTATTTTATACAGTTATTTTCATCAATTTTAGTAATGATAATTGCTATGTTCTATTAATATTTAATTAATTTTTGTTAAATAAATTAATATTTTCCTTTTATGTGCTAAAAATACATTTTTAATAAAATTAAATAATTTGTATCGAAAATGTACTTAATTTCATATTTCTGTCCACAAATATAATTTATGATAATATAGTTTCTTAATTACAATTTATAAAAATCGAAAATATAATTTAAATTAAATTTGGGCTTAATTATAATTATTAAAAGTTTAAAAATTTAATTTAAAATTAGCAAAGGGCTTAACTGTAATTTAAGAAAGTGCAAAATGTAATTTGGATTAAATTTGTGGGTCAAAATATAATTAATAAAAGTTTGAATTTTCTGCGCAGGAAAAGAATCGCACTCGTACAAATCACGACGCTCATCACGCACCGTTCGATCATCAATTCAACGGTCCAGATTTGGCGAGTACAACCAGACGAGGCAAAATCGCGTGTAGAATCTACGCGCGGCTCGGCGTGCCAGTGGGTCCCATGTGTCGCGCAGGTCGGCGTTAGAGTAGGCCCCACATGTCGGCTGCGCAGATTCCCCCGAGGCCATCGCTGACCGTTGGATCTCTTGAACGGTCCAGATTGAAGCGCGTCCATCTAAGCTGTCGCGCACCGAGCCGCCCGCGTAAAAATCCTGTGCGACGCGTTCTTCATGCGTCCGGCTTACCGCCCAATGAAAAGCTGCCACGTGGCACTACAGTTCTCTCAACGAATCACATGGTGACTAATGATTATATCAATGGATTACTCATATACCTTGTGTTAAATAAATATCATCTATGATATTCGAGAGTTTAATCTTAGATTTATAATAGAGTAACTTTTAGATAAAAAAGATTGATAATTATTTAAAGAGTTAATTAATATATCAATGCTTTATTCAAGTTCGAAATCGTTGCTACTTCAATTCTTAAGTTTACTCCATGACAACGAATGAACGATGTTGCTTTTAAGATAAAAAATATATTTTGAAATTAACTATTTTTGAATGATCAAAATATATATTTATTTATTAGACATTTTATGATGGTCATAAATGATAAATAAATATTTACGAGTAACATGGTAATTTGGCATGGTCAACTAATACATGTAATAATTAAATATTATTTAGTTGAATTAAATAATTATTTAAATTAATTAAAAATGTTAAAATATAAATTTAAATACTTTACATGTACTAAAACTTATTAGACAAACAAGAAGATTAAAATAATGTTAAATTGCATTTGATTTATGAATTTATGGACAATTAAATTGGATTAAATTGTATCACATATTAGAAGTATGACTCACAACGTGGAGTGTATATGATTATATTTGAATTGGAATATAAAGGGTTTAAGTGGGAGAACTTGAACATTTTTTTGATAAACTTAGAGATTATAATAATATTTTCATATATCATTCATCCTTATTGGAAAATAAGATTTGAAAGCTTGAAGGTAACCTTTGTTACCACACTATAATATTATGTAATTTTGTTTTATTTTTCATGGTTAATTTATAAATATCACAAGAAACTTGTGAAGCAAATTTTTGTTGCCCAAAATCAATATTTTTTACAATTTTCGTAATAAAAATTCAATTTATACCTAAAAAGATTTTCAATAGAAACAACATCACCAATGTACTATAATTTAAATATAAAGATTATTATTATTTTTCCATGATATATATCTTTTGTTGAATATAAATGCTATTAAAATAATGAAATCCTTTATTTTCCTATTAACAATTGATCTCATGTATGTGTAAAAATTGATGTACAAAGGGATTGATGGTTTGATGGTCTGATTTACTACTCAAGATTGAATTATATCAAATAGCATTTAATATATAAAAAAATTACTAATGAAATGCTAAGATATATTTTTGATGTGTATAATTTTGGATCTAAAAACTACTTCCAAACTGTGTATTTTTTATGTGTTTTAAAACACAAAAGTCACAACTCACAAAAGATCCGATAATTTTGACCACAAATGAACTTTTAGGTAAAAAGTATGATAATATAAATATTACTCTTAAGGTATAAAATTGCTAGGAGATAAAAAATTATGACCAAGGTAAGAAAGAAAACTATCAATAATCATTAAAGAAAAAAAAAAGAAGGAGAAGAAGAAAAAAACTAAAATAGTTAAAAAGAAAAGAAAAAAAAAATCAAATGAAAAAACAAAAACCGCACAGCCCCAAACCCCAATGGATATTCGATTATTCGGTATTTCGGCTCAATTTATCCTAATATTTTTTTGAACCACCACTTACCCTAATTTGATTTTCTTCATTTTCCACATTGCAGCCGGCCGTCAAGTGACCTTCAGCCCAATTGCCGCCTGTCTTCAAGTATTCCCCGGCTGCATTGGTGCCGACCATTCACTTGGCAATAGTCCCCACAGTCCATTCTCCTACCTCTCTTTTACGTCAAGTATTCTGTTTGGTTTGATTTAGCTTGTAATAGGTAATCTGCGTAACTGTGCTCTGTCTTATCTTCATTTAATGGTTTTATTTTGTATTCTTTATGCTTAGAATTGCCGAGCTTGTATATATGGTAATGTGATATTAGCTAGCTTAGTGAATGCTTTATGTACCTTTTGAATCATTCAAGTGTTATTATCGACTTTCAATCCATTTCAAGTTGGATTTCAAGGGTCTCATTTTTAATTGTGGCTATCTCGAGCCGCCCCTGACCCTGTTGCTGAGATGCTCTTGGCTATGCTGACACTTTGATAATTTGATTTTTCTGTTTTGGGTGTTAAAAAACAGTAGTTTTTAACTTTTAGTTATTGGTCTATTTTGCTTTCAACACATGTAGTAACAACCAAATTTGGCTTTATTCATAGGACAATTTGAAGCTGTTATCTAGCAGCCTTGTGATTAGGGAATGTACTAAACTAATTTTTGTCTGTCGGGTATGATGGAAACTCGAATTCTCTGTTTGAGTGCATATGCTCCATTGGTTTGCTGCCTGTAGCTGTAATGTGTTTGTATGGTTTTCTATGTAAGGCCATTTGATTGTTTCCCTGCTGGAAACAAATTTTGAACTGATTATGAATATAATCAAAATGAATAGATACAATTAAAATACAAAAAATTCTTAGAATTCCTTAGACAGGATCAAACTCTCCATGAGATTCGTAGTTGTATTACTTATAGCTTCCTTGTTCGTAGATTAAGTGGATTTGGAAGTTGAGATGAGATCTCAATTTAGGTGGTTGGATGCGACACGATGAACTGTTAACATCCAATCATATTCTGCCAAATAAGTTGAGATTGGGATTAATAACCGCTTACCTTTGGAGCTTGCACCTCCCTGCTCTGGTTATTTATTGACCCTGATTCTGAACTTCTGTTTATGCTGTATTTTTTGTGTCATTTGTTAGTTTTGGATTCCTGTCATTTACTGCAGTGCAGCCTCTTGTGATCCAATGGAATTTAACATCAGAATGCAATTACTTAAATTTTGTGTAGATACTGATATTGTTATTTGTGATCCAATATTTCCTTTATCATTACAATAGTTTCAGCTTTAATATTGCAAATCATAATACACTCAAATTAGTCTGTTGAAATTGATTCTTTAAGCGATCCATCATGGTAGGTAGCCAAAAATTCACTAAAATGTTATCTGGGTCCAGAATTGCGCAAATAAGACTTGTGAGTTCTCATCCCGAGGTTTATGAACCTTGTGATGATTCTTTTGCACTCGTTGATGCTCTTTTAGCTGATCGTACAAACCTCTTGGAGCACAAACCTGCATTGTGTCTAGAAGTCGGTTGTGGTAGTGGTTATGTTATCACCTCTCTTGCTCTTATACTGAAAAATGAGCATGATACTCTTGGAACACACTATATTGCAACAGATACCAACCCTCATGCCGTGAATGTAACCCGTGAGACTCTAGAAGCACACGGAGTTCATGCAGAGTTGATATCAACCAACATTGCATCAGGGTTAGAGAAGCGCTTGGCAGGACTTGTTGATGTGATAGTTGTGAACCCACCATATGTGCCAACCCCTGATGACGAAGTTGGTTGTCCAGGAATTGCCTCTGCTTGGGCAGGAGGAATGAATGGCCGTATTGTTATTGACAAAATTCTGGAAGTTGCTGATAGTCTTTTATCAGAGAAGGGATGGCTATATATGGTCACTCTCACAGCAAACGACCCTACACAGATATGCATATATATGAGAGAGAAAGGGTATGCTTCTAGAATTATAGTACAAAGGTCAACCGAGGAGGAGAGCCTTCTTGTCATCAAGTTCTGGCATGATCCTGATACTCGAGTAGATGCAAATGAAACAGTTACAACAAACTGGGTTATGGGTTCTTTGCTTTCATTGCCTTTGTGGAAAAGCTTTAACAGCAAAAGTACACCTGACATATGATCACTACTGCTAATTGTTTCACTAGTTATCTTTTTTCTTGCTTCTCTGGTTTGGTGACTACACGAATTTTTATTTAATTTGTTATTACTGTTCTTTTTTTATTTTTTTATTTTTTTATTTTTTGGGTTTCAAATTTCTGCTCTTTTTGATCATGCTCATGAGCACGTGTACGTTTTTAAGCAATAGTGCCAGGTGACATACAAGTATTGATGTGTATCCACATTTGTGTACAAACATACGGAATTATAGCAGGCTTCAAATTCTATTGACGCTTTAGATGCGCTTAGATTTGGAAGAAAGCATTCTCAACATTAGGATTACTCTTCGGTCCGGTACTTTTTTTAATACTCATGTTATCGTTTTAGTATCAATTATTGCACAAGTTTTTTAGTGGTATCTTAAAATTACTTATATTCTCTTTCTTAAAAGTACTTCTATTTTCTAAAAAGTATGAAAAAAATATAATTATTATGCACACAACAATGAAGGTCAATTTAATCATTTTAATTTTTTTTTATTATTTCTTACATATTTTTCTCTTCGTTTCTCTTTTTCTTGAATGATGAATGAGATTTTGAGTAAGAGCAATTGCACTATGATTATAGCGGAAAATAACATGTGTGCTTTGCATAGTAACAAACAACTCACTAAGAAGAGACTAACCAAACAATTCAGAGGCAATAGAGGCAAGAGCCCTACACGCTTATTTAGTGAAAGAACGAGCAACAATTCTTTACTTACCAGAATTCCATGATCTCAAGTTGTCACTAAGAAAACATGAAGGCACCTATAAATCTTCTATCATCAATAGTGTCAACCAATCAACAACACAAAGGCCAACAACTAAAGAAAATGAGACTTGTGAAATGTAAGACCCAAATGAATGGTGTTTTTAAGATAACATATTAGATAACCCAATGCACATTAGTAGGTTGAATCATGAATTGGCACAATTTGTTGATAAAAAAGGAAACACCAAGCCTAATTAAGGTAAAATATTAGAATACACCCACAACACTACGATACTTAGTGGGTTAGGTATGAAGTACTATCAAACTTGTTCAAACATTTGCCAGAGATAATGGGTGCGTCAACATCTTTAAACTCCCTAAGATCATTTTTGTGAAGAAGATCTAAGATATATTTATGCAGAGAAAAATGCAATATAGACACATTTAATACCACTTCTATTGTAAGAAAGTAATTGAAAATACCTAGGATTTTAAAACTGAATTGCTTATACAAAGAATCAATGGTTCCTAAAACAATATCAGATTGTTTTCAGTGATCAAGATGTCTTTAATATATACAAGAACTATAATAATGTCTTGAGAGGAATTCTTGACAAAAAAAAAGATGAATTAGCAACTGAATTGTAAAACCAAAAGCAACAAGAGAAGAACTCAACATATGGAATGAGGCCCTAGGAGCCTGCTTAAGACTATACAAGACCTTTCTAAGTTTGTCCACTATGCCAGGAATAGTAGAGAAACCAGGTAGTTATTCCATATATACATCCTTAACAAGATCTCCATGCAAGAATGCATTATTGACATCAACTTGTCGAACAGACCAACCTTGGAAAAGAGAAAAGGAAAGAACAACTCTTATAGTTGTGGGTTTCATAACAAAAAGGAAAGTTTCTAAATAATCCAAATCTTCAACCTAAAGATACCCTTTGGCAACCAATCTTTCTTTATACCTTTCCAATTCACCATTTTCCTGAGCTTTACTCTAAGAACCCACTTGTACTTAATGGCCTTTTTACTAGAAGGAAAGGGTACAAGCTCCTATGTACCATTTTTTATGAGAGCATCAAGTTCTTTTTTGCATAGAATTATTTTTCTCAATAACTTATAATGCATCCTTATAGCCCTTAGGTTATGGTAAAATCAAACTAACATGAAAAGCTTTAAGCTTAAACACACCAATTTTGCTTCTTGTGTTCATACAATGCTTGTTTGAAAAATCAAGTATTTTGTGAATACCTTGAACTGAAATATCAATTACTAACTCAAGATTATTCCGTGGATTAAGATCACCATGAACACAAATCTGGAACTTTGGTTCTTCTCAGAATTTGTAATACTTTATAATCCGATTAATTCTTAACAAATTAGTATTTGCAATTTGCGAGGGTCGTTCTAGCTATATACGAAATTCTTGATTAATAATAAGAAAATAAATAAATTATTGGGGGAACTCCATAGAATAGATTTATTCAATCGTTTACTATTTTGAATTACATAAAAGGGGATAAAAATTGAGGATATTCTGGGATTAGATTAGTTGGTATTCGAAATATACAATTCGGGTATACAAGTAGAAAAAGAGATGGTCGAATCAAAATAATTCCTTTTTTTTAGTTTTATTTCGTTCAGAGGGTAATATGAATGTTTTATTATGTTCCATCAACACACTAAGAGGGTTATATGATATATCCTGCATGGAAGTAGGCCAGCATTTCTATTGGCAAATTGGAAGTTTCCAAGTCCATGGATCTCCAAGTTTTTGGAATGCTCAAAATTCCACTCGAGCATCAAAATCTGGATCAATACTAGCAAAAACGTCTCTAAACAAGGTTCAAGAACCATGCCAAATGTGTCCGAAGAAAAAGAGTAGAGCAAATGAAGCATGTCCAAAAGTAAATCAACCCCTCAGGCTGCTACGAAAAACACCATCGGATTTCAAAGTAGCACGATCTAATTCAAAAATTTCACCGCATATTTTTTCACAGTAGCAGGATCACTATAACCTACCCCATTGAGTTCACCGCCATAAAACTCAACAGTTACACCTACTTGTTTGACACTATATTTCGATTCTACCCTTCTAAAAGGAACATCGGTTCTAACAAACCCGTCTTCGTCTACCAAAACAATAGGAAATGTTTCAAAAAAGTCGGCATACGACGTACAAAAAGTTCACGCCTTTCTTTATCTCTAAAGATAGGGTGTCCTAACCACCCAACAAAAATGAAATTTTTTTTCGGACCCTTACTCCATCCCACACAGTGTACTACTAGCGGCCCTACCAGGAAACATCTACCTACACAAGCTCGATCAGGAGATAGGGAGGATCCAACAAAAGTACGAAATTCTGATTGTTTAGAGAATCAGATTGGTTCTATTAAGGACAGGTCATATTGATGACCAAGAAAACTCTGGAGAAGAAGCAAGCTTCAACGCTCCCCAAGACAACAGATCCATCATTGTGGGTAGGGTAAAGAGCTTCCAATGCAAAGTGGCCTTTCATTCCCTTGTTTCGTCGTGGCACTAATGAGCAAAATCGGCATCGCCGATCTGCCAATACTTTGGTTTTATATTTATAAAACTCTCGCAAGTGCACAAATCATTTTCATAGAAAATGATAAGTATACTCCCAAGGTCGATCTAAGGAAGGATTATATGTGGTTTTTAATTTATTATTCAAACTTTTAAAAACGAAATTAAATCCTAAACATCCTGTCACAATATTTGGGTTTTTGTGTTTTTAACCTAATAACATAAAAATAAAAATAGATACAGATTCAATAAATATTGATGCAAATTTTATCATTTATAATAGTAGAGTATGTATAGATATAATAACTAAGTTAATTATGTTTGTTCATATTATTTAGGTTATTAAAGATATAAATTGATATTTATTGATTCTTTCTTTTTTATATGAATACCACCTTTGGTGGAATTAGATATTCTTTGATTAATTCCTCTTTCTAAGAGATTGAAAATGAACCATTTAAATGCCACCTTTGGTGGGGTTAGACAGTTTAAACTTTATTCAAGGTGTCCAAATTAAACCTAAGAATTTAATTATCCGAGTACTAACTTTCAAGTTTTAAAACTACTACTGAAAACATGTTGTCAATACATTTTCAGATAATAATTCTTATAAAAACTTTTGAAATAGAGCTTCACTCTAACTACCAGGCGATTGTACCAACAAATAAAAGAAAACTACTCTAAATCAGACCGGATGTCTAAACCTTAAAATCTAATTTTTAGATTTAAGTTTGTAATGAAAAGTAATATATTTCTCTCTAACATTCTTAATATAAAATCTTAAATAAAAACAAAATTAATTCATTTTAAAGATTTTTACCTATTTAATATTTCGCAAGCATAACAACGTTATTATTATATCATGTTTACAAACAGCTAGCAAAATTAAATTTAATCATAGACAAATTAAATATAACATGTAAGAATACAGCATAAAAAAATAACTGTAAAGAAAATAAAATTCTTACAGTACTTTGATGCTATTCTCGTTGCTGGAAAACCTCTAAACGAAATTTGCACTTCCATTTATTGAATCAAAAAACAAATAAATTACAAAAACATAACTAATTCTGCTAAAAAAGAGAAGAACTCTAAAACTAAGAAAAACTAACTAAGAAAAGCTAAAAACTAAGAAAAACTAAAAAAACTAAGAAAAACTAGAAAAACTAAGAAATGAGAGAAAGAAAGAGAAGAGAAGATGTGTTTTGAGGTGTGTTTAGTTATGAAGAGAATATGGGTATTTATAGGTGAGGATGAGAAGAAAAAGTGGATGAAAAATTATTAAAGATGGAGAAAACGCGGAGTAGTGAATGATGATGTCATATTGATAACGTCATGCTGGTGTGGGCACAACAAATGGGGCGCAGATGGGCGTAGGCGTGCGGGGACTAGAGTAGGGGGATGTGACCCTTGATACTTGGTGAAATAGGTTCTTTTAGAATCAATTTCAAACCATCTGCTAGAGGTTGTAACAATCCGAATGATCCCACTACATCAGGATCCTTTCGACGTTGCACAAAAGCCATTACTTTACATTCAGCTAGCACTAAAAGGCTACTCCTAATAGAAGTGGTAGAATTATTCCAAGTATTTCAGCTGGAACAGCTATGTACGTTTTTGATTTTCTATTCACTCATGATCTGGCCTGGTCGACCCAATCATGATATTGAAGGATGCGACCTTTTCTCGAAAAATTCTGGATCCAGAGAAGAGTTGAAGATAGTGCAACATCGAATCCTGTTACTTCGAATGGAATCTTAACCTGCCTCACTTGCTTTCTTTACTACATAAGGGCATAAACGAAGTTAAGGGATTTCCTTCTAACTAATATACTGAATTGGAATAGGTAAAAGAGCACTAGAGCAAGGAAGCACAATAAGCCCTAATTTAAGAGACACTAAATTAGAAGACATCTATCTTATCAAGAATGTCTTGAGGCAATTGAGCTTCTATAACAATATCCATAAATGTAGCACTATTTCGACACCAAAAGCATCAGAGACTAAAGGAGAATCAACTAAATGTGATTAAATAGCAGGTGAATGCACATGGGTTAACTAAGAGCAAGAAAGAGTGGCTAAAATGGGTTTCTCATAGGACTTATGTTTTTCATCAAGCAATTGTAATGAAAATATCTTCTCATTGAACACAACATGCCTATTGACATATACTTTGAGACTTTTCATATCAAGACAAATATACCCACAAAGTTTAGAGGCATGGCTAAGGAACACACACTCATTTGATCTAGGTTCCATTTTATGCTTGTTATAAGCTCTTAAACATGGAAAACAGTAACTACAAAAAGCTGTAATAACACTGTTGTTAGATTTCTTATTGGACAATACCTCAAAAGGAATCACATCATTCAACACTTTGAAGGCAATCTATTTAAAGAAAAAATTACTTATTTGAAAAGGAAAAAATCCAGTAAGTAAGAGGAACATAAGACTGGTATACCATAATGAGAACCCTTTCGACTATCCTCATGTGCCTGCACTCAACTTCTTATTATGTTCACTTGTATGAGGACAATTGCACCTACACACAACTTCATCTTTTTTTAAGAATTGATATAAGTGGTTTAAATTCACATCTACCATAATTTGTATAGTTTTAACTTGAGCATAAAATCGCTTAGCAATCAAGAAAAGCCATCAATAATAATAAAAAATATTTATCTTTAGTACTAAAAAATAAGATATGTCCACAAGATTAAAAACATCAAAATAAATGGAGTAGATACCCTTACATGTTTATGATTTAAGGACAACTTATGAAACTTTCCTAATTGATAGTATTTACAAAATAGATTGTCATTATTTTTATTAACAAACAACACTGATGAACAATTGTTCAACACATTCTTAACCATGTTAAATGAAGGTTGTTCCATGCTATCATGCCAATAGTTTTAGAGTCAACACCACCACCTAATGGCTTAGCAGACCATTTCAACTTGTAAAGACCACCACCATTAAGACCCTGAAGGAGAATATTCTTCATATATCGATCTCTTACATAGAAAATATCACGATAAAATTCAACAATAATGTAATTATCAACACAAAATTTATGGACATGCAACAAATTTTGACTGTCTAAGGTCTATGTAATATGGCTTTTAACGAAAAATAACACATATCACTAGTATGAAAATCACCATAGCCAACATAAGAAATTGGGAGTTGATAACCATTATCTATCATCACTCATTCTTTACCATTGAAAGGAATGCCACTATGAACCTAAGATCCATTAGAAGTTGATGTTGTTTGTGTTATGTGCTTAAAAAGTACTCATATCTTGTAATTTATCGAAATTAAAAAAATACATTAAATTTTAATATCGCTTTTTAACCTAAGAATTTTATAAATTGTATTTTTTAAAAATCATGAGATATATTTTGATGTATTTTAAGTATTCTTGGACTTAAAAGATGCAAATGACAAAGGACCAATCATATCCTCACATCAATGGGCATAATTGTCATACAATAGAGAACCTAAATACAAATATCTATACGAGATATTTCTTGAGATATATTAAGAAAAGGTCAAAACATTGATTTGGAAAAATTAAAGGTGTCATGGCATTAGTATATGTGCACTATAACATAGCAATCTCTGGATGAATTGCATAAAATTGAAAATAAGTTTGCATCACAACATGAGTTGATGGTCACTGTGTCCTGTACAATTGGATTTGCACTCAAATGCTTGATTTTAAGAACATGTCTATTCAAATTATTCTAGATTTATTATATTAGCATTTTAATTGTTCTAAACCTATACAACCCTAATTCTTACTACATTATACTACAATGTAATCATGTTACTATAAATATGTAATTAGGGTCAACAACAAAATCAACCACAACTTGTAGGTACAGATTTTACAAAAATACACTTAGCTTTACAAAGAAATTGAAGGTTAGAGACAAGAAAAAATTCAAGAGACAATTAAGGAGTCTTTCTTATTTTTTTTCTTAGTTTTTTATTATTTTAATTATGATTCTTTTAAAATTCATGTCTAGCTAATGTGATCATGGTTAATTATTAAACCCTATATTATGATGTTAATTAATAAAATATTATAATGATTTTTAGATTTAATTATTGATTTTTGAGGTATTTAATTTTATGTTTAAATTTCATGACTATATTAAAATAGATAACTAGTTTATTGTATATATATGTTTAATGTTAGCTTAAGATGTAATAGTGGTATTATTATATAATAGTCAATATTTTTATTTAAAATGGTACATTGTCACTTTGTGACACTGTGATAAATAAAGTTGACACATTCCTTAAAAGTTATTAAGAATTATAATCTTGAATAGTTTATTCACATTTTTTTTAAAACTTAATGTAATGAATGAATTATCTAAAAAATATAACTAGGTTCTTCTGATTTTAATTAACTTATGACAGTTTCAATTACAAAATAGATAAGATTCATTTGAAGTCTTACCTTAATTGTATAGATTTTCCAAACTAAAGTTAAAAATTCAATGATAATTCTAATATTAATTCATGATATAATTGGTTAGATTATAGGATAGTGACGAAGATAATTTCATAATCACATTATACTTTTAATCTATGTCTTATGTATTTTAATTAATATTTTATGTTTTATTTTTAGTTAAAAACAATTTTCAAAACTCTCATTTACTAATAAGTAATGGTAGTTATTGTAGCAATTATCGTGGATTCGATAACGTTAGTTTTAAATTATTATCACTTGTACAAATTGATCACGAATACTTGTGTATATCTAAGAGTACCAACTTACACCAAAGTTGAGAATCCAAAAAGTGTCACCATTCCTATTGAAATTAGTAGAATTAATCATGGATGTTGGCTGATTGGACCTAAAACCTTTTCTTGGTAAGAAAGTCCTACAAAGCAATTGTTTACAACATGGCTTGGTTTTTCACATACATGACACAAAGGTCTATCACTAGATTGTTTCTTGAAATTTCTTGATTGATAACCATCATTCTTTGGCTTGAAATTACTATTCCCATGATTTTGACTTGAGAAGAATTCTTCTACAGAAATTGTTGTAGATTTCACAATGAAGGCTTAGACTGACCTAATCTTCCACCTCTCTAATCATTCTTGAAACTTCCTCGATCTCTACCAGCAAAGTGTGCTTGAAACACATGATCTTGATTATGCCTACCTTGTTTCATCAATATTCTATCATAAGACTCAAGTATGCTCCTAAGAGAAATCACTGTATGCTTAGATCTCTCATATTAATTCAAGTAATAAAGGTATTGTAGTTAGGATTATAACATAACCTCCAACAATAAAGATCATATCACAATATGTTCAAATTCTGAGGTTGGATTAAAGATCCATAATTATTACCTATAATGATGAGAAAGACTCTTCAAATGCAATACATTGCTCATATGATGTTTGTTTACTATCAATATGACCAAAAATGCTTTTTAACACAATTGTAAAGCCAGCCCTTAAGCATTGAGTTCATCCTAACCTAGTTAAGAAACCTAGGATTTAAACCACCATTACTAAATAAAAGTGAATGTTTGGTCACACTACCATCAATAAAACCTTCGAGTACATAGGGTATGATGTAACTGAACATTTACTTTTTCCAAATTAGATAATTATCATCTAGCTTCATTGAGACAGAAATTCTTACAAGTAGAGCAGCAACAAAACTTCGTGCAAGAAGATTATATGAGTAATTATATACCTCATTTTGCTAATTTACGGGGATCACTGGCATTGAAACTCGATATGAAGAGCTCTGATGATTTACTTAACCTTGTTCATTCACTAGTGAAGAAGACATCACAATATGAATTGTTATTTTGATTCTTTGAAGCCATCACATAATCTTGAATCTGTGTTATGATAACATACAAATCAAGAAACTCAATGAGTTCTTGATTTATTCATTCATTTGTCTTACTGATTATACTATATGTTATACTTTATCCCTTTACACTATATCTCACAGAGAGTGAGTAACGAAACTATACATGTAATACATGCGAACAAACCCATCTAACAAATTCAGTTAGAAGAACTAATCTGGTGTGGCAACACATACTGTATCAACGGTATACTTTAAAAGTAACGATTAACACCCACACCCACACCCACACGGGCCACACCCACCCCCACCCTTTTGGAGTGAGAAAGAATAACATTGTGAGATTCAATTATAAATACTTTCCCGAGAGGGATACACAACCAATTCAACTGCCAGTAGTCTAACACTGCAAGAAAATTGAATGAACAGTTGCAGGAAAATTTGTCAAATTCCATTAGATGGTAAATAAGACAAAACCATCATCAAATCAAAGAACAAACTATCATTGAAACTTGTATGTTCCCTAAACTATATTTCTAAGCCTTTGAATTGCTTGCTTTTCTAAATTTGAAAAAAATTCTTCGGCTAATATCTTCTATCATGAAAGCATTGTGCCAGCTCTACATAAATTAACAAAGATTGAACAATAGGAAAAGTTGGGAAAAAAACTACTCTCTTACAAGAATGAATCAGCTTTGAATCAGAAGAGGATATGACCAAGCAAATTTATCTATCTGGACCCCAAAAACTTCATCCGGGTGTATGATAATTAGGCAATAATAAATGTCAGATAAAATGATGAGTAGGGTATTCATGCTCATAACCATTATAGTCATAATATAACCTCTCTCCTTTGGCAATATCTCGAGTAGCAACCAAAAAGACTCGACATTCACCATTAACACTGTATCTCACACATTTACAGTTCTGCTTCTTTTTACCTTCCCTGCATAAATTGGATATCAATTTAAACACAATACAACACATATTTACAAGTAAGCATTATTATTCGCAAGACACGTAGGTAGACATTAATATTCATAAGATACGTAGGTAGACATTAATATTCATAAGATACGTAGGTAGACATTAATATTCATAAGATACGTAGGTAGATATATAATATGAAGTTAATAAGAATGTCATGAGCAAATTGTCAGCTCATTTATTCTGCTGAATGATCGTGGATTAAAATTTATTCTCACATTAGTTTTCACTAATCAAACTCAATATTGGACATCAAGGGAAAGGTTTGTAGGCTTACGGATTATGATTATTAATGCCGTTGATAAAGCGGGCGATGTTTCCACGTTTGTTGGGGCAGATGACAAGGCTTTTGGATGGATTTTTTGCTAGGAGAAGGGTCATCATACTATCACAATCATCCTTTTCCCGATTCTTAATGTAATCAACATCTCCAGTGTACTCAGCAATAAATGTCATATCCTTAATTAGACCATCAGCCTCTACAGTGAAACTACATAAACATTTGAATGAGAACCTAGAAGTATGTAGGTACCATATATAAATGCTATCACCATAGATGAGTTCAGCGTTAAGGTACCCTTCACAAGAATCAAATACAACTATAAGAGGAGGACATTCGCCTTTTCTGTACATGGCTCTGCAATGTTCCAATGTCTCTGCATCTTCTTTTGAGAGAACCTATCAAAATTGCATACTTGAAGGTAAAAATACTCTATCATATCCCTATAATAAAAACAAACAGCTCTTGAAGAAAAGAGAAAAGAGAGAGAGAGGCTAAAACCTGCATGCAACCATCTTCAAATTTGGATTGGTTGGCACGTCTAGAAGCCATTCCAGGCATGTAGGTCAGTTCAGCCCTGAATTCCATGCGTAATGCTGTTAAAGCAGAAGCAAGAGAGCCCATTTGTTTCACTCTCTGCGAAGAATCTTCTGCCGGAATGTAAGGCAATATTCTCCTTCTTCTCTTCTGCAACACTAGTGACCCTGAACGTCTTCGGTGCTTTCTAGCATCTTGTCAAGCCAGAACATGAAAACAAACATTGGCATTAATTATAAGACTACACAATCATTCAACACTATGAATAGCAAAAATGATTATGACCACAGTGTGTTCTATTTTAGACAAACTAGATTACAACATTATGGTACTTATACACATCAATACTAGAAATAAATAGCTAACCACATCATACCACATACTACATTTAAATGCACTGCCTACATTTCTTATCCATGAGCTATAGACACAAAAACTAGACAGAACTCAAGTTGTCAAGCATGTCATCTTCTTAATTGCTATCTTCAAACACAACATTGATCTATACAAGCTTGAATCACTTCAAGCGAATTCTATACCCCTTAATGCAAATGCCTCAGTTTCCCTAAAATAAATGACAATTACAAGTAGATCATAAATGATAAACAACCTCCATTGAAAAGCATGAGAAATTATAACAAAAAGCTATATGAATAATAGGTTCACGACCACAATCAGATTAATACAACCAATCAAAGCTTTAACTTACCATTAGAACACGCATATTTGTCTTTGATATTAGCACATTTCTTGATCCCAAAAAAATCTATTATCTTACTTTGCGAGAAACCTGAAAACATATAACAGAAGAAAAACACAAAGTGCAAAATTTATAAAAACGAAATGAAAATTTGAATTTTTTTCATTTTTTTTAACATTCTTGGATTCCATATAAGTTGTCCGATGCTCATCTAAGAAACAAATGTTTGGTGATTCCAACGATAACAACCACAAAAATATAGCAATCCAATAGACATTGAGGATCAAAAACAGCAAAACCCCTACTTCTTACTCTTCGCTCTCCGGAGCACTTAGGGCAAAGCCACGATCCAATCGGAACTCTAACGACGATCGGTCTCACGCATTTCATGTGAAAGCCATTATCGCACTTATCGCATAAGAGTAATTCGTCGGGTTGGTCACCATAGCCGCATTGTTCGCAGCGAATATTGCTGTAATCAGCTCGCTTTTTCTTCAACACAACACGTGATGCTCTTGCCATTATATCGTCAATCGGCTTGAACTTCTTCGGTGGCGGAGATGGCGAGGGAGACAGCCTTCTTGAAGCCGAAGTCCGCCGGCGAAACGAGCCGTTTATGCGGACGAGCTTCCGAGCGGTAGAAGAAGCCTCCGAAGAGGAGATGGCCGGAGCCATGGGGATAAGGATAAGTTTGAAATTGTGAAGATGCTTTGAGGGTAGAATTGGAATATGATGAAATGTTGTTCCTCTGAGCTCTGTGAAGAGAACGAGAATGGTAAGCAGTTGTAATGTTGGACTTTGATTCTCGCGGGGAAGAGAGAGAAAGGGATTACCAGGTGATCCACGTGGGCGAATAGAATTGGTTATTCTGATGTGCACACAGATGTTAATCTCACAGCTTTTGAACTAGTCTTAATTTCTTACCAGTTACATCGTAGCCGTTTGGAACACGCGGGACGAAAATAACCTCGGAGATTATATGGCTTTTGGAGTTTGAACTCTCAATAGGATTTTTTTTTTAAAACAAAAATTTGCCGGAAGCAGTTGAAAAATTACATTTACAAAATTTAAAATACTAAAATTAATATATAATAATATCGAACGAAATTAAATTTAATATTTAAAAAAATTAACTAATTATATTTAATTTGAAAACTTTTAAATAGCTTGTTTAAACATAATATATTTTTTTAATAAAAATATAGATGGAAGATCAATTTTGTCTTTCAATTTATACTACAAGTAATCTTTAATTTCTAAGTTAAAGATAATGTTATTTAGTTATTTTTGTTTTGAGAAAGATATTTAAAAAAACATCTAATAATTTTAAAATTATTTTATAAAATATAATCAAGATATCTTCATAATTTCATTGTCTAATAATATCTTTGTTATTATTTTTTTAAAAAACAATTTATAAATAAAATATTTATTAATATTATTAAAAAAATTATGTAATTTTTTTTATAAATAAAATAACTAATGAATATTTTTTTTATATGTAAAATGATAAATAAATATATATATTTTTAATTTAGAGTATTAAATAATACTTTTATTATAAAAAAATAGATCCTCAAGATATTTATTCCTAAAAAATAAAAATTTAGTATAAAAAAATATTATTTTTATAATTATAATTTTTCATAAGTTATATATTTTTTTAATTTTTTGAAAAGTTTATGGATTAGAGATTTGAAATTAGAACATTTTTTCCCTATGAATATTGGAACCACATTTCTTTACATGCAAGCGAGTAAATTTCTATCGAATTTTAGAGATTCTTGATTGTTAATTTTAAAGACAAAAATATTATCATAATAATTTTATTTAAACTTTATATTATTTTCATAATATTTTAATTTTATAATTTTTTTTAATGATTATAGAATACAAAATTATTTTTATAGATCGTTTAAGATCACATAACCACTTTTAATATGCATTATGCAAATGAAGTTAAAAGTGATAGATACTCTTATTTCTATATGCTTTGGTAAACGAGAACTTATAATGTGGGATTAACAAACTAGAAAAATAATTATAGTTATCGATACTATATTAAATCAAAAGCAATTGAACTCAAAAGGCCACCTCTGAAACTAAGATATTGTATTGTGTCTATGTAACGATTGGACAGAAATACTCAATTATGACACAATTAGTTCAAATTCTTTCAAAAATGAATGTTTTGGAATATTCTATTCTTGTAGCAGCCATCGCTTCATATAATATCATTTAACTTACTTATTTTCTTAAAAAATAGAGTTATTTCCATCATGTTTTTAGTTGTTAAAAGTCCATGCCTCTTCAATTTTTTATCATTTTTCTTCAATTTTTTTATTTTTTTATGTTTTTATTTTGTTTTGATGGTTGTTCTTACGATAAAAAAAATAATAAAATTAAATATCTTCAACTTTTCATTAGTCTTAAACACTATAAGTAATGAAAAGTTAAAAATATTCATTTTTTTCATTTTTTTTCTATTGCAAAACAACCATAGAAACATAATAACAACATAAGAAAAATATAATAAATATAAAACAATTGAAGAAAAATGAATAAAAGCTTATGAAACTAAAGTTTTTAATAGTCAAAAGGGACTAGAATAATCCTCTTTTTCTAAGAAAATGTGTAGATAAAATGACATCATATGTCCACTAAAATAATCATGTACATGTTATGTGACCTTAAATGATTTATAATTATGATTGTCCTTGTATGGTCACTGTTTTTAAAATATTGAGACTAAAGTATTATTAAAAATAAATATAAGACTTGAATGTTATTTTATGAGTAAATATGAACTAATATAGTCACTATCATTTTAAAAGAGAAAAATATCCATATAATCTCTTATTTATTATAAAAATAACACTTAAACTATGTACTTATTTTTTGTGATGCTTTAGTACACTAAATACTAAAAAGTGATCGTATAAAGATAAAGTTAATCTTTTTATTTCTTTTTACATTAGTTAGAGACTATTTTAACTTTAATAAACTGTAACTTAAATAATTAAAAAATAAAAATTATTATTTGTTCTTGTGTGGTCACTTTTAATTATAATAAGACTAAATTATTATAAAAAAATATAAGATCTAAGTATCATTTTTAAAATAAGTATTAAACTTGTACAATAACCATTTCATTTTAAAATCCTATAAAGGTGGTCATTTGTGTGTGCATTTTTTTTATTTTTAAACCAACAACTTAAGAAATTATTTATTAGCAAATAATAATAATAATAATAAGATACGACAAAAAAAATAGTTTAAAATAATAAATTATGATAAATCATAAATTATATGAAAATTAAAATGTTGTTGAGAAGTCAACATTTCCTATCCAAAGGTAGATCTGTGGTGTCGTTCGTGAGAGCTTAAGTTCAAGGAGTTTTTGTGAACTTTCCCTAATCAATGAAATGAGAGTATGTAAATATAGTAACATATATATCCATGATAGGCTGCTCAAAATGTGAGCCAAAAAACATTAAGATGGGCTTGGCTCGAAAGTGTGGGCTATTTATAGTATGATAAGTATACATTTAAACGTCAACTTCCTCTACTCTTTTAGTTTAACTCCATAATTAAACTAAAAGTATTAATTGTATTATGTCTGAGTTTTAAGTTACACCTATAAGGTATGTTTTTAACTTGTATATAATACTTAATTTCACTTTAAAGAATGTTTCAAAGCAAATAAATAATTTTAAAATTTTTAGAATAAGTATCGCATATAAATTTTAAATACCAAACTTTACAACAAGTGTCAAGCCAAAGTGTTGTTTGTGACATTTCATTCTTGTTGATCGTTATTACTTATCATAACTTATATAATAGGTGGTACTTTTGAGCAAAAGAATGAAGGTGTTGCTTTAACTTTTAACATGATGTATAACTTGTAAATATGGTTTCACTTCAAGCATTTTAATTAACTTGAGCTAAAACAAATTTTGGGCATTCTATATGTATTTTCACATCATGTGATCAACCTAGTTTTTTCTTTGGAAGGGTAGATAAAGTTGTCTCTCTCTAAGCAAGAACAAACAAAAATTTGAGCTCAATTTCCCTACATGGCTCTTTATCGAAGTGATTAGCTCTTACTTTATCCTAAATACTCTACCTAATTCTTTACAATAATGATTAGCTCATACTTTTTTCTTGAGTGCTCTACCCGGTTCTTTACCAAGCTATTCAACTCACTTTTTTACAAAGAGCATTTTACCTAGTTTTTGATCGAGGTGATTAACTTATACTATTATCCTGAGCATTTTATATGGTTCTTGACCTAAGAGTGATGAGACAAAACCAATATCAGATTACCAATATTGATTTTGTAGATACTTTGGTTTTACAATTGTAAAATTCTTGTAAGTACACGAATCATTTTATAGAAAATGACAAGTATACTCTCAAGGTTGATCTAAGGAATAAATATATATGATTTTTAATTTATTATTCAAACTTTTAAAAATGAAATTAAATCTTAAATATCCTATTACAATATTTTGATTTTTGTATTTCCTAATCTAATAACATTAAAAAAATATATACCAAACGAGCACTTAAATTATTTTTTTTTGTAAATGAAGGCACATGATTATTTTTTTTCTTTAACCTATATTGGCTCTTTGTTTTTATGCATGTCAAGTACAAGTTTTATAAGCAATCATTTTTTGCACAATCTTTCCTTCTTTTTTATTGCATGAGTCATAAACCTAGCATGATGACTTTCATACTAGTTGTGAGATAGTCATTTCTACTCACTGTGGTAGCTTCACACATTACAATAGGTATTCATCTCAATACTAGATGTCTTCCTTCGGTAAAATTTTAGAAAGAAAAAAATAGAACCCAAAATAATTTTACAATCAAGATTAGTTGAATTCCTAGAGTCTTTTAAGAGAATTCATAAACTCCAAGCATTGCATATATGTGTGTTCATGAGTGTGTTAATAAATTAATGTCAACATCAATCATCACATGTACAAGAATATGTGTGTTCATAAGTTAGAATTGTAGAATAATTTATACAATAAATATCAAAATGAGTTAAGTCACTAAAATCAAGGTTAGATATATAAGTGTTAAATAAGTCCAATATCGTGCTAGCAAGATAAGGATTCTACTTCTCTCTCTCTCTCTTAAATAAAATTTGGAATTCAATTTAAGGGAAAGATTCCCAAGGCATTCCTAAAAAACTCAAATCTTTGAGTGTCTATAGCTTTGGTAAATATGTCAGCTAATTGTCTCTTAGTAGGTACAAACTCAAGTATCACTACTTTTTCTTTAATTAATTCTGGAATAATGTGATGCCTAATATTAATGTCATTAGTTCTAGATTGTTGAATTGAGTTCTTAGAAATACATATAGCACTAGAGTTATTACAATATAAGGGCATTATACCTTATGGTTGATCGTGGTCCTTGAGCATGTTCTTCATCTACAATATTTGTGTGTAAGAGCTTCTTGCAGTAATGTATTCTACCTTAGTTGTAGAGAGTGAGATAGAGTTCTATTTTTTACTGTGCCAAGATACTAAGTCGTTTCCAATGTAGAAGTAACCACCTAATATGCTTTTTCCATCATCTGGGTTGCCTGCTCAGTCAGCATCTGTATAACCACTTACTTTATAAATAGTATTAGTAGTAAAATATAAACCATAATTACATGTTCCTAAAATATACCTAATAATTCTTTTTACATTTGCTAAGGTTGATTCCTTAGATTCAGCTTGATAATAGGCACACATACCAATGCTAAAACATATGGCTGACCTAATTGTAGTGAGGTAAAGTAAACCATATATCATACTCCTATAAAGGGTTTAACAAGGTTAAAGACATACTTAGTTTGAAAAATAAATATATTATCATGAGATTGTTTGATTTGTAAACCAAGAAATTTATTTCACCTATTATGGATATTTAAAATTCATTTGTCATAACATACATAAAATCATCTACTAGTGTTTTAGATGTGGATCAAAAAACTATGTCATCCACTTAAATTTGAGCAATGAAGATTTCATCACTACTCATTTTGATGAATAGAATCTTATCAATTCTTCCTTGAATAAATCTCTTGTTCTAAGATATAGTTGCTAAGTCTCTTATACCACACTCAAGGAGCTTGCTTCAAACCATAAAGAGCTTTGTTGAGTTTGTAAACATTCTTTGGAAATTTTGGATCAAAAAATTATTTTGGTTGTTCCATGTATAGCTCATCATTCAAAAATCCATTTAAAAAGGTAGACTTAATATTTATTTGATATAATTTGTATTTCAAGTGACAAGCAATATCAAGTAAAATCCAAATTAACTTTTAACCTAGCTACATGTGTAAATATTTCATCAAAGTCAACTCCTTCCTCTTGCTTGTATCATCTCCTTATTCAAAGTCAAATTAACTTTATTGTATATATTGTATGTATATATTACTTATATCATCTCCTTTATTCTAGCACCATCCTTATGATGTTTTTTTCCTTTTCGGTTTTTTTCTACATTTTCAACAACTTTTTTAATAGTAATAAACTTATTAGTATTAGATTTAAATATTTTTTAAATTTAATTATCTAAATCCCATTAAAAGTTTTAATATTATAAAAATTTATTTTTAAAACACATCCTAAAAATATTGAAATACATTTAAAAATAGCTAATTTGTATTTCATAAATTGATTTAAATTTAAATAAATATTTTAATATAAAAATAATTCTATTTTTATGAACATGTATTATTAAATGCATGAGTATAATCCTACGTGTCCTATTTATAAAAGATATACCTAAAACACGACTATATAAAATTCTAACGTTTTTTCGACTTTACTTAATAGACTTAATAACAAATTTAATGACAAATTACGTACAAATATATTATCTATAAAAATAACAAATACTTATAATCATTACTATCGAGAGCATGTTATCGTCTACGACCATGAGAACTTAAGAGAGTGTTTATGAGTGATGAGCTTGGCACAATGAATAGGCTAAAAATATTAAAATGAGTTCGATAAAAGTATGAGTTACCTATTAATGATAATTAGATACCCAAATTGATTTATATATGTATATTTATGTATTTTAAGATATGACATAGTTTGTGTATAATCAGGAATATATATTATTTATATTAATTAAAGATAATTACATTTGTTATAAAAAATGTTTAATAAAAATAATAATTTTATGTAACAAAAGTGACGTTAAGACATGATTAATAATAAAAAAATAAAAGTTTCATATATTTTTATTATAATAATAATAAATTTATTATTATTAATTAATCAAGCTTTTCATAAACAATTTTTCTCAAAGCTTATATCTTTGTGTTTCTAAATTGCATTGGCTTTCTATCTGCAATGAAATATTCATCTCTTGTTGAACAAAGAAAAGAAAATCTCGTAATCTAATTATAGTTGGCTACCACAAATTTTCTTTTCTTTTCTTTTTAATTATAAATAATTAAGTACTTCAAGTTAAGCAGCAAATAATGGATGAAGGATCTGAAAATGTAGTTGCATTACTTTTCTAGTTTGTTATAAACTTCATGTGTACTTGAATAAAAATAAAAAGCAGAAAAGAAAAAATGGGCGCCTAACATCTGAGAAGAGCTACACTAATGGCCAATGCATATGAAACAGTGAAAACATATACAATTACTAGCTCTTGGCAAATGTTTATTTATTTACCTATTAATATTAAAGTCAAAATTTTCAATTTATTACTTTTAACTTTTAATATTTTCCTTTGCCTTTAGCTACTTTTATCGTTGAAATTTCTTTTAATCAACTACTTTTACTTTTAAATAAATTTAACCAATTTGACAAATTGATAAAAAAAAATTAATATAATAATCTATTGAAACAAGTTTCAATAATACTTGTACAATTAATTAAACAGTTAATTTAAACAAAAAAAAATATTAAAAATTTCTTATAAGCTAAATAAATGTTTATACTAAATAGCATGTTAGTCATATGATGGACACATCTACAAACTCCAAAAAATTTCAACACCATCGACACTACTTGCCGTTACTTGCCTACACAACTTACCTACATATTGACGAAAGATCAAAGCTATGCTACATGATTTGGAATATCATGATGTGAAGCAAAAGCAGGTTTATGAAAACAATAATCTAAAGCCTCATGGGCAATCCATAATTGTGGAATGTTCTGATAATACCATCCCATCCGGCAGTTACAATCACTAGACCCCATGTTTCTGATTGAATCGAATTGCCATAGACTTTACTATTGCAATGATGCTGGTATTTGTTTGGTACATGAAGATGATTTTGCTCATGAGGAACGAATGAATCCCAGGAAGGTAGTTGTTCTTCAGGCCAAGTTGCTGAGCGCCTGCATGACCCATCAATGGAGAACCAGTTACTAAGAGAAAAGCGCTCAGAATCTCTGACTAAAGGATTGGAATCATGGTGATAGTGTATTTGTTGCGAGTACTGAGATAAGGCATCATTGTTGCGAGCTAGTTCTGTTTCAGAAACTGACCACGGTATTGCAACAGACACATCTTCATAGAAAAAATGCTCACATGACCGGACAGATTTCTTGTGTTTCAATGAACTATCCGAAATGCCATCATATTTCCAGACATAAATGCGAGAGTCCTCCCCTACAGAAATTATATGTCTCCCACTAGATGTAAATGAAGCAGATTTCTGACATCTTGACTTTGAAAGTCCTGTTACATTCAGTAAGGCAAACCATTTTAAAGGTGAAGCAGAACATTTATTTAATTTACTAAATCTCCTGCCAACCTATTCAACCTATTTGATGAGATTGAATTGAAGCTCAATATAGCCCTTATACATTGTACCTAATCGAATTGAGCCTAAAGTTTGACATGAGCATAATGTATACATATGTACATATATAGTTTATGTATACTATATATATAAATAAATACACATTATACATATAACATATGTACATGTTATGCAAAATAAATATGCTATTTTGAAACCAATTCAATTATGTATACACTATACATGCTATTTAATGCTCGGGATGAAATAAATTGAACAAATCATCTCAAAGATCTCTCTCACGTTCAACAAAGATTAGGCTACATCTTATACGTTTCATGAAAGATGACAAGAAGAAAAGATGCAGACATACTGTGCTTACCTTTGTATTTGTGGACGAGATCAACGCCATCAAATATACGGAGCTTTGAGTCATCTGATGATATCATAAGTCGCTGACGTTTTCCTTGTGAAAACTGGAAGCAGCAAATCTATCCAATTTTAGTCATGGAACTAAGAATAATACCATTTTTACCAGCTGCTCGCTTGGTATGAATATTAAATAATTTAAAGCAAGAGCTTCAGATGGAGAACCTTCAAGCCTGTGATCTTGTTCCCAGTGGCTTTCTTCCTGCTGGTGATACGTATCTGAGCATCTGGCAAAAGACATTCACCTGGAACATTATAAAATCTTTAACAATTAGACACTTCGTTGGACTATTATGAACCAGTTATTCGAAAGCATGCTAGATACTATAAGAATACCTGATGTTCTGTAGAAAGAACAAGAGCCAGTATTTGAACCAACTACAAACCCCTGCTTGAATAAAGGCAAATATATATAAGATTAGCAGCAGCAACATTAGTGAAGCGAAATTGACTCTAGTAAGCTTTTATTCATGTAAAAGGAAAAACTTTAGTAGCACAATGCTACAAGTTTAAAAGTAGTAACTGAAAGACTATAACTATACCTCCCCATCCGGTTGGTAACATACAGCAGTTATAACTTCTCGTACATCAGCCCAATCCACAACTCTCTTATCCAACAATCCCCAAATTCGAAATTTTCCATCTATGGAACCGCTAATGAAGTAATTTTCATTGACAGGATTAAACTGAACACACGTCACTGGTCCAAATAACATAAGAAACAAAACATTGTTAAAAAATTTGTGAATAATAAAATACTTTGAAGATTTGATGGGAAATAAATTAAAGACAGATGAGCTTATACATAAGGAGAAAAAGAAATTCAAAGGGCGTGTTCTTTTAAGGAAAAAAGTAAGAGTAACAAAATTTACTTATTCATCTGCCGTACTTACCATAGTTGCTGTGCTGAAATATGCCAAGGCACTGATTACATCCTACTTGCCACAGACGAACAGTTTCATCCATGGAAGATGAAATAAGACACTGCAACAAAGCATTTCAAAACCAGCAACAAATTAGCTTTGCATTAAATTCTAAGGAATACAGTTTACAAAGATAATTTTCGCAAATTAACTTCCAAGCTTCAGCATATTTACTCACATTAGAATTGGACCAAGCCAGATCTAAGACATCCTTGGAATGGCCATGAAATTCGTGTACTGGTGACTCTTCGATTCGGAAAACCTTTTCCGGAAAGATAACAGATGGATGGACTGAACGTTTTTGCTGAAAACTCAACATGCCTGCATTCACTTTGTTACAAAAGTTTCCACCAGTTGCTAAGAAATCAGAAGAAATATCTGAAGGCAATACATGCCAAACCCTTACAACCCCATCTTCGCCACCACTTGCGAGATACTGACCATCTGGACTGAACTTCATTGTCCAAATGAATCCCTTGTGTGCTGAAATTTCTTGTCCAATGTATGGTGCAGTGAATTCCAAACAGCCCTTTTTGTTATGCTGCATCCGTATTCTACTCTTTTTTGATGTTTCTTTAGCTTCCTTTGATGATTTACACAAATAATTATCATCTCTTGTTATCCTACTTACAAATCGCTTGCACCAACTCCTTATTTTCTTCTTATCATCATTAAAGATATGATGTCTTTCTACAAGATCTCTAGCTTCTTGTTGCGGACACTCTTTGCTAGAATTAGAAACCTTAACAGCTTCCTTAGTGCAAACCTCCCCTAGTTTGTCTGTTTCGGTTCCTTGTAGTTCATCAGACATACAATTTGCCCTATTCCCTTCCCTTCTACAAAATCCAATATTTTCAACTACCTGACTAGTAGAAGTTGATAAGCAAGAGCTTGAGACAGCTTCACTGCACTCCCTTAATCTATCCAATCCAATACACGACTCTCCAATGTCCATTTCTATTTCCTGAGAAACACACTGTTTAGAAAGAAATTCAGTTAAACCCATAGCTTGTATAAAAGTTTCTTTTCTTTCCTTGACACTTGCTGGTTCATTCATCCAAATTCTGCAGTTTAACTTGCTAGACTCCAACTCATCTTCTGCTAAAGATGGCTCTTCAGATGACAAGCAATCCAGTGAGTCAAAGAACACATCATTTTCTCCCTCATTAGAGCTCAGCATATCTTGTACTTAAGACCAAGATTCCACATCAAAAACCATGTACACATTAACGCTCTTTCTAGCCAGCTTCGAAGAAATTGCTTGCACTCCTTTAAATACACACCAAAGCCACAATTCACGGGCCTAGTTATGCTCCCTAATAATACAAAACAACTGATTA
Organism: Hippophae tibetana; assembly: GCA_037013495.1. NCBI lineage: Eukaryota > Viridiplantae > Streptophyta > Magnoliopsida > Rosales > Elaeagnaceae > Hippophae > Hippophae tibetana. The sequence goes on along the minus strand of CM072807.1, from coordinate 66,610,869 downwards.
TAATATATATAAATATAAGCATTGGTTAAGTACTAAGAACTAACTACCAAACTCAATAGACAACAAATTATAACCTAGGTGTCATGTTCCAAAGGTTTACGATAGAACCCAATAATATTTTAGGATAATATAAAGAATAAAGTAATTTCTCCCCAAAATTCAGGAATGATAGAATAATCAAATACAGGAAACAGAGACCAAAGTTGCAAAGTTCGAAAACTATACCTAGTTTTAAATGCAAAGTAACAGCAATTTCAACAAATTTGCACCGACCCTCCGTAGAATATGGCCAATGTAATACCTCAAAAGGTCAGTTTCAGACCTTTGAGCTCATATAAAACAATCCCAGACGACTTCTTCAAGTGCTTTGAACCGAACCTAATTGCTACTTTCAGGGGATGATGCTATCTTCGTATGAGAAAATGGCGGAGGCAGGAAAGATGAGGACTGAGGACCAAGAAACGCGTTCATAGAAATTAAAACCAGACGCGCTTAAAAATGGCAAACTGATGAAAAAGTGAAAGGGTCTCGAGATCTGGATTGAGAAGATGATTATAAGAATTATGAAGCGCACGAGCGACCATATATAAACGGCGAGGCTCGGCAGACTAGAACCTAGTATTGTGCCTCTGTAACCACTCTACTACTTCCTTTTCAGTTATAGCATCCCAACAATCTCTGCAACAAAAAAGTGAAGTAATAATTTAGGTGGTGAATAGGGTATGATTTATGATAAAGAAATTGGAAATTGCAATATCAATTTAAGTAAGAAAATTCAATTGTGAACTTATAAGACGAAATTCCGAATATTTTATATATATTTAAGAGAAACCCAGATGGATAATATATTAATTAATTGATGTGAAATTTGTTACCCAGTTATAGCTAGTTTTCAAACCAAGCCTAATTCAAGAGTCAAAAAAAGCAAGAGAACATTTAGAAGTAAATTGGAGACCAAGACAACCATATAAACAAATTCAAAATACAAAATTTGACTGGGAAAAAAACAAGTTGAGAAAAAAAATGCTATTTAATAGGATTATTAGAAACCGTAACAGAAGTATTAAGAATTTAATAATAATGAAATTTGAACAATAGAGTTGTTTCTTCAGTAACTTTAAGCTCTCTTTTCAGAGTTCCTAAAAAGCATTAATGGCGACTCACAAACAGTAACAACATAAAAGAAAGAAAACGAAACATAGAGCCAGCAATAAGCTCTGTGATGCTACTAATAGAAGCTATAAGGCCCATAACTACACCTACTACTCCTACCATTACAAAGAGACATTGCACACACAGAGAGAGAAAAAGAGAAAGCTAATACCTTTCCTAGCGACAGCGATCATTCACAACGCTAAGACCTATAACCGACAGGTGTCTACAGCCTACCTCACCTCGGGCTTCCATTTCTACACATCAAACCATCTCTCTGTTTATCTCTCATCTTTATCTCTCTGTTTTCAGTTTCCTTGTATAAAGTTTTGGGCTTTGTGTAGCAGTTATGTTTTATAGCATATTAGCATCGAAGGTTTTTTTTTTCCTACGATGGTTTTTTTTTTAATTTTAATTTTTGTAATTTGGCTGCGTCGATTGTTTTGATTCTGTTTCTTGTCTGTGGATTTCTCTCTTTTTTCTCTTTATTTGATTTAATTTTAATTATATTATACAGTTATTTTTATATAATAATTTTAATTTTATTTTTTTTCACACATTATAAATGAATTATTTTTTAAAAAAATATTTTTATATATATTTAAAAATACAATATACATATATTTTTTTATAATAAAAAATATTTTTAACAATGATAAAAATAAAAACATTTAATAATAAATTATTTAAAAATCAGATATTTTTCTTTTTATTATTATGTCATTATATTTTATGTATCATATATTTTGAATTATTAGTATCTTTTATTCATAAAATTTATTAAAAATAAAAGATAATAATAATATTATAAATATTTTTGTTAAAGTCATAACAAAATATAGTGAAATGATATTTAATATTGTACAATATAAATGTAAATTCTTATTGATATAAAAATAATTTATTAAAGATAATTTTATTTAATAATAATATTAAAATATAATTGTTAAAAATAATTTGATATTTTATATATTTTATTATGATATTTCTGTTGTCTTAATTATACTTTAATGTTAGATAAATATTTATTAAAAATAATTATGATAATATATTTATTTAATAACCTTCAAATAATATTTGTATTTATTTAATAATATTATAAATATATAATTAATTATAAAATTTAAAAATTATTTTATATATTTTTATTATATCTTTAATAAAAATAATTTTGACATTATCATGCTTTTAATTCAAAATTAACAAAAAAATTGAGGAAAAGATAAGTACGCATTTACCAAAATTTTGGGAGCTCTTAATATGTCGGTTATAATCCGAAAACGGAGAGATTGAGGGACAATCACGTTTTTCTGAAGAACGTGTGCTAATATTATAATTAATTTATTAATTTTTATTAAATATAATTATATTTATAAAAATACTATACTATATCAGTTTATAATAATAGACTTTTCCTTTATGAATTAAATTAATGAAAATAATTATCCGGAGAAAGTTAACGCTAATTTTATTATTATGTATAAATTAATATTTTAAATTTATAATTTTTAAATGGGATATTTATAAAACATATGCATTATAATATAAAAACTAATTTTTTTATATAATGATAAGTGTTCAATTTTAAAAATTTTAATGAATTAAAATTACTTATTTTAATAATTATAAAAATAAAAATCCTTACTTTTTATAAAAAAAGTGTTTTACTACTTGCATTAATAGTTGATTCAAAAATGTTCTTAATAGAAATGATTAGTACATATAAATTTTTAAAAAAATTCTAATCAGATAATTTATATTATAATACATACTAATATTATGTATATTTTAATTTTTAAAATAATATTAGTAAATAACATGATATGAAAGATACGAACATATAAATATAACAAAAATGCAAATATCATTATTATCAACATTTCTCATATCCTCCTATACTTTTAAAGGTTTAACAAACTTATTCGTAAATTAATAGTTGTAATTATTGAAATTTAAAAACAAAAGTTTTAACTCTAATATAATGTTAAAAGTGTATTGAACACTACTACAAAAGTATATATGACCTCGGTTTTTAACCATGACCATAAATCTATGGCCACGGTTATAAGAACTGAGACCTAAGTGAGAGAGATCATAGGTAACAACCTATGGTCTCGGTTTTTCTAATAACCGATGTCATAGATACACCATATGACCTCAGTTTTCTAATAACCAAGGCCATAGATACACCTTATGACCTCAGTTTTTCTAATAACCGAGGCCATAGATACACCGTATGACCTCGGTTTTTCTAATAAACGAGGTCATAGGGTATACATAAATTAAAAAAATACAATTATTAATTACAATATTAAAAATTAAATCAATATAAATTACAATAAATTTATTAAAAATCATATTATAGTAAAATTAAAAGTATAATTACATTATAGAGTTTATTATACACTAAAAATCAATACACACAATGTACAATAGAAATAACTTGAGTATAGTATTTATTTTTATCTATTTTGAGACTCAAAACAGTATGCCTGCTGCCTAGTGCGTGGTGTGCTGGTGCATTGGTGCGCCTGCTGCATGAGTGCACCTGCTGCGTTAGTGTGGCTACTGCATGAGTGCGTCTGATACGCTGGTGTGCCTAGTGCCTCGTGTGTCTGATGCACTGGTAACAACAGATAAAATAAGAATGAACCATAAACACAATGTATAATAGAAATAACAGTAGATAAAATAAGAATGAACCATAAAAACTGTTCACAATAGACTCATAACACAATCTAACATAGCATAAGCATAGCAAGCAAGCTAAAATGTATCACGAGAGGATTTTGAAGCCTATCACACAGAGGACTGATATATCAATGTATCACCAGAAACTTAGTTAGCACTGATATAACTAAAATGTAAATTCAATACCTAAATTCCAAGTTGAAGCAAATACGGAATGAGGACAGACCTTTCCATTCGTGTATAGATCAGTGCAAAAATGGTGATATAAGCTAGAAAGATTATCTCAACACTTATAAGCAATAAAAGGAGGACAAATGTGACAACACACTTGTATCTACAAACTGAGCCAAATAGGACAGAGTATCATATATTGTGAACAAGTAGATAGAGAAGTAACAAAAATAAAGCGCAAAAGAAGCTTGTAGGTTGAATCTGGTTTACCTTATAGGCTTTCAATGATTGATCAGCAGCTTGTTTACAAATCACAGTATAAATCTTTAATTTCAATAAGAGAAAACCTAGATTCTACAACTCAAAGAAAAAATGCTCTAAGTTCATAAGAGATAGAACTTGGACACAAAATCCACAAAGAAACTACCTTGGAGACAAGAGGATGAGAAAAGGTGAGTATGGTGATCAAATAGAGGAAACCGGCTGCCTCGCAAAGTTGACAATATGACCATTTCTTCCTTGAATGCGTATAAAGAAGACCCCTACAAAAATATCTATATCAATCAAAGCATTCATTTTGAATGTTAAACCAAAAACGTGAAGCTATAATAGAACATCAGCTGTTGATGGAACACTACAATTAATATCTTAATATGTATTTGGATTTTGGCGTACTCATTATCCTGTCAAACTTTTACTCACAGTGATAACAACTGTAAAAGGAGACGTGTATGTATATGCAAAATCAGCCTGAAAAGATAATATAATTCGAAGGGTAATTGGATCACAACAACAAATAATCTCATTTGTACCCCCTGAAATACATATATACTTTTTGCACAAACCAAACAAAATTATGAAATAAGATACCATACTTGGGATAGGAACCAAATTCAAGAATAAGACCTTATCATAATGAGAGAACTAAAGGGTATTTACCTTACTACTGAAGCCAAAGAACATCATAAACAGCCTTCAGTAGTAACACACGTTTAACCAACACAATTGTACAAGAATTATGAAATTTACATCTAAAGCTAATAAAAGAAAATTGAAGAATGAGCATTAACTTACCCCTACCAATATATGGCCATAGAATACATCAATTGCTGGCAAAATGCCACTACAATATTATAAACAAAAAAAATTATAATCAACAACAAAACTTATATTTTTTTTTATCATAACAGAAGAATTTATATGAGAACTCAAATAGTAAAATGAATTTACTTCTCTCAGGATTAAATAGCTGAGGATTAAACTATAGGATTCCATAAATTCAGACCAGTTATCACCCATTGGAGCAAAATTAAGATAGATAAAAACAGGGCCAAATACCTTCTTCCAAGGTTCACCAGCTCTAAACTTTGGATCTAGATCTTGTCCAGCATAATGAGAACTAAGAAAAATTTATCAGGAAAAAAGAGCCAACATGACTAGAGATTACAGCTTCAATGTAAACTAAAACAAAGAGTAATGATATGATATCCCAAAAATTAAAACCTGGGTTCCATTAATCAGATCAAAGTCATCCCAAAAATTATAAACAAGAATTTTCAGTAATGGGTTCATCGTTGAGACAAAAAAAACAAGGAATAATGACATATTGGCAAACAAAGAACACATGTTGCAGTAGGAGGGAAAACAAGACGCAAACCATCCATGGGATGATTACCTAATAAACAAAATTTGAAAATACGTACCTCATCTAGAGTGAATTTGAAGTGCAGATCAGTCGCATGATGAGGAAATACATATACAGCGCGCGAGGGGGGAAAAGAAACAAGGGAACGAGAACGGCGAGACGAGGACGACAAGACGAGAACGGCCAGACGAGGATGGATGGAGAGACGAGACTTAGAGCGACAGCTGGAGACTGGCCATCTCTAAAAAGAAAGTATATATATATATGCTCTGTACGAAAACCCTAGCCGAGAAAGGAAAAAAAGGAAGAAAACAAGAAAAAGGAAAAAGGAAAAAGGAAAAAGGAAAAAGGAAAAAGGAAAAAGGAAAAAGGAAAAAGGAAAAAGGAAAAAGGAAAAAGGAAGAAAGAAAAAGGAAAAAAAAAGAGGAAAAAAGGGAAGCATAAAAAAAATGATAAAAGTTTTTGGTGTTAATTTGGTGTAAAAAGAAAGAAAAAATTGATAAAATTGTTTGGTGTAAAGGAGAAAAAATTAATATGATATGTCTATAGCCTCGATTTTTAAATAACCGCGGCCATAGGATATGTCTATAGCCTCAGTTTTAAAATAACCGAGACTAAAACCCTATGGCCTCGGTTTTTTTAAAAATCGAGGCTAAATGTACAAGACTATATGTATGTATTATAGTAGTGTGATCACCAAATGAGTGAATCTTCCTTCAGGTTACACGAAGATGTAACCATGGTTAAAAACATTACAAAAAATAGTAGAATGGAGTCACCTTTTATTTTATTTTATGTATTATCAATAAAATTCTAACACATAAATAATTTAACTATTTGTTTGTCATTTTATTCATTTTTAGCTACTTATACTCATATTTATTTTAATTTTTGTTTATATGTAACATCAAATCAAAATAAACATTTTGATTAAAAATAAATTACATATATTATATCTTAAGACAAAATCTTGAATGAAAATTATCATAACCATTTATTCTAATTATTCATTTTTATAGTAAGATAAAAAAGTATAATAAATGGGGACTAAATCAATGGTGTGCATGCAATATGTGAACTGATAATTTCTTATCATTTAATCTTAAATACATATTTATCCAAAAAAATAATTATAATATTTGCTTTTAATTAATGTATAAAAATAAAACTCCATTTATTTTTTCATTCATCTCATTAATATGTTTGATAATATTTTTCCCTTTCAAATTCAACATTATGTGAAATTATATTATTTTGTTTCAATATGATTTTATTTTATATTAATTTTAACACAAATAAATTTTGACATATTTAATTGAGCTAATTTTGTACTTAAATTAACTTCTAATTAATTAATTTAATATGTTTATATATAACTTCAACATTATAACTTTATTGTATTTTTCTTTTAACTTATTGTTAACTTGAAGTTTTAAGTTTTGTATTATAACATAACATAAAAAATTATTTTTCAATCATACTAAGAAAAGTTTTCAAGTTTTGTCCTAATTTACCAACTTTTTCATAAATTTAAACTATTAGGATAATGTTAATATATAAAAAGTGTGTCCTATATTGGTTCAGAAATATATTAGTATGATGTTTATAAATAGTATGAAATTTAACTCCCTTAAATGTTAACCTTTTAGTATTGAATATCTCATATTTCTTCTACATTATGTAAATTTTATTTAATATTAAATTTGTAGTCGATCAATGGTTCAAAAAATAGACATCCCAAAAAAAAAAATACATACACCTGGTAAAAAAAACAAGTGATTCAAATAAAATTAAAATATAATAAAAAAAATTAAAAACACAATATGTTTGGTCAAATAACTCACACTTTAATTGAGAATGTTAGTGTAGAAAGAGTATTATATATTTGTTAAGATAATAGTATAGTATTTATAAGTAATATAAAAATTACCTTACTTAGAGGTTAAACTTTTATGATTAAATGACTTTTGTTGCTTATACACTATACACAATTTATAAAATGATAAATAATACTTTTATGTATTCCATCAAAAAGAATAAAAAATTATAAATAAAAATTATAAATGAAAATAAATTAATAATAAACTTGTTTGATTTTTAAATAAGAAATAAATAATAATATAAATATGTGAAAAAATAATTAATCATTCATGATTAAATGTCTTTTGTTGTTTATACACTATATATAATTTATAAAATAATCAATAATACTTTTATGTATTTCATCAAAAAGAATAAAAAATTATAAATAAAATTTATAAAATTATAAATGAAAATAAATTAATAATAAACTTGTTTGACTTTTAAATAAGAAATAAATAAATAAATGGTAATATAAATATGTGAAAAAAATAATTAATCATTCAAACGTATTTTTCAAGACAATGACGAAGCTAGAAGGTAATTCTTAGATGCACTGAAATATAATTTTACAGAAAGTATGATTATGCAATATAAAAAATAGTAGTAAAATTAAAATTATACACGAAATAATTTATGGATATCATAATTCTTATTGTAAAATACATTATTTTAAAATTATAAATAGTACAAATATAATAAAATGTTACAAAAATGCTTTGTACATGTTTTAAAGCATAAAATTTATATATTATGAAAGAATACAAAAAAGTTATGTATCAATCATTAGGGTACATTTGATACTGAGAATTCAAAATATGAGAAAAAAATAATAATAAAACAAAGAGAAAAAAATGTATTTTTTTTCTTTTTACTTAATTAGATTTAAAAATAAGAACAATTTATAAAGTAAAGAACAAAATGAAAAAATTTAAAAGAGGAGTAAGACAAAAGAGATAAAATAAGATAGTGTTTAATATTTATTATTAATTTAAAACAAGATTTTTATATTTTTGAAATTTATTTATTTATTTTTTTAACTTATTATTTTTATTTTTTAAATAATGATTAGATTACCATCATTTCAATATATTGGTGGTAAAAGTGATATTCAATATCTTTTTGAGTATGGTTCAGAGTCTTCGCATAGCTTAGAATGGTTAGTGAATTAATGTACATCTAAAAATGCATAGTATCGATTGAATACAAAAATATAAAAAATTTAAAATTTAAAATTTATAACACTAAAAATAACACCTATATATTTTTACTACTAAGTAAAACTTTAGTATATTATTTTATATTTAACATCATCTAATTAAGTATTGAGCTACAAAACTTTAGATTTATTTAATATTAAATTTCATCTAATTTGATACCGTTCAAAATTATGGAGTATTATTTTTGTTGTTATAAATTTTCGGAATGTCATTTTATATACTCTTTTAAAAACAAATCGACTCAGCTAATATGTTTAATATTTAATTGATAAGTGCTTAAAAATAATTAAAATTATCATGATTTAATATACTTTAATTGATTAAATAGTTTTATAATTGTATGATTTTATCATATTTTTATATAAATGTTTTTAGAATCACGAGTATTCTTATTATTTTTTAAATATTTTCGTTCAAAAATAATATAAAAACTCAAATAAAAATACTAAAATTAATAAATCATAATATTTAAAGTGTAATATTCATTTATTATACAAATAAGTGAGAAAAATGAGCAAAAGTTAAAAAAATGAAAAACAAATGGACAAAACTGTCAAGTCAGCACACGCCCGCGTCGAGTTTAGCACGCCTCATACGCATGTCATGTCGAGTCTCGTGCACGTCAGTGCACATCCCGCCGCAAATCACACCCAACATGCATGCTAGCCTGTCCAAATGCGTTAAAGACCAATTTTGAGATATTTCCTCACTTTTTTAGCCTTTTCCTCATCTATAAAAGGATCATATTCTCATTGTAAAAAACATCTCTCAAAATCTCTTCTTTTTCTCCTTTTTAAAAGTTTTCTTAGGTTTTTTTTTAGTTTTAAAGTTCTTCTCTTTTTTGAGAAGAACTAGTTATGTTTTTGTAAATCTCTAGTTTTTATTCAATAAACGAAAATACAAATCTGTTTGGAGGTTTTTCAGATACAAAATTAACATCAAAGTTTTGTAAGAATATTTTGAGATATAATTTTAAAATAAATTATTTACTGTTATTTTTGTTTTACTTTTATATGTTATATTTAACTTGTGTGTAATTAAATTTAACATGATTGGTTATTTGTTAATATGATATAATAATAACGTTGTTATGCTTGTGAAATATTAAATAGGTAAAACATTTCTATAAAATAATTTATTTTGTTTTTATTCAAGATTTTATATTAAGAATATTAGAGAGAAATATATTATTTTTCATCATAAACTTAAATCTAAAAATTAGATTTTAAGGTTTAATTTTTCTGTCTGATTTAGAGTAATGCTCTTTTATTCGTTGTTCCAATCTCTCGGTAGTTAAAGTAGAGCTCTTTTTCAAAAAAAATTATAATAACTATTATTCGAAAATGTATTGACAACATATTTTCAATAATGGTTTTAAAACTTAAAAGTTAGTACTCAGATAATTAAATTCTTAGGTTTAATTTTGACACCTTGAATAAAGTTTAAAATATCTAACCTTACCAAATGTGTCATTTAAATGGTTCATTTTCAATCTCTTATAAAAAAAAAGGAATTAATTTAATTAACCAAATTAATTATCGATCTCACTCATAAGTTTTAATTGATTTATTTAATTAACAAATAATATCTAATCTCACAAAATGTGGTATTTATATAAAAAATATAGACCTAAAGGACTAAACCTTAACTCGCACAAAAAGGAAAAACAAACACTTATGCAATACACACAGACGTTGCACAAAACACATAATATCAACAACATATATTTTTAATAACATACATTATATATATCAAACATAAATCAAGTAAGAATATAGAACTTTCTAATCTAAGTTTAAGTTTTTAGTATATAAAAAAATACACACCTTAAACTTAGATTATATTAACACAATATCAAATCATGCATAACACTTGATTTAACAAAATAAACCCATATAAAGGCCTTATCTATATGGTAACATCTTCAAGGTGCCTAAGACAACCACTTAGTAGTAAACAATTCGCAAAGTAACAAATAAGTTACAACTCTAATAGACAATAAAACCACTATTACCTCTATTAGCTAGGACTGACATTCTAACTGCCTACTACTACTCTTTACTTGCTACTTTTACAACTTGTTGGTTCAACAACCTACCATTAATGTCAAATCGCATATGGAGGGCACACAGTCAAACCATGTACTCACATAGAAAAAGATTTGATCACAAACCATATTAAATGACCCAAACTCAAATATAATCTCACTAAAATGATTTTTAAAACAAATATAAATTTTGGTATGAATATTGGTAGAGTTTTTACACTGAAAATATGAGTGAAGAGAAGAGAAATTAGTGGGTATTTATAAGGTTTGGAATGCACACCTTACCCGCCACTTCATCATCCACCTCACCAAGGGTGGTGGTGACTTACTAAAAAGTTACATTTTTTGTTTCCAAAAATGTTGAGTACTATCCATAAATACCCATACCCAAAACACAACAAAACCCATAGGTAAAAAACAATTGATTCACTCACAAGCTTGCTCATCAAAAACCAAAACTCTAAACCTAGTATGCACAATATGAAGACCAACCCCTTGGTGTGAGAAAAATTCTCACATACAAAGTGTACCTAACTGTGTGTTGATGAGCGAAACTGGCATCACCGATTCTTGCCAATACTTTGGTTTTAATATTTATAAAACTCTCGCAAGTGCACGAATCATTTCGTAGAAAATGATAAGTATACTCTCAAGGTTGATCTAAGGAAGGAATGTATGTGGTTTTTAATTTATTATTCAAACCTTTAAAAACGAAATTAAATCCTAAACATCATGTCACAATATTTTAGGTTTTTGTATTTTAATCTACATACATAAAAATAAACATAGATTCAATAAACATTTATGCAAATTTTGACTTTTATAATGGTGGAGTATTTATGGATATAATAACTAAGTTAATTATGCTTGCTCATATTATTTAGGTTAATAAAGATATGAATTGATATTTATTGATTCTCCTTTTTTTTGTATGAATACCACCTTTGGTGGGGTTAGATATTCTTTTTTAACTAAACAAATCAATTAACACCTATGGGTAAGGTTGATAACTAATTTGCTTAATTAAATTAATTCCTTTTTCTAAGAGATTGAAAATGAACCATTTAAATGCCACCTTTGGTGGGGTTAGACAGTTTAAACTTTATTCAAGATGTCCAAATTAAACCTAAGAATTTAGTTATACGAGTACTAACTTTCAAGTTTTAAAACCACTACTAAAAACATGTTGTCAATACATTTTTAGATAATAATTCTTATAAAAAACTTTTGAAATAGAGCTTCACTCTAACTACCGGGCGATTTGATGAGTGCTCAAAAAGCACTAAAATAACCATGATTTTATGCACATTAATTGATTAAAAATATATATATTTATATGTTTTATCATATATTTATATAAATTTGTCTTTTCGGAATCAAGGGTATTTTTATTGTTTTTCAGGTATTTTGGCTTAAAAATGCAACTTAAAGACTCAAAGAGGAATACTTGAAGCAATACATCACAAATATATTAATAAATAAGTGGAGAAAGGTCAATAAACATGGAAAAATTGGACAAAATGGGTTAAAAATGTCAAAAATGTCAAAAAGGAGAAAATCGCGCCCAACCGCTCAACCGCGTGCCCTAGCGCCCCATCCCGTGCGCGCCAGGCCTCCAATCCGCGCGCGCCTCAGCGCGCGGCAACTGTTCACGCGTGCCGAACTGCAAGCAACGACACCCTCTAATTGTACCCAATTTCATGCTTGTTTCCAAAAAACTTAATATTACTAATCATTTCTCTTAACATTTTTGAACCCATAGTAATTATGTCGATGAAAATGGTGGAGTCTGCTAGTTCTTTATCCTGCATATTGAGTTTTTTTCTTTAAGGACCACAATTAAGTCTTTCTTTTCTCTGAGGAAGGATTCAACATAAGAGGACAAATTATTAAGAATCTTAATACTCTTATATATTTTCTCAATCTCTACATCCTTTTCCATTTCAAAGCTAGCCAAATGATCTTTTGAACCCACAAGAATAATTATATGTCTCATTAAGTATTCAATTTCTTTCTTCAAATCAAGAGTAGGCACAAGACTGGCCAAAGATTGAGTAGCTTTATAACAAGTAGAAACCATTAACATTTCCTTAGGCTTTTCAACTTCCTCATTATTTGAATTATAACTATCTAGCAAATCACCATACCTTTTTTTAATGACCTCACACTTGCTTGTGAGATCATGTTGTTGTTCATCAATATAGGACTTCTTTCCTCTAGAGTTTTCTTTAACGTGTTGATCTTGCATTATTTTTCCTCAAGGCTCTCCATAACATTTATCTTATCCTTCTCAGACTGAATATGATCCAAAAGTAAAACATTGTAAGAATTAGGTATTTCATATTTTTCTTCTTCAACTTCATTATCTTCAATAGTATCCTCTTAAATATATGAGGTAGTAATTAAAAGATCAAGGATGCTACTAGAGGCAACAAAGATGATAAAGTTAGTATCATTCTCATCATTACTAATGGTATTGTCCGAAACAGTGACCTTAGCTTTCATTGCATGTTTGTTTGTGCGTTTAGTTTCTCAAAGCACTAAGTAGTTGTGTGTCCTTACTTTCCATATTCAAAGCACCTTATTTTATTTGAGTGACCTTTACTCGATTTCTCAGAACCAACTTTTGAGTCTTCATCATCTTTAGTAGATCTTGAGATTTTGGAAGTGGAAGTATCTCTTTGAGTAGTTACAAAAGAAGGTTTCTTCTTCCTGGAAAACCTAATAAATTTTTGAACAATGAATGCCATTTCCTCCTTATTAGGGTTAGAATCATCATTATCACAACTAATAGAAATAAAAATTGTATCACTATTGGGACCACTTTCCTTGGTGGTTTTGAGAGCCAAGCTCTTTCCCTTTTCCACACCATTTTGAACTCGTCTAGGCAATAGGTGATGAAATTTGAAGACTTGTTGGTCATTAACTAACTCGTTAACAGTAAGTTCACTAGGCTTGTATATGGACTCAAGCATAATAACTTTGGCATGAAACCGATAGGGTAGGCTAGCTATGATTTTCTCAATCTATTTTTCCTCCCTAATAGGCCTACCTAAATTATTGGAGTATTTGATAATGTTTATGAAGCAAGTATGGAATTTTTCAAAGGTTTCATCCTCTTGTATGATACAGAGTTCAAAATCTCTATTTAGCTTCAGAATTCTAGATCTTTTGATAGCTAATGTACCTCTATTGATAATTTCTAAAATATTTGAAGCTTGTTTTGAAGAAGTACAACTTTGAATTCTTCTAAACTCATCATGCGTCACAGTCCTGATAATTGCATATAAACCCTTGCAGTTCCATTTAGATTCCTTGGATTTACCCTTGGTCCATTCAATCATAGTTTTTGGGATAACAATATTATCAAGTAGGGTTTTGGTAGGATAGGTCCAGCCATTTTCAACAAAGAGCCACACTCGGTCTCATTGGGACCACAAAAGGCACACACCTATGATTTCCAATAGGCATAATTCAAACCATCAAAAAGTGGAGGTATACCAATATCACCTAATTCTCTTAAATCCATCAAACAGAAAGTATGTGTGAATAATTGAGTTAAAAGAATCAATACCAAAGTTGTTAAGCCTAAAAGGGTGCCCTAGATCTGATACCAAATGAAAAAGTCCATAACTTGGTGTACAATCAGGGTAAGAAGATATAGATTCCTAAAGGAGTCAACCTTAAGAAATGAGAAACAAATACTTATGCAGTACATACAGATGAAGCATAAAACATATAATATCAACAACAAATAAATTTAATAATAGATATTATATATATCAAATAGAAAGTAAGTAAGAAAGTAAAAGCTTTCTTATTTAAGTTTAAGCTTTTTGTATGTAGAAACATACACACCTTAAACTTGGATTATACTATCACAATATCAAATCATCCATAACACTCGATACATTGAGGTAAACCCATATAGAAACCGTATTTATATGGTAACACCCTCGAATTGCTTAAGAAACCCACTCAATAATAAATAATTCACTAAGTAATAAACAAGTTACAACTTTAATAAATAGTAAAATCTATTATCTCTTTCAACTAGGAGTAATTTCCTAATTGCCTACTGTTGCTCTTTACTTCTTGCTACCATAACTTGTTGGTTCAACACTCAAAATTGGCTATCTTTTATAGCCAACATCGTCCAAAGTGATGTGATTAGTAACCAAAGATTAGTAACTAGAAGTATATCTACTTATAATCTCACAGGAAACATTGTCCACCACTAATATCAAATCACATAAGGGAGACACATAATAAAACCACGTACTCATATAGAAAATGATTTGATTACAAACCATACTGAATGATCCACACTTAAATATAATCTTAACAAAATGATTTCTAAAACAAATATAAATCTTGGTATGAATTTTGAGAGAGTCTTTACATTGAAAATGTGAGAGAAGAGAAGAGAAATGAGTGGAGTATTTATAAGGCTCGGAATGCACAACTCGCCAGCCATCTCACCTTACCAAGAGTGGTAGAAAACGTAGTGGCAAGCTTGGTGATGAGGTGTTAAGAAGTTTCATTTTTTCATTTCCAAAAATGTCGTGTACTATCCATAAATACTTGTACTTAAAACATGCCAAAAACTACAAATAAAAAAAGTCGATGAACGAGTATGACACTCTAAGCCTAGTATGCACACTACGAAAATAACCTCATGTTATGTGAAAACATTTTCTCATACAAAGTGTACACAAATATGTACATGTATGAATTACTGATCTATAGTAAATAACCTTACACAAAGAGAGATAAAAACATTAAGTAAAAAATATACATCGTGTTTTATAAATGGGAAGTAAACACATAGACACAAGTACAATAGGATTACATTTTTGGTGAATTTTACTCTAATTATTTTTATGTCAAGGACATCATCTCGAAGAAAATTCTTTAGCAGGGGTAGCTTGACAAAGGCCTATTTAAGTTTACTGGCCAATCATCTTCTTGAGAAATGGAAGAACATCAAGCTGTTATTGGTAAGTGATGAGTGCTCAAAAAACACTAAAATAACCATGATTTTATGCACATTAATTAATTAAAAATATATATATTTATATGTTTTATCATATATTTATATAAATTTGTCTTTTTCGGAATCACGGGTATTTTTATTGTTTTTCAGGTATTTTGGCTTAAAAATGCAACTTAAAGACTCAAAGAAGAATACTGGAAGCAATACATCACAAATATATTAATAAATAAATGCGGAAAGGTCGACAAATATGGAAAAATTGGACAAAATGGGTCAAAAAGGTCAAAAATGTCAAAAAGGAGAAAAACGCGCCGCCGCGCCGCCGCGCCGCCCAGCCGCCGCGCCCCAGCACCCAGCTCCGCCCAAACTGCGCGCGGGTTACTGTTCACGCGCGCAGCACTGCGCGCGGGTTACTGTTCACGCGCGCGCCGACACTCATTTTTCACGTGCAGCAGCCCCATGACGTCATGCTGACGTCATCAATGACGTCAGCATTTCCATTACGCGTTTTTACATTTTTTTTTTACATTTTTTTACTCATTTTTTCTCTCCATCCTCACCTATAAATACCCCCCTTCCCTTCACTTCAAAAATCACACCTAAAAACACCTCCAAATACATTCTTTTCTCTCTTTTCTTAGATTTTTAGGATTCTTTAGTTTTTCTTAGTTTTTCTTATGTTTTCTTAGTTTTTAGCTTTTCTTAGTTAATTTCTCTTAGATTTAGAGTTCTTCCCTTTTTGGGAAGAACTAGTTATGTTTTTGTAATATTTTAGCTCTTTGATTCAATAAATGGGAGTGCAAATTCCGCTCGGAGTTTTTCCAGCAACGGGAATAGCGTCGAAGTTCTGTAAGGATTTTATTTTCTTTACAGTTATTTTTATGCTTTATTCTTACATGTTATATTTAATTTGTCTGTGGTTAAATTTAACTGTGCTGGCTGTTTAGTAAACATGATGTAATAATGATGTTGTTATGCTTGCGAAATATTAAATAGGTAAAAATCTCTAAAATGAATTGATTTTGTTTTTATTCATGATTTTATATTAAGAATGTTAGAGAGAAATATATTATTTTTCATTACAAACTTAAACCTGAAAATTAGATTTTAAGGTTTAGTTATCCGGTCTGATTTAGAGTAGTGCTCTTTTATTTGATGGTACAATCGCCCGGTAGTTAGAGTGAAGCTCTATTTCAAAAGTTTTTATAAGAATTATTATCTGAAAATGTATTGACGACATGTTTTCAGTAGTGGTTTTAAAACTTGAAAGTTAGTACTCGGATAACTAAATTCTTAGGTTTAATTTGGACACCTTGAATAAAGTTTAAACTGTCTAACCCCACCAAAGGTGGCATTTAAATGGTTCATTTTCAATCTCTTAGAAAAAGGAATTAATTTAATTAGGCAAATTAGTTATCAACCCCACCCATAGGTGTTAATTGATTTGTTTAGTTAACAAAGAATATCTAACCCCACCAAAGGTGGTATTCATACAAAAAAGGGAGAATCAATAAATATCAATTCATATCTTTAATAACCTAGATAATATGAGCAAGCATAATTAACTTAGTTATTATATCCATAAATACTCCGCCATTATAAATGATAAAATTTGCA
The DNA here is from genome assembly GCA_037013495.1 of Hippophae tibetana. Lineage (NCBI taxonomy): Eukaryota > Viridiplantae > Streptophyta > Magnoliopsida > Rosales > Elaeagnaceae > Hippophae > Hippophae tibetana. Next base: position 66,593,470 of record CM072807.1, on the reverse strand, counting down.
TGAATGTTTATTGAATCTATGTTTATTTTTATGTAAGTAGATTAAAAACACAAAAACCCCAAAATATCGTGACAGGATGTTTAGGATTTAATTTCGTTTTTAGAAGTTTGAATAATAAATTAAAAACCACACACATTCCTTCCTTAGATCGACCTTGGGAGTATACTTATCATTTTCTACGAAATGATTCGTGCACTTGCGAGAGTTTTATAAATATTAAAACCAAAGTATTTGCAAAGATCGGCGATGCCGGTTTTCGTTCATCAGTAAGGCTTTGATAGCAACTTTGTATGTTTGTCATGATAGATTAGTCCATGTATGACATGATCTTATGAATAAAGTGTTTGCTGTTAGTGATGTTTAAGCACCAAAAAGTGAAAGATCATATTTATGCAATATGTGTTCTTCGTCAATGTCTCGTAGATTTCCTTTTATTAATAAACAAGTATCTACTACTTCTCCTTTTAATCTTTTTTTTTTATTTTAACATATGGGAACCTACCCGTATGTAAGGAATAAATGGTGAAAGATATTTTCTTTTGATTATCAATGATTGCACTCACTTTTGTTAGATCTTCTTTTAAAAGCAAGAGATGAAGCTTGTTCTATTTTTCTTAAATTTAAAATAATGGTTGAGACTTAATTTTTAGCATCTATCGGGCATGTTCAAAGCAATGGTGCTAATGAATTCAAACCTTTAGTCAAAAATTTAGAAGACTATAGTATTGGTTACAGGCTTACTTATCCACATATTTCGTAACAAAATGGTACGATTTAGTGTCATCATAAGAGGATAGTTGATATAGGATTTGCTTTTCTTTTTAGAGATAGTATACCTACACATTATTAGCCTTATACATTTAGAAGTGATGTGTTTATTATTAACAAAATCCCATAGAAGGTATTAAATTTTGAGTCTTCTTATGACAAACTTTTTTCAAAGGTACTTAACTATGCCTTTTTAAGGTTGTTTGCATGTTTATCCTTTCCTTATCTACAATCATATGCCAAGAAAAAACTTGTTGCTAGGTTTGATATTTGTTGTTATTTTGGATATGCCCCATCTTAGCAAGGTTACATTCATCTTGATATAGGTACTCTCAAAATCTATGTTAACAAACATGTGTTTTCTGAGATTGAGTTTCCATTTATAAGCCATTTCATCAATCTCCGTCAAGTAAATCATATGCCTCTACCATTTCAATACTACATATTCCATATAGGTAATCAAATTTATCTAGACCTATACTTCATGTTCCTCATATTTATGATAACAATTTGAATATTGACAAGCTATACTTGATACTTCAATATATCCCCTTGTATTGATTCTAACATATCTTATACATCTTCACTTCCAGACATTCCTTCACTTCCACCTATTTATTTAACTATTGACTTACCTATAGATAACAAAAATATACAAGTTTCCAACACTAAGCATGTACAACCTGTTATTTCTCAACCCTTCTTAATTCTTTATGATTTACAAAATACAAACACCCACACTATACAAACCAAATCTAAAATTAGTTCCCTTAAACCAAGAGCCTTTAATCAAACTATGTAGCCATTAACTATGCTTCAAGCACTTTCTACCTATAAAGAAACTATCAAACATTTTGTATGGCTCCAAGCTATGAAAGAAGAAAAGCTCTTATGAGAAATAATACATGGGAATTGATTAATCTTCCATTCGGTGGTTCTGTTATTGGAAATCGATAGTTGTTTAAAGCCAAAATCATGCCTGATAAGACTCTTGATAGGTATAAAGTAAGGCTAGTTATGTAGGATTTCTCCCAAACTACACGAGTAGATTACACAGAGACATTCAGTCTAGTTGTCAAGGTTACTACTATCAGAATTGTCTTCACTCTTGTTGTAATATTTGGCTGGAAATTGAGATAGGTTGGTATTAATAACGTCTTTCTAAATGGTGACTTTGAGAAAGATGAGTTTATGAGTGATGAGTGCTCACAGGTTTTTTTATTAATTTTCAGGTATTTTCGCTTTAAAAAGTAACTTAAAAACTCAAAGAAAAATACCAGAGGCAATACATCACAAATATATTCATAAAGTAAATGAGAAAAAGTCCAAAAAAGATGGAAAAATTGGACAAATTTGGTCAAAAAGATCAAAAATGTCAAAAAAGAAGAAATCGCGCACATAGCCACCCAGCGTTGCTCAGCAACGTGCATGCATTGCCCAATCTGCGTGCGCCCCTGCTTCATTCCACTTATGCCTCTACGCCCACACTGTATGACATCATAGGTATGACGTCATCATTTATTACTCTACGTTTTCTCCAATTTTTAATCATTTTTCCATCCACTTTTTCTTCCTCTCCTTACCTATAAATACCCTCATTCTCTTCATAACAAAACACACCTCAAAACACATCTTCTTCTCTCTTTCTTTCTCTCCATTTCTTAGTTTTTAGTTTTTTCTTAGTTAGTTTTTCTTAGTTTAGAGTTCTTCTCTTCTTGAGAAGAACTAATTATGTTTTTGTAATTTATTTGCTTTTAGATTCAATAAATGGAAGTATAAATTTCGTTTGAATGTTTTCCAGTAACAAGAATAACATCAAAATACTGTAAGGATTTTATTTTCTTTACAGTTATTTTTTATGTTTTATTTTTATATGTTTTATTTAATTTATCTATGATTAAATTTAACTTAGCTGGCTATTTGTAAACATGATATAATAATAATGTTATTATGCTTGCGAAATATTAAATATGTAAAAATTTCTAAAATGAATTAATTTTGTTTTTATTTAAGATTTTATATTAAGAATGTTAGAGAGAAATATATTACTTTTCATTACAAACTTAAATCTAAAAATTAGATTTTAAGGTTTAGACATCCGGTCTGATTTAGAGTAGTGTTCTTTTATTTATTAGTACAATCGCCCGGTAGTTAGAATGAAACACTATTTCAAAAGTTTTTTTATAAGAATTATTATTTGAAAATGTATTGACAACATGTTTTTAGTAATGATTTTAAAATTTGAAAGTTAGTACTCAGATAATTAAATTCTTAGGTTTAATTTGGACACCTTGAATAAAGTTTAACTTGTCTAATCCCATCAAAGATGGCATTTAAATGGTTCGTTTTCAATCTCTTAGGAAAAAGAAATTAATTTAATTAACCAAATTAGTTATTAATCTAACCTATATGTGTTAATTGATTTGTTTAGTTAACAAAGAATATCTAACCCCACCAAAGGTGGTATTCATATAAAAAAGAGGGAATCAATAAATATCAATTTATATCTTTAATAACCTAAATAATATCCATAAATACTCCACTATTATAAATGATAAAATTTGCATAAATGTTTATTGAATCCGTATCTATATTTATTTTTATGTTGTTAGATTAGAAACACAAAACCCAAATATCGTGACATGATGTTTAGGATTTAATTTCGTTTTTAAAAGTTTGAATAATAAATTAAAAATCACATATATTCCTTCCTTAGATCGACCTTGGGAGTATACTTATCATTTTCTATGAAATGATTCGTGTACTTGTGAGAGTTTTATAATTATAAAACCAAAGTATTAGCAAGATCGACGATGTTTGGTTTTGCTCATCAATGAGACAATTATAATGTTTTATTTATCCAGATTACCCTAAGTACGTATGCAAACTGAAGAAATCTCTATACGGCTTAAAACAAGCCCCTTGAGCTTGGTTCGAAAGCTTAGCACTTATATTTAACATCGTGGTTTTGTGAACACAAAGTTAGATACTAGCCTGTTTTTTTCTCATTGAGTCTAAGGACATTATGATCATTCTCATTTATGTTGATGAAATAATTATCACTGGTAATAATGCTACAAAGGTTTAATAGGTTATCACTAATATTTCTCATATCTTTGTTGTAGAAGAGATAGGTTTGCTCAATTAATTTCTTGGCATTGAGATTGTTCATAGAACTAACAATGTGTACCTTAATCAATTGAAATACATCTGTAAATTACTAGACAAAACTAGATTACTTGATTTTAAATCTCTTCATAGTCCTATGGCTTTAGGTAAGTCTATGTATCAAAGTGTGGTGGGAGCTTTATAGTACTACTCAATGACAAAACCATAAATTACCTTTATTATAAATAAGCTATATCAATTCATGGTTGCACCAACTGACTTGCACTGGCAGGCTGTGAAATGTTTGTTGGGATATTTGAAAGGAACTCATTATCATGATTTACTCCTCATTAAACTAGTTCAGTTAGATTTCCTTGCATACATTGATGCGGATTTGACAAGTTGCCAAAATGATAGGAAAAATGTAGGAGGATAATGTGTTTTTTCAAACGGTGGTCTAATCTCGTGGAAAGTAGCTAAATAACAAGTGGTTTCTTGATTCTCAATTGAGGTTGAGTACATGTCCTTGTCAAATGGAGCTACTGAACTTACATGGATTTCTTTTCTACTATCTGAACTTAGTTTAGGAATTTCCAACATTCCTTTCATGAAGTGTGAGAATCTTAGTGCCCAATATATGTCCAAAAAACCCAACGCAGCATGCGAGGTCTAAGCAGTCGAAATTGATTACCATTTTGTGCGTGATCAATTGCTTTATAAGAAGCTTGCTATTGGCTACTACTCACATGATTACCAAATTGCATACATTTTCACAAAACATTTAGAGGTGTCTTGGTTTCAATCTTTAAAAGTCAAGTTTATGATTTTTCCAAAACCCTAGCTTGAGAGCGGAGTATTGGATATATCTTTGTGTATGCATTGGTATTAGATATGTATTTTAGTTATCATATAATGAAATGCATCATATAACTTACCCTTGTATAGTTAGTTATAACTAACTCTCTCTTTACACTTGTGATGCCAATATAAGCAATCACTTGGTGTTGAATACACTCGAGGAGTTATTCATTGATTCATTCTTCTATCAAAGGTTTATAGTTCAATTGCTCTCCTTCTAAAGTTTGTAGAACTTATTCAAGCAGAATATGGCTTATCAAGATTTATGGGTGGTGGTTGATCAATACTATTGTTATTTGGGTAGCATTTGAGAATCTTGAGTATTTATAGTGAAGATAAATTTTAATAATGTTTTGCTTTTGCTCATTAGAAATCAAATTGAAAATAAAATAAAATAAAGGAACGCATGCTACGTGGAGGTTATGAAAAAATGTCATTGGTGGATTCTTCTAAAAGTCGAAACTTATAGGAGATAAACTTAATAAAATCCATCAAACTTGAAAATTTTAATTAATTTTAGAGATTGACACAACAATTTCATATCTACGACCTTACTGCTTTGATACTTTAAAGAAATGTGAGACGTTAATTCTCCAAAAAACTCAAATTTATGAAAAATAGACATAATAATTCATTTATATTACTTTAATTGTTACAAATATGGTGGCTATCAATATAGAAGCTTGAATATGCTCTAAGACTATATTACATGGACTCATTGTCCTAAATTTTTAAATATGTATCTAAGCATCAAATATGCATATTTTTTTATTTTTCATCAATTTAAAATATCGAGTGCTTACACTCATGTTCATATTGTGTCCATTCTATGCAAATGTTTCATTAAAAACAAATAATCCTTGTAAAAAAACTCTAAGAAGTGTTAGAGGTCAATGAGTTGATATGAGGAATATAGTTAGCTTTGAAAGTGTATTAATTGATGCTAGTTATTGGACAATTAACTTGTATTTATGAGATATTGCAAGACGATTATGTTGGTATGTATTACCTTTATCAATTAATTGAGGTTAATTGCCGAAATTTGATTTGTAAAACAGTAAAAGTTTGATTAAATTGCCAAATTAATAAGTCGTATATGCTAGAATAATATATGCAAAACCGAAGTAGGGAAGTAAAATTTCTTGCTAATCTTATACTTATTACTTTAATTAATTAAGTTAGGTTATGGATTAAATTTCCATTTATTATTATTATTATAACTAAAATGTCTAAGCTTACTCTAAGTTGGCGTTTTGGTTTGCAGAATAAAATCGAAATCGGAATTAAAATCAGAATGGAATGAAATGAAGAAAAAGACAATATTGTTTGGTTTAACCACTCAAATCAAAGAAAGAATTAGTTTACAGTATTTGGTCCATATATATTCTGTAAAATTTAAATAATATCATTTAATTATTATTTTTTTGTCAAACAAAATAAATTATTAAAATCATTATTTTTCTAAATAATTATTACTTAAAAAGAAAATATATTATTAAAATTATTATTTTTCTAAATAAGGTTTAGGGTTTTGAGGTTTACGATTTGGGATTTAGGGATTTAGGATTTGGGATTTAGGGTTTAGGGTTATATATGTGGGTTAAGATTTAGGGTTAAAATTATTATTTTTAAATAGGGTTTAGGATTTAGGATTTAGGATTTGGGATTTAAGGTTTTAGGATTTGAGATTTTGGATTTGAGATTTGGGATTTGAGATTTGAGATTTGGGTTTAGGGATTTGTGGTTTAGGGTTTAGAGATTTCCAGTTTAGGGTTTAAGATTTAGGATTTAGGGTTTAGGGTTATATTTGGGATGAGAGTAAAATTGAAAAAAAATTGAGATGGGAATGGAATCATGATTCCTAAAAGGGGAGATGGAATTGTGATTCTTTCTCCTTTAAGAATCGATTTCATTCCTGACTCATTTTTTAGCCAAACCAAACACATAAATGGAAGCAATTCTTTTTCTTTTAGGAATCGATTCGATTCTTGACTCATTTTTAAGGTCAACCAAACACACAAATGAAATGAATTGATTCTGATTTCTTTCCATTTCCTCCAACCAAATACACCATAAGAGTTATGGAAAAGGTTTTAAAGACCATCACAATATGGGAAAATACTCAAATTCAAGGATCAAAACATTGATGTTTAAGGATATATCAACAATTTGATTTTATAACAATATTGATAATATTATCTATATTGATGAAAATTCATGTAAAAATTAAAAATTTATTTAAATATATTAAAATTTTAGATAATAACTAAGATAGATAAATTAAATAATATTGCATCTAATAAAATAGTCTTATCAATAAATTAATACATACAAATTCTAAATAATAAAGTAACTTAAGTAAAATAAAGTGGTCTAATATTAAAACAATTGAGAAATTATGTTATAATGGCATCTAAATAGTTCAAATCACTTTATTCAAGTAATATCGATGCCATGACATGTAATTAAAAGTTATTTGAATATAATAATTAAGATGTAATAAGTACGCTACTTATCTTTTCCTACTCTTTCCTCGTGAATATGAACATGTGTATAAACCAATAATTTGCAAATTATTGTATAGGATCTTCAAATATTCCATATTCATTATTTACGCTCATTTTATTTGAGAAATTGTTTTCATTCATATTATGCTCATTTAAGATAAACTTGTAGCATAATTTTCTCATTTGATTCTAGCATATAATCTTATCTTTTACAAGGTTTTCTTGTATATAGTTTGCTTTACAAGTAAACTAACTTATTGGTTGTTATGTTCCCTATCTCTATCATCATTACCACTTTTTGCATTATCATGCTCATCATTATCCTTTTCTTCCTCTTTGTACCTAATGACCTAACAAGAATATTTTAAGACTCATTCCTATCTTGTTTAAAGTTATATATGGGAATTCAATTTAAAAATATTTAAAATAATTTTATTCACCTACAACTTTTCATTAAAAAGTAAAAAATAACTCCAAAAATTATATTGAATAAATTTAAAAAAAAAATCAATAATATCGTGTAAAATATTTGATTTTTTTTTTGTAAAAATTACGTTACAAAAATTGATATATTTATATCGAGTATAATATCCATGAAAGATCAAAGATATTTGATAAATATCTCAATAATTTTATCAAAACAGTAGCCATATCCATATTAAATTTATGAATATCCAATATTATTTAACATAGATTAAAAAATCCCTATATATAGGAATTTATATCGGGATTTTTTAACTATGCTGAAACTAGATTTGTTAATTAGCCCAAAATTCAAATACCATCTAATTAACTGGGCTAGAGGATCGACCTAAATAAAAATCCAAAGTACTCATTTCAATAGCTAGTCTTAATTAAGATTAAAAATATTAATTTCATTCAAATCATTTAAGTTTCATAAATATATTGAAGATATTATTATTTTCGATAAAAAAAATTGAATTTTTTTTTCAAAATTAAAGATAAATAAAATCATGATAACTTTAATAAACTTATAGAAATATCAAATAATTAATGACTTATTTAGTATATATAAATTTAAATATATTTTTTTATTTTTTAATCAATAAATCAAAAGATGTAAAATAAGTAATCAAAATATTTATTTAAATTAGTAAATCTTATGATTAATAAAATTATATGAAGATATTTACTATTAAATTATTTTAAAAAATAAATAAAGTTAATCTTAAACAATATCTTATTGATATTATAAGAAAATTTACCTATAATATATTAATATCTATATTATTAACTAAAAAAATTCTTAATATTGATATTTAGTCAATATTATCACAAATAATGTGTATCCATGTCAAAAACCATTAAAATATAAATATTTTCAAAACATTGTAGACAAAGTCTAAAAAATATATTGATCTTTACTCTTAAGATAGCTTTAACTCAAGATTCTTGTAAGACGTCATCCATGTTTTTAATACATGCTATACTTTTCACTACAATCCATCACTTGCGGAGTAGCTAGCTATCACTTACTATATAGTTCCTTTAGTGGCCTATCCGTTCTCTTTAAGAACTGTGAGAGCAGAACCAAGTTTATTTACTTCTTCTTCTTCTTCTTTCTTTTCGCTTGTTCTGTTACTGAGTTTGAATTCACTTTGCATGAACAATTAAGAACATGAATAAAAATGCCAAAAGATGAGAAGAAAAATTCTATATACTACAACAAATATAACAATTAATAATTATAGATTAAAAAAACCATAATATTTTAACAAATAATTATTTAACTTAGTATAAAAAAATGCGAAAAAAAAAAACTCACATGAAGCAAACGTACGTTGTTTTATAGGTCGATCATGATAACGATGTCATGAAGAAAGAGAAAAGGTACTCTCTGTTTAATCAAACGTCATAGTAACTAAATTAGCTCAAAGATGATGAACTTATCAGACGTATATATATATATATATATATGAACATAATTACCTTGAGAATCTAATTTCAGTAATCTTCCAAATGCTTTGATTTTGCTTACTCAATACTCATCATTTCACTTGCAAGAGAGCCAATGATGAATAAAACCAAGAAGTAGCTGTACGCTTGTACCTGTACCTGTACGGATGAAATCAGAAAACTGAAAAGCGTGCAATGGTGTGTACGTTCGAGAGAAATTATAAGATTACGATCAATATCCAAACCCTAACGTCGCTTTCTGTTATTGCAAGCCGTTCAATTCATGAATTTATTTATTTTTTATTTCATCCTATATACATCACTAGTTTTGTAATAAAGGTGACGTCATATTCTTTTAGATATCTGATAATTAATTACTAAATGTGTTGTATTGGAATTTGGTTTGTATCTATTAAAAAAAAAAAAGACAACTTATTGTACATCTCACATCCTTATTGATATCTAATAAACCATTAGTAACCCTTCTTTTTTATTTTTCATTTTTTTGATAAGCGAACATTAGTGGCTCTTGGTTAGGAAAAAAAAAAATCTTAGATGCAATGAGAGTAAAGACATGTGGTGAAGGAAGTTAATCTTCATTCTTTATTTTTATAAAAAAGATGTAAAAAATATGAATAAAATCAACAACTAATATTAATAAAAATATACATATTGTATCTAAGATTTTCTCTTTGATTAGACAATAAGTATATCATAAATGCATACCCAAAGACTTATGACTAGTTTAGGAAGTTTTTTTTAAGATAAAATAAAATTTTATTAATAAAAATCAAAGATATAATATAGATTAGAATTTATCATCTAAATTCATCGATAATTAAATTTGATAAATTAAAACAAATAAAATTTATTGGTACATGAAAAAAAACACGAGCTTTAATTATTTACTTTATTATAAGGCTCTTAAAATGAGTGCTTGATTGTGTTAATTGATATATTTGATATTCTTCGGAAGCAATAGAATCACCTTTAAGATTTTGAACACATCACGTCTAGACGAAGATCTAAACTTTCAAAGGAAAATAAACATATATATATATAAAAATAACATAAATCATTCTAGATTAATATTTAAATGAAAAGATATAGAATAAAATTTAAATAAAAAAAATAAAATTAAAATATTTTTTTATTCAAATTAATGGAAATAAGGTGGCAAGAAAAACTAATATGTCAGATAGAGCTTCTATAAAAGAAGATCCATTAATGAACGGCCGAGGGAGCTCCTTAGTCCATATTGCGTAACTTCATAAATTAATACACATTCAATAATCAACTTCATTTATATACCAATTATATGTCATAATTTAATTATTTTTTATTAATAAATTATCTCATAATTATTTTATTATCACATTTAATTAATAAATAACATGGAACACTTAATACATTTAACAATTATATTCCATCACTGTAATTATCCATTTAGATGCTCTCTAAAAGTGATTTTTGTTAAATGAAAGTAAAATTGTATAAAGCAATAAATATAGCACATAATTATCACAAAAATTACAAAATATACCTTTTAGTTATATTGAACAATAAAATTAACACTCAAATATAATTGATAGTACAAATATAACACTATATTATAGGTATGTGTGTCACTTTTTTTTGGACTCAATCACTTTATAGGTACCATGAAAATTGTATTATGCTTAGGTCAATTGTTTACAGAAAATTACTTGCATGAAGTTCCACTACTATTAGATGATTTGCATGAAGCTCCACTACTATTAGATGATTTGCATGAAGTTCCACTACTATTAGATGATAATATTACAGGCTATGATATAGCTTCTAAGGTTTCTAGTATATGTATTATGAGTTTGTGGTGGAATATCTTACTATTTGCTAACTTTTTTGTTTACTCGGATGCTAACAATAAGTCGAATTATAACTTTTGTTGAGATTTAATTTATATATATATATATATTTAATTTAATAATATTCATAATTAAAAGATTAGATGAAGGTGATGAAGGTGATGCTATGAAGATGTTAATCTAATTAGGATGAACTATAAAAAATATATGTATGTATGTATGTATGTATGTTAAACTGAACCACTTTTAATGGAAAAAGAAGAAGGCATATAATTGTAAACAATTGTTAGAAGAAAAGTATATATTACAAAACAATTATTTTAAAAATTGAGCGTATTAAAATAAGGAAGAAAGGTACCAAATTTTTTATGATTATTTAATTTTAAGTGTTTAGACGACTATGCATACTAAGTGTCTCACGACGAACTTTAGAGTTGATTTTGAAGAATCTATCTTTGGGATAGATGAATCAAAAGGGTGGTATCAATCTAATTAAGATAACTACCTACACTTATCAAGGTATGTTAGCTAAAAATAGTTTTGTTCTGTAATTATTACATTAAGTATTAAAAATCTTATAATTTTTTTTAAAAAAATCACAATATTTTTGTTATAAACACTTTAGTTCTATAATTTTTGAATTAGGTACATATAATCCTATTATTTATAAAAATTAGAAATTATTTTTAAAAATTATGGAACTATAAGTGTTTAATTTTAATAATTTTAACTAATTAAAAATATTAATTTAAATAATTATAGGATTAAAAATACTTATTTTTTTATAATATCATAATTATTTATACATAATACATAAATTATAAAATTATAATATTTATTTTAAAAAATTATGAGATCTAATATACTTTTAAACTTCAATCTAAAATCTTAATTTAATAATTATAAAATTAATATATTCATTTAATAAAAATTACGAAACCACATTTTACCCGAAAAAATACTGTAGCATATTATATTATACAAAATAATAATCAAAAGCGTCATTTCAGTAGCGATCAGTGCTCAAATCAATCCGAATACGATTCTACTTATTTGGAGACTAAATATTTTATTAATTATTTTCTTAACGAATCAAATGACTTACACGAGTACAGCCTGGGAACATGAGATATATCACTTTGTGACGTCTATTATTGGATTTGACAACTATTATACAGCTAATTTTCAACTAACAATACAATTAATTTGGAACGTAATTACATCGCATAATTTTTTCATATACAATTTTTTTAAAAAAATAAAAAATTTATTTATTTTTTTATAATATAAATAAATATATAATTTTTAATATTATATAAAAATAAATATATATCACTTTATTAAAAAAATTAAAAAATAAAACTATATTAAATAACAAAATTATTAATACATAAAAGGATTAATTTAATTTGAACTAAAAATACGATTAACTTTTAGAATAATAACTCCAAAAATTCATCAATGGAAAAAGACCGCTATTTCTTAGTCAAGTTTGTATGTTTGTTTTTTAAGCATGTAATAAATCTTAATGTTATATCATTACTAAATAATTAACAAAAACAAATTTATGAAATGGCATAAAATGTTAGAAAAAAATATTTATTTATTAAAATATTTTTAGAAAAAAATCTTAAATACAATATATTGTATATTATTATTAATATAAATTGTTAATATTATACCCATATTTTATACTTTTTTCATTTTTACAAAAATAAATTTCAAAATAAATCTTTTTTTATCAAAAACTTAATTTTGGTAAGCTATTTAAAAACATGAAGTAATAAAATTTGGAATAGTATTTTTCTTTTAGAAACATTTAATTTTTTTTATCAAACGAAAATTACATGAACAACTAAATTAATAAAATAAAAATATATTAAATTATCATTAAAATTAATAAAAATCATATGTAGTATGAAAGAAAACTATTTTCGAGCTTTTTTATGTGGTTTTTTTAGTTCTTAAACCATGTATAACTCATACCATGTATGACTCATCTCATTAATAAAATGATAAATCTTTAATACTATTTATGTTTTGAAATCTTCACGTTTAGAATTACAAAAATACATGAATAAAAAATGTAATATTTAGATCTAAAAAGAAAACCATGATTAGAACAAAATCTACGTATAATGCACATATAATATATATTTGTTAAAATAAACTAAATAAAAAGGATAATCTACTCATAAGGCAGTCCAATAATAAGAGATTCTCGTAGAGTAAGATTTATGAGTCTTAATGATATTCTTAAGCAAAATGTTTAAATATAATTTAGTTTTTAGGAATACTTTTCAATATCATTATTCTAATCAAAGAAATTACCGAGCTTCAAATGAACATATTTCAGGTATACTTATATTCATATGCATGTTAGATTTTATATTAAACATGTAGAAATGTTTAGTACATATGTTACTTGATCAATTGAGTAATTTTTGGATCGATCCAGGAGATAAATCTATTGAGTATTGATTTACTATGATCTAAGTCCTTTCTGATTGATTTTAAAATTGGGATAGATCTATCGAAGTTAACAGTTCAATCAATCGAGGGATTGGATCGATCAAGAATCGATTGTATTCTATCTACCTAATCTTGGGTTTTTGTTAATTGTTGCTTGGATCGATCAAAACCTTTTTTGATCGATTGTCCTTATTAGTTTAATCAATCGAGCAACGAGGACTTCAACATTAAAATAATTATCTACTTGAGCCCAACATTCCAATTACCTTATTATCCATATAATTTATTGCTCTATGAAATGTTTAAATGAATATATTTGTAATTAGACTTTAACCTAGTATTATGGCTCCAATATTTCCTAGCTAAAGAACTTAATGTTCCATATTTTAAGTAACCACATTCATTTTAATTTTTTAATTGTTTTTGTATTCTCTCTTTCAAAATATTTTGCAAAAATGATATCATATTTGCTTAGGCTTCTTTCTTTAATTAATATGTTAAACATTGATGGTTGTTTTTAATTGATTAATAAGCCTATTTAAATTACGATATTTTGAGTATATGTTAATATAACTTCTTATTTATTATGTTCTTTAATGCTTGTATCACATAATTATGTGTGTAATATCATACTTATTTGATTTAATTATTTAACTTTAAAGAATCTATCTTTATTGGACCTATGCTTTATTTGCTTGTTCTAGGGCTAGATGATTTAAAATTAACTAATATATTCTTAAATCTCCTAATTAGGACTATTCATTATTAAATTTGCTCTAGGACATACTTTCCACTTATGTTATTATGCTAACATTTCAAGTACTAGTTCAATAGGTTCGATTGCTCATGTGACTCGAGTTTATCAAAATGTTGGTTCATATTCAAACACCTTTCTTGTGGAGATTGTGAAGGAAAACATTGATTTGTAAGTAGATTACTTGGAAGCATTATCTTGGAAGATAGTTTAAGTCCTAGCCTTGTAATTGAGCTTTTATTTTCATAGTTGATAGTTAGGTGGTCCAATAAATTAATGATTTTCCTCTTAGGTCATTGTTGTGGTTTAAGTTGTGTCCACCTAAATTATCGTATGTCAAAATTTATTTATTTTTGCATTATTTTATTTATACACAATTTCATATCCGATCGTTTGTAAATTTTTGTTTTGGCATAATTTGATTAATTACCTATTCACCCCTATAGTTAATTAAATTTGTAACTAAAAAAACTTTCAATTGATATTAGAACATGTCATTAGATATACTTAGTTTTTTCCTAAGGCCTTTTATATATATAAAATCCAAGAGAACTCAAAACTATGAGTTTCAAAGGTAAGAAAACTAAACCCACTGGATCTAAATGTTTTTAATGCAATAGAATTGTCATTTTGTAGCTGTATGTACCAACAAGAAGAAGAAAACTAGAAAAGCTTTCAATGCTATATTTATTGACTCGGAAAGTGACAAGAACAATCCCAATGATTGAGAAAATTATGGCACCAATTGCCTAGCATTCACTCAAACTATTGTTGGACATTCCAGTGAGTCTAAATTGGCTCAGATAATAAGGAAAACGATACTTAATTTCTACTAACTCAATATAATGCTAATGATATTGATGAACTATTTATAAAATTGGTTTATCTAAGCAATAAAATGATAGGCTACTAGTTGAAGTAAGCAAATTAAGTAAAAACGTCAAATCCTATGAACTTAATCCCTCCATTGTAGAAAAAGAAAAAAAATTGAGCTATTTGAACATATTCATGTTTTAAATTTAAATCTTGAAAATCTTAAATAATGTAAGAAATTGAACAATCAAAGAAGGTTGTGAAGAGATTAACTATTGGAGTTAAAAGGCTAAACAACGTTCTTTACTATGGAAAATCTTTTGGAGACAAGAGAGAGCTTGGTTATGTAGATGAGAATTCTACACCATCATCTTCAGAAACAAACTCAGTTTGTAAGACCCTATAACGTTTCTTTTTCACTTGCTGCAAATACAACTTCAACATCAAAAACCATATTTGTAAGGCGTTTTAACTCTACTCCTATTGTTATTAATTATGCACAAAGAACAATTATAGCTATAATAGAAAAAACTATTAAGTTTGTGCTTGTCTATTATCATTATGGTAGGAAATGTCATATTAAGCTAAGTGTATATTTTTGTGGTGTGCTACTGCCTTTATTGTTGGTTCAAAGAGGTAAGTCAAATTCAACACATTTAATTCTAAGACTAATTATTATTATCTTACAATGCATATTAAATCTTCATTTAGGATGAATATAAAATCCAAAGGTAAGTCCAAATGCCTATGATAAATGAGGTAGTTAATTTTCAACCCGAAGGTATAGAGAAACAAAAATTCAAGAAAGTTTAAGTTAAAAAATATTGTCCTTTTCTAGTCATTTGACCCTCCCTTATTGTTCACCTAATTACTTTTATTTGAGTGCTTATTTAACCCCATGTGAGCATGTTTTGTGATTTGTGTGTTTATTTTAATATTTTTATTAATGTTTCTTTAGTTTTAATAAAATAAAAAAACAAGGGAATAGATTTGTTTTAAACATGAACAAGAAATTTATATACTAGTCTCATATTATTCTAATTCTCTTGATTGAATTTACATTATGCAAATAAATATTTTAATTTGTGCATTTACATATTTTTCACATTTGATGATCGATGTTGACATGAACCTATCCACACTCATTGTATATATACATATGTGTGTGTCATACTTGAATTTTATGATTGATATTGTGAGATTTTAGTGCTTGAGATATCATTGACTATAAAATTATGTTTGAGCTCTATCTTTCACTTTATAAAATACTACTATAAAGAGACACTTAGTTTTAAAAGGACTACATACTATGATATGTGAAACTTCCGTAATAAGCAAATATGGTTACCTCACAATTAGTGTGAAATTAATCATACTGGGTTTTTTGCACGTACATATTTCATTCAAAAAATAATAATTATTAAAGAAAAAGAAAAATATGAAAGCAATTGCATGCACAAAAATAAAGAGCCACAAATGACTATACAAAAGGAAAACCAATAACCATTACCTCATAAAAAATAATTAATAATAAAAGGGAATATAAGAAAAAAGTTAATTAAGTTACCTACTGGTAAGTAAATTTTATTTTGTGTAAATAAGAATTTAACTATATTTTTTCATGATAGGTGGTATTTTTTTATGAATCTTTCATAATTGATCATAAATGAAAAAAATTGACATACTATTGCAATTTCAATATATATTTTGCTTTTGGTGATTGTCGATATATCACTATATGTGTTAGTATATTTGTATGTCTTATTTACATATATTTATGTTGTCGATGAATAGTCATACTTTGAACAAAATTAATTTAATCATTTATGTATACTATTGTACTCATATAAGTCTATTACCCTCTATTACAAAGCAATTTCATTACTTCTTAGTTATGTTACTTGTTTGTATGACCAAAGAAGGAGATTTATTGGAATAAATATTTAAAGGGATAGAGTTAATTGAAGAAATATTTAAATGGGAGAGATTGCACGTAGGAGAAGAACACATTGAGTATTCAAGTTTATTCAATATGTCATATAGGGGAGTAATATTTAAATGTTTTATTTATTATTACTCATTACTTATGTTTGTTTGTTTTTGCTTTTCTATTATTATATATACTGAATTAATAAACAAATGGTCATTAGAGACAAATTCTATCTTTATTTGTGTTTTTATTTTTATTGTATATATGAACTATAAAGATTTAAATAAAGATGGTTTCACTATGTAAAAATGTACTTTTCTTATGAGCATGGTGTAATTAGAGAGAGGTTTTTTCACACGATTATACTAAAGAGGGAGATTGTAAGGTATACAAGTTGAAGAAACTACTGAGCTTC
Source organism: Hippophae tibetana (assembly GCA_037013495.1). Classification (NCBI taxonomy): domain Eukaryota; kingdom Viridiplantae; phylum Streptophyta; class Magnoliopsida; order Rosales; family Elaeagnaceae; genus Hippophae; species Hippophae tibetana. The sequence goes on along the minus strand of CM072807.1, from coordinate 66,576,081 downwards.
AAATGAACATATTTCAGGTATACTTCTGTTCTTATGCATGTCAAATTTCATATTAGACACATAAGAATATTTATTACATAGGTTACTCGATCAATCAAGTAATGTATGTATCAATTAAGAAGGTAGATCAATCGAATATAGATTTACTACAGTCTAGATCCTCTTAGGTTGATTTTAAAATTGGGGTAGATCGACCAAAGTTTTGGGTTTGATCGATCGAGGGATTGGATCAATCAAGAATTTATCATATTCGATCTACCTGATCTTGGGGTCTTATTAATTGTTGCCTGGATAGATAAAAAAGGATTTCAACCAATTGACCTTGTTGGTTCAATTGATCGATCGATTGATCTAATTGAGCTCGATTTAGATTAATTGCTTGATTGAGCGATAAGGTGTTCAACTTTAACCTAATTATTTACTTGAGCTAAATATTCCAATTATCATATTGTCCCTATAATTTACTCCTTTATGAATTATTTAAATAGATAGATTTTTAATTAGACTTTAAACTAGCATTAGGGTTTCAATCTTTCTATATAAAGAACCTAATGCTATGTATTTTAACTAATCACATTTATTATAATTTTTTATGTTTTTGTGCTCTCTCTCAAAATGTTTTACAAAAATAAGATCATATTTATTTAAAATCCTTCTTTAATTAATCTATTAAACATTGGTGGTTGTGTTTTATTGATTAATAAGTCTATTTAATTTATGATATTTTGATTATATGTTCATATAAATTCTTCTTTAATATGTCATTGAATGTTTGAATCAAATAATTATGTGTACAATATTATAATTATTTGATTTTATTATTTAACTTTAAAGAATTTATCTTTATTGAATCTGTACTTAATCTGCTTGTTTTAGGGTTATTAGATGATTTAAAATTAATTGATATATTTTTGAATTTTTTTATTTATGGTTAATTATTATTGAATCTACTCTAGGACACACTTTAGACTTGTGTTATTGTGTCAACATTTCAAGTATTGGTTGAACGAGTTCGATTTCTTGTATGACTTGAGTTTATCAAAATTTTAGTCCAGATTCGAACACCTTTCTTGTGGTGAATATGAAGGAAATCAATGACTTGTAAGTAGATTACTTGGAGACATTATCTTTAATGATAGTTTAAGTCCTAACCTTGTATTAAACATTATTTTCATAATAAATAATGAGATGATATAATAGATTAGTGGGTTTTTTTTAAGTAATTGTTGTGATCTAAGTTTTTTTCACCTAATATATCGTGTGTTAATTTTTTTTGTTTATTTTTATATTATTTTATTTACACACACAATTATATGTTTGATCGTTTATAACTTTTAACTTAAAATAATTTAATTAATTATCTATTTATCTCTCACTAATTAATTAGATTTATATCTCTCCCTTTTTTTAAGATGACCAGCTAGAGAAATTTGGTGTAATTATTGGTTGCTATTTGAGCAACTAACTTGTTTACTTTCAATCAATTACACTTATTTTTTATTTATAAAATAAAAATCATTTAATAATATGTTAGCATAAAATTTGAAGGAAGATAATCATTTAACAATATGTTACCATAAAATTTGAAGGAAGATCCAAGTACTTTCTAGTTTCTCACGTAATTATTTTATTAAATTAGTATATTTATAAATATGAATTTGATTTAGTGCGAGTCTTAGCTTTTCATGGTTTGAGTAGAGAAAATCAGTCTTTATATTATACAAGGTCGTCTTGATTTGTGACAACTCAATTGTCAATTTCCACCATAATTTTTATATATTTCATTCCTAGTAACTACATAATTATATTTTTTTAAGATTTATCTATTAATTATTTTTAGCCATAAACTCAAATCAGATACTAATTGTTAAAAAATTGTAATATTGTTAATTTATTGGTGGTTATTATTATTATTCTTATACAAGCTATATGTGATAATAACTTAAATTAAATTGGGGCAATATTAGTGGCAGTAGGATAACTCTATTACTACACTTTTTGAAAGTGCGGGACGACAAAAGCTTAGTGTCTAGAATATTGGAGAAAAATTATAATTAATATGCTTTCATTGTAACCACGACTTCACTCAAAATCAATACATGGATAACAGCTTCCCAATTAAAATCCATGTCCAACCATTTATTTTTATCCATTATATTTATAAATATATAATTTAATTCTCTATTTTATTTTTGGCCCAAAAAAATACACGTTCTACAGAAGAATTTATGGTAACATTGTAGTGCATATTTGGACCTACTTTGAATTTTCTGACCACAACATGTTAATTATTACTTGTTGGCTTACCAACAAATAAATATCCACACCTTATGTCTTCGTTTCATTTATCAAGTCGAACTCCAGTGCAGCGTAATCTATGGCTGGTATTCTGGTCTGTATTAAGTAGCTCAAGTTAAGATTATTCCAACATCTTGCATTAAATATGTTATAATATAGATAATACATAGGCTTTTGATTATTAAATCCACCCATAGCATTGACGTTTACTTAATAGCCTTTTTGCTGTTTAATGAATGGTGTAGGAAATTCATTAAATGTAACGAATGTTGCAACTAAATGTCTACCTGTTCGAGGGCATTATACTTTTCAAGAAAAATAATAGTGGCAACAGATAAATAGGATAAAAAAATCCAAACTAAAATAAAACATATAAAAATAATAAAGAAAATAAATGAAAATAAAAATAGATAACAAATTCGAAGAAAAACTTAAAAAATAAAGACTCGTAATTAACTAGAGAATTATAAATTAGTCTCAACAACATCGTGCCAAAATGTTGACACGTTCAAAACGAGCATGATAAATATTAATATCTTGATTTTCTTAAAAATATGTTGATGTACATATAGTTGCAAGTAAGAGTCACTAATGAAATCAACTTACTAATTATTACAAAAATAAAATAAATGGAGAGTTTTCAAATTGTTTTATTAAAAGTAAAATAACATAAAAAATAAATGAAAAAACAAAAAACACAATTTTTTAGATCAAAGAAGAAGTGTGTAAATACCATACTATCCTTATCACTACATTACAATTCAATTTATTAAACAATAATCTAATTAGTTTCCAAATTCTAAACATATTTCATAATTTAAAACCATTTTTAGTTTCTCAATTTTAGCATTTGGAATTTAGGTTAGGCTAAAATTCTTTATATTTCTTACTTTGTAATTAACTAAAAACTTGATTGATTGATTAACAACTTAAAATTATGACTACTAGATTTAATTCATTCATTAAATTATGATCATAAATAATTATAACTAAATTATATGAAATTAATATCATTGACAATTTCTAATTTAAAAATTTAATTTTAATTGTAATAAAAATTATAACTTGATACTTTAATTATAAAAATTAATAATTTTATATCAACTTTATAATCTAGAAATAAATAAAACTAAATATTAGTTATATAACTAATTCAAGAATTAACTTGCTTTGATATTCAAACATGATATTAAGTATATCAAGAAATTATAAAAAAAAATTAATTAAATCATAGCAAAAGTTTAATCAAATCATAACCTATGCCTTCAAATTGTCCATACACAATGCTAAAATTGAGAATTGTTTAGCTACACACATAATTCAACAAATCTATAAAAACAACTAAATAATTTATAATAAATAAGAGAAGGAATACATAAGAATTTGATTTTTTTATGAATAAGTGGAGCCAAAGAAATCAAATTCAATAATCATCAACATTGTTATTGAATCTCACTTTAAAAATCTTTCAAGAATGCTCCAAATATGATTTTTTTTCTTAATTTTTGATTGAATTTGTATAAATATGGTGTTGCTAGGGTATTTAAATAAGAAAATTATGTTTTTATGCTTAGATTAAATCTTGAATTTTGGATGATGAAAAATGGAGGGCAATCTGTGCGTTCATGTGGCATGAAGGGATTGGCTAATGCGGGTGAACTAGAAAACAGTGGCTAGAGGATGCACCAAATGAATGGACTACACGTGTTGCATAGATGGAATGGAAACACGTGTTGCACGTCCATGTGGCATGAAGGGATTGGCTAATACGGGTGAACTAGAAAACAGTGGCTAGAGGATGCACCAAATGAATGGACTACACGTGTTGCATAGATGGAATGGAAACACATGTTGCACGGGAGAAATTCTACACTACGCGAGATGGATATGACATATGGAAGACATGCGTGCAATTGTGCAACATGGTTGAGATGGGTTGGTTTAAGTTCATCTATGGGATCTCTATGTTAATCCACTTACATATTCCAAATGACACGCCAAAAATTAAACCTTGCTTATTTTAAAATTTTTGTTTTGTCAGTAGTATATAACTCAAGTAACGGTCGAACGTTTGGTAACAATTGTACTTTTAATTACTAATTTGTTAATGAATTAATTAAATTTAGAAAAAAAAGGTTTTGATTGATGTTAAAAAACCAAAATAGCATAAAATAATAAAAGTAAATTATACAAGAATAATGAGAGATATGTGATTATAAGAATATTCTCTTCCCTAGCCTATAATTTAATTAAATCTATAATTAATCATAATTAATTTTTTAAGTTCTAAATCTCTTTTATAATTTAAAAATATTTTTGAATTCTTAACTTTATCTTTAGAAATCTAAATCCAACTAAGGCTTCTTACATTTTCTTACCGTTTAATTGATTAATAATACAATTATCAATTGATCTAAATCCTGAACAAACTAGATATACACTTACTAGATTTAATTCGTTTATTGTATTAAAATCTAAAAGTATAATAACTAAATTAGGCAATATTAAAATCATTGATAACATTTAACCTAAGTATTCAAACTACTTGTAACAAAATCCACAAGGTGTTATACTAATAAGAATATTAGCAGTTACATACTAATACCTTACATTAGCAATAAAAACATCCATATAATAAACTAGTTGATCACTTTATTTCATAACATGCATAGTTTTATAATAACTCTATGAAAATAAAGTGATTTATCCATTATAAACTATCTAATTGTCTTATTTTGGAATGAATATTTAAAAAAAATTATATTATATATAAATTTTCTAATGTTGGTGGAACAAAATCAATTAGAGCTCAAATGCACAAGGTATAATATTTTTAGAAAAATTACAAAATTATCACTCACTCGATCAATCGAGCTTTGCTTAACTTTGATAAAGGGTTTTTAGGTGGATTTCCTCATAACATCTTGATCAATACACAAGGATCTCAATCGATTGAACTTCGCTTAAGTGCTCTCAAGATGGAATGATGTCATGAATAGATTGATTAACAAAAGGGTATCGATCGATCGAACGGACCAATGATGTCTAACAAGTGTCACTTTTTTAATTTTAATTTTTAATCTCGAGCATTGGATTTCATGGATTAATTCAAGGGTTAAGATCAGGTCATTTTAAACCTTATTAGCAACAGTTTAGAGAATAATAACATATTTCCATCTTTTTTACAATTCAGAGCAAAGAGAACAACATTTTAGAGCCATTTGAAGAAGTTGAAGAATGATCGAGTCTGTAGCCAGATTTCCTAAAAGAATTATGTAACTTTTTTCATCGATTTAGATCATTTCCACGAACTCATTTACTTCATTTTATAATTATTCTTATAATGATGAGTGGTTAGGTTCATTATTTAGGATTTTGGTTGAGCCTAGCCATATTGTACGAAAACAAACAAATTTATTTATGTAATTTTTCTTTTTAGTTAATATCTTAATTAATCTTATATATAATGCTTCAATTAACTGGTCATTAATTGCATGGTTTTGAAATTTATGTTCTAGCTTGAAAAAGTAGAATGTGAATTCTTAAAAAAAAACTTACCCAAAATCGCTTGTTTAGGGTAATTTTTTTTTTAACCAAAATCACTTGGAGATAAGGCTTACAACATCCTTACCACAACAATGGGTAAGCATTACCTTGGAACGATTTTGTTAAAAAAATGGAATTTATTGTAAGACATTGGTCTATAGTGAGAAGACATTGGCCTATTGTGAGAAGGCTTACCACTAGTATCAAGTGTCATGGAATTCAAGGTAAAAAATGGAATTCATGGCAAGATTTACCATGACATAGTAATGCCTTACTACAACAGTGGTAAGTGTTACCTTAGAACAATTTTGGTAAAAAATGAAATTTATGGTAAGACATTGGCCTAATATAGAAAAACATTAGCCTAATGTGGGAAGACATCCAGTATTATGATAAGGTTTACCACGACAAGATGACACCATACCATAATAGCGGTAAACCTTATATCAGAGTCATTTTGGTAAAAAATAAACTCTAACCCAAAAGCACTACTAGTTTGGTAAATCACTTGAATTATCCAAAGATTAATTAACATATGTATTAAAATAAAGTGAAAGTATGACTAATTTATATGTAGTATGATTGCATATGAGTTTAATCATCGTATAAGCGAAATAGCATGAAAATATGACTGTTTATGTAAAATAATGTATGATTGCTTGAAAAATAATCATCAATATATAAGATCATGTAGCTAAATATCATATTCAGATAATTCATTTAGAGATTGTTATAAATTGCATAGAAAGTGGTTAGTGAATTTTGAAATCCCAAGTTTTTCTTATCGTTGAAATCGTATATTTGAAATAACTTTAGTTTAATTGTAATATTAGTTATTGGCAAAATTTTAATTATTGTTAGCATAAATAGTATTACGATTATTTATGATAAGTATTTTACTATGAAAGACCTTACCTCTCAAGGATCAACACTCGTACTTTAGCAATATATTACTTGCATGATCTTTATACTTGTGGATCACGTGTCATTTTGACTTTTAAACATAAAATGGAACACATCAATAATCAAGAATTAGAAGTAAAATTTATCATGACATTAAATTAATTAAACCATGGTATAAGGCTTGGAATTTTCCATTAACATATTATTGAATTAGCTAGACAAAGATTCTACAAGAATCAACATTATTTTCATGAAAAACTATAAAGAAGATGATTTAGAAAAAAATATGAAAAATAGAGGATAAAGCCAATGTAACTCCCCAATCTTGAATCTTTATTATTATCTTTAGAACCTCTTTCAAAAGTTTTCAGTAGTGTGCTTTTTTATCTCACTTGTTCCTTGTAGCAATTTTTGTTTTTTGAAGACCTGTTAAGTTAATTTTATAGTGTATTTCACGAGCCTAATTCAATTTGGATTAAACTTTTCTTGATTCTTAGCGGATTACAAATTGGTGTTAAAAAATGCTAGACTCAAGTACTAATTGGACTTCTCAATCAATCGAGATACTCGCTCAATCATCTAACCTTGCAAATTTCCAACTCAAAAGCTCCTAATAAAAGCTTGATCGATCGAGAGGGTGCTCGATTGATTGAGTCCCTTTTGGATCAATTTAGCAATGATAAACCATCATTTATAGCTCCTCGATCATTGCTCAATCGATCGAGTCATGTCTTAATCAATCATACTGTGACTCGATCGATAACGTCTGTTAATTCATATTTTTCCATCCAAATGTCCTCTATTAATCTCAATCGAAGCTTAATCATTGAGTGTCTTATTTTTACTCCTCATTTCATCCCTAAATACTATATATGTTACAAAATAAACACATAAAATGCATAGAGAACAATAATTCATTGTAATTATATGAGAATTGGTGAACAAATATGCGTATAAAATAGCACTAATCATTGTCCTAATCCAAAAAACTTCCAAAAAATCCAAAACAAATTAATATCTTTCCATAAAATACAAAATAAACAATCATATCATATGAGAATAATAAAAAATATAAATATAAAGGAATTGACACCTAAAATTAATTTAAAATAGTACTTATCACACGTAAATAAATTCATTAAAAGGAATCAACAATCAACAATCCACAATCAAAAGATGCCTAAAACAAATTATATACATCTATCATTGGGAGCACCCTACTCAATTTTGCCTATGCTGCAAATGCTGTCAACACATCACTCGATCCAAATGAAACCAATTCCACCACCACATGATAGGATTAGTCACTAACAACTTAGTATAATGATCTATTTCAATCTAACCCACTCAATACAAGTTTCAAAAAATCATTTTAATGTGTATCATTAATACCATTGAATTAGAAAAAAAAATGAAAATCAAATTTTAAAATTGTATTTTCCTAATTTCTAATTACCAAAACATTAAATTAGAGAAAATATTTATAAAAAATTCCAATATCTTCAGGGATCTCGCTGAGTGCTTGGCAAGCCTTGTTGACTACTCGACGAGCTCCATAGCCACACAAAGACTTTGTCAAGCAAACCTTAACCAACTCCAGTGACGCACATTAGTCAAGCCAACGAGCCCACATTAAGGTCTCGTCTAGACCTTGGTGAGCTCCACAAAACACATTCTTTTATTTTAAAAAATGTTAAGTATTTTATATCATTTAATACCAACACACACCTTAAATATGTATACTAATGCAAACCACAAAAGTAAGTGTCTATATCACATAATAATATTATATATATCTAGTGTTTATAATACTAAATCATGAGTGATCAAACTTACAAAAGAATTGTCAGATATATAAAGTAGACTACAAATTTTATATTTTGTATACAAAAATGTACACAAAGTACAAGTACCCTAAAAAATCTATTATTATTTTTAGCGAGAATTTGCTATTTTCCCGTATTACCCCTTCATAAATATGGAGTTGTATGAGTAGGTGATTTGAAAATTTTATTTTTTTAAATTTTCGTATATTAGATTTGGTCATTGACGAAAAGAATCATAGCTAGTGTCTTAAAACCCAACCCAATTAATTAATATTTGGCTTGGGTGAATGTTTAGAAAATAAAATTTCATTGGGATTACGTTGATTAATCATTGATATCATGTATTTTGATCGTATAATTGCATGTGCTTTAACTTTACCTAATTATGGATTTATCTAGAAAATAATGATAACTGAGCTTCTCGAATGAGTATCCATTTTTGTTTAGTTAGAAAATATAAGATAAATCATTTATTATTTGTAGAGTATGTTATTATATGATATTAAGTTATTAAAATTTAAGATTATGATAAATTAAAAAAAACAATTTAATTAATAAAGAATGTATTCTAAAAATAATGAATAATATCCCATGAATACAATTGTGCTTATTGTATTATCATTTCAAGCGAGGAAGCAAACATTTAACGACATAGGTAATCTAAAACTTATACAAAAATTATATTAGAAAATAAAAATAAAAAATAAAAAAATATAAACAGAGTATCTGGCAAAATATACATTAAAAACGTTGTGACTGAATTATATACCATACTTAAAAAGAAAGAAAAAACGTCAATATTTGTAGGTGTGTAAATCTCTTATATGGAGATTGTGTCCTGTAGTTTAAGTTGTGTAATTTTCTATTTTCAACATATTTGCCTTTAAGTAATATTTTTTTATTTAATAAAAAAATTGAGTTTATTATTATTATTAAAGTGTATACTGTCACATCCTCTGAGGCATGGATTGAGAGTACCTAATGGCTAGTGCTTGTACTTTGTGAGATAGTGGTTTCTTGTTTCCGTCGTGATTGTAATGACTGATAAGGGTGTAACCTTCAATTTTTCATAGTGGATTTGGAAGGGTGCTGGCACTCCCGTGAATTAGGTGCACGATGTGTGACTGAGCATGAAAGTTTTGTTTTTTTGCGTACAATTGTTTACTATGACAAAAATATGTAAGGAAAAAAATAAAATCTTTCCTAAATAAATGTAGATATGTAGGGTAATTTTATCATATGTTGAGATTGAGTTGATGTAACATTGTCACTTAAAATAAAAATAAATAAAAAATATTAACATGTAAAAAAATATAACTCTTATATCTGATTTATATGTTATTGAAATTAAATTTTAATAAGATAGATATCAATTTAATTTGATAAAATTTATTTAATATTATTAAAATTTTATTTTTATTATTAAAAAAAAATTCAAATAAAAATGAATTATTTTAGGAATACTCAAAAGCAAAATACAAGCTAAAATAGTATATTCATGGTAACCCATTCCAATGTCCCACTCTAGGTGTACCACTAATAACATGGTATTATATTAGTGCATTTTGAAAGTTAATGAGCACATTTTTCTACTTATTTAAACATTTTTTCTCTCTCTTTAAATGATTACATGTTAAAATATAATCAATGTTACATGAAAAGTGACACTAAAAAGGATTACAAGAATTTTGTACATAGTCATGCTATGCCATAATTTTAAAAAATTTCAAAATAAAATGTTATAAACAAATTATTAGTACTTAGGAAAAAAAAAATTTCCCCTTGAAATAAGGACTTAAGACTTTAGAGGACCAGCTTGCAAGTGGTTAGAGTGTAGACTAATAAATATGTGGTATGGGTTGCAATTGCAGACAATTACTTTATATATGAGTCCTTTCAAATCTAAATATAACACATCAAAACATTTTTTTTCTTTTTTTATTTGTACATCAAAACCTTTCAAATTCAAAGTATACGGACATTTTCAAAAGTAATTAAATGTTTAAAAAAAGAAAAGAGCTTAGATATTAGGTCGTCTTTCTTAACTTCTCTCTTTTTCTAAGAGTTATTGTCATTACCCAATTCAATGGTTTTGTTTACAAATGCGTCATTATCTTGCTCATATAGGCTAGTCACATTGGGTCCAAAAGAGATTTTTAGGATGGTGAATCATTACAAGGCTTCTTTCACGTTAATAAAAAGATAATTAGTTATTTAAGTGTTATAATAAATATAAATTTTCATGATAATCAAAATCATTATGAAAAAATTAAAAAATTGAACAAGTATTAAGTTATGGTGTAAATTCGAACGTTATCGTATTCATATAAAAGATAAACATTCTATACATAAATAAAAAATTATATTATATAATCAATAATTTAAAACAATATAGATAAATTAATTATCTATAATTTTGGAAAGAAAAAAAAAACGCACATTGTTTTTGTGCCCACTGTCCAAATAGACTAAAAGAAATTTGAGATTTTTTTTAGATAAAGAAAGTTTGTGGTCTCTGCTTTTAGAAAATAACAAGACACGAGTTAAATATTAATTTATATTGTTAAGAAACAGAAAGATCATCAGTACATAACAGCAAAAAGGTTTGACCATGTTGAGGATAAAAAGGTAAAAAAGTACGGGTATTGTACCTGCAAAATGATACATGATTAAAGGAGGATTTCCCTGCATGTTATTGTCAAAATAAAATAATAATAATAATAATAATAATAATATGATTTTGGTAAAATTAGGGTTTGAGTTTATGGATAGAAACATGCATGGAATTATCGGTAACAATTATCTTAATAATTATAATAATTTTGGATATATTTAAATAATAATTTTCTCATAATTTAATCACACTTTTTATTTTTTAATATTTATTTAAAAATATATTTAATTTTAAAAATAAAATCTTAATATAATTTTTACTCTATTATACTATTTAAAATATTGAAATTAATTTTTAACTAACTTAGTATATATTTTTAAGTAAAATAAAAGATATAAAAGTAAAAATAAATAAAATATAATTTAATTATTTTAAATATTATGTGTTGTATTAATAAAAATGTATTTTTTATTTAATTATATGTATATAAAAAAATAATATTACTATATATTCAGTTTTGATTAACCATAATTTCGGTATTATAATAATCATTATTATCACTCTTTATTGATTAAAGTTATTTTAATTTTTTTTATAGAATTAATCGTAATTAAGTTATTTAAATTAAAATGTTAACCCTATTTTAATAATAATAATTTATTATAAAAAGCATACGTGTCATATAATAACCTTCTCACTTTTCATCCCTATTAATTTAATACATAAATGTATGCATGTAATTTAGTTGTATATGCGTCATTTCAAGGAATCAAAAAAGAATGAGAAGCTTACCAAAATTGTTATGAAAAATGTGATGATTGAACTGGGTAATTCTGTTATATACCTTGCTTTATATATTAGCCTAGTATTTGCCAATGTGTTACAACTAACTCATATCTATTGTGTAAATAACTTGCATTTCATCTATTTAATAATATAAGTTCGTTGTAAAAAGAGAGAAAATTATTAGTATAGAAAGGTTTAATTAACATATCATCAAGTTGGTAATCATTAATATGATAAATTTATTTTAATTTTAGTCTCTAAATAAATTGACTGATCTTTTAAAAAGTTGGGTTATTTTCTTAATTAGTTAAAAGAAACGATCTTAAATATTTTAAAAATTGTCTATTATTGATCAAAAAGATTATAAATTCTAAATTAAAACAAGTAAATTATAATCGAATTGATATGTATGAATGAACGTGAAAAATTAGTTAGCTATCATTCGTGAAAAGAACGAATTAAATGATTTTCATAAAAATTAGAATTATTTTTTTCCCTTTTAAATAAGCGAATCCCAATGATTATGGTGACCCTATACAATTATCATATAATCAATAACTTCTTGAATTGTGATTGAAATCGATTAATTGGTAAATTAAAGAAAAATAAATAAATCATTTAATTTAATACAAATCAATGAAATTAAATCAAATTTTTATTCATAAGTGCATAACCAAACACAAATAATGTGTCTAATGTTTAGTTTTCAATTATTCTTTTTAATTATAAATCAATTGATCTATCATTAATTTATAATTAAAGATGTAAAAAACATAAACAAAAAATAAATAAACTTTTATTTAAATAAAATCATAATTTTTTTTTTCAATTATGAAAACAAATCTAAAATCACGTATAGAAAATTTAACATAACATAACTAAATTAATTAAAATTCAATCAATTACAAAAAAAAATGTTCAAAATATAGAGAGAAGTAAGATCTAACTATAAAATATCCCATTTTGGTCAGTTTTAACACTCGAGTCACATCACACTTTTATCTACACTACGACATGATACCAAAGTTAAATCCTCAGTTGCAACCCGAGAGTACCTCACTACGGCATGTAAAATTTTGGGCTATCGCATGTACCTATTTCTCGGTGGCTTGACATTTTATTCATTCTAACTTGTCTAAGTTGTCATTTCTTGTCCTATTTTCACTTTTTTTGGCTCATTTAAATCCAATATTTTTCCAAAAGCATATTAGTTTATAAAACCCAAAAATACCTTCCAAAGAACATAATATCAAAATAAAACATAAAATTAACACTTAAAAGCGTATCAAATTATAGGTTAAAATAAAGTTCATCAAATTTCGCCAAACCTACATTTTACTTATCATAAAACAAAACAAAAATTAAAAACAAAAATAACAATATTAAAAACAAAATTACAAACTTAAATTAATAAAATTTATCATATTTCAGTTTATTTTCAATCAATAATTAAAGTCCATGCACAAGTTCTTCCAACATTTCAACACATGAAGATTCATGGTGCAACTCAAAACATATCTACATTAGTTCCCTCAAACCTAATGTTTAGAATCCAAATTTGCTTCAATTCTATTCTTCAAAAGATACACTCTTAATATCATACCGACCCTAGGGTTTATGTGTTCAACAAAGTATTTGCAAAAATAAGTTATGTAAAGAATAAGGCAAATAGGTTTGCATATGCTTTTAAACAAGAAAAAGACTCAAATATGCCAAAAATAGATCTTATGAAAAGAATCAAATTACTAATATCATACTTTAATCAAACTCGTTAAGCATGCATTATCAAGTATATTCCTATAGATGAATGTGTATGTGTGTGTATATATCCATTTGACTTCAAGGTATTATTTTCTATTATCTTATAATAATCATATCACTACTTCCAAGAATTTAGGATCATAGTATCTATTTATATTGTTATTATTATTTTTTCTTTTTTTTTCAAGAATACACCGATACATACATACATACATACATACATACATACATACATACATACATACATACATACATACATACATATATATATATATATATATATATTAATTATGGTGAGTGTTTATTATACCTTTTTTTTCTGAGGGAACCCCATATGTATCATTTTTCATTGAAAGTCAAGCATGAAATGAAGATAGACACACACTTTCAATCTCTACTCAAGTAATGAAAATAAACAAATGAGACTCATTAGATTGTTTTAAATCCTAACATCCAATGCAAAATCTATAAAGATTATTTAACAATTTAGAGTCATAAGGAAAGTATTTAAAAGAGTAGAATAAATAATTTCTCTGAGAAGAAAATATTATAGGCTCATTAATCACACAAGATAGTCTCTATTATTTGATTTCTAGACACTAAATTTGGATTCATCTCAATTTCAAAATTCCAAGCACGAAACATAGACTATGAATAAAACTAATTTTTACAACAAACCTTAAACATGCTTAAGAAATTAAACAAACATGCATAAAGACTCAATTACTCACCTTAAATTGACTAAAAACATGATAAATTTGTATCAAAAAAATTTATTAGACCTATTTGCACATGCCAAACCTAAACTAAACATTATCCACAATGTTTTCAACTATGCATATGTTTATAAAAGTATTCAGAAAAGAACAAATAAAAATTGAACTAATAATAAATAAATGAAAATAACTAAATTAAAACAAAAGAAAAGAACGGTGTGGAAAAATAGTGGGTTGCCTCCCACCAAGTGCTTTCTTTAATGTCTGCTTAAGGCTAAGGCTTTTGCACTTCAATGTCCCCATTTGTATTGACTCCTTCTAAGTAAGGCTTCATATGATGCCCATTCACCTTGAATGGTATTTCTTTCTTTGGGTTCATCAGTTCTACAACTCCATAGGGAAAGACTTGAACAACTATGCATATGTTTATAAAAGTATTCAGAAAAGAACAAATAAAAATTGAACTAATAATAAATAAATGAAAATAACTAAATTAAAACAAAAGAAAAAGAACAGTGTGGAAAAATAGTGGGTTGCCTCCCACCAAGTGCTTTCTTTAATGTCTGCTTAAGGCTAAGGCTTTTGCACTTCAATGTCCCCATTTGTATTGACTCATTCTAAGTAAGGCTTCATATGATGCTCATTCACCTTGAATGGTATTTCTTTCCTTGGGTTCATCAGTTCTACAACTCCATAGGGAAAGACTTGAACAACTTAAAATGGTCCACTCCATCTTGACTTCAAATTTTCTGTAAACAATTTAAAATGATAATTAAGTAAGAGCATTTTCATTCTAGGATAAGAAGATTTACCAACTAGGCCCTTTTCATGGTAACCCTTAGCACTTTCTTTATAGATTTTTGCATTTTCATAGGCTTTATTCCTAATCTCTTCTAGCTCATCAAGTTAAAACAAGTGTTTCTCTCCTACTTATTCAAAATCCATGTTCAACTACTTGATTACTCAATATTTCCTATGCTCAAACTCAACAGGAAAATGGCATGCCTTTCTAAAAATCAATCATAAGGACTCACAACAATGGGTGTCTTGTAGGCTATGTGGTATGCTCATAATGCATCATTCAACTTGGCTGTCCAATTCTTTCTTGAAGGCTGCACTTTCCATTCCAAGATACCCTTGATTTGTCTATTGCTTGCCTCAACTTGATTGGAAGTTGGTGGATGATATAGAATGATCACTTTGTGTGTGATGTTATACTTTTTCAGTATCCTATCAAGAAGCTTATTGCAAACCTACTAAATATCACATCCTTCAAAAATTAAGCAACGCAATTAGCATCATTAGCTTTAATGGGTATAACATCAACCCACTTGGACACATAATTAACTGCAATCAAAATATACTCAAACCAAAAGAAGGGGAAGGAGCCTATCGAGTTAATCCCTAAACATCAAATAATTCAATAATAAAATTAGATGTGAAAGACATCTCATCATGTTTTTCTATGTTACTAGTCCTTTGACATCTATCATAACGCATGTAGAAAGTATAAGCATCTTTAAACAAAGTTGGCTAGTAAAAACAAAAAGTATGAGCATCTTTAAACAAAGGTAGACAATAAGAACTAACTGCAATATCTTCAAGGTCTTTTTCTTACCACTAAAATGACCTTCACAATAAAGCTCATGATATAAGAAAATTAAAAATGCTCCCATACTTCTCCTCAAGTACATATCTCTGGATGACTTAATCTTGGCTAAGTTTGAGCAAATAAGAGTCATCCCAAAAATAATGTATGGAAAAATGTAAAGAATTTTTTTTCTTGAAAAGAAATATTAGGCCTAAAAATAAAACTTGTAAGATAATTATGTCAGCATACCATGGGTTTGGACCTACTGTAAACAATTATTCATCACGAAAAGTTTCAAAAAATATCTACACCATTCTCATCCTCAAAAGTATCAAAATTAGAAAATTAATCTTGATAGATGATCAACTACTACATTCTTAATCACTTTCTTATCTCTAATATCGAGGTCAAATTCTTACAAAAGCAACACCCACCTTATCAATCTTGGCTTAATATTTGGTTTACTCAATAAATATCTCAAAACAATATGACTAGAATGTATAATTACTTTAGATCCTAACAACTAAGATTTAAATTTATCCAATATAAGCATGAGAACACAAAATTCCTTTTAAGCGATAGAATAATTAAGTTGGGTATTTTTTACTAGTATAATAAATAACATGTAAATGTTTATTTATTCTATACCTCAAAATAGTCCTAGTAATAAAATCATAAGCATGAAACATAATCTCAAAAGGTAAAAACACTAGTTAAGTTTGAAAAATATGCATTGATCTCTCATTTATTATTGTTTTATTACAATAATGTATTCCATTGAAATTATTATTTTTTATTGATTTTTTTTTTGCAAATACAATCTCTTAAAAAAAAGTGAGAAACAGAGCCCAAATTTTTGAATTTGGCTTTCTTATCACTCTTTTGTATCAAAATTACTACTAACTTTATTTTATAGCTAAAATATTGGTTGTTACTTCTAAATTTTTTGTAGTGTGTTATTTTTCAAACCTTAAGATTTTTTTAAGATAGCTCAATTGTCATAACTGGTTTAACTGATTTCACTAATGTCATAGCAAAATTTATATTTTTAAAAATATTTGAGTAATAAATTGTAAGAAAATTTTTAAATTATTTTGACATTACTTTTTCTCTTGAAATATCAATTTTTTTATTGTTTCAGATAATTTGAAATGAGGTATTTGTACTTATAATATACTTTTATAATAATTAATGAAAATGCAGTGGGCTATTTTCTATTTTGTTAGCAGTTATGTTTCCATATTTTCAAATAAATAATAATAAAAAATCTATATGTAAAATTTATAATAGCAAAACCAAATTATATTTTAAAAAAACGATCGAGGTAAACAATGTCTACATTATTTTGATTTATCGATTAAATTGTACGAAAATAAACAGATCAACACTAAAGTATTTATCATAGTTTTAATCTAAAAATAGGATTAAGCGCTACCATCAATTATTTGAAAAACTATATATATTTATGTTAATGCTCAAACCTACACTTTCCTGTATAATGATCAAGCACTGATATCAACTTGATTAACCGTTGATGTGTTAAAACCATACAATTTGATAATGATATAAATGATTATTTTTCCCTGGTAAACAATTTGTAATAGCAAAAATAAACAAGTTGACATACATGTGAGCGTGGCAAACGCTGGTTCATATTTTCGTCTTGCTATCATTGCCAGTCACAATGAGTGTAACAGATAGAAAAGAATTTTATTAGTACTTTTCAAAGATAGCACTAATAATTTTTAAATTTGAAAATGTAGCAAGTGTATTACATCTTAAAGTATTATTTCTATTTTGTCTTTTCAGCTTAAGATGCATGATAACTAAGCTATCTACATAATATGTTATTATGATGAGGATATATGGTTGTTGAGTAATTAATTAATCAAAATGGTATGTAATATTATATGTATGTTTAAATCTATTTAGAAATTTTTTATATTCATTGAAGGTGGACGACATGAGTTATTAGTTCAATTGGGTTTAGTTTAATTACTGATTAAGTATTTTTATCAATTACATAGTAAAAAAAATATTAATTTGATTAGAAAAATCAAATTATTTGCATGATAATTTTTAAAATTATAACTTTATTATCTTATTCATAGATAGTATTTATAACTTTAAGTGACATATATGTAAATTAAATATTTTGATCAAATTAGTCAAAATTTTGATCAAAATAATTGATTAAAGACATTTCAATAATAAAAAAAAATAACAAACATGATAAATTACAAATTTTCATATAATATTAATAATTCGATCAACATTTAACCTATTTTAAATAACACTTTAGTGTTGGGTTTTCCACTTCTTATCCGGTAGTTATTAAGTAAAATAAAAAAAATTAGTCTAGAAATCGGTAGTTTTCTAGGATTAAAAATTCTCATTTTTAATATAAAGAAGTTAGAAGTGCTAGTTTTATTATTATTAGGTTACTATAACTAATGGTTTTCATAAATATAAAATAAAAAAAATACTCGACGTCCAAAAAATGTCAGAAGTAAAATTTTTATTTTCACAAAATATCAAGACATTGTGACCATTTTTTTTATCGGATAAAAATCAGTGCAAATATTTTGCGTTTTCCCCACGCTTAAAGACCCAATACAAAGACGCACATGGTGTAGTAAATTGGTAGCAAATATATAAGGTTAATTATATTTGATGTTTTTATTTTATTGAGTTAACACATAACGTAAATAAAATTGTAAACTTACGTGTAACTTATTCAAAAACAAAAATCAAGAAACCAATAGAGAAAATATTATCAAGTTCTTATGATAACAAGATGCTTAGAAAATGATTAACTTTAATTAATTAATTATGTACATATTACTACAAATGTGGCATTTAAGTCGATTTTTGGAGAAAACCGACTTATAATGAATTTAAAATTAGTTAGGTGAGAAACCGACGCTACGTATAGAGTCGGTTGACGTGTTGAACCGACGCTACACGTAAACGTAACATTAATTCAACACGTCAACTGACGTTATACACGTGGATGTTTCCTTTTCTCTTCTTTCTTCCCCCATCGGACATAATTTTTAATTTGCATGTTGTAAATAATACCCAAAAATCCAAAACCGAGCTTCTTTGGTTGGAACAAAGCGGGCTATGTCAATTATTATTATATCACTCTAGTGTCGATGTAGTAATTTCTTTTACTAATCTTTTAACATATATAAGTTATTTTTGGTGAATTCGTGATATTATATTCTTAATTTGAATTTAATTACATATAGTTATTTCGTTGGAACAAGTCGGATATGCAATTTTTTGATGATTTACGAGAAAAATGGATAGAACACATGATTCAAATTATAACATCATAAGAAGAATATGATTATCTTGAATAAAATATGAAAACAACATGTTAATTTTTATAATGTTTTAATTTATCTATTCTTGTGTCTGTGAAATTTTATATATTTGTTTGATGGATATTTATATCCTTATGTATTTAAGGGAATAAATTGTTATATGTATCAACTGTTTTTTACCCAAACTCCATCTCATCTCTCTTGCCTAATTTATTGGTTACTATGCTGGTGATTCTAATCAAAACAAACTTCCTCTCTTCAAATAAAATGAAAATATCACAAAATACATAACAAAAGAAACATCATTTTATTTGTAATTTAAGTAATATATATATATGTATATATGTATGTATGTATGTATTGTATATAAATTATTTTTTTGTAATAAATTTAATTCTTAAGTAATTAATTATATTTAATTTTTCAACTATTTGTATTATTTAAACTTTGTTAAACAGATTTTGATTTTTTTATGCTATTATGTGATCAAATACATGTTTATGTCATTGAATAAAGGTTCTTAATAAAGTAGAAAATGAGTAAAATATGTAAAAAAAAATTAAAGTCAGTTCACGGATTGAACCAAATTTAAATTTTAAGTCTTTCCATTTAAAGTCGATTCAGTGGAACGATTTTAAATTGATTTAAAGTCGATTAAAAATCGATTTTAAAGTTCGTTTTTGTAGTAGTGACACTTTGCAAATTGTATTTATACTAAAGCTAACAACTAGCTTTTACAAGTGACAATCATAACAGAATTATGTTATGAGTACTAACTAGGGGTGTCTAACGGTCCGGTCTAGTCCGGTTTTGGTTAAAAAACTTTAACCGGACCAAACCGTTTATATTACTCGGACCAGACCGGACCGAACTTGACCGTTTGAAACGGTTTTAATTAATACAAACCGGACCAGACCGTTTGATTTATAAAACGGTTCGATCTGGTTTGGTTCGATTTTTTATACATTTAATGAAGAATAATGTGAAATTTTTAATATATTATTAAACCGGTCCGGTCCAGTTCGAACGGTTTAAAATTAGTACAAATCGGACCGAACCGTTTGATTTGTAAAACCGTTCGGTCCGATCTGATTTTACGATTTGGTCTGATTCGGTCCGGTTTATGGACACCCCTAGTACTAACTATCTATTTACATCAACTACTCATCTATAAGCTATGTATAAGAATTATACAAGCTCGATACTCTTTGTTATTCCCTTTCAAACTCTCGCTTGGTCAGATTAGAAGTTTGGATGGTAGCATTTAACCTGATTGAAAGTTTATAAATTATAGACCTAATTAATTTAGACGGCTAAACATGCAATCACATGTTAGAATAAAGTACATAAATAAAATAATAACACATTATATTTTTGGGTGAAAATAACCTAGGCCATAACCATGATCTAAGAGAAAAACTACCGATCCATCGGAACACCTAACTTTCTATTATGAAAATCAAATGTTTAATTACAAACTCGGTCTTATAGTATCCTCCCTAGGATATTACCCCGATGTACTTTACATACGAACTCTTATTCTATTTTCATAGTTTCTAAAATTAGCGTGAGGAATTTTCATACTAATGTTCTAATAAGCTTCCTACCAGATCGTTTACAAATTAACTGCAAAAAGATTTGTACAAAACACAAGTGCACGTATGTGTTCTAGAATAAATTTAATAATGAATAATCATAACTAGATGATTTAAAACATATGTTGTTTAAATCAAATTAATTAGCAAATTTAGATGAAAAAGATTAAACACAAGTTTAATAAAATAACTTTTTTTTTAAATTTAATAATTAAATTAAATAATCATAATTACTTATATATTTATTTTATTTAAATATAAAATATATTAATTAAGAAAAACGAAATAAAACTAACAAAAATATGAATCAATTTAATTATAAATTATAAAAATATAGATAATAAATATCATACATCAATTTCTCTCCCTTTACATACATTTGATAAACTCCACTAAAAATTTGGCCTTAAACCAAAACTTGAATTCCTTATTATATTAATCATTGGTAAGCTTCTCAATATCAAGTTTGGATTGTTGACCACAATTCAATTAATAATCACCGGTCTTTTGTAAAGTATATATATGTACTAGAAGCTGCTACACTCTAACACACACACACACATATATATATATATATATATATATATATATATATATATATATATAACCATACCTTCAATTGCCGTCGCTGTAAATTCTCCAATATATTAACTATATTCACTTTAATCATTGCCGCTATTGCTCTTTAACGATGAAGATGATAATAATATTTCCTTCAATCTTTTCGGCACAGTTAGGTTTTTTTTTTCTTTCTAAATTATTTCAGCAGTTTTCTTTTGCCATCCCCACGTAAACCCTAATATGTCTATATATATAAATAATAATAATAATAATAATAATAATAATAATAATATCTATTGGTATTAGGGTTAAATATATTTTGGAATTAATTTTTCAAAATCTATTAAAAATTTTAATATTATAAAAATTAATTTTTAAAACATATCTAAAAAATATTAAAGTACATCTAAAAAATATTTAATTACTAATTTCATAAATTGATTAGAGTTTAAATAAATATTTTAACACAAAAAAAAATCATATTTATAAAAAAAGTGATATTAAATGCATGAATACAATCTTATGTGTCGTAATTATAAAAAATATACCTAAAATACGACTATCTGAATTTCGAGCATTTGTTCGGCTTTTTCTTGATAATCTTGTTAACAAGCTTAAAAAAAAGTTTATAAATAAATATTTTATCCATAAAAATAATCAACATTTATAATCCTTACAATGTTCTCAGTCATAAAAGGTCTTATTAGCATATCAACATCATGATCCTTAGTAACATCAAGTTGCTCACTAACCATCTATACTCTAACAAATGAAAGTCAATTTCTATATGCTTAGTTCTAACATGCATTGCTATATTCTTTGATAAATGTTTTGTGCTAACATTATCACAATATACAACTGGTATCTACTTTCAACTTTAGTTCTAATTCTAACAACAAAGACCTCAACAAGATAACCTCAACAGTAATTGAAGTAATTGAAGGTAATGATTGATACTCAGACTCAATAGAGGACTTGAATACAACTTTCTACTTGTTGAAGCTCCAAGAGATTAAATTGTCACCAAAGAATACATTGTAAGCACTTGTGCTTCTTCTATAATCTACATTGGAAGCCCAATATACATTTGAGAAAATAACCAGATCAATTTCTTCACTTTTGTACAACATCAAACCATGTATTAGTGTTCCCACTACATACCTCAAAACTCTTTTAACAATTTTTATGTTATGAATCAAATTAATTAGAGGAGTTGAAAAGATAATTAACAAAAATATGTCAAATTAAAATTTATAGATGAAATCTAATATGTATAAAAATAAAAATATACCTAAAATATATTTATTTGAAGCTCAGTAATTTCTTCGACTTAATAGTGATATTGAGAAAAATTCTTAGATATTAAATTATATTCAAATGTTTTATTTATAAATATAACCAACACTCATAAACCAAGTTATTACTTATTATTCTCGTTCTTAATTATTTAATTACATAATTTAATAATTATCTTATGTAATAAAACTTTCAAAATGAAATTTCATTATTATTTAAAATTCAAATCATGTAACACTGTAAAAATATATTAATATTTTATTATTATCTTAATTTATTACCATAAAAAGCAAAACTTATCATATATTATCTTATTATATAAGGTTAATTAGTATCATTTTATAAGTTATATAAATATTTTTTAGTCAACGTATTTAAAAATGTTTCACTCATAATAGATGTAATCTATCATTTAAATTTTGTTTTAACTAATAATTTTTTTACGGTATAATAACATTTATTTGATATTTCTAATATTAGAATAAAAAATTGAATAAATATTATTTTAAAACTTTAAAAAATATAAAATAATATTTGCGTGCAAAGCATAAAATATCTTCAAACTCATGAAAACATATTTTATCTATGCTTGAACTCCGCAACCTCTACGTAATATTTCAAATTCATAAATCATTATTTAATTATGATTTTATTTTAAGAAAATCTATGTACGTACTGCATATTTACTAGTGTATGTATATAAGCTAACCACGTGACTGAATAGTTTTAGAAATTAATTAGACGGTTTGGCATTTCCAAATTTGGTTCTTTTTGACTTTATATTGTTGGCGACCTAGCTTCCATGGTTTGGTTGAGAGTTATTCTTGACTTGTGTGAATTTAAAGATGTGTGAGACTAAAGAGGTGAAATCCCATAAGACCCGCAATATTCATTGGACTATGCACTACTACCACTTTCTACTCAGAAATGTTTTGGGTGTGAACTCTTCCTCATGTTCACGATCCACTATGGTAAAGAAGAAAAAAAATGATTTTAATATGCTAACTTGGACATACAATCACTACTAAAAAAATATACATATGATTTCATACCTATGATCTCAATTTTTATAAAAACTGAGACCATAGGATTTTGGTCACGATTTAATAAAAATCGAGGTTATAAGATATGTTTATAACCTTGATTTTTATCAATAACCGTGGTCATAAGTTATATCAAATTTTTTTATGTTTCTTTTTTTTTCTTCTCTCTTTTTTCTCTCTCTTTTTTTTTCTCCCAGCAGTTGCGTTCATTTTTCTAGATCTAAAATTTCTCTTCTCCTATCGTGATTCTTCCTCTTCCCAACTCACTGGTTCGATGCTCATTGTTTGATGGGTAGTTGTTTGTTGGTTCGCTGGCCACTAGGTTGTTGTTCGCTGGTCTCTGGACGTTGGACGCTGGTCGTTGGTCGCTGGACGCTAATTGCTAGTCATTGGTCGTTGGTCGCTAGACGCTGGTTACTGGTGCTAGTGTTGTTGTGTTGCGCAGGTACTGGTGTTGGTGTGCTGCGTTGGTGCGCTGTGTTGGTGTGTTGCGCTAGTGTTGGTGCTAGTGTTGGTGCGCTGGTCCATAGTGCCTGGTGCCTGGTGCCTGGTGTTGATGCTGATACATGTATTAACTGGTGGAGAATTTTTTATTTGCATCACATAGGTACTCTTCTTTGTCTTTGTTTACATGTGTATTTATGCATCTGTCTCTCTTTTCTGACAAGCTTGACTTGTTATTGAAACAATGTTGATTAAAATACCAGTGTCCTTGCTTTTCATTTCCTTTAATGCAAAAGGTGGTGTTATTTTCAAGACATGTTAAAAACTTACTATATTAGTTTACACTGTGAATAATGTCATAATATGTTATTTTTCTATTGTCATAGGATGAGCCAAGTTTCCACCTATTCGGCTTTATAGTTTGTATTACAGCTACGGTTGCAAGGGCACTAAAATCAATGTTGTAGGGTATATTGCTTTCGTCAGAAGGGTAAGAAATTATATCAACTAACAAATCTATTGTATACTTAAGTTGTTTCTATTATTTTGTCTAATCGCAATGTTTTGAAATTGTGTGTGTATGTTGAATTTTTTTTTATTTTTTTCAAGGAAGAAGCTGAATTCCATGAACCTACTTCTATATATGGCTAATATAGTTGTCGTCTTTCTACTTCATACTACACTTATCATGGAAGAAAATATAGTAGGTATAACATTAGCCCTTGCAAGAGATGATGTCAAGATCATATGGTATTTACTGTTCAATTCAGCCTTAGCATATTTTGTAAATCTTACCAACTTTTTGGTCACAAAACACACTAATGCTCTGACTCTTCAGGTACGTATCTCTTCTCAAATAGCTTTTAATGAATCTATATTGTTCAAGTCTCATTTTTATTTTTAAGTCACTACATCAAATCATCCTAAATTCGAAATTTTGTTTAGATCTTTATCAAAGGTTTATAGAAGAGATTTGATGATGTTTTCAGGTACTAGGAAATGCAAAAGGAACTGTAGCTGTTGTTGTATCGATATTAATATTCAGAAATTCTATTTTAATTTGTAACTGGAATGCTGAGATATAATCTCACGGTAATTTTTTATTAGGTTTTAAGACTAAATATTGTTTTCTATTTGTAAGATTATTTCCAAACATTGTTTTCATGTATAATGAGGCTATTATGCACTCTAAATGTGGAAAATTTGGTGCTGCAGCATCGCTGATGGTGCTGATGTGCTGTGTTGTTATTGCGTCGTTGCTGGTGCTACTGCAATGTGCTGCTGCTGGTGTTGCTGCTAGTGTTGTTGTGTTGTGTTGCTGCTGGTGCTACTACGTTGTGTTATTGGTTGATTTGAAGTACACTTATAAATGCTTGTAATTAATAGTACAAAATTAATTTGTAATACTAATTTTTTTATGTTTTAGTGTATAATAAACTCTCAAATATAATTATATTTTTAATTTTAATATAATATGATTTTTAATATTGTAATTAATAAATTTATTATAATTTATATCGATTTTTAATATTTTAATTAATAATTGTATTTTTTTTTAAATTTATGTATACCATATAGCCTTGATTTTCTTATAACCAAGACCATAGGAGTACCTATGACCTCGGTTATTAGAAAATCAAGATCATAGGTCGTTACCTATGATCTCTCTCACTTAAGGCTCGGTTCTTATAACCGTGATTATAGACCTACGATCACAGTTAAAAATCGAGATCGTATGTACTTTTTGTAGTAGTGAAACTATATATATATATATATATATATATATATTTGTCAATTTTGTAAGCCATTAAGAATAGAAACTTTCAAATAATAATAATTGTCAATTTTGTAAGCAATTAAGAATAAAAACTGCCAAATAATAATAATAATCAAATAAGTGAATTGACTCATATTTCTTCTGAATTTCACATTAATGTAATCTATCTTTCTATAGTTATTATTTTACCACTAACAATAATGCTCAATAGTCTTGATCAGAAAAAATAATAATAGTCAATAGTCACTAATTGGAGTTTGATATTTTTGTGTCCTATATTATAAAAGTTTGTTTCACGTTAGTATTCAATTGTTGATATTTTTTAATCATTATGTATATTATTTACTCACTTTTGACTAAAGTTGATCACATGGATTTTACACGTTAAATTATATAATAATATTTATAAAAATTTACGGAAAAAAAATGACCAAAAGAAAAAGGAGGTTGAAAATAATTAAATTATGTTATTAAAATATAATCTTTTAATAACATCTGACGTAAAGTTTATCATTTAGTTAATAAATACGGTGTTGAACCCCGCACAACAATAATTACAATATTTTTAATTTTTTTTTTGTACGCTAATATATTACCATTACTACTAATCATCACTATATAATAGGTTAAAAATGATTAAAAATTTAACAAATTTACAAAAAAATTAGAATAAAACTCAATACAAATTATTTATTATACGGTGAAGATTGTTAATTTGCATAGACAATAAGTATTATTTAATAGTCTAGATTACAATTGGTAATTTTAATAATTTTACTTGTGACAAAAATAATAAAGAAAGACATTTGATATTTTTTACATATTATTTTACTACTAAGATTAAAATTAAAATATTTATCGTAAATACCAAAATTTATTAACCACCTCATTTTGCATAAAAAAAATTGATTAAATAACTCATGATTTTATTACCTAAAGAACTAAACAATACCTTTTACAAAAGCAAAAGGACTCCTGATATTTTTCCTTTATTATAATTTTAGAATAAAAATATTATCATAATTATTTTTTATTAATAACAAATTTATTTAATAATAATGACACTAAATTATATAAATTCAATTCATACACTTTTTTTGTTATTGATTTTTTTTCTTTCTAAAATTTCATAAATATCATCATCAAATTTGTGGCAGGATACATCTAGTCAAATTTGACAAAAAAAGAAGAAGAATCAAATAATGTTCATAATAACTAAAAGGGTACCAATAATTGAATTAAAGTGTCAAAATAAAATATTTTAATAACATTAAACATAAAAGTATCAATATATTAACATGTACCTTTGAGATACTAAACTCCACTAATTGTTAACTAAAATTTAATGATATAGAAATATAATTATAATAATATTTAAAATTATGTATTTGTTGTAAAATTCTTTGTAGTAATTGAAGTTTTATACAATAAATATAATATATAACTTTAATTGTAGACTTAATGTTACCTTTATATATTATGAAAATGATATTGTGATTAAAAAAATAGCTTGTATATCTATTAGATCCCATGTTGTTACTCGGTAAAGTAGTTCTTTGTTAACTGATTAATCGTAAGTTCATTCTTATTAGAGGAGATTTAATTCATTTTGAATTCTTTAATTCAAATGAAAGGATTTGCTCTGATCATTAAGAAAGAGTAACTTCTTCCATGTGTCTTTATTTCTATTACATTCTATCTATCATATTCTATTTTACAATATTTAAGAATCACCATTAATACCTCACTATAGGTCTAACCTTTGTTATATGGGCTTATCCAACTAAGAATTCTCAAATATACTAGTACTATCAATTGCATTAAAGATGTAGTTATTAATTAACCTAAGAGGCAACAATTGACACAGGCAAACATATTATTGATGATGAATGTATTTTTGCTATACTATTATAATACTTGTACTTGCTCTACTATTCTACCCAAGTATGGAAAAATAGTGGTGTGTAAAAAAAAATAAGATGAATCGAGTTATGTATACTATATTCAAAAAATATAAAATGTCTTCCCTTAATATTTTTTTTCATAAATAAATGATTAGATGACACATTTTATAACCTAAAATATTAAACACCATCTTTTACAAAGTAAAAGGATCCCACTATATTTTTCCCTTTATTATAATTTTATAGTGAAGATTTTATCGTACTTGACATTGTTATTTCTACAATTATTTTTCACTAATAACAATTTTATTCAATAATAATGACACTAAATTGTAATTGAGAATTCCATAAATAAAAGCAACTATACAAAAGGTAATCAAGACCTAAATGAAGAGTGATAATGCCAACCCATGGAATCTTTTTGCAAGCTCTATTTCAACTCGACCAAGCATACCACACTACGAGAATTAAGCAAGTAGCATAACGGAAGTGCAAAGCAACAGACATAATTCAATAGACCACTAAAACAACTAGCAAATACTGAAACATTTATCTATGATAAACACATTAGTGACGATATACCTCATAAACTCTTATCCAAGCTAACAACATGCACAAACATAGCAAGCATCACACAGTAAGCGAATCAGCCATACATACTAAAAAACTATAAAGGATTTCCAATCACTTCAAGAATTCATATGAAAGAGCATGTCATAAGAAAAAGTTAGACACCTGATACACAACCTGAGTATGAAGATGATGGCTTCTTAAATACTTACACCAAAAAGTAATATCAATTAATCAGGAAGCATACAAATTAATTTAATATAGCAAAAACAATAAACATAAAGTTATAGGCATGTTTCACAAAAAAGAAAGAAAGCATGCAATTACATATAACAAGTAATTTTGTAATTAGAATTTAAATCTAATATGTTGGTACATATACGAAAGAAACTCATATTATACTAACACACAATCTGATCATGCATAACCATATATATATATATAGCGAGATAAATTCACTCCTTACCTTTTTGGTAGCATCATTAGGTTGCTTATGGAAACCACTCGACATCTCTTCTATCAGTCAAGACCTCCAACCGAACTATCTATTGATGCTCTCAATTGCAGCGTCTACAATGATTTGGTTTGACATATGAACCATACTTTCCTTAAAAGCCAACAACACTCAATGTGATGTGATTAGCAACCATAAATCTAATGTGAAGTGAACAAGCAAATGTGAGGACCACCCTCAATCACAAACATCCAATGCCCACCGTGGTAACTACTTTCAACTACGAACAAAAAATCATATACATGTGATATAGAATCAACTACGTACTGCGCACAACTAACAATTTGAGAAAAATAACCAATCAATACAAGAATCATAGACACAGGTTTTTCACGTGATGCATATTAACTCTATCTTCACTAGAATACCAGCAATCTTATTTATATATGAATTTGATTTTTATATCTTATAAATACAAAACAACACCCAAAAAATGTAGGAGAATACTATAATTAATAAAATAAAATAAAAATTTGCACCAAGAAACAAAAGGAGATCAATAGGACATATAAGGTAACTTTTGGAAAAGATTTTGAAAATCTACATAAGCTTTTCTTAATCTTTTTCTCTATTTAGTTTCCTATGATTATAATGATGATTCTTATGGAATCTAACTAATTTAATAGTATGATTGTGAGCAAATCCAAACCTTAGATTATAATTTAACTAATTTAATATTTTGAATAATTTTAATTTTAATTTTTGATTTTTGATATGTTTTATTGTGCATTTAAATGTCATAATTTTACATGTATGAATTAAAATAATCAACTAATTTATTGCATAAATATGTTTATATCTAGTTTAAGATGTAGTACATAATTGCTAATATTTTTAATTCAAAGTGGTATCTTATGGTTGCTATCACAAATAGGGTTGATTACACTTGATAAAAATTAAACGAATGTTCTAATCTTTCCTAGTTTAATTATCATATTTTTATATCCTGATGTAATGGATGATTTATATCTATTAAACGTACCCTAGATTATTCAAGATTTTGGTCAATTAATAAGCGCACATTTAATCAATTACTTAGTAAAAAAATATGGGAAGTAATAAGCGGGCTTAATCCTTTAAAACTAAAGTTTATAACTCAAGAAATTAATTTGAATTCATGACATGGTTAACAACATTGTAATCTAGTGGTGAAGACAGTCACATAATCACACATCTCTCATAACTCCTTTGCAACTTTATTTTATTGTTTTAAATTATTTTTCTCAAAAACAAACAAAAAATCCCTTTTAATAATTTTAATTTAACTTACTAACGAACTATTAATTAAAAATACATATTATTACCAATTCGTGTAGGTATAACAATTTTTGTTCTTAAAACTACTTATTACTCATACATGATCACGTTACTTGTATGTTTTTAATCGTATCATAATAGTTAGACATGCCATGGATGGCCCGCGCATCATGACTAGACACATTATGACCAAACACACCATAGATGGTCGAACCATGACTAAACACACCATGGCCAAACACGCCATGGTTGGTCAAACTATAGTCGTCCACTCCTCTATTGGCTCTCCATTCACTTATCACTTCACGTGACTCATCTCGATCCATGTACACTTATACTCATAATGGCTAAGTTCGATCATATTCATCGATCACTCTATTCTTCATTATTGCCTATGCAGATAAGGGTGAGTTTAAGTGACTTAAAATGCGAGGTGTTTGCATTATAGAAAAATGAAAATCCTACGTTTTCTACAAAGTGCTAAGAAATTGAATAAATGAAAAAGGTTATCAAATTTTTTATTATTTTTATATTATTAAATTTTAAAAATGTAATAAAAATATTATCAAAATATGTATAATTTATCGTTAATTAATTGATATCAATAATAATTTTGTAACATTTTATAAAGTATAATTATATGAAAATAATAAAAAAATATTTGATAATATTTTTTGTAATAATTATAAAAATAATAAATTAAAATTTAATGATATTTTTATAATAATTTTTTAAATTTAATAATAATATTAGTGCTATTATTTCTTGTTTTTTGATTTATAAAAAAATGTGCATGATGGTTAGATGTTTGGTAATTGTAACTCCGGAGTGAGAGCCTATATATATCATTTTGTTGTCAGAAAAAACTTATTGAGTGTTCCCGGAGATCAGATCATACTCAATTTTTTGAGGTTAGCGATAAAACACTAATGTTGGTACTCGCAATTCGCATAAAAATATTTATGAAAACTGTTGCGTCTTGTCACAAATATTTAATCCGAAATGTCAGTATCTACCACTTGATGATAGGTGATAACTTACGTACGATTGATTGATTGATTGATTAGTGGGATATTAATTGGACTGCAATCATAACGTTGCCAAATTATTCAACCACATAAAATACTGGTGTCTTCATTTATTTATTTTTTCATATTTTCCATATAATTGCAAAAATTTGAAAATAATTTTTTTTATTTATGCTGCGTTTTAATTTTCTGCTTTATTTGTTTCCCAACAAAAAATAAATTAAGTTACCAGTTTTGGATTGAAATAATAGGGTAATTTTAAGTAAATAATACATTTATCATATAATTTTTAAAATAAGTTTAAAAAAATATCTTTAAAGATAAATGATAAGTAACTATTTTTTTATGATTTAATTTTATTTGTTCTTTAATAACTATTTATTTAAGTTATAAAAATTTATATTTAATGTATTTGAAAAAATCAAAAAATAAAACAAAAATTAACTTTATTTTTATATTGTAATTTTTTATAATAATAAGACTAAATTTTACAAAAAATAAATAAATACATAATCTAAGTGTCATTTTATAATAAATAAAAGACCCTAGGAATATTTTTCTTTAAAAATTGATCAATAAAGTTTAAATTTTAAAAATTAATATTTTTTAGAATTAAAATAGAAATTTTTTTAAAATTTAAAAAAAAATTAAAAAAAAAATCTCTATCCTCGTTCTCATTCAATTTTTAATTTTTAATTATCAAATTTTGTTATTTCAATTCTATAAATAAAATCTCTTATTTTACTTATTTAACATGCCGAAATGAATTAAATACAATATCAATTTCACCTTTAATTATCTATCATTTTTTTAATTTCTTAATAATGTAAATCCTTAATTTTAATTCATCTATTATTTTTCTCATTTCATCTATTTTTCCTTCTATTTTAAATCAATTAAGTATAAAAAACAACGACATTTTATTTTCTTAAGCAAAAATTTCATATCCAAATTTTTTCAGAAAAAAAATCTTATCTTAGTAAAATGGGAGAGTGAAGAAATATAGAGAGTTTTCAATTATTTTGTTATTTAGTTTTTATATGATTTTCTATTTTGTCTCTAAAAAATTTACCTTTTTAAAATTTTAACTTGAGTAATACTTTCTTAAAATTATAAAACTAAATTAATTAAACCTAAAAATTATAATATTAATGTGTCACTAATGTAAAATTATTGGAATATTTTAACCCAAAATCCTTAATTTGTTCAAAAACAAAAGCCTTCTCCCATACCAAAGCCCATAGGCCGTCAACCCATCCCATTATTTGGGTAGTTGGAACCACACTTTTGCTGGCCCAACTTATGAAGGTCTCTTAATTAATATGACCATTTAGGCAAAGGTTGGCTAATTAACAACCTTTTTCAGTGGCTCATTTTAAATGGGCGACTTCAAGATGAAGGAAAGTTTCAAACCATTTATGCAATGGAACACTAAATTGAAAACTTGTACAACCCATTCTAGATTTATTTTTCTTGATAAAAGTTACTTATAATATAGTCTAAGAAATGATAAAATGCTTTAAAACTACCACTACTAGGCTACTAGTGTAACAAACTACAAGGAGCAAACTATTTTTAATATCCTAAACCCATCAAAAAAAAATTCCCAATTTTTTTGTAAAAAAAATGTTAATCTAAGGTTCCGTCTTGTATTTAAAGATTTTTGTTTATTCCATCAAAATATATATATATATAAAGAAATTGTATATTTAAATTTCAAGTGATACATGTTATTTTATTTTGGTTTCGTTAACAAAATAACAAAAATTATACGAAAACGTGTAAATTTAACAAAATAATTCGGTTATGATAATCTTTTAATAAATCAAAAATTGAGTTGAAATTTGCAACTAATCTAAAGGTTAAAGGTTGTAAACATAAAACATAAGTTATCCTACTACTAATAATTATTCAATTTAGGCTCTAATCAAAAATTTAAAATTACGGGCACCAATTTTATTAGTAGACTAGTAAGTAGTAAATGATGATATTAATTTCCCCTTTTAAATTAGTTATTAGATTAGGTAAGAAATAAACTTTAAAATGTAACCATGGTCAAAAGAGAATTTATAATTTTTGAGTATTACTAGTTTTGGACACGTATACCATTATTTAAATTTGATAGGTTATTTTTTAAAAATTTATTTTAAAAAATAAATATATATATATATATTACTTTTTTTAAAAAAAAATAATTTTAAAATAAATAGTTAATTAATTTTTTACTTTAATAAATAGTAAATATATGACAATAATTATTTTAATCGCATCATTTATTAAAAACTATACACAACAATAATTATTTTAAGAGTAAAAAGTGTGTTATTTTGTAACAATGTCACATAATCTAAATATAAGTGACATTTTATTTAATAAATAAAACAAATATAATGTAATAACATATATGAACTTGACACGATAGAAAAAACTTGATCAAATTTAATAAATATTTTTATGAGCATTTTTCGTAGAAATAATGCATATTAATTGACTATTTTTTAATTCATATTAGGATAACATAATCTTAATATATAAAACATGATTAGTTCAATACAATTAATATTTCCAAAATAATATTTCAAGTTCCATAAAATGTAAATTCAATACAAATAAAATTATCAAATATAAATCATACAAATATTATTTATTATAAGAATATTTATGTGTTTGATAAATATGTAATCATTAAATATATGAATTTTACCCTTAACGTGAAAAAATAATTAGCTTATATAGAATAACTATTTATAAAAAATATATTTATTAAATAAAAATTTAAAAAATATGATTTTTTAATAAATAAATTGATCGAACACTCACTAAATGAATAATAATTAAATATATGAATTATCACCATTAATGTAATAAAAATAATTATATTTATATGTTTGATAAATGGGTAATCATTAACTATATGATTTGTCACCCTTAATGTAATACAAATAATTACATTATAAAAAATAATTATTCATAAAAATATTTTATTATATGAACATTTTAATATTTAGGTGGCGTTTGATTCGTGTAATGAAATCGAAATCGAAATCGAAATCAAAATTGAAATCAGAATGAAAAAGAAACAATATTGTTTGGTTTGACCACTGAAAATCAAGTTCAGAATTAAGATTACAATGTTTGGTTTGCCACTAGAATAGAATGGAAAAAAACTGTAAATTACCTTAATACCCCTACATTCAGTAAAGTTCAAATAATGTCATTTAATTACTATTTTTTCGTTACACAAAATATATTATTGAAATCATTATTTATCTAAATAATTATTACTTAATTAAAAATATATATTATTAAAATTATTATTTTTCTAAATAGGGTTTAGGGTTTTGAGGTTTGGGATTTGGAATTTAGGGTTTAGGGTTATATTTATGGGTTAAGGTTTAGGGTTAAAATTATTATTTTTCTAAAAAGGGTTTAGGGTTTTAGAATTTGGGATTTTGGATTTAGGGTTTAGGGTTTATGTTTTTAGGATTTGGAATTTGGGGTTTAGGGTTTAAGGTTTAGGGGTTTAGGGTTTAGAAATTTTGGGTTTAGGGTTTAGGATTTAGGTTTTATGGTTTTGGGTTTTAGGGTTTAGGGTTTAGGGTTTAGGGATTTCAGATTTAAGGTTTTGGAATTTGGGGTTTTGGGATTTTGGGTTTAGGGTTTTAGGATTTGGATTTAGGGTTTTAGGTTTTGGGTTTTGAGATTCGGGTTTTGAGTTTTGAGATTTGGGTTTTGAGTTTAGGGTTATATTTGGGATGGGATAAAATTGGAAAAAAAAGTTTAGATGAGAATGGAATCATAATTCCTAAAAGGGGGAGAATGAATTATGATTCCTTCTACTTTAGTAATCGATTTCATTCCGTACTTTCATTCCGCCCAACTAAACACACAAAATAAAAAGAATCAATTTTGATTTATTTTAATTCCCTTCAACCAAACATCACTTTAATGGTATATAAATTAATAAAATAAATTATATTAAACTAGCATATTTGTATTTATCGGTATAAAAAAAGTAAAAATTAATGCAAACACGAGGCTTTTATGTATAGAAGATAACAAAAAAAAGTATTAAAGTTATTTATTATATGTATATTATAATATTTATAGTTTTATAAAATTAATAAAATATAAAAATATATATTTTGATGGTATATTATTTTTAAAATAAATTATATAAGAAAGCAAAACATGAACGTATATATTATATATTGGTTTTTGTCTCTATCAGTATTCTTATCCCAAAAAATAATTGTATTCCGTATGAAATTTGATAAAACATTATTTTAAATTATTTATATTTTATGATAATTAATTATTAAAAAAATTATTTTATTAATTTATAATTAATTGAAATACCATTTTTTTTCAAAACGACAAGATCTGTAAAAGCTTTTTTCTTTCTCTTTTCCGGCAAACAAAAGCTGTAAAAGGATATTACTAATCACTTAGAAAGGTCTAATCAGAAGCCACCTAAAGAAAAGCTTTTTCTGCGTCCGATTATACTGCCAGCATAAACGTGACGAAACTTCTGCTACCACTTTAGAGCTACCTAATGCCCATATATGAATACGTCTACATTGGCCACTATTTCACTTTTGTATTTATCTTAACAAATTAATATTATTTTAGTGGATTACGAGTTTCTATTATTTCGGTCCCATTTTACTTTAAAATTTTTTTTTAACTAAATTAAACCGTTTATATTATTTAAATTAGATTAAATCAGATAGTTCAAAATAATTTTAATTAATACAAATCGAATTATACCGTTTGATTTATAAAACTGTTCAATTCGATCCGATTTTCGATTTAGTTTGATTTTTGAATATCTTTAATAAAAAATAATGTGAAAATTTTAATATATTATTAAACCGATTTAGTCTAATTCAATCGATTTAAAAATTAATACAAATCAAACTGTACTGTTTGATTTGTAAAATTGTTTGGTCCGATTTTACGATTTAGTTCGATTTAGACTGATTTATGGATACGAGTGAATTATATAGATAAATAATAGAGAAAATATTTAGTTAAAAAAATATTAATTATAATTATTTAAATATATTAACATAAAATTAGGTAATTGATTCTACCTATATAAAAATACTTAATTGATTCTACGTATATTAAGATAATCAAAATTTGACAGATAAATTTATTCCTTTCTCGCAACTTGCTCTCTTTATTAGTTAATTCCATTTATTTTCTATATATAATTATTCTCTCCCATATTTAAATGGGTTGTCGTCGATCTTAATTGAATTGGTAATCTTTGAGGAGGTGGAGAATACTAGACATCTCCATAAAGTAACTTCCGCTTCTAGATCTATCTTCACGTAGTTTCAAATACATCAATTTTTGAAATATAAAATATTTTGTATGTCATTATAATTATAATTAATATAACAAATAAAATAATAAAATTTATTTTATTAATGTATAATTAACTAATTATTTTAATTATAATAAATAGATATTTTTTATTTTATAAATAATACTAATTAATAAGTTAATTAATAACGACACTTCAAAGATAAAGCTGATGAAAACTAATGATAAGATGAAAAAATACCTCTTATAGGTGTTGTGCATGAAAATAATAAATAGTTATATATGAATATATTAAATCAGTAAAAAAATATATAAAAATTTATGTGATTTGATAATTTATCTAAGTTCATGAAAGACAGTAAATATTATTGAATTAAGTAAATATTATTGAATTAAGTAAAAAATTCACACAAAACTCTCACTCACTAAATATTTTATCTCTTTGAGTTTGCTTATGTTGTCTCTGATTTCTTATGATTGTTCTCTTGTGTCTTCAATGCATGAACTCTTCCATTTTTATAGATGAAACAAGACCCACTCTTCCTAAATTATGCCACTAATTTTCTTAAATTATGTCACTAATTTCCTTAAATTATGCAACAAATTAAGGCACTTATTTCCCTAAATTAGGTCACTAATTTGTTACTTTAGAGCCAATATTCAATAATCTCCACTTTGGCAAAAACGTTCATAGCGTTGCTTCCAAATACGCCCCAAGTGCTCTAAGCTCGAGAGATTTTGATCAAGTTGAAACTTGATCCCTATAACCACCTTTGTAAATATATCTTTAGGGTTATCTACAGTTCTCACTTTCTAAAGTGTAACTTTCCCTTCATCAATGATTTCCCGAACAAAATGAAATCGAACACCAATGTGCTTGGTGCGACCATGATGAACTTGGTTCTTTGCCAGACAAATGGTACTCTAGCTATTGCAAAAAACCTCCACGTTCGTTTGAACAATACCCAAATCCTTGGTCAACCCAAGAAGTCATATATCTTCTTTGAATACTTCTGTTATAGCCATATACTCTACCTCTGTAGTAAACAAAGCTATAATTGAATGTAATGTTGATCTCCAACAAACTGCTCCTCCTACCATTGTGAACACATAACCAATTGTAGATCGACGATTATCCAAATATCCAGCATAGTCAGAATCCATATATCTGACTAGGTGCTTGCCTTTAATCTTGTCTCTTTCAAACTTCAAACCAATATCCATAGTACCATTGATGTACCGTAGAATCCACTTCACTGCTTGCCAATTTCCTTTATCAGGATTATGCATGTAGTGACTCACCATACTAACATCATGGGAAATATCAAGTCTGGTGCATACCATTGCATACATCAAGGCACCAACGACATTTGCATATGGAACATGCTCTATTTACTTCTTCTCATCGATAGTACTAGATGACATCAATCCACTCAATTGAAAATGAAGAACAAGTGATGTACATACTGGTTTGATTTTCTCATCAATGTCATGCCTTTGAAGTACTTTCTTTAGATGCTGAATTTGTGTTAGATAGATTGTGCTTGCGACTCTATTTCTTATTATTTCCATCCTAATGGGTTGTGTGAACCATCAACGAAATCAATAATTGGAAGAAGGTATTCATTTTAGGTGCTATATAACCCTGTAGAGGTGATGTTATGTTATTTGCTCTTACTTTATAATATTAGTCAAAACCAAGCCAGCGGAGTTGGTTTGAGTTTCAAGTATCGTTAGATATGCTAAGCACGATTCATTTTAAACGAGTTTTTAGATTAAATAAATTCTATTTTGATAAATTATCAATTTTTCTTAACTTTTAATAATTTATTTCAAAACTTATAATTTAAATCAAATTATTTAATAAATTGATAAAAATATCCTAATTTCAATAAAATAGAACTAAGGTAATTAAGACCTCATCACTTATTTGATGGTCATCCTTATAAGTTTCGTTCACCCATTCACGATCTCACTAAATCTTCAATATATGTAACACATTATTTTTTCAGATATAGATATATGTAACATATTACATACAAATATAAGATTGATGTAATATAATACATCTAAAGATAGAGTTATATGTAAAATTTACATATAAAAATAAATGTAATGTAACATATTACATCTAAATATAAATGTATATGTAACATGATATATATATATATATATATAGATATAAATATCATGTAGATGTACCATGTTACTTACAAAAATAAATATAAGTGAATATAACTCAATGTATATTGATCTTAATTGATTTTAATAGGTTATATACAAATATAGATACTAATGTAACTAAGTTGCATCGGATATACAAAAATAACAACTAACAAAAAAAAGATTACATCGCATAAGTGCTATAAACATGTCTACAATTAAGAAATTAAGACAACGGTAAGAGAAAGGAAACTACATACAAAAGAATAACATATTAACACTAACAATTAGATAGATAAGGGGAAAAAAACAACATGAGCCTAAGAATATATATTCTTAATCTCATGCATTAAATGTCAATTTACGCTAAATTTAGCACACGTTCCAGTTCCTAGGAATTAATCGTCATATCTCTATATTACCAGCACTTGCTATTAATGATCAGATAGCAATACTTTGCAAAGGAGTGATACGTTTACTGCATCTCAAGATCAGAAGATTATGTACAATTGCAAAAGGAATTGAAAGGAGCAGTTTCTTTAGCCGTTTTAATGTAATATTAACACAGTAACTAAATAAGAAAATCTAAACATTTATGGTTCAGAATATATACTATAAAACATTTCAAATACACATAACTTACTTCTTTAATGCTTTTGTTGTTCTGTAGTGATTGCTGCCAAACTTTGTTGTTGCTGAGTTTTATCGGATGACTGTTTCTTGTAAATTTTTGGGTTTCCTAAAATTCTATCTTTATTCGTCTTTTTTTCTGAAAAAAAAAGCGTAAAAAACTCAGTTAATATGATAATAGAAAACAAAACTAGAATCCACTCGTATTCAAATGCCTATTAAAATAGTCCAAGAGTAGTATGGTTTTCATCAAACAAACAACAAAAATAAAAATAAACCTTGCTTTCGTTCTCTTTAGTAGGAGATCTAAAATTTAATTTTACAACAAATAATCATGACATAAATATGAGAAAGAAGAAAATAGGTTTTGTAACTACTAATATTTTTGTAGTAATAGATGATAATTTTTTAGCAAATTTCTTAATAACTACAAAACACATTTGTTACAAATTCCTAACTATAGTTTCTTAACTAAGTGAACTTTGTTAAGAAAATGATATATTTTATTTGCCACGAAATTTGTTCACAACTTAGTTCATATGTACATCTAAAATTACACCCTTTTTATTATTTTTGTAGCTATGAAAATTTGTAGAAAATTTACTAAGAATAAAATATTTTCTTAGTAAAACATTTTACCA
Organism: Hippophae tibetana; assembly: GCA_037013495.1. Lineage (NCBI taxonomy): Eukaryota > Viridiplantae > Streptophyta > Magnoliopsida > Rosales > Elaeagnaceae > Hippophae > Hippophae tibetana. The sequence goes on along the minus strand of CM072807.1, from coordinate 66,535,951 downwards.
CAAATATTCTAATTTACTAACAAAATTGCTATGAATATCCCAATTTTGAAGCAAATTTTCCGTAAAAATTATAAATTTAGAGCAAATTTTATCATGAAAATTTAAAAATATAATTTGCTATGAATATAAAAAGTTCCTAACAAATTTGTCATGAACATTCTAATTTGGTAGCTACATTTACCATAAAAATTTAAAAAAATTATTTTCTATATATATCTTAATTTCGTAGAAAATTTGCTAAGAATATAAAAGGTTTGTAGCAAACTTGTCACGAAAATTTCAATTTTGCAGCAAATTGTTAAGAATATAAAATACTTGTAGCAAACTTGCCACAAATATTATAAGCTCGAAGTAATTTTTACCATGAAAATTTAAAAAATATAATTTGCTATAAATATCTTAATTTCGTAGCAATTTTGCAATAAAAATCTAATTTAGAAGTAAATTTGTTACAAATATTAAAAGCTTGTGGCAAAATTACATAAATATCCCAATTTCATAGCAAATTTGCTAAGAATATTATTAGTTCGTAGCATCTTTTTCCATGAAAATTTTAAAATGTTATTTTTTTACAAATATCTTAATTTCATAGCAAATTTGTTACAAATATTAAAAATTTCATGAATATTCCAATTTCGTAGCAAATGATACAAATCTTAGTTTCATTGAAACTTTTACAATAAAAATTTAAAAATATAATTTGTTATAAATATCTTAATTTCATAGCAAATTTACTACGAATATTAAAAGTTTGTAACAAATTTACCACAAATATCTTAATTTTGTAACAAATTTACTAAGAATATTATAAGTTAATAACAATTTTTACAATGAAAATTTGAAAATGTAATTTTCTAGGAATATCTTAATTTCACATAAAATTTACTACTACAAATATTATTAATTCGTATTAATTTTTTCTATGAAAATTTGTAATAATTTTACTATGAATAAAATGATTCTATAGTAACATTTTATATATTCAAAAAATAAATATCATATATATATATCTTAATTTTGTAACAAATTTTACCTCTATCTATCTATCTATCTATCTATCTATATTAATAAAAGCATAAAGAAGCATTTAATAATCTAAATTACATCATACATACAAATATTTCTAATTTCTATTTAAGTTAAATCTATTTTGGTGTTACTTTGAACCAAGGTATCAATGAATTTTCCACTAATCTTCAACTTTATATATGATACAAAATACAATCAAAATAAATATTTAGATAATTTAGAATTAGAGTATAATATTTTATCAAAAAATAACAAAAACAATTATATTTGAATATTACATTAATATAAGTATATTATTGATTAAAATTTGAGTTTATATCAAAACAGAGTAAACGTTTTTAGATACTTACTAACCTTTACTTACAATCCCATACATGTAAAAATTATGGACCCAATCCTTGATAAAGTTTAACAGCATGAAATCAAACTAACTTCAAAATTCAAATATGTACCACAACAATTATTATTTTTTAACAAAAGTGCATATAATAAATAATAATCCAAATGATCCCCTTGCTAGTTCAATGTGATGAATATATGATTATTCATCAGCAAGTTTCTTTTGTAGCTCATTCATCTTTTTCCCTCAATACTCAAAAAATTTCCTTTTCATTCCCCCTCTCACCCAATCAAATTCTCGTTGGTCTCATGGTCTCATGGTCTCATGGTCATGTCTTAGTAGACAAATTTAAGGTTCGAGATTTGATAACTGCAAAAAAAAAAAAAAAAAAAAACCTCTCGTACAAGTTTGTCTCTCTAACGAACTACATACTCTTAACATACAGTACATAGTATATATATTTACGTAACGAGTTTTATACGAACCTGGTTGGCTGATGTATTCAGGTGAAAATTTTCACTATTAATTAAATATATCTACTAATATATAGTATTATCAAATTTATGTGAACTTCAAATGTCAAAATAAGAGTCTCTAAACCACCAATATTATGAAAGAACATAAATATATAAAGAAATTACTAAGACTCAGATTAAATGAACTCAGTCCCGTCGTATTTTTCATTAACAAAATTCTTTACATTTACAATTTTAATTTTTTTTTTTCAATTTTCGTCTCATTTCTATCCATAGAAACTGAAACATATAAAAATTTAAAAAAAAAAAACCAAATGAAATTTAAAATAGTGGGAATAGGAACAACATAAAATATCAGAATGGCATGATATGAGTGGTATTAGTATCATAACATGAAATGAAATACTTAGAATTAATTCTTAAAATTTTGAGCAAATCGGAGGACATTTGACGAACCGCTGGCGAACAATTACTCTGCATCAAAAGCAATATCTTTGTTAACCCATTTGCCTTCATCACCGCTTCTTGAGCCGTTCGATCTCTAAACAGATAACAAATACTCCATAGAATCGTCACAGCGTGCTCCGTTGCTATGTTCGATACCTTCAACAGTTTCTGTACAATGGCCGCTATGCAAATTGAGTTCTCGCAGATCTCTGACCTTGCTTCTTTCACAGACGACACCGTTTCTAACAGCTTTAACACCTTCTCTGTTATCGAAACACTCAAATTTTGCTCCGTCAGAGTCTTCGATAAGCACCTGACTGCTCCGTTTTGAACGAGCTTGATTCTAATGCGCCTCGACATTGATATGGATACTAAGGCAGATAATCCGGCATCGATAAGAGTCAGATCTTTTTTTGGACAGATAAGTTTGAGTAATTCGAGTAGCAGCCTATCGTTCTCGGCGATTTTGAGTTTGGACTCGGTATCGACGGCGAGGAACTCTAAAATCCTTGCCGAACCTATTCTACCTTCTAAACTGCCTTGTTGGAGAATCAATAAGAGAGAAGCTAAAACATTGTCGTTTTCTCTCTTCAACGCCGATTTCGTCAGTTGTTGTCGATCTTCAACGTGATGGCGTATCATTTCCAGAACCCTAACCACCTGCTCTAACAATTCAATACCACTGGAAGGTAGTTTCTCTCCATTGCCGAGAAATTCAACTAATAAAGGAACAAAACCGTCGATTCCCACGAGAAATCTCTTGTTCTCGTCATTATCTCTGGCAAAACAAGCAATCTTCGAAATGGAATCCAATGCTTCTGCCTTGGATTCCCAATCGGCATTTCTAATTATCTCAACAACCTGTTCTCGAGTAGAGACCAAACGCGACGGCGAGTCAAGTGAGTCAACTCGTTCGTGTTGAATCGAGTCTGACCAGATCTGAATCAGTCGCTCAAGAGTACGATTTGGAACGAACTCTTTGCTCTGCAACACCTGCATAGTGGCGGGACAAGTGTTATTGCCGTTGTCAAGCCACTGTTGAATGCTTGACCGGTCGTAGGTGACGCCGGTGCACAAGCTGACAGGAGATTTCATAACGTCGAGAGATATAGGACAGCGAAAAAAACTTGGAACTGTAATGTAAAGATCGTCCCTCACCATGTCTGTTACCCACTACGATCGTGCTTTTTTTCCGTTTGGACTGAGAGAAAGTTAGAGAAGTGTATAGAGAAAAGGAGGTAAAGAAGACATGCGATTGGAGAGTTTAAAGAAGAGAGAGAAAAATGAGGTCAAAGGTACGCTGACGTAGCTGTATTCTTTTTTTTCAGATTTGTCATTAATTTATTTGATAAGATTTTAAGGAAATTAATAGAAATGAAAGGTGAGGAGATATATTCTGTCTTTCAAAAAAGTCTGCCATTTGGTCAAAGAAATAGCTTGTTTAATCTTCGAGTATTTATTTATTTATTGAATATAAAATAATAAAGTGATTCTTGATTTAATTTTTATTATTATTATAATAAAAATATATATTTTAGTTTTAGGTTTATTACGAAAAATTAAATTAAAAAAATAAAATATTTAATTATTTTGATATTAATATTTTAGTTTTAAAAATATTAATTCTTTAAATAAATTTACATAATAAGTTTGTGATATATTTTGGTTAATCTGTGGGTTGTGTCAGTAAGTATTATCCCATATAATAAGGTATTTTGTCCATTGTGATATCTGTCGTTGGATTAAGATAATGTAATGAGATGGGTGATTGAAAAGCTGATTGATATTAGGGAGAAGGTACTCGTGGGGTTGTAGTAAACGCATATATGATGGGGAAGGGAACGTGGGGTGGTGGGAACCGCTGAGCAATTCGGGGTTTCAAATTTTTGATACGTATTTATGCTGGCATCAATAAGTATTGCGTTAATATTTGATGGTTTCATATTAATTAAGTAAAATATTTATTTTTTCTAAAATAAATGTTAATTTTATTCTGATATTATTCTAAAAATATTTATTTGATTTTTTTATAAAACTAATAAATAAGATATTTGTTAAATCCTACATTGGTTAAGAGTAAGTCAACAGTACTGTTTATAAGTCTGTATAACCCTTTAATTCATAAGTTGATTTTTGTATTAAGAATTAGGTCTATGTTTTTAAGTTGTTATCAGAGCTAGACTCTTGGTTTTCTCGTACTCCCATCGGCCCTCATGCCATAAATCCGGACTCTAGCCGGTGTAGAGGGGATGTTAAGTCTCACGTTGGTTAAGAATAAGACAGTAGTGTTGTTTATAAGTCTGGTTAATCCTCTAACTCACAAACTGTATTTTGGGTTAAGAGTTAGGCATGTGTTTGTAAGTATATTATTTTTTAATTTTAATGTTTATGTAGTTTATTTTTCAGTTGTGGTTATGGTGGGGATGAGAGAGGGGTTGCGTCCTTGTACCGGTGGTTTTCGTTGAATCACTTGGACGTGGCAAAGTTTAGGGGAAAAAGATAAAGCAACGAAAGAGTTTTTCTTTTCTTTTTTAATTTAATGAGTGGGATTTGGATTTTATTTCTTAGGTATTACTACGTAATTTTTTGCCGTTTTGTGGTATTGGACAAAAAATTTAAACAACATTATTATTATTATTATCTCATTCTACTTCTCGTCATTTAAAAATAAATTAATCTTTTTATTAATTTTTATGAGTCTAATTTAATTTAATAATAAACCTTATTATAACATCCAATAAAAAAATGAAACAAAAGTATAGAAATAATCCCTGTGAACATGTAAAACTATTCCAATTGTTACTCCACTGGTTTTTTTAATTACATTGAAAATAGTAATTTATTATATTTTCTATTGGAGTTATATATCATTCATATTTTTGTTATATTTATAAAATTTAATTATATAAAAATAAAATAAAAAAATCGATAATATTTTTATAAAATTTATGAATTTTAACGATATGAAAATAAAAAACTAAAATTTAATGAAAATTTTGTAACAATCTGTTAAATTTGGTGTTAAAAAATTTATTTACTCTATATTTTATATTATCTTTTGTAAATTTGTATTATAATTAGTTTAAAAATAAAAAATAATATTAACAAGTGTTATAATATAAATTATATAAACTTAAAAATGATTCAAATTTATGCGTGCTTATTTTATGATATTATCGTAATTAATATTTAATTATTTTAATTAATAATTATTTATTATATTAATTATAGTTATACATTAAAAATGTTATATAAATGTTATATTTTATATCCATGCGCATAAGCATTAACATTATTCGCCGTTATGAGACAAAATGTCCACTTATGCATCGGTTATTTGCAGATATAATTTTAGTATCACACGATAATGTCTCCGTTACATGTTGGCTTTGTAATTGGCCGTTTTTCAATTTTTAGTGGAATACTTTCTAATCCTAGAATAATTTATAATTAAGAGAAAAGTTTCCACGTATTGAGTTTTATTATATATTTAATCTATTACAATAAAAAAAAATATTTTTTAATTTCTTAAATTAAAAAAAATTAAATAATACTATTTTAATAAAAAAAATTATTAAACTATTATTCTTCATTCAAACGTAATTAAAATTCGATAATTTAATATCGAGTTAATATAAAAAATTTCAAAAAAATATATCTTCAATATTTTTAGGCAATGTCACACTTTTTGTTATAAAATGAGTATATAAGTATAAAAAAAAATGGACATACAAAAAAAGTATGCTATATGTGTTAAAAGCATGTATGTATAACATTTTTTTCTTATTTATTACACTAGTGTTACATACAATAGAATGCCTAAAATAGAACATATGAAACAGGTTATCTCTCTCTTTAAGCAAAAATATTTTCTTTAATAAAAATAACATGATAATAATTGAGCTTTACCATATATTGTTTAATTTTACACATGCAAAACTCTTCTTATATATATCTTACTTGCATATTTTCTTCCTCCATATTTTGGATCATGTGAAATATAAAGAATACTAAATAAAAAAAATTATCTTTGTATATAATTGAAAATTTTATTTACAACAATTTCTATTGTTGTTACATGTAACATATACATTAAAAAAAAGTGATTTCAGTTTTCTTAAATATTAAATAATTGATATATTAATTATTATTATATAAAAAATTATTACAAATAAAAGTACTCATAAAAAATAATTTATATTATTAAAATACTATTGGTATGATGCTGATTTCCACTCAAATGCATTGCCAATGCAATTATTTGTCTTAAAATGCAATGCTTTGTGTGTATACAGATCATCATCTACGTTAAAATAAAATATTTTTTCATTCATCGTAAACAATAAAATTTAAAATTTATGTTATGTTTCACCAAGTATGATAAGTTTATTTCCCAATTTATCTTTGTTAGGCTGTATTTACGATCATTCAAGAACTTAAAGATTTATATAATATTTTAATTAGATGACATATTGCAATCATTTTAAAAAAATAAATATTTATTTTTTAATATTATAAAAAAATAAATATATAATTTTTTTAATGATGAAATAAAATAAAATAATTATATTATTTATGCAAGTAAGTTTATCAAATTTCACAAAAGTTTGATTGTTTTCTCCATATAAAGAGCTAGTAAGCAAAACACGAAAAGTTTAAGTTGAAAAAGATTTGCAACAGTTATTTTGATTTTGATTTTTTATTATTATTATTTATGACAATTATGTTCTCTATAAAGTTGGTCATGGGTGCATTTTCTCTTTAAATATAAATGTATTTTTCAAAAAAAAAATTATGAAAATGATATCATATTTATCATTTAGAAAAACAAAAAGCATTCATTTATGAATTACGAATTATGAATTATGAATTATGGATTATGATTACCCAGAGTTTGGTCCTAAATGAATCATTATACATGGGGGGTAGAAAACAAAAAACTATGATGGCACCGAAAGCATCATCAGTAACCTAAGGAAGCTTATTATTCATCCCCTAAAAAAAGCACTTTTACCCCTAGATATATATAATGGTTACAACGTCTCTCATCATTTTTAATTCAGCTTTACAATTATGTACCCTTACATCATAAGTCTGACATTTTCACCAATTTATACCCCATTGACAAAAAAAAACAAAAATTCATTCTAATTTATGCATTATTTTTCTTGAACGGTTAAATTTAATTATAAAAATAATATTTATTATATTGGATTAATATATTTTATATTAAATTTATATTAGGTAGATATTATTTATATCTATTTAATACTAAATTTTATTTTATTTAATATTATTAAATTATTATATAATTCATTCTTACCCACTTACACGGACTATCGTTGAATTTGCCAATAAAGTGTAATTTTAAAAGTAAAATCTATGTTATTTTACTACAAGCTACATGGCAATTGTCCTATATGATTATTATTGTTGTTAATGTTTTGTTCTGTCTACTGGTGCGATGCTTGCCAAATACACTCTGATAAGTACATTGCACACATGTGCAACTTTTTATTTTTATTTTTTTTAAATCAAGATACATGTACATCTTAACTTAGATAAATAAAAGAGATTTGTTTGTTTATTAAGTACATTTATTTATAGTTATAATTTTTTAAAATAATTTATAATTATTATAAATATTTAAAATACTTATTATACATATCTATTCCATATATTTTCTTGATTAGTATATATTTAAATTATTATATTAAAATTAAATTTAAATTAATCTATTATAATAAAAGGAAAATATGATAGTAAGAACAATTATTTATCATTACTTTATTAAGTTGTGTATTGTTAATATAAAATAAATTACCTCTCTTGATATTATAATTTGTTAAAATGTGTGTTTAAGGTGGTGAAATTTGAGTTTGATAAAAAAAAATTAAATTAATAATAATGAATAGAGAAACAAAAGTGTATTATTTGATGTTAGTAACGTTTGAAAAATCTCCAATTATATTAAAGATATTAGTATTTATTTTTAAAAAATATATATTTTATTTTATTTTATTAAAAAAATTTAGATGTACAATAAATTATAAAGGATAAAATTATTATTTCTTTACCTATAAAAAAATTATATGTATTATAAATTTATATTTATATTTATTTTTATAAGTACATCCCCTATATAAATTCTACGTGGTAAAATTATTTTAAAAAAATTATTTTATTATATTTTAAGATAATTTTGACATGTATCATAATATAATATTATAAGTTTATATTTTTATAATATTTTTCATTTCATTAAAAAATATCACTTATATTTTATTCAATATTGACATGACAAATATTAGTAAAAAAATGAACTTATATGTATATTTTTATTAGAAAAAATAATAGTCTCATTATCTTTAATTATAACATATTTTAATCACTTATATATTAGATACTGTAACAAAAGTGAGCTACAATTTATATCAATCTATTTTATAATAATAATAAATTTATATGGTTTTAGTTTTGAAAAAATTTAGATAATATAAATCTATTATTTTCATAAAATAATTTTTTAATTATTAAATATGACTTACATAAACAACTTATCATCCTTTTTATTAAATAAAAGAAGAAAAAAAATAACTTCCAAATGAAGCAAGTGTACATTTTAATAAACAAAAGACATAACCATCACCTATCCTATTATTCTATATCTTACGACACTCTCTCCATTATTAGTATGAATTAATATGTGAATTGCCGTGTTTATTCCTTCAGTCAAATCAGTTTGCTGATTTAACCGGTCTGCTGTAATGCTCTAATTGGATCGTGCCACGTAAGAATTGCAAATATATATATTACTTATATTTATAATAACTTCAAAAACAAACAACAATTTATGTATGACTTTTCTTAATTTATTTTTATATATTATTTAATTTGTCGTTATAAATTATTTTATAAAAATATTTAAAAAATAATAAAAATAATATTATTTATATCTATCCTATAAATTTTAACCATTAAAAAAATTTAATATATTATTTTATTTTAAATTAATAATAATTAAAAATCGTTTAAATTAAATAATAATTATTTATATTTATTTAATATTGAATATAATATAATTAAAATCTATTTAGTATTATTAAAATATTATTTTTTTTATTATAAATTTTAATAATATTATTTTTTAAAATTTCTCAAAATATTTTTCCACCCAACAATAACATACCACCCGAAATAAACGAAGAAATATTTCAGAAATTATGATTAGTAGGGGTTACCTAATTTATAAGACAATTACTTAAAAAGAAATATATGGGTTACCTAAATGGGATTTGATTATCTAAAGTCGTACGATTTTAAATTGAAGTCCATTTAGCATTTATACTATTGCATTCACACTTAAAATAAGTGTACAAAAATATTATTATACTTTAAAATAATAATAAATCTTGCTCTTTATTTCTTATGTTAAATTTTGATTTTTTTTATACATAGTGAAATTAAATAAAACACTTTTATATTCTCAAATACATCCTAAAGCTTTTTTTGGAACTTATTGGATAGGAAAGTTGTATGCACACATTAAAAACAAGGACAGGTGATCTTATGTTTTACTAGTTTTTTGAAACAGAAAACTTAGATTTAATTTTTTATATATAATTTAATTATCAATTTTGAAAAAAAGTGATCACGGATTAAAAAAATTCTATTTTTAAAAAAATTATTTAAAAGATTAATTCAATGATTATTCTTATACAAACTTACATTTTCAAATGTAGTTTAAAATAATAATAAAAATTCAAAGACTTAGAAATTAATTATTTGAACACATGATGTCATTTTTAAAAAAAATGTAGAATGAAATTGTTATAAAATAAACTACTAGATTTAATTACTCTAATTACAAAAGTTAATTTACTGTTGTGTCATTTTTTACTAAAAACAACTAGTTTAATTAACAATATTTATCATATTTATTTTTGATATATGGGTATATTTTTTTTGTTACAAGATATTTATTTTTTATTCTTTATTATTGTATATGTTAATTTAAAACATTTTGTAAAAATAAAAAAAGTAAAACAATTTTGGAAAAAGACACTGTTATTAACTATAGGAGATGCTATTAATTATTTTTAAATTTATAAACCACGTTATTTTTTCTTTATGTATTAAGTATTTATTTAAAAAAAATTATATTTTTTTAAATTTTATTAATTTAAAGTATTTAATTATCGTATATTTTAAAAATAAAAAATAATTTACCGAGAAAAGTATAATAAGATTATAAAAACTTATTTGGCAAATAGGATATTGTCAAAGTACGTAGTAAAAATTGACAAAGACGTATGTGTGTTGGTGTAGTTTTGTGGGCGCTTGGTGTGGATGAGTGTTGAGAAAGCGAAACTAAACACACATTTTCAATGAAAGAGACGCGCAGCGCAAGCAATTGACTTCCACCTAACACTTTTTGGGTTGTCGAGGGGTTTTTACCTTTTTTGGGATTTCTCTTGCTTATAAAACAAAGTCCAATTTGGTGGATCTGCACCATACGGCATTCTTTGCCTACCATTTCAAAGTCAAACTTTTTTAATTTGGAATTTGGAGGTCAATTGAGTTTATCAAATTAAGTTTAGGGACACTCTTTCTCATTGGGATGTGTCCAAGACAAATATAGGGAAAATTTCATTCAAAATTTTGAAGTTTCGGTTTTTTTATTGATGCTATCAACTTTTAAAAATATGTTTAGGTAACTTCAAATTTTTTTTGAATTTTTATAAATATTTTTTGTTAATAATATAATAGTATAATTTTTTAAAAAAAATAACAAAATTGTTCCTAAGATTTATATTTTTTTTACTATTGTTCTTAACGTTTGAAAAAATATATCTAAAAACAATAAAATTAGACGTATTATCAAATATAATCTTAATTAATAACAATATTTTTTTATGTTTGTATTTTTAATTTTTAATAAATTATTAAAATATTATTTAAAAATTATAAAATAAAATTTATTTATTTATTGTGTTTATTATACTTAAAAATATAAATTTATAATAATTGAATCAATACATAGAAATTAAAATTGTATTTAAATTCAAAAATAAACTTATATTATTAATTTCTTTCTTAAATCAATAAATCGATTAATTTTTTTAAAAAATATTTATTATTTTGATATATTATATAATTTTTATTGATTAAAAAAATTAATTCATTAACCAAATTGATAAAAAAGTGAAATTTTATTTACAATGAATTATGAAAAATTGTAAATTTACTTTTCATTTACTTAACATAATTAAAAATATATATTATTCATTTTGATATATTTATTATTTTGATATATTATTGATATTTATTGATTAAAAAAATAATTCATTAACCAAATTGATAAAAAAGTGAAATTTTATTTACAATGAATTATGAAAAATTGTAAATTTACTTTTCATTTACTTAACATAATTAAAAATTACTTATCATTCTTACAATTAAAAAACTACTTCTCATTCAATAAATAAACTATTATTTATAATAATTAGATAATTTATTATAAAATAAAATATAGTATATTTTCAATGTTTTTAAACTTTTATAAATTAAATTTATTTGTTTATTTTATTACTAATTTTTAATTTAAAGTTCTAATTTTTATCATAACATTTGAAGTTATATGTGGTTAATTTTAATTAAATTTGGTATTTAATATTTTTAAAAATTAAAAATAATAAAAATTATAAAAAGTATTAGCATCACAAAATAGTAATCATTATTAAATGGAATCAAATTAATAGAGTTTGATTTTGAATGGATTCTTACTCATTCAATGTGAAATGATGAGATTAATTTTTTTAATAGTAAAAATATATAAATTAAATACAAATGTTGTTACTTTTTTGGTACAAGTTTTATGGAGTGTTATTTTTATTATTTTTTAAAAAATTAAAAATTAACAACTTTAATAGATGTGATCATTTGAAATAAGTAATAAAAAAAATTGATTTATTATATACATTTCAATAAATATTTTTAAAAAAATTAAGTGATATAGTAAATGATGTGATTTATTAATTTAAAAAAAATCAATAATATAAGATTATTTTTAATTTAAATAATTTTTCAATTTCTCTCTATTTCTTCGCTTATTATATATTTTATTTTTAATTATAATAAACATAATTAATTAATTATATTTTAATAATTTAGAAAAAATTGAAAAAAATATGTGAATAAAAAAATCAACGTGGTCATTAACTTAGATTATTTTTAATAATATGTCTAATCTTAGTATCATTAGTGACATTTTTCAAAAGTTATGGTTATTTGATGGATATTATTCATATTTTTTTCTTAAATAATATACCATTAACGTTTATTCCAACATCCTTACTAACTAAATATATTTAGGAAAATTCAATAAATATTAAGAGTAATAGAATTTATTTTTAAAAAATTAAATATATTAATGAAAAAAACGAAAACTCATACTTATCACTGAAATTTTCACCAAATATCACTTCATTTGGCATGTGTTGTTAGGTGGGATATATTAAAATTTGTAGATCCAAACTGTTATTGAAAAACACATTATTTCAAGTTAGGAAAATCGCCCCTTACTAATAAGGGTTTCACATTCCCCCCCTAAATAATCTCACGATATAAAGTAATTCAATAATATTTTTTTTTTATCTCCTACTCTTCTATTATCATTTTTTTTAATGATACAAAAAAGGAGAAGATTCACAGTACTCACTTCCATTGTATTGACAAATGAAAGCTTCACATGTAAGACTAGGATTCATCTAAAAAAATATTATTGGAAGGATTTCATTTCAAATAAGGCAAGGCCACGTATAAGGGTAGAGTGTTCATATTAGGGAGTACTGACGATCTTCATTTTATATATGCCATGGCAGTTGGTGGGGAGACAGAATGTGATTTTTAGGTAGATTAATTATCATATGATTTTGTAGAAAATAGCGATTGTACGAGGAAATTTTTGAATAATAAAATTATAAATTATAAAAAAATAATTTACCAAAATCATAATTCTTAAAATAAAATATATTATATTGAAATTATAAAAATAATACAAATGTAATGAAATGTAACAAAAATTCTTAATACATGCTTCAAAACATAAAATTTATTTATTATGAAATAGTACTTATAAATAAACCAATTATAAAAATGAAGGATCCACTTAATAATAAAAACTCAAAATATGAGAGAAAAAAGTGACAAAATAAGGAAGAGAGTGTAATATTTTTTTATATTTATAATGAAATTATTTAATAAAATAAAGAAGAAAAAAGAATGGAAAATGTAAAAGAGAAGCATAACGAAAAAGGATATACGGGTCAAGAGAACTAGTCATGAATCATCTTGTTTTGTTTAATGGAAGGGATATGGAGTTAGGATCACACAATGGTCCTTTGGTTAATACTGTTGAAATAGGTCATTGTAATGTTTGCATAACCTTGATCGACACAAATAGCTAAATTGATTTATTGTTCATCTCTAACTTATAGGCCCTACATCTTGTAACAGAGGATGTAGTCAAGAAAGAAACGCCTTAGGTCAATTTTTATTGAAGCACAATCTTACCATAGATACAATCATATTAATGATAATGGTCCCGAAGTGATGATATTGTCAAAATATATATTTTTCTGTTCTAAATTTTTATACAATTATTCTGATATTTGTACAATACGAATTGGTTGGTAAGATGCAACCGTTAGCCCTAACCATGCTACACACATGGGTGATGCAGACTCATATTTCCCTGTTCCACTACCTCTATTTTTCTATTCCACTACACACTACACATATAAACACTCTCACTCAAGTTGGTACATATATGTCGTTTATGCTCAACTTGTCAAGTAAGTTGTAGAAGTTCTTTGCAGACAGATTTTGTGAGTATATCAGTTAATTGATCTTCTGATTTAATAAATAGAAGTTTAATAATTTTCTCTTCAAGATTCTGTTTGATGAAGTTTCGGTCTACTTCAATGTGTTTCGTGCGATCATGTTGAACTGGATTGTGGGAGATGACAATGATTGCCTTTTATCACAAAAAAAGTTCATTTCAGAGTTAGGAGCAACACCAATCTCAGTTAGAAGTTTTTTCAACCAAAGGAGCTCACATATTTCCTTTACCATTCCTCGAAATTCAACTTCAACGTTAGACAAGGAAACTACCTTTTGTTTCTTGCTCCTCCATGTAACAAGATTGCCTCTCACAAAAGTAAAGTACCCAGTAGTAGATTTCCTATCCTTGATATTCTCTGCCCAGTCTGAATCTGTATATCCAATGACTTCCAATTAACCATTCTTTGAAAACATAAGTCCTTTCCCAGGAGAGGATTTTAAATAATGAAGTATTCGCATGACGACATCTATAGCATTAGTTTGTAAAGGTCTGATAGGATAGCTTATCTTAGGAGTATTCTCAGCAGGAGGATCATTGGGTACTAGAGAGTGGATGGGTGCATCAACCATTGCATCTTGTGGAGATTCAGTCACTAGTTTAGATTCAGTTCTTAGAAGTTCAAGTTCGGGTCTAGGTACTGGCTCATCCATATTTTTGACATTATCTAAGTATGTCGGATTGTTACTATTTTCTAATACTTCAACATCAAGCCAATTCTGTTCTTCACCATAACTCTTCCCCGGAAGAGGATAATTGGATACTGATGGGAAAAACCATTCAAATTCTAGGAAAGTGACATCCATGGTAATGTAGGTTCTTTTAGTAATAGGATCGTAGCATCAATATCTCTTTTTTGTACGTCATACCCGAAGAATACACATCGGACAGCACATGAATCCAACTTAGTTTATTGATTTTTATGGAGGTGGACAAAAGCAACACATCCAAAAATTCGGGGCGGAAACATCAAAATAGTAGGCAAGGGAACATGATCAGACAGTACCTTTAATGGAGTCTAAAATTGTAAGGTTTTTGTGGGCATACGATTCAGTAGATACACAGTTATAGTAATAACATCACTCCAGTATCTACTAGGCATATGTGCACCAATTAGTAAGACCCGAGCAGTTTCTAAAATATTCTTATTCTTCCTCTCCGTAGTCCCATTTTGTTGCGGAGTTTGTGATCACGAGGTTTCATGGAGAATACCATGGTTGTCCAAGTATGTCCGAAATTGTTGATTAACATACTCCCCTCCATTATCAGACCTAAGAATCTTAATTTTTTTAGAAAATTGTGTCTGAACCATGGTGTGAAACAAGTGAAACGTAGAAAATACTTCATCTTTATGTTTGAGAAGGTAAAGCCATGTCATTCGTGTAAAATCATCAACAAAAATTACAAACCAACGATGGCCCGTTGATGTAGTGACTTGGGAAGGTCCCCAAACATCAGAATGTACTAAAAAAATGAGTCATACTTTTATTCATGCTCATAGGATAAGACGCCCTATGACTTTTTGCTAAGATACAAGTATCACATTTGAAATCTGAGTGTGTGATATTTGAAAATAAATTAGGGAATAGGTTCTTTAAATACCTAAATGATGGATGCCCAAATCAACGATGACATATCCAAATCTAGCGTTCCTTGTTACTAACAGTGTGTTGCATGTGATTGGCTCTTCCTGAACTGAGGTCATCCATATAATATAACCCCCTCTCTTAGTACCACGCCCAATGATCTCCTTGGTGAGAATATCCTGTAAAAGACAAAATGTAGAATACATCAATACTACACAGTTAAGATCTGAAGTGCCCTCACTTACAGACATTAGTCTGTTTGAAAGAAAGGGTACAAGTAATGTATTAGATAATGATAATGACGGAAATAAAGTCATTATTCCAACCCTTGTAACTGGATAAGTGAGCCCATTGGCATTGGCAACACGACTCCATATCGGCTGGGTTGTATTGGAGAGATCTTTTGGCTCAAATGTCATATGATTTGTAGCTCCAGAGTCTAGAATCCAATCCTCATTATCACTATGAGTAGAGATGTAAAATGCTTTACTAAAAGCTAAGAATATATATGAGGAAATATCTAATAATAATTAATCCCCTAATTTTCTAAACATGTGAATTATTAAAATCCTTCAATATAATTACCAATCAATTGTATGATCAATTAAATATAACCTAACATGTATTCCCTTTTCAATTAAACTACACACCATATAGTAATTAATCTACTCATTCTTGTGACAATTAAATTACATATTATTCATTAAGTTCGTCAATTATGGATCTCATACATAATAATCATATATCTCACCCTAAAAACTATTCATGTTATTCAATTAAAAAAATAACTAAATAATTTTATCAAATCTATTTAATTGTCTTTATAGATTAATTGTTAGCCAAATAATTAATAACATAAAAATTAGATTAAATATATAATTAAATTGAAACCAAATTGGTGTAAAATATTAGATCATTACATGTAGAAAATTAGGTTCATAAGACCCTTACATTAATAAATTAGCTAGACATAATTTTGTTCATAAAACTCATATTTTTCATAAAGAAAAACATAAAAAATGATAAATAAATAAGAATAAGAATAAATACAATCAATCTTGAATTGTAACACCGATCTCTTATTAAATCTTCACCAAAATTGTATATTTTTTAAAAAATTCTATATTTTTCTTTCTTCTTAGCACCAAAAATTAATGAAAAAATGGTAATTAAACAACGCTGGCCAATGAAATTTTGATACGTGGTAGAGGAAAAATCATTGGACAAATCAACGCGTGATACGTGGTGGGATGGACTGGTCATGCCCAACGAGCGTTGAATAAGCACCATATGGTGCATTGTGATTTGTGCATACTAATTACGTGGCACCCCAGTAGATGAATGAACGAATCATGTGACAATGCGTGTCATCTCATGGACTGCTCAACAAAACTTGTAACGAATGCTAACCCTACATACAACGCGATGCAATTGGCTCTGCTTGATTACATGGCATCCATGTGTCAATAATTGGTATGACATCCATGTGACATCTATTAATTGATATCGTATCAAAATATTCATGAAAATTTTAAAAAAATTCAAAACATTCTTAAAAAATATATTTTTACCTATTTTTTAATATAAAATTCATATTTTAATATTTTTAATCTTAAAAATAATATTTATTAAATAAAATAAATAAATATTAAGTAAAAAAATGTATTATAATCAGTATAATCATCACAAGTTAACCGAATATGGTTGTAACGTCATATGAACACGCTAAGTCATCCCAAAGTATCTTGTAAGCTGGAACATATTGTCATTGAACTTGGTGAGTAAAAAATTATCAACCTCTTATGGCGATCAAGGCGCAGGCGGTTGCCGACATCATCATTGAGTTCACCAAAATTGTTAATGTACAAGACGAATTAAGTAAGTAAATGGTCGTGGTGATGACTGACCTTTGACTAGCGAGTCGAGATTGGTAGTAGAAAGATGGTGAAAGTATATGTTGACGGAGCAAGAAATTTCAGAGAGGCTAGCATGGGGTCCTTGCAATAAGTTTGAAGAATGACTTGTTTGAGTATTCCATATGAATCATTAGCAGGTGATGAACAATGAGACCGAATACGATACAATCATCAATGGGTATTGACGGTACGGGCTTTAGATTCCAAAGTAATGTTAATGTACAGTGAATCAGGACTAATGATAATCAACTAGAATGGTTAAAGAAAGAGGCAAACGAGCTCAAAGTGCTCAAACTCGAGCAAATGTCTAAGGGATCTAATTTCCATACAGATGCTTAATTTAGAAACATTTGCAGCAGTACATGAGGCCTGAAGTGCCCAAACCATCACCATAACTGTACTTTTCAAAGCTAAAACAGAGGATGTCAAAGTAGATGTCAATTAGGTTAGCACATAAATTTCATCTTGGTTTACTCCATACCTAGAATACTTGCTTAAAAGAGTTCTGCTAGAAGACAAACAATGTAATTTCCTAAAAAATATATTTATTGGTCTGATATGTATAAACTTTAATAATAGGTTTATAGAATATTGGATTTATACACGTAGAGTTATGTTTTTCAAAAAATATTAATTCACTTATCTTTAATCTTACTGTACTAAATCATACGATAATTAGTAATGATCCAGATTCAATATATAACTTCTCTTATTTTAAATTTGTAATTAAATATGGAACAAGATCATCTAGTTGTTCTTCTTTCTACTTGTCAATCCTAAGTCAGTTAATTTAAGAGTTGAGTTTTTTACTGCGACATGCCGACATTCAATAAAAAAACGGGTTAGAAAAGAATGTTTAAAAAAATAAATAAATATAAGTTTATATATTTTTTACATATTATTTCACATTTAATACTATTTAAATTAAAATATTATTATTTAAAAATATTTAATATTAAATAAAATTTGATCGTATTTAATATTATTATAGTATTATTTTTATTTTTATAAATTTTAAAAATGTTATTTTTTATAAATTTTCAAGAATGTTTTCCTAGTAAAGATAAAATAAATTTTACTTTTTCCATGTTAACATTCAAATTAAATATACGTCACTGCTTATTTTTTTTTATTTTGATTTATGTAATTCTATTATTATATATTATTGTGAACCGAATTAACAACACTATTAAATAATAAAATAAAAACCGATACATGCAATAGTTTGACTAAAATGTATACATATAGTTTACGTCTTAGACTCTTCAATTGACAAGCTTCCATTACGAGGTATATTCAAATTAATAACTTTCACGATTGGTGGCCTGGTGGATGAGGCAATTGTGAGGTCTAGTGTTCAACTTTTCTTGTCAACGTTTGAAATTTAGTTTGCATGGAAGGTAAATATAATTAGGGATCAAATACAATTCAAATTAACAAATATATATATATATATATATATATATATATATATATATATATATATATATATATATATATATATATATATATTTTGTTAATAATCACAACTAAACAAATCAAAATAATAAAAAGAAATAATAAGAAGTATTCATGTAAAATTATTAAATTATTATAAATATTTATATTTATTTTTATGTTAAAATAATAATCTAATATAAATATGCTATGTACAATATTTAAATATAAAATATTATAAAATAAAATATGTATTTATTAATAATTTAATAATAATTCGATTTAGATTTGATACAACGTATTATAAAATCTGCTAATCTAAATCTGATCCGATTATAAAATTTATTAATCTAGTCCGATCTGAATCAAATGAATCGAATTAATTTTTTTCAATTTAAATAAATTAATCGAATTATTTGCTCATTCCTGAGTACAACCAATTATACATTTCATAATTATCGATCTAATATTTACTCGTATAGTATTTTATTTATTTAATAAAAATAATTTCCTTAAAATGAAAAATAAAAAAGAAAGAAAGAAAGAGATACAGTAACAATTTGGACTGCCTGAACTAAAGGAACAATAAAAATAAGATTTGCTTCCACGGGTTGTATGAGAACCCATGAATCGTGAAAATATGATTGATGGAATTGTAGCTTTCAAGGAATATTGATTGAACATTAAGTATTAAGTGTATTTTATTTTACTTTCATTACCAAAAAAAAATGCTTGATGTTTCATATGCATGTTTGTAATCATTGTGTTAAGCAAATGTATCATACTTGTTGAGTTTGAGACACACACGGGCCTGGCCATGATATATATACATATACTCAATAATATTAATTAACAACACTCATTTGTTTTCGTGTGAATATATTATTAATCTATGTTAACAATTTTGTGGTTCATCCTATAATTCATCCCGTGATCTGATGTAAAGTTAATTTTTCTTCATTTTAAATTAAAATGTTCAAACTATATTAATTAAAAAAATGAATATATTGAGCAAATCGTAATAGCTAGAAAACATTTTACTTAAGATGCTAAAAGAAATAATTAATTAAGAAGATAGCACAAAATTATAATCTTAAGAGACGGAGAGAAATATGTCCAAGTGTTAATTTGTAACACAATAACACCATCAATATTCTTTCGTGATCTATGTAATATAAAATCAGCATTTATTTAAAAATAATTAACTTACAAAATATTATTTAAAATAAAAAGAAAATAATAAAATATGGATAAATAAGTTAATAATATAATTTGTATAGTATTAAAATAATATTACATATAAAAATTTTAAGTACAAATTTTAAATAATACTGTATACCACTTTACAATTGTCACATCAAAAATTAATTTTGGTTTATATATACATTATTATTTTAATGCGAAGTTAATGATTATTTAGTTACCTATCGTTAATGGAGGGCCTTACTCTTTATATAGTGGGCATGCAAGTACTATTATCATGATTTAATTTCTAAGAAACCAAGTATTTTTGTAACCTCTAACAACCGGATAAAAAAATATTTTTTTAAAATAAAATAAATAGTTGTTGTTCTAACATTTGTTGTTTGTCGGCGTAAATTCAATTGCGTCAATAGTATGAATATGTAAGTATGTTTATTTAAAAAAGGAAATAAATTTAAATTATATATTAAATAATCTAAGTTTTATGAGTACAATACTCAATAGTGATTAATTATCAACTAACATGTAAATGAATTGATTTAAAAGTAACAAAAACTTAAAATATGCTGATACAATTATAATAGTAGTTTGAATTGTCTATATGTTATAAACATTATTGTGCTACTAAATTAAATTATATATTATAAATGTCTGATACTTGCCACGATATTTGACTAAAAATGTGTAAATTATATTAAGTTATACAGTAATAAAAATAATTTAATTTTAATAATTTATTTCCACAAAATATCTAAAATTATATATATATATTAGTTATCTCCAACTCATTATTCTTTTTCATATTAAAAGTTATATTAAATTTTATATATTCTTTTACTAAATAATTTTTTTTAATTTTTTATCAATTATTATATTCAATAAATTAAATAATACTTTATTATTATTAGTTAATTAAAAATTAAAAAAATTAAAAATCTACTAAATAAAATATTATATTTATTACATGAATTATAAATTACATTTAAATAAAAAATACAATTAAAAATACATATGTATAAATATTAATTCAATAAATTATTATATTTGAAATGAACAAGTAAGAATTATTTAAAAAACAAAAATCTCAAGAACAATGACATGAATTCAAACAAGAAGAATAATCTCAAAGTCAAGATACATGATCTCAAAATAGATTAGATATTTTTGTTCAATATGTTAATAATATCATTTTAGTTTATATTATATTTTTTAGCATTATCTTGTATTAGTATTTATTTTAGTTATTTTATACAATACATTTAATTTTAATTTATTATATGTAATAAAAAATTTAACAATATTTTAAAAAAAATTCTAAATTGTTATTTTTGGCTACATTAAATTTTGAATTTTATGTTGTATTAATAATTTTTTTAGTTATTTTATGTTATATATTTAATTTTAATTTTTATATATGTAATAAAAATTTAACATTTTTTAAATTAAAAAAATTACATAACATAAACGGTGTTTGGTGCAATTAACAATGTTATGCCAAGTTTGATACGACACTGTTCATAGCACCAAATTTAAAGTTATAAAGTCCATTACTATATTTTACGCAAAATTTTACTTCATTTTATATTAAAGATTACATCAATTTTTTAGTCATTTTCAACCAAAAATACTAAATATTATATTAAAAGTATATTTCTTTATAAAATATAATATTTATTTTATTTTTATTTTACTAATTATTACATTCAACTAATTAAATAATTATATATTAATATTAGTTAATTAAAATTATATTAGTAAAAAAATAATAAAAAAATCCATTAAATAAAATATTATAATTATTATATAATTTAAAAATTATGTTTAATTAAAAAACAACATATAAATAGATATTAATTCAAGGAGTTACTATATTCATTCAACAAATGTTTAATATTTTTGGTCAATATTTTAATACTATTGGAGGATTTGAAAATAATTTAATTGATTAATAAATCGTTATTTTAGTTTATATTATATTTTTAGCTTTATATTGTATTAGTATTTTTTTAGTTATTTTGCATTATGTATTAATTTTAATTTATTATATATAATAAAATTTAACAATATTTTTAGAATTTTTTTAAATCTTTATTGTAGTTTATATTAAATTTTTAGATCTATGTTATATAAGTAATTTTTTAAGTTAATTTATTTCATATACTTCATTTTATTATTTATATGTAATAAAAAATTTAATAAATTTTTTAGAATTAAAAAAATGGCACATAAACAATATTTACAACAATAAACAATTTTTGATATGATTAACATTATCGTATCAAATTTGGTCCAATGCATTTTATTGCACCAAATTTGGTGCAAGATTTGATAAAGTGTTAGAATAACTTTGCACCAAATTTTCATCATATTTAAAGTTATAGAGTTATGTAGAAGATTATCTTAATCTCTTATTCATAAACATGTAAACTTTACCCCATTCTATCTTAAATATTAATAATTAATTAGTTAATTTATATTAATTAATTGATAATAAAAAATCTAAAGATAATTAAACAAAAAATATATATTTTATGTTATTTAATATAAATAAAAAATTTAGTTTAGATAATTGTTAATATTTTGAGTATTAATAATTTATTATTTAATTGATAAAAATAATACATAAGATAATTAATCATAATAATGATAATTTTTTTATGGTTGATTATGATAATAATCTTGTATAAAAATATAAGTAATTGTAATCTAAAAAAAAATTATCAATATTTTATCTAATAATAATTTATTACTTAATTGATAAAAAAATAATAATTAAGATAATTAACCCAAAAAATAATAATTATTTATATTATTTAATATAAATAACTTTAAAAAAGATATATAATTTTAATTTAGATAATTTTTAATTGTTATGATACTAGTAATTTATTGCTTATTTATATTATTTAAATGATAAGAAAATAAGACTTACGATAATTAATAAAAAAACATTTTTTATATTAATTAAGATAAATAACATTGCATACAAAAATATAAATAATTATAATCAAGAAAATTATTTGTATTTTAACTATTAATAGTTTACTACTTAATTACTATATCTTAACTCTTAAAAAAATAAGACAAGATAATTAATCACAAAATGATAATTTTGTGTTATCTAAGATAAATAATTTTATATAAAAAAGATAAAAAATTATAATTTTGATAATTAATAATTTATTAATTAATTGATAAAAATAATTCTTAAATTAACCCAAAAAATAATAATTTTATGTACTTAAGATTAATAAACTTATATGAAAAAATTATAATCTAGATAATCATCAATATTTCTACTGTTAATAATTTATTATTTAATTGATTAAAAATATGAATTTTAATTAAATTATACATTAAATAAAAGATATAGTAGTTATTACATTAAAATATGTGAAAAAGTTACTCCAAAAATTTATAAAACATGATTTGTACTTTTATATATAGTATATATTTTGTAGGACTATTATATTTAAATAATTTTTTATATTTTTATGTATATTTTTAATTTTTTTAAGTATAACAAATCTAGTGTATAAGTAAATATATTTTTTAAATTTATTATTATTTTTAAAGCCTATTTTAGTAATATAGAAAAAATGAAAAAAAATATGTGAGAGATAATATATGAAATACTCGACTATTTGTGATGATACATCTAATATCAATATTATTATAGATATATTTTTAAAAATTAAGAACATTTATAAGATTTATCTTCCAACACGCTCATATTTACATATTCATGTCTTTTAAATATATTTGAGTCCATCAACATTTTTCAATAAATTTTAAAGATTTTTCACTTATAAAATGATTCTTAAGTAGATAATTTAGGAACAACACATTTTTTCTTAAATTACCAAAATCTCTAAAAATTTCAGTAGATATTTTTTGTTGCTTTGGAGGTATTTACTTTTCGAGCTTCTAATTTTCATTTAATTATGTTTTGATAATTTTTATTTTTTAAAAAGTTTATTATTTTGTTATATAAAGTTAACGATATGAGTTATTATATATGTAAATACATATGTAACTATTATATTATATACTAAATGATAATATACTTAAAGTATAAAATAAAACATGCATCTAATCATCAACCAAAGTTATCACAACTATACGATTTGAATTACAAACTTTTAGGTTGGAGATGGTTGGTGATTTTACCCATGATAGATTGCATTTATTTAGGGTAGCAATTTGTATTGTAATTTTATTGATCGAATCGAACCTGAATCTTAGAATCTAAATCAAACACAAATCGAATTAAATTTGGACCAAGACTAACGCAAATAGCATGAAAAAATTTGATATAGGTTCGAGACAACCTAATAGCCAAAAATAAAATTAAAAAAGCTATAATACGTAAACATTACAACTTATATGCTAGGTTAAGATTGGAGAAACACATTTCTTCTATATATTTCTTCTTAATTCCCACTTTCCTTTTCTAACAACCAGTAGTCTCTGCTCAACTTTCTTTTTCCAACAATAGTCTCTTCTCTAGCAACAACTTTATGTCCATCTATGTTTGATTACTATATGATTTATTTGAATACACTAAAAAAATTATATATGTGATTAATTTTTTTGTCTTAAAACATTATTTAAGTTTTTTCACGTTGATTTGAACTAAAAATCGAATTAGTTCTAAATTCTAATAAGGTACTTTTTATTTTCTTTCATTTTAATTATTGGTGATGTTGATTTTGTTTATGCTTATATTATATCGAATAATTTCTTATGCTCTACATTTAAAAATACATATGTTTTTTTTACAATTATCTTGAGAATTCAAACTTGGGTTCGTCGTCCACTTGATTTCAACATGGAGGGTAATTTGAAAATAGGAAGAATCTTAAAAATACTGGTTTCCTTTTCCTACATTTATTTTTAAAACAAAAGAAAGATGCTAAAGATGAAGAGATCAATATGTCTATTGAACCCTTCATTTAGTGATTGGAGAATTTTTTTTGTTTAATCTTATTCATATATTTCTTTATTTAGTGGCTCAGGGAAAATTATATTGAGATTTGAAGCATTTTATTTAAATGGTGAGTTTTCATAAAAACACGATGGCCTTTGACTTTTGCATTTAAGAAGTTTGATGGGGTTTACTTTTGACGAATTTATTTAGAAATAGAGTTTTTGCTTTAAGAATTAGTTTTCTTTAGCTTTTGTTTACTATTGTTCTTGTTTTGTAATTCACTAGTTATTATAACACAATAGGTATGTATGAGAAGTTGTATTATCTTTATGGATTTCATTATATGTTTGAATTATTCATTCAATATGAGAAGTTGTAATATTATTTTTCACGTTTATGGTGTTTTATGTAATGTTATTTGAAGTAATGAGATTTAATTATTAAACATATTTCTTGATTTATAAAAAGAAAATCAATTAACTAAAGAAATACACAGTTAACAATGGACACGTTTATACCATTTTAGGCCATTTTGTGTTTGATTTGGGTTCGAGCTTACTTTTGCTTGCTCGAAAGTTTGAATCGAGTTAAGGTTGGACCAATTTGGATTGGTTTGTTCAAGCCATCTCGAATTGGCCCAACTCGGACGAATTGCCACCTTAACATTTACGTTACTAACAGAAAAAATAAAGGATAGTGTGATAATTTAGTTACTATTTTCAAAAATTTAATATATTAGTCATATTTTTTAAAATGGATATATTTAGTCACTTTACTCTTATAAATTTGGACACTTCAATCATTTTTTACCAATTTTGGTTTTATGGATAATTTTTGTTGAAAAAATTTAAATTTGATCGAATTGAACCTTAATAGCAAAAAATTGGTAGATGTTTAAAGTAAAAATGTTTCAAAAAGTTGGATAAAAGTAGAAAATAAAATTATTAAAATTTATCTAAAATGATTAAATTGTACATAAATATAATAATAATGTGATTAAATTATATTTATTTAAAATAAAATAATCATTATATTTAATTTATAAAAATAAAATGATACAATCACACTATTTTGAAAAATAGAATGTGTAGCAAAATCAAAGCGCGTAATGGTGCTCTAGGCTGCAACATTCTTAAGATGAATGTAGATCATTATAATACTAAACTTACCGTGCTCACTCCCTACAAAGAACCTCATTAATACACTTGTTTAACATGCTAAGCGCATGTATATATGTATATCGATAAGGTTTTCTTTAAAACTAGTCACATTCATCTTAAGAGTTGATCTTTAATATCATTTTGAGTTAATATATGGGTTTTAATGTCCTTCCCATTAATTAATGTGTCATGTAAATCTCATGATCTGATAGTTAGAATGCTGTGTTATTCTATTGTCTATAAATAGATCTTTTATGTCTCTATTCTTAACTCGTGGGTTGTCTATAAATAGATCTTTCATGTCTCTATTCTTAACTCGTGGGTTTTAAAGTGGGATATCATGACATGTATACATTTATTTATATAATTAAAACATTTTTAATTAGGTTACTGTGTTAAACTAGAGACTCCATCGACGCTATACCACACTTAATATTTACCAACATGTTATTAATATTCATGGTATTTATTTTGGTCGAAACAGCTTTTAAAAAGATATGGTTTTGCGTGCCAACCTGTGTAAGTTTTATTGGGCCATACCATAGAGGCCCACTCCACATCCCCATTTAGGATAAAGATGACTGACTGACTGACTTGGGCCAAGTTTAAAAATACTTGCTCTAAACCTGCATTTTTATAAGACTTAAAAATTTGGTATATGCCTTGGTTCTTGTGATAACGAGGGGATATTAGTTTTATAAGCAATTGTAGACGTTGGGTTTTCAAACGATGTGGGACATACAAAAGTGTTGCTTTATAGATTTTTAATTATTCGTAAAAGAATAACACAATTTTAAAATAATATGCGCGGAGCCATAAGGGTGACGGATAATGTGGCTTAGAAAAATGACATAAGGATACAAGAATGTTCCCCCAATCAATGTTTTTTTAATTGTATGGTACATAAGACCAGGTTGACCTTGCTCCATAAGTGATGAACCAGATCCCTTACTTTAACTTTACTTTGTGTGTGGTTATATATATACTAATATTTCTATTTTGATTACAAATATATGTAACATTGTAGTGTATATATTATGATTGATATCTTTAAATTATTAAAGATGTTAATATTTGTTTTTAGTTTCTAAATTTTTGATGTATTGAATTATCCCAAAATACTTATCATTAGTTTTATCATTTTTCATTCTATTATCTTAACACAACCATTTTTTTAAACAATTTGGTTCAATCCATTGTCGGCCATGAAATGATGGTTGCCGGGTTATAACCCAATTTTTTTAAAATAATTACTGAAACCAATCCAGACTGATGGATTGGTTGGGTTAGTACAGTTGGCACGGTCTAAGTTTTGTATATAATAAATGTTTTGATAAATAATTTATATTTAAAATAATATTTATTTTATTTTATAAAATACAATCTACTTTTACCGTTAAACATAAAACTATATAAAAATTATAAAATCAAAATCTTTAATATTATATAACAAATAAATCTTAAATATAAATATGCTAAACATAAATTAATATAAATTTGGTTGTATCACATAATCCTATATCTCATTTAGACTTAGTTTCGGCACATCCCAGAAAACTCATCACATCTCATCTTTTTGTAGAGGTCTCACTTTAGACCTAGTATCCCAACCTTTTACACGTTATTTTTTATTTGATTTTTATATTTTAAATAATTATGTTTCTTCCTTTTTCATTATTTTTGTACTTTTATTTATACAATTTAAGTTAATTTTATCTCATCCCAAAATCAGCAGAATCTATCAAAACATAGCTGAGATATTATTAGATTAATTCATAAAATTAAATTATTATATCTAATTTCAATTTACATCTATAAAATAAACATGTAATTTTAATCTGAATAAGAAACTAACGGACTTAGTACGATTCTTGTCTTTCATTATCATAGATTTAATTTTAAATCTTATTTATATAATATTTAATTTATTTAATAAAAATAAAACTTTAATACCCTTTATAAAACAAAAATAACATGTGTACTTGTCACTAACCCATTGGCCCATAGCTCCCCCCAAAAAAATTACAAAATGAAAATATATTATAAATATATCATTTATAATTAAGTTGATAATTTTTATTTAATATAATTATATTTATCATTAAAATTATTACACGTACACTTTTCTTAATACATGAGTACGAGCTTTGCATAGGAAGCTATACAATCCAAATAAGTGGAGACTGATGAGCGAAAACCGTCATTATCGATTCTGTCAATATTTTGGTTTTATATTTATAAAACTCTCGTAAGTGTACGAATCATTTCGTAGAAAATGATAAGTATACTCTCAAGGTCAATCTAAGGAAGAAATATATGTGATTTTTAATTTATTATTCAAACTTTTAAAAATGAAATTAAATCCTAAACATTCTGTCATGATATTTTAGGGTTTTGTGTTTTTAATCTACTCACATAAAAATAAACCTAAATACAGATTTAATAAACATTTATGCAAATTTTATCATTTATAATAGTGGAGTATTTATGGATATAATAACTAAGTTAATTATGCTTGCTCATATTATTTAGGTTATTAAAGATATGAATTGATATTTATTGATTCTCCTTTTTTTATATGAATACCACATTTGGTGGGGTTAGATATTCTTTGTTAACTAAACAAATCAATTAACAACTATGGGTGGGGTTGATAACTAATTTGATTAATTAAATTAATTCCTTTTTTAAGAGATTGAATATGAATCATTTAAATGACACATTTGGTTGGGTTAGAAAGTTTAAACTTTATTCAAACTGTCCAAATTAAAGCTAAGAATTTAATTATCCGAGTACTAACTTTCAAGTTTTAAAACCACTACTGAAAACATGTTGTCAATACATTTTCACATAATAATTCTTATAAAAACTTTTGAAATAGAGCTAATTATTCGGCGATTGTACCAACAAATAAAAGAGCACTACTCTAAATCAGATCAGATAACTAAACCTTAAAATCTAATTTTCAGATTTAAGTTTGTAATGAAAAATAATATATTTCTCTCTAACATTCTTAATATAAAATCTTGAATAAAAATAAAATCAATTCATTTTATAGATTTTTACCTATTTAATATTTTGCAAGCATAACAACGTTATTATTATATCATGTTCACAAACAGCCAGCAAAGTTAAATTTAATCAAAGACAAATTAAATATAACATGTAAAAATAAAGCATAAAAAATAACTGTAAAGAAAATAAAATCCTTACAGTACTTCGATGTTATTCCCGTTGTTGAAAAAACCTCTAAACGGAATTTGCACTCCCATTTATTGAATCGAAAAGGAAATAAATTACAAAACCATAACTAGTTCTTCTCAAAAAGAGAAGAACTCTAAAACTAAGAAAAACTAAAAACTAAGAAAGAAACTAAGAAAAGATTAAAAACTAAGAAATGAGAGAAAGAAAGAGAAGAGAATGTGTGTTTTGAGGTGTGTTTAGTTATGAAGAGAATGAGGGTATTTATAGGTGAGGATGGAGAGAAAAAATGGGTGAAAAAAATGATAAAAATTATGGAAACGCGGAGTAGTGAATGATGATGTGGGAGGCGACTGTGCGCATAGATGGGCAGGGGCGCACAGGGCGCGCGTGGGACTGGACGGCTACGTGCATGATTTTCTCATTTTTAACATTTTTGACCTTTTGGACACATTTTGTCCAATTTTTCCATATTTGTTAACTTTCCTCATTTATTTATTAATATATTTGTGATGTATTGCCTTCAATATTCCTCTTTGAGTATTTAAGTTACGTTTTTAAGCAAAAATACCTGAAAAACAATAAGAATACCCGTGATTCCGAAAAAAAACAAATTTATATAAATATATGATAAAATCATATAAATAGATATATTTTTAATCAATTAATGTGCATAAAATCATGGTAATTTTAGTGTTTTTTGAGCACTCATCAAAGATCCATCGAGACAAACAAGTGCACTATACAAGGACTCTTATATATCCCATTGAAAATCAACGTAGATGGCTTAATATTTATACGAGACAATACTCCTAATGTTTGAAAAAATACAAAAATATTCCTAAAATAAAAGAAGAAAAAATAAACCAAGAAATAATAGATATAGAAACAGAAGACATCTCAAGATGTTTTTTTATAAGAAATGATAATAAATAAAAAGAAATTTGAAGAAATTCAAAAAGCAAAGTTAAATCTTAAAAAAGAAGATGAATTTAAAGACCAATCATTTTTATTAAGAAAATTATTCCTTAGGAAAAACACAATTTAATATCGCATAATTAATAAAAAAATGAGTATTAAAGTTACATATGCAAAATGAAGGTATAATATACTATTAATTGATAAAAAAATTATATTAAACAAGCTATCAAAAATTACTCATAAAGATAAAGAAAAAATTAGATAAATCCATTTAGGAGGAATTCAAATATTAATAAAAGCTCATTTTAGAGAAGGAATAGATACACCAATAAAAATAACATTATTAGATAACAGAATAATAAATAGATAGGATGCCTTATTAGGAATAATCCATGGTAATTTAGGATACCAAAAGTTAAAATTTATACCATATCCTAGATTTGTAATTAATATACATGATAAAAATCTAAATCAAGTATTAAGTTTAGCTTATGAATTTGAAAGAGGAGATTTAATGAATAAAAGAAAATCATTCATTTTCAATACATTATCTAGTAGCATATTATTTAACAAATAGTCATAATAATTCAATATATGGATAAAATAAATTATAGAAATATATAAAAGTTTTAAGGAACTAGAAAAAATAATAAAACCAAAATACTAACACACTTTGAAATACCAAAAGAATGAAAATTAGATATTAAAAAAAATCCTTGATAACATGAGAGAAAAGTAATGTTACTAAAACTAATAGCATACCAAAGTTTACTTTTATAGAACATGAAGGAGAAACTTCTAACCAAGAAGAATTTAAAAAACTAGAAAATGAAGTTAAAATAATGAAGGCATTAGTTTATGATTGTATATTAAGAAAAAATAATGTTTAGAGATAAAATAAAAAATATGCATTTAGAAGTAAATGAAAGCCTAGTAGGTGTAGCAAAAAATCAAACAACATTATTTGAAACTATACAATTATTAACAGAGGAAATGGATTTAGTCTAAGAATTAAACACAAAATATTTACAAGAAATAATAGATATACAAAAAGAATTACTTAAGAAAATAAAGGAATATAGTTATAATAAATTATAACAAGATATGCATAAGAAATTTTCAGAATTAAGAAAAGATGTATACAACATACATATAAATAATGAAATAATAGGTTATAAATATGATTCTTTAGACTCACTAAAAGAAGAACCATCAAGGAGATCAAATTCTCTAATTCCTAAAAATGAGAAAAGGAAAAATGAGAAACAATATAAGAACAAAGAGATAACTCTTATTTAATGGAATATAGAAAAGACTTAGAAAGAAAATTCATGAACCTTGAAAATAGGAATATAGAAATATTAGTCAATTTATTGAAATTAACAAATGAAGAAATAGGAGAACATTGTAATGAAAAACTTTGTACTAACAAAGAAGAGGATAATGTGACAATAATTAGTGAAATCGATTATAAACCAGAAAACATGACCTCAAAAGATCATATGAAACCAATTTCATTACTAGTCCCTTACCAAGAAAGAACATCTGACCCACATAGGGGAGAAAGAAATAGGAAAAGAACAGAACAACCTGATACCACGTATAGAAGAAGACAACCACCTAAAATGGAGGAAGGGTTGCATTGGGGAACTAGAGGTAGTATTCCATCAGAGTTCAAACTCTATGATAATTATAAATCTAAATTTCTAGATTTAGATTGTATAAGAGATAGGGAAAAAGCCTTAGATGAATAGGCTAGTGGAATAAGTGTGCTCAGACAAACTTCTGAAACTACCCAAACAAATCCTTCAACCTGTAGAGTGCTTATAGCACATAAAATGACAGGAAATGTTAAAGTTTGGTTTTCAAACTTAACATATCAACAACATTTATTAATGCAAGGAAATGCTTTCACAAGAAGAGAATACTTGGATACAGTAATAAATGAAATATTCAAAGAATTTATTGGAGAAGATAAAGGAAGAACTATCACTAAATCCAGTGAAAATGAAATCAATGAAGCTAAATAACATCTAACAAATATGAAAATTTGTAACATGTGTTACATAGATTCTTTTATTTGTGAGTATTAAATGCATTACCATAAATTACCACCCTCTATGCAAACAACTTTTAAAGAAATATTTTTTCAAAAATTACCTGGAAAACTATATAAAACCTTAACAGAAAATTGGGAACCAAGGAATAAAGAAAGTATACCAGATACTCTAGGAGGAAGAATAAGAAGCCTTAAAGATTGTATTGTTATTAAATGCTAAGAAAGAAAATTATATAAACAGATAAGAGGAAATGATAAAATCTATTGTGATACAAGAGATTTTAGAATACGATAGAAATATAGATGTAATATAAAAACTTATAAACAAAATATAAATTCAAAAAACAAAATTTCCAAAAAATATATAAAAAAATTAATAGAGAAAACTACAAGAAAATATATTTTAGAAGAAATAATTATAAAACTTATGAAAAAGGAATTATTGCCCTTCTGGAAAGAAAAAATGCATATATTGGATCTGTAATGAAGGACATTATGTTAATGGATGTCCAAGTAAACTTCAACATAAAAAAGAATTTCCACAAAAAGCAAAAATCTTAGAAGAAGATTTCAAAATGGAATTAGAACCAATCGATGAATCTAATATATATGATATTTATAGTATCTATCTATTGGAAGAAACTGAGGAAGAAATAACTGACTCAGAATATAAACACTCAAATTATGAATATTCTTCATCAGAAGATGAATGATTTGTATAGTATTACAAATCCAAATAGTACTTACATTAAAGTAGGACTAAAATTTAAAGACTATAACACTTATCATTTACATGCATATATAGATACAAGATCTAGTATGTGTGTAGCCAATAGATATGTATTTCTAGAAGACAACTGGAAACAAGCACCAAAAGATTTAATTGTAAGAATTACTAATAATACTACAATAAAACTTAATAAGGTATTAAAAGATACTGATATAATGATATGAGGAGAAAACTTTCACATTTCTACCATATATCAACAGGAAACAGGAGTAGATTTGTTAATAGGAAATAATTTCCTAAACTTATATCAACCTTTCACACAACATTACGAAAAAATAAGTCTCATAACCTTAGAAGGAGATACCATCTATGTGTCTAAAGTAAAAAAAAACTTTAACTATCTCAAACCCAACTTTTATGCAATAACATAAAAAGCAAAAAAAGTGGTGAGATAGAAGACCAAAAAAAACCTTATTTAGAAAATATTTCATTAGATATAGAAGAAAAAAAAAATTCTCAATGAAATACAAGAAGACAAAGCCCTAACATGCATTAGAAAACTATTAAAAACAGTTAGTTTAGAAAATCCTTTAGATCCAAAAATAAATAAATCTAAAATAATAGTAAACATAAAATTAAGAGATCCTAACAAGATCATAAGAATAAAACCAATGATTTATACTCCAAAAGACAAGATTGAATTTGGAAAACAAATTTAAGAACTTTTGGAATTAAAAGTCATAATATCAAGTAATTTACCTTGCTCTAATCCAGCATTCTTAGTTGAAAAAGAAGTTGAGAGAAGAAGAGAAAAAAGAGAATGGTAATAAACTTTAAAGCACTGAATAAATAAACTATTGACGATAGATACTTTATTCCAAAAAGGAATACCTATTATCATCAATAAAAGGAAAAAAATATTTCTCGAGTTTTGATTGCAAAAATGGATTTTGGAGAATAAGATTGGATGATGAATTCCAAAAATTAACGGAATTTAGTTGCCCCCAACAACAATTCCAATGGACAGTTATACCATTTAGATTAAAACAAGCTCTAGGTATTTTTCAAAGATATATGGATAACATCTTCAAGAAATTACAAGATATTTTCTGTGTTTACATAGATGATATTTTGGTTTTCAATAATGAATTAAATAAATATTATTTGGATATTATCAATATTCTACAAGAATGCAGAAAAGAAGGCATTGTACTCTCTAAAAATAAAGTGGTACTTGCTCAATAAAAGATTAAATACTTAGGGTTAGAAATTGAAGATGAAAAACATAATCTACAACCCCATATACTAAATAATATTCAAGGTTTTCCTAATAAATTAAAAAATAAAAACAAATTACAGAGATTTTTAGGATGTTTTAACATATGTAGAAGCATACATCAAGAAACTTGAAGAAATGAGAAAATCATTACAAGTAAAATTGAAAAAAGATCATATATGGAAATGGACAGAAGAAGATACTTTATATATGGATAGAGTAAAAGAAAAGGTAAAAAAGTTACCAACTTTATACCATCTAGGACTAGATGATAAAATGATAATTGAGATAGATATTTCACAAGAATATTGGAGAGCAATTCTTAAAGCAAGAGTAGATGACAAAGATGAATATCTTTGTAGATATACATTAGGATCTTTCCAAGGTTCAGAATTAAATTACCATAGTAATGAAAAAGAATATTTCGCTATTAAAAAAGCTATTAAGAAATTTGCAATATATGTTATAAGCTCCAGATTCATTGTTAGAACAAATAACAAGAATTTTGGTTATTTCTTAAGAACTAATATTGTAGGTGATTACAAACAAGGAAAACTAGTTAGATGGAAACAATAGTTCAACCATTACAATTTTGATGTTGAACATCTTCCAGGACATAAAAATAGCTTAGTTGATGCTCTTACTATAGAATTAGCACCTCTAACTATTTTTATGCTTTCAAGAATGAAACATCTTGATATCAAAATCAAGATAAAGAAAAAGAAGATAAAAATCCTACAGGAACAACTCGAGCTGCTATACCTCGAGAAATATCTTATGGAGATAGGAAAGAAACAGGAAGAACTTAATTGTTCAAAACAACCTCTAGGGATCAAAAGCTTAAGCGAGGAACCTCCATTGAAAAAGGAAGAACTTAACAGTTCACAAAAAAACTTCTGAAACCACAAAGTGCAATTGAGTAGATGTGGCCCAAAATTAGGAATTTATAACAATTGGGCAGAAGCTAGCAAATCTATTATAGGAATTAGTGGAGTAACTCATAGAGCCTTCACCAACAAAATAGAAGTTAAAGGTAGTTATGCCAACTATAAAACACCAAAACTAATAACTCCAAAGGAGATAGTAAGAAATTATTCTACAACACTACAACAACAACCAATAACTCCAAATAGATTGACAAATCTTGGAAAGATAGCAAGGCCTCCAGTGCTATTTAGAGAAACATCTCCTCCAGAGACATCAAAAATAGTAAAGCATTCAATACTATTCAGGGAGACATCTCCTAAAACTACTCCAATCATTGAAGATGAAAAAGACCAATATAGAAACCTCATTAAACCACAATTGTTGAGTCTCTATAATTTGGCCAAAAAATCTACCCAAGAACAAATTGAAGATATGAAATTCTATACTACAGATATGAAATTTCCTACAATAAGTAAATTCAATATATTGGAAGGAGCTGATCAAATATTTATGTATAAAGCATTTCATGCAAGACTAATAGAAAATGTATACATGAATTAATTTAAGTGAGTTAAATTATTTTCCAGAAAATTTTAAAAGAGCAATCAAGAATTTCAGAAGAAAAATTAAAGTAGGTGATAAGCTTATTTATCTTAGATTTTTCAATTCATTAATGGACTGGAATGAGGAAGGAAGTATTAGTCACTACCATTTCATCAAGATAGGGATTTCCAACATAAATAGAAAAGTTCCCAAACCAAGGGCACTTCTAGAAAAGAAATTCAACACAGAAGAACTATGTGTATTAAGAGGTCAAATGCTATGCCAAATTTACTATGAACTCAGGAAGATTGACAATTCTACCGAGATTAAAGTAAATTATTCAACTAGTAAAGTCATCATCATTTCCCACAGTAGCATGGCTCTGTGAGAAGAAGATGGTGAAAAAATCACCAAATATTAAACCAATTTTAATTGTAATAACCTAGAAATTGGTCAAGAAACAAGAAATGTATTATACTTCTATGCCAGATAACCCACCAAAGACAACAAATGCATTCTCTGCATCAAATATTGAGAAGATGAAGATGTGTTATCATCAACGTCATCAAAGGAACAGTCGGCAGAAAATGACAAAGGAAAATAAGAAAAGAAACTATCGATCGAAGACTATAGAAGAAATAAATATGTAAACCCCACATCTTAGTCGTCGGTATGTGCCAAGGAAAAAAGTAGTGGTTATCCTTTAAAGATGAAAAACATATGATTTATTAAAATAAGGGTAAAACAATAATTTTAATCTTGTAAATAGGGATTCCTTATTTTATAAAAAGAACCCTTATTATCATTTCAAAAACGCACAGAAATTCAGAGCTTTCTACTCTGTAACACTCTAGCATAGAAAACCTCTCTATCTAGAAATCTCAAAACCAATAATGTTTTACCCATTAACTATGAGCGACTAAGCACCCTCTTCAAGGTTCTTTGTTGGCTTTAAGTTGTAATGATTATTATTCTATAAATAAAATGGAGTTGAGTTACTCTTCTCTAATAAGTCAACTATTGGATATCATTTATGTACGGATACAGAAGGTTCACCATTGCCAGGAGAGTGTTGAGGTTTGAGCAAAGCTAAGACATAACAGGTGTAACAAAAGAAGACAAACATAAAGGAAGATCATGGTGGACCCATCAAATTCAAGTATAATAATTATAAATTTAAACCAGTTAAGAATCTTGAATGTTTAAATATTTGCTTACAACAAGACATAATATTGCTAAAACACAGGAAAATGGAAATTGTTTTTAGAAATAAACAACTAATAATTCCAATTGAAATCAAAGATAAAAATCTAATTCTATTAGAAACATATGATAAAGATTATCTCTATCATTTAAATGAATATTTTAAAAATAAAGATTATAAATACATTATATGTACACAAGAAAAACCTGCTTGTTTACTATGAATAAGACAAAATAATATACATTTAACATATATGATTTATCAAGATAATATTCTATGAAAATCGAATCATTAGTACATAAATTAAAATTATTAGATTTAACAAATGAAATAATAATTTTTAATTTTAAAAGACAATTAATAGATTTAGTATTAGAATTAGGTAATCAACGTAATGAAAAACATAATATACTATACAATTGTAATTAATATAGAAGAAAATTAGACTTATATAGAAAATAATAAATTTTTTAGACAAATTATTACCTTCAATACATAGACAAAGATAATCAACTAGATCAATATTAATTCTCGATTAAAAAATTGTATTGATCCTCAAAAATCGGCATCAAAACTTAAGAATAGTAAACTAAATAGTAATAGATAAAAAATTAACACTATTAAAATATAAGGACATTTTTTTATATTTTATAAATCTCGTGAGTTTAATTGAAGATATGTAAAATATTGTTACATCAATCCATGATATCATACACATTTTGAACTATTGTTGTGTTAAAATGAGCTCAATTGATCCACCTCGCTTAGTTTTAATTCATGTTTATTGAGCGAATCCAATAAATTTCAGTTAAATTTCTTATTCTCTCTGTAGTTCCGAGTCAATTAGTGAAACAATCGTAATAAAAAATTGAACCTGGAACAGTAGGACGGATGGCATAGATTGATATGCCAGTACTCTGCTCAATAGTCAATGGTAATATGTATATTATATTCAACGTTGATGCTTCAATTCAATGCTAGCTAGGGCTTTAATTA
Source organism: Hippophae tibetana (assembly GCA_037013495.1). Classification (NCBI taxonomy): domain Eukaryota; kingdom Viridiplantae; phylum Streptophyta; class Magnoliopsida; order Rosales; family Elaeagnaceae; genus Hippophae; species Hippophae tibetana. The sequence goes on along the minus strand of CM072807.1, from coordinate 66,497,668 downwards.
GGGGAATGGGAATTGTCTACTTTTTCCACCACGGTTATAAATTAAACAGTAGTAATGTATACTTCAAATTGTGATGATTGATTGAATTAAATAAAATAAATAAATAAATCTTTCTTTGTATAATAAAACTCTATTTGTATATGTTAAGTAGTATCTCAGTCAAATATAAAATTAAGGATATAAAATAATTGTAATAAAAACTACAAATAAAATGTCAATGAAATTATTATTTTAAATTGTTGTCTATATTGTACAAAACACCAATTACTATTCCTTATATGCACATTAATATTCAGCGGGTCCAAAGTTCAAACACTTCCCTACCAACCCATGTAAAAAAATGACATTATATAGCCAAGTAGTTAAATAATATATTGCTTTTCTTCTTCTTTTAATATGTAAAATATTTAAGATTTAAATACTACAAATAATAAACTTATTTAAAAAAAATTATTACACCATCAGTGTTTTTCTTTCCTGATTTTTGGTATTATTTATTTTCCGGCTAAAGAAGTAAGCTCATTCACTATTTTAGGCTAATTTTTATAAAATAAAAAATCTAACCTATATATTTTATACAAGTCATTATAAAGTATAACAAAAGCTTATAAAAATTAAAACAATTAATAAACATAATGATAGATATATCTAATTAAAATAACAAAAAAAGTGTGCCTAAAAATAACAATTTTTTTAAATAATAGAAATAAAAAACACAAGACATTTTATGATGTTTTCCACAAAGAATTGTAATTAACAATTTTTTTTAAAGAAATACAAAAGGCAAGATTAGATCTTAAAGAATAAGATAGGCTTAAAAATTATGGATTTAAAGATTTATAATTCTCAAAAATAACTAAAATATTTCTAATAAAATATATAGTACATTATGGAATAATTAATAAAAAATAAGTATTAATATTACAAATGTAAAAAAAGGTATAATATATCATTAATTGATAAAAAAATATTATTATGAGTAAACTATCAAAAATCACTCATAAGGATAAAAAGAAAAAATAGATACATTCATTTAGGAAGAATCTAAATATTAATAAAAACACATTTTAGAAAATGAGTTGATATATTAATAAAACTAGCACTGCTATATAATAGAATAATAAATAGGAATGAAAATTTATTAAGAATAATCCATAGAAACTTAAAAATACCAGAAATTAAAATTCACAACATATCGTACATTTATCATTAATATTAGTTATAAGAACTTAAACTAAGTATTAATTTTTTTTAGCTTAATATGAATTTGAAAGATGAGATTTAAAGAAAAAATGAAATCGTACATTTTTAATACACTATATAGTAGAAAATTCATTAACGAACATCCATAATAGTTCAATATATGGACAAAATAAATTTATAGAAATAATAAAATAAAAAATATTAACAGATTTTGAAATACTTGAAGAATGAATCTTAGGTGTTAAGGAAAAATCCATGATACCATAAAGGAAAAATAATGAAGCAAGTAATGTATCAAAGTTATGTTTATATATCCTCAATAAGATACCTCTAAAAAAGAAAGAGTTATGACAAAACTAAAACAAAATGTTAAAATAAAATAAAATAATACCATTATTATTTCAATAACATTCAAAAATAAAATACAAGACATAGAATTAAATTGTAATGAAAGCCTAACAAGCATATAAAAAAAATTAAATAACAATAATGAAAGCTTCAATTCTTATAAAAGAAGAAATATAAATAGTATAAGAATTAAACATCAAGTCCTTACAAAATATAAACGAAGCATAAAAACAAGCTTATATAAGAAATAAGAAAATATGGTTATAATAAAAAAATACAACAAGATAAACATAAAAAATTTGCAGAATTATGACGTGATGTAAATAACATATCTATAGATAATAAACTTATAGGTTATGAATTAGGATTAAAGGAAAAACCACTTAGGAAATTAGATATATTGATGCCTAGGAATATGAAAAGAAAAAATGAGAAAAATTCAAAGATAAAAAAGAAGTTATGATCTAAGTTTCATGAAATATAGAAAATAATTAAAAGAATAATTTATGGACCTTAAAAAAAAGGACAAAAAAATTAGTTCGATTATTCACCTTAAGAGATGAAGAAATAGAAAAAAACATTATGATAAAAAACTTTGTACAAGAAAAAAGAAATATTATATGATAATAATCGGTGAAACTTATTATGCACTAGAAAATATAGTTCAAAAAAATCATATGAAACTTGTTTCATTATCAGTTCCTCGTTAAGAATGAGTATCTAATTCACATAGGAAATAAATAAATAAACAAAGGTTAAGATAACCCAACTTTCCTTATAGAAGAAAGCAGCAACCCAAAATGTAAGAAGAATTACATTGGCAAACTAGAGATAGTGTCACCCCAAAATTCAAACTTTATAAAAATTATAGATATGATCTTTTAGATTTAGATTATATAAGAAACATGGAAAAAACTTTATATTAATAGTATAATGGTATGAGTATAATCATACAAACTTCTCTCATCACACAATCAAACCTTTTAACTTATATAGCCGGATCATTTTCTAAATTGCCCTTGAGGTTTGCTATATCTTCAATTATGCCTTTGGGGTTTATTTAATATCACAAATGCCCTTGTGTATTTACAGTGTTAATACTCCGTTCAGTATTACTGTTCATTAAATTTTTACTATTCATTAAAAAAATCAATTTATTGAATTTTTCTTATTCATTGAATTTTTACTATTCCTTGGCTCTAATACCATTTTTCATAGGATCGCTACAATATTTATGATTTCTAATCTGGAGTTAGAATTGACCTATTTGACGATCTTTGTATATTAGTTGGTGATAATAATTTATCTAAAAAAACTTATTATTTTCCTATATAAATCTAATTTTCTTCTGTATTCATTACAGTTGCATATTATATTATGTTCTTCATTATGTTGGTTACTTAATGTTAATCCTGATTCTATTAATTGTCTTTTGAAATTAAAAATTACTCTTTCATTTGTTAAATCTAATAATTCTAATTTATGTACTAATGATTTGATATTCATATTCTTACTTTTTTAAATCTTATTTTTCTGTTTAAATTTATTATACTTTGTTATAAGCGAATATTTCAACAATCAAGATCCTTAATTAGCTTAAATCTATAATCATCATACCTGAATTTAATGGGTCCACCACGGTCTTCCCTTCTGTTCGTCTTCTTTTGTTACACATGTTATGCCTCAGCTTCGCTCAAACCTCAACACCCTCCTGGTAACGGTGAGCTTTCTGCATCCGTACATGTATGATGTTCAATAGTTGACTTACTGGAGAAGAGTAATAGAACTCCATTTTATTCAAGATATAATAATTATTACAACTTAAGGCTAACTAAGAACCTTGAAAGGGTTACTTAGCCGCTCATAGTTACTGGGTACAACATTTTTGGGTTTTCGGTTTTTCTAGAGAGGTTTTCTAGAGTATTTCAGAGTAGAGAGCTCTGTATTTTTCTGTATGTTTTTGTTATGATAATAAGAGTTCCTTTTATAGAATAAGGAATCCCTGTTTACAAGACTAAAATTATTATTTTACCCTTGCTTTAATAATTCATCTGCTTTTCCTTTTTAAAGGATAGCCATTACTTTTTTCCTTGGCATATGCTGCCGACTAAGATGTGGGGTCTACATCTTTATTTCTTTTGTAGTCTTCTGTCGACAACTACTTTCTTTATTCTTCTTTGTTGTTTTCTGCCGACGGTTCCTTTGATGACGTTGATGATGACGCATCTTCATCTTCTCGATCTTTGATGCAGAGAATGCATCTATGGTCTTTGGTAGCTTTTCTGGCATAAAAGCAAAATACCTTCCTGGTTTCTTGGCTAATTTCTAGGTTGTTGCAATTAAAATTGGTTTCATATTTGGTGATTTTTTCACCATCTTCTTCTGACAGAACCATGTTGCTGTGAGAAATGATAATAACTTTACTAGTTGAATAATTTACTTTAATCTCAGTAGAATTTTCGATCTTTCTGAGTTCATAGTAAATTTGGCTTAGCATTTGTCCTCTTAATACACAGAGTTCTTCTGTGTTGAATTCCTTTTCTGGAAGTGCCCTTGGTTTGGGAACCTCTCTGTTTGTGTTGGAAATCCCAATTTTGATGAAGTGGTAGGGACTAATACTTCCTTCTGAGTTCCAGTCCATTAATGAACTAAAAAATCTAAGATAAATAGGTTTATCACCTGCTTTAATTTTCCTTCGGAAATTCTTAATTGCTCTTTTAAAATTTTCTGGGAAATAATTTAATTCACTTAAATTAATTCCTGGATAAATATTTTCTATTAATCCTGCATGAAATGCTTTATAGACAAAAAATGGATCAGCTCCTTCCAATATGTTTAATTTACTACATGCAAGAAATTCCTTATCTGTAGTATAGAATTTCATATCTTCAATATGTTCTTGCGTAGATTTTCTGGCTAAATTATAGAGATTTAACCATTGTGGTTTGTTGAGGTTCCTGTATTGATCTTTTTCATCTTCAATGACTGGTGTAGTTCTAGGAGATGTCTCCCTGAATAACACTGATTTTTTTGTTATTTTTGATGTCTGTGGTGGAGATGTTTCTCTGAATAGCATTGTAAGCCTTACTATTTTCCCAAGATTTGTCAATCTGCTTGGAATTGTTGGTTGCTGTTGTAATACCTCAGAATAATTTCTTACTATCTCCTCTGAAGTTATTAGTTTTGGTGTTTTGTAGTTGGCATAACTACTTTCTGCTTCTATCCTGTTGGTGAAGGCTCTGTGAGTTACTCCACTGATTCCTAGAATAGATTTGCTGGCTTCTGCCTAGTTGTTATAAATTCCTGGTTTTGGGCCATTATAGACCACATAAACTTTTTTCTAATCTTCTTTTTCTGCTTCATCTGCTCAATTGGGTTTAGAAGTTTTTTGTGAACTGTTAGGTTCTTCTTTTTTTTAACAAAGATTCCTCATTTGAGGTTCTGCTTTGTTTTGAACAATTAAGTTCTTTCTATTTTATTACTGTCTTCTTAAGAGATTTCTCGAGATATAGTAACTCGAGTTGTTCCACAGGATTTTTATCTCCTTTTCTTTTATCTTGATTTTTATGTCAAGATGTTCCATTCCTGCAATCATAAAAATAGTTAGAGGCGCTAATTCTCTAGTAAGAGCATCATCTAAACTGTTTTTATGTCCTGGAAGATGTTCAACATCAAAATTGTAATGGTTGAATCATTGTTGCCATGTGATTAGCCTTCCTTGTTTATAATCTCCTGCAATATTAGTTCTTAAGAAATAACCAAAACTTTTGTTATCTGTCCTGATAGTGAATCTAGAACTTATAACATATATTGCAAATTTCTTAATAGCTTTTTTAACACCTAAGTATTCTTTTTCATTACTATGGTAATTTAATTCTGGTCCTTGGAAAGACCTTGATGTGTATCTACAAAGATATTCATCTTTGTCATCTACTCTTGCTTTGAGGACAGCTCCCCAATATTCTTGTGAAGCATCTGTTTCAATTATCATTTTATCATCTGGTCCTGGATGGTATAAAGTTGGTAAATTTTTTATTTTTGCCTTTACTTTATCCATGTATAGAGTATCTTCTTCTGTCCATTTCCAGACATGATCTTTTTTCAATTTTTCTTGTAATGGTTTTCGCATTTCTGCAAGTTTCTTGATATAGGCTTCTGCATATGTTAAGCATCCTAAAAATCTTTGTAATTGATTTTTATCTTTTAATTCACTAGGAAAACCTTGAATATTATTTAGTATATGAGGTTGTAGATTATGTTTTCCATCCTCAATTTCTAATCCTAAGTATTTGATTTTTTGCTGAGCAAGTACTGCTTTCTTTTCAGAAAGTACAATGCCTTATTTCCTACATTCTTGTAATATATTGATAATATCCAAATAATGTTTATTTAATTCATTGCTGAAAACCAAAATATCATCTATGTAAACACAACAAATATCTTGTAATTTTTTAAAGATGTTGTCCATATATCTTTGAAAAATACCTGGAGCTTGCTTTAATCCAAATGGTATAACCGTCCATTGGAATTGTCCTTGGGGGCAACTGAATGCCGTTAATTTCTGGGATTCTCCATCCAATCTTATTTGCCAAAATCCACTTTTGCAATCAAAACTAGAGAAATATTTTTTTCCTTTTATTAATGATAGTAGTTCTTCCTTTTTTGGAATGAAGTATCCATCATCAATGGTTTCTTTATTCAATGCCTTGAAGTTTATTATCATTCTCTTTTTTCCTCTTCTTTTTTCAACTTCTTTTTCAACTAAAAATGCTGGACTAGAGTGAGGTGAATTACTTGGTATTATGACTTTTAATTCCAAAAGTTCTTCAATTTGTTTTCCAAATTCAATCCTATCTTCTGGAGTATAAATCATTGGTTTTACTCTTATGACCTTGTTCGGATCTTTTAATTCTATTTTGACTTTTGTTTTTTTATTTAGTTTTGGATCCAAAAGATTTTCTGAACTGACTGTTTTTAATAGTCTTTTGATGCCTGTTAGGGCTTTTATCTTCCTGTATTTTATTAAGAAAAGAGTTTTGTCTTTCTTCTATATCTAATGAAATATTTTCTAAACAGGGTTTCTGTTTTTATTGGTCTTCTATCTCACCACATTTTCGCTTTTTATGTTGTTGCATAAAAGTTGGGTTGGAGACAGTTAGAGCTTTCCTTACTTTAGAGACATATATTGTATCTCCTTCTAAAGTTGTAAGACTTATTTTGTCAGAATGTTGTGTAAAAGGTTGGTATAAATTTAAGAAATTATTTCCTATTAACAAGTCTACACCTGTTTCTTGTTGATATATTGTAGGAATATGAAAGTTTTCTCCTCCTATTATTATATCAGTATCTTTTAATACTTGATTAAGTTTTATTGTAGTATTATTAGCAATCCTTACAATCAAATATTTTGGTGCTTGTTTCCAGTTGTCCTCTGGAAATACATATTTACTGGCTACACACATACTAGCTCCTGTATCTATATATGCATGTAAATTATAGGTGTTATAACCTTTAAATTTTAGTCCTACTTTGATGTAAGTACTATTCGGATTTGTAATACTATACAAATCATTCATTTTCTGATGAAGAGTATTCCTGATCCGAATGTTCATATTCTGAGTCAGTTATTTCTTCTTCAGTTTCTTCTAATAGATAAATACTGTAAGTATCATCTATATCAGATTCCTCAATTGGTTCTAATTCCATCTTGAAAGCTTCTTCTAAGATTTTTGCTTTCTGTGAAAATTCCTTTTTAAATTCTTTTTTATGTTGAAGTCTATTTGGACATTCATTTGCATAATGTCCTTCCTCATTACAGATCCAACATCTGCATTTCTTTTTCCATGAAGGGAAATAATTCCTTTTTTCAGAAGGTTTATAAACCTTTCTTCTAAAATATCTTTTCTTGTAATTTACTTTGTTGAATCTCTTTTTATATTTTTGGAAATTTTGTTTCCTAAATTTGTATTTTTTAAATCTTTTATATTTTTTATATTTTTGTTTATAGGATTTTATATTGCATCCATATTTTCCTGGCATTCTAAAATCTCTTGTATCACAACAAATTTTATCATTTCCTCTTATTTGTTTGTATTCCTTCCTTTCTTGACATTTTATAATGATCCAATCTCTAAGATTTCTTATTCTTCCTCCTAGAGTATCTGGTATAGTTTCTCTATTCCTTTGTTCCCAATTTTCTGTTAAAGTTTTATATAATGTTCCTGGTAATTTTTGAAAAAACATTTCTTTATAGATTGTTTGAATAGAGGGTGGTAATTTATGGTAATACATTTCATATTCACAAATAAAAGAATCTATATAACACATGTTACAAATTTCCATATTTGTTAGATGTCATTTAGCTTCATTGATTTCATTTTCACTGGACTCAGTGATAGTCCTTCCTTTATCTTCCCCGATAAATTCTTTGTATATTTCATTTATTACTGTATCTAAGTATTCTCTTCCTGTGGAAGCATTTCCTTGCATTAATAAATGTTGTTGATCTGTTAAGTTTGAAAACCAAACTTTTACATTTCCTGTCATTTTATGTGCTATAAGCACTCTACAAGTTGAAGGATTTGTTTGAGTAGTTGGAGAAGTTTGTATGAGAACACTCATTCCACTAGACCATTCATCTAAAGCTTTTTTCCTATATCTTATACAATCTAAGTTTAAGAGTTCAGATTTATAATTATCATGGAGTTTAAACTCTGGTGGGATACTACTTCTAGTTCCCCAATGCAACCCTTCCTCCATTTTAAGTGGTTGTCTTCTTCTATATGTAGTATCAGGTTGTTCTGATCTTTGTCTATTTCTTTCTTCCCTATGAGGGTCAGATGTTTCTTCTTGGTAAGGGACTAGTAATGAAATTGGTTTCATATGATCTTTTGGGGTCATATTTTCTGGTTCTGAATCAGTTTCACTGATTATTGTCATATCATCTTCTTCTTTGTTGGTACAAAGTTTTCCAATATAATGTTCTTCTATTTCTTCATTGGTTAATGTTAATAATTTTACCAATGTTTCTATATCCCTGTTTTCAGGGTTCATAAATTCTTTTTCTAATTTCTTTCTATATTCCATTAATTTGGAATTATTTCTTTGTTCTTAGATTGTTCCTCATTTTTCCTTTTCTCATTTTTAGGAATCAAAGAATCTGATTTCCTTAGTGGTTCCTCTTTTAATCCTTCTAAAGGATCGTATTTATGATCTATTCTTAAATTGTATACATCTTTCCTTAATTCTAAAAATTCATTATGCATATTTTGTTGTAGTTTATTACAACCGTACTCTTTTATTTCTTTTAATAGTTCTCCTTGTATATCTATTATTTCTTTTAAATACTTTGTGTTTGATTCCTGGACTAAATCCATTTCCTCTGTTAATAATTATATAGTTTCAAATAATATTGTTTGATTCTTTGCCACTCCTACTAGGTTTCCATTTATTTCTAAATGTATATTTTTTTTATTTTTTCTTTAAACGTGATTTTTTCCTAATATGCAATCATGAACTAATGCTTTCATTATTTTAACTTCATTTTCTAATTTTTTGACTTCTTGATTAGAAGTTTCTCCTTCCTGATCTATAAAAGTAAATCTTGGTATGCTATTAGTTTTATTATTTCTTCCCGTTATTAAGGGTTTTTCTTTAATATCTAATTTCCATTCTTCTGGTTTTCAAAGTCAGTTAATATTTCTGGTTTTATTATTTGTCGTAATTCCTTAAAAGTTTTATCTATTTCTATAAATTCATTTTGTCCATATATTGAACTATTATGACTATTTGTTAAAGAATATACCACTAAATAGTGTATTGAAAATGGGTGATTTCCTTCTTTCATTAAATCTCATCTTTCGAATTCATAAGCTAGGCTTAGTACTTGGTTTAAATTTTTATCTTGTATATTTATAGCAAATCTAGGATATGCTGTAAACTTTAGTTTTTGGTATCCTAAATTTCCATGGATCATTCCTAATAAAGCATCTTGTCTATTTATTATTCTGTTGTCTAGCAATGCTATTTTTATTGGTGTATCTATTTCTTCTCTAAAATGAGCTTTTATTAGTATTTGAATTCCTCCTAAATGGATGTATCCAATTTTTCCTTTATCCTTACTAGGGATTTTTGATAATTTGTTTACTATAGTTTCTTTATCAATTAATGGTATGTTATACCTTCATTTTGCATCTGTAATTTTTATACTCATTTCTTTATTACTTATACCATAATAAATTATATTTTTTCTAGGAAATATTTTTCTTAATAAAAATGATGGGTCTTTAAATCCATCTCCTTCTTTAAGATTTAATTTTGCTTTTTGAATTTCTTCAAATTTCTTTTTACTTATTACCATTTCTTGTGAAAAAAATCCTGAAATGTCTTCTATTTCCATATCCAATATTTCTTGGTTTGTTTCTTCTTCCATTTTTTTTTATATAGAAACCTTAGGGGTATTCTTGATAAGTGTTAAATTTAACTTCTGTTATGTTTTTAAGGGTATTTTTGAATTTTTCTAAACCTGAAGGGTATTTCTGAAGATTCCTTAAACCTTAGGGGTATTTTTGATTTTATTCCTATATAGCCTTAATAACTCATAAAATGACAAGAAATATTTAAATTTGGTTTACAAATTTAAAAGAACAATAACATTTATAAATGAAAGGGAATGCTTCTACAAATAGGCATAGTTACTACAGTAAATAAAATATGCTAAGAATTTATTAGAGAAGATAAATGTAAACATATCACTGAATCCAATAAATATGAAATTGTAGAAGCCAAATGAAATTTAATAAATATAAAAATATGTAACATGTGATCTATAGATTTCTTTATTTATGAATATGAAATGTATTATAATAAGTTACCATCATCTATGCAAGAAACTTATTAGAAAATGTTTTATCATAAATTTCCTGCAACATTATATAAAATTATAATAGAATGATGGAATAAAAGAAAAATGAAAACTATACCAGACATATTAGAAGAAAGAATAAGAACTTTTAAAAACGGGATAATCATTAAATATCCAAAAAAATATGAATATAAACAAATAAAAGGAAATAATAAAATCTGTTACAATACAAGAGATTTTAAGATGATAGAAAAATATAAATGTAATATAAAATCTTACAAATAAAAGTTTAAAAAATATAAAATATATAAAACATTCAGAAGATATAAGTTTAGAAAATAAGACTTTCAAAAATATAAGAAAATGTATAACAAATGATCTTATAGAAAAATATACTTTATGAGAAAAATTATATGCTAGTAGAAAAAAATCTATTTCCCATCAAGGAAAAAATGCATATGTTTGATTAACAATAAAGAAGGACATTATATAGATGAATGTCCTAAAAGACCTCAATATAAAAAAGAATTTAAAAGAAATTTTCATAAAAAGAAAAAAAATCCTAGAAGAATATTTTATGATTGAATTAGAACAAATATATGAATTAGAGATAGATGATACTTCTAGTATTTATATATTAGAAGAAAATGAGAAATAAATAAGTGACTTAGAATATGAATATGAATATTCTTCATTAGAAAATGAATGACTTGTATAATATTACAAATCCAAATAATATTTATATTAAAATAAGATTAAAATTTAAAGGTTATACAAGTTATTATTTACATGCATATATAGATATAAGAGCTAGTATATGTGTAACTAATATATATATATATTCTTAGAAGAACTCTAGAAACAAAACCAAAAGATTTAATTTAAAAATTGCTAACAATAATACAATAAATCTTGATAAATTCTTCAAAGATGCAGATATAATGATAGGAGAAGAGAAATTTCATTTTCTTACTATATATCAACAAGAAAAGGAGTGATTTGTTAATATAAAATAATTTTCTAAACTTATATTAAACTTTTATACAATATTTAGATAAAATCAGTAGAAACAACTAGATGATGAAACTATTTATGTGACAAAAATAGAAAAGCTTTGTACATATCAAATCCAACTTTTATGTAACAACATAAAAACAAAAATTGGGGAGATAGACACGAAACAACAACAAAAATATTATTTAAAAAATATTTCATTAGACATAAAACATAAACAAATTTTTTTTCTTAATAGAATCTAAAAAAATAAAACCTTAATAGGTATCAAAAAATTATTAAAAATAGTACGTTTAGAAAATTCTTTAGATTTAAAAGTAAATAAATCTAAAATGATTGCTAATATAAAACTTAAAAACCCTAACAAAGTAATTAGAGTAAAACTCATGACTTACACTCTAGAAAACAGAATTTAATTTGAAAAATAAATTTAAGAACTTTTGAAGCTAAAAGTCATAATATAAAGTAAGTCACTTCATTCAAGTCTAGCATTTTTTTTGTCGAAAAAAGAAGATAAAAAAAAGAATAATAATAAACTTCAATGCATTAAATAAAAAACCATGATGATAGATACTTTATTCCAAATGAAAAAGAATTATTATCATTAATAAAAGTAAGAAATATTTCTTATGTTTTGATAACAAAAATTGATTTTGACAAATAAGACTGGTTGAGGAATCTTATAAACTAACGACATTTAGTTGCCTTCAAAGACAATTCTAATGAATTGTTATATCTTTCAAATGTATATGGACAACATTTTTAAAAAACCATAAAATATTTGTCCTATTTACATAGATAATATTTTGGTTTTCAATAATGAATTAAATATACATTATTTGAATATTATTAATATTATATAACAATGCAAGAAATAATGCATTATATTTTTTAAAAAAGAAAGCAATATTTACTTCGTAAAACAATTAAGTATTTAAGGTTAGAAAATGAAGGTAGAAAACATAATCTACAACCTTATATACTAAAAAATATTCAAGTTTTTAATAGTGATTAAAAAACAAAAATTAATTTCAAAGATTCTTAGAATTTTTAACATAAGCTAAAGCATGCATCAAAAAACTTATAAAAATGCAAAAAACTTTACAAATAAAATTGAAAAAAGATAATGTTTGAAAATTGATTGAACAAGATATTTTATACATGGATAAAGTAAAAGCATAGATAAAACTTTTGTCAACTTTATACCATACAAGTCGAGATGTTAAAATAATAATCAAAACAAATGTTTTACATGAATATTGAGAGTATTTTTAAAATAAAAAAGTAGATGATAAAGACAAATATTTTTATAGATATACATCAGGATCTTTTATGGTCTAAAATTAAATTATCATAGTAATAAAAAATAATACTTAACTATCAAAAAAATTATTAAAAAATTTGTAATATATGTAATAAGTTTGAGGTTCATTGTAAGAATTAATAACAATAATTTTGGTTATTTTTAAAAACTAACATTACAGGTAATTATAATCAAGAATTTTGTTTATTTTTTAAGAACTAATGTTGCAATTGATTATAAACAATAAATATTTTTAAGATGACAAGAGTAATTTAACCAATATAATTTTAATGCCTAACATCTTCCTAGAAACAATAATAGTTTAATAAATGTCCTTACAAAATAATTAACATTTTTAACTATTTTTGTCCATCCATAAATGAAACATCTTTAAATCAAGATTAAGATCAAGGATAAGAAGATAAAAATCTTCCGTGAATAACTCGAGGTTTTATATCTAAAGAAGTCTTTTAAAAGATAAAAATTTAACAGAAACAACTTAATAGTTCAAAACTAGCATTTGAGTCTAAATACTCTAAAGAGGAATTCATCTCCGGGATTCATTCTAAGGAAGGTAAAATTTTAAAGAAATATTTCAAAATAAAAAGGTAGAACCTAACAATTCAAAAGAGAGTAGCTTTTGAAAAGAAAAAAGAAAAGCTCAATTGGGCTAAAGAACTAGAAAAAGATTTATGTAGTCTATAATGATATAAAATAAATAATTTATAACAATTGGTCTGAAGTAAGCAAATCTATTATTGGATTTAGTGGAATACATTACAAAGCTTTCACTAATAGAATAGAAGTTGAAGGCAGTTATACCAACTATAATATACCACTACTATTAACTCTAGAAGATATAGGTAAAAATTATTCTATAACATTATAACAATAATCATCGTCACCAAGCAAATGAAAATCCTAGGAAATATAGTGAGGCCACTAGTGCTATTCAGAGAGACACACCCCACGTAGATAGTAAAGATAGTACGATGGTCACTACTATTAAGGAAAACATCTCTTATCAATACATTGGTCATTGAAGAAGAAAAGGACGAATACATGAATTTAAGTAAACGAGAATAGTTAAGTCTCTATAACTTAGCTAAAAAAATCTATCGAAGATATAAAATTTTACACCACAGAAAAAAAAATTCTACATGTAATAAATTTAATATTCTTGAAGAAGTTGATCCAAATTTTATTTTGTAAAGTTTTTCATGTTATTTTAATTGAGAACCTATATTCGAGAATTAACTTAGATGAGTTCGATTATCTTTTTAAAGATTTTAAGAATGCTATCAAAAACTTCAAGAATAAGATCAAAGCATATGATAAGACTATTTATCTAAGATTTTTAGTTTATTTATGGACTGAAATGAAAAAAGTTATATTAGTCCCACCCATTTTAGTAAATTAGGGATTTCTAATATTAATAGAGAAGTCTCAAAACCAAGAGCGCTTTCAAAAAAAGGAATTCAATACTGATAAAGTTTGTATTCTAAGAGGACATATGCTAAGTTAAATTTATCATGAACTCGAGAAAAATTGATAATTCTTCTGAAGTGAAGTTAAATTACTCAACTAATAAAATTATAATCACTTTTCACATCAATATGGTCATCATTGAAGAAAATGGTAAGAAAATCAATAAATTTTAACAGTAACAATCTGAAAATTTATCAAGAAATATGAAATAGATTTTTTATGCTAAGGCAACCAATAAGGATAGGGATTAAAAGGACAAAGACACATTATCATCTTCTTCATTAAAAAGACTATCAACAAAAATGACAAAGAAGAATAAAGACACATCTTTAGTTGACAGATCATGCCAAGGAAATGAAAAGGATAAATTCAAATGCTAAAAGCAAAAAATTAGGTGAAAATTATTAAATTAAGGGTAAATAGTAATTTTTCACTATTATAAACATATATTATTTATCTTATAAAAAGAACTCTCATTTTCATTAGTAAGACACATCTAACAAATATGTATCTAAAACTATAAGCGACTAAGAATCTCTTAAAAGTTCTTAGTTGACTTTTAGAATAATAATAATTACGAATATTATGAATAAAATGGAATATAATTACTCTTTTTATATTCTTTAATAAGTCTAATTTAGACACCTTATCATGTACGGATATAAGAGGATATTAAGGATTGAATAAGCTTAGACATATCAAGTACAACAAAAAAAACAATGAAAGTAAAGATAGCAGTAGATTTAATAAATTTAGTTATGATAATTATAATTTTAAGTTAATTAAGGATTTTAAATGATTAAATATTTATTTATAATATTTATAAAACTAATAAATAAGAAAATAAAGATAAAGATAAAGAAACCAGAGTCAAGTCTATATAAAAATAATTATTAGAAAATTATAAATAAAAATCAATGTTTTAATAAAAATCTTAAAAATTAATCTTTAATTAATAATATAAAAAAAAGTTACTACTAGTGTTTTAAAACAGTTAACGTAAATATAATATTAGAATTATAAAGTTAATATTTGTTTTTAATGGAAATTCTAAAAATAAAAGATATTTGTAAACTTTACAAGATTCAACGAGAATTTGTAAAGCCTTATCTCGTAAAAACGGTGTAGGTTTGTAATAAATTTAAAGTTGCTCATTTTAATATGTTAAAATCACCTGTTTTTTGGTTAAACTTTGCCCCCACAATTCATGAAGGCCCGTAACCTTCCTTTCCTTTTCCTTTTTTATCGATGGAGAGCAGGAAAAAGAAAATAACTCATTTCCTTTATTAGAAAACGACTAGCTTAATAACGTATTTTTTAAATAAAAAAATTAGGTAATACTAAATATTGCTACAATATACCCTCGTCTATTTCTTATAAATATGATATTGTAATGATTAAAAAAATGATATTGCAATTTTTCTATTTATCGATATATCAAATTATTATTTTTTGTTTCTAATAAAAATTCACAAAAATAAGTGTGATTTGTCAAATCAATAAAATAAAGGTGCTAAAATAGTCAAATTTGAAAACATAGGGTTATAATTTTTCAAATTAAAAATTAAATTAATTTAACATAAATAATTAATAAGCTCATATTTACAATAATTTTTAATTAAATAATTAATTTTATAATTTTTTATTCTTTTGTAAAAATAATCATCAATGTGTTTATTTTTACACATTGATGATTATTTTTACTTAATGATTTTTTTTAAAAATAAAAATAATCTATAAGTTATTTAGTTATGTTTTTTTTTTCAAAAGCTTAAAAATTAAGAATTTTTTATTTATTTATAAATTTTAGTTTTTAATCATTTTTCTTCAAATAAATCATATATACAAAGTCATAAGATTTGATTTATAGTCTAAAAAACTATTTTGTGAAAATGAAAAAAATTGATTAAAAAATCTTATTTTTAATTATTTATGAATTATCACATATTTTGGTAGTCATTTATCACAAATATAAAAATCAAAATAATTTTTTTTTATCAGATATAACTAAAGATGACAATTTGTGTCATTACTCGATTGACCGAATTGAAAAACCTGAATCGAATTTCATTTGGACCAGCTCAAATAACTCAAAAAAATCAAACTTGGTTTGAGTCAATCCGTTAACTCTAAATCAAATTAAAATTGTTGCAATTTTGTGATTCATATATAAAATGTTATAGATAATAGTATGAATTGAAATTACTAAAGTTTAAAATATGGTATAGATTATATTGAATCTTAATATTTAAATGATGATGTAATATGATATTGTTACGGTGTATTTTTTAATAAATGACTAATTGTTAGAAGATTATTTTTTCATCTTTATTGTTTTTGTAATGATGTTTGTATTAATAAGATTTAATATTATTAAAAAAATTAATTTATAAAAAAATCTAGTAAATAATTTGTACTAATTTAGGCCAATATGTTTGTGTTTGATTTGCATTCATGCTCATATTTGTTAATTCAAATTTAGACTAATTTGAATTAGGTTAGATTAATTTGAATTTGCTAATTCAACCAAGTTCAAACTGATTTAACCAGCATAAATTGCCACCCAAAAATATGATTAATTAAAAATTCATTTGAAAAAATCAAAATCTTTATTAAATACATTTTAATTTTCTATATTCCATAGTTTGCTTACATTTTTTTTTAATTTGATTTTTTTACAAACACTTTAATCCATTTATTCTTTTTTTTTATAATTTGGTCCCTTTATTTTTTAATTTTTATATATTTAGTTTAAAATTTAAAACCAACTTGAAATCAAACTTTGAAAATATAAAAAAACAATACTTATCAAGTAACGTGTTAATTAAAGTAATACTTATCAAATAACGTGTTAATTATTGATTGGATATAGAGCGAGTGAGTAAATTTTGGACCAAATAGAAGTCGGGGTCAATTATATTGTGTCATTTGGATTAGTCTATACTTCAGGTTGTGATAAAAAAAATTTGTATAAAAAATAAGAATACCAAAATGTAAAAATTTTAAAAAATTTATGGATTAAATGTAAAAAATAATAATAACAATAAAAGGACCAAAGTGTTTAATATATAAAAATATAAGTATCATTTTTTATTGAATATATAGAAAAGATAAGATACTATTATTTGGAGTAGAAAAATAAAAATATTTTTAATACCTTTAAAATTTGATTAAAAAATCTATATGTTTACGTAGAAAAATAAAAATATTTTTAATACCTTTAAAATTTGATTAAAAAATCTATATGTTTACGTTGAAAATCATCTATTTAGATCCATTTTTTAATTATATTATAAATTTTAAATATCATTTTTTTTTATTTTATTAAAAACAGTTTAACTAGGACAAAAAATGTAAGTATTAAATAGAAAAGGAAGTACGACACGACTATGCACCTAACAAAATACGACCGACTGCCCTTGTTACAAAGTACAAACTACTAGCTACTTTGGCCTTTTTATATATCGTGTGCTGTAGCCTCCTTTACCTAAAGTTAAGTTTCTTTTTCTAATATTAATTACTCAGTCCATTACGAAAAACAAAAGCAAGTTTGTTCAAAGGCTTTTCCAACTTTCTGAACGTCACTTCTACTTGTTGAGACTTGAGGCCCCTCATTTCTTTCCCCTCTCTGTTCTCTCTGTTCTCTCTCTCTCTCTCTCTCTCCCTGTGATTATCTCTTTCGTTAAATGAAAAACCATAACAAAACAACAACATTCAACATTTGAATTGTTCATGTAATTCCCATCTGGTCCAAACCAAACCACCTCAACTTCTCCAAATTCTTAAGTCTCTTACCTTTTGTGATAGCTTTACAACATGGGTCACTTTTATTGCAGACAAAGACCATTAATTCTGCGTATATTTTGGCTCTTTGTATTGTTCTTCTTCATAATGCTTAATGGGAGATGTTATGGCTCAAGAACTAGTCATAATCAGCTTTTTCAATTCAAGTCACCAAATTACAAGTCAGAGTATTATTCATCAGGTCAGTTCTTGGGGTTCTTGCCCAAAAGATTAAGGCCAATACCAACTTCAGCTCCTTCAAGGAAGCATAATGACATTGGTTTACATAGTTGGAGATCACCTTGATCTTCAATTTTTTATATTAACTTTTAGTCAAAAGGTGCCTCTCTTTTTTTCTTTTTTTTTAATTTTCTTCTTCTTGAATTGTGTTTTTTTTTTAATTTGCAAAAGCAATGTACATGGGATTGTTAAAGGTAATTCTTTTTTGAGTGTTTGATGAGTATGTAATTAGTTTCAGCAAGTTTTGTATTAATGGCTCTGTTTTGGTTTCCTCTTTTTTGAAGCAGAACAGGTTGGTTTTCTGGCTTGTATTAATTAGTTGCTAGACAATGATTAATTAGAAGCTTGACAGAAATCTAACTACTGATTTTATTTTATTTTATTGTCTTTTTTGCTTTAATTTTCTACAATTCTTCTGGGTAAATTATTTTTTCCTGCTTAATGCAATATATATTCAGCTGCATATGGTTCTCTGTTTTGCCTGCCTTTTCAGCCATCAAGTTCTATATTTTATATTTTATTCTAATCTAAGTTGCGTTTGATATCAATTTTAGTTTCTGTATTTCAAGTTATTTTTCAGAATCTTTTAGATATGTTTGATAATAACTTTTTTATTTTTATTTTTAAATTTTTAACCAACCGATTTTAAAAATACATTCAATTGCATATCATAATAATATTTAAAAATAAAATTTTATTTCTCATCCCTTCTATATTATGTATTTAATATAATGTAAAAAATGTATAATTATTTAGGAGTTCAAATTAAAATTATCTGAATAATTAAATTAAAAAAATGAGATTTTTAAATAACCTTTTAAAACAAATTTTAATTATTTTCATTTGCACAACATTTTCTCTAAGGAACAAAGTCTCACAACTTTAGCATTTAAAGAAATTTAGGAAAAAACATAAAATTTATAAATAATAATAATAAATTGATTAGTTAAGATTTTGAAGAATAAAGAATTAAACAATATTACCAAATAATACACTTGTGTGTAAAAAAAATTCCCTATAAAATACAAATATCAGATAACTAATTATTTATAAAATAATAAAATCTATAAAATATCTTATTAATCAAAAGATTAACAAAAAAAAAAGTTTTATTAATAAAAAATAAAAAGCATTAATTATCAAACATCACATTAGTAATTGAAACTTTTGTACCATTACTATTATAGTGTCTTTCCTCTTTATTATTAATTTCATCAACTATGAGATATTTTTAAGTCATTATGATTTTTTTAAATTGTTCAAATATATATGAAATTTGTTTATTCGCATATTTATTTTTATTTAAAATTGTGTTTTAAGTTATGACATTTGGGGATATTTCTTGTACAACTTTGGGTCACTTTGGACTGTCAATTGTCATAAAATAAATCTTTCGAATATAACTTACGTGTAGTCGAAATTAACGAAATCCTTTTAACTTGTTTAGGTTAAAAGAGTATCTTTGAAATTACTCGAGTAACGTGATTTTATGATATAAAAGGAGGAATTGGTATATTTCTTATGAATTATTAAAAATTATGATTATATAATTATATATTTGATTATAAAATTAAATAGTATTATATATTATAATAAAAAAATTATAAGATTGAATGAATTTTTAATTATAATATTATGTATCTTAAGTTTTTATTTCATATTAAATTAAAAAAATATTATTTTTAATTTTTAAAATATAAAAATAAATTAAAAATTATTTTATTAAAATATTTATAATTAATTTTATCTAATTATATTATCTAAATTGTTACTAAATATTATTAATTATAATAGAATTTAATTTAATATAATTATATTTAATATATTTATACTAAATATCAAAAATTGAAAAAATCTATAGATTCGAATATATATAACTTATTTTACTTTTCTTGAGAGAATAAAGGAATGGTAAGAACAAGTGACA
This sequence comes from Hippophae tibetana, assembly GCA_037013495.1. Classification (NCBI taxonomy): domain Eukaryota; kingdom Viridiplantae; phylum Streptophyta; class Magnoliopsida; order Rosales; family Elaeagnaceae; genus Hippophae; species Hippophae tibetana. Next base: position 66,477,499 of record CM072807.1, on the reverse strand, counting down.
CTACACCGCTCATTTTTTATTGTAAAAATATAACTTCAATCCTTTTTCGTTTTTCCTACTAACTCTATGAGTATTTTTTATTACGTAAGATTCATGTGTAAAATTTAAGGGTCAAATAATGGTATTTATATAGATTATATTTTTTAAAATTATAAACTTATTATTAAAAATAGTGACCGAGTGATTAACACATGACCTAAATTTTTAGATTTTCAAAGAATAACTTTTATGTATTTTAAAAAATGAAAATGTATTTTTAGTTCATATTTAAATAAAATATTTCATCTTTATTAAAAAAGAAATTTTTATATTTGTAATTTTTTTATGATAAAAAAATACCTAATTAATATTAGAAAATGATTAAAGCGTTTTTATTTATTTATTATTATTTTAATAAGAAGACGACTCTAGTGCTTTTTAGCATAGAGTTAAAGTGGTTGTTGATTATTAATTGGAGGAAAAGCTTAAAACCAAACAACAAACGCCAAGGTAACAATTACACATAATAATAATAATAAGGTGGAAGAAACTAATAGTAAGTTGTCGCATTGAAAGATTAAAAATTGAAAATCTTTCAAAATATTGAAAGAATATTACAAGAATTGTTGCTATTAATTCATCGTAAGTTTAATAAATTAGAAATTATTAAAATTTAAGTTTATAATCTGTTTTGTGATTTGATAAGATATGCAGATATCCTTGCCTTTGAGCCTCAATTATTTTAATGATAAAAGCAGTAACTTTCAGTTATTAAAGGGTAAAAAAACAAAATCTAGGCAGGAAATTTTTCTTGTTGTTCTTGTTTCAGATGTTTATACTGTTAATTTAATTTACAAATCATATAATTTGTTGCATCTAATCAATTTAATGTATGAATAGAATATTTAACTCCTGTTTTTAATATGACTTTTTTATTATTTATGTTAAATAAAAGTATAACTTACCAAATTAATAAATATATATATCATATTTTAATTTAATTATACTTTAAAATTTAAGTTATAAAATGAAAGATCCTACAAAGTCATATGAACGACGTAAAAAACATTTTTAACTAATACGAGACTTAACAAATATATATAGGTACAATATAAATACGAAAAAATTATATTAAATATCACTAAATATGTATTATATAGACATTGTTATAGTGTAATTTTTGCATTATATATATATATATCATCATAAAATTTAAATTGTGTCACTTTAAGTACATAATTTCATTTTTTTTATAATTATTTGATTAAAGTATTTATTTTTTCATAGTTATATAACTAAAGTGTATATTCTTTATGTTGTAGATTATCATAAAACTCCTTAAATTAAGGAGCAAAACATGGAGTAAAACATGGAGCAAAACATGGAGTAAAACATGGAGCAAAACAAGGAGCAATTCATGGAGCAAAACAAGGAGCTTAATTCATGGAGCAAAACAAGGAACCATTAATTTAATGAGTAATTCAAGGAGTGAATTTTTCTATAAATAGATGTGTAATTGTAATGAATTAATCATCCAAAGTGTTCATTCCAATTGAGAGAAAAGCTTAGAGAGAAAAGCTTTTGTGAGAGAAAATTGAGAGTAATTTTCTTGGGTGTAATTGGGTTGTGAGTTGTGAGTGTTGTAAACACCTTGTGTAATTTCTCCCCTTTCAGTAAAAAGATCTGCAGCAGGTCCGGAAACGTAAGCAAGATTGGCCGAACTCCGTTATCAAATTTGTGTTATTTTTCTATTCTTGCTTTCTCATAAATCTGGCTTATCGGAAATTTGCGTAATTTCCCAACAACTGGTATCAGAGCTATTGGTGGTGATTTCTGTCAATTTTCTACAAGGTTACTATTTACGTGAATAGTGAATTACGTGAATAGTGACATTTTGTCGACGATATTTGTTCGTTGACGTAGGTGTTCTAATACACGGTGGTTTACAGAAATAGTCAGAAACGATCCAGAGGAAGTCAGATTTTAGTGGGAGCAATGGCCGCAGATGAAGGAAGGGTGAAACTCGAGAAATTCGATGGCACAGATTTTGGGTTTTGGAAAATGCAGATAGAGGATTATCTGTATCAAAGAAATCTATATCAACCTCTCTCAGGGAAGAAACCAGAAGCTATGAAGGAAGAAGATTGGAATCTTCTAGACAGACAAGCCCTCGGAGTTATTCGATTGACGCTATCCCGTAATGTTGCCTTCAACATAGCAAAGGAAAAGACCACGGCGGGTCTTATGGCAGCTCTCTCCAATATGTATGAGAAGCCATCAGCCTCAAACAAAGTGCACTTGATGAGGCGTTTGTTCAATTTGCGGATGAATGAAGGCGCATCGGTAGCTCAACATCTCAATGAACTCAACACAGTCACAACCCAGTTGAGTTCAGTGGAAATTGAATTCGATGAAGAAGTACGAGCATTGATACTTTTGTCTTCTTTACCAGAAAGTTGGAATGCTACTGTCACGGCTGTGAGTAGCTCGTCAGGAAGCAATAAGTTAAAATTTGACGATGTTCGTGATCTGGTTCTCAGTGAAGAGATCCGACGTAGAGAGGTAGGTGAATCGTCAACTTCTTCAGTTTTGCATATAGAGTCAAGAGGAAGAAATTCAACCAAAGGGAATGGACGTGGCAGAACAGACTACCGAGGTAGATCAAAGGATAGGAGGTCCAAATCCAGGAATCCTAATAATTCCCATAGCTCGAAGACCATCGAGTGTTGGAATTGTGGAAGAACCGGGCACTACAAAAATCAGTGCAAAAGTGCACCGAAGGACAAACAAGTGAAGGCAGAGGCAAATGTTACTTCCACCTCAGGAGGAGACGATGCATTGATATGTTCTTTGGAGAGCAAGGAAGAATCTTGGGTGTTAGACTCTGGAGCATCGTTCCATGCTACTTCACAAAAAGAATTCTTCGAGAAATATGTCCCCGGAAACCTTGGAAAGGTATATCTTGGTGATGATCAACCATGTGCTATTATTGGCAAAGGTGTAGTGAAGATTAAGTTGAACGGATCTGTTTGGGAGCTGAAGGATGTTAGGCATATTCCCGATCTCAGAAGGAACTTAATCTCAGTCGGGCAGTTGGCCAGTGAAGGCTACACTACGATCTTCCATGGTGATGATTGGAAGATTTCAAAGGGTGCAATGACAGTTGCTCGAGGCAAGAAAAGTGGCACTCTTTACATGACAACAGAGGCACGTTGTTCAATTACAGTTGCAGCAGGCAATGAAATACCAAACCTGTGGCACCAGAGACTAGGCCATATGAGTGAAAAAGGGATGAAGATTATGCATTCAAAGGGAAAACTTCCAGGTCTACAGTCTACGGAGATAGACATGTGCGAAGATTGCATACTTGGAAAGCAAAAGAGAGTCAACTTTCAGACAAGTTGCAGAATCCCAAAGAAGGAAAGGCTAGAGCTTATTCACTCTGATGTTTGGGGACCAACGACCGTCTCATCTATTGGTGGGAAATGCTACTTCGTGACTTTCATCGATGATCACTCTCGGAAGGTATGGGTTTACTTTCTAAAGCATAAGTCTGAAGTATTTGAGGCTTTCAGAAGATGGAAAGCTATGGTGGAAAATGAGACGGGTTTAAAGATCAAAAAGCTCAGAACCGATAATGGTGGTGAATATGAAGACACCATATTCAAAAACTTCTGCTATGAGCACGGGATCAGAATGGAAAGAACTGTTCCAGCCATGCCTCAACACAATGGTGTAGCTGAGCGTATGAACATAACATTGACAGAAAGAGCTAGAAGCATTCGTATACAGTCAGGTCTACCGAAGCAGTTCTGGGCAGAAGCAGTCAACACGGCAGCTTACTTGATCAACCGAGGCCCATCTGTTCCATTGGAGCATAGAATACCAGAGGAGGTATGGAGCGGAAAAGAGGTGAAACTATCACATCTAAAAGTTTTCGGTTGTGTAGCATTTGTGCATATCAGTGATCAAGGCAGGAATAAGCTTGATCCCAAATCCAAGAAATGCACATTCATTGGCTATGGTGAGGATGAGTTTGGCTACCGCATTTGGGATGACGAAAAGAAGAAAGTTATCCGTAGCAGAGATGTGATTTTCAACGAAATGGTGATGTATAAGGACATGCATAAAATAGACACCAATGACTCAGAGCAGAATGAGTCAGTATTTGCAGATGCAGATGATGTCCCAGATACTTCCGCAACAGAACCAATTATAACAAGTCCTCAGCCAGAGGAACTTGTTGGACAAAACAGTACACATCATTCCGACACACCACAACTTCTTACTCCAGCTCCTGTATTGAGAAGGTCTTCTCGACCTCATGTGCCTAACAGGAGATACATGAACTATATGTTGCTGACTGATGGAGGGGAGCCTGAATGCTATGATGAAGCTTGTCAGACTCGAGATTCCAACAAGTGGGAGCTTGCTATGAAAGAAGAAATGAAATCTCTCATCTCCAACCAGACATGGGAACTAGCTGAGTTACCTATGGGAAAGAAGGCACTTCACAACAAATGGGTGTACCGGGTGAAAGAGGAGCATGATGGTTCCAAAAGATACAAAGCCCGCCTAGTTGTCAAAGGGTTTCAACAGAAGGAAGAAGTTGACTACACTGACATTTTCGCTCCTGTTGTGAAGCTTAATACTATCAGATCAATATTGAGTATTGTAGCCATTGAAGATCTTCATCTTGAACAGTTGGATGTGAAGACTGCATTCCTTCATGGAGATTTAGATGAAGAGATATACATGTACCAGCCAGAAGGTTTCTCAGAAAGGGGGAAAAAGAACATGGTGTGCAGACTTAAGAAGAGTTTGTATGGCCTGAAACAAGCCCCGAGACAATGGTACAGAAAGTTTGACAGCTTCATGCACAAGAAAGGTTTCCAGAAGTGCAATGCTGATCATTGTTGTTACTTCAAGAGATATAGGTCCAGTTATATCATTTTACTACTTTATGTTGATGATATGTTAGTAGCAGGTTCAGATATGGATGATATTAAAAGGTTGAAGCAGCAATTGTCAAAGGAATTTGACATGAAAGACTTGGGTCCAGCAAAGAAGATTCTTGGAATGCAAATCACAAGAAATAAGAAGAAAGGATCCTTGCAGTTATCTCAGGCAGAGTACATCAATCGTGTTTTGCAAAGATTCAACATGGGCGATGCCAAGCCAGTTAGCACACCCTTGGCCAGTCATTTTCGCCTATCCAAGGATCAGTCCCCTCAGACAGAGGAAGAGAGAGAATTCATGGTTAAGGTTCCTTATGCCTCAGCCATTGGAAGTTTGATGTACGCAATGGTCTGTATGAGACTAGACATTGGCCATGCAGTGGGAGTTGTTAGCAGATTTATGTCAAATCCAGGGAAAACTCATTGGGAAGCAGTAAAGTGGATTTTGAGGTATCTGCGAGGCACCACAGAAAAGTGCTTGTACTTTACTAAAGGAGAGTTAAAAGTACAAGGGTACGTAGACGCAGACTTTGGAGGTGAAGTTGATCACCGAAGAAGCACCACCGGTTTTATATTTACTGTTGGAACTACAGCTGTTAGTTGGATGTCACAAATACAGAAAATTGTCACTCTATCCACTACAGAGGCTGAGTATGTAGCAGTAACTGAAGCTAGTAAAGAGATGATATGGCTTCAAGGTTTGTTAATTGAGCTGGGATTCAAACAAGAGAAGAATGTTCTGCATAGTGATAGTCAAAGTGCAATACACTTGGCGAAGAATTCAGCATTTCATTCTAGAACAAAGCATATTGGACTTCGTTATCACTTCTTCAGATCTCTATTGGAAGATGATGTGTTAATACTGGAGAAGATTCAAGGAAGCAAAAATCCAGCAGATATGTTAACAAAGGTGGTGACTATTGACAAACTGAAGTTGTGCTCAACTTCAGTTGGTTTGCTAGAGTAATAAAGACTAGAAAAGCTGCTGCATTGATCGAGGTGTGAAGACAGATTGAAATCAGTCTTCAAGTGGGAGATTGTTGGAGATTATCATAAAGCTCCTTAAATTAAGGAGCAAAACATGGAGTAAAACATGGAGCAAAACAAGGAGCAATTCATGGAGCAAAACAAGGAGCAATTCATGGAGCAAAACAAGGAGCTTAATTCAAGGAGCAATTTAAGGAACCATTAATTTAATGAGTAATTCAAGAAGTGAATTTTTCTATAAATAGTTGTGTAATTGTAATGAATTAATCATCCAAAGTGTTCATTCCAATTGAGAGAAAAGCTTAGAGAGAAAAGCTTTTGTGAGAGAAAATTGAGAGTAATTTTCTTGGGTGTAATTGGGTTGTGAGTTGTGAGTGTTGTAAACACCTTGTGTAATTTCTCCCCTTTCAGTAAAAAGATCTGCAGCAGGTCCGGAAACGTAAGCAAGATTGGCCGAACTCCGTTATCAAATTTGTGTGTTATTTTTCTATTCTTGTTTTCTCATAAATCTGACTTATCGGAAATTTACGTAATTTCCCAACACTTTATTACACAAAATAGATAGTATAATCAAGTAATTATAAAATTATATGACTAAATTATCTTAATTTAATTTTTTTAATGAATTACTTATTCCATACAAATATTATAAAATCAAAATATGATAATAATATAAAATAAATAAACAAAAAACTATTTACCCAATAAATATTATCATGTTACTTGTTATTCACTTTTAAGATAAAATGACAATCAATTAAAATCAATTATTCAATAGCTAGCTAGCTGGACTTCAATATATATTACTTTGTAATGAGAACTAACCATTGATGAAAGTTAATTGTAGCCGTAGATTTATCGTTTCAATTTGCTTAAATTACTCCACGGTCACGCAATAAAAATCAAGTAAAGTTACGGAAGAATGGATATTCAGCACATTAAGTATTGGGTGAGCCTACATTTTCCTTCTCATAATAAAACACGAGTAAGTTCCATAAAATATAAAAATAAAAAACTGGACAAGTTTTTACAAACACTTTACCCTCTTTGTTAATTACCATGTAACTAATCAGATGCTCACACATTTTCTTTCTCATAATAAAACACGAGTAAGTTCCATAAAATATAAAAATAAAAAAAAACTGGAGCAAGTTATTACAAACACTTCACCCTCTTTGTTAATTACCATGTAACTAATTAATGCTCACGGCTAAGTAACGTAATATTAAAGTTGATTGGTTAAATTGATTTTAAATTAATTGATTTAAAATTTAAAATCGATTCACGAATTTAACCAACATTAAAATATTGATTTTTTTAATTTTTGTTCTCATTTTAACTTTACTAATAACCAGTATTTAATATAACATAAAAAATCAAAATTTATTTGATAAAGTATAAATAATAATAAAAATAATTAAAAATTTAAATACTTGATTTCTTTCGTTTCCCTACCTTAGTTATTATTCTTTTTTTTCATCTTTTCATATCATTTGAATGTCATATCATTCAATTGCCTTAATATCTCAACACCTCGTAAAAGTCGAGATGTATGATTATGATCTTCTTCACCATCGAACGGTTTCTTTTGGTATCTAAACTTGTGTCAAGATGGAAAAAATCTTCTATGTCTTCTATAAAACATATTTCGTCTGTGAATAAGATAAGTTACAGAAGTGTCATCACTACATATAGGGCATCCTTTGTAATCTTTTATTACATGTGCTGATAAGTTTCCATAGACAGAAAAATCATTAATTGTTCATAAAAGGACTCTATCAAGTTAAAGTATTCTTATTTATGTGCATCATAAACATTTACACTATCATTCCACAATGTCTTTAAATCATCTATCAGATGATGCAAATATACATCAATATCAACACCGGGTTATTTTGGTCCTGAGATCAATAATGTTAACATCATGAATTTTCTTTTCATACACAACTAGGGAGGAAGGTTATATGTTACCATAATTACTGGCCAACAACTATATCTACTACTAAGGGAACTGTGTGAATTAATTCTATCAGCATCAATGGCAAGACGAAGATTGCATGGAAAAGATGCAAATTAAGGGGATAAATTATCTACTACTTTCCAATTTAGAGAATCACAAGGATGACGTAGAACCCTATCATAAGATCGATTATTTGAATGTCAAGTCAACATTTTTTATGTCTTTTTACTTTTGAACAACTTTTGAAAGCAAGGAATAAGAGGAAAGTACCAAAGAACCTTTGTGGGCATACCTTTCTTAGATGTTGTCTCATTTGTAGCATACTTTCATCTCGATTCTTTATACATCGAACAATCATCTAATATCTCATATTATTTTCTACAAAGAATGCAATCATTTGGACAAGCATGAATCTTATGATATTTCATGCCAAATCAACTAAGAAATTTTTTCACTTCATACATTGAAGATGTCAATTCAATACCCTCAGGAAACATATCGACTAGTAGATTTAGTAATTCTGTGAATCCCTTGTTAGAAAAACCATTTTTTGCCTTCACATTGTACAAATGAATCAATCTCGACATTTTAGTGTATTTCTTGTATTTTGGATACAACGATTTTTCGGCATCTTCTAGAATTTTTTTAAAGGTTTCGGGATCATCCTTATGTAGTTCATCTTCAACACCATGAAACATATTTTTTGTCTATACATTATGATAAGATGTATGTAATCCGACTTTATATATCGACTTAAATACCACATTTTGTGGTAGTGGATATTAATTAGTTATTTAATAGTCTAGCTATAAATACTACACTTGTAATAACATTCCAATCTCTAAATCCCAAAAAAAAATCCGAATCTATTCTTCCTTGTACTAACTTTGATGAATAAGAGAATACTTCACTTCTATTTTAATATCATATCATAAAAGTTTGCTAGATATTTGTGTTAATGGCGTCCATAACTGCATATTATGATGCACTTATATCTTCACCTAATCCTACCATTTGTTCATAATGAAGACAATGACATACGTTCAAATGATGGTATTAATATCGTTAGAAATTAATTTAAATAAAAAAATGATGAAAATAAGTGTTAAATTTTACCCTCTTAAAATTTTGTACCACACTGATGGTGCAGATGTTTCTTGGAAGTTTAAGAAACAAATAATTTTGACTCAATCTACAATGGAGTCTAAAATGATAGCACTAGCTATTGCTAATGAAGAAGCATATTGGTTAAGAAGTTTGTTAGTTGAGATCCCTTTGTGGGAAATACTGATACCAACTATCCTAATCCACTACGATAGTACCGTAGTTATTGCAAAGATTCAGGGCCATTATTACAACGGCAAGAGACGATAGATACGTCATAAGCATAGTATTATTAGAGAATTTCTCTCTACATGAGCTATAAGAGTCGATCATATACGTACTGATGAAAATTTGGCTAATCCTTTGACGAAAGGATTAGCAAGAGAGAATGTTTTCAAAATCTAGAAAGGAATGAGAATGATGTCCTTAGAATGAAGAGTTACTCATAATGGTAACTCAACTTATAGAATGGAGATCACAAGAAATAAGTTCAATGGGTAATAATAAGCCATGAACTGATATAAGATGAATCATGCTATCCCATTTTATATTATTAGAAGCATGAAGTCTTTAATCGACATAAATGATGAGTTATATACTCTATGTGAAGTGGAGTACATAGCTACAAGAGTATTCTTGAAAAACTCACCTATGTGAATGTGGAACTGTGGTCGCTTCCTATAAAATTTTTGGGCAAAATTTATTAGAGCATTCACTATATGGGATACACATGTATGACCGTAAAACACGAGTTTTTCAAACTACACCTTGCAAAGGTTGTGTGTGTAATGTTGTTAGAGATAGAGTTCAAAACTATGAGTTACTCTAGTATATTCTAAAGCATAAACACTATGCAAATGTTCATGTTGATAGACACTTTTTTGCTTATGTACAATTTTATAATTTTTAATTGATCGGTTGCTAGATGAAAACTATTTTTATATAAAATTTAAGTGGAGATTTTGGAAATGAATTTAAATAAAAAAAATGATAAGAATAAGTACTAAATTTTACTCTCTTAAAATTTTGTCTCACATTGTTAGTTTACATCTCTTAGGAGATGTTCAAATAAAGAAGGATTTACAATGGGAATTGGGTCCCAAGAGACACACACATTTTGTGGAAGAGGAAATGATCTAAGCAATTATGATTCAATACATACATGTACACCACCACCCTTTCGATCGATCGGTCGTGCCGTACCAAGTATGAGTCCGAGTGCGTGTACGTGTGTGTGAGGTGAGGTGACACTTTATTTTTTGAAAAAAATTCATTATTAAAAGTTTTTTTTCAACAAACATTATCGTTATTTATCTACATAAACATAACCGTTATTTTCATAATTGTGTGAACATTGTACATCTTTTTTCAACTATAAATGGAGGAAAATAACTCTCAGTTTGAGGACACAACTCAACAACTTATAAACTGCTCTTATATAGTAAACCCAATAAAAGAAAATTCAAAATTGTTTGTTTAGTTTTTTGAGCAACATAAATATTTTAGAGATATAGCATTCTAGACTTTATTAGTACAATGAAGCTTTGAGATAGAAAAAAAGATTATGGTTTGTTTTATTCTAGCAACGACGAGATTGTGTTTGCTTGTACAAATTTGGATAGAGTTGAGAAAAGTCTTAAAGAGAGTGACATAGTTCGTGACTCAATTTAAGTAATATATTTCAGTATATCATTAGCATTGTTCTTATATTGTTTTCACGTACTTGTTACAACAACTATAAGTGATAGAAGACATGTCTCTTTTAATTTGAATCTTGGAGTTCCAGATCAAACAATGGGTGAACAATCTTGAGGCAAGAACACTGAAAAAGTTAATCTAGTTCTTGATTGTTGTAAACTTCCTGCAATCTCAAGGTAAGAACAATCTTGAGTGATAGAAGGCATGTCTCTTCTAATTTGAATCTTGCTTTTGGTTTTTCCATGTCTCTAGAGAGTGGCAATTAGGATATGATCAGATGATATTTAGTATGTGTGCTTACTACGTACATTATGTAACGAATTTATGCAATTAGTTAATTAGTTGGTAGTTTAGCTATAAATTTTGCACTTGTTATAACATTTTAATCTAATTCTTCTTGTAATCACTTTGATTTATAATAGAATTCTTCATTTTTACTTGTTTAAGGTTCATATTAATAAATTGATAATTTCATAAAGACTATAAAGGTAAAATAAGTAAAACCTGTATATTTTATATTGGGTGAGATGTCATATAGATCAATTAAATCATTTGTGTTATTTAGTTTAAAAATAGTATCATTTAATCACTTATATATGGAAAAAAAATAGTCCAATTAAGAATAAAATATATTATTTTAATAATTTTTTATTAAAATATTATTAATTTATATGAAGTTATTAAAATGCGATTAAAATTTGAGTCTTTAGTAAGGTTAAAAGTGAAATTTAATATGAAATTATTTAAGAAAAAAATCAGTAATAATAATATTCAAATATAAAGTTGTTTAAATATATATATTTTAATTTTTAATTAAAAATTAATAAAATAGTAACAATTAATAAATATTAAAAATAATATTTTTTGAATTTTTTATATTAATTGTCACTTTATTATTATTAAATATTCGTTTTTTAATCGTGTTTGATTACTTGGAAAAAAAATATTTTAATAATAAAAATTATTAAAATAATATAATTTATTTTTAGTTGAAAATTTTTGGATCACAATATATAGTTTAAATTTGTTTGATAGATTTAATATAATAATTTTTTTAAATAGTCCAAACAGTCTATATTTCACAATTTTTCATTTATTGTCATTTAATTGTCCACCTGGCTGTGAACTTTTTATATAATTAAGTTTTCAACTTTAAATTACATCCCACTTAATTAACCCATTTTCACGATCAAAACCCCAAAAAATGCACAAAGATATAATTATATCCTAAAATTATTAATAAATAGAAACCCAATAACCAATTATAAAATCTCCTTGATCCTTGCACGTAGATTTAATAAAATATAGTACTTAAAAACTTATGTCTAACTTCAAATACAATAATCAGTTTTTGAATTAGAGAATTGTTCATATTTATAAAAAATATTATTGATTTATTATTAGTCATTGTGTAACTTAAAAATGATTTTAAGATTTAAAATATTTATTAAGGATGAAATTGAGTGAGACTTGACGTTGGTAAGCAAAGCTTTAAAGAAGCTCTCTCATGACACGTAGAGCTTCTCTATCGGTAAAGAATGTTAAATGGGAATGGGCATTGGCAAAGAAAAATGGGAAATTAAAATGGGTTAATTAGATTAGTGGGAAATTAAATTCGGAAACCAAATTATTGCACCTATAAAAGGTTCATATGCCAGACAAATGGCTAATTAAATTAGAATATATGACAAAATTGAATTTTTTTTACTTGTTTAATCCACCTAAATAATTAGGTGACTAATATATCACTTAATCATAGTTATAGGACAATTTTGACATAAAATTCTTAATTTATCCTTTTTTTTATATAATTAATAGATTAAATAATATCATTTATATATTAAATAACACAAATGATTTATATAAAATAATTTTGTAATATTAAGTAATATAAAATAATTAACGTGTGACTTTATTTTATAAAAATTCAATTTTTTTAAACAGTAAAGAATTAGTTCCAATCACAACTGATAATAAGTAACAAATAGGTGTTTAGAACTAAAACTAGCCGGGGATCTTCTTGAAATTCGAGACCTAACAGAATCAGAAACCGATCAATACAACCAACTTTTGAGCAAATTGTTCATAGGGTTTCAATTTGCATAAGCAAGATTAATCACATTAATTTGTGTTGAACCATACAATTCTCCACAACAACTGTGCTGGTACTGGTTTGTGACCAAATAAATAGTCCTCAAGTCCATTGGCTATACTTTCCAGTTGTTCACACCATTATAGATAATTAGTTTTGTCTAGCTTAAGGCACGATTAACTGGTGGTGTAGATATCATCTGGCATTGACGTTACATCATACCATGATGGTTTTGAACTCGAACACCAGTACCAGTACTTGTGCCTGAGTGATTGAAGGGTATTTTGTTTGGTGTAGCATCATCATGCCATGATCATAATTTCATGAACTTTCAGAGCAAGGCTCTGAAACAATATAAAGAGGGAAGAAGCGAAGAAGATATTCTAAAAATAACATAGTTCTAGCAAAAGAAATTACAGTACTCACACACTGATTTCACAGTGTTGTTACATACCTATATGCTTAGTTAACCTATTCAAAGATGACAAGTGTTTCACTAATATTTGTACAATATAACATATATAAACTTATATCTAATAAAATGTAATTCAAAAACAATTTATGCATACAAATATTTGTATACATTATCATATGTTAGGGATGGTGGTGGGAATGAACGGGGATGACTGCGCTATTAACCATAAATAACCCCATCAAATAGTTTCTAAGGATAAACTTTAGACATGAATAAAAAGCAGTTTTTCGTAACAACAATTCTTATTTTTAATATTTATTGGAAAATATACTTTGTTAAAGAAAATAACATATTACCTTATTAAATTAGTATTAATTTTGTTGATAACAATAATGATGTGATCTTGAAATCTCAAACAACCTCCAAGGTTTAAGGTTCTTGAGTTTGTACAATGGTGATTACGAGGATTTAGGGTTTTATAATTTATGAAGTGCTTATGTTTTGACACATGCCCATAAGCTCTAGATGTCTGTTACGTGTCTTGTATGCAACTTTTTGAGGTCTTGGTTGAGTCCCAAAGCTGATATGCTCCGTACTAGCTAATTGGTACGAAATGTATTCATTATCTCTTTCTTATGCCAAGGTTAGTGAGTGGTATATCATATTTAATAGGTAAGTAATGCTTAGGTGAATGATTTAAGATTTTTTATTTTTTTTATGTGATTGTTAATTTGGATTGTACTGTAATGTTATTTTCTTACACACGTTTTAAAAATATATTAAAATATTTTATTTTTTTATACATTTATATAATAAATTATTTTTTTCATTTAAAAATAAAAAAAGTTTATTATTTAATTTTTGTTTCATTTATAATTGTATAAATTTTATTTTAATATTTATTATTATTTTAATTATATTAGTCAAACAAAAATAATGATAATAATTTTATTTTTATTATATTAATTAAATATATCCATAAAGTTTCTACCGTTAGCTAGTTAGGGTGAGAGTGATATATATAATCTTGAGTCTAAGCAAAGAAGTCAACATGGCAAGATCGAAATTATACGTGGAATCTCATATTATACACCAAGTGACGATATGAAATCGATCTAAAATCTTATACTTGTTTTTTTTTTCGTACTTTTGTACTTTATTTTATATCTTAATGATTTATTTCACATAATTTAAATTTATTAATAAAATATATAACTTAAATTTAATAAAAAAATAAAAGTAAATAAGAGATTTCTATTACTATGAGTCGTAGCCTTCATGTACCCGAAGGATACAAATATTTATTATAATATTTAAATTATTTTCATTATTATATATATATATATATATAAATTAATCTAGTTTTTTGTGTTGTGTTTTCAATATATATAAAAAAACATATTTTACTATGAAATATCTACATGCAAACACAACTTTGTTGTATTCAAGATAAAATAACTTAAAATCTTTTTTTTATCTTGAAACATCACTATTATAATAAAATATGAAATACTACACTTTTAAAATATTTAAGTTGTTTGAAAAATTGAAAAAACAATTTTAAATTTTCTTTTCCTAGATTTGTTATAAAGAACATTTTATGAGTTATATTTAACCGAGAGCTATAAACTTCTTTTTATAGTTGAAAAAAGAATAATGCACTATAACATTAACAAAGAAAACGTTCACATAATAATAATAAAAAAATTCAATAAATAAATTTTCACACACACGATCAGATGATGGTGGCACGAGCAAGTGTGGCTCCACAATTACCTAAGTCATCTCTAGTGGTTCCCTTTGTAACCTAATTTTAATTGTGAATTCTTCTCTATATCAACGTGTCTTAAGAGATGTAGAAAAATAACGTGGGACAATTTTTTAAGTGAAGAAATTTTTTACACTTATTTTTATAACTTTTTTATTTAAATTCACTCTTTTAAACATTTTCAAATATTTTTAAAGATGTTTTGAAAGCATGACTTGCATTTGTACTTACATAATTTACTGAAATTTTGGTAAAAATAATTTAAAAAATTAAAATAGTAATTAAACATTCACATATTTATAATGAAGAAATTTAAACTGACGCTCTCAATTCCAATAAAAAGTATATACGATGCAATTGAGTAATATTCTTCTACTCACGTTAAATTATTGTTGGATTAAAAAAATTTAATAAAGAAGAATGCATGAATGTTGTAAATAATAACTAATGCTTTTGTAACTAATCATATCAAGCTATAATAGCAGCTGTGAAAGGAGATCCGAAAAGCCTGTAAGGCTGTAACACAAATACGTTTCTGATATGATCACTATATGAAGAAGGCTCATCGATGGATCAACATATTGCATCAATGTGATTATAATTTAAGTCTCCATTAATGAATTACAGTACTATTTTTTTAAAATGATAGAACTGCAGTACTAGCTAGTTGAAATATTGATACATTTTTATGTGTCGTATCATACGACTACGTGATACTTGTAAATCTTGTATGCTGATATATATATATATATATATATACATACATTTACACTTTAATCCTATTTTTTTCCTTACAATTTTTTTTTAAATTTTTACACTTTAATCTATTTTTTTTAATTCTTTTAAAGTTGAATTAGACGGATGGTCCATATATTTTTCTATAATCTACATTTTAGTCCCATTATTATTTTTATATTAATTTTTTATTTTATTTTAATTTTCATATTTTAGTACCATCACTTTTATTTTTGTTATAATTTATTCATTTACTTTTTTTAATTTTCACATATTTAATTTAAAATTTTAAAAACACTTAAATTAAACATCAAAATTATAAAAAAAAAATAAGGAACTGATCGATATCATTTATATATACAATTGTGCATCAGTGCCCATATATTTATAATAAATTATTATTCTACGTATATTTTAGTATTTATTTTTGTTATATAAATATATGGAGACAAAATGGACAAAAATGAACAAAAAAATATATTTAGGAAAAAAATAAGACACTTAATCAATTGATTCAGATCGATTAATTATTATTAGATTGATCCATTGATCAATCAAGTTTCAATCGAATATCGATCGAACACAACCAGTTAAAAATTGGAAAGGTTAGATCAATCGATTATTTTTCAAACTCATTCTGTCAAATTGAGAAGAAATATGACAACTAAGTGTTTAACCTAGGACCTCTTGCATAGTAACAGGGTAAAATCATGCCATAAATATAAATAGTATAAGTTTATGATTTATTAAACTTAAAAGCAAAGCAAAAAAGTAAAAGAAAAATATATAGAAAAAGAGTATACTTCTACCAGAGGATTCTCTTCGGTAATAACAAGGATATTCAAAAAGTTTTACTAATGCTAAGCAATCAAATTATTAGCGTAATCCAAAACCAAGCCATCACACTTCTATAGTTGCCGATACAAAATAATAAAGTTAGTATTTAAAGTATATAAATGACGCAACAAATTAACTCTCAAGATTTGTATCATATAGGTTTTCCCAATAGTATTATAGTTCTTACGGTTTAAAAAGGAGGTGGCTTTTGTGTTTTTTTGAAAAAACTTTAGTTGTTTCTGTTTTAATGGTGGGAAGGTCATGTATGTTTTGAAATACCCTACCCAATTCTTGGTAATGAAAAAATAGTCTTCTTTTGTGTTTATATATTCTGCCCTATCATTATGAAAAATCTAAAACTTGGCTTGAAATTCAACAAATCGTTAGAAATGTTAACAATCCTTGGGCTATTATAGGAGATTTAAATTACATAATAACACAAGATGAAAAACATGGAGGCTTACCTTTTTGGATCCATGGAAATAATGTTTTAATTAATTTCTTGATAGATACTGGTGTAATAGATATTGCAAGGTTGTTCTGGTACAAAATTTATATGATCTAACAAAAGGCAAATTCCTAATAGAATCTCACAAAGGCTAGACAGAGTTATTGTTTCCCTAGATTGGATCAATAGTTTGCCTAAAGCATTGGTCTTTACCTGAGCAGATCTAATCCCAATCCAAGAACATGACCAAAAGGTAAAAGAAACTATACCTGAGCAGAAACAAGGCCACTAATGTGAGCCATATCACAAAAAGAAAAAGAGCAATACACTTATCAGTAATAGCTCGAAACCTAACATAGTCCTAATCCCTTAGATAAGCACTACCACCACAAATAATCAACTTTAGTTTGAAATCCATAGCCTTCTCCTCCAACTTATCAGAGTTAATAAACCCAGTTGAAAAATCAAACTTGTAAGGCAAACTCTCGAAGTAAATCGAGGTAGTAGAGATCTTTTTCCCACCAGAAGTGTAGTACCCATGAGTAAGATGACGACCAAAAGGAAGATCCAAACCCATAATACGATTATGTGGTTAAAGAACAGCTGTATGTATATGCAGCGAAATTAGATGAGGAACCAGAATATGGCTGAACATCCACACCTCATTTGGTTGGATCAAGGTGAAAATCTTGAATGGCTCGAGATCTGTAAAGGTTCTCGATCTGATCGATGAACTCGTTGCCACCATACTAAGGTTTACCAGGCAGGCCTTCCGAGTACTTATCGGTTAAGGCACTACCAAGAGCCTCAACTACAACGAAGGAGGTGAAATTTTCTAAGGCAATGAACTGAAGGAAAGAAAACGCAAGAATGGATGCAACTGAGAGGGTAAGAAACCGTGAGAATGACATGAAAACTGGAAAAAGAAACTGAGAGTGCGGGAGGAAACTGATAGGGAAAGAAAACGCAATCAAGAAATCAAGAAGGATTAATCTTTAAAAATACTTTTAAGATTTCAAAAAAATTGTTTTTCATCACATGATAATTAGTTTTATCTAGCTTAAGCCAAGATTAAGGGATTAATCTACTTCCGACCGACCGGGCATGCAGTGACGAGCCTAGCACGAGCGTGTATGTATGAAACTTCGAGATAGAAAAAAAAGATTTTAAGATATTTTTTAATTTATGGATAATATTGTTAATATCTTATCCTCTAACAATTTCTTCCCAGTAGCAAGTTGCAAATACTTGAGTTTCTTAAGCACAATCTGATCTTGGCACGACTCAATTTGAGGGAGGATAGCAATATAATCACTACTTGTGATGCAATTTCCTAGTGTTAGTTTTCTATTACATTTTGTTGCATGCATGGTTAGTTGTATTATCTGCGTACGTAGGTGATGTAGGAGTTATACGCATATCACTAGGCATGCTACACATGTATATTTTGTTAGGAGATGGTGACAGTTGCTAGTTATAATCACAACTCCTTCTTCTTGTATACATAGAAGACATTTCTTCTGAACATTATTTTTAATGAATTCATTTTTCTCTTGAATTGATCTCATATCTTGATAAGAGATATTTCTCTAGGTTTTCAAACCTTTCATACTAAATGTTATTAAAAGTTTGAAATTTTTATTTTATAATTAATTGAGAGGTTAATATGGAATATTATGTTACAGTCGTGAGATATTTTAATTAGAAAATAAAGATAAATGATGCATTATCATTAAAGTAATCGATCATGTATAGAATTTTATCTAAAATTTCTAATTTTTTATAACCTTTTCAAACTTTTTATCAATATAGAAACCGAAATCGAAATTTCTACCAAAATATTCATTATCGAAGTTTTCATCTTTAGTGATTTTGACTAAATTTAATTTAAAAAATTAGATATGATTTTTATCAAAAATAAATTTGGAGATTAGGAAAAATATATTTCATTTCAAAAATCAAGAGTTGAAAAAAATATCCCACTTTTTTTCCAGTGTGAAAAAATATTCCCAATCAAGTAAAAAAAGCCTGAAGAGACAATAATGAAAAAAAAACTGCACTATAAATGTGGGGGGGCCAAAAGAAATGATAATATTATCAGATTGGAACATTCTTTTAAATATCAGTACAGAAGTTTTCGGAATCACTAATCATGAGTTACAAAACCTATGACAATGGGTTTTACCACGTTTTGTCGTTTAAAGTAGGAAACTAATAATATCTTTTTATTGTTAATATAATGTTTAAAAAACGAAAAAAAAATTATTCAAAAAAAAATTTATTTATCACATATAATTTATAATAAATTACAAATAATATAATGTATTATTATTAATAAAAATTATTATTAAAAATATTACTTCATCTCTTTCAAGAACTACTTTACACTTATAGTCATAGGTGATGTAATGACGAATGGATTATGTTTATTTAGGATTAGCTAGGTTCTTCATATTAAATCATTTTACTGTTTATGATAATAAGCTCTTGATTTGACAAATATATAGTCAATTCTTTTAAATAATTAAAATAATATGACTCCGTGTAAATATTAAGTTCGTTAAATGTTAAATTAAATTGATTCATCCACTGTTCTTTATGGAGTGAGATTTATTCTCTTACTTAAAGTAATAGGTTTGAACGACAAATATTAGTTAAAAGTTTTATACGATAACTTATAAAGTAAAAATACAGATTAATATTAAACTAATTAAGAATGCATTATTAGTATTTTATTTTATAAAAAAATATAATTTAATATATTTTTAGAAAAATATGAAATATAAAATAATGTGATAATTAACAATGATAAAATTATAAGTTTATTACTTTTTTACATAAGAGACCGGTCCCTGCTAAATCCATTTTATCTAACTAAATGTCAAATTAAAAATATAATATTAAAATAATTATGTAATTATTTATTAATAAGTTAATTATATTATAATTTGTGTATTATTACATATATTAGGTTTTAATAAATATAATTTAAAGTAATAAAGAATTATAATATCTCAAAAATAGTGAATAATAATTTTTAATATCTTTTATTAAATAATTTCACAATTATTTTATTCCTAACTTCAATATTTAACATTCTCAAATTAAAAATATAATATTAAAAAAATTGTGTAATTATTTATTAATAAGTTAATTATATTATAATTTGATGATTATATTACATGTATTAAGTTTTAATAAATATAATTTTTCATAATTAAAAGTAATAAATAATTCTAATATCTCAAAAATAATGAATAATGAATTTTAATAACTTTTATTAAATAATTTATCATTATTTTATTCTCAATTTCAATATTTAACCTCTTAATTTGAAAATTAATATTAACATCTTAAAAATAATATAATAATACTGTAAATATTATCTATTTATTAAAAAAATAAGATTTAAATTATATATTAATTTTTATGATAATTTAATTTTATTATTATTAAAAAATAATTATATTAGTATAAAGTTAACTTTTTAAAAAATAAAGGGAATTAAATAATTTTTTAACTTTAAGAATAAAAAAATATTAAATAAAAATATTCATTTGTATTTATATATTTATTTCAATCTTAAAAAATAAATTTAAATTTAAATATTATTTTAAAAATAAATATAATATTTGTGTAAAATAACACCTATCGAACAAGGATAATTACATTCATTACTGTACAACATTGATTTGAAGTTTTGAACCGTGTTTTAATAGAAATATTTAATCTGTTTTTAAAAGATACACTATTGATTTCTTACATTTATATATATATATATCAAGTAGGTTGATTGTCGGTTCAAAACTACACATTTTAGTTCAATTTAAATTTGATCCGAATCTGATGTGTTATACATGTTAATTCGAACAAATTTAAATCCATCAATTTTAAGCTAATCTAAATCCGATATAATCCAATCCAAATTTTTTTCAATCCAAATCTGTTTTAAATACTAATCCGAATAAATATGAATCTGATCTAATTAGATAGGATCAAAATTTTAATTTAAATCTATTAAAAAATTACATAAATAATCAAATTATAAAATATTCAATCCAATTTGAACCGCTATAAATGTTAATCCAAACAAATCCGAATTCGAATCCGATATAATTTCAATATATAAAAGAAAACATTCGACATTAATTACATAATTTAACTCCAAATATACATAGTAATAATTTAACTCTAAAATTTTTAATATCAATTACATAAATTAACTTAAGAACTATTTTTGATAATCATTCAAGGTTTAAGTCAACAATACCATCAAGAACATCTTCATGATGAAAAATTAAAAATTTAAAAATATACATAAGTAATGAGCTAATGAATATAATAATATATAAAAAAACTTTAATTTTTACATAATATGATAACAAATAAATCTATATATATTCAAATTATATATTTGAAAGTTTATGTAATAAACTTGATTCTAGAGCCTTAATTTCATCAAGTGACTCTGGGATATTAATGATTAGAGATGAACAAATCCAATTTTGAGTACAAATCAAGGATTGTACAGTTTTAGAAGATAAAGAACTCTTGTATGGACTAATTGTACGACCACCAGTAGAGAATGTAGATTCAGATGCTACAGTAGATACCAGTATGATCAATACATCTCGAGCTGTCAAAGACAAAATCTTAAATCTTGAAGAATGAACATTCTACCAACTTAAAAGATCAAATTTCTCATCATCCATATCAACCAATGCTTCTTGTAAGTATTTTTCCACCTCAGATTTGTTTTCCATAGTATGAACTTCTTTTAAATGCTTTCTCTTACGAGAAGCATAAAGTTGGAATGCATCTGCTTCTAAACCAAAACCTTTTGTACCCATTTCTAAAGGTTAAGAAGATTCTTCTATGCTTGATGTAAAATAAGTTTTATGATATTCCTCATGCATATCTTCCAAAGTTTTTTTCACCCCTTTTGAACTCATTAATGCCTCAATCTCATCCTCATTACACAATTCTAGCAAACTAAGATGTAAATAACACTCTTTATTCCAAGGATTAAGTAAAACAGACACAAATAACATCATATTTATTTTAGTTATTCCTTCCCAATATTTGTCAAACTTTATCTTCATCTCACTAGTTATCTTCATCATAATGTAATCCTCACATTTACTCCACATATCAAGTTGATCATGAATAAAAAAATTTGATCCAAGAAAAAAATTAGAAGTCACATACAAAGATCCAGAAAACATTAATGTTGCTTTATAAAAAACTTTCAAAAATTGGACAATATGTCTAGCATTATCCCAATCCATTGTAGTTGGAGCTTGTTTAATTTCACTTTGACAAAACTCTTGATAGTACCCCAAATCAGTTATCTATAACCTTTCAAATGCCTTTTGAAAATACGTTGCATAATCCAACATCAAATAAGTTGAATTTCACATTGTCGTAACATCTAAACAAACAAGTTTTTGAGTAGAAAGTTTTTCCATTTCATCAGCACTCTTAAATTTTTGCTATCTAATTGGTGATCATTTCACATATCTTACAACAAAACGAATCCTATTTATTGATATGTTATACTCTTTCAAACTTTGCTCAATAATTAAATTTAAAATATGTGCACGACATCGCAGATGCAAGTGTTTTGATTCTAAAATTGCATTACCTCAACCATTAACACATTTTTTCAAATAAGTAAGTGCAGTATCATTAGAACTTGCATCATCAACTGTAATACATAATATCCTATCAATGCCCCAATCTAACAAACATGTTTCAATCGCTCTACCAAGTGTATCACTTTTATGATTTGGAACTTGACAAAAGTTCAAGATTTTCTTTTATAAATTCCAACCATTATCAACAAAATGTGCAGTTAAACACATATAACATAAATTCTGACAAGATATTCATATATCAGTAGTAAGACATATTTTTTTACTAGTTATATTCAACAACTCTTTCAACAACGTACAAATTCAAGCAATCTCTTACAATAGTCTATCGAGAAGGGATTTTAAACAAAATGTTATAGCTCTTCAATAAACTCCATAAATCTTTCACCTTCTACGATAATAAATGGCAATTCATCTTTTATTATCATCCTTACCATTTTTTTTCTCTACATCTTTCAGCATTAAAATTGTGAGGTATAAGACTTCCTTCCTTATGGGAAGCTAAAGTTTTTTATTTCTTAAAAACTCTACTGGGAAACTTATCACATCCAATGGTAATGTGTGCAAGCAAATTTGACGTGCCAGATTTTCTTGACACGTATTTATATTGTTTCTTACAATATTTGCATATAGCTTTGTGATGTTGTCTTACCCCTTCTATGGTAAAATGAGCTCATGTTTCACTACTAGATATAGAGGAAATTTTTTTACCTTCTTCTTTAAAAGCAATGCAGAGGTCAAGAATTAGAGTACTTACAGAATCTTCTTCTTGAGTTGGTTGTGTTGCACTTTCATCTTTAGTTACTTCTCAATCACATAATGTGTATCCTTATCTTTATCTAAAGTCATTTGTATAGTTATAGAAAAATATATTAGACATTTGTAATAAATAATTGTGAAAATGTGCACGTGGGGTGATGTTAGACATGTTTGCTTTCATGTGATTTAAAATATGTATTGAACATTTATATATAATATAACTAAAAATTTAATAATACGAATGAAATATTCAATTAACATGCACCATTTATAAAACAAAGTTGCTTGAAAAAATAAAACAATATTTTATGATATTGGTTTTTATAATTATGTAAATAACCATGATGTACTACAATTTTTTATTTAAATACTACTATAATGATATGCGTGAAAAATAAAACAAAATTGTCAATGCCAAGTGTTGAACCTTGTCCGAGAAGTAAAAAACCTTTTAATGATGACATTTGTTCCACCAAACCATGAAAGATTTATGTCATAAGCATAAGTTCTTTTAATTAACTAGAAACACAGGATTAATTATATTTCATTTGTATTTAATTGTTTTTGGTCAAATATTGCTTGATAACATGTCTTTGAAGTGAACATAAAATATCCGAGTTTTGGTGTTTCATTATTTAATATTAATAGACCTCATTATTTTAAAAGTAGGGTGAAAATGTTTGTAACTCAATTAAAGCATGAAAAACAACGTTTTTTGGGAAAGTGGTTGTGCCAAACCACCAAGGTGGTTTGGCGTACCTAGATCTCGAAAAATTACATGGAATCAAAAAAACATTCGTCCAAAACGGACCACCCAGTACAAAACAGATCATTTGAATATTAGATCTAAAATCAAAATTCATAAATAGAAAAACAATTCAAACAAATCTAACCTTCTATGAAGGATGATGAAGAACAACGAACAACGATAGGAGCGAACATCGAACAAAGACGAGCAAACATCGAATAGCTAGCAGCGACATGCGACATGCGACAGGCGAACACCGAACAACAAGCAACGAGTGGCTAAAATGATTGAAACCAACAATGGAGGTGGAGTCGACAATCAAGTATAAGAGACAGAGAAAGAGATGGAAGTAGCTGGAAAAAATAATTAGGTTTTGTGTTGTTAAGAGATGGTTGGCGTCAGTTGATATTAGGTTTAATAGGTTAAGTTAGGTTTATTAATTATTATATATATATATATATATATATTTAAATAATATATTAAATATATCGGATTATATGGATTTTAATATTTTTAATCCGAATCCGAACAGATTGATAAAATCTAATTCGAATATGATCTGACTTCGGATCGAAACCACTCATTTTTTTTGAATTTGATCGGATTTTTTGGATTATTCAAATATTTTGCTCACCCCTAATATGAAGGACAAATATAGATACCTAAAATTTACAATTTTTTAAATAGATATAAAAACATTATTATTTGTAAATAAGTTAACATTTGATTAAAAAAAAATTGTATTTTTTTCTTTTATAAAAATATGATTGTAATAATATTTGAATAAATAAACAAACATAGAATCTAATTAACATGAAAATAATTAAATATTTATATATTTATACTGTAGATAACGTTATGAATTTCCTATCCTCCCTTGGAGTACTATATATTTTCATCCTATTTATGGTTGAGTTATATTTTACAGATAAATATATCACACAGGTTTTTTAGATTGCATTATTTGTTTCATTTGATATTTTAAATTATAAATAATGTAATTTAATGTTTTCGTTTTAAAAAAAATAATATATTATTAAAATAATATATTTTATTTTTAATTGATTTTTTTTTTCTAAAACAATAAAACTAAGTAATACTACTTTTAACTTAAGGATTAAATGATAAAAGTAATTTAATATAAGAGGCTTCTATAAGAGCTCATTATTTTATAATAATGTATGTATAATAATAATGACAAAACATTGGCTAATGTTTTGTAACAAATATAAATATAAAATAGAGAGTGTGTCCTAAAATTCCCTTAAATAGTATATTTTATCATTATTTTATAATTATATATCTTAAATGTCATTTAAATCATAAAATTAGTTTAAATAGTATAATTTTGTTTATTTTAATATTTATCAAATTTTATAAAAAAAATTCTTTAAATATCCATGATATCGATACTATCCCGATATACCCCAAAATTGATGACTGAATATTTCATGGATATCCATATTTTCGTGTATGAGAGTAATGCACTGCACCTTCTAACTTAAAAACTTGACAAAATATTATTGCGAATTTTTACAACTATAGATTAACTTTTTAATTCATCGACTCATATTAGATAAAAAAAATTAGCATCTTAATTATTTTAACGTAATTGATTAAAATGGTATTAAAAAAAAGTTGATTTTAATAATTAAAAATAAATCATATTTAAAAGTATATAGCTATTCCTTGTATATCAAATTGTTATTACACAACAATAAATGTGACAAACAACTATTAACTAAAATAAAAAGAATTATTTTTTAATATTGTAAAATATGTTTTATTAGTGTAAAATTTGATGATGTCCAAAAAAATTTATAGATACAATATCACTAAGTAAGGATTTATTATAAGTGTATAAAATATACTCAATGTGTTGGAGCTTACCTAACTTATTGCATTAAAAATTTGTTTCTAAAAACTTGTAACTTAAACAATGAATGACAAAACACAATACATCACAAATTATATCTAAGTCATATTTTTATTATTAAAAAAAATTAATCTATCATTTCATATTAAAATATATACTATTTAAATTAAACTATAATAATTTAAATTCATTTGATATTAATTAAATTGAATCACTTCTTGTAATATTATTTTTATTATTATAAATTTTAAGTATATTATTTTATATAATTTTATTAAATCTTATTTTAATACGAGAAGATTACAAGACATTCTTACATTGTCACGTTCACAAATATATGGCGGCGGACTAGTTAAGCTCAAAGAGGAGCCAAATAACCTTCATCATTCATAGTACTCAAGGCTCCACAAGCAATTTGGCTTCAAATCTATGAATATATCAGTAAAACAAGATATAAAATGTTCAAAAGGTTTTGAGCACGTACGTAGCTTGTAAGTCATCATGAACAACCCTCACGAAAGTCTGAAAATAAGACAACTTTAGGCTCCCGTTAATCCTCAGCCAAACGGGGATAATCTTTCACCTATAAACTGAATTCTGCAGAGACATAAAGGACCTCCATATATGTTCTACACTAAGATGGTCTTAATAGTGTGCTTTAAAATGTGTTCGTATAATTTACATAGACACTGAAAATACTACTTTCTACACAAGGCACACCACCTGATTTTAAATATTCACGGCTAGCATTTGAACAGAACAACAGCTACAATATACAAAAATTACCTCATTTTATAAATGGTTTCCCAGTTACTTCTTGCCTAATTACTTCTAGTAAACCCGAGTTTGAGTAATCGTAGCAGCATTGCCAACTAATCCTTTCTGCAGCAGGATTTCACACAACATTTATTTCCCTGCACTGAAAGATGAATTATCTGTTCCTTTATATGCCTGCAAGCTGAGTCTCTTGAACTTGACCAGGCAGAATACAACATTTCTGCAGCTTGTTTTGAGATCCCATTATTGCTAAGATCCAACAATCGCAAACTTTTTGCCTTACTATTGGCAATTGAAAGCTCTTGGATCCTTTGGCACTCGGGAGATGAAAAAAAATTTGGATAAGAAGTTGCACAGCTGTCATCCATTCCAGATGCAGCAGGTTCATCTCTTATGTTGTCATCTTCACTATCAGGAACTTCAAGTTGATTGCAGTCAGTGTTCACATGGCATATGCCATGAGCTGTAAGATCAGCCTCGGTTAGACACAGGTTAGGAGCAGATTCAGGCATGTTAAGGTTTGGTTGCAAGATATCTGAGCAGTCTTTGATTGTTATAACTTGTTGCGTGTAATGTTTACCAAGATCAGCATTATCAGCAAGGAAGAGTTCTTGGAGAGAGTTATCACCTACCAAAAAGATAAGAAAGTCCATTTATAAGTACAGCTCTCGGACTATAAATACTAGTTTGATCAACTTTTTACCTGCTAATGCCTGGATTATTTGAAGAATTCCAGCAACTCCTAGCTGACACTTGTTGAGGAACAAAACTTTCAGGCAACAAGGAGAACTTGTAAGAAATGATGATATTGCATTGCTACCCTGTTTTCATAGTTGCAACAGGAATGAGACACCCAATGTAATATACAACAATTCAAGATTAAGTTTCAGGTAAATAAAGGAATCAGATTGAGAGGTGTGGTAAAAGTATCAAATGAATACAACAATATTATTGGCAAATAATTGTTCATCTTTGATGAATAAGTTAAGAAGCATGAGTACTCCATTTTCCCTTCAAAATGCGCCATTAGAAGCTAAGTTAACTTTGGATAAGTGGTAATTGCTTGTACATGTTTTAGACAATTAGTATTGAGAAAGAAACGTGGCCTAACATTTGATTTTTTGGTGACTTTGGTCAGTGAACTTGGCTAGCCAAGCAGGTTGTCTCTACATCGAGGACAAAGCTGAAGATGTGGCTTGGGCAGAAAGGTATGTCCCGAAATTCTTGACTTGGTTCAACAGTCAATAGTGGAAAAATGAACCTTACCTTGATACAAGATCTTAGGGGATGGTGGCAATCTACATGCCAGTTGGAAGTAGCCCAGAATTGCAATATGGAACATAGGACTCACTCATCAAGTAAAAAAAATTGATAGTATATTTAAGGACATATGAAACTCAACACTAGACTCTGGATGATACATGTACAGCAGTCACGTCAATTTTTTCCTTGTTACTTAGGGAAGGAAACACCATTAAATTTTCCAAGGTGAATTGTATTGCAACAATGAAAGAAAATAAATTATTATAGATAAACAATTACTAGATTCACTACATTCAAGCAATATAAATTCTTTGAACAGTAATTAATTATGAAAACATAAAATGCGACATTATCAAAATAACCAAAGTAACTTGAAGACGCACCTCCTGCATGAGGGGATTTCCAGATAGGTTCAACTCTAGAATGCAACAGAACAAAGAAACATCGTCACTTAGTTTGTGAGTGAATTTCGGAGTCAGTCCTGAATAAGAAAGATCAAGCTTCACTCCATCCTCCGACTCACTAAGCAATGATTCAGCTATTTGTAATGCTCCATCCTGCTTAAAGAATCGCAATGAGGAACACAATTTCAAATTTAAGTTTTAATTAACATAAGATAGTGTTGGTTTCACTCACATTTCCAATTCCAGTTTCCCCAAGCATTAATGTCGATAAACATGATCCTTTAGCAAGATGACAAAGACTATCAACTACAGGCTTGCTTAGCTTTAAACCATTCAGATTCAGTTTTGAAAATCTACAGAAAAATTTAATATGCATTTTTTCATCAGTAGGGTGCATCGTTATGACCTAGAACAAAGAAAACTATAGAAATTATAAAGAGATCTAAACCTTTTTGAGGTGGCAAGCTTAGCCAGTAAACTAATAATGGCATTTCCAGATATAGGGCTGTTATGTCCTGCAACGAGCAAGTTGAACAAACTTACTAAGCTAAAATGCAAACCGTTAAACATTGTCATGCAGAAATTGTTGTCAAGTTTACCTATAGAAATTTGTTCTAAAGCAGATTCTGCAGTTAATGCATCAGCAATCTTTTGTATTGTTCTTGATGTTATACAGCAGCGTTCTATGTTTAAGCTGCAAAGGGCTATAAATAAAGTAAAGTATTAGCAGATAAAGGGGTATATGATACTGAAAGAAGCCACAAGTCTTTCTTCTTTTTCTTCTTCTGTTTTCTTTTTTTGTGTGTGCATGTGTACCATTCACATTATAAATAAGATACTGAAACAAGGGAATTGAAATTCATCTAGCAGCAAAGTCAGTTTACCAAGACAGCTTTTCAGTATGGTATAAAGGTAAGATGCACAAGCATCAGTGAGACGATTTCCAGAAACATTGAGAACTTCCAAGCGAGCAAAAAGCATGGGGCATTCACAAATCTGGAACAGGATTGGGGAAAAAATACTAAAATAAATGAAGAGAAATTACCAGATCTGTCAAGCTCAAAATGTTTAATGGTATAGAAACTATAAATTCATTTAATGCAGTTTTATGTATTTTACAGAAAAATTACTTCATTTATTTCTTAATATCAGATCCTTTTATATATACAATTGTTATGCCTAATACACTCTTGGAAGTCATTAGTATACAGCGGTAAATCACCCTGAAATAAGGGGTTGGTTCTACCCTAAAAATCAGGAAACTGATCATACTCTTAAGTTGATTTCCTACACTCTCCCTCAAGCTAGGCGATATATGTTTTCCAAACCAAGTGTTACACTTAACTCTGTGAATTAGATCGAAACAAAGCTTTGGTTAAGATATCTGCTACTTGTTGTCTAGATGGAACATAGTTGAGAGAGATCATCTTACCTTCAATTTTCTCACTGATGAAGTGTATATCAATTTCCAAATGTTTAGTTCGATCATGGTAGACTAGATTTTTGGCAATTGCAATTGTTGACTGGTTATCACACATGATTCTAATAGATTCTGAATGTTCAACCTTGAGTTCGTATAACAGTTGTTTTAGCCAAGTTTCTTCACAGATGCCCAAAACTAATGCACGGAACTTAGCCTCGACAATGCTACATGCTACCATTGCTTGTTTTTGCTACGCCATGTCACCAAATTTCCCCAAATAAATTAGCAATATCCAGATGTGGATTTTCAATCACTAGGAGATCCAGCCCAATCAGTGTCAATATAAATTTTCAATCTCCTATTAATTGTTTTCTTGAACATGAGCCCCTTTCTAGGATCCTTCTTCAATTATCATAGAATACAGTTTAATGCCTCCAAGTGATATGTTGATGGGTTTCCAAGAAATTGACTAATAACATTGATTGAAAAACTTATATCTGGACGTGTATGGGTCAAATAAATTAACTTACCTACCAAACATTGATATTGTCCCTTGTCAGTTGCCAATTCATCAGTTCGAGGCATTAGTTGTGCTAGGGTCCATGAGTGTTTCAACAAACTTACACCCATTCATGTCAATCTCACGCAAGAGATCTAAGACATATTTGCGTTGAGAAACTGAGATTCCTTTGTTACTACGTGTCACCTCCATCCCTAAGAAATATTTCAAATATCCCAAGTCTTTAATCTTAAATTACTTGGATGATAGCATCTTAAGTCTCTTCATTTCTCCTACATGATTTCTTGTAAGAACTATATCATCAACATATACAATCAAAGCTATGATTCTCCCATCTGTGAAGTGTTTGACAAATAGAGTATGGTCTGTATGTGTCTGAGAGTATCCATCATGTTTGAGGACCTTAGTGAATTTTTCGAACCATGCTCTAGGTGACTGTTTAAGTCCATATAGTGCCTTTCTCAACTTGCATACCTTCCCTTGACATCGAGTTGAAGCAGTGGTCAATCCTCGTTAACTACAATAGACAACAGGACACGAACTGTGTTAAGTTTTGCTACAGGAGCAAAAGTCTCTTGATAATCAATTCAAAATGATTGAGTGAACCTTTTAGCCACTAGTCGAGTTTTATATCTGTCGATATTTTCATCTACCTTCTGTTTAAATGAGAATATCCATTTAAAGCCCACTGTCTTCTTTCCATGTGATAGCTTTGTTAACATCAATGTATCATTCTTTTCAAGTGTAACATATTCTTCTAAGGTTGCCATGTGCCATTCAGGAACTTTTAGAGCCTCATTGAAAGAATTAGGAATCTTGATGTTGTCTAGGGATGTCACAAATGCTTGAAATTTTGGGGTCAAATTTGCGTAATAAATGTAACTTCGAAGGGGATGTTGAATGCATGATCAAGCACCTTTTCTCTGCGCAATAGGAAGATCAAACTCAGGACCAGAACCTAGTGTTGGACTAGATTTTGCTTCATCTTGTAATCTCTCAAATTCAGTCTAACGCAGGAGAGATTCTTGGCTTTGCTAATTTCGTGTAGGCAAGTCAAAGTTTCTCTTTCTTCCGTAGACTTTTATGGCATCATTAGGAAGAAGAAGATGTCTAGGATAAACAAAGGGAGATTGATCAAGTTTGGAAGGAGATTCTAGAATGGAAACCAGGTTGGAAGAGGACAAGGTAATGGAAGATAACTGAGATGGTAAATTCGGTTCAATGAGTGATAACCAATCCCAATTCTGCAATTCATTAGTGTGATTCTCCCCCTGAATTGTAGAATTAGAATAGAATGAAGTTTCTTCAAATAAAGTAACGTCCATGGAATTGTAAAACTATGAGTGATGGGAGGGGAGAGAAACATTTGTAACCTTTTTGATTGGCTAAGTAGCCAAGGAAGATGCATTTAAGGGAACGAGAATCAAGTTTACCACGATATTGTGAATTAATATGAACAAAAACAGTACAACCAAAAATCTTGAAAGGAATTTGTGACACAAGTTGTGAGGTAGAATATTGACCTTGAAACACTTGTAAAGGTGAGTGAAATTTGAGAACTCGAGAAGGCATTCAATTGATCGAGTGTGTTGTAGTAAGAATAGCTTCATCCTAAAAATATTTTAGAAACATTGGTTTGAAAGAGCAAAGTTCGAGCAACCTCAAGTATATGACGATTTTTATGTTCAGCTACACTGTTTTGTTGTGGTGTGTCAACATATGAGCTTTGTTGGACAATAACATGTGATTTGAGATATCCACTAAGATCAGAATTAAAGAAATCCCTAATATTATCAGTTTTTAGGATTTGAATATGGGCATTAAACTGAGTTCGGATCATGGCATGAAAAAGTGAAAATATGTGCTTGGTTTAAGATTTGTCTTTCATAAGAAATGTCCAACACAATCGAGTATGATCAACTAAAAGTAAAAACCATCTAGCACCAATAATACTGAGAACGCGACATGGTCCCCAAATGTCACCGTGAATGAGAGAAAAATGGTGACTTGGTTTGTGCGTGCGTGGTAAAAAAGTGTTTCGAATATGTTTTGTCAACTGACAAACTTCACAAAGAAATAAATTTGGATTTATATTGATGAATAAGGATGAAAACAAATGTTTCAAGTACAGAAAATTTGGATAACCTAGGCAAAAGTGTCACCGCATGATTTCACTTTCTTTATCAATACGACTATTAAACTTAAGATTATGACTCAATTGAAACTGATGACTAACAGAATGGATTGAAGGAGTGTTGACGTCAAGAACATAGAAACCCGCACGAAAATCAACACTTCCAATCATCTTCCACGAGCTCAAGTTCTAAAAAACACAAGATTTAACCAAGAATTTAATTTCACAATTAAGGTCATGATTAAGTCTACTAGTTGATATGAGATTGCAGTCAAAATCAGGCACAAATAACACAGATTTAAGGGTGAGGTTGTTCGAGAGACAGATGGTTCTTGTTTCAACCACTGTGGTACGAGTACCATTGGCGACACGCATTGTTTAAAGTCTGTTACAAGGTGAGTAGGTCATGAAAAGTGATTAATCAATTATCATGTGATTGGAAGCACCTAAGTCTACTATCCAAGATGAAAGGGGAGTTTGGCTACATGCATTGCTAAATTATTGGAGCTATAAGTGGGATTAATGTTTGCTTTTTGTATAAATTGTTAGAGAAGATCCAACTGATCCTTAGTGAATGGAACATGATTATTAAATTGAGATATGTCAATAATTGCAACATTTCCCTTTGCCTCACGGTCTCGATTTGTTTTGCAATCAGTAGGCTTTCCATGTAATTTCCAACAAATCTCCTTAAAATGCCAGGCTTTCGACAATAGTCACACCATGTGCGACCTTTCCTTATTCGATTAGTGTTGGTATGTTTAGTATTGATTCGTGAAACACATGCACCAAAATCTGGTGAATTGCTTTTGACTGGTGCAAATGTTAGGACTTCAAGAATCGTGGAAGGATTTGATTGTCCCAGCATGATACATTTTCGACTCTCTTCTCTACACACCTCAGAGAATGCCTCGCAGACTTGGAAATGATTTTGTTCCAAGAATTCTACACCTTCATCAAGGGATTTATCGAGTCCCATTAAGAATTTGGAGAAAGCTTAGTATCCATAATTTTTCTAAAATATGCACTATCTTCTGAACATTTTCATTCATGTATCTCAAACAAGTCCAATTATTGCAAATGACGATTGAGAGTTGTAAAATAAATAGTCACAGAGTTGTCGTTTTGGCGAAGGTCCTAGAGAGAACTCTCCACATAGAAGAGCTCGGAAGTGTTCTCACTACTGAGAGTGTTTCTCGTGTAGCTTCCCATATTTCTTTTGTTGTGGTATACAACAAGAAATTTTCTCATATTTTGATTGTCATAGAACTGATTAACCATGACATAACCAGATTGTTTTCTGCTTTCCAGATTTTGAAATCAGCAGTAT
This sequence comes from Hippophae tibetana, assembly GCA_037013495.1. NCBI lineage: Eukaryota > Viridiplantae > Streptophyta > Magnoliopsida > Rosales > Elaeagnaceae > Hippophae > Hippophae tibetana. Next base: position 66,443,630 of record CM072807.1, on the reverse strand, counting down.
TGGTATCGAGTTTTGGGATATTTCCAATGAGATATTCATCCTTGCTTCGCACGCTTATGAACATCATCATTGATTGAGACCATTGAAGATAGTTTTGGCCATTAAGTTTGTGTGTGGTGATAAGAACAAGATTATTATCTATGTTGCCTGATGTTAACCGATGAGCAATAGGAGTATTAAAAGAGGGATTAGATGTAGAGGAATGCTCTTCCATGGTAAGATGTTATTTAGAAATAAAAGAGATAGATAAGAACAGTGGTTTTTCTGCCCAGAGCTATGATACCATGAAGTTTTATGTATTTTACAAAAAAATTACTTCATTTATTTCTTAATATCAAATCCGTTTATATATACAATTGTTATGCCTAATATATTGTTGTAAGTCACCCTAAAAAACAAGAAACTAACCTCTTGAAATCAAGGGTTGGTTTTACCCTGAAAATCAGAAAACTGACCATACTCTTAGGTTGATTTCCTACATTTAATATATTGAATTCTAAAGTACCCAAATTGTATATTATAGATTGATTTGAGATAATTGACCACCATAGAGGTATAAAGACACAAGCTCCCCCTTTTTCATTCCTTTCATTGAATCAAGATATCCCAAATATAGAAAAAGGAAACAGTAATATAATATGAGAGATTATCTCAAAAAGCTGGGGGAAGATGAAAATTTTAGAATCTAAATAAATTAGCTTCTCAACCAAGGTTTTTTTTTAAGAAAAAGCCAGTAAAAGAAGGTGAACATCAGAAACGGTTCCAGCTTTCTTTATCATACATATACAAGTCCAAATCTTCACTAAATAACCATGTCCATGTGTTTTAGGAATTCCCTCATTGAGCCTCTTACAAGACTGCGCACACTCAAAAACGTTATCCATCTCAATACACCATGACGCCATCCAACAACAAATTTGAATCCAAGTGTCATTATTTTCAAACAAGCCCTTGAATCAATATCATTACTTGAAAGAAGAAACAGAAATTTAAAAAGGGGAAAAACAGTATTTTTAAAGAGTTAAAAATAGATGCATACCTGAAACAAAGCAGTTGGACCAAATCGGTTGCAATGCAAATCTAACGTCAAACCACCATAATTTTGCCCTGATGATGTGAATACTTGTTGAAGTTTCTCCATTGTTCCATTTCCTATAGATATTAGTCCAATATACTTTTGATTTGTGCACAAGAAAGCATGAAAAACATCTTTTATAGCCAAGAATACAATATCAGTGATATGATTAAAACACTAGCTACTACCTAGCAAATTGTGAGAAATGTCCAGAATTGCAAATGTTTTGTGAACATGTAGAGCATTCAGCAAAGGAGTTATTGATAAATCTTGCAGTTCACACCCAGGCACAATGACTTCATCATCAGAAACCTGGAGAGCAAATAAATAAATAAAAGTTAGTTTTAAGTAAGCAACTCACCAACTCGCATCCAGTCTCCAAACACAAGCATGCTGCAGTAGTTTATACGAAAGCTACGATATTAGAATTCAAATTCTTACCCCCAGATAATATAATTTCTTCAGCAATTTCATGTTGAGCAATGCAGATGCCTCCTTACAGCACTCGATGTAGAGTTTTATCAAGCGCTTCTGAACCCATCCTACACATTTATAAAGTTTGATTATGGAAGAACTAAAACTGCAGCTAGGAAAAGATAAAATGAAGTATGGAGCATTGGTACTCAAGTTTACAAGTTAAGCTTATAGCTTCTCATTTAGAATAGGACACAAAATGATCATGCAGACTTCAAGATACATAAGCATGCTTAATTATCTAACTTGGCTCCTAACAGCTTATTTGAGGAAATTTTATGTAGTTTTGCATCTACTTCAGTATTTTTAAGGGGGGAAAAACCCTGAAAATGAACCAGCAAGGTAAGAACCTGGGTACATATAATCATCCTAGTACATAGGTTTCTAAGAGTGCTTAAATTGTGTTTTTTAAGTTTCAGAAATTTCATGAACTTTAATAGGCTAGTTCAGTGACCCACTATGGAATAGATAAACAATATGTTTTATTGATAAGAATAAAAAATCTAAATTATTGATTACAATTAATATTTTCCCTCTAATTGATTTATTTTGAATTCTAATTTCTTGCTAATTTAGGCTTTCTACAATCCACTTCAAGTTGGAACATAGATGTTAATCATGTTCAACTTATTTATGAAATCATTGAAACTTTGATGTGGAAATCCTTAAATAAAGATATCTACCGTTTGTTCTTGTGTGGGTATTAGGTCATGCAAATGACACCGTTCTCAACTTCTCTTTACTAAAATGTCTATCCACTTCAATATATTTGATTTGATCATGTTGATGATAGTTTTGTTATCACAATTGACTTTGAAAGGAATTTAAGCCTTTACTTGTAATTTTTCTAAGAGTTTCTTCAACCATAGTTCTTCACAAATCCCTTGTGTGGTTGCTTGATATTAAGGTTCAACGTTACTCCTGGCTACTATATATTGTTTTTTGCTTCTCCATATTATTAGGTCTCCCCAAACAAAAGTACAATATCCAATAGTAAATCTTGTATCATCAATTGAACTTGCCCAATCAACATCTAAAAAAAACTTATATTTTTCTTTTTTTTTTAAAGAAGTCATTTTCCTAAGAAGTCTTTGAATTCTGTACACAGCTTTTAAACGAACCTCTTTTGAAGAGTGTATATGTTGACTCATTACACTAACCACAAATGCAATATCAGGTCTTGTATGTGATAGATTAGTTTTCCTACCAATCTTTGATATCTTTCTTTTTCTATTGGTTTTTTATTACTTCCATTTTCTTTCCTATTTTAATTGGGGTGTTGCTTGGTTTGCTCCCGAGCATACCAATCTCTTTTAAGAGGTCGAGAATATATTTTCGTTGGGAAACATTTATACCCTTTTTTGACCTAGCAATGCCCATCCCTGAAAAGTACCATATTTGCCGTAAGTCTCTAGCTTCAAACTCAGTAGCAAGAACCTTTTTTTAGTCTTAATTTTGATTAGATTATCTCCTGTAAATACTATGTCATGTATGTATAAATTAAGATTGTTTTCAACCGATCACGAGAATGCTTGAAGAATATCGTGTGATCTGAATATCCTTGTTGATAGTCTTAGCTCTTTATCACTTTTGCAAATCTATCAAGCTATGTTATGTGTGACTATTTAAGTCCGTAGAGGGATTTGTTTAGTTTACATGCCACATTCTGTTTGTTGTTTTCACAAAAACCTAATAGTAATGTCATGAAAATTTCTTTGTCTAATACCCCATTGAGAAAAACATTCTTGATGTCTAGTTGTTGGAAGGTTCAGTCTAGATACACTACTAATGACAGCAGCACCCAAATAGTATTTAACTTTGCGATCGGAGCAAATATCTCAGTGTAGTTAATCTCATGGGTCTGAGTAAACCTTTTATCAACTAGATGAGTTTTGTACCGTTCAATCGTCTTATCAGCCTTATATTTTATAGTAAAGACCCACTTGCACTCAACTGGTTTCTGTAAATTATTTTCTGTAAATGACACATTAGAGTGATATGGCATAACAATTCTGGACTGATATTTGGAAAGGAGGTACTAGTACTGGTATCTGGAAAAGAAAAGTCAAAGGAACAAAACTAATATTCACTCACATTCTCCTCCTGAAGAGTAGTTTTGGAAGGGTAGTATGGTATGGTTTCAAAAAATGTGACATCAAGACTAGAAAAAACATTTTTCGTGGAAGGATCGTAACATATTCGTGGGCTCGGAGATCTAGTTTACTATGATCATGTGAATGAATGTGTACGAATGATGTACAACTGAATATTTTAAGTGCAATGTCCAAAGTAAGACGAAAAGTCAAAAAACATTTTTTTAGAATTTTGATAGGCATTTCGAAAGAGAGAACAAAGCTGGGCATTCTATTTATAAGGTAGGTAAATGTTAAAATAACATCTCCCTATAACATTTTTGGTATATTGGTGGTAAAGACAAGGGCCCGAGCAACTTCCAGGATATGTCTATTTTTTCACTCATCAATCCCATTTAATTGCAGAGTATAAACACATAAAGTTTGGTGAATAATCCCATGGATTTGAAGATAATCTTTGAGGAAATTATTAACGTATTCGGTATCATTATCAGTATGCAATATTTGAATTTGGATTTAAAATTGTGTTTGAATCATAGAGTGAAAATTGATGAACAAAGTTCGAACATCAGTTTATCATTTCATAAATATACCCAACATACACGAGTATGATCATTAATAAAGGTGATAAATCATTTTACATAGAGTGCGATTTAGATACTAAGACGGTCTCATAAATCGTTGTGAATTATGGTGAATGGCTTAGAAGGTGTGTATTGACTTTGGAAATAAGGTATGATGGTGTTTGGAAAGTTCACACATTTCACATTACAAATAAGATAATTCTTTATTTTGAATAAGAGGCGAAAACAAATGTTTTAAATATTGAAAATTAGGATGATCCATTCTAAAGTACCACAATAAAAAATTATTATTCCTAAAGATATATGTAGAATTGCAATTTACAATCTGACATTGGCCACTCAATTTGGCTCTCAAATTAGTAGAGTCCATCACTTCCTCTAATATTGTCAATCGTCTTTCTTGATGATAGATTATGAAATATACGAAGAAGAAATTTAGCAGAGCAATTTGTGTGGGTTGTTAATTTACTGATAAATAATAAATAGCATGATAACTTTGGGACATGAAAAACTATTTCAAGAGTGATAGAGTTAAAAAATTTAATACTTCCTTTTTCCCACAATCGATGGAGTACCATCTGTAATTTTCACTTTCAAATTTCCAACATAAGGTATATACAAAGAAAAAAAGTGATGGTTGTCGATCATGTGAACTGATGCACCAAAGTCAATAATTCATAGAGTATGTATTTTTGAGATTGTATTTAAAGCCGTTAAAAATTGCAAATTATGAGCTAGCGAGCCAGAGGGAACTAACCTGATGTTTGAAATTTGGAAAACATTTTATAGAGTTTTCATTTGCTCAGGTTGAATATGGCATTGGGAAGTGGACGATTCGTCCTAGAATTTTTCATTTTGATCAATAAAAGCTTTGATACCTTCGATTTCTGTAATTTTTTCTTGGATTTCAGTTCAATGGTTTTCCATGTAATTCTCAACATGTCTTTTATATGATAATTTTACAGTGGTTGCACTAGGGCCTTTTTTTATTAGGCTTGTCCTGTACTATTTTGTGGCCCATGAGACAAGAGCCTATGTGGCCCATTTTCAACAACCCCAGACTGTCAATCCATGACCCAATCTAGTATAGCCATTCAAGGCTCCACGGCCCACGCTTTTATTTAGCTCATCCTCAAACCCTAACATCATGTATCCACTTCCAGCCCTAGTGCCTCCATCCACCTCTTCGTTCAGCATCATTCTATGGTATTTCTCCTATTCGAGGTCTATATTAAGGCTAGCCAAAAATTCAAAGACCCTTTCACTATCTACCTTGGTCTTGTGACTCACGATGTCCCCTACACATTCCCATTCTTCTTCGCCATTCAAATCTAATTCCTACCACAACGCCACCATTTCCATGTAATAATCAATCACGTTGAAGTTCCCTTGCTTCATCTACCAAGATGGGTCTTAATCTTTAATATTCAAGAGAAATTTTCAACATCAGAGTAAGTCACTGCAATCCATACGTCTCTAGGTGTTGGGAGAAAGAGATAGGTTTTTCCTATCAAAAACTTCATAAAGTTGACCAATAAGGAGATAATCATCAAGTTTTCAATCATCCATTTCTGGAGGTTGGTTAGATTGTCTGGTTTTTTGTGTCACCAGTGAGGTAAGCCATCTTTCTTTTTCCCTTAATTACAAGCTCAATAGACCGAGCCCATTCTCTATAATTCTTCTCATTTAATTTCTCTACTGTGGCATGTATTATGTATTATGTCTCCTTGATGGTGTGATCAAAGAGATGGGATTTAGTCATGTTTTTTCTCCATTGATAACGAGCTTACACTCTGATACCATATGAAATAGATAAACAATATGTTTTATTGTTTTCTGAATTGAATATAAATAGATACACTCCTAGGATATATATAATACACGAAGAGAATCAAGAATAAGAATAAAAAGTCTAAATTATTATTTACAGTTAATATTTTTCCTCTAACTGATTTATTTTGAATTCTAAATCCCTTATAATTCTGGATTTCCACACCCATTAGGCTTGGCTAGCTACTTATGTAATATGGTCAAATAAATAACCTAAAGGCGAAATGGCATCCATGATACAAAACATTGTCCCCACAATCTTAAAGTGTCGTACAGAATATTAACAGAAGAAATTGAAATGAAACCCCAGAGCATCAAGGACTATGAGAAACACTGATACCTACCATCTACGACAGCTTCAATCGAGAATTCTCCTGCATTATCCTTAAAAGCTTCAATTGTTTGCAATGAATCTATTACCTTTTCCCCGCATTTTATATGTTGAATTATTGGGAAAAGACCTAGAGAAAGCCATTTTACGTATTAGTAACATCAAAATTGTATGAAGCTAATATGCTTACATGAGGAACATAAAAACTCACAACAACTAACAGCTGGATTAACATCTTATATGCTAAGAAATTAATTTGCAACAATTACTACCCTCTGATCTTTTCTCCATAGGAAGTTGTAGGTAATACAAGCAAGCCAGCTCAACCTTCACAGAATCAATATTTAACTTATCATTAGCTACAAACGAGTCTGCTGCTATATGTATCAGCTCCTTGCCAATCTTGAATATAATATATTTCTGCAATTATTGCAAAAGATCACAGGTTGGTAAAAATCAAAAATTGTAAGGATAAAATCTTGATAGAAAAAATAAAAATTATGAGGTAAGATCATAGTAGTTTTTATAACAACCACACAAAAGTAAACTAATAGCACTCACTTCATGTTCATGACCAGAAGGATACAATTTGAGATGGCTAACTTTTTGATCATGCAATCGGTTCTCTGATCGGTCAGTTTCGCATTTAGAATTACTAGTGGCAATATCAGACGCAAGAGCAACTTCATCTGCGCTTGAAGATTTGAAAGCTTGGTTACATTGAGTTGTGGCATAAGGACTAATATTTTGGTATGAACTGGAGCTCTCTTCAATGTTAACAGGACTGTAGGATTTGTAGGCACGTTTGGTATCCTGCAAAATCAGAGTAAACAATGAAGGCTATTTTATAATATATTCTCGAGATTGATTGAGAAACTTTACCTGACTTATAAAAACAGGACTGGTTGCGATACTTTTATTCCTGTCTACAATCAGGCAAGAAATTACCTAGTAAGTTTTAATTAAATGGGTTATTAATGCATAAATTAGTTATGAATTGAATTATTTAACCTACGCTCACTAGATGTAGCCACATCCTCCGTAGGGTAGTCAATGGTGGCCCCTTTCGAGTAATCATAAATTTCTTCTTCGTCGTCAGAAATAATTAGGCGAACACGTTTACGCCCGACAACTGTCTGTTGATTACCGGTTGTCTTAGACAGGCTTTTTGGGGAAACTTCACTAAGCTTGGCAGAATTCTCATGTCTCCCAGTACAAGCCGTCTTCATTTTGACTGGTCTTTTAACAGGCCGAATTAGTGATAGCAAAGTTGTATCATCATCCAACTCCACTTCACCAGGTAAAGGTTCTGATCTGTTACATGTGGATCTGCTAGTTTCGGATGAATAGCTTGCCCTGGACGACTTATTTGATAAGTGATTGTCCCCTTCAGTGTCAGTTTCAGAACAACAATCTGCCACATTTTGAGGTTTAAGCTCTTTATTTTCTGATCGCTTCAGCCTGTCAATTAAAAGCTGCAACCTCCTGCAAAGAAGCATCTTTCATTAGAAATTATATAAGTTGAACCACGTATACTAAACGTGGAAGTCATACAGCTTAATTTTGCTTCTGGAGAAGTCAGGATGTTGACTCCAATTTATTCAAGCCAAAGTAACAATGTTATTATTGAATAAGTTGTGTCCAAATTTAACTTCCTAAGTTCCTAAACACTACCTAGTTGCTTATGTAGCACAGTTGGAGTGGGGCTTTGCATGAATCAAATTTACCTGGCCTCTTCAACATTATCAAATCTTATCATGTGGCTATAGTGCATATTCTCTAGGGCAGAAAGCTGTACATGAGGAACATTAGCTTCAACAGCAATCCTGTAACACGGTACAAAATGAACAAAAATCAATATCCCTTCCAAGGAAGTAATATGTAGGAAGAACAAGTTGTTAAGAACCCTTCAATTTGAAATCCAAGGAAGAATCACCGTGTCCTGGCAGAATGATTGTGCGTATAATGGGGAATACATAAATTGTATTTCCCCTTTATTGGTTGCAAGTGCAACGAATAGAAATATGTAACTTATTAACATGGGCAAGTGAGACTGCTAAATCCATCAGATGAATAACGCCTTTAACATTTATAATGGTTACAGTTAACTTGTCTTGAAGACTGAAGCTATTACATGGTTGTGATGATTGGGTAACCATAAAGAAATAAAATCATTTAAAAACAAAATTATAAACAATCTTCTCATTAAGCAACGTACTTGTGGTAAGTTGAATATGATCTTTTTAGAAAAACACCAAGTCAAAAATAAAATATTTAACCTAGAATGCATTTCAACTTACAAATTTAATGTGCTTTACGAGCACTTCCTTATGGAATATATTCAACATTATGATAGGAGAATTATCACGTGAGAGAAGAAAAAAATACATGAACAACTGGTATGATCTATGTTTTATCAATGTTAATTTGGTTTAACTATACATAACTGGTAACATTTTGTCGTATCATATAGTATTCTGTATATTTCTAGATCCACAAAAGATCAACTAAAGCCATCATCTCAAAAATCTGCATGACATCCAAGTTTGCATTCAGAATCAGGTTTCCAATTTACACACGTCCATTTCTACAATGAAATAAACCCCTCTTAAATGATCACATGAATCGAGAAATCATTTCTCTTTTCACATGTGCGTTCACCTTCCAACTTCAACCAATGTACATTCTCCAGAAGCACGTACCTGTAGCTCTCTTCAAATGCATCAAGTGCTCCTTGCCAATCACCATCACTATCTAAAACATTTCCAATATTGATCTTTGCTAATGCCTGACCCTGTAAGAATTCCCAATTCAGAGTAAATCCATCAAAACAGTGAAAGCACAGTACAACAATCAACATGAATGGCATACATTAATCATGAAGCTCGAGTTCTAGAAACGCAGAAACCAAACACTGTTAAGATATACACCTGGTTCTTACTAGTAAGAAAACACAATAAATTAATTTTTTTTTCTTTTCACAGTTATTATATACAGATAAAAAAAATCAATAATATAGTTTCAGGGAACATTGCCTTACCTCTAGATTACCAATTGATTTGTATGTTTCCCAGCTCTTTTTGTACCATTTAATGGCTTTACTAAATTTCCTGAGCTTCTGGTACGATTCTCCTATTACCAAAAACGAATCGCTCAACTTTTCTTTGTCGTGAAGTTGAGATGTTACTTTCTTCTTCCTCTTAGCATAGTCACAAAGCTTAAGATAAAAATTTATAATGAGAATGATTAATGATTTTCACAAGAAATAGCTCAGTTTATTAAGTAAATAGTACCCTTTTAAAATTCATAAAAACTAATGTTTATGTGATTTTATTAAGTAAATAGCACCACTTCTAAAATAGGTGACCTAGATTTACTCGGTCCACTTAATGTAAATTCATATGGAAGCAAGACAAATCAAGTATGCTTTAAACGCAATCAAGATGCTACCTCACAAACTTACAAAAATAAAATATAAGGAAGCCACATTAGACAAATCAGTTATCTTAAAAATGGATTCTAGCAAAAACATCAAAAATATTTCTGGTAAAAGTGGACACTGATTTTTTTGGCAGTGTGCTCTTTCTTACATGAAGCTTCACTGCGTCAGTTCAGCTCTCATTATTTGCAAATCCATATCCCGTGCACATATGCATTTAAATTTTATATAAATTGGTAATAAGATCTACCAAAAGTACAGCTGTCATGTATTTATCTACATGCTGTTCAGCGTGAAAATATACATATGGATCTTCCTAAATAACAATTTCTTCATGAACAATCAAAGATGAAGAGCAAGTTCCAGAATACTGTTTCTTCTTTTCAAAGAAAAGTTCAAAGAGTGTGTAAACAACCTGAAAAGTTGTCCATTAATTTAAAACTATCATGCAGTAGAATCAATACAAAAGATCACAAAACTATGCTGATCACATGACTATGCTTACAATCTAAATGACTTAAGCAACAAAAAAAAATCATCATGCTTCTATCAAAGATGGTAACTTTTACAAAGACGTATAGTTTGATATACACCAATCAGACTGTTACATAACAGAAAGCAATGAAGCATTCCTAAAATAAAAAGTCAGCTATAGAACATTTACCTTCAACCATGCAGATGTAGTCCTTGATTTTTCAATAAGACAATCAAGACAATTATTTTGCTTTAGTAGACACTTCCTCTCAGTCGGTGTGCCTTTTGCAGTGGACATGCCTCTTACCAACTTCTTGAGGTTCAGCTCTTCTCGTTTCAACTCATCCGTGATATTAATAAAACCTTTTACAATTTCAATATTTTCATCAATTTGCCTAACTAAAGCATCTTCATCTTCCATTGATTTTGCCAGATCGATTGCTTTTTGGTAGCAAAGGAGAGCATCACCGTACTTATGAACCCTGTTATGCAACTCACCAAGATTAATGTATCCTTTTGCCTCTCCTTGGCAATGCCCAATTCTCTTACATATAATAATGTCCTTTTCAATGTGTTCCCGAGCTTCTTCCCACATCCTAAGCTCCATGTAAACATTTCCAAGGTTGTGATGTAGCCTACTGCGCCCGTCATCATTTTCCATCACCTCTTCCTCATCACAAATCTGTAGCCCCCTAGTCAAGATTTTCCGGGCCTCTTCCAAATTATCAAGCTCTATCTCAAGCATTCCTATGTTGTTATGCGCATCAATGTATTCCTTGAGAAAAGAACTATTGTTAGGAGGTGGATTATCCTTAAGAGTCTGTGCAAGCTTCATAGCAAACTTGAAATACTTTTTGGCATTACGAACTGAGTAATGATCATCCTCGGATATTAACAGCATCTCATAATATGTACGACCAAGTTGGGTGCTGGCCCTTTGCTGTTCAACAATGTCTCCCGAATCCTTTGCAAGCTCTAAATGTTTCTTCTGCAAACAAACAAAAAATGAAAAAAAGGATCAAACTAAACCCATTTTTTTATGATTACATTCCCTAAAACTAAAACTAACCCAAAGGAAAAGTGTGTGTGTGTGTGTGTGTGTGTGTGTGGTGGTGGTGGTGGTGGTGGTGGGGGGGGGGGGGGGATTTAACAAATCGGAGGAATGATTTTTCAACTATTCAAGTCAAAAGCCACAAGTAATCTAAGAAGATGATCTTCATTGAAGCTAAACGAAATAAACTCATTTATCCCAAAAGCAAAAAATAACAAATTAGAAGGGAAAAGATCAATTACCTGATAAAGTAGAGCGTCTTTGAAATACTCAAGGCGAAGATAGAGCTCTCCAAGCGACTGGCAGGTAGGAATCAAATGCCGCTCAGTCAAGTACCTAACTGAGACATCGTAATCTATCCTAAGCCACTTAAGAGCCTCAACGTACTCTCCTCTGTTCTTCAATATATCTCCGATGACATTAGCCCATCTCGCCTCCTCTTGGCGGTTCCCTTCCTCTTTGGCGCTCTTGTATGATTTCTTCGCAGCACTCAGTCTCGGTTCGTCACGAACCATCTTCGATCAAGCTTCCGAAGAAATGGAGATTGAAACCAGACTAATGCTTAATGTGCGGTGGTTCGATTTCAATATGACCTCTTATTAACGAGATTGGAAATTGCAATGGAAGCTTTTCTGGGCTCGTCCTCTTCTTCCTTCTTTTTCTTTATTTTCTCCTTGTTGTGGGATTATTTTAAATATTAATTTTCCAAGCCAAATTATTTTTCCCGCCAAAATTTTCTCTCCGCCTTTCTTCCTTTTATTATTAAAAATAAATAAATAATAATTACTTATGCTCCGAAACACGTCCTCCTAATATACATATATAAAGAAACCCATTCCTCCTTTTATTATTAAAAATAAATAAATAATAATTACTTATGCTCCGAAACACGTCCTCCTAATATACATATATAAAGAAACCCAATATGATAAATCAACTACACTCGTTTTTGCACCAATTTTATAATTATTTAAAAAATTAAAAAAATTATTTAATTTTTAGATAGTATTAACATGTTACACAATATAATAAATGTGTACAAAATATTTATAAATTTATATATTGTTATCATTCATTCCAATTTTATTACAAATACTCTTCATCAAATTTTCTTTTTTTTAATATAAATACGAGAATTATTATTAATAAAATGCTTCAATATTTACAAACCAAGAAATATTAAGAAAAAAAATCTAAAACATTAAAATTATGCTACATTTGATAATTAAAACTCATTTTATTTAATTCATAAACTACAGTATTACATTTCATAATTATCCAAAGATTTTAAAAATATTAGAATTATGCAATTAATAACATAACTTCATCTTAATTATTCAAACATTTAAAAAAATATTGGATTATGCAATTAACAAAACTTCGTCTAAAAATTGCTTAGCCTTCCAAGACTCTAATTAATCATATTGAGAATATACTAATTATCAATTGACAATTATTCTTAAAAATTATAGATTTTATCCACGTTATTTTTGTCAAATCAATGGTTAAGGAAATAACTTTTGATTCAACCAATTATGCATTAAAAACTTGTAAAGATGAACATCATATATCCAAAACATTATCGAATTCATTCCTAACTAACACGACTAATAATCATCTATTATTTGAGAAACTTATATTGTAGTTAAATTTTAAACTTCTATGAGCTGATTTACTCCACCTAACTATAATTTGATGCATATATAAATATTTATTCGTTTCAAATATATTTGGGTCTTCCTTGAAAACAAAAGAATATAATCGTTAAATAATTTACTTAATGTATACATGGTGAACTCAAAATTGGAAAGAATATATTTCTAAATATGAGTTCATTTCGCATTTTTCAAATTGCACAGGAGTAAAAATCTTTTTTTATCTTTTTTTACCTCTTATCAATTAATTAGGAAGAGATAAAGATAATTCAAGAAATGATATGATATCCAACTATACAAATTGTTGAATTCTAACCTCTCCTTTCCATTTCATCCATAGGTTTTGCACATATGGGCATCAAATAAACAAATGCTCTCTAGTTTCTTCTTCAGTTGAGCAAAATGGACAAAACACACCAATATTTATTATATATTTTTTAAAATTGTTCATGGTAGAGAATCAGATGTAATGCTCCAAAGTAGAATTTTATGTCTCTAATATAATTTAGTAACCCAAATCAATTACCAAATTAGTAATGCACCAACATCCAAGTCCTAGTTTGCTAATAAAGTATAAGCTAATTTTACTTTAAAAAAAAGTCTCATATTTGTTTGCAGTCCACAATAATTTATCATTTAACATATCATTCAAACTTCTTAGTTTACTTATTAGAAAATTGACGTTTCCATCATAAAATGATCAATCAAATGTAAATTTCATCCTCTTTCATTAGAGAGTTGTTTAACATTGATGTTATATACCAAGTAATGCATACATAGATTGATTGTAGGAAGAAAATTGATTGCACCAGGTATCCAAAGGTGTTTAGTTGCCAAAATTGATGAATCACTACCTACTTGAAAACATAGTCACTTCTTAAATGAGTCTCTTGTCCCATTAATTTCTTTCCAAATAAATGAATATGAAGGCTTGACCTTAACATTCATGAAATCTTGGCTATGGTAATATTTATACTTTCATCCATAACTTTTGAATTATTAACTATTTTCATCAAAGTTTTGTTAACATATCTTCATTAAACAAGTGAAATTATCAAAATCCTAAACGTCACATTTCTTTAGGTTTATAAATATCTTTCAATTTTTTGAATGCCCGGTAACAATTAAAGCTGGATTTTAAGTTCTACCAAAACTTACATATTAAGGAGTCATATTGTTTACAAACACTTTGAGGGACCTTAAAAATGCACATGGTATAAATAGGAGTGAATTGAATTACAGACCTTATGAGCGTTGTCTTGCTTGCATTTGAAAGAAAATTTTGTTTTTCATTCTTTTGTTTTTGATGCAATTTTATTGATTATTTTCTTGAAAGTTATTGTTTTATTTCTCTGGATGAATAATGGATTACTCAAATAAATAATGCTTAAACCAAATTTTCTTATCCCTACGATTTTAGTAATTCTATTTCGTATCCCTTTATTTGCATTTTTTAAAAAGAAAATTCCAGACTTGTTAATATTTAGAGTCTATCTTGATATCTTTTTGTAGATTTCCAACACATTTGTGATATTGTCAGCTCCTTGTTCAAAGGCATTATAGAATATCAATACATCATTTGCATAAAATAAATGGCTAATTAATTGGTGAAACTTATTTTGCTATCTTGATGCCATATAGGAGGTTTTTGGCTTGTGGCTTGTACTTGGGCAATCAATCTTGATAGAGATTCAGTTACAATAATGAATAAATGGGGAGAAAATGGATCACCTTGTCTCAATCTTATTGTTCTCACAAATATTACCAAATTTGGATCAATTCAAAAGAATATAACAGGAGATTGTGGAAATACATTACTTACTTAAGTTGTAAATTTTGTCATTAAATCGTAACTGATGCATGATGTAATCTATTAGTATCCATTCTATTTTATTATAAGTTTTACTCGTGTCAAATATGATACCTAAAATGACACGTATACCTTTCTTTTTTCTCATAGAATGAATGATTTCTTGAGATAAAAATAGTATTTTCTAATATCAATCTTAAAGGAACAAAATCTGCTTGAAATGTTAAATGAAACTTTTAAGTGGATTCTCATTTTTAACACAAGGATTTTGGCAATAACTCTGTATGTAACATTGTATAACCTAATAGGTCTATAGTGATTCAATTGAAAAAGTTTATTATTCTCTTATAATAATATTATCAAGATTTTATTTATTTCATGGTTCATAATACCAAATTGGAAGAATTCTTACACAAACTTGATCATATTAGGTCCTACTATATTCCAGTATTTTTTTATAAAATCTATTATTCATTCCATAAAGTCTAGATGCCTTCAAATTATGGATGCTCTAAAGTGCCTTCTTAATTTCAAATTCATCTAGTACTTGACACAACTATTCATTATACCCGTTAGAGATACATGATTGAAATAACTCATCAATGGTTTCAAAGCTTTGATGATTTTTTTATTGGAATAAGCTTTGAAAATATATAATAATATGTTCTCCTATATTTTATCTTCCTTGAAGCCAAGACCCGTCATTAGTTTTCATAGCTCATATGGCATTTTGTCTTGTTCTAAACACGGTTGATAAGTGAAAGAACTAATTATTCTTATCCCCTTCGTTAATCTAAATCTCTCAAAAAATTTGCTTTCAAGTCAATTATTGCCCTATTTGATATTCTTGTAAATCATTTTGCACTTATGTACATTTAACTTGCTCAACTTCATATAGATTTGATTGTTACAGTGAGGTTAATTCACTTTCCAAGTACTTTATTTTTTCCTTGAACATGCCAAAGTAATGCTTGTTTCAAAATTTTAAATCATAAGCAATTTCTTTATTCTCTTACATAATCTTGAAGCATAGCTACCTCCACTTAAAGAAACCCAAGCTTGTCATATAATATGTTTCACTACTACAAAAATGGGTATTTAAGTCGATACGTAAAGTCGGTTGTTTTTTTTTCAAAAAATGACTTTAAATTGGTTTAAAGTTGGTTCGGTATAGAACCGACGCTATCCACGTAGCATAGCGTCGGTTGACATCTGGAACCGATGCTATCCACGTAACATAGCGTCGGTTTGACACGTCAACCGATGCTACACATATGGATAAATTTTTTCTCTTCTATCTTCTCAGACATAAACTATTTTCAGCGTTACAGAACTCTAAAAAACCGAAAACCTCCTCCTCCACTCTTTCTCATTTTCCGGCCACCTACGACTACCATTTCCAGTATCGGTTAGTGAGTTTTCTTCCTCTCTAACTAATCTTTTAGATCCCATATTATTCATATTTTTTCTGTTATTATGTGTTATTATTTATGTGTATAGATTTTTGTATTATATATGTAGGTTTGTATTATAACATAAGGAGAAGAATATGACGATCTTGAATAAAATAGAACAAAATCATGGTAATTTTTCTGTTATTAATTAATATTTTATTTTTCAAATATTTGTATTATTTGAACTATTTGCTAAACTGATTTTGGTTTTTTTTCTGCTCGAATACAGGTTGAAAATGAATAATTTAAAAAAAAAACTAAAGTCGGTTCACGGGATGAACCGACTTTAAACGTAAAGATATATACACCAAACATAAAAAAATCTTAATGGAATTTGAAAGAATTTCTCTTATTTACTCATATGAACAAGAATGGGGCAATGGTGAGAAACAACAAATGGTTTATGTAGAACAAAAGCATTCAAGTATTGAACTAACTAATCAAAACTGCATTTTGTTCTATCCAATCTTTTTTTTATGATATTGGAACCAATGGTCTTATTTTTCTAAGAAAATTTAAATCATCATGCACTTAGATCCATGGCTCTGTATGAATCCATCAAATCATTAAGGTAACTCTTTTTAATGCTAAGAAGTCTTCCTCCATTTTGTTCATCCAAGTTTGTAATTTAATTAGAATCACTTAATATAAAAGCCAATGACCATCACGTTGAGATAATTCCATCAAGATATGATCAAAATAGATTTTTTCCATTGTTATATGGAGTTGTATATACAAAACAAGTTAACCATTTTTTTCTCTAGGTCTATTGACATTGTAAAGTTCTATAGTCAAGACATTAGCTCCTCTTTTAAAAATTGAAAAAACAATACCATATTTCACAAAAAGTACATAATCACCTAATTTGATGGATAAACTACTATATTATGATAACCTAAGCTTGTTGCCATTTATAAAAGATGATCACCCAAAGACTTTGACTTCATTAATAAGATGTATGTCGGATTCAATTCATGGTCAATCTAGGTAGGTTCAATTGTAAATTTCTCCTAACAAGTCTATAGGTATTCCATGATAATAGTTTCATGGCTACTCTTTGGGCACGTTTTGGTTGCTTCCATACCCAAAGTAGTAGTGATAATCCTTAGATACCAAAACTTATTCTTATAAACAAAGAGAAAAAAATAACATAACTTTTTTAAAAAAAAAAATTGGTTATTCTCTAAATATATTACCATCACTTTTAAAAAATATCCATTGTTACGGTTAAAATGAAGTTTTCAAAGAAGATTAAAGATTCACAAATATCAAGTACAAAAATCTTATTTGGGATTTTAAATAAACATAAGAGCAATTGTTTAAGAGGTTTGAAATGTCTATAACATTCAAGATGTCAATATATAATTTATACAAAATATTAAAGATATTATTATTATTGATGGAAACTTTAAAAAAAATAATGAAAATTATAAAAACTCTATCAAAAATATGATTTTTTTATAAAATCTTGTAAAATTTCAAAACAATTAATTACTTATATTTAAAGCTAATTTTTTATTTAATATATATATTTTTAAATATTTATATCAATCAATAAGTTGATTAATTAATTAAAATATTATAGAATATTTAATTATTATAAATAGATAAATCTCGATTATATCAAGAAAAAAATTCATTGATATTTTTGATATTTTGTGAATTTTTGTCAATATTTTAATGACAATATCCACGATATTAAGGATATTTTAATCTAAAAAATATATTTAAAAGATAATTTAACTATAACAATATTTAAGTAATAATTAGTTAATGTTTTCAATAATTTAACAAAAAAAAATATAAATATTATATTTTGATGTCAAATTTTTATTTATTTAATAATAATAAATAACAAGATGGTTTCGTTTTTTATCTTGTAACTTCTTCGATTCTTTGTATGTACTAAAATTTAATCTTTTATAACTCCGTTCTTAACTTGTTTTCCTTTCTATAAAAGAGTAAAAATGACATAAGTGGCTATTGCTACCTTTACGTAGACATGTCAAATAGGACGGTATATCCCATCTCCTAATAAATAGCCGAAAAGAGATGAAAATGCAGCTAAAATTCGTCCTATTTAAGCCCGTCTCAAATTAGAACTCTCTCAAACAAAATCAGCTCATTAGGGATTCCTAGTCTTGATGATCTATGGGCATGAGTTCAGGTTTTGTAAACAATTTTCTCCATTTTAACATATAATCTCCTTTTTTAACAAATAATTAGAATCTATTTGTAGAAATCCTAGAATTTTATTTGAGATAAATATAAAAATAAATAAAAATGTAAACATATTCAGATTTTTCTTCATTTTCTCTTATATTCTGCTACACCAAACAACCCAAACTAAAAGCAAAAATATTTTTGAAAAATCAATGCTAAAATCCAATCCTTACCACCACTCCTTCATATGAATCCATACTATTAAACAAGAAGGTATAGACCCATATCAAAATCTTGTAACGATGGGTTATTTAAAACCCAAAAACAAGGATTTAAGATATCAAACCATTAAAAGAAGTAAACAACAATGACAATGAATTGAGTGAATGAATTCAAGCCAGAAGACTTGAAGTCTAAAGAGGGGGTGAAGATGACAAAGTTTGAATCGGTGAATAAACAAGTTATAAAAAACGATTTTGGGTTGACAACAACAGCAACAGATGTGGAACGTAGTGATGTTGATGTAAGACAAAAACCTATCCCTTATTTTATCTTCTCTTTCTTTTTAACTTATTTGCTTTTATTTAAGAGAAAAATTAAAAAAATATTTTTTTCTTATAGAAAACTAATGGGTTAATTAGCACGCGTCATTCCAGCAAAGCCCACATACCATCCCGTCCCAAAAAAATTGTTACCGTAACATGCCCATCCCAGTAATTGGCAGGATGAGTCATGCCCATACAGGTTGTACCGCACTACTTGACACCTCTGCCTTTAAGCGATCATTGGTTGAAAATAATATTTACATGAGGAAGGTCGGATGAGGAAAGTCTTGATTGCTGGAGAAACTATCAACAACCTCATAAACATTTTGCTGAGTTCTAACAACACTAGAGAATAATCACAGCTCTCTTTTGTTATGGACCCAAATGAGTTACATGACATACCCATCATTCAACCGGGTTCGAAAAGTAGCCCGATGTCGGCATTTAGATCGGTCCTCTCTCTCTCTCTCTCTCTATATATATATATATATATATATATATAGATAGATAGATATAAGTTTTGAAGGAAAATTGATATGTAATAGGAAAAGGGACCTAGGTTTGCAGTATCACATAGTAACTAAAGGAAAATTAGTATACAATAAGAAGGGGGATATAGGTGCAAATTGTAGTCAACTTCACGTTTCAGAGAGTTAGATTATTATGATAATCCTTTTCCAATAGCATAATATTTACACTTCAGAAAGTATAAAAATAGTAATAATAATAGGGAAAAAAAACTACAAAGTGAGACTAGTAAACTATCTTTTATGTGAAAGCTTCTTTCTTATCTCCAGGATGGCTTCGTTTCTTCTCCTACACGCTTCTTCAATTCCCTGTCTATACTGCAATTCAATCTTTTGCAGCTCCATTCTTAACTCTTCGTTCTCCTCTCTACAGAAAGAGGAAAAACTAGATAAGTCACTATCAATGCTTTCTTTGTCTGTCGGCTTAGCCTTATAATCAGAGGATGCACACGTTCCCAATGCAAAATGGGATTCCTTCAGTTCTCTACTTGATATAAAAGGCATGGCCTCAGCAGACGTGTATGAATCCATAGAGCAGTTCTTAAAATTAATATCATAAGAGGTTGCAGAAGCATATGACATTTCAGAACACTGATCTTCCATTATTGTTGAACTTTGCATACTACAGCCACGGTGAGACATTTCCTTTGTTGGTTGAGAAGAATGTTTACAAGAGAAAGGATGAGGGAAGTCTTGATTGCTGAAGGAACCATCAACAACCTCACAAACATTTTGCTGAGGTCTGACAACACTTTCTTCTTTTTCTGACTTGGGATCTTCATGATGGACTCTACAAGTTTTTACACCATTTTGAGGAATCAAATGATTAATGCAAACGCATGGTTTCCAACTAGGTATCAGGTTTGTTAATAATAAATCAATCAGTTCTGCTATGAACTTAACAGTCTGATCAGCTAATTCTAGTTGTTCGACCATTTCACTTGAGACAGAAAGAGCTGTATCGCTGTCGAGATAGAAATGAAAATGAATGTGCCTTGTACGACCTGCACATAATAGAGGCTACCTGTGAAAGTTAAATAAGAAAAGGTTGTTTAACTGGGGTGAAACGTTTTGTAGGCCAAACATATCATTGAGGTCTTGGGGAGAGAAGTGGTGGCATTTGATTGATGCATACTATACAAATTGAGCTCCCAGGCGATTTCGCAACTGGGATTAAATTGACCTACAAGAGGTACTTACCATTCTGATCACCTAGCTTTAGATTTAAAGATATAGAGTTCGCATCATTTTGCTCTCCTTTCAATAGAAAGGTATTGCCACGCTTTGTCCTTTGGACCTCCACACTCATAGAATGGAACCCGCCATTAAAAGAATTTTCAAAAGTCGTGATTAGAGGTAGCTCATCATAATCAATTTGTTGTCTTCGTGCACTAGCAGGCCCTTCTGACATTAAACAACGCTCTCCGAAGGCTCCCATTTTAGGTAAAACAATATCTGGGAGGGGCAAAGGACGATTTTTTGACAAACCGTTAACTTGGAGAAAAGGATCCATCATAAGTTCCTTTGCAGACGATCTTTGGGATGCAGGGACTATGCACTTCTCGATAAATAATTTCATCTCTGCATCTTTTACTTTAGAAAGTGCAGCTGGTTTTACTCCCTAAAAGTTATTAAGTGATTAAATGAAGACACAACCTTGAAGTTAGAGGAAGGAAAAGTTGTAACGAAGGAGAACTTACAGATGAAACCTTCTTAAATATTTGAGCTGAGTTTTTGCATTCACCATAAGGGTACTCAGAAGTCGCCATCTCTAGCATGCACATCCCAAAGGAATATATATCAGCCAATTCATTATAATGCTCATCATACAGTTCAGGAGCCATGAACTCGGGTGTCCCTATGAGGATCATGTACAACAAATTGATCAAATTAACATACATAAAACCAGGAAACATGTAAGAAATAGAAATGCATATAAACATTTTAAGATAATACATGATGATCAAAATTATACTTGCAATAAAAAAAGAATGTCAGGGAAAAATCATGTTTAATTGATCCGTAATTGGCAAAGATAAAGAAATTTTACCAATTACACTTTTGGCATTGGCTTGCTCCATGACTGTTGCCAAGCCTAGATCTCCAATTTTGACTTGTCCTTGATTACCATTAATAAATATATTATCACACTTCAAGTCCCTATGAATAATTTGCGGTTTGTGATTGTGAAGATAGGTCAATCCCATCAATATCTGTATAGCCCACCCCTTCACAGCCTTGATATCAACCCTTTTGTGTTTCTTACGGTACCTAAATCACAAAAAAAAACTTAAACCCTGCAACCACAAGGCTAGACGCCCCCACAAGAAATAAGGAGTAAATGTAAATAGACACGAGAAAATAAACATACTGTCTGAGGCTCCCTGAGTTAAACAACTCGGTAATAATGTTAACAGTCTTGTTTTTATCGTCTATCCAAGAATTGTAAAACTTGATTATATTGTTGTGCTTCAATGACTTCAGGAGATGCACCTCTGAATATAGCCTCTCTATGCCATTTGGTGAATGTAAGACCTCATCAATCTGAACTTGGTTCCATGCTACTTCAATTCCATCAACCTCATCAAATGCTTTATAGCTAATTGCTCACAGGTTATTGAAAACAGATAACTCTACAAACAAGATTGGTTTATTAAATTGTTACATTTTCTCGGCACTATTTCACATTGAGTTTTCCGCAAGATAACAGAAAAATAGTTGCAAATTAAAGCACTTTCTAGATGACAAAAGATTTTTGTAGTAAAAAAAGAAGATAATATATGAGAAAAAAAGAGTCACCAGAGGCCATATAAAAGAAACACAATTGAGGATACACTGTCTTGAATGCACCTTTCCCAAGCACTTCTTTGTACTGCAAGAACAAATGAACATATTAAGGCACTATCAAATATACCATAGCACTTTTTTTTTTCCTATCACCAACTAAATGAAATTTGGCAAACATTAATCAATAAACCTCAGTTAATGAAAAACCATACCCTAAGGTACCGATTTGTTGGATCAAACTCAATAACATTAGGATCAGGGGGGTCTTCATCATGCCCTAGACTTAGACTCTCTTCAGAGCTTCCTGCAGTTGAGCTCATTCTTTAAGCCTCTAATTCCTGCAAATTCATATCTTGAGTTTAATAAATTTAAAACTTCAAGTTCAGACAATATCTGTGCTATTAATTTCAAAACCACAGAGCAAAACACTTTGTAGAATCTATAGCAGAACTCAAATGTGTCTATCACCAATGACTCTCTAGAGATTATCATTAATCATGGAAAAATCCCTAGGTTTAAAAGATGGAGTCCAAGCAGCTTCAATTTCAAAATTTCTCAAATTAATTCACCACGAACCCCAAGGAAAAAAAACATAATAAAATACATAAAGACGTAAAAAACATTAACTGTGAAATAAATTGCTTACCTCAAGATACTATAATTTATTTTATCAGTAATTCATCATAAGAAAACCAAAACAACCCACATTGATCTCAAACACACGCACAATGAAGTCGTCAAACATGAAAATCAAATTCAGCTCCAAAATCCGTCAGAAATCGAAACAAACACGAAATACAATCGGAACAATAATGTAGGTACATTAATTCAAACGCCGAATCATAAATTATTGAGAAAAAAAAACTATTAGGTTTTAATTATAATTTTTGTACGCTATTTACCTGGAAACGAAGCTCGTCGTTTTCAGCTTATATTTGATAAAAAGAGAAAAAGAAAATGAAACGGAGAAAGATGAAAGAAAGGGGGAAAAAAGCGAGAAGGAGAAATTGAACAAGTGTCGTTTGCTTAACGAATGTATGAGATTTTGAGCTCACGATTCACGCCGTTTTTCGGAATTTGTCGGGTGTAATATACCGTCACATAGGTGGCATGGCATGCGTTGTTGGTTGTTCGGGTGAATAACAATCAACAAACTAAGTTTTCTTTTTTTCAAAATATAGATATTAATAAAATAATTATATTTTAATTTTATAGATATAATAAGAATGAATAGTTAACGAAGATAACAAAATTGTTAAATATACATTTAATATTTATCATTTCTTTTATTTGGTTGAAATTTATATTACTCTATTTTTCTTTTCTTCTTTAATTTGCTACAAAATTTTAGCAAACAAATAATAAGGGAAAAAAAGTGTATCTACAATTAAAAATAGATATTTTCAAATATTTTATGGGAAGTAAATGTAAAAGATGCATCCTTACTTTTTCACTCTAGTTGACAATTGTGTCATTTTATCAATACTAGGTATTAATTTACATGTGCCTCGTAAATACTTTTAACTTTTGTTATATTAAAATTTCTTGATTATAATATATGTATTTTTTTATTTTTAAAACAAATAATAATAGATAGTTAATTAAAAATTATATTTTATATAATTTTTAAAATAAATAAAATTTTAAACTATAAAATAATATTATATATTAAAATTGTTTTATAAATATACTCGTGGATGAAAAAATCGAGATATATCTCTCAAAGTTCATAAGAATAATGTAAAAGTTCATTAAGAATTACATAACTTTCAATCCTAAAAAATTAACATAATGAATGAATATATTCATATTTTTTATAAATTATATCATAGTATTGTACTTAATTAATGTGATATATAATTTTTATGAGTGGAGATATTTATATTTTTTATAAACTCTATCATATAATATTATACTTAATTAATATTAGATATTATTCTTAATATTCATGTAAAAATATATATGAATTATAGGCATTTTAATTTTAAAAAGTTGACCTAATGAGTAAAGATAAATACAATTCTTATAAATTCTACGCATCATTGTACTTAATGAGTATGAGATATTATTTTTAATATTTTTCTCAAAATAGCCGTCTTTGTCTCTTACAAACCTATTACTATATATTTTTAAATTATTTTATTATTTTATATTCTATTTGGATTACTTGTCTATTTTTTATTTATGTAAAGCCCATTTCAATTTACATTGGTAAAAATATTAAAATTTTGATTTCAGTAATTTTGTTTTGTTATTTTCTATAATGTCGTTAAAACTTCAAAAAATATCAGTAAAAATATCGATTAAAATGTATAAAAATAAAAAAATTATAATAATAGCTTGGACATGTAATATGACAAGATTTCTTTTGATTTGTTGTAATTTGAATATTAATATTTGTCAATAATTTAATTATGATATATATATTATTTTAGCATTTATATATATATGATAATATCTTAAATTTTCTATTCAATTTAATATATATATATATATATATATATAATTCTCTCTTACCTCTAGAACATTAATTACACAAATAAATTTGATGTTGATGTTTTTACATTTGGATGTGAGTAAACAATATAAAGTCATTTTAATTAAATATTTATGTATATTTATATTGCATGTAGAGTTATGTTATATAACTTATATATTATATTTGTTAAATAAATATTCTAAATATATTTGTTATTATTATGTCTATTATATGTGTTACATATATCATTTCAATGAATTTTTTTATTAAATTAATGTATTATTATTTATTTTAATATTTATTGAAAATTTATAAAATATTTTAAAATCTATACATTTTTTTTCGAATATCCATCAATATCAATAATATTTTTCGATATTTTTATAAAATTAAAATATCGATATTTTTTTTGTCTTTGGATATAGTTAGATAGATTCGTTTAAATTTCTTATATGATGTGATTATTATTTGATTATTATTAAATTTCTTATTAGATGTGATAATATATTTAAAAAAACAATATCAATAGCTTAAAATATTAGGATAATTTTATAAAAAAAAATATTAGACGTGAATTAAGACGTGTCATACTCAGGCTTATATGTTCTCATCCATTACTCGTTTGTTAATCATGTTATGTTAGTATGCTAAATTACCAATTGATACATTATAAAATGTAAGTTTTTTTAATTCAATATTTATACGAATAGTAAATATAAAACCTAAAATGATAACAAAATTGATTAATTCTGATTAGAAAATTTAAAAATTGAAATACTTTAACTATATAATCTTCTATTCTAAAATGGATTTGACCATCTCTTTTTTTTTAACGTGGAAGAATCAAATGAAATAAATAAATAGAGTAATGAAACACACAACCTATACTCAAATGTTCTCTATCAAGCCAGTTCTCTTTGCTTCTCTTGCTTTTTATGAACTTATGTCCTAAAATGTTTAGTTTTCTCTCTCTTTCATTTAACATGCTATTTTATTATCTTCTTGTTGGTCATTTAGTAGTTTATTGGTTAGTCTTATCATTTTTAATTAAAGTATTTTGGTCTCATAATTTTGAAAAAAAATATTCATTTTAGTTTTAATTATCTAAAATTACATGACTTATGTCCATATTTTTAAAAATTAAGTGTATTATTTTATAAATAAAGTACATATTTTTTATATTTATAGAACTAAAATGTTCGAATTAAAAAATATAAAACTAATATAATATTTTAATTAAAACCATACGAACACACTTGATTTTTTTTCCTTTTAGAATAACACCAAGTTTGTGATATCAAAACATGTAACTTACCTTAAATTCATAAAACGTTTGTATTGATTCTTATTTGTTTCATTGGTGGTTTTGACAGATTCCACAAAAATAAATTTGGACAGCGCCATGCATGAGTACCTTTTTCTATTTTATTAGCTCGCAACTGATATTTTTGTACTTAATTAATAAGTTTTTAAAGTAATTTGGATATGATATTTATTGCAATTAATTTGATATTGTTACTGCTTATTTTTATGCAAAATTTATTAATTAATCGTTATGTGATAACATTTTTGTCTTCTTGAATTTTATGTAAATTTTCAGCAATGAAATGATACATATATATGGGTAGAGAATTGGAGAAATATACAATATCGACTTTACTAATTGATTCCAAGAGATAATGAAAGAGTACGAGCATAGAGGTTTGTTTTTATGATATATATATATATATATTGATTGTTCCCATTGGGCTAATTGAATTTAGCACCAACTTCAGTTGATTAATTGTTTCAAAGATGACATTTAGTTTACGATTTTCTGCAAGTTGTCAATGATATTTGCTCGCAAAGTTTATGTTAAAATTGGAACTTTATATTTAATCTGAACTTGTATATCTTTTAATGGGGCCTGATTTGTTGAATTAATAAGTTTAGTTTCTTCAATTAATGGCTTAAATAGCATTATATTAATTAAATTATTCATTTTTTTTTACATAAGAGACCCAAAACTCACAATTTTAATGTTACATTTTGTATTATTATATACAATTATCCTCACATGTCTCAACTGAAACTATTGAAACAAATCTCGTTATTTACACTTTCATCATCTAAAAATTCAAACAAAAGTTGTTCGAAAAAATTGTGACAAGAATCAATTACAAAATCAAACCAAAAATCTTTAGAAATCTCTAATTTTCAAATCTAAATAATTTGAAATCTCCATGGAATAGTAAAATTTCAAATCGATTATATTTTGAACTAATCTAAATCCCACAAAAACTATCAACATCAATATAGATTTCAATCAATGGCTCTATTGAACGAATTAACTTTTGAATTAGCTCTAATATAGAAGGAATTAACTTAAGAATAATGCAAATTGAGATTGGATCAATCTATGCAAGTCATTTTTTAGTTAAACATTTTATTTCTTCTCTATGTATTTTGATTTTGATTGTTTCGTTCATCACTCAATTCAATGTACAACTGGTTATAATTATAAATTCTATGAAATTTCTTTCTTCTTTGTACATTTTATTTTGATCGAGTATTAAAGAAAGAATTATACAAACATTATGGTAAATAACAAAACAATATATCATCATGATTTATATGATAATCATTATTTGATTTTTTTCCATCTAATTATATGATATAATAAAATGATATTAAAATAAATCCATATGAACTTATTTAAATATTGTTATAATGTACTAATCAGCTGGTTTTTAAATAGATTAAAGTTATACAGGAAATAGAATATTTTGATACAACATGATGTTACATGTCACATTCTTAAAATCATATAATATAACATGTTATATTTTTTATTGTGTTTGTTGCATTAACAGTTTAAATAAATTATCTTTCATTGTTTATGTGTATTTTTTTTTGATATTTTTTACCTAATGTTATAAATATAATGTAACTTTTAATATTCATCAAATATGTGATACAAAGATTAGAATAATTATTGTTCATAGTGATCAATGGATACTCAATGAAGGAGAAAAAAATGAATGGTATTCCAAAGGGCATATGCATTAAAAGAAATATGACTTTGGAGGAATTAAGGAAAGAAATATTTGATGCATTACATCTAAGTGGAAATATCGACATCAAGATAAAATGTATTAGCTTTTATATAGTCCTAAGCCTAACAAATGATAGAGATGTAAAGTAACTGATACGATCCAACAAGATGTCTAAGAAGAGATCAAACTACATTTAAATTGTGATTATGTAACAAGAAGTTCAGATAGTGAGAATGACTCATCAATAAATTTCGACACCAAGGAAGGATTATTCAAGGTAGGGTTTTTGATAACAAAAAACTCTCAAATTACATGTCTCAATATTAGAAATAAATAAAAGATTTCACTATAAAATTAATAATTTCAACAAAATAAGTATTAGAATGAAAGGTAAAAATGAAAATTATTATTGAAGACTTACAGCAAACAAGATTGAACAATCAAATACATTTAAGTTAACAACTTATGATAAAGATCATTCATGTTTACAAATATTCAAAGATCAAATAGACAAACATATTACATACAAGTATGTAGTTGATAACATCAAATACTTTTACCAATATCCAGGTAAACAACTTAGACAAAAAAATAATAGGTGACATCAAAAGAAAAACATGAGACATGATGACTTATAAAAGTGCGATCATGGAAAAATGAAGTAATAAAGCAAGTATGAGGAGATCTTAAAGAATCATACAACAAATTGCCCAGATTATTCTATATGTTAGAAAAGATAAACCTAAATTCATACATTGAGATAAAAACATATACATAATCAAAATTTAGGTATAGATTCATGGCAATTGGTGCGTGCATAAATGGATTCATCAACTACATGCACCCAATAGTAGTAAGTGATGGGACATTCATTAAAGATAGATAATGAAGGGTATTACTTGTAGTAGTTACAAAAGATGGAAACAATCAAATATTGATGATTTATTAGTATATATGTTGTTTACTTTATCATATTTAGTAAAAACTTCTCAAATGTAACTTGTTACATTCCTTCAATACTCTTAATATAGCATGTTATTTAAAAGATTACTAATTAAATATATAATGTAATGATGATTTATCCTATTACATTTGGAGTGGTAGATGGGATACTACAAAAGCATGAAAATGATTTTTTAGAAGATTAAAGTTGTTTATTGGAGAAAAGATAAATTTAGTTATAGTATCAGATAGAAATCCAACAATAAAATCAGTAGTCAGTACGATTTACGATAATAAGGCACATTATTATTATTGTTACTACCACATGAAACAAAACCTCATAACATACTACCACAATAAAATTGAAAACACCTACTTCAAACTTCATTCTTACACTTACAATGAAGAGGAGTTTGACAAGAATATGCACATGCTTAATGAAGCTTCAAAAGTAATAATGAAATACATAATCAAGACAAGTTACTCATCTTGGCAAGATCAAAATGTCTAGCTTCAATAACAGGGTATGACTTAAAACAATGTAGAACACACGAATTGAACGTCAAAACATGCTCGAGACACCTCTATAACACACTTATTGAGAGAGATACAAGATATAATCCAAAGTTGGTTTGCAAAAAAAAGGATAATTGCTTCAGTTATGAAAACACTAACAAAATGAGTGGAAGATGAGATTGAAAAAAGAAAGATTAAATAGAACAGATGAAAGTAATAGACATAAATAGTAAAATAGTACAAGTGATGAAGGAGTTTGAAAGTTACATTGTAGACATGGAGCATAAGATTTGTACATTTGGTAAATTTCAAGCACTAAAAATCCCTTGTTTACATGGCATGCAATGAAAATAAGTTATTTATAGAAGACATGTGTTAAATATACTACCAAATAACTTACTTGAAGTTAGCTTATGAAACTCCAATCTACTCAATAGAATAAGAAAACAAATGGAATCTACCAACATTGTCATAAATGCCACCAATTATTAAAAAAATATGACATTATAAAAGAAAAGAAGAACAAAGAAATCAAGGATGCTATCACGTAATGATTTTAAAGGGATTAAGAAGGAAAGAAAGAAGAGTAATAAGAGGAAATCACACCTCAATAATAAATTCATACCACTTTACATTTTATATTATTATATATTTACTTCATATTAAAAATTTTATTTTAGTATTAAATATACATATGTATTCTTGACAATTGAAATGATAAAAACCTATAAATTCTATACGTTAATATGAATTTATATTGATTGATAAAAATCTTTTGTTAGAATATCATAATCAAGTAATATTTGTAAATCTTTTGTTCTTAACTATTTCATTTTTTAACATAAATTATGTATGTTTTAAAAAAAAAATTGTTTTGTCATATATAATGTAGCATATTACATAATAAAATCTATATTATCAAATATAATGCAACATGTTAGGTTGATCTTACAACACAATGTAACCTGTTGCATAAGTAATAATAAAATATTGGACATTAATGTAACATGTTATATAATATGATCAACACATAATAACTTGAACAATTTTTAATACACAAGCATCAAAATGACAATATACTATTAAATTAAAGTTATCAAAAGAAAATTGCATCCATCAAAACCTTAGAATAAAAAAATACAAATATTACATACTAATTTGTTCATTTTTCTATCAGGACGTGTTCGCCAGTCCAATTTTGGTTAAAAAACTTTAATAGGACCGGACCAAACCATTTGAACAATTTGAATTAATACAACCCAGATCAGACTGTTTGATTTATAAAACGGTTTAGTCCGGTTCGATTTCCGATTTGGTTTACTTTTTTGACACATTTAATGAAAAATAATGTATTTTTTTAATATATTATTAAACCATTCCGATCTGGTTCGACCGATCTAAAATTAATACAAACCAAAACGAACTATTTGATTTGTAAAACCATTTGATCCGGTCCAATTTGGTCCGATTTTACAATTTGGTCCGATCCGGTCCATGGACACCCCTAATCAGGACTATAATTTCCAACTACAAATGAACTTTTACCATCTATCCATCATAAAAAGCAGGATTTAACAATCCATTATTACAAATAAATTATAAGTAATATTTATGTCTAATCTTTAAAGCACTAATAAAATTGATCATGTTCAACATCCATCATTTCGTCAAAAATTTCACAAACATGAAGATAATATCATAAATAAAAAGCATTAACAAGATATAATTAAATAAAATCATTATATTGGCCTATTTTAGAACACCTTCTATCATAAAAATTGGCCACGAAATGCATAGATCGATGTGACGATTCTCACCATATCCTTAATATCCCAAAAAATACAATAAGATAGGTATCATGATTACTATATGATTACACTTCTCCTATAGATTTGATGTGTCCAAAGTATCTGCATACAATTTGATAAAACGTTTGTCTAAATATACTATCATAAAAATTGGTCACATAATGCATAAATCGACTTGACGATTCTCACCATATCCTTAATATCCCAAAAAATACAATAATATAGGTATCATGATTACTATATGATTACACTTCCCCTGCAGATTTAATGTGTCCAAAGTATCATACAACTTGATAAATCGTTTGTCTAAATATATTACACTATATATCCAATAATTACCGTCAACATTGATTGGTACATACAATATGTTCAAATTCTTCCAATCAATTGGTCAAAGTTCAATTAAATTTGGTAATGTAGTAACAAATTGAACCAAATAATTATTGGCATTTAGATAAATATTTCTTGTATTTCCATGAAAAGCAATGACCAAATTCATATACTTTACATGTACAAAAGAATATGTAATTTAAAATTAAAACACTATTAAATATGATGAATAGTTATTATTATATAAATTGATAACATGTTAAAAAGTAATCTATAACATGTTACATCGTCTTTGAATACAATATAATATGTTACATCCTTTTGGCTACATTATGTTTCATGTTACATTGTAACTGAAAAATAATACACGTTTCATAACATCATATATTGAAAAAATAAAAACCAACTCAACCGTTGCAAAGAAAAAAGTCTCTAAAGTATAATAATTCTTAAACTGAACTATTATATAACATGTTATATCGTTTGTGAACTCTTATGTAACATGTTACATAGTTTTGATATGTTATGTAACGTGTTACATTGTAACTAATATATAATGTAATAGGTTTGAAACATCATAAATTGAAAAAATAAAAACAATCTAGTACTTAAATTAAAAAAGTCTTCAAAGTAAAATATTTCTTTAGTCAGAAAGTATCAACATAACGTGACTTCTATGCACGTATCTCATATGTGTAAGAGGGATACAAGTGGTAAAAAGTAACATATTTTATGGTCTGAGGTCGACCATAACTCGAGCTAGTGGTCAACCATATAGGTAGCATAATTCCCTCAGACAGGTCTCTCTCTTACTGGTGCGTTGTGGGGCGAGGTCAGGTAGGTCATTTGGAATGACTCGTCTTACAACTAGAGCTGTCTACTACTAGACTCGAGCTATTAGATGAGTTGGGCTCCAGGCCGATCCATATGTCCAAACAGTAGTATATTAAAAATGTATGATTTCATTCTTTCATTAAATATCCTTTTTCAAATTCATAAGCTAAATTTAACACATGATTTAAATTTTTATCATGAATATTAATAACAAACCTAAAATATGTTGTAAATTTTAACTTCTGATATCCTAAATTACCATGGATCATTCCTAATAAAGCATCTCTCCTATTTATTGTTCTACTATCTAACAATGTTATTTTTATGGATTTATCTATTCCTTATTTGAAATAAGCTTGTGTTAATATTTGGATTCCTCTTAAAAGAATGTATCCAATTTTTTCTTTATCCTTTTGGAAAATTTTAGATAACTTATTTATTAAAGTTTTTTTTGTCAATTAATGGTATATTATACCTTCCTTTGATCTCTGTGATATTAATGTTCATTTTTATTACTTATTCTATAATAAACTATGTCTTTTTTTAGAATAATTTCCTTAATGATAAAAATGATAGATCTTTAAATCCATTTCTTTCTTTAAGATTTAATTTTGCCTTTTGAATTTATTTAATTTTTTTTTTACTAATTACCATTTCATGTGAAAAACATTCTAAGATATTCTATTTCTATTTCATGTGAAAAACATTCCAAGATTTGATCATTGAAAAAATATTACAAGATTATTTAGATACTTAAGATACACACAGAATTATGGACTGCACTATACAAGATATTCAACTATATTAGAAGGATACAATAATGCAAACTGAATATCTGACATGAAAGACCCAAAGTTTGTCAATGAATATGTGTTCACATTGGATGGTGTAGTTCTTTTATAGAAATCCTCTAAACAAACATACATTACTAAATCCATGATGAAATCTAAATACATTACTTTGGATAAATGTGATGAAAAAGTCAACATGCTACGTAATTTCTTAGAGAATATACCAAAGTGACCAAAACATGTTTCTATAATTTGCATCCATTATAATAATCAATTTGTTATTGGCAAGCCATAAAGCAATATATATAATGGTAAATCTCGACATATATATCGTATACACAATACCATTAGACAACTACTCTCAATTGAGGTTATTTCTATTGATTATGTAAAGTCAAATGATAACATAGAGGATCCGTTAACTAAATGGTTAAATTGAGAGTTAGTTGATAAGTTATCAAGAGGAATGAAACTTAAGCCCATAAAAGAAAAATGATTTACAAAGAAAGCCTAACCTAACTTATTGGAAATCCTAAGATATAAGTTCAGAGAGACAAACTAGTTCTAAAGATTTAGTTAGATCACTGTAAGGATTTACCCTAAAGTTCATTCCTATGATGAAAATAATGATACCCATAAGATACAAGTTAAGATTTTTAATGATTCTTATGAATATAATACTTAACGTAATATTACATGTTACTCTTTACGTATACCAAATAGATTATTGTGGGTTACTTTTTACGGATTACTCTTATAGATAAGAAACCACCTATGTGAAAAAGAAATATAATCGCTTCAAAAGGGTGTAGTGCTTAATTCTTTATAAACTCTCACAGAACCAGATGTACATTCATGGCCAAAACAAACATAACAGAGAACTGAATTGTATCAGGAAAGATTCTTATGTGAAATATGTCATCACTTACATAAATGACAGAACATTTCAATAACATCACATTTATTGGTCAACTAGCAAAGTAATATATTTTTACAATAGAAGGTTCAAAGGGTAACACTTGCCAATTTTATGCAGGTTTGAACCGTTGAATTCTATTTTCATGTCAAAATTATTTCAACTTATTCTTATGTGAAAAATTGTTAAAAAACTATGAATAAAACTTGTAACTATTTTTCTTTCTTAATGAGAAACGATAGTAATGATTAAATATTATTAATCATCATTCAAACTAATTTGATACTACACGTTCTCTCTTCCTTTACCGTTTTTATACTTAATTTTCTTTTACCCAATTATTTTATAAGCTCTATCTATATACAAATCAAGTTGGTGAAAGAGGTAGAGAAAAGTGAAAGGAGAGAAAATTTGTAGCATTCTCAATTAGAGTTAAGTTCATTTTTATAGAGTTCAAACACTTGAAATGAGATAGCAAACTATGATATAAGTTTGTTGATAATTAATCGATGTATCTTCAAAGATATTTTTTCGAAGTTCTCAAACACTCACAGTGAGTAAAAAAAATTATTTTAAAAACACCATGTGACATAGACCTTACTCAATTTATATATTTGTATTTATAAAATTTTAATTTAGAATGATACAATATTTATTCTTAATTTGTTTGTCATTGTTATATTGTCTTACAATTTTAGATTTTCCATCAAAATTTTAACATCTACAGTGTAGGTATTCTCGACTCCTTAATTGGTGGATGTTTGGCTTAACAACTCTATAAATACCCAAATTTGAACCCTTCATACAGATATGATCCAAGAAACTCAAAGAAAGACTAATTGGGCTTATCCATTGAAGCTTCAAAAAGATCAAAGAAACACTCAATGGACTAATTGGGTCTTGACTCACAAGATAGAACACAAGCTTTGATGTGTCATCCAAGCAATTGAGTGAACTGAATAAAAGAATTTGGGTTTGGAGCAAGTTCTTTTCTTAATAAGCTTGGACTGACACACAAGCATTACTTAGAACTTATTTCTTTATTCTATTATGAACCAAATATATTTTCTTATTTTATTTAAAATTATTTTTTACTTTTAAGCAAGTTATATTAGTCTCATTCGATTATATAAAACCAAGACTTCTAAAAATCTAAACAAACTTTAAATATAATTTTAATGAAAGTGTTTCTCTTTAGTCCTTTTGAGAACTTATCAAGAGCAATATTATAACGTTTAAAACTTGACCTTTTTTTTAATTTAAGTACTATTTTTTTTAAATCTCTTCTCGTTTTTTTTCTCTTTCTTTAATCCAACAAGAACATAAAAGAATTTAAAGAAAAATAATAAGAAACAAAAACAAAAAAATTATAGATTAATTTATTAGAACATTTGCTCTGATACCAAATGATGCGAACCTCACCCAAAAAATGACTTGAAGATCAATGTTAATCTCTTCACTAGTAACATTCTAAATTAGATTATAAAAAAAAAACAAGAACCACACCTAGTATTTATAACGAGACAGAAACCTTGATATCAAAGAATGTTTTAGACACTACACTCAAGAACAGGGGGAGATTTAAGTAATAAGTCAAGCTTTGAATACCACAATATTACTCTTCATAAGTTCGAATAAAATTCTCAAAGAAACTAAATAGAAACACTATAATTAAAATTATATTCAAATTTGTTTACACTCTTAAAAATCTTGGCTTTATATAGTCGAATAAGACTAGAATAACTCACTGAAAAAGTAAAAATAATTTTAAATAAAATAAGAAAATATATCTAATCTATAATAGAATAAGAAAATAAGTGCTAATTAATTTTATTAAGGAAAGAACTTGTGCTCCAGTCTAAGCTATGTTTGTGTGCCACTTCAAGCTAATTAAGGAAAGAACTTGTGTTCTACGTCCAAGCTTCTTTACTGAGCCCACTCAATTGCTTGGATGACACATACAAGCTTATGTTCAATCTTGTCAACCAAGGCTCAATCAACCTATTGAATGTTTCTTTGGTCCTCTTATTGTGTCAATGAATAAGTCCAACAAGTGTTTTTTTAGACTTCTTGGATCGTATCAATAGGTACCAAAATTATTTTTCCTAACAAAAAGTACCCACACATATAAGTCCCAACATCACAAGTTCCAGTACCTATGTGTTAAGAAATTTTTCACACATAGCTACCTAAATTTTCCAATCTAGGACATGTTAAAGTTTACAAGTTTGAGTATCTTTTTGTTCAAAAAAGAGTTTGGGTACCTATGTGTTCTTCAATATTCAAGTACCTTAGAAGTAGTTTAGCCTAAAATTTTTAAATACGTCCATTGGCTGAGCTTTTTTCCTTTACACTTACAATCAAAGATAACACTTCTAATACAGGAATGAGATGAGAACCCTTGTTTTTTGGGGTCAATCCCAGTGTGTGTGTTCTTTTTTAAACAAGAATCACACATAACCATCAGCGTGTCCTTTCTATAACATTATTTTCAGAGTTAAAATAGCTGTCTCCTATTGCAGGAGGGTTGTAGTGCTAAGACTAAAACTGGAGACATATCATGCTCTCATTAAAAACAAGAATCCAGAATACAATCAAGAAGTATAGGATAGCTTCTAGGTGTATACATAAAAGAAAGATAAATGCTGAATACATAATACCTGTTCCACACATGTTGCTCGTCATGCTAAAGTTGCTCTCTTGCCTTTTGCATCTCTCGACTGCAGAGACATTACTTTTCAGTCATAAGCTATATTCCTGAAAAGGTATACACAAACAGAATCATATGAATTTTTCAAATGCAAGGAAGCGGATAGGGATAGACCTGTGCAGCAACAGATTTTTTTGAATCTAGGAACTGGCTGTATATGCCATAGAGTCTACGCTTCTCAGCATCTGAAACAGAGGGTCTTGCTTTGGAAGCGGTAGAATTCAAGAGAGCATCAGTGATTACAGGCTTTATCCCTGGCTCATTTGTGTTTACACCATCCAGAATCTCATGAACTGCTGCAAGCTGTGCATCTGAGAGCAGAGCTTGAAGATCTGCTCCGCTAAATCCTTCAGTCATATAAGCTATGGCATCTAAATCAACATCACTGGCAAGTGGTAGCTGCATCAAATTTTGCACAAAACAACAACAATTATTATTAGCATGAGTGACAGAAAGAAAACTGGATGGTTTCTCAGGAGCAGCAAAAGATTCAAAAGAATTTTCCATCAACATTTCAATTTTGAAGTTTTATCATTCAGTAGGCTCAAAATAATGTTTCAAAAGCTACAACTGGAAGAAATAATGTCTTAGGTCATGACGATCTTAAACAGTCACTGTCAAGTTCCCATGACCCCAAACTAAACCATGTAATATTCTAAGGATGATTAAAGATAATAAAATTGCAACACCATTCTTGTATTTTCTCTTTTAATCAGTTTTGCATGCAGTTAATTACAAAACTACTAGATAGAAAAAATTAGTTCAGTAACAAATTTTGGTCTGAAACAAAGAAATCCATGCATATCTTCAAAGATGCATTTGAAAGATTGTGTGAATACTAACCTTTTTAGATAGAACTCCAAGAATATCCAGCCTTTCATGTTGAGATGGAAAATCACAGAAGAGAAGTCTATCTAGCCTACCAGGTCTTAAAAGTGCAGCATCAAGTAAATCTGGCCTACTGCTCCAAATGAAAAATGTAACGTGTCAAGGTTAGGACTTCTTGCAATTGCACAGAAGCAAAGGTATGAAATAATTCAAAATTAGAACCTGTCAGCACATAAACAAAGTGACGACAAACTAAATGTCACTGGACACTTAACAGAAGACTAATAAGACAAAATTTGTCTTTTGACCCTTTTTAGGATTGAAAGACAAATATTAACTGAAGTTTGAAGAACTAGCTTTGATTGCTGAACCATGAGTTACCATTATACATAAAGCGGTCACAAAATAATATAACTCTAAAGAGAAGCTGACCTTGTTGCAGCGAAGACAAATACACCAGTTAAAACTTCAACACCATCTAATTCTGTAAGAAACTGCAACACGGGGAAGGAAAATAATAAGAAAATCAATTCAGAATAACTGGAGAAATTAAAAATAAATTAGAAAGAACATAATGAGGGGAAGAAGTCTCACTTGGTTAACAACTCGGTCAGTGACTCCAGTGTTATCATGTCCTCTCTTTGGAGCAATAGAATCAAACTCATCAAAAAAGAGAAGGCATGGTGCTGCAGCAGCTGCTTTAGAGAATATGTCCCGGACCTAGAGTAAAGTATATAACAATTAAAAGCATGCATCACACTTCAATCAACCACAGAATGTCATAACAAATATCTCAAGAACATGAAACATGAAAGAGAACAAAAGCAGAAAACATTTACTTAAACCTGAAAATGATGCAACTTAAAAAAACTCTTACCCATTAGTGAGAAAACTACATCAGAGGATTCTGTCTAAATGTAAAATTATAACAGAGTGTGCAGATTTGAGAAACACAGGAAGGCGTTAAAGCATAAAAAATATGATAAAATACGCTAAATTCTCATTGAGCAAAAGTAAGTTAATTACCTACAGTATCAATTGCAAGTATAGTTGGTAGTAGAGAAAAAATCTTATGGAAAATGAAAAGATGCATAAGAATCATATTACGAAATAGAGGAAGGAATCATTTGCTCTTACCGCTTGCTCCGATGCACCAATGTATTTGTTCAACAGTTCTGGCCCTTTAACTGATATAAAACGTAGTGAACAAGCAGCAGCAGCAGCACCAACTATGTGCGTCTTTCCACATCCAGGAGGCCCATAAAGTAAAACATTTGACCGTAGCCTTAATGGAGCTTGTGAAAATATATTTGGATATTTTGAAGGTAGTTCAATCATCTGATATGAAATTAGGGAGTAACATAAGGGAAAATACAGTAGAAGCTGATTAAGAGAAAAAGAGGGGAGTTGAAATTAAACTTGCAATATCTTTATTATTTTTGGGGCAATGGCAATAACCACAATTTTACTTATTTTTCGTCACCTTTTCTAATCCCTTTTGTATTTTGCAATTAGCATTCCATTTGACACTTGAAATGGACCAGAATTAGAGAAAATAAGTTTGCTAATATTTAATTTTCATGCTTTTGAGAAAACAAACAAATAAGCATGTCAACAGGTAATCAAAATATGGAAAATGCCAGGTAGTTATGAATTTATGAGGAAAAAAAGTCAAAACCCAAATAGACCGGAAGCATTTCCACTTAAGGAACATGAAAGAACAAAATGGGGAGAAACATGGTATCAAAGCAAGAGAGCCAGGATTAAGACTAAAAAAAGCAGCATAAACAAAGTGATGGCTAACTAACGTAAGATGAGAAATAGAACTGAAGACAGATAGAGAGATATAGAGATTAAGAGAGAGGGTGAGAGCTAAGGTTTGGAGGTGACAGCTAGGTTAGGGGAAGGTTGGATCTACACTCTAATAACGAGTTAACAAATCTAAGAAATACAGAAAAAGTGGAGTAAGTTAAAGAAAACTAAAGATTTATATTCCATTAATCGATTGTGAGTACCCAAATATATCCAAAACACATAACATAGTGAAACAATATCCCCAACTTTATCATACCTCTGTAATAGCATTCCGAGTATCGACAAGACCACCAACTTCATCCCACCCAGACCTACCCCCTTCAGAAGAAGCTTTAGTAATGTCACGCATGGCAACAGGAGAGAAATCATGCATGGCTCGGGAAAAATCATCTTTAACTAAAGAAGGTCTTTCTTGCTTTTCGTAAGCAGAATGATGCGTCAGAAATCGTCCAACAGCAGCATGAACTGTTCTATCAACTAGTATTTCCTGAAACATCAATGATGCTTATTATTGTTATTATTCCTAAAGTAAGAGAGATACAATATAATAATCTTTTTCTCTAAAAGAAGGGGAAAACCCGACAACGTATTCATGTATGGTAAGGGGTTAAGGGCCAAAACCTATGTTAATTGACTCTTTATTTTTCGTGAAGTACCCGTGTTCAAAGAACATGACATGGACATGGCTGTGGGTACTTGGATATTCTAAGTTAGTGGAAATTTACAAAAATGAAGAGAAATGAACGTTTCTAACACTCGAATATGTCTTTGAAAAATTTACGACTCTTGGAATCACTCGAGACCCCCACCAAAAGGGGAGGAGTTAGAATCCCCAACCCTAATTGTCGATTGGCCTTAAAAATAGAACTGAATATTTCACATAAGATTTCAAGTAGAGAGCTCATAAATGAAGAAAATTGAAATATGAGAAGATAGTAAAGAGATGGCAAAGTTGTATAAAAATTAAAAGATTACAACAAACACAATAGCAAACAAGAGGGACAAAAAAAATCAACAAAGTTTCAGCATAGTCTACCGGCAACAGGAAGCTTGGCACTAACAAGATATGCATAAGAAGATGAGTGAGACATGTGAACATATGAGTCACCTCTAAGAAACACCAATATATATATATATTAGTCCCAAGGACACGTATCCTCTAAAGAATAAGAGTGTGACACCTCGTGCTTAAAAAAAAGAAGGTAAAAGACCGAAATTCTTTTATCCTGTAACTTGAAATTTTTTAAGAGTTAATGCATTTTGGTAATATTAAGGGTAAAATCATAATTACACAAAATATACTCTAAATAATATTTTTTCCCTATGTAAGGAATGGAGTGTTACAATTAACAAGCAAATTACAGAAGCTGGAAGCTGAATACCAGATCATATGCATCATAGCCATCACATTTAGCAGCTACATCTAGCAAGATGCTTTCTGAGCATTGCAAGCACCGCCTCTGAAGCTCATGCTTCAATATGGCAGCACGTTCTGAGGCAGTAGGAGCAGGCAGTTGCACATGAAAGTCAAACCTTCCTAATAGTAACAAAGGGAGAAAAAAGAGAGGGAAAAACAAAAAAATAATTTGTTTTATAGTTTCTCTTTGATTCATGGCATGTAGAAAATCATACCCTGTTCAATATTCTAAGTAGCAAACCTGATGAACTCAACGACTGTGGTAATTTCTCCAAGGACTGCACAGTAGCCATGAAGGCAAGTGGACCTATTCCACAGGAGACCTGTCTTCCATCCTGTTTCAACATAAAGTGGCGAAAATAGAAAGAACTAGGTATACTTAATAATTTATTTAAAACAAGAATTTATTTTCAGTCCGGCTCAAGTTTTACAATTCCAATCAAGCACAAGCATGAAAACAGAGGGTTACACATTCACAACTACCGCTTATGTTCTGCAGGTGCAGCCTAACAATGTGTTGCTAAGTTATATCAAGTAAAAAGATTTTTATTGGGAAAGTTTAT
Organism: Hippophae tibetana; assembly: GCA_037013495.1. Classification (NCBI taxonomy): domain Eukaryota; kingdom Viridiplantae; phylum Streptophyta; class Magnoliopsida; order Rosales; family Elaeagnaceae; genus Hippophae; species Hippophae tibetana. The sequence continues at coordinate 66,402,354 of CM072807.1, read as the reverse complement.
CTGAAGTTAATCCAGTTATTTCAAATTCTTATGCAGCTCTCTCAAATTTAGCCCATTATTACGATAACTAAAAATTACCATTACCTGCATATCACTCTAATATCAGCAATCACGTACAAGAAACTAAGTAATGATGGAGAAGGATTATTACCACATATCCATCCAAAAGGTCTGTCAGAAATTCAATTAGTGCAATAACAATGCCTGAAGATTGAGACCCTTCTGAATCAGAAGATGGAATAATGCTATCAAGATCATCCAGGATGACAAGAGATGGTGCATGGTCCAAAGCCTCGGATATGTAGCTAGAGAGTGATTGACGAATTGTCTGTGGCTTCTCCGTAGCTAGTTTAGAGCAACATATAAAAACTCTGCAAGAGCATACCAAGAAAATAACAAGTCTCAATCCCAGAATCTCCTCTAATGAAATAACTAATGTGAAAGCAAAAAATGATAAATCACTTTGAACTTTCTATTAGATTTCAGCTTGTAAATTTACTAAGAATGAAAAATAATTTCATACGTATGTGCTAGGAGGTCTTCATGTTCCCCAAGAAATTTTGCAACAGCTCGAGCTAGTGACGTCTTTCCAGAACCCTAAAAGGAAATGATAACAATAAGTGGATTTCAACCGTTAAAATTATTTCTAAATCACATAAGCCGACATAGCATAGATTAAAACGAACTACCAAGCACCATAAATCGATGTAGTGACTTGTGAATGTTTTATTTCTTTTGTTTTCAAGGTCAAGGTTAATCTTTCTTTAAAAGTAAGTAAATAAAATAGAATAACCTAAGATCCAGATATTTAACTTATGTTTCTATTGAATTATGAAATCAATTTTAAAGGGGAGAAACTCACAGGGGGTCCATATAATAGAACATTTCCAGGAAGAGGGAGATTGTGTGAACTGAACCACATCACAGAAGCAGGGGATAACAACACCACCATCCCTACATTCAAAAGATATCAGATATTAGGGAAGGTAAGAGTTTCTTAATTTTTTTTCCAGGAAATATTAGAGTTTCTTAAAGGCAACACAAAACTTGAGTTAGGACTTCCACTTCCATGGTAGTGCAATGGAATACGGGTTAATAGAAACCCAATTTTAGGTCAATAGCTAATTAGAGTGTAGCATTCAGAATCTACTTTATATGTAATGTAACTTGTCACAGCAGCTTGGCATTAAGAGTGTCAATCATGTCGTGTTTATTGCATTCAAGTCATGTTTGTGTCATATTTCGGCTCAAATTCACATATTTTTAAACATTATGAAAATTTTAAATTAATTTTAGTCAAATGATTTATTTTTGATAGTAATATAAACTTTTATGTTTACAAGAACATAGTGAATAGCAATCAATTCTAACCAAAAAACATTTGTGTAGTGTAGTGTGCCATGGCCCAGGCCACCCATGCTTGGTAGGCAAAGTAGCACTTATATTACATCTAAGGATAGAAAACAAACTTAGAAAATGAACCTTGTGATGTGATAGATATAAAGGAAAAAAAAAACTAGCTTCTATTTCAAATTTTCATCCAACAGACAACTTAAATCAGGGAAAAGCAAACTGAACCATAAAAGATGCAATTTGATGCAAATGATAAGTCCCTACTTGCATGTCTAAATGGCCCAGTCAGGTCAGGTGATCCCAGATCTTGTAAGGGTAAAGGGGGGTCTGTAGTGTTATCAGTTTTTACAACCTCCAAATTAAAATAAGTTCTCATTTATCTGTTCTTGTTGATTTTTTCTCCATGGCAATCAGAACGAAGAACCAGCATAAATTATCACATGAGTAATTCACCAAACATACAATGGCATCAAACATAAAACATATCACAAGGAATACCTACTGTTTATAACATCAGAAGTAGCTGCCCCCATCCAACTCAAGGAAGATATGTCACCACTAAAATCTTCATCAGGGTTCCTCTCTTTGACAGAGTTAAAGGATACAGGGTCACCAAGTTCCAGCTTTTCGAAAAATAATTCACCTCCTCCATCATCGCTAATTTTATTCCCATCATCAATTACAAACTCGTATATGCTTCCACAATGATCAGACTCCTCTTTAACAGTTAATACATATAGGATTTCTACATGCCATTTGTTAGTCATATTTTCATTCTCCACAGACCTATTAGATGATGCCTTGACCTTTTCTGGGGACACAAACTTATGATCTTCGACTTCAAAATGAAGCAAACTTTGATAACCCAAAACCATTGAATGGACCTCCATTCCTGTGCTTGAAGAAATGACGCCAGAGTGCGCAAGGAACCAAGCCTTAATAAGAGATTGCAACCCCTTTTTGTTGTCAGGCTGATAAGCAGCCTTTTCATCCCCTTTGTAATCAGATTCATATGAGAGAGAAGCAACAACTTCACCATGGATTGACCAATCTATACTATCACTATGGATCCCTGAGCTAGCTTTAAGATGTATCTTTCTTGTTTTTTGATTCATATGGCTACTAATCATTTCCTGACCATTTTTCTCCACGTCATTATCTTTCTCTAACATTTTAAAGTGGCAAGGGGAAAGTGAAAGCAAAGGAGCATCTTTCTTTGGAATATTACATTCCTTTAGATAAACCCCTGCAAGGACGAAAACATTCTCATCAAGCAAAATACTTATCAACAAAAACATACCAAAAGGAGATTGAGAAGGGAAGAATTGTGAGGGCATATGATATTCAAAGGAAACTGAAAAAATCACATACAACATCACTATAGAATCATATCCAACACTCAAAAATTCATAATACCTAACAAGAAAAAAGGTAATGGACATCATAAAAACTCCTCTTAATTTAGCACATTACCATAAAAGTTTAAAGGAAGGTAACTATTTAAATAATAATCTAAAGACTGAGGTAGAATGAAACACACATGAATGTAAGCTGGCTCTCAGGTATAGACGAAGAGACCGTGAAATCATCACATGTCCTTTAGCCACTGAATCTGAAATTAACAGAAAAACAATTGATTGGCGATGTTCCCTTTTGTCAGTCAGAGTTCCGCCAGTGGGTTTTGAAGCTGAACTGCCTTTTACTTTCAAGCCATCATTTTCAGAATTTTTTACAATGCCCTTTGTTGATAGTCGTGGCACTAGAGCAGCATACTGAAGAGAATCTAGTGATAACCTTTTTGCTGTTTCAGGGTGAATAATAGCAACAGAAGTGAGGACCACACCAAGCTCAACACCTTTTACACAAGTTTTATGGATCAGTCTCGTGTCTGCATCTTGAATTCGCAGCAAAGCCTTTGCAACATGTTCTTGATTAGAAGATACCTCAGAAGAATCTTTATGTGAAACTGTACTTTGCTTACGCCGTTTTGGAGCAACTGCCACTTCAGCCCCTGGTACAAGTTGCACTAACAAAATATCATATGTTAGGCATAGTTCCAGTAGATAAGACATACTAGTCTATAATAGCATTCCTTATTTTACTACTATATTAATTTTTTTGCTATGACCAACCATGGTCTAGGTAAGTTATGACTAATGAAAAATATGCAGATAGAGAGCCAGTGTGACATGTTGAAAGTATTAGGTATAGGTAAGTATTAAGATTGATATAAAGGATATAATAATTTTATCTTCTGGAGCTGGGTCCCTAACTATGGAGGTAAAAAATATAAAATGTACAGTTACAAGGTTCCTATTTCATTATCTAGCAGCATCATCAACGCCAAAAATGAAACCTACTAATGCTGACATTGACAACCACATTAATAATTACCAAAGAGACCCAGGTGTTTGGATCATAGTACTGGCTACATCAGCGATAAAATCACAAATCAGCAGGTTCAACATCAAAATTAAGTTTTTAACTTATCATCTTTTTCATGCAACTGGAACACAAAACTTAGAAAATGTTGATCCAAGAATTTGGTTAGTGCATCTAAAGGAATGCTAGTGCCTCCTCAAAGAAGATTGACTCAGTCTACTATTCAGATCTGAGTTAGGTACCAAGTACTTAAACTATTTGAGAAAAGAAATCACTTTGTAGCATCTTACCCACCGCTTTCTTGGGAAAGGTTGAAACAACAGAAAATGTAATAGTAGTTCGTCCATGCAACCAAAGAGGAAATCTCATTCCTTCACGGACAATCCTGACCTATATTCAGTAAACAGCACGCTGGTTAAAGTTTTAGCTGAATTACTGAAACAAGAGGAAATTTTATTGACACAGAATACTCATGGAACTAAAATTGCCAAAAATATATATAATGAAGACGAGGAAACTCAAAAAACTAAATTTCTCAATTTTTGAATTGAGAAACAAGAAGTTAAACACCTTTCCTAAATATATTGACACTCAGAAACCAATACCTGCTCCAAAATAGCAGCCTCAGCAAGCTCGGAATTAAGCTCCAGAACTTCCCAATCATCCTCACTGTTGGGTTCAATTGTCACCAAAGTAGCCTCGGGCACGTTTGCAATTACTCGGACTTGAACAATTGTACGATCCACCAATGAAATGCACTCCGCAAATTGCTGAGCAATCTACACTCACAATCAAACCCACAAACAACGAAGTAAACTAAAAAAAATCAAAATTAGGAACAAGCCAAAAAAAACCAATAAAAAAACAAAAAAAAGTAAGAACAACCTCAATGGAATGAGAAGAAGAAGGGGCACCAGACCAAGCAACAACCCAATGCTGATCAGAAGATTGAGAGCAAAGCTCAAGAACGAGAAGTTCACTGAGGACGCTCGAACGAGGTTGAGACGATTGAAGGGTTTCGATAAGAAGCAAAGGGAGAGAAATGAAGCAGTTCTCAATATCCCCAACTAACCTGACCTCAAACTCCATAAGCCAAAACAAACACAGCTTGACCTTCGCAGTGGGAGCTAAAGTGGATCGAACCGAAAGAGATCTGACTGACGGTAATTGCGCGCCAAAAACACGCGCTTAGTATTCCAAAGCTCTCCTTCTGTGTGACGAGGAAGGTGACGATCATTGGGAACCGAGGAGCCGCATTTATCCAAACTAGGAATAAGAAATGGGAATTTTAACTTCGGATTTGAGTATCTTGTTACCAGGTGGGTTCGATCTTTATCCAATTAATTTTAAAGACAGAAACGGTACGGAAGCGGTTACGGGACTGAACCACACTATCTGTTTGATTTTTATCCATTTAATTTTAGACAAAACGGTGGTTTTGGATATTACCTAAACACAAAATAGCAATTACAAAATTAATTCAGTTATACTTATATTCATTTATATATATATATTATTTATTTATTAAATTTATAAAAAAATTAACTTTCATACATGTTTTGAATCTCTTATTCATATACTATCATTCAATCTCACTAATTCACTTCTTCAATCTTATATTCCTTAATTTTATATTAAATTTTCTAACTATTTAAAACTATAAAAGAATAATAAAAATAAAAAATTAGAATACAATATTATTAGTGAACTCAAATGTCTCCCGACGAGGGTATATTGAAATTTTGAAATTCAATCTACCCACTATTTAGAGTCTAGATTCCCATTTGGCTCAATTGCTCAAACATAAAAAAAATCATATCGCAATCATAATCTTGCACACTACATTCCACTACATTCCAGCTCTTGTTTGTCACTTAAGTCCAATTTTCATTTGAGTCTACCAGTTGTCATTAAGAGACCAACTGTCGTCGAGTTTATCATATCACAATTTACCTTGTCAATTGTCACTATTATCAATAGCTAATCGAGTCTACTTGTCATTCGAGTCTACCAGTTGATGTCAAGAGACCAACTATCATCGAGTCTACCACTCATCTGTCTAGTTCAACTCTTGTAAAAGTAAAACTTGGAAGATATTGGTTCAAAAAATCATTTCCACACATCAAAGGTATAACATTTTCCTAAATAGATTAATGTTTCAAACTGCTCATCTTTATTATTAGTCGACAAAGGTAATAAATTTTTGAATTCTAGCTAGACATATGTTGCATGATTTGTAATTAAAACTAACATTGTGTTATTCTCTTATCTTATTTTCTAAATTTGGCCCTTGATGAACTATTTTGAGAGAATAACAAAATAATTATTCCTTTTTCTCATGGATACAAACTCGTATACTAAATCTAACATCATAATTTTCTTCCAATCCATACTCAAATTACATTATGTTTTTATTGATAAATGTTTAAAAAAATGGTATAATTTGTGAATTTTGATTGAAGAACATTATGTTTATAATTTTATTTTAACTCGATATGAGAAATATTCAAATGCAAGTATACATTTGTAATTCTATTAAATCGTATTTTTCTTTTGAATATTTATTTGACCTTAGTGTATTTTTACTTACTGAAAAAATATTGTGAAATAGTACATAGTAATACTTGTTTATCAATACTTGTTTATCATGTAAATGTGCATTTAACCCTTGAAAACAAGTAGAAGGTGTCTTGTATTTAATGCATTTTCATATGTCTTGTAAAATTTAAGATTTGTGAAGAAGAAAAAAGCTTTAAACATTATGAAAAGTGAGCGTGTTGAAAATATAATGAAAGAAAATAAAATTATTTTTTTTGTATATATGAATTTAAACTTTAAAAGTTATTTTTAATAATTTTTTACCACAATCCTTTAAATAAGGAAATGACATTGCTTAATAAATCACACAAACTAGAGGTAACAAGTGGTACAGCTTTAAGTGTCAATCAACATATAAGTGCTTGTCTCCCTAAACCAACATCCTGAAATTATATAAATTCATCCACCACATAAATGTAATAAAGAAGAAGTTGGGAAGACTAAATTGAAGTCTAAAGTATGGGTTCACTTTGATAGAAAGAAAGTTAATGGGATATGGAAGATAATATGTAATTATTACATAAATAAGTTGGGAGGTGATACAAAGAATGAGACATCTCGCTTGAGATCACATACAAAAGGTTGCCCATTCAAATGGAAAGAAAGGGTTATAAGTTAATCATTGTTAAATCCTACCAAGAATAGGGATAGAATTGAGTTGTGATATTAGAATTTTGATCCTTAAGTTTTTTGTGATAAATGTGCAAATATAATAATTCTACATGAGTATCCTTTTAGTATTGTTAAGCATCATGAAGTTAGGAAATATTCACATTCATTACAACCATTATGCAAACATATTTCTCGTGCGATAGTTAAGAGAAACATTATGAATATATATGATGTTGAGAAAAAATGAAAGATATATTGGATAACAACAAAAGTCATTGCAATCACGAGTGATATGTAAAAGTCTAGAAACTAGAACAAAAGATTTATGGCTACAACTTGTCATTTCATTAAAATTTATACAATTCATATGAAATATTTTTTTAGAGATTTGATACATTAAATGATTATAAATATAACAATTTTATTATTGCTATATAATTTTTTGTAGGTTTATATATGTTCCTACTCCACACACTACTGAAGTTGTTGGTCAGGAGTTGATGGGTTACTTTTTTGGATTGAAACATTGATCGTAAAATTTCAACCCTAACTTTAGATAATTATTCTACTAATGACTTAATGTTACTTGATCTGTTAGATCCATTAGATAGAACTTCAATGTTATTGGATGAAGATATTTTTTACATGTGTTATGTTACTTGAATATTAAACTTGATAGTAAAAGATGGTTTGAATGTAATTTCTCGATACATTGTTAAAGTTAGAGATAATATTGCATATCGAACAACAACACAAAAGATGGAGGATTTTTTTTTAAATTGCATCTTAAGAGATAGACTTTTTCTAAAAATTATCCCTTGATTGTCAAACTCGTTTGAATTCTACTTTTTAATGCTTAAAGATGCATTGTTTTATCAAAAAATGTTTCTTTGTTTGAAATAATTGGATAAGAATTATAAGACTCTCCTTGATAACTTGGATTGGAAAATGACAAGTAAAATTTGTAATAAGTTAGAGATATTTTGCAAGGTTATTGAATTGATTTTTGGTTCCAACTATTCCACTATAAATATGTTATTTTTTCATATTTGTGACATTATATTAGTGGGTAAATGATAAAGATGATTTGATCAAAGGAATGGCTGAAAACATGTTTGAAAAATTTGACAAGTATTGACAATAAGTTAATATTATCATAATTTTAGGAGTTATTTGGGATCTTAGATTTAAGATGGAAAAAAAGTGTTATAATTTGGTAAATATGTACCGAAGGAAAACAATTATAGAAGATGAGAGTCGACAAATAGATTTTTCAACACGCTTCAATATGCTTCAAAGTTCAAAGGGTACTAGTGTTCTGAATCATAATGGTATAATTGAGTATAAATAATGGAAATTAATGCAAAATAAAGCTAATTCTTTGAGATTTGAATTGGACTCTTATTTAGAGGAAGCTAATATGGAAATTTCGGATGAAGAGTTTGATATAAATTCTTTGTGAAAGTGCAATAGACATAAGTATCCAATAATGCATGATATGGTTAGAAATATTTTGGTTATTCCAATGAACATAGTTGCTTCAAAATATGCATTTAGCACATATGGTGAGAAAACACTACAATAGACTCAAATAAAACACATTTGAAACTTTAATGTGTACTCTAGATTGGTTATAGGCTAATATTCATAAATAAGATATAAGTCTATATATTTAGTAATTTTACATGTTATATTCTATTAAGACTTCTTATATATATTATATATTAACTATTTAATTGTGTACTTGAATAATTTATAATTTATTCAGATATGTTTGCTTCTAACTCATCCGTTTTCATTATTATTATTGCAGACGATGATTCTAAACTAATGTTTTTGCATTATTGGTTAAACAACTTATTATTTTGGTTTATAGTAGTGATTTTATGTATTTGAATTTTGTAGTATACTCATATCATTAAAGAATAATTGGAAAATATAATTTTTATTATATTGTAGTTAATGTTTCTTAAATTTATGTTGTAAATTTTTAAGATTTGGATGAATCTGGAATATTTTAGTTGTATCGTATGATGTTTCTTTATATATACATGGACAATTAAATTTTGGATTTGCTCTATTAAGTTTGAAGTAGATCTGTTTATCTTTAATTTTGTGTTGGTTGTATTAGGTTGAATAGAAACTTTTTAATGAATTAAAAAAACAGTTTTGATTCTTGTATTATTTATTACCCTTTTTGATACTCGTTGATAAAAATCGTTCTCGTACTGTAACAGTTTTATGACAGTTTCAGGTATGTATTTACCACTTCAATTTCAAGGATAATTGTATCAAAAACTATCTCTATCCGTCCTAGTGCCATTCATAATCCAAACCACATTTTCAAAATTTGAGAAAAAACTATCAAGTTTCTTTTCAATTTCATGCTTCTTTTTTTCCTTTTTGTCAACGATTTAACGCAATTTATGAAGAAAAACAATTAAATAGAAAATGTAGGTGAAAAAAAATAAGAAAAAACAATTAAAATAAAAAGAGAAATATTTATATTTATAATCATAAAAGTAATATTTTTATGTTTATTTTATATATTTTTATTATAAATAAAGGTATAACACAATATTTTATTTTGAACGTTATCCAATTGAACGTCGTTTAAATTAAAAATATGATCATTTAAATCCTTTCAATGTCGAATATCGTCCAATTGAAACATGTTTAATATTATTATAATGCTCATTTGTTGTTATAAGTTTTACATATGCTATTTTTTTTGTAATTTCTCAAAAAATAAAGAAAAATTAAGGTTTAATTACATTAGATAACTCTTTAAACATAAAATTTCATTTTAACCACAGAAAAAATATATGTTATTTTTTATAACATAAAAATTCATATATTTTTCATTTAAAAAAACATACGTTACCTGTTATATCTTTTTTTTATATATAATTAAAAGTGCAACATACTAATAAATGAATGATATATGGATTAGAGTGAAACAATAATCATCCGTAAAAATAAAGAAATAAAAATTAAAATATTTGTCATGAAATATTGTTAGTAGTAAATTAGGATTTTCAAATTTAAAATATGGGTTTGGAGACCATGATATTTCAAAATTATTTATTATTTTTAGAATGAAAAATAGGGTGGTATTTTAAACGAAAAAGAAGACTATTATAATTATTTTTTAATACAATTATCTAATATTTCATAAATAAATAAAATAATAAAATTAGTGAAAAATATATTATAGGAGCAATAAATAACATCTTTCATGATCTTAACTTGTGTTATTTGATTTTGTTCTAATTTTAAAAATTATTAACTAATTTAAAATTTAAAATTTTGATAGTTTATGTAAAGTTAATTTAAATTATTTTATTGTTAAGATGATTAGTTAAATTTTTACAATGACTAGAAAACATAATTTAAATATAAATTAATTGTATTTTTTAATTATTTTTTACTCCTTAAATCCAAAATTTTCAATTAGTAAACCTAATTTTACGTACTTAGGGTGAGCATGGGATAAAATTTCAATATTTTTCTCTAATTTGAATCTAAATCCGATACAATTTCAATTGAATTTAAAATTTTTAATTCAATATTGATACGACGATGTAATCAATTCGAATATGAGCAAATTGAATTTTTAAGTTAAAAATTATTTATGAATTATTATCATACATAAAATACAATATGACATTTAAATTTTAAATTGATTTATTTCTATTTTTTAACAAAATTTATTATTCACAATAAATAAAATCAAAAGAATATAATGTATGTTTGGTTAATTATTAAATTATTATAATAATTTAATATTATTTATTTTTTAAACTAAAATAATTATAATACACATAATACTTAAATATAATATATTATAAAATAAAATATATATTTATTTATAATTTTAATAATAATTCAATCCAAATTAGATTGCAATTAATTATAAAATTTATCAATCAAATTCGATATAAATTCTAATAGATTGTATACATTTTAATCTAAATTTAAACTTACTATAAAATCTTTCCTAATTTAATACAATAAATTAGATCAAAATTTTTATTTTAAGTGAATTGATAAAATGATCTACTTATTCATTCTACCTACACTTTAATTTGCATTTTATTTGGGCAGTGGGGGTTCAAGCCTCTTCTACAAAAGCAACGACAAAAGTGGGTTCTTGTATCACATACATGCAGAAGATTATATAGCAACACAGGAATTCTCAAGTCTCAACCATGAAACTGAACAGCCTAAACAAATCACCAGTTAAATTCCTACATTATAAATAGAACATGAAAAATAATTCTTACAACAACCTAATAAACACATCAATCTACGTCGCAAAACAATTGACACCCTATTAGTGTGTAATCTCACATTTGCTTTAACATCTAAGATCTCAACTTCACATCCAGTCCAATACTAACACGTTATTTAAGAATATAAGTATATCATTGTATTAAGATATATATAATGCTTTTCTTTTATAGTTATATTATTATATATACAATATATTATGTCAAAAAGATCCGAACATTATACAAAATTCATAGTATCAAAATCATCCCAGCCACATGTACAAAAAAGGGGGAAATATATTGATGCCAAATTCTTCTGGTGGTCGTATAGTGCAAACCAAGAAGACTTGAACCAAAAGTCTACGCAATTATCGTTTCTTAAAAAACCAATCAAACCAAAGTGTGCTACAGCTGCCAATTTCAACTACGTGTGTGATTTGTTCCCTTGCTGTAGCAGCATATTTTTCATCTCCCTGTAACTCTGAAGCTCTTCTAATGCATCTGCTGTTGTTTTTAGCATATTAATTCCTGAAGAGATTACAGCTGAGGAGGCATTAGAACTCTGATTGTGCTCTTGAATGCTATGGCTCCAGCTTTCAGGCCTAGAGGGCTGCAATAAATTGACTGAACTGACAAAATCTTGGCGGAGAGGTGGAGCTTTTCTCAACATTAACACAAGTTCACCAACAGCAGCATCTTGGGATTTCCTAACCGGAAGTGAACCTCCAGCCTCAAGTTGCTCGCATAAAGGCCCTTTTTGCTCAAAGGATTCAGGCCTGCAAGGCAGTTAGAGGGACTGATCAACATGCTTTTCTAAAAAATAGATCAGATTTATAGAGTAAAAAGATAAATGGTTTCTACAAAATGTACACAATCTGACAGGTCTGAGAAGGATTGTCATCTATGCCTTACCAAATACCAATAAACATGTTATCATTCTAAATGATATAGAATACCCATATAATATAACCTAAAGTTGCAAGAAAGATGTTTAACAACAGTTAACACCGTTTCAGATTTTGATGAGCTTTTATAAGATGCTTTCGAGGTTTCATAGTTGCTTATTAGGAACAGGCGGGAAAATACATTATTAATAGAAAGTATAATTTGGCCCCAAATTATGTTATTTGGATTCTTTTAGGACAACAAAAGTCGTAAATTTTGGATACATATCCGGATATTGAACACACCAATTTTTCTAATTTTGTTTGTAAATTTACACCAAATTAGAGTGTCTAAGTACCCACACTCATATCTATGTCAAGTCGGTGAGACACAGATACTTTACGAAATATGAAGAGTCCAAGTAACATAGCTCCAAAAAAACAATAACCCAATACAATAAAATAAAAATAATCTACTTACCTAAGTGTGATATCACGACAAACATGTCAAAGATGATCCACACATGTAATTATCAATGCAGTGCATCCATTCGCTCATGCAAAAGGTAGCAATAACGAGATGAAGATTTTTGTCATAAATATTACTTCCTTTAAAGACACTTACCAACGCCAGCATGTCGTTTATTACAATAGCAGTAGAATTTGAGCATAGTACGTTGACATAAAATACATAGACTAAATTGTTTCCACTACTAGTAAGTCATAAGTTTCCACTTAGCAGTTAGCAGCAATTATTCCCTATTTAGTTCATTCTACTTGCACCCCTCAGTGTATTGTGGGTTGAAAAGGAAGTCATTGTTATATTGGTAGAGGTCATAAGAGTTGCACATCACATGATAAAGCCATCAAACAAATACTTCTGCAGAGGTTTAGGAATTTACTTATTCATTATAAGAGATCACAGGCTAACATACACCCTTGGTCCTTAGAGCACACAAGATCAAACACAGATTTTATTTTCTACTCACAAAGCCTTTTCAAGCAAAATGAGCTTTTGCGTTTAAGATATAATCACAATCAGAACTGAAAATAGAGTCCATGTAAGTACAAAAGAATCCTTCCATTTAACAAGGGTTATTAAGTATCACAGCATGCACGTCTTTAACAATAACATTCATGTATTTCATAATTCTTATAGAAAAATAAGAGTTAAGGAAACAAATTAATTAAACCATTGGACAACCCTGACATCACAGCATTTACTGTTGTGTAGAACAGTATTATTCTTAAAAATGCCAAAAAGAATCATTTTTTCAAACAAAAGGAATCATAATTATATGTCACCTTCCATGCTCTTGAATAGGTAAAGATAATAACTCCACAAGTTTTATCTCAAACCCTTCCCATCTATATAGTCTGAATGACTTGACTATTTTGATTGTACCATAGTTAAGACAAATTTTACACGCACTATGAGCAAAGCCAAGAAAATAAAAAGGCCTAACATTCAAACACACACACACAGAGAAAGAGAGAGATCCTTTGTCTTGAAGATATAAATTACAAGGTCCTAGAAAACTGCCATTAGGTTTTCGGTAACACAGGTATAAAATCATACCTAGACTGAGAAATCAGGTTTACAAAAGTCCTCTTTGTAATTAAGTATTTGATATCAAAATATTATCTTTTGTATAAAGAGATTGACATTTTAAAATTAAATATTAAAAATTAAGTTTTCAGCCACATCAGGTCTCATTTGCATTAAACAGGAGGCAAGAAAACCAACAAACCTCCCCCTCCCCTCCCCTCCCCCGCCCCCCGCCCCCCGCCCCCCTCTCACTCTTTCTCTTCTTCTTTTTAAATAAAAAAAAGAAAATCTAATAGAAGTTCCTCATTATTAATGCAACAATCTAACACTAACTGTGTCGTAACTTGTATCATATGGTTAATCTTGCAGAAGAAGGTAAACTTCAGTTCACTATTTTTTGGGGATTGTGACGGGTTCAGATGACTCCAGTATCTCTTGCTTCCAAAGTACATTATATTATAACATCTGCTACTTTTTCCTAAAAGCCTAAGCTTGTAGCATAGGCCCATTACTTCACGTTACGTTTATCATATCTCAACCTCAGTAAATGCGCCTACATCCTCAGCAACTGGGTTTTTATTCAGCTCTTTTCATCCCAATTTACCTTCTTCCCCAAGGAAGGGCAGTTTATCAAAAAGTCTAAGGTATATTGGCTAATTCAAATGTACAAAGTAGGGTCTTCTACCATAACAATTACACAAAAATTCCTTGTCTTAATTTCTGTTTGAACTTAAATCTTTAATATTTCATATAATTATGTGTATCACTTACATCTTATAAACATCTATTTAGTTAACTAAAATTTGTAATTATGTTGGCACAAGTAAATATTCCATTCCAAGACTAATCTCAAAGCCCCTGTGGAATCCCATCCTAATGATCAATATCAATTTATCAAAAACAATACACATAAGCATAACAGAAGAAAAATGCAAAATGTTGGTACAAATAAAAATCCACTCTATTATTAAAAAGAGAAAAGAAAAAAGAAGAAGCATCCATTCATCAAGTTTCATGGATTACCTGCTACCTTGATCTATCATATCATCATCATCTACGTCAAATGGGCAAGGAAATTCAGAGTCATCAAAGTCATCAGGGAAAAACCTACTGGAGCTTGAAATTTGTGGTGAGCTGTTGGATGATATCTTCAAGCCTGGATATTGTTTTATCTCCTGTTTCCCGAAAAAGAAAATCTAAGAAAAGAAAAGAAGAAATATAGATATTTTATAACAAGGAGCCCACCAGCTTGGCGATCAAATACAGTACCTTCTCATTCGCAGTCCTGGTTTGAACCAAACCCATGCCTTTATCATTCTTATACATACCAGATTTAATACCTCTAAGGGGAGGAGATGGAGGAACATTGTGTTTGTTGGACAATGCAGAGGCATTCATGATCTGAGCTACAGGTATGCCAACCGGAGCACTCTCGGATCTTAAAGGAGTCTTTGGAAGATGACTACCAGGGATGTGAATTGGCGGTGACAAAAAGGGAGATGGAGAGGAAGAACACGAAAACGTGGGTGAAGGACAATACTCATCACAACTTGTATTTGTCTTATGAACCGGAGATGTTTCCGTGGGATGACGTGGCAAACCGGAAGGTATAAAACGATGGGAACTTGTGTTTGGAATTGGAAAGTGAGATTCTGAATGTGTGGGCGAAGGGGAACATGAAGCCAAAGGTGGTGAGGCCCTATAAGCATCATAGCTCCAGCTATGTCGCCTTAAGAAAGGGGAAGACGAAGGAGAGCCATGTGATGCTAATCCTGTTACAGGAAGTGATGGGAATCTCTTAAGTGGTTCTGCTAAAGGGCTCCCTACATAGTCAGGTATAACTTGAGGAGACATTGGAGTTGAGGACTCTGAGTTTGTATCTGAGATTGATGAATGATACAAAACAGATACACAAAGCCTACCTGAAGAAGTATCGACAGGGTTGAAGACAAAGCGCTGCATTTCAGCCTCTTCTCTCCGAGTGAATGGCTCCACAAAAGAAGAAACCCGATGACAAAGACTGAAGGAACGTATTTGTCCAGACGAAGTAAGGTCCCTGTATATCTTATAGGCAGGTAATAGCCTAACAGTGACATACAAAGACCTCAAAAGTAGTATTGTTTTCTTGTACAGTATGTGCAAAGTGTTACTAATTGGCCTTCTACTTCCAGAACCAGCATTATCTTTAACTTTCCGACTCTCATACTGCAACACCCATCTCTCTATAATCTTTTCGCTCTTTCCCTCATATCCAAATTCTTCTTGATCAGAATTGGTACAAGATGGATGCCTATCCTTCCATGAAATATTCCTAACAAGACCCTTTTGGGGGGGAAGATTTGCCGAGTCCCAATCCAGTGGCCTTTGAACCAAAACCACATCAACAAACATAGGTTCGAGATTGCTCTGACGCCAGAGATCAACATTCTCCAGCGCAGCAGGGCATTCCCTCAATGCTAAATTGAACCATTTGTCCCTAGGCCTCACACTTGATGAGGACGATGAAGATGAGGATGGTGATGAAATAGCCTGGTCACCACTATAATTGCGCGAAGACATATAAGGAGACCTCGATTCCATAATTATTTGAAGGCTTTTGGCATAAAATTCAGTAATTATTTGTTCCATTTTTGCAGCATCTGAGTGAGTAGTACTATGAGATGATGCCATGTTATCGAAGACTACAGAAATTAGCACATACCCTTTGAAGCACACAATCGGAACACTGAAATTCCAATGGAAAGCAATTTACTGCAAAACATCAAAAGTAGAGGAATCAACGACTTACCTGAGGAAACCGAGAAATTCAGACGCTCAAAACCAATTAAACGAGAATCCCAACCAACGAGCAAAAATGGAGGAAAAAAATCACAAAAAAAAAAAAAAATTGGATTCAAAGCGACAAGCAAAATTTCTCTTTGTTCAGCTACCAATCAAACACAAACAGATCAAAATAGAAACGAAGACAAAACTATACACGAAAAGCCGAAGACCCACTCACAGTCGTACTTGTTCAGCTTTTTTTTGTAAGGAATTACGAAATCAACTTTTGTATATAATGACAATTTCACAAAGCTAATAAAATCCTGGGGAAGAAGGGTATAATATAAGAGAGCAAAACCCAAAAACAAATAAAAGACTGAAAAAATAGTACTAACCAGTTCAAAGAAGTTCTGTGGATGATTGAGAGAGAGATGGGATAAAATTAATGATATACGTAGAGAAGAGGAGTTGAGTTACGTTGAAGTGCAATTGAAATTGCAATTAAATTACACTGCTTGGTTTGTTCACCCTTCCATTATCAAAAAAAGACCTTTCTTAAAAGGAAAAGCCGGTGGGGTCCTCTTGTTGTAGCTCCAAGTCTCCAACCTCCAAGAAACACTCTCCAGTTCTCGTTGATTTTACCACTTCAGCTTCTGGCCCATTACTATTATATAGGCCCAAATCTTGTTTGGATAAGATGCACATGTGGAGATGTTTTGGATTATGGGATCCAATCAAATTCAAAGGAAAATTTGCAAGAAAGGAACTATTAATTTTTGTAATCCTCGATCTAACCGATATAAATTTTTATATAAATTATAATATATCCGGTAAAAACTGCTTAATCTCTGGTTAAAAATATATATTTAAATGATAGATTGATATTTTAAAAATAGAATGAAAAGAATATTTTTTTCTCTCGTTAATCTATATTGATTTTTATTCTTTTGTGTTAAGAGAATCACAATATTAATATAAATTTAATTAAAGTCTAAACATTGGAATAAGAATTCTTTTTTCTTTGTATGAATGTTTTAGTAAAAAAATAAATAGAATTCAAAATAAAACATGCGTAAAATCAACACAACTAATTTAAGTGAAAAAATCTTTCAAATATATTAAGAAAATAATCACGACACTCAGTTTCCAAAACTTTCAATATCAAGAAAAAATTATACAAAAGTTCTCTCTAGATAAAACTAGAAACAAACAATTAATAACATCATCAAGAATACAATTTTTGGAAACTAATAATTATTTCAAGAAAATGGAGATATCTAATCCAATTTCGTAGTTATTGTTCATGTTTTATATTTTCCAAACCGATTAGCCAAATCCATATTTTATCGTACAGATTGAAAATTCTTGAGTCGTGAATCTTCTTACAAAATTTCAGTTCCATCGGACCACAAGCAATATTTCATCAGAGAACTTGATGAAGGTTCGTTGGAGAAGAAAAAACTACCACTTTTCTGCTTTCCTTTGTGCTTCAACTTCAATTATTTTCTGACCAACCCTAAATGAGTTTATTAATGAAGTAATTAAGTAAATAAAATTATCACTTCTTTTTTTATGGGTTATAAAACCACATGAATCTTAATTCAACTCTTCCAAATAAGAAAAAAAAAATCTAACATTTTGTAATTAAAATTTAGAGTGAATTGTATATATAAATTTATAAATTATTAATAATAATAATATGGAATATCGAATGAGAGGATCCTTCTCAAAAATGTGATTGCATTTAAACACATATTTATAAATATATTTTATGAGTACATATATTTTTATATTATTGAATTATAAGCATTATAACAAATATATTATCAACTTTTAATTTATTAGATCCATATAATTAAATTTTATAAATGTTACAAATATAATAACAATATCAAACAAATAACTATTGTTAATATGAAATAATACATGTAACTCGTGAAACCTTTTAGCCATAATTTCATCACAATTCAACTCTAATTATCATAAATATCAATCATATTTTTTCAAATCAGATTCTTAGGATAAGAATTGTACGCATTGATTGTTGAGTAAAATTTAAAATAAATAACTCTAAATTTACTAATATTAGATCCAAACAAGTAAACAAATGACTTGTATTATACCTACTATAACAACTTTCAAAGCAACTCACAAATTGAAGAAAAATATAAACACTCAAAGAGAAAGCTCACAACTCACACTCAAACTAAGAATACAAAGACTTATTTGTTTTTGGTGGAATGATTAAACCAAATGCAAGGTAGGCTATTTATAGTCCTCACCATGAAATATACACCATACAAATATAAAACTAAGAAATAATCCTAATTATACAAATATTATCTACACACTTCTCTTTTTTACAACTTTCAACCACTTCATTTATTTCTCTACTTCCTACAACCACTTCATTTATTTCTCTACTTCTTTCAAACACTTCATTTATTTCTCTAATTCTTTCAACCACTTTATTTATTTCTCTACTTCCTTCAACCACTTCATTTATTTATCTACATCTTTAATTATTATGTTGGTGTTGATTTTCAACACGCCCCCTCAATACCAACTCTCACTATTTTTACTGTGTCAAGCTGACAACGAAACATTTCAAACTTGCCAACACTTAAGATTTTTGTGAACAAGTCTGTAACTTAATCATCTGTCTTGATTTGCCTCATTTCAATTTCTTCTTGTAGAACCTTTTCTCAGATAAAGTGATAGTGTACTTCAACATGCTTAGTTCTTGCATGAAAGACTGGATTCTCTGCCAAACGAATTGCCTATTGATTGTCACAGTACAACGGTATTGCATAATCTATTGGTTGATGTAGATTATCCATTAGCTGTATTAACCATGTACACTCTTGAGCTGCCATTGCCACTGCTCGATATTCAACTTCAGTGGTTGATAATGATACCGTTGGTTGTCTCTTGCTACACCAAGAAATTGTTCCAGAACCCAACTTAAACATATACCCCATTGTTGATCTCCTATTGTCATGATCTTCTGCATAGTCTGCATCGTAGTAACCAACTAACTTGTTGTCTCCACCTTTCTTGTACAAAAGCCCATAGTCAATTGTACTCTTCACATATCTCAATATTCGTCGAAATGCTTCCAAATGTGGCTTCTTTGGATTTTGCATATATCGACTCATTACACTAAATACATAAGAAATGTCAGGCCGAGTTAAGGTTACGTAGATCAGACTGTCTACCAATTTTCGATACATTTTCGCATCTTCCAAATCTTTTCCTTCATGGGCACACATGTTGGCATTTGGCTCCATCGAAATTGAAATTGGTTTGCATTCAAGCATTCTGAATCGCTTTATCAAATCTTTGGAATATTTTTACGGATAAAGAAATATTCCTTCTTGTGTGCAATCAACCTCTAAACCAAGGAAATGCTTGAGTTGGCAAAATTCTTTCATCTGGAAACGGACTGACAAATTATCCTTTGTTCGAAGAATTTCTGCCTTATTATCATCAGTTATGATTAAGTCATCCACATACACTAGCACAATAGCTAGCTTTCCTTCATTAGCTTTAACAAATAAGATGGAATCTACAGGTGTTACTAAATAACCACTTTGTGTTAGAAATTTAGCAATCTTACCATATTATGCCCTAAGTGCTTGTTTCAATCCGTAGAGTGCTTTCTGAAGCTTACACACATATTCAGGATGATCTTGGCTCTGAAAAATCATTGGTTGGATCATATAGATCTCTTGATCCAGCTCTCCATGAACAAAAGCATTCTTCACATCCATCTGCCATAACTTCCAATCTTTGTTTGCTACAAGTGCAAGTAGAACTCGAACAATTGTAAGTTTCGCCACTGGACTAAATGTTTCATCATAGTCTAGTCCATACTATTGAGAGAAACCACGAGCTACCAATCGTGCCTTATACCTCTCGATTAACCCATTTGGTCTGCGCTTTATCTTGTAAACCCACTTGCAGGATATGGGTTTCACATCTCTTGGCTTTTGCACCATATTTGGGATGTCATCCACTCAGATCTTTGTGATGTTTCTTCAAACGTCTCAGGTTCTATTGCTTCTTCAATTATGGTTGCATTGGCATATTTGGGATTTGGCCTTCGTGTTTTTATTGACCTACAGAGTTGAGATTGTGGAGTTGATTCTTCTATTTCACTAGGCTCACCCTTTTCATTTAGTTGTTAATATATGCTAGTTTGCCAAGGATTCTAGGTTACTCTTTGTTCGGCACCATCGTCTGGATCTCTGGATTCGTCTAAACTTGGTTGGAATTGAATATTATGCTCCCCCATCTTTTGTTGCTGCTTATCTCCAAATTCTCTTGAGTCTGGCAATGTTTTCTTCTCTGATGACCACCAAGAAGATGCTTCATCGAACACCACATCTTGTGAAGTGTAGCATCTTCCACTCATTGAATCACAACATTTCCACCCTGTTCTCTGGCTATCGTATCCCACAAAGATACATCTAACAATTTTCTTGTCAAATTTGCTCCTTAAATGATCAGGAAAAAATACATAACACACACATCCAAATACTCGAAAGTAACTAACTATAGGTTTCATGTTCCATAGTTTCTCAAAGGGTGAAACAAATTCAAACCTTGGTTGAGGAAGTTTGTTGATCACAAAGGCTGCAGTTTTCATCGCTTTAGCCCAAAACCTCCCAGGTATATTCTTTTCATGTAGCATACTCTGATTTTTTTTTGCAAGATGTCGGTTCTTTCTCTCTGCTACACCATTTTGTTGTGGCGTGTTGGCACAAGTGTATTGATGACATATTCGACATTCCCTTAGGTATTGAGAGAACTCGCTTGAGCTATATTCTCCGTCGTTGTCTGTGCACAAGCAACAGATCTTCTTTCCAACTTCTTCTTCAGTTTACTCTCTAAACTCTTTAAACTTTGAGAATATGTCAATTTTTTCTTTCATAAAGAAAACCCACACATACCTTGAGAAGTCATCAATGAATTTCACCATATATCGCATACCGCTAATTGATGGTTGCTTAACAGGACCGAATACATTAGAGTGAACTAACTCCAATGGTTCTTTTGCTTTAAACTTCGATTCCTCATATGACAAGTAGTGAGATTTACCATATTAGCATACTGCACACACTGTGTCTGTTCGCACGTCTAATTGAGGAAGCCCTTTAAGCATCGATTTTTTCACCATCACACTTAGCTTGGAGTACCTAACGTGACCTAATCACATATGGCATAGATCTGTTGTCTCATTTCTTCTTGTCTTGTCTACATATGTAGATTCTGCTGACATTACGTAGACTAATTCCAATCGTTTCCCCTCCATTGTTGATGTTTCTGAGATTTTGAGATCACGATACACCTTCACGTCTTTGGGACCGAACAAGACATAATGGCCTGATGATGTTAATTGAGCCACATATAGCAAATTTTTCTTCATTCCTGGGACATGATAAACATCTTGAAGCGATACTTGGTTAGTACTATATCGAGACGTAACTATCGTCTTACCGATGTGAGCTATCGCTAACCTTGAGTTGTCAACTGTCACCACTACACGACCTCCTTTGTACTTAGACATGTTTTCCAACTTTTGTTTATCACATGTCATATGATTTGAGCAACCTGAATCTACGATCCAATCATTCTTGTATTCAATCTGTTTTGATGTTGTCATCGTAAGAGCTAATTCTTCTTCTTCTGTAGCGAATAATGCTTTGGCATCCCAACCATCTTCGCTATGCTCCTTAGAACTGGAAGTAGCTGTATTGCTTTCAATAGGATTTTTCTTACTCCAACAATCTTTTGCCATGTGACCCATCTTCCCACAGTTGTAACATTCACCTTCAAATTTTTTATTGTTATTGCGGTTCTTCCAAGCTCTTCCAGGACGAAAGCCTCACTTTCCTTGAGGAATTTTTCCTTTGTCGCCATCATTTTTATATCCATTTCCATTGTATCGCTTGAAAGTGCCTCTAATTTTGCTAGTGTAGAGCGCTTCTTCTTCACCCTTCAGCAAGGCTCCTCCCATTTGCTTAGCCATAGCTTCTTGACCGGCCAACAAATTCTAAAACTCAACAAGAGATGGTTGTGTCGGCCATCCTTGTATAGCGGTAACAAACCCTCGATATTTGGGTCTCAAACTATGAATAATTATTCTCTTTATCCTTGTTTCCCCAATAAGAGTTTTCGGATCTAACTCTGAAATTTCACAGCATAACGACTTTACCTTGTGAAAGTATTGGGAAATCGTCATGTCGTGTTACACCATCGATAGCAACTCATTCTCCAGAAGTTGCAATCTTGTATCATTATTCTTTGAAAAGAGTTTAACAAGAGTGTCTCATGCTTCTTTTGGTGTTTTTGCATCCCGAATGTGCTCCAAAATTTCTTCTTCAACTGTGGTCTTCAAAGCAAACATCGTTTTGCCTGCTTTAATTTTCCATTTCCGTAAGATGTTGTTTGCATCTTTGCTGCTGGTAGTGTAACTTTGTCACCACCAATAACCTCCCACAAGTCTTGACCTTGTAGGTAAGACTCCATACATGTTGCCCATGTGTTATAGTTTTTGTTGTTGAGCTTCTTGATTCCCCTAACTACTTGAAGGTCACCTATCGTGTAGTCAAGACTTTGACTATGCCGAACAAGCTTAACTAAGAAACTTGTAGAGTACCAAACTTCTCACAACTCAAGATAGTTCCACTAAGAACGATCCTTGACTGTCCCGTTCTGATACCAATTGTTGAGTAAAATTTAAAATAAATAACTCTAAATTTACTAATATTAGATCCAAACAAGTAAACAAATGACTTGTATTATACCTACTATAACACCTTTCAAAGCAACTCACAAATTGAAGAAAAATATAAACACTCAAAGAGAAAGCTCACAACTCACACTCAAACTAAGAATACAAAGACTTATTTGTTTTTGGTGGAATGATTAAACCAAATGCAAGGTAGGCTATTTATAGTCCTCACCATGAAATATACACCATACAAATATAAAACTAAGAAATAATCCTAATTATACAAATATTATCTACACACTTCTCTTTTTTACAACTTTCAACCACTTCATTTATTTCTATACTTCCTACAACCACTTCATTTATTTCTCTACTTCCTTCAACCACTTCATTTATTTCTATACTTCTTTCAACCACTTCATTTATTTCTCTACTTCCTTCAACCACTTCATTTATTTCTCTACTTCTTTCAACCACTTCATCTATTTCTCTACATCTTTAATTATTATGTTGATGTTGATTTTCAACATTGATCAGAATCTATAAAGCTAAGAATATGTAATCCTAAGAATTTGATGCCCAAAGATGTTCAACGAATAACAAGTGCTTATACAACATGAGATTTTGATGGGCAGAGATGATGAAGAAGACCGAGTTCAAAGATCTCAATCCTCATTGGGACGAGAGACTTGAGTTTCTAGTACATGATATAGAAAACATGGATTCTAAAATTCTTCAAGTCAATCTCTAAAACGAGGAAAAGGCTAGTAAAATAAACAATTTTATTTGTAAGGTTGAAACCTTAATTTGGTTCTGCTTTTGAAAAATCTGCTTCAAAAATTATTTTTTACTATCCTTTAGAGAAGCAAAGTGTGTTTTCTCAAATAAAACCAGAGCTTAGGTTGAAGGTTTTCTATATCGATGAAAACAACTGGCTACTGAATTGGCAGCTGAGATAACAGTGTAATCTAGGATTGAAATTGGAGTTAAAAGGTTCTAAGAGTTGTACGTGCTATTTTCAGTTAACCCTTCCTATTGATATATATGGTATCTTTGTAATACTTGAAAAGTTTGAAGGTACAATGTAATAAATCAAAATTTAATGGTGTATTTTAGCAATACGATCTATATAGTTTGGTAGTATAAAAATTTATGTATTTTTTTTCTTTTTATATATTTGTTCAAAAGTGTAGAGTTCGTTAGAACTCCTGCAACATATTGACACTAGAGCACCCATAAAACATTCTATGCTTCCAAGAAATATTTTAGAACTTGAAATTTATTTTTGAATATGAGACAAAACAAGCTTCATTTTTATAATGTATTCAATTTTGTGTATATATTAACTAAGGGTTAAAAATGAAAAGTATTGTACAAGGAGTTAAAAAAGAAAACTTTATTAATACTAACTAATATAACGTTAACATGGTAAAACCAAATAGTAAATGCTTACACGATCATTTGAACTTTAGTAGGTTATTTTTCCAATTAATGATGAGACAGAATAAATAATTATTATATAATTTTTTTATATTTTTAAATGAAGATTTTTCTCACTCTATTCCATTATAAATCTTAATTCTTGAGGTAAAGGAGTGTAAAATGTAGAATAAAATGTAGTGATTATTGATCTTGTCCTATTAAAGGATATATCAAATTTAATGTTTACATTCTAAAATATATATTTGCAATATTAAGAAAAATATGCAATAGGATTTTCAATGATATAAAAATGTTTTTGTGTGAGGCATTTATGAAATATTATTTAAAAAAAATGATATAGAAATTTATTCAAAGATTTTTATTCGAAAGAAATAATGGTTTTTTGAATTTTAAAAATTAATTAAAAGATTGATTAATAACAGGGTAGATCCAAGGCCCATGCTTCATAATGCATGCAGGAGATCCACTTCATGCTGAGAGCCTTTAATTGTCATTTGGGAACATCTCTATAACGCCATTTTTATATTTTTTTTAACATCGTACAAGTCATGTTAAAAAGTCAAGCTTCGTATTTTTCATTTTGTAGGAATGTCATGGTTAGTTTCTCAAAACATTGTGCTTTGTAATTAACTGTTGAGTACTAAAGAATAGAGGTTAAATTAAATTACATATAGAGGTTAGAATCGATAAGTCCTTCCTCTCTTTTGGAACTTAGTTCTCCTAAATCTAAAATATTTTTATTTCGAATTGGTATCCATTCTTTCTCATCATTCGAAATTGAATAACTTATTATTTGAAAATATTATTTAATAATAGTATAATTATAGATGCAATATTTTTTTAAATTAGATTTTACAAATTTACTTATAAAAACAATTTACAACATGATAATGTTATCCATTATATTTCTTTTTATCTTAAAAATAAATTAATATTTTTAAATGTAATTATATTAAAAAAAACCAAAATTAAATTTTAGAATATAATAATAAATATGAGAATTTAATTTAATTAATCTGAAAAATTTAATTTTAACGGAACCCAATTATGATTCGTAATTCAATAAATACGAAACTCAAAAATACCTAGATTTATAAAATTAAATATTTTAAAATTAATGATACAAAATTCATTATTTTAAAAATATAATATTTTTTTTTTGTGAATACAAAATTCATTAAATTATTTTATAAATATAAAATTCATTTATTTTGTAAAACTATGAAACTAATAAATACAAAATTCATTATTTTTTTTAAGTAAAAAATTCAACTGAGTGAAAACATTATTCATTAAGTTCAACAACATAGGCAAAGGTTTAAGTAAAATATACGTAATATTTAGACAACTTATAATAGGCTTGAACTATAAGATTTATGCATAAATTAGAGTAAATAATTCCGAAACATCCAGGTTTCAAATAGAATAATAACGGAAGATACGAAGATATGAAGCATAATAATAATAAGAAAAATCATGTAACAGATAAAAAAATAATAAAGATTATTAATAAACAGCCAATAAAAAGAATAAAACAGTTATCCAAAAGTTGATTGCACTAAATTGGATATTTCAAAAGACCAGTAATGTGGTAACAATTATTATAAAAGAGCTATTTTAGTTTGTCAATGAAAAACAATATTAATTAAAAGATGTAAAAACAGATGATATCATAACAAATACGCACTAATAAAAAGAATCTTAATTTTGAATAGAAAATTGTTTGTCAGAATAATTGAGTTTAACAATATTAATTAAAAAAAATTGTACATCATCGGTAATAAAGATGAATATATTTATAACTTGCTTGTAAATTATATTAAGATCGTACGAAATAATATATGAAAAAAAAGTTTAATAATAAAATTATTTTATTAAAATTAAAAATATATAAATATAACATTTAAAAAAAAATCAAGACATATATATGTTCTTAATATAATTTTTTTACTCATAATATATGTTAGAGAATTACGAAAACTTATATCTCAAAATACAACGATTAAATAATAACAAATTTACACTATAATTTATTATTTCAGGTTTAAATTCTATTAAAAAACTTTAACTTTAAATTGAAAATATAAACTTGTTTTTCATTCTCTTCTCTTTTTTTTTTCCTCCCTTTTCTCTTCAGTTCGCCAGCTTTTTACTTTTCTTTTTATTTACTTTACGTAGGATATTAAACAGCAACGGAAGAGACAGGAGCAAGAGTGTAACGGAGAAGAGAAATTACATTAAAACAGAAACAGAAGGAAAAAAATTGAAATACATTAAAAACCAAACTAACCGTTTCAAGCCGTTATAACAATTTTAATTCAAAATTTAATTACCATTAAATATCCATTTTAATAATTTTAATTCAAAATTTTCCTACAAAATGAAGGTGACATGGCGTAACATATAGGTCTAGACAAAATTGTTGCTTCCTTAGAAGACATGTATTTTTGGCCACACTTACATAGGAATGTTGCTAAATTTGTTCAAAAATGAATGTTACATGTCAATAAAAGCAACACCTAAAATGTTGTTTTATACTCACCTTTACCGATACTTGATACTATATTGGATGACCTTAGCATAGATTTTATGATAGGACTTCCTCAAATTGAAAGACACGTTGATTATGTATTTGTTGTGGTATATAGGTTTTTCAGAATGTCCTACCATTCTAACCAAGAAAACAACAATGTCAATAATGTAACTTACTTACTTTTAGGTGTTGTTTAGTTGGTAAGAATGAAATAAAATTAGAATTGATGTCTTATAATTTTATGTTTAATTCTACTATAAATTAAAAATGAAATATAATCAATTTTTAAAAGAAAATGAATCATAATTCAATCTTCACCTTTTAAGAATCATGATTTCATTCCAATATTAAACTTTAATTCTAATTTTACCTCAAGCACAAATATAACCCTATACCCTAAACTCTAACTCCATTTAGAAAAATAATAATATTAACCCTAAATCTTAACTCATAAATATAACCTTATATTCTATACCCTAAACCTTAAACCTTAAATCGTAAATCGTAAATCCTAACCATAAATCCTAAACCCTAAATCGTATACATTATACCCTAAATCCTAAACCCCAAACCCTATTTAGAAAAATAATAATTTTAATAATATATTTTATTTTTAAGTAATAATTATTTAAAAAATAATGATTTCAATAATATATTTTATTCGACGAAAAATAACAATTAAATGATATTATTTAAACTTTACTAAATATAATGATATTATGGTAATATACAATATTTTTCATTTCATTACAGTTGTAAACTAAACACTGTAATACTGATTTATTATTTGATTCTAATTTTCAAACCAAATTACATAATAATAATACTATTTTCTTTACATTCTTATTCATATTCCTTTCTTTGAATCAAAAATCACCCTAAGGAAGTTGTTAAAAGTACCTAAAATGTCAAGTTTGTAAGTCATATTTGGAAACAATTGGTGGAAGAGATTCAACACTACCCTTCATAGCAGTTGTTCTTATCACCCTCACATGGATGGCCAAACTAAGTTTGTAAACAGAACATTAGGGAACATAATAACGTGTCTAGCTGGAGACAAACCCAAACAGTGGAATCTAGTGTTACCATAAGCTGAATTTTCTTAAAACATTATGATGAACATAACTACACTAAAATGTCCATTTGATATTGTTTATACTAAAATTAATCTACTAATTCTAAAGCTGAACTAGTTGGGTTGACAACTACAAGAAATTGTTTTATCAAGTTAAGCAACAAATTGAGTTCTCTAATGCCAAATACAAGGCTGGTGCGAATAAGCATCATAAAGTTGAGTTTTTTTGAGGGATAACGATCATGGTGTATTTAAACTAGCACCGTATGTATCACAAACTTCAACAACGCAAATTTGGGCTTTATCCTATTTTAAAGAAATTGGGTGATATTGCGTATGGGATTGACCTACCACTTGATTTCAATATCTCCCCATCTTCCAATGTTTGTGATATTTTCGAGTATCACCCTTCTAATGCCTTGCCAACTCAAGTTTTTGAGGACGAATCTTCTTCAAGAAGAAGACATTGATGCAGGAGCTCCATTTTATGGTGAAAGTCTTTAGCTGTCATTTAGAAGCATCTCTATAATAAAGTTTGTTTGTTTGTTTTTTTATTTTCTAGCCTCATTTGAGTCATGTTAAAGAGTCTAGCTTCTTCTTTGTCATTTTGTATACGTGTCAGGGTTGATTTCTCAAAATAATATGTTTTGTAACTAATTGATCGAGTACAAAAGCAATAGATCTAGCTATGGTACGGGCATTGCAATTTTTTATAAAATAATTTTGTAATCTTGAGGATTCTAGAGTGAAATAAATATAAAGGTTAAATTCAAAAGGATTCTGTGCCATATATTTTTATTTTTCTTCTTCTTTTTCTTAGAGTTTTTTTTCAAATCATTTTATTTTGTATCATTATATAATATATCTTCATCTATTTGTTCGAAAATTACACAATTTTTTGATAAATTAGATTTATAAGAAAACAAGAATATAAAAATAACACACACATTTGATAACGGAGTTCGACTAATTTTGTTTACGTCTCCGAACCTACTGTAGATCTTTTTATTGAAAGAGGAGAAATTATACAAGATATTTACAACACTCATAACTCACAACTCACAACCCAATTACACCTAAGAAAATTACTCTTAATTTTCTTTCACAAAAACTTTTATCACAATTGGAATGAACATTTGGATTATTAATTCATTACAATTACACATCTATTTATAGGGAAATTCACTCCTTGAATTACTTATTAAATTAATGGTTCCTTAAATTGCTCCTTGAATTAAGCTCATTATTTTGATACATGTTTTGCTCCTTAAATTAAGGAGTTTTATAGTAATTTCCAACAATCTCCTACTTGAAGACTAATTTCAATCTGTCTTCACACCTCGATCAATGTAGTAGCTTTTCTAGTCTTGTTCTCTAGTAGACCAACTGAAGTTGAGCACAACTTCAATTTCATGGCAAGCTCCCACTTACTAGCATCTCGAGTATGAAAAGCTTCATCATAGCATTCAGGCTCTCCTTCATCAGTCAGCAACATATAGTTTATGTATCTCCTGTTAGGCATATGAGGTCAAGAAGAGCTTCTCAATACATGAGCTGTAGTAGGAGGTTGTGGTGTGTCAAGCTGTTTTGCATCGCTTTGTCACACGAGTTCCTCTGGCTGAGGACTTGCTACAATTGATTCCTTCACAGAACTATCTGAGACATCATTTGCATCTACAAATACTGACTCATTCTACTTTGAGTCATTGGTGTTTGTTTTATGCATGTCCTTATACATCACTCTTTCATTGAAAATCACATCTCTGCTACGGATCACTTTCTTATTTTCGTCATCCCAAATGCGGTAGCCAAACTCATCCTCACCATAGTCGGTGAATGTGCATTTCTTAGATTTGGGATCAAGCTTATTCCTGCCTTGATCACTAATATGCACAAATGCTACACAACCGAAAACTTTTAGATGTGATAGTTTTACCTCTTTTATACTTCATACCTCCTCTGGTATTTTGTGCACCAATGGAACAGATGGACCTCGATTGATCAAATAAGCTACCATGTTGACTGCTTCTGCCCAGAACTGCTTTGGTAGACCTGACTGTATACGAATGCTTCTGGCTCTTTCTATCAACGTTTGATTCATACGCTTAACTACACCATTGTGTTGAGGCGTACTTGGCACAATTCTTTCCATTATGATCCCGTGCTCATAGCAGAAATTTTTGAATCTGGTGTCTTCATACTCACCACCATTATCGGTTCTAAGCTTTTTTATCTTCAAACTCATCTCATTTTCCACCATAACTTTCCATCTTCTAAAAGCCTCAAATACTTCAGACTTATGGTTTATAAAGTAAATCCATACCTTTCGAGAGTGATCATCAATGAAAGTCATGAAGTAGTGTTTCCCACCAATGGATGAGACAATCGTTGGTTCCCAAATATCAGAGTGGATAAGCTCTAACATTTCCTTCATTGGGGTTTTGCCACTTGTCTGAACGTTGACTCTCTTTTGCTTTCCAAGTATGCAATCTTCACATATGTATATCTCTATTGACTCTAGACCTAAAAGTTTTCCCTTTGAGTGCATAATCTTCATCCCTTTCTCACTCATATGACCTAGTCTCTAGTGCCACATATTTGGTGTTTCATTGCTTGTTGTAACTACGATCGAACAACGTGCTCCTACTGTCATGTAAAGAGTGTCACTCTTCTTGCCTCGAGCAACCATCGTTGCACCTTTTGAATTCTTCAAATCATCACCATGGAAGATCGTAGTGTATCCTTCACTAGCTAATTGTCCTACTGTGATTAAGTTCTTTCTTAGTTCATGAATATGCCTCGCACTCTTTAGTTCCCAAACAGACCCGTTCAACTTAATCTTCACTACACCTTTGCCAATAATAATAGCACACAGTTGATCATCACCAAGATATACCTTTCCAAGGTTTTCTGGGACATATTTCTCAAAGAATTCTTTCTGTGAAGTAACATGGAAGGATACTCCAGAGTCTAACACCCAAGATTCTTTGTTGCTCTCCAAAGAGCATATCAATGCATCATCTCTTCCATCTCCTCCTAAGGTGGAAGTAACATTTGCCTCTACCTTCACTTATTTGTCATTTGGTGCACTTTTGCACTGATTTTTGTAGTGCTCGGTTTTCCCACAATTCCAACACTCGATAGTCTTCGAGCTATGCGAATTATTAGGATTCCTGGATTTGGACCTTCTGTCCTTTGATCTACCTTGGTAGTCTGTTCTACCACGTCCATTCCCTCTGGTTGAATCTATTTTTCTTGACTTTGTATGTAAAATTGAAGAGGTTGATGATTCACCTGACTCTCTACGTCAGATCTCTTCATTAAGAACCAGATCACGAAAATCATCAATTTTCAACTTATTGCTTCCTGACGAGCTACTCACAGTCGTGGCAATAACATTATAGCTTTATAGTAAAGAAGATTTATACTTCTTCATCGAATTCAATTTCAACTGAACTCAATTGGGTTGTGACTGTGTTAAGTTCATTAAGGTTGAACTACCGATGCATCTTCTGCTATCCGCAAGTTGAACAAACGCCTCATCAAATGCACTTTGTTTGAGGTCGATGGCTTCTCATACATATTGGAGAGAGCTCTCATAAGACCCATCATAGTCTTTTACTTTACTATGTTGAAAACAACATTACGAGATAGCGTCAATCGAATAACTCTGAGAGCTTGTCTGTCTATAAGATTCCAATCTTCTTCCTTCATAGCCTCTGGCTTCTTCCCTGAGAGAGGTTGATACAGATTGCTTTGATATAGATAATTCCTTATTTGCATTTTCCAAAACCCAAATCTATGTCATCGAATTTCTCGAGTTTCATCCTTCCTTCATCTACTGTCATTACTTCTACTCAAATCTGACTTCCTCTGGATCATTTCTGACTATTTCTGCAAACCATCGTGTATTAGAATACCTCCGTCAACGAACAAATATCGTCGATAAAATTTCACTATTCACGTGAATAGTAACCTTGTAGGAAATTGACAAAATCACCACTAAAAGTTATAATACCAGTTGTTGGGAAATTATGAAAATTTCCGATAAGCCCAATTTATGAGAAAATAATACACATATTTGATAACGGAGTTCAGCCAATCTTGCTTACATCTCCGGACCTGATGCAAATCTTTTTACTGAAATGGGAGAAATTATACAAGGTGTTTACAACACTCACAACTCACAACCTACAACTCAATTACACCTAAGAAAATTACTCTAAATTGGAATGAACACTTGGATGATTAATTCATTACAATTACACATCTATTTATAGGAAAATTCACTTCTTGAATTACTCCTTAAATTGCTCCTTGAATTAAGTTCCTTGTTTTGCTCTATGTTTTACTCCTTGTTTTGTTCTATATTTTGCTTCATGTTTTGTTTTATGTTTTGCTCCTTAAATTAAGTAGCTTTATGACAATCTTAAACACTATTATATTAGTAATATGAATTATGAATGTGTGAGATTTATTAAAGAAAAAAAAACTACTTAGTCTAAAAAGTTGCAATAACTATATATTTTTCATTAATGTTTACCATTTGTTTGTCAAACCATGTTATGCTTTTCCCAAAAGAAAAAAAAAACGACGCTTGATATTTGTGAGCCTAATAAATATCTTTAATTACTTTTATCAATTATTTATTTTCCTAATTAATAAGAAGTCTTTTGACAATTATCTAAAATTAATTAATAAGGAATCTTTTAACCATTATCTAAAATCTATCTAATTACTACAATATCTAAAAATTCAAAAATCAGGCCTTGTATTTTCAAAATATGGCGTTTGGATTATTATATATTTATACATATCTAATTATTGCACCTAATCATTTTTCTTTTTCTATTTTACAAAATCTCAATTTTAAGCTTGATATTTAACGTTAATTAATCATAAATTCAAAAAAAATATAATAAATAAATTAAAAGATGAAGCATACAGATTATCTTCTTATTTAAGCTAAATTTATTTTTTAGTAATATAGTTTGGAAAATATATTTCTAATTTATTTATTTGTAAAAATATGTCATTTAAGTCTATTTTAATTGTAAAAAAATAACACACGAGTATAAAATTAACTTTCTATTTAATTTTTCATTAAGTATAACGAAATAATACATGTGTTACATGTAAGTTTTTATTTTTTGATAGATATATATATATATATATAATTACTAACTTTTAAGAAAACAAATTCTTTCAAAATTAAATAAATTCTCAATAAATTTCAAAAGCATTTATTGTCTAATATTTAAGATTCACACATTAGATTATAAAAATTATTTCATTAGATATATGTATATCAAAAAATATAAAGAAAGTATGTATATATCATACATATTATTTTGTTATATTTTACAAAAAATTGAATAAAAAATTAATTTTGTCATTCTATTACACTTTTTTTATAAATAAAAGGACTTGAAAATATATTTTATAACAACGATACTAAACAATCAATGAAGCCTAAATAAATGAACTTGCCTAAAAATTTTCTTAAGGATACTAAACAATCAATGAATTCTAAATAAATGAACTTGCGTGAAAATTGGTTGGTTGTTTGGTTTTCAAACTATTTTATAAGTCAGTTTTATTTTAACGATTTTTAAAAATCTAAAACTTTAATTAATGTATTACTCTTAAAAACCAACTTTCAAACCAACATATAATATTAATTTGATGTTTTTAGACCTATAATCATAATATGAGACCCAATTAAACATGATTCTAATATAATACTCAATAGTAAAATCAACGTTATATTTTATCAAAATCAATATCTCGTTATATATATTTACTAAGTAAAGAACAAGCTTCAATATTACTACGTCTTAGTTCTTATTAATAGGATTTCGCCAGTTTTGAAGGATACAATAAAGAACATTTCAATTCTACGATGATTAGAACAAAATTGTTAAATCCTTCTCTTCAAAGTACTAGAATAACTATATCCACTACATATAAAGTTGAGTCTATTATGATTAAATGGTTAAATTCTAGTTGCATACAAAGTTTCAATATATACTCATATTATTTTATGATTTTTCTTTTATAAGAAACACATATTGATAATGAGTCAGAGTAAGATATTGAGAGAAATTTAAGAGATGGAAGTGAAATTTAGGTTTAAAAATAAATACATTTTATATATAAAAATAATTAAAAAATATATTTAAAAAATTAATATGCATTAAAAGTAGAGGTTTGGTTTGACGTTAGAAGGTTTTTATTTTTATTTTCGAACCTCCAAGTAATTTAATAAGATCAATTTTGATATTTTAAGATCTATTTCGATCAACCAATCTCAAAAATAAATATGGGATCAATTTGAATTTAAACTGGAATTAATTGATCCATTTTTAAAAAAAATTCTTACCCTTTTATATTTATACCACCAAATAGCCAAGGTTAATGACAATATATATATATATATATATATATTATACCATTCATGTCAAACAAGTAGCGAAGGTTGATGGCAAATAACACCTACTGTATTATTCTAAAAACTTTTAGCCCCAATTTCATTGCAATTCAACCTTAATTTCATTCGGTTTAATAAAATCAAATCCACCACTTCTATGCCAACTCCATATATAATTGAAACTAAAGAAATTGAATAGTTACGTCTCATAAGTCTCTAGAGGTAGGAATTCAATGTATCCAAAAGTAATCTAATCGATTCTGAATTCCTATTATCCTCAATAAGGATTACAGTACTGTAGAGCTTGTTTCTAGTGATTTTGCCATAATACGTATTCAGGGTTTAGGGTTGCATTAATTCTTCTCTCTCCTAACTCCAAAGGGTGGGTAAGGGAGTGATGACGATGAACATGAAGGCTATAATGATTTATTGAATTATTCATATGGACCAATTTGATTTAGTTCATACAAATGAAATTAGGGTCGAATGGTGGTGAAATTAGGACTGAAAGGTTATTAATTTGTTGGTAGCCTACACCACATTGAAGTAGATGGTAAATTTATAATATTAACAAAATTTGATGATATATTTAATAATTTTAGAATATGAATTAATTTAAAGATATTCCAATATCTCACGGATAAGATAACTACAACTTCTAAACAAAAGAGATAAGAATTATTTCTAAAATATTAAAAATAAGAGAAAAAGAAAAGAAAACTTGATTAATATTACTAGGTTTATTATTTTTTAGGATGTCTTATACAAGCATATAATCTAGTTATTTATAGTTGAAAAATCTCTAGTTTATAAAATTTCTAGGTGAGACTCTAGTAATATACACAAAAAAGAATTCTAAATAAATGTTTCTATTTGAGATTCTAAAAATAAGATATTATTTTAGTAGAATTTTAAACAAAAATCCTAAATAAAATAAACTACTTTTTTTTAATCTTGTCCTGTATTATTCTCTTCCATTTATTTAAAACTCATCATCAGGTTTTCTTCAAATGAAGATGATAATACTTGTAACATTCATAGATCTTTAAAATTGATTTTTCTTGTTGTTTTACTTCGTTAAATAATATTAACCAAATGTTATTTACATGCTCACCTTTAAAATTAATATTTTCAACAAGTTTTAGAATAATGAAATATGATTCAGTATCTTGAACATTATTTGACAACTCTTGTTGTAATGTCAAATAATTGATTTCATTTAAAAGTAGTAAATACACATGATTCTTTAACTTTAAGAATATCTACAAGTGTCGTGATATTTGAATCTTCTTATATGAAGATAATTTTGAGATATAAGCCTAACTCACCTTGTAAAAATATTTCTTCTTCAAAATTCTTCCTTCTGAATTTCTATAATCTCTAACATAGGTTTATTGGCCTTAATAATATGATCATTTTTGTCTTCGATCAAAACTATCTCAAAAGATTTTTCTTCCACTTTTAATGCTTTAGGCTAGTCTTCCTTTTTTATAACTCGTATTTAATGTTGTGTTGGATCATCTTTTTCATTCAAACAAGATCTTTATTTTGAGTTTTTCCATAATCTTTTTGAATAGAAGCTTGATTCATATTTTTGTTTAATAACACCAATGATGCAATCGGTTTATTAAGAGTTTGATTAATCTCTTGACGAAATTATTTTCGTGAAATATATTTATTATGCTCCCTCAGACCCACATGAATATCATTTTAATACCATTTGACACAAGATCGAAGTGCGAATGCACCAATAATATAGAAACACTTAGAAAATAAGAAAAAAATAAGTAAAATTTAGATTAACCAAACTCACTCTCTAGGAATATGTCTTCGTATTTGTGTTATGAAATTAACACGATGAAACTATTGCCTAGGTAAGCAGCTATGTTATCTTTAAGCGAGTACTCTAACAACTTAATAATATGAACTAGTCTAAATATATTCATCTATCTCACATATTATAGGAATTTAACTTTTAAACGAAAAAAGAAAAATTATTCTTAAAATATTATAAATAAGAAAAAAAAAACTTCTTTAATATTATTAGGTTTATTATTTTATAGGATGGTTTATACCAACACAAGGTTTAGTTATTTATAAGTGAAAAGTTCATAGAATAACTCATACAAATTTTATGTGAAACTTTAGTAATACATAAAAATTAAAATTTTAAATAAAATAAATTATTAATTTAATAGAACTCTAAATAAAAAATCTAATAAAATAAACTTTTTTTTTAATTTTAGCCCGTATTATTTTTCGTATATGTAACTTTTTTGAATTGTTTTTTTTTCCTCCCTCCTTTTATGGTACTTTAACAATTTCTTCTATCAAACAAGTCCACATGTGTCTCCTTTGAACCAAACGTAGCAAAGGAGAGAACACCACTCCTGGCACAACCATGAGTCTACATTCCGTATCATCACATATGTAGGAATTTGGACCACATATATAGCTACACATACAAAGTTGTTATGACTTCACCAAGTACCTGTTCCACTTAATTTTGGCTCGTTACCACTGCGTATCTCTTTGGAAATTTCATGAGATAAGTATATGTTTGAGAACCCTCTAACCATTGTTTCTGATATTATTTGTGAAAAGACAAACAAATCCATGAAACTCCTATAAATACTACGAGATTCTAACCCAAAATATTAAATTATTAACTTTATTGAGAGAAGTATATAAAGTACTTATAAACTCATTCGGTATTCATTTCCTTTACTGGTAACACTCTCATTCTCTCTACGTAAGTGTGTCCAAACAGAGACAAGAATCTTAGTGAAATCCAGCCCATCAAGATATGGATCCAAGATGTGGTACTTATTAGTACAAACAAAAGCACATCTACGTCTCTTACTGTCTTTTACCTATCCTTGATCACTTTTTCTTTAAATAAACCAAAAGTATCACCAAAAAAGTATCCCCACTTGCTTTGGGAAACCTTTTACTCATAAATCTATAATATCCTTCGGCCACCAAAGTAATATTATTTAACATGTTATTGCAGCTGTTTTTATATTTAAACCATTACTTGGTGCCTTGCTGGAAATGACATATTAAAGATTCAGATAAACTTTTATAACTTTTAATTAGTATTAATCAACTGCCCATTTGTTTTTATATTCGCAAAGATCTTTGCAAAGATCTAATTAGTAATGTCACTTTAATTAGGTGCCACAACATGTAACCTCTTACCAGATTCATATGAACAGATTTGCAATCTTACTTTATGCAATTTGATATAATAGATCATAGAATTAGAATTGCTAAACAAATTGTACAATAAAGTAAATGAGAATCCAATTGAAGTTATCTGGAACTTCTTACCACGCGAGGACTACTGTATAAATTTTTAGATGGAACAATAGAAGTTACAATTTAAATCTCCATTTAACTTAAAACAGAATATAAATAAGTTTAGACTACTAAGTAAATTATAATATTCTTGTTATTACAATAAAAAATGATGCGATAATTTTTTATTGATATAATAATATAAATTTTATTATATTTATTAATAATAGTTTGCATATAATTTGAAATTTTTATCAATTTTGTAAGTATAATTTTTTTTTTTCATGAGTGCTAGTTAACTTCTTGTACTTTGACAGGTACCATCTCACAATCGTAGATAGTGGTAAAGGGAGATAATGTACACTTAAGTTTTAAAGTAAGCAATTGATCCCCAAAACCTTGACAACTTGGTGTTTGGAGTTGTGACTGGGTATACATTACAATTTAGAGTAAATCCCACAAAATAAAGTGTAATATATTCAAATAATAGCAAAGGGCTTGGTAGAGTCATAGATTAAAAAATCACAAAAATATATAATATATTATGGATAATATTTAATATCGACAAGATTCAATATATATATATGATTATGTAGTATTATTTTAACCAAATTATCGAGATATTATCGAATATCTTTGATATTTTATTTATAATATTCATGATCGAAATATGTTAAATTCTAGAGTATATTTTTTGCAAAAAAAAAAAAGATATTATTGATTTTTTTAAAATTTTTACATTGTACTTAGACAAGTACTATCATAATAAAATAAATTATTTTTAGTAACTCTACCAGTAATGACTCATATGAAATATTGATGTGGGGAAGTTTTTGTTCCCGTGAAAATAATCTTACTATGTCATTAGATGATGAATAAAAAGAAAAAAGTTAAGAATGAGCATAATAGTGTAAGAAGTGATGATAATAATGATGGAGATGATGATAGAGCGAACATAATATCTAATTCTAGATATAGATGACATTAAGTCTATTTACTTGTAAAGTTAATATAAACATGGCATACAAGATGAAAACTATGAATATAGAGTTTTTGATTCATGATTATGTGCTATTAAGAAAGAATATTAATGATGCATTATGAATTATATGATAATATGCAAGAATCAATGAGAGAAGTATATATACAAATTTATCTTCAATAAACATTAATATAAATAAAAATGAATTCTAAAGTAACATGAATGTATTAATGTTTATGAAATATTTGGAAAACCTACACGACAATTTGTAAAAGTTGAATTAATTCAAAAAAAATTATTCATGGAGAAACAGTAGAAAAAGATCATGCACGTAATCACGACATCTTTATTATTATATATAAATAACCTTCAACTACATATCATAATATTAAGATTATTTGAATCAAGATAATAAATGTTTTGAATTCTTTAAAAAAATAAGCTTGTATGTAATTATAACATAATTTTTCAATTTTTTTAATACTAAGCATCTTATTTTTATTCAAGTTACTTTTTTATTTTTCATGTAACTATTAATTTATTAAGAAAACTACTTTATTAGATTCACTATTTTTTGTGTATCTTGAGTTATTGTATAAATTTTCAATATTTTTTAAATAATTTCATAAGTTGTTTTACTTTTACATAAATTTCAATCTATATTAATAACATTCTTGATATTTTAATACTAGAGTAAAATTTGTAAATAGCATTCATGTTACACAAATTTGTGTGTAGCACACCTACACTTATATATACATAACTAAATAATTTTAAAATAAATAATTGATTGATTATATAGGTTTTATTTTAAATATTAGTAATAAATTAAATATTTTTATAAGTAAATAGTGGGTATCATTACCACTGAGGTGGCTTGTGCTCAGTAGCATTTTCCTTTTTCAAGGAATGAGTTGGGTTTGATAAAAAAAACTAAATAGATACGTTGTAATATCAATAACACATTAGTGGTATGACAAAAATGCACAAGGATGTTTGGAGTTTTTTAATGAATAATGTTAAGATGTAGTAAGGAGAAGATAGAAAATGTGTAAGACACATGAATCATATAGTTAATTCTATCTCCTTTTTACCTTTAATTATTCCATCACTGTTATTTGATTTTACATGAATTTTCAACCTTCACGTTAATTTAATTAATCTATAATCATTCAATAATTTTTTTCAATAAACATTGCATCTAAAAGTTTCTCCATATATAAGTAGTAAAGTTTGAATGCAAAAGTTGTTTCATTGTAGTGCAGATTAACAAAGATTTGTGTATCCGATTACACTTAACCATGTGATTATTAAATTGAAAATAGCATTTAAGCGTGCAATGTACTGATTAGATGATGACTTTTCCAACTGAATGGTATTTGCTAATTGAATAGTGATATTTAGCCCGACCCATATGATACCCGATCCATCCCGGCACTTGTTTGTGGGTTCTTTTCGATATTTAGTACTTGAATAAAATAAATACTAAATTGAACACAAAATGCAATGATTGGTCTATACATGTCAGGATGAGCTACCCAACCAAGATCAATTGGCATTTTTCTTGCTAATTAGTTATATATATAGTATTGAAGAACCTAGATATCAAATTGGATACATTATATCTAAATCAAATCATACTGTATATTTGACACGATCTTCTTAAATTTTTCAATTTTAAAATTGTATATTAATTTTTTCTTTCATTTCAAATTAAAAATATATATTTTATTTTGTATTTTTAAATGTAATAAAATTATAAAAAAAAAAGTTAAATATTTATTTAAAGA
The DNA here is from genome assembly GCA_037013495.1 of Hippophae tibetana. Classification (NCBI taxonomy): domain Eukaryota; kingdom Viridiplantae; phylum Streptophyta; class Magnoliopsida; order Rosales; family Elaeagnaceae; genus Hippophae; species Hippophae tibetana. The sequence continues at coordinate 66,361,647 of CM072807.1, read as the reverse complement.
AATTTTTATAAATAAAATTACTTTGATACATAAAACAAATTACGTATAATTTTAAATATAAATTATTTTATTAAAATACTTATTATTAATTTTATCCAATTATATTATACAAGTTATAACAAAACATTATAAAGAGTAATTATAATACAATTTAATCAAATATGATTATATTTAATTTATATAATATAATACACTTTACATATAATAAATTTATAATTTAAGCTATTTGACAATCTTATAGATATTAAAAAATATAAATAAAAGAATTTGCTATGATTGCATAGTTAAACAATTAGCAGGAAGTTGAAAACAAATTTCATCAAGTAATCCCCAAGAAAAACAGAATAAAAGTTTAAATTGACATCAGAAATTTCAGATCAGTATCATATCACTTAGAAATTAATTAAAGCTATGAGCTGAATCAGCTGATTAGGGTTCACTCAATGATGCTCAACCAAAGTTGAGTCCGTCTCAAAAAGAGTTTGGACTTCACAATTTAATAATTTATTTATGCTCATGAAAGAATGAACAGTTGAAACTATACTTTTCGAATATGATAAGCATGGAAGAAGATTTTTTTTATTTTTATTTTTTTTGCTATTACAGAAAAGGATCCACTTGGAATCACACTGAAAACCATAATTTTCCTGTCACATTCAGTAGGAAATTTCATGACCACTTGAGCTAATGGGTTAGCATATTAGAGATATTTATGAAAGCCAACTTCCTACGTGGCACTTGCAGCTACTTGAAAAGTGGGACGGACCTACTTGATAAGAAAGCCCATTAAATAAACTCAATGGAGGATCCACAAGGCTGGAAATCTATTTCCACATATATATTAAGAAAAGAAAATCTTGAACTACAAAAAAAAAAAAACTTTTCTTTCAATAATAGAACGAATATTTTTAATAATGTTACTTATTTTAATTTAAAAAAAAAAAACATAAAACAAACTATAAAGAATATCCATCTCTTAGTAGTTAGTACTATATATAAATTACCTTGTGCTGCCAAAGTCCAATAAGCTGTATCACAACACAAAACAGAGAAGACCAACCATTAAAACATGACTGCTTCAACTTCGCACCTCTTTCAAGACTTTCTTGGGGACTTCTACTCAAGGAGACTCCTGCTCCACAGTCCCAATTACCAAGTACCAAGCTCAGCTAGTCCGCCAACTTCAGTAACCAGCCATGACTCATCAGAACAGTATGCATCAGGAAACAATAGTTTTGATTCAAATGTTGTTATGGTCCTCTCGGTCCTCTTGTGTGCTCTAATTTGTTCACTGGGTTTGAATTCCATAGTTAGGTGTGCATTAAAGTGTTCAAATTTAGTAGCCTCAGAGTCCAGGACCAACTCCTCAGCCAGAGCAACCAACAAGGGTATAAAGAAAAAGGCCCTAAAGACTTTCCCAATAGTGAATTACTCAACTGAGCTGAATTTGCCTAGCTTGGACACCGAGTGCGTCATATGCTTATCAGAGTTTACAACTGACGAGCGTGTCCGCCTTCTGCCTAAGTGCAACCACGGTTTCCATGTCCGCTGCATTGATAAGTGGCTAAGTTTACACTCATCTTGTCCAAAGTGCAGGCAAAATTTGATGGAGACGTGCCAAAAGATTGTTGGATGCAGCCAAGCCACCCCATCAGAATCCGCTGTACAAATACAAGAAACAATTGTAATCATTGCCCCACATGAGCCTGAAAGATTCATAAGAAATTACCAGATCAGTAGCTAAGTTTTTTATTTTATTTTGGAGTTACAATTTGTAAGATATGATTGCTGGGTTGGTCTTGTAAGCCATGGGGATTTAACAATAGATGAGGGGCATCGATGCTAGGTTACAGGCAACAAACAAGCCAGCAATCACAAGAAAGTGACAGTGTTAGATTTTTAAATTGTACAGTGACGAAGAATTCGTGGAATACAATTTTTTCTTATAAATATTATATTAGAATTTCATCAGAAACTCAGCTGACTCAACTGTAAACATAGAGTGAAGCTTGTTTAAGTGGTTATCTATATGATCCTGAGAAGGTATATTAGTCAAAACAAATGCCACTCTATAAGGGGGTACTACAACCCTATGTTACACATAGGCTCTTTTAGGACACCTAGTGTCCTAAATTTTCATATACATGTTCGATGCCTATTTTTTCAATTTTCTTTAAATTTCCACCAATTTGGAGTGTCGAGCACTCCATATCCATGTCCATGTCGTGTTTAACCCATTGGACACAGTTGCTTTATCAAAAATGAAGAATTCATGCAACATATCCGCATCCAATGAGCAAAGTCAACAAACCAATCATTTATCCCCTTGTTCTCATTAGAAATAAATATAATAAACAAGTTAAAAAGCAATCGTTTTGGCACCAATTTCATTTTAAAATGTGGTAAAGAGCATTAACTTTGTAGTATAATGCTTAAAAGACTATTTTGGAAAAAAATAAAAAACCTTTGGTTTCATTTTCCAGTCACTAAAATCAGATCCTAAAACAGTACACCTTCAAGGCACTGAAAAACGTTAGATTTATCTAATACACACAGAAGTGTCTTAATTTTCAAGTGAAATGTACAAAGTGTCCTATGTTGTTAAAAAAGACAGAAAAGCTACAAAACATAAAGAGCAATGTCAACATAGTAATGGAGCATAACTTAATTGGAAGCTGAGGATGAAACCACTAAGTGCTTCCAAACCAAATTAATATGTACTAAAAAGAAGACTTTTGTACCTTATTCGTCTTGTGAAGTTTGGGACTAGTGACACAACAGAGCAAGCGAAAAAAATTATTAGCAGTGTTAGAAAAACAAATATTATTACGTACCGAATAAGACCATTACATAAAAAAGACGGAGAAGCCTGTCAGACAACCGCGTGACCACCCCAATCAGATTGTCTGATTGAGAACGATCCTCTACGGCCACGATGACCCATTAAAGCCACCAGACTGTTAATCACGCTCTGATCACACGGTCCTGATTCATCAACCAGGCTTAGGTTCCTGTCTACTTAGAACTCAAGGAGACAGAGGTACGATCCTATAGAACAGATCCTGTTCAAGTAAGGTCGTATCCTTAGTCGTTAAACCAAAGATTTAAGTAGGGGATTGCTTCGTACTGAAATAGCAATGTGGGAATTTCTGATTTTAATTTGACCGCGCTGCGCTGCGTGAGACTCGGTTTTTGGAAAAAAGTAAAGAATTATGATAGATTTTAAGATATTGTGGTAATTAGTTTTACAAAATTATATTAAATTAAAAAATATTTGTGATAATTTTTATTTTATTTTATCTTAATATGATTATAAGTATGTAAATATTTGTGTATGAAAACTCAAATAAGTAGAAACCATCCATTAAATATACTTATACTTATACCAAAAATGATGTAAAAAAATATAAATATTTTAATATTTTACAAATTAGATATATTATTATAATTATTTAAAATTAAAAGTATATATTAATTGAGGATTAATAGTTGAAATAGTGTTGTAAATTTAAAAATGTATATTTTGGTAAGTTATTGATTAACATAAGTAAGATTAGTACACTAATTATTAGGGGTGAATAAAATATTTGAAAAAGTTGAGTGGTTTCGATCCAAAGTTGTATCAGATTTGGATTGGATTTTATCATTCTGTTCAGATTTAGATTAAAAATATTTAAATCCATATAATCCGATTTAATCCGATATATTTAATATATTATTTAAATGTATATATATATATATAATAATAATTAATAAACCTAATTATTATTCTAACCTAACATAATCTTAGTTGTATCTCTTATTCTTAACCTAATATATTTTTCCAATTGACTCCCTGCCTCCATCTCTCTCTCTCCCTCCCTTCCTCCATTGCTAGTTTCAGACTTGAAGGCTTTTCTGCTTCTCTATTGCTGTTGCTTATGATTCTCTACTTCTCTACTTCGCTACTACTCGTGTTTCTTTGCTTCCGTTGTTACTTGTTGCTACTGCTGTTATTCCTCCCTACTGTTGCTCATTGTTGTTGTCGTTGTTGCTGCTACTGCTGCTCACCATTGTTGCTCGATGTTCGTTGTTCTTCATCATAGTACAAACAGAAGATTGTATTTGTTTGAACTTTTTTCTTTTTTTGAATTTTGATTTCAGATATAATATTCAAATGCTCTACTTTTGCTGCTATTGATAGTTATTATTTTTGTTTCAAATGAATGTGTGAAGCAATAAACTATCTAGAACATATTGTATGATTTAATGTTTTCTTATAGTAATTTTCAAGAGCTATGAGATGCAATTATGAGTCTGAGTGAAAATGTGATTGTGTTGGGAGGTCTATTTCGGATGAATTTTTTTATGATTCCATGTAACTTTCCGAAATCTAGGCACGCTAAATTGCCAAAGGCGATTTGTCCTGAGTTTTTCCACAAAAATGTTATTTTTCATGTTTTAATTGAGTTACAAAAAATTTTGAGCTACTTTTAAAATATTGAGGTCTATCGTGGTTTGGTGGAACAAATTTGAGCATTGTAGTATATCATGGTTATTTATATAATTATAAAAACCAATATCATACAACATTGTTTCATAAATGATGCATGTTAATTGAACATTTCATTCGTATTATTAAATTTTTAGTTATATTATATATAAATGTTCAATACATATTTTAAATCACATGAAAGCAAACATGTCCAACATCACCCCACGTCTATGTGCATATTTTTACAATTATTTATTGTAAATGTCTAATATATTTTTTCTACAACTATACAGATGACTTTAGATAAAGATAATGATACACTTTATGTGATTGAAGAGGAAAAAAATCAAAAATACCCCCAAGGTTTTCAATATCTTCAAAAATATCCTTAATGTTTAAAATAAAAATTACAATACCCCTAAGGTTTAAGGTATCTTCAATAATGCCCTTATTATTTAACAGAAGCGTCAAAAAGTCATGAAAAATCAAATCAATATCTGAAAAGTCTTTTCTACCCCTACCTATATAGTTTTTGAATATTATTGTTGAGAATATTATCGTAAATACCTTTAAGGTTTTGTTTTTCTTCAAAAATACTCTTATTATAATAATTAATTTAACTTTATCAAAAATACCATTGTTATAATAATTAATTTAACTTTATCAAAAATATCCATGTTACAATATTTAATTTATATTCATCAAAAATACTCTTATTTCTTAATAACACGATATAAAATATTTTTCAAAAATACCCTTGAAGATAAATTAAGTTAATAAAGCAAACAATATCAAGTTAAATATTTTTGGAAAATATTTTATATCATGTTATTGAGAAGTAGAAGTATTTTTTATGAAGATAAATTAAATATTGTAGCAAAGACATTTTTGATGAAGTTAAATTAATTATTGTAGTAGATATATTTTGATAAAGTTAAATTAATTATTATAGCAGAGGTATTATTGATAAAGTTAAATTAATTATTATAATAAGAGTATTTTTGAAGAAAAATAAAACCTCAAGGGTATTTGCGATAATATTCTCAACAACAATATTAAAAAAACTATATAGGTAGGAGTAGAAAAGAATTTTTCAGATATTGATGTGATTTTTCATGACTTTTTGATGCTTATGTTAAATAATAAGGGTATTTTTGAAGATACCTTAAACCTTAGGAGTATTATAGCTTTTTTTAAAAGTTAAGGGTATTTCTAAAAATATTGAAAATCTCGGGGTTATTTTTGATTTTTTATCCCGCGGGAATAATATATGTATAGGGGTGAGATTACCATTTTGCCCCTAATGTTAAACGGAGATATAACGCTGATAACGTCATGGGCATTTTTGATATTAAATAAAACTTAGGGGTAATTTTGAAGAAACGTAAAACCTCAGGGGTATTTGTGATAATAATCCGATTGAAGAAGTAAATAAAGATGAAAGTGCAACACAACCAACTCAAGAAGAAGAGCTCATTTTACTATAGAAGGGGTAGGGCAACATCACAAAGTTATATGCAAATATTGTAAGAAACAATATAAATATGTGTCAAGCAAATCTGGCACGTTAAATTTACTTGCACACATTGTCATTAGATGTGATAAGTTTTCTGGTAGAGTTCTTAAGAAACAAAAAACTTTAGCTTTCTATAAGGAAGGAAGTCTTGTACCTCATAATTTTAATACTGAAAGATGTAGAGAAATATTGGTAAAAATGATAATAAAAGATGAATTACCATTTATTATCGTATAAGTTGAAGAATTTAAGGAGTTTATTGAAGAGTTACAACATTTGCTTAAAATCCTTTTTCGGTGGACTATTGCAAGAGATTGTTTGAATTTGTACGTTACTAAAAGAGTAAAATAATTACAATAATTTTATAAAAGTTATAAATAAGTCAAAAATATCATAACATATATTTGACACATGTATTTTTTAAAATAATTTTGATATTTGGAGAAAAAAAAACCTAAGTAACATTTTTCTCTTTTGAGTTGTACACTTTGATTCAATACCTACATATTGCGTGGTTTGAGGCAAAAATAATATCTATTTAACTTTGCACATAAAAATGAAAAGACATCTTTTAATAGAGAGACGTGTATATATATTTGAAGAGTTATGATTCTTAAAAATTATTAGACACAAATAAATGGATAAAATGCATATCCTTTCTAACTCTATAGATAAGAGTTCATTTCATGGCCAAAGACACACCAAAATATAATATTTCAATACAAGAAAATTCTTTCAGTTCCTCCACAAACATTCTAATTCTTAATTCTATAATGAAATTCGTACATTTTATAATACGTGCAAATATTAAAAAGAGTGTAACAAAAATCCTAGGCCCATTGATATATATTCTATAAGTTTATTTACATTAGTAATTATTATTGTAAAGATATCACATTTTAATTGTTTTTGAATCTAAATTGTTTGTTTTTATTATTATCTAAGCTTTTATATAAGAATATTTTATTGTACTCCTTCCACCAAATGACACATCATAGGTCTATATATATTTTATATACACTTTTTATTTAAGAATATTTTATTGTAATCCAAATGACACATCATGTATCTATATATATTTTATATGCCCTTTTTAAACAATTACAACCAACTTTTACAGGTTAATTAAGTCTATGTGTTTTCGACATAAATGTAGGGATAGAGAGGATCACTTTTTTTGTTTTGTTTTTGGCTAGTATATCTTTTCTCTTCATTTATTTAAATTTTAATTATTATTTAGTCCAAATTGTTTTTAGGTTCTCTATTTACGAAAAAAATGTTTTTCTTTAGTTTTTTTTTTAAATTTCATCCATGTTTAATGTTTTGATCATATATATTTAGATTATATTTAGATTCAATATTGATCATTTTCTCCAATCCCCACTATTGTTGAACATGAAGGTTCAATTACATCATTTTTATTCCAAATGAAATTTCTTTCATATTTTTTACCCTAAATGATACCATAACCTGATATGGTGCAAGTAAATGATATATTTTTTTGTTCAAGGTGTTTACTGGGTAATCATTAGGACAAGATGTTCCCAAGATCATGCAGGTTTCTTGAAAAATATATTTGCATAAACGTCACAAAATATTTTTCTCTAAATTGGCACATAAGACTTTATGTAGCAACGAGATCTTTATAGATTGTTTTACTATTAAAAATATCAATTTTTATTTATCATCAAAGAGGTTAAGCATGTTAATTTGATGTGAAATCGTTTAATTATCGTAATTATATTAAAATTTGAGAATAAAAAGATTAAATAAAAAAATTTAATAATTAAATCAAATAATTATTATCGTTATTATCTTTATTTAATTTAAATATATAATATCTTAATCACAAGTTATACCTTCTTTATATGAATATAAAAAATATGAAACAAATACATCAATAAATATAAAAATTTAATAAATCAATCTTCAATATCTTTTTTGGTAAATCACTTTACATGATAACATGATATATATATGATTCTGTTTGAGTACAACGTTTAATTTTTATTTTCTTTTCGAGACACCGAATAGGCTTAGCATTAATATATATAGGTAATAATAAAAGCTTTAAGTTCATTTTTTTACTTAATTAGCCAAAGCTCCTAATAATTTATTTTTTAGAACACTTAAAAAAAATTAATTGATAATTTTATAAATTTATTTAAGTTTAAATAAATATTTTAACAACAAAAATAATTCAAAATATCGTGAACATATATTAATAAATAAATAAGTGTACTCCTATTTGTTATAATTATAATAAATATACATGAAATATAGCTATTTAGAACCTTGATTATTAGTTCAATATTTTTTTGATAGACTTGGTAACAAGTATAATTATAATATTTTATTTTATTTTATTTATAGAGAAAAAGCTACAATACATAAGTAAATTCTTTAATTTTTGTCAAGTACTTTGTTCAAGTGTGATATGAGCGTGAATAACTAATACTTTAGTTTGTTAATAATTTTAATAAAAAAATTGAAAAAAATAGAACACATAGATATAAAAAAAAAAGCACCTGTATAAATCAAAAGAAAAGTCATGACAATATTTTTTTTTTTTGAAAAACAAATCATGACTGAAATAATAATTGAATATTTGCTTGGAATCCAATGTTTGCGATGAACTTCATCCATTATCAGCTAATTTATCACATGATTATGCAATATTTTTATTTCATTAGATTAATTATATAATCGGTTAATTTTAGTAGATACACCATAAATTAAAGAGAAAATTAATGTAAAATTTTTAGAAATTTTCTCTTAGTTGCAGTATATATATATATTAACAACATTTTCAGAAATTGTAAAATATATAGATGTTATATTTTAAAAAAAAAATTTAAGATATTAAAAATGCATTGGCATGTATTCCAAAAAAGTATTCAAAATTATGATATATAGTCTTAAAAAAAACTCCCAAATGCAAGGCGAAGAAGCCCAATAACAAAGCTCATATAAGGCCCTAACATATATTATTAAAAAGGTTTTTTATTTTACAAAATACTTTTTTATTTTTTAAATAAATGATGTGATGTGATAAAAATTCATCAAAATTTAAGCACTTTATTAAAAAGTTTATAAATAAAAAAAACAAAGTTTTAGAATCATTCGAACCCATTTGAGATATTAAAATAAAATATATTTATTTTATTTAAATAATCTATAGTATAACTTAAAGAATTTTGCTAATACAATTATATTATTAAGAATCCAATATAAATCATGTACATATTCTTATAAAGTAGATAGTTGAGATATTCAAGACATATGTTATTGGTAGAAGTGCATTAATGATCACGTAATTTTTGAAAAAATATATATTTTAATCTCATTATTTTTAATTATAGTATTTTAATCTTATAATTTTATAAAAATAAGTAATTTAATCTTAAAATAATATACTTTAGTCCTCTAAAATAATACACATAAATTTCATAATTTTAGGTTTTGTATATCTATTTTTTCTTTATTTAACAATATTTGTAGTTAACTTACTATATAAAGAAAATGATACAGAGTTGTAAACCTAATTAGAATGTTTTGATACAACTTATAATTTAGAATATTTCATTTTAAAAGTAAGATATGCATGATATATATATATATATATAAGTACCACATTGGTGGATTTTATAATTATTTAATTTAATTATAAAATGAAAATAATTAATAGTTTAAAATTAATTACATTAATATTTTTTTTGTTAGTTTTTTAATAAATTATTCTAATTTGTTTCAAATTTATAGATAAATTACATCCAATGTCATTATCAAGTAATATTAATTGTTTAAGTAATAATAGCATTGCATGTAATTTATTTTACAGTTTAGCCGGTATAATCAATTTAGCATCGGGAATTAATTACAAACTAAATAAACATGTTTAGCAAAAAAAAAAAATTACAAAAATATTATACTTTACCCGATCCAAACTGAAAAATTAGTTTGATAAGTTTTAACAAACCATACTTAATGTGATTCGAAATGTTACATAAAATGTAAAAGATATAAATCTTACCAACATATTACTAAGTTAACCATAATTAAGTTATTTCTTATTTTTAAAGATTCAAGTTTGTTCTTGATTTACAAGAAAACAAAGATATATATCCGATTCAATTTTAATATAAAGATAAAACTTAATTTTACGTTCACTAATAAAACATATTATTCTAATTTATACTATATAAATAATACAAAGTAGTGATATTGTCATGTAAATTATTATTGTGTAAGAATGTTTTGACAAGTTTATCTCATAATTATAATATTAAAATGTAAAATTGATATTTTAAATATAACTTATTGTGAGAATATATTATTACCATATGTAGATAAAGTGTCATTAATTGAATTAAAAAAACTTTCTTTATAAATGATTTGCTGAAAATATTATATGTTTTATTTCAAAATTAATGATGCAAAGTGACAATAAATCCACAGGCACAGCATGATGAAAATAGGTGCTACACGATTTGTAAAACTTGTTTACAGTTTTGACAATTTTGCCCTAATGGTTAATTTTTATTTTGTTTGGCCCTAATGGTTAATATTACACATGTTAGTCACGAGGGCAGGCAAAAGTTAATGATAAATTTGGGGAAATAATAATAATATAAAATTATAATAGAAAGTGTAAAAATTAATAGTTATAATAATTAATCACGTAATAGCGTGAAAATAAATATTTATAATCTAATAATTATAAAAAATATATATATCAGTTTAGTATCATCTGAAAACATATAATTAAATTTCTCAATTTTACAATTATTGAATCAAATTACCTAATTTTAAAATAAAAAATTAAAGTAATATTTATTTTAAGTAATAATATTATCACAATAATTTTTATTTATTATTATAATAAAATATTTAATTTATTCATAATATTAATTACATCACAACCTAATTACGCAAAATATCCTCAAGCGCTGGAACGCAATTTTGGTGCCAACTCTAATGATGTTTAAAGGGAGAAAGATAGCACATGTATGCACATGGAAGTTTATAAAGCTTCAATCAAAAACATTATGAAGGCCAATCAAGAGCTACACATGCCAGCCACCTTTTAGTCTTTTAACTAAGAATCCAACCCATCAACTTATTTTAAATTTAAAACCACCTACCACCATGTTTGTTTTTATTTTTCTTTTATTTTTATCTCAGTTTTCTTTTATATATTATTTAAACATTATTTTTATTAAAATAGTTAAAAAAATAAGAATGATTTAATTAATTAATTAAACAAAACTCAAAGGTCCTTTTTTTTTTTATGTAAAGACGTACAAAAAGTCAAAAAACCTTTAAGTTCCTACACAGATTTTCACTCTCATTTTCAACCGTTTGTCATTGCTTCTTCCTTCTTTAGAGCCGAAAATCTCCATTATCTTTTCTTTTCCTTTATCCATTCCTCTTCCACTAAAGGCTGCCATCATTTTGCACGTCACTGTCACTGAATAATCACCATCTTATTGTCACTGTCGCAGTTCTTCATCAGTCCATATCATTCTCCTAATAGGTAAGCTACTAAGATACAGCTAATCTCAGTTTGTTATATATTGTCAGAAACTCCATCATTTGGATCATGTCTCGTCCCATTTTGGACGTGAGTTACCGACTGATTTCCTCTGCGCCTTTTCAATACCTAAGAGACAAATATTGTCCCATTGCTAGAAAATATCTAATTAATTTATTAACTTTTTTACATCTAGTTAACTGTACTATATATTAAAAGTAAGCCAAAAGATGAGGTTGTGCAAAACCAGCTCCAGTTTGATGTCTAAGGTTCGCATGGATAACAAGTGTGCAGCTCATCCAAATATGCAGCAAGTGTGGAGCTCATCCAAATATGCAGCAAGTGTGCAGCTCATCCAAATATGCAGCAAGTGTGTAGCTCTAGTTTGATGTCTAAGACTAGCGTGGATACAAGTACCAGAACAATCAGCAACAAGCCATGTAGCAATACACATGCAGAATTTGTTAGCATTCAGTTAAGGAGTCATGTGGACTTAGTTAGATGCTTGGATAGATATTTTGTTCAGAAGTTGTATAGTAAATTGTAGTACAATTTTTAGCATTTCATTACTTGTAAAAGCTGTGTTTACGTGATTAAAAGTATAGTACAAGTAGTAGTATCATTTACAGGTCTATAAATATCAGACAATATATTTGTATATTTGAGTTTTGTCGAATGAAAAATATAGCAGTACACTTTATTCCCATTGTCATCTTCTAATCTTCTAATGTTCTCCGTTACATCTTGTTGGAAATGAATTTAAATAAAAAATATATTTTTTATTATTTTATGATCGTTATTTTATAAATTATATAACTGTCATTTTTATAATTATATGGTCATTATTTTTATGACCGTTATTTTTCATAATTATGTAAAAGTTACTTTTATGACCGTTATTTTTATAATTATGTGACCGTTATTTTTATAATTATGTGTCTGTTATTTTCATAATTATATGACCGTTACACATATTTTTTCCACTATAAAAAGGGGCAATAACCCTAAGTTTAGAATATAACTTAACAACTCAAAAACAGTTCTACGGTTTTCATAGCAAAATCAAGAAAAGAAAATTCAGAATTATTTTCTCAGATTTCCGAGCAACATAAATATTTAAAAGGTGTAGTATTCCGGACTTCATCAATGCAATGAGTTCCGAGACAGAAAATGATTCTGGGCTGTTTTATCCTGGGGACGACGAGGTTGTGTTTGCTTGCACAAATTTGGGCAGAGCCGCGAAACGTCTTAAAAAGAGCGACCTAGTCCGCGACTCAACCCAAGAAGTTCATTTCAGGTTATCGGTAATATTGTTCTTACATAGTTTTTCACATATTTGTTCCAACACATCTTCTGCTTATAACTTGATTCACACATTATGTTCAACCTTTGCACTCTTCCTGCTCAAATTCTCTTGGTGTAAATTCATTGTTCCTCTCAGCTTTTGCAATTGCTTCAAGTCAACTTCATGCTGTAATGGTAATGACTCTAATTCTACTGAATATGGTATTAGAGCAAAGAAGTTTAGTGAGCTTCTTCTAACGATCTAGGAACGGATGATCCAGTAGCCATACCAGGAGTAACAACTCCACCTACAGGTACTGATTCGAATCAAGAAGATCAAGTAATTTGCACATTACACAATGATTTAGTATCAATTAAACTAGGAAGCACCGAACTCGAGCATCATGTTTTAAAAGAAGAACCACAACAAAAGCTTGCTGATGGAATTGTGTACTCAGCATACAAGAAATGGAAGAAATAAGATGAAATACTAGGGTGCTGGCTTATGCCCAGTATCACTGAAAAAGTACTTAAGCAAATCTCAGGTTTTGATACAACTCGAGATGCCTGGAAAAGTCTTACTCTTCAAGGTCAAGAGCATGAGCAATACAAGTGTGTGAATAGCTTTAGAGTTTTGAATAAAGGAGCTCTCACAATAGCTGATTATATGCTCAAGATGAAATTGCTCTTTGATGAGCTTGAAGTAGTAGATTGTGCACTCACAGAAGAACAGAAAGTCATGACAATCCTAGGAGGTCTTGATGAACAATACTATAGTGATGAGCTTGAGGCAGTAGATTGTGCACTCATTGTAAGAATGATGTATGAAAAAGTAAAAGTGGAGGATGTTAAAGCATTGTTGTTGAGTCAGGAAAATAGAATTGAAAGAAGGAAGATAACTCCTACGTCACCTCTGGAGGGACATGTTCTTGGATAGCCTATTCCTCCCCACCAATCTGTTGGTGGTTGTTTTCAACTGGGTTGTTGGTTGTCACTAGTTAGATCTCGAGTTCTATAACATTTTCCCTCAAGTTGGAATATATGTTAATTATTCACAACTTGTTAAGTAAGTTTGAGAACTGTAGAAAACTCATAAATTTGGTAAATATATTTGTTGGTTGCTTTAATGTAGAGATATGATAAGTCTTGATCATTCCAACTTGAATATTTTTTCTTACTAGATGACAATCGATCTCTATGTGTTTGGTTCGTTCATGAAACACTGAATTTGATACAATGTGAAAGGTTGTTTGATTGTTACAATATAACTTGGTTGGTTGGGAATGTTTGATACCCAAATCATCCAAAATGTATCGTAACCAGGTTACTTTGCAACAGGTCGATGCCATAGAGCAATATTCTACTTCTGCACTTGATCGTGAGGTCGTATTTTGTTTTTTAGTCTTCTACGAAATTAGCAAGTTTTCAAGAAACATACAATATCTTGTGGTTGATCGTCGTGTATCTATGCATTTAGCCCAATTTGCGTCACAAAAAGCATTTAGTTGTAATGAACTAGTTGTTGAAAAAAAGAGACCTAAGAATGTGCACGGTATACACTAAGTCAAGTCTTGTGATGGTCAAGTACATTAATCTCCTAACAAGTCTTCGATAGGATGTGGGGTTACTGATGAATTCCCCTTCAACCTTATTGAGGGATAAATTTTTTTCCATAGGTGAATTGGCAGATTTGACACCAAGATAACCCATGTCCTCCAATATTTCAAGTACATACTTGCGTTGGGACCGAACAATTCCCTTCTTGGAACGTGAAACTTCTATGCCCAAAAAATACTTTAATTCACTTAGATTTTTTAGCTTGAATTATCGCATAAGATGATTCTTAGTTTCTTCAATGTCTTGTACATTGTTTTTTGTTATGATTATATCATCTACATAGACAAGAGGAGCAGAGAAGGAATTACCACGTGTTTGGATGAATAGTGAATGATCATACTTGGATTGGTTAAAACCAACTAGCTTAAGTGTTGTTGATAGCTTGATGAACCATTATCGTGAGGGTTGTTTGAGTCCATACAAAGATTTGTGTAACTTACATACTCGTGTTTCCCCTTTTGGTCCGAATCTAGGTGGAAGGAACATGTCGACATCTTTATGAAGATCATCATATAGAAAAGCATTGTTGACATCTAGTTATCGAAGATGCCAATTTTGAATAGCAGCAATGGCAAGAAGAAGACGAACAATGATAAGTTTGGCTACTGGTGCAAAAGTTTCTTGGTAGTCAAAACCTTCAATCTGATTGTATCCTTTGGCCACTAACTGAGCCTTGTATCGTTCCACAGAGTCATCAGGATTATACTTGATTTTGTAGACCCATTTACAACCAACTGATTTCTTGTTTGGAAGAAGCTATTGAAGCATCCAAGTGCCATTAGTTTCAAGAGCATCCAATTCTTGTTTCATGGCAAGCCGCCATTTTGGATCATTGAAAGCTTCAACAAAGGTGGTTGGTTCCCTGAGAATGGAAATAGAAGTAACAAAGGCACGATGTGCAGGTGATAATTGATCATAAGTAAGTACATGAGATAGAGAATGAGAAGTACCTTTGTCATTGGACAATGCTGAGTTAGACGAAGGGAAGGACCGAGAAGGCAAGGAAGCTTCTACATGATACTTGTGAAGGTAGCTAGGAACATTGGTGGATCGACGAAGCCTATGTGTGACTGGTGTTGGAGGAGTCATGTGTGGTGCAAAAATTGATGATGATGTTTCAAGAGATGAATTTTAAAGATGAAGAATGTCTAAGTTGATTATTGGAAGGACAAATGGTGTATGATGAAGTAATGTATTTGGATTGGTTGATTGAAGAATGTTATGTATGCCATCATAAATAGTATTTTCTGATGGAGTGAATAGATTTGGAGTGTTGACAGCGGAAGTAAAATAAAGAAATACATGTTCATGAAGGATAACATCACGAGACATTAAAGTCTCACTTGTTTCCAGATTGTAGATACGATAACCTTTTATCCCAGATGGATACCCAATGAATATGCATCTATGTGATCTAGCATCAAACTTGGTGGGTCGATCATGATGTGCAGACACAAAACAAAGGGCACCAAAAACACGAAGATGTTCATACCTAGGAATTTTGTGAAAAATGACTTCAAATGGTGTTTTACCCTTGAGAATAGGTGTTAGAGTATGATTTATGATGTATGTGACTGTAAAAATAACATCTCCCAAGAATTGTTTAGGGAGATTGACTTGGAAGAGCAATGCACAAGCGACATTGAGAAGATGATGATGTTTGCGTTCAACAATACCATTTTGTTAAGGGGTAGAGACACAACTGTTGTGTTGAAGGATTCCTTTGGTAGAAAACAACTGGGTCATAGAGAATTCTAGTCCATTGTTGATACGAATGATTTTTACTCTGGATGCAAATTGTGTTTCCATAAGATTAATGAAGGTGGTAAGAAATATGTGTGTATTAGATTTATCATGTAAGAGATAGACCCATGTGCATCTTGAGTAGTCATCAATAATAATGAGGAAATAACATGCTCCATTAAGTGCTGGAATGTGATAGCCACTCCAAATATCGACATAAATTAGTTCAAAAGGTGCTTTTGTATTGATGGAACTTAGAGAAAATAGATTACGGGTTTGCTTAGCTAATGGACAAATAAAACAATCACTAATGGAACAAAAAAGTGTATTGATGGAAAGAGAAATTACACGCAAACTGTTATTAGATAAATGACCAAGTCGTTGATGCCATATATGAGAGTTGGTGGAAGCAGTATTCGAAATAGAGAAACATCCAATCTTTTCGAAAATAGTCAGGTAGTAGAGTCCTGCTTTCTTAGTTCCTATCCCAATCGTCTTCCCCGAGCATTTATCATGAACAAAGCACATATTATTAGTGAAGGTGATATGACAAAATATAGTTTGAGTTAGTTTGGCTATTGAAACTAAGTTTAATTTGAAGAAAGGAACACATAAGACATTATGAAGTATGAAATTATTGGAGAAATATATAGTGCCAATATGTGTGA
Source organism: Hippophae tibetana (assembly GCA_037013495.1). Lineage (NCBI taxonomy): Eukaryota > Viridiplantae > Streptophyta > Magnoliopsida > Rosales > Elaeagnaceae > Hippophae > Hippophae tibetana. The sequence continues at coordinate 66,344,812 of CM072807.1, read as the reverse complement.
CACAGGCAAGAAAATGATCAAGTAAATACACATGTTGATTAGTGATTGGAATGCTAAAGCTCATAAGGTTTTAGGAACAGACCATGTGATCAATTGCTCCTGTATCAAAAACCATGAGAGTTGATATGAATAAACAGATGTTTACAACCTACTTATACAAAAGAAAAGCAAAATTATAATAATTAAAAACAAACATAAGTATGGAGGGGTATGTTCTTGGACAACCTGTTCCTCCCCACCAATATATTGGTGGCTGTTTTCAACTGGTGTGTTGGTTGCCATCAGTTGGATCTCAATTTCTTTAACAACTTCTACCAATAGTTAACCTCAGTAGATTAGGCTCACACTCAAGTGGAAACAATCATCAGACACAATAATCCACACAACAAGCTCATGCGAGGAACAATACAATAGGTAGTCAAAATGCTTCACAAACTGTGAATTCATTCTGAGTTCATACCATCAGACTACTCTCCTAATGATGTGTGAGGTAGAGGAAGATACGGATATGGTAGAGGTCAAGGAAGATCGCATTGTCAACTTTGTGGCAAGTTAGAACACATTGTTACCACTTGCTAGTTCAGGTTTGATAAGAATTTTGTATCTCTTGCACATCAAAGAACTGGTAAAAGACCACCATCTACACCTGCACAGCATATAAATCAAAATTATCCTTCCTTTAATAAACCTTATGATCCTCAAGTTATGATAGTTATTGTAAGTCTAGGACCACATAATATGTCATCTCAACTCTACTTAACTATAGCTAGGGATGTCTACCTGTAAATATTCCACAATAACTTTCCTACCTTCAACAATATCATATGTTTTATTGTTCACTACCATCTCAGTTTCAACACCAATTTCCCACACCTTCAAGATCAACTTATTCATATAAACCTTAGTGATTTCCTGACTCAGAGCCATACATCATGTCAAAAATGATGTCTCAAACATAGTCAATGTAGCACCTTACTATGGACAGGAAAAAGTCATGATAAGTAATGGTAAACACCCATTTATTTCTCAGCTCTAATTCTTTTCAATCTCTCTTATACACTAATAAATCCATTCATTTGCATCATACTTTACGTGTACCTCATATTGCAAAGAATTTCCTTAGTTTCTCACAATTTGCGCAACATAATAATGCCTTTTTTAAGAACCTTTTTCCATTGTTTTGTTAAGAACCCTCAAACAAGAGCAATTATGTTTAAAGGACAAATGCAAAATGGTCTTTACGTATTTAATCTGAATTTAGTTCAGTCATCAACCATCAATAATTTACCTCGCTTAAACATTCATCTACTTAGTCATTCTCTACCTATAAAGCTATGACAGTAACTCATTTGTCCATTTGGCATTAACGAATGGATCATGCCTCTTTACCAATGGTGAAAATAGCATTGTCAAAAAGTTGTAATTCTTTTACTTCAAATAATGACAATAACTCACTTTGTTCAGCTTGTGAAACAAGTAAGAGTCATAAACAACCTTATCTTGCTGGAAATAGCTATACTTTTATACCTGTATAGGTAGTACACCCAGATGAATTGGTTGCTCCCATCATTTCAAAAAATGGCTTTCGATATTATGTACATTTTATTGATGAGTATAACAGGTTTACTTAGATATACTTTCTAAAAAAAAGTGTTAGAGTATTAACTTTTCAACAACTTAAAGCATAGGTTGAACTACAATTGGGAAATAAAATCAAAATTCTTCTAAGTGATTAGGGAGATGAGTTTCAAGGGCTCACTTCCACACTAATTTATTCTGGAATATGGCACTATACAACATGTTCACATGCATATGAGTAGAATGAACTTGCTAAGAGGAAGAATAGACATATCAATGAGCTTTGTACGACTATGCTTCATCATTCATTCTTGTCCAATGAATATTGGGATTAAGAATTCTTTACAAGCACTTACATCATTATTAGATTGCCAACTCATGAAAGATAAATCATATTTTGAAGTCCTTTTCTTTAAGATACCCAATTATACATTTCTTCGTGTATTTGGATGTTTATGTTTTCCTTGTGTTAGACCTTACACAGGTCATAAATTAGAAACTAAAGTTATTGCTTGTACCTTTCTTGGTTATAGCCCACGACATAAAGGTTACAAATGTTTTACCAAAAAAGGCAATCTCTATATTAGTATAGATGTTATTTTTCATGAGAAACAATTTCCTTTTTCACATAAAGATCCTATTGTCTCATCTTCTATTCAATCTATTTCTCAACATATTGTCTTACCTATTATTACTATTCATACATCTCTCACGATTTTCCCACAATTGATTCAATGGTTGGTTAAGGTTCGTGGTTGAGTGTATTTCTCACAATTGATTTAATGGTTGGTTGAGGTTCATGTTGAGTGTATTTTTCACGATTGATTTAGTGGTTTTTGGTTGAGTATATTTCTCACGACTGGTGGTTCTCTATTTGGTTCACTTTACTGATCTTCAGTGACTGATCCCGCTATTTTAAGGTGAATTCATGTGTCAAACCAATTTGTTACGGAAGCAACAATATACAGTTAGAGTAGAGGTTCTAACTTATAGAGGTATTTACGTTTATATTTCTATCAAGTTGTATTTTTTTAATGGATTATTTGCTACCTAGGGGTTGATATAAGCAATCGAAGGATGTTATCACATAGGTAAAATTTTATGTGACTTTACCTCGTTATACTTATTGTTATGTATGATAAGCTATTGAATTAGTATAATCTCAATTTTTATTTTATATGTTCCAACATATTAGATTTAGACACTGATTAAAAAAATTATTTATTTTATATAGTTGCATGTTTTCTTTCATTTATTTATAGCATGCACATAACTTTCTATTTATTACCTTTGTTAATTTAATTTAATATGCATGCATGTATGTTTGGTGTGAGTCTTTAAGGAGTCAATATCTCCTTATCTTAGTTATGTACTAGGTATCAAACTCTTTTAATTGGTTTGCTATGTTATGATTGATTACATGTTGTGATAATACAATTATCATTTTTTGAATATATTTCCACATGTGAGGTATTAAAATAATTGAAAATCCTTAATAGTTTTTCTAATATGTATAACTGATTAGCATACTATGTGATGTTTGTTATGTTTATCCTTGTTGTTAATCTGGATAGAAGCTTATGAGACACACCGTTATTAGTTTGTTTATTGCATATTATTGTTTCATATCTAGTGGTCGTTTTAATTATGTGTTGAATTAAGCTTGTTGTTTAGTAATTTCGATATGCTACTTGATTAATTCACATTATAAGGTATACTTGGTTGATTTGGAATAGAGTTCGAAAAAATATTCCTTGGATATGAAAATGTAATTACCTATTAGATTAGAAAGAAAAATTGATGTCAATACAATTGTTTCTACCTATGAAATTTTAAATTTGTCAAATTGATAACTATGATAAAAATAATTATGATACTTGTAAAATTATGAATATGGTAAAAAAAATTACTTTAAATTATGTAACTAGTGTTATAAATTTGATAATTTTGATCAAATTTATTAGTAAGTTTAAAAATTTGGATCAAATTATCTAAATTAAAATGCAAGAAAATAAAATAACTAATATTCCAAAAAAAAGTGCCAATTTATTATATAATTTAAGTCGAGTATAATAACTACAAAGTAATTGAACCGTCGTTTATAAGTATTCCTCGTTTGGCTCCACCTATTTATATTTAAAAAAAATATGTATATAATTTAGTTAATTTAATTACAAAAACATATTAGCATATATACTATATTTTAAATTTTATTTTATAAAAAGATAAATATATATATATATATATATTATCTTTTAAGTGTTTCTTTTAATAATAATATAAGATAATTATTTTTTAATAAATGCATTTTGTTAAATTAATGAGTTCCACAGTTTTTAATAATAACATTATAATAATTATTTTTGATAAATAAAATGAGTTCCTAATTGTTTCCTTTTCTTTTAACTCAACGATTCATTAAATTAACTTATTAAGGTTTTCTTTTCTTTTTGAAAGAAAATTAAATAACTCATTTCATACCTATAATTTTACCATCGCTGTCTAAAATAATCATATATATATATATATATATAGCCTACGACTTGTCATTCTAGATTCAAGCTCCATCTTTTGAGTGTATGTCATATTTTGCCACTTAAGCTCTAGCTCGTTTCAATTTAAACTAGCTAAAAAGCTATTTTACGAAAAACAATTCGGCACCGTTTGTAGCCACGTAGGTATTCTTGTCTTAATATAGTAAACTAGGACATATTTTCTATGTATAAAATTACTCTCATCCAAATGAAGACGTGATATTGTTTAGGAGTACGTAACAAATTAAAGTTCCTTTTCTTTTCTTTTTAATCCAAAAAATCATGGAAAAAAGTTTGTATAACGTAAAAACAAAAGCATAAAATATGGATTTTTTTTATAATGAATGATTGTTTTGGATCCTGAGCTTGGTTCATTATTTATATTTAATAAATATACAATAGTTTTAATTATAGAGTAATAATTGTTAGATTTAAGTTAACAACATAATTCATTTATGAAGAAATCAATGTTTGAAGAAATAATCAGAAGAAGAAATAAACGTTTCATTCATATAATTTCTTGATTTGTATCGGATATTTACATTGTTTATATAGACAAATACTAATTACTATTTCACCAACCACCATGATTGAATTGTATGATTTACAGCTTGATTGGTAGGCGCCGTGTATATTGGAAAAAATGTTTGGCGTCGGTGCAGTGATTGTTGAATTGTGTTTGCAGTGTTTGTTGAATTCAACACTCCCCCTCAAGTTGGTGCATAGATGTCTTTCATGCCCAACTTGACTGAAACTTTTGTGAATACTCGATATGAGACTGCTTTAGTGAGGATGTCAGCCAATTGATCTTCTGACTTAATTTTTGGCAATTCCAATGAATTTTCTTCTAATTTTTCTTTAATAAAAAATCTGTCAACTTCAACATGTTTTGTACGATCGTGTTGAACTGGATTATGCGCAATATCACATGCTGCTTTATTGTCACAAAATAACTTAATTGATTCTTTCGCAGGATATGTCAAATCTTTTAAGAGAGATTGTAACCACAAGGCTTCACAAAGCCCAAGTGCCATTCCTCTGTATTCAGCCTCTGCGCTTGAACGGGCCACAACATGTTGTTTCTTACTTCTCCATGTTACAAGATTTCCCCCTACAAAAGTGAAGTAGCCTGATGTAGATCGTCTATCATTTATTGATCCAACCCAATCAGCATCAGTATATACTTCAATTCTAGAAAACTCTGAGTTCTTAGTGAACAATACTCCTTTTCCAGGAGCAGACTTTAAATATCTCAAAATACGAATAACTGCATTCATATGTTGTTCTCCAGGATTATGCATAAATTGGCTGACAATACTTAAAGCATAGGCAAGGTCTGGTCTTGTGTGTGCCAAATACATCAACCTTTCAACAAGCCTTTGGTATCTTTCTTTATTTGTTGGAACTTGATCAACCTTGATACATAACTTTAATCCTTCCTCTACTGGTGTATTAGCTGGTTGACATGCTGACATACCAGTTTCTTTTAATAAATCTAAGGCATACTTTCTTTGAGATAAGAAGATTCCTTCTGTTGATCGAGAAACCTCAATCCCAAGAAAATATTTTAAGGAACCAAGGTCTTTCATTTCAAATTCTTTGGACAAGTAAGTTTGTAGCGCTTTCCTTTCTTCAAGATCATTTCCTGTTACTATCATATCATCAACATATACAATAAGTGCAGTGATCTTACCATACCCTTTTTTTAGAAATAAAGTATGGTCTGAATTGCTTTGCTTGTAGCCAAATGCCTTCATTGACCTTGTGAACCTGCCAAACCATGCTCTTGGGGATTGTTTCAATCCATACAGTGATTTTTTTAATTTGCACACCTTTTCTCCATGGATTGTGGATTTCTTGATTCCTGGTGGTAAATCCATGTAGACTTCTTCAATTAAATCTCCATGTAGAAAGGCATTTTTTACATCAAACTGATATAATGGCCAATCTAAATTTGCAGCTAGAGATACCAAGACCCGAACAGTGTTAATTTTGGCTACAGGTGCAAATGTTTCTGTATAGTCGATCCCATATGTTTGAGTGTATCCTTTTGCCACCAATCTTGCTTTATATCGTTCAATCGTACCATCTGCTTGATATTTTACTGAAAAAATCCATCGACATCCAACAATTTTCTTTGTTGGTGGACGATCGACAAGCTCCCAAGTTCTATTTATTTCTAAAGATCTTAGTTCTTCATTCATAGCATCTTTCCATTTTTTGTCAGCTAAAGCTTCCTGCACACTGTTAGGAATAGATACAGCAGATAATTGATTCACAAATGATACGTTTGATTTTGACAAACGATGTTTAGACATATAGTTACTCATGGGATATTTGACTTTACTAGAAATCTCAGGTTCATACATGGCTTTAGGAATACCTCTGTTAGGACGTGATGGAAGTATTTTTCTGGTTGGTTCAATAGTTGGAACATCCTCTGCAAACGATTGGTTAGGTATATCAGCAGCTTGTGGAGAAGGAATCTCGTACTCATTTAGTGGTAGTAAGGAACTTCCTTGATGATCTTGAAGTTGATGAGGACTTGATTCCATTTCCCTTGAGTCTTTTCTATATTGAGGTTTATTACCATCTGAATTCAAGTTATTTGTATTTTCCTCACATATAATTTGTCTTTCTTCATAAGGAAGCAATTTATATGTAAGGGTCTGAATTTCAGCATGGTTGTACTCCCCCTGAAATTCAGGTGTAGAGGAGAAATACATTGTATCTTCATGAAAAATAACATCCATAGTAGTAATCATTTGTTTTGTAGGAGGATGATAACACCGATACCCTTTTTGTTGTATGACATATCCCATAAAAACACAACGTATTGCTCGTGGATCCAACTTGCTACGTTGTTGTTTATGTAGGTGTACAAATGCCACACAACCAAAGACACGAGAAGGTAAATTGGGAACATTTGGTGCAACAATTGCTTTAGTGATGGCTTGTAGTGGTGTTTGGAAGTTAATGGGACTGGAAGGTACCCGATTGATTAAATATGCAGCAGAAGTAATTGCTTCTCCCCAATAAGATAATGACATATTAGCTTCAATCAATGAGGCACGGACAACTTCCAACAAGTGTCAATTTTTTCTTTCTGCAACTCCATTTTGTTGAGGTGTATCAACACAAGTAGTTTGATGAATAATGCCTTCTGATTGAAGATATTCTTGAAGCTCAGAACTTTTATATTCTCCTCCATTGTCACTTCTTAGAACTTGGATCTGTGTTTTATATTGAGTACGAACCATTTTATGAAATTTTCTAAATAAGAAGTTTACCTCACTTTTAGATTTCATTAAACAGACCCAAGTCATTCTACTAAAATCATCAATAAATGTAACAAACCAACGTGATCCTCCCAACGTAGAGACTTTGGAAGGACCCCATACATCAGAATGTATAACCATAAACGGAGATGGACTTTTATTTAAGGTTACAGGGAATGAGGAACGATGACTTTTTGCTAGTTCACAGACATCACACTTTAAAGTAAAAAGATCTAAGCTCAAAAATAAACTTGGAAATAATTTTTTCAAATATCCAAAAGAAGCATGACCCAATCTCCTATGCCATAGCCATATATTTGATTCATCCTTGTTAGATCCAGTTGCTACCAATGCATGATTTGTTGAATCCAAGTCCAAATAATACAGGTTTCCTCGCCTAACACCACGACCAATCGTTTGCTTTGTTTGAATGTCCTTGAACACACAAAAGTCAGGCCAAAAAATAACAAAACAAGATAAAGCAGTGGTTATTTGAGAAATAGATATAAGGTTATACTCTAAAGAGGGAACAACTAGTACTGAGTCTAAATTCAAAGTACTAGTGAGAGACAAAGATCTTTCCCCAATGACTGGGGTTGTGTTACCATTGACAGTGCAAACAGTTTTGTGTGAGGATGGTTTTGAGATTTGTCTAGAATCGAATGTCATATGATCAGTTGCACCTGAATCAATTATCCATGTATTATTAAAAACAGGAGAAAAAACTTTAAGCATCTTACCAACATGTGCTGAGGAGGTTGCAACATGATCCTTTGTTGTTTCAGCAATGGTGACAGTAGATATCTGTCGTGGATTTTTCTTCCGAGAGTCACGGTTGTGATCCCACCAGTCAGGATATCCCACCAGTTCAAAACATCGTTCTTTTGTATGACCCTTTTGATGACAATGGGTACATTTAAATGATGATTTATCAGTCACCTTTCGTTCTTGCTGATTGGAAAAAGAACGATTTTTAGATATCATGGCGGAAGCGTCAACATCTCTAGATTTTTCCTTCAATGAGATTCGACGTACTACCTCCCGTCGAATCAAGGAATAACAACCTTCTAAATCTGGGATAGTTTCTTTTCGCAAAATTTCGCCACGAACCTGCTCAAACTCATCATCTAATCCAGCAAGGAAAATATGTATCCTTAGTCTTTCAACAGACTCTTGATATGATATTAGATCATGAGGGTCTTTCATGACCACCTTATCACGATGGTCTAGCTCTTGGAAAATTTCAGTTAACTCTCCATAATACTCTGAAAGTGATTTTCCATTTTGTCTAGAAGTAAAGGCTTTTTGGTTTAAGACAAATACCTGTAATTCATCACTTCCATCATAGAATGCTTTCGCCAAAGCACCCCAAATTTCAAGAGTAGTAGGTATGCGTAAATATCGCTTCATGATTTCTGGACTCATTGACATAAGTAGCCATCTCTTCACTTTTTGATTTTCTACATACCACTTGTTATAATTGTTTGATGTTTTTTCAGGTTGCAAATTTTTGTCATGAATATAAGAGAGTTTTTCTCTCTCTGCAATATGCATTTCTATTATTTGAGACCAAACATCATAATTAGTCTCATTAAGAACAATTCCAGCATTAAACACACCTTCAAACTGAACAGATTGTACAACAACTGGATTTGATTGCTCCATAGGTAATGAAATTATACCCTCTGTCATGATATTATGGTAACTAAACTAGAAAATGGTGTAATAATTTTAGGACTAAATTTTTTTTTTTTTTGTGTTTTTAATATATATTTATACTAAACCGGATAAAAACCATAAAACCGGTTCAAATTTGGTTTAAAAAACTTGAAAAAATGAACCGGACGGGTGTTAGAAATCCAGAACCGGAAAAAAAAACCGGATTCAGACCTTTAAAATAGACCGAACCGGCCAAAAATATGGAAACTGTGAAAAACCGAGAAAACCGGGTTCAACCGAACCGCTGGCCGGACCAACCTTAGCCGAACCGAGGTGACCTGAGCCGAGCCAAGGCGCGGACCGGCTACGCCCTCGAGCCGGACCGAGCCGCGCTGCGCCGAGTCGGACCGACCGAACCGAACCGAACCGGATGACACGTCATCATCTTCAACCTCCAGACGGCGCGTGGAGGCGCGTGGAAAATTTTCCCTCCACTTTAGGCGGCGCGTGAGGGCGCGTGGGAGGTTTTTCTTCTACTCTATTTTTACCAAAATGTTCAGAATTGTGTTTAGAGTAATCTGGTAAAATTAGGTGGGAGAAATACTGCTTAAAAAGTGATGTTTGTAATTAATATTTGTAAGGGTGTTTGAATGAAAAAAAATTTCACGAGAAATTTTTTTTTTTCAGAGAAAGAAATCTCTGTTTTAGAGAACAAGAGTTTCAAATTTGTATAAAGCAACGACTTGGCTCTGATACCATGAAGAAATCAATGTTTGAAGAAATAATCAGAAGAAGAAATAAACGTTTCATTCATATAATTTCTTGATTTGTATCGGATATTTACATTGTTTATATAGACAAATACTAATTACTATTTCACCAACCACCATGATTGAATTGTATGATTTACAGCTTGATTGGTAGGCGCCGTGTATATTGGAAAAAATGTTTGGCGTCGGTGCAGTGATTGTTGAATTGTGTTTGCAGTGTTTGTTGAATTCAACAATTTATAGATAAAGTATAGTTTTTAATTCTATTTAAAGTACAAAACTTAAGTTTATTTATTTTTGTATAACTTGATGAACATACGTTGAATATATCTTATGAATGTGATAAAAATGTGTTATTTTTATAACTTGATTAATATATATTGTCTTTTAGAGATTGTTAAAAATAAAATTAGTTAAATAAATAAGTTATATATAAAACTAAATGCAATTGTAATTGCTCCATAATTTTTTATTTTAAAAAATAAAGAAAAAATAAAGTCTTTACATATAATTTTTCTTTATGTTTCATTTATTAATAAAAAGAAAATTTGATGTTAAAATTTTGTAGAAAAGTTCCCATGAAAATTATTACTTGAAGAATAAATATACAATAATAACTATTTATGAGCAATATATGTGATACTTTATGATAATGACATACAATATAAATATAAATAATTTAACATGATATCAATAACACTTGCATAAATTTATTTAATAAATAAGTTAGATATATCATAAAAACACAAATGAATTTGTTTAGTTAATATTTTTATTATTATTTAAGAAGATAATTCAATATTATTGAATTGACACTTTTATAAGTAATTTTTTGATTAAAAATAATGTATATTAGTTGATTATTTTTAATGGATATAAGATATTATATGATCTCAATACAAAAATAATTAATTCAACATAAATTTATAATATGCTAATAACTGAATTGACTAGAGCATCCCTAAATGAGTAAATGCATGAACCAATTACACAAGTGTACATAATAATGTAAAGTTAATGTACAATAAAACTACAAAAATAATTATTTATTATAAATATATTTATTATAGATACATTTTGATATTTATTGGTATAAAAAAATAATTTATGAAACTTTCCTTTAACCTAATGGTAATTTCAGGATCAATATTATAATTTTAAATATTAGTATTATCATTATATCCGATTTTAATAATATCATTATTTACATTTTTTTAATTACAAAAATTTATATATTTTTTAAATCATAGTAAATATTTGAAGTTGTTCTTTATGGTATTAGCTTATATGATCTAAATCGTATAACTCTTAACCCCATCACTTTGTATTAAATCTTACACGTGTAATTTTTAAATATTTATTAAATTTGAATCTTATTCGTATAATTTTCACTTATTTAATAAAAAAAAACTTTATTGATTTAAAAAAAAGTAAGAAAAAAAATTGTTTTCAATTTTCTTATGTGGTTTGATTTGATGAGTGTTCTATGTTTTTAAATCATTTAACTTATACCAGAATAAGTTTATGTTAGCCGTTTCTTAATGTAGTTAGTAACGCTCAACATTTTTCAAAGAATTCTTTGATTCAAATCTTCCCTAAAATATTTTATGAAAAACAAAACCATCTGCTTCTCTTTTTGTGAAATTATGTTTCTTCTCTTATACTTTTGTCTCTTTCTTAATAATGCAAATTGAAAATAATATATGAAACTTAATTTCTCATACATTGACTAATCAAAGCATAATATATGAAACTTAATTTCTCATACATTGACTAATCAAAGCAAATATTGAACTTACGAAGTAGGCTGTTATACTTGTTACTATGCTTACCGTTGGACTGTTAGTTATTGAGTGTAACAGAGGGTACAATATATATATATATATTGATTACTACTTTTCCTCTCCGAATTATCTCTGTTTCAGCTCTCCATTTATTAGAATCTGACAATTAATATACCAAAGTTAACTTTATTTAGATTCAATTTTAAGACGATAAGCTCGGCTATATCTGAATTCAATCAGATGAAAGTGACTTCATTTGAATACAAGTGAATGATGTCCGCTTTATATGACCTTCATTATTGGTCAGTGGAAAATTAACACTTAATTAACACCTGTAGAAAGGCTGGTTAATACTGGTTATGGCTAATCAATATTTGTCAAAATGTCATATAACATGTTAAAGTTGGAAAGATATCTTTCACAATTTTTTGGAAAAATAAAAAACTTTTAACTACTAAAATGTAGTATCTTGATGGGAAAACAAATAATGCAATTTATATGTTATATGGAGGATTATTCATTATTTTTATTTATATGCAAAAAACTTATGATATAATTGAAGGGAATTAATATCATAGATTGTAAAATTTACGTGAGTGTGGTTATATTTGTTAACAAAACATATAAATGTAATTTTTGTTTTTGGGTATATCTTTGAAGAATATTTTCAAGTCAAAAAAACTATCGAACAATACATATAAAATATATTTATATTTTTATATACGTTAGATTTCATATTAGACATATATGATTATTTTTAATTTAGGTTACTTGATCGATAAAGACATGTGTAGATCGATCTACTCAATTTAAAATGTCCAAAATTTATTTTTCAATTGACTAGATCGATCGAGTAATTATTGGTTGATTAATAAAGTACTAGATCGATCGATTAATTACTTAGATTAATTTAACCTAGTCAAAATTAATTATTTTTTATACTAGATCGATCGAACATATTTTGATCGTAGTATTGGATCAATCGATCGATAGAAGTTTCAATCGATTGAGCATATGTTAGATTGATTCAACTGTCATACTTTAATTTTAAAACATATTTCTAATTGAATTGATTAGGTTATTACTATATTATCCTCATTATTTAATACTCTTTTAACTGATTTTATGGATAGAATAATAATATTGTTTTGAATTAGTGTTTCCAAATATTCTATTTAAACTAACCAAAGCATACAAATTTATTAACTATACAAAAGTATTATTCTCTTCATCTTAATATATTTCTCTTATTTTACAAAAAACTATTCAAGTAAGTTTTTTTATTTTGTTAATTTATCATTTTTTGTGGTTGTGTTTAATTGGTTAACAAGTCTACAATAGTTGTGATATTGTGCTTAAACATTTGTTCTAGGGTTGTCCATTGATTTTGATTTATCTAATACATTATTATGTCATTTAGTTAGGATTATTCATTATTAAATCGTTTTTACGACACACATTTATACTTATGTTATTGTTCTAATTTTCAGGTACTAGCTGAACATGTTTGATTATTTGTGTGACTTAAGTTGTCAGAACATTGGTCCAAATATGAACCCCTTGTTTGTAGTGACTATGAAAGAAAGTAACAACTCGTAAGTAGATTACTTAGAAGTCTTATCTTGGTGGGTAATATAAAACCTAGCCTTATAATTAGACCTTATTTTTCATAGTGGATAATAAGATGATCTAATAAAATGTTAGTTTTTCTTTTAAGTCATTGGTGTGACCTAGGTTATTACCATTTGAAAACCTCATGTGTTGATTTATATTTTCGCATTTCTTTATTTACATAAGATTACATGCTTGACCTTTTACGAAAATTTTAAGTTGTCTTAATTCGTTGATTATATATTCACCCTCTAGCTAATTAGATCTATAACTAAACAAAACTTTTCATTTGGTATTAGAGTGAGTCACTAGATACACTTAGTGTTGCCTAGGACCTTGTTATGGATTATTTGAAAGGGGGTTCGTTTAAAACCCACATACCTCACTTTGATGGGTCTAATTACATATATTGAAAGGCTTCTATGAGAGCCTTTCTACGATCTATAGACAAGTTCATCTAGAAATCTATGCTTTATGGTTGGAAACCATCTACGGTTACCAAAAATAATATATTCACTCTTAAACCTAGGAACAAATGAACCAATCAAGATAAAACTGCTAGCAACTAAAATCAAAAGAGTATTAATGTTATTTTTAGTGCTATGTCTACTCATAAATTTTTCCATATTTTTAATATTGATCCTACTAAGCATGCTTGAGATATTTTGGAGGTTATCCATAAGGACACCATACAAGTTAAATGAACTAAACTTCGTATGGTAGTTAATTTGAAAATCTTATGATCAAAGAAGATGAAACTTTCTCTTAATTTTATATTAGATTATGTGATATTACTAACGCCTTATCAATCTTAGAGAGAAAATTTATGATTTTAGATAGTTCAAAAGATTCTCTACTTATTACAGTATTGCTTCCATGCAAAGGTCACTACCATTGATGAAAGCAAGGATGTGGACACCATCAAAATAGAAGAACTCATTGGCTCGCTTTAAACCTTTGAAATGAGCTTTTGAAAACCTCCAAAGAATAAATGTATAGCTTTTAAAAATACTATGATTAAAGATAGTGACAATAATGATGAAGAATTGGTACTTTTAATCACAAGATTGAACAAAATTCTCAACAAAAATAATCCTTGAAACAATAAACAATCAAGTTGTCAAAATGATCAAAATTTGAGAAAACCCAAATCTATGTGGTAAGAAATCTAAGCCAACTAAACTCGATTTTTGAATACAATGGTACTAGTCATAATGCAATTGATTATGCAAATAAAAATAACAAAATTAGAAGAGGTTGTAATGCTACACTTATTGACTTTGAAAGTGATAACGATGATCCAATTGAATCAAAAAATTATGGCAAAAACTATTTGACATTTATTATAAATGTTGGTGGACATTCTAGTAAGTGTGTGACATTGATTCAGATGATGAGAAAAGTGATGCTACATTTCTAGTCAATAAATTTAATCTCACTAATATTGAAGAAGTATTCATATATTATGTAAGACAATAGAAAAAAAGATAGGTTACTTGTAGAAATAACTAAATTAAATGATAAACCAAAATCCTATGAAATAAATTCCTCAGTACTAAAAAAAGAAAAAAAAACTTATTTGTGTGATCATTAATGATCTAAATTTGAATCTTGCAGGCTTAAAACTATAAAAACAAAATTTGGTGTAGGAACTTGAACAATCCAAGAAAGTTGTAAAATAGCTAACTATTGAAGCTAAAAGGCTAAGTAAAATTCTGTATTATGAAAATTTTGTTGGAGACAAGAAAAAACTAGGTTATATAGATGAGGATTCTACACCATCGTCTGTAATAATAACTAATTTTGTAAAACCTTCCAACCTTTCTTCTTCATAGGTTACATATACAACTTCAACATCAAAACCACATTTATAAGGCCTTCGAAAGCTATTCTTAATGTTACTCATTCTACATAAAGAACAACATCACATTTGATTGAAAAATATGTTAAGTTTGTATTCGTTTGTCATCAATATGGCAGAAAAGAACATATTAGGCCAAGTATAGATTTTTGATAAATGTTTCTAAATTTAATAATATTTTATATGCTTCACATAATAGGACTCATGATCATTATCCATCTATTCATGTTGCATCATATTCTAATATGAATGAAAATTATAGTAAAATGTTCAAAAAGTCTACTAGAAAGTATAAAGTTCTTGGTTGAAAAAGGCATATAAAATTCAACACTTGTCATTCTAGAACTAATTACCATCATTCTATCATGCATACTGCATCTTCATTTAGGATAAATAAAAAATGTAAAGGTAAGTTCAAGAATATACAAATAACAATTAAGGTAGTTGATTTACAACCCAAAGATATAAATAAACAAAAATTTGAGAAAGTTTGGATTAAGAAAGATTGTCTATTTTTGATCACCTGTCTCTTATTTATTATTCACCTAGATATTTTTGTTTGATTGCTTAATTGATCATGGGTAAGCATCTTTAGTTTATTTGTTTGTTTGTTTTTATTTTATTTTTACTTTTATTGATGTTTCTTTAGTTTTAAAAAAAGATAAAATAAAAAATAAAAAAAAGAAGCGAAGTAGACATACTTTAACATTGACATAATCATTACATACTCAATTTACATTTATTTTAATTGCTTATATATTATACAAATAGATATTTTGACTTGTGTATTTACATATTTTTCACATCTGGTGATAATTGGTGACATAAACTTATTCACACACTTGCTAGAGACATATGTATGCCATACCTAAAGTTTATAACTAATTTTATAAGATTCTAGGAAATGAGCTAACCTTAGCTACAAAGTTGTTTTTTAGATTTATCTTTCACTTTTTAAAATGCTACTATAGATAGATACTTAATTTTGAAAGGGTTACCTATTGTGATATGTAAAGCTATCGTAGTTAGTAGAGAAAAGTACCTTCTAATTAGTGTGAAATTCATCATACTAGATGTTTGGCACATGTATATTTCCTTAAAAAATGTTATTAAAAGAAGAAGAACCATACAAAGGCTTTTACATGCACAAAAAAAGAGATCCATAAATGGTTACACAAAAAAATTAATACAAGAAGGAAATACAAAAAAATATAGATTAAAATTCTCTCTTGGTAAGTAAATTTTATTCTCTCACTATATGTGTTAGTATGTTTATGTGACTTATCTACATATATGTAAGTCTTGTTGTACTCGTGTTTGTGTGATGGCTTTTCATATACAAATTATAATATATGTTTATTTTATTTGTCTTCCTCTATGTAAGGTTGATTATTACATATCAGTAATACACACGCACACATAGTTAGGAACACTTTGTGTACGAACATATTTACACACACCATGAAATTGATTTTCATAATGTGCATGCTAGGTGGATTTTCTGATTTTTTATGAACATTACTTGACAATTGTAGAAACAAAAAATAGAATTTTTTAGCACTTCACCACACACCTGGCCACCACCATTGGCAAGGTGGTTGGTAAGGTCCTTGGTGAGGTGGTGGCAAGGTTGGAAGTGACTTTGGAAATTTTTATAAATACTTCCATGTTTATTTATGTTTGGTATTCATAAAAATGTAGCAAAATTCTGTTAAATTGACATCTCACTCCTTTTGTTTTTAGATCACTAATACCTTGTATGTTGTTCAATATTAGTGATTCGCGATTGTATGAGCAAAATTGTTCTTGAGATTGGTAAGTACTCAAGGTGGTTTTTACAAGTGGTTTATATGAGGTAAGTCGTGTATCGACTGGTAGTGGCCTTCATGTAACTTTTTATATGTGAGAACCTCTTTGTGAGAGTAGGAAGAGTCAAATTCTTTGAGTTTTTACATCTTAGATTGTGTGTCCTTTGGTGGTTTGTAGTGAACTGTGTGTGCTTGGTTTTTATTAGGTTTCGTGTTTAATAGTGGTTCTGTTGATTATGCATGTCATTCACTACTGATCTATGGTTTATAATGACACCATATTAAGTGGTTTTGGCTTTGGAGGTGACATAGATTTGTGTGTCGAACTAGGTTTTTGTGGATATAACAAGCAAGAGTGATAATAGGTAGTTAGGACTGAGGTTCTAATTGATAGATGTAATAGTAGTTTTATTTATTTTAGAGTTATAAATGATTTTATTGTTTATTAGATTGTTTATTGGTGAGTAGTTTCCTTAAACAATCCGAGGATGTTACCACATAGATAGGGTTCCTATGTGTATTTACCTTGTTATATCCAAAGTTATACATGTTTGAATGTGTTGTTAGTACAATCAAAGTTTAAATGGTGTATGTCTCTATATAGTGAAGTTTAAACTCCGATTACAAAGCTTTTTTATTTATCACATGCTTTCTATTTACTAAATTCTATATTTGTTGCTTTATTATACTGTCAATCTATATTTATTTATACTACAACTATGATTAGTTTTCAAGTGTTTTTATCTCTGGTGTTTGTGAGGTTGAGTTAAGTTCTTAAGGAGTCAACATTTCCTTAACATGATTATATATCAGGTCTTTGACTCCTTCGTAATAGGCATGCATGATTAGATTGTATGTTAATATAATCTACATTTTATCTATACACATGGTTGGTGTGAGTCTCAAAGAAGTTTGTATCTCTTTACCTAGATGTATACCAGGTGTCAGACTCTTTATTAGGGTTTGATATGTATATTTGATTGCATGGTGTAAAAATATAATCATCATTTACCAAATATGTTTTCACATATGAGGTCCAGTGATTGGAAATCCTTTTAGATTTTCGGTTTGTATGCACGTGTCACAAAATGAGAGTTGTTTGCTATGTATACATGTTGCTAGTTTGGAAAGAAGCCTATAAGGTACATCATCACTAGTATGTATTCTATAGATTGTTATTGTTGCATCTGCTAGTTGTTTTTGTTATGTGTTAAATTAAGCATGTTATTTTGTACTTTTGCTGTGTTAATTGCTTAATTCATATTGTGAGGCCTACATAGCCAAATTGATATAGAGCTTATAAAAATGTTCCATGAGTTGAAATTTTTACAACTCATCTAGGTCTCAATTATTTATTTAAATTGAAATAACAATTGGACTTTATGCAATTATTCCTACATATGACAATCTTCAATGTATTTTATATTGTTAATTGATAGTTACAATTTGAAAAAAATTAATTTTATCATTCGTGTGTATTGTTGTAGTCATGGTAAGTTAAGTCTACTACCTTAATTAAATTATATATATATTTATATATATATATATATATATTAATTTTTATAAATTTTTATTTTATTCTACTTTATTTTGGAAAGTCATATAACTTAAAGAGAGTTCATTCATTGCATACATATAAAAATTGCTTAGACGAATTATCTATACTCTTTCAAAGTTATATCACTTTTTCACATGACAAAAAGAGAAAGTTATTAAGGGTTAATTAAAAATATATGAAAAGGAAGAGTTAATTGAGGGGGAGAATTATTGATTGAAAATTTTCTTTGAAATAGATTACATTAAGGGGATAACACATTGAGTGTTCAAGTTTATTCACATAAAGGTAGTAATACTTAAATGTTATATCTATATTTACTCATTAGTTATGTCTATCTTTTTATTACTCTATTGGTATATATACTAAACTAATGAACAAATAATCTTTCGGAATAAGTTGTTTGGTTGTTTATGTTTTTATTTTTCACTGTACTCATGAGCTTTTGAGATTCAAGCTAATATCGTTTCATCGGATTATAGGATAATTTACTATGTAAATTTTTTTTATGAGCATTATGTAATGAGAGAGAGGTTTTGTGTCAAGAATATACAAACTGAGTGATTGTAAGGTTTACGTGAGTATTGGTGATTTTCATAAACAAAACATACAAATATAATATTAGTTTTTAGGTGTGTCTTCTAAGAATATTTTCAAGAAAAAAATATCAAACTCCAACAAACACATATCAAGCATATCTTTATTTTTATGCAAAATAGATTTCATATAAACACATTGAAACATTTTTAATTTAGGTTAATCGATCCATAGAGACATGTCTAGATCGATCAAGGATATAGATTGACCAACAATCGATCTACTTAGTTTAAAAAGTTCATACTTAATTTTTCAATTGACTAGATCGATCGAGTAATTACTAGTCAATCGATCAAGTATTAGATCGATTGATCAAACTTGGTTATAATTAATTATTTATTACACTAGATGGATCAAAAATTGATTTGATTGTAATATTAGATTGATCGATAAGAGTTTCGATTGATCAAACTATTTGCTCGATCAATCGAGCATATGTTAGATCGATTGAGCAAGCAGTCAGAGCTTTAATATTAAAACCTATTTCTAACTCAAAATGAATTAGTTTATTACTATATCATCCTCATTCTTTAAAACTATTTTAACTAATTTTATGAACATAATAGTAATATTACTTTGACCTAGTGCTTTAAAATGTTATATTTAAACAAACCAAATCACACAAATTTATCAATTATGCAATAACATTATTATTTTCATCTAAATCTCTCTCTTGTTTTACAAAAAAAAAAAAACTATTCAATTTGTTTTTTTTCATTTATTTAATTTACCAAACATTTTGTAATAAACAAGCATACAATATTCATGGTATTATTTTAAACATCTGTTCTAGGGTTGCTAGTTGATTTTTATTTATCTGATGTATTATTAAATCATCTAGTTAGGGTTATTCATTATTCAATATGTTTTAAGATACATATTTACACTTGTGTTGTTGTGCTAACATTTTACATACTAGTTGAACGTGTTCGATTACTTATGTGACTTAAGTTTATGAAACGTTGATCTAGATCTAAATACCTTGGTTGTAGAGAATATGAAAGAAAACAGTGGCTTATAAGTAGATTATTTAGAGATTTTATCTTAGTGGATAGTTTAAAATCTAACCTTGTAATTGGACCCTATTTTTCACAATGAAAAGTTAGGTTGTCCAATAGATTAAGGGTTTTTCTCTTATGTCGTTGGTGTGGCCTAGATTGTTTACACTTAAAAATCTCATGTGTTGATTTATATTTTCATATTATTTTATTTACACGTGATTGCATGCTAATCGTGTGAAAAAAGAACAATTTTCTTAATTTTGTTGATAATCTATTCATCTCTTCTAACTAATTAGAATAGTAACTAAATAGAACTTTTAATAAAAATATATTATAAAATGTATTTTAACTTACAAAATATGTAAGTTATGTTTTATTATCTTAAATCTTTAAATTTTGAAAGTTAATCTTATTCATTAAAATTTGTTAGTGAAAAATATACAAAAACTATTTTTTTTATAACCATAATCATATCACATTGATTTTAATTAATAATTGTTGGTTATAAGTTAATAATAATTTATTTGATACTTTTACTATAATTTTTATTTTTAATATTTTTTCAAAATTTACTTATTTTAAAAAAAAAGTTAACATAATACTTATTTAATTAAATTATTGATATTATTTTACAATATTTAGTTAATTAACATATTTTTTAAGTAAAATACAAAAAATATTGTATGAAAATAATGAAAACTCAATTATATATATAATTGTGATTAATTAAAATTTTAAAAATATAATAATTAATTCATATATTATGCCTAACCAATTAGGGTTAGATTAAAAAAAATAACCTCCGAATTTTGCATAGAACTCAATTATGAACTGTTAAAATACACATTAATACATAATAATAACAGCAAGTGTTATTTGTATTTTGGATTTTTATGATGCAACTTAAATTTATAATATATAAAAAAATATTTTTTAATCTAAATTATATACTTTTATTCTTCAAAAAATATAATACAGTGTATATATATAACCTACTTATTCACATATTTTTATTTTTATTATTTTTTTAAAAATGTTGAACAATATGCTCTCTTTTTTTTTTTTTTACAGATAATACATATTTGTTTCCAATTTTTTTTCTTTTTTAGGGATTAAAAATGAAATTTTGTATATAAATAAAGTTATGTCATGTAATTGTACACATATAATTTTACATTGAATATCGTTTAAGTTAAACTACTATAATTTATATCCGTTTAATATTAAATATCATATAATTAAATTTCGTTTAATATTATTAAAATATCATTTTTATTACTTAAATTTTAAGATATATTATTTTATTATTATTATTACATTTTGGATTTTAAAGGCTGCACTTACTCCATCAAACAATGAGTAAAAAAAAAATCAACAAACATCAAAGATGGTTGAAGACGTAAACTTGTTAAAAAAATATAAACCAATATAAATATAATAAAAATATTTATTTTATTTTGTTTATATTATTAAATTATTTTTCGTCTTATTTATACCACACAATTATTATATTTATTTAATTTAATTATTTTATAAGTCTTTATTTAATTGCATCACATGTCAAATAAATAAGTAATAGATTTTAAACAAATTGTTATTTCAAATATATTATTTAATTATTTAAATTGTTTTAAAACTATCACGGATGTTGACATGAACAAAAATAGTATAAATAAAACAAATGCAATGATTATATAATAACTTAGTGAGACAAAATTAATAAAATAACCATGCAAAACAAACGGAGATAAAGAGGAAACAAATTAAAATATTGAGATACGATGTTAAACATAACATGGACGAATGTAAAGATATAAATTGATATGAGATGTTAATGAGATTTACGAAACAACATATTAATTTTCAAAATCTATATTATCTTGTCTTAATTTTTATTAAGATAAGACGATAATGAAACGATATTAATTGAGATATCTCATTTGTCTCTAATAAGTCTAAATGAGACAAGTAAGAATACAAAAATAATAAAAAATATGATAAATAATTTATAATGTAAGTGTAATTAAAAAATATAATATATGTTTTAAGTTAGATCTATTATGGTTATAATATGAATGAGATGAGATAATATTTAAATGAAATGATATAATATTATATTATGAGTTCATTATAAATATTATATAAGACATGAAATGAGATGAGATAACTCACTTTATATCTCTAAATATCTCTAAATAAATGTAGGAGTGAAGGCAAAAAATATATTATTATTTTAATCATTATATTAATTTTTCATCTAATTTAATATAAAGTTACATATTTCTTTAAAACTTATTATTACTCAAGTTGATTTAATAATTTTTTCTAAAATCTAAATAATAACAATAATATAAAAAAATCTCCATATGTACCATTAGATTAAATCTTAAAAAAAAAATATAAACCATTCAATATGTTTTAAGAGAACTGACCCACTTGAATAGGGTTTTTTTTATTATTTTGTTTTGAATTAATTTATTGACAAAAAATCTATATCCACGTAGTAATAATAATAATAATAATAATAATAATAATAATAATAATAATAATAATAATAATAATAATAATATGTATGTATTATATATTTTTATTATTAAAAACTTATTATACAAATATTTCAAATTATCAATATTTAAAGCATTTATTAACCACTTAACATATTTGGCAGAAAGTTTTCAACGTATCTGCAATCAATATTTGCTTATTTTATGTGTGTTATACACATAAATCAAATGCCAACCATCTAATATAGAAGTTTGGAATTAAATATTCTATTTGTAAATATGAAAAATATAATAAAATATTATTTATTTATATAAAATTCATTACAACATAATTCTATAACCTTTTTTTTAGTTGAATATTACTTTTTTTTATTCAATTCCGAGTCCTTGCTCATAAAATATATAAATAAAAAAGTTAGACTTGATTTTTCTTATTGGAGGAAGGGAAGTTGTAGTTTCATTAATTTTAAGAAAAAAAAAAGATGTAAAAATTCAATTGAAAAAGTTTCAAATTTTTAGTTTTTTTTAAAAGAGCATTTTATTCAATTCTCATTACAAAAAGAATCATAATAAAGAACATAAAAAAAATACATTTTAAATGTAATATTATTATTTAATTAAAATGATTATAAAATTGTTACTTGAGTAACATTAAAAATAAAATTCCAATTGAATGATAAATCATCAAAATAATTTAACTTATAAAACTATTATATCTCTTTACCCTATTTTTAAAGTAATAAACCATAGAGTTTGTGTAGAGGATGAGTTACAAAACTTACAATTTTACCTTTTTTTGTTTTGTAAAATTAAAAAATATATATTAATACATCAGAAAATCTAATTGCATGATAAAAATTGATAAACGCATTAATATGTAAACTTCTTCATTGTTATAATGTTGATAAGAATAACTTTTTATGGATTTTTATTTATTTGTTTGAATTATTAAATGTAATATTTTTATGTCTTTAATCAATATATTTAAGAAAAAATTAATAATTTTTTTATTTAAGTTTAGATTTAAAAAACATATAAAAAATTACACAAAAATAAATCTATATGATAAATAAACTCACTTAAATTAAAATTTAAGGATACACAAATAAATTATAATAATTTCATTAATTTTAACAGAAAAGCAAAGAAATCAAAAGAAATCTGACGGGAAAGAGAGCATTAAAAAAAATTAACATATTTTTTTCTTAAAAAATTAAAAAGGAAATTAAACTATCACACCTTTTCCTTTAGATCACCTACGTTTTTGCATTAAATATGAAGAAGAAATTGAAATTTTGCATTTGGGTATTTAAAGTAGAAGAAGGGATTTTGGAATAAATTTTATTTAAATGGTTCAGTTAATTAATTTTTTTTAATTATAAAAATATAAAAATAATATTTTTATTTAATAATAAAATATTAAAACATAATTAATATTAAAAATAAAATATATATTTTTATTATAATAATAATAAAAATTATTGAATCAATATTATTATATTTTTTAATGAGTCATTTTTTTTTACATAATTTTATAATTTTTATTTCAGCCATATTTCATGCTCAAATAATATCATTGTACCAAAATTGTGGAAGAAGTTTAATATTGTGTATAAGGATGTAAGAATTTATTAATGCTTTCGAATAATAATTAAAAGTGTTTAGTTTTAGATGATAAATTTTAGTTTATTTTTGGATTTGATTATTTTTTTATTTAAAATTTTAGGTTCTATCAAAATTATAAATTTATATTTTATTAAATATCTAAAAATAAAAATATTTATAATTTAATATTGATGTAAAAAATGAAAATTAAATATATTAATTATATATTACATATTATTATTTTAATTTATAAATATTTTTATATTAAAATTTTATATTTTTAAATAATTTTAAATTAAAAAGATGTTAAAATTTAATTTTTAAAAATGTATAAAATATTCTTCAATCTCGTTCTAGACATTCCTAGTCGTATACGAGCATGCCGAGGCAGTACGCACAAAGTATAATTATCTTTAATTCAGCAAAAAAAGTATGATTTCTTTATTTTATTAAGAAAAATAAATATTTTTTTACAAATTTCAAAACTTAAAACCTCCCTACAGAAACCAGCTGTATATATACCCCTCTTGTTTCTCGTTCATCCTTAGTCTCCTCCATTTTCATCTGCGACTTCTTTGCCTCCAAGTAAGAGAGAAACCAACTCATCGTCTTCAGAGGTTGGCTTGGTTGGTCTGTTTTGCTTTCTTTGATTAAGGTAATATTCTCAAGGAGATCTAGTTTTTCATTGTGTTTTCATTATCTGGTGATAGTTACTGCTGTTTTTTTTTTTTTTTTTGATTTTTAGAGCACGGCTATAGATTGGGGGTTTTTGCTGCTGATCTAGTTGTTTTCTATGCTTGTTTTCTAGGGCCTGTTGTACTTGAGTTAGATCTGAAAAAAACTGCTTGATTCTGTATGTGGATACATTTACCGATTGTTACTTCTGATGTTAAACAATTTCTTGTACTCTTTACTTTTTTTAGTGGCTGATCTGGTCTTCTTTTGCTTGGATCTATTGTTTTTTTTATCTGTTTCAGTGTCTTGATGAGTTGCAATTCAGTAATATCATGTCACCCTAGATCTGTCATTATTCTTTTGGAAGTCGCTTAGCCCTCCTGTGTAGCTTATTAAATTTTGTAACTGAAACTTGAAACAATCAGAGAATTTTTTGATTATGATGATTATTATTTCTTGAAACAAAATATAGTGTGATAGGGGGAAATGCTTCAGACTACTATTAAACTACCCAATGCCACCTACATGTGATATATCTAACGATTAAATGCAATTTTTTAAAATTTAATTAATGCTCAGATTTGTATCCACGTCAGTTCTGTTGTTTTCCCAGTGGTGCTATATAACTGTACTCCTTTTTAAGATTTATAAATTGTGTATGTTAGAGTGGATAGCTGAGTGAGTGATCTAGTCAGCAGGCAAGGTTACTTTGCAATTTGCTGCACATTGTTACTAGTATTGGTTAAGATGTTTTTGGTAATGGGTGAAACGAATGCTTATTGTTGAGGAATTGCGTTTTGGTTTTTTTAATTGAATGAATGGTTGCATTAACTGCTCTATATTCTGTATGCAGTTTGTAAACAATGGCCGATGCAGAGGATATTCAGCCCCTCGTTTGTGATAATGGAACTGGAATGGTGAAGGTAAAAGTTCTCCACTTCATTCCTGTGCAAATGAACTGATTTTTTCTTGCATTCTTAATTTATTCTTCTTTTAAATGTTAATGGGTCTATATACTTGTGCAAATCTGAATTTAGGCTGGGTTTGCTGGTGATGATGCACCAAGGGCAGTTTTTCCAAGTATTGTTGGTCGTCCCAGGCACACTGGTGTCATGGTTGGGATGGGTCAGAAGGATGCCTATGTAGGTGATGAAGCCCAATCCAAAAGAGGTATTCTCACCTTGAAATATCCTATTGAGCATGGTATTGTCAGCAATTGGGATGATATGGAGAAGATTTGGCATCATACTTTCTACAATGAGCTTCGTGTTGCCCCGGAAGAGCACCCAGTGCTTCTCACAGAGGCTCCTCTGAACCCCAAGGCCAACAGAGAGAAGATGACACAGATAATGTTTGAGACATTCAATGT
Source organism: Hippophae tibetana (assembly GCA_037013495.1). NCBI lineage: Eukaryota > Viridiplantae > Streptophyta > Magnoliopsida > Rosales > Elaeagnaceae > Hippophae > Hippophae tibetana. The sequence continues at coordinate 66,318,623 of CM072807.1, read as the reverse complement.
GCCTGCCATGTATGTTGCTATCCAGGCAGTTCTCTCACTCTATGCTAGTGGTCGTACAACTGGTTGGTATCGACTTGTCTCTGATTATGAATTCAAACTATAGTTATTCTATCATTTTGCTCTAATTAAGCACCTTGTTTACAGGTATTGTGCTCGATTCTGGTGACGGTGTTAGTCACACTGTGCCAATTTATGAAGGTTATGCACTTCCTCATGCTATTCTCCGTCTCGATCTTGCTGGCCGTGACCTCACAGATTCCTTGATGAAAATCCTCACCGAAAGAGGGTACATGTTCACCACAACTGCTGAGCGGGAAATTGTCCGTGACATGAAGGAGAAACTTGCATATGTTGCACTTGACTATGAGCAGGAGCTCGAAACTGCCAAGAGCAGCTCTTCAGTTGAGAAGAACTATGAGCTGCCTGATGGTCAAGTTATCACCATTGGTGCTGAGAGATTCAGGTGCCCAGAGGTCCTCTTCCAACCATCTCTCATAGGAATGGAAGCTGCAGGAATTCACGAGACTACCTACAACTCCATAATGAAGTGTGATGTAGATATTAGAAAGGATCTGTACGGTAACATTGTGCTCAGTGGTGGATCAACCATGTTCCCCGGTATTGCAGACAGGATGAGCAAGGAGATCACAGCTCTTGCACCAAGCAGCATGAAGATCAAGGTTGTGGCTCCACCAGAGAGAAAATACAGTGTCTGGATTGGTGGTTCCATTCTTGCATCCCTCAGCACCTTCCAGCAGGTGATCGTCTTATCCTGACTTCTTTAACTTCCATGAATTCCTTTCTTTTGTTGTAAATCCTATATTATTGTTTTGTGATCACAGATGTGGATTTCCAAGGGTGAGTATGACGAGTCCGGTCCAGCCATTGTACACAGGAAATGCTTTTAAGTTCCACAAGTGCTTTGATGGTGAGTTATTTTTCAATTTAGTTGGCTTTTCGTGTTATGTGTCATGTAAACTCATTTTGTTGAATCGGAGAAGTATTGGGGGTGAGGTCACTTAAGCAGGGTCTTTTCTGAAATTTAATTATTATAGCTTCTCATATGTTGCAAGTCGCATTTAAGTTGCAATGTATGGTCCTTTTATGTGGTGGGCAGACACAATTGGTCCAAAGTCCTTCCTAGTTCTGCATTATCTGTGGTTCAACCGTCTCTTTCTGTAGGAAGTTTGTAGCTGAAGAGTGATTGTGATGTTTTTTTTTCCTTCATTTATTTTGTTTTGTTTTTCTCATATTTGCCGGTTCTTCCCCTCTGAACATGAATGTTAATAGATAATGTATTTGAAAATTTTATCATATTAGTCAGTTTGAGGTCATGAAATGCTTGCCTTGAAAGTGTGAGAGAAGTATTTTCTCTACATACGATTTCGTGTTTTGTTTTAATATTTCTCCCTCCAGATATGTCAACATAATTTGGTCCCATGGTTCCAATGTGTGGTGCTCTGCTACAATAGACGATAGCTAGGCTTTTACACTTTAAATGACCCACTGAATTTCTTTTTGTTGAATTCGATACATGGACATATAAGCTGGTCCCTATAATTTGATTGTGACTGGCAAGTGGAAAAGAGCCTGTATTAATTATGGAATCCTCTTTATATCCCTACTACTTTTCCATCTTCACTCCCGACTCAAATAAACTTAAAAAATTTGATTTTTATTTCTTTTATTTATAAAAAAGTGTCAAGGAATCATATTTGATATTTTCTGAATATTATTTTATTATTAAAATTAATAATAAAATATTCATTATAAATATTTAAACTTCTAATTTTTTCATAATGTATTAAATGTTACTTTTTATAATTTGAAGGATCATCACAATTTATTAAAGTAAAAAAGAATTTAATGACTTTTTTTAAATATTTTATTAATTGATGTGGGGGCGACTTGAATTGTTGGTGAGACTCTTGAATGACGACACCAATAAAAGATGGACCTGTTGTTGAATGTGGTGGAGCATGACGTACAAGTACAATTACTCGTTAATTATTTAGCTATTTCTTGCCGTAAGTTTAGGGTTTTTTTTTATCGGTTTGGTATTTTATATTATCGTTTTTTATCAATTAAGTATTTTTGATCTATATTGGCGTTAAATGATAAAGTTATTGAGCGATGATTGAATTAGAGAGTTGAGATTTTTATCAAATTGAGCACGGAGAGGTTATTTTTACGTGATAATCTTATAATTTATTTTGTTTAAATTTAACAATATCAACTAAAATATGTAATAATATATATGAAGTATTAAAATGATTCTAAAAATTCTAAAAATTAATAAATTGCAAGTATGTCCCAATTTTTAGTATAAAATAAAATGTCTCTTTTAATTTGTAGCAATAATTTTTTAAATGACTTACAAATTTGAGTCTTAACTCAAGGTTTTTAAAGTAGTTTGTGTTGAGATTAAATGTGTTCGGTGATAACAAATCTGTTTTGAACTGTTTATTAAATGGGTTACATATGAGTTAAGGTTAAATGAATTTTGTCATAAACATGTATGTCAATTTGTTCACGATCTCTAGATTATTTGAGTTTAGGTTAAACGGAATTGACCCATCTATTAAATGGGTTGAGTTTGTGTTGATGCTAAATAGGATCATCACCAATCGGAGTAATTTGCCTGAGGGATGATTGTAGCAGAAATAACTATAGCGGGGCCCTGGAGTAAATTTACTTGGTCCTTGCATAGAATCTAAAGACTGAAACACAGTTTTGTACGTGCATCGCGTTATGGACACAATTATTTAGACTAATAAATCAGTCGGAAATTGTAATGAAGTTTGGATGAGTTCGCATGAAATAAATTGGAAAATTTGGTAGCTTAAGCAGAGATGGCCCTATTTTTGGTCGAAACAGAGATGGGTGTTTTTGATACATGAGAATAGGAGTTCTGGGTTTAAAAATAGCTATTATTTATATTTTATATATAATTTTTCAAAACTGGCACAAATAAACTCAAAACACGTTTTTATTATATAAAAGTAATTAAATTACTGAAAAGCCTTTTAGTGTTTAGAAATAAAATTAAAACTCACCGGAGCTCTGATATATGTATATAATTTTAATATAACATACTATATATGAAGATAATGATGAACTACAAAAATCATCCTGTGATTTTCACCTTAACTATCATATTGTTTCAATTTTTTTGGAAAAATAAAGTTAATAGGTAAACAGAAATAAGATTGAATAATTGAAAAATAAATAAAATCCAAGCAAAATGATATCTTGAAAAGGATGAAGAAGGCACTTACGAATAGAGATGTTGAGAGAGATATAACAATGTATACTTCTTAATATCAAAAATTAAATTATCATGTATTATATTATTATTATTATTATTATTTATCTTATTTAGATCCATTAGAAACAAATAAAATTTTTAATATCAAAAATTAAATAAAATAAGATAAGATAAATTTTAAAAATTCATGAATTATTTTTTAAAAATCATTATACACCTTTGATGAGAATTACTTGATGAGAATTACTATGTCTAGTTGGTAGCAATGATAATGGGTGAGAACAGTTTTGATATAACTATTCTTGAACCAAATTATAAAATATGTACTTAAAATTGTCAAAAAATGTTACTGTTTAGAGACAATTTTTACTCATAAAGATTCAAGACGATTATTAAAAAATATTTGAAAAACCGTTTTTTCTAAACATATTAATTAATTTTAAACATATTAATTTAAAAAATATATAATTTAATTAAATAAAAATAATTAATTTCAAATACAGGCGAATAAAATTATCAATATAAATATACCTAAACTGTACCCATTGTTTCATGTTCATTTAATACCCGAAACCTATCCGTCTCCAAAAAAAAATTATCAGATAAAATCGAACATAACAACCGAACCGGCATTTTTTTTCCCTACTAGTAGGTAGGGGTTAATTTCTTTTGGTCAGGAGTTGGAATTTCTAGCAGAGATGACTTGTGAACAAAATAAATCAGGTAAGACTTCAGAAAAAAACAGAGTAAATCTGCATCCAGTATGAAGATTGCTCAATTACTTACAGCCACATACCACCAATGAAATAATAATGTCATGGCCTACTTTTGTTATTAAAAAAATTGAAAAAATGTAGTCGCTAAGTACACTAATAATAAAAAATTGAAAAAAAATTCATATATAGCAACAAAAAGCTTGAAATCTCATTTCCCATGCTAAAAAAATCCAATACAAATGTCACATTTTTTACATGTCTTTTTATGGCTAATTTAAACCAAAAATTAGAATTTAAATTTATTCGAATCTTTCTTAAAAATTATGAGACCTTTTGCGTCTAAACCAAAAATAATGTCAGTAAATTACTCATTTTCGTGAATATGAAACTATTTCAACCAAGTGACTCGTTTATAATCCTTTTGCTTTTTAGAGATGGTGAATTTCAGTTCTCACTTATGAAATTGTCAAGGCTAGCAATTTAGATCACAACATATAGCATGGACACACAAATAAAATTTATTTAGAATTAAGTACTAATTCTTTTTTATTGCAAAGGTATTGTTTTTAATAATATAAATGAATAACGTGAATACAATAACCTAAATCTTTTGTAATTAACTCCCGACTTTGTACAGCATTAAATCCCAAAGCTTATAAATTTCGTGCGCATCAGTCCCATCCATCTTGAACTAAAGAAAATTTGAAGGACAGAAAAATACTTCATAACAACATTAACAAAAAAAAATTTGTTGTTGAAAATATATTAACAAAAAGATTTAGCAGAAAAAGATATGTTGCTATGGTGGGGGCAGGGGAACACACTAAAAACATGTCCCTACAATGTTCAACGCGCAATTAACCTAAAAGTCCTTGCTAGTGCTTGCTTTAATACCAACTCTGTTGCCTTTTTGCCTCTTTTAAAATATTTATATGTTAGGCATCTTCAAATTTGAAAACAATTGGAAAATATTCAGTTACAGTTTAAATCTCCCAATGAACAGATGTCCACGAAAAACCATAAATCTAATTGAAATTGAAATTGTCTTACTCGCAAATTACCTGCAAATTGTGTAAGTGGAATTGCCGGAGGGACTGTTGGTACCACTGCATGCTTACTAGGGAGGAAGAAAGAGAAAAAAAATGGTGATAAACCAGTTAAGTATCATGGGAAATGGCCATTTCTGCGTCTCTACAGCATTCAGGAACCAGTTGCAGTCGCTCTGGCTGCTCTGAATCTTGCCATGCAATTTCATGGTTGGATATCCTTGTAGTGTCATGGTCCTCTGCAGGTCTGTTCCTCCTCTATTCCTGGTTTCCATGACTTCTCATTTTCAAACGAATAAATACCAATTGTGAGAACCAATGCATCCAAATTCCTCCTTTGGTTTCCAAGGACTGGTAAAAGTTTCCAAAGTGAGTCATATTAAACTCTTTTGTCTATCATCACTTTGTCAAGAAAACCGAGCAATACTCTTTGTACAAAACCTCAACCACACGCACTGAGACTCTAACATCAATAATAACCAGTTTCATCAATTTTTCAAACTAGTCCTCCAACGAATTATAGTACAACCACAAGAACTCTGATTTTAGCACCTGGAAAGTGAAATCAGTAAAGAACGACTAATTTACACCCTAGATTGCTAGTTTATAAGCAGTTTAAGAGCAGTTCATCACCCAAAATGTTGGTCAATGGAGAGTGTTATGAGTCTATAAAACACACATGGTAGTTTACCCCTCCACTAAATGTATCATTATTCTCTACTACTCTTTGTGCTATTTTTGTATTAGCTAAATTGAATGATCAAAGTCATAGGTTTTAAGAATAATAGTAATCCAAATAAAAACAGAAATTTTTATGCAAATTATATTCTAATTAATGATTCACATCAGGTTAAACCACACTTTCAATTAAATTCATTTCTATGATCCATATCTCACTGCAGAATTTCAATATACTGTGATGAAATAAAATAGAATTTTAGCAAAATTATGGGTAATACCTCCAAAATTGAGCGTCAACATTGCTTCTGGTAATGAAGCTTTCATGAGTCCAAGACAGAAGAATTTGGTTCCAACTTGCAAAATTTAAGTTCCTCTAAACAATAATAGAAATGTTAAACAGAGTGATTTTGAATATTTTTTAAAGGAAAAGGTAGGCTGTGTATCCTTACGAAAGTACCTATTTGCCCCATTTTAAGTGTATCATCATGTAGTCGGATAAATACTGTTCCTGATAATAACTGAAAATCTAACTACTTCATTCGTTATTGGTACCGTATAGCTTCTCCACTATACCAGGGACCTTATGTTAAATGTGAGCTCCTTGCTCAAATGTACTAAACACTGCATTTTTTGTTGCTATTTGCAGTAAAAACTGCATAATCTGCGGTGACAGGTTCTAGGCTTGGCTTCCATGAAAGCAAAGAATCAACACTAAAACAAGGATAATCTATCTAGAGTTTAGACCAAACTGTGGCCTGGGACTTTAAAGGCATTTCTCTCAACTAACAATCTTCTAAAATTTTCAACATCTTTATACCTTCCAACACTGGCAAATATATTGGACATTAGAACATAGTCCCCTCCATATCGTCTTTCCATCTCCATCAACTTCCTTGCCACCCTCTCACCCATCTCAACATTGCCATGAAAGCTACAAGCACCTAAGAGTGTTCTCCAAATCACAGGATTAATAATCTCACAGGGAATCTCCAAAACCATTTTTTCAGCTTCTTCTAGTCTACCGATCCTCCCTATCATGTCAACTAAACACCCATAATGCTTTATATTTGGTGCAATTTGATACTCATTAACCATCTTCTCATAGAACTTAAGCCCTTCTTCAACCAACCCTCCATGACTGCAAGCATTCAAAACACTCAAAAAGGTTACTTCATTTGGCTTCAGACCAACTTTTTCCATCATTTTGAACTTCTCAACTGCTGCTTCTCCCAATCCATGCATTGCACACCCAGAAATAATAGAGGACCATGATACCAAATTCCTCAGCTGTGGAGATGTCTCTTCAAAGATTTTTGAAGCACTTGCTATGCACCCACATTTGGCATAAGTGTCGATAAGGGAATTCATAATGCGTATATCAGATACATTAATCCCTCTTTTTACCCCATAACCATGAATAGATTGGCAATTCTCAAGATCCCCAAGATCTGAAAGAGCTGGCATAATTGCCAAGAGCGTTATTTCGGTAGGTTGAATGCCATCATTAGCAACCATCTTTTGAAATAACGTCACTGCCTTGTCAGCCTGACTCATGCATGTATGTGCATCAATAAGACCAGTCCATGAGACCACTGTTCTAGTTGGCATTTGATCAAAAAGAGACCAAGCAAGTTCAAGCTCACCCCATTTTGACAAACCAGTGATTATGACATTCCAAGTGACAGAATTCTTCTCAGGCATATCATGAAATACATGCAGAGCCTCAACTAAACGCCTACAGACAACATACATATTAGTCAGAGCTGTTTGCACATAGACATGGAATTGGAAGCCAACTTTGAAAGTAAGAGCTTGGACCTGAATTCCAGTAGTGACAGAATTCAAGCTAGCACAAGCATGAACAATAAAAGAGTAGGTGAAGCTGTCAAAGGAAGAAGAAGAAAGAGAATAGTTAAGGATATATTTGTAGACAGTGATAGCTTTGATGGGAAAACGACCAAGGGAATAGCACCGGATCAAGTTGTTGAAGAGCAGCATATACACATCTGTTGAGTAGTGGAGATGGCAATTATAGAATAAGCCAGAGGTTACAACATAAGAGTGGACTTGTTGCGTGACTTCGTGGTTTGATGGGTGCTTGAGCAAGAAAGAAACCAATTTCTGCGGATGCTGGGCTGAATTCAGTTTGACACAACTTTGTGCTGCACAGGGAGATAACAGCTTTTTGACAAAGCAGGAAGAAGATACACCTTGAACAATGTGATCTAGGCAGGCTAAAGTAATTCCCTTTGCTCTCGACAACCTCAAACTCAATCTCAGCATATTACAATGATCACAGAGAATAATAAGAGATAGTGCAATCAAATACACCTTTAAATGCGCCAATCAAATATATCCTCAGGCAAATGATAGTCTGAAACATAGATACACATCCTTAATTCTATTAAAAACTCTACCATTAATACCATGTAACTTATTTGAAAAGTACAAAAAATTCTATAAATGATTGAACAAAAAACTATTGATCTAAGACATTCTCAAGTCTTTGAGGCCCTAGATCACAATTAAAATGAGGCCCTCGAAATCTTACCTGAAATATATTGAAAAGTTGATAATAACAAATTTGAATGATTAAACAGTTAAGAAATAGACTGATTGTGAGAACAAAAGTTGAAGCAAACCGTGATACCGACTGAGACACTCTTTCTAACAATCTTTTATTCTCCTCACCCCTATGACACATTCCTCTTCACCTGATTTCTGTCTCTCTTGCCCTCTCGCTCTCATTTTCCAAAAATAATAGTAGCAAGAGGGAGGTGATGCTGTTAGAATGTCAGACATTTCTAAATTTCTACTGATCATATTTCCTCAAGACGGCCTAAATCTCGAGAGAAAAATTCTGCTATTTTGTTTGTTGTTTTCAATATATTCAAGTCTACCAAATAATAAGTGCAAATTAAAAAAGCAACAAACTTTCTCGGAAACCAAACAAAAAGGTGGAAAAAGGGTATTATGGTATCGATATTTGACCTGAATAACGACGACGAAGAACAGAGACAGGAGGAGTACAGAGGCGGGGAAGTGATGGAGCCGATAGGAGGGACGAAACTCTAGCGGTGGAGAGGAGCGAACAAGATAGCGATCCAGCTGAGCGCCAACCCTTCTGCGTTTTGCTTGTTGTCAATTATCACTTGTCTCCTAGCTTTCAAGTATCGATGTGAGCTCAAATTATCACACTTAATATTCCAAAATATGTCTGTGTTGATAAAAGTAATAAGAAAATTTACAAAACTTATATATAATTTATATTTACTTTGAATAATAAATAATAAATTATAAAATAGATAATTAAAATATTTAAGATAATTATTCAAATTAAAAAGTTATATATAAAAAATAAAATAAAATAAAATAAATTGAAATTTTATCCATAATATTTATATTATTAATTAATATTTTATTTATATACTTTTAATATTAATATGTTAATGATATTATAGGGGATAATTTATATCGATTTTAAAACCTTTAAAATATAAATATTTTCGAGATATTATTTAGGTAAATATATCATCATCTATGGTTGTCTTTGTGTGCGTTGAGTGTTGACTATTAGTAGGACTTTAAGCGGGTTTATGGATGGGTGATAAATATATAATAGTTTTAATTATTAAATAATAATTATAATTATTTTAAATTTTATAAAATAAAATAAAAAGAAAAGTAATTAAATATATATATTTTTAAGTTTCTTTAATTATAATAAGATGAAAAAATAGATGTTAAATTTTTGTAAAAATATTTAAAAATAATACTCTTAAAATTACTAAATAATTAACTTATTTCTAATAAAAGATAAAGTATATAAATAGTACATTAATTTTAACAAAAGGGTGTAAAGATTAGTTAATTTTTGAGTAAATAGTAAAAGTTTAATAATTATTAAAAATGAAATTAAAAGTTTAAAGCTTTTAAAATTATTAAGCATAAATTAAGTAAATTAATACCTTAAAATAAAAAAATTTCACCCCATGTTTTTACTAACATTTTGCACTATGCGTGATGCTCGAGCTAAAGAAAGAATAGGGTAAACTAATGAAGCCACGCCAATGTGCGAGGAATGTCAAATTGGTCCTCTCAATGGTGCACCATATAAGGCTAACTCTCGTGTTAACCTTACATAACAACTTCTCAAGCTTAAAAGATAACTCGAAGAGATGAGATAAGAAAATATGGATTATGCTTGAATAAATAGAACCAACCCTCTAGAAGCTACTACAAAAGTAGGTCGCATTGTGAAATAAATTGAAGGGTGGATGTGATACTAGGAAGAAATGAACCTAGAAGAGTGGAAGATGTAGTAGAGGGGATGTTACACCATAATGCACGGGATGAGGCATAAGAAGCCCAATTAGAGCAAGAGGCAACTTGGTATAATAATGAGCAATTACTTGAAGATAAAAGTTTGTCAAAGACGTGCTTCCAAGCTCTTGTGGAGAAAAATAGAAAGCAAGATAAGGGCAAGTCTCACCATGACATTGAAAGAGATTGCGAGAAGTTATGTACATTCTCGTTCTTCGATAAGATAGAACACAATGAGATATTGGCTAAGTTCAGTGCTCTTGAATACCTTGATTATCAAGACTCACATGCTTTACTTCAAAACATCTATAGCTCTAGTAAGTCTCATTCTAGACAAAAGAGACACCATGATGTGTAAACTCTTTGCTGCTACACTGATGGTGCCCAAAAATGGTTTAAGAACCTGGCACCTTGTACTATTACTTCCTTCTCACAATTTTTCAAATTGTTTGTTACCAATTATGCAAGCAATAATCCTATGAAGAAGAGTACATAAAGAGATTTAGAAAGAAGACTCTAGATATACAAAATTGTAAGACATCATGTTAACTTACCACCAAGTCATCAAATAGCTTACTCAAGAAGTTATAAAAGAAATAAGGGGAGACTAGAAGAAATCTAGAAGTTACAATGCTACAATGAAAGTAGTAGCTCCAAGGTAGCAACCCTAGAAAGAGTGTGGGTCATCTTGGATATATGTGGCCTTCACTGATTTAAACGATGCCTATTCAAAAGATTGTTTTCCTTTACCAAGTACTGATTAGCTAGTTGATGCCACTGTCATATTCAGTTTGATGAGTTTTCATAATGCTCATTCGGGCTATCATCAGATAAGATTGCATGCAAAGGATGATGAGAAACATCTTTCATCACCAAAGAATGCTACACACGAATACCTTTTGGGTTAAATAATGTTGGAGCTACTTATCAGCATTTAGTCAACAAAAAGTTCAAAGATCAATTGAGAAAAAATATGGAAGCAAACATAGATGATATGGTGATTAAATCTTCACATCTTGTGGATCACATTAAAGATCTAAAGAAGTGTTTGGAGGTCATAAGGAAGTATGCAATGAGACTTAATCCTAAAAGTATCTTTTTGGCATTACTTCAGGGAAGTTCTTAGGATATCTTATCTCAACTTGTGGAATTGAAGCAAATCCAGATAAGATCCAGGTTCTAGTTAATATAAAGCCATCCAACAACTTGAAGGGAATCCAATAGCTAAATGGAAGGATTGTAGCACTCAACAAGTTTATTTCTAAGTGCATGACAGATGTTTACCATTCTTTAAGTTATTATGAAAGAACACATCAGCTTTCTAGAATGAGGATTGCAACATAGCTTTCCAAGGAATCAAATAATACTTGGCACACATCTTGTCTTGGTCAGACTTACCCTAGTAGAGACATTATATTTATACTTGGATATCACTCATTAGACATCAAGTGTTATACTTCTTGCAAAAAAAAAAAAAGAAGAAGTCAAATACCCTCTTTACTATATTAGTCAAATCCTAACCAATGCCTAGGGTAGATATCTGACAACTGATAAGCTAGCTTTCATCCTAAAAATGGCAACATGAAGGTTACAATACTACTTCAGTTCATATGTAGTAGTAGTACTCACCTCACTTCCTTTGAAAAACATGTTAAATAAGCTAAAGGTTGCAATGAAGTTGGCACACATCGTAATTGAGTTAAGAGAGTATGATATCAAGTTTATGCCCAAATCTTATGTAAAAATCAGACATTGGTATATTTTGTTGTCAAATTTAACGATTCATATGAAATTGTCGATAATGAAGGCACAATGGAGATGTGTAATATGGAAGTAAAGAAAGCCCAATTATGGCAAGTGTTTATAAATGGTTCTCATAATTTCAAAGGAGCAAGGTTGGGGTCGTCATACTAGATTATGATTGAAACTGCTTCGAATATTCTATAAGTATGGACTTTCAAGTAAATAACAACATCATAGAATATGAAGCAACCATCTTTCGAGTCATGAGTTTGAAGAAACTCAAAAAAACAAAAATATATATCATACTACATAGCAATTCAAGGTTAATGGTTAACCAATATATGGGCACGTTTGAAGCCAAAGATAGTAAAATGAAAAGGTATGTAAAAAAATTAAAAAAAGAATGTTCAAATTATGCTAAATTTAAGATCAAACAAATGTCAAGAAATAAGAATAGTCATGTTGATGCCTTAGCCACCCCAATCGCGTGTAGTAACCATTATTGATAAGGATAGTATGAAAGAAGTGGAAAAACTATTAGAAACATTTATGAGGTTATCTTTCCAAGTTTTACACCACTCTTTGGTTTCCTCAAAAACATAAGTCTACCCGAAGATAAGAAAAAGGTAAAAGAAATCAAGTCAAAGGCTAGATAATACATGATACAAGGTGATTAGCTATACAAAAAGAATAGCCCTAGGACCTAAAATCTTATGCATATCCAAAGATTGCTCCACATGAGTCATTTATAAGGCTTATGAAAGGGAGTGTGGTTCTCATTCAAGTGGAATAAAGTTATTCCAAAAGATTATGAAACAAGGTTATTACTAGCCAATGATGTTAATAGATTATGCAAGGCACAACCAAACATGTGATAAATGTCAAAGATTTGCTCCATTGTCTCATGTACTATCAGTACAAATGATAGGTGTTATCATCCTATGATTTTTCTATAAATAAGGACTTGATATAGTTGGACCTTTTCTACAAGGAGTGAGCCAAAAGAAGTTTTTATTAGTCACTAAGGATTACTTTACGAATTGGATTAAGGCTATGCATCAAGGAAGAATAAGAGGGGATGATGTAATTTGATTCATATGGAATAGCATAATATATCAATGTAGTTTGCCTAAAAACTTGTCATTAATAACAAAAAATAATTTATAGGCCACAACATCAAAGAGTTTGCTTCCAAATATAACATCAAATTATGTCATTTAATTCCATACTATTTGTAAGAAAATGGCAAAGAAAAATCTTTGAATAAATTGATATTGAACTTATTGAAAAAGAAATTGGAGATGGTCAAAAAAAGGTGGGTGGATAAGCAATATGGCATACTATGGGCTATCAGGACTAGTCATCGAGGAACAATTAATGAGACAACCTTCTCTTTGGTATACAAAATAGAAGTTGTAATCCCTACAGATGTAAGAGTTCCCATTATGAGGTCAATTTTAACCGAATAACAAAATGCTTCAAAAAGAGTAGTTGATTTAGTATTGGTAGAAGAACAAAAAGGATAAGGTATTAAGAAGAATAATAGAGTAAACAAGAAATATGGTAGATTACTACAATAAAACAGTATGATTCAATTCTTTCTCTATAAACATTTGGGTTCTTAGAAGAGTTTTTTCTAACAAGAAAGAGTGGATGATAGAAAAGTTAGGTACAAACTGAGAGGGCCCATACCAAGTAAAGGAGATGATTCCTTGTAGAGCTTACACACTAAAGAATATTTAAAGCGTATAGAAAGGCATGAATTGGAATGCTCGACACTTAAAAAAGTATATTTTTTAATATATAATTGACTAATACTTGTTTCTTATATGAAAAGGATTTTATAATGTAGAATTCCACCCCAATTAGGAACTAGGTAGAATGCCTGAGCAAAAAATGATTAAAACACGAGATGATCACCTTGGTTAAGAATCAGGTAGAATGTTAAGGCAAAAGGTTGGTCCTAAGAAGCTAGTGTCACCAGCTTTAGTAACCAAGATAAGCCAAGGTTTAAGGCATGAGTTGATCACGGTCAATCAGGAACTAAATAGAATGCTCAGGAAAAAGATGATTAAAACATGAGTTGGTCACCTCGATCAAGAAATAGGTAGAATGCTCGGGCAAAAGCTCGATTCTAGAAAGCTCGTGTTACCAACTCCAATAACCAAGCTAAGCCAAGGTTTAAGACATGAATTGATTACCTTGGTAAGGAATAGGTAGAATGCTTAGGCAAAAGCTCGATCCTAGGAAACTGGTGTCACTAGCTTCAATAACCAAGTTAAGCCAAGGTTTAAGATATGAGTTAATCACCTTGGTCAGGAACTAGGTATAATGCTCAAGCAAAATATGATTAAAATATGAGCTGGTCACCTTGGTCAAGAGCCAGGTAGAACGCTTCGGGAAAAAGCTTAATCTTTGAAAGCTGGTGTCACCAGTTCCAATAACCAAATTAAGCTAAGGTTTAAGACATGAACTAATTACCTTGGTCAAGAACCAAGTAGAATGCTTGAGAAAAAGTTGATTAAAACATAAGATGATCACGTCGATCAAGAATTAGATAGAATGCTTCAGAAAAAGCTTAGTCCTAGGAAGTTAGTATCACTTGCTCCATAACCAAGCTAAGCCAAAGTTTAAGACACGAGTTGATCACCTCGATCAAGAATCGGGTAGAATGCTTGGGCAAAAGATGATTCACATATGAGCTGATCATCTCGATCAGGAATAAGGTAAAATGCTTGGGCAAAAGATGATTAACATATGAGCTGATCATCTCAATCAGGAATAAGGTAAAACGCTTGGGCAAAAACTTGTTCCTAAGAAGTTGATGTCACTAGTTCTAGTAACCAAGCGAAGGCAATATTTAAGACACGAGTTGATCACCTCGATCAAGAACTAGATAGAATGCTTGGGTATAACGATCAATAAATTTAGGAGCAATCCATTTAAAGAAACAACATTTATTCATAGATCGAGCTTACAAATTCCATAAGTGTATTATTAAAATAAAAGAGAAAATAAGCTTAAGGAAAGTTTTTTTTTTTAAAAACCCTTCAAATGTTTGGCCATGCGACCAACATCATGATCCTCTATCTCTTTCTTCACTAAAGGAAAAAGCTTAGCCTAAATCTTGTCCACATATTTTCATATTTCCTTACTCATTTTTGATGAAGATAAGCTTGAAAGCATGCCTAAGATTTCTTACTCCTCGACAATGTTCACAACTTTTAGGAACACATCCTTACCTTACTTCATATAAAAGCTGGCCTAATATGCCTCACCATATACCATGACACTCAAGGACAAAAAATAAGGTTGGTGCTTAAAGTATTTACAACAACTAAGGCTCTCTTTTCCCATATGCTTTAATAAGTAAGCCTATTTCCTTATATAGGGCAAGCATTGGGATGACTTAATGGAAAAATGTCCAAAATATAATGAAGTATGTCAACATCAATAAATATGTACCATAAATAAACAAAAGCTTATTCAAACATGTATCTGTATGTATATAAATGCATGCATAAATTAAGTGAAGAATTATATGTCATAAATTAAAAATTGTATATAGAAACATCCTAAAAAGTTACAAAGGAAAAAAGTCGAGTTAAAGAGGAAGCTTAGACTTATTACAAAAGAAAGAAGTTAGGCTTTACAAAAAATACTTAGGTTGAATCTATTACAAAAATTAAACATTCTTAGGATTATTGGTTGCATCTCCCACCTCGACTTCATCTTCAGTTTTCTCATATTCTTCATCATTCATTTGACTGTGAGTAGGTGAACCTAGTAGTGTGACTGGAATGTTCAAGATCTAGTAATAGTACTTGTTAAGTTTCTTCTTCTTTGCCTCATTCTTTAAAGATTTCATGGCCATATTATAGCCAATCTGGGCACTCTCTATTAGTTTCTCAAATCTTAGTTTATTTTCTCAAACACATACTTGGTCTCTTCCAGATCATGCTTAGTCTATTCCAAATCGTACTTAGCTACATCACTCTTGACTAGGGCTTTCCTTTCTTAATGCCTTGAGATTCCTTGCATAATCGTTAAGCTCGTTAGTAATGTTCATGCCTTTCTTCCTCTTGGCTTGGGCTGGGACATCATAATTGTCTTTGCTCTTTTTCTTACCCTTTGAAGAGCCTACTCCTTTTTGGGAACTTGTGCTCTTTTTTTTGGCAATCTGGGCAAGTATCTCTTTTGGATCGAACATTATTACTACAAAAAGAAAATATCGAAATGTTAGAATATCTAGAAAAAGAAAACTTTAGTTGGGCACAAGTTAATGAAAGAGAAAGCTAATAGATGCCACCATCATTTGGATCTACTTCAAAATCACCCTACAAAGTCATCAGGTGAAGTTCTACGTCGAGCTAGTGCTCAAGGTTACGAATGATTTTGGTTAAAGGAGGGATAGATCCCGATCTCATTTAAGGATGGACAATTTAAGTATGGTTTGGGTATCCACGATTATCCACACCATCGATTCAATTTTTATTTGATTAATTTTAGAGAGGGGACAATTTTGGGTATTATTCGATCACGAAGTAGTAGTTACAAGATAGGTATAGTTATACTGATATATATCCCTGCCTGTACCTGATATATTTTATATTTATTTAATTAATTAATATATTTATTAAATCAATATAAATTTTAATTAATCCACCTCCATCTTTTGTTTATTAATTTTATATTAAATATTTTTTAATGAATTTGGAAAATATTGGTTAATTTTGGATATTATTTATTACCCTCCCTACTCCGTTACCTACAGATAAAAAATGTTCTTGAACTGAAACATTTTTTGGACAATTTTGGGTACGTATTTACCACTTCAGTTTTGGGGACAATTATATCAAAACAGGCCCTTTCTTGTCCTCGTGTCCATTCCTAATCTCATTAGTCCACATGATACAAAGCACAATGTTGTTATTAGTTTCTTCTAAGTTGTAGGTTCATGTAGATAGTTTTGGATGCGTGCTAACCTTTCCTTACCCTCAAGGCTCAAGGTCATTATGTACGTACTCATATGTCTGATCATGAGCTTCACGTCAGCCTAATAAATGCTCACGAGCCTCTTGTCATTCTCATTGGTCTCCTACCAACTTAAGATGTAGAAAAAATATTGTTCCCCGTTCTTCTCATTCTCAAAAAGCATGACATATAAACATCTATCATGTTTGCCTAACATATAAACTTTTATTATGTTAGTGGATTGTTTTTAGCATGTATGCTTCATTAAATTTGGGCATCTCCAACTTTTCCACAAGCTCTCTGCATATTATAATAAAGCAAAGAACATACCTCCAAGGTTTGAAAGGTCAATGTTGGTAAAGATATTGAGATATAATTTTTATAAAAATATTGAAGATATTATCATTGTTGACGAAAACTTTGGAAAAAGATATGAAAACTATGAAAACTCTTATAAAAATATGAATTTTTTTTATAAAACTTTATAAAATATCAAAATAATAAATTATTTATAATTTAAACTAATTTTTTATTTAATGCATATATCTTAAAATACTTAAAATATTTATATTAATCAAAATTGACTAATTAATTAAAATATTATATAATAAAATATCGTAGAATAAGTAGTTAAAAAGTTTGAAATAATTCAGTAGATTATTTAATTGTATTAATTATTATAAATAGATAAGTCTTGATATATGAAAATAAATTTTATTGATTATTTATTTTTAAAAGTACTCATAGTTAGGGAGACATAATGAGTACATGTTATAATATTAATATACAATAATTGAAAATAAAAATATATGCAACGACAATAACAATTACTAAACATCAAATCCATTAAAACCAAAAACAATTACTAAACTCCAAACTTACTACACCAAATTTTTTTTATTGGAGATTCAATGATTGGATATGAAGAAATGGTATCTATAAAAACACAATAATCATGCCGTTCTCAACTATACTATATTGTTTCATGATTATTGACATAGTTCCTATATGCCAACTAGTTTGCATAGGATCTCAAATCTAATTTACAATCATTCACAATAATTGATACTTTTATTTATTCATTTCATATGTACAACAAACATACTACAAACAAGAAAAAAGAGAGAATATATTATCTTCTATAAAAGTGAGAAAAAAATTAAATTAAAATTATTACTAAGAAAGAAGAAGAAGAAGAAAAAAAAAATTTATATTTTTGATATTTTGTTTGACATTTTAGTAATATTTTAGCGATAATATCTACAATATCCAAGACATTTTAGCCAAAAAAAGATATTTAAATGACAATAATATTTAAGCAATATTTGAACGACATTCTTGATAATTTTGTGATAATTTGGCCAAAAGATATAAATATCAGGTGTCGATATCAAGATGTGTAAAAAGAGACATTGTTACGACAATATCAACGATGTCATCAACATATTCATCCTTGGATACCTCCACCCATTTAGCAATAATTGGTTGGGCACGAGTGATGTCCTCATTAGTAATTTCCTTATGAATAGATACAATGGAAACTTAAGCCTGAGCCATGTAGCCTTTTCATGAAAAGATGTCCAACCTTGGGGGAGGGATCATTATATAATGCATTTGGACTTGGGATCAACACGTTGATAGTTGGTAGTATGTAGTATGTTTTACTCCATCTTTCCTCATCCTTTAGAGTTAGGCCACTAATGGGCATCTTGGCATTCCAATATTTTTTTTTACCAGTTGGCTCCCTAATTCCTCTTTGACGTGAATTTTTTCTTTACTTTCTTGGAGCAAATATTTGTGAGTGAGGAACACTCAGTCTAATAGTCAGTGTAGTGTGTGGTCGAGATGTGGTAGGAATCTCCAATTGGACACTCAGCATCTCTTCATCATCTAAAGACTTGCTCTTATCCATGTTTGATCTCAAGCTCACACTTTTCTCCTCATTTGAGTACGTGGGATATTGGAGACTTTTCCAAGAGGAAGAAGAACACGAAAAGGGTGAAAATAGGTTCACTTTACATATTTCCCAACTTACTATTTCTCTACGCATGTTTTCTACAAAAAAACAAAATACAAAAGGAAAAATATAAGATACGAAGAGTCAAGAAATTACCTAAAAAGCGAAGACATTATATATATGAACATGGTATTATACCAGACATATTCACTCTTATTTTATAACATCTCTTTAATTTATCTCTCTAAATTGAATCATCCCTAATACTATAGAAATTTTTAATATTTATTATTGTAGAAGAAAAATGCACAAAAACTTAAAAGAGGGAGAGAGAGAGGAGATAACAATTATATTTATCGACATTAATTACATGATTGAAAGGTTAATAATCAAATTATAATTTTTGCATAGGTTATAGATCAAATTATTATATTTTAAATATGTTTTAGACTAAATAGATAGATAAATCTTCGTTATAAGAACACTTGATATTTGTTGGTGTATGAAAAAATTGATAAAAAATTATTAAAAAAGTACAAATGAAAATGAAAAATAAGAAAGTAAGGCCTCAAAAGACATTTTTGATCTCTAAAATTTGTGGCTTTTCTTTTTTTTCTTTTTAGAATATGTGGGTTCATACGGAGAAATATAAAACTGATTATATTCATATATATACTTGTTAAAATGTGTTTTATGTCGTAACATTTGTAATAGTAGCAAAAATGCTTTAACTTTAATTTGGTATAAAAATATCCCAACTTTTAGTTTTATAATGTCATTTTAATTATTTTTGTTAAAAAATTAATAATTAAGCCTGATATTAAAAAACCAACTTTGTTAACAGAAATGACAAAAAAAAATGTTACATAAAACTAAATGTTGTTGAAAAGTTTTGTAATGAGCAAATATTAAGAGTATTTTGATTACCGGATTCATGCTTTATGAACATAAGATATTTTTAAATCTCTTTTTTACAAACAAAAGTATAAGATTATAATATTAATGTAATTTAAATTATTATTATCATAATAAAAAATTATTAATAAAAAATTTATCTAATAATAAAAATATTATAATTTAATCAATAATAAAGATAATTTAACTTTTAAAGTACATTTTTTATTATAAAAATATCTTCCCTTAAAAATATTAGAGAAACAAATGTTGTTTACACGTGTTACAAGACGTTTTAGTGGCACTTCGTAACAAACAAGCTAACATATTTTTATAATTGTACTAATTAAGTTGCATATTTTTATCGCTTTTTACCCGTAAGTTTTCGATGAGGAATCCTAAAATCATAAATAATCTCCTATTTTTCAAATTCAAATTCAAAGTTAAGTATTTGATTATTATTATTTGCTAAACTAATAGTGTTTGATTATTACTCTTTAATACTCAATTTTATGCGATTTTATTTTGCCGTCTCTTAGTCATTATTTACAATTTCCTTGCTTTAAAATTTAAGAAAAAAAAATTAAAATAATACGTTTGTTCATATTTAATATTTGTTCAAACTGATAATTAATTTCATTGTACTCTACATGACAATGATTACCCAATTTATGCTAAATTGTACGATATTATAATAACTAGTTGTACAATGGGCGGTACATGGTTTTTAAGTGAGATTTTAAAAATATCAATTTGATGATAAATAATCTTTTTACCCAAAACAATAAATAACAACTTAATCATTTTAAATAAAATAATAATAAAAAAGATTTAAATACTAAAAATACCTTAAAGTTGTTTTTCACATTTCCTCTTTGACCAAATTGGTATCTTCTAAATAAATTTAGTAATTTTAGGATATCACTCAAAAATTTAGATACACAGATTAATATAAATGCCATTTAGGTACCACTTCCTGTCCAATGACAACAGTTGTACAATTAGAGCATATAACTTGTTGTACAATTGAAAAATAAGTGAACATATAAATAAAAGATGATTTTTTACTTAAAAATTGAGTATATTTTCTCGACTGTATTGGACATAAATTTTTGCTCCATTTGCAAGTAATCAGTTATCCATATACCTATTAAACGACTTCGACTTTTTCCACTCTAGTAGTCTAATATAGAGAATAAGATTTTAGTTGAAATGAAGAATCCACTCCAATCTATAGCAATTGTTAAAAAGTCTTCATTTGCAGAACAGATTTATATTTATGTGCAATAATGGTGCAAATAGATCCTGATGATCACATAAAGTTAGCCAACTAAGGAAGAGGATTTAACTTATTAGCAAAAACTAAAAAGATAAGACAAAAGACTAATGCAAGGAATTAAGTTCAAAATCTCTTGACTAAAAAAAATTGTGACCTAAATGGGAAGGGAAAATAGAAATAGAAAAGCAAAACAAAGCATAGGCTAGATGCCTTGTTATCTCATAAGTGCAAATGCTTGTTCAAGCCGTTTGTTTTACTCTCTTCATCAGCTCAATGAATTCCCTGAAAGCTGTAGCAAAAATTTCTCACATCAATATAACTGGGGAAATCAAAGAAAACCTTGGGAGTCACAAAAATTTAAAAAGTAAAAAGACATTTCACAAAACAATTTAGAGGAATTATGATATGTAAACAAGCATTTCTGTTACCATAATCAGAATCATGAGGTCCTGGGGATGCTTCAGGGTGGTATTGAAGAGACATAATGTTTTTTGCAGGATAAGCAAGGCCAGCACAGCTTCCGTCGTTAAGATTTACATGGGTCACTTCCACACCCTCTGGAAGTGATGCAGGATCAACTGCATAGTTGTGATTCTGCCAAATTAAGTAAAACCCATAAAATGATGAGGGGGAGAATTGCTGGATCCAGAACATAGTTCAGTTAAATTTCATAAGATTCTGTATTGAGAAATTTAAAAAGATTCTGTAGCAGTTCAAAATCAATGAGACAGAGAGCTATCTGATAATTGGGGCTCCTATGAAATTTAGTCGCTCAAATTAAACCCAAGGTCGTTCATCATCCCTGCTGCAATTTGTGTAGATGTTTATAAATACAGTAGGTTCAAAACTTTGAGATTTACAAACCTGAGCACTAATCTCAACTTCACCAGTCTGAAGATTACGAACTGGATGATTTCCACCATGGTGACCAAATTTCATCTTGAAGGTTTTACCACCTAATGCCTGGCCAAGCAACTGATGACCCATGCAAATTCCAAAGACAGGAACCTTCCCCAGTATTTTTTTCACGGTTTCAACAGCATATGGAACTGCAGATGGATCTCCAGGGCCATTGCTGAACAAAACACCATCTGGCTTCATCTTCAGCATCTCTTCTGCCGGCCATGTTGAAGGCACAACAGTAATTTTGCAACCATAGGTTGCTAACCGTCTGAGTATGTTATGCTTGATTCCAAAATCATAAGCAACAACCTTCAAATCATGTTAAAAAAACAGAGTTAACTGAGACTGAAACAACACTAATAATTCTACCATGCCATAGTATAAATAGTCTTTATTAAGAATAAGTTACCAACCTAAACAATCAAAAGAACTTCAATATCTACTGGAAACTCACCTGGAAAGTTTCTCCATCCTGGCTGGAGTTGAAATTCCAATCTGACTTTGTTTTATCAACCCATTCAAAAGGAGCCTTGCACGAAACACCACTGATCAAATCAATACCTGCATAGTCAAAAAATAATAAAAAATCAATACCTGCAATGATAATTTGGGAAAATCGTGGACTTCTGATTCTCAATGTCTGAAACAAACAATTTAAGTTCTGAGCCTTACCAACAATGTCCCACGAACGAGACATTTCCAGCAGCTCCTCATCTGCTTTAGTTTCCTCTGTGCTCAAAACACCAATAAGGCTTCCATCTTGTCTTAATCTGCGGGTAATTGCACGAGTGTCAACGTCATCTGTTGCATAATGGAAACAGAGTCATAAGAAAAAGGAAAGTCAGAATATATATATTTGCTAATGAAGTCAAAATAATTTAAAAAAATATAAAACAGGCTTTGGATGGTTTCACTGACAAATGTTAGAGATATATTGCCTTGATAATTAACTTACAAATTCCCATTATGTTCCTTTCTGCTAAATAATCATCAAGTTTTTTTGTGCATCTCCAATTTGAAGTGCTGGAAAGAAATTATGCAACAAAAAAGGAAAAAAATCAATAAACAAGGAGAGATGAGTAAACATGTTGCCAGCATTATTCAGAAATTGAAGATGGCAATGTACCTGATACTCAAATTTCTGATCACTAGACCAGCAAGAAAGCATTCTTGTGATTCTTCGTCATCTGACATCAGCAAAATCAATATCAAAGTCAATAGGTTTCAAGACGAACAACTCAGCAACAGAAGATAAACTCTACCTACTTACCATAATTTACTCCGGTGTTTCCAATATGAGGATTTGTCATGAGGACAAACTGACCAGCATAACTAGGGTCAGTGAGAATTTCTTGATATCTGCATTAATTTTTAAACTAAAGTTTGATAGACAATTTACCTTAACTAATAATAAAAAGCTTAAAACATTTTATTATGTATGAGTGTTTTCTGTAATTTGATAGAAGGAAAAGAATCACATGTAGCTTCCAGAGTAAGAACCTCTTGAGCATTCTAAAAAGAA
Source organism: Hippophae tibetana (assembly GCA_037013495.1). NCBI lineage: Eukaryota > Viridiplantae > Streptophyta > Magnoliopsida > Rosales > Elaeagnaceae > Hippophae > Hippophae tibetana. The sequence goes on along the minus strand of CM072807.1, from coordinate 66,295,317 downwards.
TATTTGATTTGTCTGGCAAATAGAAAGGCATATAATTTGAATTTTTACGTTAAGAATGACCTGTAGAAGACATAAAGTCTGCTTAAAATGTGTATTTCTTTTAAAGAACAATTTATTTTATAAGTGAAGTTTACTACAGCATGAATAATGTAGTAGGAATAAGGAGATAGGCCTTTTGGGTTAAACTGTCCATTCTACCTCTTCTCCAAAGGAATAAAACCAAACATATGAAAATAGGCAAAAGTTGATAAGAATGTGCAGCAAGGTCTGTCAAGAAGGAGTGTGCAGCAAATTCTATTAGTTTACTAAAGTGTGATAATGTCGCACACGATGCAGATAGTAGTGGGGCTGTGTACAAGTTTGTTAGTTACTCACTGTAATAATTGGTTGTTACAAGATACTTTTAGCAAGTTTGTTAGCTTAGTAGCTAAGTAATTGACACACAACATGTATGTTTCTTTTCTGTATAAATAGCCTACTGAGCTATTCATGTATGTGTGTATCAATGTACTGCCAACTGGTGAATCAATACAATGAAGTTTCATTACTCTTTCCTGCCTTCATCGTTTCCGATCTCTGCTCTCAATACATAGATCTTAAAATCTTTCAAAAGTTCCATAACAGCAAAGTTATCTCATGCACATACAAGTATGTCAAGATACTAAGTAAGTTGCTTTGGATATTACTACATAAAATGAAAAGAAAATAAAACCGATAATGAAAAATTGGGTTACAGAATTGATGTATCGTCTCACCCAGTTAGCGATGTATTGAACACCACTTCACCCACTTGCGTTCCAGAAGCACCAAATGACTTGGCTCTCCAGATTGAACCATCTTCAAGAATTAATCTGGCATCTGAAACTTTCCAAGGTCTTTCTGCCAAACCTAAGGCACAAGAAATAATAATTCAGAAACTTCTAAACTCTCCAGGACATTAACGTGAATAGTGATGGGATGTAAATATATGGTACGCAACAAGACTACAATGCTTTCCTAGCAAATTAATTACGATAAAAGAAACAGCTATAAAATTTATAGGAACAAAGAATCAAAATCATGTGTTGCAATTGAGAGATGGGATCTATTTAATCTAAAATAAACAAATAAAATTGCACCTTACTATAGACACAACAAAACAAATTCTCAAATAAAAAACTTCATTTCACATAAACCAATTTTTTTTTAATAAAATATAATAAAAATTGAGACATGTATTGAACACATGTTCACATGTTCAAAACACTACAAAAATTGAACATATATCTAGCATGAATGTATTGAATGCATGTTCGAGTTTGATCGTAGGTTTAGTGTTGGAGATGTGTTAAAAATTAAATTCAACTTATGAAAGGATCAGTTGTGCACCTAAAGTCTATATAAAATGCAACATGGAAATACTGAATCCTTTTAGTCATTACTAACAAATGCATAAGCAAAAGTTAAATAAGAAACAGAAGACACATAAATTACTTCTAAATTTGCAATTTATAGCTAACCCAAAACATCGATGAAATCCCAAGCCAGAAAAAAATGGGATAGTCAACATGTTTCAAAAATACCCATAAATGAGCTTTAAAATCTAATGCATGAAACTGAAATTCAAAGGCAGCCAAGAACAAAACATCATTCTTAGTGCCAATTGACACAGGATTCAATCTAAACTATTATCCAATGACAAGAGTTCTGTGTATTTTCATAGAAAAAACTAGTCATATCTCTCTAAGGAAGTAAAAGGAAAGAAAGAGAGAGAAAGGGAAAGGAAAGGCACCTGAGGCGGCGTTCTGAGAAGAGCATCTGATGGTGAAAACCCTAAAGTTTGATGAGTTGGGAGATTTATGGAACAAAGAAGTGGAGGGTTTGATCAATGTGAAGCTCGTAGTCGCAATCGCCATTTTCTCCTCTATCAATCTCAGTGATGGTTTTGGCCTTTGTTTGTTTCGTTTCAGAGGAGAGGAATTCAGCTGAACATTAATTTTGTGCTTAGGTTTTGTCAGAGGTACTCGCCACACGTGCCATTTCCTTATGTAAGTTATGTTGTTACAACGGGATTCGGTAATTCTTAGCATAGGTTATACAAGGTTAGAGTTGGGCTATTTTATCCATGCTATTAAAACCAGAAGTATTAGACGTTGTTTTCACGTACAAATATCAATATATTATTATTATTAGAGGATGGGTTCTTAATCATATTTTAATCATTTAATAAAATAATTAATATTTAATAACATCATAAAATAATATTATTTATTTTAAATTAATTTATTTTATTAAAATTAATGATTAAAAAATATATTTTTAAATCAAATGTAATAAACGCACACTAATATTTATTTTTAAAAACTCAAACGAGGCTTTCTTTATATTATATAGGTTTATTACTATATTTTTAAAGTTAAAAAGTCAAAATATTTTCTTTTATTAAGTTTTAAGTATTACTTAATAAATCCACTTTTAATCAATTTAATTATTTTATGGATGAAAAATATTACAAATTTTAATATTTTATATTATTTAAGGACAAATATCGTAATAATAGTTATTAGGATTGAATCACTTATAACCAGTAACTTTCTTTCGTAATAATTTAGTTATTAATTTTAAAAAGTAACACCATAAATCAAATAGTTAGTTTTTAAGATTTTAAAAAATATATACTTTTAATCTTTTTAAGGTGTAATTGAAAAACAAAATTTTTACACAAATAATTACTAAAACAATTTTTAAAATGAAAAAAATGATTATTTGTACATGTGGTATCACTTTTTTGAAATTAGTATATTAAACTATCACGGACAAAAATTATTAGACATGAATGCTCAATTTTAAAAAAGTTAATAGAACTCTACAATCACCCGTACTATTATTTAATAATTTTCATCAATCACGTAAAAAAAAAAAGAGAAAACATCATGTACTTTATTTGCTTTTTTGTAATTCAAAAAAATAAGGGGAAATAAATAAGCAAAAGACTTAATGTCTTGGGAGAAAGATATTATATTAAATGATCATATTATAATATCATCACAACTTATTTATATATAGAGTCAGTTGAGCTTTCATTTTTTAAAAAATATGTTAATTTTTTAAGGATAAAATTAAAATTTTCTTGAAAATAAAAATGTTAAACTACACCAAGAATCCCTAAATTTTATAAGATTTAACACTTTAATTTTTTATTTTTTCATAATATTATGTTAATTATCTCTTTTAATTGAATAATGTTAGTTTAAATTTAAAGATAATGAACTAATTATGTCAAACTTTAAAAGTTAAGGAACTAAATAATGTAAAAATATATATTTTTAACATGTTAATTTTGATTGTTATTGTGCAATTGAATCTAATTTTAAAATTTGAATTAATTATGCTAAATTTAAAAAGATAATCTAATCTAATTTTTAAAAAATAATGGACTTGTTATATGCTACTTGTACACTTTGAAACTCAAGCATTATAAGTCCATTATTTTATAAAATGAACTTCTACAAATCTTTTTGTAAATGTAGTGAACTTGTGTTTTTCCCTCTAATAAATAGTGATCTAAAACATACTTTTGTTAAATATAACAAACTTGGATGACTTTTCGTCTACTAAAAAATATCTATATTATTAAGAAGAATGTCGTGGATGAAGGAAGTGTTTATGTTTCAACACGATTTGAAAAAGAGTTAATGTTAAGACTACTCGAGTTCATTTCAGGATGGAATGATAATTTTTTTTTATATGTCTAGTAATTTAGGCTATAATAATGGTAAGGAATGTTTTTCAACCTACGCTTTTTGCAAGGTTTTAATGCAAATGTTATGACGACTTCTCAAAATGATAATATAAAGCTCATCAATGACTTTAATATCCGATCTATGCTCTTCGTGAGGTTTTGATTCGAGATTGCTTGCTAGTTGTTGTCGTGTGGGCAAAACTCACAAAAGTAGGTTGCTACTTTATTATTACTTATTTAAATTCCGTTTACTTTAGGTTAGCTTGATTTTTTTTTAAAAGTTATAAAACTGACCAAATAAACTTAGAATGAGTAAATAGGTTATTTTTAATTTTATTAAATTATAAATTCATAACCTAATCATAATGACTAGATATGCAATTGCGTGTAAATAATAAATTACAAAAGTTAAAAATAACACAAGAGATTTTTAGGTGAAAACAACCTAAGACACAATAATGACCTAAAAAGAAAACCACCAAGCCACCTAATCTATCCATTATGAAAATTTAATGTTTAAGGTTTATACTACTCATTTAAAAAGGCCTTACTCTATTTCATAGCCTTCAAAATTAGCGTAAGCGAATTCTGACCAATATTCTGATTAGCTCCTTATATATCAGACACATTCATGGATCAACTTGAAAATAAGGCTAGCATAAAAAATCACAATTTTTTGTGTGTGTTCCAAATGTATTTCAATAAACAATAAATCCTAATTAGAATTCAAAACATAGATTAGCATACATGAAACTAAAATTTCTAGAATCAATAACAAAGTAAAATGTAGGTAGTGATTTGTGTATCAATACTAGCAATTAAGATTATCTAGATTTGAATGTGACAATAGCAATTATAGAGTGATGAAGCATAGAAATGATAGTAATTGCTCTCAAAATTTATATTCCATATGCATATTGAAAATGAACCAAAGTTTGACTATATAAAGAATTTTGAGACCCTAAACCTAGATCTTAAAGGAGAGATTTAAAATACTTTTATGAGGTTTTAAAACACTTAATTAAAACAGAGGTATAAGGTAAATTCATACAGAGATTAAGTTAAAAAAAAAATTTTAATCCTATTAATTACTCGCTCGATTGATCGAGATGTGTTGATTATTTTGACTAAAGAATACTTGATCAAAATTGTGCAAAAGCCAGTAGATCAAGTAAATACAGAAATAATCCGATAGAGATTCAACAAGATTCGAAGCTTGATTGATCAACCCTCTCGATCGATCAATACCCTTAATCACTCAATCAACTAATGGAAACTTTAGCACAAAATATAATTTTAAGTATTATGAACATATGCTAATGAATATATGAGTATAATACTATATGCAATAGCTATAAAGAACATAGACTTGATAACGAGCTTAAGAACAAGTTTGTAAGAAAACATTTTGTCCACATAAATAGACAACACTCATAGACCTTACAAACTCTCTCATCATACATTTTACTTGTTAGAATATGGATTATACTTGGACATCTGGCTTTCAAATCCAATCATAACATTAGTGCGCTCCCAAATGTCTTATTGATGCTCAAAGTACAATGTAGAAAATTCATTGTAGGTAGGATATGTTCGTCTATGTCTATCCATGTTTATTGACACTCAACACTTCAATAAAAAAGATTAATAATCATAGATAAAAAAACAAAATCTAAAATAAGAATAAAACTAAAAATAAGAAATTAATGAAAGTAAAATAAAGAAAAAATGGAAAATAGTTAAAAAGTAGCAATTGTAAGAAAAATTGGGAATTCAATCCTTGGCAATACGGTGGCAAAATTTTGACTCAATCCAAAATTATACCAAAAGTTAATTCCTTACTTTTTTTTAAAAATATGTCACTAATAAATAGTTGAAATAAGGGTAAAATCTGCATAGGATTCGTAATAATTCTACTTCTAATTATTAATTTGTTAAGGAGTTAATTAAAATTAATAACGAGAGTTTTGAGTTGATTGTGAAAAAAATGAAAATAACATAAAATAATAAAAATAAATTGTAAAAGAATGATGAGAGATATGTGATCATGAGATTATCCCCACCATTAACCTACAATTTAATTAAACATGTTAGGAATCAAAATTGATTTCTTAAGCTCTAAATTCTTAATTTTAGCTTTAAAAATCTTGATCTGCTTAAGATTTCCCACATTTTCTTATTGTATAATTGATTAATAATAAAATTAATAAAAAACTTAAATCCTGAACAACCTAAAATTACACTTATTAGATTTAATTCATTCTTTGCATTATGATTTTAAAAAATAATAACTAAACTAATGGGACTTGTAGTGTCTATGGCAAGAATTTCAGGACTCAAATATTTTTAAGCATAACTTCAGAGCGAATCCAACATTTTTCCAATAATTTAATGCATTCCATTCCAAATAATGAATGGTACAATCATTAAAAAACATTATAAGCCAACTTAATAAAGGTTGAGTCATTAGATAAATATAACTAGTAGATAAAATCTATAAAAAAATAAATGGCCAATAATTATCTCTTAATTATTCAAAAGAGATAATTACGATAATAATCATGATGCTAAAACAAATCTATCTACATAGATAATGAATGTATACTATGTTACTTTTACTCTCTCTATATATATTTATAATTGTAACATTCGTACAGAACTTAATTGAACCTTAGAGAGTAAAATCAAGAACTACAGCCAAGAACACTCTATTTTCTATTCATCACAAAATGAGACCTAGATCTCATCTACATTCTACAATCTCATTACTGACATAAGTATCGGAGGGCCAAAGGCTATCACCCTCCAGTGATCTAAGGTCCTAATGAGTTTTTATGTCTCGCAAATCCACGAAGAATGGTCTTATATAGTATTAACAAAAATCAACATTAATATTGTTTTCATGAAAATGTGTTCTATATTGTCTATGAATTATATGTGTCCAAGTGTTGAACACTTTTTGTAAGATGCGTGGGTATGTTTTTAACGCTTTAAACTACTAGCGTAAGGTTTTTTTGGGTACATTTAACATATCTAGATTTTTGACTTTCGTTCTCAAAATAATCATAATTTTCAAAATGAGTCACATTAGTTATAAAAGTTTAAGTTATGAATATAATTAATTTAGAGGAGATGAAAAGATAATTTTACTAATTATGTATAATTAAAAATTATTAAGCGATCAGACAAACAATCGTGTGTAAATAGCAAAAAGTGAAATAAATATGACACATGATATTTTAGGTGAAAACAACTTAAGTCATAACAATGAGCTAAGAGGAAAACCATTGATCCACCAAACTACCTAATTATCCACTATGAAAATCAATGTTCAATTACAAAGTCAGATCTTAGATTTCACTTCACAAATAAAACTTTCAATGTAATCTACTTACAAGTCGTTTTTTTTTACGGTCACTACAAGGTAGGTGTACAGATCCAAACCAATTTTCTTGTTTCTCAAGTCACACGAGCAATCGCTAGCACCTAGAAAGTTAGCATAAATAGTACAAGTACAAAATGTGTTATAGAATGGATTCAACAATGAAATAGATAAATCAAATCATCTAATAAACTCTAAAATGAAAGTAAAATCACAATATCATAAAAGCGAATAGGCATATAAATCAATCAAACATAACCACACAATATGTTTGATAGATTAAACCAAGAGTATGCCTAAAGAAATATGATATAATTTTAAAAAACTTTTTGAGAGAGAGAGAGCACAAATAATGCAAGATGAATAGAATATGTATGGTTATTAAAACAAAGAGCATTAAGTTGTTTACATAAGTAAAATAAAACCCTAATGCTAGGTTAAAAAGTAACGACTTTTTTATCCATAAAAGATTTAATATAGTAGTATTAAATAAGGGTAATATAATAATCTACATATTTGGCTCGAGTAAACAAAGAGATTTTAAGTTAAAAATTTACATATTTGATTTATCTAAAACATGCCTGATCGATCGAATTAACACGTCGATCGATTGAGACCCTTTTCAATTGATCTAGCAATGATTAAAAATAACCCCATAATAGGTAGATCGAACACGATTAATTCTTGATCGATCTAGGTTCTCTATCGACCAAACATAACTTTGATTGATCTACTTAAATTAAAATTCAACCCAATTGCACATGAATAGAACAAGATCAATCCTTGATCGATTCAAACCTTCAATTTATAAAAAGTAGCTAGCCTGATAGTACATTTATATATGTTATTCATGAGTATTAAGAGTGCATGAATCTAAACATATAACTATATATATGCACGTAGGTGTGTAAGTGTATAATTATTATTTTAGAATAGGATTGAGAAGATAAATGCAATATTTATAATATTTGCAATAGTTTGGTAAAATATGTGTTGATTTACCTTTTTTCCTGATCAAAACGATAAGCATTTGTGATCTAACTAATTTTACAAATGGGACGAGGAGACCGAAGCTATTTCACTTGTGAGAATGAATGCCTTCTTAAACCACCTCTAAATGGGAGTGTGCTTTAATAGCTTTGTCACGTCCAAAGCTCATGACTCTTTCCATTGATAGTTAACAGGCACACATTAGTTATACTCTAGTGGTATAACTAAATGCTCCATTTATAGCTTTCATCAATCGGTGACATATTTGTACATTTACTCCAAGGAAAATACTTTGCACGTACCAAATATGTATAATTCCTCTCACATGACAAAATAGTGACTCAATTTCCAATATATAATGACTGCCTAGCTTTGTCGTCCCTTCCTATTCTCAATAGCCATGGTTATAAAAATAAAGAAACATATATATGATGATGATAATAATAATAATAATAATAATAATAATAATAATAATAATAATAATAATAATAATAATAAAAACATATTCCAACAACATTAAACAATTAAGGATGCGTGATTTCGAGCCAACATTAAAAAGAAGAAAGAAAAAAACAAAACAAAAGCAACTCAACATAGAAAGGTACACTGCTTGTATTTAGGAAATTTTATGAGTGACATATATCTGATCAGGAGTTATGGTTGATATGTCATAGCTAATTTCATCTATCTATAAAACATGTGATATAAAAAAGTTTTGTGGTGATACAATTAAGAAAATAAATGGGAAGCTACCATCTAGTACAGTTGATAGCTAGGTTTGAAATTTCTGGACAATAAAGGTTCAAATTCCATCTCCAAAAATCATTTGATAAAAGAAAGAAAAAATGAAGCTAGTGATGAACATTGAAGATGGGAGAAAGTCAACTGTTTTGGATGAAATATTGAAGGAGGCTTCTGTGAAGAGTATAGAGAGATAAGAAGAAAGAATGATTTAATGTTGTATTGGTGTGTCTTAGAATGTACATAGAGAACTCTATTTATAGAGTTGTAACAAGTGTAGTACAAGTGTGGTACAAGTGTAATACAAGTGAAATAGTAAGTGTAGTACAAGTGAAATAGTAAGTGTAGTAAAAGTGAAATAGTACAAGTATAGTACAAGCGAAATAGTGGAAGTGTAGTACAAGTGAAATAAATATAACTTAACATCCCCCCTCAAACTCAAGGAGGAAGAGAAACAATCAACTTGAGTTTGGAAACTAATTCTTGAAATCTGCCTGGTAGATGAGATTTGGTGAAGATGTCAGCTGTTTGATCTGTGGAGGATATTGATTTGAGACAAACAGTATCTTGAAGAACATGTTGACGAACAAAATGACAATCAATCTCGATATGTTTTGTTCGTTCATGAAATACATTATTGTGAGCAATCTGAATAGCACTCTGATTGTCACAATATAGGATAGTTGCAGTTGATTGGAGAACACCCATATCAGCAAGTAACCAACGGAGCCAAAGAAGTTCTTGAGTGGTGTCAGCAAGAGCACGATATTCAGCTTCAGTGCTGGATCGAGAAGTGAGGGATTGTTTCTTGCTTCGCCAAGATATGAGAGAGTTTCCAAGAAAGAAACAATATCTAGTCGTAGAGCGACGATCAGTTGGGTCACCTGCCCAATCAACATCAGAGTAGGCGGAAAGAAGAAGATTAGACTTGTTGGAGAAGTGGAGACCGTAAAACATGGTGTCTTTGATATAGCGGAGAATGCGAAGAACCGCAGCATAATGGGTAGACCATGGAGCAGACATGAATTGACTAACCAGATGAACAACATAGGCAATGTCAGGACGAGTGACTGTGAGATAAACAAGACTACCTACTAGTTTTCTGTATAATGTGGCATCTGAGAGAATAGTACCATCTAATGGAGTAAGTTTGACATTGGTTTCTAGAAGTGTTGATGCAGTTTTACAATCAGTAAGGCCAGCCCGATTAAGAATATCAGATGAGTACTTTGCTTAAGAGAGATAATATCCTTGAGAATCAGATGAGATTTCTAGGCCCAAGAAGTAGTGGAGACAACCAAGGTCTTTCATTTCAAATTGATGGCTCAGAAACTGCTTGAGATCAATAATTCCATTAGAGTCATTTCCTGTTATGATCATATCATCTACATAAAGGAGTAAAAGTGTTACACCAGTGGGAGTCTTCCGAATAAAGAGACCGGAGTCATAAGAACTGGAAGTGAAACCAAAGTCAGTAAGTGTAGAGCTGAATTTGGAAAACCAAGCCTGAGGAGCTTGTTTGAGGCCATAGAGAGCACGACGAAGTCTGCATACTTGATGAGATGAATGAGTGTATCCAGGAGGAGGTTTCATATAAACTTCCTCAGTTATGTCTCCATTAAGAAAAGCATTTTTGACATCCATTTGAAACATGTTCCAATTTCGGGCAGTAGCAACAGCAATGATACTTCGAACAGAAGTGAGGCGAGCTACAGGTGCAAAAGTTTCTTCATAGTCGATTCCATATTCCTGTGTAAAACCCTTTGCAACCAGACGAGCTTTATATCGTTCCACAGACCCATCTGAATGAATTTTGATTTTGAAAATCCACTTACAACCAATCAAAGATTTATTAGATGGAAGATCAACAAGATCCCATGTATGTGCTTTTGTTAATGCCTGTAATTCATCTGTCATAGCTTGCTGCCAATGAGGGTTAGAAATAGCTTCTCTATAGTTTTGGGGTTCAGGATGAGACAAAATAGTAGAGAAACATTGGTAATCACGAAGATGAAAAGAAAGACTACTTACACGAGTAGAATGACGAAGTGATGAATCTGGACAATCAGGTAGTTGGTCTTCAGAAGATGTTATGGTAGGATCAGCAGAAGGAGTAGACACATCAGGAGAAGCCATAGTAGACGATGGTGAGGGTAATGGAGCAATGTCAGGAGGAAATAAATCAATAGTTGGGTCATTAAAAAATGAGAGAGAGTTAGGAGATGAGACATGAAATGAGGAAATAGAGGAAAACATTTTATGTTCCCAAAAGATGACATGACGAGAGATGCGCAATCGTTTAGAGATAGGGTCCCAACAACGATAGCCTTTGTGTTCTATTCCATACTCTAAGAAACAACAAAGGCGAGCACGAGGTTCTAATTTATTGCATTCATGAGGGTGAAGAAGAACAAAACAGGCACAACCAAACACTTTGAGCAGTTCATAAGATGGAGAAGTACTATAGAGACGATCATAAGGGGATTGATTGTGAATAATAGGCATAGGAACACGATTGATGGTATAAACAGCTGTAAGAGCTGCTTCACCCCAAAAGCGTTCAGGACAAGAACTAGAAATTAGGAGAGTGCGAACAGTATTAAGAATATGTCTGTGTTTTCGCTCAGCTCTTCCATTTTGTTGAGATGTGCCAGGACAAGAATATTGAGAAAGAGTCCCATTTTGACGAAGAAAATTTAAAAACTTTGTTTCTTTATATTCCATAGCATTATGAGCTCTAAGTACTTTGATATTTTGAGAAAATTGGGTTTTAACCATTTGGGCAAAATCATAGTAAATTTTGGGTAATTCAGATCTATGTTTCATGAGAAAAATCCATGTGAATCTTGAATAATCATCAATAAAAATGACAAAGTAAACACATCCCCCCATAGTAGGATGTCAGGATGGACCCCAAACATCAGAATGAATTAAGTCAAAAGGGGAGACAGAAGTAGAATCACTTTTATTAAAACATAAAGCAGATTGTTTTCCCAATTGACAAGGCAAACAATTTACATTATCAGAAATAGAAACAGATCCTAATTTACCAGAAGATGCTAAGGGACGAAGACGTCCTATAGACGTATGTCCTAGACGAGCATGCCATAGGTTGATAGGAGTAGTAGAAGCAGCAATGGAAGTATGAGGAGACTTGGGTAGATGAAGGTCGATAAGTTCAAATAATCGTCCAACCTTACGGCCTATCCCAAGGATCTGTCCTGTCTGTGGATCCTGCACATGACAACTAGAAGAGGAAAAAGTAATAGTAAGACCAAGTTCACATAATTGACCAACAGAGATAAGATTTAGAGTAAGGTTGGGAATATGAAAGGTGTCAGAAAGTGATATAGAAGATGTGGAAACTTATCCTACAGCATTAACATGCATATGTGAACCATTGGCAGTTTGAATTAAAGGTTTGGAGATGGAAGATTGTGTGGGAGAGAAGATGTGAGTATCATGAGTCATATGGTTACAACAAGCAGAATCAAAATACCATAAAGATTTACCTGATGTGAGAGACAAGGCAGTAGAAGGAGGATTACTAGATTGTGAGAGAACATGTTTAAGAAGACCTTCAAGTTCTTGAGTAGAGAAGGTAAATTTGTCATGATTATCCTCAGAAACAGCAACAGTGATAGACGAGTTACTATTGTTACCTGAAGCATGTTGAGAGGGATTCCGAAAACAATCTCTATTAAAGTGTCATGGACCCTTCTTGTGACAATATATACATACCCGAATGGGACATGTAAGAAGCTCATGATTGGGGTTGTGACAGTAGGTGCAACCTTGATGTTTGAAGTCCTCTTTTGAACCTCCTTTAGGGCGATAAAAGGGGATGGCAAGAACAGAATCTGTATGATGAACTTTGAAAACCCCCATCCGAGTTTCTTCAGAGCGAAGCTCGGTCACAGCAATATCTAAGGATGGAAAAGGACTCCGATGGAGTAAGGAAGCCCGAACATGTTCAAATCGATCATGGAGAGCCATGAGAAAAATAACAAGACGCTGGTGATTACGGTAAGTTGCAAACATCTCAGCATCAATCTTGTTCGGACAAGTTGGTTCAGAGAGAGTGAGTTGATCCCAAATAGTATGCATTTTAGAGAGAAATTGGTTAATGGTTTGATCAGCCCTTTGGCGTTTGGTATGAAGAGTTGTTAGAAGTTGATATTGATTGGCCAAATCTGTTGTAGTGAAGCGAGCCTCAAGAAATTCCCAAACTTCTTTGGCAGTGTCAAAACGCCCAAATTCACCATGGATGGAGGGTAAGGTGGTGTTACGGAACTAGGTAATAATTTAATGGTGTTTACTCTCCCAGTCTTCAAGACGGTCAGCAAATAAGAAGTTGTTTTCAGTGGTTTCTTGGATGGGTATAGAGATATCACCAGTTATGAAACGCCATAGCTTGCGTCCTTTAAAGAAACTTTTCATTGCTTGTGCCTAGGCTAGGTAGTTAGTATCATCAAGGGTGGTAGAGATTGGTTTTGGGACATCATTTCGGTCCATTTTAACAAAATAATGGAGGAAATGTAAAGCAAATTTATAGAAATAGTATAAAGGAGATATCCTTAAAAATAAAAAGAGGAGTTGAAAACAAGCCTGGAACCGGGTTGGAATTAGTCGAGTTGAGATGAGTTGGGTTGGAGTGAGCCGAGTTGAGGTGAGCCGGGTTGGAGTGAGTCGAGTTGAGGTGAGTTGGGTTGGAGTGAGTTGAGTTGAGGTGAGCCGGGTTGAGAGTGAATCGAGTTAGGGTGAGTCGGATTGGCTGTGATGAAGAGAGGTGAAATTTTGATAGAAATTTTAGAGGTATATGAGAGGCTCTGATACCATGTGAAGAGTATAGAGAGATAAGAAGAAAGAATGATTTAATGTTGTATTGGTGTGTCTTAGAATGTACATAGAGAACTCTATTTATAGAGTTGTAACAAGTGTAGTACAAGTGTGGTACAAGTGTAATACAGGTGAAATAGTAAGTGTAGTACAAGTAAAATAGTAAGTGTAGTACAAGTGAAATAGTAGAAGTGTAGTACAAGTGAAATAAATATAACTTAACAGCTTCAATTGTGAGCTGTCCATTAAACAAAAGCAGCTCTCTCAACGTTGAACTTGATCACATAACTGCTTGGCTCTCTAGCTTGTTATATTACACCGAAGTTTGAAACATTGTTAAAAGACAACAAACCACCTTATATATCAAGAAATAAAAGATTAACTAAACACAAATCTATTAGTTTTTCTTTTGTAGATTTAATAATAATGAGTGGATGAAGTTTAAATATTTGGAGTTCCTTCCTGGTATTTGGGGAATTTTATGAGCAGCTAAAACTATCGATTGGACTCTAATGGTAGCCATGAATACAATCACTAGCAGAAATGGCTATCTTTTAACCTTATTCGTTCTTGTAATTAAGGAAAAACGAAGCTCATTATAGCTGGTTTAATCTGCTATTGTAGTTTAGATTTTGCTACTATTATATTTCCAACTTGCCGTTTAGTTTTCTTTTATTATAAATAATATAAAGTATTTTATACGCAGCCGTCTACATACATTAATCGTTAAAAGTTTGATAGTTCAAATCAATCAAAACATATAAGTGAGTACGAAGTATATTCATTCTCTCTTTTATAGCATTCATCGTTACATGTTTACGTTAATATGATCTATGTTGAGAATAATTAGTTTAATAACGATTAATTTCTTCTTTTTATTATATAAATATAACATTGAATACTAAGTCAAAAATTAATCTTATGACTATCTCTTAAAAATTCAGAGAAAATCCAAAATGGTATCAGAGCAGACTTGATCTTTCTTCAAATCAATCTCACAAATAAGAACTGTATTAGTTCAAGAAATCCAACAAAAAATCAAAAAATTCAAAAAATGTCACAATATATTGAGAGACTTACAGGTGTTGCTAAAAGTTAAAAATTACCATCTTTGGACATATCAAGTGACTTTTGGTCTAATCGTAAGAGACAAATTCGAGCATGTCACAATCAAAACCAAAAGCCAAAGATCCAACACAACCAACAGCTGAAGAAAAAAAGGAAATTTTAGAATGGAGAAAGAGTGAAAATCTAGTCATAAGTTAGTTACTAGCAACAATGGAATCTCACATCTCTGATCTCATGACATATCTAGATATAGCTCGAGATATGTGAGTTAAATCTGAGATGATGTTCGGAAAAAGAAAAATTACTCCCTCATTTATCAATTTCAACAATAACTTCAACAGTTACAACAACAAAACCAATCTGTCATCTAACTATTCAGCCAAATCCAAAAAAAGCAGGATGAGATTAGAGTGTAATGATCTCTCACAATTGATCTTGATGAAATCAAAAGAAGCGATGATCATGATGGAATTTTCACCTTCCTCGCCAAGCTCGATTCAAGCTATGAGGGGGTACTGTTACAAATTCTTCTCATGGGTGAGCTGCCATCTGTTGATGAGGTTGTACAGATGGTTGAAAGAGAAGAGACAAGAAGAATCATGATGGGTACTTAGCTACCTGATAACCTCAAAGCCAAGGCATTCGTCGCCAGACCTAACCCTAGGCCAGAAAGTCGGGAAGACCAAGCAATCACTCGCTGTGATTACTGTAAGAAGAAAGGACACAAGCGCGAGAAGTGTTGGTATCTCAAACCTCATCTCTGGCCAATGGGAAGGCAAGGTGACAGCTTCATCAAAAAGGGAGATCGATGAAAATCGCGTAAAGAGCAGAGAGAAAATGGGTTATTCTGGACAAAAGGAAAAAAAAGGGATATGAGTATAAACGAGATTGAGAAAGAAATAAAGGGTGAGGTGGAAATAGATTAGATGAGACAGGTGTATATGTAATTATCCGTGATGTTTCAAGGAAAAACTCAAAAAACATCTAGTATGATTACAAACCTTACTCAAAATTCTTTAAATTCCAAATACATTCTTGATTTAGGTTCAACTGATCACATAACTGGAAATAAAAAATTACTCAATAATTACAAAAAAATTGAGACTAAGCAATTTGTAATCATTATAAATGGTGGGAAAATGGAAATTTTAGGAAATGGTTCAATTAGTCTCCTTTCAAGAAAAAAATTCAAATGTTTTGCATGTGAAGAATTACACATCTAACTTGTTATCCATTAGTAAAATAACACTAGACTTAAATTGTGAAATTACTTTACATTCAAAAATGTGATTTTTTAAGAATTGATAACGGAGAATATCATTAGT
Organism: Hippophae tibetana; assembly: GCA_037013495.1. Lineage (NCBI taxonomy): Eukaryota > Viridiplantae > Streptophyta > Magnoliopsida > Rosales > Elaeagnaceae > Hippophae > Hippophae tibetana. The sequence continues at coordinate 66,279,251 of CM072807.1, read as the reverse complement.
GAAGGTTTTCTAAAAAATGGGCTTTATATTTTGAGTGAAGAAAAATGCAACTTAAATATTAAAAAAGAAGAAGAATTAGGCACTCTTTGGCATAAGAGAATTGAATATCCTTCCGATAAGATTTTGAAATGTATTTTTGATTTCAAACAACTAGATTGTAGTAGTTGTGAAATTTGCAAATTAGGAAAGCATACAAAGTTACCATTAGTTTATCCAATTGTAAAAGCAAAAAAACCTTTTGAGTTAATATATTATGATGTTTGGGGTTGTGCTCCAATTGAGTCATTTAATGGTTATAAATACTTTGTTATATTTATCGATGATTTTTCAAAAACTACATGGTTACACTTGTTAAAAAATAAAAATAAAATATTTTTTCAATTTCAAGAATTTTATAATTTTGTAGAAAATCAATATGACGTAAAGATTAAAAAAATTAGAAGTGATAATTGAACGGAATTTGTAAATAAAAATTTCACAAAAAAATTCAAACAAAAAAAGAATTTTACATCAAACAACTTGTATTTACACACCCTAGCAAAATGGTGTGTCAAAAATAAAAAATCGACATTTACTTGAAGTAACAAGAATACTTTTGTTTCAATAATTTTTTGATCAAATGTCGTTCTCACCGCAACATATTTAATTAATAGATTGCCAAGTGTCAATTTGAATTTCAAAAGCCCACTAGAAATTCTCTACCAAGAAAAACTCAACATTTGTCATTTAAGGGTATTTAGATGTACATGTTATATGCACAAAAATAAACAACACAAGTTAGATTATACATCAATCAAGGCTATTTTCTTAGGGTATTTATCTATAAAAAAAGGTTATAAATGCTATGATTCAGTTAACAAAAAATATTACATTTCAAGAGATGTGACATTCCAAGAAAATGAATCATATTACAAAACACTAGAAAATGAGACTAATAACCAAGAGAAACCAAATGAAATTACATTTAAATTTTTTGCTCCAAAGATGGAAATACGGTAGTAGAAAATAAAAATAAAATAATCAATGAGAATAAAGAGGAATAAACTTTTCAAAGTGAAGGGGAAGATGGTATTATCGAAATAATACCATCGAGAAGGTCTAATCGAACTCCACAACCTACAACTAGATTACGGAATTTTGTAACATATGAGGTAAAATATTCTATCCAAAATTTTTTGTCTTATGAAAATGTTACACCCTAATATAAGACTTATTTGACCTCAATTTCTAAATAAAATGAGCCAAATAACTATTAGGAAATAATAAGCCAACTGGTATGGTGCAAAGCAATGAAAAAATAACTTAGGGCACTCGAAAAAAATGAAACATGGATAGTTATACAACTATTCGAAGGAAAGAAACCTGTAGGATGCAAATGGGTCTATAAGATTAAGTTTAATAATAATGGTACTATTAAAAGGTATAAAGAAACATTTGCACCCATGGCCAAAATGAATACCGTTAGGATTTTATTTTCTATAACGGTAAACCAAATTGGATTTACATCAAATGGATGTCAAGAATGCCTTTCTCCAAGGAATTCTTGAAGAAGAGGTATATATGACGCTTCCACCCAGTCATAAAAAAGAAAACAATTCTAACCTAGTGTATAGGTTTAAAAAAATCTATTTATGGACTAGAGCAATCTCCACCGGCATGGTATGGAAAACTAAGCTCTTATTTAATTTCTTGTGATTTTAAAATTAGTAATTACGATCACTCATTATTTTCCAAAAAATATGGTATCTTTACAACCATAATTCGAATATATGTAGATGATATAATAATTATCGAAAATAATTTGGAAAAAAATAAAAAAGTGAAAATGCAATTAAAGGAGAATTTTGATAACAAAGACTTAGGTTTACTAAATATTTTCTAGGAATAGAAATAACACATTCACCCAAGAGATTCTTTATTTCACAAATAAAATATACACTTGACCTATTGAAAGAAACTGATAAATTAGGTAGTAAACTGACATCTATACCAATAGATAGTAAATGAAAATTAAATATTGAGGATGACGAACCTTTAGAAGACATACTCCAATTTCAAAGACTCGTAGGAAAATTAATTTATTTAACGATAACCCGATTAGACATTTCTTTTTCGGTAAGCCAAATTAGTAAATTTATGTATGCATCTAGAACACCACATTTAGAGGCTATATATAAAATTTTAAAATATTTAAAAGGGACACCTAGTAAAGGAATTCTCATGAAACATAATAATTCTAACGAAGTGTGTGACTACTTTGATGCAGATTAGGCCGATAACTTTGATAGAAAATCAACCACCGGTTTTTGCACGTTTGTAGATGAAAATTTAGTCACATGAAAAGGAAAGAAACAAAATGTTATGGCACGATCAAGGGTCGAGGTAAAATATTGAGCCATGACATCAACCTCAAACGAGTTAACTTGGATCAAACAACTTCTTTTGGATATCGAAATTAAAATTCAAGAACCAATGAAGATGTTTTGCGATAACCAAGCAATGCGACATATAACATTCAATCCGGTGTTTTACGAGAGAACAAAACACATCGAAGTGGATTGCCACTTCATTTGAGAAAAAAATTCAAACAAAGGAAATTGAAACTTCATTTATGATAAGTGAAAAAAAAAATTTGACAAAAATCTTCACCAAAGGTTTAGATCCGAAATCATTTGAAGAAAATTTAAGCAAGTTAGGGTTGACCGATATCTACACGGCTAACTTGAGGGAAAGTTTTGAGAATAATTAATTTAATGACTAATTTTTTTCTTTTTATTATATAAATATAACATTGAACATTAAGCCAAAAATTAATTTTATGATTATCTCTTAAAAATTCAAAGAAAATCAACTCTCACAAATGATTTTCCAATAAATACTTGAGTAATTAATTTTTAAATAACGTTATACAATTCATACAATAATAAAAAGTGCAAAATTACTCGCTTATTTACTCAAATAATAAAATTTTAATAGAAAATACAAACAACTATGTTCAAAATCCACTCAAATACCGAACTTTAATCGAAAAGGAAAAAAAATATATATCAAACCCCAAATGCACTCAATTGCTCTTACAATCAAAATGGTAACACAGATTAACAAGTAATGTATACGCAGAATCTTGCTAACAGTATTGAAAGTTATCGCAATGGAGCACAAGGAATAGCGCAGAATCTTAATTGAATGTGTGAAGTGAGAATCAAAGAAACCCTTTTAATTCACGAGTTCTCTTGCAGAAAGCCTGGAGGGATAATCAAATTTTGGCTTAAATATTAGTTCAAGAAGCTTTTGGCTTCTCGCTGGCTGATGTTGTCTCACGATGATGGCTGATGATATTGATTAATCTCCATCGCCCTCGCTTACGCTAGGAGATAGAGGGTGATATCTATTATCACTTGAATAAGTATAATATTATTATAATTAATGTTTCAATTAATTATAAATTCAAAAATTACAATTTTAATTAATAATTGCCTGTATCAAGATAAAAATAACAAAATACGACGGTCATTAATCTTCCAGTAAAAAAGAATTCAATATATTCAGAATTTAATTTATATATAGGACTGTTAAGTTGTATATGCTTGTTTTAACTTTAGAGACTAATGGGTTGTGTTGGAAATGAATTTAAATAAAAAAATATTTTTTAATATTTTATGATGGTTATTTTATAATTATGTGTTCGTTATTTTCATAATTATATGACCATTATACATATTTTTTCTACTATAAAAAGGGGTAATAGTCCTCAGTTTAGAATATAACTTAACAACTCAAAAACAGTTCTACGGTTTTTCATAACAAAATCAAAGAAAATAAAATTCAGAATTGTTTTCTCAGATTTTCGAGCAATATAAATATTTAAGAAATGTAGTATTTCGAACTTCATCAGTGCAATGAAGATCCAAGACAGAAAAAAGATTATGTACTGTTTTATCCTGGGGACGATGAGATTGTGTTTGCTTGCACAAATTTGGGCAGAGTCACGAAACGTCTTAAAGAGAGCGACCTAGTCCGTGACTCAACCCAAGCAGTTCATTTCAGGTTATCGGTAATATTGTTTTTACATAGTTTTTCACATATTTGTTCCAACAATTTTAAGACGTATTCTATCTGCCATGTCTACTGAAATGTTAACTGCTGATTTCAACAAACTATTTTGTTTTGAGGAACTACACTGTAAAAAATGGAGACAAAAAATGTTATTTTTCTTAGCCATGTAAAATGTCGCTTTTGTTCTTATTATTGAAAAAATCAACACCCCTTGATTCTCACACTGAAGCTACAATAAAGGATTTAAACACCTAGATAGAAAATCATTTTTTATGCAAAAAAAAATTATTCTTAATGGATCAGCTAATGACTTCTATGACTATTATAATTTTGATAAGTCTACTAAAGAAATTTGAGAAGCACTTCAAAAGAAGTACGATACTGAAGAAGCTTGAACTAAGAAGTATGATGTCAGTAGATACATGAAGTATCAAATGATTGATGACAAATATGTGGAAGCTCAATCACACGAACTACAGAAGATAGCACACGAAATAACTTCTGAAGGTATGACTTTAGATGAATAATTTGAAGTAGCTGTTATTATAGATAAATTACCTCATGCTGAGAAAGATTTTAAGAATACACTTAGACATAAAACTAAGGAATTTTCTTTAGAAAGTCTTATAACCTGTTTAAGAATAGAAGAAGAAGCCCGAAAATAAGACCAAAAAGATGAAGTACTCGTTGTCTCAAACAACAATACCAATAAGAAATCCTCTTTTGTAGTTCTGAAACCTAAAGGAAGAAATATGAAAACTCTTAATCGTAATAATAACCAAAACCACAACCACCAAAATAGAAACAAAAACTATCCTCCCCAAAATGGACTTCAACCCGCCTTAAGAAATAACACATTCATGTGTTATAGTTGTAACAGACCTGACCACTTGGTTAGGAATTTCCGAAATAGGAATCGTCCTGCCCCACAGGCAAACCTTACCGAAGATCAACTTATTGCTATGATATTTGAAGTTAATTTTGTTCATGGATCCGAGGGGTGGTGGGTGGACACTGGTACTTCTCGCCATGTTTGCTATGATCGAGACATATTCAAGTCCTACTCTGAATCTAAGGATAAGAAAGTATTGTTGGGCGACTCCCACTCCACTAAAGTTGTTGATACTGGTGAGGTGGTATTAAAGTTTACCTTTGGAAAGACTGTCATATTGAAGGATGTTCTGCATACTCCAGAGATGAGAAAGAACTTAGTTTTGGGATATCTTCTTTACAAAACTGGGTTTACTTAAACTATAGGGGCTGATTTATATACAATAACTAAAAATAATATTTTTTGTTGGGAAAGGGTACGCCACTAATGGCATGTTTAAATTGAATGTTGAGTTCTTTTCATATTTGACATGCTAGACTTTGTCATGTTAATAAACGCATAATCAAGAATATGATAGCTTAGAACTAATTCCTAAACTATCTTTGAATGATTTTGGAAAAATGTGACTTTTATAGTCAAGTTAAAATAAAAAAAACTTCACATAAGTCAGTAGTTAGAGAATCTGAACCTTTAGAATTAATACATTATAACATATATGAACTTGATGGAAATTTAACAAGAAATGGGAAACACTATTTTATAACTTTTTAGATGATTGTTCAAATTACGCTTATGTATATCTAATGAAAAATAAAAGTGAAGCATTTGACATGTTTAAAATATTTATGACTGAGATTGAGAATCAACTTAACAGAAAAATAAAAAGGTTTTGAAGTGATAGAGGCACTGAATATGATTCCAATATCTTCAATGATTTTAATAAAACTCATGTAATCATTCATGAAAAAACTGCACCTTATTCTCTTGAAATGAATGGCAAAGCTGAAAGAAAAAATAGAACTTTTACTAAGTGAGTTATTGCAATTTTATTAAATTCTGGTGCTGCTTCCCATTGATTGGAGGAAATTTTATTAACTGTTTGCTATGTGCTAAATAGAGTGCCTAAATCTACTAGTAAAATTTCACCATCTGAAATTTTGAAAAATAAGAAACTTAACTTATTTTAAAACTTGGGGTTGTTTAGTCTATGTTAGGATCCCCGATCCTTAAAAGAAATAAAACTGACTAGTAGAACATACGAATTTGTATTCATAGCATATGCTATGAATAGTAAAGCTTATAAATTCTATGACTTAAATGATCATAGTTATAGAATCAAATGATGTTGACTGCTGTGAACATAGGTTTTCATTTAAATTGAAGAATAGTGGGGGCTCGTCTTCTAGTTGTTTACCCATAACTAGAACTATTGAACAAAATGAAGAATTAAACACTGAAATTAGAAGAAGTAAACGAGCTCGAACCCTTAAAGATTTTGGGTCAAATTTTTATGCTTATACCTTAGAGGAAGATCCCCAAACTCGTAAAGAATCATTCTCTTCTTTAGATGCTAACTTATGGGAAGAAACCATAAATGATGAAATGGACTCTTATGAGTATAATAAAACTTGGCATTTAGTTGACTTACCTCATGGTTGTAAAACCATAAGATGTAAATGGATACAAAAGAAGAAATTAAAACTCGATGGTACTATTGAAAAGTACAAAGGTTGTATTGTAGTTAAATGGTATAGGCAAAGGGAAAATGTAGATTTATTTGATACCTTTTCACCAGTCACACGAATAACTTCCATACGTGTACTTTTTCCTCTTGCTGCTATCCATGATTTAGTAGTAAATGGATGTTAAAACTACTTTCTTAAATGGTGATTTAGAAGAAGAAATTTATATGGATCAACCTAAAGGTTTTGTTATCCCACGTCAAGAAAATAAAGTTTGTAAACTAGATAAATCTCTGTATGGTCTAAAATAAGCACCTAAGCAATGGCATGAGAAATTTGATAATATAGTTAATCCACATGAATTCAAAATGAATGAAAGTGACAAATGCATTTATTATAAATTAGAAGATAACATTTGCACTATTATATGTTTATATGCAGATGACATGCTTATTTTTGGATCAAATATTCATGTTGTGAATAATGTGAAAACTTTATTAAGTGTTAACTTTGATATGAAAGATCTTAGAGAAGCGAGTGTAATCCTTGGTATAAAGATTACTAGGTCTGAAAAGGGAATTTCTTTAGATCAATCTCATTACATTGAGAAGATCTTAAAGAAATATAATTGCTTTAACTGTAAACCTGCATGTACTCTATATGATCCTAGTGTAAAGTTGTTCAAGAACACCGGAGATGGTGTTAGACAAACTGAGTATGCGAGCATCATTGGTAGCTTACGTTATGCTACTGATTGCACTAGACCAAACATAGCTTATGTTGTGGGACTACTATGTAGATTTACCAGTAGACCTAGTGTAGAGCATTGGAATGCTATTGAAGGGTTATGAGATACCTTAAGAGAACTATATACCTTGGATTACATTATAAAAAATTTCCCGCTGTTCTAGAAGGATACAACGATGCAGATTGGAACATTTTATTAGAAGACTCTGAATCAACTCGCAGCTATATATTTAACATAGCTGGTTGAGCAGTTTCTTGGAATTCTAAGTAATAGACAATATTGGCTCAATTTACGATGAAGTTTGAAATGATAGCACTAGCTACTACTAGTGAAGAAGCAGACTAGTTAAGAAGTCTGTTAGCTGAGATCCCTTTATGGGAAAGATCGATACCAGCTGTCATGATCCACTACGATAATACTGTGGCTATTGCAAAGATTTAGAACCGTTATTACAACGACAAGAGACGAAATATATACAGTATTGTTAGAGAATTTCTCTCTATAAGAGCTGTAAGAATGGATCATATATGTACTGATGAAAATTTGACTAATCCTTTGACGAAAGGATTAACAAGAGAGAAGGTTTTCAAAAACCTCGAAAGGAATGTGACTAATGCCCTTAGAATGAAGAGTCACTCATAATGGTAACCCAACTTATAGACTAGAGATCCCAAGAAATAAGTTCAATGGGTAATAACAAGTCATGAAGTGATATGAGATGAATCATGCTATTATAAAGTCACATTCTATATTGTTAGAAGCATGAAGTCCTGAAGTGATAGAAAGGATGAGTTAATTATTAAACTCTTAATGAGCTCTATACTCTATGTGGAGTGGAGTACATAGCTACATGAGTACTCTTGATAGACTCACCTATGTGAATGTGAAAGTATGGCCGCTTCCTATGAAAATTTTGGGCAAAATTTACTAAAGCATTCACTATACTGGGATACACGTGCATAGTCGTAAAACACGAGCTTTTTGAACTACACCTTGGAAAGGTTGTGTGTGTGATGTTGTTAGAGATAGAGTTCAAAACTATGAGTTACTCTAGTATATTCTAAAGCATCAACACTATGCAAAGGTTCAAGTCGATAGACACCTTTTGCTTATGCACAATCTTATACTTTTAATTGATCGGTTGCTCGATGAAACTATTTTATTTAAAATTCAAGTGGGGGATTGTTGGAAATGAATTTAAATAAAAAATATATTTTTTATTATTTTATGACCGTTATTTCATAATTATGTGTCCGTTATTTTCATAATTATATGACCGTTATACATATTTTTTCTACTATAAAAAGGGGCAATAGCCCTCAGTTTAGAATATAACTTAACAACTCAAAAACAGTTCTACGGTTTTTCATAGCAAAATCAAAGAAAAGAAAATTCAGAATTGTTTTCTCAGATTTCTGAGCAATATAAATATTTAAAAGGTGTAGTATTCCGAACTTCATCAGTGCAATGAAGATCCGAGACAGAAAAAAGGTTATGTGTTGTTTTATCCTGAGGACGACGAGATTGTGTTTGCTTGCACAAATTTAGGCAGAGCCGCAAAACGTTTTAAAGAGAGCGACCTAATCCGCGACTCAACCCAAGCAGTTCATTTCAGGTTATCGGTAATATTGTTCTTACATAGTTTTTCACATAGTTGTCATCATGTACATTTGATAAAAGACTTCTTTTTTCTAGTGTATTTCAATGTTCCCCCGGTCCTTAATCACCTGCATACAATTCCAACATGTCAACCTCAATACGACAGAAAAATAATGTGGGTGCATGTACTCAGATATAGAATAGAATAAAGGTAGGAGCTTTTGGATCACAGTGTCTTCAGCTCTGTAGAACCATTGTGCTTTGAAATAAGGCTCTCCATCTGTGCCTTCAAACATCTCAATAATTCTAGCAATATAGTTTGGCATTCCATCGTCGGCCTAAAGCGACAAACTCAACCACTAATTAGTTCAACAGATAAAAAGTAGAGAAAGTGCACTTAATTTGGTTATATAAGATGTTAGAGTGAGACAGTGAGGGGATAAATGAATGACCTTACATAAGCATCATCATTAAGGTTATAAACAAATCCACCGGTCATAGCTGGAGTATAATGAAATTATGCTTGTAGAACTTCCTCTTCTTCACACCCTTCCCTCAACGAGACGCAATAGTTTCGATATCCACCACCATTAAGACACATTGTTTCAATATTTTTTCAAAAAATTGAAAACAGAAAGAGACGCAATAGTTTCAATAAATCTAAATGAAGCTAGCTAACCCTTTTCCGTTGTCTGCCAAAACCACCATGTTCATCTTTTTTGAAAAATAATCTAAAAAATAAGAACTGATCAGTGAAAGAACAAGAAGAAACACATACTGTGCCAAAATCAGTGAAGGAATTGATCAGCGTTTGGGACGAACTGAAGACGAGGGTCTGAGAGGGTCAAGGGCGACGTTGAGAGGCTGAGAAGGTACACAAAATGAAAACACTGAGCATATATGACTTAATTAAAACTTTTGTAGGGCTGCTATTGTTAACATATAAGAATATTTTTTAAAATGATAAATAATTATCCTATTAAATTTTGTCTCTACGACCACAAACTTCTGATCATCCTATTTATTTCTCAATCTATTAAAAATCGTTTTATATTGTACAAATTCTTACAACATTACTATATTAATTTTAATTACATTTATAATTTATAGTATAAAAAATACACTTATCATTTAGGATGCGCATTCATATAAATATGGACTTTTTCCAATAAGAGAACAAAATAAACCAATAAACATATTAAATAAAATCATAATTACCAAATGATTTTTCATATTTTGTGACACCTACTTAACCGAAAGAAATACCTAGATATAAAGATTAAGATAAGCACTTTTCAAATGGGTGGTGCATACCGAAGCAATATGAACTAAGATATATAACACTCGTAAATGTAATTTGGTAATTCTAGATAAACTTCAATACTTCGTTACCTTAGATACCTCATTACAAAATGTTTCTTTATTCAAATGTATTTATAGTAGTCATTAAAGAAACTAATCACTTAATATAGTTCTCTTCACATCACACTCATTTAACAAAGATTAATCATTTTTCTTTAACTTATAAAATTTCTTTACATTCCATAACTATCACTAGGGTGGACATTTTTTTTTAAATCTACCTATCAATCCGAGTCTATATTGTTCTTTTTAAAAATTCGATAATTTGAAAATTTTGTAAATCGATTTAATAGGTTCGATTGTAGGTTTCAAAAATGACAAAATCAATACAACCGAATTGAATATACTCTTTTAATACACTTATTTTTAAGTATTTTTTTTATTTTTTATTATAATTTATTTTATTATTAACTTATAATTATAGTTATAATAATATTTTATCTAAATTATAGGTAAAATTAAAAATGTAACATAAACATAGCATAGAGTGTAATCCAAATAATATCCAACTTTAACATTTTATGTAAATATTAACAAATTCTTTGGTAAAAATCCCTTAACTTACCATAAAGTACTCTTTAGAGTGAATTTTAGTGTTTTTATGTTAACAAACATATTTATTTACTTTGGTTTTTTTTCTTTTGAAAATTATATGATATCAAACTTTTTTAAATTGACTTTTAAAGTTATTGTTGGGATCATAGTTCAATTAATGCCTTAGAATTTTCAAAATAATCAAGATAAAGTTAGTTTATAAAATGGTCAATAACCAACCTAATTAATCTAAGCTTCCCCTACGGTAATAATGTTCATTATAAATTTTGAATTATAATACTCAACATCCTCCTTAATTCAAAATTCCTAAACTTATTTTCTTCTTATCTTTTTAAATCAAATTTTCCTTAATGCTTAAACCTTGACACTATTTGTCTTCTAAAAAACCGTCAAAGCATTTTTTTTGGTTGCACAACAACACTATCACCTTCTTTGCCCATTTGATGATGCTTGCTTTTCCTAATGCTCCACCAAAACAAATTTTCAGTCTCTTTGATTCCATCATTTTTGTTGTGTTCCTTTTGGCTTCATTTCTCGTCTCCTATTAAATTTTTAAATTTTCATGTCTTTCAAAGGATTGGACAGTCATAGACAATGTTTTTAAACGAAAGAAAGAAATTATGAAGAGCACTTTCACAATTAATGTTCTTTTTTTTTCAGCATCAAGAAAAAAATTTAACATTCAAAAACACAAAAATGAAGAGCAAATATTTGAAGAAAACAACTTTTGAATTTTTTTAAGAAAAATGATACTTTGATAATGACAAAAAGGTGCATGAAAATATAGAAATGAACACAAAGTGATGAGGTGATGGAGAGCTTTGATCTTGAAACTCGTATACCATATGTTGGGTAATTTTGTTAATCTGACGTGGTAGTCAAATAGTAATCTTAATCATTGTATAAGTGTGAATACAATATAATTATACTAAAGGATAAGAGGTAAGTAATAACCATTAAGTTATCTTAAAGAAATAAAGGCTCAAATATTAACCTTATCTATTTGAAGAGATAATATAGTAGATAATAAATGATACATGTCTACAAAAAAATTGATCTTTTTGTTTACAACAATTAATTATCTACAATACTATAAAAGCTTAATCCTAATCAGATAAAAATAAGCTATCAATTTTTTTTTCTTTTTCCTATATATAGTAACATATGCATAACATAATTTCAAATCTAAGAATCAATATCATAATATCATATTTCTCATAACTTAGAATTACACTTAATCATTCTTCTTTCCATATAATTATTAGAACGAGATTAAGATATCATCTATTCTATATCTTATAGTTAATGGCTTAAGAATTGTAGGGCCAAAATCACCCCATAATGTGATTCAAAGTCTTAACAGTTTATTTATCTTGCAAATTCTACGAAGAATAAGTCTTATATGGTGTTGAAAAATATTGGTATCAACATCTAGCGTCGTATGTGGAAAATAAGGCTGCTCTATTTAGTTGAAAAAATTACAAAATTGTAAGAATTTTTAAAAAGTTCTCCAAGTTCTTGATCCGTTAAGAAATAAAAGAAATATATATTTAAAAAAAGATAAAACGTGAACCTTAATAGTTTTTTCTGAAAAGAGAGCACCAAAATATTTTGGCCTTATATTTTCATCTTTCTCAATTAGTAAAAAATCATAGACCAAATAACTAACTCCACCTTTCAAACCCTAACAACTAGTTAAGAGGTCCAATCTGATAAACAACAAGCCATCCTTCCAACCCACTTTGAAAAATAAGGCTAGATCCACAACCATACAAAGCTTAGCTGATAAGATGACCATCTGAGATATGACTCGAGTCATAGGCCCAGTATTGTCACCCAAGACTTTTTGGTTGGCCATGAATGAGCCAACTAGAATGTCACTACCCAAAATGTTACTGACCATGACATCGCTAGCCTGGACTTGGTTGGCTAGAACTCTGATGGCCAGGGCCTAGTTGGTTAGAACTTCAGTGGTCAGGGCCTAGTTCGCCAGAACTTCTAATATAAACACATGCACACCAACCTTGAAATCGAACCCAAGAATGGAATAATAAATCAACAATAGTACCCAAATCCAATGGATATTACACACCAAAAATCAAGTTTATGCAATAAGTCTTACATGATGTTGACAAAAATCGGTATCAACACCATACTAAGATTTTGATTTTAAATATGTGGAAGTAAGTGTTAATCGACCCAAAATGTTTTTGAAAAATTATAAAAAAAATATTCTCCAATACTTATAGTAACAAAATAGTATCTAATAATATTGAACGAATCTAATTAAGATGTTTAAAATTAGTTTAATTTGAACGGTGTTTAATATAAAATGATATGTTATATTTTTTTATTTGTTAAAATATATGAGTTAAACATAAAAGATGTTATTTTAATGTTACAAATTTTAATAATATTATTTTTGTTATTTTCTTAAAATAATTTAAAGAGATGTGTGTGCATGAGTGTATTGGAAGAAAGAATTAGATATATAACACTGTGAACAAATTAATTACTAATGCTTCATTATCACATGGCCAAGTAAAAAAGTCCCAGTCTTTCATAAGTTTGGTGCTAACACTTTAAATTGTGAAGAGTAGAAGTCCTCGTGGGAGTCATATTCTTAAATGCATTTCTTAATATGCTACATATTTTCACATACGGGCTCAAACAATTTAATGAATAGGTACAATGCCTTATACTTGAGCTGGTAACTAAATATGTACCTTCTGATAACAATGCGATATTCGATACCATGGATCTTCTAGAGGGTAGACTTTAGCATACAAATGTTACAGTTGTCAAATATTGTGTTTATTGATAATTATCAGATGTATTTTCATATTCTTTCTGTTCTAATCTTTATGTACAAATGTATAGTATTTGTATACAAAATAAAACGGAAAGTAACCAGATTATAACAATATTAATTTCCCACTATTATTCTTGTCTGCTGATTATCTGCCATAATTCCTGCATTGTTGTTTCCATGTTGTCTGCCATATTACTCACATGCCAACACTCCCCCTCAAGGTGGTGCATATATGTCTCTTATGCCCAACTTGTCAAGTGAGTTGTAAAAGTTTTTTGCAGACACAGATTTTGTGAGTATATCAGCCAATTGATCTTCTGACTTAACAAATGGAAGCTTAATAATCTTTTCTTCAAGATTTTGTTTGATGAAGTTCCGATCCACTTCAACGTGCTTTGTGCGATCATGTTGAACTGGATTGTGAGAGATGGCAATGGTTGCTTTGTTATCACAAAATAAGTTCATTTCAGAGTTAGAAGCAACACCAATCTCAGTTAGAATTTTTTTCAACCACAGGAGCTCACATATTCCCTTGACCATTCCTCGAAATTCAGCTTCAACACTAGATAAGGCAACTACCTTTTGCTTCTTGCTCCTCCATGTAACAAGATTGCCCCCCACAAAAGTGAAGTATCCAGCAGTAGATTTCATATCCTTCATATTCCCTGCTCAGTCTGAATCTGTATATCCAAGGACTTCCAATTGGTCATTCTTTGAAAACATAAGTCATTTCCCAGAGGAGGACTTTAAATAACGAAGTATTCGCATGACCGCATCCATATGGTCTTCACTTGGGCAGTGCATGAACTGACTCACGACATTCACAGCATAAGCAATATCAGGTCGAGTATGAGATAAATATATGAGTTTACCTACTAACCGTTGATATCTCTATTTATCTGGTGGTACTTGGTCCACATATTCTCCGAGTTTATGATTTTGAACCATTGGAATATCGACAGGTTTACAATCTAGTAGTCCTGCCTCTGCCAGTAGGTTTAGAGTATATTTCCTTTGGGAAAGACATATGCCTTGTTTTGATCTTGTTACCTCAATACCTAAGAAGTATTTGAGCCCTCCCAAATTCTTCATTTCAAACTCATTTGACAGTTGTTCTTGAAGCTTAGAGATTTCTTCTTTATCATCTCCTGTAATGATCATGTCATCTACATATACTATAAGGGTTGTTATCTTCCCTAATCGATGTTTTAGGAAAAGAGTATGATTAGAGTTGCTTTGTTGGAACCCATATTTCTTCATTGCTGAACTCAACCTACCAAACCATGCTCGAGGTGATTGTTTTAGTCCATACAATGCTCGTTGTAATCTACATGCAGTTTCTTTTCCTGTTGTAACAGTATATCCTGGTGGGATATCCATATAAATCTCTTCCTCAAGATCACCATGAAGGAAGGCATTTTTTTACGTCAAGTTGGTGCAATGGCCAATCTAAATTTGCCGCAAGAGATAACAAGACTCTAACGGTTTTTAGTTTAGCCACAGGTGAGAAGGTTTCTTGATAATCTATCCCGTGTTTCTGTGTATATCCTTTTGCTACAAGTCTCACCTTGTATCGATCAACTAACCCATCTGCTTTATATTTAATGGAGAAAATCCACTTGCATCCTACCATCTTCCTCCCTTGAGGCAACTCGCTTAACACCCATGTGTTATTCTTCTACAATGCCTCAAATTCCTCTTTTATAGCTTGAGCCCATTTTGGATCAGATAAGGCTTCTTCAATGCTACTTGGAATTTGACACGAGGAGAGTGTTTGTGCAAATGCCCTGATAGGTTCTGATAACCTTTGAGTAGATACATAATTTGCTATTGGATACTTGGATTGTCGTTCTTCTCTTTCTGGGGAGTATCGATTTGGAGGTTTGCCTCGATTGTGTCTGAAAGGTAAAACATAACCAACAGATGTATCTATAGCATTAGTTTGTAAATGTGTGATAGGATAGCTTACCTCAGGAGTATTCTCAGCAGGAGGATCATTGGGTACTAGGGAGTGGAGAGGTACATTAACCACTTCATCTTCTAGAGATTCAATTACTACTTCAGCTTCAGTTCTTGGAAGTTCAAGTTCGGGTCTAGATACTGGCTCCTCCATATGATTGGCATGATCCGAGTATGTTGGACTAGTGTTTAATATTTCAACATCAAGCCAATTTCGTTCTTCACCATAACTCTCCTCCTGAAGAGTGGAATTGGATACCAGTGATGGGAAAAAACATTCTGATTCGATGAAAGTGACATCCATGGTAATATAGGTTCTTTTAGTAATTGGATCATAGCATCGATAACCCTTTTTTTGTACGCCATACCCCAAGAACATATAGTGGACAACACATGGATCCAACTTAGTTCATTGATTTTTATGGAGATGGACAAAAGCAATACATCCAAAAATTCGGGGCGGAAGCATCAAAATAGTAGGCAAGGGAAGATGATCAGATAACACCTTTAATGGAGTCTGAAATTGTAAGGTTTTTGTGGGCATACGATTTAGTAGATACACCGCTATAGTAATAGCATCACTCCAGTATTTATTAGGCATATGTGCACCAATTAGTAAGGCCCGAGCCGTTTCTAAAATATGCCGATTCTTCCTCTCTACAGTCCCATTCTGTTGTGGGGTTTGTGAACACGAGGTTTCATAGAGAATACCATGGTTGTCCAAGTATGTCCGAAATTATTGATTAACATACTCCCCTCCATTATCATACCTAAGTATCTTAATTTTTTCAGAAAATTGTGTCTGAACCATGGTGTGAAACAAGTGAAATGTAGCAAATACTTCATCTTTATGTTTGAGAAGGTAAAGCCATGTCATTCGTGTACAATCATCAACAAAAATAACAAACCAATGATTACCCGATGATGTAATGACCGAGGAATGACCCCACACATCAGAATGTACTAAAGCAAAAGGAGTCACACTTTTATTCATGCTCATAGGATAAGACACCCTATGACTTTTTGCTAGGATACAAGTATCACATTTGAAATCTGAATGTGTGATATTTGAAAATAAACTGGGGAGTAGGTGCTTTAAATACCCGAATGATGGATGCCCAAATCTACGATGACATAGCCAAATCTGTCGTTCCTTGTTACCAAAAATGTTTTGCATATGATTGGCTCTTCCTGAACTGAGGTCATCCACATAATATAGCCCTCCTCTCCTAGTACCACGCCCAATGATCTCCTTGGTGAGAATATCATGTAGAAGGCAAAAAGTAGAATACATCAGTACTACACAGTTAAGATCTGAAGTGACCTGACTTACAGACATTAGTCGGTTTGACAAAGAGGGTACAAGTAAAGTATTAGATAATGATAATGAAGGAGATAAGGTCACTGTTCCAGCTCCTGTAACTGGATAAGTGACCCTATTTGCATTGGCAACATGACTCCGTCTTGGCTGGGTTTTTTTTTAGAGATCGTTTGGGTCAAATGTCATATGATCTGTAGCTCCAGAGTCCAAAATCCAATCCTCCTTATCACTACGAGTAGAGATGTGAAATGCTTTACTTGAAATACCTGGATCCTGGGAAGATTCGGCCTGAGACGTAAGGGATAGTGAGGCATTATTGGTAGCCACAGCAGCTCGCCCAGTGGTGTCCCGTTTCTTCCATGCTTGAAGATCATTCCACCATTCTAGATACCCATGTAGTTTGAAGCAGTTTTCACGGGTGTGTTTGGAGTTTCCGCAATGGCCACATTTCATGTCAAGAGATGGTGGATTTCCCGTGGATTTCTTGCTACCCAAGGAAGTTCCTATTTTTGGTGGCATTAGATTATGGTGTCCCTTGACCCCTTTAAAACCCATAACTGCTCCGGGTGTCGTATCTACACCTGTGATCATCACGGTCTGCCTGACCTCTTCCCTACGGACGAATCCATAGGTTTGTTCCACCGTAGGGAATGGTTTGATCTGAAGCACATCACTTCGAGTTTTATCCAATCTATCATCAAGGCCATCGAGGAAGGTATACACTCGATCTTCCTGTACGATGGAGTTGTATTTTTGTATATCAATCGCACACTCCATTGGATTAGGACGACGGAAATCAATTTCACGCCATAACCCTTGAAGGTTATTGTAGTATTTTTCAATGGATCCACCCACTTGCTTCGTACGAGTAACTTGACGGCGAAGATCATACACCTGAGACGTGTCTGTCCCATCATAGTAAGTGGTAGCCACCGAATCCCAAACCTGTTTTGTAGTTGGGAATCGGATAAAATTTTCAATTAAGGAGGGGTCCATCGAATTGATCAACCATCCTTTGACAATGGCATTTTTAGTACGTCATTTCCTAAATGAGGGGTCGGTTTCAACAGGTTGAGAAAAGTTCCCATTAATATATCACAGTTTGTCTTTGCTAGAGATATACATCTCCACCACCTGGGACCATAAGGCATAGTTGGATCCTCCCAACTTGATACTAATGAGAGCAGTCGACGCTTCAGTTGGCGGAGGTTGTGAGCTAATCTGAGCTCTAGTTAAAACTTCCGTCATTTTCGCCGTCAAATCTTCCAATATGAAATTGTAACCCTAAACCTAATTTCCCTTCTTGCAAGCGCCGCCTTTTCTCTTTCCTGCGCGATTTCAGCAGATGGTCGAGCAGTTTCCTCTGCGCGTCGAGCAGCTTCCTCTACGCATCGAGCAGCTTCCTCTGCGCGTTGAGCAGTTTCCTCTGCGCAGCATCTTCTCCATTCCTTGGTGCAGCGGCACCCTTTTTCTTCTGATTCCTTGTGCGAATCGATCAGCTTTCCTCTCCTATCAGATTCACTGAAAATGGTGCAGCCGAAGGTTCAGAAAGTTTTACTCAGCGTTATGTTTCCCTGCGAGCTCTAGACGAAAAACCTGAGTTGCATTATGTTTCTTTTGCGAAATGATAGTTTTCTCTGGAAAACAGGTATTGTTGGATGCTCCTCTCCGTCTTTCCTTCTTCTTCTTTGTTCGTTTCTATTCAGATTTCCAGAATATGAAAAAATGCCTCTTTTTTTCCTTTTTTTTCAATATTGCAACTGATCGGTTTTTTTTCCAACCTATACACAAAAAACAGCGATTCACGTCAATAACTTCTGGCCTAAAAAACGCTTACTTGATTTTTTTTTCAGAACCACTTCTACGGCACAACACTGTTAATC
Source organism: Hippophae tibetana (assembly GCA_037013495.1). Lineage (NCBI taxonomy): Eukaryota > Viridiplantae > Streptophyta > Magnoliopsida > Rosales > Elaeagnaceae > Hippophae > Hippophae tibetana. The sequence goes on along the minus strand of CM072807.1, from coordinate 66,260,442 downwards.
AATCTCTGTGATTCATTTTTTCCTCGAGGAAATAGTATTGGTACAGTTTTACGAGTAAACCAGGATTGCCACACCAGAAATCAGAGATAAAAACGAAGGTAAGTGTAAACCAGAATGGTTACACCAGAAATCAAAAATCAAATTTTCTGAGAACAGAAAACAGCATAGTAGATAATTCCATACCTTGCTCTGATACCATGTCAAATATTGTGTTTACTGATAATTATCAGATGTATTTTCATATTCTTTCTGTTCTAATCTATATGTACAAATGTATAGTATTTGTATACAAAATAAAACGGAAAATAACCAGATTATAACAATATTAATTTCCCATTATTATTCTTGTATGATTATCTGCCATAATTCCTGCATTGTTGTTTCCATGTTGTCTGTCATATTACTCACATGCCAACAGCAGTAATCTTGGCAACCAACCATCAGAGGATTTCTACCATTGACTTTGTCCATGATTGATGTTCATCAGCAGGTGTCTATTTACATTTTAAATTTTGTGTAACACATAAATTCTTAATTCAATAACTTTGATTTATAGTACATATACTTTAGTCAATGCCGTATTTGAGAAGGGGAGTAAATCAAAACTAAATTGTTCTAGAATGATCGTACATTTTTTTTACATTCTCATACATACAAAATTTACATTATTATGAAATCATAAATTAACATTTTCCTATCGTATATATAAAGTGTCTTAAACAAGATAATTATGAAGTGAGTTATTGGCTATTATGTGATAATATTTACCACAAATGTTACCGACCCACACATTCTAATAGTTACAATTTTAGTTATTTATTATATATTAGTTGTAGCTTTTCTTTATTATATATTTATTATGTTGTATAATTATTAAAGGGTATAGAGTAGAAATGATACATTTTTTATGGCAGAAGTGTTGTTTAGTACTTTAATTTAAAAAATATGTTTTTAAGTATCTTATTTTTAAAAAAATATGCTATATAAGGATAAAATTAATTTTATATCCAATTTTATGTTTATAACAGAAAAATATATTTGTCACATATATATTTATATTTTTTTAATATGTATATTTTTTCAAAAAACAAATTAATTAAAAATTACCAATAATTGAAATTAATTAAATAAAAACATAAAAAATGATTATTTGTCATTATACAATCACTTTTTAACAATAACATAATTAAAATATCACAAAAATAAATACATATCTTTTTAAAAATAAATATGATATTTATGCAATCATCTCCCTTATTTTAAATATGTATGACTTTAGTTGCTTATTTTTGATTACTTGAAAGTATTAATATATAATGTAACATGTAACTTTTATGTTTTCATCGTGTATTCGATTTGCGGGTTAAGTAACGTGGAGACTGTCTCATGTAACTTTTATATATATATATATATATATATATATATATATATATATATATAATTGATTACAGTTGTGTTTTATTTTTTTAATATATAAATATGTAATAATTCAATTGAATATGTTCGTGGTCACGATTTTAGTAAAATATTTTATTAAGATAACTTATGGTCACGGATTTTGGTAAAAATCACGGAAATAATGATCGATAAAATAATAAAGATATTAAGAACCTAAGTAACAGTTAAAAATCATGAGTAAATGGAGGTATCTTAAGTTCACCCTGTCTTTGTTCACATTTTTTTTAACAGTGGGTAAATGATTCCGATCAAAGTTAAAAAACTATATAGCTAAATGTGTCTTTTGTAGTAGTACAAACAGCCTTCACACTTCGTTACGAAAACATATTAATTCGAGTTTAGCATTCGTATCTTTAACAATACTTGACCGGAATATGATATATGATATGATATCGGTTGAACATTGATGGATTGTATGATATCGGTTGAACAATTGTTTCAATTTTTTGTTATTACTAAATACTAATAATATGCAGCCACCAACCACCACAAGGAAAGCAAAAAGTGAATTACCATATAAATGTTGAGGTTGTTCTTGTTCTATTTACAAGAACCAAATACATATGCAAAATTTGTACAAAAGTGAAATAAAAGTTAAGCAAAGCGTCTAGAATAGGAAGATCCAAACATTTGATCAAGCAAAATAACAAGAGCCATAGCCAAAGCCGTATCAAATTGTGACTCCACAATGAGACTAAACACGTCACTACCCATAGCTACTCCTCCAACAGCCGCTTCTTTTCTTTTAATCTCCGCAACTCTACTTTTCTTCTGATCGTACATCGTACAACTCCTCTGTGCGTAAGATCCCTCTATCTCATACAGCACCTTTTTCTTCTTCGACGATTTCGATTCTTCCACATAAGCCAAACACTTTCCATTCAGAATCTTCGTATGCTTTCTGACGCAATATCGGTGATTCGTCGTTGTTTCGCCTTCGTAAATCAACCAATTCTCGCCCAGACTCAGTCGCTACAGTTACATAAACCGAAAGCGTTAGAAGAAAAGAAATCGGTAACATTAAATGAGATTTTTAAATAAAAATAATAATAATAATAATAAATACCTTCCGGCGAATGGTGAAAAGAGGCTTGCCGGCGGCGTCCATGAGGACGATTTCTGATTTATTGGCGGTCATGTAGTTATCGACTCTAAAGTTGAGATTTCCTTGGGCATCAAAGACCGTGAAACCAGCACAGTTAAAGAGTAAAGATTTCCTCCACACCGTTAACGTCGTAGCGTATTCTTGCAATGAGGAGTTGGAAGAACATCCAACAGTACTAGTCGCAGCTTTTGTGGTTGAAGTAGGAACTGAATTTGGATGTACCTTTGTCATTCTTGATTACTTGTTGATTTTTAATTTTGAAGAAAATCAGATCTATGGAAGATTAAGTTGTGAGTTAAAGGTCAGGCTCTCTTCTTTTATATATATGGAATATGCGAAGTGGGAATAAAATATGAGTTAGAAAGAGAGTATAGTTTTATTTATTTTTTTCTTACGAACAGATAAACATGGTGGGGTTGGCTTTGCTGGATGGTCCAATCATTTGTTAAGAGTATAAGCTTCATACAGAACACAATAATAACGGTAATTACCCCCCACCAAAAAAAAAAAAAAACAAGAATAACGGTATATAATTTAAGACAAATATTTCTTTTTCAAAATCTTATTTGATCGAATAGGAGAAAATAATAGTTAATTATAAGTTAAATAAATTTTTTTATTTGAATTAATAATTATTTATAATATTAATTGTAATTGTATGCATAAATAATTACACAAATTTATACTTATTTTGTATTTATATTTTTCATATTATGTCATGTATTAAAATTTAAAAAAAAAATCATTCATTTTTTTAAATAATACTATTAATAAATGTGATTATATAAAATTATGAGTATAAATTTATTTATTGTTAATATGTTATATAGACTAAAATTTTAAGAATTTTGAAGAAATTATTCTTAATGTTACTTTGCAACAATTAAAATAAATAATTGAGATAAATAGGGAAATGAAGAAACACTTACAAAAATGTCAGCTTCACACACAATACAAAAATAAAGGTAGATAATTTAAGAAAAGTATTTTTTTAACTTATTTAAACCATTACTTTAAAGAATTGTTAATTAATTTGATAAAAATGTTAATATTATATAAATTTATATTTATATTTATATTTTTTATATTATTTCATATCTTAAAATTATTTTAAAAATTGAGAACTAATTATAAAAAAATTATTTATTAAATTTGTAACAAGTAAATATTTTAGTTGAAATTAATTAAAATAAAATATAAAAATTAACAGAGATATAAAGAGACACACTGTATAAAAATATTAGTTTATTTCAAATCGACCAATCATTCAGTTCGAAACACATTATACAAATCCGGACCTGCATTATGAGAACTTTAATGGCCTCTCTTTTCGTTATCTTTTGTGTAATTGTGCCAAAAAAAACCTAGTACATTATTTTCGTTAATATTTTTCTGGTTTTACTTTAAAAAAGAAAAAAAAGAAATTTATCCTATGACCTATATACGACTTCTTTTCTTTCTTTCTAAATTTCTATATAACATTGTACTTTAACAAAAAAATATAATAATAATTTTATTTATTTTACATATGTTTAGAAATAATGTGATAATTTCTTTATTAAGTTTAATTTAGTGTAGTTTTAAACATGTTTAATTTTGTTTTCACATGTTTTATCCTTATATCTAGATTTAGGTTTTTTATATAAGAAAATTTGTTTTTTTTTTATGTTTGTAAAGGAAAATTCAATAATTTAAAAATATTAAAGGATGAAGAATATAAAATTTTATTCTCTCTAATAAATTAATCAAAAGATAGGCTTAATACATGCATCCTATATGACCTATCTTCACTTCAAAGACAAGATTAAATATTTGACCATTACATTGTTATTTTTAAATTCAATTAAATAAATTTTGTGGCTGAGGATCATCCTACGGTGGAAACAGACAGGACATTGTCATGGTTTTGCCTTAATATTTTGTTTTAGCTAATAGTTTTTGTTATCCTTATGATTAATTAATTAAACCCTCGTATAATTATCGGATTAGTGTTTTAATTGAATGGGTTCGTGTGGCTCATCTCCATTCCGTACAGCAATTATTTTATTCAAATGGCCCTCTTGAGTCTCTTGATCCTTTCTTCCCTATAGTTTGTATTATCTTAGAATTTTATATATAAAGGATTATTTATATTAAGGTAAGAAAAATAAATAGAAAACATATTTAGATAAAATAATAGTGATCATATTGATCACATGCACACATGTCACAATTAAATAATTAATAAGCTTCACTAGCTAACTCGGAATAAATTAACTCTTTCCTAAACTCGAAATTATCACATTACGAATGGGTGGAATTTCTAAATAATTTATTATGAAATATATTTAAAAAAAATCTTATTTAGAAAAAATTAAAGAAAAATTAAGATTTTTTGAACCACATGCAACTTTACCAATATATATAAGACATTACAAGTGATGGAAAATAAATAAATAAATAAATAAATAATTTGGTAGCTCTAATTTCAACTCTATATATATTTACACACAACCACTCAAATTCTGACCATATATATATATATATATATATATATATATATATAGAGAGAGAGAGAGAGAGAGAGAGAGAGAGAGAGAAAGTGACGACCTTTAGTCTAGAGCTGAAAAGGAAAGGAGTTTGAGAATTTCTTTTCTAGTCCTTTTAAGAAATGAAATAACTAGGTTAGTTATAAATATGACAAAGGAAATAGTAGTGTTGGTATGTACATAGCGTTTAGTATATTTTTGGTCATCTGTTGTTCGAAAAAGAGAAGGGAGAAGAATAAAAGAGTAATAGGTTTTAAAAAGAGTCCATGCACGACTCAAGTCTCAACAAATTAATAATAAAGGTTATTTTTTAACATGTGGGATGAGAATTCTTTACTTATTTTTTTCCTTTTTATTTGTGTTTATTTTTAAATCCAACGTGTATGGTGAATATAAAGATTTTAATAGAAAATAATATTTAATTTTTAGATTAATAATAAATGACTTAAATTTGACAAATAAAATAAAAATAATTAGATGATATATATTATTGTTTTAAGTGTGGGAGTTCTAGTCATTTTAATTTTTTTTAAAATCTAATTCATATAATGTTTTTTGGAAGGGACACTTAAAAAAAAATTAAAATGGTTTTTTTTCAAAAATAAAGTGACTTGAAATAACTTTAAAAAATATATTAAAGTCATTTTTTTAATTAAATAAAAAAAATATTATAAATTATATTTCAAATTTTGATTCACGGGTGATAATAATGTGGAGTTATACCACTTAGATCACAAACCAATCATATTTATGAAGTTATCATTAAGTCTAATATAAAGTAGAAATCACTAAGATTTAAACCCCTTTTAAGACAATAATATACAACTTATCTTAAAAGCACCCTTAATTTATTCAAGTAGAAAAAAATATATAATAATAAAAGTGTAATTTTTTTATTTTATAATTAATTAATTCTCATGTTAATTTTTTTATTTGTAGGTATTTATTTTCTTGTTAATTAAATTGATTAGTTTTGCGCAAACGTTAGATTGATGAACTTATTAATACTTAGTATCTCCAAAATTATATGGTGGTTATTTTGGTCAATAAATACCCAATATCCTAATATTGTAATTCCAATAAATTAATACCATTTTTTTCCTTACCACAAAACATAAAGTCGGCCCCATAAAAGAACTTCTAAATTAATTAGAAAACTAATTCCCTAGTGGAAGCTCTTTGTCTAGCTAGCTTTACAGAATTAAATGAAAAGGTATCGACTATCGATAGCCACACAATATTATAAAGGAATTGGTGGCTTGTAAATAGTAGTCAATTTCTTGCTTATACCTTGTTTGGTTGTCCTATTAATTATTAATGTTATTATTATACAGAGTCATGCATGCGTTTTGATTTATTTTGTTGGGCAAACCTTTTGAACCAGTTGAATTAATTAGTTGTCTAGCTAAAGTTATCTTGATTAGCGACACATTAATAATTATTATACAGAGTCATGCATGCGTTTTGATTTATTTTGTTGGGCAAACCTTTTGAACCAGTTGAATTAATTAGTTGTCTAGCTAAAGTTATCTTGATTAGCGACACATTAATAATCGATGGGCCAAACTGCTTACCCACTGTTTCCAAATTAACGAGTCCTTCACACGCACATAATGAACAAATACGATCAGAAGATTCATATAGATCTAACTCGGCCGTAATTACGTTGGACAAATTCTCATACTTTTCCTACACCATTATCATTTTTATACAATTAATTAATCTATAAAATTTACTTAATTTTATTTAATAAATTAATTAAATATAAAGATAATACATACAAATACGAGTTCATCAAACTTAATAATTATTTTAGAAACATATCTTATTTAAGTTGATTAACAATTAATATGTTATAAGTAAAGTGTTTTGTCTATAAGAGCCAACTGTTCACAATAGTTTAAAAATGAGTTCAAGTTAATTTTTTTTAAAAAATAGGCAAAATCTTACCTTAAACTTGAAAGCAAAATTTTTAATCAATTTTATTTAAAAAAAAGATATATTAGCTCTATTTTACAAAATATAATTATTATAAACATAAAAAAAATATTAACATCTTATAAATTTATAATTAATTTTAAATACATAAATATTTTTATCATATTATATATTAAAAAATTTATTTTAAAAAATAAAAAATAATTTATTTTACAATAAAATAAATATAAATTTATACATATATTGAAAATCATACGCTAAATATTTTGATAATTCATAAATAATATAATATATTATTATTATTAATAATTATAATTATATTTATATTTAATAAATAATTATAATTATGATATAAAAAATAATATTCATAAAAATAATTAAATTATTAAAAAAATTGTGAAACCTCTATATCTAACTTTTTACAATATACAATACAAACATAACACATTATAAATATTATCTAATATAATATTATTATAATTATTAGCCCAGTTTTTATAATTTATTTTATAATAATAATTATTATTAATTTTGTAATTATTTTATAATTTATTATTATTATTTTAAGTTAATTTATAATAAAATTTTGATAAGATATTTGTTATAACAAATTATATATTTATTATTTTTTATTCACTCAAAAATTTATTTATTAAAAATTTATAATTTTTGTATTCGACATTTTAAAGTTGCAAAGGGTAATTAAAATATTTTTTTATCTTGTTTTTAAAATAAGAAGAGAAAAAAAAAACTAGGCTGAGAATTGAAGGAGGAGAGAGAAAAAAAAACGAAAAAAATTGAGATATAATTGAAAGAGTAAAGAGAAAAAAAATTGACTTGCCACTTGATTGAGAGGTTAAAAAGAGACTTTTTTTAAACTAAATTAACAAAAAACCTCTTTTTAAATTTTTGAATGAAATATGTCCATTATAGACAAAATCCCTATAAGTAATATCTTATAAGATATAATAAATAAACTAATTTATTTATTAAATAAATATAATAAAAATCAAACTTAAAAAGCAAAAATGGATAACGATGAAAAATAGAGTATATATTTTTATATATAAAGTTTTTGTGTTGTTGTTTCTATAACACATTTATTATTAGTTTTGAAAAACGTTAAAAACACTCTTTTTTTTAATACATTTCTTTCGTACCAGTTAAAATTTATTAAATTATAAGTAAAAAATTGATGCTAAAATGTTTTATAAGTTGATTCGAAGAAATACTCTTAAAAGAAAAGTTATTTAATTTGTTAATCAATGATGAATATATATATATATATATATATAATTATTATTATTTTATAACAAACATAATTTAAATACAATGTAAATATGAGTGATTTATCACGATATTGATAATAATTGTATAACTTTATTTAATAAATATATCAAAGATAAAATAACAACATATAGATTTATTTAATTAATATTTTTAATATGTAATGACATAGAAATTATTAGTTAACAAAAATATGATATACTCATAAGTGAATTGATCAAACACTCATTAAATGGATAATCATAAACTTTATTAACTTTACGAATTGTTATCCTTAATGTAATAAAAATAATTACATTATATAAAATAACTATTCATAAAAAATATATTTATTATATAGACATTCAACAAAATAAAATGATTTAATTGATATAAAATATAATATGATCTCGAAATAAAATTATTCATTTAGCAAAAATATGATACTCATTAGTGAATTGATATAATACTCGTTAAATGATTTATTATTAACAGTAAGAATTGTCACATTTAATGTAATAAAAATAATTACATTATATAAAATAAATATTTATAAAAAATATATTTATTATATGGACATTCACAAAAAACAAAAATTATGATTTAATTGATATGATATATAATATGATCTCGAAATAAAATTATTCATTTAGCAAAAATATGATACTCATTAGTGAATTCATATAATACTCATTAAATGATTTATTATTAACTATAGGAATTGTTACCCTTAATGTAATAAAAATAATTACATTATATAAAATAAATATTTATTATATGGACATTCAACAAAAAACAAAATATATGATTTAATTAATATGAGATATAATATGATCTCAAAAAAAATTATTCATTTAGCAAAAATATGATACTTATTAATGAATTGATATAATACCCATTAAAAGATTTATCATTAACAGTAGGAATTGTCACCCTTAATGTAATAAAAATAGTTATATTATATAAAATAAATGTTTATAAAAAATATATTTATTAAATGCACATTCAACAAAAAACAAAAATATGATTTAATTGATATGAGATATAATATGATTTCGGAATAAAATTATTCATTTAGCAAAAATATGATACTCATTAGTGAATTGATATAATACTTATTAAATGATTTATCATTAACGGTAGGAATTGTCACTCTTAATGTAATAAAAATAATTACATTATATAAAATAAATATTCATAAAAAAATGTATTTATTATATGGACATTCAACAAAAATATGATATGCTCACAAATGAATTGATCGAACACTCATTAAATGTATAATCATTAACTATATAAATTGTCATACTTATTATGATAAAAATAATTATATTATACAAAATAACTATTTATAAAAAAATTATTATTATATAAATATTTTGGTATTTATTGGATAATCATTTACTGTATAAATTATCATCCTTAATATAATAAAAATATTTGCATTATATATAATAATTACTCACAAAAAATATATTTATTATATAAATATTTTGGTATTTGTTGGTATAAAAAAATAACAAAAAAACATAAAAATATATTTATTTTATAGATATTTTTATATTTATTGGTGTAAAAAAAAAAGTTAAAAAACAACAACACGATGGTCGTAGAACCAAGCATAACTATTTTTTATGTATAAAGATAAAGATTTTTTTATTGTTTCTCCAATACATTCATTACTAATTTTAAAAATTGTTAAAAATACTTTTATATTTTTAATACATTTCTTCTATACCAATTAAAATTTATTAAGGGTATTTTTGATCATTTTTAAAATTAACAATAAATATACTCCAAAAATAACAAAATAGGGTGTGATAGTAACTCCACCTTTTTCTCAATTTAATTATATTTGTAATTAGATAATTTTATTTGAATGATATGCTGTAACAATCATTATACTTGTTTTAGATAAAAAGTTATTTCATGTTGTTTTGTGACTTGTAATATAAAAGATGAACATTATCATCAAATTACTAGGTGAATCAAACACAATTCAATTCGGGTCGAAATATTAATAATTGTATGACATGTGCTTCTAAGTATTTTAATGCGATGCAACTCCGTAGTAGGGTAATGTTTCTCTCAAAGGTTATATTCGTAAGGCTTTTGATATCATATATTGGGGTTTTTATTTTAAAAGTAATGCAATGCTTTGACTTTAATGACATATTTATATGTTAGATTCAAAATATTTTTACTCCTGTAAGAATCTCGATGCTAGTTAATGCATTGCCCAAGGACTATCTCTTACTTTCTAGGCATTCGATAGGGGATCATTTTTCTCCGTTATTAGTTTATATTATCAAAGATTTTCTTAGTAGGTATCTTAGGATGTTGATTGATAATGGGTGATTTTTTTAGTTTCTACATCTAGAGGTAGCCTTATGCCAACCCACTTTTTACATACAGATCATGACATTCTCATCTTTGATCGGGCCTACTCATCAAACCTTCATGTTTTATTTGAAGCTTTTCATTTGTATGGGAACCTTTCAAGTCAGACGATTAATTTGGATAAATCTTTTATTTACTTTATCAAAAGGATATCTAAGGAAAATGTCTATTTATTTTAGGAAATAATTGGGATGCATATTATAGGCTTATATATCCTACTATGTGTCAATATTTTTTAAGAGACCTTGAGAAAGTTTTGGTTTCAATGATTAGTTGATAAAATTCGTGTAAGGATCGAAGTGTGAAAATGACTTATACTCTTATTAGTATAGAAATGATGCGTAATTTCTTTGATTTATCAGAGTATGTTCATTCACTCATTTGAGATATATAAATGGCCAAAACCGATCTTGGATGGTCTAACAACTGTCATCCATAATTTCTTCTAGTCGAAAAGACAAATAAACTTAAAATGGTCTAGATGGATTGTTGTCACATACTGGAGAAAGGAAATGTCGGATTGTGAGACTTCATTTTTTTAAATAAGGCTATGTTAGGAGAGTTTTCTTGGAAGATTATCATATTAAACTCTAACATGTTGCTTTATTTACGTTGTACTTGTATAGAAAGAAAGCTCCACATAGCTATTACATTCGCTCTTCTGTCTGGCCGAGTTTACGATTTCATTACTTGAACCTTTAGAAAGAATCAAGATGGTTAGACGAAAAGAATTCTACAGTACAATATTTGACTAAAAATTGGTTAGGAACTTCTTTAGTTGAAAGAATTAACAATTTTGAGTGGATCCATCAATCCACTCATTAGTAGAGGATTATGTACAAGAGGATGGATATCATCTACCCAAATATTTATAAGAATTCTATTTGGATATTTCTTTAGAGATTTGATTGACAGTTGTTGGGACTAGTACAAACACCAGAGTTTGGACACACTCAATTAAGGGAGAAGTTACTGATGAGCAAAAACTGGCATCGCTGATCCTGCCAATACTTTGGTTTTATATTTATAAAACTCTCATAAGTGCACAAATCATTTCATAGAAAATGATAAGTATACTCCCAAGGACAATATAAGGAAGGAATATATGTGGTTTTTAATTTACTATTCAAACTTTTAAAAACGAAATTAAATCCTAAACATTCTATCACGATATTTTGGGTTTTGTGTTTTTAATCCAATCACATAAAAATAAACATAGATTCAATAAACATTTATGCAAATTTTATCATTTATAATAGTGGAGTATTTATGGATATAATAACTAAGTTAATTATGATTGCTCATATTATTTAAGTTATTAAAGATATGAATTGATATTTATTGATTCTCTCTTTTTTATAGGGTGAGATTAGATATTTTTTGTTAACTAAACAAATCAATTAACACCTGTGGGTGAGGTTGATAACTAATTTGGTTAATTAAATTAATTCCTTTTTCTAAGAGATTCAAAATGAACCATTTAAATGCCACCTTTGATGGGGTTAGACAATTTTAACTTTATTCAAGGTGTCCAAATTAAACCTAAGAATTTAATTATCCGAGTATTAACTTTCAAGTTTTAAAACCACTACTAAAAACATATTGTCAATACATTTTCAGATAATAATTCTTATAAAAACTTTTGAAATAGAGCTTCACTCTAACTACCGGGCGATTGTACCAACAAATAAAAGAGCACTAACAGATCAGATAACTAAACCTTAGAATTTAATTTTCAGATTTAAGTTTGTAATGAAAAATAATATATTTCTCTCTAACATTCTTAATATAAAATCTTGAATAAAAATAAAATCAATTCATTTTAGAGATTTTTACCTATTTAATATTTCGTAAGCATAACAACGTTTTTATTATATCATGTTTACAAACAGCCAACAAAGTTAAATTTAATCACAGACAAATTAAATATAACATGTAAGAATAAAGCATAAAAAATAACTGCAAAGAAAATAAATTTTTTACAGTACTTTGATGCTATTTTCGTTGCTGGAAAACCTCCAAACGGAATTTGCACTCCCATTTATTGAATCAAAAAGAAAATAAATTACAAAAACATAACTAGTTCTTCTCAAAAAGAGAAGAACTCTAAAACTAAGAAAAACTAACTAAGAAAAGCTAAAAACTAAGAAAAACTAGAAAAACTAGAAAAACTAAGAAATAAGAGAAAGAAAGAGAAGAGAAGGTGTGTTTTAAGGTGTGTTTAGTTATGAAGAGAATGTGGGTATTTATAGGTGAGGATGAGAAGAAAAAGTGGGTGAAAAAATGATTAAAAATGGAGAAAACGCGGAGTAGTAAATGATAATGTCATGTTGATGACGTCATGCTGGTGTGGGCACGACAGCGTGCGCAGATGAGGTGCAGATGGGCACAGGCGCGCGCGGCACGTGCGGATTGGAGAACAGCGCGCGCGTTGCTGGGCGTGATGCGCGCGGCTCGGTGGCATGATTTCCTCCTTTTTGACCTTTTTGACCCATTTTGTCCAATTTTTCTATTTTTGTTGACTTTTCCTCATTTATTTTATGAATATATTTGTGATGTATTGCCTCGAGTATTCCGCTTTGAGTTTTTAAGTTACGTTTTTAAGCAAAAATACCTAAAAAACAATAAAAATACCCGTGATTCCGAAAAGACAAATTTATATATATAATCAATTAATGTGCATAAAATCATGGTAATTTTAGTACTTTTTTAGCACTCATCACAACACTCAATCAGCTTCTTGCTAGTTCCTTAGTAAGAGAAGCGATAAAAACTAAAAATGAAATTATCCTAAATCACTTTCGTGGATTGAAACACCTAGGTTGCCCTAGTGGACGAGTTTGAGTCTCGTGAGAGTTTTCAGTAATGATACTCACAAACATTGAACTAAATGTAAAAATTAAAAGAAATAATAAAAACAATCAACTTAAAAACTAAAATTACAACAAAATCAAAAATTAACTCACGTTTTTTAATCTCCTTTAAGATCATAATTAAAATCTCGAGCATAAGTTATTTTAATCTCTTTAAACAATCATGATTTATTATAATAATTAGTCAAAAATCATTTTCATATTTCATATAAAAAATTTATCAATTTTATTTCACCCAATTTTAGTGTCTAGAATTCGAATTCGCTTTGACTTTATTCCTCACTAGTCAATATTCTCAAAACACTAAATCCTATGAGTTCAAACACTCATACTAATTTATATGCGAAAGAGTTATGTATAGAAATGAACTAATATGTTCACATATGTATAAAGAATAAAGGTTCAAAATGTTATTTTGACGTTGATCTCATGAAAGGAATCAAATGTATAAATTATAAAGATATCATATATAAAAGTTATTTTTATGCATAAATCAAACTCATTAAGAAAAAATTTCAAGATATATGCCTTTTACAAATGAAGAAAATGCAATTACTTTTTAGGGAATTACTTCCTATATTTTTCTTTTGTAATTAGCCTTTACTCACAACTTTGTAGGCAATGCGGGTCATAGTATGCAGATCATACTATATATTATTTATCTCTCTATTTTTTCTGAATATATTTTTCAATATATGTATTTTTTTAGAGAGTCAACACATGTACAAATTGAACTTTTTTTAGGATTTTGGTGAGTGATTAATTTTGTGGTTTTTTTGTTTGATTTTGGTTTAGGTAACCCTAAATATGTCTCTTTTTTTGTAGCAGTCATGCATGAATGAGATATAAGCATATACTATCAATTTCTACTCAAATCATTTAATCTAAGCAAAAAACAAAATATACCATACTCTATTAAGATGAGATAAAATTCATACTATCAATGCTAATACCTATAGAGATCATCTAAAAAATTGAAGAAATAAGAAATAAGAAATGTGTTTGGAGTACAAAAAATATATATTTCACTCTGAATAAAGGAAATTCGGCTCAAATTATATCTCACAAAAGTAGTCTCCACTAAAAAAAATTCATAAACACCGATTTTGGGTTTAATATAATTTCCACATTTTATCAAGAAATACTAGTTATGACAAAAAAACTAACTAATTACCAAAAATAATTACAAAATATTTCATGATATGTTTTCAAAAATTAATCTAAAAGTACAAAAGACTTAACTATTTACTTAAATTTGATTTAAAGAAATGATAAATTTTGTGAGAATTTTGTTTTTGTTTTTGTTTTTATTTTAATTTTTTTAAATTAATTCTAAAATTACAAAAATTACTAAATAAAGCAAAATAAAACCAAACACAATAAAAATGAAAATGTGAACATAAAAAAAATTATTATTTTTTTAATTTTTTTAAGCATTTTAACTTTTCACTACCTCAACCTAGAACTTACATTTTCCTCAATGTAACAACTGTAAATTAAAGATAAAAGAGAAAAGAGAAGAAATATTACCTATTTCTTGAGAATGTGCAAGTAGTAATGGAGAAATGTAGGTGCATCTATTATATTCATCAATAAAGTTCACACAGATAGATCGCTGTGAACTTCTAACATCTCAACAAATATTTTTAGTTTTAACAATTTTAAAATTATTCATATATAATTAAACTAAAATAAACAATAGAAATTAAATAAATAAAAGAAAATTACCTAAAATGATGGGTTGCCTCTCATCCAGTGCTTAGTTTAACGTCTTAGCAAGACGTAACTTGGGGATTTCTTTTTCAGTCATACCCTATTGATTTTCAAAATTTTCTCTACTTAAAACTATGGGCATGCTTAAGGGTTTTAGATAACCCACATCTAGGTGCAACTCAAATAATTAAGGCATCAAAAAACAATTGGACCTAGATCAAACAAAGCAACTAACTCCTTAGATTGTAATTAAAACTTTAAAATTTTGGAGATAGTTTCAGAAAAAAAATTTATGCTATTTTTATTCTTTATTTTTTTTATTTTTTATTGTTTTTATTTTTTTAAGTTAAAATAACATAATCAGTATTAATCAAGAGTACTCCCAGGAAAGAATGGTGGTGCAAAGACTCTTTAAAAATCATTCTCCTAGACAGAACAACGTTTCCAGGAAAGACTAGTGGCACAAAGGCTTCCAAGAACTAGTCTCCTAGACAAAATTCCCTTAGATCTTTACTTTTCATGCTATCAAAATTAAGTTAATAAAAGTATAGGTTATTTAAGTTAATTTTAAAAAAACTAAGTTAATTAAGTTAAGTTAATGAAAATTTAAGTTAATTAAGTTAATGAAAATCTAAGTTAATTAAGTTAGTAAAAACCTAAGTTAAATGAAAATTAAATTAGTAAAAACCTAAGGTAATTAAGTTAAACGAAAATTAAGATAAAACATAGTTAAAGGCAAAAAAAATAAAATTAAAAATTAAACCAAAAATAAAATAAAATAAAATTGATAAAGGTAAAAGAAAATAAATAAATAAATAAATAAAAAGGAAAAAAAGTTTAAATAAAAAATTAAACAAAAATAAAAATAAAAAATTGAAAAAGAGAAAAAGAGAAAAAGAGAAAAAAAAATTGAATTTTTTTTATTTAAAAAAAATTAAAATAAAATTTTTTAAAATTAAAAATCAATTAACACCTATGGATGGGTTAGATATTCTTTGTTAACTAAACAAACCAATTAACACCTATGAGTGATGCTGATAACTAATTTAGTTAATTAAATTAATTCTTTTTCTTAAGATATGAAAACGAACCATTTAAATGCCACCTTTAGTGGGATTAGACAGTTTAAACTTTATTTAAGGTGTCCAAATTAAACCTAACAATTTAATTATCTGAGTACTAACTTTTAAGTTTTAAAACGACTACTAAAAACATATTGTCAATACATTTTCAAATAATAATTCTTATAAAAACTTTTGAAATAGAGCTTTACTTTAACTACCAGGCGATTATACCAACAAATAAAAGAACATTACTCTAAATCAGATCGGATAACTAAACCTTAAAATCTAATTTTCAGATTTAAGTTTGTAATGAAAAATAATATATTTCTCTCTAACATTCTCAATATAAAATCTTGAATAAAAATAAAATCAATTCATTTTAGAGATTTTTACCTATTTAATATTTCGCAAGCATAACAACGTTATTATTATATCATGTTTACAAACAGCCAACAAAGTTAAATTTAATCACAGACAAATTAAATATAACATGTAAGAATAAAGCATAAAAAATAACTGCAAAGAAAATAAAATCTTTACAGTACTTTGATGTTATTCCTGTTGCTCGAAAACCTCCAAACGGAATTTGCGCTCCCATTTATTGAAAAAAAAAGAAAATAAATTACAAAATCATAACTAGGTCTTCTCAAAAAGAGAAGAACTCTTAAACTAAGAAAAACTAACTAACAAAAGCTAAAAACTAAAAAAAATTAGAAAAACTAAAAAAACTAAGAAATAAGAGAAAGAAAGAGAAGAGAAGGTGTGGTTTGAGGTGTGTTTAGTTATGAAGAGAATGTAGGTATTTATAGGTGAGGATGAGAAGAAAGAGTGGGTGGAAAAATGATTAAAAATAGTGAAAACGCGGAGTAGTGAATGATGATGTCATGCTGGTGTGGGTACGGTAGCGCGCTCAGATGGGCAGCGACGACCGCAGATGGGCGCAGGCGCGCGCGGAATGGAGAACAGCGCACGCGTTGCTGTGCGTGGCTGAGCGTGCTGGGCGAGGTGGTTGGTACGGCTAGGCGGCATGATTTCCTTGTTTTTGACATTTTTGACCTTTTTTACCCATTTTGTCCAATTTTTCCATTTTTGTTGACTTTTCCTCATTTATTTTATGAATATATTTGTGATGTATTGCCTCCAGTATTCCGCTTTGAGTCTTTAAGTTACGTTTTTATGCGAAAATACCTAAAAAACAATAAAAATACTAGTGATTCTAAAAAGACAAATATATATAAATATATGATAAAATCATATATATATATATATTTAATCAATTAATGTGCATAAAATCATGGTAATTTTAGTGTTTTTTGAGCACTCATCAGTTACGACCAATGAGGCTCATTGTTAGGGAATTAAAGAACTAGAGCAAGGTCATCTAGGACCTTTTCATACTACTATCATGGTTTATTTTACTCTGACGTACTCTTCAGAAAAACTTCCATGGATTTCTAGTTATAGAGTGACACCAGTGTCACTTTATGTTGATGACCTAATCTATAGAGGAAACAATCAGGAAATGCTAGATGAGTTCAAAAACTCAACGATGAGAGAATTTGAGATGAGAGATCTAGGACTACTACACTACTTCTTGGGAATATAAGTAATTCAAAACTCTTTTGGTAACTTCATTTACCAAAAGAAATATGCACAAGAGGTGCTTGAAAGATTTTAAATGGTAGAATGTCGATCCATTGGGACTCCAATTGAACCTAGATTAAAAATTAGCAAGGATGGAGGAGGAAGAGATGTTGATAACATTTTCTTCAAACAAATTGTTAGAAGTCTCATGTATCTTACTTCAACTAGACTTGACATTATGTATGGTGTAAGCCTGATAAGTAGATTTATGGAAAATCCAACAGAGTTGCACCTGAATGCAAGAAGGAGAATTCTAAGATACGTGAAGGGAACACTAGACTATGGAGTGTTCTATAAGAAAGGTGACAACTCAGATTTCTATGGCTATACTGATAGTGATTATATAGGAGATTCAAATGACAGAAAGAGCACATCGGGTCATGCTTATATGTAAAGCTCAGGAGTTATCTCATGGTCCTCAAAGAAGAAACCTATGGTCACTCTGTCAACTATTGAGCCTGAGTATGTGGTAGCAACATCAAGCTCTTGCCAAGGGATCTGGATGAAGAAAATGTTTGAAGTTCTAGGAATGAAGCAAGACAGCCCTATGATAATCTATTGTGATAACATGTCTACTATCAAACTATCCAAAAATCCAATAATGTACGAGAGGAGTAAATACATAGATGTTAGATTTCATTTTCTTTGTGATCTATGTCAAGATAAGGTTATTGAGTTGAAGTATTCCAAGAGTTTAGAACAGGTAGTAGATATTCTAACCAAACCCCTCAAGCATCCAAGTTTTGAGAAACTCAGGAAGTTGCTTGAAATGTGCTTAGTTCTCATCCTCGAATAAGGGAGGATTGCTCAAAGTTGAATACCAGTCAAGAAACCCTAAACTATTTTTTCAGTAAAAAAATCAGTTTTAAGGGAGGGTGTTGAAAGTAGCTGTTGTTATTGTCTTAATTTTAGGATTATTTCTAACCATCCATATTTTCATGAGTGAAGTGTTCCATGTTTTCATGAGTTTCTAGTTTTAAGAAGTGGTGTTCTCCACTCCTGAAATTTTATAAAACTTCAGCAGTTTATTTCCTATAAATTAATGTAATAAGAACTTGAAAATAACAGTAAAAAAACTGTTCTTAGTCTTCAAAATTTGTGTGAACTCAATTTTCAAGATTAAGATGAACAATAGGGGTTTAAAAAACTTACCCAATATTTAAGAGATAAGTTTAGAAAAATAATCCAACATAAACTTAGTGCTCAAACATGCGTGAATACAAAATGTCTTACAATAGGCTACATGAATGTACTGGTTATTTGGAGAGTGCTACCTTAATAATAGTTTTTTCTATATATTTAATAATACTTATAGTTGATACATTATATGAGAAAGGTATTAAAGTTTTGCTAACTTAATTAGAATCTTTCAATGCATCTATTTGTTGTTTACGATATTTTATTTCAAAAAAAATATTTTTGTTATCTTGAATATATATATTCTATAATAATAATTAATTATATTTTATTGTGAATATTATTTGATAAAAGTTGTTATCATTATTGTTAATTTTGTTTTTTTACACTTTCCATGACATGGCCTAGGTAAACGAGGAATTACAAAATACTCTTTCTAGCAATAACCATTTTACTCTTAGTGGTGGACATTTTATTATCAGATAACCAAAATCGATATTATCTATAAAATTTTGATTATTATCGAAGGTTTTATAATTCTAAATACAAACATATTTATATATATAATAAAAAATAATTTAATTTAATTATTTAAATAGTTATATTTTAATATTAATTTTTTTATCATATCAAAATTAATATTAATATATTTTTAACTTTTTTTAATTATAAATTTAGATTTACAATAATTATCTTAATCTCATTTATAGTTAACTTCACAAAGTAATTATTTAAATTTTACAAATAATTTCAATTTTAATTATTTGTTAATTAAATGCTTGAATAATGAAGTTGTTGGGATAGAATTTTACCAAGTAGGTTGACACCTTGATTAAAGGAGTTACAATTAATGTATAATTTAATACACAGTTAATTTTTAATTAATAAATAGAGTTGGATTTAAATAGAGTGCATATTCAAAAAAAAATATTATTTTATAAGATATTGTCTAAAACTAATTAATTAGGTAATCTTTGATAGGATGATATTTCATTTTATTTGCTTCATTTTAACATTTATAGGTCACGTTTTGTGAGTATTTTTTTTCTTTGTTTTTTAATACAATTAGCTGACCGAAACATGGTAAGCTCAAAACGGATCTCAACAAAAGTTATTTACTAGAAATTGCATTTTAAATTCCTTATTTGCTCCTTTAGAAGGTAATTTAAGGTTAACTTAAGATAAGTTAAAAGAAAAAAAAATTATTAAGCACTTTTAAAAAAGCTAATGGACAAAATAAGCTTTTCTATTGTTATTTTTGCCCCTTTACTAGTTGAATCAGTTGAGCCCTTAATCTTAATCTATTTGGCCATACATGCCACTTTGCGCGTTAGGCCAATCAAAGGTGAGGAGGTATAATCCCCCACACAATTATCGATATAATCTCACCACTCATTATTCTGTTGTCCAATTAATTATTATTTTAAGCTGTCATTTTGTTCGAAGAAGGGTCAACCAGTACTAATTGTTGTTTGATATCCAATGATGTCTTGTCTTGAGTGATAAGTGACAACACGTTCAGAACCGTTAATTAGAATTACGCTCAATTATTATGTTTATTCCATCATTATTTGTATGAATAGTTATGTATGTCTACTACAATGAGGTTGTATTTTTTATTAATTGTTATTAAATCACGTGAAATTCTTATAATTAAGTTATTTTTAAATTGAGTCAAATAAAGATTAGATAGAACTATTACCACAATTTTTTTAATTTTACCTTATATTTAATATCAATATTTTAAATTAATAAAAAATAATTATACCAATTTTAAAAATATTTTTATTAATTTAAAGATTTAATATTAAATACAACATGAAACTAACAAAATAAAATGTTATAACGAACCTACCTATAAATAATATGATAATTTATTATTAATAATATTATATAAATCAATTGTTTTTTTATTAGATTTATGAAATATAGATAAAACATTAAAATAATTGCTATTAATTATAAATAAAATATTAAATTATTATATAATATATAAATATAATATGAGAAATGTTTGAATATTATAGATAGAGGTGATCACAACTTTAAAATACATCTCATAAATGAGTATTGGATTAGAGATGCTTCCTCTAAATAAGTTAGTAGCAACACGAGAGATTTTATCTCAACGAGATACTAGAAATACGGGGTATTTATTCTCAACATGTTATAAAAATGACCCGAGGTACATCCCTTCACGAGGTAGCCTCTTCTCGAGATGTTATTGATTGAAGAAAAATGGTGATTTGATTGAAGATGATTTTAAAAAAGGGACATGATAACCTTAATATTTTTGAGATACATATATACATAATCTCATCATGTGATAATAAATATGTTCTTGTGTCAACGAAAGTAAGAGGCGTTTGCTCCACTAAAGTATCAACACTTGAATGTTGAAGAAATTATATATATAGGCCTCTATAATTCATTAAGGTGGCGTTTGGTTCGTGGAATGGAATCAGAATCAGAATCAGAATCCGAATCGGAATGGGAATGGAATGAAAACAATTTTGTTTGGTTTGACCACTGGAATCAAGCTCGGAATCAGGATTATAGTGTTTGGTTTGACACTGGAATGGAATAAAAAAGCTGTAAATGACCTGAATACCCCTACATGCTGTAAAGTTCAAATAATGTAATTTAATTACTATTTTTTCATCAGAAAAATTAAATAACAATTTTAATTTTTAATTTTTTAAGTAAAAAATATATATTTCTTTTTTTATATCATAAAAAATTAATTATATATTAACTTTTATAGAGATGAATGATGTTATTAAGATTGTTTTTGATAGCATTCAATATATTGAAACCGTCTGTGAGATTGTTTTTGTGATGCTATTCATTTTTACAAAACAAGAAATTATCAATATAAACAGAATTACAAACATATGTTGATCCTAATACTTTCGTATCATCTGTTCAATGAAGCACAAATGTTCATATTTCAGCAGTGTTCAAAATACAAGTGTTGAAAACACTATATTAAAATATTGATATTAGCCTAACTAAAATAAAGTTAGATACCAAAACAAGACTAATATAACAATTACAAACGAATATTCATATAGTAATAACACATATCCATAACTTAATATAATGCACATTCACGTCTAAGAAGGCTTTTAATCCAACCATCTTTGTTGCCATCAGGTACTCCAAAAAATACATTCATTCTTACGGGTTTGTCAACAAGAAGAATTGTAGCAACATCAAGCTCATCGTTGCTAAGTAATGTGGTCCTTTGTAATTCATTGTACAACCTCTTTTGTTCTTCTTTTGTGATAGATCAACTCAAAAGGCTGCCAACATTCTTCATCTCTTCTGCAAGTATCGAAGTTTCCCTCTCAACAGAATTTCCATATTCATTAACTCCAATTTTTCTCTTTCTTTTTTTAGATGAAACATTTGAGTTTTGTTGGTCGGTAGCATCTACATGTTGATGTAATAGATCAGTTTCATTTACTGTCTCTTGATCTCGTTCATTATCAAGTTCTAAAACAACATCATCTGGAGTCTCTGTATCTTTTCCTGTGGCTCTGTCTTTACCAAATACAATAGCCAAGTCCTCGTAATAAGGAAATGACCTATGTCTCCAATGAGCAACTTCTTTGTGACTCTAAAAAATATTAAAATATGTCAAATTGAAAATATTAATAATCAAATGGATTAATTTCTAAACATAAATAATGTATTTGTTCTTAATAAATAAGAACAACAAAAAGATTACCTGTACATATGCATCCCAAACAGGTGCCTCAGTAGCTATATGTTTATTCACTGGATCCCACCCAAATCCATTACTATTATGACCAGTTAGCATGTCATGTGTAGTAGTAAATTGAGTCTTC
The DNA here is from genome assembly GCA_037013495.1 of Hippophae tibetana. Taxonomy (NCBI): domain Eukaryota; kingdom Viridiplantae; phylum Streptophyta; class Magnoliopsida; order Rosales; family Elaeagnaceae; genus Hippophae; species Hippophae tibetana. The sequence goes on along the minus strand of CM072807.1, from coordinate 66,237,462 downwards.
AATGTTTTCAATCGAGACTCAATATGTGGTTTAGCTTTCATATTGCAATATGGTAGTTTTTGAAGTAGTGATTTCTCAATAGCATTTAATTAGCCAGGTTTGAAACCACCATAAGCTCTATATGAACCTTGATTGTGTAATTCTACAAGACACTCAATTAATTTTTCATCTAATGTTGTTGTCCAAAATCTTTTATTCTATCCAAGGCCTCGATTTCTTGAGGTAAAACTTTGTGAAGATGACATCCTAAAATTAAAAAGTAAGTACAAAAAAAATACTTACTAACTGTTTAACAAAATAGAAATAGAAAACATATTAAAGTTGACGAGCCTAGCAACCAATGAGAATAATTTTAAAATTAAAAGAATACGACCAATAGCATAATGTTTTACAAGATTACAAATAATTTCAATCAAACAATCTCTTCATTACAACCACAATCAAGCATAAATAAGAAAACATGACTTTCATTAACCTAAACAATCACTATCATCTATCCCTTTCTCCTTTCCCTCCATTCATTGTACATGTTTGATGCCGTATTGTCTCTAAATACACTCCATTCATGTGTAGAGTCTACAATTCTTATTGTATCTTCCTCATCCTCATTCTCATCTCTATCTTCAAGATTTTCCCAATTTTCCTCAAATGGATCATATGAAATTTCCTTTCTTATATAGTTGTGTAGCAAGCAAAAAACAATAATTATTCGATTTTGAGTTTTAATGGGATAGAATGATGGACTTCTTAGAATAGCCCATCAATTTTTTAACACACCAAAACATCTCTCGATCACATTCTAGCCTGTGAGTGCTTCATGTTAAAAAATTCACTTGGATTGCGAGGTTGTGAACCATCTCTCCATTCACTCAAATGATAACGTTGACCACGATATGGAGCAAGAAATCCATTGGAATTTGCATATCAAGCATCCATAAGATAATAATGCCCTATATATTAAATATATTTTACAGTTCAATTTCATATTCATAGAATTTAAAAAAAATTGATCAATTGGACTTTAAATCCATTCTGTCTACGCATAGCTTCACGTAAGACTCTACTATCAGCTGCCGAACCCTCCCAACCGGGTAAAACATAAATAAATTGCATATCAGGATAGCAAACCCCCAAAACATTTGTGGTAACCTCACCCTTTCGGTTTCGATACCTAGACTTATCACCTACATGAACTCTTACCCTAATATGAGTACCATCAAGTACTCCTAAGCAACCCTAGTACCAATAAGTCAAGTAAAATTATTTAATTATTAGAAATATTACATGGTAATAAGAATAAAGAAAGAAAGAAATTAAACATTATATCTACCTTGAAATATTTCCACCTATCGTCATCACAATCGTCAAGAATAGGCTCAGGTTTTTTCAATAACTCCATATGCAACCGTATGATAGCATGCAAGACATTATTGAAATACTTACTAACTGTCTCTCCAGATCTTCTTAATCGATCAGTTATAACTATATTTTTCACATGGTGTGCAATCACATGAAGAAACATGGCTACCTGTTCATCTACTAACAAATGTTTTGATTGTTTTAGCCCCTCTAGTTTCAAGCATTGCACACAAACTGGTAAAAGCACTCATACTCATCCTAAGTTGATTAATACAAGTAATGTCACTCTCATAGCATAATTTATGCACATTTTTCCTATTTGAAAAAAATCAAGCTCATACAATTGTCTCCTTAAAGATATTGTCTTGTTTTTATCCACCACCATCTCAAAAAATAATTTTACAATATACATTATATGCATCAAGTACACAACAATAGCATCCATCTCTTCCACATTCAAGCTATGATCATCCATTTTACCTTAAACTACTAACAAAAATAATACTTAATTAGAAACAACAATTTACTCATAAAATTGATAAAATATACCTATTATATTAAACTGATAAAATTAAATATTGTAGAAGATACTGATTATATCACTAACAATAGACAATTTTTGAATAGACAATACCTCTCCAAGATTAAGTATTAATAGACAATACCTCTGCAAGTATTAATAGACAGTTTATGAAAGATTAAGTAATGCATTCCCTTCGACAATACCTCTGCAAGTATTAATAGACAGTCTTTGAATTCATTAGCATATCAATTAGTTTATGCAGCTCCAATGGATAGTTTAAACCAAAATTAGAGTTACCTTATACACTGAAACTATCAAAATTAATCCTAACAATAGTTTATGCCATTAAGTCAGAAAACTCTAGCAAATAATCAATATTGATATTGTTCAAAACAATATCAGTATCATCTTTATGGGACGTAGAAGGAATGTTTATATCGAAGTTGTGTTTGAGTTCATGAAACCAATAAATCAATTCAAAGAAAACAACAAAGAATATCACATACCAGAATACCAGAACAAATAATAAAAATATGAATTGATTCAAAATATAAATAAATTTCAACAAAATAGAGAACAATTTCTGAGACGAATAATGTATCAGCGATTAGAACAAAGAAAAAAATTAGGAATTGATTCAAAATAGAAATAAATATTTACAGAACAGAGAACAATCTCAAAGGAAAAACCCACAATATCAGGAAACAAATAATGTATTCAGAAGCGAGAAGCAAAAAACAAAAAAGAGAACAACTCGTGAAGAAATTAGGGTTGCGAGTCAGATGAGCGAGAAGACACAGATGAGGACGAGAACTCACCTCGAATGTTAGGGAAACCACCAGTTGTGGAGGACCAAGCGAGGCGACGGTTGAGTTCAGAGTTGGATAAGAAATCGCGATGGTTGAGTGTAGAGTTGGAAAAGAAATCACGACGCTCGTGGGTGAGAAAAATGTGAGGTAGATTCAATCTGCTTCTTCGTATATAAAGGAAAGGCATTTTTGGAATTATAATTTTAGGTGAGGGGTAAAATTGGAAAGATAAATTTATATCAGGAATGAAATCATCATTCCTAAAGAGGGGAGAAGGAATTGTGATTCCTTCTCCTTTAGTAATCTGATTCCATTCCGTCCAACCAAACACACAAAATGGAAGGAATCAATTCTGATTCCATTCTATTCCCTCCAACCAAACATGGGATAAAGTTATGTTTCTTTCTCTAAAAATCTTATAACACTTATAATTCTCTAAACATGTAATGATATTGTTATAATAATTTTTACTATTATGATAACAAAATTATATAAAATATTTATTTTATCTTAGTATTATTAATGTTACTATTTTTTGATAAAATTATCATTAATAAAATATTTTTGTAATATTAATAATTTTTATTTTATAATATTGCTATTCTCTTTCTATTAAATATGTAAAATTTAATTTTTTGTTAGACTCAATTAATAATAGCATCTAACAATATTATTATTATTATTTTACTAATGATAGTTATGCCATGTGTCTCTGATTTTCTATTATATACTCATCCCAAAAATACTATTTAGTATCGTAGAAGACTCTCTTTTGTTGTCATGTGAGATTCAGTAGAAGAATGTTGGTAGCTATAGAATTTGTAATGTTTGCATACCATAGGATGTCAATTTGAGCCACTGAATGAAGTTGCATATTTGGAAAGGATTCCTCAATCACCATGTTGTCATCCATATTAGCTTATCTCTCCAATCTAGATAGATGGTCTATTACCTAATTTTTTGTCCCTTTTTTATCATGACTTTTCAAGTCAAACTTTTATAGAAGTAGAACCCATCTTATCAATCTTGATTTGACATCCTTCTCTGTTATAAGGTACTTTATTGTAGAATCGTTTTTGTAGATAGTCAATTTGGTTCTAATCAAATAAGATCTAAAATTCTCAAAGGCATACACAATAGCTAAGAGTTCCTTATCTGTAGTACCATAATTTATTTGAGTGTCATCGAGTGTCTTGATTACATAGTATATAGTGTGGAACATCTTGGCTCTTCGCTAACCCAAAGTAGCCTCAATGGAAAAACCACTTGCATCACACATCAACTCAAAGGGGTTACTCTAATTCGGTGCTACTATAACATGTACTGACACTAATATATCCTTAAGTACTAGAAATACCTCTAAACATCTATCATAAAATCTAAAGGGCACATCTTTATCTAATAGATTGCATAAGTGTTTGGTCACTTGGGAAAAATCTTTGATGAATCTACAATAAAGTCCTACATTCCCAAGGGAACTCCTCACTCCTTTTATACCAGTAAATGATGATAGCATCTCAATCACTTATGTTTTAGCTATATCTACCTCAATGCCCTTGGATGACACATTGTGGTCCAAAAGTATACCCTCTTGCACCATAAAGTGACACTTCTTCCAGTTCAAAACCAAGTTAATTTCTTCACATCTTTGTAGCATTAGGAATAGATAGTGTAGATACTCATCAAAAGTGTTCCCAAAAACTTAGATATCATCTATGAAGATCTCTAAATGCTTCTCCACCAAGTCTGAGAAGATATCATCATATAACGTTAAAAGGTTACATGTGTATAGCATAACCCAAATGGCATTGTCTTGAAAGAAAAAGTTTCATAAGAACATGTGAAGTGATTTTTTCTTGGTCTATGAATGCCATAGTGATCTGGTTATAGCTGGAGTAACCATCTAGAAGGCAAAAGAATGAATGCTTGGCTAGTATGTCAAGCATTTGGTCCATGAATGAGAACGAAAAATGGTCATTCCTTATAACTTTGTCCATTTTGCAAAAATCCATGCACACTCTATATTCTGTGACTATTCTATTAGGTATTAACTTATTTGACTCATTTTCCCCATATTTATCCCTCATTTCTTTGATACATATTGAAATAGGCTTATCCACTTACTGTCTTATATTAGGTAAATGATGCCTATGTCCAACCACTTAACAACTTTCTCCTATACCACCTCTTTCATAATGAGGTTTAACCAACATTGTGCATCCCTAGTAGGTTTAACTCTATCCTCTAATAAGATCTTGTGTATGCATATGGATGGGTTTATGCCTTTGATGTTAGTAATAGACCAACCCATAACTCTTTTGAATTTTCTTGGCACCTTCAGTAATGACATTTTATGCTCTATACTTAGATGAGTATAAATTATGACTTGAAGTCTCTCGTTCTCACCCAAAAATGCATAACAAAGATGATTTGGTAAATGTTTGAGCTCTAACTTGGGTGACTTCTCAATGGATGATTTGAGTCTAGAACCTATCTTAAGACACTCCACAATCGCATTAGATACACACATAGAGGGTGTAGCATCTAAAAAGTTCACATAGTAAATAATATCAACTTGCATTAGAGATTTCACACTTTCATAATTAAAATAGGTTAAGTTATTTTCTAGTAAATTTATCTCACTATTCATAGCATCATGTGTAACAATCTTAAGTGTGTGCAGTTTAATAGATTTTATTAAGTTACCAACATGAATTTATATGCCTAAATGAGTGTTATGGTATTTATTAGCATGTACAGAATCAACAAGCACATATTCTAAAGCATCACTAGGGCACATGTGTACCAACCCTTACTAATAATCAAAGGGGGCGGAGACAATAGCTTTATGTGAGTAAGAATTGAACTATACCATAAGGTTATAAACATCAATAGCCCAAGTAAAGTGCATCATTAGCTAGCTTATCAATAACAACTATCCTAAAGCAATCACTAGGATTATCTGTGTCAAAAGATTTAATTACTTTAAAAGAATTACCTTCTTATCTTGCACTATTAATACATGCTAATTTAATTATTCATCAAAGATTACTCTTTCAATTGCTAAGAATGGACAACTAAGTGTGATAGAAATGTCACAATCATCCTCTATATCTGGCACGATGATATCTATCAAAAATATGAACTTCTCTACTTTTAGCAACAAATCTTCTACAATTCCCTAAGGTCACTTGATTGACTTGTCTATCATTTGTAATTTTATTGAAGCAGGTTTAACTTTACCAATCCCTAATCTCTGAAAAATCGATAATGACATAGGTTTAACGCTGGCACCTAAGTCATAGAGTGCCTTGGAAAAATGTATGTTCCCAATAGTGCAAAGGATGTCAAAGCTACCCTAGATCTTTTAGTTTTGTGGTAGTTTTCTATCAAGGATAGTACTACAATATCAGTCAAGATTATTGCCTCATGATTTCCAAGTCATCTTTTTCTTAGATAAAGTGTTCTTCATGAATTTGGCATAAGAAGGAATCTATTGAAGTGCATCTACAAACAGTATGTTGATGTGCAACTTTTTGAATATATATAGGAGTTTGAAAAAAAATGTTTGTTTAATTTTTGTTTTTGTAGTATTTGAAGGGAAGACATAATGAGTTTGTAGAGTTTACTCTTTTTTGGTTGAATCACTTTTTTTAGTACTCCTTTTGTCCATTTTTCCTCATCTTTTTGAGCTTCTTATTTCTCCTCTAAAGTTTTACCACTCCTCAAAGCTATGGCATTAAAATGCTCTTTATCCTTTCCTTTTGGGTTTACTTTTTTGTTACTTAGAAGGTTACCTTGAGACCTTTGACTTATAGTTTAGGCATGTTGTCCTATTTAAATCTCTAAATTATGTATAGAAGCCCAACGCGTGGACTCTAGGTGATCCACTTTTGTATTAACTGAATGAATAAAGTCTTTCATCATCCTCATTAAGACACTTTTTTTCCTCACTAGATGGGGTTTTCTCTTAGGCTTGTAGTTGTTGTGGTCTTTGAAAACCCGATGGTGGGAAGTGTTGATGGTTAAATCGATTACTACCTTGACTGTTGTTATTGTTCCAAGAGAAATTTAGGTAGTTCATCCATCATGGGTTGTATGTGTTTGAGTATGGTTTCCTTTGGGGTTTCAATTGTTTACATAGTTTACAACTTCAAGAAGGTTTCCACATGCCTAGTGGATTGAGACCTATTGCCATAATCACAAACTATAACTGGACTTTGTACCATGTTTATTCCAATAGGGAAACCATTCAACTTCTTAGTTAAACCTAATAGCAAAACATTTGTTTGAGCTAGCAATACTGCTCTGGTGTCTACTAGTGTCTACATCTACTACACCAACCAATCTCTTTGGGTTGATCTTTTCCATAGGTCATTGGCAATTATTGGATGCCATCTCATCAAGTAGTGCAAAGGCTTCCACTATTTTCACTCATTAAAGCTCCCTAACTTCCCCATTAATCCATTATAGAATGTTTTCATTTGTAGCTAAGTAGAAAGAAAATGGGTAGGCATCTACCTAATAGCTTCTTGAAGTGTTCCTAAGCTTTATATATGACTCTCCTTCAAATTTCTAAAAAGATGTGATGTCATTTCTAAGCTTAGCTACCTTTGAATGTGGGAAGTACTTTTCTAAGAATTTCTGAGCTACTTGATCCCATGTAGTGATTGACCCAAAAACTAGTGATTGTAACGAAGTCTTAGCTTTATTCCTTAATGACAAAGAAAATAGGTGTAGGAAAATTCATCATCCAAGGCATCATTCATCTTGAAGGTGTCACAAATTTTCAAGAATGAAGTCAAGTGAAGATTTGGATCAACGTTGATTAACCCTTTAAACTAGTATGCTTGTACCATCTGAATGACACCTTGCTTGAGTTTGAAATTATTAGTGTTGTTATCCAGTCTACTGATAGATGATTGGGCTCCATCTACTTGTGAAACTACAAAATCCCTTAAAGATTTAGGGACTACTATAGTTCGTTGATTCCCTTGTTTGGCCATAATACTGATTGATGTTGTGCTAACCATTCCCTTCTTGAACGGAGTAAGGTTTTATCTTTTTTTGGATCAAAAGTTACAAGATTTTCACATATCAACCAGGGCATAACCCAAAAACACTTAAACATAAATTAAAAGGTCCAACCTAGTATAGTAGTAACTATTATTGATATTTGTTATAAGTACTAAACTCCCTGGTAACTGTACTGAAAATTTTACATATTAGCTGTAAGTATACGAGTTGTGCGAGTAATATGATATACCTAAGTACAGATATCAATCTCACAGGAAGTTGTGTAACTTATAACCGAATACCAATATGACTATTATGAATACTATTTGGACAATAATAAATTATAAAAATGCAAAATAAATGACAACTAATTACTCAAATCAAAACTAAACAACTACGAAAATATATGAGAAAACGACCTAGGATTCTTTAATTCATCAATTTCCTAAGCATATGAATCACTAAAGCTTTCCCCAAAATAGTTACCACCTAATTATATAACTAATTAAATCTAACTTAGCATGCATTCATCTCTCAATTATACTACATACCATATAGTAATTAATCTAGTCACACTCTCACACCAATCAGATTGCATACTACTCTTTAAGATCATCAATTATAGATCACACATATAAGAATCATATATATCTACCTATAAACTATGCATGTTATTTAATCAAGACAAAAAACTCTCAAATCTATATGATATAAAATCACAATTGAGGTAAAATATTAAATCATCACATGTAGAAATTTGAGTTCATAAGACCCATAAATTAATAATTTAGCTAGACATAATTAAGTTTATAAAGGTTAATATTTTCACAAAGAAAGACATAAAAATAGATAAAGAAAAGAGAAGAAGAAAAGATATTCACAACTTCTTGATTTTTAGCAATAATCTTCCCTTGAATTCTTTGTTCTTTATTCTTCTCTTGAATTTGTTCTCTCTTTTTTCTCTTCTTAATAGTTGCTATAGGTTTTTAATTCCTAATTGTGTGTTTAACTTATGCCTCATTAGGGTTAATTAAAGAAAAAAGACCTAATATGGGCCAATAGATCAAAAGATCCAAGGGTTAAGGGTGAAAGCAGAATTAAAAATAGATTAATATTGGTAAAATTCGACCAGAAAAATAATTCTCATTGAGGTACAAAAAGGTATCCGTCGAGGTATGGATCTTACTGACCACCTGTGGAAATAGGCATACTGAAGCATATATTTTTTCTTGTCATGACATAGTGCTTTCTGAATGCATACTAGAAAAGTACATTGAGGCGTAAAAAAATGCCCGCCATTTGATGGACTAATTTTTTTTTCCTTTTTATCTCATTTTCACTCCATTTTCTATTGTTCCACCTATGTTCAAATAATTAAACAAAAATTAAGGTTTTTCATGATATGTAGTACAAAAAAGACAAATAGTTGGTTTCGAAGTGAAAAAATTACTCTGCTTTCGTGGAATTATCAATATTTCTTAAGAACTAATATTTGTAAGAGATTACAAATAAGGAAGATTAATCAGGTGGAAACACTAGTTCAACCATTACAAATTTGATATTAAACATTTACCAGAAAAAGAATAGTTTAGCTAATGTTTTAATTAGAGAATTAGCCCCGTTAATAATTTTTACCATTGTAGAAAAAATGACAATCTTGATATAGAAATCAAGATCAAAGGAAGTGCCTAGTTTTCCAACAAAGAAAGATACTAAAATCTCAAAGAAATGTGATAAAACGTTTGAACTAACCAAAATAGAAGGTAACTTCTCAAAACATTTATGGTATGAAATTATAGATGAGAAATAACTCAAAGCAAAGAATCAAGAAGAAGAAAAAAGTATTATGCTATCTATAATGTACTAGCTCCAACAATATATAAACATGACTATAACAATTAGGGTGATAAATGAATTCTTCTATGTAACACAAAATATTCACCAATAAAATTAAAGCATAAGAAAATTTTGTAAACTTCAAAACTCCTAAACTTCTTAGACCTAGTGATGCAGTAGCTAGCTTAGAAGACAATTTAGCACAAGCACTCAAAAACCAAATAAATGCAAAAGGAAATATGACAATGCTAAGTATGATACAAAGACTAGTAATCTTTAGGAAAATAAATGATACATTTTTTATTCCAAGGAAGAAAAGGAAAGACATGATATATTTTTAATTCTTGAAGAAGAAAAGGAAATATAAAAAAACATAAACACAAATAAATTGCTAAATCTTTATAATTTAGCAAAAAAAAAAAAAATAGAAAAAGATCAACTTGAAACTATGAAATTTTTCACAACATAAAAAGTCCATACACTAGAAAGAAAACCAATCACACGTAGTAAATTCAACATTACCAAGGGAGCAAATCCTAAACTTGTTTAGTAATTATTTAATTGTGTTTAATTAAAAATATTTACTCATTATTAATTTAATAGAATTAGTTTATTTCTTTGAATTGTTTTCAAAAAGTTATTAAAACTTAAAAAAAAAGTAAAAGTAAATGATTATCTAGTATTTTTTTAAAACAATTAGTTCCATAATGGATTGCAATAAAGGAAATCCTATCAACTTTTATCATTTTATAAAAATAAGAATAACATCTTTAACAAAAATAATAAACCAACCAAATGTTCTATTAGAAGAAGAGTTCGATGAAAAAGCTTTTAACATTAAAAGCAATAATGTTGAGTCAAATATACTATGGAATTATGAATGTGAACATCATCTGAAATCAAGGTAAATTATTTCACAAGCAAGGTTATAATGATATCACATATTAATTTGAACATAATTCAAGAAAATATTGAAAAAATTATCAATTATGAAACACCATTCAACTACAATAAGTTTGACGTAACTGAAAGCATTAAATATGAATTTTTCCAACTGGCAAAAAAGTAAACAAATGACCATAAGTGTCTTTATTGTATAAGAGATAAAGATGGATCCATGTATCTAGTATCAAGAAGAAGCATGTTTGCAAATGATTTTTAATAAATAAGTATCAACATAACATTTAAAATGTATGAAGAAAGAAGATAAAATGTAATGTATATTCTTTCTCGTATCTATATTTTATAAGAGGAAGCAATAGATAAAGATAAAATGTAATCTTTATCCTTACATGCCTTTAGGTTAGTTATGTAAAATAATTTTTCTTATGTATGTAAAATGGTTCTCGTATAAGGAAGAAGAACATAGTAAATTCAAATATATAAACAAACTCATATAGAGTAAATTAACAAGAAATTAGGGTTGTAATAATCTCACTTCCTTAATGAATAAAAGTTCATTTTTTACCAAAATTTATTGTCTTTTTTATATCTTAAATAGAAATATAAATCTTATTATTGGTTGAAGGTAGGAAGTCATTCCTCTCAATCGAGAAGATGATACTTCTAATAAGATAAAGATCAAGATAAAAATTATAAAAGATTAAGATGAACCCATATTCATTAAAATAAGTAAAGATTGAACACAATTTAGATTCCGCTTGTTAAAAATAATATTTATTTATTCAAAATCTTAAAACCCAAAAATTAATGAATATTTATTTGTTCAAAATTGATAAATCAAAAAATTAATTAGAGTCTAAAATTAGTTGATAATAGAAAAATATGAAAAAAATACACCATTAGATAGAAAATTTATGTCATTAACTATTCAAGAATATTCTTGATATTAAGTATAAACTTTGAGATTATTATAAATATTTTTATAAAAATAAACTAGATATGTGAAATATACTAAAATTTAAAAACATGAATAATAATTTTTCATATTTTTATAGATGAATATAAATTAGATCAAATAGAATAAATTTCATAAATTATAAGATTTAATACATATAACTTAAAAAATTCAAACTAAATTATTAGTTTTTAAAAATAACGAAAATATTTCGACCGACTAAAATCTCTCTATTTCATTTTGCTATCGGTGAAGCTAAACAGAAAAGTAACGAACGAAGAGGAAGCATCTGGAATTTTCTTAAAGACCACGTAAAGTTTACCAATCTTTAGTAGAGCGGAAAATAAAACTGATACACAATAATAAATTGCAAAAAGTCAGGAACTCCCAATTTCCTTTCTCGAATTGTATTTGTTAGAATTTCAGCCAACAATATTTAATCGATTCGGTTAGCAATTCGTATCGGCCGAAATTACGAGAACCATTTTGAAGAAAAATCGGAGTTGTTCAAAGTAATTAGGGCATGGCAGTCAGAGGAGGGCGATCAAGAGGAATGTTACCTCTTTTGGTACTTCACGCAGCTAGCGAGTATTACAGGCTCGAGAGGAAGCCTCCTGTAACTGCTGGACTTTTTGCTGTCAATACTCTCATCCACTTACGACCTGCTTTTCTGGAATCAATTCTGCCTACAATTAATGAGGTTTGGTTCAACCCTAATCTCATCCTCAAGGTATGTAATTTCACCATCCGAAATTTATTTGAACTTTTTAGATAAAGTCAATAGAACAAGAATTGCATAGTTGATGATTTTTGGAATTGGTGATTGTGGGTTAGGTTTGTTTGTTTGTTCTTTTGCTTTTCATACCCTGTAAAAGAGCTTAGCACAGAATAAATAAACAAATAAAAGAGCATCTGAATAAAAATTTGTTTGAACATATTATCTCCAGTTCTAATTCTAATTCCATGTTGAAGTCGATGGAAACGAACTCTTCTTAAAACTTTAGCGCTATTAGAAAAATGACCAATAATACTTTTATAGATATATGGTTCCAAGTTTGTTTGTTTGTAGAATGGATTTGGACGTTTTAAAATTTAATGGAGAGATAAGAAGGGGGGATTTGTAGAGCATATAAGACTTTTTTCTAACCAAATACCGAGGGGGGAATGCCAAAGATTTAGCATACTTGGGTGTGCGGTTGACATAATAGGAATATGGTTGAACTAAAAAAAAAAACTAGTATTACTGTGCTGCTTCTTAGATTTCGTTGTGTTCACCGAAAGATTTATGTGAACTGCATGGTTATACAGCTTCTTGGAGTTTGTTCTGGGTACAACCTGTTTCAAGTTTAGCTTTCCTCTGCGGGCATTTACATTGAAAGGCCCCAATAATGGTAAGGGACTAAAAGTACACTTGAGAATAGTTGGTGATTTGATAAAAGATGACCTACAGACAGTTTTGACAGGAAATAGCTAGTTACCAACATGGTTGAACTAAGGTAGAAAAAAAAAGTTGAAAATTGTCGATATGATCAAACACAGTTGAAAAGTAGGCAAGAAATGAAAGCAAAATTTTGTAAAGATTGGTCTATCTGTCGAAATTCAGTGACCAGTTATTACAAGTCAGGATAACCGATTTGGGGTCCCTTTTTAACCCAAAAAAAATAAAAAATACATTGGTTCTCAAGTGTACTTCTTACCTCTTGATGGGATTTTTATGATAAATACCCTTCCTTTGCTCCCTTCCTCAATAAAATATGAAATATGGATATATCTAGAAGAACAGATGTTTAGTTCTTGGTCATCAATTTGTTAAATGATTTTGTTATGTCAATTAAATCAGTTTAATCTTCTTGTTATTTTTTGTAATAGATTAGTCATTTTAGTATGAAAAAGTTACATCACGAGGATAAATGATCAAATTTTAAATTATTTTTATTTTATTAATTTATAGTTTGTATTGCTTAAGACAACTTAATGATCTATGAAATTGATATCTCAATAACTATTAAAAATATAAGGAAAAAATATGGTTATTCTTGTGCTGTTACGTTTTCAAAACAAAACAATAAACTGCCATAAAAAATAATGGGACTAAACTCTTCTTATTGACATAACAAAAGGACTTGTGCTGTCATCCACCCATCATAATATAATATGATATGGAGCCTTGAGACCCGACATCTAATTTTAAACCTCATTGATTGCACTCATGATTCAGGAATATTTTTTGTCCATGGTTTGGTCGAGATATGAGGCAGTATTTTAGGAGCTTCTCATGATCCTACCTTTGTTTTGATACGGTGGTTATGTTCACTAGTATGCTAATCATGTCTTTTTTTGAAGTATAGTTAAATGCTTATAGAAAGAAGAGTGGAGAATGTTGATGAGGAATGAATACAATGGCATATTATTGTTTCTTCTTTTCATCCTTCTTAAACACAAGGGTAACTATAAGTTGCAGCAAAGAGCAATTTGAGTAAATAAAAAATATAAATTGAGATAATTTTTTTAAACACCTCTCATGTTATGAAGTATATGTTTCATGGTACTTGAGGGTGCTATGAAGGGTTTGCCATAATTCATTTGCATCTTTATCTTCTTCTTTTTAAACTATTTTTCATTGTATTAATATGTGATTTTGAACAGTACAAGGACTGGAAGCGGTTCTTCTTGTCAGCATTTTATCATGTGGGGGATTCTCACCTTTTCTACAACATGTTGTCCCTCTTGTGGAAAGGAGTCCAGTTAGAAACTTCCATGGGAAGTATTGAATTTGCCTCTATGGTTGCTGCTTTACTTGGAATGTCGCAGGGAATCACTCTGTTGTTGGCTAAATCCCTTCTCTTGTTCTTTGATTATGAAAAAGCTTACTACTCGGAATATGCTGTTGGGTTCTCTGGTGTACTTTTTGCCATGAAAGTTGTTCTTAATTCACAGTCTGATAATTACACTTATGTACACGGAATTTTGGTGCCGGCGCGTCATGCTGCATGGGCAGAATTGATTCTTATTCAAATGTTTGTACCTGGTGTCTCTTTCCTGGGTCACCTAGGGGGAATACTTGCTGGAATTCTTTACCTACGGCTGAAATATTGGTTCAATGGTTCAAATTCATTTTCTCCAATCATCAGAGGTCTTACTGGCATTCTAAGTTTGCCTCTGAGAATCGTGCAGGGCTTCTTTGGATCCCCAAGACAGAGGATATTTGGACATGGAAGGGTTGGTGGGACTCAGAGTGAAGAAACTGGAACTTGGAGATGCTCTGCATGTACATTTGATAATTACGGGTCGCTAGATGAATGTGAGATGTGTGGAACTACTCAAACAGGTAGTGGATTTTTTTCCAATCAATCACGGGATGATACTGATTACCTCTCTTTGGACGAATTACGTCGTCGAAGACTTGAAAGATTTCGTAGGTGATGATAAACAAGAAAGAGCTTCTTTGGAAGATTGGGTTGCGGATTATTTCAATTGCAGATATGTTTATGCAGGTAACATAGAAGGAATCTTTCTCGTCTTTCAACAATTAAATACTTAGCAAATGACTTGATAGGGATACAGATTCGTTATTAATGAATTAATCAAGTTTCTTTTTTCTAATGACACATGTTTCCATTTATCGAGGCATGTCGAGCACAGTATACATACTCTGTTATGGGGCATCGCAGGTTAGGCACTTTAGTGAGATTTTTTCCTTAATTTTGACAATGGAACGAACATTCAAATGGAGTTAATGAGACAATTGTTTATTTATTCCCTCATGGCTTTAATTTTTGTTGTTCCCCGTTTTAATTTTTAATTCCTTCATAGTTGTATATATGATTATATTTTTGTGAAAAGGAGCAAATATTAGCTGACAAATTTGACAGAGAATAGCAAATAAACTCTCTTATATTTTCTTTTCCTAAACCCTAACTAACCATCTCATTTATGGCAACCCGCCTAACCACACCCTTCAACAATACAATTAGCGAGAACGCCATAAGAGAACCTAGAGCTATTTTATCAAGTTTTCTCAGTTTGTAAAGGGTTTAGGAAAAGAAAATATAAGAATGGGAATAGAGATTATCTTTGTTTTTCATTTTTCATTTAGGTTAAATTAATGTAAAAGCTGTATTTAATAATGTAGCTTTTCTTTCAATTAATATAAATACGAAAATGCCTCTAAAAATGAACATTTAAAATCTGTTGTAAAACTTTTCATATTAAACTATTTTTTTTTAATTATAAGACTAATAGAATTCACCTCAATCAATTTAGTAACAAAGTGTATTAATCCATAGTTAGAGTACCAAAGTGTGTTAAACCCATAAGTATAATTAAGGATGTCCAAGAAACTGTAAAAATTGAACCAAACCAGTAAACTAATCCGGTGGTTTTAAATAGTAAACGGTCTATTCCACGCAACATTTGGAATCTGACCGGACAGTTTTATACTGCCTTTTCACTATTGTATAAATAAGATGAAAAACATATATCCTTAAAAAAATCAGATGGATCTATCCCATATCTTCGTACAATAGAGTGTGGTAGAAAGGTGCATCTAGTTATTTCTACCTTACTCTCTATTGTATTGTATCTATATACAGCTGATTCAATCCAATCCATTCATTTCATTTTTTAGACTTAGTATTGTAATCCCTTTCATTTCTTCAATCATTGAGAATAACTAATAAATAACTCAAGTTTCATTCAAATAAATCATTTTTACTGAATCTTATTTATATTTAAAGTAAAAAAGCAGTAGAAACTAGAAGAAATAGTACAGTAGCAATAAATGCTCGATATTTCCATAATCTCATCATCTTGTTTTTTTTTCATTCTATATCCCTCCCCAATCTCGAATCACAAGAAGTTGGAGCAGATCTTTGATCTTTTATTTACTAGTATTCCCCTTCCTTGGATTGGGATGCATACATCGAGAATCCAGTGTGTAATTCATTACGATAAGATAGAGAGATTATCCCCTATTAGTAATATAGGTTACAAAAAATCGGAGTTAGAAAAAAAAGGGTAGGTTGAATCTGAAAAATACTCTATTAGGGTAACTATGTTAAGTTAATTGCGTATCGTAAAAAATCCATTTATGTGCTCCCGGGAAAAAATGACTACTATATTCAATGGACCAGGAACAATCGAAAAAAGCCAGACTAGTACAGTATCTCTTTGAATCCTGAATATGGTGATACCTCCCGATTGTACCAACCTACATATGTCTCTCCCCCGATACTAGTTATTGTCATTTGGATTCCTCTTGATTTGTCCCTAAGGTTTAAGAAATCTTCAGAAATACTCCTAAGGTTTTAAAAAATTCAAAAATATTCTTGAAAACATAATGGAGGTTAAATTTAAGAGTTATTAATAATACCTCTAAGGTTTAGTTAAAAAAAAAGACATTCTAAAAAATGGAAGAAGAAAAAATAAATCAAAAAATAATAGACATAGAAACAGAAGACATTTTAGGATATTTTTTACAAGAAATGGTAATAAGTAAAAAGAAATTTGAAAAAATTCAAAAAGAAAAATTAAATCTTAAATAAAGAAATAGATTTAAAGACTCATCATTTTTATTAAGAAAAATTATTCTCTAGAAAAAATATAATCTATTGTAACATAAGTAATAAAAAAATGAGTATTAAGATTATAGATGCAAAAAAGAGATATAATATACCATTAATTGATAAAAAAACTATATTAAACAAGTTATCAAAAAAAAATTCATAAAGATAAAGAAAAAAATTGGATACATCCATTTAGGAGGAATTCAAATATTAATAAAAACTCATTTTAGAGAAGGAATAAATACATCAATAAAATAACATTATTAGATAACAGAATAATAAATAGACAAGATGTGTTATTAGGAATGATCCATGGTAATTTAGGATACCAAAAGCTAAAATTTACAACATACCCTAGATTTTTTATAAATATACATGATAAAAATCTAAATCAAGTATTAAATCTAGCTTATGAATTTGAAAGAGGAGACTTAATGAAAGAAGGAAATCATCTATTTTCAATACATTATCTAGTGACATATTCTTTAATAAATAGTCATAATAGTTTAATATATGAACAAAATAAATTTATAAAAATAGATAAATTTTTTAAGGAACTTGGACAAATAATAAAACCAAAAATACTAACAGACTTTGAAATACCAAAAAAATGAAAATTAGATATTAAAGAAAAACTCTTAATAATAACAAGAAATAATAATGTTGTTAAAACTAATAGCATACCAAGATTAATTTTATAGACCATGAAAGATAAACTTTTAACCAAGAAGAAATTAAAAAAAACTAGAAAATGAAGTTAAAATAATGAAGGCATTAGTTCATGATTGTATATTAGGAAAAAATCATGTTTAAAGATAAAATAAAAAATATGCATTTAAAAATAAATGGAAGCCTAGTGGGTGTAGCAAAAAATCAAGCAACATTATTTAAAACTATATAATTATTGACAAAGAAAATGGATTTAGTCCAAGAATCAAACACAAAATATTTACGGGAAATAATAGATATACAAACTAAAGGAAATAAAAGAATGTGGTTATAATAAACTACAACAAGATATGCACAAAAAAATTTTAGAACTAAGAAAAGATGTATACAATATACATATGAATAATGAAATAATAGGTTATAAATATGATCCCTTAGAAGGATTAAAAGAAGAACCACCAAGGAGATCAAATTCTTTGATTCTTAAAAATGAGAAAAGGAAAAATGGGGAACAATATAAAAATAAAGAGATAATTCCAATTTAATGAAATATAGAAAAAAAATTAGAAAGAAAATTCATGGACCCTGAAAATAGAGATATAGAAACATTAGTGAGTTTATTGACATTAACCAATGAAGAAATAGAAGAACAATATACTGGAAAGCTTTGTACTAACAAATAAGAGGATGATATGACAATAATCAGTGAAACTGATTTTGAACCAGAAAACATGACCTCAAAAGGTCATATGAAGCCAATTTCATTATCAGTCCCTTGCCAAGAAGGAACATCTGACCCACATAAGGGAGAAAGAAATAAGAAAAGATCAAAACAACCTGATACTACGTATAGAAGAAGACAACCACCTAAAATGGAGAAATGATTGCATTGAGGAACTAGATGTAGTATTCCACCAGAGTTCAAATTCCATGATAATTATAAATATGAACTTCTAGATTTAAATTGTATAAGAGATAGGAAAAAAACTTTAGATGAATGGTCTAGTAGGGTGAGTGTACTCATACAAACTTCTCAAACTATCCAAACAAATCCTTCAACTTGTAGAGTGCTTATAACACATAAAATGACAGGAAATGTAAAAGTTTGGTTTTCAAACTTAACAAATCAACAAAATTTATGCTTCCACATGAAGAGAATACTTGGATACAGTAATAAATGAAATATACAAAGAATTTATTGGAGAACATTAAGGAAGGACTATCACTGAATCTAGTGAAAATGAAATCAATGAAGTTAAATGGCATCTAACAAATATGAAAATTTGTAACATGTGTTACATAGATTCTTTTATTTGTGAATATGAAATGTATTACCATAAATTACCACCCTCTACACAAACAACTTATAAAGAAATGTTTTTTTCAAAAATTACCTAAAACACTATATAAAACCTTAACAAAAAATTGGGAATAAAAGAATAGAGAAACTATACCAGATAATCCGGGAGGAAGAATAAGAAGCCTTAAAGATTGGATCATTATTAAATGCCAAGAAAGAAAAGATTTAAACAAATAAGAGGAAATGATAAAATCTGTTGTGATATAAAAGATTTTAAAATACCAGGGAAATATGGATGTAATATAAAATCTTATAAACAAAAATATAAATATAAAAAATATAAATTTAGAGAACAAAATTTCCAAAAATATAAAAAAAATATTTAATAGAGAAAACTATAAGAAAAGATATTTTAGAAGGAAAAATTATAAACCTTCTGAAAAAATGAATTATTGCCTTTGAAGAAAGAAAAAAATGCAAATGTTGGATATGTAATGAAGAAGGACATTATGCTAACAAATGGACAAGCAAACTTCAACATAAAAAAGAATTTCCACAAAAAGCAAAAATCTTAGAAGAAGCTTTCAAAATAGAATTAGAATCGATCAAGGAATGTGATATAGATGATACTTACAGTATCTATCTATTGGAAGAAACTGAGGAAGAAATAACTGACTCAGAATATGAACACTTAAATCATGAATATTCTTCATGAGAAGATGAATGATTTGTATAGTATTACAAATCCAAATAGTATTTACATTAAAGTAGGACTAAAATTTAAAGGTTATAACACTTATCATTTACATGCATATATAGATACAAGAGCTAGTATATGTGTAGTGAGTAGATATGTATTTCCAAAATACAATTGGAAACAAGCACCAAAATATTTAATTGTAAGAATTGCTAATAAAACTCAATCAGGTATTAAAAGATATTGATATAATGATAGGAGGAGAAAACGTTCACATTCCTACCATATATCAACAAGAAACAAGAATAGATTTGTTAATAGGAAATAATTTCATAAACTTATATTAACTTTTCACACAACATTCCGAAAAAATAAGTCCCACAACCTTAGAAGGATATACCATATATGTTTCTAAAGTAAGAAAAGCTTTAACTATCTCAAACCCAACTTTTATGCAACAACATAAAAAGTAAAAACATGGTGAGATAGAAGACCAACAAAAACCTTATTTAGAAAATATTTCATTAGATAAAGCTCTAACATGCATTAGAAAACTATTAAAAACGATCAGCTCAGAAAATATTTTAGATTAAAAAATAAATAAATCTAAAACAATAGTCAATATAAAATTAAGATATCTTAACAAGATTATAAGAGTAAAACCAGTGATTTATACTCCAAAAGACATGATTGAATTTGGAAAATAAATTCAAGAACTTTTGGAATTGAAAGTCATAATACCAAGTAATTCATCTCATTCTAGTCCAACATTCTTATTTAAAAAAGAAGTTGAGAAAAGAAGGGAAAAAAGAGAATGGTAATAAACTTTAAAGCACTGAATAAAGAAACTATTGATGATAGATACTTCATTACAAAAAAGGAAGAACTACTATCATTAATAAAAGAAAAGAAATATTTCTCGAGTTATGATTATAAAAGTGGATTTTGGCAAATAAGACTAGTAGAAGAACCCCAAAAATTAACAACATTTAGTTGCCCCTAAGACAATTCCAATGGACAGTTATACCATTTGGATTAAAACAAGCTCCGGGTATTTTTCAAAGATATATGGATAACATTTTAAAAAAAATTATAAGATATTTGTTGTGTTTACATAGATGATATTTTGGTTTTCAGTAATGAATTAAATAAAGATTATTTGGATATTATCAATATTCTACAAGAATGTAGAAAATAAGGCATTGTACTCTTTGAAAAGAAAGTAGTACTTTCTCAACAAAAAATTAAATACTTAGGGTTGGAAATTGAAGATGGAAAACATAATCTACAACCCATATACCAAATAATATTCAAGATTTTCCTAGTGAATTAAAAGATAAAAACCAATTACAAAGGTTTTTAGGATGTTTAACATATGCAAAAGCCTATATCAAGAAACTTGTAGAAATGAGAAAACCATTACAAGAAAAATTGAAAAAAGATCATATTTGGAAATGGATAGAGTAAAAGCAAAGGTAAAATTTTTACCAACTTTATAACATCAAGGACCAGATGATAAGATGATAAGATGATAATTGAGGAGTAGTTCTTAAAGCAAGAGTAGATGACAAAGATGAATATCTTTGTAGATATACATCAGGATCTTTCCAAGGTTCAGAATTAAATTATCATAGTAATGAAAAAGAATATTTAACTGTTAAAAAACCTATTAAGAAATTTGCAATATATGTCATAAGCTCCAGATTCATTGTTAGAACAGATAACAAGAATTTTGGTTATTTCTTAAGAACTAATATTGCAGGTGATTACAAATAAGGAAGACTAGTTAAATAGCAACAATGGTTTAACCATTACAATTTTGATGTTGAACATCTTCTAGGACATAAAAATAGCTTAGTTGATGCTCTTACTAGAGAATTAACACCTCTAACTATTTTTATGCTTTTACGAATGGAACATATTGATATCAAAATCAAGAGAAAAGAAAAGGAGATAAAAATCCTACATGAACAACTCGAGTTGCTATATCTCGAGAAATGTCTTATGGAGACAGGAAAGAAACATGAAGAACTTAATTTTTCAAAACAACCTCTAGAGACCATAAGCTCAAATGAGTAATCTCCATTAAAAAAAAGGAAGAACCTAACACTTAATAAAAAACTTCTGAAATCATAAAGCTCAATTAGGCAGATGAGACAGAAAAAGAAGAACATGAAAAAATTTTATGTGGTCTATAATGATCCAAAACCAGGAATTTATAACAACTTGGTAGAAGCTAGCAAATCTATTCTAGGAATTAGTGGAGTAACTTATAGAGCCTTCACTAACAGAATAGAAGCTGAAGGTAGTTTTGCCAACTACAAAACACCAAAACTAATAACTCCAGAGGAGATAGAAACAAATTATTTTGTAACACTACAACAACAACCAATAACTCTAAGCAGATTGACAAATCTTGAAAAGATAGCAAGGCCTCCAGTGTTATTTAGAGAAAAATCTCTACTAGAGACATAAAAAATAGTAAAATATTCAGTACTATTCAAGGAGACATCTTCTAGAACTACTCCAATCATTGAAGATGAAAATGACCAATATAGAAACCTCAGCAAACTACAATGGTTGAGTCTCTATAATTTGGCCAAAAAATCTACCCAAGAACATATCAAAGATATGAAATTCTATACTATAGACAAGGAATTTTCTAGAGGAAGTAAATTTAATATAATGGAGGGAGTTGATCCAATATTTGTGTATAAAGCATTTCATGCAAGACTAATAGAAAATATATATCCAGAAATTAATTCAAGTGAGTTAAATTATTTCCCAGAAAATTTTAAAAAAACAATCAAGAATTTCATAAGAAAAATTAAGGCATGTGATAAAGCTATTTATCTTAGATTTTTTAGTTCATTAATGGACTGGAATAAAGAAGGAAGTATTAGTCCCTACCACTTCATCAAGATAGGGATTTCCAACACAAACAGAGAGGTTCCCAAACCAAGGGCACTTCCAGAAAAGGAATTCAACATAGAAGAACTTTGTGTATTAAGAGGTCAAATGCTAAGCCAAATTTACTATGAACTCAGGAAGATTGACAATTCTACTGAGATTAAATTAAATTATTCAACTAGTAAAGTCATCATTATTTCCCACAATAGCATGACTCTGTCAGAAGAAGATAGTGAAAAAATCACCAAATATGAAACCAATTTTAATTGCAACAACCTAAAAATTGGTCAAGAAACAAGGTGCATTCTCTGCATCAAAGATGGAGAAGATGAAGATGTGTCATCATCAACGTCATCAAAGGAATTGTCGGTAGAAAATGACAAAGAAAAATAAGAAAAGAAGCTGTCGGCAGAAAAATACAAAACAAATAAAGATGTAGACTCCATATCTTAGTCGCTAACATATGCCAAGGAAAATAGTAGTGGCTATCCTTTAAAGTGGAAAAGTAGATGAATTATTAAAACAAGGGTAAAATAATAATTTTTGTCTTGTAAATAGAGGTTCCTTGTTCTATAAAAGGAACCCTTATATTATCATTTGAGGAATACACGAAAAATACACAAAAATCCAAAGCTCTATACTCTGAAACACTCTAGCATAGAAAACTTCTCTATCTAGAAATCTCAAACCCAATAATGTTATACCCAGTAACTATGAGCGGTTAAGCACCACTTTCAAGGTTCTTAGTTGGCCTTAAGTTGTAATAACTATTATACTATAAATAAAATGGAGTTTAGTTACTCTTCTCTAGTAAGTCAACTATTGTACACCATTTATGTATGGATGTAGAAGGCTCACCATTGCTAGGAGAGCATTGAGGTGTGAGCCAAGCTGAGGCATAACAAGTGTAACAAAAAAAGACGAATATAAGGGAAGATCGTGGTAGACCCATCAAATTCAGGTATAATAATTATAAATTTAAGCTAGTTAAGAATCTAGAATGTTTAAATATTTGCTTACAACAAGACATAATATTGATAAAATAGGAAAATGAAAATTATTTTTTAAAAATAAACAACTAATAATTCCCATGGAAATCAAAGATAAAAATATGATTTTATTAGAAATATTTGATAAAGATTATCTCTATCATTTAAATGAATATTTTAAAAATGAAGATTATCAAACTTGTCTTGAAAATTTTAAAATATTTAATACCTTATTAGATATTTATACAGATTATATTAAAGTTATTACAAGCATCATAGACCATCATATTTCAAAGACATTGAAAGATTATTTTAGTAAAAAATATGAGAATAGAGAAAGAAGAATCAACAACTTAATACCTTATTAGATATTTATACAGATTATATTAAAGTTATTACAAACATCATAGACCATCATATTTCAAAGACATTGAAAGATTATTTTAGTAAAAAATGTGAGAATAGAGAAAGAAGAATCAACAACTTAATACCTTATTAGATATTTATACAGATTATATTAAAGTTATTACAAGCATCATAGACCATCATATTTCAAAGACATTGAAAGATTATTTTAGTAAAAAATGTGAGAATAGAGAAAGAAGAATCAACAACTTAATGTTTGGATATTACTTCTTTGAAGATTATAAATGCACTGTATATACACAAGAAAAACCTGATTGTATACTAAGAGTATGAAAAAATAATATACATTCAACACATATGATTTATCAAGATAATACTCTATGAACATCGAATCATTAGTACATAAATTAGAATTATTAGATTTAACAAATGAAAGAGTTATTTTTAATTTTAAAAGACAATTAATAGATTCAAGATTAGAATTAAGCAACCAACATAACGAAGAACATACTATACTATGCAATTGTAATAAATATAGAAGAAAATTAGACTTATACAACAATATAATAAGTTTTTTAGAAAAATTATTACCTTTAATAAATAGACAAATTCTATCAATTAGGTCAATATTAACCCCTGATTAAAAATTGTATCGATCCCTAGAAATTCGTATGAGAGCCTAGGAATAGTAATCTAAATAGTAATGGATGAAAAATTAATACCATTAAAATATAAAGATATTTTTGATATTTTATAAACAACAAAAACATAATTAAAAATATGTCAAACTTCAGGGGTATTTAAGATAGTGTTACTTCATTCAGTTTGTGTAATAATGAGTACTATACATATGTTTGTTTACTATTTTGATATTTTAAAAAAAGTGTGATTATTATCACACTATTTTTTGTTGTTTCTACTACATATTTATAGTTAATTTTAAAAGTTATAAAAAATATCACTTTGTCTCTAATATATTTCTTCTAGGTCAATTAAAATTTATTAAGGATGCTTTTGATAATTTCAAATTAATGATAAACTGAGTAGTCAGAAGAGATGAAAAAGAAAAGTATCAGCAAGGAGAGGAGATTGGAACTCAACGATAGCCATGGATTTGACAAAAAAAATGATAGTCATGGAAAAACTAGTGTGATCTGTCATTTAGTGTTTTTTTTATAGAGTAATACAAATGATGTATTGTAATTAAGATGTAATTGTGTGCATGGTATTGTAACTAATGTAACAGAATCTGTTAGTTTGTATTTCGTTACATGTGATGTACAACTATCCAAAAGCCAGTTCCATAGTTTGAACTACTTTTAGCAAATAGAAAAAAATGAAAAACACTTTTAAACTAATTAATATTAGTTCTAACATTTTCCTTTAATCTCAAGGCCTTGTAACAACATTAAGCTTAGACCAAAGCTCTTAAAACCTTTTTATAGGCAAAGGTTTAGTTAAGATGTATACAACTTCATTTTGTATTGGTATATATACTTGACTATCAGTTCATCATGCACAACTTTTTTCGTATAAAATGAAAATCAATCTTAACATGATTAGTTTTAAAATGAAGCACTGGATTATGAGTAAGATGACAAACACTTATATTATCACAATAGAGAATAGATGTTTGTTATCTTACCACACCAATTTCATTGAGCACTTTTTGCATATAAGCCATTTCACCTATAACTTTAGTCAAAGCTCTTAATTCTGCTTCCATTGAAGACCTGGAAACAACTTTGTGTTTTCTAGAGCACTAAGATACCAAGGAACTTCCAAGGTATATATACCAGCTACATCTACTACGTGTATCATTTGGGCAAGCTGCACAATAAACATCATAGTACTTTGTAAACTCTAAGCTATCAGTTTTATAAAGTAACATATCAAGTTCTTGTGTACCATATAGATACTTGAGTAACCTCTTAACTACAATCCAGTGCACCGCATAACTTGTTGATTGAATATGAGGCAATAGGTATAATGAGAGTATAACATTGCAAAGCATCAATAATTGACTTGTACATTATTGCATCATCCAATAATTCATCATCTATTTTTGAGAGGACTTTACTAGCCTTCATATGTGTTGTTGTTGGTTTACATTCATAAAGTTGAGCCTTCTCAATTAACTGTGCAATATACTTGGTTTGGTTGAGATGACAATAGTCTATAACTTTACTTGCCTCTATATCTTAAAAATAACTCAATGTATTAAGTCTTTTAGTGCAAACACTAAATTTATATTGTTTATAATGGTTTGAATCAAGTCATTTTTGTTACCTATCACCAATATGTCATCGATATAGATAAGGAAAATGACAGTATCAATTTCCTTACTATATACCATCATCGAGCTATTAGAATTTGAGTTGTTAAATCCCTAGCCTCGTAACCTTCCATTGAGCTTGAGAAACCAAGCTCTTTTGAGCCCATAGAGTGCCTTTTGTAACTTATAAACATAACAAGGATGTAAGGAATCAACAAAACCTTTTGGTTGTGTCATACAAACCTCTTCTTCTAAGTCATCATTTAGAAATGCATTATTAACATCAAGTTGTCTGATCCTTCAATCATGAGTAAGAGCAATAGCTATAATAATTTTAATGGTAGTAGGCTTGATCATAAGATTGAAAGCTTCTGTATAATCAATACCCTTAGTCTGATTAAAACCCTTTGCAACCAATTTAGTCTTATATTTCTCTAGTGATTTATCAGGCTTAAGCTTTACTCTGAAAACTCATATGTTACCAATAACTTTACCACATATAGGTTGGGAGAATCTAAGTATTGTTGTTGATAAGGACCTCATATTCAAGTTTCATGGCTTGAAATCACTTAGAACATTTTAAAACTTATTTGGTAGAAGATGGCTAAGGAAGAATAACAGTAGACATAAGAAGTTTAGGCTTATGAATGCTATGTTTTGAACGTGCATACATATAATGTATTTTTATGGAGTAGATATTAGAGGGTAAGAAACCAAGATCAATAGTAAGGGTGATACCATTTCTGTCTGTAGCTGAGATATAAGGATGGAAAGAAGAAGAAGAAGAAGAAGAAGAAGAAGAAGAAGAAGAAGAAGAAGAAAGTTATCGATTATGAAGTGGTGTTATGTGAAAAAGGTGAAAGTGATAAAATCTATAGAGGTGATGCATTGTGAGAAACATTATGAGGTGAAAGACTTAAATTTGAGAGATTAGGAATAAGATTCGTTGAAGTAGTGAGTAAATAGGTGCTCTATGTGTTACTGAAGCTATAGACATAGGAAGGGTATGTGTGTCAGGTAAAGCAAAGGATAGAGGTGCACTAAGAGGCAAAGACATTTGAAGCCAAACGTGTAGTATGAATATGCAAAGGTATGGAAAAAGACACTGGCATATGAGCAGATAAAGGTATATTGATTGAACTTGGCAAAGAGACAGAACTAGTCATAGAGGTCGAAAAGGGTACACGCCTTTAAGAGAAATAAGATCCAAGACAAAATGCATCCGCCGAAGTAGCAAGACGAAGTAGGTTGATGAGTAGGAAATAGAACTGAACATTCCGAAGGTGACATCTCATGGCTAATAGAAACATTGGCAGGTGTAGACATAGAAGTAGATGCAGAAATAAAATTAGTCAACAAAGTAGACACTATGGATAAGGAAACAAACCAAAGGTCAATGATATGCTTTGTAACTAAAGACTCTAAAGTAGTGAAAGAGACATGTTTAAGATAAGGAAATACTAGTTCATCAAAATGAATATGAGTTGTGATAAAGAGTTTTTGAGACTATGTTCCAGGCACGTCCCTATAATGTGTAACATACCCTAAAAACACACTTGGTAAAGATCTTGGTTCTAACTTTTTTGAATTATATGGCCTTACAAAAGGAAAACAAAGACAACTAAAGATTTTGAGAGGAGTATAATAAGGTAAAGTGTGAAAAAGAGGTTGGAAAGTGTTTTGATTATTAAGTATTTTTGAAGGTAGCCTATTTCTTAAATAACAACAATTTTAAAGGAATATTCCCAAAGTTTTAAAGGAAGACTAGCCTTGACCATCATTGATAAATCAGTCTCAACAATGTGTCTATTTTGCCTCTCATAGTGTAAGGACAAGAAATTCTTCTAATATAATCACCTTAAAAAAGAAAATATTTTAAGCTTTTGAATACAACTCTCATAACTATGCAATTGTTTAATGTCATAGTGAAACTATTTTAAGACTAAAGCATGAAAATGATGAAACAATTGAGAAGTTTTTCCTTTATTCCTCATGACAAAGAGCCATTTGTATGTTGTACAATCATGAACAAAAATCAAGAGATAATGCATTCCATTACAATTGATAACATGAGAGGGACCCCAAATGTCCACATGGACAATTTCAAAAGGAATTAGGGACTTATAATGAGCATTATTAAGATAGAGTCTATTGGACTTCCCCATTTGGTAACCACTACACAAACTATAATAAGAATTGGTTAATATAAACAAATACATTCCTCTAAGAACATGTTCTAAGACAACCTGATGTGAGTGACCAAGCCTATCATGCCATAAGGAAACATTAACACTGTTAGCAGATGTAGCAAATCCTAAAGGAAAAGAGCTTGAAGATATAGAATTGCAAGACACAAGTAGAGTCAATTTTGAAAAAGATGGCATGATAGATAGAGTTGATATCTTGTATATTCTATCCTTAACACCTCTTTCTAAGAATAAAACCACATTGAAATATCCTTAATAGAAAAAGAGTGAGAATAGAAGATTACAGTTGCATTGTTATCAAGACAAAGCTATTTAATTGAAATGAGATTTTTTGCTAAAGAAGGAAGAAGTACTAGTATAATTTTAAGAATAAGAGTATGATTATTAGAACACAAAGTAGTAGAACATCATTGAGTTATGGTAACAAAATGACCATTACTTAGCATGACTTGATCTTGGCTAGAATAAGGTTGAGCTTGATTACGAAGAGATACATTGGAAGTTAAGTGATGATTGGCACCTATGTCTAGATACCAAGTTGAATTTGGAGTAAGAATAGAAGAAGTAGCAGGTTGTATGAAATCTAAATGAGCTAATTGAGATGAGTTAGTATACATGGAAATGGGACCCATAGAAGGTAAGGTGCCAAGGACTAGTGGTTCAAAAATTAAAGGTGAACCTTGTGAAGTATTAGGAAGTTATAGAGTAGATAGTTTCTAAGACTTGAAATTTAGGAAATTGTCAAGACAAATTCATATTTTCATATTATAATGTTTGAGGATCTTGAGGAATAAATTGAGAACATAGATTAGGTGGATATGTGTATTCAGTGTGTTGGAAAGTTTAGACATTAGAATAAAGATCTTGAGGACGAAAAATTGGATTAGGTGTAGTAGGATTGAATGGTGATTGAGGTGGTTGAGGAACATTTTTTTAAGTCATGTAACAAAAGTAACACCTAGTTACAATATGACCAAACTTTGTAAATATCTCACTCTATTATTTAGAGTCAATTTTCCAAGTATTAGGAAGCTAGGTTGTTGGCTGATAAGGATAACTCAATAATGATGTAGCATGAAGAAAAGGTTAACCAGGATGACTTAGAGATGGAAAGGGTTGGTGAGGTAACTGAATGACATTATTAGGTGATGACATACTTTGAGGGAAAAATATATTGATAATTTTTTATGTAGTGTCTCACAGAAAGTGTGCCTTGTGAAGATTACAATAAATGTTCCTTGTCTAGTATTTGTATTTGTGACTGTTGTGTGGACTTATCAAAAGTGTAGTAGTGCTGTGATTGAGGTGATCTTACATGTTGTGTGTGTTGTTGAGAAGCATTATGACTAATAGTTAATAAACTTAGTGTAGTGTGATTATATGTTTCACTTGATAAGAAAACAAAAAAAGGCACATGTGTACCAATAGTAGAGGAAGGCAAAATTATAGGCAGAAAAAGGAAAAAAAATATAAGAGCTGGTATCACCAAGACCATCATAAGATTTTCTTGAATTAGTTAAGGGTCAGGCATATTCATCCTTTGCAATTATGATTCATGAGTCATTATTTTCAAGAATACTTCATCAAGACTGGGTATATGCTCTTATTTGTGACATTAGTAACCAAAGAAGTGTAGCTCAAATCTAAGCCATGAAGAACTTGTTCACGTGAATTGATTGTATCACCCGTAGCAATAATATGATTGATCAATTCTCTAGCAACATTAATGTAGGCCTCCATCATCATTGTACATTTCCTTATTGTTTGAAGTTTCCATCTCAACTGCATAAGTCGAGCCTGAAAATCATCAGTGAATGCCTTTTGCAAGGCTTTCTGGTACTTATATGAAGTTTTCTTCCCTACCAGATGCTTAAGATAATTGGAGGTAAGTAATAAGTAGGTCCAATTCTTCACCGTATATTTTTCTTATCATATGTACTGTGGAGTTTTCCTTAAACAATTCTTGAGCTCTAACTTCATTAGTATCTTTATCAACATTCTTAACCAGCTTCTTGATTATCTTGACAGGTGGAAATGCAATACCATTGATGAAATTATGTAGATCATAAAATGTGATTATATGCTTCAATTATTCTTTCCATATGAGATAATTTGTATCATCAAGTTTTATATTGAAACTAGGATTGACAGGAGGGAAATTATACATTATACCCTTAGGTTTTTACATTTCTTCAAAGATACCCCTAACGTTTGGAAAAATATCACGGATATTACCAAGGTTAGATTATTAATTAATGATACCTTTCAATGTAAATGGGCATTAACAAAAATTGTTAAAAGTACAACCTCTAACACGTAGTCAAATGTAATTAATAAATAAATAATTTAAATAATATTACTATAGTTGCAAAGTCTATGAAACGTCATGCACTCGATAGAGGAAATGGGACTGGTGGCCTTGTCGGTTCATGTAGGGGAGGTAGGTTCGACAATGGTGTTACTTGATGATTTCATATCTTGACCCCAAATCACTTTCTATGAATCTTTTTAGGATGTTTTCAATTTTTTTCTTAACATCATTTTAGTCCCAAAATCATTTATTTTTTGGCAATTATAATAAGAAATGTGGTTATAGATTCTAAGAAATCTTCAAGAACTCATTTAAAATGTGCAAGAAGTGGTAAAACTTATATGGCCAATATATCTTCAAAGGAATGA
Organism: Hippophae tibetana; assembly: GCA_037013495.1. NCBI lineage: Eukaryota > Viridiplantae > Streptophyta > Magnoliopsida > Rosales > Elaeagnaceae > Hippophae > Hippophae tibetana. The sequence goes on along the minus strand of CM072807.1, from coordinate 66,206,405 downwards.
GAGCAATAATGAAAATATCAAAACAAAAATACAAAGGATTACAACTTACAAATAAGTATCATGCTAAAGAGGCACATGAAAGAAAAAATAAAGCTTAAAATTTTCTTTACTCATACATGCACAGTTTTGGCATTCAAATATAAAATTGAACACAAATTAATAATTAAAACTTAAATTATCATAACATTAAATTAATTAAACCATAGTCTAGGGATTGAAATTGTCTACAATCATATTATTAAATTAGTTAGATTCTATATAAATCAACATTATAATGAGATAGAAGAAGAGTATAAAAGCTCATGAAGATCTTCAAAATCTCTTCCAAAGTTGTTCTAGATATACTCTTTTAGTCTTTCTTGTTTGTTGTTGCAATTTATTATATTGATTTGGTTAATTATGATGCTCTCCTTATTTTATGAGGTGTTTTTTTATATTTATATGAGAAAAAAATCAAATCATAATGTAAATATGATTGTTGGTGTTCTGGTAAAGATAGAATTAGTTCACATCATGCGTCAAAATGATAGGATAAGATGCGATGGAAATGAGTTGCGATGAGATAAGTTGTGATTGATTGCTAAATACATTAACTTCTTTTATAAGTTAATCCACTTATCAAATAAAATTCATAAAAATCTCAGAAAATCCAAAAAGCTATTATTTTTTCAATAAATACAAAATATCTAATTTTAGTTCGTTATAATAATAAAATATGTATAAATGTAAATGAGTTTATATATTAAAATGTGTATAAAATAACAATCGATAAATCAAGTTGTCCTGCCAAGTTAACATATCATATCTTTGTCGCCATTTGTATAAGTTAAATGGAAATCATTGTCACCACCTCAAAACATGATATAGAAAGATATATGTGTGTGTGTGAGAGAGATATAAGGTGATCATACATATGCTAGTGAAATCATCAGTTTCTTAATATTCAAGGAGGGATAGAATGGAATGAGATCGTTGAGTCATACATTGATTGCTAAATACATCAATTTTTTTATAAGTTAATCCACTTATCAAATAAAATTCATAAAAAAATCCATAAAAATCTTAGAAAATCAAAAAAATTATTATTTTTTCAATAAATATAAAATATGTATAAATGTAAATAAATTTATATATAAAATAACATTTATCACTTAACGATAACCCAAGTCGTCTCGCCAAATTAACAGATCACTTGTCGCCATTTGTATAAGTTAAATGAAAATCATTGTCACCACCTCAAAACATGATATAGAAAGATATATATATAAATATATCATTTCTTCAATCAAGTTATTGTAAAATAAAATTAAAAAAATTATATTAAATGTTGAAAAATTTAATAAGTTTCAATATTTTTGAATATTAAACCACTATTACATATTAATTATATATTTTTATCAAACTTAAATAAAAATTCAAATATATATAAATTAAGTGGTAATAAAAATAAATGGCCTAACTCGATATTTATGCAAAACCGGGATACCTAGATAGTAGAAGAGGACTCACTCCAGTTAGGCCTGGCCGAAGGTTGAAAGAATGATTCGGGGTCAGAGGAAGGGGCAGCATTCAACCTTTCCTCTATCTATGATTGGGAATTCCTCCTGTGAGTAGAAGTCCCCGGAAAGGTAGATGGGATAAAGGAGAAAGGTGTCACTCTGTCAAACCAAAGATTCGGGATTACCCTTTCATCGATTAAGAAACAAAAGTAGAATCATTTAGAAAGGCCGGGATTTTCGCTTAAAGCCGATTTCCAACCTATGACTGAGAAAACTAGATGAATCAAGGGCCTATTTTCGTTCTCTTCCCTGCGATCATTTGGTCAACGAGACGTACGTAAGTCGACATAGCTCCATGTATATGTTCTTTGGCCATAAATAGAATGAAATGAAATAATGGTGAGCCGATTTTATAGTAATGATAAAAATAAATTAAAAAATATTAAAAGTTTGATAAAAATTTCAAATAAAATAAAATATTATTAAAACAAAAATAAGAAATAATATAATATTAGATAAAATTAAAATTTAGAGTTAAACATGATATGAAAAAATTTAACGATATGAATGAAAACCTTAAAAACTTTAGTTTTAAGTTTATGATCAAGCTTCTTCTTCTTTTTAAATTTTTTTATAATGATTAACATTGATATTTTATTATCATAAATTAAATTTAAATATAGAAAATATTTTTGAATTATATCACATTGATTTAAAAAATATTTTTATATAACATATATTATTATAATTTATGTGTATAATTAATTAATGTTTTTTAAATACATAAATAAAATGCATATATTTAATTATTTTACTCACGATTTATTTATATCATTTTTATATACATGTGTTTAATACATATAATGATATATGAAATTATGCACGAAAAACTTAGATAGGATATATTATTATAAATAAAGTATTTATTTAATATTAAATATATATATATAATTAATTTTTTAAAAGTTTTTTGGTTGGGGTTACAATCCCATACGTCATTGAGTCTAAATGAGTACGTAAGTAATGCTATGACAAAAGGAATTAAAAATATTTAAATAATAAATTTAACATGAATACTGTTAAGTGTTTTTATAAAAAAAATATTTGTAGACACAACGTAGAAAAATAATAATAATCTAAAAATTTAGGGGCACGTGGATTCGGGTGGCTAGCTCCTTCCTTCAATCTAGACAAGGCTCTCCTCTCTGGTAAGAATCATTATTTTAAAAAAAAAATCAATGCTTATAAATGAGAATTAGTAAACATAATTTATGTTATTTAACAATAATAACAAAAAATAAACGAAAATGAATAAGAGGATGACTCATTTTTAGCGATTAATCAATTTTATAACATTTTACCTACTTTAGATCCTAGGATTTCAATAGCATATGTGGTCAACTGATAATATTTATATTTGATTAACAGAGGTTAAGATTTCTTTCTTTTCTTCTTTTCATAATGCAACTGCACTAAATTCTATACAATGATTAATTATTTCGTTTAAATTATTTAAAAAAACAAGATTAAAGTTTGTAAAATTAGTATCGCCAAAACCAAATCAATAAGGCCAACCTGTGAAGAACATGACAATTAACATTATTTATAAACAGACAACTCAGAAACCTCCATTGCCTTGCTGTAATTTATAAGAGAGTTGCCCTAACAAAATCAAGCAAGTAGCTCTAGCTTGTCCTCTCACAAACCCTTCAACTCAAAACCAATATTTGCCCTTTTCTCAGTCCTAATTAAGTAGAGAAAGATATGTTTTGAAATTACAGCTAAAAACCATAAATTACGGGTGTACAAAATGAATTCGATAAATCTGCAAAGTATTTTTTGAAAATAAGAATGGTCGGATTTGATTAAATAAAGAATTTTAAAATTTACCAAATTATGAATTAGTATTTTTAAATACGAATAAATTCAATTTTATTCGTATATATTAAAATATTTATTTTTTATATATTTGTTAAAAACTTTTATTAGATAATTTTACCATTAATTATTATAAAATAATTTACAATAGAATAATTAAATTAGATTAGTCTTTTGGATTCTCTTATAATATTTATTTTGATTCAACTTTCTCGTACTCATAATTCAATCCCATAGCAATCATCTTTTCCATTTTTTATTTGCTATATAATATATATCGATTTCATAAATCTAAAAAAATATAGATACATTTATCAAACGAATGTGTAAATTTATAATTTTTATTTAAAAAAATTATATAATTATGAAAAATATCATATAATGGATCGTAAAAATCGATCCAAACTAATCAACATGTAAAATGATTACAAAATAAGAATCGATTACAGATTATAAAATTTTTAAACATTACAGATACATTCGAATTACAAATTTACTAAGCTGTATAAATTTGATCAATTATATATACCTATGGCATAAATCCCTTGCATTCATCTCTTCCAGAGGTGGTTCGTGAGTAAAGTTTGATTAAGGGGCCTAATATTTTTTGTTAATCTATTATATATTAATTTAAAAATAAATAAATAATAAAAATAAAAATTTAAGGATACATTAACTTAAAAAAAATTATTATGTGTAGCAAAAATAATGCATGAATATATTACTTATTTTATATTTAAAAATAATTATATTTTAATGTTATTATTATGATAAAATTAAAATTAATAAATATTATCTATGAAAATAACAATTTATAGGTTATTAAATAATAATAAGAAGAATGAATAATTATTAACTCTTAACCTTATTATCTAAGAAAAAATTCTTAGATTTCCAACTTAATCAATGTATTTGACTTTTTGAGTTTCTTAATAAGTTTCATTTTTTTCTTTCTAAATAATTGAAATTATGTAAAATAATAACAAATAATTAAAATTATACATATCACTTCATCATTTTTTTATCCCTATCTCTTTTTTTTTATCTTCATCTTCTTGAATTTAAAACTTATATTTTTTATAAGTTTATTTTGTTTAGATTTCATGGATAAACAATGTAGTATGGAAGTCTTATAGACTATTCAAACTATTTATTTTATTTCAAATTTGTTTAGAAAAACATTCTAATTCTACCAAGTTCAAATTAAATTATGTTGTAATTTACTTATTTAATTTTTAATTTATTATTTAAATTTCAAAAAAATATAGTACCATTAATCAATTCTTATCACCTAATACAATTTATATTTATGAATAATATATAATTATAAATAAATAAAAATATGTGCTAATATTATGAGTAATATATAGAGATAAATTATTATTAAATTTGGACATAAATAGAAGAGTGGAAAAGAAGAGAGATATAGAGATAGTGTTAAGAGAGTTAGTGTAGTGTTTGTTAAGTCAAGCCTAGTGCTTACATCACCCAAGTTACTGTAGCTAATAAGGGAAGTTTGTTACAAGGTTACTCACATGTACAATGAGCATGGTTCACTATTTCTATAATAACCACCAATATAACTAACTTAACAACAAGAAATGAAATATTCTTTCAAAAATGCTTTTATAGCTTTTCTACTACTTCAATTTCTCTATGTTGTTTCTTGAATGGTATCTGAACATCATTGATCCTGTGGATCAACGATGTCAAAAAAGAATCAATAATCCTAACGTGATTTTGTGCCTTCTTTTCCAAATAATTATTCGAGTTCGAATCAAAGAGATGTAGAAGTGTTAGGTTAATCCAGTGGCTCAATTGTGCTTAGTGGATATGTAACTCCATTGTTACCTCATAGAAATTTCTTTCCATCCATCTTATCACATGCTTATGCACAAGGTTTGATTTCTTCACCTCTTACATCAATTTTAAACTTAATTATGATAATTACTTGATTTGGAAAGAAAAAAATGGGAAGTTATATTGTAGCTTATGGTTTAGAAAACTTGATTGATGAATCAATACCTATTCCTTCCAAATTTACCGATGATACTAAGATTTTGAATTTATTTTGTGAATTGAACTCGACTTAATTCACTCCTTAAGAGATGGGTCTTTAGCACTGTATCTAAATGCATAAGTTCTCATGTTGTGTATAAGATCATAACCTTAGAGCAGTGTAAAGAGCTAGAGAATGTTTTCTGTGTTAGTGCTCAAGCTAGAGTGATGGAATTTAGAACTCAATTGCAAAATATCAACATCGAATGAATGGTTGTTTTATAGTACATCAATAAGACAAAACAAGGTAGTCTCTAATATGCTTGTTGTAATTGGAGAGCTGATATGATTTGTTACTCTATGTGATTAGAGGTTTAAGACCTTACTATAATTCTTTTTTTGTTTATTTAAACATGCTTTAGATTAGGCCTTCTTTAAGCACATTGCATTTCTTACTTGAAAAACATGAACTTATGTTACACAAATAATCTAGCTTTGATCACAATCAGGTGATTCAGGATAATGTTGCAAACTTTAAAGGAAACAATAGATCTTATAGAGGTATTCAAAACAATAGCAAGAAATCCTTTAGTCAACAACCTCTTTGGAATGTACAACAATTTATTTAGCAAAATAAATCTCAAGTGACTAATTATGGTGCTAATAAAAAGAATATGAATAATTCTAGCACAAGTGGTGCCAATTTTAAGAAGCTAGAAACTAGTGGTGAAAGATCTGTCAAGTTTGTGAAAAGGTTGGATATGTTACTAGCAATTGGTTTGTTTTAAGAGATCTTCTTACAAGTAAGAATATTCCACATTTTTTAGCTATGGTTTCCCAAGCTTCCTTGAGTGAGAAAGCATCATCTGATGCTTCCAATTTCCCTTGGATGTTTGACACTAGTGATAGTTATCCCTATGACTTCAGAGATTTCACAAGTGCATAATGATGAACCTTATCTTGGTTATGAGAAAGTTTGGTAATGGCACTCAAATACTAATTTTTAGTGTTGGTTTTGGATCTTTTACAACTTATAATCATCAATGTATGTTGTCATTAGTTGATTTGTTGCATATTCCACATGCTACTACAAACTTGTTATCAATTAATAGGTTATGTTATGATAATAATTTCTTTGTTGAATTTCACTCATCATTCTTTCTTGTTAAGGATTTGGATATGAGGAAGATGATACATCATAGCTCTAGTGAAAATGGAGTCTACAAAGTCGATGGTATTGTCAAGTCTCCTAATCTATCTTCATGTATAAAGAATAATTTTCAACTAGTACATGTTGCTTTCAAGGCATCTTTAGAGACTTGGTATGAACACATAGGACATACTTCTTTTGCAATTATTCAACAAGCTCTTAAGCAAGCTTCTGTTCTTATAACCAGATTTTCCAAAGACTTCTTTATAAAATTTTCCATTTAGCTAAATATCACTAACAACCTTTTTTTTCTACTCATGTTAGAGTTGATAAACTATTTGCTTTGTTTTATCATAATCTCTTGACATCTCCTCAATGCTCGTACTAGTGAGAGGTATTTTTCTTCTAATGTTGATTATCATACTAAGTTTTTTTGGTTGTATACGTTGCATATCAAGTCTCAAACTACAAATGTGTTCTTAGCTTATAAACAAATGGTGAAAAATAGATTAATTGTTCAATTAAAGGGAGATTTTATGCCTTTGGCTACTTTGCTTGAAAAAGATGGTGTCTTACATAGGTGTACGTGTCCTCATACTATTGAACAAAATGATATGGATATGGTGGAATGTAGACATCATGGTATTGTAGAAAGAGGATTTGTTATGCATCTCCAAGCTAGCATGTATGTTCACTTTTGGCCTTATGCCTTTAAGTTTGCTATGTTTTTGCTCAACAGACTACCTATAATGGTTTTGAATTCACTTTTTCAGTTGTTATATGACAAGCAACTTGATTTAGTAGTTCTAAGGGTCTTTAGGAGTCTATGCTTTTCCTATCTTCGTACTTACACAAAGCACAAGTTGATAAGTGCTTGAAAAACACTAATATTATGTGATTTTGATGTGCTTAATTGAAATAAATAGGTTTCATTATAACATTTTTTTATGATTATTTGTGTAGATTTACTTTTCCGAATTACATGTATATTTTATTATATTTTATTTGTTTTTAGCTTTAAAAGAGATAAACGTGTTAACATAGAAGACAAAACTTAGAGCACTTAAATAGCACTCTAAGAGCTATAAAGAGTAAGGCACATAAGCTTTAAACAAAACTTGGAGCACTTAAATAGCATTGCATGGTGTGGCGAAGAAAATGTGTGTCGCATCGGTCAGCTCTCGTGACAACATATTGAACATGTTAAGTATTTTGTTCCACAATGAGAAATAATGTATGCTATGACACAACTTGTCCGAGTTGTCTTATACGAGTAATGTTTAGCCTTGTACCGTGATAGATATCAAATGCATAATGTGGCATACATTGTTATTTTAGAACTCTGACCCTGTTTCAATGTCTCCCTTTATAAATAGAACTTTGTATTAGGTTTTTTTTCACTCATCTTTCATTATATAATTTTAGAAGTAGTCGTCTATTATGGTTAGTTTAGGTGTAGAATTTAAGTCAACTGTTCCAATACCATGTACAAATACAAAGAGAAAACCCTCAAATTGTAAAGACGATCCAATGATTTAAAGAAGGTAATGGTAGCCCATTCAAAGATTTGGAATCATTTTATCAAGAATGGATAATTTTATTGTTATGCTCGCTAAAATCCCATATATATTCATCATTTTAGGTTCGATTGTAGTTTAATTTATTGCTTTCATTTGTTTACTTTAATTTGCTTCCTTTAAATATAATTTAATTTAGAATTTACCATTCTATTTCATCAAAAATTTATTAGAATATTTAAGACTTGTTTTCTTAACTAATTAGAAAATAATTTAGCTACTTTAATTAACTTGTTTCTTTAGATATAATTTAATTTAGAATTTAGAATTCTATTTCACCACCAAAATTCTTTGATTGATGATCTTAGGAGTATAATTATTGTTTGCTATAAATGATTAATACACTTACGAACTTATTATAAATATAAAATTTGACTATTAAATTTTTGATAATTTGTTCGAAAATTAGCGTTTAAAAATATTTATTTGTTTTTTATTTAATTATTTTTGCATGAATTTTTTTGTTTTGTGATTTTCTTTTTCTTTTTGTAATTTTGTAAATATTCGTGATTTTTTTTGTGAATATTTGTGGGTTGTTTATGATAGAGTAACTTAATGTTCAAGTGTTTTCACAACGAGGAGCAATTGCCTGATTGTTTTACTAAGCCTCTTCAAATTAATTCATTTCAATCTCCTTGAATCAAGCTAATGGTTCTTCCAAAACCACTAGCTTGAGGGAGAATGTTAAGAGAGTTGGTGTAGTGTTTGTTAAGTCAAACCTAGTGCTTGGTTAAGCCAAGCTAGTACAGCTAGCAAGGGAAGTCTGTTACAAGGTTGCTAAATGCAAAACATTTTCAGAAACTGATTTTCTAACTTCTCCCCAACTTCAGTTTCTCTGCATTGTTTCTTAAAGATAGTAGATCGTGGAGGTTGAACCTATGTCAGCTTTGACTTACCCGTAATAATAAAAAATAATAATAAGGAACTGGCTTAAAAAGGAAAAAAAGATGGAATATATTTAGGTCCAACTTTATTTTCACTTTAAATAGGGTAATTAAAAACTTAGGATTTTAATATAAACGAAATATATATACCTACCATTACATATATGTCTCTTCCCCTCTGTTCTATACAAAATATTTTTCTTCTTAATGCAATGACTCAAAGGTTTTATGAAAAGTTCTTTGAAAGAAGACATATCGATAATGTAAGTGATTTATAATCCCTCCCATGTTTTAAAAATGTTTTGTTATCGTTGTTTATACTATAAGTTCATATAATGATAGAAATTAGAGAATGTCATAGAACATGAAATATTTTGTGAGTATAGCCATGTAATTGTGATTTATGGAGAGTTCTGGGATTCTATATGAGATTTCATTACTTTTCTTTGTTAATGAATTTTATAGCAGTGTTAAACTCAAATAGTTTTCGTTATGTTAACTTGCTCACATAATCATGAAACTATTTTTATATTAAAGTAGAAAATTATAGGATTCTAATGAATATTTTTTGTCAAATATGTATTTATATTAAATTTTATATGAATTTTTAACGTTCATAGTTTATTTATGCCAGATTTTGAATGACTCGGATTCTTGGGTTATTATAAATACTTTTCAAATAAAATTTGGATCTTAAAATTATATTTAATAAGTAAAATTATAGATTTTGAATCATGTTTAAACTCGTTGTATTAACATTTTATGGCTTTTCAAAGTTCCACATTTTCTCACGAAAACTAAGCCCTTGGCAATTTTGAATGAAAGTTCTGAAGTAGTTGAGAGTGTTTTTGATACAAATATAACTGTAAATTCTTATTCAGCAATTATATAAAATCCTGTGATTTTTAGACTATTAATTTATTTTTAAAATGAGTTTTTAGTACGTAGTGTTTAGTGTTGAAATTTGAGTTTGAAACAATAAATCTTTTTTTGAACATCTATTTGATGGGCCTCCTATTGATAAAACAATCCCATTTTTGAATAATGATTCCTCTATATGCTACAAACTCAACGTAAAAGTTTTGGGTGTAAAAATAAATCCTTGATAAGAATAATTGATTGTTTCATGTTTCATGTTGGCTGTTTTTTATTTTATTTTTTTATGTTGACAGATTTAAATATAATGAAATTATATTCAAGTTTGAATTTAAGCCTCTCACCTAAATATAATGACCTTATTTGAAATATTAAATATTAGGTTTGGTCTATATTACATATGTTTGCCTTTTGATACGTGATCATTTTGGGTTAATATTAAGATTGCGTTTAGGTATTTATATGTGTTTTGGTAATTGCATAATTGTATGTTTGGCATGTACATGTTCCCATGCATGACATTCAAAGCTTTTGACGATAAGAACTTAAGTTTGATCTTGAGTTTATCATGAGCTATGTTTTTGATTTTAAGTCAAACTACGATTGTGAAAATTATTTTATTAGAATACCATAAATCATCAATATATAAGAAAGGTGTATCTAATTTACATGGATAATTGGGGGCATATGAATCCTCATAGCTTGATTTTAGATGTATTTTTACATGTGAGAATTTGTTATAAAATTTTAATTTTAACCATATAATTTTTAACTCACTTATAATTATTTTTCATGAGTGTTAGTTATCGATGATGATTTATTATTATGATTTATTATTATGATTATTATTGATGGTATTTTGTATTTATAATCGACAGATAACATTATATATTGATTCTATTATTTATCTGATAATTTTTTTCATTTTATGAAATAAAGTTTTAAATAGTTTTGTTACTAGTCATGACATATTGAGAAGTATCATTTTTAATGAGTAACAACATTACGTGAAAGATGATTTTTAAAGGTTGCTATTTTGAATCGTGGCAATGCATTTTGTAGACATTTATATTGAAAGCATAAGCATTGATATATTGTTTTTCTTTAAATACATGTTATTCTATGTGATTTTTTAATATTCTTTGTACGGTAAGTTAATTAATGAGTGATAACACTCACCCATGTTTTATTCACTAATTTTTAGGAAAATTATGAGAAAGATTGGGCAACATTAGGAGGATTTGTTAATTCCTTGGCAAAAATATTGGTTTAATATGTTAGACATAAGAATAAAGTTATCATATGTTATGTGTATTAAACTTTTACATGTACTAATTTTGAGGTTTTTATACTTTGGTTTATAATTTATAATTTATAACTTGCTTCTTTTTAGTTTATTTTTGCATTGAAAATCTCGAGATGTTATAAAATATTTAAGACTTCATTTTATGTTTCGTCTTAGGCCACAAAAACAGTAGAGCTTTCCCTTCCCCTTTCTCTTTCTTTACATTTTCATTTTTTTGGATTCTGCTTTCAATATGTAGTTATAGGGGAGAAAACTCTTTTTTGGTATGGATTTTCTTTATACTTTTTTTTTCTTTGCTTATAGATTAAATAAAATTGACAAAACTTGTGTATTTTAATAAATCTTAATTTTTAAGGTGCATTATTTTCTTGCATAGACTTGTTTGTGTAATTTTTGACATATTTTTGTTAAAGTTTTACATGTTTAGTAAGTAGACTTGGATATAGACATTATTTTTCTTATTAGAGTTAACATAGATTCAATATAGACAAGAAAAAAAAATGAAAGCATAATGAGAGAAAAAGAGTCACATTAGTAAAAGTTTTGCACGTTTAGTAAGTAGATCACTTGAATAAAGAGATTTGTGCATTGACATTATGTTTCATGAAATATAATTTTATAAAGTATTTCAATTTTAATAAATTAATAAAAATTTAATTCTTCTTCTAAAAAATCCCCCAAAATGTTGTAATGATTCAGTCTTCAATAAAATGATTTATTTATATTAAATTGATTTAATTTAATTTTAAGATTTAGGATTTTTTTAATCAAACGCTACTAATTTTATTTAAATAAAAATTATCAATATAAATAAAACATGACTAACAATATATGAATGACAATACAGCAAAACCCATAAAAAAGGCCACTACTGCACCTGTGATCAAGGAAGCCACCACATTAGTCAAAAGCCCTCTAATTAAAGCAACCGTCAATAATGACATAACCTGCATCAAACACCCCATAGTTAAAAATAACCTCATTGTGCCCTTTCCAAATATAACATAAAGTGATACTTACCATACCCAACAAATCAACACCATTAGGGTGTGTACGTATCCATTGCAAAGCAACCAAAAAACAAAAAGTATAGAACTCTAAGAAAGTGTCATTGCCATATTGTTAAAAAGGAAAACCATGATAGATTATAGCAAATATAGAACAAACCATGAAGACACTGCCACAAAAAAATGACCTATGTTCACAAATTTTAAGAAGCGCCTCTTATAATAGGTTTAGGATTTAGTTTTCTCAATTTAAGGTTTAAGTTCTGTTGAAATTAAGTATTACTAATTCTCAAATTAAGCTGTAAAATTATTGATTTTTTATATTTTTATATTTATACTTTATGAAGAAATCAATGTTTGAAGAAATAATCAGAAGAAGAAATAAACGTTTCATTCATATAATTTCTTGATTTGTATCGGATATTTACATTGTTTATATAGACAAATACTAATTACTATTTTACCAACCACCATGATTGAATTGTATGATTTACAGCTTGATTGGTAGGCGCCGTGTATATTGAAAAAAATGTTTGGCGTCGGTGCAGTGATTGTTGAATTGTGTTTGCAGTGTTTGTTGAATTCAACACTCCCCCTCAAGTTGGTGCATAGATGTCTTTCATGCCCAACTTGACTGAAACTTCTGTGAATACTCGATATGAGACTGCTTTAGTGAGGATGTCAGCCAATTGATCTTCTGACTTAATTTTTGGCAATTCCAATGAATTTTCTTCTAACTTTTCTTTAATAAAAAATCTGTCAACTTCAACATGTTTTGTACGATCGTGTTGAACTGGATTATGCGCAATATCACATGCTGCTTTATTGTCACAAAATAACTTAATTGATTCTTTCGCAGGATATGTCAAATCTTTTAAGAGAGATTGTAATCACAAGGCCTCACAAAGCCCAAGTGTCATTCCTCTGTATTCAGCCTCTGCACTTGAACGGGCCACAACATGTTGTTTCTTACTTCTCCATGTTACAAGATTTCCCCCTACAAAAGTGAAGTAGCCTGATGTAGATCGTCTATCATTTATTGATCCAGCCCAATCAGCATCAGTATATACTTCAATTCTAGAAAACTCTGAGTTCTTAGTGAACAATACTCCTTTTCCAGGAGCAGACTTTAAATATCTCAAAATACGAATAACTGCATTCATATGTTGTTCTCCAGGATTATGCATAAATTGGCTGACAATACTTAAAGCATAGGCAAGGTCTGGTCTTGTGTGTGCCAAATACATCAACCTTCCAACAAGCCTTTGGTATCTTTCTTTATTTGTTGGAACTTGATCAACCTTGATACATAACTTTAATCCTTCCTCTACTGGTGTATTAGCTGGTTGACATGCTGACATACCGGTTTCTTTTAATAAATCTAAGGCATACTTTCTTTGAGATAAGAAGATTCCTTCTGTTGATCGAGAAACCTCAATCCCAAGAAAATATTTTAAGGAACCAAGGTCTTTCATTTCAAATTCTTTGGACAAGTAAGTTTGTAGCGCTTTCCTTTCTTCAAGATCATTTCCTGTTACTATCATATCATCAACATATACAATAAGTGCAGTGATCTTACCATACCCTTTTTTTAGAAATAAAGTATGGTCTGAATTGCTTTGCTTGTAGCCAAATGCCTTCATTGACCTTGTGAACCTGCCAAACCATGCTCTTGGGGATTGTTTCAATCCATACAGTGATTTTTTTAATTTGCACACCTTTTCTCCATGGATTGTGGATTTCTTGATTCCTGGTGGTAAATCCATGTAGACTTCTTCAATTAAATCTCCATGTAGAAAGGCATTTTTTACATCAAACTGATATAATGGCCAATCTAAATTTGCAGCTAGAGATACCAAGACCCGAACAGTGTTAATTTTGGCTACAGGTGCAAATGTTTCTGTATAGTCGATCTCATATGTTTGAGTGTATCCTTTTGCCACCAATCTTGCTTTATATCGTTCAATCGTACCATCTGCTTGATATTTTACTGAAAAAATCCATCGACATCCAACAATTTTCTTTGTTGGTGGACGATCGACAAGCTCTCAAGTTCTATTTATTTCTAAAGATCTTAGTTCTTCATTCATAGCATCTTTCCATTTTTTGTCAGCTAAAGCTTCCTGCACACTGTTAGGAATAGATACAGCAGATAATTGATTCACAAATGATACGTTTGATTTTGACAAACGATGTTTAGACATATAGTTACTCATGGGATATTTGACTTTACTAGAAATCTCAGGTTCATACATGGCTTTAGGAATACCTCTGTTAGGACGTGATGGAAGTATTTTTCTGGTTGGTTCAATAGTTGGAACATCCTCTGCAAACGATTGGTTAGGTATATCAGCAGCTTGTGGAGAAGGAATCTCGTACTCATTTAGTGGTAGTAAGGAACTTCCTTGATGATCTTCAAGTTGATGAGGACTTGATTCCATTTCCCTTGAGTCTTTTCTATATTGAGGGTTATTACCATCTGAATTCAAGTTATTTGTATTTTCCTCACATATAATTTGTCTTTCTTCATAAGGAAGCAATTTATATGTAAGGGTCTAAATTTCAACATGGTTGTACTCCCCCTGAAATTCAGGTGTAGAGGAGAAATACATTGTATCTTCATGAAAAATAACATCCATAGTAGTAATCATTTGTTTTGTAGGAGGATGATAACACCGATACCTTTTTTGTTGTATGGCATATCCCATAAAAACACAACGTATTGCTCGTGGATCCAACTTGCTACGTTGTTGTTTATGTAGGTGTACAAATGCCACACAACCAAAGACACGAGGAGGTAAATTGGGAACATTTGGTGCAACAATTGCTTCAGTGATGGCTTGTAGTGGTGTTTGGAAGTTAATGGGACTGGAAGGTACCCGATTGATTAAATATGCAGCAGAAGTAATTGCTTCTCCCCAATAAGATAATGACATATTAGCTTCGATCAATGAGGCACGGACAACTTCCAACAAGTGTCGATTTTTTCTTTCTGCAACTCCATTTTGTTGAGGTGTATCAACACAAGTAGTTTGATGAATAATGCCTTCTGATTGAAGATATTCTTGAAGCTCAGAACTTTTATATTCTCCTCCATTGTCACTTCTTAGAACTTGGATCTGTGTTTTATATTGAGTACGAACCATTTTATGAAATTTTCTAAATAAGAAGTTTACCTCACTTTTAGATTTCATTAAACAGACCCAAGTCATTCTACTAAAATCATCAATAAATGTAACAAACCAACGTGATCCTCCCAACGTAGAGACTTTGGAAGGACCCCATACATCAGAATGTATAACCATAAACGGAGATGGACTTTTATTTAAGGTTACAGGAAATGAGGAACGATAACTTTTTGCTAGTTCACAGACATCACACTTTAAAGTAGAAAGATCTAAGCTCAAAAATAAACTTGGAAATAATTTTTTCAAATATCCAAAAGAAGCATGACCCAATCTCCTATGCCATAGCCATATATTTGATTCATCCTTGTTAGATCCAGTTGCTACCAATGCATGATTTGTTGAATCCAAGTCCAAATAATACAGGTTTCCTCGCCTAACACCACGACCAATCGTTTGCTTTGTTTGAATGTCCTTGAACACACAAAAGTCAGGCCAAAAAATAACAAAACAAGATAAAGCAGTGGTTATTTGAGAAATAGATATAAGGTTATACTCTAAAGAGGGAACAACTAGTACTGAGTCTAAATTCAAAGTACTAGTGAGAGACAAAGATCTTTCCCCAATGACTGGGGTTGTGTTACCATTGGCAGTGCAAACAGTTTTGTGTGAGGATGGTTTTGAGATTTGTCTAGAATCGAATGTCATATGATCAGTTGCACCTGAATCAATTATCCATGTATTATTAAAAACAGAAGAAAAAACTTTAAGCATCTTACCAACATGTGCTGAGGAGGTTGCAACATGATCCTTTGTTGTTTCAGCAATGGTGGCAGTAGACATCTGTCGTGGATTTTTCTTCCGAGAGTCACGGTTGTGATCCCACCAGTCAGGATATCCCACCAGTTCAAAACATCGTTCTTTTGTATGACCCTTTTGATGACAATGGGTACATTTAAATGATGATTTATCAATCACCTTTCGTTCTTGCTGATTGGAAAAAGAACGATTTTTAGATATCATGGCGGAAGCGTCAACATCTCTAGATTTTTCCTTCAATGAGATTCGACGTACTACCTCCCGTCGAATCAAGGAATAACAACCTTCTAAATCTAGGATAGTTTCTTTTCGCAAAATTTCGCCACGAACCTGCTCAAACTCATCATCTAATCCAGCAAGGAAAATATGTATCCTTAGTCTTTCAACAGACTCTTGATATGATATTAGATCATGAGGGTCTTTCATGACCACCTTATCACGATGGTCTAGCTCTTGGAAAATTTCAGTTAACTCTCCATAATACTCTGAAAGTGATTTTCCATTTTGTCTAGAAGTAAAGGCTTTTTGGTTTAAGACAAATACCTGTAATTCATCACTTCCATCATAGAATGCTTTCGCCAAAGCACCCCAAATTTCAAGAGCAGTAGGTAGGCGTAAATATCGCTTCATGATTTCTGGACTCATTGACATAAGTAGTCATCTCTTCACTTTTTGATTTTCTGCATACCACTTGTTATAATTGTTTGATGTTTTTTCGGGTTGCAAATTTTTGTCATGAATATAAGAGAGTTTTTCTCTCTCTGCAATATGCATTTCTATTATTTGAGACCAAACATCATAATTAGTCTCATTAAGAACAATTCCAGCATTAAACACACCTTCAGACTGAACAGATTGTACAACAACTGGATTTGATTGCTCCATAGGTAATGAAATTATACCCTCTGTCAAGATATTATGGTAACCAAACTAGAAAATGGTGTAATAATTTTAGGACTAATTTTTTTTTGTGTGTGTGTTTTTAATATATATTTATACTAAACCGGATAAAAACCATAAAACCGGTTCAAATTTGGTTTAAAAAACTTGAAAATATGAACCGGATGGGTGTTAGAAATCCAGAACCGGAAAAAAAACCGGGTTCAGACCTGTAAAATAGACCGAACCGGCCAAAAATATGGAAACTGTGAAAAACCGAGAAGACCGGGTTCAACCGAACCGCTGGCCGGACCAACCTGAGCCGAACCGAGGTGACCTGAGCCGAGCCAAGGCGCGGACCGGCTATGCCCTCGAGCCGGACCGAGCCGCGCTGCACCGAGCCGGACCGGCCGAACCGAACCGAACCGGATGACACGTCATCATCTTCAACCTCCAGACGACGCGTGGAGGCGCGTGGAAAATTTACCCTCCACTTCAGGCGGCGCGTGAGGGCGCGTGGGAGGTTTTTCTTCTACTCTATTTTTACCAAAATGTTCAGAATTGTGTTTAGAGTAATCTGGTAAAATTAGGTGGGAGAAATACTGCTTAAAAATTGATGTTTGTAATTAATATTTGTAAGGGTGTTTGAATGAAAAAAAAATTTCACGAGAAAAAAATATTTTCAGAGAAAGAAATCTCTGTTTTAGAGAACAAGAGTTTCAAATTTGTATAAAGCAACGACTTGGCTTTGATACCATGAAGAAATCAATGTTTGAAGAAATAATCAGAAGAAGAAATAAACGTTTCATTCATATAATTTCTTGATTTGTATCGAATATTTATATTGTTTATATAGACAAATACTAATTACTATTTCACCAACCACCATGATTGAATTGTATGATTTACAGCTTGATTGGTAGGCGTCGTGTATATTGGAAAAAATGTTTGGCGTCGGTGCAATGATTGTTGAATTGTGTTTGCAGTGTTTGTTGAATTCAACACTTTATAATGGGATAAGTTTATTTTTAAGACAATTCAATAGTTATCTCCAAAAGTATTGACTTTTAACTATCAAAATACCAAAAAATGAAAGAAAAAAAAATATTCATCTAAGTTGATATGTTGATATACACTATATAGTATAAATGAGAGATAGGAAGAAGAAGAAAAATTGACAATTTTTTTTTCTCTTTCTTATCTATTCTTTCATATTATTGGCATAACTAAAAAATAATTCCTCGGAAATATATGTAAAATTATTTAACCTTAAAATAAAAATAAATAAATAAAAGATAAATCTATTTTTAAAACCATTATTTATTTGGCCAGTTCAGAAAAATAACGTCTGTTAATTTGCCTGAGAAGAAATGTCTGAATAACAAAAGGCCCACTAGTTATTTCCTATAAATAAACTCCGAAATTCACTCATTATTTCTTTTGTTCTTCAATCCCATCCCATTACCGTATCGTCTTTGTTTTCATCTGTTTCATACAAGCAGAAGAAAAAGAAAGAAATATTACTAGTGAAGTGGGTTGCAGAGAAAAATGGGAGGGTGTGCAACAAAACCGAAGGTGTTCACCCCTGATGACACCAACGAGGCTCCGGTACCAGCTCCAGAGCCTACTAAGGAAGAAAAGCCTATTGATCATGCCCCTCAAGCTAAGGAAAAACAAGTGCTTCTGGGTTCTGAAGCTGATCAGAAGAACGTCGTAGGAGAAGGTGATTATTTTGAAACAGAGAAGAAAGCTACGGCTCAATTAGGAGGTGAACAGATTGATAAGATTAAGGAGGTTTTTGTTGACGATGTTGATGATAAGGCTGATGATCAAACAAAACGCAGGTCTCTAAGTAACTTGTTCAAGGAGGTAATTGATTTATTAAAATAATTTTTTTATGAATTGCTTTGTTTTTTGTGCTATGTTACTTAATATTCATAGATGTGGATATTTGAATACTCTAATATAATGTAAATTTATAAAATAATGAAAAAAAATTGACATTTCTGACACTAGAATATGTATCAAAAAACTCCCTGACTTTTGGTGTCCTAAAAAAAATCCCAATAACATAGTCTTTGTATTGTTTTATTAGAAATAGTTTTGTGGCTTTATGTTGTAGAATGAAATGAACCTTGTGTTTTGCCTTGAAATTAGAAGAAACAGAACATATAATCTGATTCTGGGATTTTGATGAACAAAAAGGGTCTATTCCATTAATAACTTTATGTCAAATTTCTATATGATATGGGTTTTGATTTATGTATTCATCAGTATATCAGTTGCTTTTTTCTTTTTCTTTTTTTCCCCTTATTGATTTGCTGATATTAATTAACATTTAGCACCCCTCACTTGTATGATTTTATTAACATTAAATTTCTGAACATATTTTGAAAAGATAATCCTATTGCTAGAGTAATAAACAAGACTATTGAATTTCTGAACATATTTTAAATTAAAGTAGCACTTCACTTTGAAACCATTGTATGATGCCTACTTATTGCTTGTTTTAATATCCAGCTGAGCATGCAACACAACTTTTACTTTTTTGGTTACGAAAGAAAGAAAATTACTATATATCAAAAACACAACTGGGTCTATTTTGGTCCAAATGTAATGTACATTTACATTCTACCACATCATTTGAGATGCATACATCACAAATTTGTGATGATTACCTTTTTCAAATAGAAATCTTTAATTTGGTATCTATATATTATGGTATGCTTATCTTGAATCTTGATCTGTATAGATCTGTGATTAAGGTAGTCCATGGCTAGCTATCCCTACTTCCTATATGTTTGTTCAAACTTCAAAGTATCCTCGGTATTCTGAATTTTTCCGAAATTATTGGACTAATCAACATGCATTGGTTTTGTATATTTGTTTCTTGTTCTTTTAAGTTTTTTCTTGTTTGGTTGGATATACAATTGCACATGCTTAAGATTCTGTACAAGGTATCTTGAACATTCCATCACATCTTCTCTAGACGACAAATAAACTTATTATAGTTTGAGGGCCTACTTGTTGTTTGGATCCCTTTTGTTTTTTGCTTGACACTGTGGATGTTTTATTCTCTAGTGAAATGAAAGGGCATAACATTACATTTGTTTGCCTTGTTTAAGCCTTTTTGTCTTCTTGCATCTTCTAGCTGAGGATGCCCTTTTATTTGTCTTTTTGTAATGGTATATTCTCGTCGTTTGCTCATTTAAACCTTTTTTTAGCTGCAATCCACTCTATGGAAATTCAAGAATATATTATAGTGACTGAACTCCAAAACTTAGCTTTTTTTCATCTCTCATCTAGGTACGTATATAGGTGCAGTCGCATTTGATAAATTTATCAAATAAAAAAAATTGTGACTAAAATTTGGCCAACAATGTGGCCAATTTTTGGCCACATAAGAAGAAAGAGACAATTTTGCTTATAAATAGATTTTTTTTTGTTTTATAGAGACACACCAAATAAGAGAAGTAAGATGAAGTTGCTCAAATGAGATGAAGTTCTTGTATGAGAACAAAACTTTTGAGCTAATAAAACTGCTCAAAAGGAAGAAGGCTTTGAAAAATAAATGGGTATTTAGGGTGAAGCATGAAAAACATAGTTCTAGTCCACGACACAAAACTAGATTGGTTGTCAAGAGATTCAGTCAAAGAAAAGGAGTTGACTTTGACGATATTTTCTCACCAGTTGTGAAAATGACATCTATCCGTACTGTACTGTAGTTAGCAACAAATCTTGACCTGGAGGTTGAGAAAATGCATGTCAAAACTGTCTTCTTACATGGTGACTTGGAAGAAAAGTACATGGAGTAACTAGAGAGTTTCAAGCAAAAAGGAAAAAAGGATTATGTTTGCAAATCGAAAAAAAACCTCTACGGCTTAAAACAGGTACTGAGACAATGGTACAAGAAGTTTGAATCTGTTACGAGGGAGTAAGGCTACAAAATGACTACTTCAGACCATTGTCTTTTGTGCAGAAATTTTCTGATGATGATTTCATTATTCTTTTGCTCTATGTGAATGATATGTTGATTGTTAGCCGTGATATTTCCAGAATCAACAACTTGAAAAAGCAGTTGAGTAAGTTCTTTTCCATGAAAGAATTATGGTCATCAAAGCAGATTCTTGGCATGAGTATTATTAGAGACAAAGACGCTAAAAAATTATGGTTGTCACAGGAGAAGTACATTGAGAAAGTACTTCAAAGATTTCATGTGGATAAGGCTAAAGCAATTAGTTATCCTTTTGTTAATCACTTTTAGCTAATTTTTTAAGCAGAGCCCTTCTACAGACAAAGAAAAGGAAGAGATGGAAAAGGTTTCATATTCTTCAACAGTTGAAAGTTTGATGTATGTCATGTGTTGAAAATTAGCACTTGCGGAAGCGAAGATCGGGTCCAATTTTGGTTGCACAAATTAATAATAATGGGTAACGGAAAAAGTAATAATCAGTAAGAAAATAAATGGCACACAATGATTTAAGTGGTTCAACTTTTCAATGTGAAAAGTCTACTCTATTGACGACGGCACACCGAGGAAAATCCACTAATAATCAAAATGGAGATACAAACACCAATTTCCAGAGCTTCACAAATTATACCAAACTCCAAAATCAACCCACAAAATTTCCCCTCTAATTTACTGGTAATATATAGCAAGATAAATTAACAAACTTGCTATTAAATCAAATATTACCATACACATAATATCAATAACTTACTTAAATTCAGTTTCTGCCTTATTCTTCTATCTACGTCTGCACTGAAAATGGTTGTTGCTTGATAAAATAATGACACTTCTTAGAGTAAAGCTATAGCTAATAATATGAGAGGGAGATGTGAAAAACGAGGGAGATCAAAATCTGAGAGAGTTTGAACAATCTGATGGAATAAAGAAAACAATTTTTCAACTGCTGCGTTCTCACGGCTATACGCACAGAAATTAACTAAGCAAACTTAGTTAATATATATATATATAGCAAATGAATATAGGGTTTATTTAGTATTGTGTTTTGGGCCATTTAAATAACAAATCTCCACCTTGGCTCAAAACAGAAAACAAATTCTTCAAATGAAATTCCTTAGATTACCAAATAACCATCGTCCAAAGCCCCGAAGGGTGATCATCTTTTGCAAATACCAATCAATTCCAAGCAATGCTTGAACTTATTAAATGGAATAGGTTTGGTTAACATATCAGCTGGATTCTCTGTAGTGGCTATCTTATCGACAACAATAGCACCTTGAGAGACAATGTCACGAACGAAGTGATATCTGACATTGATATGTTTGGTTCTTTCATGATACATAGTATTCTTAGTCAAATGTATCGCACTTTGACTATCACAAAATACAACAGAAGTATCCTGTTGTAAACCCAAATCACAAACCAAACCTCTAAGCCAAATGGCTTCTTTCACTGCTTCTACTGCTGCCATATACTCTGCCTCTGTTGTAGACAAAGCAACTGTAGACTGTAAAGTAGCCTTTCAACTAATGGCACAATGAGAAAGAGTGAAGACATAACCTGTCAGAGATCTTCTTCTATCCAGATCACCAGCATAATCGGAGTCCACATAACCAATAACACTGCAACCAGTATTAGAACTCCCATCATATACCAAACCAAAATTAGATGTACCTCTCAAATACGGAAGTATCCATTTCACTGCTTGCCAATGACCATTACCAGTATTACCCATATATCTGCTGACAACACTAACTGCATGTGAAATGTCTGGACGAGTACAAACCATAGCGTACATCAAATTGCCAACGGCACTAGCATATGGAACCTGAGACATGTACCGTTCTTCTTCTTCTGACTGTGGTGACAAATCCAAAGAAAGCCTGAAATGCACAGCTAACGGCGTACTCACAGGTTTAGAATCTTTCATGCCAAAGCGTTCAAGAACTTTTTCAATATAATTTTTCTGAGTCAAATAAAGCTTGCCCGCTTGTCTATCCCTGTAAATTTCCATGCCCAAAATTTTCTTCGGTGCACCCAAATCTTTCATCTCAAATTCACCATTAAGTTGAGACTTTAATTTCTGAATCTCAGACTTATTCTTAGAAGCAATAAGCATGTCATCAACATAAAGCAACAAATAAATGGATGAACCATCATGAAATCTTTTATGATAAACACAACTATCATAATCACTCCTAGAGTAACCATGATCAATCATAAAAGAATCAAACCGCTTATACCACTGCCTAGGAGATTGCTTCAGCCCATATAAAGACTTTTTCAATAAACAAACATGATCTTCCTTACCTGGAATAACAAACCCCTCTGGTTGATGATGCATATATATTTGTTCCTCAAGCTCACCATGTAAGAATGTTGTCTTGACATCAAGTTGTTCTAATTCCATGTCAAACAATGCAACCATAGCAAGCAACACACGAATAGAGCTATGTTTCACATCAGGTGAAAATACTTCATTGAAGTCAATACCTTTCTTCTGACAATAGCCCTTTACAACAACACGTGCCTTGAACCTAGCTGATTCAACCTCAGGTATACCTTCTTTTTTCTTGAAGACCCATTTGTTTCCAACAATCTTCTGACCCTTAGGTGGTTTCACCAATTTCCAAATATGATTCTTATGAAGTGATTCAATCTCTTCATTCATAGCAACCAGCCACTGAGCAGACTCATCACAAGTGACATCTTCATGATAACTAGAAGGTTCATACACCTCAATAGACTCTGCCACAGACAATGCAAAAGAAACTAAGTCTGCATTTGCGTACCTCTGAGGGCGACGAATCTCTCTTATTCCTTTACCCTTAGCAATACTATATGGTCGCTCATGTTGCTCTTCTGCTACATCATGAGCAGAATCATCTATCTCATCCACAGATGACTGATCTGAAGTGCCCTCTTGCACTTGACTAGGAGCTCCACTCTCAAGCTCCACCTGCTCACTAACACCGTGGTTTTTATCTGCAACAATAGACTTTTTTTTCTTTTTCAACATGGAAAACTCATCAAATTTAACATCTCTGCTAATCAAAAATTTAAGTGACTTGGGTTCAACACACCATAATCTATAACCCTTCACCCCAGAAGGATACCCCAAAAATATGCATTTCAGTGCCCTAGGCTCAAGTTTACTATCATTAACATGAGCATAAGCAGGACAACCAAAAATTTTCAAATCATAATAATTAGCAGGAGTACCAAAGAATACCTCAAATGGAGTCTTCAACTCAATTGTAGTTGATGGAGACCGATTCACCAAATAACAGGCATGGTTACAAGCTTCAGCCCAAAAATATTTATCCAAGTCAGCTTGAAAGAGCATACAACGAGCTATTTCTAAGAGGGTCCTATTCATACGTTATGCTACTCCATTTTGCTGTGGTGTATGACGCACAATGCGATGTCTCACTATGTCATTCCTTTCACAGAACTCATTAAACTGACTGTCACAAAATTCTAAACCATTATCAGTTCTTAAATGCTTGATTTTCTTGCTTGTTTGATTTTCTATACAAGCCTTAAATTTCACAAATTTTGAGAACGCATCATTTTTATTCTTCAGAAAATACACCCAAACATGACGAGAGAAGTCATTAATAAAAGTCAACATATATCGGGCACCACCCTTAGACACAACACGAGAAGGACCCCAAAAATCTGAATGAATATAATCAACAATACCTTTCGTTTTATGGATGGCTGTACTGAACTTGACCATGCGATGCTTTCCATAAACACAATGCTCACAGAAATCAAGTTTCCCAATTTTCTGACCACAAAGCAAATCCCGTTTACTCAAAATAGACATCCCTGCCTCACTCATATGCCCAAGCCGCATATGCCATAATCGAGTAGTGTCTGAATCTTGATCTGATGAGGATGAAAGTGATACACTGCCAATAACAGTGCTATTCTGAAGCATATAGAGGCCACGTGACAATTGCCCTTTAATAACAACGAGAGCACCCTTACTAACTTTTAAAACTCCACCTTCAGCTACATACTTGTAGCCTTGTGAATCAAGAGTACTCAAAGATATCAAATTCTTTTTCAAATCTGGAACATGACGAACATCCTTTAAAGTCCTAACAATACCATCATGCATCTTAATTCGGACAGTACCAATACCAACAACCTTGTAGGACATATTGTTTCCCATCAAGACAACACCCCAATCAATAGACTGATAAGTAGCAAACCAATCTCTACTGGGGCACATATGGTAAGTGCAACCCGAATCAAGAATCCAAACATCTTCAAGAGAACCAATAGATACTGATAGAACATTTTCACCATCGGAACCAAAACTATCTGCAACACTAGTAACATCATTAGTACTAGAAGACGTTGCGACATATTTTCCTTTACCTTTGAGTTTCGGACAATTTACTTTCTAGTGCCCTTCTTGACGGCAAGAGTTGCATTTATCTTTTCTTTTTCTAGATTTGGATCTAGACTTTCCTCTATTATTGCTTGTGCCTTTTTCTTAATTTCTACCTCTGACAAATAAACCACTACTATTATCATTGTTGCTAGTACACTTTTTTCTTCAACTCTCTGGAATTCAATGTTGCTTTGACATCTTCCAAAGAAATAGTGTCTCGCCCATATAGCATGGTATCAACAAAATATTCAAATGAATGAGGTAAAGAACATAATAGAACTAAGGCCTGATCCTCATCATCAATCTTAACACCACCATTTTTCAAATCACGAATAATTTTAGTAAATTCATCAAGGTGATCATGCAAAGGTGTACCTTCTGACATTCTGAATGTATACAAACGCTGCTTCAAATATAACCGACTGGTCAAAGACTTGGTCATATACAAATTCTCCAATTTAAGCCATAACCCAGCAGGAGATTCCTCATCACCAACTTCGCGTAATACCTCATCAGACAAGGATAACTGAATTGAACTGAGAGCATTTTCCATTAATGCATCTTTTTCTTCATCAGTCAATTTTTCTAGCAATTTATCCTTACCTTCAAGTGTCTTAACGAGCCATTCTTTAACTAATATGGCCTGCATCTTCATACGTCAAAGACTGAAATCATTTCTACCATTAAATTTCTCAATTTCATATTTTGCTGCCATGACAGAAAACCCAATATTAAATCAACAGAAGCACAACCCAAAAAATATGAAACCAATTAGATAACCAGAAGCTCAAAATAAATCCAGAAGAGCAAACTTGATCGGTTCTAATAAATAACAGAATAACCCAATAGCTCTGATACCAATTTGTTGAAAATTAGCACTTGCGAAAGCGAAGATCGGGTCCAATTTTGGTTGCACAAATTAATAATAATGGGTAACGGCAAAAGTAATAAGCAGTAAGAAAATAAATGGCACACAATGATTTAAGTGGTTCAACTTTTCAATGTGAAAAGTCTACTCCACTGACGACGGCACACCGAGGAAAATCCACTAATAATCAAAATGGAGATACAAACACCAACTTCCAGAGCTTCACAAATTATACCAAACTCCAAAATCAACCCACAAAATTTCCCCTCTAATTTACTGGTAATATATAGCAAGATAAATTAACAAACTTGCTATTAAATCAAATATTATCATACACATAATATCAATAACTTACTTAAATTCAGTTTCTGCCTTATTCTTCTATCTGCGTCTGCATTGAAAATGGTGGCTGCTTGATAAAATAATGACACTTTTTAGAGTAAAGTTATAGCTAATAATATGATAGGGAGATGTGAAAAACGAGGGAGATCAAAATCTGAGAGAGTTTGAACAATTTGATGGAATAAAGAAAACAATTTGTCAACTGTTGCGTTCTCACGGCTATCTGCACAGAAATTAACTAAGCAAACTTAGTTAATATATATATATATAGCAAATGAATATAGGGTTTATTTAGTATTGGGTCTTGGGCCACATTTGTTTTGGGCCATTTAAATAACATCATGGTTTGTACACGATTAGATATCGCTCATGTAGTTGGAGTTGTGAGTAGATTCCTTTCAAATCCTGAAAAGGAACATTAGGCTACATTGAAATGGATTTTTAGGTATCTTTGAGGTTCTTCCAAAATATGTCTATGTTTTGGAAATGATAAAATTGTGTTAGTTGGATACATAGATGCAGATATTACTGACAATGTGGATTCGAGAAAATCCACTTCCGGTTACCTAATTACATTTGCAGGGGGAGCTATGTCATGGCAGTCAAAGTTACAAAAATGTGTTGCACTATCCACTACAAAATCAGAGTTTATAGCAGCAACGGAAGCATGTAAAGAGTTGTTATGGATGAAAAAGTTCTTGAAAGAACTTGGTTGCAACAAGACAATTACTAGTTATTTTGTGATAGTCAGTGTTATCCACCTTGAAAAAATGCCTCATTTTATTTGAGATCAAAACATATTGATGTGAGATATCACTGGATTATGGATGTAATGGAGAAGATGCTACTACAGCTTGAGAAGATTCATACAGAGGAAAATATATCAGACAGGTTGACCAAAATTCTTCCAAGACAGAATTTTGAATATTATCGTTTAGTTGTTGGATTGGTGTAGCCCTCCATGTAATTGGGAGGGGAAGATTTATAGTCTTGCCTACATGGAAGGAGAAGAAAATAAAAATTTTAGGTACAACCACATTTGAAAAATTTATCAAATAAAAAAAATTGTGACTAAAATTTGGTCAACTATGTGGCCAATTTCTGGCCACATAAGAGATAGACAATGTTTTTGCCTTAGATAAACACACCAAAGAAGAGAAGCAAAACAAAGCCAAAGGAAATTAATGAAAAATAGTGTTGTGTATGTGAAAGAATGAAAAATAATATTTTAGAAAAATATTTGGGATATTTTCTAAAAAGAAAGTGACAAAATAGTGAGTTTAGGAAACACTTGTGTGTCACTATTTTGGGTTTATCTCAATTTGTTATGTTGTTTCTCATTTTGTATCCATTAATTTTATTAGTAGAAGAAATATTTTTCGGAATTTGTCCCATGAACGTAACCCAAATTAAAGGATAAACTACGTTAAATTATCAATATCATTATTTTACTCTATTTTATTTTTACCCGCTTTGTCCCAACAATGTACACTGTCAATGCTCGAACAACTTAGGACTCTGAATGAAATCAAAGGGAAGGGTAACAAATCATTCTTGTAAAAATGTGAAAAGAAACCACTAAGTGGTAAAACTGAATTTTCCCTTTGACATGTGAAGATTGTGCAACTGTTACAATCAATTTGTCATATGATAAATTTGGAGAGGTAAAATCAATGCACTAAATTTGACTGATGATTAACATTGTTTCCATTTCGAACTTGCCCAATTGCTTAAATTCTATGTCTAAAGTTTATTATTCTGAATAAGAAGCGAAAAAAGTCCACACTTTCAAACTTTTATCTCGATTGTTGATCACTGTCTAATTTCTAATGCCCCCACTGAGTTTGAATCCTGGATCCATCACTGGCTTCTCGTGATTGTTGAGTTCAAATTACTGGGCTAAAATTTCCTGGATTTATATATCACTGTGGTGACCTGAAAAAGGACCACTGTCACTGTTATGCATGATAAATGCTTAACAAAACATCATAAAAAATATTTGTGTCAAGTAAAAATTTGAAGTGTCCAAACACATTCTCATCTGTGCAATTTAGCTTATAAAGATAAGAAAATGTGGGAGTTTATGATTATTTGAAGCCCTAAAATAGCATGTATACATCCTAAATAATCGAATTGTACCCAAAATAGCGCGTTAGTTGTATTACTTTGTGGCTTGTGTGAATGTTCATGACTAAACTATATGAAGAGCTTTAACTGATTTTATTTTTTTAAAATATTAGAAACTGATAATATCTTAACATAATGTAGAATGAAAACGGCAATGAGGAAAACCCACTAGAGGCAATGAGAGCTTCAACAGAAAATGAGAAAATTCTATCAGAGCCATTGAAAGATTCAATAGAAAATGAGAGAGGAATATCAAAGCCACTGAAAGCAGAAGCAGTAGATCCTAAGAAATTTAAAGAGGAATCTGGAAATGAAGTCACAGAAGCTAAAGTTTCTGAAACACAAGTTGAACTGACTCCTGCTCAAGAGTTTGTTGATGATGATCCTAAGGAAGCTTTACCAGTGAAAGTAATTGAAGCTCATGTTCCAGCTGTATCAACACTATCTGAGGCAAAAACAGCTGAAAAAAAAGTAAAGGAAAATTATGAGGAAAATCCCAAGTCAGTGTCAGAGGAAAAACCTATAGATTTGAAGGAAAATACATCAGAAAATGAAAAAGAAATAGTAATCCCTAAAGAAAAGGCTATGGAATTGAAGGAAAGTGCTGAAGTGAAAGACACAGTATGATGAAGGGGGTTTGATATGGTACTATAATAATATCAGGCCAATAGATATGCATTTCATTTGCTTGTTTATTCTGCATATATGGAAGGTTGTCTAGTTTAGTGACATTATTACAAATTATTTTCAGCTGGTTGTTGCCTTCTTGGAATTTTTTGGGAGATTTTTTTTTTTAAAGTTGTCTTGTTAAATATTTCCTTTACTTGTAATCTCCACTTCCTCTATTTCTTTGTTTGTGGGCATATTGAACTTTTTGAAAACACTAGTCTAAGATTGACAAATGGTTGCTTTATCTCTCATATTCATTTGTATTTTTATTCAATGTTAGCACATTTTGAAATTTGAATTAATCAATAATTCAAAATATGAATTATTATAGATAGTGAGATTAATTCAGAGATTAAAATGACATTGTTATAAATATTTGTCAAATTATTTGTATCGAAATGATTTGTTATTTTTTCATATAAATATTGAGAAGCATCCTTCAACAGAGAATTGAACTCCTCTGCCTCCTCTGATTCAAACTGTGAAATTTTAAACAAGAAAAATGCATCGGTCCAGAACATGTTTGGCCATTAAATTTAAAAACTGTTTTACGTTCTTAAAAAACAAAATATTAATTTTAAAAAGAAATCTAGTTGTATAACTACGTTTTTAAGTTACAGTTTTAAAAAATAATGTGAATTAAAAAACAAATTTTTTTGAAAACATCTTTACTTTGTTTTTACTGTTCTAACAAACTAACGGAAAAAATGCGGAGAACAACTTTTATGTTGGCAGGTGATTTCCGTTGAATTTCTTCTTTACGTAATAAGGGTCCAAACATACTTATTAAATAATCATTCTCTATCAGTTATGTTTTCGTAATCATTTTATTTTATAATTTATAATTTCTTTATTTTAGATGAGTTTTTAATTTTAAAATTTGTTAGAAAATACTTTTTTTCCTAATTAAAATTTTTAAAAATTAAAATTAAAACTTTGATAATAACTAATTCTAAATTTTTAATTTTTTTAATTTTATAAACTCTAAAATTCAATTTCAAACTTATTATTTAATTTTGACTCTAAATCATTTTGGATAACATTGAGTATGATTAATTATGATTGGATTGTTAATTTTTAGTAAAAAAAAATACAAAAATAGAAATTTAATTTTAAAATTGACTTTCAAAATTTAAAAAATAAAAAATAAAAATAAATTATCAAACACAATAAAAAATTAGAACATATCATGCCATAGTCTCTTTTTCACTTGTACCATATCTAAAACAATTAAAGGTATGTGTTACTTGCATATAAATAGTGTTCTAATTTTTGAATTTTTCTCATTTTGGTCTTTTGTGTCTGAGCAACTTCCCATAGATGTATTGCAGATATCATTACCTTCTCAATTATTTGATTTTATATATATATATATATATTTCAAAACAGATAATAATTTATGCAGATCTACATCTCCTTTTTAAGCATGTTTTCTTTGGAACTTAAGTTATATATATATGCCGTTTTGTTCTTACAAGAAGTGATAGTTACTTCGCTACTTAAATGGAAATATTGAAACTACTACAATAATAATCTTTTGTACCCTTGCACCCGTTGGTAAAAATCAGGCACCATATTTGCGCATGCTTTTCAATAATAGGCGCATTGATGTGTCTGTTTTAAATAGCATACGCAATAATTTCAAAGTACAAGTAACTTGTGCAATAATTTTGCGCCCCCACATAAGACGCATGTTTTCAAAACAGGCACAAAACACAGACGCAATAATAAGTAGTGTACTAGTATTATAAATTAACAACTAAAGAGTAATGATAAAATAATAAAAACTAAAAAAAATAAATAGTATATAATAGTTAAATTTTTTAATGTGAAAAATCACAACACACCCAGAAATTTCTATAGTCAAAAACCAAATGAAATACAAACTAATGTTGAAAATAACACTCAAAACAAAATCCCCTCACCCTCCAATCTCTCGCAAATAACAGTAGCAATACAAAAACAAGAATAATATCTAAATCTTACAGAAAAACTAAAATTGCTTACCGAATATGGAAGCACAAACTAGAAAACTAAAAATTGTGCATTTGCCACAAAACAAAACGTCAAACTCATGCGATGCGAAGAAGCTGACTGAAGCATTAACGGGGATGGATTATTTTATCTAGTCTCCAACGGTATCACTTATATATATATATATATATTTCATTACAAAATTATTTCATCCACTTGGAATACTAGAAACATTTATAACTCCGATAAAGAAGAAACTATTTTATTACAGAGAGACTTGTCTAGATCAAATATTACCATCTCTAAACCAATAAGTTGGGATAACGTAGTATACACAGACAAATGACTTCTAAAAAGAATTTCCCAACCAACATCTGAAACTCACCAACCGAAAGAACCTGTACAAAATACAGAACTAATGGAAATATTGAAATAGGATTCAATAGATCTTCATCAATAAGATGCTCTTCGAGTGCCTCAGAATTTTCATCAATGGATTTACCATTCAAAAAAAACCCTAGGTTATCAACCTCAGATATCCTTAGAAAAAAAAAACTCAAAGGAGTAGATTGTAGTACACCAATATCCAACTAATTTATATTGTTGACAACTCTAAGATGAGCGACTCATCTCAGTTATCACCTATTTTCCCTTTATCACTAACTCAATCCAAAGCCCCTAGCGAACAAGTTAGGATAAATAAGTTAATTGTATTAACAATGGATGGAGACGAACCATGGGATGTAAAATTCCTAAGAATGGATTTAAATTATCCACATAATAAAAAAATTAAACATTGGTTCTATAACACACTCATAAAAATCTAAGGCAAACTACTTTAGGAAACATGAGCATTACGTTAAAGAACATAACAAAAATATAGAATTTATATATTGGTTAAAAATCTATAGAAAATCCAAAGGCCTAGAATCTATAGTTATAGATCTAACACAAAAATGCCTTTAAGACACTTATTAATACACCTAAATAGGTAGAAACATTACCAGTTGGCATTAAGTTAGTACAAATAGTAGAACTTGTTGACTTAATCAAACCATCAATGGTCTTAATAAGTAATCTACCAGTTACAATAATATATCCAAAACCTGAACCAATAGTCAAACCTATAGTTCAAATTGACCATAAACCAGTCAACATTAATGTAGAACCTATAGTTATAGATCCTATAACTATTGTTCCACATTATAAAATATTCCCATCAATTAGTGTTTCGGATGTCACAGAAGCTGACTTCGATATGCTTTCAGAAGATGAATTTGATAGACTATTAGAAGAAACTGATGAACCAGTTAATTCACTTAACATGGTCAACATTAAAAAGAAGTTACATGTATGAAAAACTCCAGATGGTTCAGTTGAAGCTGAACATCCTCCATTAAGACCTACTACCATCCCTTACCAGGATAACGAAGTAGAAGCTTTCCCTCTTAAGAATCCTCAAGAGAACCAGGCAACAAACCTTAAAAATATTATTACCCAAAATAATTTCACAAACATCAACCTAAATACGTTAGGAAAACAACTTATAAGGATAGAGAAAAATATAAGAATAGATATTCCCTCTACCTTTTATCATAACTTAGATAGCAGGATTAAGAACCCTATCTTTAAACCTTTCTAGGTCTCCAAACCATCCCAGGAAGAAATAACATCAAAATTTGAAAAACTTCAAAATTGGAATAATACCTTTAGATCCCAATTAGAAGATCAATTTTCAAACAAAATAGGATTAGTTGTTCTTGAGACACCAGACTCAAAATCAACGCACAAACCATTACAAGATCTTAGTATTCTTAGTAAACTAGGATCTGATACATCATTTGAGAATAGTTCACAGGAAGCCACCCTTGAGCCAATACCTCACCTTCAAAAATTAGATTGGCAAGAACCTAGTCTAGGTAGGTATCATCACACCATAGGAACCCAGCCTAGTCAGGTTATCCAATCTAAATATAATGCGTCTTATATCTATGTTTGGAACATTGATGGAATGATTGATCATGAGATATTAAATATCTTACACCAGATGACTATGGCGTCAAATGCTTATAAAATCTAAATTGGTATAACTGATAAAACAATTGTTGAATTATTAATAGCTAGCTTTTCCGACCAACTAAAAGGATGATGGGATCATCATCTTGCAAAACAACAACAGTTAGATATCTGTAATGCGATATTGACTGATGAGTGTGGTATACCCATACTTTCACATCAAGGAGCTCCTATACAAGATGTCGTTTTCACATTACTTTTTATCATATCACATCATTTTATAGGAAATCCATCCCATTTAAAAGATAAAAACATTGATCTTCTTTCCAACATAAAATATAGCAAGATGAGTGATTTTCAAAATTATAAAACCATATTTATGTCTAGAGTTATGTTGAGAGATGACTCTATTCAACCTTTATGGAAAGAGAAATTCCTAGTAGGACTTCCTCAACTCTTAGGTGAGAAAACCAGAAACAAAATTTGCGAAAACTTATGGGAATCACATCATCCCATATGATCAACTCACCTACGATCAATTGATCATTTTTACTCAAAACCAGGGTCTTCAAATATGTCAAGATTTGAAAATTCAAAAACAAATGAAATTGGAACTCAAAGTTTCCAAAAGAGAAATTGGATCATTCTGCAAACAGTTTGATGGCAATCTCTCTACTGAAAAAAAACCTGCAAGGGAACTTGCAGTAAAACCAAGTCAAAACCTTATAACGATTCACAAAAAAACTTATAAGAATTTTTCAAAATCAAGAAAACCATTCTTTGAAAAGAGAATGAATTTTTATAACAAGCCTTATAAAAGAAAATCTAATAAGGGATCAAAATAACATAAAAAAAACCCTTTAAAAACTTTAAAGAGTTTAAATGTTATAAATGTGGCAAGAAATGTCACACTGCTAATTACTACAAAATGTCTAAAAAACTTCACGAACTACAACTTGAAGAAGACACATTTGCCAAAATATCTACCCTAATGGTAGACACATCCTCATCATATGAATCTAATCAATGGACAGACGAAGAATCAAATCCCCAGGATGATGAATTTGCAACCAACAATTCAGATTCCTCTGATGAAAATATTAATGTATTAACTAAGGACGAAGATGAACAACTTTAAGAAACAATCCTTAAGTCAAATGACTCATCAATAACCAAACTGTATGTAGAATACCTAAGTACATGTTTGGCCAAATCATAATCAATTAAGAAAAATTCTGAAGTTCCAAATACCAGTACAGGATATTATAACCTCACTGCTGTTTTGGAACGAAAGAACAAAATTATCAAACGAGAAAGTCAAATTCAAGACTTAAAAATAGAAATTAAAACTATTAAACTGGAACTCTACCAGCTTAGAGAAAAACAAAAAGAACATGATATTAAGTTTCAACTACTTAATAATGGAGAGAAAATATCAACTTATGTGAGTGATTCTGACGATGATCTTACTCCAAACCATCAAGAAATTCAAAACTTGAGAAAAATTACCACCAGGAAATACAAAATTAGCATAGCCTTAGTATTCCCTGATGATTCAAAACTTGAAACCATTGCTCTGTTTGATACAAGAGTTGGTCTTAATTGCATCACACCATCAATTTTTCCTGAGACGTTTTACAAACCAATTGAAGAATGACTCAATTCGACCAATAAATCCCAAATGACCATTATTGGAAAAACTGAGGTATCTATTCTAAAAGAATCATACCTTATCAAAACTCCATTTTCCATAGTATCTGATGTAGGCTACCCTATCATATTAGGCACTCCTTTTATGGATATCATTACCCCATATTCTATTAAACATGACAGAATTTCTTTCAAAATAGGAAGAGACGCCTTCAGCTTCCCTTTCATCGAAGAACCAAAAACCAAAAATCTTAATCTTCTCAAAGCCCATTCCATCTCTCCAAAAGAGATTTCTGTTCTTATAAATCATAGAGAAAAAGGACCTTATCTATCTCAAAACCAAAGTTCATTCTCATACTATTGAAAAAGAGCTTCAAATCCCAGAGATTAAAGATAAAATCTCTAAATTACAAAACTATTTTGAAAAGGAGGTTTGTTCTGAATTACCCAGTGCTTTCTAGGATAGAGAAAAACACATGGTAGATTTACCATATGAATCATTCGTCCATGAGAAGGATATCCCTACAAAAGCAAGGCCTATTCAAATAAATGGAGTCCTTGAGTAATTCTGTAGAAAGGAGATCAACGATCTCTTATCTAAAAAACTGATTGCAAAATCCAGATTGTCGTGGAGCTGTGTAGCTTTTTATGTCAACAAATCAACTAAGATTGAAAGAGGAACTCCTCGGCTAGTCATTAACTATAAGCCATTGAACCAAGACTTGAAGTGGATTAGGTACCCTATCCCAAATAAAAAAAGACTTACTTCAAAAATTATATTCATCATCCATATTCTCAAAGTTTGATATGAAATTAGGCTTCTGGAAAATTCAAATCGAGCCTCAACATAGGTACAAAATTGCATTCATTGTTTCATTTGGACAGTTCGAGGAATGTTATGCCATTTGGGCTCAAAAATGCACTTTCTGAGTATTAAAGGATTGTGAATGACATATTCAATCCCTACTCAGAATCCTGTATTGTGTACATCGATGATGTACTCATATTTTCAAAAGATGTCAGACAACACATCAGGCATCTCAAAACTTTCTTCCATATCATCAAGAGAAATGGATTGGCCTTTTCGGCCAAGAAAATGACTCTATTTCAAACTAATATTAGGTTTCTTGGACACAACGTATCCAATGGAAAATTCATTCCAATCAATCAATCCCTTCAGTTTACAACCAAATTCCCTAATAGGATAATTGATAAAACCCAACTATAAAGATTCCTTGGTATCTTGAACTACGTATTAAGTTTCTACCCAAATATCAATAGATTGGCAAAGCTACTCCATAACCGGCTTAAGAAGACTCCTGAGCCATGGACAAAAGAACATACAAAAATTGTGCAAAAAATAAAAGCACATGTCCAAAACATTCCCTATTTACATTTTGCGGATCCAACGCTCCCCAAGATAGTAGAAATCGATGCCAGTGAACTTGGCTATGGTGGGATATTAAAACAAGTCTAAGATAATAATGAACACATTGTTCAATTTGGCTCTGGCCATTGGAATGATAGCCAAAAGAATTATTCCACTGTAAAAAAAAGTACTCTTCATAGTACTTTATATTTCTAAGTTTCAATCATATTTATTAAATCAAAAGTTTTTACTAAGAATTGATTGTAAGTCTGCAAAAGAAATTTTATTAAAAGATGTTAAAAACATTGCATCAAAACAGATTTTTGCAAGATGGCAGGCATTATTAAGCATTTTTTATTTTGATATTGAATTTATCATATGAGAAAATAATTCATAATCAGATTTTCTAACTAGAGAATTTCTTCAAAACAGGTACCAATGTTTAATTTTTTTATTATGTGGATAATTTAAATCCATTCTTAGGACTTTTGCATCCCATGGTTCATCTCTATCCACTGTTAATACATTTAACTCATTTATCCTAACTTTTTCGCTAGAGGCTTTGGATTGAGTTGGTGATAAAAGGAAAATAGGTGATAATTAAGGTGAGTCGCTCATCTCAGAGTTGTCAATAGTGTAAACTGGTCTGGGTATTGGTGTACTATAGTCTACTCCTTTGAGTTTTGTTTTCCTAAGGATATCTGAGGTTGATAACCTCGGGTTTATTTTGAATGGTAAATCCATTGATGAAAATTCTGAGGCACTCGAGGAGCATCTCATTGATAAAGATCTATTGAATCATATTTCAATATTTCCATTTTTGTATTTTATTATTTCCGTTAGTTCTGTATTTTGTACAGGTTCTTCCGATTGGTGAGTTTCAGATGTTGGTTAGGAAATTCCTTTTAGAAGCTATCTATCTGGGTATACTATGGTATCCCAACTTATTGGTTTAGGGATGGTAATATTTGATCTAGACAAGTCTATTTGTAATAAAATAGTTTTTGCTTTATCGGAGTTAATAATATTCCTAGTGTCCTAAGTGGACGTCATAATTTTGTAATGAACTCTATATAATAAAGCTGTCGGAATTGTTCCTGGTAAAACATTAGTATTATGAGTTTGGATTTGAAGTGTTAAAGTTTTTAAGATTTGAAGATCTCTTAAAGATACTATGATGTTTGGAAACAGTTAAAGGATATTGGTCCTAAGTCTAAGTCTGTTTCAACCGTACCTATAAGAATACTTATGACTTATAACACTTATATAACAGAATAGGTTGTTTACTAAATCATCGGTATTTATAAGGTACTATTGCCCTGAATGCCTTTCACATAGCTTAAGCAAAACTTACAACCATTCATCCGGATCTATGCATTTCTATATCAACCTTACTTACTCTATTAATGTGATCAGTTAAGTCATACGTATTAGTATAAGGTATTACTGAAAAGTAGAGATGGGACTAATAACATAATTACCTGTAATCAAGTATATATATATATTACCTGTACATAATTCTACTTGAACAAGTATTCTAACAAAAGATCAATCCATGTGTCCTAAGTTTAATTCTACTTGGACTATTCAACGTTCTAATTGAATAGAGAGGCATAGACGCAATAAGTTTAATAACATAATTATCAAATTTCCATTAATGTTAACACTTTAGGACATAGACTAAAAACAAATTCTTTAAATAGGGAATTTCTTCGAATACTAAATGTTCATTGTCCCAACTCTGAAGGGGTAATTACCTACGAATACCAATTAAGTTCAAGAATTTACTTGGACTTATTAAATAGAATTGGCTTAGTCAATATATCAGCTCGACTCTCCATAGTGATCATTTTATTAACAACATTATGATACGAGTATTATTAACTGCATAGCATCGAATGGATGGCGCACGTAGGTGTAGGAATAGGCGTAAGGCGCAGAAAAATGCAGGTTGGGCACATGAATAAGGGACCACTTATTCTGTTAGAAATGTTAGAGTTAGTTAACATAAAAGTTAGTATAATTCCCTTGTAATTCATGTACGTGTAAGGTTATTTATAGTCCCAATGAAGGAATATATCAGAATATTATACATATTCAGCTCTTCTCTCTCTCTATTTTTCTCTTCGTCTTCTACCTCTTTAAAATTTCACCTATCAATAGTATCAAAGTCGGTTCTAGCCATGGACAACCAAAACTAATCCAACACAGAGTCCTCCTATGAGGGATTTGACAAATTAACACGACCTGAGTCAAGCAACGAGGGACTAGGCACTATCATACAAGCAATAATGATCGATTTGCGAGCTCTTCGTGCCTCCCACAGCTCATCGGAACCTCATATGTTTTCTCAAAATGAACCTATATGCCCATACCAGCACTTCAAATTCATGAACATCACACTAGATCAAAAGATGCAGCATGATTCCTTCCATCTAGATGGTGTCACCTCGTTTGAGATCTTAGAAAAATTTGAAGTTCCACCCACTGATTCCTTCACCTCTGATGCTTATTCTGCTGCCATGGAATATGCGATGAGGGAATCCCAACCTATAGATCTCAAAACCAATGAGAACTGCATTCTTGGGTCAATCGAAGAAATGGTGGTAGCTTATTCAAACACCAAGATAAAGCCTCATAGACCACCACCACCTAGGCCTCCAGAACTGGCCCATGAATCAAGTTTTTCTCCTCTATATGGACTACCTCGTAATGGGCTTGGATTTAGGCCATTATCTAGGCCTATAGCCTCTACCTATGAAGGAACTAAACTCTCTCTCTTCTGCATCCACCTCTTTGAAAATATCCTTAACAATGGATCAATCGATCAATCAAGAGGCGCGCAAGAAAAACAAAAAAAAGGATTATGTCATTATTATGGTGAGAGAGTTACTACCAACCTTCGTTGTGCACGATTGTAACCAATTCACGCTGATGAAGGTTCAATTCGAGAACCCAAATATAGTCATCTGATGGAGCTTCATCGGGCTATTAAGCT
Source organism: Hippophae tibetana (assembly GCA_037013495.1). Classification (NCBI taxonomy): domain Eukaryota; kingdom Viridiplantae; phylum Streptophyta; class Magnoliopsida; order Rosales; family Elaeagnaceae; genus Hippophae; species Hippophae tibetana. Next base: position 66,167,019 of record CM072807.1, on the reverse strand, counting down.
CTACGAGCATACTCCTCTACTTACCATCTTTGCGACCAAACCTCCCTTCTCAGAACCTACATCTCACTCATGGGTTGAAACTTTACGTTCCAAAGTTCGATCCAATCTTTTCCAAGAAGCCCTTCTGAAATATATCCAAATGATCCATACGGGTATTCCACTTGAAGGTGTTTCCCCAAAAATTCTAAAGAGAGTTGCAACTCTTCAAGACTTGAGATTAGAGAAGCAAAAGAAGAAAATCCAGTGAAAGTTATGAGTTGTTGTTTATTTCCAAATGGCAGCAAATTAGTTTATTCATGTTGTTGGTCACACTGATCACCTTGTTCTGGAAAAGGTTCCTGAAGAGGCCCGACAAGTTGCTTTAACATCCACCCAGATGAACTTGCATCTATTGTTAAAGGGCATAATCTTATAGCCCTAAAAGCCTATGATAGTGTTGATGGAATTGCAAGAAAGCTTTTTGTCTCCTTTAATGAAAGAGTTAGTGAAAAGGGATATACCTATTAGGCAACAATTTTTTGGTTTAAACTATTATACAAAGAAGCAACTCAGAACATTTTTGACGTTTGTAAGGGAGGCACTACATGACTTAACATTAATCATCCTCATGGTATGTGTTTTGGTTTCTATACATGCCCATAGTGTCCAAATTGTATATGGGTTGTATTCAGTTTCAAAGGCTAATAACTTGGTGAGATTGTGTGGGAAGTACAGAGATAATGGGAACGCACACAAAGTGTTTGAAAGAATAATTGAGAGAGATCAAGTTTCTTAGAATTCATTGATTACAACTTTGTGTCAATTTGAGGAGTGGAAAATTGTTGTACAAGCGTTTCAATCCATGTTATCTGAGAATGTGGAGCCTAGCTCATTTATTTTGGATAGTGTGGCACTTGTTTTTTCTAATTTGCTTAAGCATTATAAAGGTTGGTTTGGAAAACAAGTTCGTGCATACAGCTTGAGAAAAAGGTAATTGTAGCTCATATAGTTATGATGGTAGTAATAGCCCTGCAAAATGTCAACTAGGTCGTGGCCAACTCAACTCAACTTGGTTGATGGGAACATCTATGAGTAAGAATAGAGAGGATCATGACAAATTTTGGGAGAAATATGACAAATACTTAAAACTGGGTTGCATTGAAGATAGTGAAAATCACAAATGTCACGCTCTAGTACTTAGATTTTACTCCTTCCAAAGTGAGGAAGATATGATCAGCTTGGATGAGTATGTGTAAAATATGAAGTTGAACCATAAATACATCTACCACATTGCTGCGGATAGTATATCAAGTGTTGAGAACACACCATTCCTCGGGAAATTGCTTGAGAAAAACCTTATAGTGCTATTTTTGGTTGACTCTATCGATGAGGTTGTCATCTAGAAAACATTGTATTTTTTGGACTACCTGAGAGAAAATAAATCTACATTATCATGGGGTCTAGAAGCTCGAGTTCCATTCTTATACAAGGAAATTATTCGAGTTACAATGAATATTGATCCGAAGCACCAAAGGATAAGGTATGTTGAAAGAGAAACTGAGAAGTAGGTACTCACATTTTTACCAAATCATACCCCAACTTCATCCTTGAGGACAAGGATTCAAAAAAGGGAAAGGAATGATACGAGTATTATTGGAAATGCAGCATCGAGAGGATGGTGCACGTAGGTGCAGGAGTAGGCACAAGGCGTAGAACAAAACAGGTTAGGCACATGAATAAGAGACCATTAATCCTGTTAGAAATGTCAGAGTTAGTTAGCATTAAAGTTAGCATAATTCCCTTGTAATTCATGTGTGTGTAAGGCTATATATATCCCCAATTAATTCAATGAAGGGATATATCATAATATTATACAAATTCAGCCCTTCCATTTCTCTGTTTTTCTCTTCTTCTTCTATCTCTCTAAAATTTCACCTATCAAATTAACACCCTGAGACACAATGATATGAACAAAGTAATATCTGACATCGATGTGTTTTTTCCTCTCATGATACATAGTATTCTTAGTCAAACGTATTGCACTCTGACTATCACAATATACAACAAAATTATCTTGTTGTAAACCTAAAACAAAAACCAAACCACTAAGTCAAATGGCTTCCTTCACTGCTTTTCTGCTACCATATACTTTATCTTTGTAGTAGACAAAGCAACTACTGCTACCATATACACTATCTTTGTAGTAGACAAAGTAATTGTAGACTCTAAACTAACTTTCCAAGTAATAGTACAATAAGAAAGAGTGAAGACATAACTTGTCACTGATCTTCTTCTATCCAAATCACTAGCATAAGTAGCGTCCATAAAGCCAATAACATTGCCACCAATATCTGTCATATACCAAACCAAATTAGAAATGCCTCTTAAATACTAAAATATCCATTTCACTGCTTGGATGAGTACAAACCATAACATACATCAAATGACCAACGATACTAGCATATGGAACTTGAGACACATAATGCTCTTCTTTTTCAGACTGTGGTGAAAAATACTGCTCTTTTTCTTTTTTATTGTGGTGACAAATCCCAAAAAAACCTAAAATGTGCAGTTAATGACGTAATCACAGGTTTAGACTCTTTCATACCAAAATGTTTAAAAAAAATTTCAATACAAGTTTTTTAAGTCAAATAAAGCTTGCCCTCTTTTCTATCTCGATAAATTTTTATGTCCAAAATTTTCTTCACTACACCTAGATCTTTCATCTGAAACTCAAAATTAAGCTGAGATTTTAATTTCTGAACCTAGAACTTGTTCTTAGAAGTAATAAGCACATCATCAATATATAGAAACAAATCGACAAATGAACCATCATGAAAATTTTTGTGATAAACATAGCTATCATAATCAGTCCTAGAGTAACCTTAATGAATCATTAAAGAATCAAACTACCTATACCACTATCTAGGAGATTGTTTCAACCCATATAAAGACTTTTCAATAAACAACATGGTCTTCCTTAACTGGAATAGCAAACTCCTCTGACTGATGCATTTATATTTGTTCCTTAATCTCACCATGTAAGAAAGTTGTGTTGACATTAAGCTATTTTAATTCCATATCAAACAATGTAACCATAGTAAGCAACACCCGAATAAAGCTATGTTTCACAATGGGTGAAAATACTTCATTGAAGTCAGTCTTCTGATAATAGCCTTCTATAACAATATGTGCCTTGGACCCAGTTGTTTCAACCTCTGATATGCCTTTTTTTTTCTTAAAAGCACATTTGTTTCCAACAATCTTTTGGCCCTTAGACGGCTTCACCATTTCTCAAGTATGATTTTTGTGAAGTGACTTAATATCTTCATTCATAGCAAGCAAGCTCATCACAAGTGACATCTTCATGATAATGAGAAGGTTCATATATCTCAATAGACTACCATAAACAATGCAAAAGAAACTAAGTATGCATATGCATACCTTTGAGGGTGTCGAATCTCTCTTATTCATTCACCATTAGTAATACTATATGATTTTTCATGTTACTCCCTCACTACATCATGAGTAGAATCCACTACGTCAAAAGAGACTATTAAAGTCTATTAATAACCGACTTTAAATTAGGAAACTTAAAATTTAAAGTCGGTTCAACCCGTGAATTGACTTTAAATTATGTATTTTTTTACACATTTTACTTGTTTTCTACTATCCTCAAAACCTGTATTCGATCACATAATAGCAGAAAACCCAAAATCTATTTGAAAAAGTTTAAATATTACAAATAATTGACACATAGAACCGACTTTAAATCCCGACTTAATTGATCTTTTTTGTAGCGGTGATCATTCATAAAGAAATACATATTTAAAAAATATAATGGTTATTAACCATGGTTTAGTAAGAAGTATTCAAATTTGGTATAAATGGTTTACTTGTGCATAAATCTTTTATACACTATTAACAGAGAATACTTCTCCTTCCCAAGTTTACTATTTGGGGCTTTCTTATAACATAAGTATAAATATGATAAAATATTTCTCATTCTAATAAAGCACATAAACCCAAAGACCCTATAACCATATCACTAATGTCCCCGTAGCTTTATATTATTTAAATTATGTAGAATAATCGGATTCTTTATAAAGCAAAACCATTGCTGCTTTTTCTAACACAAAAATAAAATCTGCTTCTTTGAGTTCTTTTATTTTTATATTTCCTTTAGTCTGCATGATTGCATACATTTTTTTTCCTTCTTCCTCTGAAGATCACAAGTTTATATCTTGTATTGAAAAAAAATAAAAAAAATAGTAATTAATTTTATATATGTAGACTTCATTAGTTAGTGAAAGATAAAAGAAGTTTGTGAGGTTCACCAGTTTATTTGTTTTATTTTTATGAAAGAAAATTTCCAGTTATGTTTTTTTGTTTTTCGTTTTAAATAATTATGCTGCTTATATATTTATAAGCTGTAACCGAACTCAAATGATCATTAAGAAAAAATATTTCCTTATTAATGGCTTTACAACTACAATGAGTCAATGACATATCATTGGCCTTGTACGTTAATTAAATACGCATTAAATGTTAAAGTTGTTTCTGAATTGATGCATGTGCTAAAAAGTAGGGAAATAAAATTAAATTAGCTAAAGGTATGCCAAGAATACCAATCTCACTTTTCAAGATTAGGTGCTACTTAAATTCTTTATATAGTATATACATATTTTTTTAATTCAGTGAAAAAGCATCATACTTCATAACAGTCAAAGTGTGACACCAATAATTGTAATATTTTAAGAAAAGAAAACGAAATAAAAAATAAAAAAATGGAGCTTATCTCATGATATATGCATTTTGTATAATGGAACATGAAAAGAGGGATAGAGAGAGAAGTATACCTGAGTTTGATATATCAATCTTCCTTTATTTTCTCTTCAATTTTTTTAATTCTAAAGTAAAAAAGAAGAAAAAATGAAGTTCAAATCTGTTGTCCAATGTCCACAGGCTGGTGAGTGTGTATAATCAAACTTTAGGTTCAATAATAGTCTTATTGTAAAGGGTGTCAAACGGATTAAGAGATGATTTATCCTAAATAAAAAATCAAATATTATATTATATCAAAAACCGAACCAATAAATTCCATTATGACCGTGTAACATTTACAGGCATGTAGCTTCAAAAACCGAATTTTAATATTATTTTAATTTAAGATGGTTTAAAAATATTATACATTAAAAATAATAATATGATATGTTATTTAATACATTTAATTTTTTTTATTAAATTATAAATATTTTTATTTATAAATATCTTTTTATTTCTAAAAGATATAAATTTATAATTTTAAATATAGGATCGGATTTCTACACATCACCCGAATCTAACATTTTAAACAAAATAATAACTAAACCAAAAATTAATCTAAAATTATCCTCCAAAATCAAACTTGTTCAATTATTACAAATTTTACATTTTAAGATACACTTAAATAAAATGTTCTCTATAGTTGAAAATGTGAAAACTAATGAAAATAAAAGTTTACGAGAATAAGAAAGATATTGGATTTCAAGTAGTCTAATTGATATTTTAATTGGTATTTGTTAAGTTATATTAGATATTGTAATTCATACTTCATTTGTACTACACTTGTATTATTTCACTTGTATTACACTTTCACTATTTTACTTGTACTACAATTATACTACACTTATATTATTTCACTTGTATTACACTTGTTACAATCCTATAAATAGTATTCTCTATGTACATTCTCAAAAACACCAATACAACATTAAATCATTTTTTCTTCTTATCTCTCTATACTCTTCACATGGTATCAGAGCATCTCATATACCTCTAAAATTTCTATCAAAATTTCGTCTCTCTTCATCATAGCCAACCCGGCTCACCTTAACTCGGTTCACTCTCAACCCGGTTCATCCCAACACGACTCACCTCAACTCGGCTCACTCCAACCCGGCTCATTCCAACCCGGTTCCAGGCTTATTTTCAACTCATCTTTTCATTTTTAAGGATATCTCTTTTATACTGTTTCTATATATTTGCTTTATATTTCCTCCATTATTTCGTTAAAATGGATCGAAATAATGTCCCAAAACCAATCTCTACCACCCTTAATGATACTAACAACCTAGCCTAGGCACAAGCAATGAAAAGTTTCTTGAAAGGACGCAAGTTATGGCGTTTCATAACTGGTGATATCTCTATACCCATCCAAGAAACCACTGAAAACAACTCCTTATTTGCTGATCATCTTGAAGACTGGGAGAGTAAACATCATCAAATTATTACCTAGTTTCGTAACACCACCTTACCATCCATCCATGGTGAATTTGGGTGTTTTGACACTGCCAAAGAAGTTTGGGAATTTCTTGAGGCTCGCTTCACTACAACAGATTTGACTAACCAATATCAACTTCTAACAACTCTTCATAACAAACGTCAAATGGCTGATCAAACCATTAACTAATTTCTCTCTTAAATTCATACTATTTGGGATCAACTCGCTCTCTCTGAACCAACTTGGACGAACAAGATTGATGCTGAGATGTTTGCAACTTACCGTAATCACCAGCGTCTTGTTATTTTCTCATGGCTCTCCATGATCGATTTGAACCTACTCGGGCTTCCTTACTCCATCGGAGTCCTTTTCCATCCTTAGATACTGTTGTGACCGAGCTTCGCTCTAAAAAAACTCGGATGAGGGTTTTTAAATTTCATCATACAGATTCTGTTCTTGTCACCCCCTTTTATCGCCTTAAAGAAGGTTCTAAAGAGGACTTCAAACATCAAGGTTGCACCTACTATCACAACCCTAATCATGAGCTTCTTACATGTCCTATTTGGGTATGTATATATTGTCACAAGAAGGGTCCATGACACTTTAACAGAGATTGCTTTTGAAATCTCTCTCAGCATTCCTCACGAAATCCCTCTCAACATACTTCAAGTAAAAATAATAATGCATCTATCACTGCTACTGTTTCTGAGGATAATCATGACAAATTTACCTTTTCTACTCAAGAACTTGAAGGTTTTCTTAAACATGTTCTCTCACAATCTAGTAATCCTCCTCCTACTACCTTGTCTCTCACATCAGGTAAATTTTTATGGTATTTTGATTCTGCTTGTTGTAACAATATGACTCATGATACTCACATCTTCTCTCTCACACAATCTTCCATCTCCAAACCTTTAATTCAAACTACCAATGATTCACATATGCATGTTAATGCTATAGGACAAGTATCCACATCTTCTATATCACTTTCTGACACCTTTCATATTCCCAACCTTACTCTAAATCTTATCTCTGTTGGTCAATTATGTGAACTTGGTCTTACTATTACTTTTTCCTCTTCTGGTTGTCATGTGCAGGATCCACAGACAGGATAGATCCTTGGGATAGGCCGTAAGGTTGGACGATTATTTGAACTTATCGACCTTCATCTACCCAATTCTCCTCATACTTCTGTTGCTACTTCTACTACTCCTATCAACCTATGACATGCTCGTCTAGGCCATACGTCTATAGGATGTCTTCGTCCCTTAGCATCTTTTGGTAAATTAGGATATGTTTCTATTTCTGATAATGTAAATTGTTTGTCTTGTCAATTAGAAAAACAACATACTTTATGTTTTAATAAAAGTGATTCTACTTTTGTCTCCCCTTTTGACTTAATTCATTCTGATGTTTGGGGTCCATCCTCACATCCTACTATGGGGGGATGTGTTTACTTTGTCATTTTTATTGATGATTATTCAAGATTCACATGGATTTTTCTCATGAAACATAGATCTGAATTACCCAAAATTTATTATGATTTTGCCCAAATGGTTAAAACCCAATTTTCTCAAAATATCAAAGTACTTAGAGCTGATAATGTTATGGAATATAAAGAAACAATTTTTTTAAATTTTCTTCGACAAAATGGGACTCTTTCTCAATATTCTTGTCCTGGCACATCTCAACAAAATGAAAGAGCTGAGCGAAAACACAGACATATTCTTAATACTGTTCGCACTCTCCTCATTTCTAGTTCTTATCCTGAACGCTTTTAGGGTGAAGTAGCTCTTACGACTGTTTATACCATCAATCGTGTTCTCATGCCTATTATTCACAATCAATCCCCTTATGAACGTCTCTATAGTACTTCTCCATCCTATGAACTGCTCAAAGTGTTTTGTTGTGCCTGTTTTGTTCTTTTTCACCCTCATGAACACAATAAATTAGAACATCGTGCTCATCTTTGTTGTTTCTTAGGGTATGGAATAGAACACAAAGGCTATCATTGTTGGGACCCTATCTCTAAATGATTACACATCTCTCGTCATGTCATCTTTTGGGAACATAAAATGTTTTCCTCTATTTCCTCATTTCATGTCTCATCTTCTACCTCACTCTCATTTTTTAATGACCCAACTATTGATTTATTTCCTCCTGATATTGCTCCATTACCCTCACTATCGTCTATTACGGCTTCTCCTGATGTGTCTACTTCTTCTGCTGATCCTACCATAACAACATCTTCTAAAGACCAACTACCTGATTGTCCAGAGTCATCACTTCGTCGTTCTACTCGTGTAAGTAGTCTTCCTTTTCATCTTCATGATTACCAATGTTTCTCTACTATTTTTTCTCATCATGAACCCCAAAACTATAGAGAAGCTAGTTCTAACCCTCATTGACAGCAAGCTATGACAGATGAATTACAGGCATTAACAAAAGCACATATATGGGATCTTGTTGATCTTCCATCTAATAAATCTCTGATTGGTTGTAAGTGGATTTTCAAAATCAAAACTCATTCAGATGGGTCTGTGGAACGATATAAAGCTCGTCTGGTTGCAAAGGGTTTTACACAGGAATATGGAATCGACTATGAAGAAACTTTTGCACCTGTAGCTCGCCTCACCTCTGTTCGAAGTATCATTGTTGTTGTTGCTGCCCAAAATTGGAACATGTTTCAAATGGATATCAAAAATGATTTTCTCAATGGAGACATAACTGAGGAAGTTTATATGAAACCTCCTTCTGGATACAATCATTCACCTCATCAAGTATGCAGACTTCATCGTGCTCTCTATGGCCTCAAACAAGCTCTTCAGGCTTGGTTTGCCAAATTCAGCTCTACACTTACTGACTTTGGTTTCACTTCCAGTTCTTATGACTCCGGTCTCTTTATTCGAAAGACTCTCACTAGTGTAACACTTCTACTCATTTATGTAGATGATATGATTATAACAGGGAATGACTCTAATGGAATTATTGATCTCAATCAGTTTCTGAGCCATTAATTTGAAATGAAAGACCTTGGTCGTCTCCACTACTTATTGGGCCTAGAAATCTCATCTGATTCTCAAGGATATTATCTCTCTCAAGCAAAGTACTCTTCTGATACTCTTAATCGGGCTGGCCTTATTGATTGCAAAACTGCATCAACACCTCTAGAAACCAATGTCAAACTTACTTCATTAGATGGTACTATTCTCTCAGATGCCACATTATACAGAAAACTAGTAGGCAGTCTTGTTTATCTCACAGTCACTCGTCCTGAAATTGCCTATGATGTTTATATGGTTAGTCAATTCATGTATGCTCCACAGTCTACCCATTATACTGTGGTTCTTCGCATTCTCCGCTACATCAAAGGCACCATGTTTCACGGTCTCTACTTCTCCAACAAGTTTAATATTTTTCTTTCTGTCTACTATGATGCTGATTGAGCAAGTGACCCAACTGATCGTCGCTCTACCACTGGATATTGTTTCTTTCTTGGAAACTCTCTCATATCTTGGCGAAGCAAGAAACAATCCCTCACTTCTCGATCCAGCACTGAAGTTGAATATCGTGCTCTTGCTGACACCACTTAAGAACTTTTTTGGCTCCGTTGGTTACTTACTGATACAGGTGTTCGTCAATCAACTGCAACTATCCTATATTGTGAGTGCTATTCAGATTACTCACAATAATGTATTTCATGAACGAACAAAACATATCGAGATTGATTGTCATTTTTTTCATCAACATGTTCTTCAAGACACTGTTTGTCTCAAATCAATATCCTCCATAAATCAAACAATTGACATCTTCACCAAATCTCATCTACCAGGCAAATTTCAAAAATTAGTTTTCAAACTCAAGTTGATTGTTTATCTTCATTCTTAAGTTTGAGGGGGGTGTTAAGTTATACTTCATTTGTACTACACTTGTATTATTTTCACTTATACTACACTTCCACTATTTTACTTGTACTACTTGTACTATTTCACTTGTACTACTTGTTACAATCCTATAAATAAGGTTTTTTATGTATATTCTTTAAAACACTAATACAACATTAAATCATTCTTTATTCTTATCTTTCTATACTCTTCACAGTATTACATTATTGAAATCACAAAGTTATTTTAAACAACTTAATTACTACTTTGATTAGTTTAAAATTTATTTTCACTTTATAAAAGGATGGTATAGATTGTGAAATAAAACTATCGTGATTTTATTAATGAAAAAAAAAATAAAAGAAAGAGACTACGAAATTTAAATAATTAACTTGCACCCACCTTTATTAAAAGAGAGAGACTACCAAATTTAAATAATTAACTTGCACCCACATTTATTAAAAAGAGACTACGAAATTTAAATAATTAACTTGCACCCGCATTTTTTTAAGAGATTCGACTTGGTCCATTCATAAGGAAAAATTCAATTACGTTGTTTTCATATATCAACTCGTTTAATGCTCCAATGTATACAAATTGATAAAATAAAATCGTTTATATCTTTAAACAAAATAATAAATGTCTTTTTGACAATTCCTTAGCTATCTTACTTTGTCTTCTTCCTTTGGGGATTTCCTTATATAATCTTTAAATTAATATGATCAAATTAGGGTTAGTGTCTTAGTGCAAAGTTTCACACTAATATCCTTTTCGATGGGTTTAAAGAATCCTTATTTAGCTGTAACTCTAATACAAACAATTTACGCTGGCATGAACTTGCTCTCAAAGGCTTCCTTTAATGAGGGTATGAACAGCTTTGTGTTTGTTTTCTATAGACAATTGGCAGGAACTTTGTGTTTAGTCCCTCTAGCTTTGATCTTTGAACGGTATGTTTTCTTTCATATTCTTTAATTGATTTTTTAATGGTAATGATCATAAAAGTTTATATTTCATTCTATATTGTATTACAGAAAAAATGCAGAGTCACTCTGTTTTGCCACCCTCTGCAAAATTTTCATGATTTCCTTTCTTGGGTATGTTATGTTTTTTGTCTTTTAGTTTCTTCATTAAGATGATTCCATATATTAATTTACTTCTATTTAAATCAAGATTGAAACTTTTTATAATGTTGAATGCTTTTCAGGATCACTTTGGCCCTCAATGCTTATAGCGTTGCTCTTACCTATACATCTGCAACTCTTGGTGCTGCAGCAACTAACTGTATTCCTGTTGCAACATTTGTATTTGCTGTTGCTTTAAGGTATTTAGATCTCTTGGATTTTACAGCTAATTCAATTAAGGGCATTTTGGAATTGCTTCTCTTTTGTGCTGAAAGTGCTTCCAAATGGACTAAGCACTTTCGATGGTGTTTAACAATTTCCATGATAAAGTGATTCCAAAATTACCTCAACTATTGTTGATGATGATCTGGATTTTCCCATTGATAAAATATTAGTTGAATCCAAAGTAACATGTAATGCTTTTCTTTCAACTAGGATGGAGAAGCTAAGAATAAAGACCATACCAGGTATTATGAAAATTGCAGGTCTTTTAGTGTGCTTAGCAGGAGTGACAACTCTTACATTCTACCAGGGACCCCACTTAAAACCTTTTTACCATCTGCACTTTTTGGAGCCTCGTAACACCCAAAACCTTCAACCTGGCGCATGTTTTGGTAAAAAGTGGATGATTGGTTGTCTCCTCTTTTTTGTATCCATTACTGCTTGGGGTTCTTGGCTTGTACTGCAGGTAGCTTTTGTTTTCTTTCTTGTCTTTCCACATCAGTTCTGAAAAGGAAGATGTTGCTTATCAATCCCACTATTGTTTAAGTTTCTGGTTGGAAAATTTTAGGCTCAAGTCCTCAAAAGCTACCCTTTAAAGCTAAGAATGACAGCCCTGCAATGCCTGTCAAGTTCAATCCAGTCTCTCATTCTTGCTATTGCAATAGAAAGAGACCCCAATCAATGGAAGCTGGGATGGGATGTCAGACTACTTACTGTAGTTTACTGTGTAAGAACAAAAGCACACCCTTCATTCACCTTTTCAGGCTATATTAGGTGGACTTTTTTTTTATAGTATTTTTGATATATATCAAGATATTGGACAGGCCTATTCGATCTCTTAATGAACATGAATAATGAAAAATGAAGAGTTAACGTAACAATGATGACTTATGGAAAGCTATGTTACAAAACATCTTTATCATGTTAATTGGACTCTGTACATACTTTCCAAAAAATAATGAGGAAGAAAGATATGTTCTGAAACATATATGTTGGCCGGATTTATTAGGGAACCTTGGTGACTGGTGTTACATTGTACTTGCAAGCATGGGTAATAGAAGAGAAGGGACCAGTTTTTCAAGCCATGTCTCAACCACTCAGTCTTCTCATAACAATTGTTGGCTCTGTGTTTCTTTTAGGTGAAGTCATTAATTTGGGAAGGTGAATATCTATATAATTTATAATAGGAATTTAATCCGAAAATATTGGACACTGTTGATCAATGACACTCTTATGTTTTAGATAAAGATTAATGATCATATATATATATATATTGTGTTTTGCAGTGTGTTAGGTGGGATTTTGCTAGTTTTAAGCCTTTACACTGTCTTCTTGGGAAAAAGCAAGGAACAAGCTACGGAAAATCAGGATTGCTTGCCAGTTCATGCTGAAAAGGAATTAGTTGAGATAAGTGAGCAGAACTAAACAAGAATGGAACAGCCTCTTTTTTTTTTTTTTTTTTTTGAGGTTTCTAAAGCAATGAAAGCTCATGTAGAGTGGTGCTCAATCAAAATTTGATTTAGTGTACTTTTTATTGTCAAAGTACTTTTCCAATGATATGACATGTAGGTGAGGGTACAGGGTAGTCGGTGGACATCAAAACTTATAAAAAAGTAAGTAAAATACGAGTGCTAGACATCCAATACGTGTGTCATGTACCGTTCTTTTAAACCATAGTATAGTTTAGTATTCTAGTAAAAATAAATTAATTTTTTAATATTTTTATAGGAATATTACTTTTTTTTTGTTATGTGAGTAAATAAGGTCAATGTACAAGTGGTCAACAATAATATAAAAATTACAATGAATATCTTATTATTTCGGAAAGATAATAAAATGTCAATAAAAAGTAGTAACATATATATATAATTTTTAAAATATTATCTAAAAGTTGTTAAATAAAAAGTAACAAATCAACATTTCTATTAAAAAGGAAACAAATTTTATGAAATTAAGTTGATTTTCACTTTTACTCTTATTACTGTTTTATTAAAATATTAAAAATATTTCATTATTAAATTTTATTGTAATTGTAATTATATTATAATATTTTTTACAATCATCTTAAAAAATTAAGTATATATTTATATTTATATTTTAAATATTAATAATTTATTAATTAATCAATAAAAATAATATTTTAAAATAAATTATACATAAGGACAATAATAATCATTAATTTAGTGGACAATTTTATCCAAATTTTTATAAAGTATGATTTAAATTTTTATAAATAATATAGATAAATATTAATAATTTATTGATAAAAATAAGAATATAAAATAAATATATAATAATTAAAAATGATAGTCGTTTTTTTTAGGAAAGAACAACAGTAATTATTATACTAAAATAAGTGTATATTTTTTTCAAAATTTATATATATTGGGTCACGACGTCCCTTATCTGTATTTTGTATTTGTGAAGGATCCGAAAGCTACGATCAATTATACCAAAAAATAGTTGACATGAAAAACTTCTCAAACCAAGACTTATTTTGACGTGGTGCACTTTCTTTACCATATCAACCTAGAGAGGGTGACAAGAGGTGGTAAATAACTCCATACATATAAATTCATGTATTTTTCGATGTTAACTCTCTCCGTCCCTTTATACAATATTCTAACGTGTATACTTGTTATTTAAAATTGAGTAACTTGTATTTTATATCATGATTAGTAGCCAGAGATTCTTACATATCATGATTACATTATAACGGATTAATTTAATCTTTTTTTTATTAAATATATATATATATATATAAGTTAACTCTCTCCGTCCCTTTATACAATATTATAACGTGTATACTTGTTATTTAAAATTGAGTAACTTGTATTTTATATCATGATTAGTAGCCAGAGATTCTTACATATCATGAATACATTATAACGGATTAATTTAATCTTTTTTTATTAAATATATATATATATATATATATATATATATATATATATATATATATATATATATATATTAAAAACGTGAACAATATTAATGATTGATTAACATAAGATATACATGTACATGTAAGAGGTGTCACATTCCCCCTTTGTTATATTTATAAATATGTCTTTATTTTATAAAAATATGTAACATTATCCCACTCAAGTTTATATTATGTATTCATTTACATTCTTATATATTTTTTACTTTTATTCGATTATTATACAATTTTTATTAACTAAATTTTAATAGAATAATAAATATTTAATATCTTTTCATAAATTTTAGAAAAATTATATCAAATAAGACCTAAAATTTATATATAATAACAAAAATAACACTACAAAAATATTGAACAGGTTCAATTGGATAGAGATCAACATTAAACGAGTTTAAATGATCATAGTTTCACTTAAACGTCGTCCAATTAGATGATTTTCAATGTGAAATAATGTGTTAATTTTTTTTTAATAGTAAACAATTTATGAACTGGACATAAAGAATGTTATTTTTGTAGTTACAGGTTCAAATATGTAATTTTGATATTTTTCTTGAATTCTACTAGTTTAGTTTTTTTAGTATTTTCTAAAAAAATAATACATTTTATCTCATATGCAATTTAATTATTTCGTGTTACTCCATATATAATTATATAAATATTTATTATTATTTATACCATGTAATATTAATTTTATTAATTTCTCAGTTTAGTTTTTTTAGTATTTTCTAAAAAATAATACATTTTATCTCATATGCAATTTAATCATTTCGTATTACTCCATATATAATTATATAAATATTTATTATTATTTATACCATGTAATATTAATCTTATTAATTTCTTTTCGCATATTTGAACTTTTCTACACATTTATTATAATTTTTATTGTTTAATTTCTTTCATTTTTTTTATCTCTCTCCAAATATATATTAAGCTATGTTTTCTTTTAATTTGATAAAAATAAATATTTAATATTTGTGGTGTAATATTAAAAAATATTAAACTTTGTAAATTTTTGGTAAATCAACTATGATCATTTTTCATATTATTTTATATAATTCGATTGAAAAATTCGTAAATTTTACTATAATCAATCAAATAGAGCCAAAATTATTCATTTTTATTATTGAATTTACATACGGTGCTCTCTATGATTATTAATCTTGGTAACGTCTCTAGGCATACAACATATTGTATTTAAAAAAAATTCATGATTAGGGTTTTCAACGGGTAAGGTTGAGGTATGACTCCCTTTCCGTTCCTTGAATTATAATTTATCCTACATCTTTATATAAAAAATTTATAGGAACATACTAAGGATCCTAGTGGATATGTTTCTAAATGAATAACTGAAATTCAAGTAATATTTTAAATATTATTTTTAATTTTTAGTAATTTATTATATAAGTGAAATTAAAAAATGAAAGTCAATGATAAATATTTTATGATAAAAATATTTAGAGGCCATAAAGAGTAAAAGATAAATAATATTCATTTGATAAGTAGAAAAGTAAAATATATTTAACAATAAATACATAATCTTCTTATATTAAATTTTTTAATAAAATTTTGTTATAAACTAGTTTGAAATATGAATAAATTATAAAATAATGACATGATTTTATTATTTTAGAATTTAAGTAAATAGCTTAAACAATTTTTATAAAAGAGAAATTACAAGGAATATAATATATATTAAGATGATGTGTTATAAAAGTCTCTTATATTTGGTTATTTGTGTCATTTAATCCCTCATATTAAAAATAGTGTCATTTAGTTCCTTAGTTTTGTAAAAGAGATTACTGAAGATCAAATTATATTATTTTAATGATTTTTCATTTAAATATTATTATTTTCTATCAATTAATTAAAATGTAATAAAAATATGAGTCTTTAACAAGAATAAAAGTAAAATTTAATAAGAAATAATTTGAGAAAAATAAATAATAACAAAATTCAAACAAAAATTTATTTAAATATATATTTTAATTTTTAAAAAAATTAAAATTAATAAAATATTAAAATAAAATAGTGACAATTAACAAATATTAAAAAACAAATATTTTGTGGATATTAATTGTGATTTTACTGTTTTTAAAAACCTGTGTTTTTATTAAGGTTGGTAATTTGTATTATATATAACTCTATTGACCAAATCAAATTCGAATCATAGAATCTGAATCGAGTTAAATTCAAGTCGATTAACTTAAATAACCTGCAAAATATTAAGTTGAGTTTAAGCTAGTTTGTTAGCCTAAAAAAGAAAAATAAGTTATAACACGTTATAATTTACACCATAAGTTAAAAACTTAAAAGTCAAGAAACATGTTTTTTTTCATATCATATTACAATTCTTACAAGAAACATCTTTTCTTTCAAAATAAAATAGATAGCCATTATCTCAAATTCATATGGGTTCTGAATTTATATTCATATTAACAAACTCAACAATAAATAAATTTTAAAAAATGAAAGAAATAATGTAAAAGCAATAGATATATTGTAGTTTGAAATGAGGTATGTTAATAATAATTACTATATTATACTATTAACTTATGAGTTAATGTTGATAAATTTGTATTTTTTAAAAGAGAGTTAGTTGTTGTATACTTAGAACAAAAGTGTCATATTATTCATGATAAATCTATATTATGTGTTTTAACTTTTGGTTAATTAATTAATTTATTATTTTAGTTTTTGGTTATTAACTTGCAAACATAGTGCAATTTCAATCAAAGAAATAATATAGAGGTGGATGAAAATGATATAGTCAATGTAATGAAAATAAAGTAGAGGAAAATGAAATAACCATTAATGTTCTTCCAAATCCAAAGAAGCAAAATACGATGCCAAAAAGATCATAGATATGAGCACATTGTGAGACTCTCCATTTGGCTTCTTATAATATTCTATGAGATAAGTGTAAGTATTATGGTCATATCTATTAAAATAGATATGAGAATGGAATATATACTTTTACATGTCATTATAGTGAGTGTGCTATGAGTGACACATACGATATATATTAGATATTTATTAACTAATTATTGTGACATGACATGCGTGTTAAAGAGTTGTATTATCTCTATCGATTTTTATTTTTTGTAAGTTTTTTTTTTCAATATTAATATATCATTTGTTCAAAAGACTAATTGTTAAAAATTATTTTCTTTATTTTTGGTGTTTTATGTAATATTGTTTGAGCTAATAAGTTTTAATCATTAAACATATTTTTTTATTTATAAAAAAAGTTCAATTAACTAAAAAAACATACAATTGATAATTCGAGTTAATTTGGGTCAATTTAGACCAACTCATTTGTATTTAATTTGAGTTTAGGCTAACATTTTGCTTGCTTAAATTAAATTTGAATTGAGTAATGGTTTGACCAATTTAGAATAGGTTAGTTCGAATCAAGTCGAACTGTCATAGCTTGAACGAATCATTATCATTAGTTTTAGACATGTTTAATCACTTGATTGAATAATAATAATATTTTAATAAAAAAATATTAAAATAATATAATTTATCATTAATGAATTCTTTTCACATAATTAACAGACTAAATGATATTATTTTTATTTTAAAGGACTTATGTAGCATTTATATATATATATTACACTTTAAGTTTGTAATTAATTTTATAAAAAAATGTTCCAAAAAATTTAATATATATATATATATATATATATTAAAATGAGATATATAGTTTTAGCGAATAAGGCAGGAAATGCAATCTCCGTCCTTGTCTCCCTTTGTGTTATAAAAGTACGGATTTTCGTTCCCACTTCTAATTACCTATTTTATCATTTCATTGTCCCATAATTACATTAAATTGAAAAATCCTAGGAGGGATTTTCTCTATTAAGGAAATTTGACAATCATAGTTGTGATATATATATATTTTTTAATTTTGATGTACGGTAAAAAATATTGATATTAATAAAAATTAAAAATTAGTTGAGAGCTAGCAACAAATGTTTTAAAAGTTCATAAAAACCCATAAGCATAATCAAGTACAATATAAAGCATTAATAATAGCACAATATAAAGCGTTAACAAACAAAATCCAAATGCTTGCATGTTACAAACAGCTAGTATAGTTGATTTAACACATCTTAAAAATGAAGAACAAAATTAGATTTTCATATTTCCGTTCATTTGATCCAATATTCATGTGAAAAGAGAGATTTTTATTTAAGTGGATAATTTGAAAAACAATATATAAAAAAGTGAAAGAGGGTTGAATTTGGAGTTGATTAATGTAAAAATCTCAAATATCAGAGACTACATTGAACTTTATGCAAGAGAAATAAGATAAAACTATCTAAAAAAAGTATAGAAATGGAAGCTCTACATGGAAGTGAACTTATACGAGAGAAAGTTTTATGATCTATAAAAGTTTTTAAGTTACTGAGGAGGGTGTGCTAGGTTGATTTAAGTTTATATTAATATCGTAATTAATAGTATATAATTGATTATTTAAAAATGATAACTAACCCAAACTAATAAATTTGAAAAATTAATGTAACTTAAACCAATTTTATTGGTTTGGTTTGAGAGCGGTCATGGAATTTTTTCACCTTTTTTGCTAATGGATTTTGTTTATTAATCTTTTTTTCAACTCTTATATTATAATCTGTAATGTTTTTAATGTTAATTTTATTATAATCTTTAAATTTAAATATTTAGATTTCAACTACTTACAGTCAATCATAAAGTGCAAGAAATATTTAAAAGTAAGATAAATAGGTAATAATTAATAATAATGATTTATCCTATAAAATTCACTAATTCTTACATCAAAATCATCCACAATATTGTTCATACGATGCAAATTCTAACGGTAAAAATATGGAAGACAATGTATTTATAAATTATAATAGATAAATAATTAAATAATATATTAATGACTATGAAAGTAGAGTTATTAGTGTACTTTTATATTTAATATTTACCTTTTTATTTAATAAATAGTATTTTTTGGGACCAAAAATATTAAAATATAAATTTTTTGGTGAAAATGGGTAAAAATATAATTTTTAATTTTTTTTATAAATTTTTAATGCAGGGTTAATTAGAAGCTGTTACATGGCCTGCCACATAAACAGATGAGCTGATTGGGCAAGCCATGTAAGCAGGGATAACAAATCGTAGATTGCTGTGTGTAAGAAGGATGAAACGGGTGCCACGTGTCAACATAGCGTTCAATCTGAGTTCGAAGTGCGGTCAGACTTTTTTAACACTTGTCGCCATCCAATTGTTTCTCCCGTTTCACCCGTACACCATGCCATCTATTTCCACGAATCATGTTGCGTTGACTTAACGAGCGTTGATTCTGACCGATTTCCCCTAACACGCGTCGCACTCTGATTCGTACAGTGAATTTCATGTGCCACGTGTCACGTTATGATTGTCTGGCGATGTCAAGTTTGCTTGTTTTGATCTCAGTCTTTGATCTGAAGTTGATCTGACGATCTAGATCGCATATGAGCTATATTTAAGCCCCTAATCACCTCATTAACCTTAAGGGGCCGTCACTAGCATAATGTTGGTAAGTTTTTGGACTTAAAAATACAGAAAAATTCAAGAAGAGATACAATTTTGGTGGAGATTAACACTACAATTCAAGATATTGATTGTATTTCTTCTTCTATTTTTTTCTTTATCATTTTTTATGTTTTTATTTATGAAAAATATGAGATTTATGAACACAATTATGTATAGTTAATTTATTAATCTAGGGATCTTATGAACCCAATTTTTACAATGTGATGATATAATATTTTGTCCTAATTATAATTATAATTTAATTATATAATTTAATTTGATTTTTATGCTAACCTTAAATTTCTCAAAGGTTTCGTCATTGTTCTTCAATGGGTACACCTAATTTTTCCTTTAAAATTCATAAATGAAAGACATAAAGTACATAGAGCCACTTTGTGAAGAGTTTTGTTTAGGCCTATATAGACCAGAATGAACTTATGTTAACTTGTCGCCTATCTTATATCACTTTTAATGAATATTATCTTTTTTCCTTGCCAAAGACACAATACTCATATAGTCGTAATGTGTCCAATTTAATTCACTTAACAACCATTGGTTGTTTAATTCCTTTTGGCCTTTAATATCATCAAACTTCTTTCACTGATGTCTGCAAGTCTTTTGTGCCATAATTGTATTTTTGAGACTCTTTTGACTTCCCCAAATATCATAATGAGCATACATAATCCACCTTTAAGTAGATATATCTCATTCTTTATTTTACCTCTAAAGTACACCATAGACTCTTTTGTGATCTTTAGATCACTACCACATCCCTTGAATACATATGCTTCTTTTGCCAATTCCCTCGTAGAAATCAAGTTTATTTTCAAATCACGTACATGCCTTACTTCATTCAATACACTCTCAGTTTCATCACTCAACTTCAATGTAACAATATCTATGCCATCCATCATATATAATTGATCATTTTTCATGTACAAAGTACCATTTGTGAATATTTTGTAATTTGAAAATCGTTCCCGGTAAGATGTCATATGATATAAGCACCTTGCGTCTATGATCCAATCTTTTTGACAATGGTTGTTCAATAAATTTAATGCCTCTACAATGTCATAACATTCATGAGCCATTGATGCTTCTACATTTGATGACTTTATATCTTTCTCTTTATACATGTTCCTTTCACGAAGACAACCCATTTTAAAATGTCACTTCTTATGACAAATGAAACTATCTTGTTTCTTGATTTTTATCTTGCCTGAATTTTATTATTCTTGGACTCTTTTTTCTTACTTCTTCCGTAAACATCTAATGCATACTCTTTTCCTCCCTCAAACATAGTCTTGTTAAGTGATTTAATATCCAATTCCTTTGATCCTAATGTTAAGACAATCCCTCACAGGGTTAGATCTTCTCTTCTATACTCGATTATTGCCCTAATTTCTTTATAGGTGGATAGTAGAGAATTGAGTAGAATAAAAGCTTGATTCTTATAACTTATCTATTCACCTATATTGGTCATTTCAATGGTGATCTTCTTGAACTCATCTAGATTAGATTCTAATGACTTTGATAAATCCATTTTCTATCTTAACAACTTCTTTTTTAAGTAAATCTTTTTTGATAAAGATTTTCTCTAAAAATGACCCTCACACTTACATCATAGTCCTTTTGGTTTAGTTTCATTGTTTACTTGCTTAAGAAAGTAAGAAAGATTCAAAATGATACTTGCAAATGTAATATCTAAATTTTATCGTTTCTTTTGGATTGTCAAGTTCTCAACGAATTCTAATGTTTCTGTCAAAGTAGTTACTACTTTTGTTGTATAAGAACTACTTTCTTCTTATTCCTCTAGATGCCAAAGTCATTTATGCCTTCAAACCTTCCAATTTTCTAGTTTCAATGTGATTATTCTTGATGCTTTCTTGATTGTTTCTTTTCCAAGAACTCAATGAAGAATGATTGAATAACAACTTCTAGATTTCTACAAGATATGATACCAATTTTAATATGCAATTCACATGAAATATACAATAAGTCAAGATGATCATAACCTTGATGCAGATTATACACATAGTGTTTGAAGTTGTTTAAGCCAATGTAGCCTAATCCAACCCTAAAAATATTCGCATCTTTATTCTACCAAGAATGTTAATTCAATAACATACAAACTAAGCACCTTTTTGTTTATAAACCAAATATTGAAAGCTTCTATCACACACAATCTATTCCCTTTGGAAATGAAACTCTTCACAGGAATCAAATACATATGATATTGTTCTACCAATTTTCATATGCTTAGAATCTATGAATTTCATAGTTATTGGCTCGTTATATATACATGTGTCAATTGCTAATGTTACCACACTACCTAATTGATTGAATGATCCTTTTATCTGATTGGTCCATGTGTTTAGTTGTAAGTATTGGCACCACCTCGTATCTATTTTGAAGTCATGTTCATTGGCTCCTTACACGTCCAAGGGTCGAAAACTTTAATTTGAACAAATGCTCCTGCTCTTTAATTATAAATATTATTTTGAACACATCATAAGTGTTAATAAGGTCATAGATGTAAGAGATCAAATGAATGTAGATGATACTTTGGTTGATTGATTGGTGAAAAAGAAAGTTAGGAGTACCAAATGATATGTATTAGGTATGAGTATCGAATTAAAACTATCACTTTTAAGCAATTCAAATCTGTTCCAATCCAAAGTAAATTAAAAAATTTCAATACAATTCCAATCCATAATAATCATCAATTTGAATCATAGCAGTTCAAATTGTTTGGATAAGATTGATCATTTTATTCTATAGCATAAAAGATTACTTAAATTTAAGGGAAAACATAAAATAAAATCACTATCTATACAAATTAAGCAATAAATTACAATAATAATGACTTATAAAAAATTAAACGCAAATTACATTATTTTAATTTCAAATATCCAAAATTTTAATATAAAGTTTAACATATTAAAATTAGGACAAACCTACAAAAATACCACCGAATTATTATGTTTATTTTGTTCATGCTATCAAATTATTATTTTTATTTATACTACCGAACTATTACATTTGTTTCATTTATACCATTATGTTAGTCTTAATCAAGCAACATCACATTTGAGTGCTAGATTTAACAAAATTTAGATGATTTAAGTGGTATATTTGAAGCAAATTACTATATAGCATCTGACGCCGACTAAGAGAATAATATAAATTGAATAAATTAAATAATTGTGTGGTATAAATAAGACAAAAAATAGTTCAATAACATAAATGAAACAAATTTGAATTGATATATTTTATAGTCGAATTGGATTTGAATTTATAGATTTTATAATCTGTTACAATCCGATTCGAACCAAATTACTATTAAAATTATAAATGAATAAATATTTATTTATAATGTATTATATTTAAATATTATATATACCACAATTAAATTACTATTTTAATTTTAAAAAATAAACATAAATATTAAATCTATAGGGTGGGCATATTTAATAAAAAATCCAATCAAATTGATTATTTCAAATCGAATAGAAAAGAAACTCATTAAAATAGGATAATTTTAGTTTGAAAAATTATATATCAAAACTAATCGGTCCGTTTTGGTTTCACTGTAAAAAAAAAGCTTTTATAAGTAAACCAACTGACTTGTTAATTATTAAATTAATATAAAATTATAAATTATATTTAAAATTATTAAATTAAAATAAAATTTTAAAATTTATTATAAAATATATATTCTATTTAAAATTATTAAATTAAAACAAACTTTTAAAATTTTTCTACTTGAAAATTTTGCTCAAAACTTATTTGTTATTTGGTGATTTTATATTTAAATAATATGTATTTAGAATTTGAATAGTTTGAAGTTTGATAATTATATATAATTTATGTTTATGTTTTAACTTATAATAGATAACAAATGAATAATTAAATATATATTAAAATATTGAATTATAATTGTTGATAACTTAATATTTATTACAAATAAAACTTATAATTTAATAAAAAAAATTGCACAAACACACAAATTGATAATATTTTTATGTAATACAAGTAACTAGTAAAAAATATTTTTATTATTTTTTATAAAGAAAACCGGCGTACCGAACCAATGTCTTAGTCTTAGTCGGTTGGAAGATTGATTAATTTTTGGTCGGTTTCTATTTAATGTTTTAAAAAATTGTTAATGTTAGATGACATTTAGCAAAAAAAAGAAGTTAAAATAGGTCGGATTATACAGTATCCGATTTTCTTGTTCGAGCCAACCCAGGTAATTTCCTCCCAAAATAGAAATGCATTGACACTCTCTCGCACGTGCACTAGGGTTTTAGACCATCTCCTTCTCCCGATCCTTGAACCCTCTCTGCCAACCGGTCCTCATATATCAAAATCGCCCTGAAGTGAAATGAGAGAACCCGTTCATCAATTTCGCAAATCGTCCTGAAGTGAAATGAGAGAACTCGTTCATCAATTTCGCTCCAAGCATGTCAACCATGAAATTCCTCACATCTAGAGCCTCCTTTCTGTTGTCTTCTTCTTGTTCTTCCTTTGCTGCCACCCATTTTCCTCTCTATATTCTTCAAGTCTCTCATTTTTCATCCGCTTCCAATTATACTACGCCGTATTATTCAAATTTTAGGCGACAGGACGAGGAGTCAAGGAGCGTTAGGGTTTCCGTGTGGTGGGACTTTGAGAATTGCAATTTACCTGCTGGTGTTAACGTCTTTAAGGTCTCCAGTTCAATTATTGCAGCTGTCAGGGCTAATGGGATTAAGGGTCCTGTTCACATTACTGCTTTTGGGGATATGTTGCAGCTTTCAAGGGCTAAACAGGAGGCACTGTCCTCTACAGGAGTCAATCTCACCCACATTCCTCATGGTATGTTTCATTTCTTTGGAATCAAACATTTGGTTGCTTTGGTTTAGTAAATTTTTTTTTCAGGATTGTAAGGAGTGAAAAATAAAAATGGCTCTTTTTCTCCATAGAGTGACAACGAAAAGATTTTGGTTTATGTAGGTAGTAGAGGAGTAGAAGCATATTCGATTGACTATTTGGAATTTAATTCCTAAAATGAATGAAGTAGCTTGTGTATATGTTTCTTATTTTTCGCTATTGGAACTATTGTATGAATTCATGCTTACATGTGTGCATGTGATGAATTAGCCAAAAAAAGGAACAAAATTGCTTAGATGAATTCTAGTTAAGAAATGAGATTGCATTTCATAGGATGGAATTAGGGAAAAAATAAACTTGGATTGTGCAGAAAGATGATTTTGCTGATCCTTTGGTTCACAGTTCACAACATACACAATTGTATTTTCTTAAAGTACTTCTCCATCTATTCTTATCTGTTGGCATTGCCAATGTTATCTCAAATGCAGGTGGAAAGAACAGTGCTGATAGGTCTCTTCTTTTAGATCTTATGTATTGGGTATCTCAAAATCCTCCACCAGCACATCTTTTCTTGATTTCTGGTGACAGAGATTTTGCCAGTGTCTTGCACCGGTTGAGAATGAGCAACTACAATATATTGCTAGCGAGTCCAGAAAGTGTTCCTGGTGTCCTCTGTAGTGCTGCGAGTATCATGTGGCATTGGCATGATTTGCTTAAAGGGAACAACCTGACTGGCAAGCATTTTAACCAACCACCAGATGGACCCCATGGCTCTTGGTATGGCCATTATAAATTGCCTCTTGAAAAACCTGTTTTGGTTTCTGAGCAGCAATGCAGTTCGCAGAATAATGAGTTGCCTGAGCCCAATTCCGATTTTAAGCTTCGTCCCATTCCAAAGGTAGTTGTTCGGAAGATTCGGAAGATATTGAACGATCATCCTAAAGGACTCTCCATTTTAGATCTTCGCTCAGAGATGGGGAAAAGTAATTTGGCTGTAGATAAAGACTTATATGGATATCAAAAGTTTTCCCGCTTTCTTTTAGCAATGCCAGACATTCTGAGACTACAATCTAAAGGTGATGGTCATTTTATGGCATATAGTGCCACCCCAAAAGCTCCTGAACTATCTGAATGCAATTCCTATGTTTCGGAACCTGTTAGTAATTATGAAGACCAGGATACTTACGTGCCTTCAACATCAAGTTCTGCTGACAGTTCTGATAATGGAGGTGTAGAGAGGAATTTTCCTTTGCCTACAAGTCCAGAGAAGTCGTCAATAACTCCATCCACTGACGTAAATGCCAAAAAGGCGGTGGTGGAAGATCATCATTCTCTCCTTATGGCAAATAAACCAGATGTTGATTTATCTACTTCCCTCAATAAAAAAGTTATTAATGTCACCAATGAACAAGATGTTAATGTAGCTAGTGGTCGAGAATCTACATCTCATTCGTCTTCTATGACTGTTCAATGTTCCTCATCTGAGGTTGGTTTTGTGGAAAGCATTTGGAGGAAATGGTTTGCTGCTAATGGTGGTGGTCCTGAGAATGAAAATCACCAAGATCAAGAAAAAAAGTGTACTTTTCAGGATGGTTATGAGAAGAAAGTTCCCTTTGAGACAAATATTGCTTCTAGTAGTGTCTCCAACAAAGAGGAGAGTAGTTCAAATTCAACAGATCCTGTTGTTGATTCAGCACCCCTTTCATCATCTTTGTTGTCCTCTTATGAGTCTGCACTGCACAACAAAGACACACCTTCTGAAGGTTGTACTGGAAAAGATAACAAAAGTCTTAGTTATTTTAGTAAGATTAAAAACTGGTGTAAATTTTGGGTAAGTACCCCAAGCTCTGAAGAAACAAGTGACCATTCCGGGAACATACCATCTAGCATTGGTGGTAGTGGTGATTCTGTAAAGCATGAGCTTTTCTCAGATAATTTATTTTGGAGTGAAATGGAATCTTTTATGAACAAGCACAAAGGATCTCACCTTTTCTCCGTATCAAGAACCAGGTTATTTATTTTCTGCAGCGAATATGAGGTTTTTATGAATTTCTTAACAAATTTTCATAACTTTTATAGTGATTAACAAATGTAGGATGTAACAACCTTAGTGCCAAAATAGATCGACTGGCCTTCATTTAAATGTTTCAGATGTTGAGGAAGAATTTCCCTTATCGCCTTATTATGACAACATTGTTTGGACTTGATACATTTATGAAAAGTTACCATGAATTGCAAGCTAATATTATTTTCTCTGTGGAATTTGTTTTAGGGGACAGATGGCTCACAATCTTCAAAATGAAGGGCCTTTGAGTCTCAGATCTCTCAGTGAGAATGATATGCTTTTGCTAGTCGATTTGTTGATTTCGAAAAAAAGATGGGTGGTAGAATGCCCCTCCCAGATTATACCATTCAAACTAGCTAGTTCGTTTATAAAGAATTCTTGTTTGGGAGGTATGCAATCACAAAGTGACACACAGAGATCATCTGAGCATGATAGAGAGGCAAATTTTGAGAATCCTCAACATACTGAAGTAAAACTTGTCTCTGACAAAAATCCTTTATCCAGGTCAAGGCGTGAAGTCTTAGCCAACTGTCAGAAGCTTTTAAAAGAAATATTGAAAGAGCACCCAGAAGGATATAATATTAGCTTGTTCAAAAATTTATTCATGGAGAGGTACGGATATCAGCTTGATTATCAGAAGCTTGGATACAGAAAATTAACAGACTTGTTGCAGATAATGCCCAGGGTGAAAATAGAATCCGGTTTCATCACTCCTAAAGATAAAGCTCCAGATTCATTGACCTTTGAAAATGTTGTCTCTGGTAAGGAAGATAAAACTAATAACAGGGCATCTAATTCAGATGGTGAATCATCTGATCCATCAAGTAGGGATGATGATTCTGACTCCCTATGGGAAGATCTAGGACCCCTTGTCAGCATAAGATCCAAAAAGAGTGAATTAAAGTTACTACCCACAAAGACAGCAAGTGAAAGACAGATGGATTTTACTTACGAACCTTCCCTTTCAGATGATGAATTGTCTGATTCAGAAGAAGAGAGGTTACCCATTTCTGAAGCAGAAGAGCAGAAAAAAACTACTGTGGACAAAGGGGAAAGCACCCTTCTTCAGATTTTGGATTCATGGCACAGCTCTAAGGAAATTGACATTATCAAGGTTAAGTCAGAGAATGTTGATGGCACGGTCGATCATTCGAAAGCTAAATCTAAGCTGTCTGATTCTTCTGTAATTGGTGGTATGAATGAAGCTTCTTTGGTAAACATGGGAAGGAGGCAAAGACCCCAGAAAAGCTACAACTTTGTTTCAGATTCAGTAACTGACAACGATGATCTCGTTGATGAGATATTTGGCATCTTGGAGAAACCTAGTGAGTCAAGGATGAAAAGCTAGGTTTCCTGAATAAGTGAAAACAGAGAAACATATAAATTGCTTCTTCATACAAGTTTTCAGGTATTTTAGAATTATTAGCACTTGATTTATTATATAAGTCCATAGAATTCTTAATCATGTATCACTTGGCATTCAGATTTAAGATTTTGATTACTCAGGAGAAATTTATTGAATCGTATATGGGTCATATGGAGTTGATAGAAGGTGATTCGACGATGATAAGATTAATATGTTCTTAATGAAATAAGCTGCACGAGTTTTCCATGCTTAATTGGGACAAAAAGCATAATTAAGAAGCAAATAATGTAAACGATATTTCGATATTGTTTATATATACAAATAATATAATTAAGAAGCATAATTAGGGTTCCCAAAGTTGTTTTGTCCAGACTCTTCCTGATCTCCATACCTTTACTAATGATTCAGTTCGGGAAAAAATGATTATTAAAGGAATTTAACTAATTATTCTCAATACCCGTTGCATCGAAAGCCATTGATTTTATTTTCAAACAATGAAAAATATATCCCACACTTCTGTAAGATACATCCACCCTCTCATGTATGGTTGGGTGGTTACTAAATGGGTGAACGGTAGCATTAGTATCATTATTTTAAAAAACTAAGAGCATAGTTTTGAAATTTAAGTGGACGGTCCCATAGTAATTTATGAATGTTAGTTGATTTAGTTTAATTTATATTATTAATATATTAAAATTTAATAGATTGATTTATGTGCATATCATTTAATGTAAATTTATGAAAATGTTAGTTGGGTTAAATTAATCACCTTTCTTAAATTATAGGACTTAATATGTTGATCCAATAATTATGAGATAAGTGTATATTTTATCACATAATAGTAAAAATTATAGTACCTTTTTCAGTTACTAAATATGTATTTTACTTTTATAAATAAATTCAGTCTTACCTTAAAATTTTTATTTACTTACTAGATGTATCTTATATATATATATGCAATATTGAATGATCATTTAAAACTTGTGATTTGTTTATTAGTTTGGTAGTACAAGTTATTATTCTCTAAAGTGTACTATTATATTTATTTTATGTCTCATTTATAATTTCTAATGTGTTTATGGTGTAATATTTTTTTATTTTATTTAAATATCATCTCATTTCATTTAATATCATTTAGATTGTAATCATAATAAATTTATCTCTAAACATATATTGGATCATTTTCCTTATTAAATTTATATTATAAATTATTATTTATTATATTTTATATTATTTTTGTATTCTCATTTGTTTCATTGAGGTTCATTAGGAACAAATGAAATATCTCAATTAGTACTATTTTATTATCATCTTGTTTCATTAAAAAATAAGACAAAATAATATAAGTTTTTAAAATTAATGAATCATATTATAAATTTTATTAACATCTCATCTTAATTTATATCTCTATTCTTTTATTTGAAGTAAAATTCCAATGATATCAAAATATAATTTGAATGAACATTTTATAGGTTCTTTTGTAGTGAAAATTTCAAAAAGAAAAATCAAAAGATTCATTATTATAATAATTGTCCAATATTATTGAATTAAAAGAGAAAATCAAGAACCTTTTAAACATATGTTAAATTTTAATTTATTTTTTAAATTATATTGTGTAATTTTTTTGATTATATACATTAATAATTGTCTTAATAAAAGGAAAAACCAAAAGAATTCTAAAATAAATGATTATTTTTATGGAATATTTGATTCATTGTGAAAATATTAATGAATTGATAAATATAAAAAAAATCAAAAGACTCTTAAATATTATAATAATTATTTGTTTTTATAGAATGAAAAGAGAAAATCAAAATAATGCTATATGTGTTAAATTAATATATTTAAAAAAACATTTTAAGTATTAATATATTTCATCATATAACATAACATAATTTAATTATAATTTTATTTTAGTTAATTTATTTTCTAAATTATATTTAATATAAAAAATAATTGATCATATGTATTACTTATCATTTAGTAAGAGAATTAAAAGAAAAAATCAAAATATTCATAAAATAATTAATTTTATGTGAGTTTAAATTTATAAATTCTCTCTTAAAAGAAATTTAAAAAAGGAAAATCATAATATTCATGTTCATTAAAATAATTGTCTATTATTACATAGTTAAAGGAAAAAATTAAAAGTCTTCTAAATAAGTGTTAAATTTTAATTTATTTTTTAAATTATATTAAGTGTAAAAATATTTGATTATGTGTATTAATAGTAATTTTTTAGTGAAATAATAAAAGAAAAAAAATCAAAAAAGATTCCTAAAATATTTGATTTTTACGTTATATTTGATTCTATAATCGACAATTACAAAGAAAATCTAAAGACTCATGAATTATAATAATTTTCTAATATTATGATATTAAAGGAGAAAATTAAAATTTTATTAAATATGTGTTAAATTAGTATTTTTTTTAAATCTATTTTAAGTATCAATGTATTTTTTCATATAACATAATTCAATTATAATTAAATTTTAGTTAATTTATTTTATGAATTATATTTAATGTAAAAAAAATAATTGGTTATATGTATTAGTTATTATTTAACGAGAGAATTAAAAGGAAAAATCAAAATACTCATAAAATAATTGATTCTAGATGAGTTTAAATTTATAAATTTTTTCTTAGTGAAAAATTAAAAGGCTCGTAATCATTATAGTAATTTTTTATTATTACAAAATTAAAAAGAGAAAACCAAATGTTTTTTAAATATGCGTTAAATTTTAATTTATTTTATAAATAATATTAATGTATAATTAATTAATTATATGTAATGATAATTATTTTTTAATGAAAGAATAAAAAATAAAACCGAGAAGCTTCTAAAATATTTTATTTTTTATAGAATATTTGATTATATGTAAAAGAATTAATGAAATTAAAATGTACTTATCATAGAGACTAGATTTAAAAGTAAAAAGTAAGTCTATCAAAGGGATTAAGAGTGTATTTTTTTTACTATAATAAAAAGTAACAAATACTTTAAAACCTTAAATTTTAAAAACTAAGGTTACGTTTGTTTCACTAATTGGAATGAGAATGTGAGTGAGAATGAAAATGAAAATAGAATGGAATGGAAAGGAAATAGTTTTGTGTGGTTTGATCACTGTAATCAAAGAAGGAATCAGGATTATAGTGTTTGGTTTACAATTAAAATGGAATGAAAAATACTATATATTACTTTAATACTCATATATTCAGTAAAATTTAAATAATATTATTTAATTATTATTTTTTCGTCAAACAAAATAGGTTATTTTTCTAAATAATTATTACTTAAAAATAAAATATATTATTAAAATTATTATTTTTTAAATATGATTTAGGGTTTTGAGGTTTGAGAATTGAGATTTAGAAATTTAGAGTTTAGGGTTATATTTGTGGGTCTAAGGTTTAGGGTTAAAATTATTATTTTTTTAAATAGGGTTTAGGGTTTAAGGTTATATTTGTGGGTTAGGTTTAAGGTTAAAATTATTATTTTTCTAAATAGGGTTTTGGGTTTTGGGATTTGAGATTTGGGTTTTAGGGTTTAGGATTTAGGGTTATATTTGTGGGTTAAAGTTTATGGTTAAAATTATTATTTTTCTAAATATGGTTTTGGATTTTGGGATTTGGGGTTTTAGACTTAAGATTTATGGTTATATTTAGAGTTGGGATAAAATTAGAAAAAAAATTGAGAAGTGAATGGAATCATGATTTCTTAAATGTGAGAAGGAATTGTGATTCCTTATCTTTTAGGAATCGATTCAATTTCATTCATATTTTTCAGTCCAATCAAACATAAAATTAGAATGAATCAATTTTGATTCTATTTTATTCCAACAAACCAAATATGCATTAAAGTCTAAAAGTAGTTATTACATCACTGGTAGAGGTGATTAAGTGAGTATGTCTTCTTATAATTGGATGATATTCGAGTATTTATTATCTTTATTTGTAAATTTATTCCGATTATATCAAATTGAGTGCTTTAAAAAAACACTAAAAATTAAAGTAAAATGAATTATTTTAACTTAAATAAAGAAAAATTTTACTCACCTACTTAAAATGATTTATCTTATCATTAAGTTTTATGTTTTATGATTTACTTTTAAAAAAATTATAAAAAATAATATTTTTAAAATTTATAATAATAAAAATAGTACATTAATAATATTTAACGAGATTTAATTAGATGACACTTAACATTGAAATGATCTAAATGGTTATAATTGAATTGGACGACACTAGAAATAAAATATAATGTAAGATTTTTTTTAATAGTGAAAATATATAAGATGAACATAGATATTATTATTTTTGTTACAAATTTTAAAAATGTTACTTTTATTATTTTTTATTCTTTTTTTACTAAAATGTTTGCTACTTTCTATTTTAAGGTATATAATTATTTTTATTTAATTAAAAATAATTAAATTTATAAATAAACTAATTATGTTCACGTGAAAGTAATATTTATATTTCTTCTTACTTTAAACTATAAATTAATTCAATATAATTATAAATTATTTGGAAGAAATATACTCAAATATATAAATATTCATGGAAAGTAAACTGAAAATAATTATTGTATCTAAACAATTAATATATAGAAAAATAAAATATATTTTATGACATAAAGTCAAATAACAAAATTATTAAAAAATGCATAAGAAAACTTATAAAATAAATAAACCAATAATACAAAATATAGTTATATACTATGATGATTACATATTTAATTATAAAAAAATCAGATATGCATGACTAATACGTAGTGTGACAAAACAATTCTTAATATTTATTTATCAATTGTGATTGAATATTTGTCCAATATAATTGGTTAGAATTGAATGACTGTTTAGTTAATTAGAGTTTGGTTATCCAACAACATAATTGACTCAAGTTGAGTTGGATACATATCCAACCAAACTAAAAAATTGTCAACTCATCAGATTTTGATGAGATGATTACTCATTAATTGAAGCTAAATTAAACACATGTTAACTCATCATAATTCAAATAAATAAGTATATGACTTTCCAAATTACACTTAAGCATAACTAATAAAGTAATATTTGCATTAATTAT
Source organism: Hippophae tibetana (assembly GCA_037013495.1). NCBI lineage: Eukaryota > Viridiplantae > Streptophyta > Magnoliopsida > Rosales > Elaeagnaceae > Hippophae > Hippophae tibetana. The sequence continues at coordinate 66,133,663 of CM072807.1, read as the reverse complement.
TAATCATATAGTTTTAAAAAGGGTAGTTCATGATGCTCAAAGTTTGGGATTTAGAAACATAATCATATCCTTTTTAATCGACTAGTATGGATTTTATCCATGTTTTTAAAGAATTTTAATTTAAAACTTTAGTTTATAAAATATTTATCATATTATTAAATTAAAACATTAATCTCATTTAATTGAAGATGTTTATATATGCATTAACAATGACGAAAAAATAGGAGTAATTTTATTATTTAAATTTAGGTAAATAGATTTTTATACCATCGAACTATAGGGGTTATTACAAATATATTACCGACCTCTCATTTGTTACTTTTATACCATCGAATTTTTAATTTATTACATATATATCACCCATAGTTGAATCTAACGATAGTTAACGTTTGAGACTATGAAAAACCCTAAATATCCCTCACCCTCCTTCACACCCTTGACAAATCAACCAAACTCATTATTATGCCTCCATTACCTCGCCAGGCCACGCCTTCACCATCCACCAACCCCTAGTCGGTCACTACCCATCGCCAGTTATAATCCCACCCATCACTCCCAACCAAATCTCATCAAAAAATTTCCTTTTCCACCTGCCTTATCTTGCGCTTCCCCAAATCTTTTAACTTGTATCAACCCTTATTTGTTAAAGATCACTCAATTCCTACTCTCACCTAAGACAACCTCAAAAAGCTCGCCGCTTGTAAATACATTGAGTATGTCAAGAATGGCATGGTCCTCGATCTCAATACTAGCTCAACTTCCACTTTTGTGGTCGATAAGCTCAAAGAATTACTCAAGTTTGATCAATTAACACACGTTGTTTGAATCCCAACTTCAAAATGAACTGAAGAACAATCTTGCCAATTGGGTATTCCTCTTCCAACTTTGGACGATTACCCAATTCTTGATTTGGCCATTGATGGAACTGATAAAGTAGACCTAGATCTTAATTACATCGTTAGAGTATTCAACACTAGTGTCCCAAACCTCAAACAAAAGCTTTGACAGCACGATAAACGAATAAGAACCGATATTATATATTTTCATTGTGATCAAATTGTCTCACTACTTGAAAGTAATTAAAGTTTGATACTCGAGCATGCCAGTGCTAGTCGGGTTGATAGGACATTAAATCCAACCATCAAATTTAACCAGAGTAGCAATGGAAGCTATAGAGATGGAAGAATTGAAGGAGTTGTAGGTACAGTAAAGTTAAGAGCTCATAATGAGGTTAGTTGGTTTGAGTCTCAAACATTAACTCCCATTAGATTTAACCGCATATGGTATATATGTAACAAGTTAAAAGTTCGATGGTATAAAAGTAATAAATGAAAATTCGATGATATATTTATAATAACCCTCTAGTTGATGGTATAAAGATATGTTTATCTTTTAAATTTTTTCTTTCTTTTTCTCCGTCCACTTGCTTTCTTCTTCTTATTCTCCAATTATATATATATATATATATATATATATATATATATATATATAATCTTTCTTTATTCGTTTTTCTTTTTATATTTAATATTTTTAGTCTATCTTTTCTTTCTTTTCTTCTTACTCTTTCTTTCTTCTTTTTGCTTCAACTATCTTTGAAAAGCATCGAAACCCTAAATTTTTGGGAATCTATTAGATTGAAAAGAAGCTAAAGAAGATGGGTGCTTGGGTGCTTTAAAAGAAGCTTAGCATGTAAGTGGAGCAAACAAGAGATGAAGAACAACAAAACCATAATCAAAATAATAAAAAGAATTGCAAGAAATCTATGTATTATCTGGCATTCCACAGATCAAGTATAGAAGATGTTGGATCATAATTCGATTCAAAAACGTTCAAGAAACCATATGAACGCAAATGTAAACATAACGGAAGCAAAAAAGGATTGAAAACATACCTTCTGTCATTGATCAAATTTCACCACTTTCACGGGAATTCTAATGGGTTTTTAGTTTGATATTTTTAAACCTTTCTATGTTATCATGATGGTGCAGAGAACAATTAACTAAAGATTAATTGAATTTTTTCTCAATTTTCAACACAGAGTTGGCATAGGGACTAAACCATGTATTTATAGGCAAGTCTCAAATGCTCTATCAATCAAAGAGCAATCAGATGTGTATTAAGGGGATGCAAAACATGGGTGATGGAGTGATGGAAGTTATGGATCAAATTTTGCAAACTACTCAATTGCTCGGTTGGTTACTAAGTAGTTTAAAGAGAAAAAACCTAAATTTTCCCACTTGGTACATATATTCTATCATTAAACTTTATTAGAAACATAACACATGAATCATGGCGATAGGTCTTCTAATAACAAGTATTATCTTCCATGTATCACAATGTATTATGCATCTCAAGCCCATACAACTTAATGAATAAACCCGATGTTTATTCAAGGTCTATTACTTAAATATGTGTTCTCAAAATATATGATAAAACAAAATATGTACATAAAATTAATGAGAAAACATCAACTGAATAAGAGTTTCATTAATATTAACAAATGTATGTACAATGAATATTTACATTATGGAACCAAGTCGCATTCTTACTACATGATCCTTGAAATTCTTTATTGGCATGCCTTTAGTCAAAGGATCAACAATCATCAACTCAGTGCTAACGTGCTCAATGACCACTTTCTTTTCCTTAACATGTTCTCTTATGGCCAAGTATTTGATGTCGATGTGCGTACTACGACTTTGTTGTTCTTGGCCATAAACACAGAAGCTGAGTTGTAATAGTACAATCTCAATGGTCTAGAAATAGAATCCTCTACTCTAAGCTCATAAATGAAACTCTTCAATTATACACCATGTAATGTAGCTTCAAAACATGACACAAACTCAACCTCTATAGTATAAGTAATAGTCAAGATCTACTTCGCACTCCTCCAAGACATGGCTCTACTGGCAAGCAAGAAAATGTAACCAAATGTTGATTTTTGTGAATCAACACAACCAATGAATTCTGTATCAGAGTAGCCAATCACTTCCAAATCGTCATTTTGTCTACATATGAGCATGTAATCCTTTGTCCCTTGAAGGTAACTCATGACTTTCTTTGCATCTCTTCAGTGATCAACACCTAGGTTACTTTGATATCTCTCTAGCATCCCAACATCAAATGCAATGCCAAGTCTTGTGTAGACCTGAGCATACATTATGCTTCCAACGATTGAAACATATGGAATGGTTTTCATCTATTCCCACTCAAGCTCATTTTTAGGGTATTGGTTTAGGCTAAATATGTCACCCTTCATAATAGATGCCACACTCGGTGAACAATCATTTATCCAAAATCTATCTAAAACTTCATTGATGTAAGTCTCTTGAGACAAACCCAAAATGCCTTGAGATCTATCCCTATTGATCTTAAAGCCAATGACATAAGATGCCTCACTCATATCCTTCATATCAAAGTTCTTCGAGAGTAATTGTTTCACCTCATATAACAAACCCTTATCATTGGTTGCAAGAAAAATATCATCCACATATAACACTAAATAACAAATCTTGCTCCTGCTCACCTTCTGGTATATACATTGATCCATGACATTCTCTTCAAAACCAAATGAAGTGATGATGTTATGAAATTTCAAATATCATTGACGAGAAGCTTGTTTTAATCCATATATGGATTTATTAAGCTTATAGACCAAATGCTTACCATTACTCGAGGAGAATCCTTCAGGTTGTTTCATGTAAACCTCTTCCTCTAGGTTACCATTAAGGAAAACCGTTTTCACATCCATTTGATGAAAATCCAAGTCAAAATGGGTAACCAATGTCATGATCACACGAAGTAAATTTCTTAGATATAGGAAAAAATGTCTCTGTTTAGTCGATTCCCTCTCTTTGAGTTAATCCTTTGGCAACGAGTCTTTCTTTATGTCTCTCAATGTTGCCTTATGAATCTTTCTTTGTCTTGAAGATCCATTTACATCCAATGGCTTTTATACTATCAGGAAACTTGATGAGATTCTAAACTCAATTAGACGTCATAGAATCCATATCTTATTTCATGGAATTGTACCATAAATTCGAAACCTTAGAACTCATGGTCTATGAAAATGTCTCAGGATCATTTTTGGCCCCCAACATTGTAGTCACACTCTTGTAGATACAGAACATAATCATTAGGAATTGTCGATGTCCTTACTCTTGTAAATCTTCTTAATGCTACATCAATATTCTTTTGAGGAGCATAATCATATTGTTTAGCCGATTGTTCAATAGCTTCAGGCATCTATTGAACTTCAGCATCTACTAGATCAGGATCAACAACTTGTGGTACTTCTAGGAATGGTTCTTCAATATGAATTTGTACTCGAGACATATTGTTAACAAAAAAATCAATCCATTACTTGAAGTAGCACAATGAGCATCTGAATGATCTTTCTTAGGACCAATGCCCTGGGATCTATCACTTATACTACTCAAGTCATTTTCAAGAAATTTTGCATTTCTTGATTCCACAAACCTAGTGCTATGAGATGGACGATAAAACCTATATCCCTTAAACCTTTCATCATATCCAATGAAATATCTACTTATAGTTCTTGGGTTTAACTTCTTTTTTTATGGATTATAGACTCTTACTTCAGACAGATGACCCCAAACACATATGTCATAAACTTGGTTTCCAACCCTTGAATAACTCAAAAGGTGTCTTTGGGACCGCCTTGGTTGGAACTTGGTTCGATATGTACGTAGTCATCTTAAGAGCTTTAGTCCACAAGGACTCAAGAAGTTTAGTGCTAGCAAGCATGCTTCACATCATGTTCAATAATGTTTGGTTTCTCCTTTCAGCTACTCCATTATGGTCCGAAGAGCCTGGCAAACTATATTGGGCAACAATCTCATTCTCTTGATTCTTTTAAAGTATATATTTCAATTATCATTTTATCACCTAGCCTTAAATAATATAAAATTGGTAAATTTTTTACATACGCTTTTACTTTATCTATATACAAAATATCTTGTTTTGTCTATATCCATATATGGTATTTTTTCAATTTTACTTGTAATGGTTTTCGTATTTCTATAAGTTTCTTGATATATACTTCATCATATGTCAAACATCCTAGAAATCTTTGTAATTAGTTTTTGTCTTTTAATTCACTAGGAAAATCTTAAATGTTATTTAGTATATGAGATTGTAGATTATATTTTCCATCTTCAATCTCCAACCATAAATACTAAATTTTCTACTTAACAAGTATTTTTTTTCCTTTTAGAAAGTACAATGCTTTCTTTCTTGCATTCTTGTAGAATATTAATAATATCCAAATAATATTTATTTAATTCAATACTGAAAATCAAAATATCATCTATACAGACACGGCAAATATTTTGTAATTTTTTCAAGATGTTATCCACATATCTTTGAAAGATATATAGGGCTTATTTTAATTCAAATGGTACAAAAGTCCATTGGAATTTTTCTTAAGGGTAGCTAAATGTCGTTAATTTTTGAGATTCTTCATCTAGTCTTATTTTTCAAAATCCACTTTTGTAATCAAAACTTGAGTATTTCTTTTCTTTTATTAATGATAACAATTCTTCTTTCTTTGGGATATAGTATCCATCAACAATGGTTTCTTTATTCAATATTTTGAAGTTTATTACCATTCTCTTTTTTCTCTTCTTTTTTCAATTTCTTTTTCGACTAAGAATGTTGGATTAGAGTGAGGTGAATTACTTGATATTACAACTTTTAGTTCCAAAAGTTATGGAATTTGTTTTTCAAATTCAATTAGGTTTCATAAGTATAAATCATTGGTTTCACTCTAATAACCTTATTAGATATAAGAGTCTCTTAATTTTATGTTGGCAATCGTTTTAGATTTATTGATTTTTGGATATAAAGGATTTCTGAGCTTACTATTTTTAATAATTTTTTGATATCTGCTAGGGCTTTATCTTCATGTATTTTATTAAAAAATGAGTTTTATTTCTCTTCTATATCTAATGAAATATTTTCTAAATAAATTTTTTGTTGCTTGGTGGCAATCTCACCACGTTTTTACTTTTTATGTTGTTATATAAAAGTTGGTTTTGATACAATTAAATTTTTTTTTATACATAAATGGTATCACCATCTAATGTTGTCAAACTTATTTTATCTAAATATTATGTAAACGGTTAATATAAGTTTAAGAAATTATTTCCTATAAATAAATCAATTTCTATTTCTTGTTGATATATGGTAGAAATATGAAAAATTTCTTCTCCTATCATTATATCTGTAACTTTTAAAACCTTATTAAAATTTATTGTAGTATTATTAATAATTCTTACAATTAAATATTTTGGTGCCTGTTTTCAATGTTCTTCTCTAGAAACACATATTTACTTACTATACACATACTAGATTTTGTATATATATATATATATGCATGTAAATGATAGCTAGTATATCCTTTAAATTTAAGTTCTCTCTTAATATAGGTACTATTTGAATTTGTAATACTATACAAATCACTCATCTTCTGATGAAGAGTATTCATATTCAAAGTCAGTTATTTTCTCTTAAGTTTCCTCTAATAGATGAATACTATAAATATCATATATATCTTATTCTTCAATTGGTTTTAATTCTACCTTAAAAGCTTCTTCTAAATTTTTTGCTTTATATGGAAATTCCTTTTTAAATGTTTTCCCATATTGAAGCTTGTTAGGGCATTCATTGACATAATTTCCTTTATTACAAATCCAATAATCCAATATCTACATTTTTTCCCTAAAAGGGGAATAATTCTTGTTTTCAGAAGGTTTATACCTTTTTTCTTTTAAAATATCTTTTCTTATAAGTTTTCTGGTTAAACCTTCTTTTATATTTTGAAAATCTTGTTTTATGAATTTGTATCTTTTAAGTTTTTTGTAATTTTTATATTTCTATTTGTAGGATTTTATTTTACACCCATATTTTTCTAGTATTTTAAAATCTCTTATATTATTACAAATTTTATCATTCCATCTTATTTGTTTATATTCTTTTCTTTCTTGACATTTAATGATTACCCATCTTTAAAGGCTCTTTATTCTTCCTACTAGGGTATTTGGTATTGTTTCCCTATTTCTCTAATTTCAACTTTATGTTAAGGTCTTATGTAATGTTCTAAATAATTTTAAAAAAAAATTCCTTATAAGTTATTTCATAGAAGGTGGTAGTTTATAGTAATTCATTTCATATTCAAAAATAAAATAATATATCTAACATATTTCAAATTTCCATATTTAGTAAATGTCATTTGGCTTCATTGATTTTATTTTTACTGGACTTAGTGATAGTTCTTCATTTATCTTCTATAATAAATTTCTTGTATATTTCATTTACTATTATATCTAACTATTCTTTTCCTATAGGAGAATTTCCTTGAATTAATAAATGTTGTTGGTATGTTAAATTTGAAAGGTAAACTTTAACATTTCCTGTCATTTTATGAACTACTAATACCCTACAGATTGAAGGATTTTTTTGTGTAGCTTGAGAGGTTTATATGAGTACACTATAAGTTTCATAGAGCTTGAATTCTAGAGGGATACTACCTCCAGTTTTCCAATACAACCCTTCTTCCATTTTTGGTGGTTGTCTTCTTTATTTGGAGTGTCAGGTTCTCCTTACCTTTGTCTATTTCTTTATTCCTTATGTGGGTCAAATGTTTCTTCTTGGTAATGAAATTGGTTTTATATGACCTTTTGGGGTAATGATTTCTGATTTAGAATCAGTCTTACTGATTATTGTCCTATCATTTTCCTCTTTGTTTGTACAAAGTTTTTCATTATAATATTTTTCTAATTCTTCATTAGTTAGTGTTAACAAACTAATTAATTTTTCTATGTCTCTCAGATTCATGAAATGTCTTTCTAATTCCTTTTTGTATTCCATTCAATTGGAATTATATCTTTTTCGTTAGATTTTTCTTCTCTCATTTCTACTTTTAATTCTTCTAAGGGATCGTATTTATGACTTATAATATCATTGTTTCTATGTATGTTATATATATTTTTTCTTAATTTTATGAATTCTATATGTATATCATGTTGTAGTTGATGATAACCACATTCCTTTATTTCTTTTAATGATTATTTTTATGTTTCGATTATACCTTACATATATTTCGTGTTTGATTCTTGAATTAAATATATTTCCTCTGTTAAAAGTCTCAAAACTTTCATTAATGTTACTTGATTTTTGCTATACCTACTAGGATTCCATCTATTTCTAACTATATATATTTTAATTTGTCTTTAAACCTTATTATCTTTCTAATATGACATCATGAACTGCTGTTTTCATTACTTGAACTTCATCATTTAATTTTTTAACTTCTTCTTTAGAAGTTTCTTCTTCATGATCTATAAAAGTAAATATTAGCATTATTGTTTTTAACCACATTACCTTTTCTTTTTGGTATCAGGTATTTCAAAGTTTGTTAATATTTTTACTTTTATTATTTGTCCAAATTCTTGAAAGGTTTAATCTATTTCTATAAATTCATTTTGTCTATATATTGAATTATTATGACTATTTGTTAATGAATACCCTACTATATAGTGTATTAAAATGGATGATTTATTTTTTTCATTAAATCCACTCTTTCAAATTTGAAAGCTAAACTTAATACTTTGTTTAAATTTTTATCATAAATATTAATAGCAAGCATAAGATATGTTGTAAATTTTGACTTCTAGTATCCCAAATTACCATGAAAAACATCTTTTCTATTTATTATTCTATTATCTAGCAATGTCATTTTTATGGTTGTATCTATTACTTCTTTGAAATTAGTTTGTATTAATATTTGGATTCCTTCTAAATGATTGTATTTGATTCTTTCCTTATCCTTTGGGGAATTTTGAATAGTTTATTTAATATAGTTTCCTTGTCAATTAATGATATATTATACATTCTTTTTTACATATGTGATATTAATGTCAATTTGTTTATTATTTATTCCATAATAAATTATGCCTTTTTTTGGGAATAATTTCCTTAAATATGAAAATGACAGATTTTTAAATCTATCTTTTTCTTTAAGATTTAATTTTATCTTTTAAATTTCTTCAAATTTCTTTTTACTTATTATTATTTCTATGAAAAACATCCTGAGATGTCTTTTATTTCTAATTCTACTATTCTTTGATTTCTTATTATTTCTTGATTTTCTATTATTTTTTCTTCAATTTTTATTTATGAAATATTACTTTTTACTTCTATTATACTTAAGGGATATTTTTAAATTTTTTGAAACCTTAGGGATATTTTTGAAAATACCTTAAAACTTGAGGGTATTTTTTATGTTATTTCGATAAATGTATGTGAACTTAATTTATATTTATTATTACAAAAAATTAGCATGTTTTGATTTAAATATTATTTTATTTTATTATATAATGATAAATTAGTGTTTTCGTGGTATAACATACCAAATGAATGAGTAAAATTTCATTTATTCAACTTTTGCGGTATTAGAAATATTATAAATTTTATTTGAACCCCGTGAATTTATTTTAAAACAACATCAACATTCATTTTTTTAAATATATAAGGATATTTATTATTGTTATAATATTCTTATGTAGAAATTTAAATTTAATGGTATTGATCAATTGTAGTAAAAGTAAATCTCAAAGCAACTATAGAGAGATATTATAAAAGAAAATCTACTACTTAACCTGAGCAACTACGATCTCCAAAGTGTAACAACAATTCAAAACAAATTGTTGTGGACATCAACCTTGCGTATCTTTTGACTGATTCGGTTTTAAGAAGAAGAAAAATTTGGATTATGGTCTTAATGTTAAGGATGCAATTATAAGAACATATTTACAACAAGAACCTTGCCAACCTCGAAGTCGTGATTTTCACTCAACAGAAATTGGTGAAAAGTGAACAAGATTTAATCCAAATTTGTTCGAAAAGTATTCTAATTGGATAAGATATAACATTTTCCTTATGTTGTTAGCTTTTTAAACTATAAAATGGAGAATAAAGTGATGGTGACTCCTTTATTGGTCAAGGTTTCTCAAATTGAAAGAAGTCCGAAAAGTTACAAGCTCATGTTAGAGGTCCTAATAGTTTTCATAATAAAGTTTTAAAAAGTTGTGAAACACTCATATATAAAGAACAAAACATTAAGATGCATTTGATCAAGCAATCAGACATACTTGAATTGAATATTGAATTCATCTAGGTGCCTCAATTGATTGGGTTTATTTTTTATTAAGCCAAAGGTTTACATTTCGTGGCAACGATGAATCAAATTTTTTCAAGAATCAAGGATATTTTTTTAACTTCTAAGTTGGTTATGTGAACATTGTAATATAATAGGTTATGTTTGCTTGAAAAATTCTTCTCATAATTTGAAGTTAATTTCACTTGATAAACAAAAAGATATAATGAGTGCTATTTCAAGTGAAATTGTTAGCATTATGTCTAAAGATATCGATGATTCATTATCTTCTATTCTTATTGATGAATTTCGTGATATATTTTCCCAAGAACAAATGACTATTGTTTTGTGTTATGTGGATAAAAAAATGTGTTATTCAATATTTGGTTGGTTTTAAGTATGTTATTAATAGGAGTGTCATATCTCTTAAGCATGTTATTGTTCAATTTCTTTCTAGACATAGTAAAAGCAAATCTTAATTGTGAGGATAGGGTTATGATGAGACAAGTAACATGCATGGTGATATTAATGGTCTGAATGTCACTCATTTTGAAGGAGAATAAATATGTTTTTTTATATATATATTGCTTTGTCCACCAATGTCAGTTAGCTCTTATAATTGTAGCAACGAATCATGTGAAAGTCATTGATCTTTTTAAATTAATTACAATTGTGATAAATATTGTTGATGTATCAACTAAGCGTAGTGACATTCTTAGATGGAGGCATGATCTTATAGTTTTTGAAACTCTTGCCAATCGTGAGATTTCAATTGGCCAAAGCCTTAATAAAGAAACTAATCTTAAGAGGCTTAATCATACTCGTTGAAGCTCACATTATATACTTTGTTAAATTTAATTAACATATTTTCATTTGTAATAGAGATTCTTAAGACAATAGCTCAAAATGGATCAGATTCTGATCAAAAGCATAAAGTATATGTTTTATTGTTTTTTTTACATTCAATTTTGCCTTTTGTTTGCATCTTGTTGCAAGTTTTACAAAGAAAATACCAAAATATTGTGAATGCTATGAAATGTGTTCAAATATGTAATGAAAGATTACAAATGATTAAGGATGAAGGTTTAAATTGTTTAATTGAAGAGGTTTCTTCTTTTTATACCAAACATTATATTAATATGAATGACATGTATATAGCTCGTGATTGGCCAAAATGCAAATCTCAAGAGATTATAAATATGCATCATTATCAAATTAAGTTATTTTATATTGTAGTATATATGCAACTTCAAGATAACATATTTACTGAGACAAATATGGAATTACTTTTTTGTGTGGTTTGTCTAAATCCAACTAATTACTTTTCAAGCTATGATAAAATAAAGTTGATTCGTCTTACTTATATTTATGGAAATAATTTTATTGATGTTGAGCTTATGTCACTTGAACATCAATTTGAGAATTACATCATTGACATGCTATTTATAAATGAATTTGTCAAATTAAAATTGAGTGATCTTGAAAGGAAAATGATAGAGACAAAAAAGTTTATCTATTAGTTTATTTACTTATTAAATTGATATTTTACCAATTGTAACTGAAATTATTAAGAGAACATTTTATGCCATAAATATTTTTGAAGAATTGACTACGTAATCATATGGGAAATCAATGAATAAATGGTAACTTGATTACATACGTTGAGAAAGATGTTTTTAATGATGTTGACATTGAGGTTATTATGAAAATGTTTCAAAAAATGAAAAAAAAAACATAGAGAAATATTGTAATTATTTATTATATAATACAATTAATTTATTTTATGTTTTTATCGCTTAAATTATGCCTTTAGATGATTGAACGTGTTTATTATATTTATTATAACTTAACTAAATTTTTTTGGATATGTTTGTTCATCATTGTGATTTATCTCCATGTATGAAATTAAGCAATATGAATTGAAATTCTACAAGTTTGTTAGTTTTAGATTTTTGCATTTGAAAATTTATATAAAATATTGTATATATTATGTTATAACTCATAAATCATACATATTTCTAACTTAAAAATCATGTCTTAGATTATTCTTTATCAAATGCAAAATTTTACTAAAAAAGAGAAAGAAAAATTATCATTCAAAATCATGAAACGGTCAAAAATGAGTACATATATATTATCTTTAATTTATACTTCATTCACTAAATGTACAAACTCGTTATTAATTAATATTTAAGATATTTATAATTTTATATATGCATTGTAAATAATGATTAGACTCGTACACACCATTTGAATGGGATAACTACGAAGATCAATGTGTTATAAAAGAATTGATATTTTCTAAAACGTTTAAGAAGATAAGTTTAGTCGCTTTGTTTTTTATTATAATATTTAAGTCATTTTATTTTGAAAAAGTGAGGTATAAAGATAAATAATTTTTTTTTATTTTCATCATATTGTTTCAAATGTTATTGAAATATTAATTTTATAAATTATTTTTAATAATAAACAATAATGACTACAAAATTGATAAAAAAAATATATATATAAATAATTTTTTTAAAAAAATTGACTAATTATCATTGGACTATTTCCTTTTCTTAGCAAAAAAAAAAACTAAACTACTAAAAATGGGAAAGAAATTAAATTTTTTTAACTAACATAATTAAAAAAATATTTAAATACATTTGTCTCATAAATAAATTAGCACGTTTATGAGATCTTGTTTTATTGATTTTTTTCTTTAATATAACTTTTATAGTGTCAAATTCACAACTTATTAATTTACTATATAAATAAATGAAAGTCAACCAATATCAGTGTCAATAGTAATAATAATATTTCATGGTATAATAATTTACTTTAATTTTTCACATGAAAACTTAATTATTGCATTAAGTATATCATGTATTAATTTGATAATATATAAATTAAATAGAATGTATATTTAAAACATATACAAAATTAATATTATAAGAATGTACAATACATTTAAAAATATAAACTTAATAATTTTAGTACTAAATTGTTTTAAGTTGTGTTTTTTTCTTTTTTTCTTTAATTTTTTTAAATATATATAAAAATCTTGACATATGTTTAAATTTTCCAACTGTAGTTGTTTATGTTGGAAACTTTTGTTTTTCAATATTAATAAAATTTGTATTGTATTATTATATAATTTTAAATAATTGTTATAAATTATCTTGAATCAACTTTTTAAATCTATAATTAAGTTTGCATATAAAATAAAATATGATTTATATGTAATTTAATTTTTTACTCACAAATTTTTATATATTATTAAACATTAAAATATGTTCACTCAGTGTTATTTCACGTACATCAGTTTTTTTTTTAAAATAATTAGAAACCTATTCGCTCCTTACTCCTTTTTTAATAAAAAGTTTGGAGCATTTTTGAATTGTTTCTAGCTTATTAAGGGTAATAATGTCATTAATCTGGCTTGTTTGCGATATGAAATTGCAAATATCCATTACTCCTAGCTAGTTTCCCCTGGACCAGATCCCCAAGACATTCGATTCGACATACCCTAATTTCATTATATCCCTCCTCCACACCAACGCACTGGCGGTTAAGAATCCTCCATTATTGGAGTTGGCTAAGCTCCAGTGCTGCCATTAAACAAGCCAAAAGTCTCCGCAATTTACTCTCCCACTCTCTTTGCGTTCATCGATCTCCATTAGTCCATCTCCTTCTTCTGTAATATGTAAGATACCTCCTCAGACTCAGTTTGTGATTCTCATATTCGGGTTATTAACTGGCCGTTTCAAATGAATTATTCGTCGTACTCTGAAGATAGGTTTCATGTCATAAAACGTATCACTTTCATTTAGGTCATTGGCTTGTCGTTTTTGATATTCTACTTGTTTAGCGTTTAGCATTCAGTAATTAATGTAATTGAGCTCTGTCGTATATTGAAGGTTTTGATTTTATGATTTCAGTTTTATTCTTTATGTTTAGATTTGCCGACCTTGTATGATACTGTAATATTAGATAGTTTAGTGATATAATACGATGCTTTATTTACCTTTTATTTGTTCAAAATGTTATTTTGAAATTTTTCAATACTTTTCGAGCTTTTTTTAGTGGATTTGTTGAATGCTTGAAATAATACTTCATGAATTTTAATCTTACTTTTTTCCCAAGTTAATTGTGGCGTAGGGCATAACACACTCTTGAGCCGCCCTTGGGTAATTATAGAGTAATGGATTGCTGGAAAGAGTGGTAAATAAACTATTGATGTGTGTTGAATGTTAATTCAACCATACTAAACCCAATATATTAGGTTTATCACTCAGATGATTTGTTGCTCCCAAAATGTAATGTAAGTATGTATATATACGTTTGTCTAAAAGAGTAGGAAATCATGTATGCATTGAAAAACTTCCCCCCTCCCTCCTCCTCCTCCTCCTCCTTCCTCTCCTCCCTCTTCCTCTTCCCTCCCTCTCTCTCTTCTATTATACTGGAAATGAAGAAGCTTTCCGAGATGCAGTTATCTGATTGGCCTTGTGGTTACTATATTGAACTAGGTTTTCAAATGGTATCCATTGACTAGGAGTGCGGAACTATTATAGAGGCAAAGTGATCTTTTTACATGAAAATGTTAATGCCGAGTAATATTTTTAAGTTAAAACTCATATATCCTAAAATTCATTTCTGTAAAGTTTACATAATTATATACATTTTCTGTACATTTTTCATATTAATCCTAAAACATAAAATTGTTTGGGTTAAGTAATATATATAATTTGAAACTTATTTATTTAAAAAAATTATTTCTAATTGTGATAATTTAAAGATTTTTTTTATCTAAATCAATAATAATTTTATATATATCTTACAAAATTATGTAAAATTTATGTACAGCTTAAAGCTCACAGATTTATGTACGATTTGTACATCTTATAAATACCCTAGAACATCAAAATGTTTATATAATAAGTAATGTTTTTAGTTTAAAACTCTTCTATTATAATACTCATTTTCAATTTTTTCTTGTTATTCTAATATAAATTTCCTTTTATTATGTATTTGTAAAAAAAAGAATTAGTAAAAAGCTTTTGTAAAGCTTATAAAATTAAGTACAACCTATGTATAATTTTAGAAACTTCTCAAAAGTAAGAAACCAAAATACATAAGCACTAAACAAGAATCCAAAAAAGATGACAAAAAGCTTTAATTTCCTCAAGTCAGTACAAAGAAATAAAAAAAATCTCCATCTAATTACAAACTTAGAATTCCATATAAAATGTACAAATATATACAATAAAAAGTTCATACATATTTATTTAATATAAATATAAAATTTGTGTAAAATTATATATATCATAAAAGAAAAATGGAGATCGCACTAGTAGAAATAGTAAAAGACTAAAAAATCTTCTTTGATGAGATCAAAAAGTTTGAAGCATCTTTGATGAGATCTCTGCCTCTTTTTATTTCGCTGGAATTTCCATTTCCTCTCAAATTTTAAGTTTGTGGACCTCACCTATTTATCGTCCTCTCGCTGTTGATCTCTCCCTTTGCTGTTGGGAGGTTTAAGAATCCTCTCACTGCATTAGATCCCCAAGCGATTCGAATCCTTCACAAATCAAAAGAGCTCAAACTTGCTAAATAAGGGTTCGGTTGAATCAGTAGTTCCAAGACTTCCAAGGGCTTGACTCGGAGCTATTAATTTGATTAACCATGGCGGTGGTGGCTAATGCTCCGATCACCTTGAAGGAGGATTTAAAGGTTAGTATCTTTCACTTGTTGACTTTATCTCTTATCTCTACCCCCAGCTCATCTAGATAAATTTTGAAGTACAACTGTGACCATAGCTAATGGGAACTGAAATCTGAGGGAAGTTAGATGAACACCTGAGCACGGGTGGCTGGAATAATATTGGGAAGAAAGAAACAAATGAGCGCTGATAACCTAATAGTTGGCTAGGAGAAAATGGTACAGTCACACATCGAAAACGATGTCGTGAATCTATACAAGGAAAAAACGCTCAAGGATGTATAGCGCTGCTATTTCTGTTCTTTTATTCATTGACTAGAGCCTACTGACTGTTAAGACAAAAAAAATGAAAGTAAACATAAGGAGAAGAAGAAAATGGTTGTTATGTCCTTTAGTAGAAGTGGATAACTTACAAATAGAACTTAGAACATTTCCAAGTTTGTTGGTATCCGGTGGTTTTCCTGGCTTTACTCATAGTCCTTTGCATCCTCTAACAAATGCATCTAAAATATGTTGGGTTTTCTTAATACCTTGCATGATTTAACTGTAACAATGGAAACCTGCTTAAAGATTTAATGATTTGTGGCTGTTCTCTTGTGTGACTTCTCAAGAAGTTTGCTAATTATGTCGTTCCTTTGCTGTTGCAGCAGTCTACAACTAGCTAGTACTTTGAGTGTCTAGATTTCACATTGGCTGGGCTTTACTTTGAAGGAAAAGCTGCGCTTTTCTCTAACCTTTGTATTTGGTTTAAAAATGTCGGTGACAGCAGGAGTTAGTGATACTGTGATTGCTATTAGGGAGAAACTCAGGGGTAAAATTGGTCAGACAAAAGTTAAAGGTATTGGCCTGGTAAGGCTCCTGAGTGAGCAGATGATGTTGATGAAGAAGGGGATATTAGGATGGCCAGTGCAGCTTCCCTGGAGAAGGCCTTCCCTACTAAGGAATATACAGACATTGTAGGGAAAGCTGACCCAAGGCTCCGCTGTTTGGCTTAGAGCAAGATAGATTATCGTGAGGAAGCTAGAGCTGATCATAGGCGCATTCGCAAAGCTGAGGTCATCTCAACAATTGAAGAGGAAACCAAGAGACAGGAAGGTTTGGAGTCAGAGGATGAGGATGAGGATGCCTTAAAGGAAAGGAGGTGGAGGATTAAAGAGAAGTTGCGCAGAGGGAGCAAGAAGAAACTCCATTCCTTCCATCAGAAGATGAGGAGGAAGAAGAGGAAGAGGAGGAGGAATCTGAATATGAGACTGACTCAGAGGAAGAACTTACAGGTGTAGCAATGGTGAAGCCTGTCTTTGTTCCCAAGTCAGAGAGAGATACTGTTGCTGAGCGAGAGCGTCTTGAGGCTGAAGAGCAGGCTATTGAGGAAATAAAAAAGAAGAAATTGGAAGATAGGAAAAGGGAGATGAAACAAATTTTGGTTAAGGAAATTCGGAGGGATGAAGAAGTTCAAAGAAGCTTGGATTGGGAAGCAGATATTGGTCATGTTGATACGGATGATGAGGCTAATGAGGCTGAGGAGTATGAAACTTGGAATGCAAGAGAGATTGCACAGATCAAAAGGGATAGGGAGAGCCGCAAGGCAATGTTGAAAGGTGAGGGAAGAAATTGAGAAGCTTAGAAACATGACAGAGGAAGAAAGGAGGGAGTGGGAGAGGAAGAATCCAAAACCTTCTGCAGGTTGACCGAAGCAGAAATGGAGGTTCATGCAGAAGTATTTTCACAAGGGTGCCTTCTTCCAATCAGAAGCTGATGATCCTGCTGCTACTATGGGATCGGATGAAATATTCCACCGTGATTTCTCTGCTCCTACTGGAGAATATAAGATGGATAAGTTGATTTTGCAAAAGGTCATGCAGGTCAAGCACTTTGGTCGTAGTGGCAGGACAAAATGGACCCATCTTGTGAACGAGGACACTACTGATTGGATTAACCCGTAAGTTCACTTGTATTATCTGGATGAACAGTACTTTTTCTAATGAACTCTGAAGTTTTAACAAATGCTTAATTACCTATCCTCAATTCATTCTTCATGTGTCCTGCATTAATTTGAACAAAGACTACAAATTTATTCTATTTCTGCTTTGAATTCATCTTGCATTTACCAAAGAAAGTAGAATCTTTTGAGATGGTATATATTCGTATTTTTATTGGCTTCCTATCTGTGTTTTGTTTCACTTGTCTGAACTACAATTGTGGTTCTTATAATCAAACAATCAAGCTTGGTGGTTAGATTTTGAGATACATTGGTAGTTTGCTTAGGCGAAACTAAAATTCTTGATTATATATATTCTTGGTATGTGAAAAGTTTGTCATTGTTTTTCCTCATGGTAATGGTCATATATTTAGTTATTTTTTTGGTCATCAAACTTTAATTTCATTTTGTGGTTGTCTTTCAGCTGGACGTACAATGACCCTCTTTGGGCAAAGTACAATGCAAAAATGGCTGGAATGGATGCACCTATAGCAAAGCCTAAAGGAAGCAAGAAGTTAAAGGACTGGGAGTCTTCGTTGAATTTAAGCTGTCAATCATGTGCAGAATCCTGCTATTAGTTTATCAGTTTTATTTAAGGATTATGTATTTCATGGCCGTTATCTACACATATTATATGCTCTGTACATGTCTGTAGCAATACAAGATTTGTTTTGGTCTAACCACAAGCATGCATTATCTTTTGATCTGTATTATGATTATATATGTATATGTGCAGGTCATTGTTTACTTTCTTGCTAGATGTTGTCACTATAGTTATAGGGAGTGAATCAAGATGTGGAATGCACGTGGCCTGCATTTATCATACACCAATGGCTTATTTTGCATTTTACTGGTTCAATTTTTCCTTCATTTGATAGTTTTTCACCGACTTGGTGAAAGTGACATGTAGGGATGAAAGGGACTCAGGAAATGCTAGATTTCCACAACATTGCTTCACATTTTGAACTGGTTCAAATTGATTTACAAGGTTCTTGTTAGCATTTTTAATGGATGGGGAATCTTATCTCAGTAGATTCCTTTTAGTGAACTTGAGGTTGCTAGCTTTTTTGATGGACGTGACAGTAGCCAAGTTCTGGTTTTCTTCTGCCCTTTACAATTTATTGAATAAATAAAATTCTAAAATTCTGCCTGGCATGTTTAATTTGGACAATCGATGTCCATTTATTTAAACTATATAAAAATGCTCTAAGTAATGACATATTTTGCCATTAATATTTTATGGGATTCATAAAAACAAGTAGATTCGTAGCCTTTGACAGACAATGGATGAAAGAAAAGACAATGGATGCGAGTTTGGCATCGTTCTTGCTCTTCGTGGTGCATCAGATTTTGGGTTGACTCTGTTGTTGAGACTGTAGAGAAAGGCAAAGGATATGAATCTTTCATAGCCTTCATGTTTGGAAAATCACAAATATACCTTTGATTCTTTAGTATTATCCTTTTCTGCACTTATCTATTTTGTAAAAACCATTATAGAGGAACTGTTACAATTGTTCTCAAGGTAGTTTTATTGCCACTTGCAAATACAATTTTTACCATAAGAAAAAAAAATTAAGGAAAAAACAAAATGAAAATGATTTTTTATTTCTAATGTTCAACTCATCAAGCAAATTTCTAGTAAACAGAATAAATAAAATGGCTTTCGAATGAATTGACTTTCATATAGACCTCCGAAACAAACACACAAGTTCCATGCAAATATAATAAACTCAGGAACTAGAAAGCATTCTTTACAAGGATGGAATAACAGCAACCTACGACGTATTGGTTGGAATTTGTCACCGTTTTTGAGAACATTCTTTACTCAGCTCTCACATGAGACAGTCGCACTTTATCAATGTTGTGTTAATACCTGCTGCTCAATCTCGGTGCTCAATTTTAACTTGGTCTACTTTGTAAAGTTTCTGTTTTGAGTTTGGATCACCCTCCGCAAAAATTGATCAATCTATATTTCTATACAACTTGGAACCTTAACACAAGCTAAGTTCCTTCTGTTGTCACCATGATTCTGAGCGTATACGGATCAATTCTGATAAGATGTCAACCCAAGTATCCGGAACACCAGGTAAGCACCAATGCATACAATCCTGGCCCCAGATTTCAACTGCATCTTTCTTACCCAACCAGATTGCAGGATGAGCATCTGCTCTGAATTCACTCAAATATGTCAGGTCCAGCAATTCAATCCCTGATCCCTGTAATACTTCTTTGATCATACTATTAAAGAGCCTTGCCTCTTTATTGACTCCATCGTTTATCGGATCAAACCATAAATCAAGCTGTTCAAGAATCAAGTATAACTTTCTCAGATGAAAAGAAGAGATGAAAACTTCTAGGTAAATAAAATCGGACGCTCGACATACAAGATCATGAGTAATTTAGGATCTTGCGGTAGAACACAACCAATTTAATGTTATAAAAACAATACATCAAAACACAATAAGTGGCATAAAAGATGATACAGAACGGTTAAACGTTCTGCTTACAGCGAGGTACGACCCACTCTACATGATACAAGATTATCCGCTTTGGTTCATAACGGCAAGTTTAGCGGACCCACGGTCATGACTCAACAATTCAATGGAACCTCATGGCTTTATTTCTAGGAAGAAACCCTAAAACGTGTTATGTCATTTAAAAAGTGTTCACCCTTTATAAGCACATCATCACTTAGTTTCCTAAACAATGTAGGACATATGTAAGTACACTGCATCATACACTCCCATTTAGGTGGTCTTACGTCCTCGTAAGAACGCTAGCCCGTATAACTCAGTAAGGTCATGACTCTGATACCAACTGATACAAGATGATTAATTCTTTTGCGTATAACAGAGCAGGATCCACTCCACATGGCACGAAATTGTCTGCTTTAGTTCATAACTGTAAGTTCAGCAAGCTCACGGTCATGACTCGATAGTTCAGCAGAACCTTACGACTTTATTTCCAGAAAGAAACCCCAAAACACGTCATGTCATTTAGAGTGCTCACCCTTTATAAGCACATCACCACTTAACTTTCTAATTAATGTAGGACACGTGCAAGTACACAACATAAAAAAAAGAGTAATCATTATTCATCAGACATCAATTAATACCTGGTGTTCGTTAAAGAGATCATTGAACAAGCAACTGCCATTTTGATTCCAATCACCACCATAGAAATGCCTTGGTGATTGTAAACGCCAAAACTTGAGAGTTTTATGTGGAAAGTGCTTTTGTATGTAAGTAATCATATTGTCCAGAACTAGTTTAAGTCCATCCATCGTCTCAAGGGTGGGAAGTATTGGTTGACCGGAATTATAGAATAAAAGAGGTGTCTCTTTTGGGAATTTATCAGAGTTCCACCTAGTTATGACAAAAAAGGAAGCAAGTCCAAGCTGTTAGCGTAGTTTCTGATATGTTAGAGAAGTCAAAGTATCAAAGCTAAAAAATTTAGGAAAAAAACAAAAATAACACCCTTAAAATTTGTAACCACAAAAATAACATTATTTATGTACAACTCATATATTTTCACTATTTTAAAAAAAATTGACACATCATTTTACATTAGACGTCATTCAATTTTGAATTACGGTCATTTAGATCCATTGAATGTTGAACGTTGTACAATTGTACCCCGTTCAATTTTATTGGGGTTCTATTTTTGTTGTTTTTAAATTTTTGGGTGTTATTTTTTGTAGTTTCTCAAAAACCCGTTTAGGTGAGTGTTTTAATATTTCTTAAGTCGCTCTCTTTTTACCCAACAACCAAGTCATAATTCAACACGGTTATTAAACTAAAATGCTTTATTAACAAAATGAGAATCCAATTTGAGTGAGGGTAAGTTTAGTATATAATGTTTATTTATTTTGCAAGAATTTAATTCCTGATTCCCCTTGGTAATTAAAATCAAAACAAGTTAGTGACTTTTCTTGGACCCTCAATTTGTGAATGTTGTTATTTTGCAAACAAACAAAGGAAAATAAATAACTAATAGGAACTTAATTACAATTACTAGCAAGTAAAGACGCCCCAATTTATTTTTATTAAAAGAAAATAAAATTCACTAGCTAATAGGTTCTTTATTGCACAACGGAAGGGAAAGGAATTACCAGTGGCCGGTATTGAACACAAGGACATCATAGAAATCAGCAATACCCACCCAATCATCTGCAGGAATATCTGCATCTACCCGATAAATTCCTTTAACTCTGTCTTCTACACCAGCTGAGGTTCGTTTAGGCAGCCACCTTGATTTAATCGGTCACAAGCATGTGAGCTTAGCATTTTCAAGAAATTTATAGATGAATAAATTATAAGCCAACTGTGACAAAGATATATAACACCATCTTTTAAGATTACTTTCAGATTTAAGGGAACCATTTATCACCATTCTACGATGATATCTATTCAAATTACAGAAGAACATAACTGAATGTTGAAGAATTAAAAAAAAATCTAGTCATGGATTGAGTTTATGTAGCTAACGGGCAAGGCTCAACAAAAACACCATTGCAATGACAATAATGCTGCAGCCTGGGGAAAGCTATCAAGCTACCCTACAGGCTGCTTGTGCGGATGGACCATACTACATTTCTAAATATGCTTTCATGGTTTAGTCAACAATCATGACAACTTATACAAAAACACCATTGCAATGACAATAATGCTGCAGCATGAGGAAAGCTATCAAGCTACCCTACAGGCTGCTTGTATGGATGGACCATACTACGTCTCAGAATATGCTTTCATGGCCTAGTCAACAATCATGACAACTTATTAATCCAGACAGTTTGATTAAAGCTTCCAAGGAAAAAAAATTGTTTCGTATGCATATTAACAGCTAACTGGAACACTTTATGCAGATATGCTGAATCAAAGAGTGCCATGTTTCTGATATGATCTTTAAATTTCCTTTGTATCATTGTTTGCAAATCACTAGTTCTGTCTGCAAAACCCAAAATATAGACTCCCCAATTCTCTTTTTATACTTTTCTTCCTTTTTCTTATATAAGCATTTCCTAGGTATTATTATCTTCTCTGAAGATATACCTCACTTTTGGTCCCAAAGTAGCAGACAAATGTAATAGCTCTAATGTTAGATTAATACCAAGCATTACAAAACAAGTAAATAAAAACTTTAAACAGGAACAGAAGGCACCATTAACACTACATTGAAGGATGTAAAACAATATAACCACTCAAAATTAACTAAGAAATTGGGGAACTGACAAACATACTCATATTTGGCAAGCAACACTGCCCGATGATAAGCAACTGTGACATTGAACCTAGGAAAATAAGCTCCTTTCCAAGCCCCTTTCTTCTTCCACTTTTTGGCTTCCACATCAGCCACTCTAAGAATGCACAAAAATGAAACCAAGAAGTTCTCATTTAATGAATCACCAATAAACCCAATATTCCTATTCCTCATAAGACTAAGAAACTTAACCGGATCAATACGCTGCAAATCACAAGTCTCAGGTATCCACTTCCAAGAATTAATCCTACCCATGTTGTCTCTTTTGTTTCTCAAACAGTTCCAAGCATTCCTATGAAATGGGCAGGTCTCATCATATATGGGTTTTCGATTAGGGTCCGGAACCCAATGCCCTTTGAACAAATTGCATGCAAGTGAAGCAGATATCTTATCGGATGATGGGTTTGGAGAAAAAGGTCTGTTAAAAGGAAGGAATGTCGAATAGAAGAAGATGAAAAAGATCGTTAAGAGGATAAGCAATAGAAAAAAGGGTGAGAGTTGTTTCGAAGGCATTGTTAAGTAACTTCGTCTAAAGCCCATACGGCACGGATGTAGAGTTTATGGATCTACAAAAAAGCCAAACAAAAAATATTCAACTGAGCTAATTTGCAAATGATTCAACTTCAGAAACCAGAAGTCTAAAAACTATGGCGAATTTATAGCCAATTTTAAGCTAAAGGTTTAACTTTTACCTTCCCATCCGCTTATATATATATAGCCAACGTCTTTTACAATAATCTCTGAAACAACTTAGCAAAACGATGACACAGTAAGCTTTGATTCAGCTACAAAGGCACACCTTTATTTGTGAATCAACCTTTCCGCGTTGGGGTACTTGTTGAAGATGAATCGAACTCATACGATCTGGGTAAGTTTCGCCGATGGATTAATTTTTAAAAATAAAAAATTATAACTAACTTTGCGATAGAAACAAAATTAAAATTACTTGGCCCATGCAGGTTTCGAACCTGCGACCTTCGCGTTATTAGCACGACGCTCTAACCAACTGAGCTAATAGGCCATCTATCAATCTTTTGAGTTTAATATTAATTGACTTTAATTTTCTATTATTTTTAAAGTAACTTATTTTACTTGACAAATTGTATTGCGTGGGAATCTGCGTCAAATCAAAATTGTTTTTTTTTTACTAATTTGAATATATTTAAAAAAATTATATTTGAATTTGATTTCATGATATAATCCATCTAAATCTAAAAATATTAGATTTTTTATATTGAATAAAGTTAGATTGATATTAAAATTTATTTATAAATTATTGTCACATATAAAATAATATATACACAAATTTAAATTTAAAATTGATATTTTTGTAACAAATATTATTATTTATAGTCATAATTAAAAAACAAAATAATAAGAAATATATTTTTATAATTATCAAAATAATAATAAGTATTTATATTTATTTTTAAGCTAAAATAATAATTTAGTATAATTATAGTATTTATAATATTTAAATATAATATATTATAAAATAAATAAATAAATATATTTATTTATAATTTAATAATAATTCGGTAAAGATGGGATACAATGAATTTTAAAATATGTCAATTCGTATTCAATCTGAATCCAACGGATTGTATCGAATTTCTCAATTTAAACAGATTAATTAATCATCTACTATACAGACAATGTTCGTGATTTTTGGCTATCGAATCATCCAATTAATTTTAACATAATATACATTTATGGTTGTAAAAGTCTTAATCACATTGGTTTAGAAAAATACATGTTTTGTATTATTGTTATTTCTAAATGAACTACTTAAGATTATTCTCTAAGAAAATAATTTTATGAATTTTTGATTATTATTTTTTATAAATTAATATATTAATTTTTTTTAAAAAAATTGATACATTTTGGTCACTTTACTATTACATTTTATAAAGATTTTAATAATTTCTTATCAATTTTAATTTTTGGATATTTTTTTTAAACTAAAGTTCATCAAATTGATTCTTATTCTGTAAGTTTAAAAATTATGCAATTGTACCTTTTTTACTATTGTTTATTACAATATCCTTTTTTTAATTTTTTAATTTTATTAATTTTATTGTAAATATCTTTTTTTGACGGATTAATAAATATTTAACAAGAAAGTTATTATTTTTCAAACATGTAGTTTTTTTGTTGTTTCAAAATATATGAAGAGATATATTTATAACTAACTCAATTATATTATGTGTAAAGATGAACATTTTAATTGTTGATAATTAAAAGTGTGGTTATTCATAAAAATTCGACTTTTTTTTTCCGAAAATAATCATAACTAATAAGGCATGGATAAAGATGATTATTATAATATCAAAACTGTGATTAACTAAAATTGAACTTATATTAATATTATATATATATATATAATTACATAAAAATATAATTTTAATAATAAAACACACACTACTTTATATAATTTGATTAAATTTTATTTATTTTTACTTTATATTTATTTATTTTACTTAAAAACATGTTTTAAATAGTTAAAAAATAAAAATTAATGTTAATATTTTAAATAATATAGTAACGTAAAAATTAAATATATTTTTAAATAATTACTAAAAAATAAAAAAACATGGTTAAAACGTGAAGAAATTACTATCAATTCATAAATGATAGTTATTAAATGAATGTATACAAAACTAATACAGGATGACTTTGACATTAGTATAATGCGTCTCCACGTCCCTAGTAATTATGTGTAACGTTGGAAAGTTAATATGGAATTAAACAGGTTTCTTGACAACGGTGTCTTAAGTTTATTGATGTTGTCATTTCCTTTGAAATTAAGGAAAGTGTGATGACATATGTATGTAAGAGTAAGCGTGAGGTAGTTTATACTAGTATAACCTGTTAAATGTTTTGCTTACAAATGATGTTGGCATTATAAGAAACGAAAGAGTCTATGTCTATTGGATAATTTTAAATGAAACAGTATAAGAGAGACACCTTATAGCTCTTAAGAATTGTCATTCTCATTTAAATCATAAAGGAAATATTAATAGAGTTCTTAAGAAATTTAAACTGCATAATTGTTCATCAAGTCTCGTCCCAATTTAAGTCAAAAACTGTTGGGTTTTAAAATAGTTTTATGCTATAAAAATTATATTTTCATTGGTATAGCCAAAGTCATTGGTAGCGATAGAGATAGAAGTGTCTAGTTGGGTTGACTCAATAAATTTAAGTTAAGTTTACCTTAAACGAGTTGTTGTTAAATCCAACTCATCTAATTTATAAATGTGTTAAACAAAATATATTTAAGTGAATTGATCTGCACTGTTCATGAATAGCTCTTTTTATTTTTTTATTAGGTTCATTTAAGTTATTTTAAAACATTTAATTATTTATTAAAAAAATAATAAATAAAAATATTACATAAAATTAAAACTTCATTCAATTCATATATCATTCATAAAAAAGCTATTAATACTACTATTTCAAATGTAAGTCTACAATATTAATCTATAAATCATCATTATTGTAATTTTCTATGATTTCTAATTTTATATATTAAAATTAAGAATAATTTTTTCCTTTCATTTCTGTGGATAAAATTTCATCATATTCATTTTAAAATGACGCTAGAGATTAACAATTAAACTAAGCTAGACAGTGGAAAATTTTGTTATATACTTTACTTTTGCATTAAAAAATGTACTATAAAAATGTTCATTCAAAAAAGTGTTAATTAAAAAAATATTTAATGCTCAAAATAAACTGTTTATTTAAGCTTATAGGTTAAGAAAATTTGTCTTTTTTAACTCATAAACCAACTTTCTATTAGTTGATTTGAATTGAATAACTCATTTGATATTTATAGATAGATAATGAAAATTTTATATATATTGAATCTTATGATATTAATAATTAAATTAACTTCAAAGATAAATAAATAATAACCTAAAGTAAGTTAAATGATATTCAAACCCCGATCTTCAAAGCTCTACTTTCAACGATATATGAATCGAACGTGTATACATTACTGTGAATCAACTTAACTAAGAAAAAAATGATCTATCTCCAAAGACATATATGATGAGAGTTTAAAAAGTATTAAAATTATCATGATTTAATATATTTTAATGGATTAAATAGATTTATATTTGTATGATTTTATCATATTTTTATATAAATTTATCTTTTCAAAATCACGGGTATTTTTATTATTTTTAAGTATTTTAATTCAAAAATAATTTGAAGACTCGAATAAAAATACTAGTTGTATTGGACAAAATGAGAAAAAATGAAAAAATTGGACAAAATGAGTAAAATTGTCCAATCACTCGCGCATTCACCGAGTCCCGTGTGCGCTAGTACCTGTCATGTTGAGAATCCACACCCAGTCTCACACGCGCCAGCGCCTCTCATGCCGAGTCCCGCAGGTGCCAGCACTCGCCACGCTAAGATCAACACCCATGTTTGCGCTCATCTGCCAAAGGCATCACTCAGTCGCATACACCTTTGCCCACATGCTTGCCAGCCTATCCAAAATGCATCCAAAATCCATTTCAAGATGTTTTTTTTCACCTTTTTAGCATTTTTTTTCACTTATAAAAGACTCTATCTTCCATTGTAAAAACACACACAATTTTCTCAACTTTTTCTCTTTCTAGAAAGATTTATTTTTTTAGTTTTAAAGTTTTTCTCTTTTTGAGAAGAACAAGTTATGTTTTTATAGATTTCTAGTTTTTTATTCAATAAATGGAAATGCAAATCCCTTTGGATGTTTTTCAGCAACATAATTAGCAACAAAGTTTTGTAAGGATTCTTTTGAAGTATAATTTTAAAATTAATTTTTTACAATTTTTTGTTTGTTTTATTTTTATATGTTATGTTTAATTTGTCAATGATTAAATTTAACATGTCTAGTTGTTTGTAAATATGATATAATAATAGTATTATAATGCTTGCGAAATATTAAATAGATAAAATATTTATATAAAATAAATTAATATTATTTTTATTCAAGATTTTATATTAAAGATGTTAGAGAGAAATATATTATTTTTAATTATAAACTTAAATATGAAAATTATGTTTTAAGGTTTAATTATCCGGTCTGATTTAAAGTAATGCTCTTTTATTTGTTGGTACAATCGCCTAAGGCTCTATTTCAAAAGTTTTTTATAAAACTATTATTCGAAAACGTATTAACAACATATTTTCAGTAATGATTTTAAAATTTTAAAGTTAGCACTCAGATAATTAAATTCTTAGGTTTAATTTGTGGACCTTAAATAAAGTTAAAAAAATCTAACCCCATCAAAGATGGCATTTAAATAATTCATTTTCAATCTTTTAGAAAAAATGAATTAATTTAATTAACCAATTTAATTATGGACCTCATTCATAGATGTTAATCGATTTGTTTAATTAACAAATAATATCTAATCCCATAAAATGTGGTATTCATATAAAAAAAGAATCAATAAATATAAATTTATATATTTAATAACCTAAATAATATGAGTAATCATAATTAACTTTATTATTATATCCATAAATATTCCAGTGTTAAGAATGATAAAAATTTACATAATTGTTTATTGAATCATATCTATGTTTATTTTTTTGTTATTAGATTAGGAAACCCAAAAATCAAAATATCATGACAATATATTTAGGATTTAATTTAGTTTTTAAAAGTTTGAATAATAAATTAAAAACCACATATATTTCTTCCTTATATCGATCTTGAGAATATATTTATCATTTTCTATAAAATGATTCATACACTTGCAAGAGTTTTACAAATATAAAATCAAAATATTTGCAAAATCAACATTGCCAATTTTGTTCATCAATATAGGCCACCCTTATGAAATTTATTTGTAATATTTCTATGATACATAAATCTCACAAATTAGTTTGCTCTCAATTAAATGCGTATGAAAAAAAATACTTATCTTATTCTTATAAATAACCAATGCATAGTTTATATATAGGTGTTATGTGATTTCAAGAATCACAAGTTGATTAGTGATATAACCCCTAATTCAATTCAACTTAAGGAGTCTTATACACAACTATCTTATATGTTATTAGAGTCTTATTCCTACACTCATCTTACCATGCCCATACCATACCTATACTACATAAGGATCTTAGTTTATGTTAGAGAATTCAATTTTAATTTAATATTAATTAGATTAAATATGTATATTAATTTCATAAATAAGTTTTAATTGAAAAAATTATCAAAATGTCATTACTTGTCCAATAAACACTTTCACACATACCTTGTTTGTTTTTAGACATTTTTAATTCCTAATAATTAATAGAATAGTTTAACTAAATAATATGTAAATTAATTAACTAACCTGTATAAATGGCTAGCAAAAGTATCATTTTATCATTTATGTTTAATTTAACGCTTATGACATTCATAAATTGTCAACATACTCTATCATATATTTTATCAAATAATTAATTATTTATTAATCGAAACATAATATCATTCGGTTTTTGTTATGAAGTCGACTTATGAAAGAATGGAATTGTTAGTTCAAGTTGAATAAGACTTGATATTTAATTAAACCTTTAATTAAAATATTAATCCCATGAATCCTAGAATCACTCCACTAAAAACTCAGGATTTAACTCTCGAAACATACAGTTTTTATTTACTTGAATCCCTAATTTTTAGTAATATATTGATATAAACATTACATATGTATGATCTTCAACAACTAGTCTATAATTAAATATAGATTAATGTTTTCTTTTTACCATACTAATTTCCTCTTGTCCTTTAGGACCTATGATTCATGTTAAACGATTATCTATGATCATATCACAAGATTGCGTGCATTTAAACAAATACCTAAACTCTTAAACAAGAAAATTGATATCTTTCATATGATATAGATATAGAGTATATTCCTTGTCTTATGAGATAACTCCTAGCCAACTATAACATCTTACTAATATAAAAGAAAAATTATCCTATGAGCATTGTCGAATAAGTCAAATTTAAAGGTGCTACATAAAGGCTTTATTTATAAAATTCAAGATTAAGATCATTATGTAAATGGTCATCTATTGATATGTTGAAGTTTTTATAGGTTAAAAGGATCTTATAGTGTTTATAACATATATGGTAATCACTATGATTGTAGTAACAACATATACGAGCATGAATAATAACACAACAATATAACATAATAAATCCACATAGAAACCAGCTCCGATGTGGTACCATCCACATGTTGCTAGGGCAACCACTTATAGTAAATAATTTGCTCTAAGAAGCACTTCGAAAATTCACAAATAAAAAGAAATAAACTCTATACTTCTATTAATTGGTGCATCACATTCAACTACACTTAAGATTTCTCGAGTGTTGGTTGCACAACAATTGCTATCCAAATAGATCAATCTCTCCTATGAATCTCTACTACGACGTGATGTAATATATTAACAAACAACTCGTATAAATGAAAAAACTTAGGATATGGAGTCTCTAATGAATACCAACCTAAACAAAAACTATGTCTTAAAGGTTAATTCATTTTAATCAAAACCTCTAAAAACAAGTTTTTCAAAAGACACACTAGATAACCAATTTTCACAAAATCTTGAGTTTTAAATTTAAAGAGTGTCCTCATTTTATAATTAATTTAAGAAAAAAATGATGGGGTATTTATAGAAGACATTTCAATTTTTATGAACTACCTCGGTGAACTCTTGTTGACCATCTCAACGAGGGTAATATCCACAATTGCTTCGCGACCACCTCAATGAGCTCTTATCAACCACTCGACTATAACTCAAAGCTAGCCATTTTTTATTTGAAAAATACTATGTAATTTTCCAACAATATCCTCAAAAACAATGATACAAATACATAATCTAAACATGTCAACTACATGCTTAAAACCCTCAAGTGATGTATGTATCATGAAAACATATAAAATGTAATCTATATGAGTACATAAAATACTAAACTATCAATAATCGACTTTTTATAGAGGATGAATAATAAGTAAAATATAGACTTCATGTTTTGTACACTGAGACTTACAATATTCTCATTTGGCTTTCTATGAAAAGAATTGCACAACCTAAAATAGACATAACATTTAACACATGATATATTCATGCAAGATAATCATGAAGAGTTTATTCTAGTGAACAAGCCCAAACATATAACTAAGACACTCCTAACATACCTAATTCTCTTATTGTGTTCTATCCATCTTGATGAAACAACACATTTATATTGATGAACCACTTCTTGATGCAAGTTTAATCTTCAAACAACTCCTAACTAAACTTTACAATTTATAACTACACATGTATCATATGCACAAAAAATAATACATACCTATGAAGAGCATCATATAGAACTACGTGTTATCTAACCAAATACTATAAAGATATCTCTCAACAAGTAAACTATGATATGCTAAGCACACTCAAACATGAAATAGAGAGAACAACTCCCTTTAAATTATGGGTGACAATTCGGTCTAAAACCCAAAATACGAACACATTATGAACTATTTGTTAGTTAGCAATAGCTATTAATTTTTATATGATTGAAAAGATATTGAATTTATATAATACATATGGGACTCCCTAATATAAAAATATTCATTTTTTATGAAAAAAATAACATAATTAGATAAATACTAAATAGCCCGATTCTTCTCAATATACGTGTGTACTAATTCTTTTATAGCATGCATTAATTATTCTCGATTTTTTTTTAAAAAAAGTCACATAATTAATAGGAATACCGTGTCAAATAACTTTTTTTTCCTTCATTTTTTATGTCAAAAGAAGCAAAATAATGGTCATTGATCAGACGAGTCTTATGTATGGTGCTATAGTCGTCCCCCTTTAGGAATGGTAAAATAAAAAAAAATATGATTTTGGTTATGATTGTTTCGATTTTTATTTGATAAATTTTAAAAATAAATATGATTTTTAGTATTAATTGAACATGAAACAACGGATACGATTTAGATATAATTATATTGATAATAGTTGTATTTTTTAATACTTGAAATTAATTATATTTATTTAATTAATTTATATATTAAAATTAATATATTTAGAATTAATTAGAGTTTAAATTAATATGTAAAAAAAAATATTTTTCTAAATATTTTTTTAATAATCGTCTCGAATTATTACCTGCAATGAAAATCATCCTCAAATTGTAATAATTTTTGTGACAATTTAATTTAAAAACAGTTATATCAAACAGTTACACCTTAATAGAAATATAAACCTTAGAAATGATAATATATATAAATCTAGCTTGTGAAAATTAAACTCTAAATTTTAAACATTAAATATTAAATATTAAAATTATTTACCAAAAATCCTAAAATTAAAATAAATAATCTTAATATTTACTGGCCAAAAGTTACTCTCACTTTTTTTCTTTCTCAAACGATAAGAATTCAATTAACAAGGAGTATTACTCCTTATAACATTAAATAAATAATTAAAATTACATACCACTAGCTACATAAATCCTATAAAATCTATATAGATTTTTAACGTATTATCAATTTGCTTTACCATAAAATAACAAATATATCATTAAATTATAAATATATTATCTAATTTTAGGTAGGGATAAAAATAACATTTAATTATAAAATTATTACAATTATAATAAAAAAATAGATAAAAATAATATAATTTTTTCATAACATTATAATATGAATTTAGGTAGGAAAGTAGAAACATGAACTCGTACCACATGAATAAATACGACATAAAAATGCACAACCTACATGAATTGTTACCATTATTCTAAAATCATGCTACACTCCTCTAAGTGTATGCATATTAGGCAATAAATATGCAATGCAAACTACACATATAATCCCTTATAGCAAACTAATGAACAAGTTATGCACATAAACATCTCCCTCTTTTGATACAAAAAGTCAAAAGAATACCCATATATAAAAGAAAAAAAGATATACAATATGCAATATCACTAAAACACTTAAGTAACAGTAGAGATGTATATTAAGACATACAACTAAAAAAACAAAAAACCCTAAATAAACAAAAATATGCAATAGAAGAACATACCACACATGGGTCACTTTAGGCAACCATACAACTTGAATAACACATATACTTTAGTCTCAATAAGAGAAATAGGCACCAATAACCTTTCTCAGAATTTCTGATATGAGAGAATCTAATAGTTTGGTAAACAAATCAACAAGTTGAAACTCAATGTTGATATGCTACAAAGACAAAGTATTCGACTTAACTAAGTATCAAATGAAACGATGTTGTATGTCAATGTGCTTAGTTCTTAAATACTAAACTAGCTTTTTAAAAAATATATATGGCACTATTATTGTTACAAAGTAATGTCAATTTTTTAATTGTGATTCCATAATCACTTAATGTTTGCTTCATCTAGAGAAGTTAAATGCAACATAACTTAATTGATATATAATCTGCCTCAATTATAGAAAGAGGCATTGAACTCTATTTCATGTTATACCAAAAACCAAACTTTAATGTCTCATCGACATACTCTTTTATCTTCTTAACTGCCAAAATGTGCGACTCTTTAAGACAAGCTTGAAATCTCGCACAAAATCCAACATTAAAAGAGATTAAAATGACTAACAATTAAGTGAAGAAGACTGACAATCACTCTTATATAAATTATGATATACCACTTTTTTATGAGATCTTGATCGAATTATAGTAGTACTCAACAAAATATTAACAGGTTTCCATTTCAAAGCCAAAACTTCTCAACTAGTTCATTGGTATACTTTTCTTGAGAAAGAAAGAGTAAATTTTTTAATTGCTTCACTTGAAACTAAAGACAAAACTTAAAATCGCCAACAAGGCTAAACTCAAACTCACTTTTCATAGCCAATGCAAAATCTTGAGTAAGGTCATCTTTTGTAGACACAGAGATGGTATCTTCAATGTAAGCTTAAGCAACAACTACTTTACTTTTATCTCTTTGAATAAAGAAAGGCTAATATCCTTTATCCTTCTAAAAATCATTATTGAGGAGAAAAGTTACAAAAAATTCATGACAAACATAAAGGGTTTCTTTAAACTTATAAGGTGGATGAATGCTTAAAAAAACTAAAATTACCATGATTTAATATAATTTAATTAATTAAGCAGAATTATAAATGACTCAAATCTTTAGAGACTCTTAGAGAACTAGGCATATGTTCATGACCAAAATGAACATAACAATGAGAACTAAATTGTGTCAGGAAAAATTCTCGTGTGAAGTATGACATTGCTTACATAAATGACAGAATAGTTCAAGGATATCACGTATACTGATCAATCAATAAGGTAAATATACTTTCACAAATGAAGGTTCAAAGGGTAACACTTACCTATCTTATGTATGTTTCGATCCATTAAACTCTATTTCTGTGTCAAAATTTGATTTAAAATCTATGTCAATTTTTATTCACGTAGAGAATTGTTAGAAATTATGAATTAAAATTGTTAAAAAATGGTTCTCTATTTAATTTCCGTTTCTATCTCTTCATCTTCCATTTTTGTTTCATTTTCTTCAGTTTTAGTTTCTGAAATTTTTTGTTCTGTTTTTGTTTTTTCTTAAACTTTTCCTTTTTGAATTAAAACTCATACTTATTCAGATAAGATTATTTAATTTCCATTTCTATCTCTTCATCTTCAATTTGCCTTTCATTTTCTTTAGTTTCAAAATCTGAAAATTTTCATTCTGCTTCCATTTTTTTCTTAATTTTTCTGTTTTTGAATTAAAACTTTTTTCCATTATTGAATTAAAGAATTTATTCTTCCATTTGTTATGGATATATATATATATGTTCAGAGAAGAAAAAAAGAAGAAAAAATAGATAGAAAAAAAGAAGAAGAAAACAAATAAAGCATTAGAGAAAAAGAGTAAAAATAAAAGGAAAAATGAGAAAGAAAAAAAGAAGTGGGAAGAGAAGAAAGAGAAAAGAGAAAAAAAAGGGAAAACCAGTGTATGGTACAAATTTATTTAGAGTTAAGTTTTTTAAATAAAGTTTAGATATTTAGAAATTCGTGGAATAATAAATTATAATGTAAGTTTATTATTGTCTAATCGTTGTATCATAGGAGATAAATTTATATCATTCTCAAACAATCATGTTGAACTAAAGAATTATCTTAAAGACACCGTATGATACATATATCTTGATTTTTTTTACTTTATTAAATTTTATGTTATTTAATTTTTGTATTTAAAATATATATATTTATATTTATATATTTCTAATTTTAATAAAATATTTTTATTATTAACTTATTTATCTACGTATTATTTCTTACCGTTATTAGTATTCTTGTACTTTGTTATTGTATACATTTTATTATATACAGGAAATATCAACCAATCCAATACATATACGTTTAACAGATTTTGTTACTAACAAGTAACTAATGGTGATTGCTATTATCTTGTAGATGAATTTTTATTTTTTATTTAATGGACCACATTTTGATTGTCTCTAATTTATTTTTACCATTGAAACTTGATTATGCATGTGACTGCATTAAGTATGTTGCAGTTGTTTGCATTTTTTTGTAAGCCGGTTCTTTTTAAACCAATTATGTTTGAGAATTATGAGGACCACTTAATTTGCATGAAAAAAATCATCAATTGATGGTTACCATACGGATGTGGAAGACATGACAAAAGTAATCTTGAACTATGTAAACGTGAAATTATGACCATTAAATTACATGCATTTATTGGCTGAACTTAATGAAGTGATATATATATATAACAAAAGCTTATGGACCAGTACAAAAAATTACAAGAGGTCATTAATAATATTTGGATATTCCTCGGATCTTTCTTCTTCTCTATTTGCTACGTTAACTATACCAAGTTCTTTCTTTTATAAATGGTAGTATGTTGTTCTGAATATTGAGTTTGGAGTTCTAATTACTATGAATTCATAAAAATAAAAATAAAAATTGAATTCGAAGGTTATAAAAGTTCATTATTTTAAATAAAAACACATTTTAAATCTATATCTATTAAATAAAACAGTATAAATCCGTTACATTTATAAAAAAAAATCGTAAAATTTTACCTTTATAAAATAGATTTTTCTAACTTTTTTGCTAGGGTAGCAAATTTATAATACCCTATCTAATAAGTAGGATAATAAAGTACATTGTATTTAAACGTATCAGATTTGAATTATCATTTTTTCAATTCAAGACTTCAAATATTTTTATAACTTTTCATGTTATATCTTGTTAAGACTATGTTGGTTAACTATTATAATTTTTTGATTGAATATTGATTTTATAAAAATAATTAATAATATGTTTGATAATAATTTATACACTTTGATTAAAAAAACAAAAAATACTTACAAGTTATTTGGTAACGTTTTTTTCTTTTTTGAGATTTTTTTAAAAACCTAAAAAATTAAGATTTTTTTTTTGTTATCATTGATAAATTTTTATATTTTAGGCAAAAGACTGAATTAGTTGCATTATTTTTGAAAATAAGAGATTTAATCACGTTATTTTAAAGTTTGGCTCAGTTGCTCCAAATTTTTTTTAAGAAAAATCCTAGAAATTCAAATCGTGATTTTTCATTTAAATAAAAATACATATGTAAGATGCAATTTTTTATGGTTATTGGACATATTTTAACCATTTTGGCATTAAATGAAATATATTTAAATTTTATCATTTTTAAATCAAAGTTTTTTTATAGCTAAAAAAAGAGATTCCAAGCTTTTTATCTAAAATATTTATTTGTTGCAGCTTGAAATTACTAAATTAACTAAGGTTTATTAGGCATGTGCTTAACAAATACATCATTCGATTGTATATAATTTTTTGATGTTGTGTTAATTGAGCTAGTTTGACTATTTTTTTTAAATTATGGCACTTAATTAACACAACTTAATAATTAAAAAATTAAAATACACATTTAATTTACAATAATTATAAGACTAACCTGAACTTTTTCTTTTACGTGTCTTTTAATATTTACATATATAAAAATTATAAAATTTGATTTCTTCTTTTAAAAAAATATTTGTTGAAAATGAAAAAATATTTAAAATTTACTTAAAAAATATTTTTAGATATTTATAAATTAGTATTTTGGTAGTGATTTTAAAAAAATATAAAAATAAAAATAAAAAATCATAATCAATCAATTAAAAATCATTTTAAAAAATTATATATGAAAAATCAAAATCTTTATAAAACCAACCTTAAATTAATTAAATAGATGTCCCGAATAATTATAATGCAATTGAAGATTAAGTTGTTGTAGTTTTTGTCTCTAATGCCACCTAATGCTAATTGTATAACTTATCTTCTTATTATTATTGTTCTTTTTTCTCCCCTTACCTTACCTTCCCTTCCCTTATCGTTTTCTTTTGGTTGTCAATGAATTATATAATTAGGTTGTTAGCTATTTATTAAATACTGAAAGCGTGAACCTTTGATTTTATTGTGGATATTATTTATTTCTTTGGAGAAATAATATATTATCTTTTTAGTTAATTAAGAATGATTCAAAGAGGCATTAGACCATGTTTGGACTTTGGAAGGTAAAGGTCGTTAATTATATATATTATTTTATTTTACTCGGAGGTCGTTAATTGTGTTTACTTTTGGCTAAATTACTTTTAAAGTACTTAAATTTTGACGGAATTAACCTCAAGTGTTGGAGAGTATGATGAACATATAAGTACACAACCAGCAATTACAACATAAAGATCATAATGATGGAGATTAAAGTGATCACAAGACAAGCTCACTTTCATGCAAATGTATACGCTGAACAGTGTTGCAAAACCAAATGACATATTCGTCCTCAATATTTACATTTTTTTTTAATTTTATAAAAATAAGACATCAATATGATTCCGTTTTGAAACTTTACTTTACAGGTAGCTAGCTTTGTAATTTTATTTATTATTTTTTCTTCTAGTAAGATAAGACTCGCTAAATTCTTTAGAAAAAGTTTACAAAGACAGTAAGTTCAGATGACAATACAGACATTAGTCATTGAGGGGAGAATTTCTGCAGATGTAGGGTGCAGATAACGTGTATCAATTGATTGTGTGAATGCATCAATAATCACTTTCGCATCTCCTTCTACATAAACTAGTTTCTAGCTATTTCCACTTTGGGGCTTCCTAGCTAAAAGTCATAGAAAAATGCAAACGTACGTACGTTATGCGATCTCCAGTGTTTGGACGTTCATCATCTTATACCAACCATAACAAACGGTCCCATTGTGATCCACTAACACAAAACCTACCGCAGCATTGCCATGAACCCATGCCGCATCAAAGTTTAATTTATAAGCTCCACACTGCAGGGGTTGCCAGTTAAGAGAAATATAAAGTTGTTCCTCCTTCTCCCCAGATAAAGGGTTTGCATTTTTATCTACCAATAGGTGATGAAATTCCTTGCTTCTCTTAGACATTTTTGTAAAAATTCTCTCTGTCTTCACTTCACCATTTTGAAAGACAACAAAATTTTTAAGTCCCCAAATAGTTTCTAACATTACTGCTGCCGTAAGAATGAATTATGCAATGAAAACATCAGTAGTAATAAAGAATGGTGAGGGAAAATGATAAAAAATAATATAAGTCTTGATGTCCAGTTTTGATAGAAACCTTTTCAAACGAAACCAAAATGACTGCAATATTTCACACCTTATGAATATATGCTCTATATATCTTCAACCTCTCTGTGACATAAGGAACAATTGTATTCAATTAGTATTTTAGAACATCGAATAAATACTTTTACTGGCAAAGCTTTATGGAAATTTCCCCCAAAAATAATATTATGCTTTTTAGCTTTCCACAATCGACTAGCTTTGTTATGTTACAATTACCCTCCCAATTTTGTTTGTTTATTGTTATTTTTGGTTGTCTTATTATGATTGTTAATTATAATTAAAATTCTTCCTATGGTTTTAAAAGAGAATTTATTTTTATAGAAATAGTAGATAATTTCTTTAATGATATAAAAAAAAAGTATAAAATGATGTTTTCCTGTAGTGACTAATTAAGTATCATCTCAATTCTTAATATGAGATGCGTGTAAAACCCTAAATTGTTAGATACCTAAATTCAAGACTGATAGAGTACATACTTAATGTTTATAAAAGGGAAACTTAAGTTTTCTCTATTATTTGAAACTTAATGATTTCTCTACTAACCAGATTAATTAGAGAACTTGTTGCCAAATGTAAGTGACGATTCTAAAACAATTTCAATAAAAGTACATACTTTGATTCCTAGACTTAAGTCATTCAGAGAATTAATCCAAAAACAACGAAATATCGCAATCATATTGGATCCCTAGACTTTAATATAAATAGATCTGTAATCAATCATATACTAAGAGCATAACTTTTCAGATGAAACTAACCACCCATCAATTTGTGTGATAAAATCAAAACTTGGTATAAATAACAATACCCAATTTAATTGACCCTCAAATCCACAAACTGCAATGAAGTGAAGTGGATCTAGAAAAGCTTAGTTGATCTCAACTCTTGAAATTGGGATCGGAAACAAAAGTAATCATACAGGACTATGGGAACAACTTTGTAAAAGGGAAGAGTAGAAGACGAGAGAGGGAACATAACTGACGCTTAGAAATTGGAATATAGTCAAGATTCAAACTCACTGCATTTGTGTTAGAAACTTATTTGCAGAACACAAACTAACTTGGGAAATTACAGTTTTACTGTCTTTATTGTGATCAAATTATTGTGAAGGAATACATACCAGGACACACACACACACACACACACACACAAGAGGGGACGACGGCTCAGGCAAAGGAGGGCGACAAGGCAGGTAGTGGCGTGTAGTGGACGACTGGGGCGAGGAGAAACGCTTGCGGAGGAAGACGTACAGGAGAGAGGCACGCGCGGAGAACTTCTTCCACGCAGGGACAGTGCGTTGAGTACTGAGTAGCGTAGGGGGCGACGGCTGGTATGGCGGTGACGGCAGTTTGGTTGGGAGAGTAGGGCACACACTTCATTTAGGGGATGAGAGTTTGTATGTAACGCGGGAAAAAATTAGGTTTAAATTTGTAAAAGATTTTTTTGTTACAGTTAAGTTAATAAAGCTTGTTTTTTTTAATTACAGATAACAATTGTAACTAAGTTTGACTTTTAGGTATATAGTTGTAATTTATATTTAAAAATGTTCCGAAAATGAGACAGCTGTAATTAAAACTAACATATTTAAAAAAAATCATAAATATATTTAAAAGCTTTTAGGTATAATTATTATTGATTTTTAATATACCAAACATTATTATTGTACGGAGTGTTTAACAGATAAATTGATTTACAATGATGATATGTTTTTAGAAAAGGTGAAATCGTGATATTATTTGAAAATATATATCAATAAATCTTCTTATTGAATAAAATATTTATAATTTTTAGGGTAAAAAAAAATATAAAACTATTTATAATATAAAAATTTGATTTTTATATAAATAGATTTGATAAAATAAAAATGTAAGATAATAAATAATAAATTACCCATGAATAATGATAATAATAAAGATATCATAAATAAATAAAGCTTCGACGCGGAGGAGAGTCTTCCTCTCATTGATGAAGCTCAAAATAAAGAGAGTATAAGAAAAATAAAGAAAGAAGAAGGGATATTTTATTTTGAAAATTATTAAGCCTTCCTAAATTATTATTTTTGTTTATTTTTCATCCTGTGTTGTCTTGGAAAACTCACTGCTGCCGACACATAGGGATCAGAATTGGTCGTAATCCTTTCTTTTATTACTAATTTTTTCATTTTAACGTGAGGCAGAAGATGTGATTAATGAGATTCAATTTTATTATCTTAAAAT
Organism: Hippophae tibetana; assembly: GCA_037013495.1. Lineage (NCBI taxonomy): Eukaryota > Viridiplantae > Streptophyta > Magnoliopsida > Rosales > Elaeagnaceae > Hippophae > Hippophae tibetana. The sequence goes on along the minus strand of CM072807.1, from coordinate 66,092,669 downwards.
TACTTATAAAAATAAAATAAATAAATAATACATTTGACTGTATTTTGTTCAATATATAATACTTAAATATTATTAAATTATTAATTATTGACCAAAAAATAAGCTCTAAAATTTTGAGAATTTCACAAATAAAGAAGAGGTCTCCTGTATTTTTCATGAAACTAAATTCAGTTTTTAATGGTTATAATTTATTGTTAGTAATATTTTGCTTTTAAAAAATAAGTTTTTTTTTTGGTCAAATAAGAATAATGTAATTCGTAATTATTAATTGAAATGGGATGAGTTGAAGTATTATCTTACTTGAACCACAATTATAAAATCAAGTTATATGACTTGCATCTAACTTTTTATTTATTTATCAATTATATTCACGTGATATGCTATACATTAAGTTTACGTTTAGTTTATAAAATAAAAACTTAATTTTTTTTGTATATACATTAAAATAACTATAATATTAAAATAAAATTTATAAAATTAAAAAATAAGTAAAATTTTTATTATTTTTTTTATTTTCAAATGAAAAAATAATAAATAATTATATAAATATATAAAAATATATTATTGAAAAGTATTTTATATTTTATTACATATTAACAAGTAAATTAAACACAAAATATCCCAAATCGTTTTTATTGACTGTAAACCCACAAAAATAATTTAACCAGTAAGTAATTAAAATGTTACACAGTAAATAAGAGTGCAATCGTAAACCTAATATTCCACTGGCCTATGATATACTGTTACTTTGATTTTTAGAAGAAAGAAAAAAGTTACTATATTTTTGTAAAATACTTTTTAATTTAGATTAGGAACTCATAATTAAATTTTTTAATTAAAATATGTAATTAAATTAGAATTAATGCTTGCTGTATATATTCTCATCCTATAAATTGTTGGCCACTAGATGTTAAAAAAAGAAGATATTTACTGTAATATAAAATATTTTTATATATATCTTAAAAAAATGTAAAATTAATATATTTATTTATTTTAAATATTTAATAAATAAAATAATTAATGTATTGTTAGAAAGAATCTTTTAAAAATATCGAAATGTTTTCTGTATCTCTAGGTTTATTGCTACTGTTGGCAACTGTCGGTAGCAATTCAAAGAACGCATACACTGAGGAATCCAGTTGGCAAATGGGTCCCGTATTCTATGGATGAAAATATTGCATACATCTGGTGCATAGGAACATTGTTACATCCATCAAATTCGACTAATTAAATTATTATATGCATAATAAGATGATGCAATTAAAATCAATAATTAAAATTAAAGAAGTATACAACTTTTTTCTTTTTAAAAGACCCCACATGGATGGGACTTGTTCTATTGTCCTCTAAGGTACCCTTTCTCAGTCAACAAGATTATTAGCACGTAGCATTTTGTTTCTTATGCATATCTAACATCACCACTCCAACAATTATTAGGTACTTACTATATATGTTACTTTTTTTGGGGGAAGAAAAATTAGCTATTTTTCAAATTATTAATCACTCTATTAATTTTCAAATGACAATTTTGGTATTATTTAAAAAAAAATGGAAGAAAATCATTTTCATATGCAATTTAGTATCGCTTTTACACCACTAAATTATATATATTCGGTGAGTTCGGGATATAAATGGATGGATAATATGTTGATAAAATAGTATAAGTAATATGTATATAAAATAGTTGTAATTTAAATTTAATTATATTAAATATAAAATAATTTATCACATTTTTTTTATTTCAAATATTTTGTCTAATCGAAAAAAAATATTAAAATAAACATAACAATTGATAGCAATGTATTTTTCAACAAGTAATATTAATTTTATATAATAATTTGAAATAAAGATATAAAAAGTAAAAAATATATTAAAAATAATAATTTTATAAAATAAAAAGTATAAAATAGATTTTAGTGAAATATATTATTTAATAATTGAATTAGTTTTATTACAATAGTAAAATTAGTAAAGAACGACTACTTGCTATTTTCATCAAAATAGGGTGAATAGAGATTAATATTTTAATTATACATGATTGAAATCATATTTATTAGTAAAAATATAACAATTTTTTTTAAATTAATAATAAATGATTAAATGATGATAGTTATTACAATTTTAAAATTATAATTAATTGAAATTAAATATATATTATATTTTTATATACTTATAATTATAATGTTTCAGATAGTTATTATAATTTTAAAATTATGATTAATTAAAATTATATATATATATATATATATATATTTATATACTTATAATTATATTGTTAATTTTTTAATATATATTTATTTTAACTAAAAATAGTGTTAGATAGTTAAATAATATTAATATTTTAAATAATTTAATAAAATAAGAATTATGTCATTAAATTATGAAAGAATTGTTATGGGTATTATTCAAATTTATATGCATAATTATTAGCATAAATATTCTGAAACATACAAGGCACTGCCTCAATCGATATGATATGTTTGAGAAAAAAATTATATATAAAAATGGTGTATCATTGACATTTTAAGGTGATATTATTTGTATTTTAATTAAAATATTTTCTTTATATCCTGAGAATATAATTTTATTTATATGTATAATCGAACTGCATGTTAAAGATTCATAAACTAACATGAATTAACATTTAATTTGAAACTTCGTATCTTTTTGACATTATATATGTTAAAGTTCTCTCAGGCTACGGACTACCCTTACGCATAGAGTTTTGCTAGTACGTAGCATCAATAAAATATTAATAAAAAAAATTGTTATCTATCATGAAGTATATTATTTTTTTAAAAATGGTATTCTCTTAATTTAATTTTTTTTAAAGAATATTACGTATTTAAATTTTTTTATTATATAATTCAAATATATAATTTAAAATAAAATATAAATACATTTTATCATTAAATAGTATATCTTTATTGTAAAGTCAAAATTATAGGTTGCTACAAATAATATATGGGCTTGCAATAATAATTTGATAAAAGTTATATTAATTTTTAATAATAGTTCAAGGTGATTTTTAATCCACTTTTCCACTTCTTAAGAACAAGCTAGGTATTTAAGTTGTCAGGAAAATAAATAAATAAATAAAAGAGTAAATGATATTTCTTATCATGAAGGACACTTTGGAACATAAATATACTATTCCTTAGGCATGGTTTTTATTCGATCCTAAAAATTAAGCTTCTAATGGATTCCTAGTAATTCAAATTTCTTGAATCAGTTTCTGTGCTAATTTTTGTTAGAATTTGATTGTTGGAATAAAAATTAAATTAAAAAATTTAAATTAAGTTTAAGTAACTTAAAAATAATTTAATTAAGTTCGAACTAATCTATTAATCTAAAATCAAATTAAAAATATAATAATTTCATGATATATATATATATATATATAATTATGAAAGATATTATAATTTAAAAATCTAAATTATGATATAGATTATTTTAAATTTTAAGATTTGAATGATAATATAATAATATATTAAAGTATTTTTTATGATTAATTAATTATTATAATATTTTGTTGTTGTTTTATATAAAGATGTTTATACGTATGAGTTTTGATATCATTAAAAATATTTTTTTATTTATAAAAACTTCAATTAATCAAAAAATATATGCAATTAAAAATTTAGATTATTTTATACCAATCTATTTAAATTTAATTTCATATTTATTTTTTTAAATTAAAATTATCAACTCAAAATGATGTATTTGTCACGAATTATCATTCACCCTTAACTAACATGCCCCAGTAACGTAAACACAAGGAATTAAATTGATTAATAATTTTAAAATGTAAATTAAATTGAGTAATCCTGAAAGCCTATTACTTATTTTTAATTATTTTAATTCTTAAGCACTTTTTTTAAAGATGCTTAAGACACACTAGAGAAAAAAAAGAATAAGAAGACATAAACAAAGGCAAATATTATAAATTACTTATAACAAATTTCGTAGTTAATCACTTTTTAAAATGAGGTTTAAGTATATTTTTTGATCCACCGACAGTCGAGAAAAGCATGTGAGGTATAGAGTTGATATCTGACCATAGTTGGAGCAAAGACCGGGAAAGTGACAAAAACATGTGATGTGATTTGGCATCTCCCATTATGAGTTCGTTGGGTACATTGAATTATAATAATAACTATTTAATATATTTAGCAAACATTATATTCCATTTTATATTGTATAATGATATTTTTATAACTGATTTTGTTATTTGTATAATAAAATTATATTAAATATTTATTTTTTATTATTAATTATATCTTAATATCTTTATTATTAAATAAATTATTATTTCAATAACAATAATTTTTTTTGTCAATATTATTGCGCTTAATATTTAATTGTAAGTATAAACAAAAAAGAAAACCTAACACAACAAAAAATAGAAAACTGAAAGATGGCTATGGTAGGACATGAATTAATCATTGTACTTATTTTAGGGCAAATGGATCCCCCCTTTGTTAAAAAAAGTGGAACTACATATTTTATAAATAATATTCTAAGAAGACCCTGATGTTTCTTCTACAAAATTACTTTAATTATTTAATAATTTTTAATTAAAATATTATTTTAAAGAAACATTTTAATATAAAATATTAAAATAATATAATTTTTTTTATCAATTTTTTTAAATTTAAATTTAAAGAATTAAATAATACTATGTAAAGATTATATAATAATTGTTAGCGAAAAATAGCTAATTTTCTATGTAATGATTATAATGATGTTAAAGAATGATTGTTTTTACTCTATTAGTCCATTTCAATTTAAAATTTTGAAATATATAATATTATTTTACCTATAAAACTTTTACTTAATAGCATTTAATTTTTGACGTTCATCTAAGATAGTTTGTAATCTCATATTTGTGATAAGTTTGTAGCATGTTTGTGTCGTAGGTAAGTAATTAAAATTTTGAGAATTTTTATATATGTTACTATTTATAAAAATAATAATAAATATATAGCAATAATGTTTTAAAATCTTATAAACTTGCTAAAATAAAAAAAGCAAAGAATAAAGAAAAACAGTGATAATGAATATTTGATATTTATATTTTATGTACAATTGTGTAAAAAATAACATAAATTTATCGAAATTAATTAAATCATAATTTTGCATAATATTTTACTAATTTATATAATTTTTCTATTCAATTATATTGAATAATTATGGTTAACTTGGTGACATAATTATTTAACAATGAGGTTTATAGTGATTCATTGGGTAATTTATTGGTATAATTTATTGTGATTTATTTAGTGATATAATATAGTGTTAGTTTAATTACTATCTTTAATTAAAATTTTTTATTTGAAGAAAAAAAATAATTGATTTTTCCTTTTCATTTTATCAATAAAATTTAGTAGTAACTAACAATGGTGTTTAGAGACAGTAGAAAATACAGCAAAGACATTATTTTTGTACGCTGCGAGCAGATCCTACTTCTTTGCTTTACTCATAGTTAACACAAACACAGTGTTTGTCTCCGTCTCTATCTTGTTTTTTACCGCTTCACTTTGAGTTGTAAAATCTAATTCCACTTTGGCTTCTGATTTTTACCAAAGATTCAATATTCGACTCAACCGACACACACAACAGATACGAGTTGACCCCAAAAACCAAAATCACAAAACAAATGCTTTAAAGTTTAAACCTTTAAACAAATACTGAAAACACTCGAATAATTATTTTTCAGTTCTGAGCTTTTCTTTTACCATTTCTCTCTTTCTCTCTCTAAAATTTTCTTACCAACTACGGTAGGAGCAACAAGCCACCACTGTGGGCCCCACATCACATCACCTTCTCTCTCTCTCTCTCTTGTCTGTTCTCTTTCTTAATCACATTAATAATACATTAGTTTTCTTCTCGTTCTCTCAGTCTATCTCCCTCTCATCATCTTATTCTTTCGCTTTCTTTTCCATCTTCAGTCTCACGCGTCCTAGACGCTCATCTCACTCTTCTATCTTTCTCTACCAAGCAAAGTTACAGAGAGGACTTGGCTTGTGAAGGAATCAAGATACAAGCAAACCCAGAAGTCCCTTTTCCCTTTATTGTTTACTTAGTATTATTGAGATGTTGAAAGAAAGTGGATTTCTCTTTCATTTCTTTCCCTTTTTATTCATGTGGGGTTCGGCTTCCTTGTGATGGGAGATGAACAGAGTGGTTTGAAGCGCAAAAGTGATATTTTTTCGCAAGTTGGGACCGTCAGTTTGGGTAAAGATCGATTTTTTGAGTTGGGTTTTCTGGATTTGAAGTGCTGAGTGCTTTTTATTCAAGAGTTGGGCGATATTCCTGAGTGAATTATGGATACCAGAGGTCGACTTATTGCTGGGTCTCATAACAGGAATGAGTTCGTGTTGATCAATGCTGATGAAAATGCACGGGTAAAGGACACCAATTATCCCTCATTTTCGCCTTTGAATCGACTTAGGAAATACCCACTTGATTATTTTTCTTATTTATGCTGTCGGTCTTAAAGAAATGTTGCAAATTAGGGTTTTTTCTGTTATATTTCTGCAATTGTCCTATTATTTCTTCTGATTTAAGTGATACAGGAACTTTGGGGTTACTCTTTTTTTGTGGATTTGGGTTTTTTTTCCTTTTTTTTTATAGGGAGTGATTTTTTGTGAAATAAGTCTTTGACCTGAAGTTAGCATTTTGATGAAGAATGATAAGATTCAATCTAGATGTGCAGTTAGATCTTTCCACTGTCAATTCCCTTCAATCTCCAAATTTTCTGGAAACAAGTTTACATTACTAATTTGTTTATTGTAATTAATTGGGTGTTCTTTTCACTGTTGGAGTTATACATATCTGTAACTACAGTGGAAAAAATGTTATCTATTTTGTCACTTACTAATTATTTTGATTATCTAGTTTTCAAGATCTACTTGTATCAATTGGGATCCTAAATAAGAACAAAGAAAGAGGACAAAGCTAAATTTTCTGTTACACTTGGACAGTATAAGTCACAGAGATAGTAAAACTGTCGGCAGACATACAAGTCACATTTTTAGTGTTGCATATAGAAGGAAGAAGACTTGGAAGTTATTGTTGCTTTATTCATTGAAAGAACTAAGACGTTTGGGGATTCATAATTAATTATGAGAGCATACTTTTGGTTCTAACTGATTTGAATTTATAAAACAATGTTGGAGTTAGAGGTGGAAAGAAGGAAAACTTGCTAATCTTTTTTAGTTCTGCTCTGTGTTGGATTACAGTGGACTTAAAATGACTTTCCCCCCCTTGTTCAGTTACTGAGTTGAAGCTGCCTTATTTTTATAAAGGCAATTTTATCATTATTTTGACAGCTTTTTATCATGTTTACAGATCAAGTCTGTGAAAGAATTGAGTGGGCAAATATGTCAGATTTGTGGAGACGAGATAGAAATTACGGTTGATGGAGAGCTCTTTGTTGCTTGCAATGAATGTGCGTTCCCTGTGTGTAGGCCTTGCTATGAGTATGAGAGAAGAGAGGGTAACCAGGCTTGCCCCCAGTGTAAGACCAGATACAAGCGCATTAAAGGTGAGATAAATCAATGAAAAACTTGCAGGTTGTGATGGCTTCTCTCCTGTTTCAAGATATTTTAATTAATGAAAAACTTGCAGGTAGTCCTAGGGTTGAAGGTGATGAGGAAGAAGATGACATCGATGATTTGGACAATGAATTCGATTATGACATGGACAAGGATCCTGATGCAATGCTATATGCACATGCTAGCCGTGGCTCCCAGTCTAATTTATACGGAGTTCCTTTGCGATCAGATCGCACAGAACGCGAATCCACTGCCCTTGGTTCTGAAATCCCACTATTGACTTATGGCGAGGAGGTACTTAAGACACATAAGGCTCTTTTTCTATTGCTATACACATGCTTGTAAATTTCAGTAGGCAAACGCACATGCAAATGTAATACTATTGATTCATTGCACTGAGAACTCTTTTTCCCCATTAGGATTTTGATATTTCTTCTGATCGCCATGCTCTCATTGTACCTCCATACTTGGGTCAAGGGAACAGAGTAAATCCAATTCCTTCCTCTGATCCACCTATACCTTGTAAGTGATTTTATGGGCAAATAGAATATATAGTGTTTGCGTTGGATTGTTCAGTATTACTGTATTACCTGTCATATTGTGTATTGATCCTTGTATTATCATTCTTGTAGTGCATCCTAGACCAATGGTTCCTAATAAAGATGTTGCAGTATATGGGTATGGAAGTGTTGCGTGGAAGGACCGGATGGAAGAGTGGAAGAAGAAACAGAATGAAAAGCTCCAGGTTGTGAAGCACGAAGGAGGGGATGGTGATGGAACCTCTGGTGGGGATGAATTGGACAATGCTGATATACCCTTGTAAGTGACCGGCATAGTTGAACTTGCATATTTTTCTACTGCAACTTTGTAGCGTTGTCTTTATGCATATCTTCATGTTCTCATTTTCTTTTCCCCTACATTTAATGTTAAATAGGATGGATGAAGGCAGGCAGCCACTCTCAAGAAAGCTGCCCATCCCTTCAAGCAGAATCAATCCTTACAGAATGGTTATTATTCTTCGTCTCGTTGTCCTCTGCCTCTTCTTCCATTATAGAATTCTCCATCCTGTTAATGATGCATATGGACTTTGGCTGACCTCAGTCATTTGTGAAATATGGTTTGCTGTTTCATGGATTATGGATCAGTTTCCCAAATGGTACCCTATACAGCGTGAAACTTACCTTGATCGGCTATCACTTAGGTAAAGAAGGATTTCTCATTTTTAACTGAAAGATTCAACATTTATTATTTTCTTATTGGATTTATTTGTAACCTATATGCTTTCTTTTCTTTTTTGCAAGATTTTTCTTTAATATTTTGTATATTTTGTCTTGGCATTTGCTTTCAATAAATTTGCAGATATGAAAAGGAAGGAAAGCCATCGGGGTTAGCTAGTGTAGATGTCTTTGTCAGTACTGTCGACCCTTTGAAGGAACCTCCTTTAATTACAGCGAACACAGTTCTTTCCATCCTTGCTGTTGACTATCCAGTTGATAAGGTTGCATGCTATGTCTCTGATGATGGTGCAGCCATGCTGACTTTTGAAGCCCTGTCTGAGACAGCTGAATTTTCTAGAAAATGGGTTCCTTTCTGTAAGAAATTTAACATAGAGCCCCGAGCCCCAGAATGGTATTTCTCTCAGAAAATGGATTATTTGAAAAATAAAGTCCATCCAGCATTTGTTCGGGAACGACGTGCGATGAAGGTATCTTTGTTGTGCATTTTCATTTCTGTTCTTGGGCTTGGTTTAATAGTTTATACTAATTATTTTATATAAATTTTATTTTGTTATGAATGCCTGTAGACAGTTTGTTTCTTAGTCTCTTTGTCTTATGAACTATTTTGGAGTATATATTAATGATATGTTTGATTTTTACATTTACAGAGAGATTATGAGGAATTTAAAGTTAAGATCAATGCTTTGGTAGCTACAGCACAAAAAGTTCCTGAAGACGGTTGGACAATGCAGGACGGGACTCCTTGGCCTGGAAACAATGTGCGTGACCATCCTGGCATGATTCAGGTGCGTGACATTTCTTGCACTTATATAGTTTCATTGGTTTATCATTTTAAATTACATATATTGGGAAAAAAGACCTTTATCTGACTTGACTTGTCTTAATCCTATATTCCTTTGTTGTGTTTGTAGGTCTTTCTTGGTAATAATGGAGTTTATGATGTCGAAGGGAACGAGTTACCGAGTCTAGTATATGTTTCTCGTGAAAAGAGACCAGGTTTTGAACACCATAAGAAAGCTGGTGCCATGAATGCTTTGGTAAGCTCGTGTCTCCCTTTCTTTCTTTGTATTTTTTTCACAAGTGAATATGGTTCAGGAATTAATGACTTCATTTCTTTGTTAAATTTTGAAGATACGAGTCTCAGCGGTTCTATCAAACGCACCTTATATTCTGAATGTAGACTGTGATCACTACATCAATAATAGCAAGGCACTTAGAGAAGCCATGTGTTTCATGATGGATCCTACATTAGGAAAAAAAATATGTTATGTGCAGTTTCCTCAGAGGTTCGATGGAATTGATCGTCATGATAGATACTCAAATCGGAATGTTGTGTTCTTTGATGTAAGTAGAATATCTCCTATAAGCTAAAAAAACCTTCTTGTTATTTTTTGTGTGTAATTTGACTGGTGGAAACAGATCAACATGAAAGGGTTGGATGGTATACAAGGACCAATCTATGTTGGAACTGGGTGTGTTTTCAGAAGGCAAGCACTTTATGGATACGATGCACCTGCCAAAAAGAAGTCTCCTAGTAGGACCTGCAACTGTCTCCCAAAACTATGTTGCTTCTGTTTTGGGTCGAGAAAGAAGAAAAACTCAAAATCAAAGGCTAAGAATGAGAAGAAAATGAAACATAGAGAAACGTCAAAGCAGATACATGCTCTTGAGAATATTGAAGAGGGAATTAAAGGTAAAATAAGGATAGAAAAAGATGTTATTGCATTCCTATACGATTTCCTTCTCTTGATAACTGTACTCTAAAGCTAACAAATTATTTTTGGTTGTTGCAGAACCAAACTCTGAGACATCAATGGTGAAATTAGAGAAAAAGTTTGGACAATCCCCTGTTTTTATTGCCTCTGCCATTCTTGAAAATGGTGGAATTCCTACTAATGTTAGTCCTGCATCTCTCTTGAAAGAAGCCATCCAAGTAATAAGCTGTGGATACGAAGATAAAACAGAATGGGGAAAGGAGGTAAGTGATGACTTATGCTCATTCTTGAGATCTCATCTCCACATTCTCCTTTTGTCTGACCATTGCATCTGATTGTCAATCCAGGTTGGCTGGATTTATGGTTCCGTCACTGAAGATATTCTTACAGGATTTAAGATGCATTGCCATGGTTGGCGGTCTGTGTATTGTATGCCGAGAAGGCCTGCTTTTAAGGGTTCAGCTCCTATTAACCTTTCAGATCGTCTACACCAAGTTCTCCGTTGGGCCCTTGGTTCTGTTGAGATTTTCTTGAGTAGACATTGTCCAATATGGTATGGCTATGGGGGTGGGTTAAAATGGCTGGAGCGTTTCTCCTACATTAACTCCGTTGTATATCCTTGGACCTCCATTCCTTTGCTTGTTTATTGTACTTTGCCTGCTATCTGTCTTCTTACTGGCAAATTCATTGTTCCTGAGGTAACTAACTCCTTTTTCTTTCTGATATTAAGAAGATTTGTAGTTGATTAGCATTTTACAAAAGTTTGGCTGACTTTGGTTTTGATCTGCATTCGCAGATCAGCAACTATGCAAGTATTATTTTCATTGCCCTTTTCATTTCCATTGCGGCAACTGGTATTCTTGAGATGCAGTGGGGTGGAGTTGGTATTGATGATTGGTGGAGAAATGAGCAGTTTTGGGTTATCGGAGGTGCTTCGTCGCATCTATTTGCTCTTGTCCAAGGTCTACTTAAAGTATTGGCCGGTGTCAGCACAAACTTCACAGTTACTTCTAAGGCAGCAGATGATGGTGAATTTTCAGATCTCTACATCTTCAAATGGACATCATTGTTGATTCCTCCCATGACATTATTGATAATGAACGTAATTGGTGTCATAGTTGGTATTTCAGACGCCATCAATAATGGGTATGATTCATGGGGTCCATTGTTTGGTAGGTTGTTTTTCGCCTTCTGGGTCATTATCCATCTTTACCCCTTCCTTAAAGGGTTGCTCGGTAAACAAGACCGAATGCCCACGATTATTTTGGTGTGGTCAATTCTGCTTGCCTCAATCTTAACTCTTTTGTGGGTTAGGATCAACCCATTTGTGTCAAGAGACGGTCCTGTATTAGAAGTTTGTGGGTTGAATTGTGATTAAGATACGACAATAGAAATCCTATGATATGGGTGTTTCAGTTTCAGCGTTGCTTTCCCATATTAGGGTGTTGCAGAAGAGAGAAATGTTCCTAAAAACTTTGGAATCTTGAATCCGTATGCACCCGATGGGCTATGTGGAGTTTTTGTTGGGGAAATAACGGAAGCTAAAGTTTGGCATTTGGGGAAGGTATGTAGATAGAGAGGGCTTCTATTTGTTTTTTATTAAATTCTTTTATTTATTTCTTGTTGGTCCTAGGGTTTGGTTTTAACCTTGTGTCTTGTTTTTTTTAGCCTTTTGTATTCTAAGAGAAGATTGAGTTATTATTGTCATTATTATTATTATTATTATTTATTCCCTTTGTATTGTTCAATTTGGGGGGGCTTCATATTCATAATCATACCTGTGTCAAGAAATCAGACAATAATTGTTTTAGGCTTTTTACTGTTTATTCTGCATCTTTTTTTTTCCTCGTGTGTACTTGGCCTATTGTTGTAATCTTATTTTGATCCATCTTTGAAGTTGTAACTCTTGGGATTCAGTTGTAAGTGCTTAAGTTTCATCTTGTTTGTAAGAGATGAAAAACACTTAATAAAATTATGTATGAACTATCTTTATTTGTTATAAGCTCACATTCTATAATATAAAAGCTGGGTTAAAAAGTGTTGTGTTTTTTAAAAAAAAAAATTCTAAAATGTTAATCAAATAATAATAATAATAATAATCATACTTATTTATAAAATTTACGTTAGTATTATGTTTAAACAATATAGGATATATTTAAGTAACGTAGGATAGTATCTCTAACATTTTTGGATTAAGTAATATCGTGATTTCAAATCAATAAAATATTATTTAATACTTCATTGGTAATAAATGATCTCTTTACAAATATGAATTAAGTAATATTTTTAAAAAATGAGAATAAAATTAAATATAATTTTGTAAGTTTGAGTGTTTAAACCTTAAATTAATTAAGTCAGTAATCTGGAAATGATATATAACCTAAATGTTGTTGGACACGTAGCGACATGTTGAGAGATATTGAATGAATAAGTTTACTTTTAGAGGGAGAGAGTTCAAAATATGAATAGCATTTATCATGTTATAGACTGGAGTGCCATCTGACATCAAACTAATAGGGATTTGAGAAAGTTTACAGCAAAAATGATTAGCATTTAGATAACAGTGTGATTAACTGATTATTCATTATTCTACCCTCTCTCTCTCTCTCTCTCTCTCTCTCTCTCTCTCTCTCTTCACTTTCTAACCTTCTTGTTGATTTATCATCAATGTGCAATTGTTTGATTTTTATAAGAGACAAAAAAATATTATTATTATTTACTTTTAAAATCATATATTTTATAGTGTTATATTATAAACTATTTTAATTAGCATTTCAAACTTTATTTATTTTGAACATATAAACTAAGGTAAGCATTCAACGTGGGGATGCATATCTCATCCCCATCCTGCTACGCCTCATTGGCAATGTTAGCTATGGTCATGGGCGTTAATCAAAACTAGATTTGATCCCTTTTTAACGATAAGATGTAATTTTCATCACATATAATAACAATCTTTATCATGAATATACCTCTTATTGAGAGAAAAAAAAAGGCAAAAAATAATTGACCAAATTTTTGACAAGAAAAGACAACTATATTTTCATCACATATAAAAACGTTGTTTTTATATCAAAGTGATATCACATACTTCACACGTGATATTTATGTCGTTTTATTTGTGTTAATATTTTTTATCTAACTTAGTTTCTAGCTTTGAAGATGATAATTTGTGAAGAGGAGAAACCACTAGCATTCAAAAAGAGGAGAGAGAAATTGGGTATTGAGTTATCATGAATCATGATCATATAATTATTTATATATTTAAATTTTATAATTTTTTTAGTTGATTTTTATTAATTATATGATTTTAAATTATGATTAATTGAATTAAAATTTAAAAAAATTTAGATTTTTCAATAATAAAATTTTAATATTATATATTTTATTTATAAAAAGTTAAAAAAAAATCTCTCTCTCTCTCTCTCTCTCTCTCTCCTATGTGTTTCCCTTTTACTCTCAATCATTATCTCTCTTAATCCCTCTTTTATTTTCTCACTTTTATCTTTTTTATTTATTTATAAAATAATACTAAAAGAAGGAAAAGAGAGAAAAAATAAAGAAATAAAAAGAGAAAAGAGAGAAGAAAAAATATAATTGCATTATTAAAATATATAAATTATATAATTGTAGGATTAAAATAACATTACAATGTTAGAAATGGAGAGACTGAAATTGTGATACTTCTATTATTGATTTGTTTGTAAATCATATAAATTACAAAAATGAGTAAGAGTTCTAGATATATCTTAATAAGTTGCTATATAATCATTTTTAATCATTAACATCATTTTATATTAAATTTTGTATTAAAATTTTGTTTTTTTAACAAGATACCAAATATTACACTAAAAATATATATTATTCTTATTACATCAAAAATTATGTTTAGTAAGTTTTTTACTAATTTTATACTATATACTTAATTTTAATTTATTATATGTAATAAAAAAAAATTACAAATTTTTTTTAAAAAGTAGATAAATAATATTGATGCTATTAATAATATTGTATCAAATTTAATATTGAATTTGAGTAATTTTATATCAAATTTTACTCTAAATTTAATATTTTGGTACAGATTGCAAATACCCTAACAATCTACTCCAACAAAATGCTCTCATGACCACTAATTCTAATGGAAATTTGAACTAATCACCTTCTATAGAGCTTTACTGCACTTTTGTATAATTTTGACGTAAATAGCAATACGTTGTCGTTTTGAGCAAACTATTTTACATTTTGACCTTTTTCCCTTTCTTTCTAAATTCTTCGTTCGCTCTAATGGTGACGAGAATTCATATCTACTTCCACTCTCATCCCTTCAACTAATGCTCCATTTACTCAACTTTGACACCGACGAGAATTTTTCCAGAGACAGCAACCTATCTAACCCTCCAAACTAGTTTTCCTTCTACTGTCGCCACTGACCCAAACTCTAGATCTAGCCTCGGAGCTACGACGACAATGAAAGCTACGCGGTACTTCTACAAGAAGCTACTATGAACAATGGATGCAATAACAATGAAATTGAATCCTCTGCTGGTACCGAGATGAGTCGAGCTGATTATCAGAAGGATCGAGAGGAATGGAGCGATACGACGATCGCTTGTCTTTTGGAGGGATATACAAAGAAGTACAACCAGTTGAATAGGGGAAAAGGTACAGGGTGGAGATACAGAGGATGAGTAATGGAAGCTAAACAATGAGTCATTGGCATTGGTTAAAGTTGATTGAGGGGGTGTTATGGAGCAATCAAAAGTGCTTCAGATGAAGAAGGGGGTTCTAGAGGCAATTCAACAATTGCTAAGAAATCCAAGAGGTACTGCAACATAATGGGTGTTCATTGAAATATGTTAACAGGATAACAATTTTACTAGAAACTCTTTCAATAATTGTTCTCTTCTCATTGTGTTATTCATGTGATAATGGATGCATAGCATAATGATCGTAGAAATAATGGGTAATATGTATATAATAAATTACATATATATATATATATATATATATATATATATATATATTTTACATCATTTTTATTTTTATATTATCTATCGATTTGCATATAATGTGTTATATATATTTTTTATATAGAAATTTGTTATATTTAATGTAGTTCTAATGACTTATCATATATAACATATTACAAGTAATTATATCTTTACCTATAATTTTCATAGTTTTAATGACTATCAGTTATAACATATTAACATATTATGTTCACATATATCATTATACATAATATATTATATATATTATAATTTTAATGATTTATTAAATGTATTATGTTATATAAATTTATATTTATATGTAATATGTTACATTTTTTGACTTTAAAGATATCTGATTTTTATCTCATTTTATTGAATTTATAAAAAAATAAGAATTTTTTGATTTTATAATTTAGTATAAAATTATAAATATTAAAATAAATTATTATTAATTAAAAAAATTGATTAATTCATTAAAATAAGCTATTCAGGCGAAAAGCTTCATGAAAAGTCGCTATTATATATGAGAGTAGAAGACCAAAAAAGCAGTCCAATATTTTGATCAAAGTTGCGGGGGTAAATTTCTTAGAGACTCAAATCCGTTGTGTTTGACAAATTGACCTCTTTATTCTTGCACAGCAGTTATTAGGATTTATAACTCTGGTGGAATAAAATACTTTCTACAAAGACTACATAGTCCAATTCTTCATATCTAAATAAAAATTGAAAAAAAAAAATCAGAGCACATAAGAAAATACATAAATTAAAAAAATTATTATATTAAAATAATATATTAAAATACCATAAAAATTGTATAAAATATTTTTTTTTTCTACAAATAACATATTTTAATAATTCAAAATTTCATTCTCCAATAATTACATTATACCATAATATAGTAGATGATATTTATAATGATTATAAATATTAGTTATTTTTAGGGGTGTACAAAAAATCCGATCATCCGATCAATCCGATTCGATCCGTTGATTTTTCATCCTATCCGATTCAATCCGATGGTCGGATCGGATGAAGATTTTTTCCATCCGTTAAGTGCGGATCAGATGACGGATTTCACTACGATTCATCCGATCTGATCCGATCGAAATTAATTATTTATATATTTAATTAATATATATATATTTATTAAATTAAATATATATATATAATTAATATATGTTTATTTAATTTTTTAATGTTTTTTTTAAGTCAAATAATTTTATGTTATGATTTATGTAAAAATTTAAAAAAATTTATTTAAAAATAAAAAAAATAGAGTTAATTAAATTTATTGGTCGGATTGATCGGATGTTATCCGAATAGTTTACGGATCAGATTGAGCGGATGTAAGAAGTGATCGGATCGGTTGCGAATTAGGATGTTTCAATCCGAACGGATGGACAGATCAGATTGGATGATAGGAAAATCAACAGTTTCGATCCGATGAACAACCCTAGTTATTTTTGTGGAAAAAATGAATGCCTATAAACTTGCTTCTAAGAATGTTATCATGTCTATCAAATAAAGTTGAATAAACGTTAAAGTTTCATATAATAATACTTTAGGTATATTTTTTATAATTCACATATAGGATTGTACTCATTCTTTCACTAACACATATTCACAACATGAATCTAGATAACATATATTACATGATAAGCATAATGCTCAAATAATTCATATTCATGTATTGTTGCATACATATTTAAGTGCATTTAATATAGACTTTTGGTTGAATCAATTACGAGGTCATTTGATTGAATTATAAGTTTCTTTAGATAGAGGGATCAATCTCACTAATAGATGGATCGATCTTACTCTGGAACGATCTCTTAATAATCCTTAACCGATCGTGTCAAATTGCATAATTTTTTTTAAAATAAAGTTTATATAGAGAGAGGGATTGATCCCAACCTTAGATGGATCGATCTCCTATATCATTGGCGTAACTCTTTTGAGAGGAATTTATCCTCTCATAGAAGGATAGATCCCCTGATTAAAATTGATTAATTTTGGCTTATTTTATGCGTCTTTAATCCTAATCAACTGCCAACTTCTTAATATATTTTTCCACATGATATGAGTCACATCTTCCCATCTAAATTTTCTTTAAATACATCGCTTGGCTCTTATAATACATATACACAACTACATAATTTATTTTAAGGAGTATAAGATTTTAACAGTCAGGTTTCTTTTCTTTTTTGCTCCTCTTTAATTAGGCTGAACTTAATCTCTTCATATATTTTCATATGATTATGCTAGTATAGATATGAACCTACCTATTTCATATTTTCATGTTCATATATATTCTTCTTAATTAGGGATTTGCATGCTTTAGATTAAATAATTTTGTGTGTAATCATGATTATTTAATTTCAAAGAAACTATTTTTATTGAACTTGTGCTTAACTTTATTGCTTTGTAATTTTCTAGTTGATTTGATTTAATTAATACATGCTTGAATCATCAAGTTAGGATTATTCATTATTAAATATGTTCTATAACATATACATATACTTGTGTTTTTTGTACTAACCCTAATTACAGGTTGATCAGTGAACATGTTGGAGATTGTGAAAACATAGTAGGGAATCATAGGTTAGGTACATTCGGTAGTATCCTAGGAAAGATAGTATCAGACCAAATTTGTACTTAAACATTTGGTTTTTATAGTAGAAAGTTAGGTGATTTGGACTAGTTATTTTTCTCTTAGATCATGATTGTGGCCTAAGTTGTTTCTACCTAAAAATATCATATGTTATTTTCTAATTTTTGCATTTAAATTTTACATGTGATTGAATGTCTGACCGTTTTGTTTAGGTTATGAAATTATAAATTGATAAAATATAAAAATAACTTATTTATCCCTCACTAGGCTTATTACGTTCATTTTAGAACTTTCAATTAGTATCAGAGTCTACAATAGTCACACTTAGTGATTTCGAATCATAAGGACACATCTGTTAGACCTTCACTCTTTAATGGGTATAATTACTCTTATTGAGAGGCTTGCATGTAAGCTTATCTCATACAAGATGAAAAAGTCTAAGGTTCCAATCTTGAAGGTTGGGAACCACCCTCTATAACTAAAGATGGTATAACAACCATAAAACCAAAATAGAATGGCCCATTAAAGAAAGATCCTAGATGATCAAATTAAAAAGGGTTAAGTTTTATTTTTGCTGTAGTGTTGATAGATGAGTTTCATCACATCTCCATCTGCGAGTCTACGAAAGATGTATAAAATGTAATTGCTCTTGCTAATGAGGTAACTTCCCAAGTAAAACAAACTAAATTGAGATTACTGATATCTCATTTTGACTCTCTTCAAATGAGCAATGTCGAAATGTTTGGTTAATTTTATGCTTGTTCTTGTGATGTTTCTAATGCTTGCTTTACACTTAGTGAGAAAATTCTTCAACCTATAATTCTACACAAACTCCTAAGTTCATTTACAGGAGATTATAAGAGGATGGTCATTGTTATAGATGAGAGCAAAAAAGTAGACACCTTGAATATTGATGACCTTGTTGGGTTCATTCAAACATATGAGTTTGCTTTTGAGCCATCGAAGAAGAACAAGACTATGGCATTCAAAAGTTCCAAAAAGGTAACTTTTGATATTGATGATAATTCAAATGATGAATATATTGTTTCATTTGCTTATAGGTTCAAGAAGTATCTTAATACAAAGAACCAACAAAACAACTCCCCAAATAAGGGATAACATAATCGGTTCAAGGATAGAAAGTTAAAGGAACCTAATTTCAAGGGTTCATATGGTAAGAAGTATAAACCTACTAGCCCTAAATGTTTTAACTGTAGTAGTTTTGATCATATATCTACAGAGTGTATAAACAATAAGAAGAAAGCTAAAAGAGCACTCTACTACTCTTAGTGATATAGAGAGTGAACATGAGAAAGAAAATAATTCAAAAGATGGTGGAACCAAATGCTATGTTACAAAGGCCACTGCACATTCAAACTACTCCTACACTAGCTCAAATGAAGATGATGAAGGACTTAAATCTTCTTGTCTTTTAGCTAAATATAATGCATCTAGTTTTAAATAATTATTTAAGAATTGTATAGATGCTAAGGAAGAAAAAAATAAACTTTTAGTTGAAGTGGAAAAGTTGAATGAAATAATTAGTGTTAAAAATAAACACTTTTATCTTTTAAAAAATAAAATTTAAATCTATTTGAACATATTGATATTCTTGATCTAAGTCTTGTGGGAACAAAACAAGAAAATTGTTAACTCAAAGTAGAACTTGTTACTGCTAAGGAGACAATGAAAAACTTGACATTAGGCCCGAAAAACTTGAACAAAGTTTTAAGTTATGCCAAGTCACATAGTGTTACATGGAGTCTTGGTTTTAAAGTTGAGAGCTCCATACCTTCGGTATCAAAAACCACATTTGTATGGCCCTTTAAATCTACTCGTATTATTATTAATTTTGCACAAATAACTATATGTTAGAAAAAAACTGTTAAATTTATGACTATTTGTCATTATTGTGGGAGAAATTAAAATGTCTCATTTGTAAGTATTATAATAAAAAAAACGTATTTGTATTCATATCCAATATCATGCATATAGTATCAAGGTAAAGATTGTTATTTTTTGACACTTGATTTATTTATAGCACATTGAGAATGTTATGGAGACATTTAGGATTGCATAACGTGTTTCATCTTCTCATTTATTTTATCTATTATTTATTAGACATATTAGGTTATTACAATTGTGATTAATATTTTAATGTTGTAACGTTGCTCGGCCCTTGGAATGTTATTTGAGCTTGGACATATGTGATGATTACTGGACTAAAGAGCTGGCCAATTTTTCTGGTTGAGTTCTTGAGTCTCAAGGGTATAATTATTATTTCTTAATATTTTATATGCATAAGTTTCTCTCTTAAAATGTAGGTCATAATTTTTATTTTTATTTTTTATAATTATTTACTTTAATTATATCACCTTATTATCGTAGAATTCATCTGTGCCGTGTTTGAATGATTAGAATTCATTTGTATTGAGTTCATATTAATTCCCCTTATCTTTGTGAAGTCGACTCTATATATTGAGTTCATATTATGAGGTTGATATATTTTATACGAGTCCAAAAGAAGTCGACATCAGGGTTGAAAAAGTCACATTCGACTTTATGAAATGCATAAAAGAATTATCAATTTTGTGATACAATGAGAAAGTCCTCTTTAAAAATTAAAATAAAATTTACACACAACATACATAGTTCCAACTCATATTCTTTCAATAGTTACTAAAATATACATTATTAAACTACGGGTAATTGGTGGTATTTTATTAAATTTAAATAGTAACCATTTGTTTTCAAGTGAAAATAAAATAAAATTCAACCCTCTCTATTTTGAGTGAAAAGTGTCTGAATTAATCATTTTCTAGGAAGCATGCTACATATACGTCAGTTTTATAAAAAAATATTCATCACTTTAAAAGTGAGTAACGTGATGTTTTCGAATAATTTTATTAATTATTATTTTATAAAGATAATTAATAATTGTATTTTTTAATAATTTAAATTAACACATCATCGATGCATAATTTCTTCAATTCCATGACCTTTTGACTACTAAGAGAAGGAAAGAAAATAAATAAATTAAATAGTCAAACAATTTAATTGGCCGCATATAGTCTAAGTCTAAAGATGGTAAATTATCTTGAACTTTCCAATTCCGAAAATTTAGTTTAAAATATGAATGAAATTTACTGTTAATTTTATAAATGCAATTATTTTCTCAAAAGAAAAAAAAACTATTGGTTCCTGTGTTATCATATGCTCATTGTTGTTATTTTGGTAGCGTGAATACGAGGCTTGACCATGTATAATATAAATATATGCGTGTTTAAAAGCTATACTTATTAAGGTGTTGAGTTAATAATAACTTCTTGTGATATTTTTATATATTAGCTTATTTTTTATTTCTATTGAATTCATAATACATACATAAATTATCATGTGGTATTAAGAAATTATGATTTCTATAGAATATTATTGACTTGTTACTATGAGATTTAGACCAACAAAAATCACTTTTTAGTATAGAAATATTTTTTTAAGATGTATTACTTTCTATAAATATCAATTGTTTGAAGTTAAAAAGAAAATTATAAATATTATTGATTCCATCTAGCCTACATTCAATTAGAAATCAAAAATCGTAAAGATGAATGAAATGATCAGTACGTTGAATTGATATATTTTCACAAATGAAGCTTAGTGTATTTATTGAGCCATGTAACTACTACTTGCTAATATAGTTACAAGTAAATTAAGCTACTAACTAACTAATTCAATCATACAAAGCATATGCATAATACATTTAGTCTAATAGCTAGCCCTATGTCAAGCTGATGGGCATGGAAGGACACGAAGCTTGGACTTGAGAGAGTGAAATGGTGAGGAAGACAATGATTTGGGGAGGATATAAGTAAGTTATTCTTAAGAAGGAACATGACACTATTACAAAAGGGAGTATTAAAGTCGGTTAAAAACCGACTTTAAATGAAACGACTTAAAGTTTAAAGTCGGTTTACGGGATGAATCGACTTTACGTTTAAAGTCGGTTCACGCTGTGAACCGAATTTAATTTTTTTTTAAATTTATTCATTTTCTATTATACTCAAATAAAAACTTTTATTCGAGCAGGAAAAAAAACCAAAATCAATTTAGCAAATAATACAAATATTTGAAAAATAAAATATTAATTAATAGTAAAAAATTACCATCGTTTTGTTATATTTTATTCAAGATCATCATATTCTTCTCCTTATGTTATAATACAAACCTACATATATAATACAAAAATTTATACACATAATAATAATAATAGAAAAAAAATGAATAATAGGGGATCTAAAAGATTAGTTAAAGAGGAAGAAAACTCACAAACCGGTGCTGGAAATGGTAGTCATAGGTGGCTGGAAAATGAGAAAGAGTGGATGAGGTTTTCAGTTTTTTAGAGTTCTGCAACACTGAAAATAGTTTCTGTCTGGGAAGAAAAAAGAGAAAAGAATTTATCCACGTGTGTAGAGTCGGTTCCACGTGTCAACCGATGCTATGTTACGTGGATAGCGTCGGTTCCAGGTGTCAACCGACGCTATCCACGTAGCGTAGCGTCGGTTGACGTGGTGAACCGACGCTACGTCCACGCATAATGTCGATTCGACACGTCAACCGACGCTACATCCTACGCGGATAGTGTCGGTTTTACACTGAACCGACTTTAAACCAATTTAAAGTCAATTTTTAGAAAAAACTGACTTTACGTATCGACTTAAATACCCATTTTTGTAGTAGTATGATTAATAATGATCAGTTGTTAGTATAACACCAAATCTTGAATGAAATGTTGATCAAGCTCAATATGCTTGGTACAAACATGCTAGATAGGATTGTGAGCTAAATGTTGTGCACTATTGTCACATAAAAAAGTGGAGGAGCTAAAATTGAAAGGTTCAATTCAAAGAAAAAGGGAATATAACCAAAGCAGCAGCAGATACCATGGCCATATATGCTAATTTTGTACTTGATTTAGCTACCACTTTTTGCTTTGTAGTGTGCCATGAGATCAATTTTTCACCAAGAAAGCTCTAGTTAAATTAACAACTATTATCAATGCTAAGGGCTCAATAAGTAACACAACATGATGTTAAAGACAAGTCCAATGACTTTAGAAAACATAGACCATGGTTGAGTGTACCATGGTTGGAGGCTTCTATGAAGAAAATGAAAGTACAAGTGGAGCAGCTAAGTGAGCACTCGTAGAAGCAAAATAAAGAATAGTTTTCAGGTGAGAAAAACAATGAATTCAATGGTGTAGGGGAAATGATGAAATTTTCCAAGAAACTTTTAACTAAAGATGATAAATAAAATCTTGAATGAGAGATAACCCATTATTTTATTTTGTTATTACTTTAATTTAATTTTTTATTCCATAAATAATTATTTTTATTTGCTATGTTATTGTTTTTACTAAGGTATAGATTTTTGTGGTTATTTTATCATTATTTTTATTTTAAAATAATATAATATATATGAAAAAGGGAGAAACATTTTATTGTGATGTGGCATTGGGATTTCTGATTAACTTGAAAAGAATATCATATGCTCGAGTCATGGTATACTTTTATTTTACGCCACGATCCACATATACTTTTGGTTAGAAATACCTCCTATGTGCGATTCACACTCATTTTTCTTTCATTTTCTCTCGTTTTCTTCACAAACCATATATTTTCTCTCCCATCAAACGCCACAAATTTCTCAAAATCTGCACCTTTTTTCCATAATCTTTCAAAACCTTTCACAAAAACCATTTTCTTAATAATTTCCTACCCATTCTATAAAGAAAATTTGAAAATCATCAACAAATTCAAAAAATATTCTTCATCTTCAACAACACAAGTAATTAATCATAAATTTTTAAAATTTGTCTTAAAATTAAATTCTTGAATTTTATGGATTATTGGAGAATTATTAAGAGTTTCAAACCCTAATTTGAATTAAGAAGGGTGAGGAAAATTTTAGTATAATTTATTTTGTGTTGTTTTTATCTAGATTATCTGAGGAACTTTGTAATTTAGATATTGTTGAATTTTTAAAATGACATCTAAAAAATATAGACATGATAAAGGGAAAGAGGTTTCAATTTCTAAAGATAATGATAGGGCCAAAATTTTAAATTATAAGGCTAAGTTACATTTTGAAAAAGTTCATAAGTAAATAAATGTTTTATACTTGAAAGAATGATGGACTTTGATTGGGACCTAATGTCTAATTCAAGGGAATTTATGAGGCTATAACAACATTAGGATGGAAAAAGTTTGTTAAGGAACTAGATGCTACTGTGGAATCACTTGTTTGGGAATTTTATGCAAATGTTCCCAAGACTATTGATAATATAGTTAAATCATGTGACGTAATAGTCTTGTTTGCGCCAAATTTTATTAATTCTCATTATTATTTAGTAAATATTAGGCAGGGTGGGTATGAAACATATTTAAGTAATGTCAACTATGTTATAGTACTTGAAACCTTAGCTTTAGAAGGGACTGAATGGAATTATGTTGGAGGGAAATATAAAGACTTTGAAGCCAAGTATTTGGATAAGATTGCATGCATTTAACAATACTTTAAGTGTTCAAGACTAATGCCCACATGACATTATAGCTTAATAGATAGAGAGAAAGCAATTTTATTGTATACTATTACATCCAAAATATTTATGGATATAGAAAATATAATTTATCACATGATCAAGCTATCTGTTAATGATCACCATTTGAATTGCTTTTCCCCCAATTAATCATTGCTTTATGTAAGAAAGTGAGGGTACCTCACTTAAAAGGTGAAGTTATAATTCAACCTAGAGAATTATCGAATTCAATATATTATGATGAACTTACTTTTGGTATAAATAAAGCCCAAAAGGAAAGTAGGGTCATTTCTTTATCAAAGCTGACTATGAAAGATGAAATTCATAAATTTGTTGAAATAATGGGATATATGGAAGAATACCAACAAGCTTACATTATCGAACAAGCTGCATTTCTAAATCGACAGCATTGTGATTAGGTGAATCATAACTACTTGATGTATGAAATGAATCGGTTACAACTTAGCCATCTTGGGATGGATACAAGTCATTTAGTAACACTCGAGTATCAAAATTATGATTTCACCTTTACACTTCCTGAAAGATCATGACATCAACCTGAACAAAATCTGGATGACACAATTGATTGAGCTCCAAATTTGTTCCAGAGTTTTATGAATTTTTATTTGATATATTTCATTTTATTTTATTTTGAGAACTTTAGTTTAATTGTTTTTGCTTTTGAATATTATGTTAGTTTTTATTTTATATTGTGTTTTTTTTCATGAATATTGTTTAGAACTATTAATTTTATAATTATTTGTTGAAATTTGTGAGAAACACAATATTCTATTTGTGTAAATTAAAATGTTTGGAATGATGGATACACCTGAAATTTCACATCAATACTTGAGAAGGTTTAACAAATGAGTAACTTTTTTACTCTTTACTCTTTATCTTTAATTTATAATTGTACATTGAGGGCAATGTAAGTTTTAGGTTGGGGGTAGAAAAAGTTACATCTTTATAAATTTAAGCCAATTTAAATTTTTAATAAAACATGTGTTCACATTTTTATATTTTTTTTTCAATTATTTTTATGTGC
Source organism: Hippophae tibetana (assembly GCA_037013495.1). Taxonomy (NCBI): domain Eukaryota; kingdom Viridiplantae; phylum Streptophyta; class Magnoliopsida; order Rosales; family Elaeagnaceae; genus Hippophae; species Hippophae tibetana. The sequence continues at coordinate 66,066,915 of CM072807.1, read as the reverse complement.
TTTTGTTTATTTTTATTAGTTCATGAATTTTAGGTTTAATTTTCAAAATTTTCTTGCAAAATTATCATGTTTTTTTTTAATTTTAAGCAAATGATTAAGTTTTTTATACTATTAGATTAATTTCTTAAACATATCATGAAGAAATGTGAAGATTAGTTAGTTTTTGTCATAATTTGTATTTCATGATAGAATTTTGAAATTATAAAAAAACCAAAATCGTTGTTTAGGAATCAAATAGTGGAGACTACCTTATAAGAATATTTTTGGCCATTATCTTCCCATTCTAAGTGACTATGTTTTCTACTCTTTTGATCACTCTTCTTATTTATTCAAAGTATTTAGATAATCTCCATAGGTTTTGCATTGAATGTTAGGATTTTTATATCTAAAAAAGTGTCATATTTATTTTTATTCCTTAAATTGAATAACTTAAGTAAAAATTGAAAGTATATTCCCTCCTTCATTCATACATGAATTGTAAAAAAAAACATGGGTATAAAAGAAAAGCCAAAAATTAACTACTCACTATATCATCAAAAATTTGTGCAAATTATACACGAGTCTTTTCTTAAAAAAAAAAGAGAGAGAAACAAATAAATATTATAAACTACATACTATTACCTAAATATCCTACAAAAATGTTAGAAATAGTTAAATAAAAAAAAAGAAATAAATCCCCAGGATTGCATTTTTTTCATCTCTAAAAGATATATAACTTGAAAATTTTATTTGATGATTTTGATAGATGCATAAGATAGTATTTGATTTCTTTATAAGTCATTTCATTAAATTTCTTTCATGAGATCAATATTATACATTATTTTAAATATTTTATTATTTACACATATTTGAACTCATTATTTTATTTCTTTACATAACTTCTATTTGGGTATACCTTTGAATGAGTGCTTGAATCAATACAATCAATGTTATTTTAAGAGTATAACTTATGAGGTTAGATTCAAGCGAATTAAGATTTGAAACACCGAAATTGGGAAAATTTAATATTGATAAATTTTTATGTGAATATAAATATGATTTTCAACTAATTATTATAATAAACTATGAATGTTTAGAATATTAAAATAACTTATGTTTTGAATTTTAGTTGTGAACATTAAAAAAAAGTAAAAGCATAAGAAATTTTGCAATTCTTTTTAATTTGTTATCTTTTTCACTTTGATTAAAGTTTAGTGTTAATTGTTATTTTTTTTTATTTTTGCATTTCAATTTGATGTTTGTGGATATCATCTCTAAAAGTCTTGAGGAGACTTAAACTTATCCATTAGGACAACATAGAGCTTTAAAGGCTTGTTGTATATATTAAACATAACTGTGAACCCTATTACACTCAAAATGCAGAGTCACCGCACCAGAAGGAATGAGTGTGAAGTTATTCCAAGGTTATAGATACACAGAGGATGTGACGAAGATGATAGGATTGGTGATGGAAATACTTTTGAGTCATAATGATTTAAAATAATTTAATTTATTTAATTTTTGTTTTTAGTTTTTAGTTTTCTTGCTAGAGTTAATTGAGCTTGTAATAAATGCTTAAAAGCACTAAATATAACGTTATTTTATACACTTTGAATGTCAAAATAAATTAATATTTGCATAATTTTATTATCTTTTTAAAAAAATATCTTTTAGGAATCTAGGGTATGCTTTGTTGTTTTTCTTCTATTTTTAGCTTCAAAATAATTCAATTGATCAATACTTAGAGAACAATGTTTGAAAGCATTCTATTACAACATTGAAGCATAAAAAATTAACATATGTCAAGCCTTACATATGATCCAAACCAATGTAAAGGGTATAAATAAAATAGGTCTTCTAAAAGTTAAGATGAACACAAGTTGTGGCTTGAAAATTTAGTGTGCCGTAATATAAAAGTAGTAGATTGAGGATTCCAAGTGCATACAAGTTATCTCATGCCGCGGCATGGAATAGATGTGTGTTGCAGTGCCCGACTATATGATCCATTTTTCTCACCTAAAAAATAAACCCCAAATCCTCATTTACAATCATCCCTTTCATTCCTCAACAATTTCTTTGGTTGATTTCTTAGTTTCTCTCTAGTTTTTCTTTTCTTTTCATAGTTTTAAGGTTTTTCTCCCAATTTAAGAGTTGAACATAGTTTATATAGTAGTTTTTATTTTGATTCAATAGATAAGATTAATAATGTTATTATACTTGTGAAATATTAAAGTAGATAAAACATTTTTTATAAAATGAATTAATTTTTATTTCTTCATCAGAATTTAAACGAAGTCTGTAAAAGAAAAATATATAAACAAAAAAAATTTCATAATAAATGAGAGGATCTGATTTAAAATAATGTTCTTAAATCTTTAATTTATATTAATTGTATAGTTAAAGTAAAAAAATTCTATTTCAAAGATTTTTATAAAAAATATTATTTAAAAATATATTGACTACATATTTTTAATAATAATTTTAAAATCTTAAAGTTTGTATCTAGATACTTAAATTATTAAACTAACTATTAGATATTGATAAGAGTGTAAATTGATAACTCTACAAAAAGCATTAATTAAATGGTTTATTAGTTCCTTAGAAATAAAACATAATTTAATCAATTAACAATCAATGATCCTATTAAAAGACTTTAATTGATATTGTTTAACAATAATAACTTAATTAAAAATAAGTAAAGATGATTAACTAACTAACTAATTTATCCCATTAATTTTTCAATGTATATAAATGTTTATTTGTCAATTATTTTGTTGAATCTATCTTTACTTCTATGTCATTAGATTAGATTTCTCAAAACCTAAACTTTGTGACAAAATACTTATGTTTAATGTTTTCTTTTAAGAATTCCTTAAGTTATTTAAAAATTATATTATTATTTTTTATATCGATATTAAAAATATATATTTATCATTTTTTTTAAAATGATTGTTAATTACGAAATATCTTATAAATACAAAACTAAATCACCTTACTATAATTACAAGTAGAGCTACTAAATAACTCAATATGCAAAACAGCCTTAGTCTAATACATTCAACCTCTCCGGTGAGATTATTTTAGGCTCTAAGATTCTATTCTAATGTTTTATATATGATAAGATGTTTTATCTATGTTTCAATTTTATTATTGGCTTGTATATTTGACTTTTTAAGTCTAATTTTTTACTAATAAAAATATTTTAAAAATTATATAAAATAATATTTTTAAAATTTATAATTATAAAAATAATATATAATAATATAGAATAAAATTGAATTAAACGATATTAAATATTAAAAGAGTTTAAATGATCGTAATTTAATTTAAATAACATTAAATATAAAATAATTAGTTTTATTTTTTTAATAGTAAAATTGTAAAAAAATATGAATATAAAAGATACTATTGTGTGTCTATAAATTTTAATATTGTTATTTATTTATTTTCTAAATATTTACTGATAGTTAAAAAAAATGGCAATACCACTGGGTATAAGTCAATGGGTCAAGGCTATAAAAGAATGGGTCAAGGCGTCAAAGGAATAAAGTGGCCATGAGAGATGTAGACTATATATATACGTGTATGTCCAAAATGCGATAGCTTCAGCTGCCTATCTCCATCGTCACACAAATATGTGACCAGAAATTTCTTCAATAACACCTTATTTCATTTATCTTTTATTAAAAAAAATTATAATATATATATATATATATATTAAAATTTCATTTAATTATAGTAAAATGAGAAAGAGAAAACTTCTATTTTATCTAGGGGTGTGCAAAAAATCCGATCATCTGATCCGATCCGTTGATTTTTTATCTGATCCGATGGTCTGATCGGATGGAAATTTTTTTCATCCGTTAAGTGCGGATCGGATGACGGATTTCACTATGATTCATCTGATCCGATCTGATTCGATTGAAATTAATTATATATATATATATATATTTAATTAATATATATTTATTAAATTAAATATATATATTTAATATATTATTTAAAAATATATATATAATAAATTAATAATTAATAAACCTAATTATTATTCTAACACAACCTAACCTTAGCCATATATCTATTCTTAACCTAATCTATTTTCCCAATGCCTCCCTGCCTCCATCTCTCTTTCTCCCTCCCTTCATCCATTGCTAGTTTCAGAAGGATTTTCTACTTCTCTGCTGCTGCTGTTTGTGATTTTCTGCTTCGTTGCTGCTCCCTACTCAAACAAAATGTGCATTATTGATAGTTTTTATTTATTTATCAGTAATGTACATTGATCATTGAATAGACCAATTCACACGTCTTACGGTGAGGAACAGAAACATTATTAAATCAATAATTTTTAAGTATTTTTTTGTCAGAGTTTGGAGTCGAGAAAAAAAGTTGTATAAAAATCTTTAAAAAATAAAAAAAGTTTTATAAAATATACGTTACTTTATCTTTAACCCAATTTATGTATTATTGTGATAACAATAACAATTAAATTTTTTTACACAAAACAACCTTTCCCTAACTAAATTACGATTTGATGATCTACTGCATGAATTTTGAATCCATCCCACGTTGTTCAGGGGCTAATTTCTTGCTACTCAATTTTGTCTTTTTTATTTTACCAATTCTATGTTTCATGCTGAATACCAATATAATAAACCGGCCAAGTCTATCAGATCGTACCTAACTAACTATTTTTCTTCTTCTCATTTTTAAAATTAAAATTCATGATCTTGATTTACATCGATATTAATTGCATCGTATTTTGCCCTTTCATTACTATGATATTTCTTAGAAAACTACGTAGTTCACAATGTTTGACCCTGAAGATTAGCTCTCTTGAAAATCATAAATTTTTATTAAAAAAATCATAAATATTATAACAACTAATTTATTAACTCGTATATACTTCTTCTTTTTGTTCTGTTTACTATGTTATATCAGTATGAAGTTTGCTGCTAAAATTGAGATTGACATTAGTCTACTCTTGTTTATCTATAGGAGGAACATGATGATTTGTTTGTCTAAGTGCATATTTTTTTCATTCATGGAATTCAAAGCTTTTGATAATTCAAAAGTTTATGATGAATTATGTTTTTGATTTTAAAGTAAATAGATGGTTGTTATTTATTAACATTTGATGTCTTGTTCCTTGTGTAATATCTGGTTATACTTTTTCTTTTCATTATTTATATTGTTCTTCTATGAGAGATGGGAAATTGTATTACTTTGATTGTAAATCTGCTTCTTTACATTCTAGAAATCTGTAAATCTGGAAATTTGGAAATCTGGAAATCTAGAAATCTGCTTCTTTACATTATGGAAATGTGAAAATCTGGAAATCTGTTTCTTTACATTCTAGAAATCTATAAATTTGTAAATCTACTTCTTTACATTTTGGAATTTGCAAATATGCTTCTATCTAAGCTATATATTTTTGGTTAGAGGGTTCACATTCTGATCATTTAATTTGATGAGGTTTGGAAAGTTTGTTCTGTTTACTATGTTATATCAGTATGAAGTTTGCTGCTAAAATTGAGATTGACATTAGTCTACTCTTGTTTATCTATAGGAGGAACATGATGATTTGCTCGTCTAAGTGCAGATTTTTTTCATTCGTGGCATTATCATATAAGTTCCACTTTATGTATGTCTGGTTTTTTATCATAGCATTGTTTGCCTAAGTGCAGATTTGTTATTTGTTAACATCTGCTGTCTTGTTCCCTGTGTAATATCTGGTTCTACTTTTGCTTTTCATTATTTATTTTTTTCTTCTATGAGATATGGGTAATTGTATTACTTTGGTTGTAAATCTGCTTCTTTACATTATAACAACTGTTTTTCTATATAGGGAGTATGTGTATGTATCCAGCAAGTCTGGTACATCAAACTTAAATGCTCATATTGCTATGCAATGTAAATTATTTCCTGGTAGATATGAGAAGAAGCAAAAAAACTTTAGCTTTTGAAAATGTCACAAACAATAAAGAAGGTGTACTTGTTGCACACACATTTAGTATTGAGGCTTATAGGCTTACACTTATAAAAATGATTATAGTTGATGAATTTCCATTTAGTCATGTTGAGAATGAAGGATTTAAGAAGTATAGTAGAGTTTTGGAACCAAGGTTCCAAGTTCCTTCTCGTACCACTATTACACGAGATTGCTTGAGTCTTTTCTTAAAGGAAAAAGGATAAATTAAAAGAATTTTTCTCTAAATCATTTCAAAGAGTTTGTTTAACCACTGACACATGGACTTCTGCTCAAAATTTGAATTATATGTGTCTCACTGTTCACTTCATCGATGATAATTGGAAACTCTAAAAAAGAATCTTAAATTTTTGTGTAGTTCCTAGTCATAAAGGTGATATCCTTGGGAAAGCAATTGAGTAGTGCTTGTTAGATTGGGGAATTGATAAGATATTTACTATTACTGTGGATAATGCTAGCTCAAATAATACATTAGTTTCTTACTTGCATAAAAAAGTGAACAATTAGGGTGGTGCAATACTAGAGGGTTAACATATGCATATGAGGTGTGTAGCTCATATTCTAAATTTGGTTGTCAGAGAGGGCTTGAAAGAACATGATTCAAGCATAAGTAAGATAAGAGAAGTTGTGAAATATGTCAAAGGATCACCTTCAAGGTTGTTAAAATTTAAGGATTGTGTAGAGCAAGAGAATATTGATACTAATAAACTTTTATGTTTAGATGTAGTAACAAGGTGGAATTCCACCTATTTAATGTTAGAAGCTACAATAAGATTTCAGAAAGCTTTTGAGCGTTTAGAAGAAGATGATGTAATATTTAAACAAGAGTTCAACATTGGAAATGATAGTTGCAAAACTCCTGATATGTTTGATTGGTCTAATGCTCACATATTTGTGAGGTTTTTGAAAATATTTTATTATGCAACATTGAGGTTTTCTGGTTCTGTATATGTTACTTCAAATTTATTTTTGGATCAAATTTGTTTCATACATAACCAATTGAGTTTCTGGTGTGAAAATACTGATTTTTTGTTAAGCAAAATGGAAAAAGAAATGATAACAAAGTTCAATAAATATTGGGGAGGTGTAGATAAGATGAATGATTTTTTATTTATTGCAACTTTGCTTGATCCAAGACGTAAGGAACAAGGTTTGAAAATTTGTTTGGATCTTTTGTGTGACGAAGATGATATTATGGTTGGTCATATGATGAAAAAATTTAGACAAACTTTGAATAATATGTTTGATCAGTATTTAGTTTTGTATTCTGCAAATGTCCAAGCTACATGCTCACAACCTTTAGACACAAAAGAAGTGGATAGTTGTAACATTGATTCATTTTCAATGTGGATGGATCATTATAAAAAATATGTCAAAGATGCAAAAAAGACAGACAACCAAACTGAAGTGGATAAATATTTGGGTGAGACATGTGAGGATGTAGATGATGAGTCTTTTAATCTTTTAAGTTGGTGGAAGGTGAACTCATCTAGATACAAGGTTCTTTCCAAGATTGCCAAAGATGTTTTAGCTACGCCTATATCAACTGTAGCTTCTGAGTCTGCATTTTCTACGGGGGGGGGATTATTGATTCTTTTAGAAGCTTATTGTTCCCAAAAACTATCCAAGCACTTATTTGTACTCAGAACTGGATTCGATCATCACCAATAATTAACATTCGTGATTCCCTTGATGATATTGAAGCAATTGAAACAAGTAATATTATTTTAATTTTCATTAGTAATTGATATCATTCTCTTATGATTTAATATTCTCATCACTTTCTATTATCTTCTATTTTGTAGATATGTTGAGAGACATTAAGGATATAACCCTCGATTGAGTACGATATATTATTATTTTATTTCGTATGTATTTTATATATATTTAGTTATCAATTTACTAATATTTTTTAAATTATATCTAATAGGTGATGATACATTGAAGTTTTTTGCTATTGTTCTCAAGATTCAAGACAAGATTATTTTTAAGATGACCAATGGATGTTAAAGAGTGAAATGATCAAATTAATTTAGGTTTAGATTATTGTGAACTATTTTTTTGTTTATTGTTTGAATGAATTGTTAAATTTATTAAAATAACTATTGTAATCGACATTGTTATTTACTTAATTGTATTATTTTTTGTTTTATATAGGTTTGAACATTTTAGTCTTATTTTAATCTTTTTATTTGATTTTTTAAGGTTTCTTTTAATTAAAATGATTTTATGTTATAATTTATGTAAAAATTTAATTTTTTAATTCAAAAATATAATTAATTAAGTTTATTGGTCGGATTGATTGGATGTTATTCGAATATTTTACGGATCAGATTGATCGGATGTAAAAGTTGATCGGATCGATTGCGGATTAGGATGTTTCAATCCGATCGGATGTTCGGATCGGATGAGATGAGCATAAACTTAGCAGTTTCGATCCGATGAACACCCATAATTTTATCCATATTTAAGTTTCTCGATACACTTCCAAGCAAAAGCATATAATGAAAAAAAGGAAAAAGAAAAGAAAATTGGAAAAGAGATGAAAAACTTTACGTATGCTTTATCTTCGCATATTAATTAATGCAGTGCCCTTGTCAAATATGATATAAATTTTACCTTTTAAATATATATTTTTGTTTAAATTAAAAAAATCACATTTAAATTATTCAATATCATTGGAGCTTAATATAATTTTTTATTTATTATTTTAAATTTAATTTTGAATCTCATCCATTTAATTTTTTTTTTTATAAAAAAAACATTAATATTACTAAAAAGTCAATCACAATGGTCCAAGTGCCACGCGATAGATGCAATATTGCAATTTTTGTAAAATTCCTTAGAATTAATTCACAAAAACAAGAAAACCCAAAGCGTTTTAGAAAACAAAAAGAAGTAACAATATGCCAATACGTACACATAATGCAACTTTTTTTTTTTTTTAATAATGTTACTTTCTTAGTGTCTATTAAAAACATATACCATTATAAAAAAGACAATCGATGGCAGGCAGAACTTGATGATTTTCGAGTGGATGTAGTTCAAAAGTCATGACTTAACTGACCCACATCCTAAATTGTGATACAGTGAATCAAATAAGGAAGGAAAAAAAAATGAATACAAACAAATAAATAAAAAGTTTACCCCAACTTTGACAATTTATGATGAAAGAACTGAAATCATTTCACATACCATTTGCTTTCCATTAAAAACAAATTGGTTTTCAAAATACCATAGGAAACACATTTTGTTCTCATAAATAAAAAATAAAAAAAATTTGTTGGTTGCTTAAGCCTTACCAAGTCTTGAAAGGACCTTGTCAAGAACAACAAACAAAAGAAAGAAATTATATACAAGACTGGAAGATTTTAATTGGTAGAGTGGGTCAATATGACACCAAACATCTCAATCAGAACAAAGACTAAAAGGAGAAAAAAAAAATATTGAGATTAGGATCCAGAAATGACTAAACTAATTATATATTATTAATAAAAAAATTGATTATAAATTTATATTATTAATAAAAAATATGATAATAAATATGTATCAATATAATGGTAATAGATTTATACAATTAATAATAATTAAATATTATTTTTATTATTTAATAAAATTAAATGATATATTTATAAATTTTACGATAATTTAATGATATATTTATTAATTTAATCGTAAAAATTAATATCAACTTTTTTAAATTATATAACACCTTAAAAAAAATATTAAAAACAAAACCGAAACAGACAGAGAAGTCAACAAGGTCAAAAATGTGATTCCTAATAGGAAATCAAATGGACATAAATACCATTATTAATTTATTAGAATAGAATGGTAATTAATCTAATAAAACATATGCCATAATTATAACTAAGAGTTTTTTTTTTTAAAATAGAGATTTGTATATTTATGTACAGTCAAAACTCACTCACTCTTATCTCAAGTAAGAGGCTCAAATTATAACAAATATTATTTAATTTAAAAAAATATTGATAGATTATGTGTTCACGAAGATAAAATATTATCGTACTATGATTAACCTAGCTATATATAGAGAATTAAAAGCTTGATATATCTTAGGAACTTTTTTGCTTTACATTGTAATATGCATAGATTGATCCTATCATTTTTAGTATTTAATTAGGCAATGAGATAACGTAAGAATTAAGATATGAACGGTAGTAGTTTTTCTATATATCCATGTAAAAGCCTGGATCAATTCTCATTATTGTTGATCATTTTTTTTAGTGCAAACAATATTATCATGATTTGAACATTTTACCCCCCTTTCTTACTTTTTAAAAGAAAATGCAATATTTTATTAACATTTATATCTGAAAATTAAATATAATAAAAATATTATTTATTTATTTATAATCTTCGTATATCTAAGAGTTATAAAAATATAAGAACATGATAAAAAAACTTCATACCTAACAATTTGAGACATGAGTACACATTAGATCTTACCTTCGTATACTTAGTTGGCTCCTATAAAGAAAATTCAAAACCAAGAATTTTAATGAAAAATATTTATTATATCAATTATATATTATAATAAATAAAATTTTAAGGAAATTATCATAGGTATCCTTGAGATTTAGCATATTTATATATATATATATCTATGATTTATATATATAAAAAAGTAACGATCTTCTCAAGGTTTATAGTTAATATCAATACTACCTTCAAATTGTGAACAATATTAGCTTTCTATTTAATGCTATTTTTTTTCTATGGCTCTTATACCCGTTACATCACGTTAGTACTACTCAATGTGATTACACTTTTAGCATAGTAGTGGCCGTTAAGATAATCTCATAAATTATTTTACACAATAGCCTCTCGATTATGCACCCTACACGCTAGTTGTTATTATTTAAAGATAAATCTTTAAGTTTTTTATTAAAACATTGCTTTAACTTTATTATTTCCATATAGATTTGTGGCTAGTCTTTTTGTCTTTATTTTCTTTTTTATTAGTTTAATAAATGTTTTAAAAAATATATTTAATCATTTAATATCTCTAATTGTTTTAAAATTATAATTACCATACTTGAATTTAATTAGTCCAACGTGATTTTTTCTTCTATTGTTTATTTTCTTTTGTTACACATGATATGTCTTAGCTTGCTAAACCTTAATACCTTCTTAATAATGGAAAAGCTCTTGCATTCACATATGATATTATGTTTAAATTAGATTTACTAGAGAATAGAAAACGAATGATTACATTCTATTTTATTCATGGTATTAATAATTATTACATTTCTAAAAGCCAACTAAGAAACTTAAATAGATTCGTAGTCGCTCATAGTTTCTAGATGAATAATTTTCAAAGTAAAGAGTTTGCTATTATTGAAGCTATTTACAACTAATGAATATAAAGGTTCCTTTTATAGGATAATAAATTTCTGTTTATAATAGCGAGAAATCATTGTTTTATCCTTATTTCAACAATTCACCTAACTTGTTGCTTTTGGCTTTTGAATTTCAGCCTTTTATTTTCTTAACATGATTTTTCTACTGAAGATGTGGGTTCTATATCTTTTTTCTCTTTGTCGTTTTCTATCGACATTCCTTTTATTGGCGTAGAGGACGACATATCTTCATTTTCTTGATCTTTAATCCAGTAAATATATTTGTGATCTTTAGTAGTTTTCTTGGCATAAAAAAACACATGTCTTATTTTTTGAAAAAAATCATATTATTACTATTGAAATTTATTTCAAACTTACTAATTTTCTCACAATCTTCTTCAGTAAGGACCATATTGTTATGGTAAGTGATTATAATTTTAGTTGTCGAGTAATTTACCTTAACTTTAGAAGAATTGTCATTTTTTTATAAGTTTATAATAAATTTGACTTAATATCTGCCCCATAGAATATATAGTTTATTTGTATTGAATTCATTTTTTAGAAGAGTCATTGGTTTTGGAACTTCATTATTAGTATTAGAAATCCCTAATTTGATAAAATGGTAGGAATTAATGCAACTTTTTTCATTGTAATTCATAAGAGAACTTAAAAATCTAAGATAGATAGACTTGTCACTTGTTCTGATATTTTTTCCGAAGTTCTTAATAGTCTTTTACAAATTTTTAGGAAAATAATTTAATTTTTTAAAATTAATTTTTGGAGATATGTTCTCAATGAAATTTGCATGATAAGCTTTATAAATAAAAGTTGGATTAACTCTTTCAAGAATATTAAATTTACTACCTTTAAAAAATTCTTTTTTTAAGTGTAAAATTTTATATTTTTGATATGTTTACGAGTAAATTTTATGGCTAAATTATAGAGGCTCAACTATTATAATTTACTTAAATTTTTATATTGGTCTTTTTCATCTTTAATAACCAATGTACTCTTTAAGGTTATTTCCCTAAATAGTATTGATAGTTGTAATATCTTTATCATCCCTGTAAGAAGCGTTTCTTTAAATAGTACTCGTGGTCATACTATATTTCCTAGGATTTTCAATCTATATGGTGGAAATGATTGTTTTTATAGTATTATAGAATAATTTTTAACTATATCTTTTAAAGTTAATAATTTGGGTACTTTCTAATTGGTATAATTCCCTTCAACTTCTATTCTATTAGTGAAAATTTTATAAGTTATTCCACTAAATCTGATTATAGCTTTGCTTACTTCAAACCAGTTGTAAATTCTTGGTGTTTAACCATTATAGACCATATAAATATTTTTATGCTTCTTCAACCCAATTGAGTTTTTTTTCTTTTTAAAAGTGTTACTCTATTTTGAACTATTAGGTTCTTCCTTTTCATTTTTAATTCTTTCTTTGGAAGTTTTACCTTCCTTATTATAAATTTTTTAGGTAGATTCCTTTTTAGAGTTTTTGGACTCTAATGTTGGTTTTGAACTGTTAATCACTTCCTTTTTAATTCCTATCTTTAAAAAAGATTTCTCTAGATATAAAACCTTGAGTTTTTCTTGAAGGATTTTTTTTTCTCTTTTTCCTTTATCTTGATCTTGATATCAAGATGTTCCATTCCTACAAGTCCAAATAATTAAAGGTGTTAATTCTCTTGTAAGGATATCTTCTAAACTATTCTTATTTTCAATAAGATGTTCGACATCAAAATTATAAAGGTTAAACTATTGTTGCCATCTGGCAAATATTTCTTATTTATAATCACCTATAATATTAGTTCTTAAAAAATAACCAAAATTATTCTTATCATTCTAACAATGAATCTAAAACTTATTACATATATTGTAAATTTCTTAATAGTTTTTTTGATAGCTAAGTGTTCTTTTTCATTACTATGACAATTTAATTCTATACCATGGAAAGATAATGATGTATATCTATAAAGATATTTGTCTTTGTCATTTATTTCATGTGAATTATCTATTTCAATTATCATTTTATCATCTCGACCTAGATGATATAAATTTGGTAAATGTTTTACCTATACTTTTACCTTATAATGTACAAAGTATCTTATTGTATCCATTTCCAAACATGATCTTTTTTCAATTTTGTTTGTAAAAGTTTTCGCATTTCTACAAGTTTCTTGATGTACAAATCATACAATCAAAACTTGAGAAGTATTTCATCCATTTTATTAATATTAATAATTCTTATTTCTTTGAAATAAATTATCTATCATAAATATTTTCTTTCTTCAATGCTTCAAAGTTTATTATCATTCTCTTTTTTCCTCTTCTATTTTCAGCTTCTTTTTCGACTAATAATACTAGACTAGAGTGAGGTGAAGTACTTGATATTATGACTTTTAATTTCAAAAATTCTTCAATCATATCTTCTAGAGTATAAATCATAGGTTTTACACTAATAATTTTGTTAAGATCCCTTAATTTTATGTTAGCAATCATTTTATATTTGTTTACTTTTGAATCTAAATTTTTTCTAAGCTTATTGTTTCTTAAAAAACATTGATACCTATTAAGAATTTAACTTAATGAATTTCATTAAGAAAATAGTTTTGTTTCTCTTCTATATCTAATGAAATATTTTTTAAATAAAGTTTTTATTGCTAATTTGTGTCTATCTCACAACGTTTTTGCTTTTTTATGTTATTACATAAAAGTTAAGCTTGATACAGTTAACTTTTCTTATTTTTGACACATAAATGGTTTCATAATGTAATGTCATTAGACTTATTTTGTTTAAATATTATGTAAAATGTTGATATAAGTTTAGAAACTTATTTCTATTAATAAAGCAACTCTTGTTTCTTGTTAATATATGGTATGAATATGAAATTTCTCCCCTCCTATCATTATATCTATATTTTTTAATAATTTATTAAGATTTATTGTAATATTGTTAGCAATTCTTACGATTAAATCTTTTTGTGCTTGTTTTTAAAGTTCCTCTAGGAATACATATATACTAGTTACATGCATACTAGCTTTTATATCTATATATGCATATAAATGGTAATTGTATAAATTTTCTTGTGCTTATACATTTCTTCCTAATTTTTTTTATAAGATGATTTATTATATATTTTCTTATGTTTTTAAAAGTATTTTTTTAAAATTTATATTTTTTGAATGTTTTGTATTTTTTATATTTTTATACTTTTGTTTATAAGATTTTGTGTTACATCTATATTTTAATAACATTCTAAAATCTCTTATATGACAACATATTTTTTCATTTCTTCTTATTTGTTTATATTCCTATCTTTCTTGACATTTTATGAATATCTATTTTTAAAAATTATTATTCTTCCTAATATTACATCATGGAGTAAACTTTTCATTATTTAATTTCTTGATTTAGATCTATCATCTCTCTTTCTTTGTTAAATGTTTCTTCTTCACAGTCTATAAACCTTAATACATTTTTTTTGCTACATTATTTTTTCTAATTTTTATTCTTCTAGTATTTCAAAGTTTGTTAATATTTTTGGTTTTATTATTTTCCCAATTTCTTGTAAACTTTATATATTTCTATGAATTTATTTTGTCCTTATATTTAATTATTATGCTTGATTGTTAAGAAATATCTTAATATGTAATTTACTAAAATTGATGTTTTCTTCTTTTAATAAATCTCCTCTTTTAAATTCATAGTCTAAACTTAATATTTGGTTTAAGTTTTCATCGTTAATATCAATTGCAAACCTAGGGGTATATTATAAATTTTAATTTATGGTATCCTAGATTTTCATTGATCATTTCTAATAAATCATTTTTTCTATATATTATTCTATTATCTAATAGTACTAATTTTATTGTGTATTAATTTATTCTCTAAAGTTTGTTTTTATTAAAATTTTGGATTCCTAATAAATAGATGTATCCAATTTTTCTTTTATCATTCTCAAAATTTTTGATAGTTTATTTATAATGATTTTTCTGTCAATTAATGATATATTATACATTCATTTTGTATTTATAATAGTAATAGTTATTTTTTTAATAATTATTCCATAATAAATTATATATTTTCTTGAAAATATTTTTCTTATTTTTGAGAATGATTTATATTTAAATTAATATTCTTTCTTAATATTTAATCTTATTTTTTGTACTTTTTCAAATTTATTTTTACTAATTATTATTTTTTGTGATAAATATCCTTAGATTTTTTTTATTTTTATTTCTATTATTTCTATCATTTTTATGTATAAAAAATTACTATTAATTTTGGTTAACTTTAACATTCATTAAATTTAGAGATATTTATGATATTTTTAAAATCTAAAAAATATTTGTGATGTTATTTAAAAACTTGAAATATTATTGATATTATTCTTAATTTTTACTTATAATTTGTCTTTTAACTAATATATTTTTAACGATTAAGGTACGATCTTGAAATGTTATTTTTAAAAAATAATAAAATAATAACTATCGTACAGTTATATATAATTAAAAAAAACACTATTAACCCAATTTCGTCCCATTTTCGTAGCAATAACGCTGTATTTTCTCTGATCTCTTTCTCATTAACTTTTTTTTTGTTTTTTCTCTTTCTCAAAACTCATACAACACGTACCATAGAAGAACGCGGAAAAATTAGGAAAATAAATTAATAAATAATAAATACCGTCAGAGCAACTATAAAACAAAACAAAGGAGACTGAAAGATCAGAGCAAGAAAAAGAAAAAAACTTAAGAGAGAGAGAGAGTTTAGAATTCCACTAGTCAATTACCAATCTCTCGAATCTTGTTAATATTTTGATAATTCTAATGTCAGAATCAGTGATGTTATGCGGCAAAACCCATCTCCAAAATGAATTAAACGATTCAGATATGGATGCCGTTCAAAAGCTAATGCAGCTTAGTGATGAAGAAAACTCCAACAACAACAGCAACTGCAACTGCAAGAACAAGATAATTGATTATTCAGTTAATCAACGTCTAAAAGTAGTAAATTTTAAAACTTGGGAAAAGATTGAAGAGATTTTCGGTAAAGAAGAAGAACAAGGATTAGTTTATCGGCCCAAGAAGAAGAGGAGGTATCGTTCTCTTGCTAATATTTACATGACCACCAATCCAATTATTAGCTTCAGATATGATCATGAGAGATCCATGAAAGTTTGATTTTTTTTTTCTTTTTTTGATTAGGAATTTTAAATAATGGGTTCTTACTTACTTTTTCTCTTAGAGTAATACCAATTTTTTTTTTTAATTAATATCATTGATTTAGTTATCTCAATCACTACTTTGCCCTCTTCTTGAAAACCTTGAGATATATTTTAAATGAAACCGATCTTTTGGAAAATTAACGATTGTCCTAAACTTTTATTCATGTTCACAGACACTAGCTACTACATCATGAAAAATGAAGAATTCATCTAATATATACTGGATTTAATTTCCTTGTTTTCATCAATTAATTATATAAATAGATGCTTGATTTTGCCTAATTATGATACCCCGCCAAATTAGCTAGTTTCTCTCTTTTTGGTTGTTCACGGAGTTAATATTAGTCACAAGTAAGTTCGACCATACTAATTATTATTTTATATTAATTAATATATGATGAGCTTAATGTTCTTTTCAATTAATTTTATATATAATAAAGAAGATTGATTTTCTAGCTAGAACTGAACAGGTGAATTTAAATTAAGTATAACCCTTCTTTCATATTGATTCATGAATTGTACAAATTAAGGCATTATTGAGCTACGTACGTACTAAAGAGCTCTTATTTTGTTACTTCTTAGATTCATAAAATGGTGAAGGCCTCGCCACAGAAAACATATGTATAGGGGAAAAAGTGTAAATGAATGTGTTTAAGTGAGCTAAATGTCATTGAAGCACAAACTTTGACATCTTACTAAATAAAGTTTAATTTGTTAATGAGTGTGTGAGTAAATCTTAATTTATATTCTATGGATTTTAAAAAAAATAACTTTAATTAGTTTCGTTAAAAGTCATGTTGCTTCTTAATGTACATGCTAACAAGCATTGATGCATATATACCATTCAAAAAATCCTATAGAAGTCTTTTAACTTTTTTGAATTAATCCATATATATTTAACAAACGTGAGATTTAATCACATAATATTTAGTGTGTTTTGAATATGTAATTCAAAATGAAGTATATGTGCACCATTATGGAAGATTTGGTGTTTGATCTTATTGTTTGTCATTCAAATTTATCACATTTCAAAGCTAAATAATCATAATATCATTTTATTTACCATAATTTAACTAATGGTTTACCAATGAGATTCATTTTCGCATTTTAAATCACTGGCTTGAAACATAAAGTTTCATCTATCTTAAAAAAAAATCATATATAATATCATTTTATGACAAATTTAACATATTATATCTAACATTGATTTAGAAGTTAGAAAGACCCATCATTTCATGGGAAAAGGTTCGAGTTTGTAATTATTACGAAATGATGAAATTAGTCTCATAATTTTTTCAAAATAATTATTTTAATCTTATAATTTATGAGTTAGATATTACTTAATTTTATTATTATTAAAAATAAGTATTTTTAATCATATAATTTATTAAAAGAAGTACTTTTAGTCCATCAAAAGTATAAAAAATAAGAATTTCTAGTTTCTAATTTTATAAATAATAAGATTATAAGTGTATAACTTAAAAATTATTAAATTAAAGTTTTTATTTTGAAAAATTAATGGAACTCCATCTAGTAACTAACTCAATAATTATAAAATTAAATTACATAAATTAAATAATTATAGAATTTCTATTATTAGGCATCCTCATTTTAATATATGATAGTGCTTGTATTTATTTCCTTTCTTGATTTTAGTTAAAAAAAATCTCAAAAACGAAACATTTTAAATTATATTTCCGTTTTCAAAACACTTCAACCTATTATGGAAACTCCTCCGATGATATAATAATCATTTTCCCGCCACCCGATTTCATTTCCATGGCGAATCAAATAAATGACATAGAGTCCAATTCTACTACTTGAATTTTATTGTAACTATATATATTAACGCATACACGTAAACATAAAAAGTGTATTCTAAGCTTTTGTCACTAAACACACTAAAAATATTACACGAGATTTTAGTTCCACTGCGTAAATATTATGATAAACTAATAAATATATGGGTAAATTATTATAAAAATTATAAATATATCATCAAATTTTATTGAGTAACAAAAATAACACTAAAATATTATCAATATTATAAATTTAACATTGTTATAATAAATTTATTATCGAATTACTTATTATTAATACAAATCTACTACCAAATTATCGCTAAAAATATAACATAATTATTAAAATATATTATAGTGGTACATTTGTGCCCTAATTATAATTGAATGTTATTTTTATTTGTAAATCTCTTAACAATTCAACCATAGATTTATTAACTTACAAATGTTATAAGTTCTTCAAATAATAATGTTGCGGTTGGTTTGGGCAAATATAAGACAAATACCGTTATAATAACAGTTGGTTGTTTCTAATGAATGCTTCAACCTCTTTCCCATAATGTGTTTCATTTGGCGCCAAAAACTCTTGTTGCAGATATATTTGTTGTGACTTACGAGTCAAAATTTATTACACAAATATAAGAAATTTATAGATGGCAATTAATTAATTAATTCCTACCACAGGGCCAATATATCCCACTTCCCTTCACCCTTTTTATCAGATTAAAACAATTAATAATCATAAAGCTGCTTTCCTAGCTACCATAACGGAGATTAGCTCCAAAATTTGAATGCATGTGTGTATACGTGCATGAATAGTAATTCATTTAGATAAAAAAAATATTTTGCCACATAAATTTTTTTTCAAAATAATTTTGAAAAACAATTATTTCATTTTTTAAAAATAATTTTCCTATAAATTTATATACTTAGTTATTTCTCTGTAAACATGTAGAATACTCAAATACGTAATTGATACAAATATTAGTGAAATTTCTCTCATATATATTCGTTTTTCTTTATCCTACTTTCATTTTAGAAAGAGAGAAAGAAAAATATTATAAAGATAATGTTACGTATCTATATTGAATTAGATGTTAAATTAAAAAAGTGAAATGTTAAAATAATTATAAGATGACTTATAAACAAAAGAGTATAGTTATCTTGTTACATGTAGGATAATGGAAGTTGCAATTAAAAAAATCAGAGAACAAAAGATTGATAAAACAAAATTTCAGCAGCCAAAATAAGGTACAAGTTGAAATTTGTGGAAGTTGACCTTTTGATGAAGCAAAGGGCTTTGGACATAAATATGGATCCCCAGGGGAATTTCTTGGTTATGAAACAAAGTCCTCTAACTCTTAGACTTCTAACCAAATTTGTTCCTCACGAAATATCCTCAAATCATGTGCTTATATGAAAGTTGATGATGGTAAATCTATGAATATCTAATAATACCCTTAGATTCAATGGACAATTGCTTTCGAAATATCTAACAATACCCTTAGATTCAGTGGCAATTGCTTTCAAATGCACACCCTTTATATTGTCCCTTGTATCAGTTAACCAGTTATCCTTCTCAAATTCACGATCTCCTAAACATTGGCAATGGATGGAATTTCAATTTGATCAATCAAATATGGGGAAGTAATATGTCCCCCCACCCCCACAAAATAGATGGCATTCTAGAATCTTGGTTTTGGGTACATAACTCAAAAATATGTTTGACACAAAATCAACTTCCAAAAAATTATTTGTAGTAGTTAGAATGCATGCACTACTACAATAATGATCTTTGGTCTCAGAAATTTAGCTACGATCATTTTAAAAACTTAGACTTTAGGGTTTTGATCACGATCTAATAAAATTTGTGATCATAATATGTACATATAACCTCGATTTTTATTAGTAACTATAACCATAAATTAAATTATAAAAATTATTTAAAAATAAATAAATTTATATAATCACAATTATTAAAAGATTGTGATCTAAATAAAATAATAGAATCTCAGTCTTTTTAAACCAAAATCAAATAATATACTATGTACTATTCATTAAAAAAAATAAAAATAAAAATCATTTTACAATTTTTTCATTTCCCTCAATTAATTTCATTATTTTTTCTCTTCCTCACCACATCAAATTTTTCTCTCATTTTTTTTCTTTTTTTCTCTAGATTGTTTTTCCTTTACGTGGTTTCTCATTGTGACTAACCCATGTCTAATCATCTCCACCCCACCTCCACCGTACCCCTTTCAGTTTCTTCTCAATCAGCTCCACCCTTCTCTGTTTCTTCCCAATTAACCCTCTCGATTTCATGTAATGTTTCTCACTCCCCCATTCCTTCGCATCCCTCTAATTCCTTCTCATATTTCTCGCTTCTTCATTCCTAACTCAGTGCCTCCATCTCATCCATGTGCCTCCGCCAATTCCCAGCCATCCTCCGACCTCAATTCGACCACCAGTTTGTAGTCACCAACCTCTACTTCCACCAATTTCATCAACACACAGGTTTGTAATATTTGATTGTTCTTATTTCATAACATCATAAAGCATACCTGATTCTGAATTTTATGGAATTATTTTATATATTTTGCATGTTATTTCATATATTTTGTAGATATAAAAACTCTATATTAGCTATTTGTTTTTTTAGGTTGGGATTTGAATTTTGTGGATGCAATTTGTATGGCTCGATAGTTGTTGATAGTTGCTGAGTGAATTGTCTGACCAATATCTTTCAATATTTCTATAGATGAGTGGATTGCTAGTCCATTATTTTTATATTTTATTTTTCCTTCTTATTTTTATAAAATAGAGGTTGTGTTATTACAAAACAAATCTCAAAATCGTGATTCATTATTCATCTCCAGGATAGTCTACTAGTTCTTATGAGTTGGGATTATCATGAGTACTTCATATCAATTTTTGTTTGTATTAGTTCCAAGCATAGTCAATGACATCATTCTCTTCTTCTTCCTTTTACTTTTTTCTTTAATATAACCACCAATTATATCATTTGTTTTTAATTTTGTTCCTCTTCAGATCATAACAATAGATAATAAATATATTTATTCCATGTGTTAAATGAGAAAATCATTTCATTGAGAAGATTTAAAACATGTCATAACTTGAAGGGATCGAGACAATCAAATCCAAAGTAGATATATTTGGTGCTAGGATTGAGTATGAGGAATCAAGCTTTGGATTTTTGTTAAGGATGCATAGAATTGATTCTAGTAGTATGGTACAAATTTCATTCCAATAATATAGTGCAAAGTCCATATCTAATATTGTTTTCTAAAATGTCTTAAAAACTATATGATTCTAATAATTGTTTTAAAAATATGTAGTAATCAAGCTAGTATCAATGTGAAATTTTTTAAAAATTTGGGGACTAAATTTTAGGATTTAAAAGTTTAATGATTTATGTGTAAAGTTCTAAAAATTTCGAGACCAAATTGTTCATTTTAAAAGTTTAAAGATTTAGCTAAGGATCTTGACTTGTTGTGATATGATACAACCCATTTTGAAACCCACCACATGAAATGTTTAGTTATTTGTTATTGTATATAATAGTGTTATTGTCTTATATAAGAATTGGTATGCCAAATACATACATAATATTATAATATATATTGTGTTGTGTCATTTGGAATGAATAAGTCTTGAATGCTGAAGATAAGATTTTCACAATAGTATTTGGAAGGAGTAGAAGTGTTTTGAATTTTGCTTAGATCAATACTGTAAAGAATGAGTCTATTCAATGTCTATGCAATGATTACATAAACATAACATTTCAAAAAATTAATGATGTATGAGATCATCTTATTTGTAGTTTTATTATTTGAAATTATAAAAATTAGTATATGCATGGGGAGCATCTAATTCAAGAGGATGATGAAATGGATACACCACTAAACTGTCGATTCATATCTATAGATATGAAGGATTCCTCTATTGGAATGGTAAATACAATAGACAATGAACTCAACATCAATCATGATGAATTTAACGAGTTGTTAGAAGATACAAATAAGTTATTTTATCTCAGTTGCATAAATTTCATGAAGTTTTATGAAATGGTGAATTTATACAACCTTAAAGTGAAACATGACTTCTCTGATGTCAAGTTCACTGAGATATTAAAGTTAAACCGTAAAATTATTCCAAAGATAAATGAGTTACCTACTTATATGTATGAAGTGAAAAAGACATTGAGTAAGTTTGGTATGGAGTATGTGAAAATTCACGTTGTCCAAATAATTGTATACTATATATGAAACAATACCAAAATTCTACTCAATGTCCATAGTCTGGTACTTTAAGGTGGAAGTCTACATCAAATGGAAATGAAGTAAAAGAAGGAGTGTCGACTATGGTGCTTTGATACTTTTTATCAATACTTTATTTTAAAAGAATGTTTAAAAATAAGGAGACATCAAAGATATTGACATGCAATGTAGAGAAAAAATCCATGGAAGGTAATAAATGAAAAATGGCCAGATTTTCGGTCGAATTCTAGGAACTTGCATATGAGATTATGTTTGTTCTAATGGTCTTGGTGTGACAATATATATGTTTGTTCTCTTACTATATAAATTATAGGGGAGAAATTGTTTACTTGCACATGAGACACCATCTCGTATTGTGGCATAGAGGAGGGTAGGTAATTCCTCTAGTGGTATTTGTCATGGACAACCATTGAACTGGAGTTGGAAGGTTTCCATTGTGAATAATGTTGAAAAGAATTGTACCTTACCTATACCAATAAGGGAACATGATACAATTACAAAAATGGTTAATTCATTTGTTACTTTCCCCTCACATCTCGTCATGTTAGGAAATGATTTTGTAAGGACTTGTTATATATTATTTTCATAATATCTTATAAATTTATTAAATTTATTAATATTGTGAATAAATAGGATTTAAGCAAGAAGAAATCAAAGTTACCTATTACCAGAGGCAACAAAAAGGGAAGTTTAAAGGAGAAACTATTAGACAAAATAATTTCTGAGAAGCCTGCCTTAGTACTGACAAGAAAACCAGTCTCATTTACATATTACCAAACTAGTGGTTTTCCTATGCATGTTAAATTTCTTATAGTTGCATGCTCATTTAGTTAATGACTTTGTTGTTAAAGTTTCAATAGAAGTTCATATCTTATGCAATGAACTGCATATTTTTCTACCAGTTGAGTGTGTAGAAATTTTTTATACCAAGGTTAAAATTGGTTATTTAGTTGTCAAATTGTAAATACGGTTAATTTATTTAATTTCAATTCATTTTCAGTTTTATGAGGTATAAATTACTCACCTACTCTTTTATGATTGTTATTTTGTCATCAAATTGTTAACTTTTTCATAGGGGATGTTATGATGAGTTGATAAATAATCATTTGAATAATGTGATTAGATTAATTGATCCAAGTTGGTTATATAACATTAAGAAGAAGAAGACGTGTACTCAAATTGAGAGACTAGTGTTTAAAATAATGAAAAATACTAAAGAGATAGATAAGGGGATTATTCAATATAATGGAGGGAACGTGGAATATTATAACCTTTATCAAAAAAATTGTTATATAATCAAAGGAATTTATGAATATATATCTTATTATAAATTGATATATGTACCATTAGATTTTAATTGTGTATAAGTCATTCAAAAATAGCATATATTATTTGAATTTAATATAAGGTGAATTATTCTTTGATACTGAAAACATTATGAATAAGTAAGTTATATTTTTTATTAACTTAATGTTCTTGAAAACATTAAGTTTTAATTTGTCTTCACAAATAAATTTTATTTATTTTTCTATCTTTAGTATATTGGATTTATATTATATTGAATGATAATCAAAATTAAAAGGCCTAATGTTTGCTAATATGATATAGAATAAGAATAAGTTATAAGTGATTGGTTTATTATACTACATAGTTTCAACCTTTTTAGATTTCTAATATATATGTATATTTAAGGTTGAGCGTCAGATCGAAACTGTTAGTTTTAAGGCAATTTGAATTCGATCCAATCTGAAGTAAATTATCAATTATTCAATCTAAATTTGATCTACTGTAAATTTCAATATGAAAAAATTCAAATATGAAGCAGATCAAATAGATTGGATCAAATACAATCAAAATTATAATTTTAACCTATAAAATGAAAATTTTCATAAAATCGAAGAAAATTTTGGAATAAAAATAATATCCATAAAAATTCAACAATAACTGACAACATGATTAAAAATACTTTAATAAAAATTATCCAAAAGAAAAAAAATTCAACATCAATTACATAATTTAACTCTAAATATCCATAGTTTTAACATAAAGCTTAAAAATATTAAAATTCAAATTACATCAAAATAAACCAAAACTTTTAAAGTGTTGTTCACTCCAAAGTCTCACTCTCCAAAGCTTCACTCTCCAAACAATAATAATAACATGAACTACTTGAGATAACCATTCAAGGATTAAGCCACCAATCTCATCCAACATCTACATGATGGAAAATTAAAAAGTTAGAAACATAAATAAGCTAGTAATAAAGTAATAAATACAATAATATATAAAACACATTCATTTTCACATAATATAATAATGGATAAATATATATACATTCAAACTATATATTTGAAAGTTTTATGTTATATACCTAAGCCTCAATTTCATCAAGTGACTTTCGGATATCAATGATTAGAGAAGAAATAATCCAATTTTGAATGAAAATCAAGGATTGCACAATTTTACAAGATAAGAAATTCTTATATGGACTAATTGTACGACCAAAAGTGGAGAATACAGATTCATATGCTACAATAGATACCGGTATGACCAATACATCTTGAGCTATAAAATACAAAATCTTAAGTTTTGAGGAATGAACATTCCACCAACTTAAAAGGCCAAATTTCTCATCATCTATATCAACAAATGTTTCTTGCAAGTATTTTTTTCACCTTGAATTTGTTTTCCATAGTATGAACTTCTTTTAAATGCTTTCTCTTATGAGAAGCATAAAGTTGAAATGCATTTGCTTCAAAACCAAAAATTTATGTACTTATTATAAAGGTTGAGAATATTCTTCTGTACTTGAAGGAAAATAAAATTTATGATACTCCTCATACATATCTTCCAAATTTTTTTCACCCTTTTTGAATTCATTAATGCCTCAATCTCATCCCCATTACACAACTCTAGAAAACTTAGACTTAAAGAGCACTCTTTGTGCCTAGGATCAAGTAAAATAGACACAAATAACATCATATTCAATTTAGCTACTCCTCCCTAATAATTGTTAAACTTTACCTTCATCTCACTAGCCATCTTCATCATAATGTAATCCTTACATTTACTCCATGTATGAAGTTGATCATGAATAAAATAAATACGATCTAAGAAGAAATTAGAAGTCACATACAAAGATCCAAAAAACATTAATTTTTCTTTATAAAAAAATTTCAAAAATTAGACAAAATGTCTTATACTATCCTAATCAATTGTAATCGGAGCTTGTTTAATTTCATCTTACAAAACTCTTGATAGTACCCAAAATTAGTGATTTGTAACCTCTCAAATGCCTTTTTAAAATATGTTGTAGAATCCAGCATCAAAAAATTTGAATTCCACCATATCTTAACATCTAAGCAAACAAGTTTTTGAAGTCTATTTATTGATATGTTATAATCTTTCAAACCCTACTCAACAATTAAATTTAGAATATGTGCACCATATCGCATGTGTAAGTATTTTGATTCTAAAATTGCATTACCACATATATTGACACATTTCTTCAAATAAGTTAGCGCACTATCATTAGAACTTGCATTATCAACTATAATACAAAATATTCTATCAATGTCACAATATAACAAACATGTTTCAATACTCCTACCAAGTGTATCACCTTTATGATTTGGAACTTGACAAAAGTTCAAGATTCACTTTTTTAAAATCCAACCACTATCAACAAAATGAGCAGTTAAACACATATAATATAAATTCTGACAAGATTTCCACCTATTAGTGGTAAAACATATTCTTTAACTAGTTTTATTCAACAACTCTTTTAGCTTCACTCTTTCAGTAATGTACAAATTCAAGCAATCTCTTGCAATAGTCCACCGAGAAAGAATTTTAAACAAAGATTGCAACTCTTCAAAAAACTCCTTAAATCCTTCACCTTATATGATAATAAATGGAAATTCATGTTTTATTATCATCCTCGGCAATTTTTCCCTACATCTTTTAGCATTAAAAGTGTGAGGTATAAGAATTTCTTGCTTAAGAAAAGCTAAAGTTTTTTTGCTTTTTAAGTACTCTACCGGGAAACTTATCACAATATTTGCATATAGCTTTGTGATGTTGTCTAACCACTTATATGTTAAAATGTACCCATGCTTCACTACTAAATCTAGAGTAAATTTTTTTACCTTCTTCTTTAGAAATAATACAGAGGTTAAAAATTGAAGTACTTACAAAATCTTCTACTTGAGTTGGTTGTGTTGCACTTTCATCTTTATTTGCTTCCTCGGTCACATAAAGTATATTATTATCTTTATCTAAATTCATATGTATAGTTATAGAAAAAGAGTACTAGATATTAGGAATAAATAATATGGTCATTCAAATAAATAATAAAACATAGGGTAAGAAACATGCAGAATTAGATGAAACTAATGAAGAATCCATTTTTTTTGTTTACGCTAACTCTTCAATTGTTGCAATTTTTTCTTCAAATAATAATGAAATATAAAAAAATCTATAATTCATTAAGGTGTTAGGAAAAAAATGATATTACACAATGTTCAGTTCTAGGAACTCTTGATCTTAACAAAAGAATTTTTCCAAACAAAATCAATTATATTTGTAACCTAGATAATCCTATCAAGAATACACCCAAATCTCATTAGAAAGTAAGGTATCCAACTCAAATTTCACTTCCCTAAACCATGTTAGCACTTGTGGAGATTTTTATACAAACGAGGCTTAGAAAAAACATGGATAGTGAAAATAAAAAAACTTAGGCTTAGTGAGACTAAGACATAACTTGGAACATGTGGTAATGTTATGAGTATTAGGCTTAGTGAGACAATGAAACATTGGTACCCACTGAGGCATTATCAACTAAGGAAAAGGGATAAAAGGAAGGTAACAACAATAGGGAATTGTAGGGTAATACTAGTACAGTATCCCCAATGGGAAACTTAGTGGCTGGTGAAACATGGTCAAAAATAGGAAAAATAATATCAAAAGTAGGGAATTCAACACACGCAAAAAGTGGACTAGTTGACACCCTAATGTGTATAGTAAGATAAATAGGTATATAAGACATAAGCGAATTAAACATAGGCATAAAAGGCTTAGTTGATGACTGTCAAGCATGGGCAGATTAGCCACTAAA
This sequence comes from Hippophae tibetana, assembly GCA_037013495.1. Lineage (NCBI taxonomy): Eukaryota > Viridiplantae > Streptophyta > Magnoliopsida > Rosales > Elaeagnaceae > Hippophae > Hippophae tibetana. The sequence goes on along the minus strand of CM072807.1, from coordinate 66,039,134 downwards.
TAGTTGCACTCCCAACTAGAGAATAGGATTAAAGATACTATTATCTTCATAACTAGATGAACAATTAGATGAGACATGTGCAATACTAGAAAATGAATACACAGCTGCAGGAAAAGCAAGCCACATAGATAGATGTAGGATATAAAAAATATCTAAACAAGGAAGAGGATGAGTTGACAAAGGTGAATCTACACCAGCCTTCATGACAACAAAACCATCAATTACAACCTTATTAGACCCATGCAATACACCTGTAACACCATTCATTGTATAAGAATCCACATAATTCTTTCCAAATAGAATATCAAGTATAAAGCAAGAATTAGCCACATGACTTTGCTTCTCACAAAGTTGATAAATGGGTTTCTTGAAAAACAAAATCTTGTTATTCTTGGAAATCAAAGACAAAACACTTTTCTATGGAAGCTAAGTTTCAGAGGAACCACACTCATTCAAGAAACTAAAATAAATTCCATTGCACAGGTTTGGATTGAAATGAACCATAATACTTAGAAAAATCCTTTATGTGACCCTGAATGATTTTCTTCACAAAAATTATCAACATTTTCTTGTAGGACAAATTCTTGCACAAAATTTTTAGAGAAACTTTGATCTTTCTACAAATTTTGTTAAACCAAGTTTTTATTTTTATTACAAGGGATATTACATCAAACAAATGAAATCTAAAATCAAAATTCAGAAAAATAAAACCATCAAACAAATCTAACCTACTTCCATTAAAGAACTGTGATTGAAAGTCTGAGAGCTTTAATGGGAAGATGAACGATGATTGAAAGGGATAATGAATAGTGACTAAGAGCTTGGTAGGGAAGATGATGAACAGTAGAGAGATGAACCAGTGAAGAATAACGGCTAGAAACAGCTACTAGGGAAGGAGTCTGCTAGTTAGGGACGATAAATTGCAGTTGGTACCGGGTTGGGAAATGGAATGGGACTGTTAGCATCGGGCTGAGAAATGGAATGGGCTTCAAAAAGTTGCATCGCACCGTCTAGTCTAAGAGAGAAATGCAAATGAAATTTGTTTGATTTTGGATTAGGGTTTTGATGAGAAATTGTATTTTTGTTGCATAAATTTTTAAAATAATTTAATCTAGTATGAAATGGTACACCATAATATATAAATTGAATAAATAATATCAAAATATTTGTATTTATATATATACATGTTTAATTATATTATTATTATTATTGTATAAATTAAATAATATATATATTGGATTATACAGATTCCAAAAATTCAATTTGAACTCGATCCAACTTTAGATCGAAACCAATCAATTTTTTCAAATTCGATCTAATTTTTCAATTTTTTTGGATTAATTGGATATTTTGCTCAGTCTTATGTATATTGACTACAAGTACTTATACTATTTATTGATAATCTCTATAAAACATCTTTTTAATTATATTATATTAAGCTTATAATTAATTTGTTGTTCTAATGTGTAGTATCCTAAGCAAAATGACGTGATGAATTGTGGGCATTATGTCATTATGTTTATAAGGATAATTATTGTCAATTAACTTGTTTCCATAATTGACTTAGTAATAATTTAAATTATTTTTTGTATTTTCTTTTATGGTTTGAATTTTGATTTCATTTTTTTTTCTTTATCAAAATAAGTGGCTAGTTAACAATAATTTAAATATGTGCATATCGTATCTTAATCATAAATGAACTTACACCGATAGTGTAATTGATGAAATGCGGAATGAGTTGGTAGAGTTCATAAATCGGTTCTTATACCGATGTCTAGCTAGTTAGACCATCTATGTGCTCTTATTTACTTTTTTGTTAGATTGATTTAGATTGTGGATAATTTAATTAGTATTATTATTGGAAATTTTTTTGCATGTATTTCATATTTTAGAACACTTTAGTTAGCTAGCTAGTAAGGTTTTATTGTGCATAAACTCTCAAATGTAATTGTACTCTTAATTTTTAATACAATATGACTTTTAATATTGTAATTGAAAAATTTATTGTTATTTATATTGAAAAATTGGGTTAATTAAAATGTATATGATCACATTTTAAGTGTAACTGTGACAATAGACCTACCATTTGCTCACGGTTATGGTCACGATCTTATAAAAGACAGATATCAAATAATATGTTTATGGTCACAGTCTTATAAAAGACAGAGATGAAATTGTATGTCTATAGTCTCGGTTAAAAATCGAGATCATATATAAGAATTTATGGTCTCTCCCACTTAGACCTTGTTTTTTATAACCACGATCATAAATCTACAATCACGGTTAAAAATTAAAATCATATATCAATATTGTAATAGTATTGTTGTTTATTCCACCCTGTGTATGAAAGAATTAAATTCTTCAGTTAGAAACTCCTATATGATAACCTCTTTACTAGAGAAAACATATGCTTTAGAATCAAACCCTCGTATATATCTTGCCCTTTTTGCCTTAGTTCCACTAAAATTTCTTATTATCTTTTTACCTCATGTTAGTTTTTGTTACCCCAATGGGCCAAATGGCCTTAAATTTAAAAAAAATGAGGGGGTTATAATTGTGTAGATTGAAATTAGATATTAATAAAATTTATGAGAGAATTCATTAATTTTCAAAATCCATCTCATATTGTCTCACTTAATTTTTAATAAGATAAGATAATAATGTAACGATATTAATTAAAATATATCATTTATTTTGAATAAGCCTAAATAAGCAATTAAGAGTACAAAAATAATAAAAATATATGATAAATAATAATTTATAATGTAAGTTTAATAAGAAAAAAATAATATATATATGTTTAAAGTTAATCCCATTAGATATTATAATCTAAATAAAATGAAATCAGATATGATATTATAAGATAATATTGCTTTATAAATTCATTAAAAACACTAAATAAGACAAAAAAATTAGATGAGATAACACATTTTACACATCTAATTACAAGTGTCAAAGAGGTTAAATAAGCACAACACAACACGACCCAACCTAATAAGTAATGTGCCATATCAACCTATGGGCTTTGTCGTGGAAAAAAATATTTTGGATAGCTCATTCTTTTGAAAAAAAATATGTTAATAATGGGAATCAATTTCCCTAGTATCAATATTAACTCTATAAACTAAATTATGCCATGTTTAATAATGTATAGATATATTTATATATTTAATATTTATTTATATAGACTTGCCAACCTATGGCCCGCTTTTTTTTCTTTGCTTGCATGTCATAGGGTGTCATACTGAATATTTAGCAAGTTGTGTCGTACTGTGCCAATGGGTCAATATGTCAAGTGCTTAACGGGTCTTACTAACCAGACCGACCCATTTATACCCCTACTTGTAGTGGCCTTTACCCAAAAAAATAATTAGTAGTTAACATAGCTTGGACCTTGGGAATCCTAGAAATCCAAAAGATTGAACTGATTACAGATGAATGTGAAAGGAACTCAAACCAAACTATAACCCTACAATGGCCCTATGCTAGAGTTTTCAAGCACAATGTGACCTCTATTTAAGAATAAAAGAATGTACTGCTCTATTATTTTCGTCAAATATGGACGTTGTATAAAATTTTGTCAGTGTATAACATGAATAATGGAAACTGAGAAATAACCTACAGAAAAATCCTACCAAAAAATAAAAAGCATTGTCGCAACGATTACACAACTTGAAAGAAACAAAATGCCCAAAGCAATCGCCAAACTTCATGAAGATATGAGCAGAGCAGGCATCCACAAACTATAGTAAAACATCTGCTTAAGCAGCTGCTGCTTGAATTGGTCCATCGAATCTACAATATTGACCACGCCCACGGGCACTAACCCTGCCACGACCTCTCCCTACAAGATAGGAGCAAATATCCCACAAATCTCAACAAAATATCAGAGATGTCTGAAGAAATCTTTCAAAGAATAAACAGTAACAAAATATACTTTGCAAAATTTTACTGGTGGAATTTTTCATAGTGGCTATTGCTGCAGACTGGTTGTGTTAAACAAAATACAAATGTTTCATAAACCATAATATATATTGACCTAGAAGCTTAGAAGAAAACACACAGAAGAAATTACAAAAAAGTATTTGAGGCAATAAGAAATAAAAGGCTTTCCTTCTCACAAATAAATAAATAAATTATTTTTACCACCTCCAGACAAGATGAAGCAACAAATATCAGTCTTTTGGATTGCCTTTTAGAAACATGTTGATATGTTTTCAAGAACACAGCGCTTAAATTACTCATTTTCAACTTCCACATCCATATAAACCAATGTTCCAAGTAGAAATGTTCAATCTAAACCAAGCCACTACTGAAACAAAATTAACAGAATAGAATAGTAGCAATACTTACCTGTCTCAACACAGTACCCCCGTCCTCTACCTCTGTCACCAGTACCACGCCCACCAACCCAACTCTCTCCATTATGCTCCCCTGCTCCGTTGTAATATCCTGGACATACAACATCACAAAGATCAAAACTCTGCAAGCAATATCCATATTTTTCAGAGAATATGATAGATGACATCAGGTCAGCCCATCTGACCAACTTAAATATGTTCCTTCAGAAATTATTTCTCCAATTATTTATTTATTTTTTTAGATCAAACATAAAAAAGTAGTTGAGAACCTAAAGATGCATCTATGTATGCAATAAATAAAATGAAATTCAAAATTTAGAAACATGAAATTAAACCTATGGCAAAAACTTGTCTGCTATATGTTACTAATAAAACGTTAATTATCATGTGAAGGAAAAAATTGCCCATCATTGACTCATTTTCATGAAATTAAACAAAAGCTAATTTAAAACGGTGCATAGAAGAGATTAAACAAACAGACTAAAAAAGCTATCTAAGACACTGGGCAATACCTCTGCCTTTATCTCTGCCTCTACCTCTTCCTCTTCCTCTTCCTCTTCCTCTTCCTCTTACTTGACTTATGTGTCCTCCTACTTGTATTGGTGAGCCTTCTGATGATGAATTCATGCCACATAAATACAGCTTGTGATATAGTAGGAGCATTGATCTAATGTTAATTTACAGAAAAGGATAGTCACTTCACCTTCGTCGTCAAATTCATGTAGGGGTCTTACTTGATCTGCCGGAAGAGGAGGCTGATATCTGATTGAAGACAATCAGAAAATTAAGGACACTATTAGCAAAGAATATCATTTTAGTTAAATCATAGGCTCGTAGCCAAAAACAGAGAACTATATTATTTTAAAAAAATCATAGCAACCACAAATGCAGGATATATCCAGCCCCTTTGACAAAAACAGGGAATTATAAGATTTTACCCAAATATTTTTTTTTCTTTTATGGATAAGAATTACCCTGTGGAGGACATATCCAGCTCCTTCTTTGACAAGGTAATTGTGATCATTGAAACATGACGAGTGGTTTCTAGACTGCAATGTGATTGGCATCTAAATATCAATATTGAACTAGTAGCAATAGGCAAAAAAAAATGACAATAGCATAGCCTTTTCCATTGTTTCTTACGGAAGCAGGCCTTCTTCTATTGGTTCCCATGTGTCAGTTATATCTGTTGATCCCGTTGAGGTAATCTGATGAAGACCGATAGTCCTTCTCTAAATCAAGAAACAATTAATCAACAATTAGTATATATAGCAATACCATTACATGTACATAATAAAACACGGATTGGTAGTAACCTCACCTTTATTAGTTCAGCAATCGTTACGGTCTTATTGATAGCTCTTCCCATTGCCTTGAGAACTACTTCATTAAAATCCTTCTCCTGAAGAAAATACAAACAGAAAATATGAAGCAGAAATTACCATTTAAAACAAATAGTTGCATAGATCTACCATCAGTGGCATAAGTGCCAAACAATAAAAAATAGTATCATTTGTTTCTCATTTAGAAAAGATATTATATGTATCTCCTTAGGCTGTAAAGACGTTCGTATTATTGAGTTTATAGTGTGTTTTGAATGGTAAAAGCCTAAAATTTAAGCAATTTCATTTTATGCATGTAAAACACCTACATAGATCCAATCCTATCTATCAATAGTTCAATCTTACACAATAGATTAATCGCAATTCAAGAGAAATTTGTTGTATAACCCTTCAATTTTCATGAATTGCAAGAATATGATATTATACACTCTGATTGTACAAAAAGTTATTATATATAATTGAGTAAAATAGAACACCAATAACATAGACTCCAAAGGACTGCTCAAACTTAGATACGTCTTTAGGTTATTAACATCGAACCAATTTATGTCTATACTCTTACATTTAATAACCACAAACAAACCTTTCATCTATAAAATTGCAATAACCACTTTTACATTCCAAACCCGGATAACGAAATCCATATAAGAACCGAAGTACAAACAATTCGATAAAAGAAAAAAAAACTAACTTGAGAGGAAAATTAAAAGGAAATGATGTAAGAACCAGGAGAAGAGTAATGGCATAAGTAATGTAGTTCCTCATTCGGCCTTGAGTAGTAATACGAATTTCATTCTCTTTAATCGGCGTTGTCTCCAATTTTGGCTTCTCCACCCTCTGATACCTATCCATCTTCTTCTACGTTCCAAATAAACAACACCAAAAAGAACAAACACATCATTAACCTAAAAATTATCAAAAATTTAGAAAAATCAAAGAAATTTATGCTTACAAAAACTAGAACACCTCCTCCTCTCTATCGTCGTCTATAACAGAAACAGGAATCCAAATTAAATTCGAAGCAAAGATAATAGAAGAAATAGAGAGATTAGTGGGGGTAGAGTTACCGTTGAAGAGAAGCAGGGTAAGCAGTTATGTGAGTGAGGTGTGTGTATTGGCGTTCTTACCTTTTCTCTCTATCTTTGTGTCTCTCTCTGGTCTCTCAGTAACCGATTGTGCATTTGGGGGGGGGGGGGGGGGGGGGGTTATTTTTGAGAGGAATTGAGTTTTCAAATTTAAGCCCGAAACTCTCGCGGTTTTACAGGATCCATATAAAGACTATTTCTCTCTCTCTCTCTTTTCTTTTTAAAATTTTGTATATTAAAAGAAATAATTTTGAATAATAAACTGAAACACAGTTCCATGATTCACATCTATTTAATCAATTATTATATCATATAATTATAAATAACTCGTAAAATTATGATAATTTATTTTTTTCCCAACTTATTGAAATGGTTGTATTTATCCAACTCAATCTTTCAATTGTTAAAAATATGTCTCAAATACATTGTTATGTGATGCACGTACATCAATTTTTATTAATTCTGATAATGCACTTTAATTCATTAACATACTGGGGTGGGCAAAAAAACGATAGTTTTGGTTATCCGTAGTTATTCGAATTGACGGTTCGGTTTTTAACCGATAAATTTTGAAAATAAGGACGATTTTAGGTAAAAACTGAATATGAAACAACGGATACGGTTCGGTTATGGTTAACTAAAAACCGTATTCGTCCGTACTCGAAATTAATTATATTTAATTTATTTATTTATATATTTAATAAATTAAATTATATATATCTATCGGGTTTTTTTATAACCGTCTCAAACCGTTACCTGCGGGTAAAAAACTATCCCTAAATCGTAACAATTTTTGGACGATTTCAGATATAGGTTTTATAATTCGATTCGGGGACAGTTATATCAAAAACCATCCCCGTCAACCCATTCCTAACATATGTGACGTAAATTTTGTTAATTAAATGAATTTTATTTAAAACACACTTTCATAATATATGTGTACATTAAACAATATATTAGGAACATATTTTCAATTATTAAAACCGCTCCCATATCTCCGGGATTAAAAAATATATAGTTTGCTCATAAAATTATAAAAGTATATAGGTTGTCATTTGTTTTGTGGTATTTTTCAAAGATAAAAATATACTCGATGTAGTTAGTAATTTACTTTAAGGAGACCCTAATACATTATGAATTTACTTTGTTTATTTCCTAAAATTTTAAAAGATATTTTTGTGAGAAAATAAATAATATTATTTTAATAATTTTTCTATTACAATATTATTTTTTAATGTCAAGCAATTAAAATACAATAAAAAAAAGTCATGAACTAAAAAAAATGAAATTTAATATGAAATTATTTTTAAAAAATTAATAATAATAATATTATAATATAAATTATTTAAATACATATATTTTAGAAATAAATTATTATAATAAAAATAATAATAATCTTCAAATATTAAAAGAATATTTGGTGAAAAAAATTATTAAGTATATTACCATTATTAAACATCGAGTTTAATTGTATTTTAATTATTGATAGAAAAATTATTAAAATAATTTTTTTTTTTAATTTATCCAATTTTTTAAAGCTAATGGAATAAAAATATATTTTTAAATCTTAGGGACTAAAAGCACGTTAAAACTTAATCTAAGAGATTAGTTGATAGTTTTTTCTTTATTTTAAAATAAAGATATAAGTCTTATCAACATGTTATAATGTAAATCATATGTAAATTTGGAACTCTAAGGTCCTATCAGTTATGTAATTTTTTGTTTAGATACTTTGATTTTATTTCTTTTAAGTTGGATTGATTTAGTTGATTAATTTTAAAAAATTGTTGATTAAAGATAAAATTGTCATTAAAACGTTAAAAAAAATATTATATTTATTAAGAGTACATTTATATTTTTTATTTAGAATAAAACTCAAAGACAATAGTCTCTCTTAATCTCTGTTTATTATCCTCCCCTCTCTTCGACAGTGTCAAAAAAATGATTGAAAAATCAATGTGATTATATGAAATAGAAAAATAAGATGAAAAAAATATGAAATTTATTAAGATAAATAACATCGATGAAATCCTTTATTTAAATTTCATAATTTACAATTGAATTGAATTTTATTATTGTATACAAATTTATCTTTAAATTTTTAAAACTTATAATTTAATTCAAAAGTATATAAGTTTTAATAATATACATTTTTTTTGTTAAAAATTAGAAGAAACTTAAAGCAGAATAATGAAACTCACGTAACCTGATTCTAAAAATCTCGAAATCTACCTTGATGACCCATAACCTACAATTCCTCGTAAAAACACTCACAAAAATCCATTCCTTGGCAATTAGGGCTTGCAAGCAGATTGACTTTGAAGCGACATTCATGGCTCCTCACTGTCACGGTGGAGTGGAGTATAAGCTGGCTACGTCCTGAACTGATAATAATCCTGGTATAAGAATTTGGGGCTGCTTCAAATATGAGGTAAGTTCACTGAAGGTTTTTCCACTTTCTAATATATTTTCTGAGAAATTTTGAATTTTTTTTAATATGATTCTCCTATCTAGAATTTCTGAAATTTCTTAAGAAATTCCACTTTCAAATATCCTTCAAATATTATGTTGTTTGTAGACAAATGGGCATTGTAATTTCTTCACATGGTATGATGGAGAAATTTGTTTAAGATCAAAACAAGTTATTCTTGGCCTATTGAGAAAGCTTGAAGCAAATAGTGAAAGCATTCCAAAAATGAAGACTGGGATTGCATATTTGGAAAATAAAAATTTTGAGGTGGAAGAAGAATTATCGAAAATATAAACTATCAGTTTATAACAAAGAAAGAGAAGAAGAAATGGGTTCGGACGATGTTGATATCCTTATTGGTTCCTCTAGTAAAATTTTTGAGTCATGGATACGGTGATAATCAAAGCTCAAAGACAAAATCTTTACCTTAATGGGTGTGTACTTGATGTAATTGAAAATGTAATTAAAAGTTTTATGTGAAAGTACGTTTAATTATATTTTTGTTTCTCTTTTAAGTCTTAATTTATTAATTAAAAAGTATATTATAAAGACTTATACTCACTTATCGACATAAAACAATATAAGATTAAGCTTCCAACTTACTAATATAATATCCACTAAACTAAAAGATAAACCGTTACACCACAATATGTACACCTCGTTTTTACACCTTTCTTACTCATTCTGTTGGGATTTTAGAGCTTGTCACAATCATATTTTTTTTCTTATTTCTAGCTTTAGTAGGTCTACCTGTTTGAGGCTTCACTTTAGGAACATGTAGAGGTGCCATATTGGCTTTCATCCATTCATATCTAGTCTACTTGTCATTGGGTGTATGTATGGATTATATGCCTTGACATAAGTCTCATATTTGTCTTCTCTCTCAAGTTTAATGTAGATAATTGCATGATTACAGATGATTCCATTTAATTGCCATATTCAATGTGCAACTGCCCCCTATTAAGTTAACCACCCATTTGTTCAGCATTGAATCACTGACCTCATACTTCCTCTCCCTAGAATGAACTGTATGCAACCCAATTGATTGTTCCTTCAACTTTTTAATTATTTGCCTTATCCTTGGTCCAACATAATTATTCCAACTCTCAGTTTGTATCCTTTTAATAGCTATCCTTTTCATGAGATACATTCTAATTCTCTCGAACATTGTTATTATAGGTTTGTCTCTAGCACTGGTAACGCATGCATTAAAACACTCATACAAGTTGTATCATAGCTTGCCAGTTTTCAAAAAACTCTTGAACTGTGACATAGACCAACTTTGGACAGGTCTTGCTTTTAACCACTCTCATGCACGCACCCTCAGATATAGTTTTCATCACATTTATTTCCTTGTTTAATGAGGCTTTTGTTGTTGCCTTGCACATGCTCACAATTGGTCCTTAAGTGCCAAACCAGATAAATGATTCTGAAATTTTGATAGAGATGCCTCACACAAAACCTGTGCTCATTATTTGGAAACAAACTCTCAACGATACTTACCAACCCCTTTTGTTTATAACTTACAAAAGTCATCCATGACTGTTTTTGATGCTCAGGTCTTCTATCAATAACTCCAGAAATCACTTTCAAGTGGATGTAGTTCACTATCAACAACATCATATGCAATAGGGTACATTTCATTATTCCCATCTATCTCAACTGCAGCCAGAAGTTGTCCTTATATTTGGTTTTTAAGAAACACGCATCAAGACCAATCAGTCGCCTACAACCTTCAAGAAACCCCTTCTCTGTTGCATCCCGACAAATACACAAACTTTTCAAACAACCTTACCATTGTAGCATTCACCTCACAAGTTATTTTCCCAATTGTATCAGGGTTTATTCTTTTTATCTCCTCTGCAGAATCCCATAAACTATCATAGTGTTCTTCAAATTATCCATCAATAGCATCCTTTGCTATCCACTTAGCTATATAAACCCTATGTTCATTAATTGTTAATCCAAAGGATTTTGTAGCATTGTCCAACAGGATCTATTTATATGTCCTAGGGTTGCTCCTAAAATCTTACAATGACTGTTTTGCAATGAAATCTACACTTGCATGTTTTGTTGATCTATCCCGTGGACAAACACAAGTTAAATTGTAAGTAACTTTTTTGAAAAGTCACACCATCTTTCTGTACCTTTGTTGAAATAACCCTCTAAAGCACATATTGACCTTAACCTTTTCTTGTCACTGTATTCCACCTTGATCTTCATAAAGTGTTTCACTTCATATCTTTGAATAACTTCAAACAACACTTTCTTGGCCTGAAATTGCATGCTCACACACAATTTTGGATATTTCACGTGTTTGTAAGGTATAAAAATTGGATAACTTCTCCTTGAAATTGTATTTCCATATTCATCGGTTTCATTTCCACTATCAAGGACATCAATATCACCATAATCTGATCTCACTTAGTCATCCACCTTAAACCCAAAAAAATTCACATTATTATCTACAAATTGATCAAATAAGTTGTCATTCTCATTCATACTCAAAATCAGATTCAATGAATAAATCTTTCGCCTCTACCTCAGAATTAACATTTTCATCAACACCCTCATTATAACCACTATCAACCCTCTCTTAATTTTAGAACCTTCACCTATCTTTGACCTCACAATTTCATTTTCCTCCATGGTGTTAGTAACAGGTTCCATTTAACCATTATTGTTAAATACAGGTTTTTCTTCAAAGAAATTAAATCTGAAATGTTCTTCCTTAATCAAAACAGGTTCTTCCTCTAGCACATTTGTAGTAATAGTTTCTTCCTCACCTTCTTCATTGCAATCACCCAAGTTTAATAATAAGTATTATTTTATAAACATTTTTAGATATCAATTCATTTACATTTATACATATTTTATTATTATATTGTGTCCGCCAACTAGCTATGACACGTGGCACTGCAATATTTGTCTCGTATGTACCACCCTATACGACTCGCTCCCTTCACACATGTCGCACACCACGTCAAGCGCATGGCATTCACTCTCCCATGTAGTGCATAGTATTCGTCTCCGAATATCACGCTTTACATGACACATGTTTTGATTGCTTGACCAACTTTTTCTCTGTACACACATGGCATAGCAAATCTAAGTTCATTTTTTCATCTAATATTCTAGATTTCATCTAATACAAAAAACTATGTTTTATATACAACAACACCCACTCTACATGTACAACAACAGAATTACACGAAATGGGAAAAAATTCATAAAAAATTCAAATTTGGTGCCATCTTGCAATATTTTTTAAGGAAGTTCAAGAACAAAGTTAAATATTGTTACAATTAGTTCCTTTGGCTCCACTTATTCATCAACAAAATTAAATTATTGTCTTTTCATTCTCTTATTTATTATAAATTATTTAGGAAATAATTTATTTTCATCGTGGAAAATTTCAACCTCTATATTATGATTTAATTTGTTTAGTGTCATGAATTAGTTTAATTTCAATTATTAATTCTTGATTTGTTCAATTTAATGTTTGAATGTCAAAACTATATATATTATAAAATAGAGTGTACAACTAGTTTATTAGTCGATAATTGCTAGTATCTTGTGACTTCATATAAGTAAGATTGAATGCTTATGTCAAATGTTATCAACACATTTAATTTTTCCTAATTTAGTCATACATTTTTAGATTTTAATGTAATGAATAATCAAACCTTTAATCAATTATAGGATAAGAAAATATATGAAGTGTTAAGTATACTTAGATTTCTAAAACTAAAATTAAATTCAAGAAGTGTTTTAAATTATGAAATTGATTTAGAACTTGAGAAATTAATTAGAATGTTAAGGTGATATATTTTTAATAAAAGTAAGGTTTAAATTTTAATGTGTCCTTTCGTGATGTGTCAAAATTTTGACGCTATTTTGCCAATGATTTAATTCACAATTTTTAAAGTTATTGCTAGTTTTTTTTCATTCTTTACTTATTTTAAGTTACTTTTTTTAAAAAAAATGTTTTACTAATTATCTCTTTCTTAAAGTGTGAATGCAACAAAAACATAACTACAATTTAATATCGAAAAGACTCATTGAACCATTGTAAGAAGAGGTGGCTAAGATTGATCCAACTCTCAATGAGCTAGTTGCCCCTAACTTAGAGCCATAACCCCTATGCATCCTATATCCCAACCTAGAGGTAGCTTTTGAACTTAAATCTAGACTAATACATTTGTAGTCTATCTCAAGGGTTTAGCTACCCAGGAATTCTATGTAGTCTGCTCTATGTAGTCTGCTCAGCATGAAACTAGTTGGAATCACAAAAAAGATAAATCAAGTTTAGAGCCTTCTTATTCTCACCACCTAACAATGCCAAAGAGTGGCTCTACTACCTCCTTTCAGGTACCATCGCCGCATGGATTGAAATAGAAAAGTTATTTTTGAAGTACTTTCCAAGATATCTTATATAAATAATATAAATATTGGAAGAGATTCAAGAGGTTGTGTTCCAAGAGTTCCCACTACCAAATCAATGAGTGGCTTCCAATATTTTTATAAGGGAATTTTTCCTATGTAGAGAAACATGGTAGATACATCTAATAGAAGAACATTGGTAAACAAAAACCCAACTGAGGCAAAAAACATGATTACAACTATGGCTATTAATTCCTAGCAATTTAGTTATCAAGCTAACCAACCACCAATGAAGGTAAGTGAGGTAGGTACTCTCAATTCTATTGGACATAAATTAAATAATCTAATTGCTTTGATACAACAATTGGCTAGAGGATATGTAAAGAAATATGGCATATGCTCTATAGTGGCACATCCTACTGATATACACCCTACACTTCAAGGAGAACGAAGTCAATACTATAAGAGGATTTCAAGCACAAAGGCACAAGTATAATCTATATTCTCACACTTATAATGCAGATGGTGGATCATCCAAATCTAAACTATTCAAGTAACCATCAAGAAACCTCCAATAACCAACCTAGTTATCCTCACCTTAGGCAACTCAATAATACCAACATAGATCCCAACCACCTAAACAACCTCTAGATACATCTCTAGAAGACTTGGTAATCACCATGACTACTAACAATGTTAAATTTCAACATCATAGCCAAACTAATTTCAAGGAAACCCATGTAGTTATCAAAACGTTAGAGATACAAGTGAGCCATGGTCACAACTCTAGAAAGGTTGGAAGCACAAGCATCATACAAGCTCCCCTCACAAATTGTAATAAACCCCAATGACATTACCAATGCCATTATCCTAAAAGGTGGCAAGCAACTCAAAGAGCCTAAATGAGTCCCTAAAAATGTCAAATCAAAAGAGAGGATTAACCGAAAGAAAGAGCTTGAGAAAGAGAATATCACAACACAAGCACTTAAAATGGCACCAAAGATAGAATCCAAATCTTCCATTTCTACTTATGAACATGTTATGTCTTTGCCTAACAAGCTTAAGAATAAAAAGAAAGAAGTAGATAAAAGGGTTATTTTGGATACTTCTCAAAAAGTACAAGTCACCACTATTAAATGTTATCAAGCAAATTCCAAAATATGTTAAGTCCCTTAAAGAACTATGCACCACCAAACTCAAGCTCAGAGGAAAAAAAGTGAAAAGTGAAGGAAAAAATGTATACCGTGCTATTAAAAAAACTCTCACCCAAGTGCTAGTAACCAAGCAATGTTACCATCTTTATAAGGATAGGTAACCCAAGACTTAAAAAAAACTATGTTATATATATACACACATTAAGAAAAAGAGCATCTATTAATGTCATGCCTTACAATATTTATGCTTCGCTAAATTTTGGTCATTTAAAAGAAGCCAATATTATTATACAACTTGTTGAAAGGACTAACTATTGAAAGAGTGTTATTAAGGATGTCTTAATGCAAGTAGATGAGATGATCTTGCTGATGGACTTCTATGTATTAGACATGAATGATAATTCTTACACCATTATTGTTAGGGAGACCATTTCTGAAAACAACTTGCACCAAGATAGATGTGCATAGCTAGATATGTAAAGTAAGTTGTCTCGTCCCATCTCACGTCTTATTTAGTGTTTCTAATGGGTTCATGGTATAATAGTCTCATCTCATTTAGATTGTAACCCTAATGGACAAAACTTTAAACATATGTTTATTATTATTTTTTATTAAACTTATATTATAAAGAATCAATTATCATAATTTCTATTATTTTGTATTATTACTTGTTTCATTTAGGTCTATTAGCAACAAATGAAATATCACAATTGCTTAGTATCATTTTATTACCATCTCATCTCATTAAAAATTAAGTTAATCAAGATAACATGAATTTTAAATATTAATGGATTATACTAGGAATCTCATTAACATATCATCCCAATTTACACCTGATGAGTAGAACCGGCATCGGATTAGCAATATCAATCCAACAAATACTTTAGTTTTATATTTGTAAAACTCTCACAAATGTACGAATCATTTTATAGAAAATGACAAGTATACTCTTAAGGTCGATCTAAGGAAGAAATATGTGATTTTTAATTTATTATTCAAACTTTTAAAAACAAAAATGAATCTTAAATATCTTATCATGATATTTTGATTTTTGTGTTTCCTAATCTAATAACAAAAAACTAAACATAGATATAAATTCAATAAACATTTTCGCAAATTTTTATCATTCATAGAGAAATCGTGGTGTATCTTTTTATCATCTAATAACAAAATTATGCTATATCTTTTTTAAAAAAAAATTGTCATCTCTATATAGATTTTCGAATAAAGAGATTTTTATTTGGCGATTGTTTTATTATGTTAATAAAGTTTTACAGTTTTCTTGTGTTATAATGTTGAGCTAATTGTATGAATATTTGCATTTTGTGCAAATGGTGTTATGTCTCATTCACTATCGACTCATTAGAATTTCAACATTATGATATATGTGGCATATGATGCACCAATATTAATATCTATATACTATGGCCACGATTTTTATTAAAACTATGACTATAAATATCCCTTAGCCTTGGATTTTGCAAAAATTGTGATCATATGTACCCTTTTAGCTATGTTTTTTTATACTATATCGATAAGTAACAAACAATAACATTATTGATAACCTATAGCCACTATTTTTGTTAAAAATCGGGGCTAAAAGTATATATAAAGTCATGGTTAAGAACTATAACTAAAGGGATACCCTATGGTTACTTCGTATTTGGCCACTATTTTTTTAACCATGATTAAAGTGTTGTGATCACGGTTAAAAACCATTGTTAAAAGTGTCATATGTTGTAGTATGGGTGCTTGCTTCAAAAATGTTGACCTCCCACGTAGGACTAAAATTTATCATCTTCTAGTAAGACGTTGCTTGGAGATTGCAGAATGACAAACTCAATGTCTCTTCGTTAAATTTATTTGATTCAATTTGACCATTCAGTAAGTCTTTGCTTTTGCAAATGCTTAACTAACTGTTCCACTTGAACTTTTATCTTTTTGATAAAAGCTTCCACAGAGTCCAACTCTTGATTGATTTTAGACTGGTTATCTCTATAAACTTGAATAAAAGAATTCAAGTTGTCCTCCAAGGTTGGTTTACTGGGAATGCTTCTTGGAATGGGCTGGTGGAATTACTGGCCTGGCTAATTTGAGCTTTGGGTGAAAGGAGGGTTGTTTTGCCTCCAGGAGAAGTTGTGATGATTTCTCCACCCAAGATTGTAAGTATTTGAATTGGGGTCGAATCTTGGTCTCTGTTGATATGCCCCTAAAACATTAACCTGTTCAAGTCCAGCTAGTGCTTCTCCTTGCTAAGGGCATGCATCAGTATCATGTCCTATGTTGATACACAAACCATAATGTTCACTGTTGGTGTTGGTTTGCATAGTAAGAAGGGCAACTTGCTTGGTCAATTAAACAAGTTGTTTTAAACTTCATTGCTGGAATCAACTTCATAAACTCCAGCTTTTCTCACTCGTGAGCTTCTCTGTTGTGAATTAGCATCCAACATCTCAAAAAGGTTGTACATCATCTGAAGTTGTCTTCTCTCCCATTGCTCCTCCGATAGCGTTGTCGACAATGAACTGGCATTGATGGGTAAGTCCACCGTAAAAGAATCAATTCTGCAATTGCAAGGCAAAGCTATGATAGAGACATTTGGTGAGAAACATTTTGAACCTATCCAAAGCTTCATGGAATGATTCTCCTTCCATCTGAGAGAAAATAATAATCTTTGCTATCAATTCTGATGATTTTGGTGGGAATATAATTTTCCCAATAATTTGTTGTAAATGTCATTTCTTATCATCAGAGAACCTGTGGGGAATGACATCAACTAAGTTTTGATCTTGTCCTTCAAAATGTAGGAAAAACATATCATTCTAAGATGATCCTTTTTTAGAATACCGAGAGAGAAGGTTTGGACTGTGGCATAGAAGTCTCTAATGAAGAAAAAAGAATTTTTATTAGGCAACCCATAGAATGAAAATATCATAGAAAAATGAATATTTTTCAGTTCATAATTCCCAGTAGCCTCACCCAGTTGAATAGCGGCAGTTGTCGTGTCAATTACTAGCCTTGTAAAATTCTTCATGGTGGCTTTCCTAACATGTGGGTTTTCTCACATTTCTTTTGGTTCCGATAGAGGATTAAGGTTTAGTTTTATGTTTGGCTCAAAAATAGGATGATGGTTAAAATCCAACCATGAGGACAGTTGTTTAAATTTATGAATATTATCTATGTATGGTGTAAGAGAGTTTCCTAATGATCTCTTACCATGCATAGACTATTAAAAACCTAAATTTAAAACACATGTCAAGAAAAAATAAAATAAAATACCATACAAAATTTAGAGAAAATATACATAATATTTAATACAAAAATACTAAACAACCAAGTTAAGTTAATCACTAAGTTAAATAACATAATCAGTATTAACTAAGAGTGTTTTCGGGAAAGAATGGTGGGGCAAAGCCTCCTTAAAAGGTGTTTTACATTTATATTTTCAATAGTCTATGCATGGTAGGAGATCCTTAGGAAACTCTCTTACACTATACATAAATAATATTCATAAATTTAAACAATTGTTCACAAAGTTGAATTCTAACCATCAGTCTATTTTTGAACCAAACACAAAACCAAATCTTAATCCTCTACCGGGATAAAAAGAAATGGAAGAAAACCCACATGTTAGGAAAACCACCATGAAGAATTTTACAAAGCTAGTAATTGGCACGACAACTGCCGCTATCCAACTGGGTAAGGCTACTCGAAATTATGAACTGAAAAATGTTCTTTTTTCTATGCTTTTTTTTTCATTCTATGGGGTGCCTAATGAAGATTATTTTTCCTTCATTAGGGACTTCTATACCACAGTCCAAACCTTCCCCCTCGGTATTCTAAACGAAGAACATCTTAGAATGAGATGTTTTACCTACATCTTGAAGGACAAAGCCAAAGTTTAGTTGATGTCACTCTCTCAATTCTCTGATGACAAGGAAGAACATTTACAACAAATTAATTAGAAAATTATATTCTCACCAAAAAATATCATAACTGAGAACAAAGATTGCTACTTTCTCTCAGATGGAAGGAGAATCATTCCATGAAGTTTTGGATAAGTTCAAAATGTTCCTCAATAAATGCCTTCATCACAACTTTTCCCTGCAATTGTAGAACTAATTCTTTTACGATGAACTTATGCAACAATGTCAGTTCATTGTTGACAACACTGTCGAAGGAGCAATGGGAGAGAAGACAGCCTCAAAGATGTACAACCTCTTTGAGATGTTGGATGCTAATTCACAACAGAGAAACTCACAAGTGAGAAAAGCTTAAGTTCATAAAATTGATTCTAGCAATGAAATTCAACAACTTGTTCAATTGATCAAGCAAGTTGCCCTTCTCACTACGCAAACCAACACCAACAGTGAACATTATGGTTTGTGTAACAACATAGGACATGATATTGATATCTGTCCATATCAAGGAGAAACACTAGTTGGACCTAAACAGGTTAATATTTTGGGAGCATATCAACAAAGACCAAGATTCGACCACAATTCAAATACCTACAATCTTGGGTGGAGAAATCATCACAACTTCTCCTAGAGACAAAACAACTCTCCTTTCGCCCAAAGCTCAAATCAACCAAGTCAACAATTCCACTAGCCCATTCCAAGAAGCATACCCAGTAAACCAACCTTGGAGGACAACTTGAATTCTTTTATTCTAGTTTGCAGAGATAACCAATCAACAGTTGAACTCTGTGGAAGCTTCTATCAAAAAGATGAAAATCTAAGTGTAACAGTTAGCTAAACATTTGTAAAAACAAAGTAAAAACTTACTGAATGGTCAAATTGGATCAAATAAATTCAATGAAGAAGAGACATTGAGTTTGTCATTTTACAATATCCAAGCAACGTCTTACTAGAAGACGATAAATTTTAGTCCTACATGGGAGGTCAACATTTTTGAAGCAAGCACCCATACTACAACATATGACACTTTTAACAACGATTTTTAACCGTGACCATAACACTTTAATCATGGTTAAAAAAAATAGTGACTAAATGAGAAGTGACCATAAGGTATCCCTTTCGCCATGGTTCTTAACCGTGGCTCTATGTATACTTTTAGCCACGATTTTTAACAAAAATAGTGACCATAGGTTATCAATAATGGCATTGTATGTTACCTATGACCGCAACATAAAAAAAGCATAACTAAAAAGGGTAAATATGACCTCGATTTTGGCAAAATCCAAGGCTAAAGAGATATTTATAGCCATAGTTTTAATAAAAACCGTGACCATAGGTATATAAATATTAATATTGGTGCATCATATGCTTGCATATATTAAAATGTTGAAATTCTTATGAATCGATAGAGAAAGAGACATAACACCATATGCACAAAATGCAAATATTCAAACAATTAGCTCAACATTATAACATAAGAAAACTGTAAAGCTTTATTAACATAATAAATCAATGAATAAAAAAATCGCCAAATGAAAATCTCTTTATTCAAAAATCTATATAAAGATGACAAAAGTTTTAACAAAAAAAGATACAGCAAGCCAACAATAAAAACGAATGGACAAGGGAAGACTTTGAATGTGAATCTTCTTAAGACATGAGAAAATATACTTTCAATGTAACTACAAACCAAGTTGTTGTCAATGATATCAAAATAAGTTCAACAATATATGCAAAAATGGCAACTTCGAGTGAGAACAAAAAAAGTGTTGTGGCACACCTTGGGCTAGAAAGTTTGGTAGCCATGGCCAATGGCGCATTTCGAGTTATTGAGCATAGTTTTTTAGCTACATTAATATGAACTTCAGGAGAACACTGATTCAATGAAAAATAAATTATTAGAATAGCAAATCTATCACAACCAAATACTGAAGAAAGTCAACTTATTCAAAGTTCCATGGAATTTGGATAGCGAATATTGCAGCTAAAGAAGAACCTACTCAATTGTAAAATAATAGGATGGTAAAATTTGAACACACCGAAAAAAGAAAAGCAATCTGATTAGCCCAACCAAAG
Organism: Hippophae tibetana; assembly: GCA_037013495.1. NCBI lineage: Eukaryota > Viridiplantae > Streptophyta > Magnoliopsida > Rosales > Elaeagnaceae > Hippophae > Hippophae tibetana. The sequence goes on along the minus strand of CM072807.1, from coordinate 66,018,342 downwards.
GAAGCCTCCCCACTGATCTCTTCAAAATTTGGTATTGATGAAAGGAATAATCAATAGAAATGTATGTGAGAGATTACTAGTGTACTACTATTTTGGTTGGAAGATCATATGCTTCAGAAAAGCATAAAATAATGGAGGAAATAAAAAGTCAAAAAAGGTTTTTCGTTTGGTACACACCTTAGTATCCCTTGATATTGAAAAGAAAACTTCCTACAAGTTCATTTTTGTTATTGCACTCTGCAGAACATGGTTATTAAACACATTTATATCACTTGTGATTCACTGTATGTCAATATTGAGACATAGTTTTACATAAAGTTTCAAAGAAATTGATGCCATACTCATCAACAAGAGCTTGACCTTTAGAGGTAGGTACAACCTATGGAAAGGAACTAAAAGAAAGATTTTATCAAGGAGATTGACTATAGAAAATAAAGAGTCTCGATGGACAACAAAGAAGCTAGACAAGACAACCTTATTTGTTACAATTGCTTTAAGTATCAAGTTCCTACTTGTACTAGATCTACACGATTAAGGGATAATGATGGTGCCAAGTTCAATTGGTGAATTGAAGTATCTAAGGTTTCTTGATCTTTCTAGGAAGTACAGTATTAAAGTGATGTCATATTCTTTATGTAAGCTTCATTATCTTCAAACGTTGAAACTCAACAAATGTGAAGAACTTCCAAGAGACATTGAGCAAGCAGTTAGCCTCAGGCTTCTTGAAATTGATGAGTGTTATAATTTGAGTCACATGCCAAGAGGACTATCTCAACTCACGGATCTTCAGACCTTATCACAATTTGTGTTGAGCAAGGGCACAACATACTATATCCCTAAGCATGCTGGCAAGCTAGACGAATTAAAGGGATTAAAGAATTGCGGGGAGAGTTGTTAGGTTGTAAACTTGAAGGAAAAGCAACACCTTCAATCCCTGATGCAATAGTGGGAGGAGGACAATGTTGACGCAAAAGAGGATGGTGATTATGAGGTCACCCTGAAAACCCTCCAGCCTCCCTCAAACCTTAAGGGACTGACTTTATATGGTTATGGAGGTGTTAGGTTTTCAGTTGGTTGGCTTTCTTCGCTGACAAATCTGGTCAGACTTCGATTACATGGATATTTAAAACTGCAATATCTGACACAACTTAATCTATTCCTTTCTCTCAAAAGAAAACACTTCATTGCATCATTATTTAAGCAATACAAAAAATTCATAATTATTATTTTAATTTCTGAAAATGCAAAAGCCCATAACGAGAGCTTCCACTTCAAGAGAGAGAGAGAGGAGAAAACTACCGGATCTGAGGTGGCTGGAGGTGCTGATGTCGTCGGTGGTATTTGGAGTGACTACCTTGGTCGGAGAGTGGCTGAGGGGGCTGGCCTGGTTTTCGTGCAAGGGGGGTTTGTGTTTGGGAGCATGGGGTGTCATGGCTAGAAAGTCCGTGCCCTGAGAATGGCTGAGGGGGTGGTTTCAATGAGGAAGCAGGAGGCTGGGTTTTTTGCTTGTTTTGGTTGGGACGAGTGGGTAATGTTTGAATAGGCTTTTATATTTTTTATTATTATTATTTTCATTTTTTTTCGATTAGGTGATTTTTGATGATAAGAATGAAAAGGAATCTGAAATTGGGTTTAATAGAAGGTATGAAATTGAATGGATTATTATAGTAGAAAAAATCATAATTTTTTCTCTCCTTTTAAGAATTATAATTCAATTTTTTTTTCAAATTTTTTTTTCAATTTTACCATTATCCTAAACTCAAATCCCAAATCCTAAATCCAAATCCTAAAATCTTAAACTCAAATTCCAAAATCTTAAAACTCAAATCCCAAAATCCTAAATCCTAAATTTTAAAACCCTAAACCCTTTTTAGAAAAATAAATTTTTTAACCCTAAACTTTAACCCACAACTATAGCCTTAAACCTTAAACCCCAAATCCTAAATCCCTAAACCCTAAATCCTAAATCTTAAACTTCAAAACCTTAAACCGTATTTAGAAAAATAATAATTTTAATAATTTATTTTCTTTTTAATTAAGTAATAATTATTTTAATAATTTATTTTGTGTGACGAAAAAATAATAATTAAATGACATTATTTAAACTTTATTGAATTTTCATTTTTTTTCATTTCATTCCAGTGGTAAACTAAACACTATAATCCTGATTCCGAGCTTAATTCTAGTGGTGAAACCAAACAACATTGTTTCATTTTCATTCCATTCTGATTTTGATTTTGATTTCATTCTACAAAGCAAACGCCACCTTAGATGATTTATCTTTAATTACTAGCCATGGTTTTAAATATGAGTCATCAAAATATCCTATCAATTCAAAAAAATTAAAAAATCTAATCAAATTTGAATAAATTAAGTGGTTTCAATCCAAAGTCGGATCAGATTCGGATCTTAATTTTAGTGATCAAATCAAACAATATTGTTTCATTTCTATTCCATTATGATTCTGATTCCGATTCCGATTCCGATTTCATTCCACGAACCAAACGCCACCTTAGATGATTTATCTTTAATTACTAGCCACGGTTTTTGCCATGTATTCAACCTATATTCATGGTTTTAAATATAAGTCATCAAAATATCCTATCAATTCAAAAAATTTAAAAAATCTAATCAAATTTGAATAAATTGAGTGGTTTCAATTCGAAGTCGGATCGGATTCAGATCTTAATTCTAGTGGTCAAACCAAACAACATTGTTTCATTTTCATTTCATTTCGATTCCGATTCCGATTTTGATTCCATTTCACGAACCAAATACCACCTTAGATGATTTATCTTTAATTACTAGCCACAGTTTTTGCCATGTATTCAACCTATATTCATGGTTTTAAATATGAGTCATCAAAATATCCTATCAATTCAAAAAAATTAAAAAATCTAATCAAATTTGAATAAATTGAATGGTTTCAATCCGAAGTTGGATCGGATTCGGATTGGATTTTATTAATCTGCTCGGATTCAAATTTAAATTCAGATTAAAAATATTCAAAACTGTATAATCTGATATGATCTGATATATTTAATATATTATTATAAAATATATATAATAATATTATAATAATTAATAATATATTATAATTAAACATTTAAATCTAAGCTAATATACTCAATGCGGCCATCTTTTAACAAAACTAAAATCCTAAATTAGAATTTTTTTTCAACGGCCATCTCTCTATCTATCTCTCATACTCGACTCCACCCTTGTTATTGGTTTTAGTCACTCGTTCCAATCATTGTTCTTCATCATCCTTCAACGGAAGGTTAGATTTGTTTGAATTTTTTTATTTTTTTTATTTTGATTTCATATCCAATGTTCAAATACTCTGTTTTGGCTGCTATTGATAGTTATTACTTTTGTTTCAAATAGATGTGTGAAGTTAGAAGCTCTCTAGAACATATTGTGTGAGATGTACTATTTTTTTGTTGGGAATTAAAACAAAGAATATTAATTTGTTTTTCCCCTTCCTCTTTAGAGGACAAGCTGAAAAGGAGTTTAAGGTTGAAGCTGAAGCAATTGACCGAGTTCGACATAAGAATCTTGTAAGGTTTCTAAGCTATGAAAGAGAATTCGCTGGTATTTTTTTATTTGCTCTGAATATGTTTTTTAATCTGAAGTGGTGTGCTTTTGTTGTTATAGGATGCTTGTATATGAGTACATAGACAATGAAAACTTAGAAAAGTGGCTAAACATTGTAGAACTAAACATTATTTTTATTTGGATAAAACTTTCAAATATATAGTTTGAATATATATAGATTTATTTGTTATTATATTATATGAAAATTAAAGTTTTTTTTATATATTATTATGTTTATTAGCTTATTACTTGCTTATGTATATTTTGAACTTTTTAATTTTTCATCATGTAGATGTTCTTGAATGAGTTTGTGCTATTATTAATGTTTGAAGAGTTAAGTTAAATTATGTAATTGATATTGAATTTTTTGAAATTAAATTATTACTATGGATATTTGGAGTTAAATTATGTAATTGATGTTGAATTTTTTTCTTTTTGATTATTTTTGTTGAACTATTTTTAGTCATGTTGTCACCTACATTTTAATTTGTATGAAAAATATTTTTATTTTAAATTTTTCTTTCATTTTATGTAATTTTTCATTTTATAGGTTGAAATTACATCGAATTCAAATTCAGATTTGTTCAGATTGACATTTTATAGCAATTCAGATCGGATTGACTAATTTATAATTTATTTATTTATGTAATTTTATTGATTTAAATTAAAATTTTGACTATATCTGATCCGATCAATCTGATCAGATTCGAATTCGGATTTAATAATTTATAATTTGTTTCGAATCGGATCAGATTCAAATTGTCTTAAAATTGTTGATTTTCAAACAGATGCTCAACCCTACTTTTAAAATACATCGTAGTTATAACTTAAGGTATGTTTTTTATAAAAATCATGGAAAACATTCCTTGAAATTAGCTCTCTTTAACTGTAGTGTTAGATGAAGATTGAGATGACTTTGAAAAATAGATGGGTAAGTCGAGTTAGTGATGTTAAATCAGTGTATGTAAGAAATAATCTACTAAAATTATTTTATGTATTTTTTTATTTATTTTTATATTATATATATATACATGTATTTATGTGGAGGATAATATAATAATTAAGTACGTGGAGTGTTAATATATTTATATCTTTATTTTCTTTTACCTCATTATTTATAACACGTGCTCTAGGATTAGTATGCTCTAAATGGTATAAATTTTCAGATTTAGTTCTTATTTATTACATTTTTTAGAATATTTAGGATCAATAGATAAATTTAAAAACAATTATATATTCTATCTTTATTTTCTAACATATATGATAAAATTAGTTAAACAATGCTAAATAGGAGAGGATAATCGATATTGATAGAATTTTCATATTGTTCCAAAGTAAATAAAATCTTATGATAGTTTTATTCAAAACTTACGTGCATATTGACTAGGTTAAGGATAGAAAAATTAATTTTTTTAAATTTGTGAAAAATATTTTAAATTCTTTGAAACCTTGTTATGATTTTAAGAAAAAAGAAAAGAATGTTAGAACTTTTGTTTAAATTTATCGAGCAAAATGTTAAATGTATTTCTTAAAAATGATAAGTCAATATGATTAACCACTTTAGCTAAATTGTCTAAATTCTAATATTGTCCTTATAAAAGATAATCATTTTAACGAACCAATTTGAGTTTACAATGGTCAATTGTTTGTATGTATTCCTTACCTTTTGGCCATACCTTATAGATAAGGAAAATTAAAATTGCATAAAAAGATAATGGATTCTATAAAAATACTAGAAAGAGATTTAAGTGTATCAATTATAATATAATTAATTAAATATCTAATATATGTAAAACAGCTCTTACTATGATATATATCCCATATATTTAAAGAAAAAATAATTTAAATATTTAAAATAATAACAATAATAATAAATAAAAAGACAAAATTAAAAGAAATATAAAAGTGTTATAGGCCTAGCAAAAGAAAATTTTGGATAAAATCCTATAAAATCTCTTCCTTTCAAAATTGGATGTGAAAGTTTAATTTCATCCTACTAAAGTATTGAGACTCAAAAAAGTTGAAATAAGGGAGTTTTTTCTTCAAAGTCTATCAAATCCTAACTATCTCTTACTCAATTTCCCAAAAAAGATCAACCAACATTTCATTGATTAGTTTTTCTTCTTATTATTCAATTTTCTTAACATATTAGAAAATTTTGGTGAATAGAAAAGAAAGAAACAAATAATGATATTATGGTCCAAAATAAGGAATATATGACCATATTTTATTGACATAATTGATCTTAAAATAATATTATTTGTTAGTTTCCTTTTCTTATTCCATAGACTCTTGAATTTATTTTTTATTTTTACTTGATTGAACCGACAAATGTAGCCACAATACAACCAAATAAAAGAACTTTTGATTTTATGAAATATTTTTAATGAGTAAAAATACAATTTTGAGAAATATGTGTCTGATTTAATTCTAAAAAATAATGATATTTTATAGGGATGAATATTGTTCTAACTTATTTAAGTTACATGACTTAATATTACTAATGGATGTTACATCACACAAATTTTTTGAGTATAATTATTATACAATAGCTAAAGGAAAGGAATGACTAGATGAATTATCTAACATTCATTAGAATTTGAGATTATAATATTTTTAAGTCCTTGAGATGAAATGTTAAAAAACTTATTCTCTTAATGATGGATTTTGATTTTTTTCGAGAACTAGTAAAGAGTAGGTGTAAGAAGTTTGATAAATATTATTTTATACACATTTTTAGATATTAATTTTTTATATTTACACAAAATTTATTATTATAATTTTTCTAAAAAATTTCTAGAATTTTATGGATTTTTTTGGACTAAGTGAAATTAAATAAAAAACTCATAGATGCATTTAGAAAGGCCCATCTCTAGCTCACTATGTAATGCTCTACTTACATGGCAACTAGCTATAACATGTGGTGTTGCACTACAATCCAATATATGCCACGCATATTTGACTAGCTCCTCTCATGCATGTTGCACATCATTTCTCCTCAGGATACCACTGTAGATGTGTGGCATTCACTCTCCCATATAGCACATGGTGTTCACCTCTGAATGCATTCTATCCATGTTTTGATCATTTGAGCAGCTTTCTTTCTCTCCATGACACTTGGTATAGTAAAGTTACATTCATTTTTTTCTCATTTAATGATCCAAATTTAATATGGGCCTAAAATCTAATTTTTTTCATATAAATACCAAAATAACATTTCATTCTACACATATAGCAGTATAATGATTTATTATGAACGAAATCAAATTCTTTTCTTTTCTTTTCTTTATTATGAATTATTTCGTAAATAATTTATTATTATCGTGAGCAATTTCAAACCTTATACTTTAGTTTAATTAATTTAATATCATGAATTATTTTAGTTTTAATTTTTAATTTGTCTAATTTTATATTTAAATATTAAAACCGTGTATGTTATGAATTAGGGTATACAACTTGTTTATTACGTGAATATGCTTATTGTTAGTTTAAGATATTAGTCTCTAATTGATCATGTTCTTATTCGAAGTGGTACTTTTTGGCTTTTGTTACAAGTAAGATTGAATGTTTAGGTAAAAAATTATCAACAAATTTACTCGTCTAATTTGGAAACTATCCTTTTAGATCTTAATGGAATGGATGGAGTAAATCTAATAATCATAATTCTAGGCTATTTAGGATTTAAGTTGGTTAATAATCAAATCTTCTAATTAATTATACAGTAAGAAAATGTAAGACGTCTTAAACTTACCTAGATTTTTAAAGTTAAAGTTAATAATTCAAGAATGGTTTAAATTATGAACTGAGTAAGAACCTAAAAAATTAATTTTAATTCATGACATGAATAGTTGAATTGAAGACTAATTGTGAATATAGTCTCATGATCACATATCTCTTATTGTTTTTCTAAAAAAATGTTATTTCTATTTTTTTATTTTATATTCTTTTTATCTTTTTTCACGGTTAACCTAAACCTCTTATTTGATAACTTTAATTAACTCCATAACAAACTAATAATTAGAAATATAATTGTTACCAATTCTTTATAGATTTAATTTACTTCAATTATATTACCAATGACATATTTTTAATAAAAGTATAGTTTAATTTTTTACGTGCTTTATCAGAATATGTAAACATAAAGCTCTCTCTTTTTTAATATAAATATTACACATTCCCAAGGTTGTACTATCAAAATTAATATATAATACCCCTAACTCAAGTCCATGCATCATGAAATACCAAAAAAGCACGTTCTTGCTATTAATGTATCTCTTATTGTTACCATTATTCACTAACTTCCCACTGGTATGAATAACTAAGGTAAACTTTTCAAATCCTTTTCTTGTTCAAATTTTATTAAATTCATGAGTACCAGATGTGATTATCACTAGCCCACTTTTGTATACATATTATATAAATTAATTAGAAAGCACAAAGAAGAATGATATGTGAGAAAGACTTGCCAACTATTGTTCAGATACATTGTTAAAATAATGCATACATAATTTTCACTACAAATTTCCCAATTTTGCACCAACAACCTTGCCCATTCAGATAAAATCATGTGCAAACATAATCATATAGAAAGAAAGAAATAAATAAACCCAAAAAAGTAGACAACAAAAACCTAATAAAATAGTGAAAAATAAAAATCATAAAACATTTATCGTCCCTCAACCCCCACAACAAGCCAAAAGGCTCGCATATCATTGTCAACAACAATGCAAAAAAACCTTAAGTATTTACTTTAAGTTATACATTTGTAAATCAAAGAAACATACAATTATAGCTTAAGTTTCCAATGTTGTTCATCGAAGACAATAGAAATTACTCCCAAATGAAAGTCATCCCTTTCAATTCCTTCAATTGTTATCAAATGATCTCAAGAACTAGCTTTGATTTAGAATGAGGGTGGATTGGATGGCGTGCAATGATTTTGGTGAGTGTTTTTGCAAGGAATTATGAGTTAATGGATAATCGCGGGAGATTTTGGATTTTGTAGAGTAACATGATCAAATTAGTTATATGTAACATGTTTCATGTTAAATTCCATCCAATTTTTATTTATATAACTTTGATAGTAGATTTTTACACTTTAAAAATTTAATGGTAGATTTATATAAAGTAGTAAATTTAGATAGTAGATTAATATGGAAAGAATGATTCCACCAAAAGCATGAGAACTATAACACGTGGAATGACAAAGTGCTTGATAAATAGGTATACAATTGGAAACCTTCGAATTTATTTTTCAATACTAAGGCTTTTTTGTTTATTGGAAGCATTCTTTCCATACTAAGCATCTTATATCCTTATTGAATGTTTTTTATTCCCTATGAAAATGTGATGCCAGTTCTATAAAAGTCTATGCATTTGACCACAAGTTTGATTATTTCGTCTTTTTTAGTCCAATCATTTATAGGTCTTGGAAATTTTTAATTCGAGGTTCTAAGCAAATAGGACACATTCTATATACTTGTAAGAAACATGTCTTTCGTCTCTTTTTTGAACATTGTTGTTTGAGAAAAGATGCAAATAATAACTTTTATAAATTTCGACTTTTTTTTTTTCAATTTGCAATGGCCAAATAGACAAAGAAAACTAAAATGATAGTATAAATGAAACATTTTCATAGTTCGATGAAAGAAATTAAACGAAATTTAATTTTATGATACAAATAATACTAACACAATAATTCTATAATAAATCTTAGTTAAAAAAAATCAATAATATTTTATACATTCAACCTTAAAGATATAAACTATTCACCAACAACTAAATATCTCACAAATAATAAATTGAGACAAAAGCCCAAATATATATATATATAAATTACATGCATTTACATATAGTACTCATTCTATTATGGGGTAAGTTGAACTCCAATGATTAACCTTATGCCTTCAGATTTTTCTAAATCAGCCTCGTCTATTGAATTTTATTCGAGGAAAAAAAACTTAAAAAACTAATTAAAATAAATCCTCAAAACTCGTAATAAAAAAAGTAACCCAATTAAATTAGTTGCATGTACATATAGTACCGATTCAATTATAAGGTAACTCCAATGAATAACCTTGTGCCTACAGATTTTTCTAAATAAACCTCGTCTATTGAATTTTATTCGAGGAAAAAAAAACTTAAAATAATATTCTCAAAAATCATAATAAAAAAATAACACAATTATCTTTAGGAATGGGAAAAAAACCGCAGGTTCAGTTATCCGCGGTTAACCACACCAACGGTTTGGTTTTTATCAATTTAATTTCGGGAACATGTATGGTTTGAGGTAAAAACCAAAAATGAAGGAGCAAGTACAATTTGGGTACAGTTATACTTAAGACTATACCCGCCCATACCCAAAATTAATTATATTTATTTAAATAAATTATATATTGGTTTCACTTATTTTTCGCACAGTATATAAACTAAACCAAACTGCGCTTGGTTTTTTATTTCACTTTCTCGCCTCTCTCAGAACTCAGAGTCTTAGTTTGATAGTTTCTCGCCTCTCTAAGCTCTCTTAGACTTCTCACTTCTCAATTCTCACTTCTCACCAATCTCCAGTCACCTCAATCTTAGTTTCTACTGTTCTTATCTATCATCTATGTCGCTCTCAGTCTCTACCGCTCTCATCTATCATTTCTACCACTCTATACTTGCCGTCGGCTCGGCTTGTTGTCCTCGTTCACTTTTATAGTCCTCAACTTCTTCTTCGTGATCTCGTTAGGTACTCAAGTAGATACATAAAGTGTTTCCTTTTCTCGTATGAAGTAGATCTCTAACTTACTTTATGTTCTATGCTTCATGTTTTCTTTTACAGTTTTACTTAGATTGCTTCTCTTAGTGGCTGATACATAAAATGGCTACTTTGTTTTGTGTATGGACCTCCCTACTATGAGATTTTTGCTACTCTGTTTCTTGAGCAGAACAACTTCGGTATAACATATATTTAAATGCCTGAAGTCATCTGAAGAAAGTATTATTGATTCTTAGTGTATATGGAATAAATTGACTACTCTGTTTTGTGTATGGACCTCCCTGTTATGAGACATGGCTATTGGCTACTCTGTTTTTGTCACAAAAAATTCTAGCCATTTTAAGTGATCATGGTAAAATCCTATTAGATTTGTGCTTTGATAGATTTAGTCAGAGACTTTATTCTGTTTCTTGAGCAGAACAACTTCGACATAACATATATTTAAATGTCTGAAGTTATCTGGAGAAAGTATTATCGATTCATAGTGTATATGGAATAAAATGACTACTTTGTTTTGTTTATGGACCTTCCTGTTATAAGATTAGTGCTACTCTTTTATCAATTCATAGTGTATATGGGAAAATCTTATTATCGATTCATAGTGAATATGGAATATAGTATGATAAATTAATAATTTTTTTATCATGTCTTGTAAAGAAGGCATAGACTTTAAACATTATGACAAGTGAATATGTTGAAAAGGTAACATGAGATAATAGAAAGTATATGTATATGAATTTAAACTTTGAAAATTATTTTTTCATAATTTTTCACCACAATCCTCTCAAGGAGTAAATGACATTGAACTTAATGTAGAGGTAACAAGTGGTGGAACTTCAAGTGCCGATCAATATACAAATGTTCCTCTCCTTACATCAAACTCTTCACTTGAAAATACACAAAAATCAACCATCAAATGAATGTAGTGAGAAAGAAGATGGGAATGTTAAATTAAAGTTTGAAGCATGGGTTCATTTCGATAGGAAGAAAATTATTAGGATATGGAAGGTAATATTTAGTTATTGCGGAAAACAGTTAGGAGGTGATACAAGGAATGAGTCATCTCACTTGAAAGCATGTACAAAAGTTTTTCCATTCAAACAGAAAGAAAGGGATATGGGTCAATCATTGTTAAATCCTAACAAAAAGGGGGTTAGAATTGAGTTAGGACATTGTAATTTTGATTTCAAGTTTCTCGTGATAAATGTGCAAAGATGATAATTCTACATGAGTATACTCTTAGTATTGTTGAGCATCATGGATTTAGGGAGTATTCACATTCATTATAACCAATATGGAGGCCTATTTCTCGTGCATCAATTAAGAGAGACATTATAAAGATATATGATGTTGAGCAAAAATGATGGATATGTTGGAGAACAACAAAAGTCGTGTTGTAATCATGAGTGATATTTGGAAGTTTGAAAATCAGAACAAATGATTCATGGTTGTAACTTGTTATTTTATTGATGATAAGGTAATTTTTTAAAGTTTATTGTTGAAATTTATAAAATTCCTATGAAATATTTTTTTAGATATGTGATGTATTAAATGATTGTATATAACAATTTTATTATTGCTATATACTTTTTTGTAGGTTTATATATGTTCCTACTCCACACAATGTTGTAGTTATTGGTCAAGAATTAATGAGTTGCCTTTTGGATTGGAACATTGATCGTAAGATTTCAACCTTAACTTTAGATAATTGTTCTACTAATGACTCAATGCTACCCGATCTGTTAGATTAATTAGATAGAACTTCAATGTTATTGTATGGAGATATTTTTCACATGTGTTGTGCTACTCACATATCAAACTTAGTAGTGAAAGATGGGTTAAATATAATTTCTCAATGCATTGTTAAAATTAGAGATAGTGTTGCATATTGGACAACAACACAAAAGAGGGAGGAAAAATTTAAAAAAATTTCATCTATAAAGATAAAGTCTTCTTGTAAGAATTTATCTCTTGATTGTCAAACTCGTTGGAATTCTAATTTTTTAATGCTTAAAGATGCATTATTTTATGAGAAAATGTTTCCTCGTTTAAAACAATTGGATAAGAATTATAATACTCTTCCTGATGCATTGGATTGGAAAATGGTAAGTATAATATGTGATAAGTTAGAGGTATTTTATAAGGTTATTGAATTGATTTTTGGTTCCAACTATCCCACCATAAATATGTTATTTCCTCATATTTGTGACATCAAATTGTCATTATATAATTGGATTAATGATGAGAATGATTTGATCAAGGGAATGGCTAAAAACATGCTTGTAAAATTTGACAAGTATTGGCAAAAAGTTAATATTGTTATGGATATAGGAGTTGTTTTGGATCCTAGATTTAAGATAAATTATCTTGAATTCTATTTTCCAAGAATATATGGAGAGAATGCAATTTTTGAAATTTAAAATGTGAGAAGAAAGTGTTCTGATTTGATAAATATATACCGAAATAAACGAATTATAAAAGAGAGTCGACAAATGGAGTTTTCAACACGCTCAAATATGTCTCAAAGTTCAAAAGGTATTAGTGTTCTTAATCTTAGTGGTATAAATGAGTACAAATAATGAAAATTAATGCAAAATAAAGTTGGATCATTGAAATCTGAGTTGGATTCTTATTTAGAGGAGGTTAATGTAGAAATTTCGGATGAAGAATTTGATATATTGTCTTGGTGGAAGAGCAACAAATATAAGTATCCAATAATGCATGACATGGCTAGAGATATCTTGGTTATTCTGGTCACCACAGTTGCTTCAGAATTTGTATTTAGCACAAGTGGTAGAGTAGTGAGCAAACATCGTAGTATACTCATAGAAAACACATTAGAAGCTTTAATGTGTACTCAAGATTGATTATGGGCTAGTATTCATAAACAAGGTATAAGTCTACATATTATATTTTATTAATACTTATTTTATGTATTATATATTAATTATTTAATTATGTATTCAAATATTTTATAATTTATTCAAATATGTTAACTTCTGCTTCATCCGCTTTTACTAGTAAATTTTACTATTATTATTACAGAAGATGATGTTGAGATAAAAAAATTACATTATTGATTAATCAATTTATTATTTTTGTTTATAAAAGTAATTTTATATGTTTGATTTTTGCAAGATACTCGTATTGTTGATGAATAATAAGAAGAGAGAAGTTTTGATTTATTATACTTAAATTTTTCTTAAATTTATTTAATTAATTTTCAATATTTATATGAGTTTAGAATATTTTATTTATATTATGTGCTCATTTATATGTATTTAATCTTATCGAGATTCATAAAAATATATATTATTAAAAGATAAATATATTCAAACTCAAAATAATAAATTAAGATAACAAGTTCAAGAGACTTATCCAATTGGTTTAGTTTGATTACGTAGCGAAAAGAAGTACAATTGAATAAAAAAATTTAAAAGTTTGAAAAATGATTTTTTTTTTGAATAACTATCACAAATTGTATCAGTAAAAAACCATCCCCAAACAATAATATTTTTGACTGATTTCAGGAATAAATTTTATAATTCAACCCAAACAATAATGATTTTTTGAGTGATTTCAGTAACAAATTTTATAATTCAATTTAGAACGATTATATTAAAATCTTTCCCCACCGGACTCAGTAGACATCCCTAATTATCTTAAATTATCTTAAATTGAAATAGAAATGCGTTAACGATAACAACTGATATTATTATTATTATAATTTTTAAAAGTAACTTTTCATGATTTTCTCAAAAAGAACAAAATATGGATAACTTCCGACCGTGCATTAATCGTGCGATGTAATATACAGAACCAACAACGAATTTTCTGTAACTTTGATTGATCATTTTATTTCGAAAATTCTATATTAAGACACGAGTCCACTACCCCACCCCACGTAAAATGGTGTCTGTATATAAAGCTCTGATCTAATGCCAGTAATATGAGATTATTTATGAAATATCAAATTAGGTAAAAAAATCTAATGATTCATAAATACAAGATGTTTATTAGAAGGTATGCCAACACTTAGTACGAAGATCCATCACGATTTGGTTAACACTAAAATAAGGTAACAGACGATTTGATTAGGAATTAGGATCAATGCACCTCAGTGTCTTATTTCAAAATTTCCTGAAGCTGATAAGCGAACTTCATGCATAAAGCGAACAAGGGCATGCGTTACAACATAGGGTTCATTATCAAATATTTGTTCCATTCTCAAAAAATGACAATTATAAAAGACAACTTGAAGCTTTTTAAACACATTTAAGTATAAGAAAATACAAATTGCAGATGCCGGCCAAATGGGCAAACAGTGTATTAACAGTAGACATACATATACAAAATCAAAACTACGCATTTGATGTCCAGTAAGCAGAAAGGAGAATGGGTAGAAAACAGAAGCTACCGTTACTATTGAAACATCAAAAACTCAATTCTGTATAGAAGTCTCTAACAAGTCATGGCTCCTTCATGTACCTCTAAACCTGGCCTCGTATGCTTGTGGTTGCTGCAAAACATCACAAGATATTTCATGATTATACTTGAAAAATAACTTAATAAAAAAGATCTTTTTCTCTCATTTTTGTTCCTCTTCAACAAAATGAAATGACGTGCTAATTATAGGACTGCAGCTGGGTTAATGGTAGGTAGATCCCACCACAAAAATAAACAATATAAGAGAGAGAGAGAGAAAACCAGGAATCCATGAGATTGGCATGAATGAATTGTCATCAAGGCCTCAATAATATTTATTTCATTCAGGTCTGATGGATAATTTTCGATACAACCCTTTAACCCGATAAAAATGTGACCCAACACTAAAAAAAAATCTAATCATAATTTATCACTATTATTTTATGTTGTAATAAGTATTGATAGTCACTACTATTAAACATGCAGTTACTTCTTTTCTGAGTTTTCTTTTATTATTCTTTTTCTTCTTCTTCTTCTTCTTCTTCTTTTAGTGATAATTTTCCTTTTTACTATTTATTTATTTATTTCAGTTTTTTAATTTTAGTTTTTGCTTTAATTGAGGCTAAATACCTCATGCTGCCTCACGATCAACAAAGATAATTTGACAATATAACAAAACACGAACCCAGCCAGACACAAATAACCCAATTTGCACCCCTAGATGGATTACAAGTAGTTTTAAATGTTTCATTACTTAATAATCCATACAGGAATCACAGAAAATGAAATAATCCTTTCCCTTGTAAAATAAAACCCACCATCGACAGTAACTTACAATGAACACAGCTATAATCTGCCTTCCAGCAAACCATCTTAAGTGCATTGCACGTTGGGCAGCAACAGCTGCTTCCACTTTTTCAAACCTCAAATAAACGAAGCCAGCACTATTCCTGTGTGTATGACAAAATAATTTAGGCAGCAAAACTCCAGTCTTTTGTCAATAATTCAAGCCGTACAAGAGATCAAGAAAAACAAGGGAGCATGCTAACTCCTTTGTCATGTTGTTAACTACAACCAAACTACCAAGCACCAACAATTTAAAGGTTACTTGTTGAGAAGCAACCACAACACCAAGATCATTAAGCAATATGTTAAATTCTTTTGCACAATAGCCCGATTATTACTTCATATACACACTATAGCCCATATTTGAAAGCGTACAACTTCGAAAAGATCTTTCCTTCTAGAACTCTAAAGTAAAAGACACATTTCTTAGGATTATCCAAATAAAAAGAAACGGTGAAAAACCAACAAATCTGTAGTCAAATCCCATTTAGAAGTTCGGATGGAGGTGGAAAATCCAGATGAGATGACCAAACTACATAAATTTAATAATAGCACACATAAATACAATGTAGTAAAAGACTATTTTAAGTACCAAGACATTTTCTTAAGTGAGACGAGGCTTAAGTCTCAAGTTAGTCCGAGACATAAGCCTCGAAACTTAACTTTAAAAGTGTTAAAAATATTAATAAAATAAACTATTAATTCAATAAGCATGGAAATAACAATAGAAGACACAATCAAAAATAACAATAGAAGACACAATCAAACTAACTTTAAAAAACCTTAAAATATTAATAAAAGAAATTATCAATCCAATAAAAAAATTAAGCATGGCAATAACGATACATCATGCAAAGTCATATAGGTTGTAACTCTATAGCATAAATGTCAATTTGAAGCGGTCAGAGGCATCAAAAATAGTGTAGGCAGAGCACAAAATAGTAAAACAGAAACAATATTTGAGAAACGTGTCTAAAAATGTAGATGTAGACGTAAAAGAAAAGAATAATAAATAAAAATAAAAATAGTCAAATAAAGGGGAAAAATATGACTTGCAATGCCGTAACTTGGTGATAAAATTTGGAGTTACTAGGGGTAAAGGAAAAAGAAGGTGATTGGCAAATGAAGACCAAAGAATGTACAAGAAGCAACTTCATAGTATTTGTTCATGATATTAATATTCTCATTTTTGTTTTTCTTATCTATGACTTTCTACATTTTTTAATTTTTAATGAAATTAGGTCAGAATTTTATGAGTAACCTACAAAACCGACTTAAAAAAGGAACTACTTAAGCCTATAGCCTCAATCAACTAGAGGCATAAAAACCATAAGGTGTAAGCCTTAAATCAAAAATTCACAAGCCTTGATTTACATCATAACTTTTTCTTTAAGCTTTGTATCAAGACAAGCTTCAAAATAGCCTTTTCCATCAAATCATAAATACAGCAACAAAGAAAAACTTCAATGAACATGAAATAAGAAATTGTGTACTTACTTGTCCACATATATGTGTTTCACTCTGCCACACTTAGAACATTCTTCTTCCACATCATCTTTGATATCTAAGTCAAAATCTGGTTCAGACTGCAAGATAAATCTAATTGTCAATAAATCAGTTCTATGACACTGCTTCTTTTTCATGTTCTTTCTATGACAGCAGAGCATAATTATTTCATACAAAGTGACAAACCTCAGTCACTGGATCAAACATATTTTTCAACAGCAAACATTCTGTAGGGGTTCCAATTGGTTCTGGGACAGAGACTGGAAGAACTGGTGCATCAACTGCAGCTTGTCCATTGATTGGTATGCCAATTGGTAGTGGAGCTAGGGCAGCTCCGTTTACTGCAGGAACTCCAAGAGACCCCACAATACTGCAAAATAAATCTTATTACAATAATGAAACAGTTGATTGAACAAAAAAGGATACATGCTAGACAAACCTTGTGGCAATACCAGTCCGATCCAACTTTTGCATGAGCAGTGCTCTTGAGTGAGCATTTAGAGCCTGCACAAAAGATATGATTTCTCATACAACACAGACAACCCTAATAAAACAAAAATAAAGCCTGCTTGGAATGAAATGTCAAAATAAAATTCTGCAGAACAGCTGGTGTTAAGGAATACTTGAGTCACTTTTCCCCAAACTTATTCATAGAGCATAATAGACGTCATCAACAATAACAAACCAGATTTGAAAAGCATGAAAGTATTCAATCAAGCATAACTAACAATTTTAAAGGGTTGTCTGCATTTAAATCAGAGGATAAATTTATCCATGACAAGTCTAGTAATCCAAAGGGCGAAACGGCTCAAAGTCAAATTAATCAATGAGGTACTAGAAAAATTGTGTTACTAGCTTTTCAAGCAGCAGTTTAGACTTCATCTGATTGTTAATGGCTCAAGGAAAATAGTCCCAAAGATATTAGAAGTGATCAGCTATGCCTGTTTGAATAGGATATCTATGTTTGTTTAGTTACCAAAATATACTGGTTATAAAAATAAATTGTGCCAGTTTATGCACACATTTTGCCAATGGGCCTCTTTTTCATTGAGAGTTCCTACAGAGAGAATATAGCCCATTGCATCTAAAAGAACAAAAGAAACATAACCATTTATCAGACCACTCATCTCTAAATTTTGTCATTAATCTCAAGAGTAAACCTCATATCCCGACCAAGAACATGGTGTCCAATGTCTACGAAAAAAATACATGCCTTCCAGAAGATATGAAACTTCAAATTTAATTGATATCTTGTTGTGCAAACTACTGTGTCAAAAGGCTAACTTTTCTGAACTTCAGTGATTAAAACCACAAAGCAATACAAGTGACAAAAAAAACCACCTCCATAGGCAGGAATGCTAGTTCAATTTCTGAAAATTAACAGGGAAAAAAACACACACCAATCCACCACCTTCATCATCATCAAAGTCAGCAGATTTAGCAGTGTTGTCCTGTGTTCCAACATGATCTGTAACAGACGAAACCTGTACATAGGGGCGATATCACATAATGTTAACAGAAAATAGTGAATTTAACCAATCAGATAGATAAACTACAAAAGCTGTATGATCAAACTATGAAGATTTCGTGAGAAAGAGGAGAGCCTACCTTAATAGTTCGACCAGCAATCTCCAATTTTCCATTCAAACTTTGAGCTGCCTTAGCATGTTCCAGATGAGCAAACTGTTAAAGAAAGATCGAATATACATAAGAACCAAAAACTAGCTCATGATGGTCTTGCACAAATCAGAAAGTAAATTATCACTGACTTGAATAAACCCAAAACCCTTGCACTGTCCTGTCTCAAGATCAAGGGGTAGTTGCACAAGCTCCACTGGGCCAAATGGTTCAAAAATCTGAGCAATCACCAAAAGAGAAGAGTTGGTGGTCAGAAAAACAGATGGTTTCAAATAACCAAAAAAAAGAACAGAAGATAACAGAACCATTTTACCAACTAGCACTATATTTCTGTCTCCATAAGTCCCTTCTACGCTGGTTTTATTAACCAATTTCATTTAGAAATGTCACATTTAAACATCATACGTTTAAAATAACATTTCCTTTTTTCTCTTTTGATTTGTAATATCATGGTCACTTCGCACAAACTTCAATTACCATTTTCCTGAAAGTGAAGGATGAATGGGAAAAAAACTGAACTAGCCAGTTCCAATACCTCTCTGAGGTGCACCTCAGTCATATTGAAATGCAAATTTCCTACATATAGTTTCCTATCAACTGCTCCATATGGTCCTGTAGCACCTGTGTTTCCACCAGAAGTGTTGGACTGAACGAGGTTCTTTTCAGCCTCTGAAGGTTTGACCATCACTGGTTGTCCTAGAAGTAGTTGGCCAGAAAGAGCTATTGCCATTGGCACAGACATTGCATCATAAAATTCAATATACCTGCATCCACCACAATTTCAGATAAGTCTTTCACCATATGAGAAGACAAGATATTACAGTCAAAACTTACAATGCATATAGAAAAAGATGTAGGGAAACAAAAGGTCTAGTTCAGAGAGCTCAAGCAGAGATTCTTTTTGATGAATCTGATGACTCATGCACAAGACAACTTTAGCTAATCATAGTAAAACAAAAAATAGAAAAATATTTAAATGTCATTTTACAAACCGATCAATAAAATATGGGAGAATGTATTAGCAATTGGGAGATGAAAGGGTAAATGGCACAAATTTTTCTTGTCCTGTTTAAGTTGACTACAAATAAAATTATGTGATTAGAACACCATTTTCTTGGAAAAAGAGCCCCTAAAATCCAAGAAAATGCTAAAGAAAATTGTTGTTTCCCCAACCCTTAACAAATTAACATAACACTCATGAGATAGCGCTGAGGTAGAAAAAGGAAAGAGAAGCTTCTATGCTTAGTCTGTCCACAGCAACCAGATCAAACTTCACCAGTTTGGTTCAGCAACTTGAAATCCAGAAGTCCACAAATGAAGACTGGTCCACGATTCATGTGCCTTACTCTAAGAAACACCAAGATGATGAAGAAAACAGGAAAGAGGAAATTCAAGTTCATGTGGTCTACCTTGAGTACGCAGCATGAATTGATTAAAGATGAGTGCAAGGTATTCCCATCATCCCTTATCGCATTGCTAGTTCATTTAAGAATACCGTTAAACATGATTCATGAAATATGACAATCTAACAATTACTGTACAAACATCATCCATATAAATGTTATACAATTACAACACTTGCACATACCCAACTCCTTTTGAACGTCTAGAGTTCCTATCCATGATCAGCCTGACATCCCTCACCTGAAATCGTGAACAACCAAGGATTGTAGGCTCAGTCTTTTTTTATAAAAAACAACAAGCTGATTGTAGGGAAGAATAATGAAAGTAGAACTCTTATTCATTCTGGCTAGTGTTAAAAACACCAAACTGATGTGCTGGCCACTTGGCTCATGTGCATTACACTCACCCCAAAACTTATAGAATGTTGATACACAAGAAACTCATTATACTACTCGTAACTGAAGGCAGAGGAGCATTTACTGCAACAGGAAGCAAAGGTATCTCAATAACATGCCTCCACAATGATTAAAGTAGCATTCATGCAACAATACTGTAATTATATTCGGATACATAGGAACACTGAAATGGCCAATGATATATACTGAGAAAAATTTAGAACCATAGGTTATGATAAACCTTTAAGCTAGTCCCCTCTAATAAATAAAACCAGAAATAACATCACTGACCTTGCCTGCTTTTGAGAAAAATTCATAAGCATCTCTTTCAGTTGCCTTCAGGGGCATCTAATAATAGCAGCAGATACATAACGATGAAGTTAAAACCAATCACAGACTGAAAGAGAGAAAAAGAGGGAAGAAGGTGCACGGAGAAGAGGAAGAGGGAAAGAGTTATCTAATAATCAAAACAGCAAACCACCAACCTGGTATGCAAATACAGTTCTCTGGTCCCTCTCCGGATCAGCTTCAGGCTCTAATGCTTCTTTCTTGTCTTTGAACCTCCTATAGTTCGTGTATCATTTGAAACATCAAAAACAAATAAAGAAATATCTTAATGCATTTCACCTCTCAGGTTCAAACTAAACAAATAGTTCTTTGTTCATATTTCAAATGTAACCTTTAGCTAACCATCCTATTTCATTTCATTATCAAGACAACACTTTACATACCTATGAATGTTTATATTCACATATTTGTGGAAACAGTATTCGTGAAAATAGTGCTCATTATTTCCTGAGCATCCGAGACAACATTAAACAAATAAAAGTATCACATTGTCCATACATCTAATAAAATCAACCCTTATTAGGCGGAGTAGTTGAAGCTAGAAACATTGCAGAAAGATACCAACATACTCAAGCTCAATTTATGAAGAGTTTACTTTACTAATGAAGTTATATTGAAGAAAAAAAGCAAGTTAGGGGTAATATTCTCCTGGAGATCCTTGTGGACAACTCAGTTGCATGAGTTCGAACCTGTGGAAGCTAAAGCCCATCGAAATCAACCTGATTTTACGGAAATTACCTAATATAAGCAAGAGATTGCATTGAGATATCTGAATTTCACAATGTGATAATTTTAAGCCAGTTACACGTAACCGAGTGGTGAGTTGAAATTATCACATCGTACAATTCAGATATCTCATCCTACGCTCTTGCAAACTCGCAAAACTTAATAAAGAACGCGCATATGGTGTTTGCTATGAATGCCCTTGCCGACAGCTCAATTCCGTGAATTCAAAGCCAATGTGCAGACAAGTGTAATCGTTTAAAGCAACAGTAGGAACATAGAAAGATCAAGATAAATACCTGCTGTCTCTCAGCTCAAGCTCTCTAAGTTCTCTCTCCCTATCACGATCAGATCGACTCTTACTTCTTCTCGACCTCTCTTCACGATCAGACCGGCTAGGACTCCTGCTTCGCCTGGACTGACTCCGGCTCCTCCTGGAAGTCTCTTTTTCTTCCCTCTCTCTATCTCTCTCCTTCTTCTCCCTCTCCCTCTCCTTCTCTTTTTCCCTCTCTTTCTCTCTATCTCTCTTCTCTATTTCCCTCTCTTTTTCTCTCTCCTTCTCCTTATCCCTCCTTTCCCTATCTCTATCTTTGTCCCTAATGTTCCTCTCCCTTTCCTTCTCTCTATCCCTATCCCTATACCTATCCTTCTCTCGGTCTCCATCTCTCTCCCTGTCTCTCCCACTCCTATGATGTCGATCCTTATCGCGGCCATTCTCATGGTCACTCTTAGATCTCTTGCTTCTCTTCTCATCGTCTTCGCCACCACCAACAGAATCATCATCGACCTCTCTCTTTCTGTAGCTCTTCTCGCTTCTCTCATTACCTTCTTTGGGCTTCTTCTTCGAGTCTCGATCGTCTTGCTCCTCCACAGTTTTCTCCAAGTAATCGTATTCGTCGAACTCCATTGTCGATTCTAAGGAAATATCTGCAATGTAGTGGCTCTGAACTAGGGTTTATGGAAACCAAAACCCTAGTTTTCGCAGATAAACGAAACGCTAAGATTGCAATTTAGGGAAATTGGTAATTCGAGCTTTCTAGGGCTTTGACTTTTGAGGTAAACTTTTGGACCATTTTCCTTAAGATAAATGAGGCTTGGTTGCAAAATAACCTGAATAGAGTTGGGGCTGTGCCGAAATGCCGATATACATGGAACGGGTGGTGTCAATTTGAAGGGGGTGATCTATATGACAAGGGTGTATTGGAATTAGATGGAGAAAATCACCGATAATCAAACTTATTGGATTTAAATTTGAATCGAATTAAATATTATGATTTATAGATTCAAATAGATTATTTTTTATTTTTAAAATATTAAAATTTATATATATTATGTTTACTAAAGTTTTAAAATTTATAAATATAAAACTAACAAAATAATTAATATATTATTAATACATATTTATTTTATATTTTATATATTTATAATACATATAATTTATATCATTATAATCATATACTTTTAATTAAATTTTTATTTCAAATCAAATGATAAAATAAATTATATTATTTTTCTCTTATATTCATAAAAAAAAATATGTTAATTTTTATTCTTAACAATTTATTCATTTTTAAATGCTATTCTTTAATTAATAATTGATGCATAAATATATTTAAAATATGAATATATAATTTTCAATCAAATTATTGGTTAAATTTTAAAAAAAATTATATGTATTTATTTATTATATTTTAAAATTTTACAAAAATATTAAAATATTCAAAATATCAATAAAATTTACAAATTTCTTTTAATCATACTTTTGAAAATTTTAATTTTTTTTATATATATGTAAAATTTGCCACAAGTAACACGAGATTTCAAACTTTTTATAATTCTTTTTTAACTTTTTTCCTTTTTCTTGTATTTTTTATTTCATTATTTTTCTCCCTCTTTCTCGTTATATTCCTCTCATTTCCTGTTCTTGTTTTTTCTTTTTATATTTGTTGAGCTCATCCACCAACAAAAGATTAAGTTTTCTTTAAATAACATCATATAACAATTTAAATAATTATAATATCCATAAAATATCAATTAATTTGATAAAAAAAATTATTTATAATATTTAAACTTAAATAAATAATTTGTTTAATATAATTTTTTATTAATAACTATTAAGGATCAATAATCTCATAATAATAATTTTTACGATGAGTTAAGCGTAGCTCGTAATCGTTTTTAATTAATACAATCTTACATTTATTTTTATGAAAATTCATGATATTTTCACTGTTTAAATAAGAATATAAATTTTATTAAATTTTTAAATAACATATATAATAGCATATTGAATATTTTTATAACCGCAAAGATTCCATTGAGAATTATAAAACAATTAAGAATATAGTGAAAAAGTGTGAATATGATAAAAAAAAAATTAAAATATATTAAATTGATTAAATAAATTATTCTACCACCAAAATATTGTTATAAAAATATCATTAAACTTTGATTTTTTACTTATATCATTAAATTTTTATAATTATTACAAAAATATTATCAAATTTTTTATTACTTTTATATTAATAAATTTTGTAAAATGTTATAAAATATCATTAATATCGATCAATTAATGACACAGTACTGATATATCAATAGTATTTTTGTTATATTTATAAAATTTCATGGTACGCAATTAACCAAAAAAAATCGGTAATATTTTTATAACAATCCCTAAAGTTATATAAAAATTTATGAAAAAATCATACAAACTATTCAAACTTATATAGAGTTTGTTAAAATTTAATAAAGTATATATTGAAGTATTTGAGAGAATCAAAATCTATAATTTTTTTAGAATTTGAAATATATCAAAATCTCTTTAAATCTTAATTAAATACATCATCCTTAGTTTATGATATAATTTATAAATTTTATAAGTGATCTCATTTTATCTCACTTGTTTTCTGATATTTTAGGTTAGTAATAAGATACCACATAATGAGATATATCGATTGTTCTAAACAGACCTAAATAAGATAAATAAAATTATAAAAAAACAAATGTAAGTATATATAATAATCATGAATCTATTATGAACTACTTTGAAATGGAGTTGGATAATTTCAATCTATAAACCTATTAGGATCATTAAATTGGATATAAAATAATATGAGATAACTTATTTGAATAACTAAGTCAAATTTTATAATAAAATTATTATTTACATAGTATAAATTATTAATATTAAAATATTTTATTTAATAATTAACTGTTCAATTGTTTTTAAAAATATTAAAAAGTATTCTATAATTAACATATTAATAGGGCTAATTTATTAGCCATATATATAATACATATGACCTTTGTTATTAATCGTGATCATAGATATATGATCACGATTATAAAAACCGAAGTCTAAGTGAGAGAGACTATAAATTGTTACCTATGACCTAGATTTTTTAACTTAGGTTATAAGGTGTATCTATAGCCTCATTTATTACATAATTGAGATCGTATGGTGTATCTATGGCCTTGGTAATCAAAATGATATCTATTATCTTGGTTACACTTAAATCGTGACCATATACTTCTCATTTAACCTCATTTTTTAATATAAATTTAAAAGATTAAGAGTCATTATATTAAACTTAAGAAGAATATTACATTAATTAACAGTTTAACATACACACTAAACATAATAGATTTTTAATATAATTAGCTAATTAAAGTGTTCCAATACTCATAAGAATATACATGATTTTTTTTATCAATATAACTAATCAAATTGTTTAGAATCTAAATCAATCTAAAAATATTTTACATGTCTCATTGTAATGTTTTTCTTCAAAATCTTATTCCTTGATCGCATCTATTATATGCTTTAATTCTCTTATAAAAAAACAACATTTATTATGAGTATACCAACATTCAGATTCTATGAATATAATCCTTCGTATACAGAAAATGACAAATAGTAAGTTCTTGAACTTGTTTAAGAGTAAAAGGTGAAATGCATATATATGTAACCTCTAAGTAAATTTATGGTACTCGATCTAATACGAAAACTTGAGAGACAATTCAACAAAATTGTACTACCTATATCAATAACAGCAACAACATTATTATCATTAGTATAAGAAACTTCAAAATAAAACAATATTGACAAGAAAAATAATAAAAAGAAAGTAAAGGAATATCAATAAAATATTAACTCAATTTCAATCATTTACTCATTTATTGTGGTATATAATGAAAAATTAGTATGCAATATATAACACAAGCCAAACAACATTTAGACCTCACATTTTAGCCTAAAGATAAAACATAAAAAAAAAAAAGGCAATGTGATTATGGATCTATAACTAAAAGTAGTATCCACCTATAATTATGAGTTATTTCTTACACTCAAGTTAGATCAGATAAAATAATTAGAAGGTTAATTTCAAGTAAACATGCTTTTCCATCTAAACTAAAACACAAATCATCTATCCATAGTGAACACATATGCACACTCGCATGTAACATTACATTTTTTTTCCTGACTAATCTAGCAAAATCATAATTTTTTTATTCAAGTAACTTCCATCATCAAATTGAAACATGAACAGAGAGAAGGTTACTTCATCCTTTTGACCAACAAAAGCCTTTTCCAAGGCATTGACTTCAACAATTTTATGGGAAGCAAAAGCTAGGTATTAATTTTAACAGAACACCAGTAAAACATAACCCCTCTGAGAAAGAAAAAAAAGAGAATTAAGGAAGGTAAAATTACACTGCTGCCTTTCCAAGTCCGATAACTTCTGACTAAGCCCTTCTCATCGACGGCTCCAGCAGCAGATTCCGAACCCGGTTGCTGTTGACGTTGCACCGAATACATTTCTATTTCTCCTATAAGAAAATGAAAATGAAAAGGAAACAAAAAGCAGAGTCAAAGATAGACAGCTCAATGCAATATGCACGAGGTTAATTGATTATCTTCTACTATCTTCAAATTAAGCTACTACTTTTCTTTAATCATCAACTACGTAATTGAATTATAGCCTCAACATATATATTTCTTTTTTTTGGTGCACCTCACATCACGACAAGCGTCAGACCTTCCCTTTTCAACACTGCTATTTCATAAAATTTAATATTTGCAAGCAGAATTACTTATTATGCACATCATAGTTATTACCTTTCATGAATGAAAGAGATGCAAATGCTGAAGGATTAGAAAGGCTAGTTTCAGGACTTTTATACGTCAGATCTTTTCCTAAAGCCCCTGAATCAACGTTCAGATTGAAGACATGGACAGTTCCCTTATCACTTGAGACAGCTAACCACTGAGCAGTAGAAGAGAAAGCAAGGCTGTATATCTTTACGCGATCTGCACCTCTTCTTACCTGCAGTGAACAGCCAAAAACATCTTAAAATTTTAAATCTTGCCATATACTTGAGAACATAAGATTGGCAATTATAGTAGATACAAAGTAACTTGAAAGGAAACAATTTGTTAGCTCTTAATAGAAGGAAACTGCTTGCAGCTATATTTCGGACATAAAGTTCACATTTGCTTTACATAATGGAATAGAATGGAAAATAAATAATTTTGTTTGATTTGATTATTTTAATCAAATAAAAAATCAGTATTATAGTATTTGATTTGACAATAAAATAAAATAGAAAAAAACTATAAATTACCTTAATATCTCGATATTCGGTAAAATTTAAATAATATTATTTAATTATTATTTTTTCGTCAGACAAAATACATTATTGAAATCATTATTTTTCTAAATGATTATTACTTAAAAAGAAAATATATTATTAAAATTATTATTTTTCTAAATAGGGTTTAGAGTTTTAAGGTTTGGAATTTGGAATTTATGATTTAGGGTTTAAGGATTTGAAATTTAGGACTATATTTGTGGGTTAAGGTTTAGGGTTTAGGATTTGAGATTTTGGATTTAGGGTTTTAGGATTTAGGGTTTAGGGTTTAGGGTTTAAGGTTTTGGGGTTTAGGGTTTAGGATTTAGGGTTTTGGGTTTAGGGTTTTGGGGTTCATGATTTAGTGTTTTAGGATTTAGGATTTAGGGTTTAGAGTTTAGGGTTTTGGGATTTAGGTTTTAAGGTTTAGGGTTTTGAGATTTGGGGTTTAGGATTTAAGGTTTAGAGTTTTAGGATTTGGGATTTAGGATTTAAGGTTTGGGTTTTGGGATTTAGGATTTGAGATTTGAGTTTAAGGTTATATTTGGGGTGGAGGTAAAATTGGAAAATAAATTTGAGATGATAATGAAATCATGATTCCTAAAAAATAGAGAATGACATAATTCCATTCCTTACTCTTTTTTTAGCCCAACCAAACACACAAATGGAAGGAATCAATTCTGATTCCTTTCTATTCCCTCCAACCAAACATAGCACAAAAATAATAACAAAAAATGGATTACCAATTTACCGATATCTAATACATTACTTCACACTTCTGCAATCCCGAAATGGAATTTCAATAGTAGTAAATTGCAATTATCATAACAAATTATAGGGTCATTAACAAAAAAGAAAGAAACTAAACAACATTTTCATAGGGGTAAAAAAAACTTAACAACTCGATCACTTTGAAAGTTCATATATTAGTAAAGGAACTCCTGCAGACTCTAAAAGTCAATATACTAGTAAATGAACTCCTACAGACTTTGAAAGTTCATATATTAGTAAAAGAACTCCTATAGTTTCTAAAATTAAGAACTAAACCAACAATTAAACTAACTAGATATCGTGGTTTCTTTTGGATACAAGGAATTTTAGGATCCTACATGAATGATAAGATATGACACTATGAAATGATAACAAATATCATTACAATTTCAAAATTAAGTTGGTGATTTAATCTCTTTTTCTACCAAAATAAATGCCATTGTTTTATACTGAATTAATTCACACCGCATTAGATCATAAGCAATTCTGTACTTTATCCACCAAACCATATTTGGCAAAAGGAGAGAGGAAAAGCATAAGTAAAAGAATTCACTAACAAAATTCAACATGCTCAGCTCATATTTAACCCCATTTAACCAAATGAATGTCTTAAACTTAGAATCCAAATGACATGTTTCTAATGACCAAATGACCAAATGTTAACTTGCAAAAAAAAGGAACATACCGACTTGGCTTCCTTGTATTCCTCAACAACCTTGTGGGAAGCATAGGAAAAGTTCATATCAGGGCCCAATTCGAGGACAATGTAATAGATGGATCAATGCATTGAATAAACTTAGCATAAGGTAACACATTAAGTAAGCAACAAGGATAAGTAATGAGGTAGATAATGGTATCATGATGACTTACTAGTTGGTATCAAACCACTTGGTCATTTCCATAGCAAGAACCAAGGTATTTTCTCTAGCCATTGAGAAGTAGGTGTCAAATCCAATTTTGTTGTTATTCCATCCATATCTTTCTTCACCCACACTCTGAGATTTTTACAAATTGTAGCATGTTTTCTCTCACTCTTTCAGATTTTTATCGTTCTTTTCACGCTTACACTCGTAATTGGAAACTGGTAACTAACAAATTCAAACCTTAATTATGTCGCGTTCATAAATCCAAACCCTAATCCTATCGCATTTGCAAATCCAAATCCTAATATTGTCGTGCTCGCCATCGCCCTTGCGCTTGCTAGAAAAGATAAGGCAATTAGAGGGGATGAGAGAGTTGGAGGGGATAATGGAACTGGAAGGGATGAGGCAATTTGAGGGGCAAAAAGAGAGAGTATATATGTGCATGTGGTTGGGAAAATAAAAGAGAAAGGAAAGGGGAAAAGGGCAAAAAGATAAGAGAAAGGGAAAAAGAAGAGGGAAAAGAGAAGGAAAACGGGGGAAAAAAAGGAAAAAATAAAAAATAAAAAATTGATAGGATATGTCTACAACCTTGGTTTTTAAATAACTGAGATCATAGGATATGTCTATGGCCATGTTAATCTACTCTACAACCATGTTAATAAGTTGGCTAAGGTTTCAACTCTCAAAGGCAGAAGCTTCCTTTTCTATCCATACCACATTCCAAAGGTTAAAGTCAAAAGGCTTTCGATTTGATAAAAAAAAGTGCTGAGAAGCATCAACAACCATTAATCATTCAAAAATTTGATGCTTAGATCCATCTTATTTCTACCAAGCTACACATTCTAAAATGTTATGAGAGTTTTCAAATAGCATTTGGGGGTAGAGATTATCTACTTCTATGCATTGGTGTAATTGAGGGTATGGGAAACCTATTCACCAAAACTGGTTCAGCCATTCGGTTAATTCATATTGTTGGTCACACTGATCATTGTGTTATGAGTTGTTGTTCATTTTCAAATAACAACAAATCATTTTATTCAGTCAATAGAAAGGACACTATTACAAAAGGGGTATTTAAGTCGATATATAATGTCAATTTTTGGAAAAAAATAACTTATAATGAATTTAAAGTTGGTTCGGTGTAGAACTGATACTATCCACGTAGTTCATAACGTCAGTTGACGTGTCGAACCGACACTACACGTTATACATAGCATCGATTCTACGTGTCAAACCAATGATATCCACGTGTGTAGCATTGGATGACACGTAGAACCGACACTACATCCTACGTGTAGCATCGATTCGACACGTCAACCGAAGCTACATCCATTGTGGATAACGTCGGTTGACATGTAGAACTGATGCTACACACGTGGATATTTCCTTTTCTCTTATTTCTTTCCCAAACAGAAACTATTCCAAGCGTTGCATAAATCTCAAAAACCCAAAACCTCTTCCACTTCTTCTCCACTCTTTCTCATTTTTGACCACCTACGACCACCAATTCCAGCGCCGGTTAATGAGTTTTCTTCATCTCTAACTTATCTTTTAGATCCCCTATTTTTTTAAGGAAAATACTCAAAAAATTTATACTCATTTCTCACTTACAAAACACCATTTTTCTTCATTTCTTTCATTTTGTCACTTCATTTACTCTTGTAAGTATTTCTATTAATCCTACACACTTATTATTCGTATTTTTTCTATTATTATGTGTTATTTATTTATGTGTATACATTTTTGTATTATATATGTAGGTTTTGTATTATAACATTAAGAGAAGAATATAATGATCTTGAATAACATTGGACAACATCATGGTAATTTTTTTGCTATTAATTAATATTTTATTTTTCAATCATTTATATTATTTAAATTATTTGTTAAACAAATTTTTGTTTTTTCCTAATATTAATTAGTGATCAAATACAGGTTTTAATTTGAGTATAATAGAAAATGAGTAAATTTTGTAAAAAAAAAATTAAAAATTTTAAGTCGGTTCACACGTTGAATCGACTTTAAATTTTAAGTCATTTCATTTAAAGTCGATTTTTAACCGACTTTAATAGTCTATTTTGTAATAATGGGATATACCTAGTAGGAGACAAATTTTGGGTTTAACTCATTATGCAGAGAAGCAATTAAGAGAAATTGAGACGTGTGTAGGAGAGGCACTACAAGACTCAATACTATCCACCATAAATGTATGTTCCTTTATTTACATACATGTCCATAACATTCCAATTATATATTAATTATGTTCAGTTTCAAAGGCTCATAATTGGGTGGAATTTCATAAGAAGTATGGGGATAATGGTGAAGCGTACAAAATGATTGGAGAATTAATTAAGACAGTTCAAGAATCTTGTGATTCATTGGTTACAACTTTATGTAGGGTTGTGAGATTGAAAATGGATTTACAAGGGTTCCAGCTCACGTTATCAGAGAATGTGGAGCCTAACAGTTCTATCCAACAACCCCAAATTCTTACCATTGTTGAGTGGTCTTTGATTAACAATCTAAAGCCTAACTAGAGGAGAAAACTGGAGGAGGTTACCAAAGAAGAGTATTCTACCTGCTATGAGAATCTCGCCAAAAATTGGGAAGAGCACCCTGCTGTGAAGCTCTTCTCATTGGAAGGACAACTAGAGTTTAAGACTGTCTATTTTTTCTACGGAGGAATCTCTCTGACATCTTTGACTCAAAAGAAAAACCTTACAACATCAAGATGTATGATCATCGTATTTCCATTATGGATAATTGTAAGGAGTTGGTGCCTGAATATCTTAGTTATGTGAAGAGTATTGTTGGCTCTGATGACCTTCCCCTTAGCACTTCAAGAGTGATACTTCAGCAAAACCTGATATTGAAGGCTAGTCATAAGAACCAGGTCCATAAGTGCATTGAATTTTTCTTTGAGAAAACAAACAACAAGGGAGACTACAACATGCTCTATGAATCTTTCTTGAAGAACCTTAACTTAGGTATCCATAAGGACTCCTAAAACAAGACAAGGCTTGCAGAATTGTTGCATACCAAGAGTGGTGATCAGAAAACTAGTCTGAAGAATTATGTCATTAGAATGAAGGATGGTTAGAATGACATTTATTACATCACTGGTTAGAGCCAAAGGGTTGTTGAGAACTCTTCTTTCCTAGAGAAGTTTAAGAAGAAATGTTTTGAAGTTCTCCACATGGTTGATGCTTTTGACGAATATATAATTGGTCAGCTCAAGGAATTTGAAAGAAAGAAGCGTGTTGTAGCTACCAACGAAGGATTGAAGCTTGATGATGTTTATGGTATACTTGGATTCCAAAAGAGGGTTCCTAGATTTGGACGAAAGACTGCCCTGAAGCTCTTAAAAAGACATGGTTCAAAGAAATCAATAGTTAAGACTCAGAAATCATATCATCTAATAGGAGATTTTAGCTGTAAGCCTGACCTCTTTACTCACACTTGTATACTGACAGTTTTGGTTCGAAAGAAGATTATCATGTTGACAATAACTGTGTATAAGAAGAGGTTAAGGTTGGATTATTGGCTAGATGGGTTCATCCTTGTCACAACTCACAAGCCCTTATAGAGCTACTACAGAAAGTTGATAACCCACAGACAACTGAAGGCAACAACCTCAACAGTTATCCTTTCCATTGGAACAAATGCCTATCTTGGCTCCAAAGTGAGCTCACTTTCACAGTCAAACCCATGCGCTTCTAGCAAGGAAAACAATGCAACTCTTCAGAGATCCTTTATACAAAGAAACTAAAAAGTGGATTAGGGGTTTTGATACCACTTATAACCACATGCATCTTATAAAGTAGTAATTCTTGGAACTGCCGGAGGGATAAGCCAGCCCCTGTCACTCCTTATCAAGAGGTCTCAGTTGGTTTATGCATTACATCTTTATGGGATAGCAAATGTCAAGGGAGTTACTATTGATTTTAGTCACTGCAACACTCTGATGAGTGCTAAAAAAGCACTAAAATAACCATGATTTTATGCACATTAATTGATTAAAAATATATATATTTATATGTTTTATCATATATTTATATAAATTTGTCTTTTTCGGAATCACAGATATTTTTATTGTTTTTCAGGTATTTTGGCTTAAAAACGCAACTTAAAAACTCAAAGAGGAATACTGGAAGCAATACATAACAAATATATTAATAAATAAATGGAGAAAGGTCAACAAATATGGAAAAATTGGACAAAATGGGTCAAAAAGGACAAAAATGTCAGAAAGGAGAAAATCGCGCCGCCGCGCCGCCCAGCCACCGCGCCCCAGCGCCCAGCTCCGCCCCAAGCTGCGCGCGGCACTGTTCATCCGCGGTGATTCTGTTAGAGATGGCAGAGAAGCTGTGATTCTGTTAGAGATGTCATAAATTAGTTAGAAGGTTGGCTTATAATTATTTGTGCATATAAGGCTATATATAGCCATAGAATTTGAATAAGAGGAACAAAAAATATAATAATTAACATTCTCTATTCTTCTTCTTTATTACCTCTGAAAATTCTATAGGTAACAGATGGCTTTCGATCCTCCTCCATTTCAAGTATAGGATTAAACTGACAAGGACTTCTTCCATAAATTGATAGACGATGATTTGGGTCCTTTGGCACATGGTTTCCATATTCAACGAGGTAAACGAACCTGATGATGCCAAGGTGTATCCAATCTAAGTATGGCTGATATAGGTTCAGATGGGCATTCAAATGGGGAAGATGGGTCTGAAGTGAAGAACCGAAAAGGTGTTGAGGATGCTACTACAAAAGAGAGAAGAAGATCATCATTACTATCAAACTTGATTGTGTCAGATAGCACAATCGAGACTAATAACGTCAAACTAGCTTTGACGAGTCATTGTCTACTGAGAATGAAGATATATTATTAGGTTAATTATTTGGAGACTACTCGCCTATTTACTTATTAACAAGTTAATAATGATAATAATAAAGGGATTATTAATAGGTTACATGAGTGAAGTGTGAGGGTTTTAACGAGCCTTTTTTAATGGACGTGTAATGTCATGAGAAGAAGCCAAACAAAATGGTATATTTGAAAAACAATTAGGAGTTGGATAGTATATTTTGAACTTTTTTTCAATTTGGTGGTTAGTTTGTAATAAATAAAATAATTTGGTGGTATATTTATAGGTTGAATCCATAAATTATAAGAAAATTATTTTGTCAAATTAAAATTCATTTAAGTTGGTAATATTATAAAGAAAACAAAGATAAAAATATTGATTATTGCATCTAATGGCATGTTCCTTATTGACCCTTTCGCAAAGTAACTAACTAGCATGGCCCTAAATTGGCATAAGACTAAAAAGGCAAAAAAAAAAAAAAAAAAACTCAGTTTAGTCTTAAACTGAGTTGGATCAATTGATGTTAAATTGGTTCCAAACCTCTACACTAACTAAATGCCAACTTTTTTTAAAACATGTTATCCATATATGCAAGAATGTGAAATATGTGTGTTTAAACCAAAATATTTCCTACTTGCAAGTTAGATATTGAATCATCATTGATTAATCTTACAAAAGATCCATATATACATAAAATAAAATATGAACTCTATCTTTACTTAAGTGAATGCTAAAACCAACAAATAAATGCTTATTCAGATTAATGATATAATTATATATAAACAAAGGATAGCAGAATTAATTAAGTTTGTCCTTAAGTAATTATATATTTTTAAGAATTAAATGTTACATGTTACATATGCTACGAACATAAAACTTTACATATTTTTAGTTCGAATGTACAGAATTTCAACGAACGTTATTGGATGTAAGGCCTTAAATCTTTATTAGGAAACATATGTAATATTATATATATACTAAGGATGTAAGGCTTAATGTTTCAACTATGATTGCTTTGCATATAACATGATATACTTACTTTTATCTTATGATATAACACATTATATTATCTCTATATTTGTATGCACAATGATTATTTTTTAATGTAAATAAAAATATTTTTACTTTTGTGATTTATCATATATAAAATGTTATTTCAATTTCAATTTTTTTATGTAATACATTACATATATATCTATTTTTGTATTTGATGAGTTATATTCACATTTATTTTTGTATGTGATATGTTACATCATCGTCTATCTTTATATGTAACATATTACACATATATTTATCTTTGTATGTAACTTGTTACATCTACATTTATATTTGTATGTAACATATTATATTCATTGTAGCTACAGTGATCCACCAAATGTAATATATTACATTTACATGTATATTTTATGTAACATATTACATTTCCTATCATTCTGGTGGCCCAACGAAGGTAACCTATTACATCCTATTGTATTCTTTGTATGCAATTGTTACATCCACCATAGTTCCCTTGACTTATCAAATGTAACATATTACATCCATTGTAGTTCTGGTGATCCACCGAATGTAACATATTACATATGCATATATATTTATATGTAATATGTTACATTTATCATAGTTCATATGACTCAATGTAACTTGTTACATCTATTTGTATCTTTGTATGTAGCTTTTTACACACATAAAAACTCCATTAGGGTTGTCGATGGTGGCTATTAGAGTTCTGATGGGGTCACCGATGATAGCTATTAAAGATGAGGTGGTGTGACTTTGATTTCATTTTATTGAAGTTATGAAATGAAGATATTTTGATATTTTGATTATGTAATTTAGTATAAAACTATGAGTTTTTGGATGAAATGTAATTAGTTAAAAAAATGATCAATTTATCAAATATTAAGCCATTTAAGCCAAAAACTCCAATACCAATGATCATATAATATTTAATCAATATACCATTATATTTATTAAATATTATTAAATATCTCTAAATAATTGAATAGAATTCATAATTTAAATTATATTATTCAAATGATAGTTTTCCTTTCAAATATGATCAAGATATGACATATATATTTTTAGCATATATTAATGACGTTAGCCTATAGATAGGCCCCATAGTTCACATTCTTATTTATACACAAACTCTTCTATAGAAACTTTGTTGATTTTCTATCTTACTCTCATTGATTGTATATTAACACTAACATTAGAGTGGATTTGGCACACTAAATGTTGTTGTCCATTGTTTTTTATGATAACTCCCTTGATATGAAGAACACAACAAATACAAATTGGATTCATTATTTGGATTTGCCTATGAGAAAAAAGTTTGGTGTTTTATTGGTTTAACAATGGAACATTCATCAAGTTATTTGACTAGTTCATCGTGTGCACCATGTTCTTTTTCACTTTTTTCCAGCAATGACTTCTTCAATTGGCAAAACCATAACAATGAGCCAAAATAATATTAATTATGATTTGGTTGTAAATTTTATGCACAAATTTTTTATTTAATAAGTATACTCTCAAAGTCGATCTAAAGATAAACATTGTGATTTTAAATAATTTTTTAAATTTCTTAAAAATGACTAAAAATATAACCTAAATAATTTTTTCACATTGTGGCACGAGACTCACTCGAATTCTCATAATTTCATCCCTGGAGGGTCACATCGCGGCACACAAAACTTAATGTATCTAGTTATTTCATTCTTAAGAGTGTACACTATGACACACATATTTATTCATCGCAACGCGTTTTAATTTTCTTCAAATTTTCCTTGTGCACCTTACAAATTTTTTGGTTATTCATGTAAGACTTACATTCCTTAATATTTTAAGCTCATAGGTACAAATTTAGTGATTCAAGTGTTTCTTTTCATGTGTTGATATGGGACATAAAACATAAAAAGAGAGGGATGAGACTTATCTCGTTTTTGGCATAAAAACACTAATTCTCTAGTTGAGATATAGTTCGATCTTCATAGATTTCCTGAGATATTTTTTTAGCAAGTTTTGTTATGGAATTTACAATTGCCTTTAGTAATATATTCGTGATTTTGAACGTATAAATTTGTATAAATTGTCACATAAATATACTATAATCAAAATTATTTGAGTATTTTTCTTACACTTATCAAAACTTGCCCTACTAAAGATCAAATTTATATTAGAAAAATACTAAGCTTCCACCATTATAAAAAATGATAGGAAAAAGCAAGGGCCTAGAAAGCCCTTCATAAGCATTTAGTTGCTCACATTAAAAAGTATTCCAACAATGTATTTGATATTTATTATTTTTTGACCTAAATAGTTTTATTTTTGATAAATTGATAAAAAAATTCTAACTCATCCAAAAATTCATAGTTTTATAGCAAATTACACAATAAAAGATCAAAAGTTCCTTATTTCATAAATTTAATAAAATGAGATCAAGGTTGTACCCATCACGTAGACAGACATTGTCGATGACCTTATGAGAGATTTGAAGACCTCATATATGCTCTGACATCTACCACTGATGACCTAATCAGAGCTCGATAGGTGTCACTTGTTTCATACAAAGATACATGTATATATAACAAATTACATCCTATGGGTCACTAGAACTATGGTGGATGCAACATGCTACATACAAAGATACATGTGGATATAACATGTTACATCTGATGGGTAACTCAAACTATGATGGATGTAATATGGGTCAACTAAACTACGATGAATGTAATATGTTACATAAAAAAATGTATGTAACTATAATATGTTACATTTGATGGGTCGTCGAAACTCTAATAAATCAGTATTAATAGCCGTCAAAATTCTAGTGGGTTATCGGTGATGGTCCTCGAAACTTTATTGGTGATGGTTTTCAGAGATAATGTGAGACTTAATCTTATTTTTATTTTATTAAATTATGTTATAAGAATATTTTGATATTTATGAGTATGGAGATATGAGTTTTGGGATAAATTTTTATTAGTTTAAGAAAATTGAAAAAAGTAAAAAATACTACTTTATGTCAATATTCTCGATATTTACATTTATTATGCACTTTATTCTATGAATAAAATAAAATAAAAACATAAAGAGTATATATATATATATATATATCATCTTGTAAGGTATTGTAAGTATTACCAGTTTTTAGGCTTCTTATCATGTTCTTCAAAGTCATCTTATAAGGTATTATAAGTATCAGTGGTTTTCATGGACGAAACAATTATTTGTAAACTAGTTTCTAGGCTCCTTATCACATTATTCAGAGTTAAGTCGAAAAAACATGAGTTTTGGATAGTCGTACGCCAAGTATAATCTTTATAGTCATACTTAGAATTGCATTCATATATTCATGAATACATTGCATAACATTTAGTATTATTTTTTGTTTCTAAAATAGAGGCTAATATATAGCTCAAAATGTAGGCTAAAGTATATCATAAAATGCAAGATGTTTATATATAGATTGAGACCATTTTTGGCCTAGAAATCATTTGAATTAAAAATAATAATATTTCTATAGTTATAATAGCCCATTGAGTTAGGTTTATAATGCACTTTACTTCATCTTAATTAAACATCAGATGAGATATATAGCAATAATAATAACAAATCCTCAAAAAATATTCTTCAAAAAGAACTCTTTTTCACATAAGAGTCTTCTTCAACAATGAGTATTATTGATCCTATTTAGGGTACAATTATCTTTCCATAATAATGATCAAATATTGAAATTTAAAGTTCTATATATATTGTTGAGAAAATGAATAACCAAACCCAATGCAATGTTTCAAAGAATAATTGTACTAATAATCAAGCAATCAAGAAAAATGAATATGTAAACAAGACTAAGGGGAAAAAGATTTTTAGAGTGATTTTCTTTACAATGTGTGAATTTTACATCCATTTGGTACTAAACAAGTTTAGTCCACTTTTATTGAATAATATATCAATGTAAGAGTGCATTTACCACCATTAATTACCAACAAACTTCCTTGAGTCTTATCCGCTCAAACTTACAAAAGATGTATGCAAACATGTTTTCCTTATACTATTTTACAATGAATTATCCCAAGAATTCATAAAGAGAAAAGTATGTACATTTTATATAGATCAACCATATATATAGAGGCCCAAAGTTGACACTAAGAGGCACCAATGCTTAACCTATACATTCCTTACTTCTTGATGCAAAAATAGCACATGATAAGCACCTTTTTGTAACCCTTACATAAAATTTTCATTTATTTTGCACCTTTATTGAAATTGCTAGTTTTAACCAACTATTAGTTATCTCACACTTCACATATCTTCACCATGAGACAAGGAAGTAGACCATGGACTGATTCATACATTTAGCTCCAACATAAGCAAAGCTTATGTTCCTGAGATCTTAAGTAAGTCAAAGCAAAGCTTGAACTTGTTGGTTGTAATTGTCCTTGTAAGCATGTTTGATGGATTGATTTCTATTGCTATATTCTCAACACTCACCAGCATTTTCACTAATCATGTCCATGATAAAATGAAACCTTACATCTATGTGCTTCGTCTTCTCATGAAAAATTGGATACTTTGAGAGCTAAATGGAACTTTGGTTATCACACATAACCTTTACTTTCCCTTTACACACTTCAAGTCTCTCTATAAGACATTTCAACCACAATTCTTCCTTAACAACTTCTCCACAAGCTATATATTCACCTTTAGCTGTTGACATGGACACTACTACTTGGAGATTAATTTTCCAACCAGCCACATTTCTATATGAGGTAAACATATAAGTGGTAACTGATATTCTTTTATCAATATCACCTATAAAGTCAGCATATGTAAATCCCATTACACATTCTGAGCCTGCGTGTCTTTTCTAAAATACAAGTCTTAGCCATGTAGCTTCCTTAATATCCCTGAATATCTATTTTACACCTTCCCAATGCTACTTACCTAGATTTTCATGAATCTATTCACCATACTTATAGAGTGTACAAGATTAGGGTTGGTCCTTATCATTGTATACATAATACTTCCCATAACACTTGAATAAGGTATAGATTCCATTTCAATTTTTTATCCATAAGTCTTAGGGCTCTATTGAGAAGAAAACTTGGAATGATTTGCTAGAGGAGTAGACACAAGCTTGCTGTTGTTCATACTAAATTTCTTCAAAATTTTCTCTTTTTAATTCCATACATAGTATCCTTTTAGTACTCCCAAATTCCTTCATCTCTAACTCTTATTTTAGAAGACTTTTGAAATCAAGCACATAATCCATATCTTTACTTGTTAAGAGGATTTCATCTACATAAAGTAACATGTAAATGATATTTCTATTCATTTCCTTTCTATGATATAAACATGCATCGGACTCACCCCTGTGAAATTCTCAGTTTTGCATAAACATTTCAAACCTTTTATTCCATTGTCTAGGGTACTATTTAAGTTCATACAATGATCTCTTTAACAGACACACATGGTCCTCTCTACCCTTTACTTCAAACCCATTAGGCTATCTCATATATATTGTCCCATCCATCTCTTCATGGAGGAAATTTGTCTTGACATTCATCTATTGTAGATGAAGATAAATTTGTGTCACAATAGATAATAATGCTCTAATTGAAATATACTTAGCAATAGAAGAAAAAAATTATTGTAATTAATACCTTTTTTGTGAGTATCCTTAGCAATCACCCTTGCTTTATGCCACATTTTATCCCTTTCTTATTTTTGAACTCCCATTTACTTCTAATAACCCCTACCTTCAATGGCTTCTCTATAAGTTCACATGTTTGATTCTTTATGAGTGAACTCATTTCTTTATTCGTTGCCTTTTTGGAAATAAAAAATTCTTGACATCCTAAGGCTTTTTTGAAATTTTTAGGTTCAACACTATCAATTTCTTCATTAACTTATAGTACATAGGCAATGAGATCAATATGGCCTTATCTAAGGATGGGTTTTAACACTCTCATAATGCTATCTCTTACTAAAGAGTAATCAATCAAATCAGGTGTATTAACGTCAATTACCTTATGACTTTGATGTTGTTTAGGCTTATCTATATGTACATTAATCACAATTTTGTCTTCTTTTTCATTATGAACTTAGTTATTACCCTGTGTTACTTCTATCTCAACAATATTCTTTACTTTGATTCTAGATGGTTGTCAATCTGGCTATCAAGTGCTGCATTCTCAATGAAAGTCACATTTTTACTGTTAAAGCATTTCTTATTTTGTAGATCTCAGAGCCTGTAATCTTCACCTAATTTGGATACGTGAAGAAAATACATTTTCATGCTTTTGGACTCAACTTCACTTCACTTACGTGTGAATAAACTACATACCTAAAAACCCTTAGGTTATTATAATCTACAAGTTTTCCTCCCTTAGTTCCTCTAGTGTTTTTGAATTTATTGCAGATGATAGAGACATATTGATCAAATAGGTTACTACCTATACATTTTCTACCCATAAATTGTTTGGTAGTTTTGAGTTAGACAACATGTGTCTCACTTTGTTAAGGATGGTTCTATTCATCCTTTCCACCAACTCATTCGATTGAGGTGTTCCCACTACAATATTATGTCATTGAATCCCATAATCCCAATATAGTTTATCAAATTCAGAGTTACAAAACTCTAATCCAATATCAGTTCTTAACACCTTTATTATTTTACCAGTTCGATTTTCCACCAGTGCTTTTCAGTTTTAAATCTTGTTAAAGTGTCATCTTTATTATTAAGTATAAAAGTCCATACCTTTCTTGAGAATCATCAATTACACTAAGGAAATATTTGATTCCTCTAAGAGAGGATGTTTTTTCTCCAAAGATCAACATGAAAATAATCCAAGTTTTCTTTTGTAGTGTGTTTCCTAGTTCCAAACTTTACCTTGGTCTTCTTCCCATATATACAATATTCACACGCATGAAGAGATAATGAATTTACACCATTCAACAACCATTTTTTGCTTAATTTAGAGTGTCCAACTTCACTTATGTGACCTAATCATTTATGTAAGAGATTAGTCTTATCTAACGATTAATCTGTCATTGCTCCACCAATGTTGCACATTGTTTTACCTTTGAATAAATAGAGCTCATTTTCCCTAATACCTTCTAAGCATAACCAGTGTTCCCTTGATAACTTTAGGCACCCTTATTAAACTTAATTGAGAAGCCAACTAAGTGTAAAACTCTCAAAGAAATAAGGTTCCTTTTCAATTCTAGAACATACCTTACATTTGTTAATGCCTTTATTGTACCATCATATAGAAGTAACTGTATTTCACCAATTCCTTTGACTCTAAACTCATAATTGTTTCTCAATAACACCCTTCCATCATGTACTTCAGTTAGGTTCTGAAACCATTTCTTATTTGGACACAAATGAAATGAATAGTCTAAGTTTAACACCCACTTAGTTTTTGATCTTGTGACACTAACGGTGAATATGTTTGAGTTTTCATATTCCTTAATTACCATGAAAGCATCACTAGTATTTCCATTTTCATCTTCCTCAAAGTTCTTTCCTTTTCCCATAGGAAAATTTCGTTTGAAATGCCCTTATAATTGTTGTTCTTTTTCTCAAATTTACCCCTCATATATAGTCTTTTAGAGGTTTTGAATTTTTCTTTCACTTTTTATGTTTAAGCTCCTAAGAATTTAAGGAAGAGATTACAAAGTCTAGCATTAATTCCTCAATGCCATACTTTATTACAATTTTTAGTTCACAATAGGGCTCAAGCAATGCATTCAATAGGATGATTGCTTGATCCTCTTTATAAACCTTGTTTTTTTTATCAAGATTGGCTAATGGAGCATTGATCATCTTGAATTGATTAATGTTAAATCTAAAGTCTTGGATTGATCCATCTTAAACCCAAAGAGCCTTTCTTTAAGAAATATTTTATCAGAAAGAGTTTTATGATCATACAACTTACTTAGTCTTCCCCAAAGTTTTATGACCATACAACTTACTTATTTTTCCCCGAATCCCTTTAGCTATTTGAAGATCTTGAATTTGCCAAAGTATGTTGTCTACAAAATATAGTTCTATATAACTACTTTCTTTCTTCATCTTTATCTTCTTCAAATGTTCTTTCATATCTTCAATAAGGACATTTTTCATTTTTTGTTTCCAAAAGAAGTAATCACTAGATCCATCAAATCACTCAAATTCATACTTCATACTTGTCATATTGCATTGCCTCAAGTTCTTTCTATGCATTAATGTCCTCTTGTTTGAAAGTTTACTTTTCAAGAACCTTAAGAACCAGACCAACCTTGATCAAATAAGGGTGTTGACACTAGTTTTGTTGAGAAAAATAATAACCAAACCCTATACAATTCTTCAAAATACAATTGCACTAGTAATCAAGCAATCAAAAAAATATGTAAACAAAACTAAAA
Source organism: Hippophae tibetana (assembly GCA_037013495.1). Classification (NCBI taxonomy): domain Eukaryota; kingdom Viridiplantae; phylum Streptophyta; class Magnoliopsida; order Rosales; family Elaeagnaceae; genus Hippophae; species Hippophae tibetana. The sequence continues at coordinate 65,975,144 of CM072807.1, read as the reverse complement.
ATACAAAAGGATTTTTAGAGTGATTCTTCTTCACAATGTGTAAAGTTTACATCTTCTTGAAACTAAACCAATTCTAGTTCACTTTTATTTAATAACATATTAGTATAAAAGTGCATTTACCGCCATTAGTTATGAGTCTTATCCCCTTAAGCTCACAAGAGTTACACGTAAATATGTTGTCCTTTTGCTATTTTACAATGACCCCAAGAATTCATAGAGAGAAAATATGTAAGGTTTTATATAGATCAACTATATATATAAAGGCCTCGAGTTGATGTTAAGATGCACCTATGTATAGTCTACACACTCCTTACTTCTTGATACAAAAAAGCACATGACAAGCACCTTTTTGTAACCCTTACATAATCTGTTCATCATTCTGGAACCCTTACAAAAACTATTATTTTAACTAACTAACTAAATTCTAATTGTCTCACACTTCACAAATATAAATTTATATCTCATTCTTTAATACACCAATTCACATGCAACCAAAAATAATTACTTAAATATATAGAATTATTATTCAACATTACAATTCGACAAGGAAATTATTAACTTGAATATCATTATCAGTGGTCTAAAAATAATGAGATATAAAATCATAAGAGAATGAGATAAAACAAAGGAATCAACAAAGTAGTCAACAATATAGAGTGTAGGGAGTTTACATATAAGAAAATTATATGATTTGATGATCTCATATTAGTCAAAAATAAGATATGACTCCCTTTGCTTAACTTTTTATACATTGTAGACAAAATTCTCTTAATTTTCATTAACCAATTGTGATTAGAATTTGATTAAACATTTATCCAATTTTATAGGTAAAAAATAATGGTTGTCCAATTTTTTAAAGTTTGGTTGATTGAATTGGACATATGTTTAATTAAAGAGGATATTTGTTTAATTGATTAGAATTTGATCGATAAATACCTCAACTAACCAGAGTTGAATTGGATACATATTTGACTCATTGTAACTCATTTAGACAAGCACCAAACTTGCTAAATTTCACTTCAACTTGTCATAATTCAATTGGATACATAGCCTTGGTCATCGTCAATATTATCTTTATCACTCTACCTGACCTCATTCAGAGAAATAAATTGAGCTCACTGATTTGTGCAAACTCTATAATCTAAACTTGCCAAGTTTCATTCCTCACATTTTAACTTTCAAAGTTTCCTTCTATGTCAATGATTTTTGTTGTCTCAGCATAGAAGAAGTCCCTTCTCATCCAAATGTTTATGGCTTTAAAGAAGTCTCAGACATCATACCGACAATCGAGATTGAGAGAAACAATAAAGAGCGTGAGAAAAAAAAATAGACCTATGTATGCCCTCATGCACATTAAAGGGATATAATTGAAATATCTTTTAAATTATAAATGGGGTGTTCAATTTAGAATAAAAACAATGATATCATTTCAGCCTATTTTTCAAAGATATTTGAGTAGAAAAACCAAAGAAAAAGTAATTTAAAATTTATCAAGTATGCTATAAAGTAGTTTACTGCATGTAAATTAAAATAGTGTTTTAAACCTTGGATGCACGTAACATATTTTGGGTGCTAGTATGGGAAATATCCCACAATGGTTGCATATGTAACGAAGCATTTCAATCCCTTTCCTATATTGCATTTTTTAACTGTTTTATTGGGTTTGTTGATCTTGTGCTTCCTTTAAAAAAGTACCTGATATGATTAATCTTTTAGTGTGTTAATCATTAGTCACTTATTATTGTGGTCAAGTGGTGGAGCTGCGTACGTATTAATCGACGTAGAAAATGTCTCAAATTGATTGTGTGTATATAATGAAATATTTAATAAGTTTATTCTCGGCATTGCAATTTTTAACTGCTTTGTTGGGTTAATTAATCTTTTACTTTCTTTTACCAAAAAAAGTAACATATTTTTAAGACTATTAAAATAAAAAAGAAAATTATAAAAATATCACTTTTATAATTTTAAATTCGTTTAATATAAAATAATATATTATATATATTTTTTAAAATAAAAATATATGATATAGATATAAAACTATTGTTTTTTATATAAATTTTAAGTATAATATTTTTATTTAATTATTTAAAAAAAACGACCTTTAACGCTTATATTACAAAATGCTAGAAAAACGTGTCATAGCTTTGAAAAATTCATATAATTGAATTTAATAGTTATAATTCACAAATTTGCACGGTTTTCAATCCAAATCTTATTATTTTAAAGAAGTACGCATTGAAATAAAATAAAAAACATATTTTTACTCTAAACATTTACATTTAGATAATTTAATCTCTTTAAAATATGACATGTTTTAAAATGATTTAGTGTATTTAAATTTTTAATAAAAAATATTTGTATTGGAGTTAAAGGGTAAAAAAATCAATTAATATTTTTTTGGAGTTAATGTTGAAAAAATTAAATTTAAAAAAATTGATAAGTTGTTTAATCAGAATAATTAAAAAGTCTGGAGTTTTAATTAATTTACTACTAAGATTTTAAGTCATATTAATTAATATTGATTTTAGCTAATGAATTGCCAAATCGATACATGCCCTCTTAGTTATGTGAGATTTATGAAGAGCTGAAGAGCATAATACGACTGAACAAAAATCTAATTGATATTAGATATTAATAATAAGCATTTACAACTTTAGTTATCTATGCACTTAAAAAAAGAAAGATAATGAACTGATCTTGTGTAGCAGCAAGTGGCCATCCTGACCTTCTAATCTTAACCGATGTTTTCGGAGGGACAAGATTATAATTTCTTAAGATATACTAACAATTTTTAAGTAATTAATTAACCGATTTAAAAAAAATTAAATCTATTCAATGAATCGATTTAAATCAAAGTGTTTTTAATTTTTAAGTCGTTTATATCTTATAATTGATTTTAAATTTAAAGTAGATATTACATTAGAATCAATTTAAAATGATATGATTCTTAAACATATTTTTGTTATTTTCTGTTAACCTAATTACATGTTTTAAATCATATAAGTGCAAAAAAAAATCAAAATATGTTTAAAACAATTTTTAAAACTTTTATCCATTTAAAAAGTAGATATTAATTAATTTTTTAAAAATTAAATTTATAACAAAAAATAACTTACATAAAATATATATATATACAAATTTAACTTAGTTACAATATCATTAAATATTATAAACAAATATACATATTCATAGTATATTAGATATAAAATTACATATATTCATAGTATATTAGATATAAAATTACATATATTCATTATTATATATAATTTTACAAGATAAGTATCAAATATATAAAATTAGTTAAAATAAACAAATAAAAAATACATTATCTTCTTTTAAGTTTGAATAAAAAACAACTTACATAAAACAAAAATATATGCTAATAATCAATAATATATAATATACATAAAAATAAAAAAATAATTTTACAAAAATTAAATAAAAATATAAAACATCAATAATAAGTGTAAAATAATTCATAAAAATACTTAAAAGAATAGAACAACCAAAAAAATGAAAAAAAATATATTTGATAAGTGAGAAAGTGAAACAAATAGGTAAAAAAATATTGAATGTTAAGTTAAAAAAATAGTAGATCTATATTAGAAAGTGAAGAGAAACAAAATCCGTTTGATGATGCCGAAAATGGTGGTTAGAAATGATCAGAGGTAATGCATGATGAGAAAGAAATATTGGACAATAGCAAAAACTATTAAGATGAGAGAGTAAGGAAGAAGAAAAAGGAAAAAACAATTAACCTCGATTTTACATGTCAATCTACATTAGGACCAATACTACACATGTTTTTTCGTTGGTTGACGTATACAACCGACACTTTATGTGATTTGACATCAGTTTACGTGTACAATTGATGTTATATGTCATGTTTAGCGTCGATTGTACACATCAATTGATGTTATTTTTTAATTTTTTTAATATTTGTAATTTTAGTTCTACTTGAAATTGGTTTTTAAATTTTAAATTTTAAATCGATTTATAAGTATATTGACTTATAATTTATTATAAATTAATTTTTTTAAATTGATTTAAATTCTAAGTTAAATATTATTTATTTTAATAGTGATAATAATTATATTTAAGAAAATAAATAATTTCATATAACATAGACTAATGATTATACATATCAAAAATAAAATTAAAAGAGTACTCTATCATAAACCTCGATGAAAAAAAATCTATGATAGTTATAGATTATTATTCAATTCGTTTTTTTTTTCTTCTAATTTTGTTCGAATTTTACTTTTGATGTAACGTGCAAATTCTTTTTATCTTATAAAAATAAAATATTATATATATATATATATATGACAATTTCTACATAAAAACACTGTAACTTGAAGTAGCCGACATGAACAGACTCATTTAATACCAACGCTACGAAACATTATCCGAATAATTTAATAAGTTATATTTAGTTAATAATGTATTTTTATTAAATTTTTTTTGAGTTGAAGTTACGGTAGATAACCTAAATTTTGAATAATTTAACGTGATAAAAATATTTTTTATTAATGAATTAATATAATACGATTTATTTATCAAATAAATCACCTTTAAAGTTAACGTGGTTACTAAGTTTAAATATATATATATTTTATAATTGACATCAAATAACTCATATATATATATATATATGAGTGATAAATATAATATATTAAAATAATATATTTATTTAAGTTAAATTATAGAATAAAATTTTAAGATGATAAATTGTATATTCACATATTCAAAGTTGTAATAACTAAGAAATTTTATCTCATAAGTTAAGCTTTAAAAAAAGCTTTTTGATTATTTCTTCGAAGTTTAAGCCATATTCGAACGAGAGTACCTTTTATATAAATGTCTAATATTTTTTTCATTTTATGGTTGACAATTTTTAATCATTTAAATGTTTATTAGTCATTACATTTGTTTTTATCAAACTTTTACATGATTCAATTAACGAGGAAACAAATTTTATCCCCCTATAAAACACTTACGAAATGACTGACAAATATTAAATTTTTCTGATAATTATCATGTATATTTTATATTATCACTGTTTTGTTTCTGTATAAGAGTTTAGGTATATGTATACAAGGAAAGCAAAAATTAAACAATAACCCTAATTGCTGCACATCCATGTTTTATGGCTCCACCCATATTATTGTCTGCTCCACTAAGCATTAGTGTCTGTCACTGTTGCAGCATGCACCACAACACACACCAACACTCCCCCTCAAGTTGGTGCATATGTCTATTATGCCTAACTTGTCAAGTGAGTTGTAGAAGTTCTTTACAGACACAGATTTTGTGAGTATATCAGCCAATTGATCTTCTGATTTAACAAATGGAAGTTGAATCATCTTTTCTTCAAGATTCTGTTTGATGAAGTTCCGATCCACTTCAACGTGTTTCGTGCGATCATGTTGAACTGGATTGTGAGAGATGACAATGGCTGCTTTGTTATCACAAAATAAGTTCATTTCAGAGTTAGGAGCAACACCAATCTCAGTTAGAAGTTTTTTCAACCAAAGGAGCTCACATATTCCCTTGACCATTCCTCGAAATTCAGCTTCAACACTAGATAAGGCAACTACCTTTTGCTTCTTGCTCCTCCATGTAACAAGATTGCCTCCCACAAAAGTAAAGTACCTAGCAGTAGATTTCCTATCCTTCATATTCCTTGCCCAGTCTGAATCTGTATATCCAAGGACTTCCAATTGACCATTTTTTGAAAACATAAGTCTTTTCCCAGGGGAGGATTTTAAATAACGAAGTATTCGCATGACGACATCCATATGGTCTTCACTTGGGCAGTGCATAAACTGACTCACGACACTCACAAAATAAGCAATATCAGGTCGAGTATGAGATAAGTATATGAGTTTACCTACTAACCGTTGATATCTCTGTTTATCTGCTGGTACTTGGTCCACATATTCTCCAAGTTTATGATTTTGAACCATCGGAATATCGACAGGTTTATAATCTAGTAATCCTGCATCTACCAATAGGTCTAGAGTATATTTCCTTTGGGAAAGACATATACATTGTTTTGATCTTGTTACCTCAATGCCTAAGAAGTATTTGAGCCCTCCCAAGTCCTCCATTTCAAACTCATTTGACAATTGTTCTTGAAGCCTAGAGATTTCTTCTTTATCATCCCCTGTAATGATTATGTCGTCTACATAGACTATAAAGGTTGTTATTTTTCCCAATCGATGTTTTAGGAAAAAAGTGTGGTCAGAGTTGCTTTGTTGAAACCCATATTTTCTCATTGCTGAACTCAATCTTCTGAACCATGCTCGAGGTGATTGTTTTAGTCCATACAATGCTCGTTGTAATCTACATGCAGTTTCTTTTCCTGATGTAACAATATATCCTAGTGGAATATCCATGTAAATCTCTTCTTCAAGGTCACCATGAAGGAAGGCATTCTTCACGTCAAGTTGGTGCAATGGCCAATCTAAATTTGCTGCAAGAGATAACAAAACTCTCACAGTTTTTAGTTTAGCCACAGGTGAAAAGGTTTCTTGATAATCTATACCATGTTTCTGTGTATATCCTTTTGCTACTAGTCTCACCTTGTATCGATCAACTGACCCATCTGCTTTATACTTAATGGAGAAAATCCACTTGCATCTTACCATCTTCCTCCCTTGAGGCAACTTGCTTAACACCCGTGTGTTGTTCTTCTACAGTGCCTCAAATTCTTCTTTTATAGCTTGAGCCCAATTTGGATCAGATAAGGCTTCTTCAACGCTGCTTGGAATTTGACATGAGGAGAGTGTTTGTGCAAAATCCTTGATAGGTTCTGATAACCCTTGAGTAGATACATAATTGGCTATTGGATACTTGGATTGTCGTTCCTCTTTGTCTGGAGAGTATCGATTCAGAGGTTTGCCTCGATTATGTCTGAAAGGTAGAACATAACCAACAAATGTATCTATAGCATTAGTTTGTAAAGGTGTGATAGGAGAACTTACCTGAGGAGCATTCTCAGTAGGAGGATCATTGGGTACTAGAGAGTGGAGGGGTGCATCAACCACTGCGTCTTCTGGAGATTCAGTCACTAGTTTATGTTCAGTTCTTAGAAGTTCAAGTTCGGGTCTAGGTACTAGCTCATCCATATTGTTAGCATTATCTGAGTATGTCGGATTGTTACTAATGTCTAATACTTCAACATCAAGCCAATTCCGTTCTTCACCATAACTCTCCCCCTGAATAGGGTAATTGGATACTAATGATGGAAAAAAACATTTAGATTCTAGGAAAGTGACATCCATGGTAATGTAGGTTCTTTTAGTAATAGGATCGTAGCATCAATATCCCTTTTTTGTACGCCATACCCCAAGAAAACACATCGGACAACACATGGATCCAACTTAGTTCGTTGATTTTTATGGAGGTGGACAAAAGCCACACATCCAAAAATTCGGGGCGGAAGCATCCAAATAGTAGGCAATGGAACATGATCAGATAGCACCTTTAATGAAGTCTGAAATTGTAAGGTTTGTGGGCATACAGTTTAGTAGATACACAACTATAGTAACAACATCACTCCAGTATCTACTAGGCATATATGCACCAATTAGTAAGGTCCGAGCAGTTTCTAAAATATGCCTATTCTTCCTCTCCGTAGTCTCATTCTGTTGTGGGGTTTGTGAACACGAGGTTTCATGGAGAATACCATGGTTGTCCAAGTATGTTTGAAATTGTTGATTAACATACTCCCCTCCATTATCAGACCTAAGAATCTTAATTTTTTCAGAAAATTGTGTCTGAACCATGGTGTGAAACAAATGAAACGTAGAAAATACTTCATCTTTATGTTTGAGAAGGTAGAGTCATGTCATTCGTGTACAATCGTCAACAAAAATTAGAAACCAACAATGACCTGATGATGCAGTGACCGGGGAAGGTCCCCGAACATCAGAATGTACTAAAGCAAAATGAGTCATACTTTTATTCATGCTTATAGGATAAGACGCCCTATGACTTTTTGCTAAGATACAAGTATCACATTTGATTTGAATGTACTAAACCAAATGATGGATGCCCAAATCGACGATGACATAACCAAATCTCGCGTTCCTTGTTACCAACAGTGTGTTGCATGTGATTTGCTCTTCCTGAACTGAGGTCATCCACATAATATAACCCCTCTCTCTTAGTACCACGTCCAATGATCTCCTTGGTGAGAATATCTTGTAGAAGAAAAAAGGTAGAATACATCAATACTACACAGTTAAGATCTGAAGTGACCTGACTTACAGACATTAGTCTGTTTGAAAGAGAGGGTACAAGTAATGTATTAGATAATGATAATGAAGGAGATAAAGTCACTGTTCCAGCCCTTGTAACTGGATAAGTGACCCTATTGGCATTGGTAACACGACTCCGTCTCGGTTGGGTTGTATTGGAGAGATCTTTTGGGTCAAATGTCATATGATCTGTAGCTCCAGAGTCTAGAATCCAATCCTCATTATCACTACAAGTAGAGATGTGAAATACTTTACTTGAAATACCTGGATCCTGGGAAGATTCGGCCTAAGGAATAAGGGATAGTGATGCATTATTGGTAGCCATAGCGGCTCCCCCAATGGTTTCTTGTTTCTTCCGTGCTTGAAGATCATTCCACCATTCTGGATACCCATGTAGTTTGAAGCAGTTTTCACGGGTATGTTTGGAGTTTCCACAATGGCCACATTTCATGTCAATAGACGGTGGATTTCCCATGGATTTCTTGCTACCCAAAAAAGTTCCTGGTTTGGGTGGCAATGGATTATGGTGTCCCTTGATCCCTTTGAAACCCATAACTGCTCCGAGTATCGTATTTACACCCATGATCATCACGCTCTGTCGGACCTCTTCCCTACAGATGAATCCATAGGCTTGTTCCACCGTAGGGAATTGTTTGATTTGAAGCACATCACTTCAAGTTTTTTCTAGTCTGTCATCAAGTCCATCGAGGAAGGTATATACTCGATCTTCTTGTACGATGGAGTTGTATTTTTGTATGTCAGTTGCACACTCCATTGGATTAGGACGTTGGAAATCAATTTCTTGCCATAACCCTTGAAGGTCATTGTAGTATTTTTCAATGGATCCACCCGCCTACTTCATACGAGTAACTCGAAGGCGAAGATCATACACTTGAGACGTGTCTATCCCATCATAGTAGGTGGTAGCAGCAGAATCCCAAACTTGTTTCGCAGTTAGGAATCAAATAAAATTTGCAATCAAGGAGGGGTCCATCGAATTGATCAACCATCCTTTGACAATGACATTTTCAGTACGCCATCTCCTAAATGAGGGGTCAGTTTCAACAGGTTGAGGAAAATCCCCATTAATATATCCCAGTTTGTCTTTTCCAGAGATATACATCTCCACCACTTGGGACCACAAGGCATAGTTGGATCCTCCCAACTTGATACTAATGAGAGCAGTCGACGCTTCAGTTAGCGGAGGTTGTGAGGTGATATGAGCTCTAGTTAGAATTTCCATCATTTTTGTCGTCAAATCTTCGTACACTAACTATATATAGAATATTTCGTAACCCTAATTCATTTTTTTTCATTTGCGCATCCCTCTGCATCCTTTTCTTCACGCAGCCTCTGTGGTGCTTTCTTCGCATAGCCTTCTACAACAATTTCTTTGTGCAACCCTCTGTAGTTCCTTCTCGTTCCAAGCTTGTACGAGCTTAGAAGAACAGTATGGTTACCCACAACTGCAGATAGACCTACGGCTCTAACCAGCCACACACAGAGAGACAAAACGTAAAATTGTAACCCTAAAAACAAATTCCCATTCGCGCAGCCCTCCTAAAGCAGCGCTCTTCGTCTGCTGCTTTCTTCTTCCTCTGCATTTGCTGCCACTATAAAGAAACAACACCTTCCATTTTCGTCAGTCCTAATTTTTTTCCATTTTCGCAGAGCAGCGCCTTCCTTCTTCTGATGAACGATCAGGATGGCCGAACCCTAGCCAACCACAACATCCAGACGGAGTCAGCCCTCCACCCGGTCCTCTATGAAGCGGTGTTCTTCTTTTCTACATTCCACGTTTCTCTGAGACAGAAAAATGGTACGACTGCCCATGACGGTGGCTAAACGGTTGCGACTCCAGTCAACCAACCGTAACAACCAATTTGTGAGAGTTCGTACATCAGCCAATGGACACAGCTACAATCTAACGCTGAGCATAAATGGCCATCTGGATACTAGATGGTCGCAACACTGGTGAGTGGTATTTTTTTCAGTATTGCAACAAGTAAAACAGAAATCAAAAATTAGAAAACAGGAGAAATCAAAAATCAAAAATCAAAAATCAGAATGGTAGTAGAACAGAAAACAGTATAGCAGGTAATTCCATTAATCAGCATAGCAGGTAATTCCATTAATCAGCAATAACTTGCTCTGATACCATGACAAATATTGTATTTCTCTGATAATTATCATGTATATTTCATATTATCTCTGTTATGTTTCTGTACAAGAGTTTAAGTATATATATACAAGGAAAACGAAAATTAAACAATAACCCTAATTGCTACACATCTATATTTTATGGCTCTACTCATATTATTGTCTTTTCTATATTTTGCTCCACTAAGTATTAATGTCTATCACTGTTACAGCATACACCAACAATGACTAGTTATATTGTATAAATATACAAGTGTTGATTACGTGAACGATACATCAATATTGTTTATGTGTACAAGATAGAGACAAAGAATTATTTTTCTAGATCAAAATGGTAGTTGATTTTCATTTTGTACTTCCATTGTTAGATACAAAACCTGCCAAATGCATCTCTGGCAGCGTATGAACACGCATTAAGATAGAAACAGATGCATTAGCATCAGAAGCTACCTCGTTTTCTCCTCTTCAACCTCTTAATTCCATTCAGACGTCAGAGTCAAAAACATTTCAATTGGAAACAAATTATTGTTGAGATTTAATAACCATTTTAATTCTTAATACTTATTTTAATTTTCAAAGTTTTAAAATTAAATATGTTTGATAACTCATTACCATTTTCTATTTTTTGAATTTTAGAACTTAACCAAATTCTAAAATTAAAAAAAAAATCTAAGTTTGGAAATTAAATTTCTATATTTTTATTTCTCTGACACTAAAAAGTAAAAAAAAATCAACCACTTAATCTTACTCGAAATGATTCAAAAGACAAAAATCGATAAAAAAAAAACTTGAAATGAATTTTAGAGATTAAAATATTGAAGCTTAAAATCATGAATTGGTTATCAATCAAACAATATCACTTTAAATTTGTATTTTTTAAATTGAAACTAGAAATTTATTATCAAATGACTTTTTATGTTTTTCCTAAAAAAATTAAAAATTAAAAATTAAAATGATTAACAAGCATAACCGAAATAAAGAATCACCTTTATAAAAATCATATTTTGCATAATCATGTAATTGCAGTATGTTACGTTGCTGAAGAATATGATAAAATCCCATTTATGGTGTACAACACAACCTACCTAAGAAATTGACAAGCCACTGAGAAGAAGTGTGAAAAGAGGAAGAAATCAGGATGAGACTAGAGGTATAAAAAGCATAATTGTGGATAAAACCTTATGGCCTAAGCTATGAACACAAACCAATCTAATATCATAATTTGGGCCAATAATTATACATATTTTATATATAGAATGAGGTTAATTATAAGACTACTATAAATGCCTTTGTTTTCATGCTAGTTACTTTATTCTGTTCAAAGGAATCCACTCATTCTGTTGAGCAAGCCTGTTTAAAGGAGAGATGATTTGCGGCATTGTCATACCCCCAGATACAATTATCTCTGCATCATTAAAACAAATAGTAAGACAAATACGAGAAAGGTTTAAACAATCGTTACCGAATCCAAAAATTTAAGACAAGATTTCCAGCAGAAATATTTGTCCAATAAATTTTTTTTAACTACGAGAAAGGGTTTGATGTAATGATATATTGGGCGGTACAATATATCACGAAATTCATGGTTTTAGTATGGACCAATCACATCTTATCACCTTATTTGTGATAGATACAGTTTTCCTGATATATTTATTGCATTCCCTATCAAAACAACATTTTAGTTTTAATCACAGCTAAAAGGGAATACACTAGTTGCCACAGACATTTACATAATAAGGGCAAGCAATTCCACAGTTTTGAAAAACCTTGTGGGAGACCCTCCTTTTTTTTTTTAGTTTTTTTCAAAACTTACTCTTTATTCATAAGTAGCCTTTGGATAGGTCTAAGTTGCTCATAAATTTTTATTTTAATATGGGATTCTACAATAAATAGTTTTCTTGAAATAAAGTTGTGATATGAAGGCATATTTATATAAGGCAACCGTTACCCATACAAATAATTTAAACAAATCTTTTTGATAAATCATTTCTAACCATTCATTTAAGTTCATCTCACGGTGAATATATGTGTTTGTTTGATTTGATTTTCTGCTTAATTTTAAGAGTTATCCATTAAATTTAAATTTAGAAGTATAATAGCATCCACACCATTGATTCAGATTATCTTATAGTTATGATGATTTGTTAATATCATTTGTTAAACTTATATATAAATCCATTTATATAATTAGATAAAGCAGGAGCCAAGAAAAAAAATATGGGAAGCATTCTTCATATCTCATGAGATTTGCTGTATTATCAAATGTGTTGTCAGAGTTACTGATAGGCATTGGGTGTAGACTTGTAGTGATATTTTTCAGCCTTAGGGTTGTATTTTGATCATCTCTCAAACCTCAAAAGAAGGTAACAACAATACTTCTTCAGATATTTATAGGACTATTGACAGGTTTCACAAGTACAGAAAATAGTAGAGATAGGAAAAGTGAAAAACAAACATACCTATGCCTTCTCGGATAGAGAGATTTGGTCTTATGATCTCTTTGGAATTGACAAGAATTATATCACCAATGTATAGATGATTTGTTGGGACAAAAACACTGCATAAGTCTTCGTCTTCGTTATCTCTCTGTATGAAGCACAAAAGTAAGAATAATAATTTGACTTGAAAGGAAACCTTGATGTTATTATCAAGTCGTATATCTCTCATAAGTAAGAATAACGCTTGGAAAAGAACTTGAAGTTTGCGCCAGGGGTATAAACTACGAAGAAAAAACATCAGTGGCATTTTCACTTGACTTGGTAGTCCATTACTTGCAATATAAAACAATTTTGCCAACAGTGAGAAACAAATTGTAAGACACCATCCTAGAAACACCATGCAACCAAAAGTGACCTCTCCACTAAGAGAGACTTGAAAATTTGAAAATCAAAAGTATGGTAACGTTGTTCTGAGCTTGATGACATGCATATAGATTGAATATGAGAACCAAAGTGAAATAATTATAAATTACATACTCCTACTAAGCAAGAGGACAAAATACAGACCAATTTCTTACAAATGGTAGAAACCATTAATCAAAAGATATAATATCAATCAGAGGGAGGGGGATAAACAGTACCTGGAGGGTGACAGTTGAGGTAATAAAGCCAAAAGCATATTCACCAACACGTGGATGACGGATAATGGCTACCTCTTTAAAAGCTGTTGTATTTTGGTCTGCACAAAAAAACATTTGAAACCTATTTAACATTTAAGCATCATCCAAGATTGTATTAACATTTATCAAGAAAACAAGAGATGGTTTAAAAATTAGAAGTATCAAATCAACCTCAAATTAGAGGCAGATATGTGAGGTATTCAAACATACTGCCCAACCGTAGAGTAAATGCAGACAATAATTCAGGAATGAAACTATAGCAACCCATTACTTAGTTTTCAAGGGAAAATATATTTCATTATTTTAAAAATCTACTTGCTATAAAATTTCACTCAAAACCTATGTGTTTCTCCATTTGAAACATTAACATTCTTAACAGACCGGATCTCATAATGCTTCAAAAGCTCTTCGCATCCTCGAGATAATATAGATTGAATCCACCGAATGCAAATATAAAATAGTGATACACATAGCATAAGCCCTTAAGCATGTTACTTGACGCACTGGTCAAGAACATAATTGTAGATGTTGGTAGCTCAAAAGTCAGACAAGAAGCAAGATCTAACATGGTTTAGAATTCTTAATATTCTCTCCAATATATTATATCAAAAAAGAAAAAAAAAATCTCTCCAATATCTATTGCGCTGGTTGTTTGAGATAAGTGTCACATTAGGCTAACACCCACAAGTTGCCCTTTTGAGTTTTAAAGAATAATCAGAGTAGTGATCGTGCTTTATATGGCCATTTAAAGATTCCTAGTTTAAATGCTCAACAACTACGAGATGCACTGGAACTACCCAAAAAGGACATAATACTTATTATTTTCAGAACTTCTTTATATAAAACAATTAATCACTAAGCACACAAAAAAATTACCTGGAGAAATTGAAGCACTTATCTGTTTGGATGCCGAGTATATATGCTTAACAAATGGCATTCTCTTTATGAACCATTCTCCAATTGAGAAAACAGTGGAACCCATCCACGATGAAGCAAAAACACCAATAAAGAATACAAAAACTAGAGATGTGACAAAGCCAAGTCCTGCATCAGAAAGCAAGTAACACGAGAACATCATGTTGATGTACAATCTAGCATAAGAAATGCGCATTCACAATACAGTCAGTTCCACCAGGGTGTAACTTAGTTAAATGGGTTTGTAACCTGCTATATTGTGAAATATGCATGTCAACAATTACATAAGCTGGTGTAATTTGACTTTTCCTAAAGCTGTGAGCCAGTGAATACAACTGTAGGATCTACACATACAAAAGAACTAGTAATATTTAGACATTTGAGTGGGATATCTAGTATTTTCATTACAATAAGCTAATATGACAGTCCTCCTCAGAGAGCAATAAACAGAATCACAAGTCCAATATTTTTAAAGAGCAGAACTGCAAAAAGAAACTGGCCATAACCCAAAAAAAAAATACCAATTATGTCAATGCCAAGTTGATCATACAGTGGACTAAAGAAGCCGTCAACAAACTGGATGAACCACCAAGTAACAAAAAATGTAACTGCAACCGGGAAAAGAACAACACTGCAATTACACCAATATTGAGAAACATTAGGCTTTAACCAATGCAAAAGATGACAATAAATAAGAACTTAAGGAGACAGCTTATTAATACCATCCAGTCATAAACTTCTTTGAAACCCAACTCTGGAGAACAAAACAGCAAGCCTATAGAGAAAACATTAAAATCAAAAGAGGAGACAAATTATACCATCATTAAAGAGCTACCTATTTAAAATGACATAGTCTCGGATTATCTGATGTATATAAAGACAAATGCCTTTTTTGCCAAGTATATGAATATAAAATGCTTATGGAGGATACATATGATGCCAATATAATATGAATCAGTATAAAAACTATGTTTTTCTTTGCTGCTACTAAAAATTTGGGCGTCAAATTATTCACGTGATTAGATACAAATCTCAAATGGCAATTACTTTTCATATTTTAGAAAAGAAGGAAGGAAAAAAGGAAGAAGAAAAACAAAGATGGTCAAGACCTAAAAAACAAAAACACTAATAGCTTCAACTATTGATTTGTATGCTTCCAAGTTCTTACTTCCTTTGGCAGCCAAAATGTCAAGCCATACTTCATAATGCACGTCAACACTTTCTTCTTCCTCCTTCTATAACCATTAGCCAAAGTTTCCATTTTCCTTGCTTTTAAGCCAAATCGTATTATCAAGTCTGCTTACTAGTCTTTAATGACAGTTTTCTGTTTGTTTTTTTTCTTCTCTTCCCTACTAGTTCTACTTCACAGAATTTCCACTCCCCAAATCAATTAATAGTCTCCAAACTGAATTGACCCAAAAAAAATCACAGGCTAGAAGCATGTCCTAGTAAAAAAAAAAAAATTCAAACGCTCAAAACATTCTTGAAAATTTTAATTTCAGGTCCAAATATCCATAGTATTTATCCTCAAAACATTTTTTTATAGATCAAACAGTACTGGTGTGATTCGAAATTACGACTATTTGAAATGAAAGAGGATGAGCTTTAACACTAACTTACTAGGTGAACCACATCCCTCAAGTCGATTGCTTTCTCTACCATGCGAATTGGTCTTGCAATTACAACACCAGGTGATAAGTGAACTTTAATCAGTTAATGTCCAATAATAATAGAACTTCTAGCTGCGACCAAATTAGTAAGATTAACCCTTTTTTTTAACAGTCGTCTCAATTTTGTCTTTCGATGCCGGTTCAATTATCTTCTCTATTATTTGTATAAATCCAAAATTTTCAAAATTCAAATAAATAATTTACGTTCACTAGAACCCAAACTTATGAAAATGTCATCTCTCATAATATCATCAATTCACTGGCTAAAACTGACATTTCAAATACTCAGGTATCAAATTATCGCAAAATAGCCGAAGACAGTAATTCATTCTTATAATATATTCTAATTAAATAGAGAAATCGGGTCAAATATATTCGTGCATTTAAAACTTAGCGAGAAAACAGTATCGCAAGAGAGGTTAAGAAAATTGATGGCTGGGATATAATTAAAGGGACGATATCATACCCTACGAGTGGAGGAATTGGGCGAGCTAGGAGGAGACTTAACTGGATCCTCGGGATCCTCACCACCATTTTCAGCTTGACTCAGTGGAACCGAAGTTGATTCTTTCTCTTCCCCCATTTTCGTTTCAGTAACCAACCATATCAAACACGCGCAATCAAGCTAGCGAACTTGACAGATAGAGGGAGGGAGAGAGTGACTGACTGACTGACTGTCTGACTAGGCGTGAAACGCACTGTGGGAAATTATCCACAAATATTTTAGTTTTAATTCAAAAATAAAATTGGATTATAAATCTTCGCTGTTATATGATAATGTGTGAAGATGTTAAATTGGGAAGTTGATATTTGATTATCAGTTAAAAAGCCTTGGGGTGAGATTATTTCTCACATTTTTCTGAATCATCATTTTGTAAGTACATTTTGAGATTTATTATGCTCATTTTTTTACGGACGATCTCGTAAAAATTATTTCTTTCTAGATTTGTGGACATGCACAATGTGCTTGATCTTGAATCATAACTCAATAACTTATGGAAAATATGTATAATTTCAATCATTTGAATGATATACATACGATGATGATATAGATACCTAGAAATGAGATTCACTTCAAGAACAAATATATTTCTTTAAACTTTATATTTATCACAATTTGATTTTTTATTGGTGAAGTGTGTTTATCATAACATATTTCCATGCAAAATATAAAAGAAGATCTTACATTCTTCCAAAGATTACGAGTATAAGGAATTTTATGATGAGCTTTACAGATCGTAGAGGTAATTTAAAGATCGTTGCTTTCAGAGTAGATAAAGGTATTTCCGACATCAAGATCCTGTATTAAAGATTTTTTTTTGTATTTCACTTAGAATTGTATATGTTTTTGAGACAGATCTTGCAACTGCTATTCATGTAGTATTAAATGCTATCACCTTTGGGTGACGAAGGCTTTGCTTGGAGTCGAACTCCGTTTATGTTGTGATTTGCTTTCATACTAGATCATTATTGTGTCATGCATATGATACTCTACTTGGGTTACTTGCTTAGAATAGATTGCTTACATGATTTTTCATTGTTCCTAAATATATGGGGACAAAGATGTTGTAGCTGATTATATAACATTACATGGTGATGGGATGCCTTACCATTCGAAAACATTTTTGTTTTTTCGGATGCTAACAACATGCCTAATTGTAGGTTTTGATGAGAATTAATTTGTCTTATTTTCTTTATCAATTTAATAATACTCATAATTAATAGATTAGATGAAAAAAGTGTTTTAGGGTATCAACTTAGTTGGGATATTCTAATGCACCTCTGAGGTCTGTCAGTTATAACCTTTATTCAAAGAATTGTTGGACTCAATTTTATATAAATTTTCATAGAACTAAGCGTATGTTCATGACTAAAATGAATATAACAGTGACAATTAGATTGTATAAAGAAAAATTCATATGTGAAATATGTTATTGTCTACACAAATGGTAAAACAGTTTAAGAACATTACATTTACTGGTCTTATAGAAGGTTTAAAGGGTAACATCTAACTATCATATGTAGGTTATGGACTGTTGAGTTCTATCATGTTAAATTGATTTGAGTCAATTTCTTTTGAAAAATTCTATTAATTTTTATTCATGTTGAAAAATGAGGTTTTTAATCCATGGTTAAATGACACTTTGAGGTATCATTTTGATCACTTAATATAAGTGTGTTCATGATTGATTTAGGTTATCTTCTGTAAAGGTTTTAAAATCATATATTTATATATTCAAAATGATATTAGGATAAATAAAAAATTAAATCTAAAAATTCACTCATCGAGGAAGGAAAAATATAGTTATTTATGTTTGTTTTACTTAAAAAAACTAACAATATATGTAATGCTTTATATAGCATTTGATTTCCTACCAAGAAGGTGAGGAAGTTTGACCATTAATTGATATGTATATGATCAAATTTTAGGATGCTTTAGTTAAATGAGATCTATCCACTCTTCCATCAAAATGTTGGTTTACAATGTAATAGAAAATATAGATTCTCTCATTTTATTCTAGAGCCATGCTTCAATGTGATAGAATATATGCACATGCAGATCGTTGAGTAAAGTTTGGTGGTGTTCAAATTTACTAAGGAGACCGTGTAGCATGGATTCGATTTTTTTTTATTCTTTATTTTTTTATTTTATTGTAAATTTATGGTTTATTTCAATTATGTAATTTTCATCTTTATAATTTATATCTTTTATTCAAAACTTGTTTGTAAACTACAATATTTTCTATAATCTTAGGATAAATTCACTTTTCGGACAAACAGATTCTTCATATTGCTGTTTTATCTGTATTCATTTATTTCTCTGCATAGCTACTTTTATATGGATTTTCAACGTTGTTTTATCTATTCTGCTATATTTCTTTTATAAAATTGCCTTTTGGGGATGTTGCTTGTTATCAGTATTACTATCTAATTTTTATTTTCCTGACTGTTGGTTTTCGGTTATTGCTTTTCTAGTACAATTGTTGATATTTGATGTATTATGTTAACGCATGGCTTATTTCTTTTGAAGTCTTCTTTACAGGTAATTCTCTTTGATTTTAATGTTGTTAATCAAGGTGATGGCTTTGGATTCACCTCCTTGCAATAAGTTATTGTTATCTTGAGCTTCATATGCTATAATATCTTTTGTTTTACTTCATCAGTGCAGTAGCAATTGGATTGCCATTTACGTTAGAAATTTTTTTATGGTAAAATAATATCCTACAAATTTATTTTTCTGGAAAAGTTTTATATTGATTGTTTTATGCTTTCGTGTGTATATATATATATATATATTTATTTATTTTACTAGTTTTTTGTTTTGCATATATACTAAAGAGTTTTATATTTTGGATAACCTGTAATTTACTAAATATTACTTTTGGTTTCAGTTATGCTTGTGTCTTGTGTTAATTACCCCTGATATTTTTCTTTATATATGTTTTAATGCATATTGGTTGCTATTAATGTAATTATTCTGGAATATATGTTATTTGAACGTATGGATCAACTTGAAACTTATCTATGAACAATAGGAGCCATCAGACACATAGCTTTAAGAAGATCCAGTTTGTACCTGCACTCATAACGGTATTATAAGATGCTATTACTTATGCTTTGGGTATTAAATCCAAGCCATAAAAATAGTCGATCTCAAGTTAAATTATGTTTTTATATATATAACCTCCTTACATGCTTTGATTTGTACTCCTATATAATAGGCACGTGTACATGCAATGTTTTTTATATATAAGGGTTGAGATTCACACAATTCATTCAATTCTCTAACTTCTTTCTAGTTTATTTCTTTAAAAATTGGATCATTCCAACATTTTGACCCCTTATTTTTAAGGATTCATCTTGAATTTTGAGAGAGAAACATTGTAAGCAAGATCTGCACATCGTGTTCTCTAAGACTCACG
Source organism: Hippophae tibetana (assembly GCA_037013495.1). Classification (NCBI taxonomy): domain Eukaryota; kingdom Viridiplantae; phylum Streptophyta; class Magnoliopsida; order Rosales; family Elaeagnaceae; genus Hippophae; species Hippophae tibetana. The sequence continues at coordinate 65,955,088 of CM072807.1, read as the reverse complement.
TATGTCAAGGTGGGAACGCGAGTTAAGCAAAGATTGAGATTAACGAACGAAATAACATCTTCGTCACAGAATCGTACCTTGCTAGCTCATGAAGAGGCTCAAGCTAAAGATTGAACTCCATGAATAGTTGACACTTCAACTTCTTGAGCTAATAAGAGAGCTCGAGAAATCCCAACAAGAAAACAGAGCACTGCACTCATAATTAGACCCGAACATCTTGATGGGTCGAACCAACAACTTGGTTGATGAGTTTGGGCCGACTCTTATAGTAAATAAGCCTACCCAAGTCGAGAACGTAGTAGATGGAAACCCTCTTCCTAATGCGATAGGACTTAACAATGAACAATTGCTACAAGAGCGAAAGAGCTGGGATGCATGCTTCCAGGCATTAGAGGAAACAAATAGAAACTAACAAAAGACAAGACAAAGGCAACACACACTACAATGTTGATAGAGATTGTGAGCAATTAAGTATCTCCCATTTCTCTGAAAAAATAGAGAACAATGAGCTTCCAACCAAGTTTAGTGCTCCTAAGTGTTCAGATTACCAAGGAATGAATGATCCAGTAACTCACTTCCAACATTTCAAGATGGCTATGACCCTTGTGAGCCTTACTTAAGACAAGAGAGATGCCATAATGTGCAAATTGTTTGCTGCCACTCTATACGATGGCTTGACACCTCGTACCATAATCTCTTTTTCTCAATTTGTCAGGTTATTCATCACCAAAAATGCCTACAAGAAGCCTTTGAGGAAATAATCTCATCATCTTTTTTTCTCGATCACCTAAGGAAATGGAGAGTCTATTGAGAAATACATAATAAGGTTCAGAGAAGAAAAGCTAGAAATAACAGACTACTCTAACTCTATTATGATAGAAACTTTCAGATGAGGTCTATGAAGAAGTTCTAATTTATTTACTGAATTAACCAAAGAAATTCCCTAGACAATGGAGGAAGCTTAGGGAAAAGCTAGAAAGTTTGTTAATTTGGAAAGGAAGTTAGAGTTGAACAAAAAGAGCAAGGCCACTGTAGAATCTATACTAGAAAAGGAAAAAAAGAATAAGCCCAGAAAAATCGAACCAAGACAAAATGATTAACATAAATAAATGCTTTGTTTTAAATTACAAGGTGGGTAGTTAATGGCCTAGAAATATGGGGCATTGGCATAGGTCATTGTCTCTCTTTAGAGGTCTATCTTTGAAAGTATGTCTAGCTTAAGTTGTCTTAAGGATGGAGAATGAGCAACACGTTAAGTGGCCACTAAAAATGAGAGCATCTTTTAGAGACATATCTAAATGATGTGTCTTTCACAAAAATATAGACCATAAAATGTGAGATTGCAAACATATGAAGAAAGAAATAAAAGATTTGTTATCCAGGGGGTATTTGGGTGACCTCGTAGGAAACAATAACAGATGAGATGATCAATAGCCCCTACGTAAAACTTTGATGCTACCTATTCCACCAGGTAGCAAGATAGAACCAAATAATGAAATTAATGTGAGGACCATCCATACTATATATGAAGGACCTAGGCTCAATGAGACATAAAGTAATGCATGAAAAAGATATGCTAGAGACTTGTGCACATCATCGCATGTTTATAATTTGGATAAAAGGATATCCTTTGTTCCAATCACATTCTCTGGGAAGGATGAGACATCATCTTTCTATGTAGACCCTTTGGTAATCACCCTACATATATGATCTGGTGATATCTGCCAAATCATGATTAATATTGGGAGCTCTACCGGCCTTCTTTTTTCGTCGTCATTGAAAGCCCTAGGTATAAAGGAATGTGACATCGAAAAGAGAGAGTTACATGATGAGTGTTCAAAAAGTATTAAAATTACCATGATTTTATGCACGCTAATTGATTAAAAAGATATATATTTATATAATTTTATCATATATTTATATAAATCTATCTTTTCAGAATCACGGGTATTTTTATTGTTTTTCAGGTATTTTCGCTTAAAAAAGTAACTTAAAGACTCAAAGAAAAATACTGGAGGTAATACATCACAAATATATTCATAATGTAATTAAGGAAAAGTCAAAAAAAGATGGAAAATTTGGACAAAATGGGTCAAAAATGTCAAAAAGAAGGAAATCGTGCACGTAGTCGCCCAACCACGCCGAGCAACGCGTGCGCTGTGCTAGCACAACGCCCAGCCTACGCACGCCTACTCTTCATTCTACGCGCGCTGCCGCACCCCACACCACCATGACGTCAGTAGTATGACGTCATCATTCACTACTCCGCATTTTCTCCATTTTTAATCATTTTCCATCCACTTTTTCTTCTCCTCCTTACCTATAAATACCCTCATTTGGAGTTTTTCCATCAACAGGAATAACATTAAAGTACCATATCAAATATGGTATTGGTAAAAAAGGCTTGTGGATCACCCTGTATGTGTGTAGCCTTCATAGATTTGAATGAGCATGCTTAAAGGACTACTTTCCTATACCAAGTACTAATGAGTTGGTCGATGGTACTTTCGAATTTGGTTTATTGAGTTTCCTTGATGCATATTTTGGATATAATCGAATCAGAATGCACCCAAAGAATGAGGGGAAAATGTCTTTTATTATTGAGGAAAGTACCTTCTGTTACACTTGATTTTCATTTGGTCTAAAGAATATAGAAGCTACATATCAATGCCTCGTCAATAAGATGTTTATTTAGAAACTTGGGAGGAATATGGAAGCATACGTGAATGACATGGTAATAAAGTCAGCATAACTTGTAAATCATGTCAAAGACTTGGAGAAAATATTTCACGTAATTTGAATGTGTGGTATGAGATTAAATCTTAAAAAAATGTGTTTTCGGTGTTGTCTTAGAAAAACTCTTAGGATATCTCGTATTTGCTTAAGGAATAGAGGCCAACCTATATAAGATATAAGCCTTGGTTAGCATGAAACCCATCTTAACTAATTCATGTCTAAATGCATAGACAGATGCTTACCATTCTTCAAAATGTTGAGAAGAAACACATTGGTTTTCTAGAACAAAGATTATGACAAAGCTTTCCAAGGAATTAAACAGTACTTGAGCAAGCATCCAGTCCTTGCCAGCCGCTCCCAAGGTGAAAAGCTTTATTTATATTGGCTATTACTTTTCATACTTGTACTGTTGTACTTCTTGCTGAAAAAACAAGGTCTATCACCCCATATACTACTTTAACTCACATATAGTAGTAGTAATAACCCCATAACCACTTAAGAGTGTATTGACAAGGTCAAATGTTGCAAGGAGACTCACATATATTGTAATAGAACTAGGAAAATATGATATCAAGCATATGTCTAGGACTTCCATCAAAGCATAAGCACAGGAAAACTTTGTTGCTGAGTTTAGTAAGTCAAGTCATGAATGAAAAGGAAAAGTATGTCACATGGATTAGAGAGAAATACCAACTTGGCAAGTATTTTTCAATGGCCCTCACAATTTTAATGGTGTTAGGCTAAGGGACATCATTATATACCATAATGAAAATTGCTTTGAATATGATGTCAGGATGGACTTCCATGTAACCAATAACATCATAGAATACGAGGCAATTATATTTGGTTCTATAACTACAAAAAAGCTCAGAGCCAATAGTATTTCCATGCATAGTGATTCATGACTGGTGGTCAATCAATACTTGGGCATGTTTGAGATTAAAGACAGTTAGATAAGGAGATATTTGGAGTAGCTAAGAAAGGAATGCTTGAAATTTATTGGCTTTGAGATCAAGCAAATATCCAAAAATGACAATGGTCATACCGACACTTTGGCTATACTAGCTACTATACACGACTCCAACTATAGTTGGATAATTTCTATAACAATCCTTACATAGGCCAATTTGGAAGAAGCTAAAATAATATTTGAAGCGTAGGTGAGGCCACCAGCCCATGCTTCGCTCCTATCCTTAACTTCTAAAAAGAATGAAATCTAACTGAAGATCACAAGCTAGGAAAAGAAATCAAGGCTAAGTTAGGTCAATACATGAAGCAAAACAACAAATTGTATAGAAAAATGACCCCTTGGATCTGGGATCTTTTGCATAGCTAGGGAATGGTATTAAAAAATCATGTGTGAAGCCCACGAGGGAGAGTGTGGTTCTCATTCGGGTGGAAGAAGATTTTCCCAATGAATTATGAGACATGATTACTATTGGCCAACTATGCTAGCAGATTGCACAAGGTACACCCAGGCATGTGATAAATGTTAAAGGTTTGCCCCATTATCATATATGACACTAACTATAATCATAGTGATAGTTAGCTCGTGGCCCTTCTACAAATAGGGATTGGATTTAGTATGACCTTTACCACTAGTAATGGGCCCAAAGAGATTCTTATTAGTCACCATAGATTATTTCTACAAATAGATTCAGACAGAACCTCTAGGAAGAATAAGGAAAGAAAAGGTAATTTGATTTATTTGGATGTCCATAATTTGTTACTTCAGCCTATCCAAAGAGCTTGTTACTGATAATAGGAGGCAGTTCATGAGCTATAATATCAAAGAATTTATCACCAAGTACAATATCAAAATGTTTCATTCAACTCCATATTACCCATAAGCTAATGGTCAAGAAGAGTCTTATAACAAACTCGTACTTAATCTATTAAATAAAAAGTTGGAGGGTGTTAAAGAAAGATAGGTTGATGAGCTACTTGAGGCATTATGGGCCATTAGGACTAGTCCCAAAGGCATTACTAATGAGACACATTTCTCACTAGTGTAATAGACTGAGGTTATGATACCAATTGAGATCACCGTGTCCACTATGAGATCAACCCTAACTAAAGACCAAAACACATTAAGTAGAGAAATTGACTTGGTTCTAATATAGAATAAAAGAAATGAAGCCTTGAGAAGAATGGCTGAATAGAAAAGGAAGGTGATATATTATTACAACAAAGTCGTACACTTTAAATCTTTTGCAATAGGTAGTTAAGTTCTAAGAAGGATCTTCCCTAACAAAAAAGAGTGAATTGCTGGAAAGTTTGGTGTAAATTGGGTAGGCCTATACCAAATAAGCATGATGACACTAGAATAGGTCTACTTATTGAAAAATATCGAGGGATCTAAAGATAACTTGAGTTGGAATACTTGACATTTAAAAAAAGTATCACTTCTCATTTACTTTGATTTATCATTTTCATGAATCACTTCACATATATAGGTAATAAATTTTGATGAGTAGAGACGCTATTGCCCATGAATATTCTATGTCACGAGTTGATCACCTTGGTTAGGGACCAGGTAGATGGCTCTGACAAACGATGTTAAAGAGTTGATTACCTTGGTCACAAAACTAGGTAGAGCATTCTCCCTTAAGATTACATGTCACGAGTTGGTCATCTCGGTTATGAACCAGGTAGAGCACTCTAATAGATGATGTTACACTACTATAGTACATACATATAGTCTTGAATATTTAGCCTTAATTTTTTTTAAAATCGAGGCCATAGAGTTTTGGTCTCGGTTATCTAAAAACTGAGGCCATAGACATACCCTATTACCTTGGTTATTTAAAAACCAAGACTATAAACATAACCTATAGCCTCGATTATTTAAAAACTGAGGCTATGGATGTACCCTATTAATGTTTTACACCATATATATACCAAATATTTTTATCAATTTTTTTATTTGTTTTCCTCTTTTTCTCTCTTTTTATTAATAATATTTATTTAATTAATTTATATGTTAATTAAATGAAATTATATATTATTTTATTAATAATGGTTTTCTCCTACAAGTATATAAACAAATTAAACTCTTAGAAATTAGATTCAGATTTGTCGCTCTTTCGTCTCAACTATGTCGGTCTCGTCTCGGCTCTGTCGCTCTCATCTCCATTATACCCTCTATTTCTCTACATGTATCACTGGCTTGACTCTCCGTCCTCATCTCTGCATTTTTCGTATGTGTCTGCATCTCTTGCTCTTCTATCTCTCATTTTTAGAAATACATCTTACACCATAAATAATATTTATTTAATTAACTTTATTTATGTGTGTGTGTGTGTGTAGAGAAGACGTCTTAATTTTCATATTCACCTTTTTCTTCTATATATATTAGTGCTCTCTATGTTTTGCTAAATCTTGATGACAAACTTTAGCCAATTATTTGTGCAGGGACTTGCACAAGCTCAGAATTTAAGAGACTCTATTACTGAAGCAAAATCTGATATAGTGGTTAATGTGAAATCATATATTTTTAAAAAAAAATTATCATTTGATTCTTTTTTATGGTAATTATAATTGAAGCTTTGGCTATTAAATAGGTTATTTTTCCAGCTATATGTTTATACTTTACTGGTTACTTATGTTTTCAAATTGGCCTGAGAAAGGGCTCTTGCTCTTTTGTTGAAGCTCGTGTTGTTGGCTTTAATGAAGAGAATGAGACTCTGGGTGATATATGGAAAACCGTCTTAGGAAGTGACCTTATTCTGCTACTTATTTCTAATTCTGCATAGGTTTATTGGATGTAAACAAAAGTTTGCTCCTCTGTAAAATATTTTCCCATTGTCATTGTCATTTGACAACTATCGAATTTTTTGAACCGTATTACTGGGATTGTGGAATCTCTATTTAGAAGGTATACAGAAAATGGAATGAATAAAGATCTGGCTTAAAAAACAATTTTGTTGTTGTAACTATTATTTATGACTTATATGTTTTCTTGTGATAGGAAAAGGACCAATGATCATTTGTCACTTGAGCGGGAAGGAATGTCCCAACTTTTGGGGTATCATAGCATTAATCTTTGTTTTATACTATGTAATTTTTTTCAACTTTTTACCACGCATGCATATAGATCCTTGCCTATTGCAATGCATCCCAAAGAACAACTCTGAAGCTGGTAGGAGAGTTTACATGAAGGTAGTGTGGTTTGTAGTGTATTGAGACTAAGAAACACTATTGATGGGTAAGTAGGCAATGAATTTATCATTTATTAAAAATTATATACTATGTCCATGTGTTACAATTTCTCTTCTCTATTTTAGTAGGCTTTACAAAATTCATGGAGAAACTCTAAGATCAAAACGTTGACTGTACTTTTTAAGGGCTTTTATATACTTGAGAAACACTTTTGTTTTATTAATTCATACAAGGTATAAAGCTCAGACAAGAAATGAAGCTTTTTGTTTTGTAATTTCTTGAAACTTAGAAGTGAACTTTTAGGGAAGAGTGTTATCCAAAGGCTTCTTCCAAACACTTTTGGGATGACTTTGATCCGATTAATGGAACATAGGTTTTAAGGATATTGGTGAATGAAGAAACCTTAAGGAGGTTGGTGAACAACATGTTAGAAAAGTGAAAATTACCCAAGTTACTCAAGAATGCATCAGTAAGCTACATCACTTACCTGCAATTTTCTTACAAAATAGGTATACTCAAGACTCTTTAAGAAGTACTATGAGTCTCTCTGTTTCTATTTCTGGGACTTTGTAAAAGCGACCTTGTTTTGCTACTTATTTTTTATTCTGCACAGGTATGTTGGATGTAAACAAAAGTTTGCTCCTCTATAACTATTATTTATGACTGCTATGTTTTTTTTTTGTGATAGGAAAGGGACCAATGATCATTTGTCACTTGAGTTGGAGGGAATGTCCCAACTTTTAGGGTATCATAGCATTACTCTTTGTTTTGGCTGATTATATTTGTGCTCTTTTTTCACTTTCTTATTTTGTTTGATTGTGTGTTTTCCTTCTAGGTTATGTTTAGTTATTTGATAAGGATCTAGAGAAGGAAATCCCATTGTTTTGGGTAGCCATAATCCCATTATCTATAAGTTTGTACTGAGTTTTGCAAACTTATCCCTTTTAGCTTTTGTATTGGTTCTAATATTGAACCCTTTAGTTGATGTCTGAATTTTGTAAAATATTTCTACTTTTAAAGCGTTGAGTATTATTTATGAACAAAAAATAAGTTAAGTGATGGTAAGGTGAACATTTTTTAACATTACATGGATGTGTAAGGTGAACAAAAAATAGGTTATTTATGAATAAATTCTTTAGTTTTCAGTCTCATATGTTTTTCTGTCTAACTTGTGGGTTAGAAAATTAAAACTTTATCAAGATTTCTCGCATTCATTTTCAACTATTGATTGAAGTCCATTTTTGAATCAAATTTAGACTTGAATACAACATTGAGAAAGAAAGAAAAGATGGAAAATCAGAACCTTTACAACCTGATGTTGGTATTGGTGTCGGTGCCTGGTGGCGCATTGGGTTGAGGCCATAGGGAGAAATGTATTTTCTCTATTTATACATTTTTTTGATATTGGTAATATTGTTTTGATCCTCAACTGTAGATTCTGAATGCATATTTTAATAGGTACATAAATTATGGAGAACTTTTGACTGCATTCTGGTTCTTATGACTATTTTTATTTATTCTTTAGGTGGAGTCTTTCCAATATGTGGAGCCTGGTGTGCTGCGTTGGTGTTGGTGCTGGGGTTAGTGGTTTGGTGCACTACGTTGTTGCTGGTCCTTAACAACTGGTTTGTAGTAACTATTGGTGCATCATTCCTAATGGTTTATACTTCTTTGAGCTTCTCAAATGCTAAGGGAAATGCACAAATATATAATTATTTGTTTTGTTTTAATATAAAATGTGCAATCTTGTTGTAGTTATTGCAGATTTGATGCACTTACTAGGCAACTTCTTATTAAATCACATCCTTGAGAAGAGCCATGCCTAATTGATCTGTGAGTATCCCAATGCATCAGCGTCTATATTGATTTGAAGTACACTTATAAATGCTTGTAATTAATTGTAAAAAGTTAGTTTGTAATAGTAAGTTTTTATTATGTTTTAGTGTATAATAAACTCTCAAATGTAATTATACTTTTAATTTTAATATAATATGATTTTTAATATTGTAATTAATAAATTTATTGTAATTAATATTGATTTTTAATATTGTAATTAATAAATTTATTGTAATTAATATTGATTTTTAATATTGTAATTACTAATTGTATTTTTATTTATTTATGCATACCTAATGGCCTCGGTTATTGAAAAAATGAGGCTATAGACATGTCATATGGCCTCAGTCTTTCAATAACCAAGGTCATAGGTAACAGTCTATGGTCTCTCTCACTTAGGCCTCGATTCTTATAACTGTGTCCATAAGCCTATAGTCATGGTTAAACACTGAGGCCATAGGTACATATTGTAGTAGTGAGAGAGTTGATCACCTCAATTATAGACCAAGTAGAGCATTGATGAACAGAACCGACATCGTCGATCTTGCTAATACTTTGGTTTTATATTTATAAAACTCTCGCAAGTGAAAGAATCATTTCATATAAAATGATAAGTATACTCCCAAGGTCGATCTAAGGAAGGAATATATGTGGTTTTTAATTTATTATTCAAACTTTTAAAAATTAAATTAAATCTTAAACAACTTGTCACGATATTTGGGGTTTTGTGTTTCTAATCTAATAATATAAAAACAAACATAGATACAGATTCAATAAATATTTATGTAAATTTTATCATTTATAATAGTGCAGTATTTATGAATATAATAACTAAGTTAATTATGCTTGCTTATATTATTTAGGTTATTAATGATATAAATTGATATTTATTGATTCTTTTTTTATATATATATAAATAACATCTTTGGTGGAGTTAGATATTCTTTGTTAACTAAAAAAATTAATTAACATCTATGGATGGGGTTGATAACTAATTTGGTTAATTAAATTAATTCCTTTTTCTAAGAGATTGAAAATGAATCATTTAAATGCCACCTTTGATGGGGTTAAACAGTTTAAACTTTATTTAAAGTGTCCAAATTAAACATAAGAATTTAATTATTCGAGTACTAACTTTCAAGTTTTAAAATCATTATTGAAAATATGTTGTCAATATATTTTTAGATAATAATTCTTTTAAAAACTTTTGAAATAGAGTTTCACTCTAACTACCGGACGATTGTACCAACAAATAAAATAGCACTACTCTAAATCAGATCAGATAACTAAATCTTAAAATCTAATTTTCAGATTTAAGTTTGTAATGAAAAATAATATATTTCTCTCTAACATTCTTAATATAAAATCTTGAATAAAAATAAAATCAATTCATTTTAGAGATTTTTACATATTTAATATTTCGCAAGCATAACAAAGTTATTATTATATCACATGTTTACAAATAGCCAACAAAGTTAAATTTAATCACAGACAAATTAAATATAACATATAAGAATAAAACATAAAAAATAACTGTAAAAAATATAAAATCCTTACAGTACTTTGATGTTATTCCTGTAACTGGAAAACCTCCAAACGGAATTGCATTTCCATTTATTGAATCAAAAAGCTACTAAATTACAAAAACATAATTAGTTCTTCTTAAAAAGAAAAGAACTCTAAAACTAAAAACTAAGAAATTGAGAGAGAGAAAAAGAAAAGATGTTTTTGAGGTGTGTTTTGATATGGAGAGAATGATGGTATTTATAAGTGAGGAGAGGAAGAAAAAATGGGTGGAAAAATGATTAAAAATGTAGAAAACACGTAGTAAGTGATGATGATGTCATCATTGACATCATGGTAGGTGGGGCGGGGTGGCGCACACGTAATGGAGCAGAGACGCGCAGCTTCGACATGGTTTGGGCAATGTGCGTGCGTTGTTCGGCACTACTAGGCATTGTAGAACGTGCTGCTCGACACTAGTTGGTGGTTGCGCGCATTGGTCGGTGCTACTGGGTAGCTGCGTGCGCGATTTACTCCTTTTTGATCTATTTTGTCCAATTTTTCCATCTTTTTTTACTTTTTCTCATTTAATTTATGAATATATTTGTGATGTATTACCTCCAATATTTTTCTTTGAGTCTTTAAGTTACTTTTTTAAGCAAAAATACCTGAAAAATAATAAAAATATCTGTGATTTCGAAAAGACATATTTATATAAATATATGATAAAATCATCTATATATATATATTTTTAATCAATTAACGTGCATAAAATCATGGTAATTTTAGTGCTTTTTGACCACTCATCAAGCATTATCTCTTAAAGTTTCATATTATAAGTTGATCATCTCAATTAAAAATCGAATATACTGCTTTAATAATTGCCATATTTGACTTGTGTGTGCTATGAAAATTGTCTGAGTTAGGTTACAGGTCTATTATATTGATTGAACTTCACAAGTTTATCCTATTAAAAATAAAGTTACTTTGATCGAGCTAACAAAAATTAAAAAGTATAATAATAGAGAATTCAACATCCCAAAATTCTTAAGACATTTGGATGCAAGACTAGTGTTCGGGTTGTTTGCTTCCTCTACTAAGGGTAACAACTTAACCTAAATCTTGACAACTTTCTCATAGATATTGTTTTTTGTTTCATTGAAGGCTAAGCTCAAGTTAATGGTGGAATGTTCCAATTCCTCAGTAATACCCATCATCTTGAAAAACATTCCTTCAAATCGCTTGATGTAAAAGTTTGACCAATGTGATTCCCTGTCAACCAGAGTAGCCATTTTAGTCATAATTCTTCTTTCATGAGCTCAAGTTTGAGATAACTACTCCTTAGAGGACTCGAGCTCATGATTGGTCTCTTCATAAAGAGAAAGCTTATCCTTATAGCTAGATAGCTCAGCCTTTAATTTCTCTACCTCAGTGATGAACCTACCATTCTCTAATTTTAAAGCTTGAGATAAGTGTCTATTCGCCTGGTCAAAATCCATAAGGTGCAAACAAGAAAGATTGAGTGAATCTTTTTAGCACTTCAAATAAAGAGGATATTTGAATTACCAGTATCCCTAATTCCTTTTAATAGGTAATGGCATTGGGATAAATAACATGACAAATATCCTGTAAGTGATGAGGTAGGTTAATATCATAAATGAATACTATATATGCACAAATATATATACAACACAAACCTCTCAAAATAATATTTTATTAAGAATAAAGTGTGGTTAGTTAGAAGAATAGCTCTCTTCCATACAAAAGGAAATAGGGGTGAGCCTTTTTAAAAATAAAGGACCTTAAGCCTACTAAATAACTAAGGTTCCCTATATCCTTCTCCAACTTGTTCATCTCTCACCCCGAGTTTACCATCACTTGCCTTAGCTTCTTCGTCCTAATCATCACCATCGTTCTATGCTTATATGGACGAGTATGGTGGAGTAGTTGGGATGTTGAGGATTTAATAGTAGTATTAACCAAGATCTTTCTTTTTGGATTCTTTCTTAAGGGAGTCCATGGCTAAGTTATAGCCAATCTAAACACTCAAAGAAAATTGTTCGGTCATAGCATCAAGGTCACACTTTTCTTTCTCTTATTTATGAGCAAATATGTCTTTGGCATCATTAAGCTTACGCTTACAATCTTCAACCTCAACCTTGAGTTTTCTCTAAGCCTCTATGAGCATCTCAAAATTCCTTGAGTTCGTGTATTTCCTTGGCTAGTTTTTCCTCCTTATCGATGAACTTGCCATCCTACTTGTTTTCCTTGGCCAATAACATAGTATTCTTGGCTCGTGTAAAGGTGTGGCTCTCCTTTTCTACCTCAAGGTCATGCTTCAAATTCTAAACACCTCAAAATATACTAAGTCTGTGAATAAGTTGGGAATAAAAATAAGGTAAATATGATTCGATATGAGAAAATTATAAAAACTAAAAATGGAATAAATAAAAGCTTGAGATAATACGTACTTGATACAAGAGTTTATTAAGCACGAGCCCAGAATAATCGTCCTTACACATGGCATCAAGCTACTTCTCATGTACCATGTAGAGGAGGTTATCCACATAATGGTTCAACCTCTCTAAAGTCATACTGATGTCCAAGGCCACTCCCTCAACTTCTATAGTGAAGTCATCAATAACGTTTTTTCCCTCCTCCAGTCTCTCCTAGGGGTAAGTTTTAATTGGCTCGAGGTGACGGATATAGGAATATGTTGACCTAGTGATGCAGCGAGGTCCCAACAATGTTTAGTGGAGTAGGAACAATCTTATGCTCCTCAATGGTCACATGATTTTATTTTAGATTAAGGGGGAGTGGTTTTTTGCCCAGAAGACTTGCTTCTCTTCTTTCCCTTAGAGGAGCTCCTTCCTTGGAAGGGAGTTGTGGTTTTTTGGGAGCTTACTCCTTATTTAGTAACCTTACTTTGAAGTCATGTTAATGAGGTATCAACTTTAAACTTCATGATACCTACAAAAATAAAATAAGGGGTGTTAAATTTTAAAGGCACGGGCTAAACAAAGAATATGCTATTACAAGTAAGCTCAGGGTTCATTCATCATCATAAGAAACAACTTCAAACCTCCTTCCAAATTCAATGGGAGAGGTATTACGCTTCGTGAATTCCCAACATTTATAGATTATCCTATAGGGTGGCTTCATTGAGCCTTGTTTCATCAACCCATAGGCAAAAAAGTAGAAGGTGTTTAATAATTTACTCCACTGTGTTTTCTTAGGAAGATATTTTTGGATATCATCCAATATTTATTTAGCCCTCAAGCTCAAGATCGTGATAAGGGAACCCATATTCCTTATAACAAGTTTGGTGTCAACCCACGTGATCTTTATCAACCTTGCGTCACAATCTGACATTTCCTACTGACTAAACACATATAATAACTACTTCTTCCATTTCTTCTCATTATTGGGAAGGATCACATTTATACTCTGATCCTACTTAACTGACATATAGACACTCCTCATGTCTATCAGATTTTTCTTCAATACATATACCTCATCGAACTCGGGCATTTCCAACTCGACCCCAAGCTCTCTACATATAAGGATGAGATAGAATATGTACTTGTTGTGTGTTTTACAACACACAAAAAACGTGCAAGTATACACGATCACAAGTAATAATATGATAAATAAATTATCGTTCCCACAGAGAAATGTTACCAACTCTTGTTAATTACTAAAATTATTTAAAACTAATTTTATTCAAACAATCAATAATTTTATGCAGTTTGACTTAATTAATAATTTTGTTTCTTTTTAACATTTTTTATGAAAATTCTAGGATTGCAGTTTACCCAAATTAATTCACTTGAATACTTTATTCTCTCTTGATTTATGCTCTCATGTTTTAAGTTGTTAACCAAGTACTCCTAATTTATCCATATATCTCTTTCAAGCTCCATACAGACACATCCAGTTAAAATAATTCACTATATTCCTATAAGAATTAATTTCAACCAGATTTATTAAGTTCTGAGTTCTCAAAAAGTTACACATACAATAAAAGTATATTTCTATCCCTTATGTATATACGTTATTTTATCCCGAGCAACACACAAAAATTCTTTTTTCAAGTTTATTTAAGTGCCACATATCAGTTAATTAATCTTCCGATAATTAAAAGCACGTAAAATAAACAACTTAAAAAAGTTCCACAAATCATTCAAAAATAATTAATTCAAGTTTCATAATTTACGTAACACTGCAATCCTAGAACAAATAGATTAGTTCATAGCATAAATTAAAATTACAACACCACAAAAATAAAACATTGTAGAGAAACAAAAATTAAAAGAAAATGAGTTAGGAGAAACTCTTTCACGATTCCTCAATGAAAAATAATTTCTTCCCTTTCCTTCTTCTTCGTCAACCTCTTTCTCTGTAATTTCCCTAAGATAATACACAACAAAAATGTCAAAATAAAATGTTCTGCGTGTAAAACAGACACGCAGAGAGGAAAAATGAAAAATTCTTAAGAGGGAATAATTGAAAAATGAGAGAGAACTGGAGAATGCTTGAAAAAATTGAGAGAGAACTCTCTACTCTCAAAAATGAAAACGAAGAAAAGAAAATTCTACAAAACCAAAAACAAAACAAAAACGCGCCAAATGAATTTTTCCTGTAAGATATATCCCCACTTTTCAATTATTCTTTTTTTATTATTCTTTTTTTTTATATTAGTGGGGGACAAAAATAAATGGGGGAATTAAAATAACATCACGCGTGAAAACAATTCTGCGCGTTTCTGAAAAAAAAATTCTTCTACGCATGCCACGTGTCGCCATGTGATTGGCTGTGAGAAATTCAGAGACACGTGGCAGAATTTCATTGGACGGGCAGGTCGGGCTCATGGAGAAACGATGCAGCGCAACGCACACGATTCTACCACGTTAAAAACATTTCAACGGATGGAAGTGGGCGCCATTTCTGCATTTTTATTTTACCAACTACACGCCACGTGTCGTCATCTAATTGGTTGTAATATTTAGGAGACATGTGGCTGCTTCTTTGTTGTTGAAACGCGAGGGTGCACGCTGCTTGGATGAAGCGCGTCGCACGGGATTTTGTCGAAGAGCGGTTCGATGCGCGACAGCTTGGTTCCATATGCTTCAATCTGGACCGTTCAACTGATCCAACGGTGAGCGATGCGCCTCGGGGAAATTCTACGCAGCCGACATATGGGTCCCACCTTGCACGCTAGTCTGCGCGGCCAGTAGGCCCCACGTGTCGAGCTGCGCGCTTCAAGAATTCTCGGTCCACGCGCCTTTGTTGCGTCTGGATTTCACGCGCCAAATCTTGACCGTTGATGGGATGATCAAACGGTGTGTTTTGGGCGTTGTGAATGGCGCGAGTGGCTCTTCTCCTGCACAGAAATTCAACTTTTTATTAATTGCATTTTGACCCATAAATTAATTTCTACACTTTTTTTAATTGCCGTTAAGCCCTTTTCTAATTTAAATTAAATTTTTTAAACTTTTAATAATTAAAATTAAGCCCGATTTTAATTTAAATTATATTTTTTATTTTTATAAATTGTAATTAAACACTCTTTTATTTGAAATTATATTTTTGGACACAAATTTGCAATTAAGTACGTTTTCGATACAAATTACTTAATTTTATTAAAATTTATAAAGACAGTAAATACTAATTTATTACACTAGAATTAACTAAAAACTGTAAATAATATAGCAATTATAATTAATAAAATAGATGAAAATAATTATATAAAATACAGTTATCAGTACTTCCACCCATTTGGCATCAGTTGTTCTCGTGTGAGTTGTGTCCTTTCCAAGAACTTCCTTATGAGGGGTATAATGGGAATCTGAGCCCTAACCATAAGGCCTTTTTATGAGAGGCTTTCCATCCAGTTGGAAATGGGTCACTATCAAGAACGCCCAGCTTGGGGATCATTATCTGAACCAAGAAAGGAATATCATACATCTTTCTTAGCCTCTCCTAATCTTGGAGAGATAAACCACTAGGTTTGACCTTGGCCTCCTAACCTTTGGTTTGACCTATGGGTTCATTAGTGCCTTTCCTTATGGATTTTTTCCTCCATGATCTAGATATCGATATCTAGGTCTACAGAACATTCAACCCCATTATAAGTGTTATCTAAGGTTGATATGTAGATGTAGAAGGAAAGGGCTTAGACATTTGTTCTTCACCCAAGGTGCTTGTTTCACTAGAGGACCTTGTTGCATCATTTTCTGCTTGATCAGAGTAGCTAGGGTATCAAGGGCTCCTCCAAAAGAAAGAGCCCAAGGAGTATGAAGGCATAACTACATTGCAAGTAGACCACAACGATAATTCTCCATGCATAGTCTCTACAAAATATTACAAAACACAAAATGGTAAGGTACAAGGAGATAAAAGTTACCTAAAAATCAAAGTAAAAGATGAATGAATTTAAAGACCAACTTGAAAAGAAATTAGAAAAAATGTTCGACTTAAGGATTCATCCCTTAAAGCCCAAGCAAAAGTAAGTACATGTCAAACTATTTTTCATACCATTTGAGTAGAGAAATTATATGGTGCGAGCTGAACAAAAAGAGCATTTTTATTCCAATTTCTATTTGATGTCTTGAAAATGATGAAATGAATAATGCATTGGCTCCTCCTTATATAGAGGTGAGAATTTTGTCTCTTCAATGAAATTATATGGTTCGTGCTGAAAAGACAGAGCATTTTTGTTCCAATTTCTATTCGATGTCCTAAAAATAATGAAATGAATAATGTATTGGCTTCTCCTTATATAGAGGTGAAAATATTGTCTCTTAAATGAAATTATATGGTGTATGTTGAAAAGACAGAGCATTTTTATTTCAATTTCTATTTGATGTCTAGAAAATAATGAAATGAATAATACATTGGCTCTTTATATAGAGCTGAAAATCTTGTCTCTTAAATTAGCTGAAAAGCATTTATTAAGATGCATTGAACATTTCAAATTCTCTGGCTAGTTGGTACTCTTCTACCCTAAGAGGATTTAATGTTTGAACATATGGATCGACTTAGAACCTGACCCATATAGTCCAAGCCATCAGATATGTTACTCTAGGAAGGCCCAGGTTGTGCCCGCCCCCACAATGGTACTCATAGGGTGCCCTTGCCTATAGAGAGTAACTTTGGGTATTAGAAGGTCGATCACTAGTCATAGCCATAATAGTGGTTGGCCTCAAGTTAGGTTGTATTTTTACATATGTAACCTCCTAATACACTACAATGTGTACCTCTATATGATCGACACATGTATATATAATATCCTATATATATGCGAACTTCATATGAGATCCACACAATTCATTCAATTCTCTCACTTCTTTCTACTTTCTTTTTTTTAAAATCAGATCATCCCAACATATGCAATGATAAATAGTTTATGAAACTACATTAGTCTATTTTATATGTTTGTATGTAAAATATATTTTAAAAAACTATTTTGTGACTCATTAGAGTGGATTTCGGTTTTGTGATATTGAAAATTTGGCAAAAAATTTATTTCTATAAAAAATTCATATTTTACGAATTGTAGTTTCATAATTGATGAAATTTTACAATTTGATAATTGACAACATAGTGTGAATTCATAATTGATAATTTTGGTATTTCATATTTGATGGATTATTTGATTTCATTATATGAAATAAGTAAATTTTGTATTTGTCAAAATTGATGATTTTTTTACTAAAAATGAATATTTAATATTTGAGAAATAGTGAATTTGGTATTTGGTAATTTTGTAGCTCACAAAATAAATGAATTTTTTATTTATGAAATACTTTATTTTCTAAATAACAATAGTAGTGAATTTTGAAAGAAAATAACTAACTTTTGTAATTATAATATAGCGATTTTTTTATTCATTGATTTTGAATTACTTAATTTTATAATCTATGAATTATTTGGTTTCATATATGTCGAATAAGAATTGGGTTCCAAGAAAATTCAATTTTTAATTTTAAGAAAATTAATTTAAGTTAAATTAATTAATTTTAGACTAATTGTATTAAAATAAAATCTTAAATTATTTTCATATTCTCAAATTTAATTTGGTTATTTTTGGATGTGAGTGCACCAAGTATTAATTTATTTTTGAGATAACAACAAATGTGATGGATAACATCCCCATATTGGCAATAGTTTTACTTATGTGAATTTTGTCAAGTCTAACTTGAAAGAATATAGATCGACATTGATGATATTAGGTACATATGTTTAAATAATAAGTTATTCAATTCCTTCAAATCATTTGAAAATTGGGAGAAGTTGTAAATGAGGAACTCTAGAACCTGAGGATGAAGTAAAGTGATCCTAAAAAAGAAACATTGCATCTACTGTCAACCATTAAACATATTCTCACAAAGGAATATTCAAAAAGAAATACCTATCTATTTTATGCAAGTCCTGGACCGTTGAACTCTATCATCGCGTGTCAAATTGATTTGAGTCAATTTCTTTTGAAAAAAAATCCATCAATTTTCATTCATATTGTAATTGTTAGAAAATGTGTTTTTAACTTATAATTAAATACTATTTTGAGACATTATTTGAAGTGGGATCTACTTGGTATAAATATACTATCGTAATTGATTTGAGTTCTCTTCTGCAAGGACTTCGAAATAATATATTTATATGTTCAAAATGATATTAATGTGAATGAAAAATTGAGTTTTAAAGTTCACAATGAAAAATATAGTTATTTATGTTTATCCCACGTCATAAAATTAACATATATAATGCTTTATATAGCCTATACTTTTCTTTGAAGAAGGTGAGTAAGCTTGGCCATTAATGGATATATGTATGATAAAGTTTATGGATTATTTAGGGAAATGAGATCTATCTAGTCTTCCATCAATTAATGTTCATCTACTTTGAAGTTTTTATAACTTCAAAACCTTTGAATTGCTTGTACACTAGAATGAATATATATATATGCTGAAATATGTATTCCATGGTGCATGATTTGCACTGGTAGCAAGTGAGAAACTGGTGTTTGACTCGACACTCTAGGGAATCGGGAATATATAAGTTAATTTAATTCCAGTCATTAGTACTATTTTACAATATATATAATAGGATTTTAACTTTAATACATAAAGGTAAACAATAGTCTAACGTAGAAAGAATAAGACAATATGCACGAGGGTTTCTTTTATTAGGGTTTCTTTTGGTTAGAATTTTATATAAATATATAAATATATAAAAATCAAATCAAATCAAATCTTCTCCCATAAGTTTAAAGTTATAAAAAATCGATCATAAATTAATTTTTAATAAATATATAAAAATATAATCAATTTTTTTTTAATTTTAGAAAGAATTAATTTTTCAATAAATTCTAATATAAAGATAAATTGTCTCATTAGGTTTCAACTTATTAGTATCAAAACTATTAGTTATGATTGTGTCAAAAGATATGTTTTGTTATTTGGTAATTCTCAACATACACGTTATGAACCTTCTTTACATGTTGATAATGTATTTAAATAAACCGCGTTTAAGTGAATGAAAATATTATCTTCTCTTCCACGTTGGCAACAACGCAGATGGATTTGTTTGAGAGTAAATTGTGATGGAAAAGACAAACAATAGTTTTATATAATAAATATTACAATTTAAATGAGTTTATAAATACTTTGTATTATTCACGATAAATTAAAATTTTAAATTAAAATCACGTAACAATTATGGGCTTTCACAATATATATATATATATATATATAAACATTCTCTATATAAATTATACAAATAAATATTTTTATTAAATAATATCAATTTGAATAAATATAATTTATCGATATATATATTTTTAATTATAATTAATTTTTTAAATTTTAATAATTATTCATTGATATAAGTTTCTATATTTATTAACATTTATATTTTTAAATAATCTTATATGATTTATTAATATTATTTATTTAAATAATTTATTATTAGAATGGGTAATAGGATATTTTGATAATATAAAAATAATTAAATATTTAATTACATAATTTAATATTATAGTATTTTAATTACTTTGTCGTCATACCTTTTTTATATATTTTATTGTCTTTTAGATTATTGCTTTGATTTTGCGCGCGTGTTATAAAAACTTTGAAGGCCCTATAAGGGTAAACTTGGTAGTCGGTATGTTTAATATGGGTGTTCTTGTGGATGACGACTTTGCAGAGTTCAATTATTGCATGAACTTGCCGGTTCTATCGTAGTTGTCAGATAACGCTATTTTTTGGTGTTTCCATGGTAACCACTTATCGGAGTTGAAAACTTTGTGATCAGGGCTTATGAATTTGGTTCGTGTGCCTACTTTGAAAGTCTCTTATTAAGCATTTAGGATAAAACGTCAACAGGTACTGAGAATATGATATATGGATTAAGATTTTTTATTTATTTATATTTATCAAATTTAAATCATATATTTTTAATCTAAGATTTAAACTATATATTTCTTGGACGTAAAATAAATGTTAAAATTAAAAAAAAACATAAATAAACTTACAAAAATTCATGGATTAGACGTGAATAATTATTCTTCCCATATCTTGGAATTTTTTTTTCTTTTTTTTCACTATTATAATACATACATATAATTTCGGATATTTAATTTCGTTTTTTAAAATCGAAGTTATAGGGTTTTGGCCACAGTTATTTAAAAACCTAGGTTATAGATAGCTTATGTCCTGGTTTGTTTAAAAACTGAGGCTATAGACATACCCTATAACCTTAGTTATTTAAAAATTGAGATCATAGACTATTAATTTTTTACATCATATATACCAAATTTCTTTATCAATTTTTTTTATTTTCTTTTCCCTATTTTTTCTCTCCTTTTCTTTTTCCCTCTTTTTCTTTTTCTTTTTCTCTCCCTCTTTTTTTCTTTTCCTCTTCCCCAGCGCTTTCCCTTTTCTCCTTTTCTTCTCTCTTTTCCCCACCGCGAACCATTCATCGCAACCCAGCTTCATCAATGCAATGGAGATTCTTGACCGATCACCCTCTCTACCACTCTGCACGTGTCTTCGTCAACGACAATGGCCTTGACCTTTCACTTCTCGAAGTAGTGGAGATTCTCGAATCGTAAAGAAGCTTATGCTCTCCTTCGAATCTGTTCATCCTTTGCTGCTAGAGAAGTCACAAAGATGGGAATAAATAAAGGATGTTACAAGTTGTATCAAAACATATGCTTATTAGGTCCTCTAGTAAAATCCTAACTTTGGACACTTACATAACGCTATAAGGTATGTCATCTCTGGTCTCGAGTTTTCTTCTTGAGCTATGCCTTCTTTTTTTATGAACAACTAACTAAGACTTTAACTTTCTTTGTGCTCTATGCCTTAGATCGTAACTCTTTTGCCGAGGAAGGAAAAGAGGTCAATCCCCTCTTGGTAAGTTACTTTAACTTTGATTTCCTATGTCTTTTTTCTTTTGCTGAGATTAAATTAAAAGGAATTGATTGGCCATCGAGATTGATTTGTTTGGTCTTTTGTTTGATTTCTCTGGCATATTTTTGTTTGTGGATTTGTGATTGGCCTTGTTTCCACATGAATTTTAGATCTGGTTCTGTATGTATGTTCTTATGTTTAATATGCATTTATGTTTAATCTTTTGAGTTAGTACATATTGAAAATGTTTTCTTGTTCTACATATATGTTCTTATGTTTTTATGTTCTTGTTGGTTAGCATTACTTTCACTAACATATAGAGTTAGTTGATTCCTATTGCATGCCTTTAAACTTACCTTATGATCCTGTTAGTTAGCATTACTTTCATGTTGTGACCATTGATGGATATGAAGATTTTTCAAAAAAATGATGAGAATGGGGGTAGGTATTTCTTAAGGAAAGGTTGAACCAGCATAGAAATGAGGGTAGGTGTTTGAGTCTTTTGAATTTTTTAGACTAAAGTAGTTAATAAGGTAAACTTGATAAACCTGGTTACTAAAATAAGTACTAATTTTTGTTCATACATATGTGATGCAGTTGTTGTTTCCAAAATACTGAATGCAACTCTTCCATATCTGGAGGTCAATCCAGTTTGGAAAGATTCAAGGTATATCCAAAACCCATTTATGGTGTTTTTCTTTCGTTGTCCTTTCATTTCAAGTAGATTTATCTTTTTGTTAGAGATCTCCATTTATAAATTACTTTGGGGTAGTTTTAGTGTGTATCGAATGTGCGTCATCCTTCATATGCACTAAAAGTGCATCCTAGTGCACTATTTGTGTGTCTTCCATGTGTGTTGCCTATGATTTCTCTATTCTATGCTCTCGTGCATTCTCTATTTTACACCTTCGTGTGTTGTTAGTATATATGTTCAGTACCTTTAGTGTTGTGTGTGGTTCCATGGCAAACTTACTTGATGTTTGAAGTTTTGCATATGTAAGTTCTATGAAAGGTTTCAACTTTGTGGTGATTTTCTTTTTTGCCTGAAATTTTGCAGCAAGCAATGTATTAGATAAAAGTACCACTAACAAATTATTGTTGTTCCTTGCTTGTAGTAATAGAGGCTTTGTTAGTATAAATCTTAGATTTATAATATGGTTAGTTGAGTATGTTTATACGTTTATTGTTATATTTATTTATAGCTTTATGTTTCATATTTGAACATTAATGATTACTTTATTGATTAATAATCTATATATTACTTACCGTGCACTTTTAGTGTTCCATCTTAATTAAAACATATTGGTCTCTTAATGCAATATTTTATTTTTGAAGGAAGAAAAAAAACATCAATAATATGACACTTGATAACTTATTTCGCAACCATCTTATACATAAATAAATTTTATAGAATACTGAAAAGAAACAAATAAAAACTTTAAAAGCTAGTGATAAAGCTCGACAATTGAATATGTGCATAAGATATGTTTGTTTTATGCATTGAAATTTCTATTGCAAGATGTATATTTACTTTATAGGTTAAGAAATAGATTATTATATGTAAACGATGACACATATATACTTCTTTCTTGTTATATATATATTCATACTTATTTATTCTCAATAAAAGAAAATATACTTATTTCTTGTACATTATATCTTATTTAATAGTAAGTTATATTATTTGCTCATGTTTCAAACACATATCCATTGGATGGCATGAAAGAAGCTTTGTAAGTTAAAAGCTTTGAGAAGGATGAGTTTTTTGAATTTATCTTCTTTTAATCAAGCTATTGTCTCAAAACATTATTAGAGACTCTTATAGGGAGATAGTAGTCTTGTGACTCATGTATTCGTGAAAATTATTATCTAAATGGTGATATTTTGCTTACGCCTACACCTAAATTTTCTTATTTCTTATGACAAATGTGACTTGGAGTAGGGAAGTGTGTGATGCTAGCATTAAGTGAAGGATAGGTAATGGTGAAAAGGTGCATGTGTATAAGAATCCTTGGAGACTGATGTTAATTTAAGCACTATTAAACACATAAATGATGCAGGGATGTCAATGAAGATTCAACTAAAAATAACTTTTTAGAGACTATTGTTTAAGCACTATTAAAGATGCCTTTGATTAGAAAAAATCATGATCAAAAGTGCATACTAGTTGGTTGAGGAAAATAAGAGATTATATCCTCGCGATGATCTGGATGCATGCATGCTGTAGTAACATGAATGAAAAAATTGGTGGAAATGTCTGTAGAGTCTTAATGTTTCAAATAAAATTAAGGTTTTCACATGGAAGGTTTTTAATGGTATTTTGTCAACTAATGCTCACCTGTGTAAGGAAAAAAAATTGCAGTTTCCTTGGTGCAGATTGTGTAATAATAGTTTTGAAGATATCATACATAATTTGTGGAATTATGGAAATGTTGTAAAGGTTTGAAAATTATTATTTTTTCATAACTTACGTAAAAGAATCATTAATATGGGTTTCATTGATATTTAGAATACTATTAGGGGCATTATATTTAATATAATATATTGCCTATTAAAATATATATATAATGTAAAAGTTATGTAACGTAATAGAGATATTCCTATATATATGCATCAAATTATATGTAACAAATATGACACTGTTCAGTGTATTAATTTAATGCAAAAATTTAAATTCTCTTTGATACATTTTTTAATGCAAAAGTTGCTCTATTTTAAAAGAATAGAACATCTTTGGAGATGCTCTAACACTACTCTGTGAATAATTAAAATAATATCTTATATTTTTATGTAGGGCATGTTTAATAATTAAAATAATATCTTATACTTTTGTCTAGGACATGTTCAGTAAGAGGAGATATACTTAGAAATAAAATTAAGATTTATATTCTTTGTTCCTTTTGCACTTTTAAAATTAAGAATTATAATTCTTTTACGATATTTATTCACTTAATATAAAAAAGTATGTATCATTTAACATATAAGAATAATATCTACTTATTTCTCTTAATAGAATAAGATCGTAATATACTTTTATACAATATATATATATATATATTATCACATAATTTTTATATATATATAATATATAAATGATTAAATTTTTTAAATTATTATTAAATTATTTATTTTTTATCATAAAAAATGAACATTTTAATCACATAATTATCAAATTATGTGATTAAAATATCATAATTTAAAATTCTTATTAATATATGTGTATAGTGCACTTATCTAAAATATTCTAATGATATATTTATTTTTAATGTAATTAAGTTAATTTTAATTTTTTAAATTAAAATTAAATATGTTAAATTTTAAAAGATAAATAGATAATATTATCGAACAAAAATAAGAAAAAAAATGTAAAATACAATAAACTTTAGATAATAATAATAGTACGTAGTTTAACTTTTCCAACTTTAAAAGAATTGCAAGTTGGTTTAATCCACTTGAACTCTCAAGTTGGCCAACATGCTCTTCAACTTTACAAGTTGGTTTATTTGGTCTTTAACTTTATCCCTCCGTAACATTTTCTGGTCCACTATTTCCTTTTCTTTTCTTTACTTTTCATTTGTTATTACGAATGGGACCTTATTAAGATTTGAATTTAATGTCAGACTTTTAAAATAAGAAATATTATTTATATATATATATATATATATATAAATATATATTATTAGATTATGTTATTAGATCTAAAAGAGTTTCTTTGAAATTAGCTAGCCCCAGGAAAAAAAAGTATTATTGGGTCGAATTTCTTCGTTATAAAAACTTTTGAGGTCCTTGGATGATTTAATAAAAAAAGATATAAATTATGGTATTGAAACATTCAAAGAATGAAGACCATATAGTTTACCAAATTGCTAAATTAGGTGCAAGTGGCTATTACTTTTAGGTACTTAAGCTTGAAGCCAAATGGAAAAACTTATCCATCTAAAGTTGACTTAAATATTTCATAATAAATATATAAAATGGATTATTTTATCTTATTTATATTTTATTTAATATATTTAATGAATTCAAATTGTAATATTATATCATTTTATTTAAATTTTTACTTTATCTTATTTAGATTATAGTTCTAATAAATCTAATTTTAAATATATATTGTATAATTTTTTCTTATTAAACTTATATTATAAATTATGATATATTTTATATATTTTTTGTATTGTTATTTATCTTGTTAAGTTTATTAGAGATAAGTAAAATATTTTAATTAATATCATTTTATTACTACATCATCTTATTAAAAATAAAATAAAATAAATTTTAAAAATTATAAATTATTTCATACATCTCATTTATAACTCATATGAATTTACACCAAATACAAGTGATATTACAATTAAGTAGCTAAGATTTATTAAAATACCATAAATATTTACAAAACACAGCTTATTTACTTATTATTTAATTGCATTACTGGCTTTTGCAAAACAATTTCATTTTTATCTTTTAAATTTTTAAGATTAAAATGACGTGATTAAAAAAAATGATGTTGTTGGTAATATATTCAATATGTATGTTAAATTCTTGGAAGGAGTAAAAGAAAAAATTGTTAATATAAAACAAAATTTATATAATTTAACTAACGTTTAATAAAAAAAATCAAATAAAGTTAAGAGAATAATTATATTTATTAATAATGCAACGGGCAAACGTGTACTAAAATAAAATAATAAGGCTACTCAGGTTATAAAATTAGTGGCTTATATTTATTATAATACATATAAACTTATACACATATTTATATTTATATTAATTATGATATAATTATAGGTTAAATAAAAAATTAAAATATATTATATTATAATTAATATAAATATACGTGAATCGAATATATTTTGTAATTAAACTAATCACATTAGGATATCAATATTTAGATTTTGTGTATAAGAGTAAATTGTATCCATTAAAATAAAATAAAACAATGAGTATAAGAATGTTATGCTTTGACCTGAAGTCAGCGCTGACTTACCTATTAATGTTTCCATTCGTGGAGATAGACAAGAGGATTGTATTTTGAGAGAGAGAAATATTAATATTAAAATAATTAAATTTTTTATTTTTTAATATTCTAAATTTTTTAAAAATAAATATTTTTTAAAATTAATAAAATATTTTTAAATTATATGATGTGATGATTTCATATTAATTAAAATTTATATATTATTTTCTCTCACTTAATTTTTTACACAAAAATAATAAAAATAATCTTAATTTTCATTAAACAATTGTGATTTAATTTTGATTAAATATTTATCCAATCTAATTAGTCATAATTGAACAGGTATTAAATTGGGTGAGGTTTAGTCAATGTAATTTCATTGTCGAAATTTAGTGAAACACATGTTTAATTGAACAAGATAATTGTTTAATTAGTTCGAGTTTTATTGATCGGTGATCCTATATTTGTCTAAGTTGAGTTAGATATATATTTAATTAAATTAAACAATTATCTAATTACTCAGATTTTGATATGATGACGACTCATTCACGAGGATTGAATTTGACATATGTCTAATTAAATCAATAATTATCCAACATGTCAGAATTTGGTCAGTAAGTGACCATACTCGTCGAAACAAAGTTGGATATATGTTCAACTAAATCGTACATTTATTTAACTAATCGAATTTTGATTCGTCGGTGGTTATCCAAAAGAAGTCAAATTAAACACATAACCAATTGATCGAATTTTAATAAACATAGGACTCAAATCATTGGTTAATATGTATTTAAATAATTGATTATACATATTTTTTCTGCATTTATTTATATAATTGGTTGAATAATTATCTAATTCTGTTATATAAATTTAATTATATTATATAAAATTAGTTACATATTCTTAAAATAAGATCTTTGATTTTTAATTGAATAATTATTTAATTTTATTTTGTTTAGTGTATTAATTCATTAAAAATATAATAAAAAATTGAGAATTTAAATTCTAATCTATAATAAAAATAATGATAAGATCACATCATCCTACTTTTCGATGTTCTTTGCTAATATAGTTATCTATAAATAATGCAGGGCACCGTTTATTTGTTATTTATTGGTCATGTATTTGATTAATGCTATCTTAAAATTATTATTTTTAATGTTATTTTTTATTATAATTAAATATTTTTTAATCATTTATTTTAAAATAATAATAATAAATTTGATCAAAATATTAAAATTATCAATATAATATTGAAGTTATAAAAATATATCATGAATAAGATAATAAAATTATAATTTATGAGCTTAAATTTTACGATTAAATTTATTAATTATTGATCATAATATTTTATTAAAAAAATTCAATAAATTAAATAGTTAATTGAAATAAAAAAATCAAATTGATTTTTTGAAAATAATATTAATAATTTAATAAACATTTATCATTATTTATTTAAATAATTCTATTTATCTGACAGTAACCTCGTTGAATCAATATAACTTTTTAAACATTAATTAAATTTATTAAAATATTTTAAAAAAATCATTAAATTTATGATAGCTAAATGAGAAGGAGTGATATAATGGTGTTACCAATTTTTTTCTTATTTATGAGCAAGCATGGTTCAAATTTAAATGTCGTTAAAAAAAATCAAAGGAGTAAATACCAATCAATCAAAGGATTACAACAGCCAGAAATGTCAATTTATATTTAGTTAATATTTCGTGGGAGTAATTTATCTATTTTATTTTTAGAGAGTTATTTTATATGTTATTAATAGATGATAAATATATAGATTAAAAGTTTATATTTTATATAATAAATATTTATTTTTTTAATCATTTTATATTAATATTAAATATCTTATCTTGTATGATGCTGAAATGTATCTGAAAATTTATAAAGCCCTTATTGACAGAATATTGAGTGGCTCGTACAAATAATTCATCAAATAATTCAACTTATGACTCTTGTCAGACAAATTTTAAAAGATAGTTGGACGAGTCAGTGGTTTTGGTTTTACTTCTTAAATTCTCATATTTTTTGTTATTTTGTGACGTAAGATTGATGTTACATATTTAAAAAATATTATTTAAAATTATTAAAATACTACCAACACTTAAATTAAAAAAATTTAATAATATAAAAAATAAATAATATTAATACATTAACATAATTATATGTAAAGAAATTGTTAGAATTTACCAAACCATGGTATAAAATTTATAAAATAAATTGTGTGCGTGCATAATTAAGTTTAAAATTTTATTATAAATTAAGTGAATTTTAAAATAAAATATATTATATATCATAAATATATCAAATCATAATTAATGTGATAATTTTTAAAAAAATTATAAAAAATAACATCACTAAAATTTGGGAAAAAATCAAAAATACCCCCGAAATTTTCAATATCTTCAAAAATACCCTTAACGTTTAAAATAAAAACTACAATATCCCTAAGGTTTAAGATATCTTCAATAATACCCTTATTATTTAATAGAAGTATAAAAAAATCGTGAAAAATCATATCAATATCTGAAAAGTCTTTTCTACCCCTGCGTATATAGTTTTTTGAATATTATTATTGAGAATATTATCGCAAATACCCTTGAGGTTTTGTTTTTTTTTCAAAAATACCCCTATTATAATAATTAATTTAATTTTATCAAAAATACCCATGTTATAATCATTAATTTAACTTCATCAAAAATACCTCTGTTATAATAATTAATTTAACTTCATCAAAAATACCCCTGCTATAATAATTAATTTAACTTCATCAAAAATTCCCTAGCTATAATATTTAATTTATCTTCATCAAAAATACCTTTATTTCTTAATGACATGATATAAAATATTTTTCAAAAATATCTTTGAAGATAAATTAAGTTAATAAAGCAAACAATATCAAGTTAAATATTTTTGAAAAATATTTTATATCGTGTTGTTGAGAAGTAAGGGTATTTTTGATGAAGATAAATTAAATATTGTAGCAAGGGCATTTTTGATGAAGTTAAATTAATTATTATAGTAGAGGTATTTTTGATGAAGTTAAATTAATTATTATAGCAGAGATATTTTTGATAAAGTTAAATTAATTATTATAGTAGGACTATTTTTGAAGAAAAGTAAAATCTCAAGAGTATTTGCGATAATATTCTCAACGATAATATTAAAAAAGCTATATAGGTAGGGGTAGAAAAGAATTTTTCAAATATTGATGTGATTTTTCATGGCTTTTTGATGCTTCTGTTAAATAATAAGAGTATTTTTTAAGATACCTTAAACTTTAGGAGTATTGTAGCTTTTTTTTTAAATATTAAGGGTATTTTTAAAGATATTGAAAACCTCATGGGTATTTTTGATTTTTTATCCTGTGGGAGTAATATATATATATATATATATATAGGTGTGAGATTACCATTTTACCCCTAATGTTAAACGGATATATAATACTGATAACGTTCATGGGTATTTTTGATATTAAATAAAACTTAGGAGTAATTTTGAAGAAACGTAAAATCTCAGGGGTATTTGTGATAATAATCCCTAAAATTTATCTTAACGAAAATAGTACACTAAAAATATTGAAGGGGTCTAATTGAATAGCGTTCAGTATTAAACGAATTTAAATAACTATAATTAAAATGAAATAATATGTCAACTTTTTTTATAATAAATAAAATGTACGTGATAAACATAAATGATATTATTTTATGGTTACAAGTTTAAGGATATTATTTATGTTTTTTCTCTAGTTATTTATTGGATATAATTATGTAGATGTATCTATACCTACCAATAATATTGTAACTAAGGATGAAAATGTCGACAACATTGTTGACATTGTTGCGACAATGTTGTTATTTTACACATTTAGACATCGAAACGTGATATATATATCTTTTGTCTAAATTGTCGTGAAATTATTGAAAATATTGATAAAATATCACTTAAATATCATTATCATTAAATTTTTATTTAATTATCTTTTTTTATTAAAATATCTTAAATATTATAGATATTATCGTTAAAATGTGGACAATTTTTTTTCTTTATATTATCAAGATTTATTAATTTATAATGGTTAATACAATTAGATAATTTAATTGATTATTTTAAATGTTTTAACTATTTAATTAGATAATTTAATTGATTATTTCAAAAAAATTAACTATTTAATTAGATAGTTTAATTTATTATTTTAAATGTTTTAACTATTTATTTTAAAAGAAGAATATATATTTTATTATATAATATATTAATTAATTAATCAATTTATTTATTAATATAAATATTATAAGTATTTAAAAATAAATATATTAAATAAAAAATTAGTTTAAATAAAACTTATTGATTATTTTGATGTTTTATAAAATTTTATAAAAAAAATTTTATAGAACTTTCATAATTTTTATAATTTTCTTCAAATCTTTTTATCAAAAACTATAATATTTTAAATATTTCTGTAAAATTTTATATCTCTAACTTATTAATGCATATCAACATTTCAAATCTCGATTATAACACAGTATTGAATGAGATATATAAACGTTTTCTTTAAAATATGCCTTTAAAAGTTACTAAATAATAAAAAAAGAAAAGAGAGACAGAGAGAGAGAGAGAGAATACTGTCGTGAAGTACCAAATTGTCCCAATTGTACATGTCGGCCAAGGCCAACCAGGCTCTATATTTTGCTGCACACCGACTGTGCATGAACATTAACGTGTAACCTTCGAATAAGGTTCCTCATTCATTACAATAATCAATTTTCACATCATTTTTTCTTTGACCACCGAAACTTAACATTTTTGTCGCTCAATTGCTATTTGTCAACTTCAATTTTGATCCTCAATATAGATTAAAGCCTCTCTTTTTTATCAAACAGAGTTTATCCTTCAATTTTCTTCTTGACTATTATATATTATTTAGTTTCTTAACATTGAAGTTGTTTTATAACCGACTTGATCAATGGCGGCGTTGAACATAATCGAATGCTATTTATTCCATTTTGAATTCCCACAAACTTGTTTATCTATCTTTAACTCATTTACCAAGTTGGGTTTGACGGGTTTTTGAGAATTGTTACGTAAATTGCTGTAGTTAATGTGTTTGATAAAAGGCGGCGAACCAAAAACACAAAGCTGATGGTAATGAACTTGCCGCTAGGTAAAGTTTTAGAGAAATTGGCCTTTTGAATTCTGTTCAACAAAAATCTTCAGAAGAATCAACAATGTTTTTTGGCTTAAACAAGGAAAAAGAGATGTCAGTTATGGTTTCTGCTTTGAAAAATGTAGTTTCTGGAGAATATAATCCTCTAAGTGATTATGATTTGGTTGATGGGTTTTTAGATTTTAGCAGCTCTGTTTCATCACATACAGCTTCTACTGCTATTCCAGGAGAAGATACTTTATTAATTGATGCAGTTGGTAATAAAAGAGGAAGAGAAGAGACAAATAGTGAACAGCTTTCTCAATCTTTTACAGGGCTTTCTACACAATTTTCTGATTTTTCTCCTCAAGTTTCTTCTTCTGCTTCTAAAGGTAATTTTACTGCATAATTAATTATTCTTTTACTTTTTCTCTCTCTTTATTTTTTATGCTATGTTACTTTGGATTTTCAATTTTTTTTTTGAAGTAATTGTGTCTCACTGACATGGCAATATGGATATATGCATGGGTACTTAAAAACTTTAATGTGATAAAAATTTAAGAGAGATAAACGTGCCAAATACAACATATAAAAGAACTTGCCGAATCTTGGTGTTCTCAATTATTCTCCTAAGGCTATTAAATATTGCTAAAGCCTCAATTTTTTTAGTTCTTTATTCGCTACTATTAACAAAACAATAATAATATATGATTTTTTTTTTTTTTTACTTTTTTTGACAGCTCCACAAATCTCAAGTACTACAATAAGTACAAGCAGAACATTACCAATTCAGACGACATCAACTCCAATATATGAATACAAAGAAACCAAACTAAGAGACGAAGAACCAAGAAGAAAATACAGAGGAGTTAGACAAAGGCCATGGGGCAAATGGGCAGCTGAGATAAGAGACCCTTTTAAGGCTGCTAGAGTTTGGTTAGGTACATTTGATACTGCTGAATCTGCAGCTAGAGCTTATGATGAAGCTGCTCTACGTTTCAGAGGCAATAAAGCTAAACTCAATTTCCCAGAAAATGTTAGACTCATATCACAATCTACAGTTTCTTCACCTACCCAGTTGATAATTTCTGATTCTCCAAATATCTTTTTAGCCATTCCTACATCAGCTGACCCCGTTGTTCATTCTAGTCCAATTTATAATAGAATGCAGAGCTCTTCGCATGAGTCTTCAAGAAATAGTTTTTTAAGTTACTCTCCTCAATTTGTTGATTTGCAGAGGACTCCTATGAGTCTATATGATCAAATGGTTTGGTCATCTTCTATGGCTTCTCAATTTTCATCATCGTCATCTTCTTCTTCTCCTCCTCTGCCTAGCTCTTCCATTTCTTCATCACCTTCTTCTAAACCAACACCACCACCACCTTCCTTTTCTTCACACTTGAAGGTCTATCCATCTATTCAGCTCAGGCCAGCTAGTGGCCCTGGCTCTATAGCAGATTTTCAAATGAAACAATGTAGTACAAGTTCCAATCATCGTGGTTCTTTATCAGAAAATTAAATTATTCCCCCTTTTCTCTCTATTTCTTACCTTGTTCTCTATAGTCACTTTTTTGGTACATGTATATTTAATGCGTTGAGTTTTGACTAATTATTACAATGGTACTCAAAAATATAGAGAATCAAGAGAATCAAAAGATGTTATAGTTAGTTCCCGCCACGTCCTTATACTCTTGACGATTATCCAAAAGTCTACTTAATTTGAAAAGCAGAAATGTCAAACGCAGGGCGATTTTTTTTCCATGCTATCAATGGAAAATAATGTGTATTTATTAATATGTTTGTTAATTTTTATTTATTTATCTTGTAATTGAATTTCATAATGTATTATAATTTTAATAAATATATTATTTGTTATATTAATTTGAATTTTATACAATCTTATTGTAATTATTTCATCTTGTTTTAATTTATTAGAAATATATAATCAATTCGTGTAAATTATCTCTTGTATTGTTAAGGTTTTCAATTCTTTTTTTACTAATATAGGTGGCTGAGAATATTACCGTGATATAGCTACATTTACTCAATCTTTTACTTTTCCATTTTTTGCTTTACGACATCGTTTTTAATGAATGAGTTTACGTCTTTGCCTTTCTCTTCCACACCAACTCTTTCGGTTCACATTTTTTCCCCTGTAGTTTCTCTTTCTTTATCTCTCCATCTACACGGTGCTAATCTCTCCTCTAGTGATCCATTCCAACAAGGTCTCCAAAATACGATAGGATTTATAATAGCGATTGAATAATTTTTAATGAACCTGTTTAAAGATTGTTTGAAGTTTTAATAAGACTTGATCACCAACTTCGAATTGGATATCTCTTCGCTTGGAGTCAACTTGTTGCTTCATGTAGTTAATTGAAATCTCTAAATTTGTCTTAGAGTTGGTGTAGCAGCTCGTCACGATACATGAGTGTTTGATCCATTTCATGAATTGGGGAAAGACCCTCCAGATAGGCTGGTATCAGTGGTGGAAGGCGGCCATATAAAACTTGATAGGGTGTCATTTTTGTTGAGGCGTGGTAGGTGGTATTGTACCAATACTCTGTCCAAGCGAGATAAATACTCTATTTTTGCGGTCATTGGTGAACAAAGCAACACAAATATTGTTCAACGCATTGATTAACAACTTCAGTTTGATCGTATGTTTATGGATGGTAAGCTGAATTGAGCATGAGTTTGGAGCCAGAGAGTTTGAAGAATTCTTACCAAAACTTGACGATGAAGATAAGGTCGTGATCAATGATGATGGAGCGTGGCATTCCATGGAGTTTGAGGACTCCCTTAATAATTTTTTCTACAATAATTTTATCTGTTAATGGATGAGTTAAGGGAATAAAGTGGGAAAACTTATTGAGTTGATCGACGACCACCAAAATTGTGTCTTTGCTATAGTGATGTCCTCTTAAACCTATGCAAGAATTGATAAGGGCTGTAATAACGTTGTCGTTGTTGTGGCCTCTAGTTTAATACGTTGACATACCTCACATTTCTAAACATAATCTTGAATAGTTTTATGCATCCTCGGCCAATAAAATTGTTGTTGCATTCTTTAGTAAGTTCGAAGGATACCTAATTTCCCTCTAACTTTAGAATTGTGAATTTCCTACAACAACTTGGCCATTAAAGAGTGATCAGCAAGTACCACAACCTTCCCTTTGTAAAGCATCAAACCATCATGCCAAGTCAAGTGGTCATAAAGATGATTACCAGCATTTTTTCTTAAAAGTTGCATATAGAATTCTGATTTAGAGGCCTCGCGGATCTGTTTTCAAATATCCACTTCTGAGGAATGAGAAACAGCCAATAATAGGCTATCTTGCTGCCTAGATGAAACATTTGCTACAAATTTGTCACGACTAGGTCTGAAAATTATTTCATAATTATACCCTAGTAATTTGGCCACCCATTTTTGTTGTTTTGGTGTTGCAACACGTTGATCTAAGAAAAATTGAGTCTTTATTGATCAGTCGTATTGAACCAAGTTTTCTTAGTGATTCCCATGGCTCGACCCATATAGGTAATTGGTCTATTTTGTTGAGTTAGAACAATGTAAATTCTGATCCCCGATGCATCCATCTTGATGATGAATGGTTCTGTAAAGTTAGGCATGGCTAGTGTAGGGTGGATGTCATGGCCTGTTTCAAAGCTAAAAAACTTGTTCTTGCTTCTTCATTCCATTGAAACTTTCCTTTTTTGAAGAAGGTAGTTAATGGTCGAGCTATGACTTCATACCCTTGAACAAACTTGCGATAATTGCCAATGAGGCCTAAGAATCCTCAGAGCTCAATAATGTTGGAGGGTCTTGGCCAAGCAACCATGGCTTCAATCTTCTTATCATCAACTTTGACCCCATTATGTGTAATTATGTGGCCTAAATACTCTTGCTCTCGTTGGCCAAAAGCTCATCTTAACATAGAATTAATGTTGTTGGAGGATGGCTAATGTGATTTGGACATGCTACAAGTGTTGCTCTCATGTTGGACTGTAAATTAAAATCTCATCAAAAACACCAAGATGAACTTTTGTAAGTATGGTAAAAAAATCGAGTTCATTATGGCTTGAAAGGTAGATGGTGTGTTGCATAGCCTAAATTTATAACTAAGTACTCATAGTGGCCATTGTGAGTGCGGAAGGAAGTCTTAGGAATGCCAGAGATACTAACTCGTATTTGATGGTATCTTACCTTGAGATCCAGCTTTGTGAAAAATGAAGCTCTGTATAACTCATCTAACATATCATCCACCGTTGGAATTGGGAAACGATCATTTATAGTGGCTGCGTTTAGTGCTTGGTAGTCTGTGTAAAATCGCCATGTGCCATCTTTTTTTCTTTACTAGCAGTACTAGAGAAGAAAAGAGGCTGGTACTTGGTCAAATCAACCCTGCACTGAGTATGTCTTGAACCTGATTTTCAATCTCATTTTTTTGGAAATGTGCGTACCTATATGGCCTCATATTAATAGCTTTTGTTCCGTCCTTAAGTGGTATTTTGTGATCAATTTCACGTGTTGGTAGGTTCGGCAAAGACATCTTAATATTCTTCCAACAATACCTATATATCCCATGTGAGTTCCCCATTGTTCTATTGTCCTTCAAGCTAAAAATATAAAACACACACAGCTTATCGTTGTCAAAAGTCCTTAGTAAAGCCTTGCAATATGGTGTATTGGATCGGTGGAATTTAAATTCCCTTGAGCTTCATGGGATGTTGCTCCCAGATAAAGTCCATGGTTTGCTTCTTCTAATCACATACTACTAATCCCAATGTCTATAACCACTGAATTCCTAGTACCATATCCAAACCACTTAAGGGCACAAAAAAGAAATCGAGTTGAAACTCATTACTTTGTAGATTAACTGTGAGCTTCTCATATATCCCTTTGCAAGATAACCTTTCCTTGTTGGTAACTCTGATAGTAAAAGGTGTTGTGGACTTTATGGGAAAACGAAGCATTTCAACTACTTGATCACTGATGAAGTTATGAGGGGATCCACTGTCAATTAATGAAATCACCTTCTACTTTCCACTAATTGCCTTAATTCACATTGTTCTTGGTACAGTCCATCCAGGTAATGCATATAGAGTGATCTCGAGCTCCATTCCATCGTCATGTTCCTCAATTTTAGATATTT
Source organism: Hippophae tibetana (assembly GCA_037013495.1). Lineage (NCBI taxonomy): Eukaryota > Viridiplantae > Streptophyta > Magnoliopsida > Rosales > Elaeagnaceae > Hippophae > Hippophae tibetana. The sequence goes on along the minus strand of CM072807.1, from coordinate 65,918,170 downwards.
CCCTTATCGTGTTTACCTTTCTCATTTCCTCTAAGGTTTCATCTTCCTGTATATAGCCCTCTAGAAGCATTAACTGGGGTGTTTAACACTTGTGTCCAAGGGTGAACCATTAATTACAATTGAAGCATAATCCCTAAGCTCTACGTTTTTGCATCTCATCCCACGATAGCCTTTTGATTGTTGCTAGTGTGGAACCTTGGGAGAATTGGTGTCACTGATAGGAACAGAAGCTTGTAAGGCATTTGACCATGTGATTCACCTCTGTCTCGCAAGCTGAACTTCCCTCATTCTTTCCAAGCTAATTGCCTCTTTCATAGGCTGAGGCTTGAACATTCTTATACAGTCAGCCACCTCTGGTTTCAAGCCTCCCATAAACGTACCCACGAGATCCTTTTGGGTCCATCTACAAACTCTATTCCTAAGCCGTTCAAATTCCTGTTGATAATATTGCAATGTTCCCATCTGTCTCACTCGGAATAGCGCTTCGTCAAAGTCTTCAAAATCAGGGGGTCCAAAACAAGCCCAAAGTTCGTCTTCAAAAATTGCCCATGAAAGAGCTCGTCCTTCGTCTTGAAAAGTCCTACGGATCCACTACCACCACTAGTTGGCCTCTCCTTCCAAATGGTAAGAGGCCAAAGAAACTTTCTGGGCTTCAGGAGTATTCTGGAACTCAAAAAATTTGTTCACACAATTGAACCACTCCGTCAAATCATCTCTAAAAAATAGAGGAAATTCAAGCTTCGTTGTTTTGAAGGATATAACCAGCCGACCACCATTATTGCCTTCTCTGTAATGGATTCCATGGTTAGGGTTTTCCTGGTTTGCAAGCAAGACATCGGTGAGGTGGTTGAGGGTATCTTCTAGATGACGAAGCCTATCGACCATATTGAGCTCCATCTTGTGTAACCACTCTTACACTTCACTAAGCCCAACTTCCAACTACTCAATTATCTCCTTGTTAGTGGCCAATGTCATGCAGGCTTTGATACCAATGATAGATCCCAATCTGTACAAGCATAATAGACACCAAGGGAGTGTTCTCTTTGGTTGAGAATGAACCACAATTTCCTTAATCTTCTCTACCTTTTCCATTGACTTCGTTCCAATTTATACATCAAGAAACAACTTAAATGAAGCTAACCCACTACCCACAAATTGCAGTCGTGAAATTGATCTCCCCACCCATTACCTATAAACAACAAACCAATTACACGAAGAAAAAAATGTGCTGAAGTATAAGGCATAGGCCATATCTGTATCAAACCCTATATCGTGGGTTGGGCCTCAGGGTCCGGGATGATCGTCTAGGTTTATCATGTAAGCCTTGAAATAGTGATGAAGGGAACAATCATGGAAATAAGGGTTAAGAAAGAGAAATAATGAAGTAACCATAAGAATCTGGGTGCATGGTCTTGGTTTTTGTTGGAAAAAGATCTTTATATTTTCCCACGATGTAAATTAGTTCATAAATTGTTTTATATATATTTTATGTAATATGCTACATTTATTTTAGTTATATTAATTTATTAGATGTAAGTTTTTACATTTATCATAATTATAATAACTCATTATATATAATATGTTATATCTATTTATAACATGTTCTATCTAATTATAAATATATATATATATATATATATATATATATAATTAATATAACATATTACGTCACTCTAATAGTGTCTGAAAGTTTTTGATGAAGTTGTCGATAGAATAGTCGGAGCTCTAATGAATGGGTGGTTAGAGTTTCGATAATTCCATCGGTGTGGTTGTTGAAGAAATAGTAGGATCTTATTTTAATTTAATTTTATCAAAATTATAAAATAATAATATTTTGACATATTTATGAGATAATTAGATTTATATATATATATATATATATTTAATATAGCATGTTACGCAACTTCCAATAACATCTTATGCTTTAGATGAAGCTGTTGATAGAATAGTGAGAGCTCTAATGATGCTATTAATGGATGGTTAGAGTTTCTATAATATCATCAATGTTGTTGTTGGAGAAATAGTAAGATCTTATTTTAATTTAATTTTATCAAAATTATAAAATAATAATATTTTGACATATTTATCAAATAATTTGATTTAAAATTATAAATTTTATGAATTATTATCACTAGTTACCAAATTGATGCTACTTAAGCTAAAAACATTAGAAGAGTGCTTTATCATTATTAAATCCCAATTTTGGCCTTGATTTCAATGCCAATTTTGTATCGTTTTGAATAGCACATGAAATTTTAAAATGTAAACTCAACGGATACATATATTCTAATTTTAATAAATTCTATCATGATATTTTTTAATCAGTATAAGATTTTTATTTTTACTTGTAGCAAGAATTTGGTAATATTATTAAAAACTAGCAAATGTGGTTAATATTAGAGCAAAATTGGATGGTTGCTATTAAGGGTGTCCATAAACCGGACCGGATAGGACCAAACCGAACGATTTTACTAATCAAACGGTCCGGTCCGGTTTGTACTAATTTTAAACTGTTTGAACCGGAGCAGATCGGTTTAATAATATATTAAAAATTTCACATTATTCTTCATTAAATTATAAAAAAATCAGACCAAACCGGGAACCAAACCATTTTATAAATCAAACGGTCTGGTCCAGTTTTTATTTCTTAAAACCGTTTCAAAAGGTCCGATCCAATCCGGTCGGAGTAATATGAACGGTCTGGTTTGGTTACATTTTTTTAGACAAAATCGGACCGAACCGGACCATAGACACCCCTAGTTGCTATTGATAATTACCTCCAATTCTATTCAAATTGCAGATAATTAAATAGTTTAAACTGATTGATTGTCTTTGAAACTATCTAAATCGAATAACAAATTTCAAGCTCCTAGGGATGGATATGTTTAATAAAAAAATTGATCTAATTGATTGTTTCAAATTAAATTGTACCAAATTTCATACAAAAATGGTTTAATAAGTCGGTTATGGGTTGTACAAATTAAAAACTAAACTTATTCAATTTTATTTTGTTTCACTATAGAAAAAGTGATTATGTTCGTACCAATCAAATTATTAATTATTAAATTAGTATTATTTTATATATTATATATTATATTTAAAATTATTAAATTAAAATAAACTTTGAAAATTAGTTTATATTAAGAAATTAAAAAAAATTAGCTTTCCTTCCTACGTCTTAATCGCTTCCCATGTACCCTTTTTGTCTTCGACTCCTCGTCAATTATCACATTACTTTCCCTCCCATTTTTTAGCTTTCCTTAATCCTTCGTCACACACTTACTCTACAAAACACCTCAACCAAGTCAGCAAGTCCAATTCCTTCTCCTCTCTCGCGTCGACCTCTACAAAATGCCTCAATTAAGTCCCTCTCGACTCTCACAATGGTGATTGGTAAGTGGATGTCTGACAGCAAGAAGCCACGATAACCAACTACGACACTACCACTAGTAAGTAGTAAACGCAAAACTAGTAATCTAGTATTACTATTGTTTAAGCATGATTGAAATTCACATTACTCACACATTGAAAGGTATCTGGGTGAGCCCATTGATCTATGTTCAACATGTAACTTATTCTTTTTGCCTTTCCTTAACCTCGAACCTAGGGCCTAACCTTTACGTACTTCAGGTTTTTAGAAACAGGTACCATCTCAGCATAAAATAACCTTTTATTTGATTGATAGTCATACAAAGCAGTGGATATTTTAACCATTTGTATCAAACTCAAACTTTCTTCCTGCATGTGCGCTCTTCCGGAAGCACACACTAGAATAAGGGGTAAGGAATGGATTACACAATGAACATAGATCCGTGAGCCCACTCAGATTCTCTTCAATGTGCGAGTAATGTGAATTTTAATCATGCTTAAATAACTATTATTCTACATTTCTACTAATTATTTCATAGTTATTCATTAGTGTTCATTAACTTAACATGTTAGTTAAAAAAAAGTTAATATGCTAGTTCAAATAAAAAATATAAATAAAGAGTAGTTATGAGAGTGAAAGAAAAAGCCATGATAACCAATTATTTATTATTTTAAATTATTTATATGCATATTGTGTATTGTAAACTATATATTTGTATTATATATTGTGTAAACTATAAATTGAAAATATGTATATGTATGGTTTAAATTTTTGTTATTTACTAATTTATATAGTATAATTTATATGTTATATATGCATTATATTATCTGTTGTGTGGAGAAACTGTGTTTCAATTTTTATGCCCCTTGTCCTCTTATATTGTTGAGATATATTTATTTAACTCTATTACTTGGTCGTATATTACAATCTCAATCTTATACATTATAATAATTGACTTAATTCAATTATTATGAAAATGAACAAAGAATAAGAAGATATGAATGCATTAGATGTTGCATTATTACAAACATGTAAAGTCGATGATGAAATAAGTGAAAGAGTCGAGGAATTTGTGAATATACAAACTAAAAAAATGCACTATTTCCTATACCAAGAAAGAGAATTGCGCAAGCTAGTCAAGGTACTGCTAAGGTTTACAATGAAGATAGCAAGACTTCTTAAATATAGGATCATTTCACCCCTATTAAAGATTACATTCTTGAGTTTTCTAGGGTTACATGCAATTATTGTAACAGGCAATATGCTAGACACCCTAAGAGAAATGACACATCTAATTGTTGGAATCAATTGCAAAACCAATACAAAAAAATTTCCTCATAGAGCTAACCTTCAGAAGCAAAAGCTTCTTAATTTTCAAAAGGCACAAGAAAGTGTTAGTTGCATGAAAATTTGATCAAAAAGTAGCAAAGAAAACTTTATCCAAGATGATTATTCTAAGTAAGTTGCCATTCAATTTTGTTGAACATGAAGCTTTTATAAATTTTTACAAAATTGTATGTCCACAAATACAATTTCTATCACGTAAGACTATTAGATATTATGTAACTTTAAGTTGAGGAGAAGAGGACCTTAAAATTGGACATGAGGAAAATAAAGCAACTGGTGTGCCTTATTACAAATTGTTAGACGTCGATATAAAATAGTTATTAAATGGTGATAACTGGTCACTATATTGATAATGAATAGAAGATGTATAAAAGGATTATTAGTTCCAAATCATAAGGGAGAAACGATTGGAAAGAAAAATGAGTCTTGTTTACTAGAATAGGGAGTTAAAAGTGTTTTTACGATAACAATGGACAATGCTAGTTCTAATAGTTTTGTCATTTTTTGTTTGAAAAATAGGCTCAAAACTTGGAGTGGCATGATGTTAAGAGGTGAATTTGTTAATGATAGATGTGTTGCCTCATTCTCAATATGGTAATCAACTATAGTCTTAAAGAAGTAGATGTCTCAAGTTGGTACGTTTGAAATATTGTTCGATGTGTAAGATCATCTACTTTGTGTCCACAAAAATTGAAAGAGTGTAAAGCAAAAAGCATCGAGTGTAATGCACTTGTTTGCTTGGATATTAGCACAAGGTGGAACTCGACATATATGATATTGAAACCTACACTAAAGTTCAAAAAAGAATTTGAGAGAATGGGTTTTAAGGATGAGGGATACTTGTGTTAAATTGAAGATGATGGTGACAATAATAAAGGTTCATAAGTAAAAAATGATTAGAAAAGAGCATAATCATTTATTAAATTCTTAAAAAATTTATATGATGCAACTTTAAAATTCATTTCAAACAAATATGCTCAAAAGTTGAATGATATTTAAACCCAATTAGTGATGTTGAATGAATCTGAAAATCATAACATGAGAACTATGGCTAATACCATGAAGTCAAAATTTGATAAGTATTTGGGTGATGAACAAGATAAATAATTTTTTTGTTTATTGCAGTTGTGCTTGATTTTTGATTCAAAATAATATACCTTAATTTTACATTTAAGAGGATATATGAAGATGATCTAACTTTACATTAGAAGTAGGAATGAAGGAAACATAGATGAAATTGTTCAAATTTTATAATAAAATTTGTGATAAAAAGATGATATAAGAGGATCCATATTCCCCGACAGTGGTTTTTAATTAAAACATCATAAAAATGATTAATGTTTTTGAAGAAAATGAGAATAAACCCCATTTTGAGATTATATTTAGGAAGCAATTAAAGGATAAGATAATAATTCAAGTCCATTTGAGTTCGATAGATAATTGAGTGCGACTTGCGAGTGCTACTTGCGAGGTCTTGAATTGGTGGAATCATTTTTCCATATAAATGGGTATGTCTTCCATTTAGGAACTCTTTATATATATATATATATATATTAGTTGTTTTTGGAAAAAATCTTCTTGCATATTTTATATGTATTTACTAATATTTTTGCATATTTTATGATTTAAATCTTTTGTTTACATATAATTTGACCAATTATTTTTTGGGACTTTTAAAATTCACAAATTACATGAGTTTTGGAGTTAAAAGAAAATGGGTTGTTTGGTATTATTTTTTTCACGCCTTAAGTCTTAAAATAAACTAATACATAAATTTTAAAATAAGCTAATAACTTGTTTTAAAATGCTTATTTGAAAATTTGTTGTTATTTTTTATTAATATAAAAACTTCATTCGAAACTTATTTATTATTTAGAGATTGAGTTCAGATAGTATGTATATAGATTATTTGGAGTTTAATGGAGTTTGTTGTCTCCATTCCATGAGACATGACACATGAATAATTGAACATATATTAAATTATAATAGTTAATAACTTGATATTTACTACAGCATGTTCTTTGATCAAAAAACTTTACATAAATGTACACATAACAAATGCACACATTCATTGTGAAGTAAAAGAGACTTTCAGTAATATTTATAAAGAAAACCAACCGATGGAACCGACTTATTTGTCGATTGGTGGATTAATTAAACATGTTTATCTCATCCTAATTTTTAAGTGCTTTTTTGCCATCACATGTCCATTGGTGCCAAAATTGATGCATTAAGATCGTATACTTTATCTGATTATAATCAATTTCGCTTGAAAAGCTTGCCAAAATAATTTATTTTAATCAAATTAAAATTAAAAGTAGTATATTAATATGACCACTCGAACAACAATCAAATTTTGAAGGGTCCGTAACTTCTCAACTAGTATGGAACCAAGCCAATTTAACAATAAAAAGAAAACAATGGACTCAGAGAAAGCACTCAATTGAAATACCCAAAAATAAAACAGAGCAAGGAAAGCACTCAAATTCTTTGCACTGCAAGAAACAAGCCTCTACTTGGGTTGTCATTAGACAGTTGCAAGATAGCAGTAGTATACATACAACAACCAATGTTCTAGGAAGCTGATCGCTCACTAATGGAAAGGATAAAATTAATAAAGGGATGCCTAATCAACCAGTAGATGAGACTCGATTTTATTTTCTTACCTCGTATTTCTTGGTCCCAAAAACAGACTAATTTGCACAAACCTGCAAAACAAGAAAGAAAATAAGCATCATTGCCTGAAGAAATAAAATTACACTTTAAATTACATTTCCCTTTTTTAAAATAAGTTTTGAGCACAAGTACATAGACAGTTGCACAATGGGAGAGGAATCTACCTGCAGTTGAATACATAACCTCCTTAAGCTTTCAAAGCAGCTTTGTGAACCATCGTCTCCTTGTGTATTTGATGGCAACTCTTCTCAACAAGATCGAGGAGTTTCTCCAAGTTCATAGACCATGAGTTAAGAATATCATTACTATCCTTAGATGTTTGGAAACATACCACACCCAATGGTCTGTCAATCTTTGCCACTAACGCCTTGGAAACAACCATATCTGAAAGATGCTTCTCAGCTTCCTGAATTAGAATGACACCAAAATGTTCGAGTTATAATCAGACTAAACAGAGATTCAAATTTCCAGCCCTAACATATGCTTCCAATTTTCCATAGGAATGAAGCACCCAAGGGATGAATCAGACTTAAGCCCCAAATGTTGACAGATACACGTTTGATATTATAGCATAGCGGACTACCAGGTATTATAAAATGCTTAGATCCACCTCCAGACGAAAAAACTAAATGTAGCAAAACCTTCATCAGTAAAAATTGAAATGGCATTCACCGCAAAAATTTGATTCAAATAAGCTTAACAGACCTGAATGCTGAGACACAGCAGCTCTGCAAGTCTCTTCAGAGTAATTCTCGAGTAATATTTGGAAACAACAAGGATATTCTGAAAAACGTGTCACGTACAACAATTATCATCAGATTAATCAATATTTAACAAATGCAACTCACACATATAATAAGTTAAATATTGTTCATGCAAGCAAGCACGAGAACAGACATGTTCAATTATTCTCAGTTTTAGATCTTCTGCAGCTTTTTCACCCAAAGAGCCTCCAAGCATGTTCTCTTCATTCTCAAACTCATCTTTGTACGTATTCCAAAGGTTTGTCCACTGTATGACCTCCATTGTGACCAATTGTTTCAATAGCAACCTGAGAAGAAGACAAGCTCCAATTGTCACACTAACTATAACTTACCTATAAGTTCAGGATGGATGTAGGCAGGGTCTATACCTAAAATGTGGAAGCTCAGAAAGATTCTTATCCTCCAAAGTAGAATTAAGAAGGCTTGACTGCATTGGATCATGTGGTGCCAAGACAAGGTACCAACTGATTTTCCTCAAGACCTGCACATAAAACAATATGGATCAGAAGTTCCAAAGAAGTTTCTAGATACTAAAGAATTTCAGAAGAAAAACCAAATAAGGTTTTTACCGGTGTCCATTTGGCTTGGTCTTCTCTGACGGAAGGAATCTCATAAATTGCCTTATAGCAACGGCAAATTTCAAGGTAATCATTGTTATGGGAATAATACCTAAAATTGAAAAGGAACGTGAGATATTGAGCATCCCATCCTTGGGGAAAAAAATCAAAGGCAAATAAAAGATTCACAAAATCAACTTTTTTTCTTAAAAAATGGTGTACATAAACATCTACTTGGTGAAAAATCAGCAATTAAGGGGGGGAACGATTATACTCAAAATGCCCCCAACATGACTTGGTTAACAAACATGATGCTTCCTCTAATTACCACTCAAATACATGATACAACCAGGGCAATAGACTAAAGAAACAGTTGTTCCGTGTGCAATAACTCTGAAAATAGAGCTATTATTGTACTTTCTTGCTTAATATTTGTTTGTTCTATTAAATAAATAGTGTTTTTGAACAAAATATTTAAATATAATTACTATATGTAATGGGGAGAGAATGTTAATTTCTAGATTTTTGAGGATTTTTCTAGAATTTTTTGGATATTTTTATGACAAGTGGATGTATTTAGCAGCCGCATGGATCTACTCATAAGGCAGAGGCAAAACATAGTTGTTTTTTGCGCCAAAAATCAGCTACAGCCGGCTCCCACATTGTAATCTGCCCTCGTCCAACCATACGTTGCCACATGGCACACACACAAGTAGCTCTGCAACACACAACTCTCACTCGTCCGATCCACGCATACCACATCAGCGGTGCGATCCTTCCCCTTCTTGCCACATGTCCTCTTATGGACCATCAGATGAATCATTTTCAACTGCTCGGATTTAGTCTGAACTTATTTCAAAGGTTTAAGCTTCTCTCACTCCAGAATGCAGACAACCCCATTTTTCATCCCATTTCATCTTTTCAACCCCTCCAGTTCATCTTTTCAACCCCTCCACCATTCCATAGGCCATTTACCATCACAAACACCGTTTTAATTCTTAAGCTTAGTTTAGGGTCCCAATTGAGAATTTTAAGTTATGAATTGGGTTCTACATTAAAGGGGAAAGCTTGGAGGTTCTCACAATAAAGATGAAGTAGAGCTTGGAGTTTGAGGATTCTACAAATGTTTTTACCTCTTTCACTCGACTTTGATTTATTTGTATTAATTTTCATGTTTAAACTCCTATTAATGAATTTAATGTATTTATTGATGATGACTTAGACCCATTTTTTAGGGTTTATGTTGAACTTAATTATGTAGTTTGAATTAGCACAATTTCCTAATTGTATTTATATAAATGGATGATTTATTTATGTTGAGCTTAATGCTTTCAATTATGTGTTCATTAATTGAGATTATTAATTTAGCTTGAAAGAGTAAATTAGGACCAATTGTATGCAACTTTATTAAAAGCAAACTTAATGTACTCTATGTAATTAGAATAGCATGAAACTGTGACTAACTACATTTGGGTAATTTCATGAGTGCTTTAAAAGACACATAAATAGGATATGTGCATTTAAAAGTCTATCATCCATATTTATATGCAATTAGGAAGAAGAATTAATTCATGTGCATAATTCGGGAATGCAAGGCTCTAGGTTCTCTTATCTTTTAATTTACTAATTGTCAATATTCGTAATTAATTTACTTTAATTGCATGTTTTAATTGGTTTTATTTTAATTGTTTACAATTCAGTTTTCATATTCTAAATATAAGTAGGGTGACCCCATTTTGGCAATCACTTGCACAATACTTCAATCTTCGTAGGAACGAAAGACTTTAAATGCTTATTATTTGTAACGAAAATCTCGACTTTAAATGCTTATTATTTGTACACGAATTGTGCACTTGCACAATCATGTCAAATTTTTGGTACCGTTACCAAGTATTAACAATTATTGTGTAAAGTGATATCAATACTAAGCATAGCAAGCACTAATTTGAACATGTTATTTTTAATCTTTTTAGTTGTTTTTGTTTTAGTAGATGATATGATTAAGTGGAGACGTGAGCAACTTGCACCTTTTGAGCCACATGTTGTAAGTTCAAAACAAATAATAAGAGAGAATTCATGACACTTAACCAATTATTATTAATGAGGTTCAACCAACATCTCATCAACCAAAACAACCAACAAAATTGATAGATTTTAGGGTCCTATGATTGAAACGGTCAATGCACCAAGTAGGAGGCAGGATGTTCAAGTAGATACCTTTTCAACACAACCGTCATACAATTGATTCAAGTTTTAATCCAGTTTGGTGGTCTCTATGATGATCATCCCTAAGTTCATATGGCTAACTCCGTGAAAATTTGTGACACCTTCAAGCAAGATGAATTATCCAAGGTCGCAAAAAGATTAAGATTGTTCCCTCTCTCTTATGTGACACGGCAAAGAGTTGGCTACATTCTCTACCAACCAAGTCAATTATAATTTGGGAGGACCTTACTCAAAGATCCTTAGATCAATACTTTCCACCCTCCAAGACGGAAAAATTGCAAAATAACTTCATGTAATTTACACAACTTGATGGTGAATCATGGTATGAGGTGTGATAAAGGTTCAAGGAATTAATGAGACAATGCCCACATCATGGTATTCCAACGTGACTTTAACTCCAAAAAATTTACCATAGTTTGTTGGGTTTCGATTGCATAATTATTGATGTCGTGCCGGTGGAGCATTCACAAGCAAAGACAAGCATTCAAGCTCTTGGAAAAAAAGGTGCAAAATCATTATAATTAGTCAATTGATTTGTCACAACCATCCAAAGAGACATGGAGACTAATGAGGTAAATATTAATTTGGATTTGTTTGCTCAAATTTCTTTTATTTCTAATCAAAATGCTTTAATGGAAAGATTATTCAAGAGTATTGAATCGATGAGAGGAAATATGATGCAAATTGATAAGTGCTATTTTATACAAACTTTTATATGTCAACTCCTTTACATTTACACTTATTTTATTGTTCTAATATTCTAAAATTGTTTATTTTGTATTTATTGAGAAAATAATAAATTTTCTATATTTTTATGGATTTCTTTGAATCGGATAAATTAACTTAGAAATGCACGTTGATCAACTTAGAAAAGGCCGATCAAAGCTCTGCCTCCCCATGCGTGCCACTTGTTTGCTAGACAACAACACCTTGTGGTACCAAGACTCGCCCCAACCATGCATGTATCACACCACCTTTCCACAACTCAACACGTCAGGCACGTGACCTACCCCACCCCTTGACTAGCTTCTTTATCCATGACACATGGCATAGCAAATATATGTCTATTATCTCATCTAACGATCTAAATTTAATCTGAGCCCAAAATTGAGAGAAAATAAACCTAATTTTCCCATATAAATACCCAAACAACACCCTATTCGTCACATAGTAGCATAATTACACTGAATTTGAGAGAAAATTCAAATTTGGTGCAATCTTGCAATATTTTTAAAGGAGACTCAAGAACAAGGTTGAAGATTGGTGCAATTGGTTCCATTGACTCCAGTTATTCATCAAAAAAATAAGATTTTTGCATGTTCTCTTCATTATGAAATATTTAGTTATGTTTATGGATTTAATAAATTATATATAGCTAAATAATTCGTTGTAATTATGAGCAATTTTCAAGCCCTAAACAATAATTTAATGTCATGATAAATTTCAATTTCAATTATTGATTCTTAATGTGTACAATTTTATGTTTGAATGTCAAAACTATGTATGTATAAATTAGAGTTATCAACTAATTTTTTGCATGAATGTGTTTAAGATATTTGTCCGTAATTGCTAATATTCTTATTTGAAGTTGCACCTTGTGGCTTCTGTTACAATTAAGATTGAATATTTAAATTAAAGGTTATTAAGGGATTTAATCTTGTATAATTTAATTATTACCTTTTTAGATCATAATACAATAAATAAATTAAATCTAGTATATAATTCTAGGTTTTTCAAGATTTAGGTTAGTTAATAATTGAATTATTAATCAATTACACCGAAAGAAAATGTAGAAAGTCTTAAGTGCAACTAAATTTTTAAAGTTAAAGTTAGGAATTAAATAAGGGTTTTAAATTATAAATTTGATTTAGAAATCAACTTTTGATTCATGACATAATTGATTAAACTGTAGACTTAAATAAATTAAATCTAGTATGTAATTCTAGGTTTTTCAAGATTTAGGTTAGTTAATAATTGAATTATTAATCAATTACACCAAAAGAAAATGTAGAAAGTCTTAAGTGTAACTAAATTTTTAAAGTTAAAGTTAGGAATTAAATAAGGGTTTTAAATTATAAATTTGATTTAGAAATTAACTTTGATTCATGACATAATTAATTAAACTGTAGACTAGTGGTTGTGATAGTCTCATGATCACATCTCATAATTTTCTCCCAAAAATCATCTTTTCACTACTTTTTTTTATTTTTATGTTATTTTTATCCTTTTTACAATCAACCAAAATCCACATTACTAACTTAAATTAACTCCCTAACGAGCTAATAATTAGAATTTTACCAATCCTCTGCGAGTTCAACCATTACTTCAACTATACTAACTATGACATATTTTTAATAAAAGGAATTAACTTTTGATACGCTATTTTGGAGTGTCACAAAGGCCCTTCATGGTTTGTGATGTATAATAGAAACTATTTGATGAATATTGGTCCTAACAAGCATGAAGAGGCAAAATATGTGGAAAATAACAACCAAAAATTCAACTGTGGTGTTTCTTCTTCAACCAATGGACCACCGCTTCAATCAAACTTTCTACAAACTCAAGAGGTAAAGCCTTCACTTAAAAACATGATGGGGCAACTCATACAAATTTATGGTGCAAGGTTTGAAAAGAACGATGCAAAGGTTGAGAAATTGAGTAGTGAGGTAGAGACTTTGGAGCAGTTATGAAAGAGATGAGAGCAAGTCAAAGGATTTTTATGTTATTTTTATCCTTGGGTTAAGGTCAAGAATTCCATTGTCAATCATGAAAGAGATGAGAACAAGTCAAAGGAACCTTGAGGTGTAATTTGGATAACTCACAAGAACTATTGAGTAGAAGCCCCCAAGAATGATTCCAAGCCAAAACCAAAAATAATTCAAGAGAGAAAATTATCAAGCCATAGCTCTTTGAGTGGAAGAAAATTGGGGTTAAAGACACAAAAAAAAGATTGTGAATGACATTTTCATGAAAAAAAAAGAGTTGAAGAGAAGTGGCCAAGAAGAAAAAGAAAATGGAGGAAGAACTCACCCAACTGCCACACACCTCTATTGGGTAACATTTCTTACACTCCTCCTTAAATGTTTCCTCAACGTTTCCAAAAGAAAAGGAAGATGATGAACTCGCTCCAGTTATGAAATTTTTCAAGAAGTTTCATATTAGTATTCTTTTTGTGTGATTATTGGAGCAATCATCATTATACATAAAATCCATGAAAGAAATATTGGCTAAGAGGAAACTTGATGGTGATAGAACAATAGTGCTTACGGAAGAGTGTTGTGCAATAATTGAAAGGAGATCACTGTCTAAGCTCCAAGATCTAGATAGTTTTCCTATCCCATGTAGTAAGGGTACAAGAGATTTTGATATAGCTATTTGGGGGCTAGTAGAATATCATGCCCATGTCAGTTTTCATGAAATTTGGCTTGGAGAAAAAGAAGGCAAAACCTACCAATATCACTCTTCAAATGACGAATGGATCCTTAAGGAAGCCTTTTGGGATTGTGGAAGATGTGCTTGCAAAGGTTGATATCTTAATACTTTTGGTGGACTTTGTTGTTTTAGATATAAAGGACCAAAAAATTCCAATCCTTGGTAGACCATTTCTAACCACGGACCATACGTTAGTTAATCAGAAAAAAAAAGAGCTCGTTATGAGGATTAAAATGAAAAGGTGATTTATAAAATGCTTAACTCGTAAAAACCCCCAAATCAACCATAGGAGAAAGATATTTTAAAGTTAGTTGACTTGACAAGCAAAACCAAGAAAGAAAAGAAATTTTGAGAGAGAAGTATTGGCTTTGGTAGAATCTAGGAGGAAGAAGTATGGTGTTGTGGTAGATGGATAAAATTTCGTACAATACCAAGTTGATAATGATATGGGTCAAGGTTGGTTAGATGAGTGGATGAGAAATTTACACTAAGGTAGTTCGAAGTATCTTGAACAATACCAAAAAGCCCATTGGAATAAGTGCTTGATTTACCGCAAGCTATATTCACCATGAAAAGCTTAGTGGAAAGTTTAACCAAGAACTATGGTGGAAGGCAACCCCATCTGTTTATTATCTAATATGTTCTTGTTTTGTAGATGCATAAAGCAATAGAGGCAACATTGTGTTTCAAATTGGCAAATCAAGCTATGAAGACTAAGCGGATTATAGGACAATGCTCTTAACCGTTTTATTGTTTTTCTTTGTGATGTCCAAATTAAGGATAATGTGTGATAATTATGGAGAAGAAAACTTCACCTCTTTGATTCTTTTCTCTTGCTATTTTTACGCTCTCTTTTTTTGTGAGATACAGATGGTTCGTTTTGAACATTTTTTATGCATGTATTTATGGTGAATTGAGTATGAACCCAATGATCATATTAGTTGTTTTAATGATGATATGAAATGACATGATTGTTGAGATGCATGTAATCATCTTGTTTGTATCCTTTAGTTTTTGATCGAGATATTTCATACTTGTGCATAAACGTCATCATCGTACGAATTGAAGTATTAACTCGAGAAAGCTTTTGTGAGTATTGTGATGGCTACTTATAGTCTTCCAAGCTTTAGAATTTGCTTGATCACCTCTCAAGGTAAAATCCTAGATAATTTCATGCAATTGAAATGATTTAGACCATTTGAGCCTTTTCAAGCCTACCTTGGATTTATGCATCATTACTCACCCTCATTGAGCCTTAATGTTTACCCTTTTGTTTCTTTTTTCCCACCCAAAATAATATGTCCCACTTATCCTTCACAGCTTTAGCACGTGTGTTTTATTTGTTATGTATTGTAGCTTCGTTAAATTGTGGTAGGTTTGGACCATTTGAGCCTTTTCAAACCTACCTTGGATTTATGCATCATTACTCACCCTCATTGAGCCTTAATGTTTACCCTTTTGTTTCTTTTTTCCCACCCAAAATAATATGTCCCACTTATCCTTCACACCTTTAGCACGTGTGTTTTATTTGTTATGTATTGTAGCTTCGTTAAATTGTGGTAGGTTTGGTGCACATTTGAAAAAAGAAAAAATATATATTGAGAAAGGAGTGCTACACCTAAAAAAACGAATACAATGAATAAGTTTACGGGTATAGTATCCCAACAAAAAGAAAATCAAATGTGAAAAATAAAGAAACAAGTTTAGGTATGCACTAGTGGTGATGACAAAAATCAAATGGTTCATGAGAAGAATATGTAAACTAAGTGGTGATTTTCAACCTATATATTTCTATTTGTCTACTCGAAACCTTACATTTTAAGCCTAATGAAGTCCTATTGATCTTTTGGCTTGATATCTTTCTACATCAATGGAAAGAGGATGGAAAGAGGTCTGCAAAGTAAACTTATGAAGCTTGTTATCTTTAATTTAGACTTAATCTTAATTGCATGTTCACATAAGCCTATCTAGTGCATAATATGTTTACATGGAATGGTATGTGCATGTCACACACATACGAAATATTTCATTAAAAAAACTAAGGATACACCTCAAGGAATGCAATTGTTAATCAATTGTTATAAGGAATTCCCCATTGTGTGACATGTACAACCTTTAAGGCATCTAAATGTTTATCGAGCATGCTTGTATATATTGTCATATGTTCATTAATAATCTATTAGGTTAGTTTTGGTCTCGTTTTGCTTGAGAACAAGCAAATATTAAGTTTAAGGGATAGAGTAATTGTACTTTATTGCTTAATATTTGTTTGTTTTATTAAATAAATAGTGTTTTGGGCATAAAATATTTAAATAAAATTATTATATCCAATAAGGAGAGTAATAATTTTCTAAATTTTTGGGAATTATTTTTTGATATCTTTATGATTTTTTAAAAAGAGATGGATGTATTTAGCAACCGCATGGATCTACAAGTAGCAAGTCAAAATGAAGTCGTTTTGACACCGAAAATCAGCTACCGTTGGCTCCAGCATTGTGTGTTGACCTCATCCAACCAGATGTTGCCACATGTAACTTGCAAGGCCTCAACGCGTGTTGCGATCCATAACTCTCTTGCTTGTCCAATCCACGCATATCACGTCGACGACACAATCCTCCTTTCTACTTGCCATATGTCCTCCTGTGAACCATCAGATGAACTCATTTAATTTGAGCTTATTTCAAGGGTTTAAGCTTCTCTCAATCATCAGAGAGTCCCCATTTTTCATCCTTTTTCATCTTTTCCACCTCTCTTTACCACTCCATACACCATTATTAACCACCATAAAAACTATTTTAATTCCTATTTTAGTAGCTTAAGCTCAATTTAGGGTCTCAATTAGGGAATTTTAAGATACTACAAAAAAAGAGAAAGCTTGAAGGTTTTCACAATGAAGATGAAGTAGAGCTTAGAGCTTGAGGATTCTATAAGGGCTTTTAACTCTCTCAATCTACTTTGTATTTATTTGTAGTTTCTATGTTTAAACTCCTATTAATGAATCTAATGTATTTATTTGTAGTTTCTATGTTTAAACTCCTATTAATGAATCTAATGTATTTATCGATGATGAGTTAGACCCATTTTCTAGAGTTTATGTTGAACCTAATCATGTAGCTTCAATTATCACAATTCCCTAATTGTATTTATATGATTGGATGATTTATTTATGCCAAGCTTAATGCTTTCAATTATGTATTCATTAATTGATTGATTTGAGATTCTTAATTTAGCTTGAAAGAGCAAATTAGGAATTTATTTATGAGTAAATGACATTAATTGGGATAGGGCAAAAGCATGACCAATTTTATGGATGCTCGGAGAATACACATGAATATGATATGTGCATTTAAGTTGATAATCCATATTTATAAGTAATTAGGAAGAATTCTTGTGTATAATTGAGGGATGCATAAGCTCTATGTTCTCTTATCTTCTAATTAACCTAATTGTGGATATTTGTAATTACTTTAATAGTATGTTTTACATAGCTTTAGCTTTATTTATTTACAATTCAATTTTCATAGTTCAAATAGAAGTAGCGTGACCCAATTTTGGTAATCACTTGCATAATATTCCAATCCTAGTGGGAACGACAATCCCGACTTTAAATACTTGTCACTTATACACAAACCGTGTACTTGCAAAATAGTGTCAGCGTGGTTTGCAGATCTGCTTTGATGCTTAGGACCAATAAACTTAAAATTGAACCCCCGAAGAATAACCTATAAAATTATTCAAAAGAATTCCATTTTTTTCTACAAAAACATGATCCATGAATCATTTTACCTTAATTAGAAAGTTTCTAGAGAAAAACGTCCAGTGGGACCAAATGAACATGCGATCAAAAGTTTCAAGGAATAAATAAATAAGAATAAAAGTTGAGTGAGCAAAGTATAGTTTAGTGTACTGTTCGAAGAACTATTTGTGATTTTTTTTTCTAAGCTACACAATTAAGAATATTGGAGCCATTGGATCTTTTGATAAGAAGACGGGTGCTAAATTTTGTAGCCATAACAAACAGGCAATTCTAATTTTGAAGAGGATTTTGACGTACTGATCTAAAAATTCCCTACTAGCATGAAACTAAGTTAGCATAGACATACACAAACACACAAGTAATACAACTGCCTCATCAGTTCAGGGAAAAGCAAGGAAAAGAGATAATAAATGAATATACCGTATCATTAGTTCATAGTAGATTCTCTTCAGCTCCAAAAGTGATGGAATATCAGCTGGTGCTTCTTCCACAACACTGTCAACTTCCTTAGGCTTTTTCTTTGCTTTCGAAGGATCAACTTCAAAAACTCTTGGACTGATCTTCCGTGAAAGGATTTGTGCACGAACATAGTCCTGACGATCTAAGCACAGTCGGACCTACAGATTTTTATTTATGAGCAAAACTTGATTTCGTTAACAGCACACCACAACCCGGTAAGATACCCTATGTGTAACAAGTAAGAATTAAATATGAGCAGTATCCGCATGAAATGTCTCATACTTGTTCGAGAATGAATGCGATTTTCTCAGTTTTAGCCATAGCACCAAAAGTTTCAACCTGAAAATATTAATAATTAGAGAATAGTCCAAGAAAAAGGAATTAAGAGGAGAATGGGGCGACAAAAGAATGAAAATGACAGAACCAACCGCGATTTCTTGCATTAAATCAGCGGCTTCCGCTATCAGGCCCTGTTCTTCCTTAATCTTTGCAAGTTTCTTGATCAATCGGGCTCTCTCGATTTCAACATATATCTATCAACAAATGAAACTAATTGTAAAGAAACCATATTGACGATCAAAGGGATCCTAGAAGTTAAATTTTGTGCATAAATATTTACCTTCCCAGCAGAAATATTATTTAGTGTTTTAATAAGCTCAATACGAGTGTCAAGGTCTGGCGTCTGATCAATATATTGCATAGCTTGCTGTACCATTGCAGTCACAGCCTGTAAAAATAGACATTCCCATGAACAATGCTAACTGGATCACATCATATTAATGCATCCCAGAGAAAGAGTATCAATATATAAAATATAGAGCTGTAGATCACTATATTGCATGGACACGATTAATTCATCAAATGTGCTAACCTTTTCACAAAGTCCACGTGCATGGACAGTACTTCAACAGGTATAAACTATCACTCATCTAACATGGTTCTTTTTCAAGCAAAAAAAAGGACAGTTGCAGCAAGCAAATTCTTTCTTCTACAACAATTAAACGTTTTCAATTTCTTGAACCTGTACTATATGGGTACAAAAACTGGGAAAACTTTGAACACTTGAGTACCACCTAATCCAACTTACAAATAAACTGATGGTCAACAATTACGTCTCTATCAGGTGATAATCATATGCACCAAGATAAAACAAAGCTACAGAATTTTAAACTGAAAAAATACTGGTACAAGCTATTATAGATCTACATCATGTACTAGACCAGATCTTAGCATAAAAAGTAAAATGAGTAACCATGACAGCATTTCAAGAGTAAATACCTAATCTGGATCCCATACCACGGTATACTTATAAACAAAAATCAAATACACGTGGAATAATACTTTCAATTTACAATTCTTCCTTATAACACCAGATATAATTCAATGAAAAAAAGGATAAATCACGCAATTCACACCTGTGACAGTGTCACACAACTAGTTAGCTTAAAATATATCAACTCGCCCAACAATCGAAGGAAACATCCATCTATAATAATTCACTGCAAACACAAAGTGACTTCAGTACAATCAAAACTGACAAAAACACATGTTCCTTTAGATGGATTACCTGCTTGAGCTGACCCCGACGTTTCGATAATACCAAAATCTGTTCATTGAGGATCTTCCAAGCATGAGCTTCGAAACAGAGTTGAAGAATGTCGGTTGCAGCTTTCTTAGTACCCGCCACATCGCCGACGAGCCTCATCTGCTTCTCCACATTGAGCAATTGCTCTATTTGCAACTCCAAATTACCTCCACCTTCCTGAAAATTTGTCAACTCGAAACAAAGAAAAACACTTAATAGCCAGCGCAAGCTAAATCGAATTAAAAAAAATTAAGTAGATCTAAAGCAATTGAACCTTACCATTGTCAAATGCAGTTCAGGGATTTTTTTAGATCAATAAATGAATGAATACTCCACAAATAATCGGCCGGTACTCAAAACCCTAGGAAAGAGAAATGGAGATGAGAAACTGAGATGGAATCAGAATAACAGTTAAAAAGGGGTTTAGTTGGCTAGTAGTAGTCCTCTTACACAAGAAAACTCTTTCTTTTTTCCTTTTTCTTTTATTTCCACCGTTACTCCGTCAAACACATGTTACTTTTTTTTGAGTTTATTTTTATTTTAACGTGTTGTTTATATAATGAAAAAAACATTTTTGTTTAATTTTACTATTATAATAAAAAAATCAGTATTTTGTTTATAATTGAAATAAAATAAAATAAAATACTGTATATTCTCTTAATATTCTTATATTCAGTAAAGCAAAATAATATAATTTAATTATTATTTTTTCGTTAAACAAAATATATTATTGAAATATTTATTTTCTAAATAATTATTACTTAAAAATAAAATTTATTATTAAATTTTTTTTTAAATAATGTTTTGGGTTATATTTGTAAATTAAGGTTTAGAGTTAAAATTATTTTTTTCTATATAGAGTTTTGGGATTTGGGATTCAGGATTATTTATGTGAGTTACGGTTTAGGATTAAAATTATTATTTTTATAAATAAGGTTTTAAGTTTTGTGATTTGGGGTTTAAGGTTATATATGTGAGTGGTTAGGGTTAAGGTTTAGGGTTAAAATTATTTTTTTAAAATAGGGTTTAGGGTTTTGGATTTGATATTTGAGATTTAGGGTCTAGAGTTATATTTGTGTGTTAAGGTTTAGGGTTAAAATTATTATTTTTTTAAATAGGGTTTAGGGTGTTGGGATTTGGGATTTGGGATTTAGAGTTTAGAAATAGGGCTTAGGATTTATGGTTATATTTAGGTTTGAGATAAAATTGAAAAAAATTAAGATGTTAATGAAATCATGATTCTTTAAGGGAGAGAATGAACTATTATTTGTTTTCTTTTATGAATTGATTTCATTATATTCTCATTTTTTAACACAACCAAACATAAAATTAGAATTAATTAATTTTGATTTCATTCCATTCAAATCAATCAAACATGAGATAAATCCTTTAATATATTTTTTAAAAAATAGTTATCAGAATCAACTTATAACTTATAACGATGATAATAATAATATTTATATATTCTTATTATTAAAAAATTAATTTATTAATTTATATTGAATATCGTTCAATATAACACTGTTTAAAATTAATTACGATCATTTAGATACGTTTGATATTAAATATTATCTAATTACATCTAATTCAATGTTATTAAAATATTATTTTTATTATTATAAATTTTAAATATCTATTTTTTGTTAAAAAATTTATTCAATAAATTATATAATATATTTATGTAACTAGTTTTGTTATTACAAGGCATTTGACTAATTTTATATGGTTAATACATGTAATTAAAAGATATATATTATAATTATATATGTAATAGTTATTACTTACATATTTAATATTACTTTGAACTTTTTAATTTTTTTAGTTTAAACTATTGTATTCACATAAAAAAACGTACATTTAAATTTTTAATACTTTTTACTGTTTATGTGTTTTTTTAACAATATTATAAATGATTGTTATATTTAAAAGAAAAAATTGAAAAAAATTTGTTTTCATATGAATGAAGACAAATTTAATAAAATGAATACGTGGATCCTTAAATGGATAAATCAAAATTTATAATAAGTAAAAGCAAAATTCAAACTCCTCCAAGATTCGTTGCATGCGTAAAGTTTATCATTTTAAATTATGCTATTTAGTTTAGATACTATAAATAAAATTTATTTAGGTACTAATAAATAAAAATAATATTATTAATAAAAAATCACATAAATTTAAATTATTGTAAATGATTAACTTCGTTCATACAAAAAAATTACATAATATATAATAAATAAGTTGACTTAGATTGTTATTTGATATAATTAATAATTTATCAATATGGATTGCATGAATATTGTACTAATTACTTGTATTTGTTTTATATCAAGTACCAAGTTCTTAAAATATAAGGTAAAACAATAAATCTTAATATAATTTTCAATAATAAAAAATAAAAAATTTTAAATTTTAAATTTTAAAAAAACATTAATAGAATAAGTTAGAAGCAAATAAAGAGTCTCATATTTCATAAAGTTCTCTTAAGAAAAATATGCTCTCATTGCGTGTGTTAAAAAAATACGAACGTTTATTTTTTTAGGATAAAACGATTTATAAGTAACAAACATGAAATAACGTAATTGTTTCAGCGAATTAAAAATGTGTTTAAATTCCACTGTATTGAACCTAGTACTAGAAAGAGTGTAAGAAAAATCTATGCCACTTATCCAAGGAATCTAATCTCTTTCTTGGCATTTATATTTGAGAGAGAGAATTATGCTTATGTTATAAATTTTTTTAAGGCGTTTTTCCTACTTATAGTATCAGTCTTCTAACCTATCAAAATTCTTGTTTTTATTAACCAAAAACACATGCACATTGTTGGTATTAAAAGAAAACGTTTTCTAGCTATTGCAACAGAAAGAAACCTAAATTCTAATATTTTTGTCAATTTTGAAAAGAATTAGAAGTTGATTTAAATTCATTCTTGCTTTGATTAGACCCTTTTTCTTTTCATCATTTTTTTCATTGTATATATATATCCAATTATACCATAATGGGATTAAATAGGCATAATAATATCTAGGAAAAATTGCTATATGCTAAAACTCATGATTAATTTACATTAATCATCAAATAGTCAACCAAATTTTATTACATTAGATATATTTGAGACTCTATTTTTCATTTACTTTAATATCATTTTGAGCATTAAAATATTTTATCAAATATATTCTACCCATATTAATGCCTTAAAATGACATATTATTATAGGCATATATATCCATTATATACTCTATTTTCTAATCACCCCACACATAAATGAAAGTTGACAGAGTTTTTTTAAAAGAAACTAACTCAAATCAATTTGAAACATAGTGATAGAGTTTAAAAATTTGAAACTTGTTTAAGATAGGTATATGTTTTCCTTTGAACCTTTTATTGTAAAAGTATATTTACCTCATTGGCTGATTAGAAGACGCGATATCCTTGAACTATTATGCCATTTATATAAGCGATGATATACTCCACACAAAAGTCTTTCCTAACACAATTCAATTGTCCCTATTATGTTCGTTTTGGTCTTGAATATATGTCTAGTTCTATATATGTATGAGAGTTTCCAAATAATTCAGCACTATACAATTCCTTGTCAAAATGGCCCAACTTTTATCTCGAATAGGTAATCTCTTATCTATAAGAGTAATCTACAAAGAGTAACTCGCATACATCGCTCAATATTTTCTTCATAAGAATCATTAAAGCCTTAGCTTAACCTATATCCTACAAGTATCATTATTTTCATTATAAAAATAGACTTGAGGGTAAACATCCATAGTGATCTTACTAAATCTTTAAATTTAAGTTGTCCCTTTGAACCTAGATATTGAGATCTCCAGTCAATTAGGTTGGGTTTCCTTTACAAATCATCATTCATTAATTAGCTTTAGTCTCATTCCTTTCGATTACATCTCAGATATCTTTCTACTTAATCATTTGGTTAACAAATTCACTATATTATCTATAACTTCACATAGTTAATAAAGATCACCTCATTTAAGAGTACTTGTCTAAATGTATTATGTCTATAATGTATATGTTGAGACTTACTATTGTACATATTGTTGTGCCTTACCAATACCCGATTGACTATATGCAAATTATAGGCACATACTTCACCCGCTTTGGAGTATTTGTCTATGAAATTGCATAACTATTAAGCCTATTTGCCATATTTATCCAAAGCGATGAATTCTAATTGTATCATTGATCTAGCAATGCAAGTTTGTTTAGAGAACTTCTATGATACAACTGCACCACCAGTGTGAACATATATCCACTGATAAAATTGGAGTCTTTCATATTAAATATCCAATTTGTATCAATGTATCATTCTAATACGGTCAAATATCTAGTGTAATTGATAATCTAAAACTATGTGTATATCTTAAGTATCTAAGTAATATTTTTATATCTTTCCAGTAATCAAATCATGAATTACTAGTATATCTATTTAGTTTACATCACGACCTATATTCTTGGATAGGTATAGATTAACATGTACGTGTGTCATGAAAAATTTGTTAAGATAATAATGCATACTTAGAATAAGAATATTATATATCATTGATACATTTATTCTCAAATATATATGATATTTTAAATTTAACATTTTTTTGATAGATTTGATTATTATTACCTATAATGTGAATGTCATATGAATGTCATCAACGTAGATACATAATATGGCATAACCAACTTTGATATAGAATCTCACAAGGTTCAGAATAGTTAGAAAAAATAACATATTTTGATGTCATTTCTTGAAAATCAACCCCGAAATTTCTTATTATGATTCACACATGAATTACAATTAACTATGTCCAAACCACATAATTAGTTTACATACCTCAAATTTGTTAGATTTTTATTTAAAATTGTACTTGTTACCAAACTCGATGTCATCTAGTAAACAAATCATGAATTTGTTAAATGTAAGAGTTTTCAAAAAAGAACCAAAATTAATTTAGAATAGTAAAAATTAATAATACAATATTTCATATTGATTTTTTGAACCTAATTTTCATTTCGTATTTAACAAATACAAAATATCAATAATCCATAAATTATAAAATTAAGTAATTTAAAATTAGTGAATTCAAAATTCTTTGTTTCTCAATTACAAAAATTTTGTTTATACGAAAACTAAATTCGTGATTTTATTAATACATAATTTACTATTTTTTAAATATTGAAAATCAATCCTTTAGAATATTGCATAATTTAATTCATAAACTACAAAACTAGCAAAAAAAAAATTATTTCGCCCTATAAAATACTAACTTTAATGAATACAAAAAAATTCTAAATAAATTTTTTATTTATTTTGAAATTCAAAATCAAATAATTTTATCATTATCAAAATTTTACTATTTCATAAATACGAATTCACTTATTTCGTAAAACGAAATCAAGTAATATGTCATGTATGAAATATCATAATTCGTTAATTATGAATTTATCGATTGTGATTTCTTTCAAAAAAAATTCTAAAACTCTCAATATCTCAATACCAAAATCAATTAGTCGCCAACTACAATTTTAATTTGTATATGATTAATATATAATTTTAAATGACAATAACTACATACTATAGTACTATAAATCAATTTATAATTTTAAAAAACTATAACATAGACTATAAAGATTAATAATCAATCAAAATCAAATTATATTGATACACAAACAAAAATGAGAGTAATATTCCAACAATACCAAACAAGAATAATAACTCAAAAACATATAATATACTTTTTCTATCATGTGCATGCTTTCTAAATCAATATAAGTTTCGAGTCAAATAATGTTGCTCAAAGAACTAGATGATATTTTAAATATAATAATAAAATTATTATATGAGTTATGTCTCTTTAAATTCTGAAAATAAAAATCACTTACATGAAGATGATTAAAACGTATAAGTAAATTTAAAATAATATCATAATAAAAAAATGAAAAAATTAGTAAACCTATCCCAAAGTAGAATATTCACTTCAACTAATTAGAAAATCAATAATCGATAATTAATTATTCAAACTTTAAAAAAAATCAAAAAATTAAATTGAATTATATTAAAGATTGAATTTTTGAAACAAATCCAAACAAGTCATATCGATCCAAAATGACTCATAGAAGATAGAATTTAAAAATTACAATAATCATATGCCACTAGAATTAATCAAATATGCAAAGTCAATATTTTTATAAAAGACATTCATACATATAAATAAATTTTATGCACTTAAAAAAAATTATTTGATCATATTTTTTAAGCAATCACTTGTTAGACTCTTCAAATTCGGAAGGCAAACCGCCTAATATGGTAATTATACTATCAATTGTCAACAAAATTAAATAGATATATTCCATCCATATCTATAAAATTTGAGTAAGAGAACTTAAAATCCACTACCAAAAGTTGATCGGAAAAACTATATTGATAAATTAACTACAAACCAAAGAAATTATTATAACATCATAGTGGTGCCGCAATGACAGTTCGATTTCGTCGGAATCGTACATCGGTTACGAAATTGAACGAAGTTCTTGATAAATAACCTTTATAAAGCATCGGGTTCTATCACTATTCACTACTTAATTTAGATATATTATCAAAACGTAGAGAATAAATATGGGAAACCAGTTAGTACATCAAATCGAAAATCCATTAAAATTCTCATATAAATGTTGAAATTTGATCAATGACAGAATATATGTTTTCAATCCATTTTATTTCTGTTATATTTAAATTTTATGTTCATATGATTTTCTAAACATTTCTCGATTAAATTATGATCTTATAATTATAACATTAAAATATATTTTCATACTTCCCTTAGAATAATGTAAGTAACCTTCAATTTCATAACCTAAATCACATATAGAAAAAAAATTATTAGAATAATCATAAAGATCCGAAACCGTTCTTTTCAAAGGAAAAAAACTGAAATCGTGAAAGGGTGGAGATTAACAAGCAAAGTATTACTATCATATAACAAATGATAATTAAAGTAAAATAGAAAAGTTGCTTAAAAGATACAAAATCGTAAATTATGTCAAATAAATATAAAATTGATAGTATTAAACCTTAAACACATTTCAAATTCTATCTATTAATAATTAAAGGAAAACTGATCAAGATCTGTAAACAAAGTAAAATAAATTAAAAACAAATTATATGTATTAATTTTATTATGCAATAAAATCGATACAAGCCAACAAATATAATTCAAAACCAATGAAGGAAAATAATTAGTTGATCAAAGTACACATGTTAAATTAATAAACATTAGTGAAAATGTTGAAATGAAATTACAAAGAAAAAGAAAGAGAAGCTACTCTTATTAGGCATTAAACACACATAAATAAATAAATACTTATAAAGAATACAAAGGAAAATGACGAAGAAAAAATGAGATTTCAAATAAAAGAAAATTAACAATTTTGAAACTTTTACACATTCTGATGAAAGACTGCAATTATATTTAAAAAGAAAAAGAAATATAAGTTATAATATCAAGGAGCAAGAAAACATAATCCCATAATCTAAATAATATCAAGTGTATTAAAATTTCAGAATTTAACAGGAGATATAAGAATTTAAAAAAAAAAGAGAGAAAACCATAATTTTCGAATAACAAGATTGAAATTATAATTGAATTAAGTTGTATCGAAAACCTGTTCATTATACGGAGGAAATTTGTCTTAAGTAAAATATAAGGAAAAATATAAAATATAAATATAATTTTAAATAAGAAAATATAAATTATGAAATGTAATAAAATGATTACAAATGAATACCTAGCTAGTCCATATTTTATACGATTTCTTTAAGAAAAATTTGTTCTCTCGTTATGAGTATTAGAAAATTATAGACGTTTATCTCTCAATTCCGACTATTTACGACTACCAATTCCAATACCGGTTAATGAGTTTTCTTCCTCTCTAACTAATATTTTATATCCCCTCTTTTTTTAAGCAAAATACTCAAAAAAAAAAAATTATAACCATTTCTCACTTACAAAACACCATATTTTTTTTCATTTCATTCATTTTGTCACTTCATTTACTTTTGTAAGTATTTCTATTAATTTTACGCACTTATTATTCATATATTTTTTTGTTATTACGTGTATAAAGTGTTGTATTATATATATAGGTTTGTATTATAGCATCAGGAGAAGAATACGGTGATTAAATCATGGTAATTTTTCTGTTATTAATTAATATTTTATTTTTCAAAATTTTGTATTAATTGAACTATTTGCTAAACTGATTTTGGTTTTTTTCTACTCGAATACAGGTTTTTATTTGCGTATAATAGAAAATGAGTAAATTTAAAAAATAAAAATAAAAAAATTAAAGTCGGTTCTCGTGGTGAACCGACTTTAAATTTGATAAGGTCTTTCCCAATTTGCACCCATTTTACTCGATTATCCTTCTCAAAGCTTCATGCCTTTCTCTTCACCAAGGGGTAATCGATTGCTCTACTTGCCTTGTTCTCTTCTTCTATTAAGATTGATTTGGCAATGGGTATTGCAACTTTAGTTTGGTATCATTGCTTCAGTCTCATAAACTAAGGAAAATGGGGTCTCGTTAGTGTTTCCTCGAAGGCTAATCTTAATAGCCCATAATATCCCAAGCAGCTCCTCATCCCATCTTCCATTTTCCTTCTCTAACTTTTTCTTCACTAAGTTGATTATTAATTTATTGTAAAATTATACTTGACCATTGACATATGGATAGTATGGCGTTGAGTGGCACATCTTGATATTGTACTTGGTGGTAAACTCCTTTATGTTACGAACTGTAAATTGTCTCCCGTTATTAGTAACGAGTTCTTTTGGTAGATTGAACTGACAAATTAGAGGCATCTAAATAAATTGGATTTTCTCTTCTTCCCATATTCTTTCTAGATGTTTAGCTTCAATCCATTTTGAAAAGTAGTCAATGGTTACTAGTAGAAACTTCTTTTGGCCCTTAGTTAAGGGTAGAGGTCCCACTATGTTAAGCCTCCACTTGTAGAAAGGCTAATGACTCACCACCCCTGTCATGACATTCAGAGGCATGTGTGACAAAGGGGCGAATCTTTGAAATTTATAGTATTTCTGAGTGTATTTTGTATAGTCTGCTAGCATAGTGGGCTAATAGTAACCTTGCCTCGTAATTCATTGGGATAGAGTTTTTTCACTTGAATGAGAGCTGTACTCCCCCTCGTGCACTTCAAACACCAATCTTTCAGGTTCATACTTGGTTATGCATAAGAGCATGGGTCCGAGTACAGTTCTTCTGTATAGCCTCTATACTTCAATTATGGTTTGCCCTGCTTTGGTCTTAATTTCCTTTTTGAGTGTGTGATCCTTAGGTATGTCTCTTCTTTCCAGGAAGTTAAAAATTGGTATGGACCATGTCCACACAATTGACTATTCTTTTAGCCTTATCAAAATTTACTTCTATCAAGATTGTAACCAACACTGCTCGAGTGAGGTTGGCCTCCCGAATCAATGTCGGTATGGCCAAAGTATTAGCGTGACCATTCATTTTGAGCTATTTGTTTGATCTAAAACTTTGAAAATTTTGAGCACTCTCATTTCAATCTCTTTAGATACTCCTTCATCTTTCCATTCTTAGCTTCAAATGTCCCCAATAATTGGTTGACCACTAGTTTGGAATTTCTATGTATAATGACCTTATCTACTCCTAGATTTTTTGACGTCATGGACTCAAATATAGTTACCTTATATTTTGTGACGTTATTAGTTGCCTGTAAATTAAGCCTAACCACATATTCAAAGCAATTGTTGTCGTGATCAATTATGACCACCCATATCCCAATACCATTGAAGTTGTATGCTCTATTAACAAATACTTTCCAGGTTGACATGTCCTTTTGATCCACCATATATATTTCCTTTTGCCCCTCATTGCTAATTACTTCTAGTGTCTTACTGAACTCAACCACAAACTTAGCTACTTTTTGTCCCTTGATGGATATTCTAGCCATGTATTTAATGTAATATTTCTCCCAATTCTATAGAGATCTGTGCCAACCTTTCTACTACTTCTAGTCTTGTCAATATGTTTTTCAATGGTATTGAGGTAAGTACTACCATTATATGTGAGCCAAAGTAGTGTTTAAGATTTCATGCATTGACTTTGAGAGCAACAACCAACTCTTAAAGGGTTTGGTATCTAATTTGAACGTCTATTAGAATTTGACTGATGTAGTAGAAAGGGTGTTGAATCTTGTCTCTTTTGGCTAGGAGTATGGCACTACAAGTAGATGGGTCATTGCCAAGGATAAATAAAATCTCTCTTAGGAAAGGGATAACCAAAATAGGGGAATTACTCAAGTATTTTTTTATTTCTTAGAAGGCTTTATCGAAGTCCTTGTCCCAAAAGGCTGACATGTTTTTTCTTAGTATCTTGAAGAATGACAAACACTTATCTATGCATTTAGAGATGAATCTATTTAGTGCCACGATTATTCCATTCAATTGTTGGATTCCCTTCAGGTCGGTAGGTGGCTTCATGCATACCAAATCTCGTATCTTGTATGGGTTGGCCTCAATCTCTTGGGTCAATATAAGATACCCCAAGAATTTTCCTGCCGTAATACCAAAGATACACTTCTTGGGATTAAGTCTCAAACTATACCTTCAAAATTATTGAAAATAATTCCTTTGGGTCTTTGAAGTGGTTCAGAGGTTGAGCTGATTTCACCACCATGACATCAATCTACATAAGCCTCTAGGTTCCTCTCTAGTTGTTCGATAAACATTTTGTTAATAAGACATTGATATGACAAGAAATGTTTTTATTTTTATTTTGAGAACTCTATATTGAATTCATTTTATAAAATTTATTAAATATGTACAATAATTTATAAATTATACATAAATTTCATAGATATTTTTATAATATAAATAATATATAATTTATATAAAATTATATAGTGTATACAGAAACTAGAAATATATTAAATTGTACAAAAAAAAATTGCATATATTTGTCTAAAATAAATAGTATAATATTTGAGCAAAATTTTATACAAAATACATAAATTGAAAAAATATATTAAGAAATAAAATATGAAAATGTTACAAAAATATACATACTTATGTACATAAATTTACGCATTATATAAATGTTACATAAATATGTACACAAATGTACATTTATTTTATAAGTCATGTAAAATTTGAAAAAAATAATTGTATTGGTTGTATTCGTCGGACCTCCAGCAAAATCAGCTGTTGTCCAAGTTCACCGATGGTAGTAATTAAGTGATATGAATAAATATTATATATATATATATATATATATATATATATATATATATATATATATATATATATATATATATATTTAGTATTGTGCTATTCCAGATATATCAAGAAGTTAAGTTATTCGAAGCCCAAATTTTATCAAAGATGGGTTGGGCTTTAAATTGACCAACCAGTGAATACGGGATTCGGTCTGTTCCAATAAGGGCAGATCTGGTCATAGCATCCAGATTGTTCCATTACTTTTTTCATCAGCAAATCACAGCCGTCCGTTTCACAAAACCCTAAATCATCTATAAACCCACACTGTTGACCTTATAAATTCTCATCCTTCGCTATTTTTCTTTGCTAATTCTATGAATATCATCAATTCGTTGTATTGCTTTTTATGCAATTCAATCTTGATGACTTCTCTTAGAAAATCCATCTCAATTTCAGGTCATGCTTTATTTGTCTTCGAGGTGAACTCAAAAGTTTCTTTATCGTTTCGTGATATTTGCAAAAAATAGGTTTCCGTTGATCTTTAGTACGTTAACTATTTGATCTGAACGATGAAAGTATGATGGGCTGTTTTATTTTTTAAAAATGTTTACGATACTGCTGGGTTTTGATGGATTATATGTATTCAATTTCTAGGATGTAAATGTTTTTTTATTTACAATAAGAAAGTGAATGTTGTTAGATTTGAAGAATTCTAGCTACAAATAAATCATTACATGTTTATGTTCATTATTAGATTTTTGAAAACCCAATTGCCTGTGATGATAAATCCAAAGGCTTGTTTCTCAAAACATTCGCAGTGGCCGCCTAAGAGCTTTCGCCTTTCGCCGGGCTTGAGAGCTTGTGCTGCATCATATCCTTCCTTGGATGTCTGAGGCCTTTTGAAAACACAATTGCCTGTGATTATAAAATTTTAACATCTAATTTTTGAGTATTATTCAGTAATATGAATAAGATAAAATATATTTTCTTTAATTTTTGGGTTATATGTTTTGATAATTTTATATTAGTTTGAAATTAATTCTGCTTTCGTTCTTAATATTTTTTAGATAAAATGATAATTTAATTTTAATTAGATATTTATTTAATTAGTTTGATGATTTCGTTTGGAATAATTGAATTGAACATTTGTTCAATCGATCTAAAGTTCAATCTAGCTTATAATTATACTTGTTAGAATTGAGTTAGATATATTTTGAATTAAATTTGATAATAATTTATTTGGTTCAATTTTGATTAGTGCTTTTATTATTTAAAATAAATTGGAAGGTATAATTCTATCTCATAATAAAAATTTTAAAATAATAATATTACAATTGGAGGGTTGAAATTTTTGTTTAAATTCTACTTATAATTTGTTATTTTTATTTTTCAATTTTTATGTTTTGATTTTTAGTTCTTATAGTTTAGGTCGTTAATTTTTTAAAGTTTATATCTGCCGTTAATATGAAATTAAATTTTAAAAATGTAAAGAAGTTAAAGGATTAATATATAATTTTTTTAAAAAATATAAGAACTAAATAATAAAAAAAATAGAGGATCAAAATGTCTTAAATTATTAAAAATTAATAAGTTGATTTACAAAATAAAAATTTATAGATTATTTGTCTTTTTTGTTGCATATTTATTAGATTGAAGTTACCGCTAAATAAGTGGTTACCGGTTGGTTAATTTTCAATTATTGTTTCGCAGGTGTTTTTTTAAGTAAATAATATAAATTAAAATTTGCCTATTTAATTGAGATTTAGATATTTAATATGTTTTAAATCTTAATATCTATAAATGATTCAATTTATATTTTATTAAATTCTAATAATTTTATACAAGTTTTGAAGACTTAAAAAATTAATATACTTTAAATTTTTTTTATCATATTTATACTTTTTTATTTTATAATTATTAAAAATAATTAATATATTATTATGTATTTTATTTAAAAATTTAACAAAATATATTTTAAATCCTGAGATTATTTTGAAATTTTTGTCCTAATAGCTATTATAAAACATATTAATAAAATTATTTTATTAAGGTGAATATGTAAAAATTATATAATATTTTTTTATTAATTACAAATTAATTTATATTTTGAGAATGTTAAATTTTAAAAACTGAGTTTATATATATGTTAGTGTTTAGAAATTATATTTAAAAAAATTAACTTATCATTTATATTTTATTAATAATTTAAATTATGATTTAAATTATGATTAATTTTTATGATTATTTTTATAAATACAATAAATTTGTACTATTTTACTTAATGGATAAGAGATTAAAGCACATTTTCTTTAAATATTTTCAATTTGAGTTACCTACTTGTCTAATTTTAAATGTTTTAATACTTTTATAAATTTTCAAAAGGTTTTATTAAATAAAGATAAATTTAAAAAGTTTAAAATGAATACAAAGGTTAAAAACTTTCAAAATTATTAAATTCTTATTTGAATATATCGTTGGTGTTTTGATATTAGTTAAAGCGGTGTTTTGAAATTAATTATTAAAAATTAAAGTGATTAAAATAATTTCATTATAAAGTAAAATGAATTTTAAATCTTGGAGTAAATTGTGAGGATATATTTTTAAAAATTTATAATAATAAAAATAACTATCAATAATATTAAATATAATTTAGTTAAATAATATTTGCTATTGAATATGTTTAAATAATTATCTAAATAATTATATTTTAATTTAAAATGAAATGATACGATATATTTTAATAATAAAAATATATAAAATTTATATTATTTTTTATAATTATAAATTTTAAAAATATTATTTTTTACTAAATCAAAGTTTTGTTAAATTATCAAATAAAGTTTTAATAAATTATAATTTTGATTTATTTCACTTTGGTGAAGTTGCCCAAATGAAAGAGAGCTTTGAAAAATAAACGTGTGTTCAGGATGAAGCATGAAAAACAAAGTTTTAGTTAACAATACAAAGTCATACTGGTTGACAAGAGAGCCAACGAAAAGAAGTTAACTTTGACAAGATTTTCTCACTAGTAGCGAAAATGACATCCATTCGTACTATGGTGGGGATAACAACAAATCTTGAATGATGCTTGAGCAAATGGATGTCAAAATTGTCTTTTTACATGTTGACTTGGAAGAAAAGATATACATGAACCTCTACAACTTAAAATAGGCACCTAGACAATAATACAAAAAGTTTGAGTCTTTTATAAGAGAAAAAGGCTACAAAAAGACTATTTCAGACCGTTGCGTCATGGTAGTCAAAGTTACAAAAATGTGTTGACTGTCCACAATAGAAGCATAGTTTATAACACCAACAAAAGCATGTAAAGAGTTTCTATGGATGAAAAAGTTCTTGAAAGAACTTGGGTTACAACAAGACAGTTACCAATTATTTTGTGATAGTCATAGTGTTATCCACCTAAGAAAAAATGTCTCTTTTCATTCGAGATCAAAACATATTAATGTGAGATATCACTAGATTATAGATGTAATGGAGAAAAAAACTATTATAGTTTGAGAAGATCCATACAAAGGAAAATGGATCAGACAAGATGAAAATTCTTTCAAGACAAAATTTTGAATACTTTTGTTTAGTTATTGGATTGATAGAGCCCTCCACGTAGTCGAAAGTGAGAAATTTGTAAGTCCTACCCACATGGAAAGAGAAGAAAATAATTTTTTTTAGGTGTAATCACATTTGAAAAATTCATAAAAATAAATAAATATATATTTACTAAAATTTAACAAACTACGTAGCCAATTTTTGGTCACATAAGGGATAAATAATTTTTTTCGTAGGGAGACACACCAAAAAGAAGAAAAGTAAAACAAATCCAAAGGAACAATTTCCTTTAATGGAAAATAAGATTGTGTGTGTGAGAGAGTGAGAAAATATTTGAGATATTTTTCTAAAAGAAGAATGACAAAATAGTGAGTTTGGAAAACATTTGTGTGTAATTATTTTGGGTTATCTCAATTTGTTGTATTATCTTTCACTTTGTACCAATTAATTTTATTAATGAAAAAATATTTTTGGAATTCGTCCTGTAAACATAAGCTAAATTAAAAAGTGAATCACGTTAAATTATCGATGTTATTATTTTATTATATATATATTTTTCGTTATGCCCTAACAATTTTAATCTATCTTGTAAGAGTTCATAAAGGTTGGATTTTGAAGCTTCCTTATCAATGTGTAAAAAATGCAGGTTTGAGACGATTTCACAATCGGTGAAGGTTACCTTAATCACATCCTGTCAAAATTCAAAATTTGAAATCATGTGCATGAAAAAGAGCTATAACTTTCACTAGTTGCACAACAAAAGCTCATCCACCTGAGTCTTGCATCCTAATTAAAATAGTAAAGGATTTTATGTTTGGACGTTGATCACGGTTATTGGGTCAAAATCTGGTATATATGTCAGATTTGTCTAATCTATATCCCATAGTTTGGACAACGAGACACTGACCAACCGTATTAGTATTCGAGATCAAAATACGCACCCGTACTCAATTAATTTACCTTTTTAAACTCGATTGAGATATTTTTACTTAAATATTTCATGTAAATGACACGTACACATATAACATCTTATATATAAACAATAAAAAGCATGTAATTATACATCATCACTCAAAAAATTTCTTCCTAAATTTTGAAACATCTCCATTAATTTGATATTTTTAAAATAGTTTCCACGATATCCAAAAATTTCTCAATATTTTTATGAAAATAACAAAAGAATGTCATATTTATGTAACTTTGTTTTGTAATTTTTCGAATTTTTGATGAAAATTTTGAAAATACCAAGAGAAAAAATAATATAAATATATTGCAAAATATCTATTTTAATTTTACAGAATTTGTCCAATTAAAGATATAAATACAAAACTTATTTTTTATATTATAAATTAAGTTAGTATTTGCTGAAATGTAATCAATTTTAGTTTTTTATAACTTGTTAATTATAAGTTACTACTCATTCAAATGTAATTTTTTTTAAATAATTAATTGAATGAATTTTTTATTTATTTATTTTTCTATTGTTTTCTTTCGTGCTATTTTTTTTATTTCTAATCTATTTTTTAAAAAATAATTTTGTACTTATATTATTTACTTTTTCATTAATATTAATATAATTTATATAGATATCACAAAATTAAAAATAATAATTTTTTTAAATGCAAAATATACTAGAATTATGTATGCACAATTTATGTCATATTTTAGTCATAGATATAATTTTAAATAAAGAAATCAATTTAAATAGTTAATTATTATTTATTTTAACATTTTTTTAAATGTTCATACAAAATTTTAAAAACAGCTATAAATTTAAAGAGTTTAATAGTTTTTTTAAATATTTATCGATATCAATAATATTCTCTTTTGCTTTCTAAAAATTAAACTCTCTATATTTCTATTAATACGTACTTTCGTCCATAAGCCCACGACTTAAGTTCTATTAGAGACTTTGTTACCAATAATTTTAAGAATGATTAAAAAAATCCAACCATCCAAGGTATTTTATTGGCATGTGAATGAAAAAGATTTCATAAGTGGTAAAATTATTATTTTCATTCTCCTCTTAAATGTCAAGCTGTAGAGAAGAAAATATTCAAACTTTTATTTCATTTTTAAATCCAAAAAATCAAATATGACATGTCTTTGTCTTGTCATAACCCATAACCATACTCCTTTATGGCTTGTTTTTCTGAAAGAACTTTTCAAATAGCGTTATATCTATTCTTGTCGTTACACAAAATATAGTTACACGTTAGATTGATACATAAAACAAACACTAAATTTTTTATTTTTATTTTAAGTTAATTTAAAATTGGGTTTTTACTGTAAGTAATTTTAAATTTGAAGTCATTTTTTAAGTTTTTAGTTTAAAATTTATTATACTTCAATTTTTATTTAAAATTGATTTTAAACATCAATAATACTCTTTATTATAATAGTTTTGAAAAATTAAGAATTATATGTTTAGGTGGATAAGTCTCATTCTCTTTAAGGCACAAATTAATTGAATAAAAACAAATGTATTTTTTTCTTTCTTTCTAAAACGTACAAACTAGTGGTGTATATAATATCATATAATCTTATCTACTATCTAATTACATAAAACTTGAAACTTTTTCAACTTAGTTATGAATTGGAGTCTTCTTTTTCGGTGCACTATAATCCATAGAAAACAAATCATTATTGCTCTCTTTTTCTCTATCTTCTTTTGGTGTAAATGAATATTCTTCCTCACGAGCCTTCTCATCTCTCTTATAAACTCCCAAACTCCTTGCTGCATCAAATTAAAAGTTAAGATATTTTGCTGCATCAAATTAAAAATTAAGATATTTTCAATAATTAATTTTGTTAGAAACTTAGGTCTAATTTAAACTAATGAAATCTTTTTAAGTTAAAGATAATCTAAGTTTATAAACAATTTTGATGCTTTGTTCCTAGTTGATGTGGTACAAAGATATTTAATAGTCTCTCTCCACACGGCGGACAAAGGTAGACATTAGTGTCACGATGAGATTGTGGTAGAGTCCAATTAGGTCCAAGCACATAAAGATTAGACCAAACTCTGATACCATGTTAGAAATTCAGACCTAATTTAACTAAATAAGATCTTATTAAGTTAAGAGTTATCCAATTTTATAAACAACTTTAATGTTTTATTACTAATTAATATGTGACAAAGATACTTAACAAATTCTATAATATAATTAATTTATAGATATATAAAAATTATGAAAAGTATATATATAATAGAATTGATAATACCTTTAGTTGTGGTTGTCACGAAAGAAAGCAAAATTAGAACAAGTAGAAGGCGCTTGGATGAAAAAACAGCCATATATATCTCAGAGGTTTATGAGCTGAGAACGATATAATTCAAAATATGGTTATTTTCAATG
Source organism: Hippophae tibetana (assembly GCA_037013495.1). Lineage (NCBI taxonomy): Eukaryota > Viridiplantae > Streptophyta > Magnoliopsida > Rosales > Elaeagnaceae > Hippophae > Hippophae tibetana. The sequence continues at coordinate 65,879,807 of CM072807.1, read as the reverse complement.
CATGGACTATATATATGAAGGTTATGATCTCATGCTGCTCTCACTTTTATAGATCGAGAACTATAAAGCGCAATAATAGTTTGCTACCCATATGGCAAGACATGTGGTTCAACTGAGATCAGATTCAAATTTTGTAGTAGTTCTCTATAAGTGAGCAATATGGTCTATGTGAGTCAACATCAATGTCTCTTGGTTTGTCTAGCTTGATAATGATTTTTCTTCTTCTTTAAAGTTTGATCACAATATATATATAATATTGTAAATTATATATCTTCTTTACGTAAATAAAATTCATGTTTATTAAAAATAATTTTACCTTAATTTATTATAAGAATATGAAATTTGTTTTTAAAGGGACACTTAAGTCATTTTTTTTATTAAATAAAGGAAATATTATCAAATGAGATTTAAATTTGAATTCATGATAATAGGGTAGAAAATCATACTATATGAATTACAAATCAACCCCAAACAACATATCCTTGAGAAGAATGTTATTATTATTAAGGTGATCATGTTTAGCACGAGTATTGTTCAATTAAGGTAGTAAAACTATATGTCAATGTGATAGTTCAAAGAATTATGAAATTCTCTATTCATTAAGTTATTATTTGGGATAGAACAACTCATAATTGTATGTGTAACTCTATCTATAAAAAACTTAATATCACATAGAATTCCTATTAATTAACCTTGTAAAAAAAAATAAGTAACTTTATTGTTGAATTAATATATAATAAAATAAGTTAAAAATGTAAAATTTTGAGTTAAAAGATTGCTCACAGGGGAGATGTTTTTTACTCATGATTATATGGTGTAATTCTACAAAAACTTGACACCATATAAAACTAGCTTCTATTAATTAACCTTGCAAAAATAAAGAAAAGTGACTTAATTGTTGAATTAAAATATAATAAAATAAGTTAAAAATATAAAATTTTGAATTAAAAGATTGCTCATAAGTATATGTTTTATATATAATGAGAGAATATCTATATTGGTTAAGAATAATACTAATGAGATGCTCATATATCCTAATTTTATTATTTTGGGTTAAATTATTAAGATTAAAGAAGATAATAATAGTATATATATATATATAAATATATGATCACGTGATAATTAGTAGAGATTAATAATTATACTTTTATTTCATTCATTATTATAAAATCATCTCTTTTAACCGTTCCACAGTCTCTAGTGGTTGGACTACATTTTGTATCTGTTAGTAGCTATAAAAAATGTGAGAGGATAGGAAGTCAAATCGTGTATAAGTGTTTGGGAAAGTTTTTTTTTTTTTAAATGTTTGAAATAGTCACTTGTGATTCAATAACCTTTTAGGGACGATTAATACCCGTTTTAAAAAAATAACCATCTTCACTTAATTATAACCTATATTCACTCAAACATCTTCACAAAGCACCCATTTAGGGATGGTAGAGTGATTTTTCTTATTTTAAATTTATTTAAAAATCTATTTATTATTGTAGTAAATTAGTCTTGTATGAGGACAATCTTATATCTTATCACTTGAGTTTTGAGATAAAATTATATTTAAATTTAATATGATATTAAAGTTAGGTGATCCAGTCCGGTGTAGTTTGGGCTCGCTCGTCACCCGATTGGTATATTCTAAAAGGATAGACCATTGCTGATGTGAGAAGAAATGTTAAAATCATACATCGATTGAGCGTTAAATTTCTAATGCACATATAAATGAGGTCAATCCCCCGTCTAATAACCTGAATTTTGAGATGAAATTAATTAGACTCAAATTTAACGTAATTTTATCTAAAAGATTTAAAAAATATATTTTTTTTAAATAAAAAAAACTAGAATTGTGAAGTTAACTTTTTTTATACGAATAGTTCGAATTTATATATATCGATGAATTCAAATTTATACTCTCACAGTACCAACAATGTATATATATATATTATTACATTACAAGAAATCTGATTATATGATAAAGTAATTAAGTACTTAAGTTGACTAATAATGAAACTTGACGAACGGTTTATAAATGTTCTTTTCTTTCATTCTAATTTATTTAGGTTTAGTTGCTTTCCGTTATCATTCATGAACGCTTAGGACCATATGGAACACTACAGTTTATGGGCAACAAGATTTGTAGGCCATATCTTTCACACATATTGCACATTCACATGGAGGCTTAATTGCCTCTTCCGATATATATATAACTAATTCGTCAATGTTCATGCATCTTTATGCCAATGCAATTTTGAAGATTTACAGTCACATAAACTATAATCAAATTATATTAACGATATTTAAGTAGATTAGTTATTGGTATATAAAATTGGCCTAGAATATATATGTGAGATACTGTAGTTTGAAAATTATCCATTTAAATTTTATTCTTATATATGTATTGTCTATTAAGGTTCTAAATTAATTAAGTCGATCAAATGTTTTCTTTTAAAATCACGTTTTTAGAGACTATTAAAAAAACAAGACTCTCACTGAGTACAAAATATTACACATTTTTATTATAGGCTTTCTCTCTCCACTGCTTATATAGTTAAATCATTAAATTAATTAACATAGTTATTACAGCTCATTAATATCAAAACCTCTTCTTAAGATATGTAAATATAAAATCAGTTATTTTATTTACAAGATATATGAATTATATAATGTTATTTTAAAAAAATCATCATTTTTATATCAATGTTAGTAGGAGGTGTTATTCTTTAGAGTATATTCATGACCTATCTATTATTTTATCTCTTCATCTTTTATTGTGTATATTTTTTTTAAACACAATATTCTTGTTAATAATTTTTTCATAAATGTGATGAATATTTTATATTTACCTCTACTTGTTTAATAAATGAATATTTTTAAGTGAGAATTGATAAATTCATAATATATAGTTCCGTTAATCTCAATAAATTAAATCAATGGAAAGATACATTCATATTTTTTATAAATTTTATCATAACATTAAATTTAATTAATATGAGATATCATCCGTCTCAATCACTTTATATTTTAAACTTAATTTATTATATTCTATTTCATTTATGACACTTGTTTTTTTTCTTTTGCAAGGTCAATTTCTTTTTTTTAGGAGAGATCAATTTTTTTTCTTTTTTGCCTAATCAAATGAAGCTTTGATATTATGTCAAAATTCATAATAATTACATATTTTTTAATCTTCAAGACACACTGTTTTATAAACTTAACTTAACATAATATTGTATTTAATTAATGTGAAACATTAATCTTAATATTTTCTTAAAAGTATGTGTTTTTATTTTATAATTTTATATTTTTAATATATTATATTATATTTGCATCATTTTATCTTTTATTTTTTATTTTTACATTATCTATTTTATTTTATGTTACGTGATATAAGTTCTAAAGTTTTTAATTTAATCGATTAAAATTTTGATATTATTTGAAAATTTATAAGAATTATTGATTTTTAAATTCAAAAAAATTAACTTAATATGTATAGATATATACTTATAAATTTTAATATAATATTATTTTAAATATTTTTTTATCAAATTAATTATATTTATCTAATTAAAAAGCAAACAAACATAACATTGACATACGAAGGAAGATAACCAAACAATAGTGGGGCTTCTTCAATTTCTTTTAAGGAGATCAACAATGTATATGTACGATTATCACATGGGAGGCAGTGGCTATGCGTGCACTACTTTTTAGTGGGTCTCCCTTGTCTCTGACATATAAGAAATCACACTAAATTAACATGATTGATCTTTTTCAAACAAAGTTTAATATTGTGACGTTATTGTAAAAAAATATGGAATGACATATCTCAAAAAATGTATGGTTGGTTTGAAAGAAAACAAATTAATAATATAGATATATGATTCAATATTGGGTCCTTAGCTATCTTTTGGCAAATAAAAAAAAGTGACATGTAATTATCGGTAACCTTTTTTTCTTTTCTTTTATAGGAAAAAATTATATTTAATATCATTTTATTTTTATAAATTGATAATATATATATATATATATATATATTGATTATTTTACTTTGTAATAATGTATTTAATCATTTTATTTTACTTTCATCTTCAAACATCTATTGTACTTTGCTAATACAATTCAATTGACTCAAACTTAAGTTTTTCACAAAAAAATATCTAAAAAAAATAAAAATTAGAAAGAATTAACTAAATTATCTAAAAATACAATAATAAGGTGATAAAAATACATAAATTTTAAGAAATATAATGCATGAGAGTAAAATAATCATAGATAATATTTGATATTATTCAAGTAACATGTACACGATTTTAGCAACTTGAGATACCTAACCTAAGGGTTGATCTTGCATATCCAATAGCATATATTGACCTGATGAAGAGCAAGACCTGGCCAAAATAAATGGCCTGTTACACCTTACTAACAACCTGAATTACATTTGAATCTAGGGTTTCAGACAACATGTTTATGTAATGTCTATAGTGACCTAATTTGTTAAGAACTTTTTATATGTATTCTAATTACTTGTATGAGGGCTCAAACCTATGTAACCTCGACACATGTCTAATATATGATATATATATATATACTTCTTTAATGAGGAGAACACATGATCTAATCATTATCAACAGTTTCTACTTCTTTCTAAAATCACTAGAATCCCTAACACACTAAGAGAATTAACTCGTGTCTTAGGGATATTTACTCCGTGTAAAATGGATAGCCTATCATTACATACCGAGCAGGCTAATAGTCTTACCCGTCCAATTCAAGGATTTGATCTTAATGATCAGACACATCGCTCATCACCCATAAGGCTTTCACATGACCATGAACTGGGTAGTCCATACCCCCTAATCAATGAAGATGTCCATATGCCATCCCGTCTCGATATGACCAGACTAACCAGGACAAGTCAACACCTCACTAGCTCATTAAATTATAGCTCTAAAAGTACTTCACTTGAAAAAGACTATATAATGAAGATTATTCAAAGACAAATAAATGAGTTACAACAAGCCTTCATACAAACTTAGGTCTAGATTGGAACATGAGTAATATTCGGAGGTTGAGAGTTCATTTCATATTCCTAGCCCACCAGATCCAAATGTACCCCAAAGATGAAGAAAAAATAACGTTCATCACGAGAGAAGACACTTATTGTTATACAAGGATGTCTTTCATCTTGAAAATTGTAGGGGCTACTAATCAAAGAATGGTCAATAAAATGTTTGAAGACCAAATCAGTCGAAACATGGACGTCTATGTAGATAACATGATGGTAAAAACCAAGTGTGCAAAGAACCACATTTCCAATCTTAAGGAAGGTTTTGGCTATAATATGGAATTACAAGATGCGACTTAACCCAAAAAAGTATGTATTTGGGGTGACCTCAGGAAAATTCCTAGGATATTTAGTATCATTCAGGGGCATAGAGGCCAATCCCGACAAAATATTGGCCTTGGTAAACATGAGATCTGTAAGTTTTCTTAAAGAGATCCAACAGCTAAATGGTCGTATAGTTGTTCTCAGTCACTTCATCTTCAAGTGCACTAAAAAGTGTCTACCATTTTTTTGATTATTGAATAAAAATAAGGAGTATGTATGGTACAACGATTGTGAGCAAGCTTTTCAATTCATTAAAGACTATTTGGGGAAGGCATTTCTTTTGACCAACCTCATCGTGGGTGAGGTGTTATACATGTACATGTATTTCATGGATAAGGTCGTTAGCATTGTATTGGTAGTCAATATAGAAGGAAAGAAACACCATGTGTACTATGTAAGTCATTCCTTGATGGGAATGCAACAAGTATATCCCTCATTGGATAAGGCGACATTTACCGTAAGAATGATGGCACATAAACTTAAACTCTACTTTAATGTCAAAAAATAGTGGTCATCACTTCATATCCCTTAAAGAATATACTAGGTAAGTTGGATCAATATAGTTATCTTTCTCAAATAGCTATTGAGTTAATCAAGTTTGAAATACACTATAAGCCATTATTGGTAATCAAAGGACAAGCTTTTGTTGATTTTATCACCGAGTGGACTCAAGAGTATACATTAATACAAAAGACTACAAAACCAAAGTCTATGGTGGTAGTACCTGTACCCATACTGAATCTATGAAAGGTGTATGTTTATGGGGCAAGAAACTTGAGAGGAGCGGGGATTAGGATTGTGATATTCACTCCAATAAAGGGCTTAATAGAACAGTGTCTTCGTATCACTTTCTAGGAAACTAACAATATGGCTGAATATGAGGCATTTCTCTTGGCTTTACACCAATTGATAACTTTGGGAGCTAAAAAGGTATTGATTCATAGCGAATCACGGATGGTAGTAAGCCAAGTAAACGATGAGTTTGAGGCTAAGGAAGAAAAAATGAAGCTCTATATGTAAGAGGTGAAGAAAGCAAGGGCATCGTTTGAAACATTTAAGATTAAATAGATTCTATAAGGAGGGAATGCACATGACAATTCCCTAGCCACATTGGCATCGGTGGTAAGTTTAGACTTAAAAAGGGTGATCCCAATATCATGTTTACAAATCCCACCATCGGGAGATGGAATGAGGGATTAAACTCAGTTGGACATTAACTCTACAACTCACACCTCTTGGTTGACTCCGTACTTGGAATACCTAATCAATGATACCCTACCAGAGGACAAAGACCTAGCTCGGAAAATTATGATAGAAGAAAAAAACTATACCCCTATCCATGGCTGAATTGCTTACCCAATTTAGATGCTTAGATTGTTTTGAGCGAGTTACATAAGGGACAATGTAGAGCTCACTTTGGAGGAAGAACCCTTTCCCAGTGGATCATTCGATAGAGTTACTATTAGCCTACCCTTTTCAAAGATTGCATTGCTCATGTCAAAATATGTGATAGGTGCCAAAGGCATGCTAATGTCCTATATCATCCCACGAATGACCTGAAGTCCATTGTCAATTCATGGCCATTTCAAAAATAGGGGTTGGATATTGTTGGACCCTTACCCCTTGCCCCAGGCCCAAGAATTTTTTTAATTGTGGTGAATAATTATTTTTCTAAGTGGATAGATGCTTAACCATTGGAAATAATTTAAAAGAAGAATGTATAAAAAAATTATTTGGCAAAATATCATATGTAGATATGGTTTACCTTGAGAATTGGTCATTGTTGTCTCCTTTAAGAGAACATAAAAGCGTGCAAGTATACACGATCACAAGTAATAAATTTGATAAATAAAATATCGTTCCCACAGAGATTTGTTACTAGTATTCGTTGATTACTAAAATTATTTCAACCTGATTCTATCCAAATAGTCGATAGTTTGATGCAGTTTGACTAACTAATTTTTATAACAGTTTCTAAGAAAATTATAGGATTGTAGTTTCACCAAATTAATCCACTTGAATCATATTATTTTCTATTGATTTATGTTCTCTCATTTTAAGTTGTTAACAAAGAACTCCTAATTTATCCATACATCTCTTCCTAGCTCTATATAGACACATCTCGCTAAAATAATTCATTATATTCCTATGAGAATTAAATTCACCAAGATTCATTACATTCAAAGTTCTCAAATATCCGCACGTAAAATAAAGGTATATTCATATCCCTTATATATATATGTTATTCTATCCATGAGCAATACACAAAAATGTCTCTTCCAAGTTTATTTAAGTGTCACAAATCAATTGATAAATTTTCCAATAATCAAAAGCATTAAGCACAAATAGAATAAACAAATTAAAAATCTCATAAATCTTTTAAAAATAATTAAATACAAGCTTCATAAATTTAACGACACAGCAACCCTAGAAAAATTAAATTACTCAATAAACAAAATTAAAATTACAGAATTTAAGGAATATTAGTTGAAGAACAACAAAAGAAAATTAGAATTTTATCTTTAAATTTTTGGTACACGCAGAAACACAACATAAGCCAAAAATGGCTTCTGTGTGTACCATAGTCCAACTCTCCAATCTCCTAAATATTTCACAATAATCTCTTATTTATAGCTCTAACACTCTAAAAAAAATACATCATAAAATATATTTTTTTGACACGCGGAAGACATATTGCACATTGAAAATAATAATTAATACCTGCATGGTAGACAAAACAGTACATCAAAAATAATAATTAAATCTGCTTGGGAGACAAGCGTGTGTCATTTTGCATTTTCATTTCAATTCACACATACCATGTGTCAGCATCTAATTAGATGCAAGAAATAACGGGACACATAGCAGCCTTTCATACGCTGTGATGAATGGGCGCACGAGGACCGCGTCGCACTGGATAATTCCTTTCGAAGGCACATGAGGGACGTAGAAGCTGTTGAAAATGTACGTTGTTTTTGTGTTTTTGTTTTAACTAACACATGTCATGTGTCAGCTCCTGATTTACTAAAATAATATTTGAGACACGTGACATTATATGATTCACACAACAGACATATGAGCCCCACCCTACACGTCAGCCTACGTGGTATGTGGGGTGTGTGGTGCGAGTGGAAAATAGCTGCATGTGGTCTTCTTTCCTGCCCAAAAAAGCAAAGTTTATATAATTGCATTTTAGCCCTCAAATTTAATTCAAATTAACTTTTAAATTTTCATTAATTACAATTAAGACTTATTTTAATTTAAATTATATTTTTAGACTTTATTATTTGCAATTAAGTCCTTTTTCGATTCACCTTCTTTAATTTTCTTAAAAAATAAACAGTAAATATTAATTTAATTAATTAAAATTAACTAAAAATATTAAGAACATAGCAATTATAATTAATAAAATGGACAAAATAACTGTATAATATACAGTTATTAGTCACTAATAATGGTAGGTAGTTCAAAGGTTAACAATTAATAGTTTTTTGCGATAAAATGGGCGTTAAGCTATCCTATTCCACCCCTTATTGACCACAAGCAAATGGTCAAGCAGAATCGTCAAAAAAATGTCAACACATTATAGAAACATTTGGAAGGAGCGAAGGGTAAATGGGTGAATGAACTGCCTTGTATTTTTTGGGCCACTGGAACCACCCCTAGGGTATCAATGAGGGAAAGTCATTTTTTCCTCATCTATGGAACTGAAGTAGTTATACCATTGGAGATATATGAACCTAATTTTAGGAAAATGATCACACAAGAGGATAATGATCAACTCAAAAGTGAGGATCTTCTATTGGTCGAAGAAAAAAGAGAAGAAGCCTTGATACGCATTGAATAAAAAAAAGAGCAATCCAAAAGACATATAATAGATTCATTAAATATAAGAACTTCGGTGTAGGGGAATGTGTCTTGTGGAAATCATTGGGAAAAAAAGTTGAAACTAACTATGGAAATTTTTCCGTAATATGGGAAGACCTACATCAAATATATGATATTACTCCGGGAGGGTCTTATTTGATAGAACATGACTGCATAAAAGAGGAGCTAACTTGGAATAGGAAATATCTCAAGAAATACTATGTATGAAAATTTATGATTGATATATTAAAAGACAATGATGTATTTTGAGCTCATTCTTGTGTTATATTATAAAGTGAAAAATTAACCCGGATGTTTGGAGGAAGGAATTAACTAACCCCCTCACTTGAGCTATAGGATACGTCTCATGCCTCATGATAGGATGAAAAAGTCCATTGACCCTCCACTTGAGATGTGGGATACGTCTAAGAAAGAGGCTTATGTTCCATAACTTAACCTCCTCTTTATGAACACATTTAGGGGTTGGATTCAATTTCACCCTTTCATATCTCATATCTTGTGAAAAATTAACGCAATGACTCCTATGTTTGGAGAAATGAGTCAAATAACCCCTCCCACTTGGGTTGTAAGATACGTCACATGCCTTATGTTAGGAGGAAGGATTCCATTGAATCCCCCACTTGAGATGCAAGATACGTCCCAAGAACATCAACAAGACAACAATTTAACAATAGGAAATTGACATCGTTAAATGAAATATATAAATATGTTATTACATTATGTCAAGTCGTGATACATTATTTAAGAAAATAAATAAAGTTCATACAAACTTGACATCAAATCCCCATAAAGAGGTTCATTACTTGTTTGTGAGACGTGCTCTAGGGTTTTCTAACACATGAGCCTGGCGATTAGTTTTCTTGAGTGCCCTATATTTTCAATACTCTACCAACTTGCACAATTCATCCCATTCATGAAATGCAATCTTTAATTCATTACGCATTTCTTCCAACTCCTTATCCATAAATCCACAATGAATCTTTAAGATACACAACTCCTGATCCATAAATTTGGTTGCTTCTTAACACGTATCCACCTTCTTTTCCAAATCTTTAGCAAGAGATATGGCATGTGTCAAAGTAATATGATACGAATTAGCAAAGGAATAACAATTGTACCTTACCAACAATATGTAAATACAACAAAATGGTAAGGTCACTTACATCAAGCACGTGTCTTTCCATCATATTGTAGATTGTCCCTTTATCTTGTTTTCAAGCTATATAAATAGAAGGATAGTCTTCAAGCACCCCAAAATGGTGATACAATTAATCTTGAGCATCAAGATTATTAAACATCTTGCTCCTAAATAGGTCATTTGTACCACTACCCTTACCTTGTTCCATTTTCACAGGGTATATCCTTTGTAATAGGCTCATATCATCCCCTAACAATGATAACTCTTTAACAAGACTAGACTTCATCAACAAACCTTGGTTTAGAGAGCGAAGTAAGATATATATGGCCTTTGATATTTTGGTTTTCCTCCTTTTATTGTTATCAAAGAGGGTTTGGTTTACCTCTTCATTATGGGTGGGAGAAGTAGGTCACTTTCCTATAACGGGGAGAGTCCTAGTGGCTTGCGAGGTTATTTGGTTCACCTCTTAACTATTGGTAGGAAAAGTAGGTCACTTTCCTATAATGGGGAGTTTCGTGTTGGCTGGCAAGGTTACCTTCGGAATACAAGAAAAATATGACCTCGTTTCAATTAGATCGTCTAGATTTACTTAACTATAATCCATTACTTCCAAACACTCATGGCCTCAAATAAAAACTGGATCTACTCAGGTCACGTTGAATACAATAAAACAAATTTCTTGATTCCAAGACACAACTTTAAACAATCAAGAAAAATCAACTTATCCAAAGATAAATCAAACACAAATAGCATGAGAAGCATTAAATAGAAATAAAACACTTAAGCATTTAACTACTATAAAAGTTCCAAGTTCTTATTACATCCAAAATTACATTTTATTTCTAAAATAAATGAATGGGCTGCTTGCAAAGTTTACGGGGTACTAGCTAGGGGTGCTTTAGACCTACTACTTTGGAAGGCTCGTATCAAAGTAAAATAAGACACTGTCAGGTCCAACTTCTCGCCCCGAGTCTTGAGACTGCTGACCATGAAACTCATGCCATTTCTGTAGGCCTTTGTGCAATATGCCTTCAAATTTTAAACCAAGTTGGAAAGCGAGCTCATTTGATCTAACATTGCACTCATTTGATTTTGTATTGTGCTAGCTTTTCCTCATCCTCCTTTGCAATTTGCTCGAGGTGATTAGCTCATTGTCCTTGTTTAAAATTGTAGCTGTCTACTTGTCTTAGCTTCTCATATTTTTTTCTTCTTCGGAATATTGCCCTCCATCTTTAAAATCTTTGCCTCATATTCAATGATGATATAGTCCTTATCCTCCACAACTTTTTGATACTTCACAATCTGTAAGCGACTAACTTGCACCTCACATTTGTAACCCTTGAGGGGTAACTTGCCTTTCCTGGCTAAACATATGACCTACATACATTGAAAAATTAGTGATTAGGAAAACAAATAGGGGAAATAAACATCCAAGTATGCCCAAACTCACCTCGATCAAATAATCTACCATTAGCTCACCGTTTGAGCCACCTTTTCACTTTATGGGCCTCTCTAACTTTGGACCTCTCAACATCTATACCAAAATAATGGTACAAGTTCTTATTCAAATCAGTTTTCCTAAATATACCCTCATTGAAATATGTAATATAGGTATCTCATACCACGACGTCCCTCAAGATGACTTCATCAAACTCGAAGTCATTTAAGTTCATGGCCTATATACTAGGAGTATATTCTTCCATGGCTTTCCTTTTTGTGTGACCTCGAACCTAGATGGTGGAAGAGTACTGGGAAAGTCAAACACTATAGTAGGGGGTGCAACCTTAGTTGGCTCCACTAGAGAGCCGAAATCCCCAATTAATGATGGCAATATGGGTATGAGATATGGATATATGGGGTCCAGATCTTGCACACCTAAGGTGTCTATTAAATATTCGAGGTCATTGTGCAAGTAATCCATATCTATACAAGGGTAATTAAAAGGTTAGTAAAATGTTTCGAGCTACAAACTAAAGTAGTTACCTTGTAAACAAAATGATAACTTGAATACTCGTCTGTATATTTCTCGATAGCTTTCATACGAGGTGTTTGTAGCTCAATCCTTCTAATCTTTTCCTTACCACCTGGATCTAACTTGTTCGTCAGCTCACTTGCACGAGGTTGAGTGGTGCTGAAGTGATGATTCCTAGTATGTCGGATTGGTAAATCTACCTCGTTATCCCAAATATCCCCAATAATATAAAAATATTTATATTTCCAACTCGAGCTACTATCGTGGAGTTTAAGATGTAGCCTATGCTCAACAACATAGGATATATATGCTCTTCTTTTATCCAAGTCGTTCTTGTTTAAGCAGTACATACTTTGAAGTTCATCATTTCTCAAGTCTACCCCGTATTCACCTGCAACAATGAAGAGACATAAGAGAGTTCGTCATCCATTGGGATTTACTTGGGTGAGGTTGATATCAAAAGTATAAAGGGCATGAGCTATCACCCTAGGGAATGGACATCAGAGTCTAATTTTTAATGCCGCCAAATGTATCACCCATCACCTCGTTAGGGGATCATCGACATCACATAAATGATGAGATACAAGCATCAAATGTACATGGGGAAAGATGTCATATTTATGCCTAATCTTAATTAGATTATTCGTAGCTAGAACACTAGGCATCTGAAAACAAAATTTAACAAATTTAGCTAAGTTGAATTTAGATAAGGTAAAAAGTAATTTTTTTCATTATTTATAAAAGAGGAGGGGAAGATGAAAGGTTACCCAGTGAAACCCATATTAATTACGGGAATATACTATATCACAATGTGTTTGCAACCAGGTGAATTTGTATCCTATAGCTTGCATGAATTGGTTGCTATTTATTAAAGAGCTCGCTGAATCAAACCTATTCATAACGGCCCAAAGTGTATGAGGATCAGATAACGAAGTATTATTCCCTTGGTTTCTCAAAATCAAGGGAATATAGGAGTTAATGTTTAGTATTATTTAGGTAATAGTTACACAATCCTAGCAACCTGAGATACCCCGCCTACATTGAGGATATCTTACATATCCAATAGCACATAGTGATCTGATAAAGAGCAAGACCTAGCCTAAATAAACGGCCTGGTATACCATCCTAACGACCTGAATTACATTTAAATCTAGGGCCTTAGACAACATGTTTAGGACGACCTTTTTATGTAATGGCTATGACAACCTAATTTGTTACGAGCTTTTAATATGTATTTTAGTTGTTTGTATGATAGCTCCAATGTATGTAACCTTGACACCTATTTAACATGTGTTATATATATCTCTTTAATAAGAAGTATGCATGATTTAATTGTTATCAACATTTTTTTTACTTATTTTTAAAATCAATAGAATTCCTAACATACTAAAATCTCTCTAAATAGATAGTATAATTAGACAAACTTTTTCTTGATATGCAAACTTTTTTTATGCGAAAATGTATAAAATTTATTAAAAGTCATAAGAAGATGTTACATACCTCTCTCGTGTCTCATTCTATCTAATTTTAACGAAAAATTGCTATTTAAATGTTTTTGTCTATGAAACTAATCAAGCCCAACTCAAAAATAATTAGATTTTAATATTTATTTAAATAAATGATGAGATTTTAATACTTATTTAAATAAATAACGAGGGTAATGTGGACTAGTGCCTACATTTATTTGTTTAAAAATTGATTTTTTTTACAAATTTATAATAAATATAAATGAGATACAGGCCACTGTATATGGACTGAACATCTGGCAACGCTATTTTAGATGCACAACAAATTTATAATGTATAATAGTGTTCGTATTTACATGTTTATTAGTTGAAACGTGTATAGAAGATCTTAATTGAGTGTAGGCAACAGAAAGTCATAATAATTATTTAAAAGCTCTAGCCAAATTAGAACCAGACCTAGTGAGTGGTTCCTGTGGTTCCATGAATCTGCAGACTGCAGCAAGGAACAAGGGTCCCAGTTTTGATTAGTTAAGCCCCATATATAGAATTACTTACAGATATTAAGTTTGGCTACAACTTAAAGTTTTCAACTTTTCATTTCAAAACAAAGAAACAAATAAGAGTTTCAAATCATCGAGGACACTTCCAACTTCATGCATGTCTTTTTGCAACCTCCTTGTCATAATCTTACAACCCCACCCCCCGCCCCCCCGCCCCCCCCCCCCCCCCCCCCCCCCCCCAAAAAAAAAAAGCTAAAGAAAATATGTTTGGTTTGAACACAGAATGTATATGATTTATTCTGACTTTTAAATATAATTTTAAAAATATATATTAGAGTATAAGGTCGATCCGAGGCAGGCCATCTCCTAGAGCCACCAATTTAATGAGTATTTTTATTAATTTTTTTTTAATTAAAATATTCTTTTTTCTTTTTTCCTCTTTCTCTATTATAATGTAAGAGGGTGACCATCATGATAATAACTTTATTACTATACTACCAAAATAGCATTGAATTAGAATTTATTTACTTTATAAATTTAAAATCTTTTTATTTTTAATATTATAAATAATTTACTTAAAAATTTAAATTTTTTATTTAATCACCAAACACGAATATGAATGACATGGCATAAATCCATCATGCACACAATTTTCAAACTTAACTAATGTATTCTATTGAGGCAAATAAATAAGCATTTTTAAATTTTAACTAACATGTATATACCATCTCATATGAAGTATAACTAATAAATAATAAATTTGCCTCTTTTTAGCTTCAATCCCCAACCATTTGGATGGAAAGCAATCATTTTATCTTAATTATTTTTATATTATTATATTAGTTATATTATTATTATTTAAATTTTACAGTAATTTTTTAATTAATAAATATTTAATTATTTTTCACAAGATTTCAATCACAATTTTTTATTATTATAATCCATAACAAAATGTGTGCATATATTACCATATATAAAATAGATTCTTCTATCCATGTAAGTTTAATAAAATTTTTACTTGCTAAAAACATAAAATATGATAAATCTATTAAATTAACGAAAAAATCACTTCATATCTAAAAATAGAAATTTCATATTTTAAATAATATTTTTAAATATTTTAGCTATATTGTGAAGAAAAAAAAACTCTTATGACATCCATAAAATAAAGTTTATCAATAATCTAAATTAATTATTTTTACTACTAATTTAATAAAATGCTTTTTTGTTGTAGTTTATTAAAAGTACAATTTTTCTTATCTAAAATAATACATTGTAAAATGACCTTAGATGAGCCATAATAACTCAAAAATAAAATCTTATTTTTGATTTATAACAAATAAAGATAAGGTAAAATCAATTTCTCTTAAAAAAAACTTTTTCATTTTAAATTATGATGAGTGATTAATTTAGATGATGGATTATAATAAGATAAAATATATATGTATATTTTTATCATCTAATTATAATAAGATAAAATAAGTTTTCATTTTAAGTCAACTATTTAACATGCTTAGTTACAGGATGTGTGAGTGGTATTTGTCGTTTGAGAGAAAACTTAACATTTGTCAACCAGTATAACTACTAATTAAAATAATTACAAAAAATATAAATAAAATATTTAATAAAAGTATCAAATATAATTATTCATAAAAAATAAAATATATGTTGAAAATTTGTGTTGAAAACACTAAGGCCAAACGCCAAGGCCTAAAGTCCTAACTAAATAAAACAAGTTCTTTCAAAGTTGTATTGTTTCTTTCATATTTTCATTACAATTTTATAGCTATATATAAAGAGATTTATTATTTGAATTAAACATTCATTGATTTACTTCTTAAATTAAGGATTCCTTGTTTTATTCCTTGAATTAAAGATTTCTTGTTTTTCTCCTTAAATTAATCCTTAAATTAAGGATGATAACTACTTGATTTACTACTTAATTTACTTATTCAATTAAGGTTCTTAATTTACTCTTTAAATTAAGAAGTTAACACTCCTTAATTTTATCTCCAATACTCCCCCTCAAGTTGGATCCATAAGGTTTATGGATCTAAGCTTGCACAAAATTCGTTGAAACTGATAAGAAGCCAAGACAGCAAATGTAAAACTAACAAAAAATACTGATTACGAAAAAAAAAAATTATTGTTGTCGATGTGGGACCTTTCATTTTACCACAATACTTCCCCTCCACTTCGGGCAGGTAAGAGCTACAGGAGAGATTTAATCCATCATCGCTAAGAGTTTGGTTTCAATGTGAGACCTTTCCTTTTACCACAATACTCCTTCTCCATATCAGGTAGGTAGAAGCTTTAGGAGAGATTTAATCCATCATCGCCAAGAGCTTGGTTTCAATGTGAGACCTTTCCTTTTACCACAATACTCCTCCTTCACATCAAGTCGGTAGAAGTTGCAGGAAAGATTTAATCCATCATCGCCAAGAAATTTGGTTTGAAAAAAA
This sequence comes from Hippophae tibetana, assembly GCA_037013495.1. NCBI lineage: Eukaryota > Viridiplantae > Streptophyta > Magnoliopsida > Rosales > Elaeagnaceae > Hippophae > Hippophae tibetana. The sequence continues at coordinate 65,862,998 of CM072807.1, read as the reverse complement.
AATAGAATAAGAAATCACTCTGATAGAGTGCCAAGCGCACTTTGAGAAGAGGAATAGCAATTTTTTTTCAAGAAGATCGACTTGCTCTCATACTATGTTGAAAATTTGTGTTGAAAATACCAAGGCGTAAAGGCCTAACCAAATAAAACAAGTTCTTTCAACGTTGTATTGTTTCTTTCATATTTTCATTATAATTCTATAGCTATATATAAGGAGATTTAATATTTGAATTAAACATTCCTTGATTTACTCCTTAAATTAAGGATTCTTTATTTTACTCCTTGAATTAAGGATTTCTTGTTTTTCTCTTTAAATTAATCATTAAATTAAGGATAATAACTCCTTGATTTATTCCTTAATTTATTCCTTCAATTAAGGTTCTTGATTTACTCTTTAAATTAAAAAATTAAAACTCTTTAAATTACTCATTAAATTACTCTTTAATTTTATCTCCAATAATATATTTAGTACAAAAACATTTTAATATTTATAAATAAAATGCTAAAAGCTAAAAACTAAACAAAGAAAAAAAAAGCTGTACAATATCATCCTCACAACTACACGAAAAATGACCACAAAGATGTTAGCTTTTCTTGACCAGCTAAACTGAAGTAACTTTATTTTTAAAAATAAATAAATTTATTTTAATTTATATTATTATATTTAAATTAAAAAATATCCTTATAATAAAAGATATTATTAAAAAGTAACAAATCATTTTCATTTTCTATCATTATTTTTAATATATTTTTTACACAGATTCATATGATTTTATAAATATTTTTATTAACAAAATTTGTATATATATGACATATTTATACGTATTAAATTATTGTATTAAAAATAATGTTTTTTTTAAATAAAAAATTTGAAAGAAATTAGTTAATTTCTAACCTTACCCTTTGTTACGTGGCTTTTTTCTATTATTTAAATATAATAATATCAATTAAAGTAAATTTCATACTTTTTAAAAACAAAATAACTTGGATGAGCCGTTAAAAAAATGTAATTAAAATAATCTATTTGTAGAAGAAAGTGATTTATGATGCGCTCCATTCGCTTTTATATATAGAAGATACTTACCTCTCCATTCATGTGTTCTTATTCTCGCAAATTTGGTATCAAAAGCTCTCTTGTATATAAATGTGAGGATTTCTATTTTGATTTATAATATAATAATAAATTGTATAGTAGTTATTTATTAGTTTAATTACGCGATATAATTGACTTTATATATAGATTATTATTATTAACTTTAGAAAAAATATTTGTTTATTTTTTTTACAACATAAATGAACATATTTTTTTTTGTAAAACATTAAAAAAAATTATGAACATATTTTTTTTAGACATAAATGAACATATTTTTTTTACAACATATATGAACATATATTTTTTTTTAATGTTGTACGAAAATAAATATATGTTTTTTTATTAAGATTAAAAATGAAAATAAGTTGAATAATTAAGTCATATGCCTAAAATTAAACCCACAACTTATAATTTTATTACAATTAATTCTTATTATACTCTTAGTGAACTTATAGTTAGACATATGTCTAATTAGACATAACATATTTAGATAGACATCTAATTCTAACTAGATAAATATCTAGTGAAAATTAAATTATAATTTATCAATGAAAATTGAGGTTATTTTTATCACTTTGTCTAAAAAATTAAATAAAAAAAGATCATATATGATATTTAATTAATATGAAATCATCATATCATATAACCTTTTTTAATATGTTATTATGTATCATATAACTTATTGCTATAAATAAATTATTATAAATAAAAATTTTCAATAAATATTATGCCTAATTAGAGTATATGACAAAAGTTTCTAATATTAAATTAATAAATTTATATTTGATATACTAACCTTTTTTAATTATGTGAATAAGATAGAGTAACACCCCACTCGTTATATAGAAAAAAATATCGTTAAAAATATATTTTATGTAATTACAATTTTATCTTAAACATTACTAAAATGTCTTAACTCTTAAAAAAATTTAAGTTATAAAATAAGGATATTTTGATATTTTATTTAATTATTTTTTTAACCATGGGGTATCACACCCTTATTCTTAAGAGTACACACGTCTATGTGATTGAAAACAATGGTGCTTTTAATAGGTGAGTAATTTGTCCAGATGTCTTACTCATTTTCTCATGCATATCTTGGTAATGCAAGCTTATCTAAGAAACATGATATGAAATAAGCAAAAAATAAAGAAAAAAAAGAGAAAGAGGAGGGAAAAAAGAAAGAAAAGAAGATAGAGATTCTAGGTAAATTAGATTCAGTGATCTCAAATGATCATATGTGAACTCTTTTTGGTGTTTTTAAGAGATATTTCACCAATATTCATGATTAAAGGGCTAAGTTTAATCTATATATTTTAATGATATTTTTAAATAATTTTGGACCTATTTTATTTGTAGGTTTAATATATTACAAAGTATGTCGTTTTTACTTGAAACTAAGAATGTAAGAATATCAAAACTATAAGTAATAATTTGATTTTTACTTAATTATTGAAGAAGATATTGAGTTATATGTTAACAGCTCATGTTTTAACATTTTTAGAGTACCATTTAATTTTAAACTAACCAAGTTAGCCTCAATGTTATTCTTGTTTCTGACACAAGTATGATCATATAAGATGGGTTTATCCAAAAGACGTTTCAATGCAACTAGAGTAATAGCGATGATACAATACAGTGATTGGATATTCAATAATTTAAAAACTAGATTATATAATTTTACATTCTCACTTGACTATTTAGTTTCACCATCATTCAAATATTTAGTAAAGTTTATATATATATAAGATTTTCAATGTAGTTAAAATAGATTTTCAAAAACACATATTAGTTATTTCTAATAGTGTTGTTTTTTTACTAAAACTTTACTACCAGAATTTGTTATATTCAATTTAAAAATGCATGTTTTATGTCAATGCATTTTATGTGCCTATCATAAAGCTATGTTATAAAAAAGTATTTTTCTTTTGGCACTTTAATCAACTAGTACATAATCAGCAGCATCTAATGATAAAAATATCGATGATATCATCGACATTATCGCAACAATATCTCTATTTTATACATCACAACATCAAAATGTGATATACATACCTTGTGACCAAATTATCATGAAATTATCAAGAATGACGTTAAAATGTGACTTAGATGATCTTTTTTGTCTAAAATATCTTAGATATTATGAATATTGTTGCTAAAATATTATTCAAATGTTTAACAAAAAATCAATTCTTGATTTATTTTCTCCTTTTCTTTTTCTTTCTAAGTAATCATGTAAATTCAATTTTTTTCTTACTTTTGAAAAATGAATGTATTCTCTTTTTTGGTAATATATTTGCTATATATATATGAAATAAGTAAATAAAAATACTAGTTATTGTAGCTGGTTATAAATTATATTTGCGAGACCCGTACAAACTACAATTATTGTAATTGTTTACAAATTAGATCTGCGAGATCTATATGAAATAGTTAGCATAAATGAAATCATGTCACCAATTATGGAACATTATAGAATGGTCGAGGCTTGCCTATAATGTTCAGTCATCACTCTATTTATCTATTTTCATACTATCGAAATTTATTTATTTATAATAGTTAATACAATTAGATAATCTACTTAATTATTTCAAACTTTTGAACTAGTCTATTTAATTTTTTTTAAACCTTTTAACTACTTATTCTATAATATTTAACAAAAAAAGAATATATATTTTATTATATAATATTTTAATTAACTGATCAACTTATTGATTAATATAAATATTTTAAGTATTTAAAAATATATGTATTGAATAAAAATTAGTTTAAAATATAAATAATTGACTATTTTTATATTTTATAAAATTTGATAAATATTTTTCATATTTTTGATAGAATTTCTATAATTTTCGTAATTTTTTTTCAAAGTTTCTATCAACAATAACAATATATTTGATATTTTCATAAAAATTATATCTCAATATTCTCACTAACATTGACATTTCAAACCTTGGCAACCTCAGAATGAGAGAATTATGTTTACAAGCTATACTTATTTTAAATGGAAGTTTGTAAAGTGACATTGAGTTTTTTTCTTTCTAAAGAGTTCGTATTATACTTAAAAACAACATTTACATTCAAGTAAATTCAATTGGTTTTATTACCAAATTTCTGACATTTAAAGTTTAAATTGCATTCAATTAATTTAACAAGATTAAAAATATATTATATGTTAATTTCAATGTACTTCTAGTAATAACCAATAAGTTAAAGCAAGATAATTTATAAGTAATTTCAGATTAATAATAAATCAACTTTATTATTAATACTATTTTTATACAAGCTTAAAGGTTATGTAAATATAATAGAAATATCAATGTACTTTCCCTTTAGTATTAAATGATAGTTGACTATATTCAGTATTTAAAACATTTAATTTTACTTTATAAAGTTATGTACATATTTTAGTAATATCAGTGCACTTTCCCTTTAGTATTCAATGATAGTTGACTATATTTAGTATTTAGAACATTTAATTTTACTTTATAAGACATCAATACTTAGATTTGATCTAGTTTAACTCAATATCATATTTACGAACTCAATATGATATCAGATAAGTACTGTATATATAACGTTACTAGATCAATATGATTTTTATTAATTCAATTCAGTCCAGTATGATATTTATAAGTCAAATTCAGTATGATGTGTATGAATTTAGTTAAGTCAGTAAGCATATGACATATGTATTAATAGAGCTAATTGAGACATTTTAATGGTTATATCAAGTATGTTCTCTACACGTGTAATTGAGAGTTAACGTCATTGCTAAATTTTTTTTTTTTGTGCAACCAGATCCACAAGTACTCTTGGCATAATAAAATTATAGTACATTTCTCATGCTTATATTTTCTATTTGTATATTGATCATCCACACATATAGTTAAGAACTAGCATCAATGTTAAATATCTTATTCGTGTGCGATTATATCCCAAATGCTTTTGGCACAATAAACTCAAAGTACATTTTTCATGATTATACTTTTTATTTGCATATTTTTATCAAAATATTATTTCATGGTAACTCAAATAATATGTTATTATATTTTAAATATCAAATAGAAATCATTTTTATCAGAATGTTATTTCATGACAACTCATAAATAGTATGTTATTATATTTTAAAGATCAGACATAGATAATTTTTATTAACATGTTACTTCATGGTATGTCATAAGCATTTTATTAACAATTTTCAAGTTTGCAATTATATATATTTATGAAACTTATTCACTCATTGAGTTTTCAAACTCACCTTTTATATTTTCCTTCCCAGGTGGCAGTTTTGAGAAAATATAACATGATAACAAATTTGAGAATATATGATTAATCTTTTATTGTACAATTTTGATGGTTTGATCTCTTTATTTTTTTCGTATAGTTAATGTTAGTTGGTGTATAAATGAACAAGTAATCAATATTAAAAAATCTTATAATTTGAGGTATAACATGTATATCATGATTTGTTGTCATGTTGATGGATATGAGTTGTTTTACAATTATGTAAAAGATTATGATATCTATTAGTCTATGAAAAAATATTTTATGAGAATTATTATTTTACTACAGGATAATTAGTTTCAATTTAGAAAAAAATGTCTATTTTTTTGTAAAACTTATACAATTATAATTTTGACAAAACTCAAAAACAGATAAGAAAACAAGTTAGTCAATCAATACGATCTTCAAGATACGTCCCCTTTCACCAAGATAGATTCGAGATGGATCTTGACATAACATACCATAATCTAAAGTTACATTTTTAATTATCTATATATTTTTTAGTTATAATGTATAAGATATATGTTTAATACATATTAAAAAAATGGTGCACATATCTATTTTTTTTATAATCTAAAAATTATGTAATTTTGTTACATGATTTTTAGATTATGTACCTGTTTATTTACATATCTTGATATACATCTAATAAATAATATGAAAAAGTTATTTAGATCTTTTAATATTTTCTTTAAATTTTTTTGAAAATTTAAACATACTAAAAATTAATTTTCTTAATTAAAATTTAATAATCAATTATTCTTCCATGATCAATAATGACGAAAACTTGTCTTACTTTGTTTTGCATATAAGTAACATCAAAATTTATTTTAATTGCATTTATAGGAGGGTTACAACGATTTTGATTATAAGAGGGTTTCTCGATCTCTACCATTATATTTGGTGCATCATGATCATCACATCGAGGATAATAATATCTAAAAAGCATACTGTTTTATAGATTAAAAGTGAAATTTAACTCCTAATATAAGAATTAGAGGGTTTTTTTTTATGAGTTTTGACCTGACCCGTATCCAAACATCCCATAAACACTAGTAACAGCCGATTAAACAGACTGGTGGGACAATTTAATCCCAAACCAACGGCCTTGCTTCGTCAATAAAAGTCCCGCGCATATTCAAAGGAAAATCAGCCGTAAGGGCAAAGCCGCCATTAGAACACCCCAAATCCCCAGAGTATGTCGGAGACAATCGTTCTCTCCGACGAGGAGGATCTGAGAGAGTTCTCGACCCCATTACCCTCCAAGAAACCCCGAACTTCACCGGACTCGTTCCTTAATCCGAACCCGCCTCATTCAGTCATTGCCATCGACGATGACCCGACTCCGCAAAAGTTGGTTCCCACCTCAACGGTCTTCATCATCCCCGAGACGCCAACATCTGATATTGCAATTATCAAATGTTCAAGGGTCTCATCTGATCCTGAAATAAGGGCTCCAAATTATGATCAAAAGTTCTCTGGTGAGTTTTGATTAACTGCGTCGGTGATTATTTTTTCCTCTTTACATTTGAAAGCTTAATGATGGATAATTTCATGGATTTTTAACTTTTATCTGGGCTTGTGAGTTTTTCTCCTGTGATCACTTCTTAAATGCTAATAGGATGTTTGTTAAAATGTCCGGGTCTATTACATTGGTATTTTTATGTTACGGATGATTTTAGCGGTTCTGAGATTGGCGTTGTTGTTTCTGGGATTGTGTTTATTTTTTCCTCTTTACATTTGAATGCTTAATGATGGATAATTTCATGGATTTTTAACTTTTATCTGGGCTTGTGAGTTTTTCTCCTGTGATCACTTTCTTAAATGCTAATAGAATGTTTATTAAAATGTCCGGGTCTATTACATTGGTATTTTTATGTCACGGATGCTTTTAGCGGTTCTGACATTGGCATTGTTGTTTCTGGGATTGTGTTTGTTTTGATTTCATATTGTTTTTACTTAATGAATTGGAGGAGTTCACTTTGTTTTAACTAATAATTTTTTTTTTTTTGGGATTTTGGGTTTACCTTCAGGATTGAACGGAATGATATCTTTAGAGTCTGATAATGAGTCCGAAGGTGGACCTGAAACTGGAAGGAAAAATTCAAAGGAGAATGAAACTACAGATGGAGGGTTGACTGTGGAAGGCTCAGATTGGAGCTCTAAATTTATTGAGCCCGTGTATTCTCTTGGTATGTTAATATCGTAGGTGAATAATTTGATACGTGCGCAGGATTTGACATTTGAAAATGCTAAAGCAAGTGTTTCTGCTGCATGGAATCTGCTTTCTTTTACATCAATTGATAAATAATATATGCATTTTGTGTTTTTCCAGGGCACACAGATTTTACACAAACGTCTGAAGACCGAGAATTCAGATTGGAGAATGATAAGATGGGTCAAGATTTTGATACAGTGGACTCAGATTGGAATTCTAGATTTATTGAGCCAATTTGCTCTCCCGGTGAGTTATTTTTGCATCCATACTCCCTCCACTCTCTTTTGTATTTATTCTTTTGGGACATCCTTATCTTATGTATTTTCTTTGCTCAATATTTGCTTTTGTCAGGGCATGTTGCTTTAACTCAAATGTCAGAAGATGATTTTTTACACTCAACCTCTTGGCATAATGAAACTGCTGAGGTACTTAATCTTGATGCATGACTACTGATTTTAGGGCTCATTTTTCTTATCTGTTACAGCACCTATGGCCGCTTTCACAAACCATGCATTAAAAATTCTGGAACTTATTCAGATCATACGTGTTTAAACTCTTCATATGCCTTTCAATGGTTTACCTTTGCTACCTTTTTTAATTTTATTGAAGATGTTCCGTTTGTCATACTTTGGATTGTTCGTAATTTTTTTTAAAAAAAATCATCTTTCCCTTTTAACCTTAGCTCTCCTGCTGCATTATGAAATTTGATCAGGTACTGGATAACACCAGAGAGCAAGATATTAGCATGGATGACACAAATAAAATTGCGAAACAGAAAAATGTTAGAGCTAATGCTAATAAGCAAAACTATACAAGTGATGCATTGGGAAGGAATAAAATGTCAAAAGAGGAAAAGATGCACTTAATGGAAGAGAAAAAGATAAAGAAGCTTGTAAGTTATTATTGTTTTTAGAGAGGTGTTTTTCTTATATAATTTTAATGGAAATAAGTTGGTTTATACTTTATACACATGGTACAGCAAGAAAAGTTGCACAAAGCAGCTCTGAAAGCTGAGGCTGCAGAGTTGAAAAAGATGGAGAAGGAAAAGAAAAAATGGGAAAATGGGAAGCTGGCCCTGAAGTACATTGTGGCAGAAATTGATGCCAAAGTTATTGAATTGGGGTCAGTTGGAGGTAGGATCTTTGCCAATATTCAACTTCTTGTTCATACAGGAATCATGCATGTAAATAAGTCAATTTATTTCTTGTACCCGTTTGACTCTTAAAAAGATCTTTTACAAATTTTATGCCAGGGAATTTGCTTACAAGATTTGCTGAAAAAGGAATTACATATCGTATTACCTCAAATCCAATAGAAAGATCTATTCTTTGGACCATGAATGTACCGGAAAATATATCTCAGGTAAAAGATGAAGGCTTCTAGAAACCAACATTTCTGGAAGCTTCACATGTACACACATCTAGAGGTTTAAATTGAGATGAGATGTTAATAAGATTTATGAGATTATCTATTATTTTTCAAAACCCATCTTATCTTGTCTCACTTAATTTTTAATAAAATGAGATAGTTATAAAATGATACTAATTGAGATATTTTATTTGTCCCTATTGAACCTAAATGAAACAGGTAATAATAAAAAAATAATAAAAAAATATGATAAATAATAATTTATAATGTAAGTATACTAAGAAAAATGATAAAATATATATTTAAAATTAAGACTATTGGAGCTAAAATCTAAATGAGATGAGATGATATTTAAATAAAATGTGATAATATTGCATTATGAGTCCATAAACAACACTAAATGTGATATAAAATGAGATAAGACAGCTCACTTTACCTTTCTACTGATAACTCATAGTTACATATATGAAAAAAGGCAATGCTTTTCAGAATTAATAAATTTTATCACGCAGGACTCTAGTACTTGAATAAACTATTTTATTGTAGTTAGAAATTCATGTCTTTGATCCTTGATGAATTCTAAAATAGCCCCACTCATTTTTACTTCAAATTTAAAACATAAACAACTTCAATAATTATGCATACTAGAATTCTCATCATAATCTATTGTTTAGTCATTGTTTACATAATGTTGTGCAACCTCTTTGCATCTCTTTTGAACTTGATGACAAAAAAGTATTGAAAATAGAGGAAAGCATAGAGTTGAAAGTTGCAAAAAGACAGACCTGTGAATGTATGCAACACATTGAAGAAACATTAAAATCAGTCCCAGACATCCAAGAGATATAGTATTTCTTGAAATGTCAATTTTCCTTATAATAGTGATGCTAGAATGAAAAAGGTTGGAAAAAATGTTTGAGAGTTAAGAAGGGATACAGATCAATTTCTGAAGAAAGAATTTTTGGAAGAATTAAGAGTCAGAATCATAATTTATTTTTCAAAGAGAGGGAAGTAATCCAAATTATGGTTTCCCAACAAAGGCACTACATGATCATGAATAGCAATCATTGAAGGAACTGTTTTTTATAGGAAATGAATTAAAATTGTTAAATAGGCTAGGAGGGGTTAAGAAAATCCCCTTTTTTTCCATTGTTTCATTATTATTATTATTTTTAGAGCTAATGATTTAGCGTGTTTAATTGCAGCTCTCTCCAAAAGGAATGGATATTTCATATATATTGCTTGTATATGAAGCTGAAGAATTTTGTAACCTAGTTTCTAATGAATCTCTTTTGGACCATGTTCTCTCCGTTCAAAGTCGTTATCCATCTCATACTGTCTGTTATCTCACAAATAGGTTAATGTCACACATGAATAAAAGGTGAGAGTTTTTCAATGTCTGCTCAAAATTGAAACTAGCTTTTTCATTATTGTTCTCTTTGTTGGTATTTCATTTGCCATGTCTTGTCTGTCTTCTTCACCGATTCATTACCTAAATTATCTAACATTTTGATTGGGAAATCCCTAAAGTTGTGAAAATAATTTGTGCAAGATTTCAAATGTAGATGTAATTTTAGAAAGTTATTTGTACTCCTGAAATTAGAGTTGAAAGGTATAATATAATTATTTATGCTGTTAATAATCTGGGAATAAGTCTTTCATTGCTCATTTCATTGATTTTGAAGCGGATAGAAGAATGTCACAATGATATATATCATGCTTGCCTACAGTCATTTTCCCCTCAGTGTCACTACATTTGCATCCAAATTGTAATGTACAGAGAAATCTCCAAGATCAGAATAATTTATTTGAAAGTTAAACCCATGAGCTTAAAGGCAATCAAGCTTTGACACTGTACATATTTCAAAAGTCAAAGCTGATAGGAATTAAAAAGGTCCCAGCAGTTTTCCCATAAAAAATTAATAGAAGAAAAAGGAAAAAAGTACAAGGCCCTTTTGTTTGATAACATGCATTAAACTTTTAAAATGTGCAGCTGCTTGGTGATGAGAGAATGCCTTGTATTGTTGTTTTTAATCTTGTATATATCATTTTGCATCATATCTATGACGTGTATGGAAAAGGTTTGCAAAATTTCTGGTGGACTGCCAAGTTTAAGTAATTTTTCTATTCTATTATTTATTCTCAAATTTCTACAAATTATGGTTTCTAATGATACAAGTTATGCAATGCTGCGAATAATTTAAACAATGGTATGATCTGTATTTAGGGAACAACAGCAGTTCAAGAATCCACCAAATAGTAGTGCTTGGAGACGTCCACCCGTTGAGGAGGTTGAAATATAAATTCAAAATGATTTTGGTTGGGAAACATACCTGATTGTGAGGTATCTGTGACAGAAGCCAGTGTTTACTTTTATTTGTTTCTTACAGGTGTTGGCAAAGTTAACAACTCACTTTGCTAAGGTACATTCCAGGCAGTGTGTTGATGAGGCTGAAGTTGCTGAGCATGTTGTCGGTTTGACCTGCAGTTTGGCATCTTGCCAATTTAGGTACACAAGGTTTCCAATTTCCCCACTAAAGAGTGGATCCAATTTTGTAATGAATGGAAACATTATTGTTTGCAAATGCTCTAAAAAATGAAGATAATCTTTAGTGATTACGTTTATTCCCCACTTTACTGGGTTTATGTTGCATTGGTTTCTTTGATTCCATGTCAAAGTTCACAAGGTTTTCACACTAATTCCATGTTCTAAAGCACTGTGTCATTTTGGTTGAATGTAGCATAACCATAGTTCCAAAAAATGCACCGAGGTGGCACGTTAAGGCATGCCTTGAGGCAAGGCGGCTAATGGGTGCCTTAGCTAGCACCTCATCTACGTAATATGAGGCTTAAACCTTTTAAAGTGAGGCATATTCCTTGAGGCTATGTGCCTTGAGGTATCATGAGGCTTAAGCCTCTTTCATGAAACAATAAAAGGTTAAATTGTGTTATTTTTAAGTTAGGTCCAGATTTTTTATAAAAGGCAAACCATTAAATAAAAAAAATGAAATAAAAAGAAAAAAGAAAAAATCTAAAGTCTTTTCATAAAACTGATTGAGTACATGTAGGATGAATTTTTTGGTTTATATTATGTATAAAAAGGAACTTAAATTAGGAATATGAAACTTAAGGTGTTCAAAGAAGATGAGGACCTTTTGATACTTGATAATGTGTCATCAGATGATGAATGGTGTACTGATGATAGTGACCTAGAAAACCTACAACTAAGGGATACAAATGAACTTGATGATGAGTCTTTGGTTGGAGGTCAAGAAGGACCATCCCACCAAAAAAGTAAAGGACTTCTAGAACTAAAAGAAAAAATCCACAGACAAATACTAAGGATAAAGATAAGTGAAGATGTTGATGAAGATGAACAAGATAATCAAATTAGATATGATGATGATTCAATGAATGATAAAAATAATAGCGATAAGGGTGCTAATTAGTGATGATTGAGAGTTTGAATTAGTAGACTTAAAGGGATGAAGAAGAAGAAGAAACTAACAATGACTTGCATATTAAAACATGTTTTGTGTGTTATTTTTGGTTCATTTTGAAACTTTTTTTGTGATTTTATTTGAATCGTAACTTGTGTTTTAGACGTTTATTTATATGGTTTGTGACTTTATATCTTATATTATTCTTACATTTTATGATTTATGTTTTTAATTTTTAGTGTATTTTTCTCTTGATAATAGGTTATTAATAATTTTTTTTAATTTTAAGTGAGGCTTACGCTTCACACCATCTTGAGATTTGTGCCTTACACCGTCTTGTCTCATTTGGGACAATCGCCTCAATACTCATTTTCACCTTTTGGAACCTTGAGCATAGCACAAGTAATGTTTGTAGAAGTAAATTGTAGTATTTCTCTGCCCACTTTTGGATCTCCATCTATCCTGACATTCAAATTTGATTCAGGAAAAATCTTTACTTACTTTTTTTTACTTTACAATTGAATTGCAGAAAGAAGTTAACACGACTCTCTATAAATGCTAATGGATCACTTATTCCTAAGGACTCCATAGACAGAACTTTAATAAAGAAAAGTTTTTGGTAAGTGCTATAACTTCCTACTTCTATCGATCAGTGTGTTAATTGATGTCTATTTCTCTTTCCAATTTCATATTTTCACTGGTACTCCTTTTTTGATATGATAAATACATATTTTCCTCTTTTTTTATTATATTCTCTGGTGTGCATATATGCATCGTATATATAGATGGTATTCAAATCATAACAACCAATAACATTAACCTCCATAATAGCCAAGATATTAGTCTCCAAAACAGCCAAGACAATCATCTCTATAACAGTTAAGACATTAACGATATCTAAGTCAACACTTTCTTTCAAGTTAGTGTATAGATGTTCCATATGTCCGACTTGTTTAAAAGTTTTAAGAATACTCTATTTAAGACTGCTCTGGTGAGGATATCAGTTATTTGATCCTTTGAACTAATCTTTAGATAATTCCACAATCTTTCCATCCTACTTTTCATTGATGAAAAAATTATCTACCTCAACGTACTTTGTACGATTATGTTAAATCAGATTATGTATGATATCACATGCTGCTTTATTGTCACAGAATATTTGGATATGTTGTTCACATAGAAAATCCAAATCTTGTAAGAGGAGTCTTAGTCATAATGCCTCACAAAGTACATTTTATCAAACCTTTGAATTTAGCTTCTGCACTGCAACATGTTGTTTATTGCTTCTTCGTATCACAAGATTATCTCCTACGAAGGTAAAGTAACCAAAAGTAGATCGTCTATCTCTCTTATCACTAGCTTAATTGGCATCATTTTATGCTTCTATACTTTGATAGTATGTGTTTTTAGTGAATAATACTTTTTTTCTTGGAGCTGACTTCAGATACCTCAAAATGCGTATAACTTCATTTATATGTTGTTCTCTAGGATTATGCATAGATTGATTGACAATATTCAAAATATAAGCCAAATTTGGTATGGTATGAGATGCGTTCATCAATCTCCTTTCAAGTCTTTGGTATATTCTTTTGTCAATTGGTACATGGTTGGACTTAACACATAATTTTAGACATTATTCTATTGGTGTGTCAACTTGTTGACATGTTGACATACCAGTCTCTTGTAATAGATATAAGGTATATTTTCTATGAGATAAAACTACTCCTTTATTGGATCGAGATACTTCAAACTCAAGTAAATATCTTAAAAAGCCTAAATCTTTGGTTTCAAACTCTTTGAATAAGTAATTCTGTAAGGTCTTTCTTTACATTCATTTCCTTTAAGCACGATGTCATCTACATATACAATAAATGTAGTGATCTCTTTGTGTTTTTTTAAGAAAATAGTATGATTTGAGTTGCTTTGATGGTAGTTGAAGGCAATTATAGATTTTATGAATCTTCCAAATTATGATCTTGGAGATTGTTTTAGTCTATACAATGATTTCTTTAGTGTGCCTACCTTATGGTTGTACCTTTTTTGTATCATGTATCTTGGTGAGAGATCCATGTAGATTTCTTAAGATAATTTACCATGTAGAAAAGCATTATTCATACCGAATTGTTGTAATGGCTAATTTAAGTTTTTAGCTAAAGATAACAGGACACGAATTGTGCTCATTTTGGTTATAGGTGCAAATGTTTATGTGTTATCAATCCCATAGGTTTAATTGTATTCCTTTACTACCAATCTTGCCTTTAAGCGTTGAATTGTGTCATTAGCATTCTGCTCATTGTGAAAATCCATGGAAATCCAACTTGTTTCTTTCTTGGTGGAGAATTAATTAGTTCCCATGTTTCATTTTTTTCGAAGATTTCATCTCCTCGTTCATAGCTGCTTTCCACCTAGGACAACTAAGGCTTCCTGCACAGTGTTAGGAATAGATACAATAGATAATTGATTAACAAATGACATGTTTGATTTTAATAAATGATGGTTAGACACATAATGGTTCATTGGATACTTTACTTTATTGGAGATTTTAGGTTCATAGACCGGTTTAGAAATACCTCTTGAGTGATGCTATGACAATTGTCTTATGTGTGGTTCAGGAACATCTTTAGCAAGTGATGTCTTATGTGTGGTTCAGGAACATCTTTAGTAAGTGATTGGTGTGATATGTCGACAAGAGATGGAACTATATTATCCAATGACTCAGTTCCAGGTCGAGAAACACTTACATCTTTAATTATTGGGTTCTCATTGACATTTTGATCTAATGTCATACCACTTAAATCTAATTCAATCTGTTGATCATCAATAATGTAATCCAGTGTTATACCACTTATATCCAAGTTGTTCACAATTTGGTTATCACTTTCATTATAATCTAGAATTTGAATTTTCTTATGATACTCCTTTTGAAATTCAAGTTTGGAGAAGTACATTATATGTTTATGGAAAACAACATCCATTGTGAAAATAATTGACGACTTGGAGGATGGTAACACATCCTTTTTGATGGGTGGCATACCTAATAAACACATTGCAATGCTTGAGGAGTTAGCTTGGTGCGTTGATTCTTGTGTAGATGTACAAACACAATACAACCAAAGACATGAGGGTAAATTTGAGACAAATGGGGCAACAACTGTGTCAATGACGTTTTCGATTGGTGTTTTGAAATTGATGATGCTAGACGGAAAATGATTGATTAAATAAGCTGTAGAATTGAGTGCATCTCCCTAATAGGATAATGGTATATGGGTTTCGATTAATGACGCTCTGACAATTGCCAACAAGTGTCTATTCTTGCGCTTCACTATCTTGTTTTGTTACGGTGTGTTAGAGTATGATGTATGATGAATTATTCCTTGTGCTTGCAAATATTGTTGAAGTTTAGTACTCTGGTATTCTCCATTATTATCATTGCCATGAACTTGAATCTTTATATTATACTAAATTTCAAATCATTTTATGAAACTTTTGTAATAACGAATTCACTTTACTTTTAGATTTTATCAAGCATAGCTTTGTCATTCTGGTATAATCATTAATAAATATTACAAATCAATTTGACCCTCTTAAAATAGTGACTTTAGATGGACCCCAAATATCAAAATGAATAATAATAAAAAGAAATGGACTTTTAATCATTCGTAATGGAAATGAAGTACAATGGGCATTAACATCATCAGGGTCATTTATAGCCATTGTATCACAATGGTCTAACTCTTGAAAAATTTCAATCAGATATCCATAATACACATAAAGGATTCTCTCATTTTATCTGGTAGAAAAGGCCTTTTGATTCAGAATAAAGACTTATAATTTGTCACTTTTATCGTAAAATGTTTTTGATAGTGCAGTTCAAATGTCGTAAGTAGTGAGTAAACATAATAATACCTCATAATTTTTGGAAATATAGACATTAATAGCCATCGTTTAACTTTTTGATTTTCAGCATACCATTTCTCATAACCATCATTAGATTCTACAAGTGGCTTGGCTTGCCATGAATGTATGAGAACTTTTCGCTTTCAACAATTTGCATGTCCATCAGTTGTGATCATATATCGTAATTTGATTTAATAAGGGTGATTTCTAGGTTAAAAACTCCCTGAACACAACCAGAATGGATTTAGTCTCAGATAACCTAGAATCTGATTTACTCTTTTTTTTCCCCCTAAATTCTCACTGTTCAATGAATTAATTAATAGGTTGGGAATTAAATCCCATTAGGTTAATAGCAATCCTCTTACTACTAACACATTTATATATAATATGTTTCTTCTTAAAACCAACACCAGTTTTCACACTAATTTCTTTAACGAAGCAAAAGTTCATATATTTCTCTCTATCAGAGTCTCTAAAACAGAGATTTTTTTTTAATCTGATGAGAAAATAAATATGATGAGATTTAATGATATCTAACGGGAAGAGAATTGCGGCGGAAGTTTGGTTCTGGTGTTCTCAATACTTGCTTCAAATCTTCTCTCTTTATCCCTTTCAAAGTAACCATATCAACCCATCCATGTCTCTCTCTCTCTCTCTCTCTCTCTCATAGTCCAACGAGGTTGGTAATGATTCGAAATGCTTTTCGATTTCATCTTTACTTGATATAAATTTCCTTTGCTTGTAATTCCAAAAGAAAAAAAAATCTGAACTGAGTTTGAATTTTGCAGACACCACACAAAATGAGGCAGGTGATGTTTATCTTTTTTTTTTTTAAAAGTTGCAAGGGATGACTTGAAAAAAGAGAATAGAAAGATGATAGGATATAGATGTGAAGAGAAGAGCTCACTATCTGAGATTTCTTCTTATTTCAATGTTATTTTGCTTTCTATATTGGCTCTGATACCATCTTTAATATGATAAATACATATTTTTCTCCTTTTTTTATTATATTCTCTGCTATATATATATATAGATGGTATTCAAACCATAACAACTAATAACATTAATCTTCATAACAGTCAAGACATTAATCTCCTTAACAACTAAGATACAGTATTTGGATTCTTATGATCAATTCTATAAATTACTGAGTGTCATGGAGAATGTTAAACGAATTTCTGCACTATGTGCTCTAGAGAATAAAAAGATTACTTGATTTATTCCACAAGCATTGTAAGTTTGTAAAATTTGGGGTTAGCATTGTAATATTTTTTCTTTCATATTTTTCTCCTCTTTGCTCCCTTGTTTTTCATTTGCTGTTGTTAGTTGTTGTTTCCATCTTCTGAAACCATATTGACATTAGCTTGTTAGCATAGCATTTTTGTTCCTCATGTTACTCTTGCATCCAGGTTGAAATCTTTGGTAGCTATTCCAAAGGTACAGCCACGATTTGCTATTGCCATATGGAAGAAATACCCAACAATGAAATCGCTTTTGAGTGTTTACATGGATCGTAGTAAATCGGTATGTAAGAGCAAATTATATCTTTCTCTTTGACTAGTACCATGGAAATTAACCTGAGCCCTCCCGTTGATGTGAAATTGTTTTTGATCATATATGCTTACACTTTACTGCTTTTGCTCTTTAGAGTTAAGAAGCGTTTTGGTTATGGAAATTTTAGAAGTTAGTTTGTTAAAAGATTTGTATATAACATCTTCACTCATTCATTTGAAGACTTAAGGAGTCTCCGTTGCACCTCTTCTCAAATTTATTGTTTTCTCAACTGCTTGCTAAATGACATTTACCAACTTTGTCAGATTGGATATTTCTAACAAGATGATATATTATATATACTAGATATCATTCTATAAATATTTTGAAGATAGTAAAATTAAGTTGTACAATATGGGTTATGGACCATAAAAATGGATCAAGTTAGTTTATATATCATGATCCATAATCCGTTATACAATTAATTATAATCCTACTTGATTTCATTAGTTCATTTTCTAGAACTTTTTAGGAGTTTTATATCTTATAATTGTTTTGCTGTTATAGAAATATAAATATTATATTTAATCAGTTATGATACTTTGTAGGTTGGTTTGATCTAAGTTGAAACATACAACTCAATGTGAATATATGACCACAAATATTGAGAAAGTAGTGTGTTGAAGAGTCCTATTATAAGAATGACCTCTTGTCATTTCATCAAAGTCAGAACTAAAGATTCAGTGGAGAAGTTCGTTCATGATTCATGAGCATCTTTCCCTTTTAATACCTTCTACTAAAGTTATCAAACCTTTATTCCTTCCTACAGTTCCATATTTTATTCAAGGAACATGGTCTCCTTACTAAATTACATTTTCCATTTGTTTCCTTAAATGTGTGGTTTTGAAAGTGGCATATATAGGTATTACGTTAGAACCTTGTGCGTGTCTAGACAATAGGATACTAAGTTTTGGTCACATCTTGTTAAAATAATAAAATTTTGTTTTGGATGCTCATGTAATGTGTTCTGATCTCTGCTCTATTTAAGATCGCATCTGATTGATGGTTTTGATAGAAAATTAAATGTTTCAATATTTTTAAAAAGTTCAAGTATTTTGGGTTCATGCCTTTCCATATATGCGTACCTTAGAAGGCATAATACATTTAATGTGCAATTGATTTGATTGTTGTTTGAAATGGTGCTGCAAGATTCCCATATTTTGGGATTCTCTCTTCAAATTTCATGCATGCATATTTTCCTGTCAAAAGAATGTCAGAAGATTCTGTTTTGCCTTTATTTTCTATATTTTCCTGGCTTTCAAAGGACTACTACAAAAAAGATTTAGCTCCAGTATAAAAATGACAGATCCACGACAAGGAGTTTTTGCTAAAGGACTTGATGGTAGATGGTCTTGTTGGTGAAGAGAGAAGACTAGGCGAGGTTTGTTCAAAGAGAGTTTACAGAATTCTCATGGCTCAAAGTGGATGTATCAAAACTGATGATGTAGAGGAAGGTGCTGATTTCTTCAGGTGTGAATCTTCTTAGCCTTTGAATTAATGTGATCAAAGTTATATGTGCATATGCATTTTGTTCAATTTTGCCCCTTTCGCTGTCTTGAGACATCATTTCCTTTCACACCAAACCATGTAAATATGATTGGTTTTTAAGGGTCCTTTTGTAACTTATTCTAGGATGAAAGAAAGCCCTTTTAACTTGAACCAAAACGCTAGCTGTTTCAAGCAGCAGCCTGTCTTATTTGTCCTTTTTTTTTCAATAACAATTTCCTCTTCTTTTTCTTACCTGTGGATCGAAATCAAAATCACCTTTAGGCTTTGGCACAAAGAGTTTTCTCTTCATATTCTCTTTAACACGAAGCAATTTTCGTGGGAAGTGATTCAAGAGTATTTGAAGTCAAAATTAATCAATCAATACAGAAAATTAAGAGGCTTGCGTCACAACCTAGACGCTTTTCTGAACTTACATGCTAGAAAGGAAACTCTCTCTTTCATTAATTTTTGAGAACTTCAATTGTGACAGATGAATTGAGATTTGCATCTCAATGGTGCATACATGGATAAGTGGTGGATTCTTAGTTCATGCTGCTGCTTTTTTTTTTTTGGTTAGGAATTCATCTGTCTCGCTTTTTGTATATCACTAGATTTCTGCACAATTTATAATAATCATATTTTTTTACATCTGCATTTTCTGCCACTTTTCTAATACGTCTATATTGATAATTAGTCAATAGAATGCGCATTATAAGTGAAGAAATTTAAATCAAAATATTGCAATTAACTATAATATAGTATAATTAATTTGCAAACATATAGAAGTTTAATAAAAATATGTACAGAGTTTAATAAAAAATCCTTTTAAAAAAAGTAAAAAAAATAATCAATATTCTCCAAAATATGTTAAATTTTAATTCATTTTTTAAATAATATTTTGTATAAAAATAACTCATTTTATATGTAATATTTATCTTTTAGTAAGAGAATTAAAAGAAAAAACTAAAAAACTCATAAAATAATTGATAATATGTGATGGATTTGATAATCATCGTTGAACATATAAATAGATTAAAATTTATAAGTAAGAGAATGTATAAATTTTAAATATATTCACGTAGGATAAATTATTTTATGAGTTATTTGGTTTTTATTTTTACACTAAGATGATCAATTATTTTTGTATTAAAATAATTTAAAAAATAAATAAATAAAAATTAATTTATAGTTGAATTAAATTATATGTTAGAGTTGGAGTATGTTTTTACTAATTTATATTTAGCACGTCATTTTTGAGGTTAGGATGGACATTTTGATATGAAAAAAATAAAAAACTCACTATTTTATATTGTTGTAGTTATTATTATTAGATTATAAGATTGGTGGTGTATGAAGTGGTTCACAGAAAGTGGAACGAAAAAACCTTCTGCAGTGGAATATCTAGTTCAACAGAATCCCCACCACCTTTGTGATCTTTTAATTTATGATTCCTTCCCTGGTTTGCTGCATACTAATTACATTTATTGTATCACTATAACCAAACTTGTTCACTCAAGGGAAAAAAATAGGTACTTCTCAAGAATTGACTTTATTTTTATCAAATAGAGATAAAGATGTACCTTAAGACCATACTTAAGGAGAATAGATTTGAAATAGATTTTTTCCCCCCCAAATTGACCCACATCAAATTCTTCTTTCTTTCTGAAATAACAGAAACTGATTAAAAGATCCTATTTTTTTTTTATCAAAAATGCACACCATGAAGTTCGGTTTGAAGTAAACTTGATTATGTGTAACGAACTTCATCATGTAATTTTTACCCCACAGGATGCAGGTAAATACAACTGGATGAAGCAAACTTTTACCAAAACCTAATTTAGTTCATTTATCTGAAAGATTGTATTTTTACAACATATGTATTACTTGGTTAATTCTCTTAGAAATTGTTTATATGAATGGAAAATATTTTGAGAATATTTATGACATTTTGTAAAACTTGTAACTATAAAATAATCTCTTATGATCAGTTCATATATTTTATTAAAAAAAATTTATGGTCTAAAAATTTTACATTAAGTATTATCCAATTAGATGTTATTTTAATTGAATTACAATCTATAAATTAAGTTGAATTTTGGTTAATTAGTTCATGTTCAATGTTATATGAATGTTATTGTTATATGTTTTAGAGAAAAAATTCACATATCATGTGTCCTATTAGTAAAGTCGTCGATCTCGTTTCCACTTGTATTTTTATAAAAATAAAGGGTGAAGATAAATCCATTCACCACGTGTCAATACCTTGTTGTATACAAAATTTTGTCAATTTTAATGGTGTTATTTTATTTAATTTTTCATGGATTTTCCTAATCCCATCTATCTATCTTTTAGTTTTGTGTAGAACCATTAATATTTAAGAGGGATGGTAATTTGTGCTATAATTAGATTCTCCAAACCTCACACGAATTAAAAAACAAGAATCTAAAACAAGTCGAATTAAATTTATGTCTAATTTGTACTGGTTCAAATAACAAGAAAAAATTAAGGTTGGGTTATGATTGGACTAACGCAAGCTCGTGAACACAATAAAAATATAATTATCTTTATATATTATTACTACTATTTTTTTATATGTTGAGTCTGTTAATTTATGTAATGAAAAATCATTTATCTTATTGTTTTTATTGTAATTTTTTCGTTTTTATATATTAAATATTCACTTATTAATAAGAATTACACAATATTATATCAATCACAAATGTGATTATTTATATGAATATTTATGAATTTTATTTAAAAATTAGATATATTATAGTTTTTTTAATTTATGAATTATTTTATCTAAAGTATGAATTCATTAATTTGTTGGTATGTCTGTCAAATTAACTTATAATTTTATTCTTAAGTATTTTTGTTGATATATTATGTTATAACTAATTATAATTATACGAAGTTAAGTCTAATTTTTTTATATATTTTAATTTTAGGTAGTAATTTCCTAAGTTGTTTTGTAAAAACTTATAAAAAATTGTTATTTGTATTTTTAATATTGTTAGAATGTATTAAATTTGGTTCAAAATTTTTATTATTTTTATTAGATTAAAAATTATAATATTTTTTTACAATATTTCAAATCAATATCTAGTAAATAAGTTAAAAAAGATCAATTAATATATAAAATTAAAAACTTGAGTCGATGCAGGTTAGTTTGAATCAATTCGATTTTTTTTTTGTCTGGGTTAAGATTGAAAATTCGTAATATAAATTAAATTTGATTTAAGTTAGGATTAATATTGTACAAATTTAAACCGTACAAATTTGTCTAACGATTCTTTAATGCTTTATGTTTTTACAAAATTATATTCAAAGAATAAGATTTTAACTAGGTATTGCCCGTAGAAATTTACCAAAATGGCTACGAGCCATTAATATCTACTTTTGGAGCCGAAGAGAAGATATAAAATCTTGGGTGAAAAGACAGTAGCATGGCAAATGTTTCCCGGTGTTTCTGAATTGACATTCGATTTCGTATCTAAATTATTGAAAGAATTGATGTTAGCCACTTAATCTCCACTTTATACCACTATGAATCAAATCATGATAACAATTCACTTATTTAATGATTGAACAAAGATCAACTCATAGCCTATTCAAAGAGCACTATAATACATAATGCTTGGTATGGTGTCCAATATGAGTTCTTGTATGTATATACTTAGCAGTGAAGGCCTGATATTAGGGGTGAACGACGGATTGAATCCCCCCAGTTTTAGTCATGGAGAAGAGTAAATCCATTTCGGGATACTACTCTGTTGCTTATGTAGAGGCTCGGTTTGACTTTGAAGACAACTCAAAATCATACAGCTTCAATGGCCCTGCAGGCTGCAATGAAGTCGGGTTAGCCACATCCAGTAACCCAGAGTTCAAGAGGAGGAAAAGGGTGGCTACATACAATATGTATGCTATGGAAGGTAAGCTCAAATCTTCGTTGCGCAACAGTTTTAAATGGATTAAGAGGAAGTTTGTTCATACCTATGATGATGATGATGGTCTGAGCAAGTAGAACAATGTCGTGCTCTTTCTTTTGTGTTGCTTCTTATCTCCATTTCACCGTTTGGAGATCAAATAAATGCATGACAAGAAGGCTCTATTTGTTGTACTGTTTTAAGTTTATTGATGTTTCCCTCGTAAGAAATCAGTTTTCAAGTTTGACTCTCTTTAGATCTTCCTCAGTAAATGGAAAGGTCACGTGGACTTTTGAGGATTCAATTCCAACAATAAACTGTTTTTTTTTTCAATGCATTAAAATTGTTTACACTCTAATTGCAAATACATGTTATGCATGAGTCAGCAAGTGAAATGAGGTGATTGGTATCTAATCAAATGAGTATTTCATGTATCCTCATTAAAATAATGTTAAAAAAAATACCAAAACAATAAAATATAAATAATCAAAAAGTTGTGTACCCTTAGCAGTATAGATTTGACATTTTTACTTAATTTCAAAGTTATATTCCCTCATCCTGGAAATGGATTAGTTGTGTACCGTTAGCAGTAAATATTTGACATTTTTACTTAATTTCAAACTTATATTCCCCCATCCCGTAAATGTCAACTAATCCGTACGAACGTAATTTATAAAAAATTAATAGATTTATCTACATACGTATTAATTAATCCATACAAAGTATCCTTATTTGATATAAATTATACATCAATCATGTGTCAATTTTGTTAATTGGGTGAATTGAAGTACAAAACAAAACATGATCCATTATTTCAGTTAACATAAGCCGTACATTACTTGAACCATTTCAAGCTCCAAAAACATGCAAATAACCAACAATAAACTGGAACACCAACAACTACACTATCAGTCAACCCAGTTCTATTTATGGTTCTCCACCAAGCACCACTGTTAAAATGTCATATGGATAAACTTTAGGTGCCTGGAGAAAAGAAGAAGATAGAATCAACAGATTGTCATCAATCATCATATCCAAAAATCTAACGGACCTCTATGGTCACCCACTCATAATAAAACATACCCAATAAGATATACATACAAAACACAAAGGCCAATAAACATTTTAACAATAGAATCGATTTAGTAGGGAGCAATTAGTGGCCTTCAGATTTCAGTGCTTCTAAAGCAGGAAAGATTCAAAGATCATAACGATGTGATTATTCCATCAGTGAAACTAGATTTTCAAATATGCAAGTTCGCACTCCATGTCCCTTGAAAAATATTCTTGTCATAAACATCAAAGATTCCCATATTTTAACATACTCTAAAGAAGCTCATATATTTCTTGATGGGATGGCCTCCAGAAAATTGAGTTGATGAACTACCGGATTCTGTTTATCCTTCTACAGTTTCATACAGGTATCTCTTTCGCAGTTCCAAACACAAAATATTTAAATCTTTCAGGAATTCTATGTTTTGGTCTGGTTTGAGTTACGTAGCCAATCTTTTTTTATTCCTAAGAATTTAACTTCTACATGGCATGATTTGAATTCTACCAAGAATAAAGGACGAGATCATAAAAGTCCAAAAGTAGATATACTCACCTTTTAGATTCGGATTAAAGATGTGACCCGATTGTTAGGGTATCGGATGAGAAAAAATTTCCCCTTTCACCAACAGCAAAATAGTATCTAAAAGAACTAATGAAGCTCTTTAAGTGCATGCTACTCACAAAACTCATGCTGAAAGGATTTCTGTGCTTCATGCTAGTAAAGATACACAAACACATGACCAAAATGTGAAGGAAACACTAGAAAGTTTAAGCAGCTATTCAGATGCAGGACACACTACTCAAAATAATAGTTGCACTTAAATTTATTCAATAAGCTACTATTAATACTGAAAGTAGAGAACATAATTAAGTAATGTGACAACGGCACAAAAGTTTGTCAAAGGGTTGATTAAAATGACAATATGACAGTAAGTCAAGCACGTAAATAACTTCACTTTAGCATCAAAACACAGCAAACTAGTAGAAATAAGCCTCTAAATATGAGGCGTATCGTGTACCTTTCTGGCTTGAAGACAAATATAAATTCTATGGCCCTATTCGGCATATTTTCAATAAATAACAGTAAGAATATCAAATATCAGGCATAAAACTCATCATATCTAGTTCGAGACATTGACAACTTAAGCCAAATAGGGCACTTATCAGTATCACTACCCCATTTCTTCAATCTTTGTTGAGCTCTAAATCTCATTAAACATACTTTTCTTTTTTCATATGATAAACACCCATTTTGGGTGTGGGAAGCAGGGGTTAGGATTTGAGCCTGCTTAACATCAAAACTCAATCCTCAAGACTTGCAAAAGGTATTTTCGAGGCTTTATCATTCCACACAGCCAGTACTCCCAAAGAGGCGAAAAAACTCAAGCCTCCACATAGCCAAGCTAATGCTTCGTACTATATTCATCAAATTGCAAACCAAAAAACCTTAGATTTATTAAATAAAAAAAAAGCATTTAAACGTACACCGGAAATGAAGTACCATTGTCCCACACCAACTCTAAGTTCTGAGGAAGCTGAAGAAGAAAAGAAAAGAAACTGTTTTATGGGTGTTTCGAATATTAATTTCACAAAATCTTTAAGATGATAAAAGATTAGCGAATAGCTTGAATGCAATTGAATTTATATGAAAGGAGAGTTATTAGGGTTATAAATGCTCACGGGTTTGTCGGGAACGATGTGTTTGCCGACTGGAAAACACATGCCGGAACGGAGACGAAGTGAAGTTGCGACGGAGCGGCTAACGACGCCGTTTTCGTCCATGATTTTGGACGCTACGTTGCTTTGCCATTTCCGTCGGACTCTGACTTCACGCTTTATTTAAGGGGTTTTGTCAAAATGGACATATCTCATGTAATACGTAAAAAAAATATTGATGTTATACTTTAAAAAGATTCAAAAGACTTCTAACTTAATAATTAATTTTTGTGTAGTTTTTTTAACTTTTAATATTTTTAAATTTATTTACCGACTTAAATAATATAGTTTCATATCTATATAAATTAATAAAATAATTTAAAAATTAAATAATAAAAATTAATAAATATATAAAAAATAGATTATAATAATATTAAATATATAGTATGTATAACAATAAATATTTATATATTTATGTGATTTTGTCTATAAAAAACATATCATATGTAATAGCTTAGAAAATGGTTGAATTGTGTTTTAGTTTGGACAAAATTTAACCTTAAACTTGAATACTTATTTTTTTTAAAAAAAATCTCATTTTACAAAATATAATTATTATAAATATAAAAAATATTAATATCTTATAAATTTATAATTAATTTTAAATATAATATAATACATTATTATTAATAATAATAAATATAACTATAATTATATTTAATAAATAATTATGAAATAAAAAATAATATTTATATATATCCAACTTTATATAAGATACAATACAAACATGAAATATTATATCGTAAATTTTGTGTGAAAATATGATCTAATATATTATTATTAATATAATAAAATATATAAATTATATCTAATTAATTATATTTTAATAGTTAAATAAAATTATTATTAATAAATATTTGTTATCTTAGTAATAATTAAAATTATAATAATATTAGAGATATGTGTTAAAATGTAATTTATTTTTATTTTTTAAAATGTATAAAAATTATTGTAACGATTTAGTAAAGTTTTTAATAATTTAAAATTTTATAATATATTATTATTATTTTAAACTATTTTATAATAAAATTTTGATAAGTTATTTGTTATAAAAAATATTTTTTTTTATTATATAAATATAATTTTTTTTATAATTAAAATAAATATTATTATTTATTAAAAATTAGTGGATATGAGTATTTTATTTTTGGTTTTCTTTTGAAAAATAAGAAGAAAGAAAAAGAAAATAGTGCTAGAAAGTAAGTAAGGAGAGAGAAGAGATTAGAACGGTGAGTTGGGAAAAGAAGAAAAAGAGTAGAATATTGAGTTATAAAAAAGAAGAATGAGAGAGAAGATAGTGGAATGTTGAGTTGTAAAAAAAAGAAGGAAAGAGAAACAAAAAATTGATCTGTAAACTGGTAAATGAGTTTTAATTTGTAAATTTTTAAACTAAAATTGACTTTAGCTTTTTTTTTAAATTATGATATAAAATATGCCACAAATTCGGGATATAATTAATTGGATTATTTTCTCTTTTTATTTTTATTTAATATCTAGATTTTAAAAAAATATATATAATGTTAATTTTAAATTTTATTACTTAAAAATACCATGTTACATTTATCATATGCTAACCACGAATAATTTCTCACCTGATCGACTGATCTGAGGGATTTTGTTGGTAAATTTGAGGGTGCAATTTTTGTATTAAATTTTAAAATAATCTCTTTTTACTTGCCTAAACAAATTATCGGTGTATATTATTTTTTAAAGAAAAAATAATTACAGAAAACTAGAATACTTGCATTATCTCTCTCGTCCTTTTACTACTTTTACCATACCTATTTTTTCTTTAATCAATTACAACCTAAACAATCATTTACACTTATACTATACATTTGATCTATTATCTTAAAAGCTAAAAAATCTGAGATAATATTATTTTTGAATTATTGAAATCAAGATTCTTTGATTAAGTGAATTACTTATTGTTTATATAATATTTGATGGTATGGTATTTTATTTTAAGAAAATTTAATATTATTGTAAACTTTTCTTAGATAAAATAAATATCTAATAAAAAATAAAGAGAAAAATTAATCTAATTAATGAGTATTATACTTTAAAAATAATGAATAACACTTTATTGATTATAAAAATTAAATTAAAAAGTGTTTGAGTTTGATTTTATGATATCATGGATAAAAAGTAAGATTTAGATTTATATTGCATTTATGAGAAAAGATTTATCTTTTACATTAATGGTATTTATTATAGATTTTTTTTTTGTAATAAATGTAAACCTAATATGAGATTGAGTTCAATATAATTTATTAGTAATAAATCAAAATATATCAAATATATCAAATCAATCAAATTTTACTAGAAATAAACCAAATACGACCCAAGAAACAAAGTTGATTAAACTTGACTATTAATAACTAAAATCAATCAAGGTATAATAATGACATCAAAATTTAATATTATTATTTTATAGTTAATTTATTACCCATTGTGAAATTAATAATATAATCAACGTCTATTTTCACTATGAAAATGAAATAGTTTTGTTTGATTTGACTATTGAAATCAAAGAAATAATCATTATTATAATGTTTGGTTTACAACTAGAATGAAATGAAAAACATTATATATTATCTTAATATTTCTATATTAAAAGTTTAAATAATATCATTTAATTATTATTTTTTCGTCGGACAAAATACATTATTGAAATCATTATTTTTTTAAATAATTATTACTTAAAAATAAAATATATTATTAAAATTATTATTTTTCTAAATAAGGTTTAAGGCTTTGAGATTTTAGATTTGGGGTTTGAGGTTTTGGGATTTACGATTTAGGATTTGATGTTTAGGGTTTAGGATTATATTTATGGGTTAAGATTTATAGTTAAAATTATTATTTTTCTAAATAAATTTTTGGGATTTGGGATTTAAGGTAATATTTGTGGGTTAAGGTTTAGGGTTAAAATTATTATTTTCGTAAATAGGGTTTATGATTTTGAGATTTTGGATTTGAGATTTGAGGTTTAGGATTTAGGATTTAAGATTTAGGATTTAGGATTTAGGATTTAGGATTTAGGATTTAGGATTTAGGATTTAGGGTTTAGTGTTTAAGGTTGAGGTTATATTTGTGAGTTAAAATTATTATTTTTCTAAATAGGGTTTAGAGTTTCTATTTATGGGTTAAGGTTAAGGTTAATGATTAAAATTATTATTTTTAAATAAGGTTTAGGGATTCAGGATTTAGGGTTTTGGGTTTAAGATTTAGGGTTATATTTGAAGTTGGGGTAAAATTGGAAAAAAAAATGAGATAAGAATAGAATCACGATTTCGTATGGGAGAGAAAGAATTATGATTCCTTCTCTTTTAAAAATCGATTTCATTTCATTCCCATTTTTCAGTCCAACTAAACATAAAATTGGAATGAATCAATTCTGATTTCATTCGCAGTCAATAAAACATATGAATAAGTGTTAAATAACAAATTAAAGCAACAACAACAGAATGAACCCAACTTTTTTCATTTTTTTTAACCGAAAGATGTCTATTATTTATGAGTTTAAAAAAGAGTTGCAAAAATATCTAAAACCATATTAGGAAAGGAAACTAGCATAATCAAGTAAGATGCTTTAATTTTGTAAACTTAGCAATCCCATTAGCTGCCTTATTAACACCTTTACAAAGCCATTGCACAATGCATTGATCAAAGAGATTCTGCAAATGTTTAATACCCGAAAGGTTAGCATTATGATACAAAGAGGCATTTGAATCTACGTTAAATATCTTGCTTCAAAGTTTATAATATGAAATTATTTAATTTAAAAATGAGTTAATATGTTATTTTTAAATTTTATAAATTTATAATTTAATAACTTAAATAAAGTGATCAAACATATAATCGCGTATAATTGTAAAGTGTAAAAATTAAAAAAATAATATACAATATTTTTAGATGGAAACAACTTAAATCAAAACAATAACCTAAGAGAAAAACAATTGGTACACCGAATCATTTAATTTTTCTTTATGAAAATAAAATGTACAAGTATAAATTCGGTCTTATTCTAACCTCTGTAAGATATTGTCCTAATATGCCTAACTTACGAGTGTCTACTCTTTTTTCATAGTTTTTAATATTAGCATTACACTTATAGGAATAAAGTGAAAATATATTGATATCCTAGACTTCATAGTGGAACTATTCTCTGATTTGGTGAAGCCATTTTTTGTGCTACTCGACAAGCTTGTATATAACTAAAGCCACATAGAAAAGACATATGATAACGTAACTCAAAAACCTCATTATACATTAGTTCAGTTTACATAAAAATAAGTAAAGTGTTGAGAAAAATTATGTAGTGTATGAACAACAACATAAAACACGATAATGAAGAGATGCAGAACATTATCCTCTTTTTAACATACAAAAAGAACAAAATATTGGAAAAAATTATGAACTTAAGAACAATTAGGAAATATGTATGAAAACTCCCCTTACAAGTAAAGTGCAATGAAATATAAACTCCCCCTAAGATCTATGACACTAAAAGTAAAATATCAATTTAATAAGGAATAAAGAAAGAGATGTAAAAAAAAATTAAAATATGATTTTTTTAATTTATAAATAGCCACATAAGATAATAAACTCATTTAATCACAAATAATCACACAATCAATTGAGACATAATTTTTCACTCAAATTTTGATTACATATTATATAAATAAGCAAGTAGAATAAAAGAGACACACAACACACTTAGTACATATAATGAGATATTAACATTTACTTAAAAGTTATATATATGTTTGAACTCCACAAATATGTCAATTAAGTCATTTCTAATCAATCAAGAAAGAATTCAAAAAAAGTATCACTTATCATGTAAAATTACAATGGGTGTTTAATCTCACAAAATAAAATATATTTTACAAGAGAGAACTTTAAGCTTTTTGTTTCTTTTTATTTTATAAAAGACATCTCTTTTGGCTCTTTTTTTGTGTATTGATAACTGTATTTTATATAGTTATTTTCACCTATTTTATTAATTAAAATTGCTATTTTCTTAATGTTTTTAGTTAATTTTAGTTTAATAAATTAGTATTTACTGTTTTTTATATTTTTTTATGAAAATTAAATAATTTGTATCGAAAACGTACTTAATTGCAATTTTGTGTCCAAAAATATAATTTCAAATTAAAGAGGGCTAAACTGTAATTAAAGAAAGTCGAAAATATAATTTAAATTAAATTCGTGCTTGATTTTAATTATTAAAAGTTTAAAAATTTAATTTAAATTAGAAAAGGGCTAAACTGTAATTAAAGAAAGTTGAAAATGTAATTTGAATTAAATTTGTGGGCCAAAATGAAATTTATTAAAGTTGATTTGTTTGCGCAGGAGAGAAGATACCACCCGCCATATACGACGCGCGAAACGTGGCCGTCCGATCATATACGCAACAGCGAAGATGCGCACGTCTCCACCAAACCCGACCAAAGCGAGTAGGTTCTCATTCTGTCAAACACGTGGCTCGGCGCCCGAGTGGGGCCCACTAGCCGCGCAGGTTGGCGTGCAGTGGGACCCACGTGTCTGACACATCCAGCCGCTGTCCCCCACTTACGTGCGCCTCTGATCCTGTGCGCTGATATCTGCGTGCAACCGGATTTTCAGTGAATCAGAAGCTACCACGTGTCCGCCTGAATCCTTACCTCGAATCAACAACTTCCATGTGTCCCACTCTATTTTTCAGCCAATCAGGTGATGACACGTGGCATCTTATGATGAGCGCGAAAGCGTAGGATCAAGCTCGTATGTAGCCGTTGTCTCCCGTGCTCTAATGTCCCTTCCACGTGATTAATTCCTTTCAACGAATCAGACGTTGACACGTGGCATGCATAATAAATTAAAAAAATGCAGAATCGGCGCCCTGTCTCACGCGTGAATTAATTAATATTTTCGATATCAAAAATTGATACACGTGATTTTTTTTTTCGATACAAAATTATTACGCGTTTTTATAAAAAAATAAAATAAAAATGTAATATTTTAGATGTATTATTTTTAGCTATAAATAGGAGATAAGATGATAATTTTAAAAAGTTCTAGAGTTTTGGGTAGAGTTTAGTTTTCTTGTGTTGCTCGGTTTTGGACGATAGAACACGCAGAAGCCATTTTTTGGCTTTTGTTGTGTTCTGCGTGTGCCAAATATTTGTTCTAAGTGTTGTTTTAATTTTCCTTCTTCTTCATCTTATTTTTCTGTATCTGTTGTAATTTTTATTTTAATTTTATGAAGTAATTTAATTTTTCTAGGGTTGTATTTGATCTTAATTTATGAAGCTTTTATTTTAATTATTTTTGATAGATTTATAAGACGTTCGATTTGTTCGTTCTATTTTGTGCTTAATGCTTTTTGATTATTTACGAATCTTATCAAAACGATCCGTGACACATAAATAAACTTGGAAGAAGCATTTGTGTGTATATTGCTCGTAAATAGAATGACATGTATGATAAAGGATAGAAATATACCCTAATTGTATGTGTGGCCATTGGAAAACTTAAAACGTAATGAATCTCGGTGAATTTAATTCTCATAGGAATATAGTGAATTAATTTAACGAGGTGTGTTTGTACGGAGCTCGGAAGAGATGTATGAATAAAATTAGAAGTTTTCGGTTGACAAATTAAATGTACTAAAAAATATAAATCAAAAGAAAATAAAATGATTTGAGTTGATTAATTTGGTGAAAAATTGGAATCCTAGTTTTCTTTTATTTTGTTTTTAAACTCTTTTCTTAAATTTGTTACAATCAACGAGCGTTTTGGATAAAATCAAAGAGATATAATTTTAGTACTCAACAAACTATAGTAACAAATTTCCGTGGAAACGATAACTTACTTATCAAATTTTATTACTTGTGACCGTGTATACTTGCACGTTTTTTGTGTGTTGTAAAACACACAACATGTATGCCAAGTACATTTTTTTTGTAAGCATAGTAATTTTTTGTATAATCTTTTTAATTTAATTTTTTTACATACACGAGTTATAAACATAGCATGATGACTTTGACACTAGTTGTGAGGTAGTTCTCCATGCTCACTACGGTAGCTTCAAACTTTATAGTAGGTAGTCATCTCAATACTAGGTGCCTTCTCATGGTAAAATTTTAGAAAGTAAGCAATATAAACACAATTTTGCAATTAAGATTAAATGAAGTCGAGTCTTTTAAGAAAAATCATAAAATTCAAATATAACATACATGTGTATTAGTGAGTGTGTGACTAAGCTCATGTTAACATCGATCATCATATGTAAAAGTATATATGTGTGTGCAAGTAAAAATTATAAAACTATTCATACAATAAACGTTAAAATGAGTTAATCCACTAAAGATAAGGTTGTATGTGTGCAAGTGTTGAATAAGTCCAATACCTTATTAGCCAAAAAAGAATCTACTAAATATTTTTTTAATTAATTTTTTTAACAAGGAAAAAAAATAAATACAATACTATGAAATTGCTCACCTAGGATCATATAAGCATTTTACCAAAAATATCTAGGTGAAACAAAAAAAAGATGGTAAAATGACCCAGAAACCAATCTTTCCTTACAAAAATTTTCTTGAATTTTGGTTTATCTATTTCTTTGGGTTGAGATTCAACTACCTTAAGTTTCATAGACATATTCTTAGACTTAGTTGTACTTTTCACATTCATCCCAAATGAAGATGTGCTATGCATAATAAGATAATGATAATGAGTCATATAATCAAAAGTGTTGAATTTTATTTTCTTCTTTAAACCTAAGATTTCATGCTTACTAGTAGAGTTTTTAAACATATTACTATAAGTTTCATTCATCCTAGAATATAATGTAACATGCATAAATGGATGATGGTTATTAGTCCTACTATGTGAAACAAGGAAAGAATGATTAAATTTAGTAGTATTCATCAAAACCTACAATTTGATTTTATATGTCCTTTCCTACCACAATGATAACATATATGAACAAAGTTCACAGCTTTTCTACCAAAGATGTATGATAGTTTATGCATAATTAAGTAGTAATAATAGGAGTAGAGTTAGATGAACTTACAAATATGGTTTTTGATGTTGAAGGTGTGTATCTCTTCTCCTTATAACCAAGACTACGACTTGTCATAATTTAAAACTTTGTCTAGTTTTTTAGTGCCTAATGTCAGGCCTTTCATTGTCTCCTTAGTAGTAACAAGTTTTTCTTTGATTTTACATTTTTCTTATTTTTTCCTTCAATACTTAGATTAAGAGTATCAATATGCTTGAACATATTTAAATTTTATTTTTCTAAGGCAAAAGTGTTAGTTTTTTGAACATTAATTATTTCATTCAACCTTTTCATTTCAACTAAAAGTTTGTCCTTTTCTTCCTTGGCCTCTATACAATCCCTAAATAATTATTCAAAACTAAATGCATTATATTTAGCTAAAAAATAGAAGAGTTAATTACCTTATCATATTCATTCGAGTTATTATAGGAGTAGTTTGAACGTGCAATGACTTTCGTAGTGAAGGCACAATAGTTGGTTCCACCATTTTCTAAATTATTTTCTTTCTCCTGTTCACTCTCCATATCACTAAGAGCAATATTGAGTACTCTTCAAGCTTTCTTCTTATTTTTTGTACACTCTGCAGATAGATCAAAACCATTACAAGTAAAACATTGAGAGTCAATAGGTTTAGATTTCTTACCATCTGAATCCCTAGGGTTAGGTTCCTTTTGACATTTTGTTCCTGAATCGATTCCATTGTCTCTTGATACTATTGTTTTGTTGGTTCGTTGTATTAAGGTACTTCTTGAATCTACAAGCAAATGCAACAATAAATTCACCATCTAAATCATCATTACTATTAGAAGTTATCTTTTTGGAGCTTTTAAATTCCACATTTTTGTTCTTCTTAGGTGACTTAAGAGTAAGCTTAAATGTTTGGATAAACCCAACTAATTCATCAATATTCAAGGTATCCACATTTTTGCTCTTTTTTATAGTAATGACTTTCATCTTATAATCTTCTATCAATGAACTCAAAATTTTGCGTACAATTATAGGTTAAAGAATTTTCTCACCAAGTGTAGAGCAAGCATTAGTAACATCACAAAAACAAGCATAAAATTGATTAAACATTTCATTATTGCTCATTTTAAGAGAGTTAAACTGAGATGTCAACAATCTCTATTTAGTTTGTTTAACTTGGGAAATTCTCTTATGAGTAAGAGTAAGTGCATTCTATGCATCTTTTGTAGTCTCACAATCAGAGATGTGATGGAACTCGTCCATCGACACTGTAGGAAAAATATAACTTAACCCTTTTTTCTTTGATCCATTAAGGATTCTTTCTTCAATGGTCCATTATTTTCTAACCTTTGTGGTTATTACCCCATTTTTGCTTATGTAGGGTACTTCCTAATCTTCAAGAATGGAATCTCATATCTTTTCATCTTGTTTGAGATAGGCTTGCATGCGAGCCTTCCAGTAAAAATAATTAAACTCATCAAAGAATGAGGTCTAATAGATAACCTACCTTCTTTCATTAAGTCATTAGTAAGTGTGTGTCCTTACAAATCGAAATTACTAAGTATGTCTAATGTAGACCTTGGTACCAATTGAAAGTTTATAATACAAACCTAATTAACCTAGAAGGGGTGAATAAGTTATTTTCAAATTTTACAAATTTATAATTTAATAACTTAAACAACATAGGTTACAACTATGGTCTAAGAGGAAAACCACAAGTTCATCGGACTATCAAACTTTTCACTATGAAAAATAAACGTTTAAGTACAAACTTGATCTTATACTATCCTCCTTAGGATACTGTCTCAATGTACCTATACTTAACTTACGAGTATTGCTCTATTTTTATAATTTTCAATATTAGCATAAATAGTATCCATCGATGTTCTAATTAATTTCTCGCAAATCAGACACGTTCTCAACCTGTAATCAAGGTTAGCACAAAAAACACAAGTATTTATGTATGTTCTAGAATAGATTTAATAATGAATAATTTTAAATAGATGATTCAAAATATATATCAATTTAATCAAATCAACTAATAAATCTGAGAGGAATAAGATTAATCATAAGTTGAATAAAAATAACTTTTTTGAAATTTAATTATTAAATTAAATAATCATGATTTAAATAAAATAATTTAATTTAAATATGTAAGATTTTAATAAAAAATATAAAAAAAATATAAAGAATGAATAAAAATACGAGAATGTAAATAATCGAATCTTTTATTATTAATATAAAAGGATCCTGGACACAAAGAAAAGAGGAAATAATAATTTAAATCGAAATCTCACCCCTGTATCAACTAACTAATGTAGTATTGAATGACTCAGATATTTAGATCCAATAAATAGCCGAACGGCTTCTCTTGTATAAGACAAATAATGGCCTTAAGAAACATGAATTAAAGTTGCCTTTTCTCAATAGTCCTGTTGCAATCTAAAGAATAATCAATCATGCTTTTCTTACTGCCCATCGTGCCTCTTTTTTTTTTAGCAGACCAAATAGTTTTGACCCTACTGTGTATATATATATAGATAGCAATGAAAACTTAATAATTTTAAAGTTATAGTTAATTTTTTTTGGGTTTAATTATCCAAAATCCATTAAAAGTTACAATAAAATAATAAATCACTTTTGAGACACATCTTAAAAATATTAAAACATATTTAAGAAAATGTTAAGTATTGATTTCATAAATTGAATCGAGTTTAAATAAATATTTTAACACAAAAATAATTATGTGTTGTGAATATATGTTATTAAATGTATAAGTATAATATTATATGTGATAGATATAAAAGATATATATATATATATATGAATTCTAACTATCTAAAACTCGAGTATTTATTCAACTTTTCTTCATAGACTTGATAACAAACTTAAAAATAAATTTACATACAAATATTTTTTTCACGAAAATAACTAATACTTATAATCCTTATATAGCTAACAACAATCTTTGAATTAGACTCCACAACAATACTTTCCCACACATAGCTCTTTGCAACATGCAAACCATGCAAAAATAAATACAACTCTATTTGTTTTGTTAATGCACAAGCCACTTATTTCCCAAGAAAAGCAAGCACATCTCCTACTTTATTTCTCGTAACAACATCAATCCTTCCAATCAATCCCCTCTTTACCCATGCATCATCACAATTAAGCTTGACAATACTTATATAATGAGGTTTTCATACCTGAGGAGTAAAGGCAGGTCACGACTTGTAAGACCATGGATAATCTATACATTAACATCCAAGAATTCCATTGCTTACCTAGCTATAGTTTGCAAAACCTTCAAATGTAAAGTTCCTAGTATGCAAAGTGAAATTGATTTCTTCTCAACCAAATGTGCCTAAACAAGAAACACACTCTAAAATGGCCTTCAACACCCCATCATCCCTTTACATAGATGCTGAAATCTGCTTTATGCCAACAACCAAAAATGGCACCTGGGACATATTCAAATCAAAGTAGAGATTGGATAAAGACCATGCCTCCATACTTCCTTAACATCCTAGCAACAAATGCTCTGCAATTTTTTTATGTTGTAAATAAATAGAACATAAATTATCATAACACACCTTCTTCTCAATAAAAGGCATTTGGTTGGCAAAAAGTTCCAAACAACTTTCCAGATTAAAACTTTTATCTTCGTAGGTAGCTTAAGCTTTCAAAAGTGTCTCCAAAACGGTGGTTCTATTTGGTTTGATGAGAAGGGACTCAACATACCACATCCTCCCTTAGCTTTATTTAGCAACTTATAGCAAGATTTGATAGTAAACTTGCCATTAGTCATATAAGGCCATACTAATCTATCAATATAACCAGAATTAGAGATAGGCTTGCTTAGAATTTCATTTCTAATCCAATGAGGGAAGCACATGCTAATCACTTTAGTCTTCTAGCATTTCCTAATGGATCAATAAAATCTGACATCATATTTTAGCTTTCCATATGAAAGTTCTCCAAAATACTAGCCTTCAAAAGCCATCTATCATGTCATATATTAACGCTTCCACCATCACCAATGCATCATACGTCTTCATACTTTAGCACTTATTTCCCAAAGTATAAGCTTTTCCAAGTCTTAGAGCTCATCACATAAACTTTAGCTTGTAATAGATTCATATCAAGAAAATATATATCCTTGAGTAATTTAAAAACTAAACTGCAAGGTCTACATAGGAGCCTTCAAGCTTGCTTTGCCAACATCACTTGATTCATAATCTCCAAGTCTTTAAATCACATACGCCTAGTATCCTTCCTTTTGGTATTCCACTCTTGAGAGCATTATCAAATGCCTCCATTTTCCTTCTTAATTGACCACCAAAAATCTACCATGGCACCCATCAATATTTTGCAAACTCTCTTAGAAAGCTTGAAAACACTCATCACATAGCTTGGGAGAGCTTGAGCCACTGATTTTAACAAAACCTCATTCTCTCTCAAAGATAAAAGCTTGGCTTTCCATGAGACAATTTTCTGTAACATTTTTTTGCTACATCAAGTCATATAAACTAGCCTTTGATGCCCCATAATCAGTAGGCAACCCTAAATAACTACCAACATTGGACACAAAAGTAACATAAAAAAACATATTTTTCTCCTCTCTTCCTATATTCTTGCTAAAGAGAGCACATCTTTTATTGAAATTCACTAGCTTTCCTAAGGCCTTACAATACCTGTTAATACAATATAATGATGCCTTGCATTTTCCTTCACTTGCTTCACCAAAATATAGGGTATCATCAATAAAAAAAGATTAGAGAAAATAAGATAAGTTCTTTTGATTCTCAATACCTTCATATTAGCATAAGCAATTGACCTCTTTATTAATTTACTAATCACATCAGCCACCATAATAAAAATAAATGGTGGCAAGGGATCACCTTTTCTAATCCTCTTTCCTCGCACAAACTTTTCCATTGATCTTCCATTAAAGACAACACTATATTGGACTGAGGAAACACACTTCATTATCTTTTTCACCCATTGATCACAGAACCATAATTTCTTTAGCATAGAAAATCCCATTCAATCAGGTTATATGCTTTGGCCATATCATTTTTCAAAGCAAAGAATCCAAGCTTTTATTTTTTCTTGTTTTTTAAAAAACAAAAGGCTTCATGTGTAATGACAATGTTGTCTTGAATGTAGCTTCACCAACAAAAGCCCCTTACTTCTCAAAAACAACATAATTCATGATAGGCTTTAGCCTATTCACAAGCATATTTGATATATTTTTGCAAGAAAAATTACATAAAGCAATAGGCTTAGGGACTTTAAGGATATAAACTTTTTGAACCAAGGCAATGCCAATCTCATTCATAGAAAAAGGTGGAAAACTATTTTCAATTTTTTTTGACAGTTTCAAATACATCCACACCAATATCTTTTCAATGCCTTTGATAAAAAGTTGTATTGAAGCCATCAAGGTAAATGACCTTTGTTTTCCAAGGCTGAAAATAACCTTTCTCAATTCCTCAAAAATAGGCATTTTAATCAGCCCATTATTCATGCTCTCAGTAAGCATTGGAAGGATTACATGTAAAGCATCATCCATCAATTTTATCATGCCAAGCACCACTAGGGCCTTTTAGATTCACAACCCTATTGAAGTTCCTCCTAGAAATCATAGATTAATAGAAAATTTTAGTGTTTTAATCCTAAAAGATAAGCCATTTAACACATGCTTTTTGCCCCTAATACAACTTCTTTCTCCAAATATCACAAATTACACTTTTAACATTCTTTTGTTCCTTCAAAGTAGACTTGTCTTGAGCTTCTAGGTCCCTAATCTTCTTAGAAAGATCTGTTACCTTGTCTTTTGGATTGTCTCTAAAATCCTTACCCTAACTCATTAACTTTCTTTATGTGCCTTTCAACTTTCAAAGTAGTTTTTCCATAGGTCTACCATAGTTAAAAGAGCTTCATTCCCCTTTTACAACCTCATCATACCCCTTATATCTTTTTCCCACTTGATCTCATATTTGAAGCACCTTTTCTTGCTAAAATTGGCTCTAGGCAAAGAGTCACAGATAAGCATATTGTGATCAGACCCTATATTAAGAGGGACTTCTATTATTAGATTGGGAAAGCTCACCATCAATGTAGGGTTAGTAAGTACTATATTCAACCTTTCTTGTACAAAATCCTCACCTCTTCTTCCATTCATCCATGTGTAAAACACAACCCTTTATGCTTACCTCAATAACACCACACTTATTAACAAAATCCCTAAATAACCATACTATTCGAAAATCAAAACTTGCACAACTATCCTTCTCATTATTGCTTAGCATTTCAATAAAATCACTAGCAAGTAGCCAAGGTTGTTCATACACCTCACAAGAGTTAGAATTTCTATGAAATTCATCAAATCTATCATTTTCCTCATGTACCCCATAGACAAAAATGCATTTGCTAAAGTCATTGCTCACCATGTTCATTGTGCTGTCATTGTTAACCATTGAAACTGCGTCAATAACATTAGAACATATCACTATCAAACCCCTAGATAACTCAGCATCTCTTATAGATGTGTAGCCCTTTTATTCTTTGCTCTTGTTTCCATTAGAAGGATCATGTCAGGATAATACTTCAATTTTGCCTAAAATAGAGCATTTATAACATCAGCTTGGCCAATTCCTTGGGCATTCCAAATCAAGATGATCATAGTTGAAGAAAAGCATAACACTAGCAAAGAAAACAAAAAATAATGTCCAATATAGGAAGATCAAGAACCAAGGAGAGAAATAGCTCCTGGCTAGAAATGCAAAGTGTACATAGCACTTTCAAACCTATAAAAATCTCACAATAGATGTAGACCATAATAATGAAGACAACTTCGAATGTAATATAACATACAATGGCATAACAAGAGAATAGATCGTGAGAATGAACCATACGAAGAAATTACCAAATTTTTATCAGTAATAAAATCCATAAATATAAGTATATTAGATCAAATCTTGAACCAAATCCTGCTCAAAATCAAGATCACAAATCGTGAAAATGCACAAAAACTTGAACCTTCACTTGCAACAATCAAAGAAAAAACCTTGTTGGAAAACCAATAGAAACACTTTGTTCAAGCCTTAAATTGCAACAAATGATTCATAGGAATGAAAATCATTATTGATCCATTACAATCGAAGGGAAAATTGGTTAATCATATAAGGAAAATCAAGTGAGAGTTTATTTGTTTTTTGAGAAAATAGAAAAAAAAACTATTTTTGAAGGGAAAAACAAAAAGATTTTTTTTTATAATGTGTCCTTTATTTGGACCCTTTTTGATGCACGTTTAGATGTACAATAAATTTAAGTGTTATTTTAAATTTCTTAAGATATCATTATTTAGTATATATTAAGTAAGTGTCTTTCTTATATAGGATTTTAAAAACTAATACTTTTTTTATTAAAATAAGGGATTTTTTTTTGTTTTTAAACTAAAAATTAAATCTAACAATTAAATATTAATCAACATAAAAATAAAATATAAAAATTATGATAAATATTCAAATAAAAGAATGATTATATGAACATTCTTGACCACTAGCATGTATTATAAATCAAAAGAAGTGTATTAAATTCTATTATTTTTAGATCATACCAACTTAGAGAAATTCACAAAAACAAAAATATATACTTCTTTTTACATCTTCATTGAATTAAATAGGTTTTTAATCCAACTCTTCTTAATCGACATCGTAGAATAAGTTCTCTATATTTAATCTATCAAAAGCGTTAATTTGTAAAGAAGTAAATTGGATCAAGGTTAAACTCATAAACTCGGTTCAATTATCTTAAGTATTAATTCTTATTACAAGAAATTTATTACTAATTATTTAACCTGATCAAGAAATTACTATCCGATCAACAAAATTGATTAACAATAAATTAATTTGTCTATTTAGTTGTACACTTAAATTATCAAATAAATTCATAAAATAATTAAAATTGAGAATTAATACATAATAAACAAGAATAGTTGAATAGAACCTTACAAATCTTATTAAATATTGCAATCTATATCTAGGACTTTTAAATCACGCGTAATCAATTATTCATGGCGAACAATAAGTTAAAAAAATTATTCCTGAAAATAATAAAAGAATTTTTTTTTTAGGATTTTTATTTTTAATTCTGTTATCCAATTCTTTTAATTGTTTTTTGAATCTTCTTTTTTTCAATTGTTAACTCCACCAAAATTCTATAATTTCTATAGTTTTTTTTTGAATATTTTCTTAATTTTTGTACAATTTTGATACTCTTTTATTTTATTATTTTATGAAGTGTTATTTTGCATTTTCAAACCCATAATTAAACACGTGGTCGCCTGGTAGATATAAAGAAAATGCCTCGTGTTACTATATGGAATTAGTAATGTAATGTTCGTGCGTGGAAGGTCGGGAATGTTTTTGATTTTCTTCTTCTAAATACATCTACATATATTTTGAAGTACATGAAGTAAAAATCATAAAAAATTCTTAATTTTTTTAGAAAATCCCAAAAAATTTAAAAAATTAATATTTTTAATTTATTATAATAATATATATATAAATATAAAGAAATTAATATTTAAAAATATGTAAATATCACATGTCACTTTTCAAACTGAACAAAAAATAAAACTAATTATAATTAACTAAAGAAAAATATAAATTTAAAAGTATAAAGAAAAAATAAATAGTAAAAAACTAGCAATCCAATGTGATTCTAAAATTCAAATAAAGATTATAAATAAATTAAACAAAAATAAAATAAATATAAATAAATAAAAATAAAAAATATTTTTTTTTAATTTTTAATAATTTTTTGTCTAGTCTTTATATTTTTTTATTTTTATATATTTATAAAATTTAATTTTTTTTATTTTTCAAATGTTTTAATATACTTTTATTTTTTTAATACTTATTATATATATATATAATACTTAAAAATAAATAAAAATACATAAGAATTAATTTAAAATTGTTTGAGAAGAATAACTAATTTAAACGTTATTTTAAATTGTTAAGATATTTTTATTTAATATATAAAAATTAAAGGTTTTTTTCGAAGAGAATTTTAGAAACCTAGTATTATTTATTAAAAAAATAAGGGATTTTTATTTTATAAGATAAAAATTAAATATAACAACTAAAGATTAATAAAATTAAAAACAAAATATAAAAAGTATGATTATAATTCAAATAAAAAAAGATTGAATGATCATTTTTTTACCACTAGGCATGTATTACAAATAAAAAAACTGATCTTATTCTTCTATTATTTTATTATATTAATTTAATTCACAAAAATAAAAATCTCCACATCTATATCTCTTCTATGGATTTATTGAATTAAATAATCTTTTAATCTAACTCTTTTTACTACACAACCTAGAATAAGTTCTATAAATTTAATCTATCAAAATTATTAATTAAAAAAATTAAATTAAATCATGTTTAAACACACAAATTCAATTTAATTATCTTAAATTTTCTATAAAATTAACCAAACTAATTGTACCAATCACGAGTAATAATTCTAGTATATTTCGGATTTTATGTCTTAAGTTGATATATGTTTTAGCTTGTTTATTTGTTGGCTTTCTTTTAATGTGTGTGTATATATATAATAAATTTATTTCAATTTAAATTAAGATTATAAAAATATTTAAATTAAAATTACATCAAAAATCATTAAAATTATATGCATCACAATAACGTACTTTTTTCAAGTGTTCTTCTTGAACTTTTGAGTTTTACAATCTTCAATATAATTTTACTTTGCATGGTCTAGAGATATTTAATATTTAAATTTCAATAATACATCAAACAAAAAAAATATAAATCTAAATCTAAATCTAAACCTAGAAAGAAAATCCAAATCAAAACAAAACATGGCAAAAAAAATACACCATAATACTTTTGACATTGATCTTTCAAAGTGCAACAATACTTTTTTTCCCCTTTCATTCAAAAAAAAAAAAAGAGTTACTTTAAAAAGGAGCAAGGGAAGTAATTTTATTTTTTAAAATAATTATTTTGGTCAATTTAATTTTATAAGTGGATGAGTGGATGAGTGGAAGTCACTTAAAATTTATTTGATAATTATTTAAATTTTGAAAAGTTTGATACTATTTTTAATTTAATTTTTAAAATTTTGAAATTCGGTTTTGAAATTTAACCAAATTTTGAAGTAAAAAAATCAGTTTTGAAATTTGAGTTTTTATTTTTTTATTTCTAATAAAATAAATAATAATCCAATCATACTAATTCATACTCAATATTATTCAGAATGATTAAGCATCATTATTTAATAAAAATATATTAAAATAAGTTTAAAATTAAATTTTAAAAGTTAAAAAATTAAAAATTAGTTATTAAACAAATTTTATATAATTTTTAACACATATTAAAAATTAGCTATCAAATAAATTATTTAAAAAAAAATTGAACATTTTAAGTCTTTTATTTTTTAAAAAAATAAGTAATTTTTGGTGCATTATTTAAAAAAAATTGATAAAGTGCTTTCTTTTAAAAAATTAAGCGAATTTTATTGTTTTATTTTTTAAAAATAACTATATTATTTGTTTACGTATAATTTAAATTTAAATTTTAAACTTATTATACGTACAAATGTACTGCGTATCATTCACTCACAAACTTATTGAGAACTGCAATGTCTACTTAAAAAAACTAAATCAATTAAAAAAAAAGAAATGAATTCTTGTGGAACACTCAAAGGCAAATATACCCAAATACTTATTTTTCAAAAAGCAAATCGGCTTTTGAAGCCCTTCATCCGTTGTGTAATATCG
Source organism: Hippophae tibetana (assembly GCA_037013495.1). NCBI lineage: Eukaryota > Viridiplantae > Streptophyta > Magnoliopsida > Rosales > Elaeagnaceae > Hippophae > Hippophae tibetana. The sequence continues at coordinate 65,818,120 of CM072807.1, read as the reverse complement.
TTCCAGTTTTAAAAATCAAAATTCTACCGTTTATGAAACTAAAAATTTAAGGGCACGGTAATGAAATGGTATAATATTTTTAGTAAGTTTATACATTTTAATTTAAAAATAAAATCTTAGAGATCTATCAAGTTTGTAAAATAGGAAAACAAAATCGATAAACTTATAATTTCTCATTTTTAAAATATAATTAATCTTTAATGTATCACAAGAAATATAACAAAGGTTCTTTAAGTTAGAAAAATGGGAGGCAGTAGGTTCATTACGTTTGACAATTAAGACATTAGATATATTCATAAACTTTTAGTATTCTACTCTTTTAAACTTAATAAATTTATAGTGTGTCGTCTAAAATCTAGTAGATTGAAGTATTTAATTTGTCTAAACTACTAAACTTTTAATGTATTTTTCTCAAAATTAAAAACAAATAACTAAAGGTTATATAGTATTGTATAAATCTCTTAGATTAAATTATTTATATTATTTAATATTTTAAATTAAAAATAATATAATTTATTTTTTATAATTATGAAAAAATTGATCAATTAATGATAAATTATATCATTTCAATAATTTTTAATTAAAATATTATTATATCAAGTAGTTAAAACGTAATTAAAATACTACTCTTTAACACAAATAAAGTGAAATTTAATATGTAATTATTTTAAATAATAATCAAATATAAATTTATTTAATATCTATTTTAATTTTTTAATTTTGTAATAATAATAATCAAACATAAATCTATTTAATATCTATTAATTTTTTTAATGAAAATAAAATAATTATAATTATACTAACTGTAATTTTATTATTGTTAAATATTTAAATTTTAATTACGTTTAATTAGTTTACATAAATATAGAATTTAAAATAAAAAAAATTATAAAATAATATAATTTATCTCTATTTGATTCATTTTCATAAATAATGGAATAAAATATACTATTTGTAATATATATATATATATGAATAAAAGACAAAAATAGCATAATCTAAAAACTCATGTAACATTTAAAAATAATTATTTGTGTCCCTTAATTATTACAAAAAATGATGCTTAAGTTTATACTTATTTTTTTTTATAACAAAATAGTTTTATTATATTAAAAAGTGATTGTATAAATATGAAATTAATTTTTTGATTTTAATTTTTTAATTATATTAAATAGAGTATGTTTTAAATTAAATAATATGTAACATTAAAAATTGAAGAAAAATAAAACTAGTTATTTGTTTTTATTTGAACACTTTTTAATAACAAGAGGATTAAATTATTAAAAAAAATTATAAAATTGAAGTATCATTTTTAAAATATGAGAATTTTATATTCATCTATTTTTTAAAACATAAAAAGTTTTTTTTAATCAAATTATTGTAGAATAATAATTAATATAGCTATTTATTATTGGTAAAGAAGAAATATATTAGATTATTTAAATTAATAATAAATTGTGATATTAATTATAGATACATAATATACCAAACTTATGATAAGAATAGGAATGGACTTTTAGTATGGACGGGAACAATTATACAATTAATCGAATTAGTTTTTACTAATTTTGGATGCATTATATTAATAATTATCAGTTATAAATTAGTAATAATTTTTTACAGTTTAATTGTATTTTTTATTTTTAAAATTTATTTAAAAATATATTTAGTTTGAGAAAATTAAATGTTAATATAATTTTTACTCTAATATACTATTTAAAATATGAAAATTAGTTTTATTTTTTTAATTATTTATTATATGTTTTTAAGTAAAATATAAAATATAAAATTTAATCTAATTATCTAAAATATTATATTTTTATGTAATTATATATATTAATATACATAATTTTAATAATACAATAATAATTTTGTTTTATATTTTATCAATTATAATTATTCATAATTAAAATTTCCATCGTTTACAATAATGCTATTTCCCAAAAAAGAAAGAATATGATTAACATCCACGTCGATACCAGCGTAGCAATAACTACACGTATATTAAACCCAAGCTCTCTCTCTCTTTCTTTCTCTCTCACTCTCACACTTTAAGCGTTCCAAAATCCTCTACTTTCTTCGTCTCTACTCCTTTCCTTAGTTCTCACCGAACAAGGCGACTTTTTTCATCTCTCTGATCGATCCTTATCTTCTTTGCAAAGGGGCCTTCAGTTCAGGTCTCTATCATGTCGATCCCTTATATATATATATATTGGATTCCTTGTTTTTCATTTATTTTTCCTTGTACTTTGTCTGATCGATGTGTTGCTGTTATCGTAGTTTTTTGAAAGTCGCGATTGAACATAACTGTTAGTTCTTTTTATTACCTACTTCTGTTACTTTGATGATTTTGACATTTCTGTTTTGACTTTGGTGATTTTGTGGGGTTTTGTTGCAGGCGTAGTCTCGATCATGGACGACTTCGAAGTGATTTGCTAACAGAGAGTGCAAGTTTGTGATGTCTGGTTTGAGTTTTCGTTATAGAATTGATTTCAATTTAAAGCACTCTGAAATTTTTTGATTTTGTTAGGTGGGGATTTTTGAAATATAGCTTATTTGAGGGATTGAAATGGGTGGAGCTTGATTAACCGTATTAAGATTGGGATTTTTAGGGCGTTGAAACTTGTTCAGCATTTGAAATTTATCCAATTTGAGATATTGTTATTGGTTTTGTGTGTTTATTTATTCAACAATGGAGCAAGAATCACACAAGAGGAAGCTTGATGAGAGTAACTACGAGTCTTCCCATGCTTCAACTCTTTGTGCAAATAGCTGTGGATTTTTCGGAAGTCCAAGTACCAACAATTTTTGCTCCAAATGTTACAAAGACTTTTTATTGAAACAATCAAAGCAATTGTTTGATGAAAATGTGGCTTTGGATAAGAAAAGGGGTGGTGATGATCAATATGTTGCAGAGGTTGAAGTAGAGGAAGTGAAAAACGTACAGGTTGACGAAGGTACCACTTCTGAGAAGACTGAAAAAAGGCTTGCAAATAGGTGCGGTTTTTGTACGAAGAGGGTTGGATTGACGGGGTTCAAGTGTAGATGTGGGAAGACTTTTTGCTCAATGCATCGTTATTCAGACAAGCACAATTGCGCCTTTGATTATAAGAGTGCTGGCCAAGATGAAATTGCAAAGGCAAACCCAGTTGTGAAGGCTGAAAAAATTGACAAGATATGATGAAATGGTTAAGGCGCTGCAAGGTTTGAAAATTCACTCATCCGTTTGCTATTTAAAGATTATATACGTTATTTTATGGAAATAAATTTTCCTTGTGATTACTGTTTTCTGATGTCTATAGTTGTTTGGATCATATGATGTAGCCAAATAATATTTGGTGTAAAATGTTTTAGTTTATTTATGAATGTGGTATTCATATATCTGTGTTTTCCTTGTGATTTGTCTAGAAGTGTCGTTTGTGTTGTTATTTTGTCCATACGTTTATATTCATGCTTGTGACCATTTTCTTTCATGCATTATGAATAACTCGGATATAGTTTGTGGTTAAAGAGCATGTTTGTGTTATGCGGCAAACTATACTAATCTACTTATTTGTACTAAAGAGAATGTTTTAGTATAATTCATTACATTTTTTAATCATGATCCTATATGACTATGTAGTAGCTAAAACCAGGAAAGATGCCTAGCTCGATTGAGCATGTAATATGGTTTGTGAATGTTTTTTCAATGCATCGTTTACAGAACTATGGAAGTATTGAGAAATGACAGAGCTACTCGATTTTTTTTTTTGACATAAATTGTTTCTCTAGTTTGTTTTAACTTATGATCCAGTCATTTTGTTTGGTAAATAGTAGGAAATGATTGTGATGGATGGTCTTTGAATAGGGGTGCTTTCCATGTGGTCTTGATTTTTACACTAGTAATACATTGCTTGTGTACAGTTATTGCTACTTTTTTTTTTTTTTTTGGTATGAACTTCTATTGGACTACAATTGTGTGCATATGCAATTTTATATCCATACAGGTTTACCTGTATATTTTCCAAATTTATTACTGATTGGTTAGAGGTGCTTAAAGTGCGTCTTGCATCCTCCTCCTCTTGGACGTGGGTTCTTAATCCCTTCTCGTATTGTTCAGTATATTCCATGCTGCTTAAAACTATAAACAGAAGACATCTACTTTAGATTAAATGTGGTTGTAAACTCAGTGGTTGAGATTATTGAGAATTTGAGATGGGGAGAACTGAAAAAATCAAGTAGGTAACATATTGTAGAGCATCAAAAGGTTCGGGGGAGAGAGATAAGCCCTCTAGTTGAGGTGGCTAAGTAGGTGTTTTTTTATCTTAGAAGTGAGCAGATATTATTGACACTTGTATTATTGTTAGAGGTGTACATATTATTTAGTTAGAATAGATTGTTGGAGTGTTGTATTCTGTTACAACAGAATCACGTCCAACTCACATCTGTGTAGTGTATAGCAAACACTTCATTGAGTGTTCAAGCAATCAAGAACTTCAGTCCTACATTTCTCTCTCAGATTTCATTTCTTCCATCCTTCTCTCTTCTAAGAGCTTCTCTTGAAGATATTGTATGATGTCAGAGCTAAAATTCTCGGGAGATTAGCGGCAGTTGCTCATCAATGATGAGTGTGACTGAAATTTTCATACGAGTAATACAATGTACCTAATTACAGATATCGTTTTCATAGAGAGTTACATAATTTATAATTGAGTATTAATATAATTATTACGAATGCTATTTGAATAATAATAAAATTATAAAAATTGAAAAATGAATGACAAGAAATTTTAAATTGCACGACTCAATAATTATGAAAATACATAACAAAATGATTTAGGAATCTTTAATGTTTCAATTTCTTAGCATCTAAATCAATAAATTTTTTCTAATATAATTATTAATCAATTACATGATAAATTGAGTCTAACTTAGTATGAATTGTTCTCTTAATTACACTATATACGATATAGTAATTAACTTAATTACATTCTATGTTGATCAGTGGCACACTCATCCCCACAGAGAAAGAATAGATTATGCCCCACAGAGAAAAAATAGATTATGGTTATCCTTTGATTGATGGATCCTTCCACTGTCTTTGAAGAGACTAGGCAATTGAGAAGACCATAACATAGAAAAACCTCTCTCTCGTCCACTTTGAGCTTAATAAACAACAGTTAGGCCACATCAAGAGAATCAAGTTGGAGGAACATTCTACTTATAAAAGCCATACCGGTCTTTTTTTATTCCCCGTACGAATGATTGATTGAACGATTGGATGTAGCATCACCTCTTTAAGTCTCCCCTCTTTGTGGTATGTGCGATACCAAGATTCAATCTTCCCACTTTTCTCTCTATCTAGTTGTGAGCCAGGTTTTGAAATATTTGGTTCGAAAGGTTGCTTCCAAGCTCAAACCATTTCAAACGTTATTGCTACTTTCTTCTTGTTATTGATAGAGTGGTATTCTCTGCCATGTTAATTAGATTGCATATTACTTATTAAGTCATAAATTATAGATCATACATCTCTACCTAAAAATTATGCATGTTAATTAATCAAAACAAATAATTAAATAATTCTCTCAAATATATTTAATTGTTTTTATAGATTAATTATTGACATAGCATAAAAATCAGATTAAATAGTATAATTGAATTGAAATCACAATTGAGGTAAATTATTAGATCATCATATGTAGAGAATTGGATTCATAAGACCCTTAGATTAATAAATTAGTTAGGGATGAGCAAATAATCCAATCAATCCCTTTAAATTGAGAAATTAGGTCCGATCTGTTGGATTTGGATATTATTGGATTGATAAATTGTAGAATTGGATTAGATTTGAATTGATAGATTTTATCAATTTTTATATTCGATTTGAACTGAATTACTATTAAATTATAAATAAATACATATTTTATTTTATATTATGTTATATTTAAATATTATACATACTATAATTACATTAAATTATTATTTTAACTTAAAAATAAATATAATGTTTATAATAATTTAATAATTGTACAGATACTTCTTATTTTTTTTATTTTCTTAGTTGTAACTATAAATAATTAATTTTGCTACAAATACATCAATTTAAAATTAAAATATTGTGTATGTCGTGTTTTATATATGAAAATAATTCATAAATAAATTTCAATATCAATCTGACCTTATTTGATTCAAAAAATTCGATCTGTTTAGATTCAGATTAATTACATCATCGGATTGGTTACATCAATAGATTAGATTTCAGATTGAAAATCCTCAAATTCACTTGATATCAAATTAGATTTGGATTTGCTAAAAATAGGCAGTTTCAATCTACTACTCACCCTTAAAATTAGCTAGACATAACTATATTCATAAAGCTCAGATTTTTTATAAAGAGACATAAAAATTAGCAAAGAAAGGAGAAAAATAAGAGAGAACTCAATCTCTTGATTTGTAGCACTAATATTTTTTGAATCTTCACAAAGTTGTTTTCTTTAATCTTTTCTTGAATTTTGTCTCTCTTTTCTCTCTTCTTGGTAGCTGCTACATTTTTTTATTCTTAATTGTGTGTTTTATTTGTGCAAAAATGATGTTTATTTAAAGGAAAAATGACCTAATATAAACCATTATGTCATCTCTTAAAATGATTCAATGGTTAAGGATTAAAGTTGAGTCATTATTTGATTAAAAATAGGATTTGTGCCTAGCCATGGATATGCACTGCATCATGGTCTCCTTTTATCACTAATGAATGTCCAGCCATAAATCGCGTGCCATGACGCTAAAAAAAGCATGCCGCGACAAAAAAAAATGCCCATTATGACGTGGTATTGATTTTTCCCATTTTTCACTTGTTTTCACTCTGTTTTTCATCATTCCACGTACATTGATATAATTAAACTTAAATAACGCTTTTAAGGATATTTTGGTACATAACAAGATAAATAAAATGGTTAAATAACTCACCTTTTGTAGAGTTATCACACCACTAAACTTATTTTTTTTTTGCTTGTCCTCAAGCAAAGCTAAGTCTATCTAGCTAAATGATATATGCAGCATATTCATAAATACATAGATATTAATACATGCATGTTTAGTAAAAATTATCTCCTTGAAATTTTGTACAATTCTATGACAAAGAGATTCACACATCTATCAATCAACATTCCATTAATGTAAGAATATGCAAGGTTTTTGACGAATTTATTCTCGCGTGGGTGTTGCACATGATGTCTTCTAATGCACTCATGAAATCAACTTGTATGAGCATAGTACTCAACTAAGCCTTATAACAAGTTTCATAAGTCTATTTTTCACATTCTTCTCCACTAATGTAAATAAGCACTTAGCTAAAGATCAATAGGGTTTTACCTGCTATACGTGTAAGGTTGGATGGGGTAGATAAATAGATATTTAGGTTTTTTCACCTCTTAGCTCTTTTTTTCTTCATACAATATTTAACTACAATTGAGTTTTTTTTAATATTCTTGTGTATCATTATTTTCGTTCTTTTATTTCACATCTCTTTTTTTTTTGTATTTTTATAGCAACCCTAAACATATCTTTAATTATATATATATATTGTTTAGAGGGGTAATTGTATTGTGATTTTTTTTATGGATGTAAAAAATAGGGTGCATTACATTTCATCTCACTCTATAGCATAACACATGATTACATTTTTCATACAAGCTATAAGTGTAAGGGCATATGTAATGCTTACTAGTTAGGCTAAAAATATGGCTTAAAGATATAAATGTTTCTTAGTTAGGCTCAAAAGGGTGACTACAGATATAAACATTGGTTAGCTTCAAAGACCCAATCGATCCAATTAAGGCCTAAATTATTTTTCAAGCCAAATACTATTTAAAATTTTGCTCAAGGCATGATCAAATAAATTCTAAAACATGGTAGACCTCATCAACTAGTTTAACTCACCTCAAATTTTCTTCTAATAAGAACACCAAAATCAATCATGAGCATATGCATAAAAATTTGAATCGATTCAAACAGACTTAACAAGCATATCACATGATTAATGTATCTTAATGAGCATGTTATGTTCTTTATCTTAGTCATAACAACCAATTATATTATTTGGTTAATATGTTTTATATCAAATATATATGCATTTATTTTTCATATATTCATCAATTTCTATCCACATCATGACCAAAAATATCCTAAAAAGTGAAAACGCATACTAAATACTAAAGTAGAGAATAAAGTATCCTCCATCACACTTAAATTGCATATTGTTCTCAATGTACACATATAAATATGAAAAAGAGTGAAAGGAAAGAAAAATCTCTTAGCCTTGTACACCACATCTGTCATTGAAATTACTCAATCTTTGTTGTGTCATTGCTTTTCATATTTATTCACCTACAAAATAGAAAACATATAAATAAAATAACGTTGGGTTGCCTTCTAACAAGCGTCATGTTTAACGTCCTTGGCTAGACAGTCATGTCAACTCTTAAGGTGCATCCACCAAGGTCATCACAACCTTTTCATTTGGTAATTGATCTCCTAGATAGTGTTTTACTACGTGCTTATTAACTATGAATCATTCTTTATTTTTTCTCCAATTTAATGGCTCTATGATTTTTTACCTTAGTGATGGTGAATGAACCTGACCATCTACTCTTGAGTTGTACATTAATACTTGTTGTTCTGGTTCAAAAGTATGTTGAAATTTTTTCTTGTCATGCCATCTTTTTATTTCTCTTTGTTAAGCTTGTCATTCTCATAAGTACTCTATCATAACTCATATAATTCATTTATTTGTAGCATCCTTTTCTTACAAGCTGCATCTATGGACATGTTCAATTATTTCAATGTCAAACATGCTTTATATTCCAATTCCACCCGTAGGTGACATGCCAATCTATAGATTAGCCTATATAGGGTGACCAATTGGTGTTTTAAATATAGTTCTATACACTTATAAAGCATCATTTAACTTAGAGGTCCAATCCTTTACAGAATTATTGACTACTTTCTCCATGATTCTTCTCACCTCTCTATTGAACACCTCTATTTCCCACTTGTTTGGGGATGATAGGTGTAGATAACTTATGCTTAATTTCACACTTATACAATATAGAATTAAAGAATCTATTGTAAAAGTGACTACCTTTATGACTAAAGAAAATCATAGGAATTCCAAACCTAGTGAAAAAAAAGTTTGGCATCACAGTTGTTGTTGACTATGGCTTCTACCCATGATGACTCTATAAAAATAGAGTTATTAGCGTACTTTTTTACTTAATATTTACTTATTTTATTTAATAAATAGTATTTTTATGGCCAAAAAATTAAAATATAAACTTTTTAGTAAAAATGGGTGAAAATATAATTTGTGGAATGCCACGTAAGCAGAGGAGCTGATTGGGAAAGCCACGCGGACGCCAAGTAAGCACAGAGATCGAATCACTTCACGCTACATGTGAGGAGGACAAAACATGCTCCACGGATTAGCATAACATTTAATCCGAGTTCGAAAATCGGTCAATGCTCCATAACACGTGTCGTTATGCCATTGCTCTGCGAGTTCCACTCGTGTGCCATGCTATATGTTTCCACCAATCATGTCGTGCCATGTGTCGTTGAATCAGCAAGGGTTCACTTTGATCGGTCTCCCCTACCATGCGTCACTCCTTGATTCACCCAATGAATTTTTAATCGTAGCCCTTGAATTGAAGCTGATCTGAAGGTCCATATCACACCTGAGCTTTATTTAATCCCCTAATCACTCCATAAACCTTAATTTTCCTCCATTATAATAATTTTGGTGAATATTTGGAGCTAAAAAGAGAGAAAAATACGAAAAAAATTTCAAGAGAAGACAATTTTGGTAGAAATTCAAAAAGAAATTAATACTACAATTCAAGAGATTGATTGTATTTCTTTTTCTACTCTTTTCTTTATCAATTTTATGTCTTTCTTTATGAAAAATATGAGTTTTATGAACACAATTATGTGTAATTAATTTATTAATCTAGGGATCTTATGAACCCAATTTTCACCATGTGATAATCTAAAATTTTACCCAATTATATTATTTAATCTCATTTTAAGCTATTAATTGTTTGGCCAAGAATTTATCTATAGAGGCAATTAAATAGATTTGAGAAAATTATTTAATTATTGTCTTGATTAAATAACATGCATAGTTTCTAAGTAGAGATATATAATTCTTTGTATGTGATCCATAATTGATGAACTTAATAAGTATTGTGCAATTTAATTACACTAGTGTAATTAAATTAATTATTATATGGTGTATAGTTTATTTGAGAGAGGAATACATGGTAAGATAGACTCAATTGATCATGTAATTAAGTGATAATTATATCAGGAGGATTTTAGCGATTCACATGTTTAGAAAATTGAAGGATTAAATATTCCTAGATATTTTATCATATATCTTTTTAGTTACCAAATTTGATTTAATTAATTGTTGTTATCTACTTTTAATTATTTTAATTTTGCTTCATTAAAATATAAAAATACATAAAAAAATTGATTTTTATTTTTTTAGTTTTAAAAATTAGTTTCTAATAAAATAATCTTCGTGGGAATTATCTTTACTTATCATTATATTACTTGTTGCGATACGTATACTTACGTATTCATTGCACACATTTCGTGTATGACAATCAACCCACTTTGACATGTAATCCACATCTACTAGTATGTATTGATTACCAAAGAATGAAAGGAATGGTTCTATAAAGTCAATGTCCTAAACATCAAAGAATTTCACTTCAACTATATTATTTAGGGGCATCTCATCTTTTTTAGAAATATCACGTATCCTTTGGTATCTATCACATGTCTTTACATAAAGGTAGGCATCTTTAAACAATATAGGCCAAAAATAACCAGATTGAAGTACCTTAGTTGTTGTTTTTATGCTTCCAAAATGGCCTCCATAGTTTGAGCTATGACGATGGTAAAGAATACTTCCAACTTCATCATAAGGGACACACTTTCTCAAAATACCATCACTGCATTTTTTTGTAGAGATAAGGGTCATCCCAAAAATGTTGTTTTACATAATAACAGAATTTATTCTTTTGTTGCCATGTAAGTTCAGGTGGAATGATATTGGCAACCAAAAAATTTGCAATGTCTGCATACTATAGGATGTCAATTTGAGCCACTAAAAGAATTTGCTCATCTAGAAAATATTTCCCAATCACCATATTATCATCCATATTAGCTTCCCTCTCCAATCTAGATAAATGGTCTATTACTTGATTTTATGTTCCTCTTTTATCACAGATTTCCAAGTTAAACTCTTGTAGAAGGAGGATCCATCTAATTAGTCTTGGTTTGGCATCCTTCTTTGCATTAGATACTTTATTGCAGAATGGTTCATGTAGCCAGTCACTTGGTCCCAACCAAATAAGATCTAAATTACTCAAAGGCATATACAATAGCTAAGGGTTCCTTCTCTATAGTGACAATTCATTTGAGCATTTTGCTTGCATAATATATGGCATGGAACATCTTATCTTTTCACTATCCCAAAAAAGCTCAACTAGCAAAATCACTTGCATCACACATTAACTTAAAGGGTTTGCTACAATGTGGTGCTATTATAACTGGCACTGACTCTAATTTAGCTTTAAGTACTCAAAATTATCTCTAAACATTTATCATCAAATCTAAAAGGCACGTCTTTCTCTAAAAGATTGCATAAGGATTTGGAGATTTTGGATAAATATTTTATATATCTATGATAAAAGGCCATGTGCCTAAGAAAATTCTTAACTCCTCTTACACTACTAGGTAGTGATAACTTCTCAATCACTTATATCTTAGCTCTATCCATCTCAATCCCATTAGTTGAGATTTTGTGGCCCAATATAATACCCTCATGTACCATGAAATGACACTTCTCCCAATTTAAAACCAAGTTGGTTTCTTCACATCTTTATAGCACTACGAAGAGATATTGTAAACACTCATCAAATGCTTTCCGAAGGACTAAGAAGTCATCCATGAAGATCTCTAAATGCTTCTCCGCCATGTTTAAGAAAATAGTGATCATTTAGCGTTGAAATGTTATAGGTGGATTTCATAACCCAAGTGACATTCTCCTGAAAGCCAAAGTTTCATAAGAACATGTGAAGTAGTATTTTCTTGGTCTATAGGTGCCACAACAATCTGATTATAGCCAAAATATCCATCTAAAAGCCAAAAAAAGGAATGTCCATACAAACTCTCCATCATGTGACAGTCCTTATAAGTATTAACTCATTTGACTCATTTTACACCACAATGATTCCTTCTTTTTGGTACACATTGGATTGGACTTACCCATTCACTGTTTTATATTAGGTAAATGATGCTTATGTCCAATCATTTAACAATTTCTTTCTTCACCACCTATTTCACAACAAGGTTTAGTTAGCATTGTGCATCCTTGGTAGGCTTAGCTCTAACAATATTTTGGGTATGCATATGGATGGGCTTATGCCTTTGATGTCGGCAATAGACTAACCCATAGCTCTTTTGAATTTATTAAGCACCTTCAATATTGACTCTTTTTTCTCCATACTTAGACTAGTAGGAATTATGATTGGTAGTGTCTCGTTTGCACCTAAAAATACATAACAAAGATGGTTTAGTAAAGGTTTGAGCTCTAACTTGGGTGGATCTTCAATGGATGTTTTGAGCTTAGATCTTATCTCAAGACACTGCATACCCGCATTAGGTACACACATGAGAGGTGTAGCCTCTAAATAGTTCACAGTGTTAACAATATCAACTTGCATCACAAATTTCACAGTTCCATAATTAAAGTAAGTTGAGTTGTTTACTAATGAATTTATTTCATTATTCATAGCATCATGTATTAAAGTCTCAAGTGTTGATGGTTCAATAGATTTATTTAAATGATCATCGTGAGTGTGTGCACCTAAGTGATTTTCATGGTGTTCATTAGAATGTATGTTCATAAGATTAACATCACATATTCTAAAGTATCACTACAACATATGTTATGAAGCACATCAGTGCATAGCTCATCAGTAACAATTATCTTAAAGCAGTCACTAGTATAATTAGTATTAAGAAATTTAATTGCTTTAAAAACATTAAATATTACCTATTCATTTTGTACTCTTATTGTAAGCTCACATTTTTGTACATCAATGAGTGATATTTTGGTTGCTTAAAATGAGCAACCAAGTATAATAGGAATTTCAAGGTCCTCTTCCATGTATAGTACAATGGAATCTATCAAGAAGATGAACTTGTCCACTTTTATTAGCATATCTTCTACCACACCCCAGGGTTGCTTGATTGACCTATCTATCATTTTTAATGTTATTGAAATGGGTTGGCTTGACCAACCCCTCAATCTCTTGAAAATAATTAGTGGCATAAGGTTAATGTTTGCATCAAAGTCACATAGTGCTTGCCAAAGTGTATATTTATAATTATGCAAGGGATGTCCAAGCTACCAGATCTTTTAGTTTTGTGGTATTTTTCTATCAAGGATGGCACTATAACCTTCAATCAAGGTTATTATCTCATTATCTCCAAGCCTTTTTTTTCTTAGATAGGATATCCTTCATGAATTTGGTATATGAAGGCATCTCGTTTAAGTACATATGCAAATGATATGTTTATGTGTAGCTTTTTCAAGACATGTAGAAATTTTGAAAATTATATGTCTAACTTTTTCTTTTTGAGTCTTTGAAGGAAAGGTATTTTGGGTTTATAGAGGTTACTCTTCTTTAGTTAAATTATTTTCTTTTCAATACTCTCTTTGTTCACTTTTTCTCTTCATCCTTTTTAGTTTCCTACTTTTCTTATAAAGTTTCACCACTTTTCAAGGTTATTACTTTACAATGTTTCTTACCTTTTCTTTTTGGGTTTACTTTTGTATTGCTTGGAAGGTTACCTTGAGGTCTTTGACTTATGATTTGAGAAATTTGCCCTATTTGGATCTCTAAATTTAGGATAAAAGCTCCATGAGTGGACTCTATGCAATCCATTTTTTTGTATTTACTGAATAGATGAAGTCTTTCATCATTCCTATTAAAAGTAATTGTGTTCTCGTTACTAAAGGGGTTCTTCTACTGGACTTGTGGTTGTTGTGATTGTTAAAAACCAGGTAATGTGAAGGGTTGACAGTTGAATTAATTGCTACCCTGATTGTTTTTATTATTAAATGAAGAATTTGGTTGATTTCTCCATCCTAGATTGTATGTGTTTGAGTATGGGTTTCCTTGATGGTTTTGATTATTGACATAGTTTACTGCTTTAGGAAGTTTTTCACATGTCTCAGTAGAGTGAGGTCTATTGTAATAATCACACACCACAAATGGACTTTGTACCATATTTACCCCCACACTGCCACCATCTAGCTTCTTAATTAAACCTAACAATATAGCATCTATTTGAGCTTACAATGTTGTTATGGTGTATATATCTACTACTCCAACCACTCTCTTTGGATTGAGCCTCTCCACAGGACATTAGAAATTTTTGGATGTCATCTCATCAAGTAGTGCAAAAGCTTCCTCTTTAGTTTTATTCATCAAAGCTCTTCCAGGTGCAGCATTAATTATGGTCCTTGGTTGCCCCATTAATCCATTAAAAATCTTTGCATTTGCAACCAAGTATGAAGACCATGGTGTGAACATCTTCTTAACAGCTTTTTGTAGCATTCCTAAGCTTCGTGAAGTAAAGTCCTCTTCAAATTGCTAAAAACATGTGATGGTGTTTCTAAGCTTAACTTTCTTTGAAAGTGGATAAGTACTTTACTAAGAATTTTTTAGTCAATTGATCCCATGTAGTGATTGACCCAATAGGTAGTAACTATAACCAAGCCTTAGCCTTGTTCCTTAGTGAGAGATGAAACAAGCGAAGGCAAATTGCATCATCTGATACACCATTCATTTTGAAGGTGTAATATATTTCCAAGAATGAAGCCAAGTGAAGATTTGAGTCATCATTGACTAACCTTCCAAATTGATTTGCCTATACCATCTAAATGACACCAGACTTAAGTTCAAAATTATTAGCATTAATTCCTAGTTTATTGATAGATGATTAGCCTCCATATACTTGTGGGACTACAAAATCCCTTAAAGGTTTGGGAACCATTATCGCTCATTGATCCTCTTGTTCTGTCATGACCCCTGATTGATTTTGTGCTAATTGTTCCCTTCTTAAACGAAGTAAGGTTCTCTCTATTTTTGGATCAAAAGGAAAAATATTTTCATCTGTCAACTTGGGCATACAATAGAAACACTAAAACAAAAAGTAAAAGGTCCAAACTAGTATAATAGTAATTGTTATTAATATCCGTTACAAATACTAAACTTTTTGGTAACAACGCCAAAAACTTGTTGTGTTAATCGCAAGTATATGGGTTGTGAGAGTTATATAATGTACTTAAGTATGGATATTGATCCCACTGGGAGTTTTGTAACTTATAATTGAGTATATAATTATTACGAACATTATTTGAACAATAGCAAATTATAAGAATTGAAAAATAAATGACAACTAATTTTAAATCACCAAACTCAACAATTATGAAGATATATGAGAAAACGATCTAGGAATATTTAATCTACTAATCCTAGCATGTGAATCACTAAAATTTCTCCCAATATAATTACCAATCAATTATATTATTAGTTGAGTTTAACCTAGCATGCATTCCTTTCTCAAAAAAACTACACACAATATAGTAATTAACCTAATTACACACTCATGTCAATTAGATTGTATATACTTATAAAGATCATCAATTATAGACTACACACATAAGAATCATACATCTTTGTCTTTAAACTATGCATATTATTTAATTAAGATAAATAATTAAATAATTCTCTTAAATCTATTTAATTGTCTTTATAAATCAATTATTGGTCAAAATATTAATGCCATAAAAATCATATTAAATAATATAATTGAATTTAAATCACAATTTTGGTATAATATTAGATCATCATATATAGAGAATTGGGTTCATAAAACTCTTAGATTAATAAATTAGTTAGATTTAATTATAATCATAAAGCTCAGATTTTTCACAAAGGAAGATATAAAAATTAATAAAGAAAAGATAAGAATAAGATATACACTCAATCTCTTGATTTACCACACTAATTTTCTCTCAAATCTTTCCAAAGTTATGCCTTCTTTAATATTTTCTTGAAGTTTTCTCTCTTTTCTCTCTTCTTGGCAACTGCTAGGTTTTTTAATTCTTGTGTGTTTTATTTGTGTAAGAATGATGTTTATTTTAAGAAAAAATGACCTAATATGTACCTTTAAATCATCTCTTAAAATTATCTAATGGTTGAGGATTAAAGCTAAGAGTCATTATTTGATTAAAAATAGGATTCTTGCCTAGTTAAGAATGTGCACTACAACATAGTCTCCTTTGATCACCAACGAATGTCTAGCCATAGATTTCACGTCGCGGTGCTAAAAAAAGCACGTTGCAACATGGTTCATGTCGCAGCAAAAAAAAATGCCCACCGTGACTTGGTAATGATTTTCCCATTTTTCACTCATTTTCACTATGTTTGTCATCATTTCACCTATATTGATATTATTAAACACAAATTATGTTTTTTTTATGATATTTTAGCATATAACAAGAAAAATAAGTTATTCAAAAGTGGTTAAATAACTCTACTTTCATAGAATTATCAAAAATAAAGTTGTCATAAACGATGGTGAACTTCTCTTTCGACAACTTGCTCAACTTGTTAATACAGTGCCACCAACTAATGTATCCATTGGAGTAAAACTTCATAGAAGTATTTTTTTGATTTGGAAAGAG
The DNA here is from genome assembly GCA_037013495.1 of Hippophae tibetana. Taxonomy (NCBI): domain Eukaryota; kingdom Viridiplantae; phylum Streptophyta; class Magnoliopsida; order Rosales; family Elaeagnaceae; genus Hippophae; species Hippophae tibetana. The sequence goes on along the minus strand of CM072807.1, from coordinate 65,801,313 downwards.
CAAACATTGAGTTTAATTTATGCTTATGGTGTTGAGGAATATATTGATGGATCTAAATTGGAGCTATCAAAGGTGATTGTAGGTACTTCTTAATCTAACCTCGAGTATGCTTTTTGGTATAGAATTAATGATAAGATTAAGAGCTAGATATGTAGCTCAATTTTTGCAAACATAACTAGTATAATTTTTGGAAAAATCACAGCTTATGATATACAAAAAAGTGTTTGAACATTATTACATTTCAACCACTAAGACAAGAGTTATGGAAATAAAATTATAATTACAAACATAAAAAGGATAACCTGTCGATTCTTAATTATTTTGAAAAGATGAAGGCTCTTGTTGATGAAGTGTTTATTGTTGGAAGACCAATTGATGATCAAGATTTGATAATCTTAATTCTTGGTGGTCCAAACCCTAGGTTTGATCCATGTATCTATTCTATTAGCAGATGAAATATTTAATTCATGGGGTTAAGAGTCAACTTTTGGCTTATAAAAATTTGTTGGTAAAACAAGCCAAGAATGAGGATAGTCAAGGTTTTCAAGCCAAATACACTCAATCTGGTGGTGATTCAAATAAGACTATAATGTCTAATTCTACTTATTCATCATCAATCTCAAATTCATTTTGGTAGTCAACCAAACAAAGGTAAAGGTGGTCATAATGGTGAAAAAGGTAGAGGTGGTTGTGGAAATAGTAATGCTCAATGTTAGTTTTATTCTAAACAAGGGCATGTTGCCTTTTCTTGTTACACTCTAAAGAATTTACTTATTGGTAACACTAAGAGAGGAGGTTCATATAATAATAGAGAACATTCAATTTTTTTGGTTTCTTCTACTAGTTCTAGATCATAAAATAACAATGATAACTTTGGTTGGGATCTTAACAATGGCGTACCAATGATGTAGGATATATCTCCAATGCCTCTTCCTACGTAGGTTCAGATGGTGTTCTAATTGGAAATGGTGGTAAAATTCCCATTACTAGATCTGGTAGTTCTTTTCTTACTAGAATTGATAATTCTCAAATACAATTGAGTCATGTTTTGCATGTTCTATCTTTGTCTACAAATCTAATTTCAGTTAGTAAATTGTGTAAAGATAATCTTATTTTTTATGACATTTATGATGTTATTTTCTCATCAAGAATAATCTTACGAGGAAGGTAATTCTTCAAAAGGTTGCTGAGCATGATTTGTATAAGTTATGGAACTGATAATGCTCAATTGCAATTGAGTCATGTTTTGCATGTTCCATCTATGTCTACAAATCTGATTTCAAATAGTAAATTATGTAAACATAATCTTGTTTTTGTTGAGATTTATGATGGTTCTTTTCTTGTCAAGGATATTCTTACCAGGAAGCTAATTCTTCAAGAGGTTTTTTAGCATGGTTTGTATAAATTGTGGAATAAATCAATTGGTGGAAACTCTGTTGATGCATCATATCATGCTTTGCTTTCTAATAGTAGATGTTTGTATAGAATTTTAATGGATTTATTTTTTGCCAACTCGTGATCAATCAGTCTCTACTTCTCTAAAGTTTAAAACAATGAGTGAATGTTAATATAACACAAAGATTAAACAAGTTCAAAATGATTGGGCTGGTGAATTTAACCTTTGGCTATAACTCTTGAAAATTCAAGTGTTGTGTATCATTTAAGCTATCCTCGTACCTCCTAACATAATGGTATGCTTGGGTCTTTTCATAAATGAATTGTTGATGCTAGTTTTGCTTTATTATTTTGTTCTCATATTCCTATGTCATATTGGCCTTTTTAGGACAATTATTTACACTCTAAATCAAATTCCTAGTAAAATTTTGAATTTTGCTTCACCTTATTTATATTTGTATGGCTCTAAACCTGATTTTCATTTTCTTAAAATGTTTGATTTCTTAAGCTTTCTTTACCTTAGACTTTTCAATAATAACAAGTTACAGGCAAGGTCTTATGTTTGTACCTTGTTAGGTTATGCTCTAAATAAAAAAAAATGCTACTTTTATTTGGACATGACTACTAAGAAAACGATCACAAGTAGGCATGTAGTATTTACTGAGTCATAATTTTATTTCTTTAATAATAATTTGTCTTTTTTGTGCACATTTCTTCTAACTGTTCTTGTATCCATGTTCCCTTATGGTTAACTCCATATTTTTCTTTTAATTTTTGAAACACTTGATGCATCTACTCATGTTCCTTTCGTTTCATTGCATGTGTCTCATTTCGAGTCTAGTATAGTTATTCCTTAACTTTTTCATGGAACTAGTTCTTCATCTAGTTCTATAACTTATGAGTTGTCTCATAATTATAATGCCTCACACAATCCTAGTGATAAGTCATCTATTGATCAATCAACATCATCTCAGTCTACACCTTTGTAGTTTTTTTTTTTACTTTTTTTGTCCTAGTTACCTTTGTTTGTTAAGGCTCTTAGTATTAATCTAGAGGTGTATTTGCCTATTATGCCTTATGATGATGTGTCCAATAGTCATCTCATGATTATTTCAAAACTGGTCACTCAAAATTAAAAGCCTTAGTTACCTCTGTGATGAAATATCTTCTTTTAATTGCTCCAAAGTCCTTTAAAGATGCTATAAGTTTGCATAATGACAAAAAGCCATGTCTGTTGAGTATAATGTTTTATTCACATGGTCATTAGTGGTTTCACCTCCTGAGGCCAAGGTGATTGAAAACTTGTGGGTATATAGAACAAATGGAAAGGTAGATGGTAGCTTGGATAAGTATAAAGCTTGATTAGTTGTTCAAGGTATTCGTCAAACTCTTGGTTTGGATTTTACTAAAACTTTCAATCGTGTGATCAATAATGCCTTCTTTAATGGTGATCTTGAGAAAACAGTTTACATGCGACAACTTCTTGACTTTGTAGACACCATTCATCCTACCAAAGTGTGCAAGTTTCACAAAGCTCTTTCTTGCTTGAAACAAGCTCCTAAAGCTTGGTTCACAAGATGCAATAGTGTCTAACCCTATGGGGTTTTGTTAGCACCAAAAGTGACATCAATCTCTTTTTCAAGAGAACACCTAAAAAGGTTATATTTGTTATAGTCTATGTTGATGGCATAGTTTTTACGAGCTTAAACTCTTCTTTATTGCAAGAATTGAGACTGGTCTTTATGATCATTTTGCTCTAAAAGACATAGGATATCTCAAGTTCTTCTTAGGCATACAAGTCATTAGAACCTCTGAGGGATTACATTTGAGTCAAACTAAATATATGCATGACTTGCTTCAATGAGCTAGTCTAACTCTTGCTACTCCAATGGCTCCAGGGGAGTACTTGGGATTAAAGATGGTGTTGCATTGGATGACCCTACTCATTTTCGAAGCTTAATGGATGATTTATAATATTGTGTTGTTACTAGACTTAATATTGCTTTGTTTGTGAGTAAATTGTGTCAATTCTTATGTGCTCGCCCATTTAAGGGCAACTATAAGAATGCTAAGGTATTTCAAGGGAAACATGAACTATGACTTGGTTCTTATGAAGCCTAGATAGTTAGACCTACTTGGTTACATAGATTTAGATTGGGTGAGTTTCCCTGAAGACAGAAGTACTAATGGGTATTGCATAATGTTTGGAGGTAATGTAATTAGCTAGTCTTCAACCAAACTAAAAGTTGTGTCTTGATCTTCAGCTAAAGCTAAATATAGAGTTCTTGCAAATAGAGTCTTTATTAAATGAAATTGATTTTCTCTATTCATGCAAGTTAAGATTGTTATGTGACAACATAAGTACTCAACACTTAACAAGAAATCATGTCCAACATTCATGCACAAAGCATATAGAAATAGATTGTTATTTTGTTAAAGACTTTGTGTTGTAGAAAGGGCTTCACATAGAGTATTATTGCTCAACTAATCATCTAGAAAACATGTTTACCAAGCCTTTACTAGACCCTAGTTTTACATTAGTTAGAAACAAACTTATGGTGTTGTGTAAACTATAAGTTTTCTTCTAGCTGATGTAAAACATAAACTATAAATTAACAAAAAAGACCATCAAACTCAAATTTGAACAAGCCATAAGCCTACCAATTAGACCTTCGAACTAATTTTGAGTTCTCCACCAGCATGCTAAAGAGCATAAATGAATTACTTCAAGAACAAAATCTACTTACAAGGCTAAACATACCAGAGACTAGAGGTGTTAATGTCTAACATGACCCGATAACACGACATGATATGATACGACATGGATAAAAAATTTAATAAAATTGATCAATAATTTTTTATGTCTTTAAAATTTTATTATTTCTTACTATTATAATTAAGAATATGAAAAAAATTCAAGTAAATTTTTCATGTATCAATTAACACAAGACTTGATACAATTAATGTCAAAATATAACCCGAATAACACAACGAACACGATATGATAGCCACTACTAAAGATGCATACATTTTTGTTTTTGATTTTTTTTCTTAAAAAAAAAATTAAAATCAATCCAACAACAACAAAAAGAAAACAATGATTTTAAAACTAAAATCTAGTAAAGAGACACGCTCTATAGAGTCAAAGGTTAATAAGACACCCAAGAAAAACCATCATACTATTACTCATTAACGATCAAATTCTTGCCCAAAAAAGTTATATCCTTCATTGCATTACATACCAACCTTACCCCAGATCACCAACCAAGTTATCAAAGATAGTAATGTCTTCAAACCCCTTCTTAGGATGTTTCTCCATCTTAACACTTTGAAACTAGATCACCCCTTCCACTAGCCTTTGCAATTTCCTTATTCTTAGCATACACACGAGTAGCAACTTTCTTTTAACAACCTTTTCAATAATTAAATTGAATTGAAATTGAAATTCATAACCTTTAAATTTAAAGAAAAACAAACACCTCCAATAGTCTTGGCTAATAATTTCATAGGATCTTCTTACTCAATATGATTAAGATCATACATTACTTATCCCAACATGAATTCAATGCATGTTTCAAAACATGCTAAAGTTCTTTCTCAACGTAAAAAACAAATATATACTTATCCACTACTTTTAAATCCAAACAACTATGTTTGTTCAGCTCTTGCGATGAACATTACAAAGCGCATCCAAATTAACAAAATGTTGAGAGAGAAATCCCGTAACTAAAGTTAAATCAATAGATCCAATTTCTTTTACAATCAGATCACCAATCACAAGAACAAGATCTAAATTGGCAACATGATTAATCAAAAAATACACAACACAAAACGATAAATTAGGGTGAAATCGATAAAAAAGGGAAAATCAAAACTAGAGAGAGAGATCAAACAAAGGCACATTGATCAAGTTAAATTACCCCTTGAGACATAAAAAAGTGAAAGCGGAGGAAAATTGTGGAGGGAAATCGAACCAACCAAGAGCTAGAAAGTGAGTCCAAAAATCTACTAATGCTCTTGGATCAAGCTAAAGAGAAGTCATGTTACGAATTATCGTTAGTGGGTTGAGTGTAAGAGTCATTGGTGACATGAGAACACAAGAAATTTATGGAGATGGTAATTTTGATATTCTTGGTTTGCAAATAATATGAAAGAAACATAAAAAATAAAAAGTACCCGAAGGCAAAGTCAGTGGAAGGGCTGATGAAGAAACAAGTATGTGAAGTTGGAATAAAAATAAAATGAGAAGCGATCCTTTTAACTCTTCTCCTCATGGGCTTTGCATTGCAGTGTATTTGTCCTCTATATTATATTAATAAAATGTATGCTACGAATTAGTTTAAATTCTTTTGGTATTCATTTGCAAATAATTGAGAAATTAAGATGTAAAGATAAAATTAAACAAATAATTTTGGAATATAAAGGAAAAATAGAATACAGTATTTTATTTAAAGGTCACATAAGCGTCCTAGAATAAATACTAATCGTCCTTTGAGTCTTGCCTAATAGCAGGCAGTCGCCTCTGAGCAAGTAAACGTTTGGTGCTCTCAAGTACACCAAAAAAGATTGAACCACCAATGCCTATCCATAATACTCTTGGCCCAACGCCCTGCAACAATTACAAATATAACAGATTTATTCGGGAAAAAAAAATTGTGAAATTCATTAGGGCTTCATCCAAATCAATGTATAATAACTAAATTGGAATGAGAGGTTCAATCTAAAGAATTTTTTTTATTGTAACCTAAGAGATTAAACTGACTACAGTTGAATCTTTCTCAAGAAACACAAACAGAAATTCCCTAGGCAGGTATTTCCCTGAATAAAAACGCAACCCTCAAAACTTTTCTGGTCATATATTTCATGTTTTAACAAGGAAGCAAATGATAAATAAAAAGTGAGAGAAGAAAAATGCTGATGGATGCATCAACTTGCAGGTGTGTGGCTGTTTGAAGATGAAATGGGGATGTACAAATAATCAAGGAAAACGAGGTGGGACTAGAGATAAGCAGAGAAGAAAGTGAGCTAGAAGCAGTACGTAGACTACAGCAGATACCTCATGGTCGACACTCGACCATATATCCCGTGGCTATATCATTACTCCAATGCCACGCAATTTAAGAAAAGAAACTCAATTGGTAATTCTGAAGAGAAATGGAAGAATCTTTATTGAAATAATTCTTTAGTGCCCCACACTAAAGAGGTTGTGTTCAAGCCTCATGTGAGGCATAATTTGTAATTTGTCTACTTTCTCTCAAAATGAGGTTAGTTTAAGTTGTGACTTTAGAAAAACCTTCCCCATTCTCCCTAAGCTAACTATGATCGGAAGGGAGGGGGGTGATATGACAATGAAATGAGAAAATCGTACATACCTTCAAAAGGGCATGAGGTCCTTCTTCTTTCATGATAGTTTGAACACAATCAAAGATTCCTTTGTACTGCTTTGCAGATCCCTGAGTAAGCATAGAACCGTATTGCATAATGGTTAATAAGAAATATGATTAATAACTAACCTCAAATTATCTTTGGCCATTTTTATATCCTTTGTGCAACCAAAACAAAAACCTACTTCAAGAAGGTCATAAACATTCACAGAAAGTAAATATTATTTTTTTAAAGAAGAAGCTGCAGCGTCACTATCAATATTCAATCCTCATTCACTGAAATCTGATAAGACTCATGGTGTAGCAATAAACGCATAAGCTACTAATCTGTATATATGCACAGGCATGTATAGATATGTTAATGTAACCATGCTATCAAAAGAAGGAAACAGATTGAGCTACCTGAATCATCAATCTAGTTTTTATTACATCAAGTGGAGTGGTTATAGCTCCAGTTAGTGCACCTGCAAAAGTTTGAAGTGGGTGTATTCCATAAAACTAGTTCAGAAAGCATTATATTGCTTACACACATACAAGTAAGAAGAGGAATTTTCTATGTGTGTAACAAAGCAGCAGCAGAAAAGGAAATTCCCAACCTCCATTACATGAATGCCATTCAAAAAATTACACTCTCAGTAACTAGATATTTTAATTTTTCAATGGCTCACTAAGATGGAAAGCAAAGGGGAATTTAAGCTCGATACAGTACTTATAGTTGGGATAAAAATCTCGAATGATTTTTTTCTCTTTGCATTTGATTACATTTATTCCATATCGTGAGTTCAAGAATGACCTTTTTCTCCCAACTATCCAAGAACAGCTAGAGACTCTTCTTTCTAATGCAACTTAGAAAATGGGCGGAGATATTTCTATATAAATATAGGCCTATTTCAACGTATTTATTTGCATGCTAATTCCATTTCTAAAATGGACAATATCATCAACATTTAGGACATGTAAGTAATTCCAAATGGTCGCATTTAAAAATCAATAATTTATCTTTATCTTACCTGCAAAAGCTCCAATAATAGCATTCTCAGGATCATTTAAGTCTCTTTTTGCCTAGCAAGATGCGATACAGGTCAAAGTCAGATACAGGTCAAAGTCATCAGTCATGCAAAAGCAAATAGTAGAAAAAATATATATGTACACCATATATACACAAGGTTAATATTATATAGAAGCACAAATGAATCCTTATCAAACTAAAAAATCTCTTTGGTTAGCAGCATGGGATGATTTAATGATCAAGCAATTCCCTAATACTCGCCCAGCTTACATTTATTGTGGTCACACATTTACCAGGAATCGAGAAAAATATTTAAATACAACACATAATTATATCAATAAGTCTTTAAACAAAAAAAAATCATTCAGAACATGCCAAGGAGTCCTGAAGAAATGGAACTTTAAAGCAGAACATAAACCATGCCAGGATATTTAACTATTGCATGACAAGCTTGTATTGAAATTAATAAATTCCTCGTTTCGTACAAAAAAATAAAAATAAAAGTACACATAAAGTGGTAGGCACATTGAGCCAAAGTGACATCAGATAGGCTTATTGGAAAATACTCTAAACATTTGAAAAACTTTCCAAAGAAGAGAAAAAACATTCAAATCTCAAGATTGAGAACTGTAGACTTTTTTTAGAATCTGCTTTATCAGTGATGAACAAGCTGTATTATTAAGTGTAAAACAAACTGTAATTATTGTTGATACCAGCTGTTATATTCCTAGCTTAGTGACCACTAATCTGTTTTTTTCATTCCTATTTATAGTGTTGTATATACATGAAAGAAAATTAGAGAATGAAGTAAAAAATACATACTCCAGATTATCTCCATCATATCTCTCGTAATATAATCTTCAAGAATCAAACAGAATAATGCAGGGTGTTTTCCATACTTTACCCCAAATTTTGCAACAAAGACACACATTTATACATTATAAACATTTATTTTTCCCCATTCAAAAAAAGAAAAGAATAGGATGAAAGAAAAAGAAAAGACAGGGTCTAACATAAACAAAGCATAAATGACTACTAATCATACCCAAATACAGAATGCAGAGCCTAGGGGAAAAAATAAAAAAGCAAGCCCATGCATACACATTGAAGAACAACAAATATTATAATGCAATATTTCCTCATGGATACGATTGGATGCTAGTTAGCCTATACTTTCTGGATTGTTAACCTTAATTAAATCCAAAGGAGCTCTCCATACCATCCAAAAATGTAAAAGAAATTGGAGAATCAATGCATTTTATACCACGTTGCAAGATCCTTGTTTTTAAATTTTATACATAAAGAAATCAGGTATAGCATAATGGCTAGTGAAGCAGGTGGTGTATATAGTTGAAGAAAATATGGCTGGCAAAAAAATTTAGAATAACAGATAGCAGAAAATTAAAGACTTATTCTAGTATGAAGTCCACCTAAAGTTCAAAATACATACGAGGATAAGGTAAGGCACAATGAGGAGCTTACCATGGCTCTATGTCCTAGCCGAAGTTACTCATATAAGCAAAACTGAATGGCATTATGAAGTCCACCAAAAGTTCAAAATACATAAGAGTATAAGCTAAGGCACAATGAGAAGCTTACCATGGCTCTATATCCTAGCCGAAGTTGCTCATATAAGCAAAACTGAATGGCGTCAAATGGCAGATCTCTCAACAAGAATGACCCATATCCCTATAGCAAGAAGAATAATACTTTACTTTGGTTAATTAAGGCTGTTACCTTAATACCCTCATGTTAGGCAAGCAAAGTACACAACATAACAAGATGAACCCCATGACTGAACTTGGGGGGAAAATACCAAGCCTTTAATGGAAGGTGAGAAGATATAAAAGATTCTGAATATAAGCACTTGAAATTTCCACAAAGGATGCAAAAGTACAAACCGCATATAGTCCTTTGAAACCCTCCCTTGAAGCAATAAGACGGACAGCATCAGGGGCAGAAGCAAATTGCCCAGTTTGCATCCTTTGCTTAACAACCTAAGGAATGCAAAAGAGAAAAGTCATCCAATAAAGCATTATTCGTTTTAGCGAATAAAAAATTCATTGTTTTCTAAAACTGCAAAATAGATATAGTTACCTCCGTAGGAACACGAATAAAGGAAGCAGCAATACCCCCAATAGCTCCTGCAGTCTATATAAAAATAAATGATCATGTAGGACCCTTTACTCAAGATATTGACAAAAAGGAAAAACACTTTTAATACTCCAAATTATCAGCTTTAATATACAAAAGCAAAGAAATCTCGCTAGATTCATAGATTGATATTTTCATTAGCTCCTAGAGTGGTAGCTTCAATCACCATGCTCAATTCTTTCCAATATTTTGCCACATAGTTGTATGAATACCCCATTAATTAACACTTTTACCTTCAATGCCAATTAGACAGGAAGAACAACCACTGTGACAATAGGTTCTTCTAAATTTTGAAAGACTAGTATGAATTTTTTCTCTTAATTTAACACACCTGAGTGAACCAAGTTTTTTCAAAGAAACATACACTACTTCAGATGAATGAACTATAATTTTAAAACTAAAAGAATTCAATAGCAACCACCTACGGGTGGATATTAATGACACGATACACATAATCCGTTCAATAAATGTGCCAAACACAACACCACACGACACGGCAACATAAGTCAATTTGTTTAATTACTATTTTATTATTATATAACACAATATCCTGACATCAAAATGATGGAATTTAATGTCATTTTTTGTTTAAAATAATATAGTGGTTGACTATTTTTTGAGATGACAATAAGTGAACCCAACACAAACACGATGGGTCACATACAAATATGACCAGTTCATAAATGGGTCATCACGAAACCTGCTAACGGACTATTACTTATACAAACTATTTGCAGGAGGATCACTTGCATAAAGAATTACATAATAACATAAATAAATTTACAACCAAATTTCTCTTACAAAGTGAGCAATTGCACTAAGATTCTCAGGAAGCATCCTCAACAATTTCTGTTTAGAAGGTTCATATGCACCCACAAAAACTGCAGAAGCCCTGTGCAAACAAGTTACTATCAATAATCTGGACTCTAGAGCCAAATGTATAAAAAGAGAAAGCAGTTTGCTCCCAACAGAAAATTTATATGTGTGTAAGAACATGCATACATCCCACTGTCAGCAAAACAGTGAATGTATGTATATAATTCTACGCAAGTTTAGGGCCGAAAAAGAAACTAAAATTCAACCAACTAACGTGCAACAAAGTGACATTCTCTGAGCGTATTAGAGAAAGAGGCCCAAATATGATAGCAGTATAGAACACAAACTGCTATAGCCGATGCATGAGCTATATATGCAGGAAAAGTCTATATACTCCAGTAATAGTCACTTACGGTAAGACACCAACAATATTTCCAGCCAATCCAGAATAGAGGCCCTTGAAAACAATTTTCCCTCCACCATGAGCAGCCTGTAGCAATTCAAGAATATATAATAAAAATGCAAGAGTTAAAAACATATATATCGCCATTAGACATCTACCTAAGCTCTTTCTCTTTTCATCTCCTTTTTATTTATGTATTTACAAGGAGAAGGGAGGGGAAGGGAGAAGGGGGGGATCAAGGGTGTCTAACAAGCAACGGGTATGTAAATAAGCTTTAACGCTAAATCTCCTTACAAATGATTGGCATTCGAATTTGGCAAACTCAAATAGGCAATAGCAAACTCAGTAAATATGCCATCTTGATTTATTATATATTTTGTCATATTTAACCTGCCTGCAACCGTGTCTTTATGGTATCAATTGGGTATAGAGCTGTCTCAACAACAACACCAGCTGTAGCTCCTGCAATAGCACCCTCTGCAAACCCACCAAACAAATCAGAAAGGTGTAATTAGCGAAACACCTTTAACACACGCAAGGAATTCAACAGCACGATAGCTCAAAACTAGTTCCTTCTCCAACACAATCTAATGTTTTAAAAGGATAGAATTCTCTTGTCCTTTAAAACTCACTATTAGGGCCTGCCAAATCAGAAACCCCAAAAAATTGGCAATATTATTAAGAAGTTTGAGATTGCATTTGTCTCTTATAAGATTAGTGGCTTAGACAGTCATATAGCCTTGAAGCCTAGAACATAACATGATTCCCTGAATTATATTTACATTCATAATATCAGCACCAACTAGTATTCCTGAAATTATCTTCAAACAATAGTTTTATTAGCATACCAAATAAAGTACGCAAGAAATCAAATGGATTTTCTTCTCCAATGCTGACCGATGCAAAAGACTTTCTTTTTTCAATCGATAGATTCTGCATTCTCTTTTCACAAACATCTGCAAAACCATAACCTGCTCAAACATTGACCAAAAATAACAAAAGAAAATAATCCCAAAAAAAGTAATAGAAATTCAAGAAATGGGAAAACCTGTCGATGCCACAGAAGAGTCTTTTGAATCAATAGCTAGTGTAATCGGACCCATTGATAGTCCAAAAGCTATCCAACTATTCAACTTGAATTTGTGAAGATAATTTTAAAGCGAAGTTTATTAAAAAAATTACAAAACCGAAATGCCCAGTCGAAAATAAGAAGATAAATAATGAAAAATATGTGAAGAAGATAAATAAAGAAAAAAAAAAAGATGTGAAGAACTATAATTTAAGAATGCCAGTGGCTTCAGAGTAAGACAAAGAGAGAAACGGAGTACCAGTAAATAAGCGCTGAGCAGAGTAGGTCAGCAAAAATGCAACAGCTTGGTGGGTAAGGAATGAGAATGATGAAGGTCTGCGGCTATTTATCCGAGAATGGCCTAAATAGCAACGTATTAAAGAAAATATTTATTTCTCTAAAAGTAGGAATTATATGAACCAAAATTTATAATTTTGATATTACATTAATTGATATTTTATTAAATTACCCTAACATATCAAATAACAGCCTGTAACTTATGTTTACTATTCACGCTCTATCTTCGTCGGTTTCGGTTGAAAATGTTTGGTCGGAGTAAATAAAGAAGAATTAAAATTAATTCATTTTATTTTATGTTTTTGGTGGGACGAAATAGAAAACGAAATGAAATCAATTATTATAATAAAAGAAATCACAATTCTTTATCTCTTTAACAATATTCACAATCAAATCAATTCAAATTTCAAATGTTCAATCTATCAACAGAAACCTGATCTCTACCGTTAGCTCAATTCATACATAGAAGTTCGCTCCACTTGTCAGGCACTCTCATGGACCGACGTCTGCTTTTAAACTTCGAATTTGAAGTCCAAGCTCTATAAATGTGCTGGCCGGATTCCATTCGGGTAAACAAGAGGTATTATTGATTTTTTTTATCTAGAGTATTAAATTGTTTTCTCCAGAAAATTTACATTAATTTAAAAAAATTATATTAATTTTAAATTTTATTAACTTAAAATGTCGTATTATTTTTGTCAAAAAATAAATTAATAAATAGGGAAAAAAATGTTAGGGAGAGAGAAAGAGAAATCGAGGAACTGAAAGAGAGCGGGACTCGTAAACTTCAACTTTGAAGCTCCGTATCCCCAATAACATACACCTTTCTAATCTCGGTGAGTTTAAATTTCTTAGCTTTTATATTGATAGTTGCTTTCTGTATATACTGATATCTTTTTTTTGTTCAATTACTGGGTAATTGTTTCCTCTGTCGAAGGTGATAATTGTGGAGTACGGTTAGGGTTTCGTTATGATTATTGAAAAATCCGTCTGCTCTAAGTTTTGGTTGATTTCACCTATTTCGTACGTAAAATTGAAACCTGAAGCCACATTGGTTGCTTTGGAATTGTGTAATATGTGGTGAGACTTGATATTTTTAAAGTGTTGGAAAGGATGAGCTTGATGCATTGCTCGTCTTTTATATTGCTCGAGCAGAGCTAAGCCCCACATCTAGTTATAACAATAAGACTGTATCATCCATTTCTTGTGTCAACCTAAAATCAACTAAAATTTTAAGCCTAATTATAAAAACAATTAAATTTAGGGTTGGGAAAAATTCTAGTAATAACCCAATAAAAAAAATCCACATTAGATTAGAGTATCGAGAGAATACAATAAATTGTTAGACCTTAACCCACTATTAAAACAATATGAATAAATTGTTTTTTTAATAAATGACAGTTATATATTTAGGGAAAAAAATATATACATATTCAAACTCACGGTCTCTTAATTAATGTTCACAAAAGTGGATTAAATACATCTAGTAATCAATAAGAATAATATCCTTAAAATTTATAACTATAAAAATAGCATTATTTATGTTCAATTCATATATTTTTATTAATAAAAAAAGTTTTGCACATCATTTCACTTTGAACACCATTTAATTTTATGCCGTTTAATTGAAACACGATCAATGTTATTTGAGTGTTATCTTTGTTATAAGTTTTTGGGTATTATTTTTTACAATTTTTCAATGCATTTTTAATCCATGTTCCTTTATATATGAAACAATATAGCCCCTATTATTTTATATAAAATAATTTAATCATTATTCTATTATCTATAAAACAATTTAATTTGTATTATTTTAAATGAAATAATTTAGTCTAATTCTTTTTGAATTTGCAACAATTAGCCTCTATTATTTTAAATCTGTAACAATTAAAGACAATACATAGCGTATGTTTATGTTTATGTTCTTAACAGAAGAATAACATGTGATTGCATCGTAATACTAAATTTAAGTAGAATAGTGTGAAATTATATTTTTTTGCCAATTATATTTATTTCTTGCTTTATTTTCTTTTTTCAGTCTTATATAAAAATGAAGGCAGCTAATAGTGTGCAAAAACATTCTTTGTGCAAGCTCAACTTTTCTTTCTTAATTGGTTTGTAGCTTTCTTCATCTCCCTTTGTCTTTAAATAGCTAATTTACTATTTTAAGTAAAAATATCATTCATGGGCAGTCTCTACATTTAGACATTATACATTGTACTTTATTATTACAAATTCAAAATAATAGGGTCTAAATTGTTCCATGGCTAAAAAAAAGACTAGTTTATTTCAATTAAAATAATAAGGGCTAAATTGTTCCGTTGTGAAAAGAATAAGAATTAAATTGTTTCATTTAGAATAATAAAAACTCAATTATTACTATAAGAATACGAACTAGAAATGTATTTTAACTCCCACAAAAGTATATACATTGTAAATATAAATAAATTTTTTTTTTTTTGAGAAAAATATATTTTATTGATTAAAAATAATAATTTATTAATAACATCTAAATCAAAAAATCGAAAGTACTTCAAATTATTAGAATTATCATAAGAATTGTAGCAACTGATTCTTAGTCCAAAAAGTAAATCTTTTCAAGCATTATTCTTTATGTATTTTATTCTCCATCTAAGCTTGCTCTTTAATTGACAATATGATAAATCTTCAACAAAATTTGATATTTGATAGCTTGAGTTCTTTAACTTTTAAACCACAACGAAACTCTAAATAATAATACTAAATTTAGATTTAGATCTGGAAAAAATATGAAAAACATAATAAAATATGACTAACATCATCATAAATAAGATTTAATGAAGAAATTACAGCAATAGATTTAAACATATGTGGAATAAAAAAATCACAAAATAACTCTTATGATATTTATTCTAAAAATAAATAATTATTAATCTATTGGAGAAACAATTCTTATATAAAATAAACTTCATCTCCTGTAAAAAAGAAGAACTAGACCTAATTATTTTGGAAGTTAAAAACCTAAATAAATTATCAGATCCACATTTTATAAACTTGAGCTTTCATAATGGTATCTCATATTCTTGCAGTTGGTTGCTACGGGTTCGTCAGAGGTCCGTTCGGCATGGATTTAGAAATATTTGATTTCGTACCCCGAGTTCTATTCAGATGAGTAGCGGATTGGGGTTTAGTGCGGTTTATGAAGTCAATCTGTTGGGTGTTGGCTGGATATTATGTAAGATATCAATTGATGCTCTGATTTCTTTGTGAAGACATTGTCCTTTCATTGTTTTGTTAATGAATAGTTGAATGATACCCTTATAGTGAAAAGCTGGATGACCGAGCAAACTTATAAAGCAAAAAACGTTTTTACTTGATTGTTTAACCTGCTGGAGATGCAAATGAAATTCGTGCTCAACTATTTGACATTTATTCAGAGAGAACCAAGTCAGCATAGATAATAGTTATGGCAAACAGCAAATACGAGTATGTGAAGGATTTTGAAGTTGAAGATGAGGTGTTTCTGCCAAATTTGATCGTTGTCAAAATTGATGGCCGTGATTTCCAAAGGTAAAACTGCTTCCTTAGTCATCATTCTATTTCTAAGTGGCATGGAAAGACATTATTGATTGTGGTCAGTGAAACAGTAATAGGTGCGGTTTGCAATTTAAAGGAGTTACTTCTTGTTGTAGCTAGCTACTAAGCTACCCAGGTCGTGTACAGAGGAGAGGAATGTGTACATGTGGTTGTTCTGTTTTAGTGGGAGCAAATCAATATATGAGATCATGCTTGAATGCCTAGAAAACCTTGTGAACTTTTCAAAGTTTTTGTAAAGTTTTTGTTGTATTATGAGCAAGCAAGTTACTTTATCATTTATAATTAAGCTTATTGGCCATAATGTGTATCATGACTTTTCATAAATGTATTTCATTTAAACCTAGTGTGTGTGTGTGTATTATTCTTTTTTTTTTTTTTTTTTTTGTGGTTCTATATTCTATCCAAAATGTTCCTTCCTATATTCTAGACAAATTGTTCTGAACTTATAGATTCTAATTCCAAGTATAAAAAAACTTTAGTTTCAGATGTTTTTCCCCCTTTATTATTTTATGATAGGTTTTCTGAAGTTCACAAATTTGTAAAGCCAAATGATGAGATAGCTTTGAGTTTGATGAATTTTTGTGCTGCTTCCATACTGGAGGACTTCCCACACATAGTTTTTGCATATGGATTCAGCAATGAGTATAGGTATGCAGTATGTTATGTATCATATTAGACATTCTTCTTCTTTCTGAACCATCATATTATTCTCTTTTCTTAACTAATATATCATCTTCTTCCATGTTGTTAAGCTTCCCAATGAAGTTTCATGTTTTTATTGGTCATTGCAGTTTTGTTTTCAAGAAGACTTCAAGGTTCTACCAGAGACGTGCAAGGTTTAAATTTGAACTCCCAACCATGTTTCATTGTTTAATGGTACAAAATCCTCTTAAAGTTTTATACATCAACTGCAAAAGGAGTTTCGAAACTAATAAATATATACATTAATTATGGCAAGAGGTGATGTGTCTTGTCCATGACATAGCCATGAGAAGCATATTATATATTGACCAACTCGAGAAAAATAGTCTAGGTTGGTCCTCAATTAGCATGGGTATGGAAACATGACTTCAAAACGAGTATCAGTTTTTGTTTTTTTACAACCTTTAATACACTGATTCCCATAATGGTGTTTCAGCTTTCGTTTACTTTTTATTTACATTCTTTATGTTAACTTACTAAATTATTTCTGCAGCAAAGTTCAGTCCCTTATTGTTTCGTCCTTCACTTCAGTATATGTCGGTAAATGGAATCAATTCTTCCCTAATGAAAAGTTAAGATATCCCCCGTCATTTTTTGCACGAGTAATATGTTGTGCTTCAATAGAAGTCCTTCAAACATTTCTTCTTTGGAGACAGAACGAGTGTAAGTAGTTCTCAATTAGTGTTTAAATAAAGCCATTTGAATAGCTTCAAGTATTTATTTATTTATTCGATGCATTTCATGACGATATAATTGCAATATTCTTTTCTCAATTTGAATGAAATCACTATTGAATCATGATTTAGGATAGAATATTTATAATATTTTTGGATTAAAATTTCTTTCCACTTGTTATAATTTGCAGGTCATACAAGTAACCAGTATAACACATGCCTATATGAACTCGTTAAGTCTGGCAAAACTGAAAAGGAAGCACAAGTTCTTTTAAAGGTACATTAATTTGTATGGTTTTAAACTTCAAAGTTGAAGGGCAAAAAAGTGGAACTGCTACCTTAGCATGTTGCTTCCTTTTTAACCTATTTTTGGCTTGTCCTTTGAGTATCATACTTTAAGTTTATTTTCTATTTCTTTTTTCTTTTTTTATTTCCTTTTACCTTCCAAATAATCATCTAGCCTAAGCCCTTGGAAGATGTTTCGGATGCTTTTATATCTTTATTCCTCATTGTAATTTGACTTCCATTCTAAATATTTTGTTAAAATCAATTTTACTTTTCAAACCAGGCATGATGAGTGTTTATGTAACTTCAATTGGTACGTACACTTATTTTCTGTATACAAATATTCAGGGGATGAGAAAGAAAGAGAAACATGATCTTCTTTTCGAACAGTTTGGTATCAATTATGAAAAACTGCCTGTAATGGCTCGTCAAGGATCCTGCATTGTAAAAACTAAGGTTAGGTACCATTTTTGATTTAGTGGAATATATCTTGATTGGTTGAATATTTAATAGTATAATTTTTCTGTTTGTAAGAAGTTTTACTTTTCTAGAAACTTAAAATCTTAGCGAAATGTTTTGTAATTATGTATCACTGCAATAGGTCACTTCAAACTTGCTTGTGGATTGTTTCTTATTGCCTTTCATATTGAGATTCCCATCTTACATTATTTAGGTAGAAGATATTGTGAAGTACAAAGAGGATGGTGCTCCTGTTAAGAGACTTAGGAACAAGGTAAGAACAGTCCATTCTAAAAATATAGCCGGGAGAAGCTTTTGGAATGACCATCCATATCTTCAGAAAGAGCTGGGTGTTTTTGAGGAGGATACTGGAATAGCTAACCTAGACTACGTGAAGTCCTTTCAGTTTGTAAGGAAATTGATACCATCTACTTGGATTGTAATCAGAATTGATGGCTGCCATTTTCATAGGTATGCAATTTTGTCTTGGGATATAAGTGACCAGGGTAAGTTGGAGATTTATGATGAACATAGAACCATTCTTTCCAGTTCATTTAAAATATATGTATGAAAGAGCTTGGGTTTAATGAATGGTGCATATTAACTATCCAGAATACTGAGGGTTTCCCCCTTCTTGTTTTGGAATTTGGTTTTCCTTTAAAATGAAGGAGCTGGATAACTCTGTAAAGGTGGTTGTTTATTTATTTTGGGTTGGTAGAAACTTTCTTTCAAATTTTTGATAGAATAAGGTAATGATTATAACTTAGCAAGATGTCTCAGTTTAAGCGATTACAAATTTAGGTATTCAAATCTCTAATTTTAAAAATAAATTTGGGTAATTAAATGGACATATGGAAATCCGTAGCTTTGCTTTCCTGTTAAGATGATACAATCTGGTATTTGGCCTCTGGTAGATTTGCTGAAGTTCATAAATTTGTGAAGCCAAATGATGAACAAGCTCTCAACCTCATGAACTCATGTGCTGTGGGTGTGCTAAAAGAGTTTCAAGACTTAGTATTTGCCTTTGGGGAGAGTGATGAGTACAGGTATTGGTATATCATATAAAGCTCAATTTTGAGGAAAATACCAACCATGTTCTCATTCTTTTTTGTCATCTTCCAGCTTTGTTTTGAAGAAGGATTCTCAGCTCTACAGTCGGTGGGAAAGGTAGTTCTCTCATTTTCATAATGCTGCTAGTTTTACTCTTTTTTAAAATGATATCTCAGCTTAATCCATTGTTCTTTTTCAATGTTGATATCACCTCTTTGTTTCCTCTTTACTAATCAGAAGCAAATCTATTCTTCAGTCTAAGTGGAAGATCTCTGCTTACTCTATTGATAGTTACTGGTTGCAGCCTTGTTAACTGCTATTCTTTCTGTTCTATTTTTTAATGCTATTTGCCCTTGTGACCTTAACCTTAAAATTAATAGCATTCTTACCTTTGTAGTGACCTAGTATCTTCAATTGTATCCTTCTTCACTTCCATGTATGTCACAAACTGGGAAGAATTCTTCCCACAAAAGGGGTTGAAGTATTCTCCAACATTTGATGGACGTGCTGTATGCTACCCATCATCAGAAATCATCCAGGACTATCTTGCATGGAGACAGGTCGACTGTGAGTATCTAGTGCAGGGAATGAGGAAGCTATAGTCAACTCTTTGATTTCCAATGCATATTGCCTAGCTGATAAGTAGCAACATGCTGTTTTGGTCTTGCTTTAAGTGACATTTGAAATTGCTCTGTATTAGGAAGGCTGTAAGCTCACTAAATAAATGTTTTTAATTATTATATGCAGGTCACATCAACAATCAATATAATACATGTTTCTGGGAGCTTGTCAAGTCTGGAAAAAGCAAATCTGAGGCACAAACTTTTTTGAAGGTTATATGATCTGTGTACTGTTCATACATGTATCTTGAAGTATCTAGCCTTCTGTATTATTATTGTTATTTTCTCGTTACTGTTATGAGAGTGAAGGCTGGTTGGGTATTTCGTTCTGGTTCTTTGCCTTCATTCCCCCATCCTTTCCATCTTTGTTATGGTTACTGTCTCATGGAGATGTTTGCACTTGGATGTATCCCTCAGTTTATTTTCAATTGTTATTTTGCAGGGAACTCAAACACTGGAGAAAAACGAATTGCTTAAGCAACTTGGTATTAGTGACTACAATACATTACCAGTAATATTCCGTCAAGGCTCCTCCGTTTTCTGGGAAAAGGTTATTTTAAATTTCACAAATTTTTTTCTTTGATAGTACTAGTCTAATTATCTTACAATTGTCATTCAAATAAAATAAGAACATAAAAAGAGGTCAAGTTTTGACTTTACACAAAGAAGACTACCCAGAATAACTGTTTTAGCTTGCTCTCTGATTATATTACTGTATATTAGGAACTTCGTAATAACATTTGTAGTAATAGGCTAAATTGTTTGGGTTTTGGGCCAATTTTAGTCGGATAACTTTACCCAATTGACTCTTTAGTTGTATAATTATTAGGGGTAAATCCATTTAGTCCAATAATTTTAACTTTAAGCCATTGAAGGACAATTTTCTAAAACATATATTTTTTCATTAAATGAACACTTGCATGTCATATATATGCCAAAATTAATCCAAAAATACTCCTAAAAAATAACACATTCATTCAATGAATAATTCCAACTTTTTTTAAGAAATTGTGCGTCAATGACCCATATTTAAAATTACTGGACTAAATGAACATACCTAATAGTTACAAAACTGAAGTATCAATTTGATAAAGTTATAAGATTAAAGTGTTATTGGGTATAGTTACAAACTAAAAATGGGTAAAGTTGCATAACTAAATCCAACAAAAACCCAAATTGTTTCCTCCTTAGGCAGGCTAGGGATGTGACATTGACCTGGATTTTTGGGTTACTTAGGTTAGAACTCTTAGGAGATACACAACTATTGCACTTCCCCAACCCAGTTTTGCATCCCTGGATGTGTCCGAGACAGTGTCCTCACTGTTCAATTCCAAGGCTGAAATTCATAAATAATGATGGCTTTTGAATGCAGGAAGAGATCAACACCGGACATGGATGTGGAGCATCTGATGGGACTTCTCAAAAGAGAGTTGTCGTATCACATTGTAATATAATTGAATCAGGCTTTTGGACTTCACATCCAAAGATTCTTGAGGAGTAGCTTCAGGAACTTTTTTTGGGGAGGGGGAGGGGAGTTTTTATATTTTTGTTATTAGTAATTTAACAACGTAATCCCTCAGGTTTGAAAAATACTAGTTTTGTAGCAATGCAAGATTTTAACACTTCTTTGCTCTATTTTAGCTATTAAAAAATACATCAAAGTTTCCAAAATAGTAATAATCTAACGCTTTTGGACACTATCTTTAGACAAAAAAGTGTAGAATTGTTAAATCTAACAAGCTAACAGATTCGTTTGTAATGTTTAGACAAATATTAGGGAATTAATAATTCACTCAATCGTTTTGATAGTGATATTGGAAAGTTTTTGGAATAACACGCTAGAATTATACTACACTAGAATTTAAAACGAGCCATGTCAATTCTTTTTTTCCGAACAAGGCACAGAATTGTCAAGTTTTCTACATTTCTTTCAATTTGGCTGAAACAAAATAATTTTTCCCGTCAGAGAAGAAAAAAGAAAAATAGCATTTGGAAAACTCCATATGTTAGATAAAAAAAACACTGTAGCCGGGGTTTGAACCAGGTCTCTCGAGTGAGAGCTGAGTATCCTAACCACCCAATTTAGGTAGATTATTGTATTCATGATATGTGCATTTCTTGTATGAAATTCTGAGTTAACACCACAAGTCATCTCCAAAATATCACAACAAAGTCAACTTTCAAGATGTAGCATTCAAGTAAACTCTGTTTCAGTTCAAATGAACAGACACTAATCCAGGTCAGTCCATAAGAGTCTCAAGCTCAACTACCAAAATATATCCAAACTTAATTTGCAAAATCTTGAGATTACAAGATAGAACCTTGTATTCTAAGCCTGAGTATTCTAAGAACCCAATTAAATGAATATAAATATCTATCCCTCAACTTCAATAACAGTATGCAAGCTTGAACCCTCCGGTATCCCCAGGGGAGGATCTAAACACGAACAATTGTCAACAGCAAACATCTCCCACTCCTTGATTCCACACTTTTCCAAAGCAGATACCAACCTCCCTCTCTCCACTTCATTCGGATAGGTCCCATTTGAACTAACAAGTACTGCTCCCGTGTAAGATTGCCCTGCAGCCCAAGCAGCCCCACTATAATGAAACAAACCCCAACTAAGATCATCAGGAACATCAACAATTGTCCAAAACTCATTAGAAACAACCCCATTATCCAAAACACTAAAGGAGAATGTTGCTGGAATTTTGCCCCTCTTAACTCGATATTTCCTCCTCCTCCATACCATCTTCCCATCAAGGGTCTTCACTTGAAAAACTGGTTCATACCAAAAGGACCCTTTTGCTTTTCCTCTATAAAACAGCTGGTACTGACATGAAAATTGATCATAAGCTGGGTTCTGCCCTGCAACCACCCGCCAACTCCAATCTAAATTTCCTAACCAACCAACAAAGACATCCTCGGCAACTTCATGGCACAAGTCTTTGCCCCGAAATTTTAACATGGGAGGAACATAGGGTTTGTCAGGGATCTTTGCATTTAATCCAAGACAGTTGTTTTTCTGCAGCACACACAGTGAAAATGCTTCCAAATTTGGACTCTCATATGAAGCAATACACTGGTAATTGCAAACCTGATCCACTGGACTGCACTGGTTCAAACACTGAAGAGCGTTCCTACAGTTAGGATCTAAGAGGCAGTTCAGTATCTGAGGTCCACAATTCTTTACCATACAGTTTAAGGTAGAAAAACCCTTTGCTCTCAGATTCTGTAAGATTGGTACGGGCTTTATGTAAGCATTAATAATAACCAACAAGCAGAACCTTATATCATCACTGTTATGACGTTCCCATGCATCCGTCACAGCTCGAACCACTTCCCTCGATTCACTACTTTTCTTTGATTGAAACAGCTCAGTAACCTTGCCCCAAAAACTCCCTTGTGATTGACTATTCACAGAGAACCCCCCTAACTTGTTTGTAATACTAGGTGATGACTCAAAGCTGATTATATTCTCTACATTTCCACAGTTACTTTGGACCCACTTAACCGAATCTGGATTTGTTAGGCCAATAATCACCAAAATATCAGTAACCCTCAATTCCTTAAGGAGATTCAGATTGGATTCACATGAACTGTCAGTAAACACATCCATTTGGTACCCTTCATCAACCCATTTCATTCTTTTTGCCTATTTAAAGATAATGGTTCAAAAACACCAAAATATACATCCAATTAGACAAAATAATAAATACACATTGATATCTAAAGTCTACTACCAATAAGATAAAGTACCCATTTGCCAACGAGTATAAAAATTTGGGTTTAAATATCAAATTTTTAAAGATCAATAAATAAAACATAAATTTATTATAAAGCATAAAATTGAAAAATAAGGCTCCAAATTCACAAAGAAATCTTATTTACTCACAGTATGAAGCATAACCTCCTCCCAAGGAGTGCATTTTAGAGGACTGAGGCTTCCTTGGCCGACAAGAGCCACTATTCTCACCGATGGTTCATATGTGTCCTTATCATCCTTTGTCGTCACCGCTTCGGGCTTTGATTCCAAAACCGACTGTATGTAACCGGGCCTACAGAAATCGACTTTCCGACCACAAATTGTGGTTAACGAAAGGGAAACGGCCTTTTGGTGATGAGAAGATGAGGAAAAACCGGTGAAAGGAGTGAGCCAGCGATTTAGATATAAACCAGCTGCTTCCGGTTTGAGAAACGGCGGAGCTTCCAAAAACATAGTGTTCTGTTGACTCACTAAACCTCGATTTATTTATCTCAGCCAAAAAGTTCGAATTTTGATGACACGCAAGAAGTTTCTCGTAAATGTTCCAGTTCATAATCTTCTTTTCATTTTATACTTTTCAGCACGGAATAAATTACAGAACACTAAGCTGTGAATCGTACACGTAAGTAGATAATACGGCAGGAGGAATTATTTAAACATATCATCAAATTATAAATATATTATTTAATTTTATTCATTAATAAAAATAATATTTAATTATAATTAATAATATAAATATATTATTATATCATTTTTAATAATTATATTATATTTTAATAATAAATTTATATTATTAATAAAAAAATTAATAATATATTTATATTAATAAAAAAAATTGATAATAGATTCGTTAGAATATTAATAGATTTATATTATTAACTTTAAATATTATTTTTATTATTTGATAAAATTAAATTATATAATATTTATTAATTTATTTTAAATTATACTATTAAATCATACTTTATAATAGTAAAAATTAAAATTAATGTAATTTTGTTTTAAAAAAAATAAAAAACAACGTCATTAATAAAAATTATAACTTTAAATTATAAATTAATTTTAATTTATTTATTATATATATATTATATTTAATGTATAAAATAATTGATTATATGTATTAATTATATTTAATTATATTTAAAATTATAAGACTCCAAAAATAATTAATTCTATTTAAATATATTTAAAATTTATAAAATTCTTCATTTAAGAGAAGAGAAGAGATTTATGTATATTATAATAGTTATTAGTTACTATGAAATTAAAAGAGAAAATTAAAATTCTTTTAAATATGTGTTAAAATTTGATTTATTTCCTAAATTACATTTAGTGTTAAAAAATAATTGATTATAATAATTTTCAATTACTACAAAATTTAAAAGAAAAATCAAAAATATCTAGAATATATGTTAAATTTTAATTTATTTTTTAATTTATGTTTAGTGTAAAAAGTAATTAATTTTATATATTAATTATCTTTTAGTAATGAAACTATAAAAAATCAAAATACTACTAAAATAATTAATTGTTTTTGAATAGATTTAAAATTTATAAATTCTTTCGGAGTCAAAATTTAAAAGAAAAAATTAAAATATTTGTGAATATTATAATAATTGTATATTATTACAAAATTAAAAAAACATTATAATCTTATAAATATATGTTAAATTTTAAATTATATTTAGTATAAAATTAATTGATTCTATGTATTAATTATATTTTAGTGAATAGATTAAAAAAACCTTAAAAACGTGTAAAGTAAATAATTATATGTTAAAGAGTTAATTAAATTGATAATTTTTATTTAATATATAGATATATTTAAAATTTATAAATTCTCTCTTCAAAACGTAGAAAATTTAAAAAAACTCATAATAATTATAGTAATCCTCTATTATTACAAAATTAAAAGAGAAAATCATAAGACTCTTAAATATATGTTGAATTGGTATAATTAAAAAAAATATAATTCATAAAATGTGATTAAAAAAAGACAATTTTCTCCTAATCTTCTATGATTTCATAATACATCCAATATTTTGAAGGTTTTAATTTTTCACAATTTTCTCTAATAATTTTAAATGTTATATATGTCGAATGCGTTTAGGTATTAATATATTTACTGCAAAAGAAAAGGAATGATATTAGGGTAATTTTTTTTTACTTTTGGAGTTTGAAATGTCTTGTATAATAGTATATGTAAATATATAATAATTTTGATAAATATCAAATTTAAGTGTTTTGAGTTAGAAATGAATGATTATTCAACTAAATTATCTTTAAAATTGTAAATATTATTAAATATCAATGTTATAATTGATGATTTTATAAGTTGTACTATGAGATTAATTATTGTATATATTTTTACTTTATTTTGTTTTATGCATTTTTTATTTTTTGAATTGATAAAGTCATAAAATTAAGATAAATAAAATCTCAATAATTATAGACAGTAATACATTTTTATTAAAATCTATATATATTTAAAATATTTTTATATATAATTTAAATTTACTATATTATATCATGTTTAATTGTTATATTTTAAATGAATTTATTCACGTATTTTTTCAACAACAAAAAATCTTCACTTGGGCTAGTAGCTTTTATATATATATATATATATATATATCATTTTGTAATAAAAAAATGTGGATATATGACAACATTAAGACTCAACTTATATACGTGTATTATATATTTATCCTTAGGTTGTAAAGTTATGATTATATTATTTATCTATTATTATATATTGAATCATGTTCGAATCAAAATATACATAAATAATTTTTTTTATAATTATTGAATTTATGTTAAATATTTAAATTAAATAACAATATATAATGATAACACTTACAACTGAAATAGCGTGTAGAAGCTTCAAATATAACTAATTGTAAATATAAATTTATTTATTTTTAATTTCAAATCACATGAAGATTGGATATTTGTTAGAAAAATAAAAATAAATTCAACTTCAGTGGACTATACGGTCATGGTTATGTCTTTTATCTTTTGAAATATATTGACTCATTCTCGAGCCAAAGTACACCTATAAAATTCTTTTTAGTTATCGACTACCAAAATAAATTTTTATTTAAACTATCCAAATCAAATATCACAATTCAAAATGATAATATTTACAATTACAATAACTCCTATTAGATTTCGTTTCTCCCTCTTTAGTATTACAGACATTTATTTATTCAAGCAACCAAAATGTTATATTATCAAGCTTTTCTTAATTCGTGCAAGTCGTATAATTCCCCTTTTTAAGTTTTATGATTATCGGTAATTGGACATATACTATTTAATTTAGTGAATAATATTTTATCAAAAAATTATTCTCTTATTTTTACAATATTATAATTCAGGTCATTAAATACTTCTACAGTTTAGAGATTTAATTTTGTCAATATTGTTTTCTTTTAAGAATTAAACAATTACCTAAAAATATAAATCAAAATTAAAGATGAGTCCTAAAATAGAGTCCTATTTATGATTTATATCCGATAAGGGTACTATATATACAGTAAAAAATAATATTATATTTATTTTATTTTAATAAAAATATATTTAAATTATTGAATTTTTATGAGATATTAAGTTTTAAAAATTTAAAACTTAAAATTAAGGTAATAACACAATTTTATTTTCTATTTTATATGTACAATTTGTTTATAATTTTATAAATATAATATCTAAAATTTTATTTTACCTAAATATTATTATCCTTATTTTATTATAAACATATCAATTCACTTTTATTTTTTAAGTATCTTTTTACCTTATTTTTTTATATTATTTATATTAGAAATTTGATGATTTTATATTTTATATTTTATTATTGATTTTTTCATTCTTTTATTTCTAACTCAATTTATTTTATTTTATATAAACAATTATCAAACATAAATAAATAATTTTAAAGCAACTATTTTTTATATAATAGAGTACATATTAAAAAAAGTAATTACAACATAAGTAATATATATTCTTCACATATTATTAATTATCAATACTAAGTTTACGATATTTCAAAAACAAATTGACATAAAGATATAAAATAATTATTATACTGAAGAGAGACCAATAAGAGTAAAAGAAGTTGCATTTTTACCTCTTATTTGACTACGACAACATTTTAATCTAAAATTAACAATATTTTTTAAAAAATTATAAAACATAATATTTTTAAAACTTATAATAATAAAAATAATAATATAATAATATTAAATATGATCTAGTTGGACATCATTCAATATTGAATAGATCTTGTTTAGATATCACAGACCATGATACATTGTATGCATGTGTACTCTCGTACGGAGTATAAGAGGTGTTTACGTAGAATATGTCACACATGATGACTTAAGAATACGAGTTGAACATCCCACATAGAATAACCCCAACGGGATACTCGAGATAGGAGGATAGGAGGGACATGATTTGCAATGAAACAATGAAGTGACCTCATTGAGCAATAGTGATATGATAGCAAGTCAAATATGGTCGTTCTAGTAAGGTATTGACACCTAAAGGTAAAAGTGCCTATATATATGGACTTGCATCATCCATTAGGAAGGATCTAGCTCTATCTAACATCTCTTTCACCTTATTAACACATTGTAATTCTCTCAAAATAATTGGCACCCATCGTGGGGCCTTGAGTTTTTCAATCTATACTGAGAATTTGAGACCTTTCATTTACAATATCAGGAGAATCACATCATGCAATAGGAAAATTTAGAGCTGTCAACATGACTAATCATCACCTTCACAACCTTCGTATGCCTCAAGTGACAGAGAGTTATCATGTGGAACATATTTCTCATCAAGCAACTTAAAACACACCTCATCAGGGATTGAGATATCACACTGGTGAATTGTCAGCCCATAGGGAAGAACTAAAATTACTAAGACAATCTCTCATGTTTTTAGTTCAAGAGTGTGACTTTCGAAGATGCAAATTTAGAGAAGGATGCCAAACTAGAAAAGCTTAAGAAAGAGGTAGTGGAGTTATAACAAGCTTTTGTCCAATCACGTAATGATAATAAAAAATTACGCATACTTTTGTTACAAGAGAACTATTTAAAAGAAGTAGAAAGCTCATTTCAAACCATAACAGCTACACCACCTCTAAAAACATCATATCTAAGGACTCGACAAGTTTCTCAATGAAGAAAACAATGACATCATACAAAGAAACCACACCCTTTAACCCACCCCAAATGCAATAAGAATAGCTTAATGATCATATTTATCCCAATCAAACCAAATCTTATTAACCCAAAATACACCACGTACAAGTACCCATCAATACTACACGAAAATACCTTGGTAACAGATGAGATAATGAATGGAAAAAGACGAAGAAAAAGATGGATGAAAAAATGGGTGATCAACTCAAAAAATAGGGGAAATAATGCCCTATAAATGACATTGAAGTCATGTGTGACCAGTTATCAACATCTTTTTTAGATAGCATCGAATTGATGGTTCTTCAACTCAAATTCTCAACTCTAAAGTGCACACCCTATAAGGGAATGGATGACCTGATAGCCCATGTAATACATTTCAAGATGGCTATGGCACTAGTGTCCATCCCAAAAGAGAAAAAATACACTATATTTTGTAAGATTTTTGCTTCAACTTTCAAGGACACGGTACAAAAGTAGTTTGTAGAGTTCCCCCTTAAAAGCATCACTAATTTCAAGAAGTTGGTGAAGGTTTTCATCACCAATTATGCCTATAACAAACCCATTCAGAAAGAATCATACCATTTGTTCTTCAGTATCCAAGAATATGAAGAGATAATCGAGAATTACATAAAGAGGTTTAAGATGGAAAAGATGAAAATCTCAAAGTGTCTAGACTCTATTGCAATCAAAACTTTTAGAAAAGGCATAAAAATGGACACTAGTTTGTCTGTAGAACTTACCAAAACCACCCCACGTTTTCTTGATGTGTTTCTATGAGAAGACAACAAAAATTGTTAATGTTGAGAGAGAGTAGAAGCCCATCTCAATTACCATGTCCAAACTAACAGATAAACCCAACCCAGGAAAGGATGTAGAAGAAAGAAAACCATTCATCGATAGACGCCCAAACCTACCCCATTTCAAACCAACAATAACACCTAGAGGAAGGCCAAGAATATGGGGGAGGGCTTTGTCACCTTTTAGAGGACCATTATTACAAGTATCCCTTGTAGATACAGTCCAATGAATGGAGAGAATGGAACATGTATGGTGGCCACAGCCTATGAGAGCCCATAACAAATATTGCATATTCTGTAAGGATACAAGTCACTGGACCAATGACTGTTGACATATCAAATGGGAGATCGAACAACTCTTGTTTGAAAGAAATTTGGGAGATATAAATGGCAATAGGAATGGAGCTTCTAGGAAAAATAATTGGGGAGGTAACCAAAGAAGGGATATAGTTCCCCTCAATCCTCCACAAAGGGGATACATGAAAGTACAACCATCCCAAGGTGACATTCACATAATTCATGGTGGTCCAACCATATCAATAACCACGTACAATTATTGTAAAAGGTATACTAGGGAAGCAAGAGATACACATCACCCTATTTATACCTTATGCCTTAAGGACTAATATTTTCAATAACTTTTGTAGGAAGGGAAACTCTTCCACCACATGATGATCCTTTGGTAATCACTATCAAGTTTGTACATTGGGAAGTGCGTAGAGTGTTAGTAGACAATGGTAGCTCCTTTGATTTGCTTTACTTATCAACACTTCTTGACATAGGGATAAACCCTAAGGAAATCACATAAACAATAAATTTTGTTGGTTGGCTTCCATGGCGGTGTCACGATGTCTGTGGGTACGATATAACTCTATGTCTCCGTGGAAGGAGTTATCATACTAACAAATTTTGTTGTCCTTAATATGTCCACCTCATACAATGCAATATTACGCATGCCTTGGATCCATAAAATATAGGCCATCACATCAACCTATTATCAATTGATCAAGTACCCAATATTGGATGAGGTGAAAGAAATAAAAGGACATCAGGAAAGGGCAAGGAACTATTATAATGCCACTATGAAAAGTGTATATTCTACATCCACTTCAAAATAGTAATTAAGGGCTTAAAATACAAAAGTTACAAATACAAACCGACTGTATAGTCAGATATTAACTATGGGTCATAAGGATTATGTGGTCATTTCTGTAGGGACAATGGAAGAGGAATTTTTTTTTGAAGATTAATCCAACACTTTCCATAGATTCCAAGGAGAAGTTGATTGAATTGTTGAAGAGAAATGCCGACCTTTTTGCATAGAAACTAGGGGATATGCATGGTATTAACTCTAATATAATTTCACATGAACTGAATATGGATTATACAAGGGAATCAATCCAACAATGAAAGCAAAGGTTTTCAATAGAAAAAAGTGACATTATTAAGAACAAAGATAACTCAATCAGAAAAGTGAGGTAGGTCAGAGAAGTAAATTACCCTACATGGCTCTCAAACGTGGTCCCAACTAATAAGGTTAGAGGTGACCATCGCATATGCATGGATTTTATTAATGTTAACTTTGCTACCCTAAAAATTATTTTTTCTACCTAATATTGATCAATTGGTATACACCATAGCTAGATTCGAAGTGATGAGTTTTATGGATGTATACTCAAGCTTCCATCAAATCCGTATGCATCCAAAAGATGAGGAAAATATGAAGTTTATCACGGAAGAAGGGATCTTTTGTTACACAAGGATGCCTTTGGGGCCAAAGAATGCAGGGGTAACTTATCATAGACTAGATAAATAAATGTGTGAAACCATATAGGAAGAAACATGAAAGTTTATATGGACGACATGATGGTCAAAACCAAGTCCATGAGAGATCATGTTTTTTTATCTCCAATAGGTTTTTGCAATCATCTGACATTATGAAATGAGCCTCAATCTTAAGAAATGTATCTTTGGAGTAATTTTAGAAAAATTCTTGGGTTACTTGGTATCCTTCCAAGGAATTAAAGCAAATCTAGATAAAACTATCTCACTTATCAATATGAAGTCTATATGGTTTCTCAAAGGAGTACACAATTGAATGGATGTATAGGGGTATTAAATCACTTTGTATCCAAGTGTACAGAGAAATGCCTACATTTCTTTCAACTCCTAAAAAATAACAAAGAATATTTGTGGAGCAAAGAACTCAAAAGTACTTTTCAATCCATCAAGGAGTACTTAGGAAAAGGGACCCCTCTTAACAAATCCCAATTTGGGTGAAGTTTTATACTTATAGATACCTT
Source organism: Hippophae tibetana (assembly GCA_037013495.1). Classification (NCBI taxonomy): domain Eukaryota; kingdom Viridiplantae; phylum Streptophyta; class Magnoliopsida; order Rosales; family Elaeagnaceae; genus Hippophae; species Hippophae tibetana. The sequence goes on along the minus strand of CM072807.1, from coordinate 65,769,350 downwards.
TCATAGAAAGGGAAGCTAGAGCCATCCTCATGGTGGATAGAGATGGATGACAACAACTTGTATATTATGTCATCCATTCTTTGATTGGAGCACAAAATAGGTACCCATCTATAGACAAAGCAGCATTCACAATAATGATGGCTTCTAGAAAACTCATACACTATTTTGGCACCCATAAAATCATCGTCTTGATATGCTACCCTATCTAAATATTATGGAAAAAATTGATCAACTGGGTTATCTTTCTCAAACATCAATTGAGTTAAGAAAATTTGATGTATAATATAAACCACAATTAGCCATTAACAAACAAGCACTAGCCAAATATATGGCCAAATGGATAGAAGATGAGTCAATAATTGACCCAAAAAATACAAACAAAGAAGTTGCATTAGTAAAGGTACCTATCCCAGACCCGTGGATGGTATATTTGGATGGCGTTTATAATTTTAAAAGATATGGAGTGAGGATAGCTATATTCACCATACAGGAGGATTGATTGAACAATGTATTCGAATTACTTTCCCAGCCACTAACAATGTAGCTAAGTATAAAGCTCTTTTGTTGGCATTTTGCTAACTCCACCTATTAGGAGCAAAGAAAATGTTGATCTATAGCAATTCACATCTAATAATCAATCAAGTTAGTGATGCATTTGAAGCTAAAGAAGAAATAATGAAGAAATATTTGAAAGAAACAAAAAAAGAAATATCAATCTTCCAAGCATTTGAGATAAAGCAAGTACCCATTGAAAAAAGGCACATGCAAATTCACTTGCTAGTTTAGTTGTTACTATAAACATAGAAACAAAATAAATAATACCTATGTCATGCTTGTCAAGTCCCATCATATTCACGGATCTCATCACTTCTGCACCACCAAAACTTACAAGGGTCACTAATGCTACTTTATGAATGACCCCATATTTAGAGTACTTCGCCCAAGGCATTCTCCCAAACAATAAAGATAAAGCATGAAAAATCACAATAAAATCCAAAAATTATACTATTATGTAGGCAATTCTCTATCAAAAAAATTATGGAGGACCTTGGTTAAAATGTCTTCATAATCAAAAAACTCAACTCATGATAAGGGAATTATGTAAGACTTGGTGCACACTCTGGTGAAAGAACACTCGCACAAAGAATCGTGAGACAAGGCTGTTATTGGCCTAATTTACAAAAAAAGATTGTATTGATATGCTCACAAATATGATAGACATCAGAGATAAGCCAATGTTCTGCATTTACTTGTAATAAAAATAAATCAGAATTCTTGTGGAAAATAAAAAGAAATAAAAGATTAGAACAACCTATATATACTATATTAAGGCTACAAATAATCTTTCCTTGAATACAAAGAAAATGAATATTCGTTTGATCTTGATCTTTGTGGAGTGAAAATGGGACTACATTGGATCTATACAAACCTCTTGATAATATCCATAAATGACTTGTTTTTAATAAGAGATGGACATTACTAAATATAAATTTAGGTGCATGGTATACATCGACACTCTAGTGAATTTCTCCCTCAACATTAGAGTAAATATGTTTTCGCACTTTTTCTTTAAAACTAAAAGGAGATGTTCCTACATGAATCTTAGAAATTACTTCTATGAGTACTCTACTGGTATGAAAAGTTCTTAATGTTAGTTGATAACCAAGCTCCCCAATAGATTGACCTGTAATAATACATATAGTTTCTCCCAATTTGCCAAAGTCGCCATGAGTAGGGCTCCGTCCATAACATAATTGACAGATTCAATACGCATTCTTACAAATAAATGGGGTTAAGATAGATATTGGTTACATTTGATAGGTTATGATTCGATTGACAAGTCCAATCCTAATATCTTGATTTCAAATGGAAATACAAGGCCACCTATCAATGTTTGGATAAAAATTATTTCCGGCTTCATACCAGTTCGATGACTAACATAAATCACTTATGTGGTTCCACAATCTGTTCTACGTATAAGAATGTGTTGAACTAGTTTAACAAGTTTGCGTGTAAGATATCTAGCATATGATATTCGTACAATAGTATCCACAACTCCTTTGCACACCTCGTAACAAGAAATGATATATGATGAGCAGAACTGGTATCGTCGATCCTACCAATACTTTGGTTTTATATTTATAAAACTCTCGCAAGTGTATGAATCATTTCGTAGAAAATGATAAGTATACTCACAAGGTCGATCTAAGGAAGAAATATATATGGTTTTTAATTTATTATTCAAACTTTTAAAAACAAAATTAAATCCTAAACATCACAATATTTTGGGTTTTGTGTTTTTAATCTACTGACATAAAAATAAACATAAATAGAGATTCAATAAATATTTATGCAAATTTTATCTGTTAAAATAATGGAGTATTTATGGATATAATAACTAAGTCAATTATGCTTGCTCATATTATTTAGGTTATTAAAGATATAAATTGATATTTATTGATTCATTTTTTTATATGAATACCACATTTGGTAGGGTTAGATATTCTTTGTTAACTAAACAAATCAATTAACACCTATGGGTGAGGTTGATAACTAATTTGATTAATTAAATTAATTCTTTTTTTTAAGAGATTGAAAATGAACCATTTAAATGTCACCTTTGGTAAGATTAGATAGTTTAAACTTTATTCAAGGTGTCCAAATTAAACCTAAGAATTTAATTATCCGAGTGCTAACTTTTAAGTTTTAAAACTATTACTGAAAACATGTTGTAAATACATTTTCAGATAATAATTCTTATAATTTTTTTTGAAATAGAACTTCACTCTAACTATCGGGCGATTGTACCAACAAATAAAAGAGCACTACTCTAAATTAGACCGGATAACTAAACCTTAAAATCTAATTTTCAGATTTAAGTTTGTAATGAAAAATAATATATTTCTCTCTAACATTCTTAATATAAAATCTTGAATAAAAATAAAATTAATTTATTTTAGAGATTTTTACCTATTTAATATTTCGCAAGAATAGCAACGTTATTATTATATCATGTTTATAAATAGCCAACAAAGTTAAATTTATTCACAGACAACTTAAATATAACATGTAAGAATAAAACATAAAAAATAACTGTAAAAAAAATAAAATCCTTACAGTACTTTGATGCTATTCTCGTTGCTGGAAAACCTCCAAACGGAATTTGCACTCCCATTTATTGAATCAAAAAACAAATAAATTACAAAAAACATAATTAGTTTTTCTCAAAAAGAGAAGAACTCTAAAACTAAGAAAAACTAATTAAGATAAGCTAAAAACTAATAAATTGAGAGAAAGACAGAGAAGAGATGTGTTTTGAGGTGTGTTTAGTTATGAAGAGAATGTGAGTAGGTGAGGATAGGAAGAAAAAATAGGTGAAAAAATGATTAAAAATGGAGAAAACGTAGAATAGTGAATGGTGACGTCATACTAGTGACATCATGCTAGTATAGGTGTGGCAGCGCGCGCGTTGCTGACACGACTGGGCGCGTTGGTCGGCGCAGTTGGGCAGCTGCGTGCGCAATTTCCTTTTTTTGACCCATTTTGTCTAATTTTTTCATATTTGTTGACTTTTTCTCATTTATTTTATGAATATATTTGTGATATATTACCTTCAGTATTCCTCTTTGAGTTTTTAAGTTACGTTTTAAAGCAAAAATACCTAAAAAATAATAAAAATACCTGTGATTCCGAAAAGACAAATATATATAAATATATGATAAAATCATATAAATATATATATATATATATATATATATATATATATATATATATTTAATCAATTAATGTGCTTAAATCATGATAATTTTAGTGTTTTTTGAGTACTCATTAATATATTATGTTAAAGACAATCCTTCACGTAAATTGCTTTGAATAGGTAAATCAATCATTTGTCATCGTGGATTCAATATTAATGCTCTCATACCTACTAGTAGGTGTACTTGAGATGCATTTCCTCTAACTCTTGAAAAAGACGTCATATAGACTGGATTAAAAAGGTTGATCATCCTAAAATTAGGATTCACTTCTTGTCGCAAATATTCACTTGTAGCATAACATATCTCAACAAATTGTGTTAATTTTTCTATGTCTCACGTATTCCCATAATGGTGGTATTTTTTAAAAATAAAACTTTATTGTTGGCTTGTCGAAACCCTAGAGTATTTATTTGATCTAGATATGTGATGTATATATCATTCCGAAGTGATCTACTAATAAGTACTTTAATGATAATTCTATCTATTACTTTATTATAAAAAGTTAGATTGACCCATTTTGCAATAAGTACCTCCATATTGCAACGAGTGAGGTTCAACAGTGAATAATACTTTGAAATGAACAAGAAAATTTGAATTTGATTAATTTAACTTATAAAACCTTGAAACAATTAGAAAATTACAAAAATGAAACCATTCATCTTGAACAAAAAGTGATTAACCAAGTTCGACAATGTATTTTTCAACAAACCTTATAATGAGTTCTAGGAACTCAGAATAGTTATTTAAACAATGAGTTATATTTACTTACCATTAGTACTAATATTGTCATGTTTGGAATGGGCAACAATTCTGAGCACAACCATTCCATCCTTTGCCATGCTCCTCTGAAACTCTTCATTCAAGAGATTGATCCACCCTTACAGATCAGTCTACGTTCTATCAGACTTCTCAGTTCTCATGAGTTATTTCACTTCTATTACTCATGTAATGTAACGAGCTTAGTTCTTCGACTGAACAACACAGCAACAAACTATAAAACAGGTCAGCGAAACACTTCCCAAAAAAATTATTGCGCAGCTCAGCAAACTAAGATTACTTCCAAAACTCGTTAATTAAGTTGCAATTCCACAGGACATATAGAACATTACCACTGGTGAATTTACTATCACCCTGTGAAAATAAACTAGCTTGTGTGGGACCTCTCCACATATTATCATTTTAACCTTGTTTGGAACAGAGAATCTATATTCTCTTCCTCCATTTTTCCCCCTCATTAGTACTTGCAGAAGCACTAAACTCACCTTTTAGGATTGATGATCTCAGATAGAAGCTTGTCATTAGGTCAATGTGCTGGTGAACTCCGAAAAGACACCATTTGTAAACTGCAATGCTACTAATTTATTTCGCTCCAAGGAATTTTTTTAAGGGCAAACTATATTTAATGTCCAACATATTGAAACTGTTGCAAAATTGTCCCCAAAATGGTTCATTTCTATCCAATTTGTCGACAAATCCAACAGAAAATGGTACATTACGTTTCATTCATGCCAGTAATTTATTTCTTTCCAAGGAATCTTTTTAAGGGCAAACTGTATTTTATGTCCCAACATATTGAAACTGTTGCAAAATTGCCCCCAAGATGGTTCACTTCCATCCATTTTGTCACAAATCTAGTATAAAATGACACATTATGTTTCATTTCAGGTGATACATTTACTTCATGTTACATTTGTTAGCAGATTGAACAAAAATTGCACAGAAATCGTTAAATGCAACACAAAAATTATGTTAGGACAGTTTTTTTTTTAACAAATCAAAGGCTAGTGTCAATTTGCAACCGGTGACATAAGACTTAATTTATATAGGACTATTCAAAGGAAATCGATACAAAGTACTTAGAGATAAGAAATACAATTTCCTCTACTTAAATCAACAAAGACACTATTTCCTTCAATGTATAAAATGAAATTGAGCTTTCCACCAAAAAAGGCATGTTTTGTAAATTATATGGTTAGTAAGATATTACATTCATGAACGAGCGAAACAAAATGTCAATACAATATCTAATAGAAGACTTCTTTTTTTCCTTAGAGAGGAGTAATTACTGAATGATATACAAATTTTATTTTAAAAAATCAGAGAAGGGTAACGAGAATGAAGATGAGGATAGCAGCAATGAAAGAGTATTTGAGAGCAGCAACGAGTATAGCCAAAGATATGAATAAGAGTTGCCACAGAACCTGAACACTTGCCCATGTCAACAATCCCGTCAATCCAACGGCTATGATGTTATCCGGATCTGGGTCCAATAACAGATCACTCCACCTGATATTGCTGAATATTGATGGTCTATCCTTCTTGGAATCACCATCATCGCCGTTGGATTTGGATCCAATTTCTCGTTCTTCATCTGTTTGTTGAATTTTGGGTTCTCCGTTCGATACGTTATTATTATTTGCAAGTACCACAAATCTCTTAAATTTTCTTCTGGTCGGGAAATGGGTATTGGGAAAAGCATAACGAGAAAGAAGATGATTGTTGTTATGTGGAAGATTATGAGGAATTGAAGAAATTGGAAACTGAATTGCTGGGGGGGTGAGAGTGGTGAGCCCTAACATCCTGTATTGTTGTGTTCTCTCACCTCATCGGACTTTTCTTTTTCTTTGAGAGCGCAAAGTGGATTTTTTTAATTCTTAATATTTAGAGTTAATTAGGATTTATATCCGTATAATATGAGATAATTTTTAAAATTAATCAAAATATTTATTTTATTGTAATTATATATAAAATTAAAAAAAATTAATCATATTTAAAAATGTAGGGTTTAAAAATTTGAGATTTATAATTTTAATTGAAGGTTATATTTAAAATTAGAATATAATTGGAAAGTAAATAGAATGTGATTTTATAAATGGAGAAAGAATTTTCTTTTAGAAATCGATTTAATTACGTTTTACTGTTCAATTTGCATGAACTTGACGTTTTTTCTTGTATTACTCTTTAACATCTCGACAAGGCAGATATTTGTGTGCGTGGATCGTATTCATCTCGACAATGCTAACTCAGTTCGGCATAATCGGTGTAGATTTTAAATTGTCGTTGTCGAAATTTCTTGTCTGAGATTTGAAGTCTATTTGGGGAAATTTCCCTGTTCTCAATTTCTTCAAGTAGAGCTGTTAATGGTGGTTGTTCTATTGCTTCCATGTATTTTTTGTGCTGTTGATGTCGTTTGTTCTTTTGCTTCTACCAAGGAACTGAGAGAATCGGTGATGGATGAAGAAGAAGAAGATGAGACATGAAATTATTATTATGTTATCAACAAACACGTGTATTATTTCTATTAAAGAAATTAATATTAATTAATTTTTAAGTATTTTTTTCATATTTTATATATTTTATCTTTAAATATAATTATAATAAAATAAATATTTTTGATATTTTTAAAAATCATCACATATATTAAAACAAAAAAAGTAATTAACCTAAGGATTTTTTTAAGGTAATCGGTAATATGGGCAGGGAGAGAGGTTTGATTACGTTTAATATTTTAAATTTTAAGAGTTGGTTTGTAGTTTTTTTTTAAATAAATCAAAATAATATTATTTTAATAATTTTATTATTAAATTATTATTTTTTTAATTAAACAATTAAAATACAATTAAATATGTGTTATTAATAAAAAAATGGAAAATTTAGTATAAAAATATTTTAAAAAAAATAATAACAATAAATATTTTAACAATTTAAAAATAAAATATTGATAATAAATAATAAGGAAAAAATATCAATAATAATTAAATATTAAAACAAATATTTTATAAAAAAATTCATATTAATTATTATTTTTTCATTGTTAGAGTATCGAAATTTAATTGTGTTTTAATCAATTGATAAAAAATAATAATATTTTAATAAAAAATAATTAAAATATTATTATTTATTTTTAAACTAAAGAACTATAAAACATAGTTTTTAATTTGATTACATGGAACTTGTTAATATCATCAAGAAATATTAGCATTAAGAGATGAGGCATAACGATAACATCTATATTCCTTCTACCAAAATGTTGTTGAAACAAATTAGTTGATCTTTACTTATTTGCTTTGAGTTCTCTTATAGAATGTGAGTATTGTAAAGTCACCTCTTTCTATTGGATCTTTCCCATTGTTTGAAATTCGTAATTGTTTTTTTTTTTCAACCATAACTTCTTTCCCTAACTACTAATCTTCCCTTGAAGAGGAGTCAGATAAATGTTTTCAGAAAATAAGACTCTCTTTCACAAAACTGAATATTCATAAAAATATAATATTTATCAATAGGTGGGTGAAAATATTTATACTCCTTTTTTATATTGTAGTAAGTTAAGAAGACACATTTTAGAACACGTATATCAAGTTTGTCCCTATATAAGGCATGGACATAAACATAACAAACACACTTAAAAGTTGACATAGATTAAGTGTAGAAGGTATAATGTGAAAACAAGATAACATCCTCAAGAGAGTTTGATCATCAATAATATGAGCAAGCATTTGGTTAATAAGATAAGTAGCAATGATGATAGCAAAATGTTTAGGAACATGCATAGTAAAACATAAGGCGCAAGCCACTTCAAGGAGATGTCTATTTTTGTGCTTTACTATGCTATTTTGGTGTGACATATAAGCACATGTTTGGTGGAGAATGCCATGAATTGTGAAGAAACTAGTAAGAGATTAATTTACAAACTCACGAATATCCTAAATAATGGTACCATAACATAATTTTCTTCTTCTCAATCTCTCTTTACTTAGAAGCCACAATGAAGGTTACCTACCTCTATAGTAAAGACGTTCTCTTTCTTTATCAATGCCAATGGTCATCATCGTATGATTATTCTAAAATAAGTATGGTGAAAAGTTATAAAATAATTAAGTTTTTTTTTGTAATTTTACTAATTGATAAGATTATTAGAGAAATTTAGTGTAAGTAAAATCGAAGACAAAAAAAGTTATATTGAGACATTATCAACTCTTATAATTGACATTACTGTCACATGATCAATAACCCCTAAATCAATAAGCCAAGTGTTAAAAGAATAAAAAAAATTGGAATCAAAATTACTAAAGTAGGTACTCGAGAAACTTGAGACGCAAAAGGTGGAGGGATAGTAGTTGTCGCAACATGAGCAACTCGCTTCCCCCTCCCCCTCCTTTCCTTTCCCTTCCCCTCTCTCATCTTTCTTAGTTTTGGATTAGTTTGGATATCCATGATTCTTCTAACAAATATTAGCAGTATGTCTGATACAGTTATAATAGGTGCAAAACAAGTACTATTTGTCTATAGTTGGAGGATTTGAATAGGTTCTACTTTTATAGACAATAAGGATTTAGGCATCAGGATGTCTCTCAGTGTCCATAGTTACTCGTCTCTATATTTTATGACAAATTTATGAATAGGCTTCTTATAAGCTTGGCAAAAAAGAAATAACCAAAAATTTATTACTAAATTGAGTCAAGTTTCAATCCAATCCAATCAAAAAAGAAATATATATATATATATATATATATATATATATATACGTGTGTGTGTGTAAACTCAACAATCACCTGTATATTTTTTTAACCTTTCAATATCATTAGCATGCCCACTATCATTAGGTCTTTGATAATCAAGTTTCATAAAAATAGAGTTTAACTCATTGTAATATTTAACAAAAATGTTGAATACCTTGTTATAGATGAAAATATTTTTCATCGCTTCATATACTCAGAGGAATTAGATACATCAAGATAACTCTCCCTAATTGCATTTCAATTTTTTGTTGTTTTGCATTGAACAAAGAAAAATAATAATTTGTTGGTCATAAAGTGATGATCAAGACTTGACTAAGTTACCTTTAACTTTTCATTTATCATAGTTTAAATCATCTTTTTTTGAAATAACTTTTCTTCCATTAGGTGGCATTTGGTTCGTGGAATGGAATCGAAATCAGAATGGAATGGAAAGGAAACAATGTTGTTTGGTTTGACCACTAAAATCAAGCTCGGAATAAGGATTACAATGTTTGGTTTGTCACTGGATTAGAACGAAAAAAGTTGTAAATTACCTTAATACCTCTACATTTAGTAAAGTTCAAATAATGTCATTTAATTACTATTTTTTCGTTAGACAAAATGCATTATTGAAATCATTATTTTTCTAAATAATTATTACTTAATTAAAAAGAAATATATTATTAAAATTATTATTTTTCTAAATAGAGTTTAGGATTTTGAGGTTTGGGAGGTGGGATTTAGGATTTGGGGTTATATTTGTGGGTTAAGGTTTAGGGTTAAAATTATTATTTTTCTAAAAAGAGTTTAGGGTTTTAAAATTTTGGATTTAGGGTTTAGGATTTTAGGTTTTGGGATTTATGTTTTAGAGTTTAGGGTTTTGGGATTTATGTTTTAAGGTTTAGGTTTTAGGATTTAGGGATTTGGGGTTTAGGGTTTAGGGTTTTATGATTTGAATTTAAGGTTTAGGGTTTAGTGTTTTGAAATTTTGAGTTTGAGAATTTAGGATTTGAGTTTAAGGTTATATTTTAAGTGATGGTAAAATTGGAAGAAAAAAATTAGATAGAAATGGGATTATCATTACTAGGAAGGGATAAGAAATTGTGATTCTTTCTTATTTAATAATCGATTTCATTCCATACGTTTATTCCGTCCAACCAAACAAATAAAATAAAAAAAAATCAATTTTAATTCATTTTCATTCGCTCTAACCAAACATGAGGTTAGTCTTTTTTATTTACCTGTAATATATATCTTTTAAATTTTTTACCATAATTAGTACCATTAAAGTTAATATTATTGGAAGAGTAACTATCATTTTTAGTTGCTGAAATTTTTTTACCATCAGATTAATTCTGAATCTTTAGACATGGAAATGAGTCAAATGACTCTTAAATTAGAAGGGGAATTACAGAATATATATATATATATAAAAGCTTTCCATTTTTTGTGTTTTTAACTGTCATCAGAACACAGTGAATTCACGAATTTTCAGCGCAGTGACTGAACACGACAGCGACAGGGTATGGGTGAGAAGCTTTGGCTGTCGGCTATGCAAGGGAAGGATGTAGGCGGCGGCAACACTCACAGGACCATCTATGATGGGAAGAAAAGGAGACACATCGTGTTAGTAGCAGCCCCGGACGTTGTCGGCGTGAGGTAGGCAGCGTCGCGAGGCTGAGTAGAGGTGGCGGGGCCGGCAGCTCTTGTGGTTTTGTACTTGGCAGAGAAAAAAAGAAGAGGGCAGCGGAACCCCAGATGAACTAGGTTTTGAATCCTGACGAGTACCAACAATATTCAATCAATGATGAGTTAGAGAAAGCTTTGGAAAATGGTGGTAGAAAGATTCCCTCAGTTATTAGTGTGAAATCCAGTGGAAATAAAATGAAGAAACACGGAACACAGAAGGAAAGTCACAAGATTTTGACCAAGGGTTGAGGCTAAATATTCTTGTTAGGTCTCCACTTTCAAATAATGCATGTGGTTCCCTTTCTTAGAGTGCAATAAGCTTCATCTCATAATAGCAATTCGTGATTCTATATATTTATTTATGTCTGTCTGGTCTTATGTTCTCTTTCGTATTTGTTTGTAATTTTTATGTATTAAGAGTGACTACAAAGTTTTTTTTTTTTTCTTCTCGTTTTCCTGTTAGAAAGTTCCCAATTGTGTATAAATTGCATGGGACCTAAAGTAGTTTTACGATCAGGAAGTCGGTCTAAATCTATCATCGGGCATTTCCTAAAAGGGGCCTATGGGTTCTGTTCTGAAAGGTCTAGCTGGTTTCAACTAAAGTTAGCAATTTGGGCCACAATTCAAAAACAAGCTCAAATTAGCACAATATTAATTATTTTTTATTTAAAATTAATTTTGTATTTATAAAGATATTGAATTATTTTATTATTATAAATAAATTTCATTTTTTTATAATTTAAAATTAATTACTAATTCTTTTTTATTTATAAAGACATTAAATTATTTTATTATTATAAATAAATTTAATTTTTTATAATATTAAAAAACTTATAAATTTGATAAAATAATAAAAATATAATAAACACACACAAAAACAAATATGATATAAATGTGTATAATCTACGTGAACACATAGTTTCGAATATAACTAGCTTATAGTTGAATTATGGTGGATAAAAATTGAAATGATGTAAGTTGAAATTTGAAAAGCAAGTGGAAGAATGACAATCAAATCAAAGCGAATTTGTTCAACTGGTTATTACTGGGATATACCAAGGGTTTCTATTCTTTTTTCTTTCTTTCTTTTTAACAAGAAAATGTAAACATGTCCCAAGGAATTTTTCACACGGAGAGAGAAAAATGTCCTTTTTTTTATTCTCTTATTATTAGTTAATCATTTACAATAAAATTTATTATTTTATAGGCAAGCCCCTTGTTAGTTAAAAAAGGCTTAATGATTAAATCACGGATTTAATTTTGTCTTAAATAATTTTTACCCATCCTTACAATTTAATAATTTTTTTAAAATAATATATATATACCCACTTATTCTTAGTACCGAAAGTGCATGCCATTGCACTCTTATGCAATTAGTTAATCTTTAATATCGTTGAAAGCATACTATTAATAGTTAATATAGTTGAAAGCATACAATTAATAGTTTATTAGTATCGATAAAAATAAAATAAATTCAATAGAGTAAAATAATGACATCAAGATTTAACGTAGTTTATTTTTTAATTTAGATTAAGTTTATGGGATAAACTCTGAAAAATATTTCTTACACTTATAAAATTAATGGATACAAAATAAAAAGTAATAAAACAAATTGAGATAAATTTAAAATAGTATCACACAATTGTTCCTCAAACTTACTATTTTGTCACTCAACTTTTAAAAAATATCTTAATATTTTTTAAGATATTATCTCCCACGTTCTTACACATAACACTATTTTTCTTCAAAGGAAATCGTTTATTTGACTTTGATTTACTTCTTTTTTTTTTTGTTTTGATGTGTTAATGTATCTGTAAGACAAAGACATTGCATATTTATAGGTAAAATTATCTATCAATATTAGATGTATTTATCAAATATGATTGTAACTATTATTTGTAATTATACCTATCATTTATAGTTGCACATATCATTTGTGTTTGCAACTATCATTTAAGTTTACATATAACATTTGTGATTATATCTAACATTTTTATTTTCTTAATATTCTGAGAGACTTATAACGGGTTAGTCCCTTTTTGATGCTGCTGTTTTTTCTTCTTCATTGTTTTAGATTAATTAATCATCTATTCTGTTACGCGAGTTACGTGAATAACAAAATAGAAGACAATGTTCTTCTTTGTTGTAGGGGCAAAAAAAAAACATTCTTCAATGTTATCATCTATGAACGCTCTTCGATGTTCGACTTTCCTCCCACCCACCCTTAATTATCATCCATTATAATGTATTTGCCTATGAGAATGGAGTTCCAGTTATCAACTGGCAAAATAAAGCAATAACAAACTAGAAATCAACAATTTATCTCATAAGCTGACATGGGGTCAAACATTAATTATAACCGACTTATTGCAGGAAAAGTAGAGGTATTACCCCAAAAACTAAAAATGGCCATGCATTGGGTTACCTCAGCATTTTCTTTTTACCTCCACATTACAAGTAAAGATATTAATTACCTCAAAACCAAGCGAGTAAAGCTCAAGTAGTTCAGTAACTGATGACAAAAGCAAGTACTCGTGCTTGGGAGCAAAGCACAAGTAGTAGAACATCCAAAACAAAGAAGTTACACATTGATAATCCATTCCATACCTACCCATCAAAACCTCAGCAAATTTGGTAAATTATATAATGTGAAGTATGCCCGTTAACCCTCCAAGTATCAAGAAAGTACCTCTTCTTTTGGGTTTCCATCGCTTCAAGAGCATCCTTCTTTAGCTCTTCCAACTGCGCATTGGCAATTTTGTGTTCTAAGTGCTTTTCATTCTTTGGAAGATCTTCCTTTCGAATCCCAAGCCTGACAAGTGAACACTAAAATATATTAGAAACTCTGGGTACATCAATTTGAGAAAGGTACAGAGCACAAAGCATACAAATTGGAAATATTACTTATGAAAATCTCAGTAGTTTATGAAATCATAGGAAAATAAAAGGATTCAGGGTTTTAGTTTAGCACCTATTCATTTGGGATGCTACTTATAAGGAATTTGATTTTAATTAGATCTAGGATTACCTTTTTTTAATTAGATCTAGGATTAGCATCAAAAAAGTGTTATTCTCATTCAATATGCCTTGATTATTAATGTTACAGGATAGTTTTAATATGTCTGCTTATAGTAGAATATGACTCATTTTACGTGGTATAAGATTGTCCGTTTTGATTCATAATTATAAGTTCAGTGAAATCATAGCCATGATTTAATAGTTCAACGAGACCTCATGGTTTTGCTTCTAGGAAGAAACCACAAAATGTGTCATGTCATTTAGAGAATGTTCACCCTTTATAAGCACATCACCACTTACCTTCCTTGCTAAGTAATATGAGACATGTCTAGGCACACTGTATCTTACACCCTCACTTAGGGAGTCTTACATCCTCATAAAAATGCAAGCCCACATGACCCATTAGTGTCATGGCTCTAATACCACCTGATGCAGGACGAAACCAAGAATGCACTTATAATATATAAGCACTTAGGAAATAAGAAAAATATGAGCAAAGTTTACACTAGCTAGACTCACTCTCTAGCAAGAAGTTCTCGTATTTTTATGATGAAACGTATACAAGGAAACTATTATCTAGGCAAACATTCTAGTAAATCTAGAATAAGATAAGCCTAGCTATGTTATTTATCTTTAGACGAGCATTCTAACAACTCTAGTGTAGGACTAGCCTAAAGATATTCTTCTATCTCGCAAATAAGAAAACTTTAACTTCCAAACAAAAGAAAGAAAATTTATTTCTAAAAATTAGGAATAATAGAAAGAAAAAAAAGAACTTTATTAATATTACTAAGTTGATTATTTACTAGGATATCTTATACAAACATAAGACCTAGTTATTTATAGTTAAAAAGTCCTTAGAATAGTTCATAAAGTTTTTATGTGGGACACTAATAATACAAACAAAAAAGAAACTCTAAATAAAGATTTTTATGTAGGACTCTCGTAGTACATAAGAAATAGAACTTTAAATAAAATAAACCACTTTCTATTTTCTTCCTATAACGAGGGATACTTGTTTCGGGTACCCAACTTTGTATCTCTATGACTTCACTAAGGGAGAAAATCATTCGAGACTTACATGTTGGAGGACTAAGTATACATCTTGGAAGAGACAAAACCATCGCACTTGTTGAAGAAAGGTACTTCTAGGCTCAGTTGAAAAGAGATGTTAGCAAGTTTTTCCAAAGATGTTACGTGTGCCAAACATCCAAAGGACGAGCTCTAAATATCAAATTATATACACCTTTACTCATCCCTGAAACCATTTGGGAAGACTTATCTATGGATTTTGTGCTAGGACTTCCAAGAACCCAATGGGGTGTAGACTCAATTTTTGTTGTTGATAGGTTTTCCAAAATGAGGCATTTTATCCCATGTTGTAAAACTACATATGCGTTGAATATTGCACAACTCTTTTCAAAGATATTGTTTGTCTATATGAAGTTTCGCGGTCAATTACTTCAGAATGAGACATAAAGTTTCTTTCTCATTTTTGGAGGACATTATGGGCACACTTTGATACATCACTTAACTTCAGTAGCACTACACATCCTCAAACTGATGGTTAAATAGAAGAAATGAACCGAACACTTGGTAACATGATTTATTGTCTCTCTAGCAACAAACCAAAGTAGTGGGACCTCACTCTTACACAAGTTGACTTGTCCTTCAACAATACAATGTATAGTTCAACCGGTAAGACCTCATTCAAGGTTGTATATGTGAAAGCCCCAAAGCATACATTGGATTTGGTTAATCATCCAAGGATTCATGGGAAAAGTAAGGTTGATGAAAAAATGGCTAATAAGATTCAAACTATTCATTCAAAAGTAAAACGAAAACTTACAAAGTCCAATGTTAAGTATAAAACAAATAGAAGAAAGAAAATTTATCAAGTAGGAGACATGGTGATGGTATTTTTGCGAAAAGAATGTTTTCCTATTGTCACATACAAAAAGCTAAAGGATAAGAAATATGGGTCATGTCAAATATTGAAAAAATCAATGATAATGCGTATATAGTGGACTTACCTAAAGATATGGTCATCTCAGCAATATTCAATCTATCATATATTTATGACTACCATTCACCAAAATCACTCTATCTAGAAGAAAACTCGAGACGAGTTTAAAACAAGTGGAAGGGACTAATACCAAATAGATTTAGGAAGAAAAGAGAAACTAATTTATTTTATTTAGAGTTCCACTTCTTATGTACTACTAGAGTCCTACATAGAAATCGTTATTTAGAGTTATTTTTTTGTTTGTATTACTAGAGTCCCACATGGAAACTTTATGAACTATTCTAGGGAGTTTTCAACTATAAATAATTAGACCTTATGCTTGTATAAGACATCCTAAAAAATAATCAACTCAGTAATATTAAAGAAGTTCTCTTCTTTCTTTCTTTTTCTTATTTCTAATTTTTAGGAATAGCTCTTCTTTCTTTCGTTTGGAAGTTGAAGTCTTCTTATTCGTGAGATAGAGGAAAATCTTTAGGCTAGTTCTACTCTACGGTTACTAAAGTGCTCGTCTAAATATAGATAATATAGCTAGGTTTATTCTATTTTAGATTTGCTAGAGTACTTGCCTAGATTATAATTTCATTGTATTTGTTTCATCACAAAAATACGAGAAAATTATTATTTAAGTAAGCACTCTAATAAATCCAAAATAGGATAAGTCTAGCAATGTTATCTATCTTTCGAAAAAAACAAAAACTTTTGAATGGCAGAACTTTCTGTAAAAAAAAAATTCATGGAAACTTATACTCTCCATCGGTTTTGGTTCCTTCGAATATGACATGCATTTCTTGACTAGTTCAATAGGTCCATCATTAACTTTCTTTTATTCAAGCATCTATATGAATTTATGACTATTGCATGAAAAAGTTTTATATGAATAAGGTCTATAGACAAGTGATGTAACTTTCTAGTTTCAAAAATACATCATTAGTCTTTGTATGAAAATGGTCTTTTATATGAAAATAAATACATACATGTAAAATAATAAATTGAGAGATTCTCTACCTCATATATTAAAGTTTATGATAGGTGCCTTTGTTTTTGTACTTCAGGAAAAAATTTGTTGATTGTGAATCTCATACAAGCAGCTACTCTAAATCAGGCGTGACCGTTAAAAACTCTTGGACTTCTCTATGCAGTAGTTGATAGCAGTGGCTAAATATTATGGGTTGAATGAGGAATTGATCACTGGCTAGGGCATTAAAAACTCTTGGACTTCTCTAGGCAGTTCATATACTTTGTAGTTGAATGAGGAATTGATCATTGGCTAGGGAATTTCATCACAATACCTGCAGGTAAGTTGTCATGTTATCTACATATATACTAATTATGATGGGTAGTAGTAGTGCTAAAGAAGTTGGCAAATGGAGATGGGAATTGGCTTCTATGGCTAAAGAGGCAAAAATATGTCATAAGCGTAGCAGTAGCAGTAGTATGGTTATAACAAAAGGTCCTATATATATAATAGGGCAAAAGGGTCCTAATTGGCTAGAAATTCCACAAGATTTATGGAATAAGGTGTATGAACATGTTGATATTTATATCCTGGACTCGATCATGTTCAACTGTGTCTGCAACGAGTTTCGGTCTATTTCAACCAATCAGGTATCTCGTCATTCCAAATTTTTAGTGTTGAATGTGTACAGTTGATGAGTTATCTCGAGAGTTAGAGCTGATGGGTTTCAAAGATACAAACAAATAAAAAATCTCCTTACCCAAAACAATAGTTGATGATCAGTAATAATACGTGGAAATGCACAGGCTCTCCATTTGGATATTTAGATTTAGGTGGTCCGATTCTTTTGTGATTATTCACTTGAAATCATTTAGATATTTTGGTACTTTTAATTGAAAAGTTATGTAACAATCCATTTGGCCTTTTTTCTTTACAATAGACACGTAACTCTCTACTTTAAATGTAAGCTTTAGATGTAAAACTTACATATGAACATTTATATATTTTATGTTAAGAGTTTGCTTTATTTTATTTTGAAGTAGAATAATTTAATTATATTTAATAGTTTATAAGTAGTTTAATTTATTTTCATTAAATTTAAATCATTAATTTATATAATATGATATTTTTATACCTATAAACTTATTAAAATGGATTTTTATAAGTGTCAAATAACTTTATTAGTAGCCTTTTTCCAGCTAAGGTTGATTTTCCAGGTGAGGTTGTCCCTCAACAAAAGTTGGCACAATAAATTCTCTAGTTGAGAAGAGAACTCGAGGAGACTAGGCGAGATAATAAAACATTGTCTTCTCGAGTAGATGCTCACTTGGGTCAAGCTAATGACTTGGTTGTAGATATTGAACCAGCTCTAAGGAGAAATGATACTACTCGAACTGAAAACATAGTTAAGGGTATCCAATAATATAATGTTGGAATTAAGGCACAACGAGTTTAAGGAAAAATGTAATAAGCCACAACAATAAGCAATTATTGGAATAAGGAAGGATATAGGAGTCACACTTTCAAGCCTTTGAAGAAACAAATAGAAAGAAAGATGAGACTCTTAAAGAAACTAACAGGAGGCAAGATAAAGGTAAATCACATTATGATGTGGGTCAAGGCTACTAATAACTATGTGTCTTCCCTTTCACTGACGAAATAGAGAATAGGGAACCACCCACCAAACTTAATGCCTTTAATTGTCCTAACTATCAAGGAATGAAGGATCATATGACTTATGTTCTACATTTCAAAATAGCTATGGCCCTTGTGAGTCTCACCCGAGGCAAAAGAGATGTTATGATGTGCACACTTTTTGCAACCACTTTATGTGATGGTGCTGGAAAATGGTTTAATAGCTTGGCACCTCGTACCATAACCTCTTTCTCTCAATTTGTCAAGTTATTAATTACTAACTATGCCAATAACAAGTATGGATGGGCATTTAAACCATGGATAATTGAAACTATAGTTATCTGTAAAACTTCGTCGATTTTTCCTTAAAAATAACCGTAACTGATAAGGTATGAGATAAGGATGATTATTACAATACTGAAGCTATGGTTAAGTTAAATCAAATATATATTAATATTATTATTTTATATACATATAATTACATAAAAAAAATATAATTTTAATAATAAAACACATAATACTTTATATAATTATATTAAATTTTATTTATTTTTACTTTATGTTTTTTTATTTTACTTTAAAACATATGCTAAATAATTAAAAGATGAAAATTAATGTCAATATTTTAAATAATATAGTAAAGTAAGAATTAAGTTAATATTTAATTTTTTAAACTAAATATATTTTTGAATAAATGTTAAAAAATAAGAAACGTGGTCAAATCATGGGGAAACTACTACTGATAGTTATTAACCGAATGTATCCAAAACTAGTAGGAGATAATTATGGTTATTAACATAATCATTTCTGGCCATCTCTACGCACATTCATAGTAACAAGCCTATGAGGAAAGAATCTCATTATCTCTTCTCAATCCCCTAA
The DNA here is from genome assembly GCA_037013495.1 of Hippophae tibetana. Taxonomy (NCBI): domain Eukaryota; kingdom Viridiplantae; phylum Streptophyta; class Magnoliopsida; order Rosales; family Elaeagnaceae; genus Hippophae; species Hippophae tibetana. Next base: position 65,749,889 of record CM072807.1, on the reverse strand, counting down.
GGAAATGGTGAGTCAATAGAGGAATACATATAGAGGTTTAGAGAAGAAAAATTAGAAATTGTAGGTTGTCTTAACTCTATTACAATAGAGGTATTCAAGTAAGATTTGTTGAGAAATTTAGATTTGTTTGCTACATCAACCAAAAATGTGTCATCTACGATGGAAAAGGCTAGAAAGTTTGTTAATCTTTAGAGAGAATTGAAGTTAAATAAAAAGAACAAGATTGTTGTGGAAGTTGCACCAGAAAAAGAAAAAAAGAAGGATAAGCCTAGATAGAGTAACTTCAGATAAAGTGGTCAACAAAAACAAACGTTTTACCCCAGGTCATAGGGGGAGGCCAATGGCTAAGAAATCCTACATCTTGGGGTAGGTCGTTATCACATTTTAGAGGTCTACCTTTAAGGATAAGCTTAGCTCAAGTTGTATTAAGGATGGTGAAAGAAGAAAATGTCATATGGCCAACTAAGATGAGGGCATCCTTAAAGACACATCCAAATGGTGTGCCTTTCACAAGAAAATATGACATGAAACACAAAATTGTAGGAATTTGAAGAAAAAAATAAAAGATTTGTTGCCCAAAGGATACTTAAGTGATCTTATGGGAAATGATAACAAAAGAACAAATTGTCAACCTTAACAAGATATTTTAAGACTACTTGTTCCACCAGTTAATAAAGTTGAGCCATGCAATAAAGATATTGTGAGAACCATTCATACCATACATGGATGGCCTGATCTCAATGGAACTTTCAATAACACATGTAAAAGGTACACTTGGGACTTGCATGGGGCTCCTCAAATTTATAATTTGCATAGAGAACCACCCACTATTGCAATCACTTTTACTAGGATGATGAGATCTTAGCTCCTCATGAAGACCTTTTGATAGTCACTTTACGGGTAGGCTCATACGATGTTTGTAGAATCTTGATTGATACCAAGATTTTGATTGATCTTCTTTTCCTTGCTACAATGAAAACGTTGGGGGTGAAAGATGATGATATCATAAAGAAGGAGTTACCTCTAGTAGGATTCAATAGTAGTACCACATATGTTGTTGGAACCATGATGTTTCCAGTCATGGTAACCAGATCAATTGTTATGATCAAATTTGTGGTAATTGTTGTTCTAGTCCACTAAAATAAAATTCTTGGGAGAGTATGGATACATAAGATAAAGGAAGTTCTATCAACTTTTCATCAAGTCATTAAATACCCAACAGAGAAAGGCATAAAATAGGTAAAAAGAGACCAGGAGAAAGCAAAGAGTTGTTATAATGCTACAAAGAAAGAGATGGTTCCAAAGTAGCAATTATAGTGTGGGTCTCATCAAAAACAAACTAGAGGCAAGTGCCTAGTAGAATTAGTTGATTCAAATGGAGTTGAGGATTTACAAGTTGTAGATGAAGGGGAAGGTTACTCATTACAGTTAAGCACCAACTTAACAGTAGAGGTTAGAGATCAAATGTCTCATTTCTTGAAACCAACTCTAATGTCTTCTCGTGGAAACCTACAAATATGCCTAGAATTGACCTCAAGGGTCATAACCCATAGAATAAATTTTGATCCAAATGTCAGACCTATCAAGCAAAAAAAAAATTTAAGAGAAAAGAATGAGGTGATTAAAGCCCAAATCACCACGCTTAAAGAGACAAAGATTATCAAAGAAGTAGACTATCCAATATGGTTATCCAGTGTAGTGTTGATAAATAAGGCTTGTGGCTTACCTTGAATGTGTGTAGCTTTCATAGATGTGAATGATTCATGCACAAAGGACTACTTTTCTTTGTCAAGTATTAATCAGCTAGTTAACGCCACCTTCAAGTTCAATTTAATGAGTTTTCTTGATGCATATTATGGTTATCATCATATCTGAATGCACCCAGAAGACAAATAGAAAACATCTTTTATTACAAAGGAGAGGGTTTTTTGTTACACTTGAATGCCTTTTCATTTAAAGAATGCAAGAGCTACTTACTAATATCTCGCTAGTAGGATGTTTGTTAATCGACTAAGAAGGAATATGGAAGTGTATGTGGATGACATGGTGATTAAATCAATGCAGCTTGTAGACTACATCAAAGACTTGGAAGAAATATTTGATGTTATTCGAAGGTATGTCGTGAAACTTAATGCTAAAAAATGTGTTTTTGGTGTTGTCTTAGGAAAATTCCTTAGATATCTTATCTCTGCCCGACGAATTGAGGCTAATCTAGACAAGATACAAGTTTAGTTAACATGAAGCCTCCTAGTAATTTGAAAGGAATACAATAATTAAATGGAAGAATTGTAGGGCTTAACAGATTCATTTTCAAATGCATCGACAAATGCCTACCTTTCTTTAAGATGCTGAGAAAGAACACATATATTTCCTAGAATAAAGATTATGACAAAGCTTTCCAAGGAATCAAGCAACACTTAAGCACACCTCATGTATTAGTCAGCCCCACCCCGGGAGAAAATTTATATTTTTATTTGGCTATTACCCCTTAAACATGTAGAGTCATACTCTATAAGGTCCAACACCATGTCTATTACATCATGTAGGTCTTGATTGATGTCTAGAGTAGATATCCGACAATTGACAAGTTATCTTTTACTCTAAAAATGGAAGTGTAAAAACTTACACATTATTTAGGCTCACATACAATGGTAATACTTACCTCTTAACCACTTAAAAATGTGTTGACAAAACCAGAAGTGGTAGGGAAACTGGCATATATTGCAATCAATAATATATTAGAATATTAAAAATTGTTTTGAATATGCTGTGAGGATGGACTTCCAAGTAATCAACAATATTGTAGAATATGAAGCAGCTATGACTTCAAACAAACTTGGAGCCAATGGTATCATATTACACAATGACTCACGGCTAGTGGTCAATCAATAATTGGGCATGTTTGAAGTCAATGATAGTAAGATGAAAAGATATGTAGAGTGGTTTAAAGAGGAATGTTTGAAATTTTTCAACTTTGAGATCAAGCAAATATTAAGAAATAAGAATGGTCATGCCGATGCTTTGGCGACCCTAGTTACTGTATGAGAAGCTAATAGGAATAGAGTGATTTCTATAATAATTCTTGCATAGGCTAATTTATAAGAAACATGAAACATTTATGAAGTCACTAACCCATGGTTCACACATATCTTCAATTTTCTCAAAGATTGGGGCCTATCTGAATATTAGAAGCAAGTAAAAGAGATCAAGTCAAAGGTAATGCAATAAATGATACGAAATAACAAGCTATACAAAAAGACAGCCTTTGGACCTAGACTTTGTGTGTTGCCAGAGAATGCTATGAAAGAATGATGTTGAAGCTCAAAAATAGGAATGTGTTCTCATTCAGGAGAAAGAAAACTATGCCAATGAATTATGAGATAGGGTTATTACTACCCAAAGATGTTAGCATATTACACAAAGTACACCCAAGCATGCGCTAAATGTCAATGATTTGCCTATTATCCCATGCGCTACCAACACAGATGACAAGATTAATTAATCCATGACATTTCTACAAGTGGGGATTGGATATATTAGAGGCATCACCACAAGTGGTGGGTTAAAAGAAGTTCTTATTAGTTATCATAAACTATTTCTCAAAATGGATTGAAGCATAACTTCTTGAAAGAATAAGAAAAAAATGAGGTAATTCGATTTATATGGAAGACCCTAATTTATCGCTTTAGCTTTCCTAAAGAGCATATCCCCAATAATAGGAGCAATTCATAGGTCATAACATTAAATAATTCACTGCCAAGTACAATATCAAAATGTGTCATTCGACTTCCTATTATCTACAAGCCAATGGTGAGGTAGAGTTTTCAAACAAATTAGTACTAAATTTTCTGAATAAGAGGTTGGAAATTGTTAAAAAAATGGGTATAGAAGCTACTTGTCACTTTATGGGCCATTAGAATTAGTTTTAGAAGTAGCACCAATGAGACACCTTTCTTACTAGTATACGTGATCGAAGTTGTAATCCCAACAGAGATAAAAGTTCTAACTATGAAGTTAGTTCTAACTAACGAGCATGACATATCAAATAGAGTAATAGATCTAGTACTAGTAGAGGAAAAAAATCCTTGAGAAGAATGATTGAATATAAGATAAGTGTGACAAATTATTACAACAAAGCCATACACTTTAAATCATTATCTCTGGGTGATAAGGTTCTCATGAAGGTTTTTCCTAACAAGAAATAATGGATTGGAAAGTTAGGTACAAACTGGAAGGGCCCATACCAAATAAAAGATATAACACTATGTGGAGCTTAATTGTTAAAAAGCATCGGAGGTTCTGAAGATAGTGGAAGTTGAAATGATTGACACCTAAAAAATTACAATTTTTAATGTATTTCAATATATGTTTCAATTTCAATATATTACTTCATATATGTAATAACTATTTATGATTAGATCTACTCTCGTTAATAAAGGCATGTCATAAGATGATCACACTAGTCAAGAACTAGGTAAAGTGCTCTGATAAATGTATATAGAGTTGATCATCTCCTTCATAGACCAGGTAGAGCGCTCTCGTCAAAATTTCATGTCAAGAGTAGAACACCTCAGTTAAGAACCAGTTAGAGCGCTCTAACAAATGTATAAAGAGTTGATCACCTCGGTCATAAACCAGAGAGGACACTATCGGTAACATTTCATGTCACAAGTTGATCACCTCAATTAGGAACTAGGTAGAGTGCTCTGATAGATGTATAAAGAGTTTATCACCTCGATCATAAACTAGGTAGAATGCTCCTATTAACATTTCATGTCACGAACTGATCAATTCAATTAGGAACCAAATAGAGCACTTTGACAGATGTTATAAAGAATTGATCACCTCGATCATAGGCCAAGTAGAGCGATCTCTTTAAAATTTCATACTACGAGTTGATCACCTCGGTCAGGAACTAGGTAGAGCACTCTAACATATGTTAGAATTGATCACCTGAGTCATAGACTAAGTAGATGACAACAACCCAAATATAATTTTCCATTTAAAATCATCAATATTCAACTACAGTTCGAGCCAATTTCATGAAAGGAGATAATTTTCTTATGAAATAAAATATTATATTAATTGAGCATACAAGGCTAGACTTGGAACCATAAGTTCATTGATATAAAGCTCGATGGTGTAGACATTGCGTTTAGATGCACGACCAGTGTTCTGGTCATTTATTTCTTCCATTAAAAGCAACATAACAACCTAAATCTTGTTAAACTTTTTGCAAATATCTACTCATACCTCAATTGTAGCCAAGCTTGAGTTGCTAGTCAAATTTTATAATTCCTCAACAATACTCATTACTTTAAGGATCACACTTTTAGATCATTTCATGTAAAATCTTTCCCAATGAGATTCCTTGTCAACTAGGACGACCATCTTGGTCATAGTTCTTCTTTTAATTCTCCAATTTGAATTAACTACTCCTTATAAGACTCGAGCTCACACTTGATCTCTTCACAAAGAGAAATATTATCCTTCTTATGAGCTAGCTTGGACCTAAATTCAACCATCTCTATGTTAAGCCTAGCTTTCAGGCTTGAGCTAAACGTCTATTTACCTAATCAATGGCCATAATGCTTGAATAAAAAAGATAGAGTAAACATGCTAAATTCTCAAAGCAGATAAGACATCTGAATTCCAAGTAACCTTAGAGCTTTTTATAGGGCAAGATATTGGGATAAACAATTGGACAAATTTCTTAAAAGTTACAAGGTAGATCAACATTAAAAAATGTGTTATAAATGTACAAATGTACATACAATACATGCATTATCTACTTTTGAAGAAAACTATAAATCTTTTGGTGAAATCATATTTTCATTGGATGAAGGTCATGTCTTAAAAAAAAGAGTCTACCTATATAAAAATAGAAGGCCGAGCCATTACAAAAATAAGTTGACTCAAGCCAATTAAAAATTATACATTTCCAGCTTGTGAAGGTTGATCACCCAACTCGGGTTCATTTTCTTGGCGAGGTTGATCTCCTACCTCAAGCTCTTCTTCATCTTCTTCAAATCCCTCCATTTCACCCTCATTTTGAGTTTGAGTAGGTGAATAAGGAAGAGTAGCTATAATGTTCAAAATTTTGTAATAGTACTCACTAAAGCCACTCTTGTTGGCCTCTTTTTTGAATGAGTCCATGGCCAAGTTATAGCCAATCTCAATGCTCGATGAGAGTTGCTCGACCATAGCATTGAGGTCACGCTTCACTTGTTCTTATTCGCATACAGACTCTTCGTATTTAGATTTTTCAATATCTAGCTCACGCCTATAAGTTTCAACCTTAAACATAAGCTTGCTTTCGGTTTCCTTTGCCATCTCAAAATGCCTCACGTTTTAGTTTAGCTCACTTATGGTATGAGATAGCTTCTACTCCTTATTAATGGCCCTACTTTCCCATTTCCATCTCAAGTTGAGGCATGCCTCTCTTTTTCAAGCTCAAGCTCATTCTTTAATTTCTCAATACCATGATCTTTACTAAGCTTGTGCATAAGCTGAATCTAAAAAAAGTGAGATACATATGAATGATAAGACAATAGAGTCAAGCAAAGTAAAGGTTCAATCTACTACTTACTTGAAAGATTATCCTACTCACTACCAAGGAAGGATCCACATCCTCACACATGGCATCAAAATGCTTCTTGTGAGCCATGTATGGAAGATTGTCAATATAATGGTCCACCTTTTCTGGAGCCATACCTCTATAGAGAGTCATGCTCTCAACCTTAGTAGTCAAGTTATCAATGACATATTTTCCTCTCCTTAAGTATCGTATGGTAGAGAAAAATTTAAGTTGGTTCAAGGATATAAAAGCTAGTGTCTGATGGCACAGAGTGGTTAATGAAGGATTTGCCACCAACTCAGAACTTTGAATAGTAAAGATCGGTGTAGGTATAGGCTCCTCAATGCTTGGATGTTTTTTTGGCTTGAGAATGAGGGGTATCTTTGTTGAAACTCTTACACCTCTTTCTTCCTTTAGAGGAGACCAAGCCTTATGATAAATCCACCACTTTTTTTGAACTTGTGCCTTTTTTGAATGCTCATGTTCTTCAACTGAGCTAACAAGGTGTCGGTACCAAACTTCTTGTCTACAAAACAAGAAAAAAAGAACGAGTATATTCAAGATTAACTAATCATCAATTAAAGAAAAAGCTCATTTATCACTATCATCATGCACAACTTCAAATCTACCTCTGAAATCATTGGATAAGGTCTTACGTCGAGCTGGTTCTCAATGCTTGTAGATTATTCCTATTGGAGGCTCTATTGAGCATGATCTCATCAATCCATATTCTATCAAATGAGGTGTATTAAATAATTATCTTCAATGATTGGGCTCAGGTAGATAATCATATATGTTAGCATGTATTTGCTTTGCTTTGGAGTTTAAAGTGACAATGTAGGAAGCCATGTTTCTTATCACAAGCTTTGTATCTACCTAGGAGCTCCTTATTAGTCTTTCATCACTTTAAGTTGTCTCATACCAACCATAAATATAAAAAAAGTATGGTTTCCAATTTTCTCCTTATATAAGAGGACCATGTTTATACCCCAATCTTGTTTAGCTGACATACAGAATTTTATAGTATCTATAGGATTTTGTTTCAATACATATGCATCATAAAACTCAAACATCTCTAAAAAAATTCTTAAGAAGGGATACAAGGGAAATCTAACCTCGAGCCACAAAGCCTTCTCGTGAAAAGCTATCCAACTTGTTGGTGGGGTCACACTATCTAGCACACCCAAACTTGGAATCATTATTTGGACCAATGAGGGGATGTTATACATATGTCTAAGCCACTTATTTCAACCTTAGCATTCAAACCTTTAGTCCGATCAATGGGCTTCCCAAACTTTTTTTTGACTTTTTTCTCCATGTCTTTGGAATAGATATTTATGTTTGTGGTATGCATAATCTAATCATAGAAGTGGTCTACGGTTGAGATAAATAAATAGTAGGAATCTCATACATCTCTTCATCACCCGAGGTGGTTCCTTCAAATGTGGAGCCTAACTCTTCACTTTTCTCTTATCCTGAATAAGTCATGTATTGAGGATTCTCCCAAGAATATGAGCCCGACGAGCATGAAGGTAAAGATTTTCTATATGTAGCCATTGATGATACTTCCTTATGCATGTTTACTACAAAAAATTACAAAAAAAGAAAAATAAGATATGAGAAAATACAAGTTACCTAAAGTCGAGTTTTCAAAGAAAAGGGAAAGGAGTGAAATTAAGAACCAAGTTGAAAAGAAATCAGAAAATGGTTAGGTGTGAAGACAAATCTCTAAAGCCCGAGCAAAAAAGTTTAATTTCGAGTTGTGTATCTTATCACCCCAGTAAAGAAATTACAAGGTATGAGTTGAAAAGATAGAGCATTTTTGTTGAGATTTCGGTTTGATATTTTGGAGATAATGAATCAACAATTCCTTGGCCTCTAAAGATACAAATTTTATCTTTTCAATCAACTGACAAGAATTTATTAGGGCATAGAAAAACGTTACGCATTCTCGGTTGTATTGACTGACCATCTTTTACTCTTCCACCCCAATTAAAGAAGTGAGCTGCAAGAGTATGGGGACTTGATGTTTGAACATAAGGCTCGAGCTTATACCCGACCCAACAACCTGATTTTTCATGTACCTTGCTAAGGACAATAATATATGCTTATGCCTAGTGTGTTGATCTTTGGAGTATCCTTACCTATCTAGAACATTCTAATGTATCAAAAGATCGACCATTAACTTTGTCTATCAAGTGGTCGAGCCTAAGTTAGTTTATGCTTTTACTAATGTACCCACTAGCACGTGTACATGTAATGTTCTATATATGTATACACCTAATATGAGATCCACACAATTTACCATTATTCTATATTTAAAATTGAATCATCCCAACAATCATAAATATAAATTTTGGCATTTTAGAAATGATACAAAGAAATATTTTCTGACATTTTAGAAAATTCCATGAAACTTACACCAAAGTTTTTAAGAGTTATTTTTGGTGTTTTGTCTAACATTTATAAAATGTAACAAATGAAAATTATTGTTTGTGGCATCACGAAAAAACTACGTTTTTACAAATGTCATAAATGATATTTGTTGTGGTTTTGTTTTCTCTAAACAATAGAACTAAGACTCTTCTTCCAATGTATTCAATATATGTAGTGAATAACTTATATAGACCAAGTTAAACTAATCTATTAATATTATTAATTAATTTAGTGATCGAGTATAATAAAAATAAACATTTACAATTAGTTAGGGGTAAAATAAGTTACATTTATGTTTCTTTTCGGTTAAAAATATATATAGAGGTGTTTGAGAGTTTAAAAACTCTTTTTGTAGATTTAATTTTCAAAACTCATCCTATTTAATATATTCTTATATCTTTAATTCTTAAGACATTATTTAATAGGTATCAAGTCATTTAGACCCTGTGAGTATAGCATTTATATATTTTAGTCATGTAACTATTAAGATGAGTTTATTTAGTCTTATAATTTAAAAGTATGATTAATTAACTCAAAATTTTTTAAAAAATAAGATTTTTTGGTGTTAAAATAAAAATTATATATTCTACTAATATTTTTTAAAAAAAGTCCTCAATCTCTCCTCTCTACTCTCCCTCTCTTTGTTTCTTTCTTTCTCTCTCTACTCTTTTCTTTCCCATTCACTCTGTCTCTCTCCTTCTTTCCTCTCACTCATTATCTCTTTTCTATTCATTTTGTCTTTCTATCAATTTTTATTTTTTACTACTAAAATAATGATGATAGAAGGGGGAGAGATAAAAGGATAGTAAAAGAGAAACAATAGAGAGAAGAGGAAGGCTGGTGCGGTTTTTTTATCTTTTTATTAATAAAAATATATAATTTTTATTTTATTTTTAAAAAATCTCAATTTTTAAATTACAGAACTAAATAAACTCGTCTTAATAATAAAAAAACTAAAAGTATATAAAAATTATAATTATAGGAACTAAATAACCACATATCCAGTTAAACTTAAAAGTCATAATTAAAAATTTGTGAATGTTGTGTTTTCAGTTAGTAAAAAATGAAAATAAAATAGTTTAATTTAGGGAGAAATGTGATTAGTGGGCACACTGGTAAATTTAATTATAGTTGAAGAGTATTGTTTTAAGTGTTAATATAAAGTTATAATACAAAATACATATACCTACATTAGGCCTTGTATGTTTTAAATTCTTATATATAATTTAGATAATTTAATTTGTTTATAAATGATATTTTATTTGCACAACTTACTTTTTTAATGAAATTATAGCTCCAATTTATTTAAAGAAAAATTAATAATTTTTTGTAATTTGTTTATATTTGAAAAATGATGTAAAAAAATTAATTTAACAAAGATGTATAAAATAGTTGGATAAAGTGCATCATTGATCTCCAAACTTCAATTAAATTTATACATAGTTCTTTAAACTTTTAAAGTGTATCATTTGTTATTCAAATATTTTAAAAACTTCAAACATAAATCCTTAAATTTTTAAATCTTATAATTTAGTCTCCAAAATTTTAAAATTTCACACATATGTTATAGTTTGGTTACTAATATATATATATATATATAAATCAAAAATTTAAGATCTATTTGTGAAATTTTAAAAATGTTGGGACTAAACCGCATGATATAAAGATTTAGGAATTTATGTGTAAAATCTTTAAAATTTGATGACTAAATTATATGTTTTAAAAACTTATATGTGAATGTAATTAAAATTTGAAAATAAATATAATTTTTTTAAATATTTATTTTACCTATAATTTATTAATTTTATTAGCTATTACAAAATAAATAGCCTTATACCGTTGTAGTATGTGTATCAAAACTATTTTACAAATAAATGTTAGAAAACTTGAATAAAAAATTTATTTTCTTTTAATCTTCCATTTTTTTCCTATTCGTTTTTGAAATTTTTCGTTCTACTCTCTACCCTTTTTGCTTCTGTTTCTGAATTAATTCTTCTAGCTCTAATTGTTTCTCTGCATCAATTCTCAATTTTCGTTGTTATATAATTTTTTTATAAATATAGAATAAAGCTTAGAAAAAATTGAGAAAAAGAAGAAGACGATGAAAAGAATAAAGAGAGTAAGTAAAAGGGAAAAATGAAAAAGGAAAAAAAGATTATTATTGTATATTTTCTATCTATAGCTAGGTTTCTTTAATAGAGTTTAAATACTTTAAAATTCAAGAAATAATAAATTATTATAAATTTATTATTATTTAATTATTATATCTTGTGAGATAAATTTTCATCGTTCTTAAACAAACACGATAAACAAAAAAATTACCTTAAGATATTGTATAATACACACAGCTCGATTATTATTTTCTTTTTCCTATTTAAATTTTCTAAATTTTAATAAAATAATTTTACTTTTAAATTATTTGTACTCCTACTATTTCTTATTATTTATCTCTATAGTTAATCATGATCTAAAGCCATTCACTCCGCCATTCACTCCAAATGAAGCCTATGTCATTAGGATGACGCCATCATGATTTATATCGGCGTGTGACGAGGCATCAAAGAACCTTCCTTGATACCTCCAGGAAAGTGTACATGAAGGAGCATGCCCACCCAAAAAGTAGAAAATAAAAGGATATATGAAATGGGTAAATCATATATATATATATATATATAGACACACACATACCCACCTCTATCATCTCTGTACTGCAGCTATTTCCATCTAAAGTACTGATTATGAACCCTAGTCCAAATTGCAGTGTCAGTGATTTGGGGGGAGAAATATTTGAACCCTCAATAATGGAATTCGACTTATCTGAATATCTGATGCTTGATGATGTTAATATATTTGGAGGTAATTTCAACCAAGAAGAAGATTACTTTCCACCTCAAACTATTGTTTCTTCAGATAACAAGTGCTTAACGGATCATGGTTCTAGTACTACATCTCCTACTGGTACTGCAACATCAAGAAAGAGTAACATGTATATATATACAAGTCATGGTCAATAGTAATTAATTAATATACCAATTAATTTAATTTAATTTGTAGATATTATAATTATTATTATTTAATATTATAATTATTCTTGTTCTTGTAGAAAATACATGAATGCTAAAGATGGGGAGAAGAGGAGTAATTACAATATGGAAGTGGGTCATAGGATTGCATTTAGAACAAAATCAGAGATGGAGGTTATGGATGATGGCTTCAAATGGAGGAAGTATGGTAAGAAGTCTGTCAAGAGCAGCCCTAACCCCAGGTAATTTATTTATTTATTTGATTATTATGCAATTATAATTAGTTTACACTTTTAACTATATAATTTGAACACCATCCTTTAGTTTTTTATTTGTTTAAAAGATGTGTGATAAATTAAGCCCACTAGATTTTTATAATTGATCACTTAAATTTAATATTTTTTTAATGATACTTTAGTACATTAACTTTCAAAAAATTGATTGATCTAAATAACCAATTTTTTTTTAAAGTTCAATAAATATTCGTATTAAAATTTTCTTTTAAAAAAATAATTTTAAAAAGCTTAAAATTTTATTACATGGATTACTGTAAATTTTTAAAGTTAGTGGATTAAACTATTATTTTTCTAAAACTAATAGATTAAACTAGTATTAATAAAAATTACTGGATCTAAATAGCACTATTAAGCTTGTAATTAATCTACTGAATCTTTATATTTATGATCGATCAAGCATCATGCAGCTATCATCTTCCCAAATTAATGATTTTTTTTAGTTTGCTTTGTATTATTACATGATGCATATTCTGTATTATAATGATATATTACATTGAAGAGATTGATGAATATATATAGGAGTATTCATATATGTAACAGTTTATATATTAAATAAAATTGTTCGTTTATTTATATTATGTTTTATAATAATTTTAATTTTTTAGACAATTTTTTAATAATGATTTATGATTTTGATTTTTACATTTTTAAACCATCACTACCAAAATATAGACTAATTTCAGATTTCAGATTTTTGATTTTTTTTTCTATTTTTATCAAATATTTTTTAAAAAAAGTAAATTAAATATTATGATTTTTGAATGAATAAATACTAAAAAAATAATTATTAAAATTTGTTAATATATTATAAAGTAACTTATAAATAATTTTTAATTTTTTTAAAAAAATTATTATTAAATATATTGATAATTATTTTTATAAAATTAATTATTTAATTATAATTTAAAATAGCATAGTTTCCATTTCAAAGTTCATTTACTGTATATTTCTCCTCAATTATATATCATATGTGTCCATATGCTACTGAGTGGTGGTCCATAAACGTATGATGTGACTTATGAGATATATAATTTTGTATGTTATCAACTAGTACTTTGTCTAATTTTGTTTTTGGATAAATATCTTTATGAGAATGAAGGGTATATTTGTAAATAAATGTAATAGGATCAATAGAAAAATGAAAAAAAAAAGATATTGATTTAATAGTAAAAGATTAGTAATTATTCTTTATATATATGCGCGCTGAGTTTGAAAAACTCATCATCTTTAGATGTATACAAAGACCATAAATTTCACAAAATTTACTTTTTCTGTATTATATATACAAAATTAGAGGTTTTTTATTTGCATTTAATAATAGACTTGATTAATTGGCTTAGAGTATTGATGTACAATTATATAAATGTACGTTTACAAATGAGATCTCATTTTGTAAAAGTTGATACACAGATACTTAGTATTTACATCACTTAAAATAATTTAATTTATTTATTATTTTTTTATAATTTAATTATTTTCGTTAAAAAATGATAACATATAATATATAATTAAATTTAAATTTAATTTTTTTATTAATTTTATAGTTATTATTGTCTATTGTTAAAGATAATCTATAAAAATGATATCTCAATAATGGTTAAAAAATATGAGAAAAATTAATTATTTATTATTATATATATCACTTTTTTTATAAAAAAAAAAGATAAAAATTAAACTACTACAAATTAAAAAAAAAAATAGCTCTTCTTTATGGATTATGGTGTCACCCATCCTCATTATAATATATGTGAATTGTACAATTTTTTTTTTCCATTTCACAATTAGTGGTAAGAATTAAAGAAACTATAATTTGAAATATACAAAATTTATAATATAGTTAGTAGAAGTTAGTATTGAATTATGTGACCAATTAATATTCATTGGTATGTACCTGATATTTTCTTGATTATAATGTGAATTTTGCATATCATAAAATTACATTGTGAATTTCTTTTGTTTTCTTGTGATACTATTTTTTCTAAGGGTCACAAGAATAAAGTAACGTATGAGTAAATTTGGATCTATTATTATTTTTCTCTTAAGAGTTTTATCGTCAATTGCTTGATAATTGATATATATATATATATTAATGGAATTTCAACAGGAATTACTATAAGTGTTTAATTAGCGGATGCAATGTAAAGAAGAGGATAGAGAGAGACATAAACGACTCATCGTATGTGATAACAACATACGAGGGAGTTCATAATCATGATTGCCCTTCTTTTGTCTACTGTGACCACATGTTGCCTATGGATTTGGTTCAAAATGTTTGGACTTTACAAGCTTAGTTTGTCCCTGATTTTTCTTCCTTGTTTCAAAATGTAATATATTCAAGTTTTATCAAAATTCTGATCGATTGACATGTGAAGTTTCTTAATTTTGAGTATGTTAATATTAAGATATTGAAATAATCAATTGATTAGGATTAAATATGCATAATAATGGTTATTAAGTTTTTGGAAAAAGTATCAATATATTTATACATTTAATATTTTTATACTCGTATGTGATAAACGTGTTATATAAATCAAATACTTGTAATTTAATAATTAAAATTATTGTGTTTTAAAAAAAAATCTTTAATTTTAATATCATATTAAAAATGTAAAAAAATGGAGAATTATTAATAATACATTTATACATCAAACAATGTCTCTATCTATATATATTCACAAGCATTTTTTAGATTTTTAACAATGATATTTTTTGTAATATTTTATAACCAATTTGGTTAATCATGATTCATGAAGCTAAGAAAAAAAATTGAAGGATTTATGTGCTATATACACCTGTTCTTGTTAATTTTCACCGATTTACGTTACATACTTTATATATATATATATAAATCATGTTTTATAAAATTTACATAAATTATTATTATTTTTTATTATAATAACTACTATTATATTTAGTTATTACAAAAATCATTTAAGATTTTTATTTTTATAAAATAATAAATTATTTATATTTAAAATATTTATAATTATCTTTTAATACTATTTAAAATATAACTGTAAATGTTTACTCAATTTTGAGGATAATAGAAACAATAAAATTTAATAGAAAATTATTTTTAATAATTAAATAAATCACACGCAATACTCAATTTTCAATACTATAATAATAATATTATTATAATTTTAATTAGAATAAAATTTAGTACTAAATAATTTTTAATATTTTAATAAATTACTTATAAATCAGGAAAATGTGGAAGTCTAAATTACATATAATATAATTTTGAAAAAAAAAATGATCTTATACCTTAAATTAATAAAATATCTTATTCTTTATATTTTATTTTAAATTTTGAAAAATAAAATTGAGTTAAACAGCTTAGTTAAAAAATACTTTTACAAAATTGAGCATTTAATTTCTTAATAAACCTAATATATACCCGTGTTATGTTTAGAACTTATCTCTAATTAACTCATATAATTACAGTTAATTTCTTATTTTTTAATTATTTTTCATAAATTTTAGATATGTTTTATAAATTAAATAACGTGAAAATTAGAATAAAAGTATAATAACACAAAGAAATTGTCTTTAACTAAAAGCGTAAAAGTATACCTATATTATCTTTATGTATAAAAATTTCAGTGTTTTGGCGGTTCTCCTTCTCCTTCCCTTCTTTTATCTTTTTTATTTATTTAAACTTTCCATTTGATGTTTTTTTAAGTCTTAATTTTACCTTTTTATTTTTTATACACTATAAAATATTAAAATATTTTTTTATAATAAATAATAATTGTATAATTTATATTTGATAATTTTATTATATATTAATTATATATTATTAACCTTTAATTATTATTTTAAGCATAATAATTATGTTAAACTAATTATATTATTTTTATTTTTTTACTTCAAATACCATATTATATTTAATATCAATTAATAAATAGTCAATTAACTTGCATTATTTTATTATAAAAAATTAACCTATATTACTTTTAAGCAAAAAATGTTCATAAAAATATTTATTAAGTTTGATCAAATTTTTATCTATCGTGTTAATTTCATGTATTGTTATTTTATTATATTTAAATTGTGTCACTATAACAAAATTGACACTAAATTAAAATATTAATTAACTTTTTGCTAATAAAATAATTAGTATTGTACATTTACTCTTCATTATAGTAATAAATTAAATACATATTTATTTTAAGAAAACTTTTTTAACAACTTCATATAAATATTTAAAATTAATTTTTTCATTTTAACATGGTTAAAGACTTTTCTTTTCTTTTATTTTTTAAGTAAATTTTTTTAAAATAATAATTAATTAATATTATTATATATTTATCAAATTTAAATTATTAATCCATACATTTATACGATTTCATAACTACTTAAAGTAAATAATGTAGTTATGGTTTCTACCTCACTACCATAATTTCCAAATTTATTATTTAAATTTCTTCAAACTTGTGAAATGTTTT
Source organism: Hippophae tibetana (assembly GCA_037013495.1). Classification (NCBI taxonomy): domain Eukaryota; kingdom Viridiplantae; phylum Streptophyta; class Magnoliopsida; order Rosales; family Elaeagnaceae; genus Hippophae; species Hippophae tibetana. The sequence continues at coordinate 65,733,106 of CM072807.1, read as the reverse complement.
GAAAATAATTTTATTTTAAAGTTAAAATAATATTTTAATTGTTCTTATAGTGCAATTTAATATACACAAAAAATTCTCAAAATGTTATGTTTTAGTTATTAAAAGTTTCATTTTTTTAAAAGAAATCATAAAGTGATGATAAAGTTCATTTTATTTATTTCTCTAATACCATCACATGTTTCTAAAAAATGAAAGCATAACTTATAACTTTAAATAGAAAAAAAATTAATCATCATAAAAATAGCATAATTTATTTTTATTTAAAAAGAATAATATTATTCATTATATTTATACTAAAGTTTTAAAAACTATAGATATTATATACTTTTAAATAAATTAATATTAAAATAATTCTAATTCAATTATTGATTTTAATATGTGACAACTATTTATGTAATCTAATATTATTAATTATACATAATTAAGTTGTAAGGAGATTATATATTATATACTTTTAAATAAATTAAGATTCAAGTGATTCTATATTTACATATAATAACTTTTTTTAACATATGTAATCTAATATTATTAATTAAACGTAATTATCATGGTTATCTCATGCAAGAGAACCGGAAATAGCTAAAGGCATATTCTTAGTTTTATTTCTATTTTCGATTCAGTCTTATTAACATCCTTTATTTTTACGTTTTTAATTCGAATATCAGATTTGATTGAATTTTTTTTTTCAAACCGTTAATTTTGAATCAAATATTAGATTTTATTACGTAACATTCGATCTAATAAAAAATAATTAAATATTTTATATTTATATATTAATCATATCTTCATTCGTTATTTTTATTTTTATTATATAACATATCACACATTAATAAAATTAAAAACTTTAAAATATTTTTTATAATTAAAAAAAATATCTATATATTATTTATCAAATTTATATATAATGATATATTATTTTATATTAAATTATATCATTTTTAAAATTTATAAACAAAAAAAATCATTTTTAAGAAACCTAAATCCATAATATGAATTCTGAAAAGAGAAGATCAGCCAGTGTCTCGGCCAGCCCTAATCGTTGTCCAGCCATCAGCTATGGCATTTATTCCCAGTCCAGTCGTTTCTTGTTGTGTCCATCATTTCTTCTGTTCGCCAGACGCGAGTTCAGCCATTGCTCTGTTCATAGTCCCTATCGCGTCCTCTGTTCGCTAGACGCGAGTCCAGTTGTTGCTATATTCATTGTCCCTATCGCGTCATATAATCGCCAGTCCAGCCGTTACTCTGTTCATCGTCCCTATCGCGTGATCTCTTCATCAGTTTGGTTCATTCCCTCGTCAGTCCAGCCACTGTTTTTGACCCTATATGATTCGAACAATTAAATCGAATTCAGATTTTTCCGGATTGAAATTTAAAGCGAGTCAAAATTGGATTGAATAATTCATAGTTTGCTTACTATCGGATCGAATTCGAATTGCCTTAAAAATGTCAATTTCTAACCAATGCTAAACCCTCTTTTGGTCCATATTTTGTTAATTTTGGTTCATTCTTCGTATTGGTATTAAAGTGTGAGTGATAATGTTTACGACACAAGCGATGTATGGTCTATTATGACTAAAATTATTGGAGATAAAATTAAGAAATAATTTAATGAGTAATTTAAGGAGCGTTAACTTCTTAATTCAAGAAGTAAATCAAGAACCTTAATTCAATGAGTAAATTAAAGAGTAAATCAATAAGTTGTTATCCTTAATTTAAGGAGTAATTCAAAGAGAAAAACAAAGAATCCTTAATTTAAGGAGTAAAACAAGTAATCCTTAATTCGAGAAGTAAAACAAGGAATCTTTAATTCAAGGAGTAAAACAAGGAATCCTTAATTCAAGGAGTAAAACAACGAATACTTAAATCAATGAGTAAATTAAGAAATGTTTAATTCAATGAGTAAAACTCTTTATATATAGCTATAGAATTGTAATGAAAATATGAAAGAAATAATACAACTTTGAGAGAGCTTGTTTTATTTGGCAAGGCCTTTAGGCTTTGACAATTTCAACTCAAATTTTCAACATGGTATCAGATCAAGTCGATCTTCTTGAAAAACAATTGTTATTCCTATACTCAAAGTGTGTTTGACACTCTATCAGAGCGATTTTTTATTCTATTTGTTTTTTTTTCAAACCAAATTTCTTGGCGATGATGGATTAAATCTCTCCTGTAGCTTCTGCCGACTTGATGTGGATGAGGAGTATTATGGTAAAAGGAAAGGTCCCACATTGAACCCAAGCTCTTGGCGATGATGGATTAAATCTCTCATACAACTTCTACCTACCTGATGTGGAGGAGGAGTATTGTGTTAAAATGAAAGATCCCACATTGAAACTAAGTTCTTGGCGATGATGGATTAAATCTCTCCTACAGCTCATACCTGCCCAATATGGAGGGGAAGTATTGTGGTAAAAGAAAAGGTCCCACATCAATAACAATATATATATATATTTTTGCTATCGTAATCAACATTTTTTGTTAGTTTTACATTTGCTGCCTTGGCTTCTCATCAGTTTCAACGACTTCTGTGCAAGCTTAGATCCATAAACCTTATGGATCCAGCTTGAGGGAGAGTATTGGAGATAAAATTAAGGAATAATTTAATGAGTAATTTAAGGAGTGTTAACTTCTTAATTCAAGGAGTAAATCAAGAACCTTAATTCAATGAGTAAATTAAGGAGTAAATCAATGAGTTGTTATCCTTAATTTAAGGAGTAATTCAAGGAGAAAAACAAAGAATCCTTAATTTAAGGAGAAAAACAAAGAATCCTTAATTCAAGGAGAAAAACAAAGAATCCTTAATTCAAGGAGTAAAACAAAGAATCCTTAATTCAAGGAGTAAAACAAAGAATCCTTAATTCAAGGAGTAAAACAAAGAATCCTTAATTCAAGGAGTAAAACAAGGAATCCTTAATTTAAGGAGTAAAACAAGGAATCCTTAATTCAAGAAGTAAACCAAGGAATACTTAAATCAATGAGTTAATTAAGAAATGTTTAATTCAAAGAGTAAATCTCCTTATATATAGCTATAGAATTGTAATGAAAATATGAAAAAAATAATAATATAACTTTGAGAGAGCTTGTTTTATTTGGCAAGGCCTTTAAGCCTTTGCCTTTGGCATTTTCAACTCAAATTTTCAACAAAAATGGAAAATCATTTTTAGCAACAGTTCGATGAAATGTCTTATAACTTTCATCAATCACTCCAGATGACCACCAACCAACTGATAGAGGTTCAAAGCAATTTAAAACAGCTGGGTAAAGAAGTATTTCATGAACCTATGCTAGAAATCATCAAGAACCTACTCGCAAACCACCTTAAACACATTTGCCACCCAAAAACCCACCACCACATTCATTGCGTCAAATTAAGACACCACCGATAATAACCTATATCCTTGTTGATTCAGATGATGATGTATTTACTCTAGTTCAACGATTTTACCCACCAATGGGTTTCACTGAACAAACATCCCATTATCCTCATTCTGAATTCAAGTTTGGATCATCCCAATTCACCTATCAACCTTATGAGAATAAATTATAAGTTAAACATAGAATTATATGGGTTCAATGATCACACTAACATTAAAGAGTTCATGGACTAATTGACTTGTGTTGACAAATTCTTCAATGATACTGACATACCCGAGAATAAGAAGGTTAAGTTAATTTCATGCTATAACAAATAAAGAATTTGGAAAAAAAATCATACCTAACAAAATATTGGAATATTTTTATCAAGTACAAACTCATTTATAATTTATATGTTTTTAATATTCCTTTTTATACTTAACTACTTTTACATTTTATGCACCAATAATAAAAAGGGATTATGTCGTTCTTTTATTATATACAAATGGGTTAACTTTTTAGTTTTGGAGTCTAATTTAATTATCTATGAATGTATGACATTTTGATTTAAAAATTAATTTTTCATATAAGATTATAAGTATTCCTTTTTATTATTTTGAATGGATAAAAGTAAAAAAGATGTCAAACAAATAGACCTGGCATGGCACAATCTGTTAAACACTTGATTTGTTAGCTTATCGAGGCGACATGACATGTCTACTTAATATTCTGCACGACACATTATGATACACAGGTAAAAAAAAGAAGCAATATCTCGTGGCCTATGACATCTCTGTTTATCCTAAAATCAATATATATATATATATATCTAATACGAAAGAAATTTTACTACTAATTAAGGGTGTTCATGTTTCGATTTTATTTTAAATGATTTTTTTATCAAACTCGATCGTTCATATAGTTTAAATCAGATCATATCGAACCATTTGGTTATCCAAAATGTTATAACCGAACGATTTGGTTCAATTTGGTTAACGATTTTGAACGATTAATAATACATAAATATAAATCAGTTTAATATGATATAATATAATAAAATACACTCAAATGTGATGCTTGTTAATCATAATATATAGATAAATATTATTGTTAAATATATAAATAAATACATAAGATGTTGAGAATATAGTAATATTGAGAATATGTAATTACATTGAAATTGAAAATGATATTTATTATCATTTTTAATAAAATGATTGAAACTAATAATTTAAAGCAATATCAATAACAGACAAACACGATTTGAGGGAAAATCCTATCAAAAATTCAAAAAAACTCTATCATAAACTAAAAAACACCCTATCTAAAAATAACGCTATCAGAAAATCATTTGAGAAAGCATTTTAGAAACTCAAAAAAATTGTTCTGCATGCGAACAATAACATTGAACCACTGATTAATTATAGTCCTTTCATAAAAGTTGTTCAGGCATTGGATCCTAATTGAGGGGGGAAAAACTCCTACCATTAAACCACATACCTATTTCTTCCATGGATGATACGACACAATGAGAGGTGTTTGGCTGGTGGTAGAAGTGATGCGAGGATGGTTGGATGGTTGGGTGCTGTTGGAGGCGACGTAGACGGCCAGAATCCAGACATAGAGCGACAAAGGAAATGATGAATAAGATGAAGATGAATGAAATTGAATAGGGTTAGGGTTAAGTTAACGCGAGAAGAAAAAATATATATATGGTAGTAAAACGGTACATTACGTATATAAAAAAATTAATTATTTAATAAAATCGGTCTGGTCTGACCGATTTATAATTTTTATAACCAGATCAGACATGTTTTAAATTGGTTTTATTTAATATAAATTGGACCCGACCGATTTTTGGACACCCTTACTACTAACTCTATGTTTGGTTGATTAGAATATAATAAAATTAGAATTGATTCCTTCTAATTTATGTTTGTTTAGATTGAAAAGTGAGAACATAATGAAATTGATTCCTAAAAGAGAAAGAATCAGAATTTTTTCTTCCCCTTAAGAAATCATGATTCCATTCTTATTTTAATTTTTTTCCAATTTTATCCTAACTTCAAATATAACCTCGAACCCTAAGTCTTATATCATAAACTCTAACCCTAAATCCTAAAACTCTAAACTCTATTTAGAAAAATAATAATTTTAACCTTAAACTTTAAAATTTAACCCACAAGTATAATACTAAAATCTAAATCACAAATCTCAAAACTTTAAACCTTATTTAGAAAAATAATAATTTTAATTTTAAACCTTAATCCACAAATATAATCATAAATCCTAAATCTCAAATCACAAAATCCAAAACCTCAAAACCTTAAATCATATTTAGAAAAATAATAATTTTAATAATATATTTTATTTTTAAATAATAATAATTTTAATAATTTATTTTGTGTAATTAAAAAATAATAATTAAATGATATTATTTAAACTTTACTAAATATAGAAATATTGGAGTAATATATAATATTTTACATTTTATTTTAATTATAAATCAAATATTATAATACTAATTCATTCTTTAATTTTAATTATCAAACTAAACAAAATTGTTTACTTTCTATTTTATTTTATTCTATTTTTTTTGTTAGTAAATAACCTAAAAATGTTAATTAATGTTAATTTTTAGATTAAATGGGCAGAGTCATGATGGCTCGTAAGGCACAATACTACGAGACTAAACCCACTTATCAAAAATCCAAAACCACTACATATTAATTAATGAATCCATGATAACAGAAATGGTTGACACAATATATTATTACAATACTAAAATGTTTACTTTCATAATAATAATATCATATTATATTATTTATAAATTAAGAAACTAAAATATTTATTAAAAATAGAGTATTAAAAAAAACCTTAACTTTTATCCACGTCATCTTATAGATGTTCACGGTTAGCTTATGTTACATTTCCTTTGTAACCGATCCAAACAATCTTCCCTACCTCCACATACTCTCTTAGAAAATTTAAAATAATTTACTAAAAATAAAAAGTTTCGGATCCTTCAACTAAAATCAAACTTTTTTTTTTATAGTATCAACATTTTTACTTTTAGTTTCACAATCTTCAGATCTAGTTTGCTGTTCACTACCGAAATCCACCGCGAATTCGGAGCCAGACTCATTTCTCATGTTTGTGACCCAGTTATTGATTCGTGACCAAAGTTATTGAGTTTTTCATTTAAACGAGAAAGATCAGTTCAACTTTATAGTTTGTTTTTCGGTGGGAACTAGATTTTGTTATTTCAGCACCAAGCAGATCGTTGAGCCTTCTTGGACTTCTGGAAAATGCTTAGAAAAGGGTTTTATAGATTTTGCTTAGATCTTGACTTGGTTTAATGTGATATGGATTTTAGACTGCAATCGAGGGTACCCACTTTGAGGAATTTGTTTTTCCACTGGAGATTGAGCTTGTTTGATGGGACTTGATTTGCTGTATATGCGTAGGGTTTTCGTTTCTGGGTCTTTTTCGGATTGGAGTTAATTGTTGTATAAAGGGTTCGGTGGAGAGCAAATATGTTCTGGAGGAACCGTGATAGAGAGAGCAAAGATCAAAATAGCGGGCCGCCATGTGGGCAGGTTCGAGTGCTTGTTGTTGGTGACTCAGGTATAGGTTCTAAGTTCTAACTCTAACATACTTGTTTTTGCTTCTTCTTTTTTGGTTATTTATGTTCTTTTGTTGTTGTGGTGTTTTTATACCTTCATTTTTGGACTGGATTTGATCGGTTTTGTGTTGCATCTTGAACACTTCTTGTGGATATCACGTGTTTGATTTTCCAACTATATAAATGCTGCGCATATTTAACTTTGACGAGGTAAAGTTGAGTTATGTTTGAATACTTGGATATGAAGTGGTGTGAGTCTCAGCACAAGTCTAAGGATGACCAAGATATTTGTGGAAAGCATGAACTGTTTTTAATATGTATGCCATGGTAGAACTTTACATATGGTTTATATTATACCCAAGGTGGTTAAGGTACCTTGCAGTTTAGTCTTCCAGAGACTGGAGTAGTACAAATTGATTACTGCATTTTAAGAAAGATCTATGCTATAATCGATTTCTGCATTTTAAGAAAGATATATGCCCCACAAATGTTTATCAGGAACTGGAAATTTACATGTTTGTTGATCTAATCATTACTGGATTGACCTTATATGTGCCGTCAAAATGTGAAATTGTAGTAGATAACGAATCAACTCGAACTGCAGTAGTGAATTCAGGAGTGAGTAAATTGAGTTAGAGCTCATGCTTCGGTGTTTAAACAGTTGGAAATCTTAGTTTCTTGAGCAGCGATTATAACTTGGATCTTCCTTGCATATATTAAACGGTACATCTAAAAGTTCCCTATAGCTGGTCATATCTCAGTTTAAGGATGAGGTCCTGCTTCTTTAATGCCATGCATGATCTATGATTGTGGCATGTCAAGCTAGGATGTTGTTCCTTTTAGATTGAAATGGAAGCTATTATTTGACATGCTTTTTATTTATATGTTAGTCATAACTATAAAGACGGTGTAACAGACTTGCTTTCATGGCACCTATACCCATATTTATATGTAAAATCATTTTTCCATTTTCTGTCCTTGTAATGTTTACATCTAGTAATTTTAGTTGTGGTTATGGAAACTTCATGCTGATATCTTGAATTCTGGAAGGTGTTGGGAAAACTTCTCTTGTACATTTGATTGTAAAAGGCTCTTCCATTGCTCGTCCTGCACAAACAATTGGTTGTACAGCTGGAGTAAAGGTAAGAACTTCTCCAATTCTGCTTTGGGGATGAGATAAGAAATCATTGATTGAGTTATATTGTCATCGGATATGTTGTTTCTTCTATCCAGCACACTACATATGGAAGTCCTAGTAGCTCTTCAAGTAGCATTAAAGGCGACAGTGAGAGAGATTTCTTTATCGAGCTTTGGGATGTATCAGGCCATGAAAGATACAAAGATTGTCGTTCTCTGTTTTATTCACAAATTAATGGTTTGTATGTCTTTTAGTCAGCATTCTCTTTCTTGATATACAACCTTGTATGTTGAATTATACATTGGATACATGAGTACTTCAAGTGAATCTTACTGTAGGAAATCAATAGCTTTATTCATATATGTGAGGGAATGGTGTTGGTAGGTTCGAGAATTTAGAATCAAATATTGATTGGAATTTTTGCAGTAAGTTGTAAGATGCTCTATCCACAACATTCTGCTTCCATTTTTTATTTAGAGTTGATTTATGCTATAGTTGTTGCTGGAGAAGATTCAATGTTCACACAATGTGTGTATTTAAATGAGGAAACATTAATTTTTCTTTCTAAATATAAGATGTAGTCAAGAATCATCAAAAGGAACAATCATCTCTAGTTGGGTAACCATATTGTAATGTATTGTTTGCTTGGTTAATTTCAATCTGATGTTTTTCCTGATTTTGTTTCTTATCAATCTTTGCAGACTCAACATATCTTGTTAATAGAGATCTTTACTTACAATTGATTTGTGCAGGTGTTATTTTTGTTCACGATCTGTCTCAACGGAGAACCAAAACTAGCTTGCAAAAGTGGGCCGTTGAGATTGCAGCAACCGGTACCTTTTCTGCTCCTCTAGGATCTGGAGGTCCTGGTGGCCTTCCTGTTCCCTATATTGTTATCGGTAATAAAGCTGACATTGCTGCTAAAGAGGGTACTAGAGGAAGTAGTGGCAATCTTGTTGATGCAGCTCGCCAATGGGTGGAAAAGCAGGGTCTTCTTCCATCCAGCGAAGAGCTTCCACTGACTGAGAGTTTTCCTGGGTCTGGAGGCCTTTTGGCGGTATGAAACGAAACTTTTTCCTTTGTTGGTATTTGTTAGCATTGCAGAAATGTAAGGCCAAATTTAACCTTGAAATGCAAACAAAATCATGGCAGATTTAATTAGCATTTCCGTAGGATGTAATTAGATTACCATGCAATGGCATATTTAGGTTTAATCAATCACATAATGATCCATTTTGATTATGATCATATTAAGGGCGTTTATAATCATGCTCAATCAATCACGTAATGGTCTGCTTATCTTACTCAATAACCTCCATGCTTAACTGTTTTGCCAATAAAGTTGCTGCTATTGATGTATTAGTTAATTACTATTCTTATTTTTAAAACACGGTCAGAGTGAATATTGTAATTTTTGTATATTAATGTCAACAAAGAAGCATTGAGCAATCAATTTATTTTATAGATAATCACTTTTATACTTCCTATATAAGCAGGCTGCAAAAGAAGCAAGATATGACAAAGAAGCTGTGATGAGATTTTTCCGCATGGTTAGTGTTTTTATTCTGTTGTGTTGTTAGCTAGTTTATTTAATCTTTATTGGACAAATTCATATGCATATATGTACAAATTATAGATATCACACATATACATGCATATATAAATATTTTTAATATCATGCAACTGTATACGAAATTACTAAACTCATGTCTTTAATTTTTTTTCAGTTGATTAGGAGACGATATTTTTCTGATGACTTTGCTGCCCAAAATTCATGGTCTACTTCCTTAGTGCAAAGATCTTCAGAGCGCTTGGATGAAAGTGACGATGATCAATCTTACAACACTATGAGGTAACTTGGAAACTTGTACCGAAGAAATTAAGAATTGCCTACATGGCTTTGGCTTGTTTTGCTCGTTTTGAAATGAAATTTATTCCCAACAATATATGCCTGCCTAGAGATAGTGATTCTTTATCCTGAATTCGACAAGACAACAAAAGATTTATTCTGCAACCACATCAATAAATAAATAAATAGGAAAAAAACAAAGAAACAAAAGATTTTATTCTGATCATGTGATGATCTACTCTGTTCTAGTTTATCATTAGCATCTGTCATTATTACCCTCTTCTTTTGTCCACCTCTTCCTGTTTTTCCGTTCACAATGATTTATACCAAATTATGATTTACTTGCAGTTACCGTGGTGATCCATACAAGTACAACATGCTCCCACCTCTTCCAGCACAGCGGAATCTTACACCTCCACCGACACTTTATCCTCAGCAGCCAGTTACTGTTTCTGAAAATCATAGTCTGCCAAGATTTGCAGTTAATGGTTTCTCAGAAATCACCAATTCTGCCAGATCAAAACGCTCAGATATTAATGTTTAAAGATGATCTTCAATCTTATTACAACAGTGTTTCTATAATATTGTTTTGGAAACTGCTCCACCAATTCTTTTATTACTACAGGCTGTCTCATTGTAAGTGGTTCGTTTCACTGTTTTGTTGAATGTGTACAATGTCAATGATCCATGATTCAAGCTGAAAGCCTGAAACTTTGTGCAATTCTTTCAGTCTACAATTCTTTTTAGCTGCTGTTATTTTTCTGTATTGTAAATCTCTTCTTATTCTCTCTCTTGTGGGTAACACTGCCCATTCTATCAATTATTGTGCTTAGGTAAAAAGTAGTTTAGGGAGTAAGTGCTTTAGTAAGCACATTACTTGTGCTTATCTGAGTAAGCACAAAATTTGTTTTTTATGTCTACTAGTAGCACTTTTTGCTGTCAAAAATGCATCTGGAGTATTTAAAATGTAAAAGCAAACACACCCTAACTAGCTATGGATATCAACATAGAAACTGAATTTAAGGTGATTCTTCCATTGAAGCTTCTCTCTCTCTCTCTCTCTCTATAACTGATTAGCTTCATGAGCAGAAAAGCAGACAAGCAAGCCGGTTAGTAAATAGGTGCCCTTCTGTTGTTTTAGACTGGGGTATTTGGCTTCTCTCGATATGCCAAAAAGCGGATGCTCATCCCCAGAGCCCCCTTTTCCTCCCTTGAAGATTAGAGAGAGAGAGACAGAGAGAGAAATCTTCTGGGTAGATGCTGATGATTGAGACTTCCCCCATGCGTAAACAATTACAATAAATGCTTTAAATGATTGAAAATAAAGGGCAAATAGGAAAAATAGAACTGCAAGGTAAGAGTTGGTGTTGCTAAATATTTTTAAGCCAAATTAGTATTGCTTTGAGAAAATCTGATGAAACTACAGATCTACATCCTAATATCTATCCATCCATATAATCTTTGTTCGTCCTTGCACGGAGTATTAGTCCATCAGTGCAATTTCAGGAACAGGTCAAATCCCAAAAGGCCTAAAAAGAAACACAGAACAAAACTGTGGCCTAAAAAAAACACAGAACAAAACTGTGTATGAAGTACAATAATTGCTGCTTCAATCTCCCTAACCCTAACCCTAGCTAATGTAAATCATGCACAGCATTTATAATAACTCAACATTTATTATCATCTTGAAGAACCACAATAGAATTCCAAGCTTCTTTTCTTATCTGCTGAGAATGAAGTGTTTCCAATCTTTCTTTGAATTCCCTAATATTTTCGACCGAAGGTGAAACAATATTATCCAACCATGGCTGCCAAGTTGAATTGTTGCCATTTGTTACTCGTATGAGTGTAGCGACTTGGTGTGGCATGTAAGCAGTTTTGCTCGTAGCTTGTTTTTCCATACAAGAAGACCTCCTCAAGTTTTTGCTTCCACGATTCAGCTTACTCATTGCTTGGCTGCTTAATTGAATTAGAATACAGAAATTATCAGCTTAAAAAGAAAATTACCGTAATTTTTACTTGGACTTCAAAACTATTTATAGATAACATAGATATAGTAAGTATATTTTGATATCTTTTTAATTTCTATTCTCAATTATGACACATAAAATATAGTATAACAATAAAAATAAGGTTAAAAAACACGAAAACAAAAACAAAAACAACCCAAAAATATCAATTAACATTACTATATTATTATACTCTTAAATCTATATTTTCTTTTTAGCTGAGAGAAAAAATAATAATAAATGTCCATTTAAAAGAAAGAAAATAGCAACATGTGTGTTCTACACTTGATCAACAATGCACTATTTCGCAAAGTTTAAATAAACTCATTTGTCGATTCTATATGATACTAATCTTTCTATCAGCATCGGTTCTATTCCATTACAAGTCTCGAGCTCGAGAATCTATTTACTATTTGAATTTGTGATTCAATACAACGGTTAGTCTTGAATTTTGAAAGAATTAAGAAAAGAAAAACAATATAGAAATGGAATAAATAAGAAGGATTATGTTTAAAATTCGAATAAAGAAAGAAAAAAAAGATAAATTTTTTATTACAATTTTTTTTTATTATTCCATGTACGTTTGTTTTTGTCTCAAATGAACATTTTGAAGAAACTTCAATTCAATTAAGTTATGCTATAGGAAAAAGAAGATCGTTGAGTTTTTGGTTTTTTTCTCTTGTTAACTAAGCTAAAAAAGCACTCATCTTTCAGTTAAACACTTCAATTGATACACACAAGAAATAGGTCAAATTAGTAGTTTTTTGTTCAATTTCTCGTAGAGTCAAATTCTCGTCAGTACATGTCAAATGAATGGACCCAAAGGCTTCTTATTTTCATATAAAGGGCACGATTAACATAAAAATTCTCTTTAATTTCAATTCTAATGGATTGAATGTATTTCATAAGGAATCGAAAGAAGATGCACGATTTTTTACAGAAAATTCCCACCGAAAAATACGTTGAACTTGAATTTGAACTATTCTTTCTACACCATCGACCAATAACTTGTACGTTCTCTGTCTTGAGTCAACTTGTTTGACCAATATTATTTTATTGAATATATTTCAATATATCACTAAAAAGATCACTTTCTCAGCAAATTAATTGAGAATATATATATATATATATTAGCTTTACCAATTTGTTCTAATTGATTTTTCCGTACCCAATAAGAAAGAAAGAAGAGATAAAAGAATCAGATTAATATTTTCATAATGATATAGAAGACTTGACTAAAGCTTCGTTTGCTCATAATTAAGATTTAAGAAAATGCATACGTTTTGAAGAGAGAGTCCGTCATACAGACTTATGAAAATTCTTAGCAGAGACAAGTGCTTGTGAAAGTTCTTGGGCGCAAGATATATAGAGGGAAACTTCTTTGAAGCGTCCTACTGATAAAAAATAAAAAAAAGAATGTGTGACCCAAAAAAAAATTAATATTTGAAAAAGACAAATATAGTTATTTATTTTAGGAAAAAATTTCAGAATCTCCCAGCTCATTCCTCATTAAAATATAATTTTACACTGGCTCTTTTAGGGAGTTTTGTTTCGAATTTCATACTTCAAAATATATTTAAAAAAAATTAAAATTTGATATTATATTTTTATAATTAAATTTATAAAATAAAATATTACCATATAATTATAAATAATTGTAATTTAATAAGGTAAATTTTGAAGAAAAATTGGATAACCTAGTTGTAATAATAATAAACACAAAAAAGTGTATTTTTTTAAATTAAGAAAATTATAAAAAATAATAATTTTAAAACTTCTAAAAATAAAAATAACATACAATAGGTTTTAATTAGATGTTCTTTAACATTCAATAAAACATTAACTTTTAAAATGAAATAATGTTTCAATTTTTTTAATAATGAAAATATATAAATGGATTTATATTTATGACTATAAATTTTAAATATATTATTTTTATTGTTTTTAAAAAATTAAATGTTAGGTTAGAAATGAATTTTTTTATTACAATAACTATAATATTTTATTATAAAAATTTCAAGCATAAAAAATGTTTGAATATAATATACATATAAGATTTATTTGAAAGAATGAAATATAAATATTTCTCAAAAAAAGAATAAGTTTAGTTATTAAAAGATATTATTAATCTTTTATTTTTTTTAGATAATCTACTTATTTATTTAAAAATAATATCCTAGTCAACCAAATCTATTGTATATATATAACATATGTTTAAACAAAATTGTTCTAGAAAATAATCATTTATTAAAAAAAACATATATATATTTTTATATTATATAGCAATATATTTATAGCAGTTACAAACACTATTATGAACTCTTGATGGAATTTAAAACTTAAAAAAATTTGAAGATACCTTTATTCGAATATATATAAAATTTTATAATAAATAAAAATATAATAGAATATAAATTGATAAACTAGAAAGAAAAAAAAGTTGCAAAAAATATTTTTCTTTTTTGAAAAATTAAAAAATATTAAAAAAAATATCTTAAAATTTGTAATTATAAATATTATATTTTTATGTCTATCTCATAAATTTTTATTATTTAAAAAAATCTAATAAATTATTTCATATTAAACGTAATTTAATTAAATTTTATTTAAATTAAATTATTTATATTATTTTAAAACAATCTAATTAAATTTTATAGGTTATTATTTTTTGTTATTTTTTATAATAAAAAAAGTGTGATGTTATAAATGATAAATCACATGAAACAAAACTGGAAAAGCCTCGGTGTGCATTCGACTCCCCGTACCCTAATTTCGCTCTCTCCCTTTTTAACACCAACGCTGTTCGTCAAGTATCATCCTACTGTATTGCCGCTGGCCAATAGTTTCCACAGTCCACTCTCCCACTTCCTTGCGGGTGAATTATTCTGGTTAGTTGGATTTTAGTTTGTAATGCGTAATCTTTCTGCCTTATCTTGATTTATTGGTTTCAGTTTTATTCTTTATGCTTAGAATTGCTGACCTTGTATTTACGGTACTGAGATATTAGCTAGTTTAATGATTTGATATGATGATTTATGTACCTTTTGAATCATTCAAGTATGTTATTCTCAACTTTTCAATACATTTCAAGGGCCTCATTTTTAATTGCGGCTTAGGTTCTCACAAACTCTTGAGCCGCTCCTGCATTACGCTGAGGAAAATAATGTGATTTTGAAAATTAGGATGCTGTTAGGCATTAGCGAGGAAACTCAATTCTCACTACTAGGTGTAAATTCACTTTTGTTTTGTTTGTTCCTTGCTTCACCTGTGGTTTTCCAAAGTCAGTTGGGTACTAATTTCTGACTTTTAAGATGAAAGAAAGCTTCCGAGACTCATTACTTTGCTTTGTTGACTTGGAGCCAAATAACTCCTTGAGAGTGTTTCATTAAAAGTTGCAGATAGAGAATCCGTGGAATACTCATGCTTTATGGCATGTTAGAGTATGTAGAGTTACAATGAAGTCTAATATGTATACTTTAAATTGGTACCCTTTTTTTTTCATTATATATTAACAAGATAATGCAGCAAGATGGGAAAGTTTGAACAGTTTTTTTTTTTCATTTTTTCCTGTGGCAAACCTGATACTGTTGAAGTCAAGGTTTCATTTTTCCATATCGGAGTTATTTTCGTGACAAACATAATTATTGAACTCAATGGTCATGAAACTTCACATAGAATAGCATTCCTGATTATATACTATTTCAAAACCTAGACAATGTGAACATCCTTTCCATAACGTTTGATACTTATATCATTTTATTTTCCCCCTCATTTTCGAACAGAACTTATCATCCATGCTTATATCATTTTGTTCGACACTTTTGCCATGTATAACCCTAGGACATGTGTACTTCCACGAAAAATTGTGTTTATGGCTTAAGACAGATCTAAACCCTCATTTAGACTTATTTGGTTAAAATATGCACTGTTCAATCACAATGCTGGTGAAATGAACTGCTGAGTTAAAAAAATTCATATATTGTAAGTACAGAGGTTTGAGGAAAACAAAAAGCTTGATCTCTGCATCGGAGATGGTGGAAGTGTGGTGGTCTCTGTTGGCTGCTGTCCCTGCAGTAGTTGCAGGGCAAGCATTTATAATGAAGAAAAGGAATGCTGAGGAGCAGAGAATAAAGAGTGCTAGGGGGAGGGAAAAGAGTTCTGATGAGATTTTTGTTTGTGAAAGGGTATGTACATCAAAGAGAATGTTGAAAAAGGTTGGTTCATTCTCAAAGGATCCAATTCCTGACACCTGTGTCACTGTATGTGGTGTATCTGAGGTAGATGCATGTGCTGATGCATGTGCTCGTACTGTTTGTGTTAACCAACATCAAGTACCTAACTGGAATGATGTCTGCCTCCGAAGATGCCAGAGCGAGTGTCTCAAACTCTCTGCTTCTCGTTCTTCGTAGTTCATTTTCCAACAAATTTGGATTGATTGTGTATAACTTCTAGAGTTGCCGGTTGGTTAGTACTTGAAACATTCTGGCATGTATGATTGTATGATTGTCTAAAGATGATTGCTCAAGAAGGCCTCTTTGTTGAACCTTGTCTCTTATTAACTTTTTATTAAGTCCCAAGTTATTTCAGGTGCAACAATGATTGAGCTTTTGATTAAATAATTGGATAGACTGAGTAATAACCATGAGTATCATACGGCTAAATTTGCTCTATTATTCATATTTCTTGCAGATATTTGTGTTGTACCAAGTTTATTTTGTGGCTTGACAAGTTTGGAAGGTGATTGTTTTTCTTAAGATTATTATCAATGCTTTAGAACAGAAACAAACTATAGTGAATGCACAAGATTTAGAACAGAAACATTTGAATGTTACTGATCCAAACATAGAATATCCTCGAATACTACCCATAACCCTATTAATTTTCTTCTCCATCCTTTCCTTGATCTGCCTTTCATGGAAGATCATGAATTGCTTAAGCATCAAAACATTTCTTGTCCTATATAGTCATTGACAACGATAACAATAATTTAGATCGATAAAGTTGACTCCTTCTCTCAAAAACATAGGCTACGAAATGGATCAAAGCTCCTCCTCATATTCACTAAAAGAAGTGCTTCCTTTTACCTTACTTGCTGTGTTTGGCACTGTTTCAACTACTGTGTCAGCAGCGGATATAGCTGATTCTTGAACTGTCCCTTTGCTCGTTTTGAAACTCTTCTCAACTCTCTCCATCTTTTGTCCAGCACCATCAAGACAACTGGAACCACCTGCATTTTCAAAACTGATCCAAAATAGTGGGATATAGCCTGCATTTTGAAAATTAGTGACCTAAAATAGTGACCCACTCAAATTGAAAACCACTGTTCAATAACCACCAAAACTTGGACAGGTACTTTTTAACATTTAGTAATTTTATCAGGCAAAAATGAGTAGTTATGATATAATCATCGAATAAACTTACTCTAAGTTTGGAGTGAGGAATTGTGGCTGAAGATAATTTATAGTTGCTTTGATTTCCACCCAATAAATTTGATGGGTATCCTTCAACCACCAGAATGTGGTTGTTCAATGTTCAAGATCATATTTTCAAATTTGGTTTTATAGTTGGGTAGTTTTAATTTAGACGTGGACGGATTCTGTTTGTTTTCTATTATTGTAATTTTTCTTTACAAAATTATTATTTTTCAGGATAAACTACAAATCTACTATGAATTATGGAGAAATTTACGTACTTATCATTTAATTTTATAAGTGAAAATATCACTCAATTACTATTAGTAAGACAAAATTATCATCCGTTAGATTTATCATTAAATATTAAACAAAAAGTCAAATGAAAAGAGTCACATGTATTAATTCGATTGTTTATTTGTAAAGCAATATTTTCAATTTGTTTATGAGTTTACATATTTATAAATAAATTATTGATTTACAATTGTTCTATAAAACTCTTTCCACCTAAAATATGTATTTTAAATTGTAATATATAAAAATATATAAAACATTTAATTAATTATAATTATGTTTATATTGTTACGTATAATAATAAAAACATATATAATTAATAAATATTATTAAAAAAAATTTAGTATAGTTACATTACATATATTTTCTTTAAGATATTATAATAAAATATTGAGTTGTTTAATTATATATTATATTAAAGGTAAGTTATAAAAATATTTAAAATGTTTTAAATAATTGTAATTATGTTTACAATCAAATGTATATAGAATACATCTAATATAATTATGTTAAAAAATTAAACGATATTTATTGATATACATAATTTATAGGCATAATTATAATTATTTAAATGTTTTAAGTATTTTTATAACTTATTTTATAAGTTAACATAAAATATAGTTAACCAATTTTAGACTCGATGAAAAACCAAATTGAGTTGCTAATTTAAAAAAAATGTGTTAGTTAAATAAAATGTGAAGAGAATTTAATAATTTGTATAATAAAATATGCAATAAATTATGTAAATTAATTTTATAATAAAAATTATTTATTGAGTGTTAATAAATTTTATTTATAATTCAGTCATAATGTATAAAAATAATTTAAAAAGTAAAAAAAAAATTATTTCTCAATAAAAGATAAGAGGTGTGGATAAGAAATAATACAAATATAATTTTTGAAACTTTTTAATATTTAGTAATAGCAAATAATTGCCATCATATTAATATATATATATATATATATTTGTGATTTTACTTAAAACCAATAATTTAAAAGCTTTTTAAAAACAAAAGCTAATATATGATTTATGAACAATATTTTCTTTAAGTTACTTTGCGTCCCATGTTAAATAAATGTCCACAATCAATAATTTGTTAAAATATAAATAAATAAACCAAAGTGATTTTTTTTTCTTTTTTTAAGAAAATCAAGGTACAAGAAGACGAGCAAGAATTTTTCTTATACACTTTTATAATAAAAATGAATTTTTCTTATTAATTATCATCAAAGACAAGCATAAAAGGAAAAATAAATCGGAAAATTGCATAAACTAACCAATAATATTAAACAGGTAAATTAAAAATTAGTTATTTTAATATTAAAAATATATATTTAAATAAAAAATATTATTTGTATGATTAAAAGTTTTAATATTTTTATTATTTTTATTATTTTTTTGACAAAATATAAAGTAACAAAGTCGGAGCACCAAAGCCATCCCAGGTTTAGTGGAAATTCGATATCATAGTTCCTTCCAGGTGCCTACTCTCCTTCCATTTGGTTCCACCTTCGTTATTTCTTTGTTATCATCTTCTTCTTTTTTTCTTTGTGATTATTTATCGATTTTAGTAAATATTTAGAAACTAAGATCGCTAGATAAAAATTTGAGTTTAGGGTATAACATTGGGGAATAGAAGGAATTCAAAACCCTAAGCTTCAGAATATGTTTGCAATTGAATTGCCCAAGGTTCTTGTTTTTCCTAATTATGCACCGCCATTTAAAACTCTTACTCGTGTATTTTCTTTTGATTTATGGTAGGGATTTAGGTATGGTTTTGTATTTTTAAATTTTTAGAATGATTTCCTTAAGTTTTTTTTTCCCCTTTCAGAGTAGAGTTGTTTCACTTTGATACCAAAAGGAGAGGTCTTTCTAAGCTCTGAATATGTCTGGGGAAGAGGAAGAAAATGCAGCAGAGCTTAAAATCGGAGACGGTTCTTTCTTATTCTCTCTTAGTGTGTACCATGTGAATATAAGTAGGAAAAAAAAGATTTTAATTATGTTTGTAAACCCAAAAAATTTCAGTCACGAAAGTGATTCATAACATGAGACAATTTGTAATTCGTACAGATTATTAGAGACAGCTGGAAATACACACTTTTATGAGATATTGTAATTTTTTGTGTCTATTTACTCAACATTGGAGGTCACTTGTTGCAAAAAGTTCATTTGCATATGTTATTTCCTAAGTTTGAACTTTCTAATTGTGATGATTCTTTGTATGTTTGTTTTTTCTTCAGAGTTTTTGAAGGCCAAGTGTTTAATGAATTGTGAGGTTTCTTTGATTCTTGAGCATAAGTATGAGCAACTTCAAAAGATGTCTGAGGACTCCGCAAATCAAGTTTCCCAGTAAGTGTTAGATCTGTTTTCCTTTGACTCATGGTGCTTTTTGCTTTTCTTTTGATCAGGTGCAGTTGTTGAGAGTATTTTTTAGAACTTGTAATTTAATGTATACAACTTTTATTCTTACTGCTTGGAGAGTGTTTTGTTGACAGTGTGCTTTGTCTGTCACTTTTTCAGAGTGTTTGAGAAGTCACTGCAGTATGTGAAGCGATTTAGTCGTTATAAAAATCCAGATGCTGTTAGACAAGTGAGAGAGTATCCTACAAATTCATAGAAGCATTTTCATTTCCTTTGCTATCATAGTAATTGTGCACACAAGCACATATTTTCTGCTTTTATTTTGTCATAGATGTATTTCAACTTAGTGAGTTGCAATATTTTGCAGAAAGTTAGATTATGATAATGGTAGACAAAGATCTTGGGGTCAACTGGTCAATTAATTTCATCAAAGCATATGTTTTTCTGAGCAAGATGGTTCATTTATGTTCAGCCTCTTTTTTTTATTAATATTTTCAAAGATGGGGTATTTGCTACTTCTTTGAATTGCTCAGGATAGCATCATGAATTATTTTTGTTGCAAAAAAATTTCTTCTTTTAGTTACGTCGTTGGATGCAATGTCAGCTGTTGTACCTCCAAAATGCCCAATCTTTCATTATAAATGTGACCTTAACTGCAATTCAGAATCTTAAGTAGGTATCAGTTGGCTGAGTTTGAGGTAATGTTATTAATAACACTGTTACATCTACTCCTAGTGTATGTTCCCATGTTGGAGTACTCAAAATCTTCTGTTTTGCAGCTTTGTGTGCTTGGCAATCTTTGCCCTGAAACTGTAGAGGAAGCCATTGCTATGGTTCCATCCATAAAGGTATGTATTATTATGTGCTTATTTTGCATGCCATGTGACATGTTATTTTTGCCTTCGTGATTTGTCATCGTGTTATTATTGACAAATATATGTCGATAAGGTTGACTGCTTGTCAATGTTGTGCCTGTTATCTAGATAGACATATATGCTCCTTTCTAAGGATAGAGCATTGCTCAAGCATAAATAATAGCAAACTAAGAGTATGACAATGCCATGGTTTTATCAATATTTTGAAGAAAATATTATGCGATTATCAGTAAACACAACTACCTGCCTACCTATTATTTATTTTTCCTTTTAAAATAAATGGTGGTCTATGAAGAATTAAAGTGAGTATATATAATCAACAATATCTTGATTTTTGTGAAACAAAGGGAAGGAAATTATTAAAGCTAGCAAGGAAAAAAATACATAAACATGTCTCAGTGGAAATTAGATTGTTGGTCCAACCTTATTCTGTGTGGGTCATTTTCAAGTATGTTGATTCTGTAAACACAAGTCATACACTTACTAAAAAGTGTAAGGAATCTGAATATTGGTTATTTTCATAGATAAAACGTTTATCTGTAAATTATTTTTAGGGTCGTTGTCAAGTTTATCAAGAAAAATCGAATAAATACTCGAGTTCTAAATAGTCGTAATTTAAGTATATCTTTTATAATTATTATACATAGTATTGCACTCATATATTTAATAATACAATATATTCAATAACCAAGTATTGTGAACATATACTATTGAATTTATCAGTGCAATATTATGTGTGATAGTTATAAAAGATTAACCTGAATTACGACTATTTGGAACTCGAGTGTATGTTTGGCTTTTCTTGATAGCGAGCCTAAAATTTTTTTACTGGCAAACATTTTCTCGATTAAAATAACCAACACTCATAATTCTTAAAAACACTTAGTATTTTGGTGTGGTAAAACTTCTCTCATTGCATGACATTCTAAGAAATAAAGTAAAAACACATTGATGTTTTAGTTCTTTAGTGGAACTATCTTATGATTCGGCGAATCCATCTTTGTTATAATTCGACAAATTTATATGCAATTTAAAACCACATAGACAAAGCATACGACAACATAGCTTGAAAGCGTTATTGTACATTAGTTTATATAAAAATAAGTGAACTTGAAATAGAAATCATGTGGTGCATACATTCATATAAATCCAGCTCAACATAAAACAAAATGATACAAAGCGTTCTCCCCTCTTAAAAGTATTATCCCCCTATATACAATCTCTCCTCTTATATGCATAACAACATGAGAATGAAACAACGTGAATCAATAAGTTTGTGATAAATTACTATTATTATTGGCAAGTACAGTCAAGTTATTTCAAATAACTGTATTGAATGAGAAACTATAACATCAGTTATGATTTTGATATATAGAAATATTCTTAAGGATTTGTGTGTACTCAGATTTCTTACACTTCACATGTTTCTGTTGCTTAAAAGTTTAAAGTCTCATCCAACAGTGACTGCAAACCTACATTGAAATATCAAAAATGCCATCCTGTTCTAGAATAAAAATGGAAGAAAATAAAGTGATGTTCGCATTTACCTCATTTTGTATGGTATGAGCTAATTCTTTGGTGTTTGCATGCAGACCAAGGGACGGGCTCATGATGATGAGCAGATTGAAAAAATGCTGACTGATTTGTCTTTGATAAAGAAATTTGAATGATGTTTATATCTTCTTTTTGTAAAATATTTATAGATGCTCTTATGAGGAGTGTTTTTTGCTTGAATTTAACAGCACATTTTGGCTACTAAAATATTATTTGATATTTCGACATTCAAAGGGTTGAGACATCTACACGACCAAAAAAGAGGGTTGAGCCGTTTTAGTATGATGACCATATAGTGATGTTATTTTCTAGTTGTATGAAGAAGGCAATCTACGCTTCCTGTACTAGTTAAAAATTATGGCCCCTACTTTTGGGTTGGATAGAAAAATTATTAAATTGGACCAGATTAAAAAGTTATTGTTTTGGATAATCTAATTTGGTTTGTTTCTTAATTTGGCTCGATATGTTTTACAAAAAAATTAAATTGTTTAAGGCAGGTTGTACTGTTTATATTGTTGTATTTATAATTTATATTTTATAATTATAATAGTGTATGTAGTTTAATGATTGAATCCATTGCTATTTAACATGATGTTTTTAAGTTTAACACTTAATAATAATAATTTTTTAACAACAAAAGTAAAATGTACTGAGTGTAATGAGTGTAATGTTAAGTGTGATAGTTATAAAAGATATATTTAAATTATGATTGTTTGGAACTCAAGCATATGTTATATTTTTTTTATAGTAAATTTAAAAATAAGTTTATAAATAAACATTTTATCGACGAAAATGATAAACATTTATAATCCTTGGAAATTCTTCTTGGTATTTTTGTGTGATAAAATCTATCTAAAATAAAAACACATTAATGTTCTAAACTCTATAGTAGAATAAGGAATTATCTTATGATCCAATAAAATTATCTTTGTTATAATTTAATAAATTTGTATATAATTGAAACTATATAGACAAAACATATAATTTGGTTTGAAAATTTCATTGTATATTAATTTAATTTATACAAAAATAAGCAAAATATATATAAAAAAAACATTATGTATTTCATACATTCATATAAATCTAACTCAACATAAAATAAAATGATGCAAAGCGAAATTCTCCTATGTAGAATCTTTCCTCTTATATGCGTAACAACATGAAGTATGAGAATGAAACAATGTAAATGAATAAATTTATGATAAATTATGAGTGATATGACGTAATATTATTAGTAAGTACAATCAGATCTATGTTATTATATTCAATGAGAAAATATAGTGTTAGTTGTGACTATGATGTATGAAAATATTCTTAAACATTTGTGTAGACTCTTACGGAAATTCGAATGAAGTCTGCATTGAAATACCAAAAATGACATCCTGTCTTATAATAAAAATGAAAGAAAATAAGGGTTAGGATAGAAATGATGTTCGCTTTTACCTCATTTTGTATTGAGCTTATTAATTGGTGTTCAGATGTAGACCAAAGGATGTGCTCATGATGATGAGCAGATAGAACTGATTTGTCTTTGATGAAGAAATTTGAATGATGTTTATATTTTCTTGTAAAAAATTTATAAATGCTTTTATGAGGAGTGTTTTTGCTTGAATTTAATAACACTTTTTTACTACTAAAATATTATTTGATATTTTGACATTCAAAGGATTGAGATATCTACAAGACCAAAAAAAAGGGTTGAAACATTTTAGTATAATGATTATATAGTGATTTTATTTTCGAGTTGTATAAAGAAGACATTCTATGCTTCGGTGGGGAAAAAAAGGAGAAATAAATCAGAATTAATCCTCAAACCATGTACTAGTTAAAAGTCATGACGAGCTTCATACGTGGAGGAATAGGTATCCAGATACCTTTGGTTGTAAGAATTATACAAAAATGTATGTCTATTTTTGTGTAAGTTTTATTTATCTTCTATTTCTTTTTTGTTTGTGGCTTGCATCAATTTTGTATGTATGTGGCTTGATTTAGGTAGTGATAAGGCATGAATTTGTACATTTTATCTTGTTTTCATTCTTGTTTTGCTCTTTTCTCTTACCTTTTTTTCTCTTCAATGCTTTAAAATTCTCAACTGATAACATTATGTTCTTTTTTGTTCTTACTCCTTGTCCCTTTTTTCTGTTGTTTCTCTATCACATTTCTTTTTTTGTGGTAGTATCAATACATCATTCATTACTTTTGGGACCTGTCAAATGTTTTCATTTCTTGATGGGTGTATTAATGGTTGGTATGTAAGCTTTAAGCATTATGCGAGGTAGTAAGAAAAATACTTATCTTCCAGTGGTTGTTTTGATTTCTTGCATTATTTTGTTGCTTGTGTACAAGGTAGTCTTTATGCTTGGTACTTTCCACATGTGCATGTTTATGTTTCCAAGTTAACATGGTATCTTTATAACCCATCCTTTACTTCATACTCCTCAGGATTGATTTCTATGACATCATATGTTCTTGCCTTATCCTTCCTAGTTCTCATATTTTCCTCAGCCTAATTTGTTAACTTTTTCATATCAAGTGCATTTTTTCTTCTTATTGCATACCATATTTGAAATGTAGCCCTTATATCTTCCAACATATATTTTACTAGTGTGTCTCTTGCATGTCTAAATATAAAATTGATGTGTTCAGACTTGTTTGATGTCATGAAATTGTACCTAAGCCTTGGAAAATGTGATCTTGCCTATGTTTTAAAGTCTACACCTTCCAAATATATTGAGGCTCTTGTGTTGTCTTCCTTTATTCTTTGAAATGCCTAATTGAATTCTTCTATTGTGTAAAAGCATATGTTGCATTTTTGAAAGAATCAACGATTATTGTGTTATGGACGACATTTAAGAGGTTTCTCTTTAGGTGGTAGTAACATGCACAATGATGTACTATTTTTCCAAATATTGTTCATATGTGTTTTTAATTCTTGGGTTTCTATCGAAAATTATGACCAAGTCTTGCTTTATTTGAACTAGTAATTTCAACCTTTGAAAAACCCATCTTTATGCATCTATTGTCTCAGCATCCATAATGCCAAATACAATAGGATAAATATATTACAATTAACATATATTTTTAGTAAACAATATATATTAATGTTTGATATTTATGATGTGAATCATTTTTTTAATTTTGAAACAAAGTTACTTGATTGTTTCTATCATTTGTTATTGTAGAGAACAGAACACCTTTGTGTTTCTCCTTTAGAAATGTAGCATCGACAACTATGATTGGTGTCATATAGTTATGGAATCTATCTATACATGCTTGAATTGCGATGAATGCATAATTGAACCTTGATTCTATGTCCTTTTATTTCAGATATTGTTCTTAGGTTGTTGCATTCAAGCATTTACAAATAGGACGATGATGACTCTCTTCTTATATATTTCAATGCTTCCTTTTTTGTCTTGTATGCAACTTTGTACGTTATTTCAACTCTCATTTTTTTTTTGCCAATTATATTACATCCTTTAGTCGTACTTATTTTTGTCTTCAAATTCTTCCATCATTTTCTGTGCAATTACTTTATAGTTTGCATGCTTGTAGTTGAGGTCTATGTATTGATTTGCACATGTTTGTTCTCCCTAGTATGTTGTTATTTTGAATGCACCAGAATCACTCATTTTGTTGCAAGTTAGTTTCCAATTACAATGTCCATCCTCACAACTTAACCTTATTATATTCTTGTTTAAGTTGTCAGTCTTGTAGTGAAATTGTCCCTTTATTGTATAATGATATATTTTTTGTGTGAGATCTTGTTTGCTCTTGTACAACCTTCCCATGTACATTTATTAACTATCACTTGAATCACTTTCTTGAGTTGATTATATGTGCATGTCTTCTTCAACTTTGTCATACTCTTTCACTTTATCCTTTTGGTTTTTTCAATTGATTATATGAATCATTTTGGGTTGTGCTATTTGTTTATTTGCTTTGGTTTTTTGTTTGAAAGTTGTTCACGATTACATATTGTATTTTTTTCATCTTTATCCCAGTATTGTTTATCATGAAGAATTCAACATCTTTGTCATTTTCTATTTTAATTGCTAAATGTACTCTTTGTAAAATCATCTTTAGTATAATGTCTTCATGTTGCATGACTTGCAAAGCATTGTGCACTTCTTCAATGAAAACTCAATGTTCTTTATGAAATATAACAATGTACACCTTTTCTAGCTTTGCACAAATACATGTATTTAAAGCATGTGATAGATTGTTTGTAATTAAAGAATTTGAATAATTTATGAGTAATAATATAGAAACTATGCCCTTGACAATGTTTTGTTTTAATTTTAATTATGGTAAGGTTTTCACACAATGTGTTAAAGTATTCACAAGATGTGGTAAGCCTTTGTCCGTGATTTTTTTTAAATTTCAATTATGGTTAGGCTTTCAAATGACGTGATAAGGTTTTCACACAATATTGTAAGGCTTTCACAACACGTGGTAAGCCTTACCTCGTCATCGAGAAAGTTTACCACTGATTATGGTTCTTGTGATTTTTGTTTTCACAACACGTGGTAAATCTTACCTCATCACTAAGAAAGTTTAACATTGACTCTATTTGTTGTGATTTCTGTTGTGGTTAGGCTTACACAAAATGTAGTAAGTCTTACCTCATCACTGAGAAACTTTACTGGTGACTTTGTTCTTGTTATTTTCATATGTGGATAGGCTTACACATAATATGATAAGCCTTATCTCAACATTGAGAAAGTTTACAATTGACTCTATTTCTTTTGATTTCAATTGTGTTTAACCTTTTATAAGATGTGGTAAGCCTTACCTCAAACATAAACAAGTTTATCATTAACTTTATTTCTTTTGATTTTAGTTACAACTATCTTTATACAAATTGTGGTAAGTTTATCATAAGATATAAGTGTGTTATCTCATGAATTTGAGGTAAGTGTCTTACCTCGTGATTGAGAATTGTTTTCTATTTAATATTTGATCGAAATTTTATTATATTATTCTATAATATTGAAATAAAGTTACAATTAAATTACCATAAACCATGTATGAATTCTTGCATGTGTGGTAATGCCTTTTGTTTTTCTTCTTCTTTTGAAAGACTTTTAAAATCTATATTACAGATTTTATTAATTAATCAATGTTGATATCGAATTGTATACTGTTTTCTTGTTGATGTTGAATGGTTTCAATGAGTTGTTTGGATCTTCTCGTGTTTTTTCTTCTTCATCATAAAACATGACAATGCATATATCTAAGTTTTTTTTATCCATTTTTGTTGTTGATTATACCATTTTTCAATCATCTTCTTCACTCTTGTTAATTTTCATCTTGATATGTGTGTTTGATCAATGATTTTATGCTTTGATTTGGATCGACCACTAAAATCTTAATTGTAGTCATTAATTTTTAAAGAAAGTACTATTCATTTGTTATGCTTATTGATATTTGTTGAACAGGAGGAAAAATCGTAATCTTTAAGTCATGTCTTTATTGAGTTTTTTTAATGGGCCATGATTTTGGTAAAAAAAATGTGACACAAAACAAAAATCTCATTAATCAGTAAATAACTAAATAGAAATGCATGTTTGACACAAAAATAAGAATTTTGATAAGTTTGAACACATAAATTAATTTAAGGATACATAGTAACTCAAAAAAATATGCACAAATGTATTTATGTGTTCCATTTTTCTTTTTACATTTTTTAAAATTTTGGATTTTGGATTTATCTTTCAATAATTAGTAAATATGTGTTGTCCTACCCATAAGTTAGTATATTTTTATACACTTTGACTAGATCATTGCTACCCATAGTCCAAAATTTAATATATTATGTATTTTATAATTCATTTAATGTAAATAAAGAGATAATAATTATTTAAATTATTATTTATCTAAATTGATATTATTATCTAGTCATTATAATATTATTTTTTTATCTTTAAATTTTATTTAAATTATTATTAATTAATTTATATTTATCTAATTTACTATTTCAATTCTATAAATCAGATTATATTGTGTTTATTTCTCATACTAATAAAGTATTAATTTCCTTTTCAATTACTCGCCATTTCTCTCATTTGTATTCGTGTAAATTCAAATCCTCATCATCATTGTAATTATTTATATTTTTTAATTAAAAATTTAATATTTAATAACTTATATATTATTTCAAAAGTAAATTTTTTAATTAAATATACTTACTACAATAACTATATATTGATACTTTCTTTATTTGTTTACAAGTAACATAACATAAATATAAACTAATATTATTTTTATTTTATAATTTCGTGAATTACAACAATTTTTTTAATAATTATGTAATAATTTTCTTTATAATTATAAAGTTAAAAATAATACTAATTCATTTAATTAGAAAACATATTTAAGATAAAAATTATATTTTAAATTTCATTTAGTTATGTATCCACAATTAATAGTTAAATAATTTCAACTTTTGAGTTTGAAAAATATGAGTTTTGAGTTTTTTAAATTGAAAAATTAATAATAAAAAATAATAAGAATATACACAAATTTAAAATTTATCAAAAAAAAAAATATAAATTCAATATATGTTTAAGATATAACTATTTCATATTAGGGATATATATCACAACAAATCACTAATTATTGCACTTCGATAACTTAAATTTATTAATTTTTTTTTAAATATTAATATAATGATTTTCAAAAAGTGAAAATAGAGGTCCACTAGCACAATTTTTTCACGTACATTTGAAAAATATGGTTTTTTATATGAATAATTATGAAACAATTTTAAAAAAAATACAAAATGAATAAAATCCTAAAATGTGAATAATAGATTTGTTTTGTCATATTTTTTAAATTGATAAGTTAAAATGTCACAAAAAATTAATAGACTTAAAATTTTTATTTTGAAAATATGATGTAACTTTTAAAATCACCTATCCATTATAATATAACTTATACCTTATATAATTTTATTATCCATTATAATATAACTTATACCTTATATAGTTTTATTGTATAACTAAATTTGTGAAATAAAATATTATAATATAATCATAATAAAATCATTGTTACTTAATAAGGTAAATTTTGAAATTTAAATTTGAATGTTATATAATAAATATATATATTAAATAAACGTTTAATTTTAATAGTAAAAACCAAGATATTTATCATTATAAAAACATAAATTTTCCAAAAATTGCTTAAATATTGTTATACTTTATTTTTTAAAATTATTTTCTTATTCAACTCGTTTTAAAAATAATCTCTTTAACTCAACTCACACTATCGAATGCAACCACATAATAAACGATATATATTTAAAATAATATTTAAAATAATCAATTTTATATATTAAAATAATATTTTGTTTAAAATAAAACATCTTAAATAATATCGATTAAAGAGTAAATTAATAAATCTAATACTAAACTTATACGGTCTTACAAATCTATCTCTAAAGTTTAATTCGTGACAAAGCCAACATTGAACTCCACGGTAACAAAATTGCCATTTTCATTAAATGATTAATTGAAAATAATGTTTGAGCCCACGTGGGTTGCACCTTTAAGCCTTAGAGATTCATATAACAATCAACTTCCATAACCACAAATCAACAAGTCACCTAATACTGTTTCATCAATAATTTCACCAATCAATTTCTCTAAAGCAACTCTGTTCTATTTATTTACTACATAACATAGAATTTTAAGGACCGAAAACAAAGTTCTCGAAGAAAATGCTCTTTTCCCAACTAATGTACCTTCATAAACAAGCTGTTTTAGCAAGATCCATGAACTCAAACCTTGATTACAAAGCACCAATACTACCCTTTTGATTAGATGAAACTTGTGGTAAAGAAGGATAAATCAGTGATTATTAAACTGTTATAATCAGTCCAAAAATCCTCAAACTCTGAATAATCTATTGAGAAAATCGGTTATATTTTCAATAGTCTAAATAATTACTATTCATTTTATGATTTAAATGAATAGAACTTAAACTAACTCGACAAAATAATATTATTGAAAATATAATATTAAAATAAACTAAAACAGAAATATTAAAACAGAAAAATAAAAAATACCATAAATTTAACGAGGTTTGGTATAAATATTACTTAGATTATCAGGCGTCGTTGATCACTTCTACTATCTCTAAATGGATGAACTCTAAAATTGAGCTAATCAATTACCTTACAAAAGAGAGGATGTTGATACAAGTACGTTAAAACAACGATGAAATAAAATTACCGATAACCTGAAATGAATTGTTTGGGTTGAGTTGCGGACTAGGTTGCTCTCTCTAAGACATTTTGTGGCTCTGCCCAATTTTGTGCAAGCAAACACAACCCCATCGTCCCTAGGATAAAACAGCTCAGAATCTTTTTCTCTATCTCGGAACTTCACTGCACTGATGAAGACTGGAATGCTACACCTGAAAAATTTGTTGCTCGGAAAACTAAAAAGTAATTTAGAATTGTAGAGAGAATTTTTTTCCTTAGTGAGATGAGTTTGCAGATTGTGTTGAAACTGAGAGTTGAGGCCCTCTATTTATAGGTTTCAGAAACTGTGTGGCCATTATGATAATAACGGTAATGTCTGGGGATGGAGAGCATAATAGTCATTCCGAGTAATAAAGAGTAACAGTCATTTTCTGAGTAAAGACAAGTAATGGCCATTTTCTGAGTAAAGACAAGTAACGGCCATTTTCTGAATAAAGACGAGTAATGGTCATTTAACGATTATATTCTGAGTAAAAAAACAACGATCATATTCTGAGTAAAAGAAAATAAAGGTTGTTTTTCTTAGAAGAAAAAAAAAATATATATATATATATAACAACCATTTTCTAAGTAGAAAAGTTTTTGAAATTTTTTTTTCAAAAAATAAAATGCCACCTCACCTCACACACGCACTCAGACTCGGCTCGGCAGGTCGGTCGGTCGGACGGACGGACAGACGGACATCGACGACGGCGTGCACACGCGTGTGATATCACATTTGCCTAGGTCCTATCTTCTTTCACAAAAGTGGGTACCCCTTGGGGCCCAATCTCAATAGCCAACTTTTTACTATTTATACATTTTTTAAGTAGTGTAAAAAAGTAATGTGGGACAAGGCTCTACTAATTTTTTAATAAACATTCATCTTTTTCCAACAATCCCCCACTTGAATTTTATATAAAAATAATTTTCATCGAACAACCGATTAATTAAAAATATAAGATTGTACATAGTGTTGATGTTTTAGAATATACTAGAGTAACTCGTAGTTTTGAACTCTATCTCTAACAATCATCACACACACAACCTTTCCAAGGTGTAGTTTAAAAAACCCGTGTTTTACGACCATGCACGTGTATCCCAGTATAGTGAACGCTCTAGTAAATTTTGCCTAAAAAGTTTCCATAGGAAGCGGCCACATTTCCACATTCACATAGGTGAGTCTATCAAAAACATTCTTGTAGCTATGTACTCCACTCCATATAGAGTATAGAACTTATTAAGAGTTTAACAATTAACTCATCCTTTTCTATCGCTTCAAGACTTCATGCTTCTAACAATATAGAATGGGATTTGAAAATAGCACGATTCATCTCGTATCATTTCATGACTTGTTATTACCCTTTGAACTTATTTCTTGGGATCTCCAGTCTATAAGTTGAGTTACCATCACGGGTGACTCTTCATTCTAAGGGCATTAGTCCCATTCCTTTTAAGGTTTTGAAAACCTTCTCTCTTGGTAATCCTTTCGTCAAAGGATCTGCCAAATTTTCATTAGAACGTACATGATCCACTCTTACAACTCCCATAGAGAGAAATTCTCTAACAGTACTATACTTACGACGTATTTGTCGTCTTTTATCGTTGTAGTAACGGTTTTGAATCTTTGCAATAGCTACGGTACTATCGTTGTGGATCAAGACAGTTGGTGTCGATCTTTCCCATAAAGGGATCTCAGTTAATAGACTTCTTAGGCAACCTGCTTCTTCACTAGCAATGACTAGTGCTATCATTTCAGACTTTGTTGTAGATTGAGCCAATATTGTATGTTTCTTAGACTTCCAAGAAACAGCTCCACCAGCTATGTTAAATATATAGTCACTAGTTACTTTGGAGTCTTCTGATAAAGTGTTCCAATCTGCATCGTTGTATCCTTCTAGAACAGCGGGAACCTTTTTATAATGTAACCCAAGGTACATAGTTCTCTTAAGGTATTCATAACCCTTTCAATAGCATTCCAATGCTCTATACTAGGTCTACTGGTAAACCTACATAGTAGTCCCACAACATAAGTTATGTCTGGTCTAGTGCAATCAGTAGCATAACGTAAGCTACCAATGATGCTTGCATACTCAGTTTGTCTAACACTGTCTCCGGTGTTCTTGAACAAATTTACACTAGGATCATAAAGAGTACATACATGTTTGCAGTTAAAGTAATTATATTTCTTTAAGATCTTCTCAATGTAGTGAGATTGATCTAGATAAATTCCCTTTTCAGACCTAGTTATCTTTATACCAAAGATTACACTCGCTTCTCCAAGATATTTCATATCAAAATTAACACTTAACAAAGTTTTCACATTGTTCACAACATGAATATTTGATCCAAAAATAAACATCTCATCCACATATAATAGTGCAAATGTTATCTTCTAATTTATAATAAATGCATTTGTCTATTTCATTTATTTTGAATCCATGTGAGATAACTAGATTATCAAATTTTTCATGTCATTGCTTAGGTGCTTGTTTTAGACCATAAAAAGATTTATCTAGTTTACAAACTTTATTTTCTTGACCTGGGATAACAAAACCTTCAGGTTGATCCATATAAATTTCTTCTTCTAAATCACCATTTAAGAAAGCATTTTTAACATCCATTTGATGTATTACTAAATCATGGATAGCAGCAAGAGAAAAAAGTACACGTATGAAAGTTATTCTTGTGGTTGGTGAAAAGGTATCAAAGAAATCTACATTTTCCCTTTGCCTATACCCTTTTAACTACAAGACGAGCTTTGTACTTTTCAAAAGTACCATCAAGTTTTAATTTCTTTTTTAGTATCCATTTACATCCAATGGTTTGGAAACCAGGAGGTAAGTCAACTAAATGCAAAGTCTTATTATACTCAAGTGAGTCCATTTCATCATTTATGGCTTCTTCCCATAAGTTGGTATCTAAAGAAGATAACGCTTCTTTAAGAGTTTGGGGATCTTCCTTTAAGGTATAAGCATAAAAATCAGACCCAAAATCCTTAAGGGTTCGAGCTCGTTTACTTCTTCTAATTTCAATTTTTAATTCTTCATTTTGTTCACTAGTTCTAGTTATAGGTAAACTACTAGAAGACGAGCCTCCACTATTTTTAAATTTAAAGGGAAACCTATGTTCATAGAAGTCAGAATCATTTGATTCTATAACTACATGATCATTTAAGTCATAAAATTTATAAGCTTTACTATTCATAGTGTATCCTATGAATACACACTTATATGATCTACTAGAAATTTTATTTCTTTTAGGATCAGGGATCCTAACATAGGCTAAACAACCCCAAGTTTTAAAATAAGTTAAATTAGGTTTCTTATTTTTCAAAATTTCATACGGTGAAATTTTATTTGTAAATTTAGGCACTCTATTTAGCACATAACAAATAGTTAAAAAAAATTCTCCCCACCAATGGGAAGCAGCACCAGAGTTTAATAAAATTGCAACAACTGAGTCAATAAAAGTTCTATTTTTTCTTTCAACTTTGCCATTCATTTTAGGAGAATAAGGTGTAGTTTTTTCATGAATGATTCTATGAGTTTTATAAAAATCATTGAAGATATTGGAATCATATTCAGTGCCTCTATCACTTCGAAACCTTTTTATTTTTCTGTTAAATTGATTCTCAATCTCAGTCATAAATATTTTGAACATGTCAAACGCTTCACTTTTATTTTTCATTAGATATACATAAGTATAATCTAAACAGTCATCTATAAAAGTTATAAAATAACGTTTTCCATTTCTTGTTAAATTTCCATCAAGTTCACATATGTCAGAATGTATTAATTCTAAAGGTTCAGATTTTCTAACTACTGATTTATGTAAAGTTTTGGTTATTTTAGCTTGACTACATTCATCTTTTTTCCAACAAAGGAAGATTTACAAATTTTGGGATGTTTACAAATGGTGGATAAGGGCTTTATTTATAGCCCAAAATACAACACACGTCTTCATTCCTAATCAATGTGAGACTTTTCAAATTTTCTTACTAAGGAGCTATACAACAAATCTCCACCTTAGTGACTCAATGATTCTCAAATGATTTCTTCAATCACTAGATCAACAACGCTAGTGTTAATTCAAATTTGCAGGATGTTAATCAAGTCCAGACAATGTTTGAACTTGATTTTCGTTACTACTTAGGTCATCATATCTGCGGAATTCTCTGTAGTATTGATCTTTTGAACTAGTACTCCACCTTCTTCAATAATCTCTCGCACGAAATGATAACGAATGTCAATGTGCTTTGTACATGCATGGTAGATTTGGTTTTTTGCTAAATGAATAACACTTTGACTGTCACAAAACACATTAATATGTTTTTGACCAACTCCCAAGTCTTCAAGAAAACCTTATCACCAAATAGCTTCCTTCATAACCTTTGTAACTGTCATATACTCTGCCTTTATAATAAACAAAGAAACTATAGACTGCAAGGTAGACTTCCAATTGTTAGAGCTTGATCTTTCTATCAGTCTGAATCATGATCATCTTTTTCCACTTGAGAAAAATTCCCAGTACTTCATCCTTCTTCTTCATGAGATACACTCAAACTCTTTTGGAAAAGTCATCAATGAAAGTGACATAATGATGCTTGCCACTCATAAATGGAGTTCTTGTTAGCCCTCATACATCAGTATGGATGTAATCCAAAATGCCCTTTGTATTATGGAGAGCAGTGCCAAAGCTTACTCTTTTCTACTTCCCTAATACACAATGCTCACAGAATTCTAACTTGTCAGTTCTCGCACCTTTTAACAGGCCTTGCTTTACCAGAATTTGTAAAGTTTTTTTACCAATATGTCCTAAACGCATATGTCATAGCTTGATAGTTTCTGAATCTCTTTCTTCCTTTGAAATTGTTGTCGATGCTATCCAAATAAATGTACTACCTAGGTAGTTGTACATGTTATTCTTTCGAACACCTTTCATCGCCACAAGTGCTCTAGAAGTAACCTTAAATGCCCCATTTTGTATGGTCATAGTAAAGCCTTTTGATTCTAAAACTCCCACAACAATGAGATTCTTCTTCATACCTAGAACATAATAAACATTCATCAAGACCCTAGTTGAACCATCTTGATTCTTCAAACGAATTGTACCGATCCCCAAAACTTTGCATGGATAATCATTACCCATGAAAACAACCCCATCGTATAGTTCTTCAAAGTTAAAGAACCACTCCTTATTAGGAGACATATGGAATGTACATGTTGAATAAAAAATCCAATCACTAGGATGGGATGCTGTTGACGAACCAACCAATGCAAAATCTGAATTTGAATTACTTTTAGCTACGTATGCATCAGACATCACATCTTTTCCTTTCTTTTGTTGCTTCAGAAAGTTTTTCTTCCAATGACCTTTTTCATGACAAAATGCACATTCATCTTTACCAAGCCTTCCTTTTTGATAGAGATCTACCTCTCATTCCTTTCTGTTGTGTTTGTGGACATTCTCTTACAGACAGTGTTTTCTGCTGCTTCATTCCTACTTTCTTTTTTATCTTTCTTTCTAATTTCATAACTATACAAAGTAGTGAAAACTTTCTCAAAAGACAATTTATCCTTCCCAATGAGTAAACTCGTAATAAGGTGATCAAACTCATCATGAAGGGAAGCAAACAACATCAAGGCTAAATCTTCATCTTTAAAAATTTCATCCATATTTAACAAATCTGCTACTAATCGATTAAAAGTGGTAATGTGATCGTTTATTGTGGTACCTGTAAGGTATTCAAAACAGAACAACTTCTTCTTCAAATAGTGATTTTATCCACTTTTTTCATGAACTTGTTCTCCAATACCTTCCACAACTTACTTATAGATGTCTCTTTTATAAACGTGTACTTTTGTTCTCTTGAGAGAGATGAACGGATTGTACTATATGCCAACTGGTTGATATTTTCCACTCAACTTCAACTGCTCCATCTGGTTTCTTTTCTTCAATGGTGATATCTAGACCTTGTTAAAACAAAGCATCTAGAACTTCACCTTGCCACATGCCGAAATGATCAGTTTCATCAAACTTTTCCACCTCAAACCTTACATTCATTACCATAGTTCTGCATGACGTGGATGATTGGCCTTTGTTTGAAAGAAATTTTTCTTCCGCCATTTCTTCAAATTACAACAACTAGCAACTATATTCCAATAGCAAACAAACGAAATGCAAACAAATGCCTAGGTAGAAAACCTTTTACTTAATTTGATACCAATTGCTTGGAAAATCTGGTATATTTTCCCTATTATAAGTAGTTACTATTCACTTATGATTTAAATGAATAAAACTCAAATTAATCCGACAAAATGATGATATTGGAAATATAATGCTAAAATAAACTAAAGAAGATATTGAAGCAAAAATATTAAAACAGAAAAATAAAAAACACCATAAATTTAACAAGGTTTAGTATAAATGTTACCTAGGTCCTTGGGCATCGTTGACCATTTCCACTATTTTCAAATGAATGAACTCCAAAATTACAATTAATTGGACAAAATTGAGCTAATCAATTATCCTTACAAAAGAGAAAGATTTACAAATTTTAGGATGTTTACAAATAGTGTAGAATGACTTTATTTATAGCCCAAAATACAACACACATATTCATTCCTAACCAATGTGAGACTTTTTAAATTTGTTCACTACGGAGCTATACAACATAACATTTTCAATAATCATTGGGGGTAAAATGGTTAAATCATTAAACCACCATTGTTTGTTTGGCGAAGAGGTTGGGATTCTAATTAGTTTAACCGATTCAATGGTTTTTTTTATATGAGATAAAATTCTAAACCCAAATGGAGTTTTTGGTAAGGATGGAGAAGAAGATCCACGGTTGGCTCAAGCGAATGGAATGTAACAATTGGATGAAGGTGGAGATGAAGCTGAAATTCTAAAATGGAATAAGTGATACACGAATATCTAATTAGTCTTGTAATGCAATGAGTGAACATACATATAATTTGGAATGATATGGTCTGGTAGGCACGTTTACGAGTCTCTCGTCGTTTATACCCATTTAATCATTTTTAATATTTATTTAAAAATATATTTAATTTTAAAAAATTAAATCTTAACATAATTGTTATTTTATTATATTATTTAAAATATTGACATTAATTTTTATTTCTAACTAATTTAATGTATATTTGTAAGTGAAATAAAAAAATATAAAAATAAAAACAAATAAAATTTTATCAAATTATTTCAAATATTGTGTATTTTATTATTAAGAATATATTTTTTAATGTAATTTATATGTATATAAAAAAAATATTAATATATGTTCAATTTTAATTAACCATAATTTTAATTATGATTATTTTTTTTAATAAATATACTTTTCAATAATAATCAAAATTAAAGAAAATATATATATATATATATAAGTTATAATAAATAAAAAATAATATAAATATACTAGTAAAAAAATCGAGAAAAGTAGAAAAAAGGAAAATATTGGGAAAACTGAAAAAGAAAAAAAAACATCATAATGAAAACGAAACCGGAAAAGCCCCGGGTGCATATTGAATTCCACATGCCCTAATTTCACTCTCCCTTTCCACACCAATGCTGGTCGTCTAGTATCCCCCAGCTCTATTGCCGCCGGCCCAACCCCGTGGAGTATTATGAGTGATTGGTTTTTAGTTTGTGATGGGTAATCTCTGCCTTATCTTGATTTATTGTTTCAGTTTCAGTTTAGAATTGCCAACCTTGTACTGATGATACTGTGATATTAGCTAGTTTAATGATCTGATATGATGATTATGACCTTTTCAATCATTCAAATGTGTTATTCTCAACTTTTTAATGCATTTCATGGGCCTCATTTTTTATTGCGGCCTAGGGCCTCACGAGCTCTTGAACCGCCCCCGTACCTATGGGAGTTTGTTTATCAATCTTTCAATATTGTGTTATGATAGGGTAGTGACTTCTATTATACATGAAAATAAGAGGTAAATTTGTCATTATATAAAGAAAAATAAATATTTTCATATAGACAAATTTACCTCTCATTTATGATAGCACATGACTTTGTGAGAGTGATCATATGATGAAACAGTAATTGAATGTTAGCCATCAACAGTAGCTTTGTGACAGTGCTTACCTTGCGAATTTTTGTTGTTGACTGATACATTTAATGTTGTTACTCTTTTTTGTTCCTGTAGATTTAGAGATGGATGAGGTGCTTCTTGGCATGCCTGGACAATGGGCTGATGATCATCGTGAACCGTCTGATCATTACACCACAAAAATTGGTGGATTTCCTGTGAGTATTACATAGTTAATCTTCCAGGATGCTTTAATGTCTTTCTTGAAATCCAAAATATATGGTATTTTTGGGTGATAAGCTCCCTCCCCCCACCTTCTCTCTTCTCTCTCTTTCTTCTATAACAGGACTGGCCACATCCTAAGGAGGCCCTGGGTCCTTATCTTGACTGCTGTGTCTGTGGAAGTAAACTTTGTCTTGTTTCTCAGGTTTTACATATGTGAGCTAAATATATTTTAGATTATGCCAAGAACATTAGTTGGCATTGACATTGAATACTTTTTTTTAACATTTTGTTCCAGCTTTATGCTCCCATTTCAAGCAAAATTCTATGCATTAAAGATCGCATTCTTTTTATTCTTGGTTGCCTGACGCCAAGTTGTGGGAGCAATCCTCTGAGGTTTCTTCCAGATTCTCTTTAAATCATATAAAATGTAGAATATGTACTTTTTTGTAGATAAATTAAAGCCATCCTGATGTAATTTTTTAAAATTATTAATTGGTTTCCATACAGCTGGCGAGCCCTTCGCATTCAGACATCAGAGCATGTTGAGAATTCAAATGCTACCTCCCCCGAAGCAGCCCAATCAACTAGACAAACCAGTTTCTGGGATGATTTTGATGATGAAGATGATGACGATTTGGATCTTGAAGAGTTGAAGAAAGCTCTTAATGAGGTGCGAAACTCATCTTGTAATACCAAGAAATCAGCTTCTCATGCCAAGAAATCTAACAGCAACAAGCACTTTAAGACTGGTGTGAAGCCTTCTTCTTTAAGTCATGACTCAAGAGTAACAGATACTAAAACACCTGGTATATCTCCTTCAAAAGAAATCCCATATTTATCAACAAGGGTAAAAACGTGACATGCCTGTTGCAAATTTTGACTTTAATTGATTTTTTTAAACCTATTTATTTGAATTAAATACCCATAGAGGATATATTTTTAAAGTTGGAAAGAGAATGACCCATCCACTCTAAAATATAAAGGGTAGGAGGAAAGCTATTATCTCCTATTATGTTTTCTTTCTTGTTGCTCATTAGGAGAAGACAAAAGTAATCAGGAAATAATTATCTAGGCATGCTTATAATTTGTTTTGTTGGATGATTTTCGAAGCGCATAGCATTTCTTACTGTACTTTTATATAGTATATTTCAGAAGTTCTCGATTTCTTTAACTTAAATCAACCTTTATGACTATATGAATACACTATCTACGTACTCTTTTGCATAGTTCCTTGTTTGTCACGTAATTTTGTTTGTTTTCTTTCAAAAGCTTACCCCGAAGTGCATCTGCTTGTTGGTTGCAGTGGTGCCTTGCTTTTACATATACACACAGAAAGAACCACCTTCAAAGGATGTTGCTTCTGTTTGCTCAAATTATTCGTCACTTTCGATTAATGATAATGTTTCTGCTGAGGAAATTGCACAAGAAGAAACTTGGGCCGAGGAAAAGTACGAATATGATAAAGCTTTGACAGCTGACAGAATTTACCTTAAATTCAAGAAACGATTGGATGCATACCCAGAACAATGTTTCAGGTATTAAATCATTGAAAATTTAGACCTCATTAGTGAAGTATGCATATGCGGATCTTGTTTAATTTGCTCAAGATCACCTAAACAACTATTGTGCACCATCTCATTCCAATTTCCATTTTGCCTCCCAAAATGAGAAGCAAATTTTAGTCTTGTCTGCACTTTCATCTGGCCAGTAAAAAAGTTGGTTTTCATAATTTAAATACGCTATATCAAAATTGAGGCCTTTATGCTCTGACCTTCCAATCATCCTCATGTTCGCTTTGAGAAAGTTAGATCTTGTTTTAGGGCCTGGATAAGATGTTAGATGGCTGGTGACTATAATTTACTTGTCTTGCTCCTTTTGTGGCATTCAGTAGTCTAATTGCTGGTGAAAATTAATTTATATCCTCATCCAGGCAATTGAAATCTTCTTTTGATTATATGTCCATCTTTCCACTTTGAGCAATTTCTTTGAGTCTAAGGTTTGATAGTAATCTTGTTACTTCCATTGAAAATTTGAAAATATAATTTGTTTTCCCGTCAAGAGAGAGTTTGGTTAGGTACTATTTGCCTCACAATGAAGCAGCAGTGTTACCTAAAGATATTGTACTTCCGCTTTCTCATTAGTGTTTTCATAGATAACATGTGTCGCTCTTAGAATTGGTGACCTCATCCATTTTTTCACTTGCCATTTTTTTGTCAAAAATAAATGCATCTTGTTTGCTCAGATACTCATTTGGTGGAAGGCCACTCCTGGCCAACTCCGAGGAAGAGAACCCTGGAAGATGCAAACTGTGTGGTGGGTCAAGGCACTTTGAAGTGCAACTTATGCCACCATTATTATATTATCTGCAGGAAGCATCGGAAGACGGTCAAAGACGACCAGAGAACTGGAATTGGATGACACTCGTTGTATATACATGTTCCAATGTAAGTTTGAAGATTTTTGTTGCTGCTCCAAGGTAGTATAACCTGCTATATTGAATTGCTTGCTGATGTTTCTTTTCTTTTGACATAAAAACATATTGGGGTAGATAAGTCTAAGCCAGTCCTATACTTGGAGAGTTAATCCATAAAGAAAAGAAGGAAGCTATAATGTTGATCTAAATTCATTGAACGAATCTCTCTAAAAAAATTCGATGAAAGTATTTTTATCATTGTCTTACAATGTTTTAAATACCCTCCTCCATTATTGATTCTTTCCCCAGAGCTGTTCATCTCATCCTAGCCGACGCGAATCAAGCAATGAGGATTGGATCGTGGCAGAGGAGGCTGTTGTTGTACAACCTGAGAAATCTTTCTATGGATCAGCAGGGCTTGGTTATTTCTCATGAAGATAATACATTATATAATAGAGTGAAGAGCCAAACTGATCACTTGGGTAAAAATTGTCATTTAGTCCCGTAGATTACAGAAAGTGATTTTTAGTTCTTTTATTTATGAAAAAGGTGCGAAGGAAGGACATTTGATATTTTTTATAATATGTTTTTATTATTAAAATTACTTGTCAAAAGTCTTTAAGTAGCCCTTTTTCATAGGAAAAAAAGACTAAATGACACTTTATAATGTAGAAGACTAAGTATCAACTTTCACAAAATCAAAATGCCCTCCATGACATTTTTCCCTATATAACATTCAGAAGAATTTTCATTTTGACATCAAGATTTTTTATTTGCATACGCCTGATGATCTGAATCATGAAGTTTATTAGACGTCTCTATTGTTCTAAAATATTGGTAATGTTAAAAAGTTATATATTGAAAATGGTACCAAATACTGGCACAGAAACTCAGAAAAGCAAAAGAAAATTAACTTTTAAGTCTTTATACATCTTGTTGCTAACAATAACCGAAGTGGTGTTTAATTATTGGTTTAAA
This sequence comes from Hippophae tibetana, assembly GCA_037013495.1. Classification (NCBI taxonomy): domain Eukaryota; kingdom Viridiplantae; phylum Streptophyta; class Magnoliopsida; order Rosales; family Elaeagnaceae; genus Hippophae; species Hippophae tibetana. The sequence continues at coordinate 65,690,699 of CM072807.1, read as the reverse complement.
AAAAGTGAGTACCCATGAGTTGTATGATAAGAACCTAATGTATAAAGTCGGGCTGAGCATCGGTTTGAAACTGTAAATTTTAGGTCAATCCGAATCCGATTCGATCTGAAGTAAATTATAAATTATTCAATCCGAATCTGATCCGTTGTATATACTAATCCGAACAAATCCAAATCCGTAAATTTTAAATCAATCCAAAACCGAACCAATCCGAAAATTATTTAATGTGAAAATTATTCAATCTGAACAAATTTGAATCCGACAATTTTAAGGCAATCCAAAACCGATTTGATCCGAAAATTATTTAATGCAAAAATTATTCAATCCAAATCTACTTTAAATACCAATCAGAATAAATATGAATCCGATACAATCAAATAAAAACAAAATCATAATTTCAACTTATAAAATAAAAAAATTACATAAAATCAAAGAAAAATTTAAAATAAAAATATTTTTCATACAAATTCAACAATAAATGAATGATTAAAAATAGTTCAACAAAAATGATAAAAAAGAAAAAAAATTCAATACAAATTACATAATTTAACTTAAATATCCATAGTTTTAACATAAAATTTAAAAATATTAAATTCAAATTACATCAAAATAAAACAACACTTTTAAAGTGTTGTTCACTACAAATCTTCAATATAAGTTGGTTTTGAGATGATTTATTTAATAGAGCTTCCAAATCCCGAAACGACAGACGCATGGAGAGTTTAGCACCACTTTGAAACTATGAGGCAACTCTTACATCGTGACCTACAACCTCATTAGATGATCCACTTTATCTATGTGGTGATGCGCCTCTTCTGGACTCTGCATTTTTCAACCTCACAAAACACCAATCTCAAAAGCTAACCATGATTAATTTTAGAATAATCAAAACCAAAACCAAATACGCACAGGAAATCAAACATTCTTTTAATTTCTATGCGCATATAAACAATCCTACACTATAGAACTTGTTATACATGTTTATGTGTTCATTTAGAAAATTGAAATAGAACTTGTTGCAGAACATTTTTTTTACAACTGAATTAAAAAAACAAAAACAAGTTCCAAATACAAGAAAACAAAACTCATTACAAAAAGAGCTCTAATTAATCAAATGAAAAGTTACAAGAATGGAGCGATTATTAATAGAAGTTACCCAGGAGAAAATATTCAATTAGATCCAAAATTAATCAACTTAAAATAAGATGAACAACACAACTGGTAAATTCATAATTATGTCTAATATGCAGAGCCGATCACTTAAGCAAAAATGCCTACAAAACCAAAATGCAACAGATGTTATTTGAATTCCAACCAGCAAAACCAAAAATGCAACCTCTCCAAGAGAACAAAATTTGATACATGTTAATTATTCATTATTCAGATATGCAACACTAGACTCTTATTTTGTCTCAAGCAAAAATCCTACAACATGAAAAGGGTCAGAAACCAGTTAAATAATAGGAGAGCTTTGTCTGCATCTAATCAACCCATTGGAGCAACCAAAAATATATAAAAAAAATTGCATTATTCATTTGACTAAATGACAGACAAAACCACAGAAACGCCCTGTCAAAAAATTAACTCGTGTATGAAAACAACCTAACTGTTATTTAATGTCGTAACTTGTAAGTTCCAAATATTATGAGAGACAAAGACTGTTGCTAAAACAAGAAGCTTATGTGGTATACATCAAGATTGGCTTGAAGCTCAGCATTGGCTTCTGGAGCATGCATTGCCCTGACAGCTCGATCCCGAGCACGAGATTTCTTGACACCACCAGCATTAGATTTGCCTGCAGCTCTCAATCTACGGCCATAAAAGTCGCCCAGGTTAGGACTATCAAGACTGTTTGTAATCCCCTTTATGCTTTAAAGTGTAGAGAAGAAAAGTAAGAACTGTCATATTACAGAGAAGTGCATAGCAAATAGACAAAGAAATGATCAAATCAAGATAAGAAATGTTCAATAACAGTAATATACTTTCTGGCTTCTTCATTCCGAAGTTTTGCATCTATCTCTTTACTGGGAGGATATTTTGGAAGACTAGAAGGGTCACAGGCATAAGGTTGGTTTATGAAAAACTGAAAAATAAGACATAAGAACTCATTAATATTCTATTAATTTATTAAAACGAAATACAACTTACAATTAGAAAATAAAAGACAAAAGGAAAACTACTAGTCAATGTTGAAGTTAATGAGTCATGACCAACAGAGAAATGGGGGTAGTAGTGGTTGTCTCTTCCCAGTGATACCAACCATTTTTCCTGCACAACTTGACACACATATAGAAAAAAAAAAGCAAAGCATGGAGAAGAAAACAAAGATAAATACCCATGTTTCAATAATACACGCTAAGTAAAAAGATTTACCATATCCATCACGGAATGCATCTTCCACCAACTTTACAGGAAGAACATTTGCTCCTTCACAAACTAGCTCTCGAAATTCCTGGTTTTGTTCTACCTTGCTATTATATAACCCAGAAAAGTAAGAGTTAGATCATCACCAGATCATAAACGAACACATGTATAAAGGGGACCGATGAACGATGATTGGAGTCGGAACTGACGAACAACGAATGGAACTCACGAACAGCGAATGGAACTCACGAACAACGAATGGAACTCAGGATCAGCGATTGGAACTCACGATCAGCAACTGGAACTGACGAAAAACGAATGGAACTGACGATCAGCGGCTGGAACTGACGATCAACGACTGGAATAGCGGCAAAGAGAGGAGAGAGCGGCGATTTCAGAGAGAAATTAGGATTTTCGAGCATTCGGCTCCAAATTTCAGTTTTATATTAGATTTAATTATAATATATTTTTTAAAATAATATATTATTATATATTTTTTAAAAATAATATATTATAATATATTTTTTAAAATAATATATAAATATATATTTTTTAAAATAATATATTATTATATATTTTTTAAAATTATATAAATATATCGGATCGGATTGGATTATTCGGATTTGAATATTTTCAATCCGAATCCAAATCCAAATCCAAATCCGAGCGGATTGATAAAATCCAATCCGAATCCGATCCGATTTCGGATCGAAATCACTTAATTTTTTCGGATTAGATCAGATTGATCGGATATTTTGCTCACCCCTAGTATAAAGAGTGCTTATTGCCAGTAGGAACTTCGGTGCACTGGGTCACCAGATTTTGCTTTTGTTAAATATGTGAGTTATTTTTTGTATTGTGTATTTACTCCAAAGAAAAATGTTAGGATGAGATAAATTTATACTCACATTAATTATAATAACACAAGTGATTAGTTTTTTGGGTTTTTGTCTATAACGGGCATATCCAATTCAATAGTTTAGAAATAGGTTTATTTGTGTTTTAGTTTATAAATAGGCTCCTTATGACCCATTCAACAATCATCAGGTCATTTTTTTTTTGTCTTTTTCCATATTTCCATTCAACTCTATTTTTCTCTCTTTCTCTAATCACCATTTTTTCATCTTTTTATTTTCTAAAAAAAATAAATAAATAAAATATTCTCTTCCACAAACTTTTAATAAATAATAATTTATATTTATATAATAAAAAAATATTTTTTTATAACAAATAACTTATCAAAATTTTATTATAAAATAATTTAAAATAATAATAAATTATAATATTTTAAATTATTAAAAACTTTACTAAAATAAATGGGTTGAAGGCCGAACTTTCTAAGGTATGAGATCTTGTCCAAAGAGAAATTACTAACGTGTTACTTAGAGTTGAGGATATGTGTGGTAACCTAACATTTTGCAAGTGGGTTATGGCCTCGGGAATTAACACAACCACTATCATTGAGGTTAAGAAGGTGAAGTTTTCATATCAAAGACCTTTAATGGTGCTAGGAATGCTAGGAAAGTTGAGAACTTTCTATGGGGGCTTGAGCAATAATTTGAGGCTACTAGCATAATGAACCATGCTAGCAAGATTCAAATTGCTACCATGTACTTTTCTGACACTGCTATGTTGTGGTGGAGACAAAGGCATGAAGATGTGAAATGAGGGGTATGCACAATTGAATCCTTTGATGACTTCAAAAGTCAATTATTTCTCGTAAATGCTGAAGAGGAGGCAAGGGGCCGACTACGACGGTTAAAGCAGATAGGTAGTATAAGAGACTATGTGAAGGAGTTCACAATCTTGCTACTAGAAGTAGCTGACATATTAGATAAGGATGTGTTATTCTTGTTCATGAATGGTCTCCAATCGTGGGCTAACCTTGAACTCAAGCGACGTGATGTCCAAGACTTATCTTCGACCATTGTGGTTACTGAGAGCCTTATTGACTACTCCACAAACAAAGAGGGCTCAAAAGCTGCAGATAGAAACTTTGGTAGAGGAAAGAGTAAGGGAGGCCATGCCAAAAGTCAGTACCACAAAAATCACAAAGAAGGCTCCTCGTTCAAATCGTGAGATAAGGGGAACGAAATGGAGGATCATGATGCCTCAAAGCCCCATGTGACGTGCTTCATATGCGACGGACCGCATTAGGCACATGAATGTCCAAAAAGGAAGGAATTGAGTGCCTTAGTTGCCTCCACTCATGACCAAGATGGAGGTGAGACAGATGAAGGTGCAAATATAGGTTCTTTGTGGCTACTTGATGCATTATAGAATGCCCCAACGACTTCTAAAGGCTTGATGTTCATGGATGCAACCATCGATGGGAAGGTTGCCAAAGCCTTGGTCGACACAGGTACATCTCACAACTTTGTTTCACAAGAGGAAGCCAAGAGACTTGGTCTCGAGGTTGCCAAGGGAGGAGAGTCTCTCAAAGCAGTTAACTTGGAAACACTACCTCTCCAAGGAGTTTCTCATGGAGTTAATGTCAATCTTAGTGCTTGGACTGGCCAAGTGAACTTATCGGTGGCACCCATGGATGATTTCTCGGTGGTATTTGGCATGGAGTTCTTGGACCAAGTTAGAGCTTTCCTTGTCCCATGCTCAAACTCTATATGCATCATGGATGGATCAAAGGCTTGTGAGGTATCAACGGAGAGGACCACCAAACCTAATTCACATTCTTTCAATACTTCAATTCAAGAAGGAATTGAAGAGGGAGAAAGAGAGTTACTTGGCCATTTTAAAGGAGTATGATGAGGAAGAGGCGTCACCACAGCCAAGCTTGCCGACAGATGTGCAAGTTATCTTGGATGAGTTACAGGATGTGATGCCTGAGGCATTGCCTAAACGTTTACCTCCAAGCAGGAAGATGGACCACGAAATCGAGCTAGAGCCTAACACAAGACCATCAACAATGAGTCCTTATCGGATGGCAAAATCAAAGTGGCACAACAAAAGCGTGGTGGCTAATGCGCTAATTCGAAAGGCTGAGTTGACAACCTTGAGTAGACCAAACATTGCTGGAAGGATCAAAAAAGGGTTTGAGCATGATGCCTTTACTCAAAAATATTTTTACCCTTATCAAGGAAGGAAAGACAAAGCAATTTTGGTGGAGTGATAGACTACTCTACGCCAAGACAAATTGCATCTATACTCCTAAGTGAGGGAACTTAAGGAAGGAGCTTATCAAAGAGTGTCACGATTCACTATAGGTTAGACACCCAGGTATGAGACGTACCCTTGTCTTGATCAAGTCCATTTACCACTAGCCTCAACTACGGAATGATGTTGAAGCCTATGTGAGAACTTGTCTTGTATGCCAAGAAGACAAGATGGAGCAGTATGCACCAGAAGGCTTGTTAGAGCCATTGCCTATTCCAAAGAAACCATGGGAGAGTGTCTCAATGGACTTCATCACTTACTTTCCAAAATTAAATGGCTTTGGAAACATAATTGTAGTCATTGATCGCTTAAGCAAGTATGTAACATTCATACTTGCCTCAACAGATTACACTGCGGATGAGATGACACGGTTGTTCCTTAAGCACGTTGTGAAGTATTGGGGAATTCCATCCAACATCGTGAGTGATCGAGACCCATGATTTACTGGGAAGTTTTGGACAAAATTGTTCAAATTGTTGGGATCAGACTTGAACTTCTCCACAAGTTTTCATCCACAAAGCGATGGGCAAACGAAACGTGCCAATGCATTGTTGGAGCTTTATCTCAGGAACTTTGTTAGTGCCAACCGATATGATTAGGCTAAGTTGCTAGATGTAGCTCAATTCTCTTATAACTTGTAGATGAGCGAGTCAACTAGAAAGAGTCCCTTTGAGATCATCATGGGGCATAATCTTAAGTATTGAGTCACACTATAAATAGACCTATTGGTCTTCATTTGTATTCATCATTGGAAATCCTTAGAATCCTTAGGAAGTTGTAAGATAACCTATCTAGAGCAATACAAAACATACTTCACAAACTCTCTTGCTTCGCTCTTGAATACTCTAAATCTCTAAGTCTCTTTGGAGCATTTTGTTCAGGTTGGAAAGCAAGCTTAGTGTAACAGACCGTGTTAAGTATCACACGATTGCTAATTGAAGTCTAGGGTTGTGACAAAAGGCTCCGAAAAAAGATAACACCAAAAATGGAAAAAATGAATCTAAGCCTAATGCCAATAACAAAAGGAATAAGAAACGGGCATATGGGGAGGAGACAGAGAAAAGAAACCACTGAAAAAGGTGGAGAAAAACCCCATCAGCAAAACCAGAATGAAAAGGAAGTTCCCACCTAAAGAAGAGACTGTAAAAGCCACGTAAGAAGTTAATTTTCCTTGTTTGACGGTTTTCACTTAATTTCCAATAATTTCATTAACATGTTATACTAGTTGACGAAGTTTTGATCTGATCTCTTCAATTAACAGGAAAAAATGATGTTACTGTTGGTATTAATGTCAATTTTTATCAGTGCTAATACAATGTTAATCATTTCGTTTTCTGGCATCAACCGTTGAGCATTCTTGTATGACTTAAAAAAAAAAATGTCCTCCCATGTTGAAGCTATGCCATCATTTGGGCAAATGTGTATCGCTAAGGACGAAAGAGAGATAAGTGATTGTAGTAACTTTTTTACTTTTGAGACCAAAACCAATTTTATACTTTTACCTTGTTCCCAATTATATACCAATTTAGTTTTGCTTGCAATCCTTGAATGAAAGACAGAAGCTTTGTAAATTATACATTTGGTCAATTAGCTCTGTAAAAATGAAGCCACTTCACCATACAACTTTTATTCCATCTACTGACATTCTTGGTCCCTTTAGATTTTGTTTTTGCTTGTTGAAATGCAATTCTTTTCTGTTTCTTCTGAGCTTCCTTTTCAGCCTGAAGAGTAAAAAACGGAGTTGCTTACATTATAATTGCCTGCATAATCTTGTAAATTGCAGTTTTTGATTTCGATTACTCTGTTGAATATCTGTCTAATGAAGTATCGATCATGAGAAACAGTGATGACAGTCCCCTTGTATTCCGTTATCGCCTCCTGATGGGAAAAAAAGATGCGCTTTTAAAGAAAATTTCCATGATCGATTGATAACAGAAAGTAATCACACATACCTCCAGCATTTCTTTTGAAGGAATATCCAAGTGGTTTGTAGGTTCATCTAAAACTAAAAGAGTCGATGGCTTTACCATGAACTTGCAGCCTGAAAATATTAAAATAGTTATAAATTTTGCATCTGAATAAAAAGATAAAAACATATTGTATATGATACAAAGATCAAAATGTTAGAAAACGAATTAAACATATTCAACATCATGTTCGCATGATTTAGACCAAAAAAAGTCAGGTGATCACCAAAATCTTTGACTGCAAATCCATTAAGGATTAATATATGTGTTTATACACAAACATACTACATCCACAAGGATAAACCCGATATCTAGGTATTTAAGCTTATGTATCCTCGAAACTTTCATTGAAACGCTAACAATGACGAGAAATATACACAATTACAGAAAATAAAAGAATGACTACAAAATTGGCACTGGTAGTTTAGTCATCACATTTAAATTTATCTAATTACTTATCTTTGAATCATTACATATCAATTATAAAAAGAACAACATCCTAAATAGTCGCAAGTGTTGTATCAGCTGCCTAGAAAAACTTTTTATACTGAGATCACACATTCCAAAAGATGATTGAGATGCGAAATGGAGAACAAACATGCAGTATACTTACGAAGCTGAAAGATACAGAAAACATAAGCAAACTTTAACAGTTACCTTCTCACCGCCACTTAAAAGAGAAACATTTCTATCAAGCATGTTAGCTTTAAAATTACAACGCCCAAGGAGACCCTTTATATCATCAAGTCTCCAGTTCTCAGTAGCTTCTTCAACCGTCTGGAGCACTGTTTTATCCAAATCAAGCGCCTCAGCCTAAAAAGCAGATAAATCTAAGTCGGTGCCAACAAATCGCATGACTGTAAAAGTAGAACCTATTTCATTACAAAATAAAATGAAATTTCTATTGAAATGATAACTTTTTCTCAAAAACTAGGCATAAAAAACTTGAAACATTGTAATTGAAGGACAGCTTAAAAACACTACGCAATTGAAAGCACCACCTGATTTTGTTCAAAATAGTTTGGAAGCACATTATGCTCCCCAAGCAGAACTTCACCTCCCGACTTCTCCAATCCCATTATTAGCTTGAGCAACGAACTTTTTCCACATCCATTTGGACCAATAATGGCAATTTTCTCTCCCCTTTCAATCGTTAGATTTGCCCTGTCGAAAAGGACCTGACAGACAGACAGACAGCATTTATCACAGTTAGTATATAGTACAAAAGTAATTGGCAAGAATACAAATATAAAATACAAAATAAAAAATAATTACATTTATAACCTTATCCTTATTTACCCATGTGACTCTTTACCTTACCACCAAAGCGAAATTCCAATTTTTTTATGGTTACAACAGACCTTCCACTTCTACCAAGTTCAGGAAACCTGATTTTCATTTGTTTCCTTTGAAATGGCTTTTCAACTAATTCCTCCTCCTGAAGCCTCTCCACCTTCAGTTGTTACCCAAATTGTAAGCAAAGCCAAAACAATAATGATAAGTTAATGAACTATCCAGCATCAATACTTACACAGTATCATAAAATGAAAAATTCCTTTTAACCCGTGTGTAAACGTACTACGGTTGAGCTGATTCCATGATTAGATGATTTACAATTGCTCAATGGTAAAAAGGTGCTATCCTCATTAAGTATATTCCTTTTTTCTAGGTTTAAACTAACAAAATGTTTTTCCCATTCCACCTCATCAGAGTCAACAGCTAGTGCCCGCCTTTGAAGCTTGTCAAACTCATCCAAAAGCCTGCCCATCAAATCCAAGTACTCTCCAAAGCCTTCTAAACCTTCTCTAACTTCTCTGCTATCTCCATCTGCTCCTTAAACGCACTCACTCATAAACTCCTCCCTCACTGGCCGAGTTAAGGAAACTTTGAATTCTTGACTCAAAAATGAAACTTTCAAATTTGGCTTAGCCTTTATCACATTCCCAAAATCTGGTTCTTCTAGTCCAGCAATAATTCTCATTTGGGTTGTTTTCCCTGCTCCATTTACACCCTACCAATCCTACTTTCTCACCCTTTTTTACTTCCCAATTGATATTCTTCAAAACAGTCGCACTATTTGATTGCTTATCAGCCCGTTTTCTCTCAAATCCATCTACAGATTCGTCCGAAAACAAAGATTCAAGACATAGTTTCTGCAACAGATGTTTCGATCGCCACAGCTGGTTACGATAATTATTCCTCCTGATGAAGTTATAGTTACCTATACCGGATTGAATGACTATTATGTTAGAAACTAAACGGGAACGAAGCTGGAAAGCTATCTTTCCAGCATCGGAGAGAGCTAAGCCGGTGAGAAAGCTAGAGCGAAGGTCGAAATGGTTTAGATTAGCAGTCAAGCCCATCACTGGATAGTAAGAAAGAGGGGGAAAATTGTCGAGAAGGTGAAGGAAAATCGATGGAAATTGTGTTTGAGAACGGAAATGATAGCCCTTTGAAAAGAAAATTGGGCGATGGAAATAATAATCGCAGAATCGTCCTCGGTCCAAAATTTCTGGAAAATACGTAATAACTAATATACACCACTAAATAACATTCATGTCACAAATATTAAGATTTTTTTTCTTTTCCAAATCATATAAAATCTAACACTTTAAATATTAACAAAATCTAAAAACCAATTTTTAGAGGGTAACAATTTTTTTCTATCTTTTAATTCTATTATAAACAAAATTTTAAAAATATCAATAAATTAAATAAATAACAACCTTACAATTTATAACATTAAAACACTATCTCATAACTAACTTAATTTTAACATCAAACATATTTAATTAACTAAAATTCAATATATACTGTATTTAATTAATTAAAATTTAACTAGAACAAAATCAAATTAAATTACTTTTATTATAAAATTTAAGAATTGAGAATTTTTTATAATAAACATATATAAACAAAAAAATAAACATACTATTTATGATTATAATTTTTAAAGTATTATAAACATTATTTTCCTAAAATATTCGGACCGAGAAATCGGAAATTATACTCCCTTTTTTTCTTAGAAAAAAAATAAACAAAAAAAAAGTAGACTAAGTAAAAATAGACAACGAAATAAGTAGACAAAGTAACACATAGGGGTGGGGTGGGGTGGGGTGGGGTAGGGGGAAAGCATGTGGGCACGACTAAAGGAACGAAAAGTAAAAATTACTTGTTTGCATTCGAAGAGTTCAATTTATTTCTGAGTATTGCTAGTTAGGAATGTTACTTCAAACACAAATATTACACCAAAAAATAAAAACAAAACAAATATCAATAACACGGTAAATATTAATTAAAATCATTAAATTAACTAATAAACAACTAGCACATCAATAAACACACCAGCCGGTAAGCTCAAAAAGGGGGATAATTATCATTTTTCATTTATTTCATATCCGCATTTATTCCTTACCTATGTAACCCCATTTGTTTTGTAATAAGAAAGCATCTAATAATTAAATAATATTTATTACTAATATAACTTTAAAATGTCATAATCAAATCATGCTAAAAACATATATAACCTTTCTCAAATGAAAAAGACCGAAAAAAAAATAACATTTTATATTCACTTTATATATTTTTAGTATTAAAAAAATTCACATCATTTCATATCATTAAATTAAATCCTATTTAATATTACTAAGATACTATTTTATTGATATAAGTTTTAAAAAAGTTAATTATTTTTATTACACCAATAAAATTATATAAATTACCTATTTTATTCTTATAATTAATTATACATTATTATCCTATTTGTTAAATATAATTGTCATTAAATAATATTTCTAATTTCTAACAATAACGACATTCATATAAGCTTATTTATTTATTTTCTATAACGATGATAATTATAATAATAACTAAATGAGATATATATCAAAGGCAATTAATGTAGATAAAAAATGATATAACAAATTGTGTACTCGGTCAGTTAATCTCTCTTTCATTTTATTTTTTTAATTTCATTTTTGTGGTCAAGGTGGTTTTAACAAGGCACAAGATAACAATCGGTGCCGATATACATGTTAAGATTCCACTTGAAGAATTAAAACGAAACGGTACCACCCGCTATCCACGGGTAACGAGTCTTTGTCTATTCCGTTAAAACCAAGACTAATTGATAATTATTCGTATAAATACATAAATGATATATATATATATATATATATATATATATATATATATATACACTTAAATTTTTAGATTAATAAAAACATTTTATCTTTAATACAATTCTATTCTATCAATTAAAATATATCTTTATCTACTTTTAAAATTGATATTAAATATATTGTGAAGCCAGCAAAAAAGAGTGAAAATAACCTTACAACTTTACTTTAAAATATTATCAAATGATAAATTCTAATTTTATGTCTTACACCTAGAATGAATCTTTTAGACTCCTTTACATCTTTATTTGACAAACATGTGCCGTATGTTTTTAAAATACATCTTTAGGAAAGTTTAATCCACGTGGCAAATAAAGTTCCCAACAAGGCCAAAAAGCTATTAATTGGCCCAAGTCTAGATAATCCCTGGCCCAGGTGGCTTTTGCTCACTAATTTGCTCAAGCCATGCATGCTCGCATTTAAAGAGATCATTTATGTTGGACCCTTTGGGAAAATTTTGCTGCCATAGTTAATAGAATGATATCTTGCAATGATGAATATTATCATTCGACTGATCGACCAATTAAGCAAAGTTTAAGCCAACAAGCCTTCACGAAGAGAGGCCACTTGACCCATGCTAGATTATGGCCTAATATCAGGTGCCCCACATAGAAAATGGATAATGCTATAAATATGGTCACTCATCCCTAACATCACTAAAACTCAACCAAATAGCAAAAGGTTAAAAAAAAAAACTCATTGCTAAGGATCCTTCAAACATACACCACAATAACAATCACCTTAACCATCTAGCCCAAGGATGAATAGCAGCAGGGCTATTGAAGTCACTAACAGCTCCAGTTTTTGAATTCGTGAATAGATTATGCATCATTTTGCACCAAATAACTTGATAATAATAATCAAAGCAATTAGTAACATGACAAGGCTCACGAGCAACACGACAACATTTTGATACGACATGCAAATCCCATTAAATCAATGTATGACACGACAACACAGGCCAACCCGTTTAACTTAGATGATATATTTTGGCAGATTATTTTTTGAGTTGATGACACAAATATGACCCTCATACAAAGGGTTGATATGACACATTACCTTTACTAATGGGTCGACATTAAACCTATTAACAGACGAATTACCACCCTATCTAACAGAGAGACTTCAAATTGACGATTGCAACCTAAACAGATGATCAGGAGTTATCAGCAACAATACCATACAAGACCTAGGAGCATTCTAGAGAGTCCGCGTGCATCATGATGATCACTCCTCATTGTAAACCTAATTAGGCTTCAAAGGCCATTACACAACTACAGATACGACCAAGGAAACATGAACAGGATGTAGATGGGTTTCTGGAAATTTAGGGACGAAGGGAACATGGATACAACTTACAAGCACATTGAGGGCAAGCAGAGTTGCAGCCTATGACTTAATTATTGACCAACAGTTTCTCACCCTTATAATGCTAAATGCTAATTGTTGTTTCCTTTCATGGACTCCACCCATTTAGCATACGTAGTTTCAAAGTTTATATATGTGGAATTATCATCAAATTTTCACGGCAATACAAGCAACGATGATTGAGCAAACAAAAATTTGAATGGAATTGGAACTACGATTGCCTAAACCGAACTTCAGCACTGATATCAGTCCCCCTACTTCTCCAGCTCCTCACAAAAGAATACTAACAAGGATTAACAAAAGTGTGGTGAAAACAAGCAATTTAGGAATTAGCAGCAGTAAAGTATAAACAAATCCTGCCACTAAGAAATCTTTTGTACTTTACTAAAGCTGAAATTCCAGTTATACATGGCAAAGCTATCTCTGGAAAACACGGATAAAATGGAAAGAACAATGCAAATATGTTTTTTTTTCATTAACCCAAATTACTATTAATTAGACACTAAGTCATATAATTAGGCACTAATCACACGTCATTCAAAATTACTGAACCTTCTAGGACCAAAGCCCAAATTACCAAAAAAACTTCAACTCCAACTCCATAATAATCAAAGCAAACTTAACATTAATCATAGTATACAGATAACACACCAGATCTATTGCTGGCCTACTGCACGAGTATGCCAACCAAAGGGCGCAAACTAACGTGTTTCAAAAAGAAACGAAAAAGGTTCAGTTTCATTGATCATCATTGACTTGTTGGTTTTTTCTCTCCAAACTGCTCGGCAACCAACAGAGCAATTGAGCGGTTGGCCACAGTTGGTCAAAATGTGGTCCATATCTATAACTTCCATCACCCACGTTCTGCAACCTCTTAAGCACACATCCATTTGCTAGTTGATGGACAGAACACTTGAGACGTGCTTATAAATATTTAGTTTGATCCATAAGCATGCTTAGATAGAATCTGTGAGAATTCAATTGATTTCAGAATTAATCTTTAGTGAATTGTTCTCTACACCATCGTGATAACAGAGAAATGTTTAGAAACATCAAACCAAAAACCCATTAAAATTCTCGTGAAAAAGGTGAAACTTGATCACGGGCTAAATGTATGCTTTCAATCCCTTTTTACTTCCATTGTGTTTGCATTCATGTTTATATGCTTCCATGAATGTTTCTTGATCAAATTATGAGCCTACATTTGGTATCAGAGCCGTTTTGAAAACACTTATGTTTTGCTCTGTTTCAAACGCATGTTGAAGTACCAATCCTGGAAGTACCACAAACTATTAATTCTAATCCAATAGATGCTGAAGTTCAACAGATGCCTAAAATTGTTGAACAACCAGCTAAACAACATGATCCTTATCATCAGGAGAATGTTAATGCACCATTTAGAAGATCTACTAGTAAGGATATCAACGATTCGTATGACTATGTTGTGTATCTACAAGAGTGTGACTAAAATGTTGGAGCCGAAAATGATCCTGAGACGTTTTCACAGGCCATGAGTTCTAAGGTTTTGAACTTATGGTACAATGTCATGAAAGAAGAGATGAATTTTATGACGTTTAATCGAGTATGGGATCTCATCAAGTTACCTCATGATGTAAACGCCATTGGATGTGGGTCTTCAAGACAAAAAAAGACTCACAAGAAAACATTAAGAGACACAAGACAAGACTCATTACCAAAGGATACACACACTTAAAGAAAGAGAATCGACTATACGGAGACATTCTCTCCTGTATCTAAGAAAGATTCACTTCGTGTGATCATGGCATTGGTTGCCCATTTTGACTTAGATTTGCATCAAATGGATGTGAAAACAACTTTCCTTACCTAGAATAAGAGGTTTATATGAAACAACGTGAAAGATTATCCTCTAGTAATGGTGAGCACTTAGTCTGTAAGCTTAATAAATCCATATATGGATTAAAACAAGCTTCCTGTCAATGGTATTTGAAATTACATAACGTCATCATTTCATTTGGTTTTGAAGAGAACGTCATGGATCAATGTATATACCAGAAGGTCAGTGGGAGCAAGATTTGTTATTTGGTGCCATATGTGGATGATATTTTGCTTGCAACCAATGATAAGGATTTGCTATATGAAGTGAAACAATTCCTCTTAAAGAACTTTGATATGAAGGATATCACTGAGGTATCTCATATCATTGACATTAAGATCCATATCCATAGGGATAGATCTCGAAGCATTTTGGGTTTGTCTCAAAAGACTATATCAATAAAGTTTTAGAGAAATTTTGAACGAAGAGATTATTCACCGAGTATGGAACCCATTGTGAAGGGTGACAGATTTAGCCTAAACCAATGCCCTAAAAAAGAGCTCGAGCAGGAGCAGATGAAAACCATTCCATATGCTTCAGCCGTTGGAAGCCTAATATATGCTCAGGTTTACAGCAGACCTAAAATTGCATTTGTTGTTGAAATACTAGGGAGATATCAAACTAACTCAAATGTTGACCATTGGAGAGCTTCAAAGAAAGTCACGAGGTACCTTCAAGGGACAGAATTACATGCTCATATATAGACGAACCAACGATTTGGAAGTGATTGGCTACTCCGATGCGAACTTCACTGACTGTGTTGATTCACGAAAATCAACATCTGGTTACATTTTCAAGCTTGCTGGTGGAACCGTGTCTTGCAGTAGTGTGAAGCAGACCTTGACTGCTACTTCCACTATAAAGGCCGAGTTTGTGTCATGTTTTAAGGCTACTTCACATGATGTATGGTTGAAGAGTTTCATTTCCGAGCTTAGAATAGTTGACTCTATTTCTAGGCCATTGAGATTGTACTATGACAACTCAGTTATTGTGTTTATGGCCAAGAACAACAAAAGTGGTAGTCATAGTAAGCACATCGACATCAAACACTTGGCCATAAAAGAACATGTTAAGGAAAAGAAAGTGATCATTTAGCACGTTAGTAATGAGTTGATGATTGTTAATCCTTTGACTAAAGGCATGCCAGTAAAGAATTTCAAGGATCATATAGTAAGAATGGGACTTGGTTCCTTAGTGTAAATATTCATTATACATACATTTGTAAATATTAATGAAACTCTTATTCAATTGATGTTTTCTCATTAATTTTATGCGTATATTTTGTTTATTCATATATTTTGAGAAAACACATTTAAGTTATGGACCTCGAATAAACATAGGATTCATTCATTAAGTTGTGTGGGCTTGAGATGCATAATGCATCATGATACATAGAAGATAATACTCATTATTAGAGAACTTATCGCCATGATTCATGTGTTTTGTTTCTCAAAAAGTTGAATAATGGAATATATGGACCAAATGGGAGAATGTTGGTTTTTTCTCTCCAAACTACTTTGCAACCAACCGAGCAATTGAGCAATTGGCCAAAATGTGGTCCATATCCATAACTTCCATCACCCACGTTCTGCATCCCCTTAAGTGCACATCCATTTGCTCTTTAATGAACAGAACACTTGAGACGTGCTTATAAATATTCAATTTGGTCCCTAAGCCTACTCTGATAGAATCTATGAGAATTCAATTGATTTCAGAATCAATCTTCAGTGAATTGTTCTCTGCATCATCGTTATAACAGAGAAAGGTTTAGAAGCATCAAACCAAAAACCCATTAGAATTCTCGTGAAAGTAGTGAAACTTGATTTTAGAGGTATGTTTTCAATTCCTTTTTGCTTTCGTTGTCTTTACATTCATGTTTATATACTTCCATGAATGTTTCTGGATCGAATTATGGTCTAACATGACTCACAATTTAATATTTTATAGTACAATTTTACTTCCTTCATAGATGCTATTGGTCATCTTTAATGCATATTCTTATGGTGTATGTATTATATCAAGCATCAATGCATCATCATTATGAATTTTGCAATTTGATTAAAATAAAATAATGTTTATTTGTTCCAAAAAGTCCACAACTACCTTACGTAGGTTTTGTTTGCCTTAGTGCACACCTTAAAAAGTATGACTCTAGACATTGTAATGCAATAATCAATAGATAAACTTCAAAAGTCTAAGACCATAGACGAACACACGATAAACACAAAAGAAGGTGCACAGACATACACAAGCAACATAAACCTCCACCAACCTTATACAGAAACAATCACTTTACTTGCTCTAATCTCTCGCACGGCAATGTTATAAATAAAGTGTGATTCCTTAAATGGAGAAATTTAAGTTAACAATCATGAAGGAAAAATTGTCGGCATTTGTGCACCTTGCAAAATTAGGAATATATTTTAGGTTCAAACAACATGTTAATCAACATTAGAGCAAAAATATGAACAATGCATTCTAAAAAAGAACAAAAACTTGCCCATTTAAAGCTTTTTTTTGGTGGGGGGGACACACTAATAATAAGAGAGGATTGCGACACATATGATGCTAGAAATTTTCAACAATGAAAATCATGTGTAATGCATCCTGCTATTTTACAACAGATACGATTCTTAAAGATGATCAAACAAATATAACAGGAACTTTTAATGTTAAACCTTGGTAAATTTTAAAAACCAAGAAAAATCAAAAGAAGAGTGAGTAATAACTTCAAAAATTACTAGAGAAAAACAAATCTCATTTAACATGTATTAGGGAATCATAATATTGGAAGTTCAAAAATAATTTCGTTCAATAACAGTGACTCCATAAAGTACTGATACTCTCACACTTAAAAATTACAGAATCTCTTCATCTTTTAAATAAAACAAAACTACAATACTTTGAAATGATAGATAAAGGAAGAAAACCAGATATAAAAACAGAATTTAGTTAAAGAATTTTAAGATTCTGGTCTTTGTAGTAACCATTGGCTCCTTAAACTTGAGAAGAATCAGCATATCAGTACAAAAGACTGATGCACCTATTTGATATCTGCACATCAAATACGAAAGGGTAAAAAAAAAAAAATTTAAACCCAAAATGTTTAAGATCCAGGATTCCTTCAAAACGGTTATGGAAAGGGACAATAGGTTTCATCACATGTGAATTTCATGCAATAGTTATATCAATTTTGCTGCAAAACATTATTAAAACAAATTAGTATAACAAAAACTTCATCACAAAAAACTTAAGGAACTAAACAGAGTAAAAATGCCTTAAAAAGTAAAACTATTTCAATAACCCACTGAGCAATTCTTCAAAAGCATAAATCCTTTACGTGTGAGAGCTTAGGAAGAAGTAGACCAACAGCTTTGAAATAATATCAACTGAACAAAGGTGACATTTTAGGAAATAGCAAAAGCCAGATATCTTAAACAATGTGCATGATAACAAGCCCAGAAAAGAAAAATATTTGTAATTATCATATAAGCCTCAAAAACTTATAGACTCTCATCCTTATTTTTTTAAATAAAAAAAACAAAAAACAAAACCTTATACATTCTCATCTGCAACTTGAACAAACAAAGAAGGCTCCTAGCTTTGCATATTTTTCGACTTCTAGATTCATTTATCAATTTGCTGAAAGTGGAATGATGCAAGCATGCCTATAATCATGCTATTTTAATGTATGATAAAACAATAATTATGAATCCTAACTTTTTCCATTCAGAGTTACAATATAGATCATGTTCTTTTTCTTTTTTAGGTTTAGAATTTATTAGATACAATACTCAACATTCTTATCATATAGTATTGGACGCATTAATGAAAAATAGAGCTCATTGTCCTCCTTTACAGCTTGAAGCTGAAGGACTTATCTTATAACAGTTAAATAACGACACCCTATAAAGCAACTAAATCAAAATACTCACACAAAGCCTCATGGAACACTAAAAAGCAACTGCAGCTGAGTTGCATACACAGCACACTAAAACTGGCAAGCTCGTAAGCCCCTTAACAAAGACAGCAACTTCCATATAACACAATGAAAACAACCAATAACTTAAAAATGATTCCTGTCGTTACAACTTTCCTAATCCAAATTTCCATCAAGCCAAATGTGAAATGCAATTATTAGAATGAAAATGTAAAAAAGAAATCATTTGAGAGAAAATGTAAAAAAGCAATCAGCATATATGTACGATTTAGCTAATAAAAATTCATATGAAATCAACTAAAAGATTGAATTTACCTGACGAGACACCTAGTGACTCATGTAAGCCCCACCAAATTGCCCAACACCAGGCTGCCCTCTTCCAGCTCCAGCTTGTCCTATCTGTTGATTTGGGTACCCAGCCTGGACTGAACCTGAACTACCATAGCCTCCCATTACTCCAGGAGTTACATTCGTTTGATTACCATAGGCACCCTGTATACCGTGACCTGCAACTGGCACAGCAGGATTAACAGCTGCAGTAGTTCCTAACGTCCCCAACAAATTAGTCAGTCCCAAACCAGCACCTTGAGTAGCAAGCAATGCAGTCAGTGCTTGCCCAAGAGCAGGGTTCAGTGCCGCCTGAGCAGCAGCTGCAGCATTTTGGTACCCAACCACTGGTCCAACTGGTGCCATCATGTGTCCCGGTGCCCCAGCCACAGCTCCGCCAAGAAAACCAGCATTATCATTCCTCTGAAACTGAGATGCACCATACAAACTATGCTGATGTTGAGGTTGAGGTTGAGGCTGATGCTGACCCTTTCCTGGCTTTGGACCATCTATAGCTTTCTGGCAATGCAAAATATTCCCCTCAAAATTCTTATGCGGCTCTTCCAAGGCCTTCTTTGCACTCTCAGCAGTCTTGTACACAAATAAACAAAACCCTCTAGGCTTCCCTGTGACCTTATCAAGTCCCAAAGGCCCCTCTTCAATTTCACCAAACTTGGAGAAGAAACTATACAACTTATGTGGATCAAGCTCTGCCCCAACATTACTCACATAAATCTTCTTTTGGGTGTGCTCTGAAAATGATTGGGGCTGCGCTGCCTGGACTGGACCCGTACCACCACCCTGTGCCGGTACAGGGCCAATTGAGGCAAGCTGACAAGCGGCCATTCTGTTACCAATCTTTTTCTGGGGCTGCTTAAGAGCTCTACGTGCCCCCGAGCGGGCTTTGAAAAGAATAAACCCATAACCCTTTGATTTTCCCGATACCTTATCGCACACGGCCTTGCAATCCTCGATTTCACCGTACTGTTTGAACGCGCTGATCAAGGTTTCGGCTGTAGTGTCCCAACCAAGTCCGTGAACGAAGATCTTACGATGCACGGTATCTTCATCTGCAACCTTTCGTATCCGATCCGCAACATCGCGGTGCTTATTCGCAGCTTCTTGAAGCAGATTAACAAGCTGGTCCTTACTGAAAGGTTCTAAAAGCTTCTCAATTGGCTCCTCATCTCCCTCATCTGCCCCGTTGTTAGGATTCTGGATTTTATTACCTTCTTCCTCATCTTCTGAACCGTCCTCTTCGTCGTCCTCATCTTCAGCTTCATCATATTCGTCTTCTTCAATGTCCTCCTCTTCTTCTTCGTCGTAAAGATCATATTCTGGTTCGTTTTGGGGTTTTGGTTCCTGAACAACATGCTGTTTCTGTAGCTGTTGTTGCTTCTTCTGGTGTCCGATAGACTCTGTAGATGTGGAAGTAAGCTTTCGCTTTCTCGCCATTGGAGAAACGGTACCGTCAGATAGAGATAGAATCGGGAAGTTAGGGTTAGGACTACGGGGTTTTTTTTTTCCCACCTATCTGCAGAGAAGGCACAAAAAGAAGAAACTGACTTCAAGTACGAAAGTAAATTGAGAACATCAAGGTTAATATTGTAAATTACTCATGAAAATATACCACTACAGCGTATTTAGGAGATGTTATGCTTTTATTTTCCGAAAATGAAACGATTTTCGTAGGAATTGTTGAAAATATTTCCGAATAAACCCATCATACTCCAAATAACAACTAATGTAATATGTCATTCCCAGAACATATAATGAGACTCATTTTCATTGGTTTATTGTAAGCATAATTTATAATGAACATCAAGCAAATTGTGTGAATGTGTGAAAGAGGTGATGATAAGAAGTCTTATATATTATAGCATCTTTCTTCTACGAATCATAATTGTTTTAAAGTGTACCAGGTGTGTTAATAAATCTTTTGTACTTTTAAAGTCTAGGTATTTGAGAGAATTAAATTTTATGAAAGACTCATTCTATTATATTTCATCAGAGAAAAAAAATATACACAATTACTCGTAATCTCTATTAATTTTATGTTTGATATTTGTCTTCATCTTACTTCCTATTATTCTCTTTAAGAGCTTAAAAATGTGCATCCTATAATTTTATTTCCTCAAACAATTACTTATTATTATACCAAAAATCCTCTTGTTCTAACGGAATTATTTGTATATCAACATAAATATTTTGATTTATCACTCCTTTAACGTTCTTTGTTTATTGTCTCGATTACTCCCTTATTGGCCTAACTTACTCCATCTCTTCAATTAACTCCACAATGTGGTCTATTTATGAAGCAACTTTTGATGATTAAGGTTAATCATACTTCCTTGAACTCACAACTCTCTATTTTATCTTCTTATTTCTTTGAGTTCTCTTTTAAACTCAAATAATTATTGTGTAATATCAAGATTATGGTTAGTTTCTTGTTGGTCATCATTAAAATATCTTGGCTCATTTTCTTCTTCTTCATGAGTTTATATAACCATGGTCTGCTTACCAACCAACCTCAACCTTTTTTCATTACTTGGATGTCTACCATCTTCAATAAAAAGTGTTGGATAAAACATGGAAGTGTGATATTTCTTCGAACTTTCTTTCTAAATTTTGAGATAAATCCTAATAAAATGAGATGTAATGAATTAATGTTGCGACTTTTAATACTAAGTCTTACAATAATGTAAAAATGTTAGAAGTAGTTTGATTTTAGAAAAATAACAAAATATATGTGATAAATACGAGTAAATATGTGTGATTCATGACTGTGATCATATATATGTGTACGTGTGCGAGAGATATTTATAAAAATACATGTTAATTACATAGGGGTACACACCAACGAACGTTAAGACATGTAAATGGTTTAAGACCCGGATACTATGATACACCAAACATATGATTGTACTTTACGTTCAACTAGAATATAGATTTAATAATATCTTATTATAAATTAATATAATTTAAATTTTAAAATTGAGTTAATAATCATTATTTTAACATTAGTTATGTCTTATATGTTTTTTAAGTTATCTATTGTCTTAAAATTTTATATTTATTGAAACATTTTAATATAAATTTAATTTATCTTTTATTTTATTTTAAATAAATGAGTTATTACTTTTTTATTTTTTTTATTTGATAAATAATAACATTTATGTTAACTTTGTAATAATAATTAATAATTATATTTTAATAATTTCTTTTTTTATATCTTATTTGTAATCTCCTTAATTTAAC
This sequence comes from Hippophae tibetana, assembly GCA_037013495.1. NCBI lineage: Eukaryota > Viridiplantae > Streptophyta > Magnoliopsida > Rosales > Elaeagnaceae > Hippophae > Hippophae tibetana. The sequence goes on along the minus strand of CM072807.1, from coordinate 65,668,271 downwards.
ATTTCTTTATTAGTTAATATTTAACATCTAAGATGTATTTATATTAAACAATAAAATAAAAAACAATTAAAGATGATATGAAAAAAGATATTTAAATATATAATCAATAATTTATAAATAAAAAAATAAAAAAAAATAATTTTAACACTAGTTATTATAAAGTGTTACATTTCATTCATTATTTCTATTTATTTACTTTATTTTTAAAGGGAGATAAATTGATATATTTTGAGTATATTATATACTATATTATTTTATACTTACGTTATGCTAACTTATTATAAATATAATTTGTAAAATTTGATAATTTATTAAATATAATATACTGTACCATAGATTAAATAAAAACTCATCACATTTGAAATACATAGGTGGAACAAAACCATGAACCCTCTATCTACTCTAGGTCTACGAATCAAAATTTACTCCTATTCACACTTAAAATTATTACATAATATATTGGTATTGTCAACTAGATAGAACACACATATATTCATTTGTATTTGTACATTCATTACTCTTGGGTATTTTATGTTAAAAAAATTAAAATAATATTATTACATACTTAATTCTCAATATATATATATATATATATATATATTATATGTTATAAAGAAATGATATAATTTAAATAATTATTTTTAATAATATTTATAAAAAATATATAGATATATTAAAAAAATTAAAAAATATAACTCAAAAATATTATATAAAATATGTTATATAGAGTAAGATATTGTTACCATTAATGATTATTATAAGAATAATTTATTAATGATAATTTTATTTAATATTTATAATAGTAAAATTTAATAGAAATATAAGGAATATACATTTTATTATAATAATAATAATCATTATTATTATAATAAAATTTATTACAAAAATATTATTATTTATTATATATTAATTAAAATATGTATATATATTATGATTATAAATAATATTATAACTTTTTATTAGATATTTGATTGTATATGCTACGAATCACTTTTTACTTACCACTAGTTTTCAATTAGTTATAATTATTGATTTGAGTTTCAATTAAATAAATATATAAATTTCTTCATTAAAAATGACAATGCGATTTGTTAGTAGAGGTACTGGAAGATTTTGGGTGCGTTTTAAGCAGTGGATTGGAAACGACATTAAATAGCCTCGATCTTTGTGTATGTAGGATAAGGGTCAAATGGTCATAAATTGTAGGGAGTCTTTTTATATAGTTTGAGGTATAAATTTAAATGGTTGAAACAATTACATCTTTTTTTATAATTTAGTTAAATTTTAATCTCATAATTAAAATATTATCTCAGTGATCTAAATTGGATGTGGACTGTGAAGCTTCGAGTACTGAAGTGTTGAGGGTCCTTTGAAGACATAAAAGTCTCTTAATATGCAACTTCAGATTGCGACTAACTAAGAATTAGGAAAGTTTGGCATGCTTTGTTTTATTTTATCAAGATATGATAATTTTTATTAAAAAAGAAAAACAAGGGTATGACATTAGAGTAACACAAACATGAGAGACTAAATAAGAAAATTTTGAAAATTAGGATGTTTTGTAATTAAATTATGAGCATAAGATAATCTATTTGGTAGAATTTTATTTTTGTCAACCCAACTCATAAGTATACATATTTAAATTTTTATAACTTAACGAAAATATATTTAACACATGTTAAATATTGTGTTAAAACATATATTAATTTTTTATCATATTTTAAAAATATATTTAATTTAATGCATGTTGAATGAATAATTTTTTCATCTTTATGTCTACGAAAACATATATAAAGATATAAATTTTAAAATATGTTTTAAATATATGTTAAAAATATTTTAAATAAATTAAAATTATGTTTAATTCCGGGAGAAGTTTTAGAAACAAGATTAATAAAAAAACACTTTTTCATCTATCTCTTTATATAAAAAGCCCCATGATGTCTTGTGGTTTTCTTGTAATTACTAAAATATGATTATTCTTATTTTATTTTTCAATTTTAGATTTTGTCATTTTTTTTAGAATAATAAACATTAAAATATTTCTATAATAAAGATATCATATTTTTAAGAAAAAATATGTTTGATAATTTTATTATATATTATCTTTATGTTTGGTAAGATAATTATTTTAATCACGTATAAATAATTATATTTGTAATATTTGAAAATTAATATGATTCATGCATATTGATTTAATGAACACGTTTATGTTTATTAATTTATTAATAAATTAATCATATTTATGTTAAAATCATCATTTTGTGTTGAGATCATCTCATAACAACTAAATATAGTTAATTAATATACATTATTTTTAAGTAAAAAAATTCTTATTAAGTTCGCGACTATTGATTTTTTATTCTATGCTAAACTAACAAATTATTTATTTATTTATTTTAATAGTATTTTCAAACCATTATAAACTTTTAATATTAATTTTATATTTTTATAATAAAATAAAACTAAAAAAATAACATCAATTTTAACCCCAATATTTTATTTTCTAAAATAAAAATGTTGAAAGTATGACAATTGTTGCTCCAATTCAAAACTACAATATACTTGTGAAAACATTTTGATATAAATAAAACTAAATATATGCACTAATTTAAATTTTTATAGTCATTTTATTATTAATATTATTTTTATTTATTAATTTGTAGTACACATAACTTAAAAGAACTAATACATTGTTAAGTTAAATTTAATACTTATAATATATATTAATCATGTTCGTGTAAAAAGAATTATCAATCATTAAATACTCTCGTGTGATATTTGGTAAGAAATGTAAAAATAACTACATAAATTAATATTAATATCAAAAAATCAATAATTTTAAACAAAATAAATAATAGTTATATATATTTTATTGTAATTGATAATCTTAACTTTTTTCCACTCTTATTTGGCTTCTTTTTTCCCTATGTTCAAATTTTTGTATCTTATTTTCTTGAAAAATATAAATACCTAATACTTAATTAAAGAAGTAAATAATATGATTGATGGAGAGTAGCATATAATCCTTATTTCATTAACAATGAATAGTTTATCATTTGATAAAAGACTTTAATGATAGAATAACTTTTTTCATTCACTTATAATTTACTTTATTTTTTTATCTTTGTCATTTTATATTATGTATTGTTGCATAAGCTTAATTATGTTATATGTTATATGTTTCATGCTATAATCTTAGATATTGTTTCCCCAAGCTAAACACTAATTTGTAGCCTCTTTTTTAATTTAATGAAATGCTATAAGTTTGAGAGAAAATTAAAGAAAAAATAATCAACACATTGATTACTGCATTATTTGCTACATATGATGTAAAAGTATGATCGTATTATATCATGTGTTTTCTAATTTGCATATATATAGGGAGAGTGTAGTATGAAGTCGAGAAGAGTTGTGTATCTATGTTGTTTGTTTGATTATGCTTAGCTTATCTGCGTGTATATGTATAGGGATAACATGAAAGTATTTTGTTAGACTATACATAGATTTATTACACATAGATCTACATAATATGTTTACATGAATGTGTTGTTTTGTGTGCACAGGATAAAAGTTGTAGTTACAAACTGTGGAACTAAGGTGGAATTGTGATTTCAGATATGTAACATGAAATGATTCATCAAGATGAATGTGTTAATTCATGAAAATGTATGAAGCACAACAAGATTGATGCACTTGGTCTAGGTGTGATTGAGGGATGTTTGGTTGTTACATCGGGTTTTGTTCACATGAATAAACTACTTTAGGTTATCTTGCATAAATGTGTTATGTACGGATGTTGTGTCTATATAGATTGTACAATTTTTTCCACAAAAAGACACAAGGAAAGATTGTATATCTTGTTGGTATTCTAATGTGTAAAATATAATCGTATTATTTTTTTAGTATATTATCGTTCTTAATGTAAGGTTAATTACTGACGGTTTAGTATTATACACACTCATATTGTATGTATAGTTTATATATTTTTATGATACACATACCAGTAGGGGTTAGGAGCATATAGTTGGTATGTTTAAATTGTGTATGTGCATCATATTTATTTTTGTGTTTGTAGATATTTGTGAAAAACTACTTGAATTTTTTTCTAATAAAATAGTTGTTTTTTAGAGCTTGTCAAGTGGTCGACAAGATAGTCAACAAGATGATCGATGATAAATTGTGGCCATTATCTTCATCATGATGGCTATTATGTTTATTGAGGTGGTTGATGAGGACCACGATAGTTGAAGGATTTTCTATAAATGCCATCATTTTTATTATTTGAATTAATTATAAACTGTGAGAAAACTATGAAAGTTTAAAAAATTGAGTTATTAAGTTAAAGGTATTTCCTAATTTTCATATCAACAATAAGTTGAGTGTGATATCATATTATTGATACATTGAATATTTTGTTAAACTTATCTTCGAATGGGTTAATTAATATTCGATTAACACTAAGCTAAAGTTGTATCTAGCTATACGAGCATACGATTGTATTTACCATAGGTTATTATCACATATTTAGCGATAGACAATTATAAACATATAGCCTTGTTTGTATGATCGCATGTTGTGTTAGTACAATCAAGATTAATTCAAACATGTTCATATAAGGATAACCTAATTGTGATTAGAAAACCTTTCTTATCTTTACTAATTTTCTTATTATCACAAGTTGTTTTTGCCATGAGAAGTGTTGGATGTGATCATATATGTCTGATGTTATTCCATAAACTATTTGATTCTTTCTTTCTTTCTTGTTGATTGTATGTTTATTTGTTTGCATCGTTTAATTTTACCATGTGTGAGAGGTGAGTGAGTTTTACAATGTTTGTATTACCTTACTTTGGTTGTGAACTAGATCTCATACTCTTTAATTAATCTAATATGAACTTAAAGATATCAAAATGTGATCCCCCATTTTTTGGGATTCTTCTAAAAAGTCTAGTCTTTTGTACAATCATGACATTTCAGTACAATGAGAGGCATAAATACACAAGTTAGAAAAAGAGTGACAATAGGATAAAAGAAGCCTAATGTTATAAAATGGAGATACCCATAATAACAATATCAAGACTCACAAGAAAAGCCTAAGTGTTAGAAAATGAGGATACCCGTAAAAATAGTATCAATACTCCTCTATAAGAAAAATGAGCCATGTCATTAACAGATCTCATAAGAATCCCAAAATCGCTATGGTATACATAACCAAAATAATCACATTGCTTGGAGAGACCGATTTATCATATGGATTGGAACTTTGCTAACTAAAGGTGCATTGGATAAAATCCTACTAAACGAGGACCAGCCAGATGGACCACCACCAAACAAAACCTTGTTGGATGGAACATTAATGATGACACCATCCCCAGCTAGCAACTTAACCACCATGTCCCACTAACCCCCTTGATCCATCTTTATCCCAACACATACCCATGACAGCCAAATATGTTTCTATCCATATGTCCTCTCGTTCTCTATAACTCAATACGATCTGTACCTCCAATGCATAATGGTATAAGTGCAACCTCTTACTTCGAGAAAGTAGGTTGTAGTTAAGAAAAAGGCTTTAGGGACTCAAAGAAGTTCTTCTGCTAAAATGTTTTCTATGTAGAATTAAAGAGTTTGACAGACATGTTCTATAGTATAGAAGGCAAAAAACACCCTATAACTCAATAATTGACTTTTTGAATATCAACATTTCATATCTCCCCAAATAGAATCTTAATTTAAAATCTAGAAATATTAACAATGACAAGAACCACTATGCATGTTTTGAATGGTTAGACATAATGCAGATTTCATTGACCGAATAGGTGAAGTAACACACAAAGATGGACCCAACACCACAGTATGTCTAAAAAGGTCACAAAGCCTTAATAATAACGAAATTATAGAAATACCTTATCGACCATTTATCTAGGTTTAAGAAGCTTCATGGGTTGATATTAGATGTAAATTGATAAACACCACATGACGAGAAATGAGTGGTTCCAATCAATAGAAATGACTCACAGATAATCCTTAACATTATACACTTAACACAATAGAATAATACACATGAACAACTTGATATGTATAATCTTAATACTTATTTCCTTCTTATCACAAAAAGAGACCTTGAACTCTTCTATTATATACAAACTTATTGTATTGATTTAAATATTAGAGGACTAAAAGTATATACCTTATAGTTGTTCAAGGTCCCAACAAGTTCATTTTATGATCATAGGAAGACAAAAAAGACAACAATATCTTGAAAAACAACAATATCAACATATTACTATCATTATAACTTTGATCAATTGAACAAAAATATAATAAAATTATAAGATGGTTGTGTTTAAATTTTAAATAACAATTTTTTTAAAAATAAATTGTATTTATAAATGAAAAAAATTAATATATATATGTATAATGAAAGAAAGAAAGTTTTTTTTTCTTATCTCTAGTTCTTAATGTAACGTTAATTATCTTTTCACATGTTTTAAGTTTAGATTTTGTTTTATTTCGTTAAATAAATAAAACAAGAATAAAAGATATTTAAAAAAATAATATTAATAAATCGTCACATTGTTTTGTTATATACATATAACTCCCACTATATTTTATTTAGCAAAAAAAACTCCCATTACATTTTTTTTATACCAAAATAATTGATAACAAAACATTCTAGGGGCATAATTTGACATCAAAATTATGGAAAATTTCGTAAGAGAATGGTAAGTTAGGTTATTGGTAGTTAACTTATAGGTACTGAAGATGTCGTCAGAAATAAACCTCATACTTGTAATATTGTTTTTATTTAATAAAAAATAAAATTTTAATATCTCTTTTTTTATTTAAAAAAAGGATATCATCCAAAAATAAATTTTTTTTAAAGACAAATATAATTTAAATGTTATGAGTTTATATCCTATCATCATAAATTAAAGTTAAAATTATACTAGTATAATATTTTATTTATTTAATAAAAAAGAATTTAAATGCTTTTAAAGAACAAAATACTCCAAAAATCAATATTGATAAAAATATGGATTTTACATTTTTTAATTTTAAATATTTTATACTTATGGTATATTTATCCAAAAATATTTAAAGTATATAAAAGTTAATGAAATAAAATCTTAAAATAATTTAAATTAGTGTACCATCTAAATTCCAAACCCGTCCTCTCTAAAATATGTTAGGGCTATAAAAAAATAGTAAGAATCTTTTCTTTAAAAAAGAAAAAAAAAACGAAAAAACAGCTGAGAGTAGCGACAGACATTTTTATCTCTAAATAATTAAAATTATAATTAATTATATAATTAACACTATTTTTTTAAATAACTAATAAATTATGGATTAAATATGTTTATTATAATACCAAAATTATGATTTATTATAATCAAATATATACCAATATTATTTTTTATATTCATAAAAAATATAATATTTAAAATAATTAGATATAATTTTATTTAAAAACATGTATTAAATTAGTTAAAAATAAAAATTAATATCAATATTTTAAATAATATAATAGATTAAGAATTATGTTAAGATTTAATTTTTTAAAAATAAATATAATTTTAAATGAATATTCAAAAATAAAAAAATATAATTAAATCATAAATTTTTTATTAATAATTTATAATTGATAGATATAATTAAAATTAATATCTGATAATTACGTAATTAGCTTGATTGTCCACTCTCGCGAGTAGTGTGTGAATGTTATTAAAAAATATATTAATAGAAAGTAGATTAATAAATAAATAGAAAATGGGAAAGAAGGGCAGGAATCATTCGAAAGTGACAAGATAAGATAGCCGAAAGTAGTATCCACTATATCGCCAAAAGATGTGGGTTGTGAGCGACTTTAACATCTTTCGTTCTCACACTAAATCTTTGTGACCGTAGGGTTGAGATTTTTTATTAAATTTTAGAGAATTTATAATAATAAGATATTATTTATTAATAAATAATAAATATTTAATTATATATTATATATTTTAAATTAATTAAATATTAAATATTGTAAAATTATAGATATTATTAAATTATTTGTTTTTTTTAATTCTTGTTGAATAATTAAAATAAAATATATTTTTATAAAAAAATATATAAAAAATTTATATCAAATTATAAAAATACAGATTTGAAAATTTGGTAAAGGAGGGAGTATATTCTCGTAACTTAGAGGCATTTTTTTTCCTAATAAAAGTTAAAAGAGTCTACCTTTTGAATTATAAATTAAACAACATTTTCTTTATTAGGCTATACAGTGATAATATGTGATAAAAAAAAATTAATTTTTTTAATTGAAAGAGACATGTAAGTCGTGTCAAGGGTGGGCATTCACGTAATTAATCGAAATTCATAGACCCAAACGCGTAAAATCTTAATCGAAAATTGTAATTGCCTAAGAAATTCCACACGAGAGACCCAAATGCACACGTCAATGAGCTGTAGCCTTGAAGTTGTGAGTCATACACCAATTACACACGTATATAAAATAAAACGTCTTGATCTCTTCCTCTTCTCTGTTTCTTTCGACTCAGCTCTCTAGTTCATAGTTCTCTATTTAATTTTGATATTGAATAACAAGTTTTTCTGCTTTCTGTTCTCCTTTCTTAAAGATAATCAAAACCATAAGATCTGAAACTCGCTCTCATCTGTCATGGAGGATCGTAATGAGGTCTCTAACTCTGTTTCTACCCCTTGTATATTTGTATTGCTTTCACTTGCTTTCTTGCTTTGTTGTTTAGTTTCCGAGAAATAGTCGGAAATTAAGTACTAAAATAGGTTGTGGAAAACTTGATTGGCTAATTCTATTTTGATTTGTGGAATTTAGTGTTTCCTTAGCATTACTGAATTGCTAGATTAAATCGTTCTTAGATTTTAGAATTTCGTCTATTTTCAGTGACCTAACAGATGATGAATTTCTTTCTACTTCGCATTTGTTCTACAATTTATCCTTTCGGAAACTTGTCTACTTATGACTTTTTAAATTTCTCTATTTTAATTGAAAATGACTTCACTGAATTGGCTGGTGAATTCAAAGAGTTTTTTTTATCTCATGTTATTGACTCTTGTTTTCCCTCATCTAAAATGTTTTGGTCCGTCATTTTAGAGAAATGCGCTTTCTTTTGGTCTAACAACTTGGTTCTTAATCTTTGTGGAAGCATTCATAGGTAATGATTCAATCGTTCTCAGAAAAATATATAAATAAATAACTTTTTCTCAAAGCTGAAACAGTCAAAGTTCTCTCTCTTTTATTTTATTTTTCCATTGTCATGTCTCATATAAAACTTTATCTCAAGTCTCAACAATATTTTCAAAGGCAGTTTTATTTCTTTTTCGTTTTTTAAATGAAAATATGAAATTTGAAGCGGAAAATAGGATTACTCGTAATTTTGCAAGTCCGTACTCCCTAAGACTCTAAGTTGTTATTTATTACTCTTTATTCTTATAACTAATTAGATTACTTTTACTTTTCTCTTCAATTTTTTTTTTTCAAATAAAAAGTTACATTAATCTTTCATGTAATTTTGTTTACTTGAATTAACAAGTCATCATATTATATAGTCGATATAGTTTCTCCAATCCTGATCAAGAGAATAATTACAATAATTTACATAAAGTACTACATCATTATTACTAATTAAATATGCACTATATTAATAACACGACTTTCTCTCTTTATTATGAATTGGATATTTATGTTTTTGAAAAGAATAATTACCCTATTGCTCTAAAATACATCATAACTCACATCACTTATTCACGGAAGAATGAAAAAATTTCTGATTGATCAATCAACTAGTGGATGGTGGGGATTTCTTCTTTTAATGCATGGATTTGCGAATCTTACTTTCACGTACTGCAAATGAAATAATGTTTTTTTACACATTTTCTTACTTATCAATCAACTAGTGGATGGTATGCAAATCATGTATTTAACTGTTAATTGAGATAGTAGAATGAAAATTTTAGGGTTATATAGAAATATAGGTACAAGATTGGGTATGATATGATCTAAATCATACTAGATATTTTATTTAATCTATTTAAAATTTTAATTTTAAAATTATGTGTTGATTTTTTATTTCATCATTAACTTTAAAAAAATATTTTATTTTAAAATGTTAAAAATATTTCTAATAAAATTATTTTAATACGTAAAAAAATTAAATATTATTAGAAATATGAATTATTTTATTAAAATAATAATTATTAATTTTATATGACTATATTATACATATTGTTAATAAAATTTCTACAAAATAATTATAATATAATTTAATAAAATATAATTATATATAATATATTCACCAAAATGGTATTAAATACCTTAGCATTAGCAAAAAGAAAAAAAAAACATTAAATATGGATATAGATGGAAAGATGTCCATGCTTGATTGGGAGAAATTTTTCATTGCTATAGTATTATTGATGTGATATCAATAAAATATAAGATAAATGTAAACTTTTTCTTTCAAATCTAATTTCTTTACTACTTTTTCAAATAGTGCTTTAATTTGATTGGCTCAGTGTAATATTATATTCTAATTTCTATACTCGATGTGCTGATAATATTATATTCTAAAATTCATTTAATTCTAATTGTTTGGCTTATCAAATTTAAAATGAGTTATTAACTTGTAGAATTACTCTGCCATCTATTTATTCTCTGAATCAACTTAGGTGAAAAGTTTGTGTAATATTTAATGAATATCTTGTTGTGTACCATGTGCATTGTGATGTAAGATGACTTTATTTAATGTTGGTGGCATCTAGTAATCGGTGGCATTACTGTTTTGTATTGTCACTACTTTTGCTTTTAAATTTCAACTTGGGATTAGCAGAGTAATTTTTGTAAGGGAATTGATATTTCAAGAGTAAAAAAGAATAAGAAAGATTTATGTAAAAACAATTTAAAATTTACTCATAATTTAATGATTGAGTGTTTTTAAGATTATAAATTTTGCTTTGACAATAGGAAGAACAACTCTGACAATAATGCTACTTTTTTAAAATACTTGTATGTGTTAACTGAACAATAAATCCATTACCAATGCTGATAGAGTAATTGTTTATTGTTTCTAGTTATATTTTTGTAAGGAAGAATGTTTATTCCTTTTATTGTACTAATTGCACCTCAAAAAATATTATTTCTGACTTGTACCATTGCAGAAGAATGCTCCCTGGCTATCAGTGCCACAGTTTGGGGACTGGGACCAGAAGGGTCAAGTTCCAGACTACTCCCTTGATTTCTCGAAAATCAGGGAGATGAGGAAACAAAACAAGAGAGATATATCCAGAGCAAGTCTTGGAAATGAAGAAGAATTAATTTCCTCATCCACCACAAATAGTGCAAATCCTGCTCAAATTGATCAACAACCTCATTACCATCAGGACCAACACTCTCCCTCTGTAAGATTCCTTGTCCTGCTTTCTTCTTTCATATGATGATGCGTTGCATATCTGTAAAAAGTGGTAGTTGGTTTAGAAGTTGCATTACTATGAACAAAATTTATGTTGGCAGTATGCATGTGGTTGGATTGTGGGGAAATCCTTGATTTTATAAGATGACCAAATTATCATCCACTTGGTAGCGACTATCTAATAGAATAATGGAAACTTTTATATGTAATATAATGCTGAAAAAGTATAATTTGGTAACTTTAAGAATGATTAGATGTAATGGTTTACATAATGATTATGTGTAATCAATTCTATTAAACCATATATGAAAAATAATGTAATACGTGATTATCCTTTTGATCCTGTCTCTCATCTTGAAATGAGTTCATGTTATAGATCTGGTCGATTTGATTAGATTAAAAGGAATGCTAAGGTACACAGATTATACACACTAGTTATAGTATTCCACATGGTAAAAGAAATGATACAGTTTTAGATAGCTTTATCACATGACACATCATAACTGGTATGTGTATAAATTTTTCATATATATGCATTGTTAGCATTTCTTCTATTAAGTCATTGATGAGATGATATTGGTTGTGTACTGTTTTATCACATGACACATCATAACTGGTATGTGTATAAATTTTTCATATATATGGATTGTTAGCATTTCTCCTCTTAAGTCATTGATGAGATGATATTGGTTGTTTATGGAATTAATGACCTGTATTCTCAATCATGCTTAATACATGCATCATTTAATATAAAATTTAGACTTTCTAAGAAGAGTAATACTAATGCTATAGACATCAAATAACATGTTAGTTTTGGATTGGACTTTAAATTGAAAATGTGACATGTTTAAATAATTATGCGATCACTTATTAATAGGAACCCAATTATATTATGACACGTGGATTGTTCCATGCATTAAATAGTGATAAAAACATTTTACTTTTAAGAAAAACTTGCACATAAAATACACGTGGTTAGTTGGGAGTAAATGCATGTCTTACTGTAGTAACAATAAAACCATAATGGCATAACGGTATGAAGATACATAGAGACCGGATAAAAGTTAAACCTTAAAAAAAAGAAGCCTTCTACGTTCATAGCAATCTATAAAACTTGATTGGTGACCTTGTCCACAAGCAATTCTTCCACATGCTCGTGCCATATTTTAGGCCATGACCTATGGGTTGATCTTAACACATAATCATGCTGGTGTAGAATGTACAGAAACCTATTCTTTAATATACTATAAAAGAGCAAATGTTAAAAGAAACGTATACTTGTGATACATTTTCTTCCTTTTCATTTAATAGTGTCATATTTTTAGTTGAGTTGATATTCGACTGATTGGAATCTGCTATCTTACTGTGGTGTATTATAGTTTTTTGGTTTCATCCGGCAATTTATAATCTCGTGTTGGATATTGGCCATTGAGTGAGTTTTTTGTACAGCTGATTTTTGTTTTCAACTAAAAATGATTTCAAACTGACTAGTGTTTGAACCTAAGGAACTAAGGTCCCTGACGTCTCTCACGATAGAGGAAAGGTAGTTGAGATTTAACTATCTGAAATGGCCATCTGGGAGGACTGATTCATGATTTAATTGAACAATACTTACCGTTTCTTAATATATATTGCCTCATCTATGTATTTGAGCCCTATTTACTTTTTATGCCAGTATTAGAAATTGGTAATTCTGGATTATCTATTTTTGTTATGATATTCTTTTTTACCCATATTTTCAAGTATTACATATTAAATATCCCCATTTAGTTAACTAGTACAATTTCTATCTAAATTCTACAGTAATAATAATGATTTATGGTAGCTCATTATTACAATTATTATTAAAATTGATCAAAATATGTATCATTAATTTAAATGGAGTTATTTGATGTGTACCAAATGAGAATAGGGGTTAAAAATTGTATCAAAACAAAAATAGGGATAATCAAAAGTAACAACCCCTCGTATAAGCTTTTTATTTGTAGATAGTTCTTGGTTTAATTCCTTTTGTCGATCTTCATACAGGGAAGGCGAAGCTTCTTCAGCTACTTCAATTGTTGCGTCAAAGTGTGATGAACGGAAGTTATCTCCTTCTGCCTGTTAATTTTGTATTCAGATAAGTTCTGATATGTAGTCATTTATTTGCTCTTGCTAATGCTTCATGTTTGTGCTTATTTTTTAGCTCCATCCATTCAGCTTGGAGATTGTAATTTGTCTGGAATGCAGATGGAAACAGCGATGTTTTAGCATGTAGAACATTCCTTTTTAATTTCAAACCATCTTCAACCAAAAAGAAAGATAAACCGACTCATTTCTTATCCTTGAGTTCTTTATTAGCCCTTTTTGAGTATTGGTTTTATTGCATCATAATACAAGATAAAATTATAAAAGAGAGTAGTTTATTTTGTTTAGGATTTTTATTTAAAGTTATACTAAAGTAATAACTTATTTTGTTTAAAGTTTTAATTTTCATGTATTACTAGAGTCAATCTTTACTTAGAATTCTTTTTTGTGTGTATTTTTAAAGTCCCATATGGAAATTTTATGAAATATTTTAAGGATTTTTCAACTATAAATAACTAGGTTCTAATTACCTTCCTCGCGTATGTATAAGACCAAATCCATTCGATTTTTAAAATAAAAAAGGATTACGAATCCTTAACTTTTCGAGGAATCCTTCATCGGTGGTTGTGAATGACTGATTTTTCTCAATCTTTTCGACCTTGGTTCCGTAGGAGCAAGTCAGAAAGATTGAGAAATAGAACCATCTGATTTGATTCGTTCTCAATAGCCATGAGATGATTATCTTACGGTGATCCTTTTGTCGACGGATGCTCCTATTACACTCGTAGTCTCTGAAGGTAGTTATATTAAAGAAGTTATCTTTTTTTTCTTATTTCTTATTTTTAGAAATAGCTCATATTTTTTCCATTTGGAAGTTGAATTGTTCTTATTCATGACATATAGGAATATCTTTAAACTAGTTCTATTTTAGATTTGCTAGAGTGTTTGTATAAAGATAGATAACATAATTAGGTTTGTCTTATTCTAGATTCGTTAGAATGCTTGTTTAGATAATAGTTTTCTTATGTTTGTTTTATAACACAAATATGAGAACCTCTTGTCATAGAATGAGTCTGGTTAGTCTAAATTTTGTTCATATTTTTTAAGTGATTTCATATTATTAGTGTATTCGTGCTTCCGTACTGTTTACGGTGCATTGTGTTTGTACATATCATACATTGTTTAGAATTATAAGGGGTGAATATTCTTTAAATAACATGATGTGTTTTGAGGTTTCTCCATAGAAGCAAAGTTGTGAGATCTCGTTGAATTTATAATTATGGACTAAAGTGGACAATCTCGTACAATGTGAAGTAGGTTCTATTTCACTGTAAGTGGATAGCTAACCGTTCTATATCAGCTGGTATTAGAGTCATAACCCTATTGAGTCGTGTAGACTTGCATTCTTTTGAGGACATAAAACTTCCTAAGTAGTGTATGATGTAGTGTGTCTGAATATATCACACGTTGTTTAGGAAGCTTAGTGATGATGTGAGTACTCTTTAAATGGTATGAATGTGTTTTGAGGTTTCTCTTTAGAAGTAAAATCGTGAGATCCTGTGTTCGTTGAACTATAAGTCACGATTGTGGGTTCGTTGAACTTACAGTTATGGACTAAAGTGAAACTAAAACGGACAATATTTGTGCCATATGGAATAGGTATTACTTCGTTGTAAGTAGATAGATAGATAGATCGTTCTGGATCATGTCATGAACAATTAACATACAATATATTGCTTGTATAATGTTGATCACTTGGTTGTCACGACATAACTGTTTATTTTGATCACTTGGTTGTCACGACATAACTGTTCAATAAACAAATCTTTACAGATGTGTTCAAGAATATGAGCATACAAGAACATGAGAGACATCTCATTAGTTAGGGATTTCAGTGCTACGGTTTCTTATTGTAAACGGGTTGAAATTGATGCTAAATGGGCTTTATTATACATATTTCAAAGACAAACTATATTGTATACGGGAATCTTTGCTCTTTCTTATGGCATCATTTTGATCACCAATCGTTTGTATTATCGGTTTCTATAACTAGGCTTGAGAGGATAAGGTCAATATTTTATGGTATGCCATTAGTATGTGTCATCTTATATTGTAAACTCAAGCTATTTATAAACCAATTATATATTATTTAAAAATGTTGATTTAGGGGTATTTGTGTTATTTTATAGGCAAATAAATATTTGAAAACTTTTTATCATTTTTTGAATTTTTTTATCAATTTATGGTGTTGGTGGTTGTATTTAAAATTACCATAGTTGCATCTAGAAGAAAGTAGGGGTAAAAACGAAATTCTGCACATGTGGATCACAACAGATATGCGGAACGAACCAGTGAAGAACCAAGCTTGGTGGATGTACACGGGAATCTATGCGATGTACTTAGTATTTACGGTGCCCAAAATACACTAAACTCCGCCATTTTTTTTGCGTCCAATCAGCGTCTCAGCTCCATGAAACGACATTGTTTCCACTGTTCACCATTCAAATGCTACCGTCTTCCTTGTCGTTTTTCGTCCAACTTGTGCCACGTGCATGCATTTTTTGCTTAAATGAGTCATCAGAGATTTTCATATCTACTGATCCAAAATGTTCCTAAGTTAGTGTGTTACATAAATATAAAGTCCCATTTGAATGAATTTTATACGAAAATTTGAGAAAAAAACATTCAAATTGCTATATCAATTAAGATAATATATTCACCATTCTTGGGCCATTATTGCAAGCTTTTGAAAAAAGGAAAATCAACCCATGTTTGTACATTTAATAATTTTATTCTTGATTTTAGATTTGATTATATTAGGTTAAAAAATTGTTTTGGGATTTTAGTTATACTACTATGATTACTTTGTATTGTTAGACTAATTATTTTTTAATACAAATTTGAGATTATTTTTGTTATTGTTTCTTTATATTTTTAATTATGAATTATTGATAGATTAAATATTGATTTATGATTAAAGATAATATTTTAAAATTAATTGTTTGAAAAATCATCTAAACTTAATTATACTCTTTTATAAAAAAAAATTAAATTAATTAATTATTTTTTTAACCAAAATATTTGGTTAATTAAGTGTGAAAATTGTCATATTCATTGAAATTTTCTAATTTTAATGAAGTGTTAATAACTCAACTTAGTAACAATTGTTAAATTATATCAAATAATTCAAAACATGGTTGGTGAGTTTGCTAAAATTTTCATTAGCTAACTCAGGTTTTTAATTAAAATTATATACTCGTTTTTAGTTAATTTAATTTTTTAATTAGTTATTATTTATTTTATTTCCAATATTTTTTATATTGTTTAGTATTTAAGATTATTTATTTTATTGTATTAGTTTACTATTTTTAAGAAAATAAATAAATAATTTAAAACTATTATAGTTCCGCTAGAGATCAACCTCATTAAAGCACCCTAATTAGGTTTTTTAGTTATGTGCCCTATACAATGACGTTAAACATCATTGTGCATATTCATTAGGGAATGATATTTTAATTGCTTATCTATCTTTCTTGCGAATTTTCTTTTTCAACTTCACACCCTTTTTCAACTATTATGCTTTCTATTTATTAATCCCAACTTCTTTATCCACTAATCCACACCCTTTTATACTCTTAGCTTCACTTTCTTCAAGAATTTGAACAATAATAATAACGATAGGTCTAGATTAATGAGTAGCTTTATTGTTTTACTTCCATCAAATGATGGGTTAATTGAGAATCTCTTTGAAGTCCATAGAAATCTTTAGAAGCAATCTAATGGAGAGGGAAATAAGCCTTGCTTAGATTTCAGTACTAGGTATATAAAAAACTTTTTCGAACATTTTAGTGGAGCCACGTAATTCTTTTACTAATTCTGGTAATAAGAATTTTAAATTTAAGATAAACTTGGTATGAAAAATCCAATTTCAATTGGGTTTTAAATTTGGTGAATGAGTCGTATCAATGGGTTAAAAAGGAAATTGTAGTTACACAAAGTTTAAAGAATTGGCAATGAAACATTGGAGATGGGTTATTGGAAGCTGACTCAGCTTCCAATTTGTTAATAGAGATTTAGGTGATAATCAAATTATTGATTATAAATATTTAAAAAAAATTCAATATCTTATAAATATTATTAATATTCTACATAAGAGATAGATTTTGAATTTCAAATTAGATACAAGGAATAAATTAGGAAAAAGTTTTTTTTTATTTTAGTTACTTAAAGATTTTTTATGTTTAATAATTTTTATTTTTATTAATTGTAGGTTTTTTATTTTAAATCTTTTATTTAATTGTGAGCATTTTATGTTTAGTAATTTTTATTTTATTTATTTTAGTCTTATTTTTAAGTTTAGATTAGTTCTAATTTATGTTATAAGCATGTCTAACTTACATGTAAATAATTTAATTTTTATTAGATTTAGTAAAAAATTGATGATTTGATATATTTAATTTTGATTTTTATACTTTATAGAAAAAATATATATAATATTTATAAATGGATGAAAATGAGAACAGGAAGACTAAACGATGGAGCTACAGATTTTTTATTTCTATAATAAAAAATAATAATGAGGGAACAGTTAACAAAGTTTCAAAACAATTTAATGCTAGAGTATTTCAAAAACAGAATGACAACACGGCTACTTTGATTTAAACTAAACGTAACATTTATATAACCAAATTAATTACAATTATATAATATAAAATTAGGATGTAATAACAATTATGTTATAAATTTTATAGTTATAATTTGTTTTATTATTTTAAATTTATTATAGTTAATTGGATAATAAACAAATATATTTAAAATTGTATGTTGATTTGATATATTTAAAATATAAATAAAACTCAGTTTTTTTATCAGTGGAAAATATTAATTTAGTCAATTATTTTCTTTACCAATATTATATATAAAAGTTTGAATTATATATATATATATATATTTAAAAAAATATTCTCAACTT
Organism: Hippophae tibetana; assembly: GCA_037013495.1. Lineage (NCBI taxonomy): Eukaryota > Viridiplantae > Streptophyta > Magnoliopsida > Rosales > Elaeagnaceae > Hippophae > Hippophae tibetana. The sequence goes on along the minus strand of CM072807.1, from coordinate 65,649,794 downwards.
TTAAGATAATTACGTTCATTTATTTATGAGTAAGGAAAGAATTTTATGTACATTTAATTATTTATTATTTAAAATTTTAATAATATAATATATCAAGTAAAATTATTATAAATTAGATATATATTTTGTATTGTGTCATGTATTTTAATACATAACAAGTATATATTATGTTAAAATATTAATTAAATTAGAGATAAAAATAATTTATGTTCTAATTTTATCTTTTTAACTATTTAAAAAATTATTAAAATAAATTATAAATTTTAATAACTTAAATGTATCGTGGCTGTTTATAACTATTTTTTATAAATTTCCTAAAACTTTCAAATAATATTAGAGTTACATAAATTTATACTAATTTACGTTTATATTAGTTATTTTACAAACGTTATCAAATATTCCTAAAAAATAAATGAGTTTTTTTAAATTATTTAAGCATGTGTTATATTTTAATTATTATGAATATAAATTGAATTTAATATTTTTTTACCTTACCACGATGAATTCTCTTTTATTGTATTTTAAAAGAATATAGGATTCATCTCTATATATTTGTCATGGATTGAAATTATTCGTTATTTATATAATACATGATAATATAATATGATATTTTATTTCAATAAATTAAAATATTATTATATATATATATATATTTAAATAAATATTTAATAAAAAATATACTATAAAATAATAAATAATAACTCTTAACTCATAGTCTCATGCGTTTCGACTCCCAAACCCTCTAACAAATGAATAAGACAAAGGACTCATTAGTCATTGGGAAAAGAAAGAACCATAGAAGACAATCTCAACCACCCAAAACTGCATCACCCAAAAATGCATGTCAAACGTCATCAAGAAATAATGCGACTGTTAGGAGTAGTGGGAGCAAAACGCATGACCCAATATAAATTACAGGTCATTGTACAATATATCCATTTATACCCTCTCTAATCCAATAACATTACAATAAAATAGAAAATGGTATAAAAGTTATTCTAACCCAATATCAAAATATTACACCAAATATGACATAATAAACAATATTATACTAAAATTTGGTATGAAATTATTCATTTAATACGACACTATTTATGTATTATTTTTTAAATAAAAAAATCTAAAAAAATTGTTTTAATTTATATTTCGCGTCTTTGATTAAAATTTATAACGATTATATTTTCTTATTATTTAATAATATTTTTTTAATTTTTATTATATATAACAAATTAAAATTAAGTATATGTTATAAAATTAATAAAAAACTACTAAATACAACATGAGTTAAAAATATAATATAAACTAGAACAATAATTTAATAATCGGATAAATTATTTCCTGATTTAATCAGTGAATTTTTTATTTTGTTCTCAATAATATAATTTTTAAATTTATTATTAATTAACTAGTAATAATATATAATTTATTTATTTATTTAGTATAATAATTGTTATGAATTAATTAAAAAAATAAAATAAATATTCTATTTTATAAATAAATGTACTTTTTAATATAATATTTGATATTGTAAGTTAAAAATAAGAAAAAATATAATACAATTTTTCAATAAAATGATGTAAAAAATTAGTACAAAATGATGTAATGTGTTTAGTAAAAAACATATAAATAAGTTTAATGATTGGTATTACTAAATGTAGCAACATTAATCACCACTTAAGCAATATATATATATATATAATAACGAGAAAAATATCATAAATTTTTTTAGATTATATTATTTGTATCATTTAATTTTTATCATAAAATTAATATCATTCAACCTCTTAATCATAAAATTAGGGATCAATCAAGAATAAATTATATTATTTTTATAATTTTGATATTAAAATATGAATTTTTAATATGATAAAGTGACCGTTAATATGAAAAAAATTATAAAATATTTGTTTTAATATTTTTTTATTGTCATTTTTTTATTTTTACAAAAATAAAATATATATTTAAATAATTTTTTGTTTAAATATTATTATCATTGAATTTTTAATAAAATAATTTCATATTAAATTTTATTTTTATTTTTATAAATAATTTTATTTTAATAATATTTCAAAATAATATAATTTATTATTAATTAATCATTTTTTCCATAGTCAAAAGCATAAATGACTTCATATCTAATCTATAGAATTAAATATAACAAATAACCTGATATAAGGAACATATATATAAAAACAAATACTTTAGCTGCATAAAACTAAAACTGTGGTTATTCATAAAAAAATCATTTTTTTAAATAATTATAATCAATAACTAATGGGACGTAGATGATTATTAAAATACAAAAACTATGATTAATCGAAATCAAATGTATATTAGTATTATTTTTATATATACATATAATTACAAAAAATATACTTTTTATAATACTACATAAAATATTAAATGTAATTATATTAAATTTTTTTATTTACTTTTTTTTACTCTAAAATATTTGATAAATAGTTAAAAGATAAAAAATTATCTGTTAACATTTTAAGTAATGTAATAGAGTAAGAATTATATTAATATTTAATTTTTTAATACAATACTAGAAGTAGTTACTAATATAATTAATATAAATAAACAAGAATAAAAATGATGTGAATGACATATAAATTTAAGTAATTATATTTATACAACAAAAACTCTACTAATGTATCAATTTGATATTTTGAATATGGATCTTGTTATTAAATTTAACGAGATCTACAAATATTTATAAAACATATAGTTTATTTTTGAATGATATATATGATGGAATGAATGATGAAGTAGTGAAAATATGTAGAATATTTCACAAATTTATATATACATTTGTGCTTTCACTAATTATAGTAATATTTATGAAAATTGATTTTTTTTGGATGATATGATACAATGACTTCATATTAATCAAAAATTAGATATGTTTATAGAAAATTATCCAAAATCACTTGATTTAGTTTTTTTATAATTAAAATCACTTAAAGGTAAAACTTACTACAACTTTACTACAAAAATGATAAGTATTATCTCGGAGTGATTTTAATAAAAAATAAAATCTATGATAAAGTATTAGTTTATCGTGGAAAGACATTAACCTAATATGAGAATACTTATCACTCGCATCTAGTGTAGTAGTAAGATTTATCATGATAAGACGACACCTTACCCCAATGTTAGTAAGTCTTACCTCGTGGTGATTTTTAGTAAAAAATGAAATTTGTAATAAAATATTTGTTTACTATGGGAAAATATTAGTCTAGTATGGAAAGGTTTACCACTAGCATCGAATGTCATTGTAAGGTTTATTATTACAAGGTAATGCCTTATCACATCAGTGATGTGAGAATGATGTTGGTAAAAAATAAAATCTAACTCAAATTTCATACTAATTTGATAAATCATTCATATGACCCCTTCTCGCTTGGATTTTTATACAAAATGAAAAAAATATCTTAATTTTTATTGATTAATTATGATTTAATTTTGACTAAATATTTTTCAAATTTAATTAGTAGAATTGGACAGTTTTTCAACTAATAAGAGTTTGATCAGTCGATAACTTCACTCACCAGAGTAGAATCGGACACATGTCCAATTGAATTAAACAATTATCCAACTAGACAGAGTTTGATTGGTTGATGACCCTACTTGTCAAATTTGAATTGGACACATGTTCAAGCAAATTAGACAGTTGTCTAACTCGTCGAAATTTGATCGAACGATGACTCTAATCATTTGAACTAAATTGGACACATTCAAACTAAATCAAAAATTATCCAATAGACTAGAGTTTGGTTACCCAACTACCTTTATTGTGGGAGCAAAGTTGGACACATGTTCAACTAAAATAGACAATTATCAAAATAGTTGGATTTTGATTGATTAATGATCATACTTATTATAGCTAAATTAAACATATAACCAACTGATTGAATTTTAATAAACATGTGACTATACTAGCAATTTAATAGGTATTTAAATAACTGATTACATTTTTTTGCTATATTTGGTTAGATAATTTTCCAATTTTATCATATAAAATTTGAATGCATGTTCTAAAAATAAAGTAATTGATTTTTTAGTTAAATATATATCCTATATATGTGTTCATCAATGATATAATAAAAAATAATAAAATTATAAATTGAGGGCATAATCTAAAATAAAAATGATGGTAGATGATCGTACGAGTTTATTTTATATTTTTAAGATATAAAATACATTATAATTAAATTGAGAAAAAATATGTGTAAATTTTTATATGATTAGTAATTTTATACCAACAATTAATTTTTTCCATCATAGAATAATTTATTAAATAGTGATAAATTATTAGTTGATAAGAATTGTTAATAAAACATAAAATTTTTTTTTTTTGAAAAACAAAAATAACACAAATAACAATTCATTAAGGTGATGTTTGGTTGGGCGGAATGAGGAGACGGAATAAAATCGATTACTAAAGGAGAAAAAATCGCAATTCCTTCTCCCCCTTTACGAATCATGATTTTATTATTATCTAAACTTTTTTTTCCAATTTAACCCTCACCCCAAATATAACTCTAAACTCAAATCCCTAAACCCAAAACCAAAACCCAAACCCTTAAACCTTAAACCCTAAACCCCAAATATCTAAACCCTAAACTTCAAATCCCTAAACCCTAATCCCTAAACCCTAATCCCTAAAATCCCAAACCCCAAACCCTAAACCCTAAATCCTAAACCCTAAACCCTAAATCCTAAAATCTGAATCCCAAAATCCTAAACCCTAAATCTCTAAACCCTAAACCCCTAAACCTTAAACCCTAAACCCCAAATTCCAAATCCTAAAACCCTAAACCCTAAACTCTATATCCAAAATCTCAAATTCTAAAACTCTAAACCTTTTTTATAAAAATAATAATTTTAACCCTAAATCCTAAATCCCAAATCCTAAACCTCAAAACCCTAATCCTTATTTAAAAAAATAATAATTTAAATATATATTTCTTTTTAATTAAGTAATAATTATTTTAAAAAATAATGATTTCAATAGTATATTTTGTCTAACGAAAAAATAGTAATTAAATGATATTATTTGAACTTTATTGAATGTATGGTATTAAGATAATTTACATTTTTTTTTGCATTTTATTATAATGACAAACAAAACATTGTAATCATGATTCGCAATTTGATTCAAGTGGTCAAACCAAACAATATTGTTTACTTTCTATTCCAATTTTAATTTCATTTCACGAACCAAACTATTCCAATTTTAATTCCATTTCACGAACCAAACTTCACCTAAAGGGAATGACTGATACTCCGCCAATTTTTAAAAATGAGTAAAAAGTAATGTAAAGGCAGTTTATGTCCCAATTTATTAATAATTAATATATTCATTCTTAAACTGTTATACATTTGAATCCTGAAAAAACAAAAGAAAAAGGAGCAATAGTATATCTCTCTCAGCTATTTTTATTTATTTTTTGTCTTTTGCTCATTACCTCATTTAATTTCTCAAATCTTCACAGTTCTCAATGCATTGCTTGAACCGCAAAACGTTGTTTAGTTTGATTATATAATAATATGATATTTTAAATTAATAAAATTAAAATTAATATAATTTTTTAAAAAAATAATAGAGAAAATATTTTGATTGATGAAAATATATTTTTAAAATAATAAATAATACCTTATAAATTATTATTATATGTATTTAATAAAATTTAAAATTAATATACTTTTTTTTAAAATGTATTTTAAAAACAATAAATAATACATACACCAAATAGTTATTTTGCCGTTTCAGCCTCAAAAAAATTATTTCTGCTTTTATTTCTCTCTTCAACCCTCACCTATTCGATCGATACCTTACAAGTCTATTGGTGTCCCTTTTATTAAAATATTTTAATTTAATTATTAATATTTTTGATCATTTTAAATAATATTTACATTACATTTGTCTACCTAATAAATTAAACAAAATATTTGTAAAAATTTTAAGAAAAAAATAAAATAAAATAATACTTATTTATAATTAACACAATAAAAATTAAAAATTTTAAACTTATAAATTAATCACAAATTATTATCATTATTTTTAATAAATTTTTTTATAATAATATTTTAAATTATAATAATGTTCACTCTAAAATTATACTAAATAAGTAATTTTATTTTTTATTTTAAATTTTTATGTCTTTTCTTTAAACTTTTAAAGTGAGATGATTAGTAATAACATTAATATATTAACACATAAAAATAAACAATAAATTTAAATTATTATAGTTATAGTTATTGTTTTTTAAAATTTGATATCCTAGTTAATATATCGAGGTTCAAATTATTAAAAATAATAAATGAAATTTCAAGAATAATACCAATATTCTCTATTAATACTTGATAAAAATAACAATTATGTGAGAGCAAATATTGATGATAAAAATAGTCAACTATAACAAATGAGGCACTAGAGTCCTCTATTTAGGTAGCAAAACCTTATATTAACAAAACACTGTACTTGAAAACTTAATGACGTATGGACAACCATTATCTAAATTAATAGTGATTAGGAAAATCTTTTTTGAATAGGAAGGTACACGATTTAGCAAACCATCACCAAGTGTTCTATTATAACATATTTTTTTGAGTGAGTTTTCTCTTCTTTTGTTGATTAAGATAAATTAACTTGAAGTTTAATAAATTTTATTTATTAATTAATATTTGATGCATCATATTATTTGTTATTTGTTACATCTCGACTAAACTTCTTGTATGTCAGTTATAGTATTTTACATAAAAAGCGTCACTTGATCTCCATTAAGTATTTGTTTAAATTCCAATGTTTACTTATGATTATAATTACGTGCAGAATAAGTATTATAATTATAATGATAGTTATTATAGGTGGAAGATCAATAATTATTAAAATTAATATCCTAGAAAAATTGGTATTGTAACATCATAAATTATTGAAAGAGCAATTAAAAATTTCAAATAAATATCATATAGTTGTTCATTCAAATGCTAAACATTGATCGAATATTATAACAACAAATGAAGGTAGTTCAGACTTCAATTGTTTTTTTTTTTGAATAAATTTTGTTTGTTTGATAAGTTTTTTTTTAAATATTGGATTGGATTTTTTCTTTAAATGCTTTTTGTTTTTTAATATTGAATAGTTTCACATAATTGTTTTGTTTATGTAAATAAATTTTTAATCCCAAATATTGAAGTGACTTAGTTTGAAAAAGAGAATATGATGGAGAAATAGAATGAGGGAGAGGAAAAGGGATACATGATTTAATAATAATAGTTTAATATTTAATTATAATTATAAGTTTTATTTATATCAAATTATGTTCTTATAATTATATTTTAAAATTATGGTAATAATTATTTATTAATTATAATCAAAACGTACAAATTTTTAAATTTTTAAATATAACACTATAATTCCATTAATTATTAAAAAATAGATAAGAATTTACTTCAAAAATATAATGAAAATTGAACACATTAAAATACATGTGTGAATTTTATGAGTTAATATGTATTTTTAAATAAGTTGATATGTAATTAAAAATAAATATTACATGTGTTTATATATAATCTATTTTTTTTAAGTTTTTAAATTTAAGGTTTATTTTTAAATCATTAATATAATTAATTTTAAATGAATAACTTGTGTATACTTTTATCATGTTACTTTAATAAATTTGTTTAAAATTAGTGCAATTTAATAAGTCCTTTTCAATAATTTCATAGTTTTTTGTAATTTTGATTTTTTGAATTATTTTTTTAATAAAAATTTAAATTAAATCAAATGAAATCTTATTATAATAAGAATTTGGTACATATATATTTGAATAAAAAATGTTTCAAAAATTAAAAAAAAAAAAAATAGAAATGTTCTCTATTTCCCCCCGTAATTTCTCTTCTCTTCTTGACCAAAAATATGAACTTAAATTCTTGATCCCTATTATCCACCGAGTGCTTATGGTTTTGAAAAAAGGAAGAAACAAAATTTTGATATATTTTTTCCTTTTATCACCGAAAACTTATAAGGACCAATTTAAAAATTCTCCATAAATACAAACTCCTACTTTATAGAATAACAAAAAACAAACCTTTTCACTCCCCTATATATACACACATGCATATGATGCTTTCAACCCATCTCTCTCTCTTTTAAGTCTCACTTTCTCAACTTTTCTTATAATAAACTTCACGAAAATGGAGTTGGGTTTTGTTACCAAAGACACAAGCTGGTGGGTTTTTACCCTCCCAGCTTTTCTCGGCTCTAAGAACCTCCTAGATGGCTATGTTATTCTCTCTTTCTTCTTTGCATTTCTATCAATTGGGTTTCTCGGTTGGGCTTTTGCCGTCGGTGGAATTGCTTGGAAAAATGGTAGGAATCGAAGAGGAAACATTCCCATTCCTGGTCCTCATGGCCTTCCCATCTTCGGAAGCCTCTTCACTCTAAGCCGTGGCTTGGCTCACCGTTCTTTAGCCGCTATGGCTTGGGAACGAGCCAACACTCAGCTCATGGCTCTTAGCCTAGGCTCTACACCTCTTGTTGTCTCTTCAGACCCCCACACTGCTCGTGAAATCCTAACCTCACCGCACTTTGCTGACCGACCGCTTAAACAGTCGGCTAAGAGTCTCATGTTTACCCGAGCCATTGGCTTTGCTCCTAACGGTACGTATTGGAGGCTTCTTAGAAGGATTGCTTCATCCCATCTATTTGCACCCAGGCGCATTATAGCCCATGAAGGTGGTCGTCAGCTAGATTGCGCCGCCATGCTGCGTAATATAGCATGTGAACAGAAAGAGCGTGGTATTGTTTGTTTGAGAAAGCACCTTCAACTTGCTTCTTTAAATAATATTATGGGAAGTGTGTTTGGAAAAAGGTATGATGAAGATAAAGATCGTGAAGAATTGGAAGAGCTTAAGGAAATGGTTAGAGAAGGTTTTGAACTTTTGGGTTCTTTTAACTTGTCCGATTATGTTCCATGGTTAATTTACTTTTATGACCCTTTTCGTATTAATGAACGATGTGCAAAGCTTGTTCCCCGAGTTAGGAAATTCGTCCGAAATATCATTGAAGAGCACCGAGTTAGGCAATCCGAGAAGCTTTCTGATAAGTCTGATTTTGTTGATGTTTTGCTCTCTTTGGATGGAGACGAGAAGCTTGATGAAAATGACATGGTTGCTGTTTTGTGGGTACGTCATAATTTGTTAATTTATTTATTTTTAAATTTTTCGAAAGATTATATGTTAATGGAACGAGTTGAATTGTATTTATTTTCACAGGAAATGATATTTAGAGGAACAGATACAACTGCTTTGTTAACTGAATGGGTCATGGCTGAGTTGATTTTAAACCCGAATGTTCAAGAGAAACTTCATAGAGAGATTATCTCCGCCGTTGGTGACCGAAGAAGCATGACGGACGCTGAGGTGGCAAACTTGCCATATTTACAAGCAGTTTTGAAGGAAACCCTTAGGATTCATCCTCCTGGTCCCTTGCTCTCATGGGCCCGACTATCCACTTCGGATGTCAAACTGAGCAATGGAATGGTGGTCCCAGCTAATACAACAGCCATGGTGAACATGTGGGCCATAACTCACGATTCCAAATTTTGGGAGGATGCACACGTGTTTAATCCCGAGAGGTTCTTGGAGAGTCATGGCGGTGTTGACGTGGATGTTAGGGGTGTTGACTTGAGACTCGCACCGTTTGGGTCCGGTAGGAGGGTCTGTCCAGGGAAGAATCTAGGGCTTGTGACGGTTGGACTTTGGGTTGCTGAGTTGGTTCGGCAATTCATATGGGTGGATGACGTGGCGTATGTGGTTGATTTAAGTGAGGTTTTAAAGCTGTCTTGTGAGATGAAAAACCCCCTTCATGCTGTTGCAGTGCAAAGGTCTACTTAGTTTTTGGTGGTTTATGAATATTAGATATTACTTAAATTAAATCTTTTTTTTTTGAAGTGTTAAATAGTGTTAACTATTATTATTATTATTATTATATGATGGTGCTTGGATTTGAAGAGGCTCCAGTTTTTGGGTGAAACAGTGTTTCGGTAGGAGTCTGTTTTTGTCAATGAATATGATTGTGGTTCCTGTCTCCTATACTACTATTAGTTGGACCACCGTTACTATTTTGTGAGTTATTATATAAAAATATTATGAACTCTCTCTTTCATCCCTGGATTTTATTGTATTTATTTATCGTTTAAATTCTTCTTAATTAGTTAATTAATTTTAGTGTCGTGATGTTTATTTTGGTGCTAGATTTTGAAGCCTTTTGTTTCCCTTGGCCTTTTGTCCTTGATCATAATATCTGAGTTTATGCTGATTTTATTTCTTATAAAATATGTAATATTGTGTAATAGTATTGTTTTAAAAATGTTTTATAATTATTTTTTTAATTCCTTGATATGTATTATTGTATAATCAAAATCAATATATAATTTCTCAAAGTGTACAAGTTAAAATCAATATATGAGAAATAATTAACATCAAAAATAAAAGTAAACTTTATTATAATAATTAATTTTTTTAATAAATCATTCAATATGGTTTTCCGACTTTTATTCATCTTTTAAGCAATGATTATGTCCGAATCTAACCCTTTTTATTTTAGAACCTTTTAAAAAGTAAGATTTATCAAATTGGGGTATGTTTAGGTTGAATGAAATAAATTTTATGATTTGGGCTGCAATTGAAAAATACTCGCCCCTCTTTTATTGGAGGTAAGGTATATAAAAGAATGTGTTTATTTATTTTTAAGTTTAAAATATAGCGTTTAATGTTATATCTGTTTTTTTAATTTTATTTCCGGTTAACCGAAATGGTTCGAATTTAACTCAAAACCAACTTTTTTTTTTTGAATTTAATTTGCTCAATCGAATTTAAGACATAAATTGAAAATTCGATTGATTGAATTATAAAATCTGAGTAGAACATAAATTAATTTAAATTTGATCTAGCTCAAATATTCCAAAAAAATCCAGATGGGTTTGAGTTGGTTCTTTAGCTTGAAATAAAATAAAAATAAAAAACTCTTACACATTATAATTAAATTAGAGAAACATGTTTTTACGGGTGTTGCAATTTTTTTAAAATATATATTTTCTTTAAAAGTAAATCAAAAAATCATCCTCTTATATAATCAATGAGATTTGAAGAATTTAAGACTTTTTTGTCGGTTAATATTAGTAAAATCAATAACAAATTAAGTTGCATAAAAGAAAGAAATAATGTAAAAGTAATAGGATTATAGATAATGGTTGGAAAGAAGTTATATTTGAAATTATTATATTATATTCATAGTTTAAGTCATGGCAATCCACTATATGGATTACACGAGTATTAATTATTGTCCATTTAGAACAAAAATATCCTATTATATATGTTAAATTTAAGTTGTGTTTTTATGTTATTTTTTGGTATCAATTTATAAATATGATTCAATTTAAATTATATATGTTAAATCTATGTTGTGTTTTTATGTTATTTTTTGGTATCAACTTGTAAATATGATTCAATTTAAATTAAATAAATTTATAGAGATAATATAATTAATGTGATGTAAATTACATAAAAAAGAGATTAAATAACCATTAATGTTATTTCAAATTCAAAGAATCAAGAGAGATTATAGATAAATCATGGATATGAACACTTTGAGATTATTCCTTTAATTTATGATAATATTACACTAAAAAAGCATTGTGGTCAAATCTATTAAAATAAATCCCAAAATGAAACGTATATTTTCACATGTTATCGCTTCTGTCGTCACAACATCCTTCTCTCAGTCGTTGTCCTTAGATTTCGACCCAATAGTCACCGTCGTTGAAGAGTCCTACACCACAAAAATCACTCTAATTATCGTCTCCGTCGTGCATCTTACTTCGATAAATTTTTTGAAGGTATCACAGTGATCGGCTCGATCAGATCTATGCAATCGTGGACATCTCGCAAGCATTGAAGCCCCAACGTTCCGCCAATAGAAATCACGCATCAGATTCACTCTCCCCACATGGTTCACTCATGTCATGTGAAATCATTAGTGACAAATCCCTTCGGGTTCACGTCATCATCACCACTTGTTGACAACACTGCCACCTTTGACCGTTGATCCTCGTTGCTATTGTTAATCGTGATCGTTGGACTTCTATTGATCATTGCCTTTGACCACCATTTTCGTTGACTCCCATTGACTTCGTTGACCTCCATAGTTGACCACCTTTGATCGTTATCGTTGATCGTGTCTACAAATCATTGAATTTTCTATAAGGTTGACTTTTTGCAAATCAAGTTCTTCATACCGAGTTTGATGCGTAGACCTCATTTTTGTAGTCTGTTTTTCAATAATGTGTTTCTAAATGGATAAAAAAATATTTTTTTCTTGTCACATCAATACTGTATTGAAGGGGACCAAGAATTACTTATCCTGGTCTCATGCTATGTGCATTTTTCTTAAGAGTCGTATGCTGTGCAATTACTGTACTGGTTCAATTACCATTCCTGTCAAAGAAGCAAGTAAAGAGGATGCTGCCTACCTTGGTCACATGATTTAATGAGATAGTCACAACCATATAATGCTCATATGGATTCAGAATACTTCTTTTCCTTTCATCTCTAATTTATTGGGCGAATTTGATGATGCAAAATCAACATGTGATATGTTGTCCAAAATGAGTTAGTAGTTAAATTGCATCAACTTCGATAAGAACAAGGACAATCTATCAATGACTACTATGATCAACTTCGCTTTCTTTAGGACCAGATTGACCTTTGTGATCCAATTTTGGCATGCTTAAAGGATTCTCAACATTATGCTACTGTTAGAGATGAGTCTCGTCTCTATGAGTACCTGATGTCACTTCACAATGACTTTGAACCCATCCGGGGTCAGCTTCTCAATCGTAGTCCTCCTTCCTCTCTTGATTCTGCCGTAAACGAGTTGGTTAGAATAGAAGCTCGACTTGCAACCCTACAAGCCCAGAATAAATTCGATGTTTTGGCTATTACTTCTTTTTCTTCTGCTCCTGCTCCTGTCATTGAGCAACCTCAGAATTTAGGTGATTCCTCTAGCTCTAGCAATCGTCGCATTCATACTAACAAGAGGTTATGCAATTATTGCAAGCGTCATGGCCACACCATTTAGACTTGTTACCGTTGCAACAAATCTACTATTGTTGTTACTAATATTGAGCTTATTCCACTAATGCCTTCCATTTCAACCGAGTCCGAGTCTTCTGCATCCACTCTCAATCTTTCCTTCGTTGAACTAAGAAGATCATAACTCAAGCTATTCATATGACTAATAATGCATCTCTTTCCAGTACTCTCTTAGTTCTGCCCGACAAGTATCAAACTTGCCTTTTTTATTATGCATGTTGTAGTCACATGACACCTCACTCATATTTATTCTTCAAACTTGACCCTATATCACACCCTTTTAATATTCATATAGCTAATGGTTCCACCATGCATGGGATTAGTCTATGTTTTGTTTCAACCTCTAACCTCTTTGTTCCTAGGGTCTTCCATGTACCTGACCTATCCTATAATTTATGCTTGGTGGGACAATTTGCTGAACTAATATATTGCCTTATTTTTTACTATTCTAGGTGTATTGTGCATTATCCGAGGACAGGGCAAGAGCTTGGGACCGGTTTTAGGGTTGGGTGTATGTTTCCCATGAACAATCATCATCTTTCACCTGTTGCTCCTATCTCTATTGCTGCTGTAGTTTCTTTATTACCTTCTCTCGCACTTTGGCATTCTCATTTTTTTTCATGCCCCATCCACTTTGGTACAACAATTAGCTTCTAAATGTCTGTTGGATTCTGTGTCGAAATACAATTTTGATTGTACTTCATGCCAGTTAGGAAGACAACCAGCTTTACCATTCAATAATAGTGAATCTATTTTTAATAGTATTTTTGAGTTAATTCATTCTAATATTGAGGACCTTATCTTGTTACTAGTATTAGTGGATCTCGTTATTTTTTGTTTTTATTAATGATTATTCTAATTACAGTTACATCTTTCCTATGAAATCTTGTTCTAAAATCTTACCAATATACAGTAACTTTGTAAAAATGGTTGAAACACAATTTCCAAACATATCAAAACTTTTCGTTTTGATAATTCTCTTGAATATACTCAATATGCTTCTCAAGCTTTGTAACATTCTCACGACACTGTACATCATCTAACCTGTCGAGGCATCTCTCAACAAAATGGTCGCGTCGAAAGAAAACTTCTTCATATTCTTGACATTGTATGTGCGCCTTTTTGGGTCATCACTTGACTATCATTACCTTCGTTACTTTAGACTTTGTTGTTTTATTGGTTATGATGAAAATCAAAAAAGGTATCGGTGTTATGATCCTATCTCGCATCGTCTTTGTGTTTTTCATAATGTTGTCTTTTAGGAACACCGCTTATATGTTGAACTCTCTAACTTTCATTCTTCCCTAACTAACTCTTCTGTTTTAGAAATATTTCCAGATGAATCTTTTGTTTCTTCTATAGAAACTATTAACTCTCCTTTGGACTTCTCTATTCAATCTTCTGATATTTTGATGATTCTCCTAGACAGGTTGTAGATGAAAAAGTTGATGACGAGCTTTCCCACCTTGAGCATAGGTCCCTTACTCCTACTCCGCCTGAAGATCCTTCACAAGACATTCCACCTTGCCACTCAATCCTGGTAAGATGCATTCTTGTACATTTACTTGACTATCATTGTTACACTACCCTTGCTAGGGGTGTCCATGGTCCAGTCTGGTCCGATTTCTCCTATAAAAAAATTAACCAAACTGGACCGTTCATATTACTTGGACCGAATCGGACCAGATCGTCTGAAACGGTTTTAAGAAATAAAAACCAGACCGGACCGTTTGATTTATAAAACGGTTTGGTCCGATTTGGTCTGATTTTTTTATAATTTAATGAAGAATAATGTGAAATTTTTAATATATTATTAAACCGGTCCGGTCCAGTTCGGTCCCGTTTATGGACACCCCTAGCCCTTGCTACACTCCATGAGCCTCACACCTATTGTGAGGTATCTACTCACCCTTTATGGCAGATTAGAATGAAAGAGAAAATTGATGCATTAACCAAAAATCATACTTGGGATTTAGTTACTCTCTTTCCTGGTCAGTTTGTGGTTGGTTGTAAGTGGATCTATAAGGTAAACACTCGCTTTGATGGGTCTATCGGGCGCTACAAGGCTCGTCTTGTTGTAGAAAGTTTTACACAAGAGTAAGGGATTGAGTATGAAAATACTTTTGCTCCAATTGTTTGTATCTTCTATATTCGTACCCTTTTAGCTGTTGTCGTTGCCAATAAGTGAGATCTTTTTCAGATGAATGTTAAAAATGTCTTTCTTAATGGGAATCTGCTTGAAGAAGTCTACATGCAATCTCTTTCTGGTCTTTTTGTTGAAACAAACAAGATTTGTCGCTTTCAACGTGCACTTTATGGCCTTAAACAAGTTTCACGAACGTGGTTTGCCAAGTTTAGCTCTACCATTTTTCGCTTAGGTTACACTATTAGTACTTATGATTATGCCTTATTTATTTGTCACAATGATAATGACACCATTTTGTTTCTCTTATATGGATGATATGATCATAATTGGTAGTAATTTCATTGTTATTGAAGAATTTAAAGATTTTCTTAACTAACAGTTTGAGATGAAAGACCTTGAATATCTAACTATTTTTTTAATCTTGAGATAACTCATTCTAAGTATTATCTTTATATTAGTTAAGTTTTTATTTCATGAGAGTGTAATTTTTACTCATCCAAGGTGACATGGATATGTTATCGTGTTAATAATAATTTTATGATTTTGAGTAATAGCTAAAAGATACTTTAATTATCTATAAAATTTTATTTATTTAATACACAAAGTAATGTTTATAAAATTAAAGGATATTTGAGAGCTTTAAAGTTATTATTGTTATTATATTTTTTGATTCACTAATTTTGTTTAGTATTTACATTTAAGATTGAGTATTTTTGTTATCTGAATTGGTTTTGCTATTGCAAGAATAAAATTTTATTTTTACAATAATTAATTAATAAATTATTTCTATTTCCTAATATTTAGATTTAAGATTGAAATTTATTGTCATTACTATTTCCCCCGCAAGTGTCTTTTAGTATTACAATCTTATCTTAATTATTATTTTAAATTTATCAATAGGAGTTTATGAAAAATTTAATGCAGTAATATAATAATAACAAAAATATATAAAAAAAGTTTAATTTTTAATTAACAAATTATGTTATGCTAACATCCTCATCCAAAATTTATTTTTAACTATTATGTGTTTTATTCTTTTTATATAAAAAAATATACACATATTTAACAAAATTTAATCTTATAATTTCAAAGTTATATTAGTGATAAGAGAAAAATACCTACTAAACTCTTTTAAAATTATAAAAATATTTTTTAAATTTTAAACTTTTTATAATAAT
The DNA here is from genome assembly GCA_037013495.1 of Hippophae tibetana. Classification (NCBI taxonomy): domain Eukaryota; kingdom Viridiplantae; phylum Streptophyta; class Magnoliopsida; order Rosales; family Elaeagnaceae; genus Hippophae; species Hippophae tibetana. The sequence goes on along the minus strand of CM072807.1, from coordinate 65,633,306 downwards.
TTAATTTTATTGTTATAAAAATTAATAGTATAATAATAAAGTTAATTTTTATTTATTTTATTTTACTTATATTAAATAAAAAATATTGTAATTGAAACAATTAAAGAAAAAGTAAAATAAAACTAAATAAATGTAAAAAATAATTGTTCTTTTATAATAATAAAATTAAATTGTTAATATAATAAATTAATAATTTAAATATTATTTTTAAAATAGATATAAGATACTTGGGGTGTGTTCTCTGAGAGTAGATATGTACTCGGCAAAACACGTATATATTTCAGAGGTTTGTAACAAATACATTGAGTGGTAGTTATAAAAATTGAAATGATTTAATTTCTAAAATTAGATTGCAGATAGTGCTTCCCAATTAACTGTACTTGTCTTTTTTGTCCTTTTCTCCGTTGACTTTTAAACAGTTTAAAAAATGTCGGGTTAAAATAAAGACGGTTTGTGTACAGTAGTAAAAACAGTGTACAAGTTGGCGTGTACAAGTGGAGAAAATAGCAGCGTAACAGTAGTAGTCTGAGAGCGCTAGAGGAGAGAGAAGATACTTAATGACTTGATGGCTATGGCGTGCGCTTTTTGAAGAAGAGCACTCTGATATGTCGGCTTACGCAGGCTCCCTCTTCAAGAAAATATCGATCCCAATCTCTCTCATATTTATTATTTTTCCACCATACGCTCATCTTTATTACTAATAAATAACTTTATAATAAAAATTTAAACATAATTTAAATAATTAATTATATTTTTCAGAATAGACTGAAAAATAATTTTACTTTGTTTTATTAGGTTGAAAAATGAGTTAAGAATAAAATTTATTCTTAAAAAAAAAAGAATCAAATTTTTTTTCCACTTTAATAATCATGATTTTATTTTTATTTTAATATTTTTTATAATTTTACGCTAATCTCAAATATAATTTTAAATTCAAAATATTAAATATCAAATTCCAAAACACAAAAACAAAAAACTTAAATCCTAAAAACTAAATCTTATTTAAAAAAAAAATAATTTTAATCATAAACCTTAACATATAAATATAATCCTAAAAACTAAAATCTAAATCACAAATCTAAAATTCTAAAAACTTAAACCTTAAATTTGAAATCCAAAATCTTAAAAACTATTTAATAAATAAATATAATACTAAACCTTAAATCCTAAGTACTAAATTCTTATATCTAAAATCTTATACCTTAAATCATATTTTAAAAAATAATTTTAATAATATATTTTATTTTTAATTAATAATTATTTAAAAATAATAATAAAAATTTATTTTATTTAACAAAAAAATTAATAATTAAATAATATTATTTAAATTTTATTAAATATACGAGTATTAATATAATATATAGTATTTTCTATTTAATTATAGTTATAAACAAAAAAACTATAACATTAATTAATTCTTTAATTATAATAATTAAATCAAATAAAAATGTTTTAACTTTATCCCATTCTATTCGGATTTCTATTTTGTGAAATAAACCCCAACTTTGAACTTACCTTATAATTCATCCTCTTTTATTTATAAAACTTATGGGAAATTTCGAGGATGTGTTTTTATTAATATATTTATTATAAGTAAAAATTATAATAATTAATAAAAATAATAATTTATTTGGAGTGAGATATGGATAAAGATGCGACAGTACTGATAGATATATGAAATGCACGTTTTAGTTGAAAATAACAGAATCTATACACGTCAAAAATCTACAGTACTTGGTTCGTACTCACTAGCACGCTTTAATATCTCAATGAAATAATTAAGATTTTGTGTGTCCGGTGTATAAGATTGGTCAACAATGATAGTACGATCCGAACCAGCTGGAGATACTAAACCAAGCCATATATATACACTAGCTAAGAGGGAACAGCTAGGGTTTTGCATGCTGTGTACTATGTGTAGCTTCTATCATATACATTTATATAAATAATATGTCATTATTATTATTAGATACAACAACTTATCTTAAGAGCTCAGAGATCGAAAAAAGAAACAAAAACACGTGAATTTGGACAATTATTTACTGTGTTTGTGTCATTCGTTACGTTCTCTCAAATCACTATTTCACTTACTTTCAATATAATATAATATAATATAATATATTTATTTTTTCTCTTTTTAAAAGTTTCTTGCACCTTCTGGTTAGGTTGTGATCTAAATATATACAAAAAACTTTTGATTTTTGAGGGTAAACATTAATTTTTTATTATTTCTTTTTTGGGTCACAAGTTAATCTGACATGCATAGTTGAGGTACATATTTTACAGTATAATTATTGACGTATGATTTCTGTTATTTTTGATAAAAATATATTTTAATTTTATTAATTAAATTTTACAAATTTATTATCTATTCAATAAATAGTTTTTCTTATTATTGAATTTTAGTAAATGTTAAAAAAATTTATTATTTTTATATCATTAAATTTGATAAAATATTACAAAAATATTATAACATCAATCATTAGAGTTATCGAGAATTTATATTTACATTAATGATATTTTTGTTAAATTTTTAAAATTTAATAGTAAAATAATAATAACATTTTTTAATTTTTTAATAATATTTATAAAATTTAATAATATAAAAATAATAAACCAAAATTCGATATTATTTTTATATAATATCATAAAATTAAATGGTAATAAAATTATTAAAATCTATAACATTTAAAGCCAAAATTTTATAACTTAAATTTGATATATTAAAATAAAAAGAATAATGAAAAAATATATTTTAAAATATATAATGAATAGTCTTAATAATAATTTTAATATTATTTATTATTTATTATTTAAAATTATTTATTATTTATGTTTTTTAAAAATAGTTTTTAAATATTTAATTTTATATATTTGGTAAAAAGAAGATAACTTTTTTTTTATAAAATATCATTTTTTTTTACCAAAATCTTTTAAATCAACTTTAATATCTCTTTTGAAAGAAATAATAAATTTATAGCATCTGACCTAATGAATAACTTACTTCCCTTACCTTGTATGCATGTAGTAAACATTAGGTCTTTTTATAAATGAGAGTGGGTATTATTTGAATCAATGATTTGAAATTCTCGAGTGAAGAGTGATTTGGGTAAATAATAAAACGAAAAATGGTAGGGAATGCCCATTTCTTTAGTTTATATAAATTGTTTAGGATTTTTATAATTTGGGTAAATAATAAAACGAAAAACGGTAGTGAATGCCCATTTCTTTAGGTTATATAAATTGTTTAGAATTTTTATTTCATTTATTTATGAAAAATATATCGGATGAAAATAAAATTAATTTTTATTAATTTTTTTAAAAATATAATAAAATAATACATATATTATATATCTAATTAATTAATTTTTAATTAAAAAATTTACTTAACATTTTAATAAATCTTTATTGTGTAAGATATTAGATAATGAATTTTTTTATTTAAGATTAATTAAATTTTTTGTTTAATTTTGAAAGAAAAATTATTTTTAAGAAATTTAAGTAATATTTTAATTAAATATTAATTTTTTTGTGTATATAACTATGGAAGATATAAAAATAAATATGATATATGTAGTATATTATTATATTTAATTAAAAACAAGATAAAAAATTAAAATTTTATACTAAATAAGCATAAAATAAAATAAAATGAGTAAAAACCAAAACTAATCGATATACCAGCCCAAAAATGAGTGTGTCAATCTAAATATCATTAAGCTAGACAATAATAGTTGCACTGGTTTATGCTGCACGTGTTGGACTGAACTAATTTTTTTATCGTGTTGTACTGAACTAAACTTTTTTATTTCGTGCTTGTGTTTGAAGAGATAAATGATATATATTGTTAAGATATTTTAGATAATAGTTGCACTGGTTTATGCTGCACGTGTTGACTGAACCAAACTTTTTTTATTTCGAGCTGCTATTTGAAGAGATAAATGATATATTTATATATATGGTTAAGATATATACGATTATGCTATCACAAAATATTACCTATTTTAATACAACCAAAGCCAAATCATCATCACATTCTTTTCGTCTAGAAAATTCAAATACCATAAAAATATCCCAAAATAATCTCTTATGGGTCCTCACGCACCGTCCAAAGAATCTATTCTCAGAACCTAACCAACCCACTCGTAGGCCCAACTCGCTTCATAACCCACGCTTGAGCTACAAATCAGTAGTGCTTGGTCCGCACTTCAATCGCACCCGACCTAGTCCACTTGACTCGGTTCACAGATCCAGTTTAGCACCTTCTCGTTTGGTTCTTCGTCGGTTCAAACTGATTCTAGGTTTGTTTTCGATTCCTTTTTTTTTTTCCATTTTAAGGTTATTTTTAAACTATTTAAACTCTTTTATACTGTTACCTTATATTTCCTCTATTATTCTTTTAAAATGGATCGAAATGATTTTCTCAAACCAATATCTACCACCCTTAAAGATACTAACTACCAAGTCTGGGAACAAGCAATAAAGAGTTTCTTGAAATGATGCAAGTATAACCGATGATATCTCTATACCTATAAAAGAAACCACTGAAACCAACTCTCTATTTGTTGAATGTCTTGAAGAATAGGAGAGTAAACATCATCAAATTATTATCTGGTTTCGCAACACCACTCCATCCTCAATTCATGGTGAATTTGAGCGTTTAACAATGCCAAGGAAGTATAGGAATTTCTTAAGTTTCAATTCACTACCACAAATCTAGCTATTCAATATCAACTTCTCATGGATTTTCATACCAAACGTTAGAGGTCTGATCAAACGATTAATCAATTTCTTTGTGAGGTGCAAGCTATTTGGGACCAATTCCCTCTCTCTAAGCCGACCTGGAAAAAAACAATTAATGTTGAGAAATTTCAACTTATCGTAATCACCAATGTCTTGTTATTTTTCTCATGGCTTTTCATAATCGGTTTGAACCTATTTGGGTTTCCTTACTTCATCATAGTCTTTTTCTCACCTTAGATACAATTATGATTGAGTTTCACTCTAAAGAAACTCGAATTGAGGTTTTCCAAGTTCATACTATAGATTTTATTCTTTTTGCTCCATTTTACCGCCCTAAAAAGGTTTTAAAGAGGGAACCAAACAACAAGGTTGCACCTACTGCTATAACATCAATCATGACCTTCTCACATGTCACATTCTGGTATGTTAATTTTTTTCAAAAGAAGAGTCTAGGACATTTATAAAAAGACTGCTATCGAAATTCCTATGAAAATACTTCATATAAAACTAGTAACTCATTTGTCACTCATTTTGTTTTTGGAGATAATAACGACAAATTTACCTTATCTACTTAACAACTTGAAGGTATTCTTAAACACATACTCTCAAAATCTAATAATCCTTCTTTATTGCCTTGTTTTTTATATCAGGTAAATCTTCATGGTATTTTGATTATACTTGTTGTAACCATATGACTAATAATACTTACATGTTTTCTCTCATACAATCTTTCATCTCCAAATCTTGAATTCAAACTGCTAATGGTTCACATATGCATGTTAATGATATAGGTTAAGTTTCCACACCTTCTATATCACTTTCAGATACCTTTCATATTCCTAACCTTACTCTAAATCTTATCTCTCTTCATTGTATCAGGGATTGACTTTATGGGTTATTTTCTTCATCCAATAGTCTTCAATATATTTTGGTTAGTGTGGATTATGTATCCAAGTGGGTGGAAGCTCTCCCCTCTAAATCCAATGATGCTAATATTGTTGTAAAAGTCTTCAAGGATTCAATATTTAGGAGGTTTAAAATGCTTAGACTTATAAAAAGTGATAAAGGTAGCCATTTTTGTAACAAAATATTTGATGAAGTATTGAAAAGTACAACATCACACATAGTGTAGTTGCTCCATATCATTCTCAAACTTTCAGTTTGGTGGAAGTAAGTAATAGGTAAATTAAAGGTATATTGGAACGTACTCTACCTCTTTCAAGGAAGAATTAGGAATTTAAGTTGAATGATGTCTTATGGGCATAACACAACTTACAAAACACTTATTGGGATGAGTTTTTATCAGTTAATCTTTGGAAAAGCGTGCCACCTTCCTATTAAACTCAACCACAACGCTTATTGGGCAATTAAAAATTTAAACATGGACTTGGATAAAGTAGGAGAAAAATCGTTACTCCATCTTAATGAGTTGGAAGAAATTAGGAACGAAGCCTATAAGAATGAAAAATTGTACAAAGAAAATACTAAGCGCTATCATGACAAGAGGCTAATTCCTAAGACTTTTAACCCTGGAATGAAAGTGTTTTTATTTAACTCTCGGGATTGTTTTCAGGAAAGCTGAGATCAAGATGGGATCGACCATTCAAAATAGTCCAAGTATGTCCACATGAAGCAGTATAACTATTGGATTCTAAGACACAAACAAGATTTAAAGTCAGTGGGCATCATGTGAAGCCTTATTTATAAGGATCACACAACAATGACGAAATTAATTGCATTTGGTTGAATAATCCTCAGTACCATAATGATGCATCTTGTTAAGATGTTAAACTAAGCCTTGGATGGAAGACAACCCATTATTGAAAGGTAATTTAATTTAATTTAATTTTAAGCAATTTAGTTTGATTTATTAATTGGTTTTCTTTTATAAGCATTTTGTTTATTTTATTGCATAAAATAATTTCTTGTTAAAATGTGTTAAAGTACCTGTTTGTATGATTCAAATGTGATGTTGGATGCAACTAGCGTTCTACGTCAAAATCCATAACATATAAAGAAATTTGGGTTAAGGATGGTATGATTTAAAAGTTACACAAATTAGGCAAAATTTAAATTTTTTATACACAATGTGTCTTTTTTTTGCTTATTTAGTTGGATATTTTTATATTAATTATTTTCTTTAATTTATTTGTTTTATTTTATATGTGTGTGTTATTTTCTTTATTTGTGTGTATGTAAATTAGAGTAGTGTTCAAATTCTTGTCATAAAAATAATAATGTCTTAAAAATTAAGTTTTAGTAATGATTAAGTCTTTTTGCATTATTAGATTAATTTTCAAAAACATATTATAAAGTAATATGATAATTAATAAGTTTGTGTCATAACTAATATTTTATGATAAAATGTTGAAATGAAACGAACCCAAAATCAATCTTTAGGAATCAATTAGTAGAAACTACCATTACGAGATATTATTTGAGCCTTAATTTTCTTTATTCTGAGTGAAATATTTTCTTTTTACTCAAAACACTTATTTTCTTTTTTCAAAATTTTAGATGATCAAACATAAAACACACAAAATTAAGCACTTAACAAATTTCTACACAAATGTACAATCTATACATGGGTCCACTCCCTAAAAAAATATGTTTAAAAAATCTCTAAAAAAATAAAGAGATAAATAATATATAGTATAATCTATATATTATGACATTTTCAACCTTAAGTAGTTGTGAGAGTTTATTAGTACAAAAGAAATATATAAAATAATTCCCTTAGAAGTCATTGCATTTATTTTTCATACACTTATAAAAGGCATATATTTCGAAATTTTTGCTTAATGAGTTTGATTGATTCATGAATATAATATATATGATATCTTTTTAATTAATACATTTGATTTCTTTCATGATATCAAAGTTATGCACTATTTTCAACTTTTCTTATTTTATAAGTATGCAAACTCATTAGTTCATTTCTAAACATAAATTTTATTCGCATACGCCTTAGTATGAGTGCTTGAACTCATATGATTCAATGAATTAAGAGTATTGGCTTGTGAGGAGTAGAGTCGAACTGAATTTGGATTGGAACACTGAAATTGGGTGAGGTGAAAACGAAACATTTAAGAAATTAGAATAATCTACTCTTAAAGGTTTTAATTATAAAATTTAAATGAAATTTTAAGCATGAATTTTTTACGTTTTATTTTACTTTTTTATTTTTGTTTTATTTTAAATATTGTTTTATTTAGTTTAATATTTATGGGTATTGTTATTGAAAACCATCACGAGACTTATCCCCAAGGGTAACCTAAGGGTTTAAAGATTTGTTGCATATGCTAAATGCAACTATGTCAATCCACGAAATTGAATTAAGATAGCTTAATTTTTAGTTTTTATTTTAGTTTTTACCGCTTTTCTTGCTAAGGAACTAGCAAGAAACTAGTTAAGGTTGTAATAAGTGCTAAAAAAACATTAAAATTATCATGAGTTAATGTATTTTAATTGATTAAATAGATTTATATTTGTATAATTTTATCATATATTTATATAAATTTATTTTTTTGAAATCACAACTGTTTTAATTGTTTTTTAGGTATTTTCGTTCAAAAAGAATTTAAAGACTCGAAGAAAAATACGGGAGACAATATATTACAATTATGTTGAGAAAAAGTAAAAAGAAAAATAAATAATTTGACAAAATGGGTCAAAACAATTGAAAAGGACAAAATTGCTTACTCGTGCGTAAGTCTAGCTTACTCGTCATGCCAAGACGTGCGTATGTCCAACTTACACACCGTGCCAAGCCGTGTAATGTCCAGCTTACTCGTCCATGCTCCTATTTGTGGGTATCTATCTAGTCTTGTACACGCTCGTACCTGTTTCGATGCAAATCTCTCTTATTTACACCCGTTAGCGCTCCCACATGCATGCCAACTTATCCAAACACGTTTAAAATCATTTTTTCCACTGTTTAACCTTTTTTCACATATAAAAAGATTATTTCCCCGTTATAAAAATCATTTTACAAATAACAATAATTTTAACAAATTAAGAGTTTAAAAACATCAATTATTATTAAAATTAAAAAAAATATATTAATAACTTAAATAAATATATTTGATTTATCAAAGTTGAAAATATTAATAAAAAATTATACTAAAATAAGAATTATTATACTTTAAACCACCAAAATATCTATTTAGTATCCTAATTTAAATGAAAAGTAACAAATTCAGCAACACGTAATTTTTTTAAAGGTATGGATTGAGATCCATATAATTGTTACTCATTTAAAAATATCACAATAACATCATATAAGACACCCAAATAAAAAAATTAAGAGTTTGTGATAAGTTGTATAATATTATTTAAAAAGATAATAATTTTATTAAATCAACACTATCGTAGGATGGTACTTTAAAATACATAACTTTAAAACATAAAAATGGTGTTAGAATTTTTTTTCTTCATATTTTCAATCTTTGAGATGTGTGTCACGTAGGGCTGAATCTTAGGAATGCATTCCAAATTTATCCCATAAACAAATTCTCCAAAATATGGATCATATGGATTGCAGGGGCAAAAGCCATGTGAAGTTACATGAAAATATTGGTTTCTACATGTTTAAATAGCATTTTTTTTTGGGGTCTGTATAAATTATTTGTTAATATCTTTAACAAAAAGTCTAAGTTATATGAATAGTATATGCATGTAAAAGCGTGGCTGGGCAGTGTCACGATATTAATAATAATAATATTATTATTATAATTTTGGTCAATTGTGAGATATTTGGAATGAGAAAAATGTCAGAAGCAGTAATCTAAATTAAGATGATCGAGAGGAAGGAGTAGCTAAGGACCACTAAGGTGTGTGCCAAAACAGTAAGTACGTAGTACATGTTTTTTGGATATTTAAGTCTGTAGCTGATTCACAACTACTTTAACATTAAGAACTCCATTACCATATTGGTCAAGTTTGTTGGCAATTTCGGCTTTCTTGCATCATATGCCAGTCGTATTAATGCATGCCATGTTTTGTTTGGACGTGTTTTTTAATCTTTTGATTTTATATAAAAAAGTGAAAAAATAAATTAACAAATGTACTATTTACTGAGATATTGAAATATTAATGTAAATTATATTAAATTAATTAATTTTTATAAATTATGAGGTGTTATTTAAAAATTTAAAAATATAAATTATTTGTTTAAAAATCAATACGAGTACTATTATCTTTCATCTATAATAATAATAATACCTCTTGAATGATATATATGTTTTATTTAAGATGAGAGTGATCGATTACTACATTATTTTTTAAAATTAGTAGTTTTATATCTTATTTTTAGATTTTTTTTTATTTGGTTCTAATTTGTTTTTAGGAATTAATAAAATAAATTCAATTAATGGAACGTTTTTCTTAATTTGTACGTTATGAAAAGAAATTACAACTTTTATTATTATTATATATGAGTCAATTTTTTAATTAATTTAAAATATATTTTTAATTATGTATAATATCAAATTATGTTTCCAACAAATTAAGCTATTTTTATAAAATAATAGGACTTAATCGGCCCAATTATTAATTATAATAATAATTATTATTATGGAAGTAAACATCAATTTTCTTCTATTTGAAGCTATTATATAATTCATTTTAAAATTATTCTACCCTACTTTCGATCAATTAATTTTTTTAAAAAACATTTTTTGATATATTATTTTAAATAAGTCTATAAAACCTGAGAATAATAACATAATGCAAAATACATAAAAATAATTTTTTTAAAATGAAATTAAACCATAATTTCTATTGAAATAATAAAAATTAAAATGCAAAGGACTCAATTCTTTTCATTTTTTTTTATGTTTTGTATTAAACCCTTTTTTTAATTATTTTAGGATTTGGATTTTGATGATATTATTTTTAAAATTATATTATTTTTTTGTTATTTGGGCAAAACTCAAGAGTCTAATTGATATTTACACTCAATTCTTAGTCTGTGTTTCTATACTTTTCAAAGAGAGGAAAAAAAATTTATATGTAAAGATTGTATAACTTTTTGCATATAGTTTTCTAATATTCTTCACCAAGAGGTTGGAGCATAATTGATAATGAATCTAGAAGATCATCTACTACATAGATATCTTAACCTCTAGGATGATAATAGCAACTAAATGTGTAAATATCATTACCAAACATAATCAATCAAATCATTTGTGATTAGTTTAAATTAAAATTTTGGAATCTTATTTACAAGTAATTATTTATTGTAAAGAATCTATTTTGGTTTTAAGGATAACTTGATAACTCATAAAATGGATACTGTGAATCTCGGTCGTACAAAATGAATGGTATTGTCAATAAATTGAAGTATATCTTGTTCATTAACACAAAAAATATTTTTCCATAATTAGGGTAGTTAAACCAATTGAAATATAAGCGTTTAGAGTTTTTTTAATTAATTATTTAAAATTAACAAAGTTATAATAACCATGCATTTCAAATGATTTTTTTTCTCCAACATGATTTTTTAATTAAACTTCAATATAAATCATTGATTTTTATTAATATTTTATTATGTTAGCAAAACTTTAATATTGGAGTTTTTAAATTTTATTTTACAGTTTCTAAATAATTTACAAAAAATAATTCTGAAATATATTGTTAAAGTAAAAGTATATATTAAAATTCTTTAAAAAATTATTTTTCAAAAGTAATTCTATTTTTTTTAGTGGAAATTTCTAATCAAAGTAAAAATTATAAATTACTTGGTACTAATAAGGGGATAACAAAGGCATATATACGAAAAAGAATTAAGTTGATCTAGTAGGGTACTTGTATATAATTGACAGATTATGATCCTACGTTGGTTTGTATTTATTTTTAATCTCAAATGTTAAATATATATTCAACACATGTGATGATTTAATAATAAAAAATATATTTTAATCTTTAGATTAAGAAGCTAGGAATGGCTTTGACTTGAAAAATATAAACAAAAATAAATAGATGATTCTATTTTATAATGGACACATGTTTTTGAATATGCAAGACTTTTTATTATACAAAGAAATTATTTAAAGATCATTAGAGTATAAAAAAATTTATTTAAATATGATTATGTAAAAATAGTTTTAAGATAATTACTTATATACAAATTTATGATTATTTAAATATACTCTGAAGTTACGAAAATAGTGTTTTATTATTGATAATTATATTAATTAAAAATATAAGTATCTAAATGGATTAGTATTTGAGCTATTTTTATTTATAAAAAAACTAATATTAGATTCGAAGTTGATTTTAAAAAGAATAATAAATATTATATTTTTTAAAAATAATTAGGTAAAATTATCTAAAATAAAAACCAAATGAGTATCTAAATGGATTAGTATTTGAGCTATTTTTAATTTAAAAAAAACTAATATTAGATTGGAAGTTGATTTTAAAAATAATAATAAATATTATATTTTTTAAAAATAATTAGGTAAAATTATCTAAAATAAAAACCAAATGAGTATCTAAATGGATTAGTATTTGAGCTATTTTTAATTTTTAAAAAAGTTAATATTAGATTGGAAGTTGATTTTAAAAAAGAATAATAAATATTATATTTAAAATAAATAATTAGGTAAAATTATCTCAAATAAAAACCAAATGAGTATCTAAATGGATTAGTATTTGAACTATTTTTTATTTAAAAAAAACTAATATTTGATTGGAAGTTGATTTTAAAAAAGAATAATAAATATTATATTTAAAATAAATAATTAGGTAAAATTATCTAAAATAAAAACCAAATGAGATTTGAAAATAGAAACCGTGTATATACATGCACACACTAATCAAATGCATGTGACTTGCAATTGTCTTTGAAATTTTCAATTATTATACCTATAAAAGAAGTAACATTATATCAAATAATTTTGATATAAGTAAATATATATTCATGTTAACATAAAATTAAATTTAAAATAATACAACAAATTTACATTAATTTCAAAAAAATATGATATATACTTTCTTAAAGATACATTATTTCAATTTACATGATTTTTTGAAATATTGATGAAAATAATTTTAAAAATATAAATAATGATTCAAATTTAAGGATATTAAGAATACCGACAATATATTAATATGTGTTAAAAAAATGAAATATAGTTTTATAATAAACTCAAAATTGTGGAGAAAAAATTAAATTATTATGAAACTTAAAAGGAAATATTTTATTTTAAGATTATAAAATATATTCACTCTCAAATTTTATTATATTGAACAATTCAACTATTTAGCATTTAAAAGTTTTAATTATTTAATAATATTTTTGATTAACAATAACTTTTTATATGAAAAATAATATATAGTAGCAATAATAAAATAATATCGTTTAATAATAGATTAATGATTTAATATTGTTTACTCTTAATGATAACTTGCTAATTATTTAATAATTATTTTTATCATATGTTAATTTTTTATAAGTGAATCTTAAAAAAAAAACAATTTGTTAAAATGAATATAAATTTATAGTTTTATATCATTATTCATTATTATTAAATATTAGAGTAATAATAAAGGATTGGTAGAGTGAAATAATGCATAAAATTTTACAAGAATGAGTTTATTATTTAAAAATTAGATAAAATTATCTATAAAAAATAAAAATGTATCCCAAACCACCAAGCAGGCTTTTCAGATTTCAGAGACAACCCATTGTTTTCCCCCTTCTTGCTAAGGTATGTCGAGTTCATGTTGGGTTTGGGTTTGGGTTTGGGTATGGGCAAAACTCTTCCATGTTTTGAGGAAATACAGGATGTACAAACATTTCCTTTAGACAGGTTCAACGTAGAGTCTACAAAGTACAAATTTTATAATTAGATTCAATTCATTGATGAAGATTGATAACACAACGACACATGTATATGAAATCCCCACCTTCGCAACTGCTTTTTGATTTCCACTATTTATCACATGTAGGATGGCATGCATACAGTTTAGGGGTAGGGGTAGGGGTTAAATTAGATAATGGAATGATATTGCTTTTCTTTCGACCTAGGTAGTGAGTGAGCGTGTGTGGTATTTGGTTAATTTTTGTATTTACATAATGAAACCATTTTTGCCCATCACTTTGATACATGGATTGCCCATCGCGTCGGTGATTAGGTAAGGTACAAATGATTAGATGTTAGATATCTCAAATAAGATTTATTTAGTAATTTTATTTGATAAATAAATTGTACCAAATTAATTCATTAACTAGTAAATTTTTATCATATTTAGTCAAGAGACTGTCATGAATTTGGAAAAAAAAAATGCTAATTAAATTCATTTATCTCGAATTTAATGGATAAAGTGATATTAAAATATTAATTTAATAGATTGATTTATATTATCATATCATGTTATATTTGATTAATTTAAATGTTATTATAATTTTCAATTTGAGATGTTATCATACATTTTCAATATGATGATATAAGAATTTTTCTTGTTCTTTGTATTATTAAGTTCATTGAATCATCCAATTCATTGTATTTAACCAGGCTTATATAGTGAATCAATTGCCAGTAACGTAACATATACACAAATGACACGGTAATCTCACTGAAACATCAATATTAACTTAAATTTTTAAGAAATATAATGGAAATAAACGCAAACATTACGTTCATCCAACAATGAATCAAAATTTTCAATTAAAAAAAATGAAACAAGTAAATACATAAATGAAAGATCATCGTACGAGTTCCATCCTATGTAAACGAATAAAGAAGATAAAAACTAAGAAAAAATTGAATGTGATGGAAAATAATGAACAGAAATGGACTCATGCCGAAATTCAAAATTTATTGGGCCCAAGTTGAAAAGAAATCAAGCCCAGTTTTTGAATATAACAAAATATGTTTAGTCTTCACCAAACATCATAATTGTTGAGATGGCCGAGTTGGTCTAAGGCGCCAGATTAAGGTTCTGGTCCGAAAGGGCGTGGGTTCAAATCCCACTCTCAACAAAAACTTTTTGTTGTGTGTTTCCTTTTCAAAAAATTAGATTGCTAAGCATATTCAAACTGATATTCCAATGTGGACTTGAAGAACACAATGAGATCGAAGTTGGGGTAAAGGTAGGCATGCAAAACCAAATTTAAAAAAACTCCGTTCCTTCACTAGAGCTCTTGTTTTTAGTAAAAGAGAATTTGGCTCTCCTGGAGTCCTTTATATTGCTTTTTTTAAAATAAAATAAAAAAAATTGTTCAGAAATGCACATGAAGCAAAGAATTGATTTAAGGAGTTTTAAGACGCAATAGATTGATTAAAAAAACAAAACAAACACATTCATTCATAATAGGGGTAAATACACACGTACATGAAGCAAAACCCAGATTTATTGAGCTGGAATTTATTTACATCCAGATCCACCTTTCTAAGGACTTGGTGACTTACTAAAATGCACGTATAGCAGTTGTTCTTATTCAACAACATTAAATAGCAAGAAAATATCTCAGGATCTTTATTTACAGCCGCCCATAAGCTGACAGCATCTCCCTCAGCTTCGAAGCTTTTGATTCCAAGCTATCAAAGCTCACATAGGTAGGTATCCTCCAACTCCAATTGCCAAACTGTGATCAGTATAAGACCCTATTAATGTTCAGCTATACTTTTATAGTTAGTAATTACTATGTGAAAAGTAATCTATTGATTAAGTTAACTCTTAATTTTATAACAAAAATAAAACCTCAATAATATTAAACGTGATTTAATGGGTCAGCGTTTAATATTGAATGAGTTTTCTTAGCCAAAATTTAACTTAAAAAACATCCAACCAAACAACGTTTAATGTAAAAAATTTGAGCAAAGGTTTTTCTTTGTAATAAAAATGTGAGTTAAACATGAGAGATGGTTACAGGTTTCTTAAGGTATTATAAATGTTGTTTTCTCAAAAATATTATATTTCTTATGTAGATATAACCTATTCTCTATCCTGTTAATAATTTTTTCCATTCCATGAATTTCCAAGTCGTTTGACAGAACTCCCCAACTTAATAAATTGACCCTCCGTGGCTGTGGCATGCTCCTACATTATTAGCATTTTACCTGAGTTGCAGGAGTATTCATCCTTGCAGAACTGCCCTGCTCAAGAACATCTTGCATTGGTATTACTGCAGTTCGGGCTACTGAAGATAATGCGGATTGGATGAGTGACCATGAGATATCATCTTCGTTGGTAATTGAAAGATACTTCAGTACCTAAGAAGACAATTATATATCAGAATAAATAGAAGAAAACATATAGTCCGACTCTTGTTGAACCATGTTACGATGAAAAAATCCACTCACATTGGATTTTTCTTCTTGCTTCAAAACATCCCACCAACCACGAATCTACGGTGTACAAACAGATTAGAATACAGTTAGCAGCCTCCTCCCAGAAGGGAAAAGCCTGATTTTAGGTTCCAAAAGTACACAGCTTTTGCAGCATATTAAGTGGTATTGCTATTTCTCAATTATGCTTGACAGAAGATAACAGTATAGGATCAAGACAAAACAAAAAGTGTGGCATGGAGGGCTTTTACCGTGTCATTGTCATGAGTTCCAGTGTACACAACTTGATTGCATTCATGATTATGAGGTAAGTGAGGGTTACTAGCATCACTTCCAAAACCTGTACCAAGAATTTATGAAAGGGTACTACAACATCAGACCAAAAACACTTTATTTGCAAAAAGTTCAAAATGTATAGCAGTAGTTTTTCATCAGTACGAAACTAATACCAAACTGTAGGACAGCCATTCCAGGTGCCTCAATGGACTTCCTCAGTTGAACAACGTCCTCAGTGATAACTCCCTGTTATGAGTGAGTGCCAAAGGTAACAATTAATCAGATTTAACGACAGGCAGAGTATCATGAAACCCAATGAGCTGCTAACTTCTAGCAAAAAGCCAAAAATACAACTTGATTTTTTTAGCATTAATCTTTATGGTCAAGAGAACCAGCCAAATGAGAGTGAGTGGAAGATTTAAGTTTGACTTGTTAAGAACACAAATTTGATACGAGTTCATTCAACCAACCTTTTAAAATCGTTAAAAACAAGTAATACAAATTAAATCAGATATAAGTACATGCATTGAGATGATTAGAAGGATGCTAAGTATTCGGACTCTTTCTATGCTCTTGAAAACATACCAAATCTTCAGCAATTATACTAATCTTCCCAACTTCTCTGGAAATGGCATCAAACAAAGATTTTCCAGGCCCTGCCTACGCTCATTAAAATAATTTCCAGATTTAATAATGATTAAGCAAAATTTCAAAAATGTAAAGAACTCTAATGATAGAAGCCTCACCTTCCAGCGTCCAACCATTGCAACTTTTGCTTCTGTGTGTGTAATAAATTAGTACAAGATCATATGCATGGACAAGCAAGAATAAGAATGTAATTAATGACATCCTTACCAGAAGGAACAGCCCAAAAGCCAGCAAATCCTCTGAAGTGGTCTATCCTGAAATCATCAAAGAGATCCTGTGCTCGTCTTATGCGACGTACCCACCATGAAAATTCATCTTTTTCCATGGCTTTCCAATCATATAGAGGGCTTTCGGGCAAAACTCATTTAATTAGAACATGGAATAACAAAAGATTAGAATAGGGAAATGAAAAAAAAGTTTCATCCAACACATAAATAATGTACATCTGTACATATATGCAAGTAGACGTGAAAGGATATGTGAAATTAGCATCTGGGTTTTATTAAGGAATAATTTCCATAAAGATGTGATACGGTAATTAAAAAAAGGACACAAACAAAATTTGAAAGAAACTATAAAGGGTGAACTTTTGTAGGAAAAACAGAAATTCTTCTTCCAGCAGACTACTGCATAAACTTTTTGCAAGTGTGCATATATCTTATTAGAAGCAAAAATACATAAATTATATAAAAAAATCAATTATATCTATATAGGAATATGCAGAGTTGTGTAAACCTGCCCCAGAGTTGACCAGTCTCACTGAAGGCGTCAGGAGGAACACCACTGACTAATGTGGGAAAACTATTCCTGTTCTGCAAGAAAAGTTATAATCAGCATTTACACATTGTGTGGAATGCTTAGAAGCATATATGGTAGGTGCCATAATTTTCATTAATTATAAGGTACTTACAAGCCAAAAATGTTTTTTATTAGCCCATACATCTGCACTGTGGTAACCTACATAAATAGGCATGTCTCCCATTATATTGATCCCTTTTCTGTTTGCATATTTTCTTACTCTTTGCCATTGTCTTTGGAACAAGAACTGTTGGGCAATAAATTTGTCTATCTATAAAATGAAGAGCTTCAGTTAATCAACCAGAGTTTCTACCATTAATATATGGCACAGACTATGTAACGTCAAAGTCATTAATCTTACAAAATCCTTTTTGCTCTGGTAAATGCCCTCCAGAGCTGCAAGATGGCGGTTTTTCAGAGGTTCAGGCCACTCATACCAACTTAAAGCATCTAGACTGCTGTCAATTGCAGCAAAATAAGCTGCATCTTCAAGCCAGCCTGACAAATTTTGAAGCAAGAATTACACTATGCAAAGAACATCTACAGATGCCCACTACAAGCACATAAGATTACTTTAAAACCGAGAAAATTGGTCTTATGTTTAATCATCTGTGTGCATATAAATTTAAATTGGTACTCCAGAAACAAGGAACTGTTTATGAAAGTGCACAACTCACAAATAGAAAGGTCCAATAATAACAACTAGAACAACATACCTAAAATATAACAAAAACTGAAATTCTAATTATCTTACTTGATATACTAGGGTCATTACGGAAATCTTCAAGCTGACTTTTAAGGTCCCCTTCACTCTGAACAAGCCTCCCTGCAGCCTAAGGAAGCGAGCATAAAATGCGTTCTGTTTAAATGTTAAATCTGGATGGCAATATGAACAAATCAATCAAACCTAGTTGTTGAAGTGTAGTTTTTATTTTTTTTTATTTTTTGGTTGTTGCTAAATACAGTATGTAGCATGAAGCAGATGAGTTAGCACTATCAATTATCAAACCACCTGGCTTTTAATATAAATGAAAGAAAAAGAAAACATCAACTCAGCACCACTTATGCCGCTCTAGATTTTACCTTTTCAATCAAGGGATCCTTTATCTTAGCAACAGCTGTGAAATTTACCCGGTCAGACTCACTGTACAAAAGGGTCACAATTTTAGTAAAAAAGATCACACAGGATAGACATATCACGTGTCATCAGTAAAAATAAAAGTTTCTCACACAGGTTTTGGTAACTCTTCCTGCTTCAACAAACCATCCTTAACAAGCTCTTCAAGAGATATCAAGAGAGTGTTACCACAATTTGCATCCTGATACCAATTATCACCAGAAGTTGTCCATACTTACATCACAAACACATAAATAGACTACGGCATACACCAAAAGTTCAGACATGTCAAATTGAATTAGAAACGTCAACTTAAAATCATTTTCATGGTTCTCCAATAATTGCAATTGTTGCAGAGTCTAGGACCAATTGATATATTGAATTTTGAACTTAGCAAGAAACGCTAACAAGATATTCATTGACGGAATTGAGTCACCTGGCCTGAGTAAGGGGACCCATCTTCATTGGCCTTCCTACCAGGAGGAACAAGGGGAAGAACCTGCACACACAAAAGCATGTACAATTGCAAAAAATAAGGGCTGAAATTAGGAACTTGTAATGATATACATATGTTTCTATCTTCTTTCTTATATGGAAAAAAAAGTTATAGCTCCACAAAACTATTTTAAAATGTAAACAAATAATTAAAAGACACAACACTCCCAACAAAAAGGAGAGAGTGATCAATTACTTAATTTTTAATTAATTCTCCAGAAAATTAAAAGGAAGTGAAATTAAAGAAGGTACCTACCGAATCATAAAAGTAATAGTTTATAATATTAAAAAGAAATCATATATTCTCTAATTGGATCATCCTCTTCTAGGACTAAAGCATATAACTCTTCCAACAAACGCATACAACTATAGAAAAAGGAAACTACAGTTATACACAAAAGTTATCTTATGAGCTTAAGTTGTCTAACACATTATACACACTTATTCATCGTTAAAGAAAAAGAAGGAAAAAGAAACTGAACAGTGAGGAAGAAAAATACCTGCCAAACAGAGCAACCAGCAACATGAAGCCAATCAATAAACCGATATGCCTCCTCTCCGAGATCTCCAATCCCGTAAGGTCCACGAAATGATGTCGGATGGAGCAACACGCCGGCTCTTCTACGATCGGCATGGTCGGTCTTGGGGAACCACTCGCCGTAATCATGAGGTAAGTCCTCGCCGACAGCAGTAATAGTAAGAGTTGAAACGGCATCGTACGTGTATTGGCAACGACGCAACGGCATATTCGGTCGGAATTGGAAACGATCGGAGAACAATAAAAGTTCGATTGACGAAATCGAAGAGGACGATTTGAAACGAGTCGAAGAAAGAGACGAGGGAAGAATTGAGAGTGAGAATGGACTAGCGATCGCCATTAAATAAAGCAGAAGAGAGTCTGAGAAATTGAGATATTCAGAGTGTGACAAAAGGAAGTGGGTCTTATTAAGTGGTAAAGTGGAAGCTTGACATGAGAGTGAATCAGATGTGGTTATGTCTTAAAATAGGAAAACTCCAATTGGTTTTTGTGATGACGAGAGGTTTGAGCTGAGTTGAGATTTCCGGGTTTCCTTCTTTCTTAAAAGGGTAATTAAAAAAAATGGAAGAAAAAAGAAACGACGTTTGCTTATTTAATTAAAGTAATTAGATTTATAATTTAATAAAATTAATCTAATTAATATAAAATTATTAAAATTAAGCATTATATATAAGAAAAAATATAATTATTATTTATATATTTAATAAACTAATGATAACTTAATACTTAAAACTACAATAAATAATTTTTTTAAAATAATTACATGTAACAAAAAAAAACTTAAAATCTCTTTACTTTGGATACAAACAAAAAATTTGTTATCGTATAATTATTATAAGTACACCAACACATACATGAGAATAAGGGTGAACATATTTAAAAAAAATGGATTATTTCAAGTTGAATCAAACCTTATTAAAAAAAGATAATTTCATTCGGGTATGATTTAAAAAAATTATAAATCAAAATTTATTGATTGGTTTTGATTTAGTTATAGAAAAACACTTTGTAATTGAATTGACTAATTTGTTAATTATTAAACTAATAATATAAAATTATATATTATATATTATATTTAAAATTATTAAATTAAAATAAATATTTTAAAATTATTATATATTAATATTTGAAGATTTTAAATTTAAATAATATGAATTTAGATTAATTAAAATTTATATAATTTATATTATAATTAATGGATTATATATTGAATTATAATTGTTAATAAATTAATATTTATTTCACCAATCATAAACATTTTATTGATTAAAAAATGTTCATACAAACCCATGAAGTTCTAACCATTAAACTTTGTTCGATTTTAATATAATATTTTAAAAAATTATCAATATTGATTTGATTTATGTTTTAGTGATAAAAATGAACATCAACACATTATTTAGCAGAAAAACAATTAAGAAAATCATTTTTTAGCTCTTCGTTTTTCTTTATCACCAACAAAGTTTTGTTTTGTTTTATTTTATTTTATTTTCTCCTATTTTTTTCTATATGGTCAAAACTTTTGTAATAATACATTGAGATTTTTGGTAAAACATCTCACCTTTGTCAACATATTGACGACTATTACTTAGGTACCAATTAGTTCAGTCTCTTCTAAAACCTCTAAAAGATTTAACAGTCACCAAAACCTCTAAAAGAATAATCACCACGACTTCTTTTGTTGTGGAATTCATTACTGTTGCTTGGATACCTTTAAAATACGCAATTTAGATTTAAATGCATTTTCAATAGACTTTTCTTCATATCTATTCATTCTATCTTCATGTTATTCAAGAGAGCCAAGTAATTTATCAATAGTTTGTATGTTCATATCTTTTGATTCTTATATTGCTGCCATGGATTGTTCGAATTTCTTGGACAAGCTTTTCAACAATACTTTTATCAGACCAATATTCACAAAATTAGCGCATTTGATTGACAATTTCTATTAAATTATAGAAACATTCACAATCTTTCTTTAGAAAGGTCTCAAATTTTCAACTAAGAATTTGAAGTTTTATGGTTAGTACCTCTGCAGTACGTATACACATTTTATATGCATCCCATGCATCTATTGATTTCTTTGCTCCATAGATTCTAGAAAATATAGGGTCAACCACTAATTGTTGGATGAGGAACAACGCTTTGGCATCTTTATTTTTTTTTAACCAAAGATTGTTTGCCACTACTCTTTTTACATAACTCTTGATAATCAATTCTCACAAGTCATGGAAAATAAACAAAGTATTGCACTTTGTATTCCAAATAGCATACCACCTTTAAGAGTTAAAATTTAATTTATCAATAAAACACACTTATATCATTCGAAGTCACATTAAAATCATCGTTCGAGGTGACATTGATATTATTTTCTAAAAAAAGAATAATAATTACATAAAAAAAATTAATTCTCAATATTGTTAAAACGAGAGAGAAATAATTTGAAAAGAAATACAATAATTATAAATAATTTTAATCAATATTTGAAATAGAAATAATTAGCATAAGTTCTACCTGCCATATATTTATCTAATTTTTTTATAAAAAAAAAAAATTAATGATAGTATTATAAAAAGAATAAAAAAAATAATCTTTTAATATCTTAATTATCATTTGAATTAAAATAAATTTGATATCATTTAATAATATAGAGGCTTAATAATTAATTTTATTATCATATTTAGCATAAATTGGTAGGGACAAATAACAATTTTAGTGGTGAATTGAAAAATAAATAACAATTTTTGTGGTAGTGGAATCTTGTAATATATTTACAAATGAGATATTGTTTTTTATTAAAAATGAAAGGTAACATTAACAAATTTATGATACATTGTACATAATAAAAAATTAATCATAATGATAATATTTAAAAAAAATTAAAGCTAGAAGTTGGACAAAATTATTTAAAATTTAGAAATTTAAGAGGCTTAATAATTAATTTTATTATTATATTAATTTAATTTCCCAAAAAGAGATTGAATAAATAAAAATTTAATGGTATATTGAGATAAATAATTTTTTTAACGGTGGTAAGATTTTGTAATATATCTGCAAATATAATGTAGTTTTATTAAAAGGATAGCCGTTTTAATAATATCAAATTTAATATTGGAAAAGATAATGACAACTTTTATAATTAAAGTAAAAAATTGAGCAAAATCTTTTAAGTTTTTGCTAGATGGGCTCTAATGTATATTAATAATTATTTGAAATAAAAAATTTCATTAAAAAAATAATTTTTAACATTTTGTTTTACTAAATGATATTTTTATATGATTGAAATGTATGTATCTTACTATCAGTTCGGGTGAATCTAATATTTTTTGCATTCTCTCGTTTATAGGAGGTATTTGTGTAATGAAATTATAATCAAAACAAAAGTTATATACCTTTTAACAAAAAACACTAAAATCTTATTTTTTTTTTAAATAAATAAAAGAATTCAATAATGAGATTTGAATTTGTATTCATGATAACAAGGATGGAAAGTCATACTACTTTCACAATAAATCAATTAAAAAAACAAGTTTTATAAAAGTTATATACTTTATATATTATACAATTAATAATTATTTAAAATTAACTATAGTTTTTTTAAAATACATTTTTTATTATCTCCCTCACACACTATGTTAATAACTGACTTAAAACTCGTTTAAAGTCAATTCGACTAACCAAGTTAGAAAGATAAAACTTAAAATTTAAAATCGATTAATCAAATTATGTATTTTTTTTACATATTTTATTCATTTTTTACTAGACTCACAACCCTTATTCGATCACATAATAGCATAAAAAACCAAAATCGATTTAAAAGACTTTTTAAATACTACAAATAATTAAAAAAATTAAATATTAATTAATTAGTTGAGAATTATATTTATTACAAAAATAATAATTTATGTATATTTGACTTAAATTACAAACAAAATGATGTTGTCTCTTTTGTCATGTATTTTGAAATATTCCCACTTTATTTCAAGGAGAAGTTTGCTTAGATTCACAACAATATCTCATTCATAGTGACCCATGAAACTAGGTAAGAGAGATGAGATAGAATTTGAGTAGAAAAAAGATTCATACAACAATTCATTCCCTTAAATACATGAGTACATAAACATTCATCAAACAAGCTCAAACTTCAAAGATACATGAATAGAGAAATTAAAGCATTATAAAAATTATCATCATGTTGTCCTATGTTATTCAAGATCATCGTATTCTTTTCTTGATTCTTCTTATGATATTATAATTTGAAGCATGTGTTATGTCCATTCTTCTCGTAAATCATCAAAAAATTGCATATCATAACCCGACTTATTCCAACCAAAAAAATACATATATTTAAATTCAAAATAAGAATGTAATATCATGAATTAAAAAAAAAATAACTTATATATGTTAAAAGAAAATGAATTATACTTCTCTTGATATTGATTGACAAATGATGAATCATAGAACATTGATAAATGTGATATGTGATTAGCTTGAAGTTAATAATAATGTGTCCTATATAAAACAAATATATAAAAATAATTAGATAATATAAATATAATTATATGTTTTACATAAATTAAAGTTATTTACTAATTGATGACTCACATTATCCACACTTGAATTATACTTAAGTCATCATTTGAAATTCAAATAGTTGTAATATGTACTCGATTGATATATATACTTTCCCAATATCTATGCTAGAAATTTCTCTAGGAATTGACACAATCCACCCATCATTTATGATATTCGTGCTTGCAACAATAGTTATCAAAGAGTCAAGATTTTTACTAAAATTTATAGCATATTCATAACAATACTTTTTAAATGACTTCTTCTCGAATGACTTAGTGCGTAATGATTTCCCACTAAACATATATTTACAACGAGATACTTGCTTTGTATCTCTTAAATGTGTCATTTTAGTAATTCTGGTATAATAAACTAAAGAATATGTATTATATATGTTAGAAACAACAAAAGAACAATAATATAATAGGAGTAGTAAAAAAGTGCTATCTTAAGTAAAAAAATAGTATCATGTCAAAATTTATCACAACTTGACTCGACGATCAAGCCATATATTGTATAACTGCTTTTTGGACTATGGTAGCATTAGAAGGCATATGTAGTGGATAATTATGAATCATTCGATCATCGCTCTATTATTGTATCGTTCAAATAGCAACATAGTCCGTAGATGATGAGTGTTTCAACAAACATTTCATATTCTGTAAAAAAATTAAGCATTATATATAATAAATAAAATATATAATAAAAAATAAAAATAATAGACTATCTACATAAGCTTTAAATCTTACCACAAATGATTCATTAAATGAAAGAGGACTCCCATGTGAGGTAGCTATTGGAAGGATATTATCATCAAAACATTCATCATGTGATGGATGGTAAGATTGCACAAATTGCATTGGAGATATTAAACCACTACCTGATTGCATCTACATTCTTGGCATAAAGGGAGAACCAATAGGATGATTATATCTTATTGAGGATATAGGTTGGGCGTCGTGAGATTGCATGGGTGGCATGCGTGGCCAATACAGCATGCCCTGATTGTAGTATGGTGCCATGCCTGGCATGTGTTGTGATTGATATTTCTTTAAAGTAGCAATCTCACTTAACACTGAGGCCTTAAATAAGCTAAATCCTTCTTCGATTTTACAGTATTTTTCCTTACTGACCATTTAAGGCTTTTATTTTAGAATATTAAAAAACTCCATATAACCATCCTATTGGCTTCCTCTCCTAACATGACCAGGATTCTCGTGTCCAAATGTGCATCTTTTCTTGGTTGTTCAATTATTTCACCTCTGGTTATTTGTTCTTTAACAACTCTATACAAATAACAAAGTAAAAAAACATATCAGATATTATTACATCAATATAAAAAATCATAAAACTTTGCATCAAGTTAAATTACTAACTAATTTATTGAGTTATTCTTTTCCTCGTTTAGTCATCGGTCTTGATTTCTTCATTTTTGCAGTCTTTATTTCTATATACAATTCAGATCGGGTAACCGGTCTACCCAACTTAGTTTCCTATATAAATTAAATAAATTTATTAATTATGACATTAACTTAAATTTGAAGAAAATAAATATAAAAATATTTATAAATTAACAACTTATTAATACAATTTTTTTCTAATTTCATGATTTGATGACCTCTTAGTACAGTTAGGAAGAATATTTTGCATTTGTATATTCTAATGTTTTTCCCTAATGATTTAAATTTATCCGTATGTTTATAATTCACGAAGTCTTTCCATACTTGGGGTTCAATCCAAGGGTGTTGTCGAGGGATTTTGTATAGTTCTACTTCATTAAATGGTTCCAAGTATGAAAACACATAATTTATAGCCAATTTGGAAGTTTTGTATTCCTTTCATGCCTTATTTGCAATCTTGTAACAATTGCTCTTCCCAATATTAGGGACTTTAAAATGATTCTATAAAAACACACATTTTAGATGAGATATAATATATGTAATTAGTAATAAAACAAAAGAGACTTACATAAATGGTTTTCCATATCTTATACTTTTCAATTTCGTCAACCTTACTCTAATCATTTATATTGATTGGTATGCTTGATTTCACAAGTCTACCAATGAAAGATTTCAATTGTTTGCCATTTTCTCCTAATGGATTACTAGTAACATCAAATTGAACTCTATCATTTGGGTTAAATGGAGAATCAGGTATATTAGCTCAACCTCTTATTTTCAAATGTCTTAATGGATCATTTGGATATACAATCTCTAGTACTCTAAGATCCATCTACAAACAATGATGAAATAGAAATTAATTGACATTTTTAGTCCAAATATATAAACAATAATTATTAGAATAATATATAACATACATGATATTTAATTAGGTTATTGATCGTATATATATATTCCTTCATAATCACTTCAAGTTCATGACGAATAATCATCATCATCAACTAGATCATCACATACATTAGATAATTTTTTTGAAAAATGACTAATATTGGATAATGTATCAAGCATGTCATCATCTTCTAAAGCATCACAATGGTATAACTCTTTTTGTGGAGGCATTAACACAACAGACCATCTTGTGTCAATTTGATCGCTCACGTAAAATACTTGTTTTTACATGAAGTGTTAATGTGAAAGAATCATTAGTATGACTTATCTTGGATAAATTTACAAGGGTAAATCCAAAATCATCTATTTTATATCCAACATTAATAACATCTTCAACCTAATCACACAAGAATATTGTTTCATGGAAGACCTCATAATCAAGTTCCCAAATTTCTTGAATTATACCATAATATGTTCTATCAAAAAGTACAGGATTACCATCTTTTGAACTGACAAATTACCTAGTTTATGCAACCATTTTCACACCACTATTCTGATTTACTCACACTTTGTCCCTTGCTTAAGTCATAAACCTCGATCCATTAATTGTGAAAATAGAATATGATTTGACATCGAATTTTGGACCATGCATGTGCAAGTCATTCTAAACTTTATGTTATTTTATGATTGGGTTTGTTGACTTCAAATCGAATCTATTATTATAATAACATGAAATGTGTTTAAAACAAAGTTTTAAAACATTATATAGAAGTACTAATGAATTTGTGTATGCATGTGACACTTATATGGTTGTGAAACCAATTAATAAGCTCTCGTATATGTTCATCATACAACCATTTTTTTTCCTTTCTTTTTTGTAATGAGGATCGATCTTTAGTAAATTAAAAATATTTGCACAAATATAAATAAAAATATTTGCACAAATATAAATAAAAATTTCTTTTATGAATTTTTTACACCATTTAAATCGAGTTTGTAAATTCAATTAATATTGTTTATCTTGTTTCGTAATCATCTCAATATAATCAACCATATTTATACATAATTACTATTATTAATCTATGATTTTACAGCTGGTTAAGAGTTGAGATTTTTACAATATGAAAAAAATGATGAAATCTAATAATAAATTAACTAGAATCTAATAGTTATTAGTTATCTAATATTTGAATTAAAATTTATCTTTTAGTTATTTAAATTACTATTTATATTATTATTTAGCATTTATTATTTTAATTTTATAAATAAAATCTAATATTTTACTTATTTTTTAAATTTGAATTTTTTTATCCATCAAATTACTAAACCTAATTCATGTAAAATTTCTCCCTTTTGTCCATTCTCTCTCAAATTTGTGTATTTGTTCTAGGGCTTTAATTTTTCAACTATATTAATTGTTTTTAATTTACATTTTATTTTATAATTTTATATTTAATATGTTTTGTGTTATATTTACACGTGGACATAACTAGCAATATAAACGTATAGAAATAGGCTATATTTCGTGTTTGTGAATGGATTGGTTTTAATTTTTTTCTTTTACTTTGTTGTTTTTCTCTTCTCCTCCTCACCTCTTTCATGAAAATTGTTATATATAATTCACTATTTATGAAACCCAAACAAAAAATTTCAACCCCATGATCTACCACAAACTTTGAGCTGACAATGGTTATAATGATATCACATTCAAGTTAAAGTTCTAAAACATTTTGACTAAAATTGACCAACATCAAACATGTAAGACCATAATAGATCAAAATCGACCAAAATATATATCTACTTGTTAGCACTTTTGCAATTTTAAAGAGCTTATTTATAAACTTTGGCACATTTTGAACGTTTTTAAACTTAAATTATGTAATTAAAGAGAGAAAGAGAGAGAGAGAGATACAAATTACAAACAAAATTTTGGTGATATCTTGTAAATATTTTTTGACATTTTATTAACAATATGAAAAATAATATCTATAATATTTTGTCCAAGAAATGACACTTTTTTCATAACGACAAATTTTGATATTTCCTTGATTTGTTTTTCCCAAATGAGACGGATATCAAATAATCTCCACAATGTGAAGGATTTAACATTTCACACAATAACATGAATACAAATACAACAAAAAAATATATGTACCGTTGAAATATGAGGCATCGTTAATAAAAATATAAAGGCCCTTAGCATTAAACTGAAAGAGGTCGGCTGGTATATTGAGATCACTAAGATCCATAGTGAGATCACTAATCTCCATCCCTAATAATCGAACAACAACCATTGTATCTGGAAGCTCTTCTCTCATCACATCCATAAGCTTCTCAAGGGATTCAGCAGCTTTCTTGAAAGCCTTCAGCATCGAAATTGGTAACACAAACGAATGTTAAAGCAAACGACTAGAAAGAGCGTACCACCAGAATTTATTATTCATAAACAAACACACACACACACATACTAATAATATAGGCGTAAAAATGCCAGAAATGCAAACCAGAAGAGTGAGAATCGCCGAGCAGAAGAGCCATGTTGCAGAAACAACTACCTGAAGTTAACAATCGTCGTTCATAATTCATAATTGACATCAAAATTCCGATTTGGGTGTTCTTGTTTCACGACTGAAAAGATACTATTTATGCAAAGTTAGAAGTAAAGCATTATATAACATTGTAGATAAAATATTTTCCCAAATGGAAGACAAGGATATATAACCAAAAATAGAGATAGAGATAAAGAAAAATATAATGTTACCGCGCAAGCAATGACATTGAGGATGACAATGTGACGGTGGGTGAAATTCCACTGAGAAGGCGACGACGAAGAGGCAGTTCCGACGTTGGTTATGAAATGCGATGTAATCGAAGATTCTGTCGCATCGTGCTGTGAGCGAATGCAAGATCTTGAGCAACGAGCTAATAGCTGGAGATTGTACAGATATCTAAGCAACTTAGTTCTTCCAACGGGAATCATGATAAACCCTCTACCCAATTGTAGCAGGGGTTTATGCCTGTAATTTCAAAGCACTCGACATCTCTCTCTCTCTCTCTATCTATCTCAATCTTTGGGTTGAATAGTAGATACTTTTCGAGTAAAGAACTAGAAACTGAGTACTGACCTTACACTCTTAGAAGGGACTTTTGAGTGTAAATCTAACTGATGCCATCGGCAACTTCGTCATTTAATATGAATCAATTTTACTATATAAGACATTATTTTACTAGAGTTAAACCATTTTACCTTTATTTATTTATTATTTTTTTAATAGAGAATAAGAATGCTAAGGAATATTATCTTTTAAGCAAAAATCGATGAATATTCATTAAAAAAAATCATTCTATACCTTCCTCCATCTTTCTCTCTCTCTTATAGCATATGCTAACAAGTAATAATCGTATACATTCCATATGGCAATTTAGTTTTGGAAACTGTAGTGTGACTTGAACACAATTTTTATTTTTTTTAATAATTATTGAATGCAATTAATTTATAAGAAAATTAATAATTGTTATTTCTCAGTTTGAGTTAATTACACTTAAAATTGAGATTGTCCACAATTAATAGGTCACGAATGACGAGTTATTACAAATAATCCAGTCACTTCTCTCTTTTTCAATTTTTATTTTTTTCTCGATCAAAAAAATTTCCGTTTTTTTTTCCTTTGCGACAAGACCAATGAAACTCCTAGAGATTTAGACATTGTACATTGCACGAGGGAGATGCCTGATTTTTCGTTCGCATTTACATCTCATATTTACAAAAATAATACTAATGGCCTCGAACTTCCTCTACAAAAATTTCAAATCACCCACTCTTCCACCCAACCACACAGCAAACCCTAGACAGATCTTAATATTGCCATGATAACACTTTCAGTACTCCATTACATGTACTCCTTACTCACATAACACCTTGTGTCCTCACTTGTCAGATGTGAATCCCACATATTAGGTTAATATGCAAAGGGCATAGTAGATTTTTCCATATCCCCATTTACACAGTGGCTATATTTCTAGCTTTAGATTATATTTCTATATATTTCTAAATACATAATACTACTACTATTTCACTTCTCTCTATTTTTCTGGCATAACCTCACATTTTGATAACAAAAAGCTCGACCCCAAGAATCATCCCTTCTAAACCTGTTGTGATCAACATAAACAACCTTACCCTTGTCACAACTGCACTTAGATCACACAACCGAGAGCAACTGGAGCCTGTAAGAGAGGCGTGTGTGTCACAACTGCATATCAGTCTTTTACGAAATCTTCTCAGCCATCCTGAACTACTTCCACTACAGCAGCATTACAGAAAAAGCATCTGTTGCAGTTCAAAAGATGCCTGGTTATACAGCCATAGCAAGACATATGTGAACAAGGCACAAATCTTGCATCCGTTTCACTTGTGTAACAGATGCAACACAACCTATCATCTAAATCCTTTTCTTCCTCACATCCAAACATATAAACTGCTTGGGACTGACTCCGGCTGACAAGTAGGCTCAAGAAACTCTCTAGCTGCTCAAGCTTTGAAGCATGGGCATCTCCTCGGAAGGATCCAGCCTGAAAAATATGAAAGATGTAAAAGAGATGGTAAGAATAATGAATTTTGAGAGTAAAAATCAATATGGAGTCAACTTTTCCTAATTCAAAAACATGCAAGATCCCAACAATATACATGCTATACAATTCACATAATTCAAGAGTCATTCACAATTGCTTCACAGGACTGAAGAAAATGGAGGGGAGAGACTTCAGAAGATTGTACAAATTTGGTTCCAACCTTTCATTTACATAAAAAAAGATCCCAATGTATTGTTCTGGTTGCAATATAGCCTTTTGATCCATTCCATTAACGCAGTTCATTTATGACCCATATTTGTCCCTTCAAAATGACACTTGGACGACACATGAATCATTTAAATAAATTCCTCTAACGGAATGGACCAAAAGGCTATATATGAAAGTGGAACAATACGTTAGGACATTTTTATAGCATGTGAAAGGCTAGGGGTGAATTTGCAAGTGGTTCAATACATGGGGACAAAAAACACAATTTTCCCCCTTTTTTATTCATTCATATTCCTTTCTTAATGATTAGAAGTTAAATTGGATCAAAGTTTCAGTCGATCACCAAGGTGCCATCCCAGGACAAGGAAAAACTTCCAATTGTTTCCATTAAATTTGTAAAGGCACAGAATTTTCACATTATGTGGAAACAACACATGCTCGTTCATACAAACTTCTGTAATTACCTTCACTTTTGTTTAACCCAACATGTACATGTATAAAAAGATACAAGTTTGTAAGAAGAACTAACCCAGTTATAGTCCAACAGGTACTGGAAGCCACAATTAACCATGTCAGGGCAATCCATGCTTGCAAAGATTCCTACCATATCATTATGCTCCCTGCATTCCATAACTTCAGTAGCATCCAACAAATTCAATACAATCCCTATAAGAGGTGCCAATATCTTTCCTCGGTTTACTTTCTCCAAAGCTTGACCATTTCGTCTAAGCGACCTGCAAAAAATGGTGCGCTTTAAAATGAGATAAATTAGTCTTAATTAAGTTTCTGACCAATTATTCATCATGTGAAGACTGGTTATGCATAAGCTAACCAAGCCAGTCTGAGATGTACATAACTACTACGGAGAAAGCAAGGTACAATAACGGCACAGACATGCTTTCCCTATAGAAAAACAGGAGATAATTCTCAGAGAATCGTAACAAATCACTGAAAGAGCAGAGTATATTAAAAGATACGGGCAAAAAAAGGCACATAAATCGAAAGAAAAAGCACAGTACAGAAGATTAAAATGTACTCACGAAATAAACTTACAGGTCAAAAAACTCAGCATCAGCTGCTGAAGTTATATGATTCAAAATGAAGACAATCAACTCTGTTAACCTTCTAAGGTTTGTATCACTTCCTGACAAAAATGCTTGAGGGATCTCATGAGTACAGAACTCTAATACCATCACAAGGTTGCAAGAGAGATCAAATATGACACTGCATTTCTTCTGTTGAAATTCTATTATCTGCAAAGATATAATTGTTCAACTAATCTCAACCATCAAGAGAACAAATAGGTCCAATAAATGTGAGATGTAGAAACCACTTGATGGCCGTAAAACCACAAGACCACATTCAGGGCAAGAAACGAGATCCTAAACATTCAACAATTATCCCAGAGAGAGATAAAGAGAGAGAGCTAAGCATACAACTGAAAAAACAAACAGGACCAAGTGTGAAGTTAACTTCCATCCTAGTATCTGATAAATAAAAAGATATTTCATCCATCAATAACCCACAGATCAAATATTTCACAGACTATGCCCCTGTTTAGTCTATTACCAGTGTCAGTAGACCGTTTTCCTTCATCTAACAAACTTTTTGCAGTAACCACACTAAATGAATTCTACCAATCATCTTAAAGCTAGGACCTCCGCTATCTAGTTATGGGTTCCAGAAATAAACACTCACAGCTTTCTCTATGGTGCTGTTCCTTATCTCTTATATTATAAACCATCAAGGATGACTGCCTACCCCTAGGTCATGTACATAATATGTACCAGATATTATTCATCTGCTAAACTGAAAAAGATTGCTAGATTTTGACATTTAAACAAAAATAAAATAAAATGACCAGGAAAATTCTAAACAACACAACTTAAATCTCTACTGTGGTATGAAATACATTCATACCTGGTATTTCTCTTGCATTTCTCGTACTGAAACTGAGAATTCGGTCATCGTCCAGCTTAGTGTATTAAATAAGCGATTGAGAAAAGCTGAGAACAACCCTTCATTGCTGGCACATGCTTCCCCTAACAATCTCTTTATGGAAAAGAAGGCCAAAGAAGAGAGAAAAAAGTGACACCGTATTTAGGAGCTAGTTCACCACAGTCAACAAAACAGCAACAATTAAGTGATTATCATTACCTGGAAAACCACTGAAGATGATGATGATTCACCATGCTTGGAAGAACCAAAGCCAGACCCCTTGCACAAACGCAAAAGTATGTTTGTCACTGGGATCCAAGATCTATTATCAAATGCTGAGAGTAGTGCCTTTGGCATTCTCTGGGTGGCTACTTCATTGCACTCAAAAGCAGCCAAATATTCTTTGTATTGTACAAGGACTGAGATTGATTGCAGAAGAAGATCTCTAAGTTCTGCACTTGAGATCCTAGGATCGTTGAAGTGTGTGACTACAAGTGTGACCTGATGTATAAGAGGACGATACATTGTTTAGTTTTCTACCAAAATCCCATTTTCAAACTCTGTAAAGACTCTTAGTACCATAATCATACAACCCTGAGCTTATCAATTAAATTCTCCTGTAACCAAATAAGTAGTGAAAACAATTCATGGCAAGAAAAAGATAAAAGTCCAAATTTATCAAGTAAATAAAAATCCAAATTTCTCATGTAAATAAAAGTCCAAATCATGCTAATTGTTTTAGATTTCAGAAAATCTATAAGTTTTCCAACAAAACATGGCAAGAAAAAGATGGAATTAAAGTAAAAATTCTATATTAAGAATGCATCAATTTTATTAAAAAAATCCTTTGAATATGTGAGGACTTCCAAAATCTAACAACGGATTACTCAAGGCACATTCGAGCAAGCAGAATATGTTTTTAATCACTCAGCTCCACACCAAAGAATATGCAGAACGTAAAGAAGAGAAGTACAAATAAAAAAAATAAAGAGAGTTTACACACGAGACATACAAAGGAAGCAAGTCCTTGCTTGATGAGTATTGTTGAAGGGACAAATGGAGGATCAGTTTTACGCAGCACATGAAAGCAATCAACCTGTAAATGGAAGTAATAAACAATAATCAATAAGTTTTTTTAACAAGAACGAGACACCATAAAATGTTTCATATAGTATGCATGAAAGCTAAGATGAGCAATAAAGCATTGCTTGTAAATATTGGCTTGACAAGGCTCCATAATCCATGCATATATCAAAGATATATTATAGTTGACATCACGAATGAGTTCGTGGATGTGAACTTAAAGGAAAGACTGGAAAAAACAAGGGTGCAGGGTCATTATAATACTAAATGGTTGGCAATTTAGTGAAAATAATTGCCCTGTAATGGAAAGAAGCAAGTACACTGTTTGAGAGCCTATGAAGTAATAAATTTTAACCACCACCAACCCGAAAAAAACAAAGCACAATTTCACTAAAAATTCAGCAACGTTCTAGTACAATTCCACAAAGCTCAATTAAGCATATAAATCAATGTGATTCGGGCAAAATATTATAAAATTTTGTGATGGAATTTTTTTGCAATAAAGGAAGGATTGAACTAATGGAATAAAACGATTTAGAAGAAACAAAAGAATGTTTTCAGATAAAGTACACATCTTTCTCCTACCAGTATAGAAATGCACATAAATGCATACACAAAATTTTTAATTCAACTTCAAGATAAGATTTTGCTCCTATTTAAAACAGACAGTTTCATTCCATAAAGGAAAACTTGAATTTACCAGGGCTTCCAGATAATATTCAGGGACGTAAATAAACATTGAGTCCACTTTGCTGAGGACCAGCAGCAATTGGACAGTCCACATGCATGTGGCATACATTCCTCGTTGCTTCCATCTTGAAAATAGAGAGATTCGGTACCTGCAAGGCAAAACCAACCAACCAAAAGAAGCATATTGGGTGTTAAGATTGAACAGTAAATTTCTAAATCAAGTCAAATAATAAATTGTCTATTCCACCAAAAGCAATTATTCAAAAGTCAGCACAAGGAAAAAAAAAGGCTAATTGGATTGTGATAGAAATAGATACAGATCAACAATAAGATTACTTTAAGTTACATATCGTTCAATGCAAGGCTGAAATGTATTACCCATTCCAACTTCAGAACAAAGTGCATGCTTATAACATCCGATGAGAAAGAATATCAGACCACACAAAGTAGATATTATAACAAGTATCAAAAGCCCACAGTGAATGCATCCTAATCCTAAGTTATCAATGGAGCTGTATAAAATAAGACATTTCTAGGCACTGTAGCTTGCCATAAATACTGCTGACATCACAGAATATCATGTGGATCCCAAAGTCCCAATAGAAGAAGGCAAAAGGTATTAAGGAACACCACATACTTCACTGTAGAAAATTAGGGGAAACGGATTCAATAATTGTTCAATCAACCAAAATCGGAATCACGCATTGTAACATGAGGAAAAAAGTCAAGAACTTCAATAGCCATAAACAGACTTTAGATCAACTAGCTTCTCCAAATGTTTGTATTACCATGCACAATGTCTGACACAGTCAATAAGATCCTCTCTATAAACATTACGAGCTTCTTTCAAACGCTTTAATTGATCACTGCAAGCTCGCTCTCTGATTTGTTTATCGGCTTCTTCCAAGAGGGAAATTGATTGTGACTGATGAGACATGTAATATGATGCCTACAGCAAGATCATTTTAATAAAGTCAAATACATGGAATAGTCATGTATATACAGATCATAATACCATAAATTCATTAATTATAATGGTGACCCATAGATAATTAAAGTGTAAGATCATTAAAGGGTTTTATATCTTTTTACCCTAAATTTTTGTATAGCCCTAAGTAACTAACATATTAAATGAAGCAAAAAGATATTAGAAAAAAATAGCAAAAAGAAAAAGGAAATAGAATGTGGTGAAACATAATTTCTCTCTGCCTAAAATTTCTTATAGTTTTTTTTTTTTACCATTCAATTGTATTAGCTTGTTTAATTTCAATAGCATATTTCATCATATTCACAAAAATTGGAAAGATAAAATTTACAATGAAATTGCCTTAAAAAACCAACATAATTCATTTCAATTCTTTAAGCCAAACTATACCAAAACATGAGGAAAAATTATTGGAAAACATTGAAAGAGTACCCAAAAAAATTCAATCTCACAATAAGAAGAAAATCACATACTTATCACATATTCTTTAATGTTAATTTTTTAAAGGAATTTTAAAAATAGGATCAACGCTACATTTCTCTATAAATTATGGGACTTGAGATATCTAACCTACAAATTTCAGAACTAAACTGCATTTTTTTTATAATTATAGGACCTATGGTGTGGTGCACCCTAAATTCAAATACACAATACTGTAGAAATAAAATGAGAAAGAACAATCATAACACAAGCAAAAAATGCAAATTACATATAAAAGATTGTTCATATAATTTTTATTCAATTTACATTTCTTGTTCAACCAAGAAGTTCAATTTGAGTATAGAACTTTGAGTATAGAACCATCAGGAAACCAAGCTATTAAAAGTAACACGGTTAGATCAAACATAAATCAGCATAGACACAAACATAATAAATACCATAGAGCATGCATAAACAAGGAACAACAATTTCATGTCTTCAGTACTCAAAGATGCTAAAAAGCTCCAAGCAAACTCCAGTATCATGTCATGTTATATGTTATAATGAGTTAAGAAACTATTTATAGCTAATAGTTTCAACCGTGTTTAGCACAATAAGATGCAATATTACTTACTATAAATAATAAAAACCTCGTCGAAACTCCACAAAGCAAATATTATTACCATCAAACATTTAACGTTTGATGAAATTCCAATAAACATTTCTGGTAACTTGCAGAAAATAGGTCAACAATGAACAATAATGCATAACTCATGACCTGCTTAGGATAGAAATTACTTGGGGCATGTTCGGTTCACATAATTGGAATTACCAATTGGTTAGGAATATCAATTCATGATGACAGAAAACTAGGAATATCAGCTGTAATTCCTTTTCCTTTGTTCGGTAGTTATAATGGAATAACGACAATCAACTAATTATCTTTCTATTTTTCCCATCTCTAGAAATAAGGATAATTCTATTAGTAATTTAGAGACTTTTTTGGTAAAATGTATTAAAATTCTAATCCTTTATGAGAAGGAATAGTTATTCTTCTCATCTAATGAAGAATACATATTACCACTCACAAAGGAATCTGTGTTCCCATGCCTTACATTCAAAGTTGCAAACGAACAAAAGAAAAGGAATACTTATTCCCTTCCTTTATCCATTACCACTAACCAAACGTGCCTCAGTGCTGTAGTCTGCATTCTATAAGAAGTTAAAACTTTATCCATGATCCTCTCACCTGCTTAAAGTTTGGTGCAACGCCTACGTGATATAACAGCAGTAGGGCATCTAGGAGCTCCTCTTCTCTTAGAGTAGCTGAAGACATATTACTCTCCTTTGGTACAAACCTCAAATGCTGCACTGGACAATAACCAAAGTCAGATTCAGACTGGTCACTGGTACTAGGTTTATCTGATATCTCATCATTTAAACTTCCCGCACTGCATTCCGCAGCAACGTGAGAAGAACTCTCTTGAATGGGGCCACCATGGGCATGAAAATCTTTCACAGAGAATCGTATTGGGTCTTTCAAGCTTCTAGTGAAATCAGCATCATAGTTTGAGCAACAACATGGTTTTTGTTCACTAAAATGAGTTACTCTGCTGTCTTCATCATCCATGCAGCCTTCTTCCCACCGTATTACTTCTACTTCCTGATCACTCACAGGATGCAATTTGGATAAATGACTGAAAGACCCTCCAAGCCTGGAAATGTCAGTACGGTGAGGATCATTTTTAAGGAATAGGGCCATGGGGAAACTTCGCTGACCACCCATATGAAGAAAACCAGCATCGGGACTATTCTCACATCTCTTCAACAGGCCACATATGTCCCTCATGCCAAATCCCTCAGACAAGAAATGGAGTAGAACTGAGTACAAAGAAACAAGAACAGCATTGTTGATAACTCCAGGAAGAATCACATTTCGATCTGCTCCTCTGTTCTTCAACAAGAGGTTCTGTAAAAATGTCCTGAACACTGAACCAGGCAATTGAGGGGGTGTTACAGGAGGCATAAATTGTATGACCAGGCGGCATAGATCCCTATGCTTCTCTTCAATCTGGCACATAAAAAGGGAATATAAGTGCTGAGAATCATGCCTTGGCTCGGTAACCTTATTAACTGAAATGAGTATTTACAAAATCCAGTGGA
The DNA here is from genome assembly GCA_037013495.1 of Hippophae tibetana. Taxonomy (NCBI): domain Eukaryota; kingdom Viridiplantae; phylum Streptophyta; class Magnoliopsida; order Rosales; family Elaeagnaceae; genus Hippophae; species Hippophae tibetana. Next base: position 65,594,455 of record CM072807.1, on the reverse strand, counting down.
AACCAAAGAAAAATACAATCACGAAAGACACAAATGTACTATAACCTAACCGATTCAGGAACAATTAATAGAGTCCTTCAAAGGGTAAAATGGCTATGAAAGATAAGTTTAAGGTCAAATGACAGCTTATAGCTGAATTTTTTACCTTGCTAAGTGATTCAGATAAAGCTGCAGTTGTCAACATCATACTGTTTTTGTAGGACACATCCTCACATAGACCAGGCCACCAAACTGAAGGAATCAAGGACTCAAGATCCTGCTTATTTGGACTCTTCTGTGAAAGGAACCCTTCAAACAGGAACTCAAAATCCATTGACTTCCACCAAAGCAACATAACCTCTTCTCTTCTAAGGATATGACACGTGAGAGCAAGATAGGGATACGACCCTGAACATGGACACTCTATTAAAATCAATTTAGCAGTTTTGCAGTTACATGAAAGGGCACTTAAGAGGTGCTCAAACAACAAATGCAATCCACTAAACTCTAAAAAAATATCAAGTATTCTATCCAAGCTTGAACAATCATGTGGTACTTGTGCTCTAAACACTTCCATCATGAACGACAAAAAGGGACCCCATGCAATGTATTCAATGCTCTGGACATCCGCTTCAAGTACAGAAAATAGTTCCTCGCATATCCCATAGGAAACAGGATGAAAAAGCTCTTCAATTGAAACAAATCTCTTAAGCCTCAGTTTTTCAACAGAAGAATGCTCAGCCCGCTCCAACTGGTACATATCTAATAGCCTCGACAAGCAACACAGCAACTGAGTAGCAAAAGAATTTACAGATGGAGGTGCTTGTAATGGAAGGTAACCTTCAATTGGATATTTAAATGGGCGGGCTCCAAAATTTAATTCACATCGTTCACCTTGAGAGAGAGAAATAGCAGGATAATATCCAAATCCAGGCCCCATATTGTGAATGCCATGAAATGCCACCCCAAGGGAGACACCATTTCTATAGAAAGATATCTCGTTTTGATCCAAATCTATGCAGCAACCAATAACATCACCAACAACCCACGACTGACCATATGGCTCTGCATCCTTGTTCCATTTTCTAACCCTCCTCCCATCAAATGCATATGAATCATCAGCATCACCAACACCCTCACGATCAGTGAAAGGGCAAGAAAGTGTTGCCCATCCTAGCTGCTGAATACCTGAAGTCTCTAAAATAACTTCGTACATCCATTTTCCCTTCCACACATAAGTATTAGCCCTCACACTGCTGAACATTGCTAAGCTCTCGATAAGCAGTGTTGATCTGACGATTCTAATGTCACCACAAATACTGAATTCTGCAAGACCAACAACATGTGGTCCACGGCCATTATCAATAATACAAACTCCATCTTTGTCTCTGACAGTGGAGCTCAAATTTGCCTGAAAATCCGAGAATTCATTTTTTATGATAGAGCAGACCAGTTCCTTATCTATTGGACCAGATAATGTACCAACTGATTTATTGGGAAGACCAAATATATAATCAAGAGTTCGTTCCGCTGATTGATGACCAAAATCATCACAATAAGAAACAAGATGGGATTTGGAGAAACTCTCCCAGCTATCCTTGTCATTTAATATCACGGCCAAACCAGAAGAAAGCCCACCGACCCGTAGGCTGTCTTCCGCCATTCGTATATATGAGAAGCACCGTCTCTCCAATCGTCAGACTTTAAATTTTCTAAATTATAAATATGCCTTCTGTTACCAATTTGCTTTCAAGGATTGTGATCCATCCCGAACAATATTCTGGAATCCCAAGATGCTACCTGAAGCTTCCAAGTCCCAACAAGCTTTTTATTCAAAATTTCTAACCAAGCCAGCTTGTTTTCAATAAAGAGCAACGAGAAACAGAAAACAAAGCTTGAACGAAACAGAATCGAGCCAGAAATGTATTAAATAAGATTTGAAATGTGAGACGAAAAGGAGAAAGAGGCCTAATCGAACACGGCAATTTTTTTTTTTAATATATCCAAATTGAACACGGAAATTTAAAATTAAAATTAAACAAAGAAAGACAACTACGAATTCGAAAGACTTTTAAAAACTTACATGTTGTGTACATGTATTCAGGTACTTGAATAATCCAATGGCGGCTAGGGTTTACAAAAGCAATAAATTTGTACCGCCCTGAAAACAAAGCTTTAGAGAGAAAGAGAGTATATGCGTAATTTCAAAAGGTGGCCCAAAAATGACGGAGAGTGAACACCTTACCAGTTTTACCACAAGAACAAAAATGAACAAGAAGATGCTGCTTCAACCCCACGCACGCTGACTCCCAAGACTAAACTTCGAAGGAGATTTACCAACACGTGTCAATAATCTTTGTCGCTGATGAGTTATCATTCAATGAAAAATAGAGTTCAGACTTTTAATATCAATTTTATATCTCTCTATTGATATTTGTATATATTAAACTTTTTCAATTAATAATTTTTTTAATTTTAATTATAATGAAATTTCTTTAATAATACATGACAACTTAGATTATTAGATGTATTTTTATAATTATTTTTAACACATTAATTATTTATATTGATTTTTATTGATATCAAATATGATTATCCTATATAAATTTATGAGATAAAACAAACCGTATCTTAGACTACTATAAAAGTGTTAACATTTGGTCATCCAATATTTGAGTCAATAATAGAATTGTAAAAAATTGAGGAAATCTAAATCTCTTTTATGTAATGAAGAGGAAATATAGTATTTGAATATGATTTTTCGTGTGTGATAAGTTGTATCCGAATGTATACAATTGTGAAAATATAAGGAATGAAGCTAACTTGATATATATTCATTCCTCGTGTAGATAAATTTATGTAATATCGTAAGTTTTTCTCCTTAATTATCTTTTTAGGATAATTAAGAGATTAATTATGGGTCATTTATCCTTTTACTAAAATTTATTATGTGGTTATGTTTAGCTGATGACTTAGTGTTTACAAGATTTGACCTATAAGACTTTTGATGATTGGGACCATGATAACTGAGTGTTTTAAAGTTATTTTGTCAAATTTATTAATTATAATAATTATGTTCTTAAGATTTTTAGTTAATTTTAAGCTTCTAAATTATTATTTGATGTTAGTTTTGTATGAAATTATATATTTTAGAGAAAATGAAACAATTTGATTTTAAAAAGGACTCAAATGCAAATTAAAAAGTTGAAATTTCAATTTGAATTAAAAAAAGGATTTAAATGTAATTAACAAATTTTAAAATTTAATTTTTTTCTACATAGGAAAAAGTCTCACTCGCGAAATGAATCAACGTGTGTCATCTACCGTCAGATAAAAAATTCAATGGTGCAAATCAAGAGAGTGAGATTCAAATGCTACGTGGGTGAGTGGAAGAGGATTTCCAACTGTTTTGCACAATTCAATACACAGTGGGTCCCACTTGTTTGTACAGTCTGGTACTCAGATTTTTCCTATGACGCACCCTCGCGTCACCCATGGTCAGATCAAACGATGAAGGGTCCAGATCGTGCGTGCTCTCCACTCTCCACGTGAGAGAGTCATGAGTGGAGTCCAACTGTTTTGCACAACCCAACGCACGATATTTCCTACGATGCGGTCCACCGAAGCTCCATGCATCGTTGCGTATTGCCCAGTCTGTATGCACCACGTGTATGATTCTCATGCCAACAAATTAGAGATCACCACGTGTCAAACGTAGTGTAAAAAATATTAAGAAAATTTCACACGCAATCCAAATCTTTTGAACATTTATTCTACCTTTTTTGCATGCCTCTTTTGAGGAATTTATGGTTTATATTTTGGAGAACATGCAGAAAAGCCATTTTTTTGGGTTTTTGTTGTTGTTTATTGAGAAAAATATAGAGAAAATGTAGAGAGCAAAGAGAGAGGCAAGGTAGTAACTCCATTTTTCATTGAGAAATCATCAAAGAGTTTATCCTAATCCTTTTTTCTTTTAATTTAATTTTTCTAAAATGTCTAAATATTTTTGGATTATAATTTCAATATTTGCTATGAACTAAATTATTTGTTCTAGGGTTGTAATGTAGCTTACATTATGAAGCTTGAATTAATTATTTTTAAATGATTTGTGGGATGTTGTTTTTAATTTGTTTATTCTATTTGTGCTTAATGCCTTTGATTTTTGGAAGATTAATCGATTGATTTGTGAACACTAATGAACTTGGAAAAGATTTTTTTGTGTTTTGCTCTTGGATAGAATAACATATATATATATATATAGGATAAAAATATACATTTATTGTATATGTAGCTATTGAGAACTTTGAGCTTAATGAATCTTTAGTAAATTTAATTTTCATAGGAATATAGTAAATTAATTTAGCGAGATATGTCAACTTGTTATCGGAAGAGACGTGTGGATAAATTAGGAGTTATTGGTTGAAAATTTAAATACGAGAACATAAATTAAGAGAAAATAATATGATTCGAGTGGATTAATTTGATGAAATTACAATCCTAAAGTTTATTCAAATCTTAATCTCATATATTGTTATTTAGAATTAGTTTTGTTTAACTTTGTCCAAATAACAATTGTTTGGATAAAATTAGATTGAGATAATTTTAATACTTAACAAATATTAGTAAAAAATCTATGTGGGAACGATATTGTATTTATCATTTACTACTTGTAACCGTATATACTTGCATGCTTATGTTCTTTTAAGAAACCAACGAACCATTACCTGCTTACCACGTGTGATATATTAAATTATATCCAATATCAATCCTTGACTAGATGGGTGAGAATGTCTTATCATAGTTCTTATTTGTATCTAGGTTCATTACCCTTTTAGTCACTTAAGTGACGTTAGGCCCACTTTCATGTGTTGTTTTACCAATTCACGTGAGGGATTTTATGTTGTGTCTAGATGTTTAAAATGTAGATGGTGGCTTCCTATTGCTAGTGAGGCTTTCAAATTTCCAATTGGATTCCTAGTGAGGAAGTAAGAATGTAAGTTTTACTCGTCGAGGATGGGTTCAATAGGTATTCGACCCAATTGAAGTAGAATGAGGAAGTTCGGGTCAAGATCCATTTCATGTAACACAGTTCAGGTTACAAATAAGTCATTTTGCTTTTTCTTTTTGCATTTGAGTTTGTATGAATCTTATTTTTTTTTTAAAAAGCAAGTCAAGTACTTGATCTATGGATAATATCTTACCCGTTTTGATTCGATGCGAAAGACTAAGAAATGATTCTGTTCGTAATGCCCTATGGTTCATTCACGATAGGGTCAGATCTAACCTGAACTATCCCATTACCATTCCTATTAAGGAGTTATGTCAAAGTCAATGCTTTTACTTGTAAAATCAACCTCTCTCATTTTTTGAGGAAAATTCAAAACTTGAATGCACATACATTTTATACATAAAATTCAAACTCACAAAAAATATAACTTGACATATAAAAAATTTATAATATTATTTAAAATTTATATTTATGCTAATAGTGTATTTGTAGATATAAAATAATTATCTAAAAGTATAAATCAATTTTAAGATTTACACATGCTCATAAACCTATTATTTATTATAAGAGAAATTATTTATTGTCTTTGAAATATATATAATGATATGTTACTTTATATTAATGAAATTCAAGATTAGTACAAAAATAATATTTTTAAACAATTATCTAATACTTGATAGAGAAAAAAATATAATTGATAAATAGTATTACTATATAAGAGGTTAGACACCTATGGGTTACCCAAATCAACACTTTGGTATCCTAGATGACCCATGTTTTCAAAATATTTTATTTTAGCACCCATAATTTAAGTATTAGTATCATTTTTTTATCTTTTTTAAATATTAACTAATTTTTTTTGTCCAAAATATCTTTCCACGATTTAAGGATTTTTTTAAAATTAACTATAGTTAAAAAAGGTGATTTTTTTTTGTTAATTTTTATAAGTTATTATTTTTCCTATCAACATTATCAATATATATTGACTCTTTTATCGGTTCAAAGTATACACTATAAACATGATTTTTTATAATTGTTTTTCATACCTAACTTGATTTTAACATTTTTTTCTCTTAAATATTGGGTTTTGATACTTCCTACTAAGAAATTAATGAATCTTATATAGATTCTTTGTAAAAAGAAAAAATTAATAAGCAAAAATTGTAACATTTGTGTACCGTCTTAATTTATCCCTACTAGTCACTTATTTAATATATTTTCATTATGTCTTAATGAAATTGTTAGAATGTTATGATTTTTTAATACTTATTTACATTATTCGTTTTTTAAGGCAAGAAATTAATGATTTTTATTTTGTTTCGAAATCTTTAGTAGAAAGTGTTAAAATTGTATCTAGAAATAAATCATTTTTCAACTTTAGTTAATTTTCAAAAAGAAAAACCCTTCGTTAAAAGGCCAAAGCGGCATTTTGGATAAAAATTAATTATTATTTACAAAGAATAAAAAGATACCAAAACTTGAAATGGATATTAATTTTTTTAATAACATTGATCTAAAAAGCATCAATATCTTAATTAGAGTACATCTAGAATACCATGCAATGAATAATACCTCTTATTAAGAACCAATTAGGAAAGAAAAAGAGATTAGGCACAAAGTAAAGAAAACGCTACGGCTTTTGATTTGTTTCCATTCTAAAAGCCTAAGATGTGCACTAAACTAGAATATTCCCTAACATTCTCACAATCATTGGTAATGTGTATTGCATACCTGATGGTGAGTGTACCATTTTAGAGAAACTATTCATTATTTAAGTATTTGTAAGTCTTCTTGTACTTTGTGTCTATATGTTGGTTTTTTATGTACAAAATATAGATTCTATTTATTTTACTCAGTGTTTCATTTTCCTTTGTGTAAGATTGGTTACTATGGATCAATAATGCATACATGCATATAGTTAGAAATACTATAATTAAAAACATTTTTTCACACATTACAGGATTGGTTGTTTAGTATGTTTGTTAGGCCACGAATGATGGTTTTTGGTTTGGTTCCGATGTGGGTACTTATGAAAATTACTTGGTAATTTTTGGAACAAAAAAATATGATTTTTGGTACCCCGACAAAGTCGTGGTGAGGTGATCGGAAATGACCATGGTAAGCCTGTGGTGAGATGGTCTGACCATTGGTATTCTTCTATAAATACCACCTTATTTTTGTGTTTTTTATCCAAAAATATATAACATAGTTCTGTCAAACTGACATATCATTTTTCTTCTTCTAGATCACTATTACCTTGGGTGTTGTTAGGTATTAATGATTCATGACTATATGGACAAAATTGTGCTCTTGAGTGGTGAGTACTCGAGGTGGTGTTTGTAAGTGAATTTGTATGAATCGTGTGTCGGCTGGTAGTTGTACTAATACAACTTTTTTCTTATATGAGGAGCCTATATGGGTGTGAGTCATATGTCAGATAATTGTTGTTTTCATGCTATGAGAATTACTTTGTGAGAGTGGATTGAACATAATTATTTGAGTTCTCATATCTTTGTCTGTGTGCGATAAGTGATGGACTATGTCTCCGACTTTGGTTTAGGGCGATCATGGTTGAGTAATTTCTCATGTTAGGTGTTCAAATTACATATTATTGTTCTAAGGTAGCTGATCACACGACATCAAGTGGTTCTAGCTTTGGAGGAAAGTTGAGTTCATGTGTCAAATCAAGTCATTACGGAGAAGTAAGTAATATCAACAATAAAAAGTTCGACTGATAGAGGTAATATGAGTTTTATTTTTATCATAATTGTAATTGTTTTATTACTCAGTAGATTTGTTTACTATTTAGTGGTTGTCATAAGAAATATGAAGATGTTACCACATATGTATGAGTTTTATTAATAATACCATTCTATATCTAACTTCAGGATTTGAAGACCTCATAGTACAGTTAGGAAGAATATTATGCATTTATATATTATGATGTTCTTCCCTAATAATTTGAAATTTATTTGTACGTCTATAATCTATGAAGTCTTTCCAAACTTGTGGTGTAATCCAAGGGTGTCCTTCAGGGATTTTGTAAAGCTCTATTTCATCAAGTGGTTCCAAATATGAAAACACGTAATTTCTTGCCAATCTGGAAGTTTTGTATTCCTTCCACGCCTTATTTGTAATCTTATAACACTTGCTCTTCCAAGTGTCATCGACGTTGTAACGATTCTGTAAAAACACACTACAAAATATCATATATATATATACAATACAAAAAGATATAATATATGTAATTAGTTATAAAATATAAGAGACTTACATAAATGGTTTTTCATATTTTTAACTTTTCAGCTTCGTCAATCTGAGTCCAACCATTTATATTGATTGATATACTAGACTTCACAAGTCTACCAATAGAGGATTTCAATTGTTGGTCATTTTCACTTATTGGATAACCAGTAGCATCAAATAGAACGAGTACTCTATCAACTAGATTAAGTGGAGCATCAGGTATATTCGCTCAACCCCTTCTTTTCAAATGCCTCAATGAATCATTTGGATCTACAAGCTTTGTTACTCAATAATCCATGAAATATCTACAAACAATGAAGAAATATAAATTAATTGACAATTTTAGGAACATACATATATATAAACATCCAAGAGTTATTACAATATTATACAACATACATTATGTTTAATTAGGTTGTTGATCATATACATATATTCCTTCACAATCACTTTGAGTTGATGACAAAGAATCATTGTCATCAACTAGATCATCACAAACATTAGGTAATTTGTTTGAGAAATTACTAATATTGGTTAATGTATTAAGCATAGGGTCATCATCTTCTAAAACATCATAATTGTAAAACTCTTTTGTGGAGACATTAACACAACAGACCATCTTGTATCAATTTGATCGCTCATGTAAAATACTTGTTTTATATGAAGTGCTAACGTGAAAGGATCATCAGTGTGACTTATTTTGGATAAATTTACAAGGGTAAATCCACAATCATCTATTTTATATCCAACATTGATAACATTTTCGACCCAATCACACAAGAAAAATACTTCATGGAAGACATCATAATCCAATCCCTAAATCTCTTGAATTATAACATAATATGTTCTATTATAAAGTATAAGATTACCATCTTTTGAACTGGTAAATTGCATAGTTTGTGCAACCATCTTCACACCATTATTCCGATTTACTCGGATTTTGTCCCTAACTTGAGTTGTAAACTTTGATCCATTAATTATGAAACTAGAAAATGATTTGACATCGAATTTTTGACCATGTACAAACCATTTTAAACTTTATGTTATTTTATGATTGAGTTTCTTGAGTTTATCTCGAATCTATGTATACAAAACATGAAATGTGTTTAAAGAAAAGTTTTAAAACATTGCATAGAAGTACTAATGAATTCTTGTATACGACACTTATATGGTTGCGAAACCAATTAATAAGTTATCGTTTATGTTTATCATACAACCGTTTTCTCCTCTTTTTTTATAACGAGGATCGATCTTCAATAAATTTAAATGCATCTTGTAATGTTATTAAAGATATATCAATTAGATATCATCATTAATAGTTAAATAAAAAATATTTTTTGCATAAATGGAAAGGTTAAACATCACTTACTCTATGTACAATTATGCCTCATTATTATTTACCAAAATGATCTGGTGTGCTTTTTCCTATCGAGTGCGATCAATAAACAATTTCTTACTTCCACCAAGCATATGATTACCTACTTGGATTATGTGAAGTTCTAAGAACAACTTGTGCGTAGGATTCCCAATTTTAGTGCAACCACTAAAGTATTCAAAACAAAACTCAATTGCCTCTTCAGCAATGTAACGTTCCACCATGCATCTTTTAGGTCGATTTCTATTATTTATATATCCTTCAAAGACTTGCATATATCTCTAAAAATGATACATCTACCTTAAGTAAGTAGAACCACACAATTGAACCTCTCGAACTAAATGAACACAAAAGTGAATCATTATATTGAAGAAAGAAAGAGGAAAATATTTTTCAATTAGACACAAGTCTCTACAACATCTTTTTGTAAATAGTTTAACTTGCCAATTGATATAGAGTTCTTGCATATTGTATTGAAGAATGAACAAAGATGAATTATTGATAATCAAACATGTTTTGAAAGAATTGATCTAATAGCAAGTGGTAATAACTATTGCATTAAGATATAACAGTCATGTGATTTCAATCCATAAAGTTTCTTATCAGTGATAGACATAATTTTTTTTAAGTTGGATAAGTAACCATCAGGAACTTTCACACTCGCCAAACATTTACAAAACACATATTTCTCTTTTGTTAACATTGTATATGATGTTGGTGGCAAGTATGTTTGATTCTTATCATTTTCCATCCTTGGTGCCAATTCAGGTCGTATGCCTAGTTTCTTTAAAACTAGTCTTGTTTTAATCCATCATTCGTTTTTCCAAGTATATTAAGTAATGTACCAATCAAGTTGTCACATAAATTTTTCTCAATATGCATGATATCTAAGATGTGACGAATGTGTAGGTTTTTCCAATAAGATAATTCCTAAAATATTGATTTTTTATTCCAATAACCATGGTCTACTGATTCTTTTTTTTTCATTTTCATTTTTTTCATTAGTTGACCTCTTTTGTTTCCCTACCTTAGTAAGTATTCTTTTTTTCATCTTTCCATGTCGTTTGAATGTCATATCATTCAATTCGGGGTGCATGATCATAATATTCTTCACCATCGAACGATTTCCTTTGGTATCTAAACTTGTATCTAGATGTAAAAAATATTCTATGTCTTCTATAAGACATATTTCATCAATGAATAAGATAAGTTGCAGAAGTGTCATCGCTACATATAGGGCATCCCTTGTAACCTTTTTGTTGCATGTCCTGATAAGTTCCCATAGGTAGGGAAATCATTAATTGTCCATAAAAAGACTCCCCCTCAAGTTAAAGTGTTATTCTTTATATGCATCGTAAACATTTACACCATCATTCCATAATGTCTTTAAATAATCTATCAAAGGCTGCAAATATATATCAATGTCAACACCGGGTTATTTCGATCCTGAGATCATTAATATTAAAATCATGAATTTTCTTTTCATACACAACAGGGAGGAAAATTGTATGTTATCATAATTATTGGCCAACAACTATATCTACTACTAAGGGAACTATGTGGATTAATTCCATCAGTAGCAATACAAGATGGAGATTGTGCGGATTTGGATGCAAATTGAGTGGATAAATTATCTACTACTTTCCAATTTAGAGAATCACAAGGATGATGTAGCACCCCATCATCAGATCGATTATCTGAATGCCAAGTCAACATATTTGATGTCTCTTTATTTTTAAACAACCTTTGAAAGCAAGGAATTAGAGGAAAGTACCAAAGAACCTTTGCGGGCACGCCTTTCTTAGGTGTTGTCTCATTTGTAGCATGCTTCCATCTAGATTCTTTACACATTGGACAATCATCTAATGTCTCGTATTCTTTTTTATAAAGAATGTAATCATTTGGACAAACATGAATCTTATGATATTCCATGCCAAATCGACTAAGAGATTCACTTCATACATTGAAGATGACAATTCAATACCCTGGGGAAACATATCTATTAGTAGATTTAGTAATTCTATGAATCCCTTGTCAGAAAACCATGTTTTGCCTTCACATTGTACAAATAAATCAATCACAACATTTTAGTATATTTCTTGCATTTTGGATACGACGATTTTTCGGGATCTTCTAGAAGTTTTTTAAAGGTTTCGTGATCTTCTAGAAGTTTTTTAAAGGTTTCGTGATCATCCTCACATAGTTTATATTCAACACTATAAAACATATATTTATGTCTATACATTATGATAAAATGTATGTAATTTACTCACATTCTTATTTATCTTTTCCATATGAGTATTATCGATATTTTCTCCATGATAATACCAACATTTATAGCTTAAAAGAATACCACTATAGATAAGGTGATACTTAATCTCGTCAACTTCATGAAATTGCTTATTTTTACATTTAACACATGGACATTGAATCATACTAATTTCATTAATTATTACTATTTCTACAAGCTAATTTCATGAAACTTTTAACTCTAGAAATGTAGTCTTGCTTAATTCTACACTTTGATATCCAAGATTTGTTCATTTTCTATTAATGACATTAATTAAGCACATTAATTATGGGTCCAATAAATATATTTGACGTATCATTATACCAAAAAACACATAATACAAAAAATTATCATTTTAAAATTGTATTACTTTTACTTAATAAATTTTAATTATTTATATGTAAATAAATTTATCCACGTACATTAAATATTCTAGTCCCTCAAACACACAATATCTAGATATTAATTCCAAACAAAATTAGTCAAACATATAATAACAAACATAATACAAAATATACATAAATAAAAAAATTATACAAAAAATAAAGTAAACTAAATAATAAGTGTGTATCATTAATAGAAATACTTACAAGAGTAAAATGAAGTGACTAAATGAAGGAAATGAAGACAAAATGAGTGTTTTGTAAGTGAGAAAATGAGTATATTTTTTTTGAGTATTTCGCTTAAAAAAAATAGGGGATCTCAAAGATAATATGGAGAGGAAGATAACCCACTAAACGACGTTGAAAATGGTGGTGACCGAAAAATGAAAAAAGAATGGAAGAGATGAACTCGATTTTTGAGTTTTTTTAGTTGGTGGTTGTGCCCAAAAATGATATTCTGATGGAGAAGAGAAAAAAAATGGAAAAATATACATGAATAGTATCGGTTGAAGTGTTGAACCGACGCTACACACGTGGATAGTGTAGGTTCTACGTGTCAATCGATGCTACACACATAGATAACGTCAGTTGACACGTAGAATTGATGTTATCTAAGTGTGTAGTGTCAGTTCAATACGTCAACTAGCGTTAGTCACGTAATTAATTTTTTATTTTAATTAATTAACTATTTTTAAAATTGAAATTAATTAAACAATACACTTTTTTTTCGTCGATTATTTTTTAAAATTTAATTACTTATAGACTTTTTATATTTTTTTGAAAACTTTTTTATATATTGTATTTTTCATGCTATTTAAATTCAATAACTACGTATGAAAAACATGTACATAAAATTAAGTACGTATCAAAGTGCATTTTTTTTATTTTAATAGTTTTTAAAATTGAAATTAAACAATAATTTTTATTTTATTTTTTTGTCAATTATTTTTTAAGATTTTAATTAACTATATATAGACCTTCTATATTTTCGTTCATATATAAATTTTTTTGTATTGTAGTATTTTTCATGCTATCCAAATTTGATAACTACGTATGAAAAACATATACATAAAATCAAGTATGTATCTAAACAAATATATAAAATTATATAAATTATATAATTTTAAAAACTAATTAACACTTTAAAAAAACAAAAAATTATAATATATATATATATATCTAAATTCAATTTTAAATAGTTTAAATAAAACAATAATTGACCAAAAAAATTAATTATGTGGATAACATTACTTTTTCAACGAACCGGTTTTAAATTAATTATACATTAATTTTATTCAAAAATCAACTTTACACATCCACTTATATACTACATTTTGTAGTAGCGACACCTATTAATATTTTAATGCCTTCCGAGAAGAAGTATTACATGGTAATTACTAAGTGAGTTTAAGTTAATGATGCCTATTCTAGATGATACAGTATTGGATATGTTTTTCATTGCATGAGTTTTGGGTATTTTCTTTGTAATATTGTAAATTGAAATTTTTTATACTTACCATTTGTATAATATAAAATACAAAATATGTCTCGTGTTGTTGTAAGGATTTATTAAATCAATGTTCTTAAAAACATTAATAGTATTTCAAATCAGAGAATGCCAAAAATGTGATTACTTTAGCCCATTTTGTTAAACTAATATCCATTGAACTTCTCACCGGTTATTCAAAATCTTCTTTTTAATGTAGTTTTTTTGACAAAAGTTTCTTTCATTAGATTGAAAAACAAGAATTGTTTTCGAGAAAGTAGACATGAAAGAAACTTTACAAGGCCAAAATTTTAATTGGGATGAAGAAAACTAAATCAGCTATGCATTTAACAAATTTTGTAAGGATAGTAATATTTTAGGGGTATAATTCAAGATACATTAAATATTAAGAATAAATATTAAGAATATTAGAGCACATTATTTAAATGTTAGGATGTTGTTGAAGATATCTTAAGATTAGAAAATATTGTTGAAATTTTCCCCTCAATTTATACCTCAATTGGTATATTTTAAATTAAATTTGATAAAATTAATAAGATAAGAACTAAATCTTAAAAAATATATATTAAAAATCAACTTAAAATATGTGTAAAAGTTAGTGTATTATAGTTATTATTTTAACATAATAATAAAATGTACGTTAAAATAGTTAACTCACGTTATTGTGTGAAGTTATTATGTTTGAAACATTATGCATAGCTTATTACTCGTCTCACAAATTGATACTCTAATAATGCTTAGTCTCATTTTCATTAAATACAAGTGAAGAAAATAAATACTTCTATTTCAAACCCTCCGCGCCTCCCTCTCAAGTCCGTTCTCGCTGGTCTAATTCGGACCGTTCGCTTTGTTTTTACGCACACCTAATCCCTTTATATTACTACACACACACACTCAATACAAATTCAGTCTCTCTCGCTATTTCTCTTTCTATCTCTACAAAAATTCGAATCCGGATCCACCGCCTCACGCTTCAAAGTTCAACCCTACACATTTATCGCTCTAGATTCTTGGATTTTTCTTTATCTGTCTATCTATTTGTTTCTCATTTCTCTATCTTTATACAGAGAAATCTATAATTTCAACAATGAAGAAAGGTACTAAAAGAAAGGCGAGTCAGAAAGATGAATCCAAGCCTTCTTCGCAAGACAACAATAACAAGGAGACTGACAAAAAACCTACCAGAACTCGAGCTAAACTGGTCAAGTCTTCGAAGCCTGAATCCGAGCCCGAGTACTGTGAGGATCAGCGCAACATGGTAGTATCTTTGAATTTTCCAATTTTTTTTTATTGATTTGATTTGTTTCTGTTTTTGTACATGTTCTTGTGTTATTAGCTTGCTGGGTTGGTTTCTAGTTCTAGGGTTCTTGAAATTGTTTACTTGAATGTGGTCTTAATGGATGTTAACTGTAGTTTATATTCTCTTGTTGTTTGTCTAGTTATCCGTTTGATTGCTATTGCTTGTTTTGATAATTAAGTTTACGATTTGTGCTGTGCAGGAGGACTTATGGAAAGTTGCATTTCCTGTTGGAACAGAGGTTTTACAATAAGCATCAGTCTTATTTTTTCAGTTGTGATTTCACTTGTTTGTTGCTTATTTGTGGTACTCTTTATGTGCTAGTGGGATCAATTGGACACCATATACCAGGCTAAGTGGGACTTCTCTAATCTAGAGGTGAGCATCAATGTCTTGAACCTTCTGCTAAAATATATACCTGATTTTTCACCATATGCGAGATGCATTACTGTTAGTTTTTGGTGATTATCATATTGCTGGCTGCTTAAAGTATTGTTTTATTTCTGATTAGAAAGAATTTGAGGAGGGTGGCAAGCTATATGGACACAAGGTATATCTCTTTGGTTGCACTGAGGGTAAGTGGTTTGCAAACTTTAACTTTTTTTCTTCCCTTGTTACGTACTCAATTTAACATTATGTTCAGGAAAATAGCTGTTACTTAAATGACATGTACCATGTATGATTGAGCTTCAGATTTCAGCAAGTACGGGACACGTGTATCATCATGCTTGTCACTCATCCTATGTGTTTCTTTGCTTTCTTTTCTGTTCCTACAGCTCAGTTGGTCAGTTTCAAGGATGAAAGCAAAGTTATCTGCATACCTGTTGTTGTGGCTGTAAGTCATTTATAATATAAATTTGCATTTATAGTTTGATTCAGTCTTTAACACTGTTAATGGAATTTTGGTAGTCAAAGGCTCTATCTAATCAGCGATTCTGAAATGACTACATTGGTACACAGTATATGTGTGTGTACTTATCTTTATGATTTCGAAATCAATGAGTTCTGGCTTTCTGAGCTATTTCTTTCTATTGAGATTTTTTTATTATTCTCCGATTGATTTGTGATTTTTTTTGCAGTTAGTTCTTTTTCTTGCCTAACTTCTTCACATATTTGTTCAGTCAAGTATTAAACACATGTTTTCTTTTATTATAGCAATGTTATTTTCTCTGTAATTGTTCTCTCACTAGCTTTTCTACCTGCACTAAAACATTGGTTCATGATAGTAACATCCTACAGTACGCTAAAAGTTTAATTTATAGGTTGTATCACCTTTCCCACCTTCTGATAAAATTGGTGTCAAGTCGGTCCAGAGAGATGAAGAGATCATTCCCATGAAGCAAATGAAAATGGACTGGGTTCCTTATATTCCATTTGACGATAGGTAAGGTTTTCACTTGGTTGCATGATATCGCTGTGTTAGTTTGCTTCTCTTTGGTCGTCATCAAATCTGTCTGGTCAATTTATTAAATCACTTTGTTTTCTCAATTCTCTAGAGGCCAACAATGTGAAAGATTGAAATCTCAAATATACATCATGAGCTGCACTCAGAGAAGGTAATTTTTCTTTATTCTGTTTGTTCATTGCATTTAATGTAATTTTGTGCAATGTTTATGACATTGTTTAATGTTAATGGTAAATGTTTTGAAATAATAGTTAGTGTAATTTATATGTTTTGGAGTTATAGGCATGTAAAGTGGTATCCTTATCCATTAATAAAGTTAGTGTTTTCCTTTGATAAGAATATTTCAAGTGAGTTGCTGCTATTGGACATTTCTTACGCTGTACATGTTGATTAGCTATTTTGCTCAGCATGTTAAGCTTTACCTGTCTTTGTAATTATTTTTTTTCACTGGCAGTTTGTGTAAGGTAGTTAAATCATATGAAATTTCCATTAGAATAAAGATTTTGCTCAGCATGTTAGGCTTTACCTATCTTTGTAATTATTATTTTTCATGGCAGTTTGTATAAGGTAGTTAAATCATATGAAATTTCCATTAGAATGTTATCAGTTAAAGATTTATATAAATATTTTGCAAAATAATTTTCCTGATAAGTTATGACTTGTTGATCTGAACTATAACTGTGCCCTTGTTTCTGATAAATTTAAATACAGGACTGCCTTGAAACGCTTGAAGATAGAACGCCTTAAGAAATACGAGTACTGCTTGCCTTGTAAGTTCTTTTACTTAGGATGATGGAGTTATTTTTGTCGGTGCTGCAGCTGTGAGTGCATGACTTAAAACCTTTTCCCCCCCTTCCAGATTTCTACCACCCATTCAAGGAAGATGAATTTGAGCAAAGTACTGTAGTTGACATAATGTTTCCTTCTGAACCTCCGGTAAGGATACATTTTTTAATGATTTTTTTACTGTCAAAGCTATGAGGCAATTTCAAATGTCATGGCAATACCCTCAAAAGAGAGGGAAGGAAAATAAAAGGCAAGGGAAAGAGTAAAATAACGACTTAAAAGAAATGAGATGATTTGATTTCTCAAAGTACCGTACTGCCATTGGATAAATTCTTCAATCTTGCCCCTATGCCTCTTTGAAATGCCTTCTGGGTAACCTATTTGTCCACAAAGCGATTAGTACTAGTTACACATTTTAGAATAATCTAATGGAATCCTGGATGGATGTGACATGGAGATCTTAAGCTTGATAAGAGTAGGGATGTGATATTTTTGGCTTGTATAGTGACAAAAAGTATTAATTTGACTCTCCTCGTTTAACCTCTACAGGTTGTATGTGACTTTGATTGGGAGATGGATGAGCTGGAGGTACAGAATCAACTCTTACTGTTTCAGCTTTGTTTGTATCTTGGGTTGTTTCAGTTAGATATTAGTGAACATTAACATGGTTATTTGAACTCAGTCAATGTATTAATAATATTTCTAACTACATAGAGTATTGATCAATGCTCTTACATGATGGCCTGTTAAGCATTTAATTTAAGCTATAAGCTAGAATGAGTTTTTCCTTTCTTCTCTTTGGACTCTAATGCTTATCCTTTACACTGGTACATAATAGACTCTTTAGTGTTTTAGCTTTGTTTATATCTTGGGTTAGTTTCAGTTGATAGATATTAGTGACCATTATCTTGGTTATTTCAACTCGGTCAATGTATTAATAATATTTCTAACTACATAAAGTAATGATCAATGCTTTTACAAGATGACCTGTTAAGCATTTAATTTAAGCTATAGGCTAGAATGAGTTTTTCCTTTCTTCTTTTTGGACCGTAATGCTTATCCTTTACACAGTGGCCGCAGCTAAATTGCATTTGTGGGGTGCATCTCAGATATATTTCCTGAGATGGATTTGAGCTCTTTAAGATAAATTCAAGATATAATTCATCGCTAGGAAAAACTATATTAGCATTCGGAGAATCTATCTATGCTGCTTAGCTTAACCAGTTTAACTCCATTCTTTCTAGGATTTGGCCAGCATTGTTCAATTTTTTTAGTCATGTGATGTAGCAGTACATTTAGAGAAATAATATTTGGGATTGTTGTTAGGAAATTTAAGCCTATTTTAATTGTATTTGGAGAGCAATTAAAACTCTCCAAGGAATTATCTTCCAAGACAAGCATATTAAAAGAAAAAACATAAATTTTTTGCAGCTTCTAAATTTTGCTACCCCTATGAATATGTAAGTTCATATACAATGAATGCATTGAAGATTTTTAGTTGAAGTACAAACACAATTTAGAGTATTATCTCTATCTTTTATTCTCAATCATTCGATACTTGGGAATCAACATATAGTTGATGCCCTAGGGCTACGGAATCAACAGGTTCCTAATTCTTAGTAAGAGTTGTCACAATCTCGTGTTTGTGTCTTCCTCTAAGTGCTTCAGCCTACATCATGTAATGATCATTTTCTGAAGTCACCGGTGTTTGTTTTTTTGGCTAAATATGGTATACTGTACTTGTGCGTAATGAAATTTTAGATATTAAACTGATCGTTACTCTTAGGTATTCCAGAATCAATAAAAATTAAAATTAGGTTCTTTTTATTTTCTATATTGTTAATTGGATACCCTCCTCCACAGAGCTTATGTATTAAAATCCTTAACAAGAACAATGAACAAGCTTCTCTTAACTCAATGTTGTCTACTATTGTTTAGGAGTTCACCAATACTATGATTGAAGATGAGCAAATATCTGAAGATCAAAAGGATGCCTTCAAGGTAATAGTTAATACAAAACTTGTTTTGATTAATGATTGGCTTGATGACTTGATATTGCCTTCCCCTGCCTCCATCTTTCTCTCGCAGACATCTGTTTATTATGTTCTTTCTTTTTCCGTGTGTTTTCAGGAGTTTGTTAAGGAGAAAGTTCGAGAAGGAAAGAAAACAAACCGAGAGGTATTTCCTGGATATATTATTGGTGGTTTTGTTGAGTTGTAATGTTCTGGGCATGCTCTGCTAATTATTTGGCTTGTAATGTAATATTGTTACTTACCACAGTTAAATTTGTTTTCCTCAGGCAAGGGAAGCACGGAAAAAAGTCATTGAAGAAATGAGTGATGAAACTAAAGCTGCATATCAGAACATGAAGTTTTATAAGTTCTATCCAGTGCAAACACCAGATACTCCAGACATTTCAAACGTCAAGGTAGAATATGAACAAGGCTTGATGACTTTGATCTTGGATTGTGTTTAGTAGCGAGCTAAGACAATATGGATCCTGTATGGCTAACCACACCATTTTAAAGTTTGGCCCGATATGGGATAGGAGTTATTTTTATGTTACAGTCATCTTGCACGTATGCCATTTCCTTTATGGCTTGGGCTTTGCCTTGTACTGCTTTTCTTGCCACAATGGAATCTGTCGTGATTTTTCTTATTTTTTACTCATTGCTTAGCTTATATCATCCTAAAATAAAGGTTTATCTAGGTTATTTCTTGTAGGATTTATTTTAGTATGTGTTTTTTTTTCCTATTCACACCCCTAGAGTTAAAGAAAATATCCTAGGCATTCTATAGATTTGCTTATTTATGTACATTTCTGATTCGTCCTAACTTGTACATGAAGTTCCCATTTTTTTCGCCTAAATGAAGTTGTGGAAGTGCCCCGTTGAAGTTTCCATTTTTTTTCCACTTAAATGAAGTTTGTGGAAGTGCCCCCATTTTTTATGTTGGCGCTGCCAACAAAGTTTTTGGAGTTATAAAATTGTCTTTCTTTTCTCATTTCAGGTACCATTCATTAACAGATACTATGGGAAGGCTCATGAGGTACTGTAATATCTTCTCCATCAAAGTCCCAGAAGGGTCGTCGGATGTGTTTTCTGAAAGCCTCTAATGCAAAGTTAGAGAATTTATATGTAGTGAGGATTTTAAGGAGGCAAGCCCCTGTTGCCTCAGACCATATAGTTAAATCCCGTAGGCATCTGGAAAACATGTAAACTTGTAGGCTACTTTTAGAAAATTTAGGTTTCTGTTACCTAAGAGAAATTTGTATGATACGTTCTTGAGGATTTTCAATTTTCTACATTGCTTGATGAGGAGGAATATCCTTAGCCTGTGTTTCCAACAGAGTAATTTTGACATTTTTGTTTTGGGGTCAGATTCAGTGACATTCTGTTTTGTATGACCATGACTCAGAATTAAAAGAAAGATAAAAGGAGAAATAATTTAATTGCAAGATTGTGCTTGTAGAATTTGTGTTTGTATTGTCGAAATTGATTAAAGGTTTCAAATTTTATTGATTTTTGTATCTGGGTTATGGATGCGCCGCTTGGTGGTGCAAAAAATGATAATTTAATGGAAAAAAGGATATTAATAATTAAATTGGATAATGAAATGAAATATTTTAATAATATGGGATATAGAAAATATTAATATATTAAATAAGATATAAACTTTATGCACTAATAATTAGAATAATTTTTTTTTGTCTATAGTGTTATTATCAGTTGTCATTAGTCATTCGAGATCAAAAAAAGACTTCGAGATCAACAAATTTAGAAACCGAAAAGTAATGCTATTTTTTTTTAAATCGTGGGAAATATAGTTTTATTTCTATTTTCTTCTTTTTTTACTTAAATTTCCACAATTTATCTAGTTTGACATTTAGGAACACATGGTCAATTTTGATAAAAAATTTACTCAAATTAGTGTCACAAATACGAAGAAAACCTTTGTACCAGCATAATGAAAATTGATACTAGTTAGGAACAATAATAACAGACCGAAAAATAAAATAAAAAGTTAGGATCAATAAGAGAAAAAAAATATAGAGCAGTTAAAAGGGTTCATTTGATGTAGAAAAGCAACTTCAAAGTCCAAACTGGATGGCAACTAAACCAAGAACAAAGGCGTACCCTGTATTTTTAGTTGACTTTTCAAGTCTCTTAAAGCCCCAAACGCCAAACTCATACGGTTGTTTAACCAATCACGGCCTGCAGTCGCCCTCTTTGAGTTAGCCTTGTTAACATTAAGGAAATCATATCAGCTCACTCAAATCATGGAAATAATAAAGATCACATGGAGGAAGTCAAATGAGCAAAATGTGGAAATCATCATCTCAATTCTTATGGCATATTTGGAGCCAAACTTAATACCTATATTGGATTTGAATTACAGCAAGATGAAGTAATTATGCATTGTAATAAATATTTGTTACCGTTAAAGAAGAAGAATGATGAAAGAAAGAAAGAAAGAAAGAAATAAAGAGTAAATAAATTTTCTTTCTCAATTTATTGCTTTATCGTTTTTATTGTTTTATTCAAATTCTATTAGACATGTTTCGTTGATTGGAATAAAATGAAATCAGAATTGATTTATTCTAATTTTATGTTTGATTGGTCTGAAAAGTGTGAATAGAATGAAATTGATTCCTAAAATAAAATGAATCAAAATTTCTTCTTTTCCTCCAAGAATCATGATTCTATTCTCATCTCAATTTTTTTTCATCCCATATATAACCATAAACCATAAACCATAAACCATAAACCCTAAGCCTTAAACCTTAAATCTTAAACCATAAATCTCAAATCCCAAAACTCTAAACCATGTTTAGATAAATAATAATTTTAATAATATATTTTATTTTTAAGTAATAATTATTTAGAAAAACAATGATTACAATAATGTGTTTTGTTTGACGAAAAAATAATAATTAAATGATATTATTTAAATTTTATTGAATATAAGAGTATTGAGGTAGTATACAAATTTTTTCATTATATTTCAGTTGTAAACCAAACATTATAATACTAATTATTTTTTTATTCCAATAGTCAAACCAAGTAAAAATGTTTTTTTTTTCATTTCGATTCTTATTTTGATTTCGATTCCATTCTATGAATTAAACGCCACCTTAGAATTATTCTTCGTTGAATTGGAGATTACATGATGAACTAAAACTCACAATATAATCCTTTTTTTAATATGCGAGTCTTAACACTTCTAATTTTCTTTTATTGAAGCATTTGGATATCCAATCGACAAAGTTGTTGGAGATGATTACAAGAAAGGAATTTTTTTAACTATGATACATGGTTCAACAACAATGGGTTGCTTTGCTCTTTGTCATCATGATCCAAGATATAAAAAACATGACAATGAAAACTGATTAATCAGCAAAACAAATTTGAACATGCTTAGAAGAATAATTAATTTCAAACACCTTTGAGAAGGAAACACTTCTAAAGAATTTATTATTTTCCTTGACGAAAGGATATGTGTGTAAATTCAAGTCAATTTGTGACAATCTTATACCATCAAGAATCTACGACATTGAAAAAGTCTTCCATCTTGCTCGAGGACTTGACCCTGATTATATAGGTACTAAGGTGGCAATGTGAAGCTATCATATCCTTCCATAAATCAATTTATTCTCCTTTTATAGAATCATGAATAAATGTTAGTTATTCACCAACAATGTTATTCAACTACCCATCGAGCGTTAACCTAGTTGGCAAATTAAGTTACATACAAAGGAGCCATTATAACCTTTTGAACGAGTTAAATATTAGGTGAGATTAATATCAAATATTTAAGCTTAAGATACGGGGTTACATTTGGCAATTTTTTTTCTTGACAAAAAAAATAATGTTGTTGAGCAAAATTTCTTATAGATTCATAAAATGTTTGTTTTGAACAATTTGAAAGCACTCCCCAACCATTAAAAATAGACCTTAAAATTTACATTAACTAAAAACATTCTATTATAATCTATCATTAAAAATAATAAATTAAAATTGATTAATAAAATAATAAAAATAATATTATTAAAATTTATAATAATAAAAATAATATTCTGTGTGATTATCTCGTGTATTTTTATTATTTAAGTTTTTTGATATATCATTTTCAATTTATTGTGATATATTTAAACTTATTTAAAATTAAATTACATCTAATTAAAATTATTCGATATTATTAGAATATTATTTATATTATTACAAATTTTAATTTTTTTTATTTATATATTATAATTTTTCAAATTTGGTTTTGTGCCATTTTTCAGTTTTATTATATGCCATATTTTTTATTTTGTTTGATTCCTAATCGGTTTAACCCGTTCATTATAATTTAGAAATAACAATCCATTTTTAATGTTTTGGCACAGCAAGTTATTCGTTTCAACTTTCACATAAATTCTTACTTTTTGTTTTTTTTAAATAATTTATCAATTGCTCTGTTTGTAACAATATTCATGTGAGGTGGCAAAATAATTTAAAAAATGAAAAAATAATATAATTTTTAAGAAAATTATATATATATATATTATAAGCCATGTGAATGTAAGTTTATATATGCTTTAAGATCAGTTATATTTTCCTTCTACTAATTTTATTACTTTAAATACTTTAGTAACTTAATAATTTTTTTGTAATTTTATATTTGACATAATTAGTTCAAATTTTTAAATAAAATAAAATTTTATTTTAATAGTTAGAATTAACATTAAAATGTTAACAAAATTAATTTTTAAATTATTTAATCCTTAATTTTTAAAATTTAATCCATTAATTTAAAATTAAAATTATTATATATGAAAAATAATTGAATACAAAACTGTAAATTTTTTATAAAAAAATGAAAATATTAAAAATGATAAAGATAATAAAATTTTCTAGTCGTAGATAACTTTAAATTAATTTTTTTCATTTTGTTTTGTCAGAAAAAAAGGTTAGGAAAATATACGACAAATCAATTAGTTGGGCTCGACAATTAAGCCCAAAGGCATAAAAAAAAAAAAATATCGCAAACCCAAGCGGCTTTTGTGGTCGTGAACAACCGCCAAGCCAATGAGAGCTGTTCATTACTCTCAACACTCATCTTGAAATGCCAGGAGTCCTTCCCACCGCCACCCCTTTCCCTCCATTTCACTGAATTTCTCAATATTCCATATTTTTCAAACACTCACTGTGTCTTCTTCGTCTACTCTTTATTCTCATACCCTAACGTCCACTTTCTATATCTCTCCGTCCCGAAATTTTCGGCACAATGTTCGGGCGGGGATTAGATCGGTGAAAGAAAATGATTTGCATTTGATCAAAGAAGTGAATGGTAATGTACTTGCTGGCAGCAGCAGTGGTGAATATGGTCGGACGAGAGGTATACGAATGGTGCGAGTAATGGTAGGTTGGTCAATTATGTGAATGTGGATGGAGTAGGAGTAGCGGCTGAAGTGACGAATGAGATTGAGGGCTCCAAATTGAAAGAGGAAAAGAGAATGCAGAGAATGGAGGAAATTGGCAAGGAAGATGCTTGGTTTAAAAGCGATAAAAATCAGGTTGAGGTATGGTTTCTGATTTATGTGATACGATCATACGAATGACTTTTTTTATGAAATGTTCATCTATTTTTCTAGTTTTGGTCGCAAGAATTAGTGCTGGTTCTTTTGCTGTTGTGTCCAAAAACTGACATGGGTTTGAGTCCACCAAAATGTTTTGCATATAAAGAATAACTCGAGTTTCCTGATTCTTGCGACCAACGAACAGCCTCAATGTGTCATGCTATTTGAGATATGGAGAAATATGTTATTTGTTTTATTAGTGAAACCAGTCATTTCAATGTATTTGTTACTGAATTTGAAAATAATAATGATTTAAGTGTCGAATGCATCATGTTTTTGAAGAAATCAATAACTGTAATCTAATTGTCAAATTCTAGTTATTTTATTCTACCATAATTTAGGCTTATATTTTTTTCATGAATAATTTCGAAGGAAAGAAAGTAGCTTCCAGATTATGCAATGTAATGCAGTAGTGATTGAGCAAGCTATGGTGATAGGCCTTCTGGAATCATATTGTTGATGTTTCATTTAAATGTTTTGTGGCTATCGTTTTGTTATCTTTACTATATCAGCATCAGGTTTGTTAGAGTCATCATTTTAGTTTTCTGTGGTTTTGGACCAACTTAGACTTCACTCTATATGGTTGCTGGTAGTTAAGATGGTAGAAAGATTAGAGTTTAGTTAATATCTTCCTCCTAGTAAATTAGCTTCTGTGCATATGTAATGGTTTAGTATTGTGGATATTGCAGTTGGAAAATTTCCATTTAATTTGAACATTTAATCAATTGAGAAGGGGATAGAGATATATAAGAGACTATACCTATTAAACTTATTGGACATATTTGATGATCAAGAAGTAGATTTTTTGCCTTTTTTGGTCTTATTTTCACCTTTTCCTTTTTCTTTTCGGACAAATGGATGTGTCTTTTATCTACTATAGACATTGTTATGCATTTTGGATTATGAAAGAAAATATACCATATAAACGCTAGAAGTTATTATTTTATTTTTTCTTGAGACAGTAATACCTTACAATGTTAGATTAAGTTTCCTTATACACATTTTACCCTGTTGCATGTCATGTGAGGTACCGTGTTATGGTGCCAGTACCTTGATTTTTGCAGGTTTCTGTTGCACCTGGTGGCCGCTGGAGTAGATTTAAAGCTTACTCAACAACTCAGAGGACGTTGGAAATATGGGGATTTGTTCTGAAGTTTATTGTTAAGGCTTGGTTGGATAATCAGAAGTTCACCTATCGAGGTAATGAGTGGCTCAATGGATAATTAACCATTATATTTAAGGTTAAAAATCCATGGCTTAAGGAAGACTAGACCTTATACATACAACTTGATAGTTATCTTCGATATTCGATTTGTTAGTTTGCTATGTTATTTTATTAATGATATAAAAATGCCAGAGCTCATAGAGCTGTTAGGTGGATCTGCTGATTAATGAGCCATGTTCACATTCAGTTCATTTAGATCCTCTGAAGACTGGAAACTTACCCATCCATGAAAAGTTCATAGGCTGGGAGGATATGGATGTTAATAGGAAACATGTAGTTCTTGAATGTTCTTTTAGTCAGAGCTATAATTAACTTGTAAGTGAATAAACCTTAATAATTAGGAAATAGTCACATTGCAGTTGTTGTTTCTTGTTCTCTTGTGTTACTGTTAGGATTATGTCTTTCAATTCTTTTGGCTATTATGCTTATAATAAAAATATAATTATTCAGGTGGAATGACAGAGGAGAAGAAAGTTTTAAGGCGCAAGGCACTAGCCAAATGGCTAAAGGAAAATATTTTGAGATTAGGCCCAACATTCATCAAAATTGGTCAGCAGTTCTCCACGAGGGTGGACATTCTTCTGCAGGAGTACGTCGATCAGCTATCCGAACTTCAGGTTGGATTATGTTTTTAGCTTCACTATTTTTGGTGAATGATTACTTTCACTATGTTTATGTTTGTGTTTCCATAATTTTTTTACTCCAATTAGGTCTGTGATCTTGCATTTAATGGTTCTTTCTTATTTTATTCTGTTTTAGTATTCACATCTGATGTGCTTATCTTTGTTTTACTTTTATTTTTCTCATTCTTAATTGCCATTAAATTATATTTTGATAATTGTGTCTTTCAAACTTTGAAGTGCTTTTTCTCTTCTGAACTATGGTATTGTCAATCAAAAGCGTCCATCCAAGGTAGAGAATTCTTGCTTGTTTGCTTTCAAATGGAAGATAATGTTGCACCCAGAAAGTTAGTGGCTTGTCCATAGAACTTGACTTCGAGGAGGCAATAGTCAATTATATAAGAAGAAATGAAGTGTATTCTGATGGCTTACTAACCTACGAATAAAAGTAACGGTTCAACTTTGTCTTTCAAACTTCTTGCTTAGCATTTTATTCACTATTCAGTTTCTTTTGCTATTTATTTCAGCAGCTACTGTTCCTTGGTTCCTCTTTAAATACATTTGTCACTGTTATGGTTGCTTCTTTTCATCCCATATTATTGGTTGTTCTTTCGGGCACATTAACTTTGTTGTTTTAACTTTTATGTTCGGGATCATGTCCCACCTTTTCCATTAGAAGAAGCTAGAGTTGGATGGACTCAACTCAAGCATTGAAGGCTCTAGAATGCTCCAGAGTATACTAGTATGTGCTTGAAGGTGCTAGAATGAGCTGGAATATTCTAGAATGTGGTGGATGGTTCTTGAAGGATGTATAAGCCGCTGGAAGCTTATAGAACATTTTAGAACTTGCATGAAGGAGCTAGACAAACCTAGAAGACTTTAGAGTTGGCTAGAAGGTCCTAGAACCTTGTGACATATTGTAGATAAAACTAGAATACTCTTGTACATTCTAGAGTTAGAATGATCTAGAAAGTTGTGGCATAGCCTTAAGCTTGGAGCCACATTATAAATAGACCCATTGGTCTTCATTTGTATTCATCTTGGGAATTCTTAGCATCTTGTAAGATAAACTCTCTCTAGAGCAATACAAAGCATTCTTTACAAACTCTCTTTCTAGTCTCTTTGGAGTTTCATTCGGATTCAAAGGCAAGCTTAGTGCAACGGACGGTACTAAGTGTCGCACGATCGCTACGTGAAATTTAAGGTCGTAACAGTTGGTATCAAATTCAGGTTAAAGCATCACTATCCTTGGCAAAATGAAGAACACTACCCCAGCTACACCAAGCATGGATGTTCCACCAATGGAACGTGGTCGTGAGGAAGTTCGGAAACCATCAAAGGAGTCTCGAACCAAGTCGAAAGACATACTTTCTAGCTTAGAAGCACGTGTTGGGAGTGCACAGGACAACTTAAGGGAGCTGTTTGACCGGGTGGACAACTTGGAGGAACGTTGCAATGGCTTGGAGGCCGAGGATGTGGAGATCCATGCAGCAGTCAAGATATCCCTTAATGAGCGAGACGGTGGGTTAAGGCAAGAGATTGAAGGGTTGAAGGCCGAACTTGCCAAGGGAAGGGATCTTGTCCAAAGAGAAGTTGCTAATGTCTTGCTTAGAGTTGAGGATATGTGTGGTGATCTAGCTCTATGTAAGCGGGCTATGGCCGCAGGAATTAACACAACCACTGTCATTGAGGTTAAGAGGGTGGATGTTCCCAAGCCTAAAACCTTCAATGGTGTTAGGAATGCTAGGGAAGTTGAGAACTTCCTATGGGGGCTTGAACAATATTTCGAGGCTACTGACATAACAGACCATGCCAAGAATTGCTGCCATGTATTTGTCCGACACTGCCGTGTTGTGGTGGAGACGGAGGCATGGTGTTGTGCAACGTGGGGTATGCACAATTTATACCTTTGATGACTTCAAGAGGGAATTCAAAAGCCAATTCTTTCCCGTAAATACTGAAGAGGAGGCAAGGGGTCGATTGCGACGGTTAAAGCAAATAGGTAGCATCAAGGACTATATGAAGGAGTTCACAACTTTGCTACTAGAAGTCCTTGATACTTCAGACAGGGATGCTTTATTCTTGTTCATGGATGGTCTCCAATCATGGGTTAATTTGGAACTCAAACGACGTGGTGTCCAAGACTTATCTTTGGTCATTGCGATTGCAGAAAGCTTTATTGACTACTCCATAAACAAGGAGAGCTCAAAAGCCACAGATAAAAAGTTTGGTGGAGGAATGTTCTAGAGTATACTAGCATGTGCTTGAAGGTGCTAGAATGAGTTGGAATATTCTAGAACGTAGTGGATGGTTCTTGAAGGATGTAGAAGCCGCTAGAAGCTTACGGAACATCCTAGAACTTGCATGAGGGAGCTAGACAAACCTAGAAGACTCTAGAGTTGGCTAGAAGGTCCTAAAACCTTGTGACATATTATAGATAAAACTAGAACACTCTTGTACATTCTAGAGTTAGAATGATCTAGAAAGTTGTGGCATAGCCTTAAGCTTGGAGCCACATTATAAATACT
The DNA here is from genome assembly GCA_037013495.1 of Hippophae tibetana. Taxonomy (NCBI): domain Eukaryota; kingdom Viridiplantae; phylum Streptophyta; class Magnoliopsida; order Rosales; family Elaeagnaceae; genus Hippophae; species Hippophae tibetana. The sequence goes on along the minus strand of CM072807.1, from coordinate 65,565,185 downwards.
CATTGGTCTTCATTTGTATTCATCTTGTAAATTCTTAGTATTTTGTAAGATAAACTCTCTCTAGAGCAATACAAAGGATTTTTTACAAACTCTCTTTCTAGTCTCTTTGGAGTTTCATTTGGATTCAAAGGCAGACTTAGTGCAACGGACGGTGCTAAGTACCGCACGATCGCTACTTGAAATTTATGGTCGTGACATTAAGTTATATAATACTTGTTTTGGTGCTGAGTAATATGATGAGATTATCATAATTTATTCAACGGTATATTAGCTTTTGCCAACTTTACATTCACTGTCTGCTTCTATTGATCTGCAGAAACTAAAATGTTAACAAATGAATGTACTTTCTTGTCTACTTATTTTACCATGTTTGTACTGTTATTATTATTATTTTTTTGCATTATACCCTTTCTTATTCCACCACTCTCTCTATACCAGTAGACATTTTTATTTTCATTATATGCAGAAGAAAGACCTATTTTTTCTGAGGGATTATAGCATCGCTAATGTGCTTTGACAAAATGGCCTCTGTTAATTGTTTTAACCAGGTCATTGCAGAATATCTCCAAAAGGTCGACCCAAAATCAGATGGTGCAAAGAGGGATTGGGTATCTATATATGATGAGTGTGCTTCTGTCTTATATCAGGTAGTGTATCTAAATTTTATGTGAGCTATTTTTATCAAGATTGTGCAAAATTCACCTACATTTGAGTTGGATTTTACTAAAAATATTCTGGAAGGAAGCTTAGTTTGTCAAAGTTATGGACCTTATGTCCACTTCTCTTTGCTCTTTTTTCTCAGTGGACCTTGTTTTGAATGGTTTGATAACTTGCATTCCATGATTCTTTTCCTAAGCTTTTTTTATTTTACTTTACCTTACGTTATATAAATCTTTTCAGGAGATTGATTACACCAAGGAAGCTGCCAATGCCGAAGTATTTGCAAGTAACTTTAAAAACATGGATTACATTAAAGTCCCTGAAGTTTTATGGGATTACTCTACTCCACAGGTTAGTGCATCCTTAATTATGTAATGTGAACGAGCAAATTTTGTATAATTATTTCCAAATTTCATTATCTGTGCTAAGGTAACTATCTTTCTTTGTAGGTACTGACGATGGAGTACGTACCTGGGATTAAGATAAATAAGATACAAGCTTTAGATCAGTTGGGCATTGACCGGAAGAGGTCTATATTGTTGTCATTAATTTATCTTTGTTAAATCGTGCCCATGCATCATATTCAATTCCTTTCTAAGGTTAATTGTTTTCCTATTTCATTGTTCTGCAGATTGGGTCGATTTGCTGTTGAATCTTATTTGGAGCAAATCCTCTCTCATGGCTTTTTCCATGCTGACCGGGGGAATTCTTAATAATTCATGGATGCAATTTTAGGATAGTTATGTAGGTTATTATTTTTTAATTTGAATTTGTGATATGATTTTAGGATGGTCCTATAAGTTATTCTTCGGTTACCTGAGTGGTACCCTTATTAAATAAAAAGGTATATATTTGGACCCATATTATCAAAACTAATACACTAATAATCTCTCAATTTAACAAAAAGTACAACAATGATCAAATTTTGAAAAAAAAACCTTATTTATAAGAGGATAGTTTTGTTTTTATGAAAATATTTATTATTTTATTTCTTCTCTCATATATTTTTGTACATTTCATTAGGAAAACAATCTTATGTACCTTATTAACCATGTTCACCTCCATCATCTTCTTTGTCCTACACCTGATACCACCCAATTCTTTTACCTACCAACCACCATTCACTATTTGTTGTAGAACAATTCAAAAAAAAACAATTTTTATCGAAACTAAAGTTATGTAACCATTAATTCATTTGAAGCATCATCTCATCCAATGACAATGATTACCATTAGTGGTAGTCTCTTATCAGTTTGAGATGCACATTATTATGAACTTTGAAACAATGATAAATATATGTGAAGAAAGTACAGGTCATTCTTCTGAAGCTTTTAGGAGGAAAACCCATTTATTGTTTTCTTTTCACATCCTTCTTGTAATTTATAACGTCCATGTTTTCATGTTAGAGATGATTCTTGGTTGAGTTATTGCATTTTGTTGCTTTAAACAATTTACATTTCATGTGGTTAATTTTCCCCTTCAATTGTAACTAGCTTCCTTCTTAATTTTATAAGCAGCATCCTGGAAATATTGCTGTTGATGATTTTAATGGTGGAAGATTGATCTTTTATGATTTTGGAATGATGGGAAGGTTCCTCTTTTCTTTGTGCTGAAAGTTTTTATGTGAAAAGCCAACAAAATAGTTGTGTTTTAGGATTTTTACGGTGCTTCCCTTTGAAAACATGTATCTTCTCTAAATACTTTTGCAGTATCAGTTCGAACATTAGAGAGGGTTTGCTTGAAGTATTCTATGGAGTTTATGAGAAGGATCCCGATAAGGTTTCGTGAAGTTGGAATTGAAGTTATAGTAAAGGTATACTTCTGTTCTCTATCTTGTCATTTCTTATGACATCGTAATGAAATTCCTCTTTTTTTTTTAAATAAAAAAAATATCATCTTGTAAATTATAGGACTTCGAGAAGAGATGGAACAGGCAGTCTAGTTAATCTTGCAACAATTTTGTATATCAATTCCATTCGAGTAAGCTATTTTTGGTATCTTCAATGTATAATTTATTTTTAAGTTCAAAGTCGTTCCTTTTGAACATGTAGGTATTGTAATATATAAGCTTCTTTCCTTTGTCTTAAGAGTAATGAACTATTCTATTGTACTAAATACTTTACAAATAAGAGGCTGTTCTCTTTTCCATGGTGTGTATGGAATTCACTTGAGTCTTTGTTTTCGGTCTATTAATGCACCCAGATATGCACTAATTTAGCTGTTCCTTTCCATATAATTCAATTACGGTTTGAATGATTAGGGCATCACATCCATTAAGTTCCATCCATCATAGATGCTTTTCTAACTATTTTAAATTGACTTCAACTATTCAAATACAGTGATTAAGTTCATATGGTCATAAACTCTCAATCAATTACGTTAAAAAAAAAATCCCCCTTTTTCCTTTCCATTTTTGAACTATCTACAAATTTATTGGAGCTATTTGCAGCCAAACACTTTATAGAGGGATTAAAATTCAGATTTAAGTTTCATACTCAAAATTGTCTCCAGAGTTTAGATGCAATAGCTTCTCCACATTCCCATTTCTTATTGTTTGCCTCACAAGTTGATCTATCATATATATATATATATATATATGACTTTTATATCAGCAAGATTGGTAGGTATTTATGGTGCATAATTCTTTATACTTTCTCTTTTGATTGTTTAGTGCTTGGTAACCTGTTGAAAAGGACAGAAGGTGAAATGTACTTACAAGGATCTCTCTCTCTCTCTCTCTCAATTGAGACCAAATATTACGTCTTGTTTATGATCAATTTGTAAAGAGTGTTTGTCTTTTACTCAGTTTCTCTTCTATCAAGTTGGGGGCGGCATGGTCATTCTGAATATGCTAACCCACTATAGATAGATAGATATTTTTTTTATCGACTGACTTATCTTGTTTTGCAATTTCAATGTGAGGGCCCTTTCAGATTAGCAGTAGATGTACAACTTTTGGTTCCATGTCAAGAGTACAGACTGAAAATGTTCCTGAACAGGTCCTATGAGTTTGAGTTATGAAGCTGTGGTTGCGATTTACCAATTTGCCGTTCATTTGAACTTTGGAGTTGGGGGTAAATTTACCCTTGCCATTAAGGTCAAGTTACTTAGATTAGTTTTTCCATTTTCAATTTGTTGTAATTGTTATATTGTAGTTGGTATGAGATGAGAGATGCATCTTTTTCCCAGCTGATTTTGAAGGATATCAGCTTCGAGTTACTTTTATAACCTATTTTGTTGTTGAGATAGGCTTCATCTGGCATCCATCCAAATTTGCTAGGTGTGATGTTTCTTCATGTTACATCTTTGTATGATATTGTAACATATAGAAAGGAAGTTTTTATTTCAAATTTGGGATGAATTTCAAATTATCGAATAATATCGGTAAATGCATTCGGACTTATAACCATATCTAATGAAAAATCACTTGTGATATATAATAGTACTTGATGGTAAATCCTTCACGAAAATAAGTAAATAAGTTTCATAGTACTCGTTTCAATAATTCAATTTTTAACTATTTTTAGTCAAGGACACTTTTGACTGTAAGTTCTGATCCTTAGAAAGAAGTATTAATTGTTCATACTCTCCATTATTATGATTATTATTATTTATCTTCCTTTTAGCCTGTGAATTATTGGTGCCTCCTTCCCACAGGCATCCTTTTATCTATTTTTACACAAAGATACAAGCTTGACTGTAAGTTATGTCCATTCTTGTTTAGAAAAAAATGTATTCTTCACACCATTTTATTATTGTTGTTTTTTATATTTTATTCAGGAATATTATCTTCCATATGCTCCGTGAACTATTGGAGCGCTTGTATTGCCACGTGTCCTTAATATCTTGTGAAGAAGGGGGTACATATGGTTGTAAAGCTGTGAACTTTATTTGATTCCTCATATTAATAGTACAATGGAGTGAGTGCTTGGGACTGGTATATTCTTTCAAGTAGCTAAGCTATCTCGTCTAGAGAAAATTTGGAGTGTTAAGAAATATCTTTTAGTTGCTGTCTTCACCAGTTGACGACAAAGCTGACAATAAGCAGGAGCATGTTTCACAGCACTTCAGCTCACTCCTAATCTTTCTTTTTCTTATTTATTTATTTGATTATTGACTTATTCTCCTTTTGAATTTGAGCCAATTCATTAGGATACATGGTCAAGGTTGAAGCAGTATCAAAGTGTAATAATCAAATTTTTATTAAGAGATTGTTACGGAAGGCTGGTTGGTGCAAAATGCATTTTAGCTAGATGGATTTGCTACCTTTTCATCAGGAGTTGTGCTACAGCTACACTACCATCATAAAATAAGACGTGCAAGAAATTTTTGACAGGTTGAACTTTGAACATAATAATTCTTTTTATTTAATTTTTATTTTCATTTGAATTTTCTTAGAAAGTTTGTTGCTACATTGTACGTAGTTCAACAAACAATAAAGAAATAGGGAAAATGTGATTTTTGAGTATTTCAAATAATTCGGGAAAAGTTTGTAAGATGTAAACAGAAAAATAATGTAATTATATTCAATTTATATATTTTTATTACAAAAAAATATTCTAAATTTTGTATATTAAACTTTGTTTAGTGTTTAAATTGAATATTATTTGATTAGATTTAATTAAGTTAAGTTTTGATCAATTATATCATTTTTAATATTATTTTTATTATTATGAGTTTTAGTTTTGTTATTTTAAAAAATATTGGAAAGCGGAGGAGGTGGTTGTGGATATGAAAACTTAAATTAAATAGATACAAAACATATATATAGTTAGATTAGTTATATTAATTTGATATTAGGGCAGACATGTGCATACCACGTAAGGTTAAACTAGTAAAATACGTGTTGCCCTTCTAATATGACATTAGTTAATATGAGTAATGTTTGATTATTAAATACTAGTTTGAGATAACATGTTATTGTTTTGACCAAGAAAACATATAAAGGGGTTGTAAGGGTTCTTAGGAGCAGGGTGAGTGTGAATATAGTTCAGGGGAGATTAGTGTCATACCCTAATTCTCTGTAAATAAAATTCAAGTATAACATTTATGAAATTATAAAAAAATATGTATAAAATAAAACTGTTTTATTTAAATTTTAAATTTTTAAAGTTTAATATCTAAAAACAATTCATACTTTGATAGTTTAGTTTTAGTTTGTAAGATTATGATGAATAAAATTTAAATAAAATATTTATAAAATTATGAAAAATTATATGAATAAAATAAAATTATTTTATTTAAAATTTTAATATTTAATATCTAAATGATTCCTAACTTCATAATTATAAAAAAATTATTTTATTTCAAATAGATATTTATCTTATAATAGATATTTATCTTATAGATAGATATTTATTATGTATAACATTTTTAGTCCTGGTCCAAATATCTCTTCTTTCATTATGAAAGTGAATCTTCAAGGACATTTTCTTTGGACTCTTGGGCAAATGTCACCACGTTAGCTGAACCCAAATGAGAAGACAAACATATCATAATTTCTCTCTCTTAATTCCCACCCTCCAAGTATATGTCAGGTAATTCATTAATATTAACTTAATTTCTCAAGGAAAAAAAATCTTTTTGCAGCACCTTTTTTTCTCATTTTAAAATGGTAAAAAAAATCACCATCCCTAACTTAAAGATATATATTGAACCGAAAAGTATATATAATAATAAGAGATTAATGCAATCAGATATTTTAATTATATCTATTAAAATAATTTAGTTTTTTTATTATAAAAAAGTTACAGCAGAACAGAAGAATAAATGATTAAATTTAAAAAAAAAAAATTATTTTATTTTTTTATTAATTTTGTTATTATTGTTTATAATCTATAAAAATAATATCTCTGATTAAAAAAATAAAAAAATTATTAATTTGTTATTATGTTTTTTTTAAATAATTAAATAATTATAAAAAATTATTAATATATTAAACTTTTATTTTTGGTTAAAATTTTTTACAATCACACCTCAATAATAATAAAAGTGAAAATAATAAACAAATTCATTTGATATTTTTCAACCATCAGCTGTTAAATTAATTGTTTGCAACGTGGCTACTATAAAATAAGGAGGCTAGTTATTTCCATTGCATGAATTTTTAGTTTTTTTTTTCTTACAAATTTGGATTTTCTTAATAAAAAAATAGGATACTAATCTCATTAACACACCAAAATGGTTAGGATCACTACAAAGAGCAACATGACTCCTCTAAGAATCACAGCTTGACAACTTAAAAGGGGGCCATAAAAGGCACAAAACACCGCATAGATATCACTAGCGCCCCCACGGCAAAGAAAACCAATGTATTAGCCCAAAGCCTTCACAATCAAGCTCCAATCATGATCATTAAGTAGTTTAGAGGGTATTTATCATTATGTAGTTTAGAAATTCCATAATTTGGTTTTCTTTAAAACATTTGTGTAATGATATTATCACAATAAAAATATATGATTTTCCGTTTTGTTAATATAATTAATTATATTTTAATGAATTATGTTTAATAAAATAATGATTAATGAAAAGTAATTTTAACAATAATAAGTTTAATTGATTTGATATATATTGTTAATTTTACGTCACGGGAATAATATGTAGACATAGAAATGTAATAAAAGTTATTTGTGTCGATTTTTATTTTTATTTTTATTTTTATAATCAGTATTTATTTATGCTAAAAATTTAGAACATTTTGCCTGTTGATTGATTTTTTTACATACATGAATTGGAATTTAATCAAAGTGAAATATCATTCTTTTCCTTATTGAACTGACCACTTACATATATCATTACTTACAGTATTATAAAGTCTAGGAGTACACTCAATGCAGAAACTATGAAATTTTTAGAAATATTAACTTAGCTGCTAGCCTGCTAAGCAGCATTTTAAGTCAGGTTAACGAGCTGATGAACTAAAAAAAATAGCTCACTTAATAAATGAGCTCATTACTCGTTTGAAATTTTTTTTAGTTAAAAATATTTTTTCTATTTAACATATTTTTTTACTGAACATTTTTTGACTTAAAATTTTTATAATACTTTTAAAAACTATTTTCTTCTAGTATACATTGTTATCATTTTTTAAGATAAAAAGATAAGATTTTCATTCAAATTATGAAGAATACATTTTTCTTTGAATAATAAAAACTAATTATATATATATATATAATGTATGGAAAAATTATATATCAAACTTTTACATTTTCTAATTAGTTTGATTGTTAGTTTTAAGTATGATTTAAAATGAATATGAAGGAAGTGTACTCATTTTAATGAAATAAAATATTACTATTAATTTTAATATATATATAATTAAAAATCATAATAAAATCATAATAATGATGATTAAGAGGTTAATGTCGTGGACTTATATTTATAGTAGTAGTACTAATGGAGGTTAATGTGTGTACTTATATTTATAATAGTAGTACTAATGGCTTCTCTATAGTTGATATCTATATTAAATTATGTTTTAATTTTATGTAATCTTTTTTAATTTATTTATTAAATAGTTAATTAAATTTTTTAAAAAATTTAAATAAAAAAATTTAAATTAGTTGTTCAAAAACAACGCAACTCATTTAAAAATTATATGAATTGTACTTGACTATAATTTGCTTATGATGAGTTAAGTTTAAGCAAACTGAGCCAAATCAACGAAGGATTTATTAAATTAGTAGGATGTTTGGATTAAATTTTATTTTTATCAAAATCGCTCTCGAGGTAAACATTATCATTGTTGTAGTAAGGCATACCTTATCGTAGTAAGACTAATGACAAGTCTTCTACATCGAGTTAATGATTTCTCACACCAAGTCAATGTCTTACCATAAATTTCATTTTTTTTATCAAAATCATTTCAAGATAAAACTTATCACTGAAAGAGTCAATGTAGATCGTACAAATTTTGATTTCCTAATCCTGATTGCTATCTGATTAGATTATCAATTATCTTCTTTAATTTGATCCATTGGATCATAGGTCTAATGAATGTTTGAGATTGGGCTTGCAAACCTATATATAGGTTGAGCCTCGATTAGTCTCATTCACTCTATGTCCATTCATCAATTGTCGAAGTATATTCAAGTGGGATTTGATTGGATGGCCAGGATTTCTAAATGTAAAATCCCTAAGTAGTGGATTTTTGGTCTTCTCGATGACAACGGTGTACCTAATGCTCAAGTGAATGTCTGGATATAATACTCGAGGAATACCAGGTAAAATTTCTTGCATAACTTCAATTGAACCAAAAGATTGAGTGAAATAATTGGTGCAACTTTGATGGAACCAAAAGACCAAAAATAACTTGATGATTTTCTAGTGCAATTCTCATACTTGCCCAATAACTACTTAGAAATTGCATGTTGTCATAGAAGTTATTTAGCTAGAGAATTGCTATGGAGAGATCCAAGAACGCCTAAGAGAAGTCCAACAATGCTACTATGTTTTCCTGAGTTGTGAGCTCCACAATCACCAGGAAATAGACATTGTAGGAGTAAATTAGGGTAACATTTAAGATCCAACCTAATAGTCAGCTTTAACTTAATACTTTGGTAGGCCATGATGTACTTGTACATTTTTCCTTTTGTAGAACTTTTACTTTCAAGTTTTGTTGCCCTTAGGAAATCTTTTATTTATAGAGGAATTATTCTTGGTGCTTTAGATAAAAAATTTAACTGTGTTTGTGCTTGAGGGCTTGATAACTAGAAAATATATTTTCTTTTTTGTTGTGATTTTCTTTACGACATTGCATCACTTTTCACATTTTTAATTATCATGGGACCAATCGAGGCTTTGAAGAACTAGTTGTAGGAAATCTTGTCTCAAGAGTAGTCTCATAGTAAGAATTTGGAAGCTAGAAGTGGAGATTGGCATCCCAACTTAAGGTTACTGATGATAATGTTGTTAATGAATACTAGACTTAACAGACTTTGCAACTGATATCAGTGTGGCTTGGGCCTATGGGATTGAGGCTGCTCAAAGAAGAGAGAAGAGTTAGAAAAAGGTATCCCAAACTTATCCTCTCATATATTCACTTGCCAGACTTCTTAAGAGCTATAGTTAAGCATGTCAAGTATGATGACAATTTAGATGTCGGTGAGGATGAGATTCCAAACAAGTTGGTACCTTAGGCCCCCGTGGAAGCTAAGAATACTATAGATCCATAGCCCCAATCGACTTCTAAGACTCAAGAAGAAGATCCTATTAAAATAATGATCCTAGATGATGTCGAGAAGGGCAAGCTTCATCAACCCTAGGATTTTTTTTTCCTTTAGGAATTGCTTGTAGTAGTTATCTTTTATTTTCATGCTGAAGTGTAGTCACTTGGCATTTAGTTTGTAGCTTGAGAAACACTTTATTTTTTGATTGATAGTAGAGACTTTATTTTATCTCCATCATGGCCTTGGTACTTTTGCGTTCCATACTTATATGAACTTCATTTTGTGATCATTGTTGATGTGTCACTTGTATTGTACTTGACATATGTTTACTTGACAATATCTTGACGTTGAGATAATACTTTGCAAAATTGTTATTAGGAAAATACTTTACAAAATTTTCGTTGAGACAATGCTTGGAAAATTGTTATAGGACTTAAAGTAACATTATGTTGAGACTTTTGTGCCAAGTTGATAAGTTGGCAACTTAGTGGTTGTTTAGAAAATACTTAACATTTTTTGGCGATGCTAGAGTGCAATCTAGAGTGCATATAGAGTCACATTATGATAAGGAACCACACAGGTTCCAAAAAGCACCCAACTAAACAAACGATAGAGACTAAGTGATGGTTATACAAGACAACACCGAAGACAGATAAACCGAAGCAGGACCAATGGCAGTTTGTTATTGGGTGTCATGGGCTATGAATTGGTAGGCTATGATGTTGAAGGACGGGAATAGGTTGACCACATACGGTAGGCATGACAACAAGTGACCCTTGTTCTATCGGTATGGTAATGTGATCCCATGGTTACTTGAGATTCATAATCCAACTCTTACTTCTTTGCTTTCATGATACATCGTTCCTTTCTAAATTCTCTTTTTCTATTGAAGATGCCTTAAAATTCTCTAAGTGTTGAGTGGTGTTCACGAGTTATTTCTCAAGTCTTGAAAATCTTGAATTTTATTTTTCTCATAACCTACTATGCACAAATTTTGTATATTTTAAAATTACCCACAATTGCAAAAATCATTTTGTAAGAAATGATAAATATACTTCTAAGGTTTACTAAAGAGAAATCACATGATTTTTAAATAATTCAACAAATTCTTAAAAATGAAAATTAAATCGAATCATTCTATCACAAAGTTTAGGTTTTTAAATATCTAAACTAATGATATAAAATTAAAGATAAATTTAATAAACATCACACAATAAATATTTAAACTTAATGGAGAATTTATGAAATTGATTAGTTACTTAATCATACTTGTTTAATATTAATTAGGTTATTAAAGATATAAATTAAGATTATTTTTTTTTGTAAAATATAATCAAATTCTTTATTAATTAAACTTTAACTTGCCATTAAATTATGCTTATTTTTTAAATAATTAATAACCATTTAACTTTCACCTTTAATCAAAAGGGATAATTTAACCTCTCATCAAGGTATCAAAGTTGGATTAATGATTTAAGTATCTGAAAACTAACTTTTACATTTTAAGTCTATTACGAAAAACATGTCGTTAATATATTTTTCAATAATAAATCTTATAAAAATCTTTGAATTATAATAATCTATAGATCCAACTAATTAAATCCAAAATGATGATTTGACTCAAAATGAGGTTGAGATAATCATATGCTAAATCTAACTCATTAATCTTGATGATATAATAAAATTTATTTTAATTTATAAAAAAATACTTTAATATTTAACAAGAATAACAACATTACTAATATCTTCGAGTATTTTGTGCTTAATTTAATAAAATATTAGTAAATTAAATATAAAATTTAAAATAACGCATAAAATTAATCTGAAAATAGAAGAATATATTTAAATTATACCTTAAACATATTGTTCCAAGTGAAAAATCTCAATTTTGTTTATGTATATGGAAAATCTCCAAACTGATTTACTAATATTGTTTAACGAATTGAAAGAGCTATTACTACATAAACTATATTTGTTTAACTCTCAAAATTGAGAGAGGAATTTTGAAAAATTATAAAAACTAAGAAACTAGAAAATAGAGAAACTAAGAAGTTGAGGGATGAATATTATAATAAGACTTAGAGGTTTACATAGGGTTAAAAAATGCTACAAAAGAGAGAAAATTATGAATCCTATATTCGAGCATCTCGACATGCATTTCTTCTGAATTGTGGCATAATGCAGCTTGTAATGTGTTTGAATCTCGATCCATAAGTCTCATGTCGTGGCACACATAAAAGGCTAACATGGTTTGCGTCTTTCTACGCTTGTAGAAGCCCTTTTGTATTTCACCCTCTTAAATTGGTTTGTAATATATGTAAGACTTGCATATGTTAGTCTTAATTATTCATGGTTACAATAGAGTGCTTATGGGTACTTATGTTCAAGTGTTGATCTGTTGAATCATTCTGAAGCTAAAAATACTTGAAATTAACAAAACATATCCATGATTCTAGAAAGATAGAATTGCTAAAATGATGATAAAATTATGCAAATACAAATCTATTTTAATATTTAGAGTGCATAAAATTATGTTATATTTAGTACTTTTAAGAACTTATCACAAATGTCAACTAACCTCTTGCTCGTCTAGCAAGAAAAGAAAAAAACTAAAAATAAAATTAAACTACCCTAAATTATTTTCATAGATTGACACGATTACTTTTAACGCATGTAATAAGCCTTTAAACCCTTATATTTTTCTAGTTGACAAATTTACGTCTCATGAGGGCTTTTAGAAATGATATCTACAAATATCAAATCAAAATGTAAAATTATTAAAAACAAATAACAAACTAAAATTTTAACAAAGTAAAAAATATAAAATAAAAGATAACAAAATAAAATAACAAGATTTTCTCATGCTTTTAATCTCTTTTAAGTTCACAATTAAAATTCAACATACAAGTTATTTTAACATCCTAAACATTCATAGTTTATTATAATAATTAGTTTAAAATCACATTTATATCCCACATAAAAAATACATTAATATTAATTTGCTCAATTTCAGTATTTGGAGTCAAAATCGCTTCAGCTCTAAACTTCACAAGTTATACTGTCAATATTACATTGATCCTATTTGTTCAAGCAATCATTTAAAGGTATATTCAAATAGAATCTATATAAAGAAATGAACTAATAAGTTCACATATATTCAAAGAATAAAAAGGCTTTAAAGTAATGCATAACATCAATCTCGTGAAATGATTTATAAAGAAATCAAATATTATCTTCATGTATCAATTAAAATTATCAAATAAAAATTTCAAGTTATATGCCTTTAAGATATGAAGAAAATACGATAACTTTTAGGTGATTTATTTTCTATCTTTATTTTATTTTAGTCATTTCTCACAACTTTGTAGGATTTTTAGGTTATAGTATTTAGTTTATATTGTTTATTTTTCTCTCTTATTCTTACTTTTTCTCATTTTTTTTCTAGAGATATTTTTTTAGAGAGGACCCATTGTACAACTTGTATATATTTTGTATAATTTGGTGAGTAATTAATTTTGAATTTTGTTTCATATTAGCTTATGTAACACCATATATGTATCTTTTTTGAATCATAAACTAAAATTCCAGGTTTATCGTAATTTTAATATTTTTATCATGAAATACAAATTATGACAAAAACTAACTAATTATCACATTGCTTCGTGATATCTTAAAGAAATTAGTCTAATAGTGCAAAGACTTAATGATTTACTTAAAATTAACTAAAATTCATAATAATTTTGTAAGAAAAATTTAAAATTTAAACCTAAAATTTCTATATCAATAAAAATGTAAACAATGTTTAATAAAAAAATTAAATTTTTTCAAAGTTTATGTAATGTAACTTTTCTCACCTTTAACTTAGAACTTATATTACTTTTAATATAATAATTTTAAATTAAAGATAAAGAGTGAAGAATATAAAAGTTGTTTATTTGTTGAATTTGCTTAAGTATTGATGTAGAAATGCAAGTACATTCATCATTCCAAATATTTTAATCACATAGATTTAATATTATGTACTTTTTACACATCTCAATAAACAGTTATAAATTCAAAAATTCTAAATATAATAAACATTCTTCACATGATAGGAAATAAAATAAATAACATGAAATAAAGACAAATATAATATCCAAAATAATTAAATTAGAGTTCATAATACAAAATAAAACAAATACATAAAAAATAAAAACTTATAAAATTTCAGAACATATTTGGAGCTGAGTCGTCCATGTCATCATGTCCTTATTCATCATGATGTTTTCGTGATTGTTCAGGTGGTATAAATATGAAATCATAATATTGATACTCAAGTACTACTAAATGGCTTAAGCCCACCCTAAGATGATTAAAATTCATTTCATATATTAAACGATTATAATTCACCCGATCAAATGCTATCAATTTATCAATGAAATATATTAGGTAGTGTAGGCTTGTTGATTATCTTCCATATAGGTCACTCTTTCACCTAAATGATGAATTTCATCTTTCATAGTCATCCTAGATGAAGAAGTGACTCTTCTATCCCTTTGGACAATGTTTGTACCAGAGGATTCATTATAATATGCCATATTTAACAATTCTCTAGGTTGAAGTATAACTTCACCTTTTGATCAAATCATCACTTTTTTTACATAGAGCATTAATGAGTTGGAAAAAATAACTCAATGAGTGGTTGTTAGAAAACAATTTGATTTGGTGATAAATTATATTTCCAACATCTATAGACATTTTAGATGTTATAGAATATAGTAATATTACATGCTCTCTATCCATAGAGCTGTAATGTCTAGTGGGTATAAATCTTGAACAAACAAAGTATTGATAAATGAAGGCAACCTTATCCAAATATTTAGCTTCAAAACCCTTAGGTTTCCCACCGACATAACCTCACTTATTACCTTTTATTACTAAGATATTTATTGTTGTAGTGTAATCAACATTTTTCAAGTAAGCCTCATATTCACCCTGGCCAATATTTATTAAATAATAATGAACATTAATATAGTTGGCCCAAATGTGATTAATACACCTCGTGGTTCAACCAAATTATTGATAACATTAGAAACATTCATATAGAATTACTGAATAATTGATTATATAACAACTCTAGTTCTTTAACTAACCTTTTCCATCATAAAATTGCTATCATATTAGAAAAATTTCCAAATTGGTCATTTGGCCCTAAATCAAAGTTCATATCTTTCTCCATTATAAAACCTTTATATTTTTGCAACTTTATCAAATCTTAACTTGGCCTCAAACTAGTAAATTTCCCCTATCATATTTAGCATAAGTTGAAGTCTTTTTCCCTTAATCAGCTCTACTCTTTTGGTACCATTTTTGAAAATCAACAAAATCTAAATCTAAGGGTACACAAACAATTTAGATAAAACCATGCAATACCAATTATCCAAAATAATTTTGTTACCCCACTTTGTCTAAATTAGGGTTTGAAACTTTTGTAATCCAAAAATAATACACAAAATTTAGAGAATTTAATTTATGACTTCAATTCTAAACAAAATTGATTACTTGTATTGTTAAGGATGATGAATTTGAAGAACACCATTTTTGAAGAAAATGAAGATTTGTTGATGAATTGATAGTTTGTCCAAAGATATTCAATGAAATGGCTAAGAAATAATTAGGAAAGAATTTTTTGTGAAAACATTTGAAAGATAATGGAAGAAAGATATGATTTTTGAGAGATCTTTGGTGTTTAAAGGGAGAGAAAATGTTAAGTTTGGTAAAGAAGATGAGAAAATGTGATAGAAAAATGGTTGAAAATGCGTTAGGGTTGGTATTTCTGGAGAAAAAATATATGTGTGTTGCGATGTAGATAAAAAAATGTCTCATTAAAAGCCTTTGAACTTGCATCCCATTTTTAGTATAAACACTCGTGCCATGGTGGAGGATTTTTGGTGCCACGACATGTATATATTTTCTTCATTACAAATTTTACGAGACTTTCCTATATATATATATATATATATATATATTATATTTACTTAATGAAAAGATACATAATTATATATAAAAATTATAACAACACTAATATTTAAAATTTTATATTTATCCTACTATTAAATATAAAAAATGCTTATGAAAATAATAATCTTATTAAATTTTAACATGACCACAAAAAACTTAAATTTTAACTATGCTTAAATAAAAAAAATTATAACTATAAAATCAAACTAAATAAAAAAAATTAAAAGAAAATAATAATTCATCTCTTATCTAGGACTATATTTTATTGTATTTAGCGAGACGTTGATTGAGAGACTTTATCATTTAGTAAACTAAATGTCCCCAAATCATTGAGTTCATTTGTTATTCTAATCTAACAACTATTCTTTGCCTTACTTCTACAAGTATTGAGTCAGCTACTTAACTTGTATTTTCACCTTTTTGATAGAAGCATTCACATAGTCTAACCTTTGATTTATTTTTGATTGGTTGTCTCTACTCACTTTAATCACCTGAATGAAAACATTCAAGTTATCCTCTAAAGTTGGTTTGTTAGGAGGATTTTGAGGCAGATGATGGTATTACTAACCCTATTGATTTGATCTCTAAACAAAAGAGGGGTTATTTTGCTTTCCTCCACCCTAAGCTATAGGTATTTTCATTGGGATCATACCTGGTAACCCCTTAATATATTGTCCTATTCAGGTCCAACAATTGTTTTTTTCTTGATAGGGATAGATATCAGCATCGTATCTCAACATACTACAAAATCCACATTATTTTTTATTAAGTATGACATATGTGGTAAGAAGTGCAACTTGCTTGGTCAGTTGTGAAAATTGCATTCGTACTTCAATACCAGAGTCTATTTCATAGACTCAAGTTCTTTTCATTTGGGAGCTTTTTTGTTGAGAATACACCCATCATCTTAAAGAGATTATAAGTCTTTGAGGAGATCTTTTCTCCCATTGTTTTGTCAATAGTAAACTGACATTTTTGTGTCAATGCATCATAGAAAACTTGGTTTTGTAGCTATAGAGGGTAGCTATGATGGGGTCACTAGGTGAGGAAGAGTTTGAACCTATCCTAAGCTTCATAGAAATTTTCTCCCTATATTTGAGAGAAAATAGTAATATTTGCTCTCAACTCTAATGTTTTCTAATGAGAATAGAATTTTTCCATGAATTTATTGTATACATCATTCCTGGTCATCAGAAAACCTGAGGGGAGTGACATCAACCAAGCCTTGGTTCTATTTATAAAGGTGTAGGGAAAATACCATATTCTAAGTAGGTCTTCAATGAGAACTTAGAGAGGGAAATTTTATACTGTGGAATAGAACACATTAATGAAGTACAAAGAGTTTTCATTAGGAAATCCATTAAAATAATGTAGCATGAAAAAAAAATATTTCTCAATTCATAATTTCGGATAGTCTCACCCAATTGGATTGAGGTAGTAGTAGTGTCAAATGACTTACCTTTCATACTTCTTTATGGTGGTCTTCTTAGGTTGTTGGTTTTTCCTCATATTTGTTGGTTCAAAGGGAAGGTCTATGTGTTGTTCAATTAAAAGCTAGTGAAAATCAAAATCTAACTTTCTTGACAATTATGTTGATCTATTACTATTATTTATGCAAGATACAAAAGGATACTCTAAAGATCTCATACCTTACATAAACTATTTAAAATAAAAATAAAAATTATCTATCAAGTATAAACATAAAAAAAATATAAAAATATGTTACTAATAATTTATAATATAAAAAAATTATGATACAAATGATATAATAATTACATTAGATATATATTAAATATTACATGCTTGTACACATAAATACTAAACATAAAATAACTAAAAGAAATAAAAGAAAATTAAATTTTTTATGTTTCATTTAAAATTTAAAATTTAAATTTTTTATTTTATATATATTTTATTATAAAATAAAATAAAATTCAAATAGTTATTTTATTTATTTTTTCTAAAAGTTTAAAATTTAAAATATCTAAAGTTAATTAATAACCTAAACATTTTAAAATTTTAAATTAAAATCAAAATATTTAAAACACAAATAGTTTTTTAAGATTTTGATAATAAAAATCTAAAAATACTATTCCTCCTAACAATGATGTCAAAAACTTGATGATGCTAAATTATCGAGTTTTTAATGTCATTATCTGTCCTCGATAATGACATCAAAAACTTGATATATAAATTTTTTATTTTTTAAAATAGATTGCAAGTACACGAATCACTTTGTAAGAAAACTCAAGAAAAATCATATGGTTTTTAAATTACTCAACAAAATCTTAAAAATGAAACTTATATATAAACATTTTGTCATAAAATTTGAGATTTTAAATATTTAAACTAATGACATAAAATTAAAGATAGATTCAACAAACATAAGACAAATAAATTCAAACTCAATGAAGAATTTATGAGATAAATTAACTAATTAATCATGTTTATTCAATATTAATTGAGTTATTAAAGATATAGATTAAAATTGTTTATTCTCAATTTTTTGTAAGAAAATCTCCTAATTAAACTTTAATTAAATTATGTTTATTTTCTAAAGAATTAATAAACTATTTCACTTTCACCTTTAGTAAGACCGATAATTTAAACTCTCATTAATGTGTCAAAGTTAAACTAATGATTTAAATATCTAAAAAATTAACTTTTATATTTTAAACTTATTAAAAAATATATATCATTAATATATTTTTAATAATAAATCTTATAAAAATCTTTGAAATAAAGTATTATAAAGATTTAAATAATTAAATTCAAAGTTGAACAGTTGACTCTAAATGAGATACATATAATTAAATCCTAAATCTAACTCTCATGTTTTTCATAAAAATACTTCGTTATTATATTTTTCTTTAGAAAACTTCGTAAAAATCTTTATTTTATAAAAATGTTTCTCTACTTTAATATTTTATAAGTATAACAACATTACTAATATCACATAGTATTTTTAGCTTTAATTTAATAAATTATTAATGAATTAAATATAGCATTCAAAATAACATATAAAATTAATCTAAAAATAGAATAATACATTTAAATTATACTTCAAGTGTATCCTTCCAAGTACAAAATTTTAATATTGTTTTTATATCTGAAAAACCTTCAAACAAATTTTTTAATATTGTTTATTGAATTGAAAAAACTACAATATAAACTAAACTTATTTAACTCTCAAAATTAAGAGAATAACTTTAAAAAATTATAAAAACAAAGAAATTAGAAAAGAGAGAAACTAAGAAGCTAAGAAGCTTAGTAATGTAAATTATAATGGGATTTAGGGATTTATATAGGGTTAGAAAATGATGCAAAAGAGAGAAAATTATGGATTTTATAGTTGGTTATTGCAGCATACATTTCTTTTGCACCGCTACATGAGTTAGCCTGTAAGGTGTTTGAACATCGATCCACATGTCACGCATCACAACAATAAAAGGCTATTGCGGCCCGCATGTTTCTACTCTTCTAGAAGCCCTTTTGTATTTCTCCCCTTTACATTTTTTTGGAACATATGTAAGGCTTACATATGTTAATCTTAATTCTTCATGGATGCAATAAAGTGGTTCCAAGTACTATTTTTTGAAGTGTTGATCAATTGAATCGTTTTGAAGCTAAAAATACTTGTAAAACAACAAAACATACTTGCATTTTTGAAAAAGATAGATTTCTTAAATGATGATAAAATTTTACAAATATAAATTTATTTTGATATTTAAAGTGCATAAGATCATGCTATATTTTATGCTTTTAAATACTCATCAACTACCCAAGGGTTGGGTGGTCAACTTATGAGGTTATACTTTTTAGAGCTTTTAGTTTTCCTGCCTTTTGCTTGGCATGCTTTCCGAGTGTAGCATGTAATAGAAGTAGTTTGGACTAAAACTTGTGATAAGTGTAGTCTTCACTTCATTTCTGGGGGTTATGCGATAAAAATGAGCTTAATACAAGTCTTGATGTCTCGATGATGCCACATGACTAATTGGTCCAATGCAAGTTAAGTATCTTAGGGTAAGTTACCTTGTACGAAGGACGTAGTATCTCACTTCTCTCAATGGTAGACTTCCCAAAATATCCTAGTGTCTTAATCATGGATTGACATCATTATGGGTGTTAAAATAGGTTTTTCCTTGCTTTACTTTCCACATAAGACTTAGTGACAAAACAAGTCTTGGTCTATTGAGATACTATCATTGCTAGGTTATTTGCAGGTGATTGTACACTACATTGGTAAGGCCATAGTCACTTATGGATTATAGGTATGTTGGGATGCACTTTTCGTGCAATATCATATCGTCTCTAGGTTCTAGGTAGGCAATTGTACACTTATCGGACGTGACCTTAGTCATCATTGGGTTCTATGTATGATGGCCTACACTTCCTGGGCTAGACTTATTGAGGTGAATCATGCTTAGTTCCTACTAGGATTTAGTCATTTCTAGGATATAGGTAGAAGTTCTACTTTTCCCTAACGGGACGATCTATGACATACCACATCTTATGTCTTTTCTGAGGAACACAACTGCATAGCGGGCGATCCTATGCAAGACTTTACTATTGTGAAGTGCAAGATGCCCATGGTTGATTTATTCATTTGAACTTTTTTGTTGGACTTTAGGGGTGATTATTCCTTGTGCCAAGTTCTAGTGTTCTAAGGAACCAGGCGCAAAGAGTTCATACCCTTAATTCTTTGTCAAAGGCAATCTTAGTTTTCTAATTGTAACTTATGGTGGTGATTGATGAGCGAAAACCGACATCGCCGATTCTTGCCAATACTTTGGTTTTAATATTTGTAAAACTCTCGTAAGTGCACAAATCATTTCAAAAAAAATGATAAGTATATGATGAGCGAAAACCGGCATCGCCGATTGTTGCTAATACTTTGGTTTTAATATTTATAAAACTCTCGCAAGTGCACGAATCATTTCGTAGAAAATGATAAGTATACTCCCAAGGTCGATCTAAGGAAGGAATGTGTGTGATTTTTAATTTATTATTCAAACTTTTAAAAACGAAATTAAATCCTAAACATTCTGTCACGATATTTTGGGGTTTTGTGTTTTTAATCTACTTACATAAAAATAAACATAGATACAGATTCAATAAACATTTATGCAAATTTTATCATTTATAATGGCGGAGTATTTATGGATATAATAACTAAGTTAATTATGCTTGCTCATATTATTTAGGTTATTAAAGATATGAATTGATATTTATTGATTCTCCCTTTTTTGTATGAATACCACCTTTGGTGGGGTTAGATATTCTTTGTTAACTAAACAAATCAATTAACACCTATGGGTGGGGTTGATAACTAATTTGCCTAATTAAATTATTTCCTTTTTCTAAGAGATTGAAAATGAACCATTTAAATGCCACCTTTGGTGGGGTTAGACAGTTTAAACTTTATCTAAGGTGTCCAAATTAAACCTAAGAATTTAGTTATCCGAGTACTAACTTTCAAGTTTTAAAACCACTACCGAAAACATGTTGTCAATACATTTTCAGATAATAATTCTTATAAAAACTTTTGAAATAGAGCTTCACTTTAACTACCGGGCGATTGTACCATCAAATAAAAGAGCACTACTCTAAATCAGACCGGATAACTAAACCTTAAAATCTAATTTTCAGGTTTAAGTTTGTAATGAAAAATAATATATTTCTCTCTAACATTCTTAATATAAAATCTTGAATAAAAATAAAATCAATTCATTTTAGAAATTTTTACCTATTTAATATTTCACAAGCATAACAACGTCATTATTACATCATGTTTACTAAACAGCCAGCACAATTAAATTTAACCACAGACAAATTAAATATAACATGTAAGAATAAAGCATAAAAATAACTGTAAATAAAATCCTTACAGAACTTC
Source organism: Hippophae tibetana (assembly GCA_037013495.1). Taxonomy (NCBI): domain Eukaryota; kingdom Viridiplantae; phylum Streptophyta; class Magnoliopsida; order Rosales; family Elaeagnaceae; genus Hippophae; species Hippophae tibetana. The sequence continues at coordinate 65,543,462 of CM072807.1, read as the reverse complement.
GACGCTATTCCCGTTGCTGGAAAAAATCCAAGCGGAATTTGCACTCCCATTAATTGAATCAAAAAGCTAATAAATTACATAAACATAACTAGTTCTTCCCAAAAAGGGAAGAACTCTAAAACTAAGAGAAATTAACTAAAAACTAAGAAAAACTAAAGAAAACTAAAAAGAGAGAAAGAAAGAGAGAAAAGAATGTATTTGGAGGTTTTGAAGGTGTTTAAGGTGTGTTTTGAAGTGAAGGGAAGGGGGGTATTTATAAGTGAGGATGGAGAGAAAAAATGAGTAAAAAAATGTAAAAACGTGTAATGGAAATGATGAGGTCATTGATGACGTCAGCATGACGTCATGGGGGCGGCTACACGTGAAAAATGGGGCGAAACGGGTGTCGGCGCGCACGGATGAACAGTACTGCGCGCGCAGCTTGGGGCGGAGCTCGGCGCTGGGGCGCGGCGGTTGTGCGGCGCGGCGGCGCGATTTTCTCATTTTTGACATTTTTGTCCTTTTGACCCATTTTGTCCAATTTTTTCATATTTGTTGACCTTTCCCCATTTATTTATTAATATATTTGTGATGTATTGCTTCCAGTATTCCTCTTTGAGTCTTTAAGTTGCATTTTTAAGCCAAAATACCTGAAAAATAATAAAAATACCCGTGATTCCGAAAAAGACAAATTTATATAAATATATGATAAAACATATATATATATATATATTTTTAATCAATTAATGTGCATAAAATCATGGTTATTTTAGTGCTTTTTGAGCACTCATCAGTATACTCCCAAGGTCGATCTAAGGAAGGAATGTATGTGGTTTTTAATTTATTATTCAAACTTTTAAAAACGAAATTAAATCCTAAACATCCTGTCACGATATTTTGGGTTTTTGTGTTTTAATCTACTTACATAAAAATAAACATAGATTCAATAAATATTTATGCAAATTTTATCTTTTATAATAGTGGAGTATTTATGGATATAATAACTAAGATAATTATGCTTGCTCATATTATTTAGGTTATTAAAGATATGAATTAATATTTATTGATTCTCCCTTTTTTATATGAATACCACCTTTGGTGGGGTTAGATATTCTTTGTTAACTAAACAAATCAATTAACACCTATGGGTGGGTTTGATAACTAATTTGGTTAATTAAATTAATTCCTTTTTCTAAGAGATTGAAAATGAACCATTTAAATGCCACATTTGGTGGGGTTAGACAGTTTAAACTTTATTCAAGGTGTCCAAATTAAATCTAAGAATTTAGTTATCCGAGTACTAACTTTTAAGTTTTAAAACCACTACTGAAAACATGTTATCAATACATTTTCAGATAATAATTCTTATAAAAACTTTTGAAATAGAGCTTTACTCTAACTACTGGGCGATTGTACCAACAAATAAAATAGCACTATTCTAAATCAGACCAGATAACTAAACCTTAAAATCTAATTTTCAGGTTTAAGTTTGTAATGAAAAATAATATATTTCTCTCTAACATTCTTAATATAAAATCTTGAATAAAAACAAAATCAATTCATTTTAGAGATTTTCACCTATTTAATATTTCGCAAGCATAACAACGTTATTATTACATCATGTTTACTAACAGCCAACAGAGTTAAATTTAATCACAGACAAATTAAATATAACATGTAAGAATAAAACATAAAAAATAACTGTAAAGAAAATAAAATCCTTATAGAACTTCGATGTTATTCCCGTTGCTGGAAAACCTCCAAGCGGAATTTTCACTCCTATTTATTGAATCAAAAAGCTAATAAATTACAAAAACATAACTAGTTCTTCCCAAAAAGGGAAGAACTCTAAAACTAAGAGAAATTAACTAAAAACTAAAAAAAACTAAAAACTAAGAAAAAAGAGAAAGAAAGAGAGAAGAGAATGTGTTTTGAGGTGTGTTTAGAAGTGAAGAGAAGGGGGTATTTATAGGTGAGGATGGGGAGAAAAAATGAGTGAAAAAATGTTAAAAAATTGTGAAAACACGAAGTGGAATTGCTGACATCAACATGACGTCATAGGGGTAGCTGCGCGCAAAAATGGGGCGAAATGGGCAGCGACGCGCACGGACAGCACTAGGGGCGCGCAGGTCCGCGCGCGGACAAGCAACAGTGCGCAGGGGTGCGCGCGGCTAGGCGGCACAGTTTTCTCTTTTTTGACATTTTTGACCCTTTTGACCTATTTTGTCCAATTTTTACATATTTTTTTACCTTTCCCCATTTATTTATTAATATATTTGTGATATATTGCTTCCAGTATTTCTTTTTGAGTCTTTAAGTTATGTTTTTAAGTGAAATTACCTGAAAAACAATAAAAATACCTGTGATTCCAAAAAAGACAAATTTATATAAATATATGATAAAACATATAAATATATATATATTTTTAATCAATTAATGTGCATAAAATCATGGTAATTTTAGTGCTTTTTGAGCACTCATCAATGATGGATCTAGGTTCCAACTTTAGCTTGACATTATTGCTGAGATATATTTAGAGAAGCATACTCTTTCCTAACACTTTTAGCTCGCTTCTTCTAAGTTCCAAAGTTGGATTTGTTGAAGTATCAAGACTTTGGTAAAGTGCAACTATTAGATATTTTTAGAGGAATATATTCACTCTAAACCTTGCTATAGCAACGGGTCTAAGCTCAAATATTTTTTGACTTTTATAGGGTGGAGTTTATGAGTTCTTGGGAGAATGCTAGGATGTTCTACTGGTAGAGTGAGTCACGAGAGCACAAAGAATAGTTACAAAAAGTTTGAGTGCTAAAGTGGTATTACTTCTTGTTTTATTGATAATGAAAACTTTTTTTCCTTTTCCTTTCTTTTTTGTTCTTTCTTTTCCTCAAGCTCTTCTAATGAGTCTAGGTACTAGTGTTAATATTGTTGTGCAGGAATCACCGAACACTTTATTGAAAATGAAAATTACAAACGAAATAAACCAAGTGAATTTGAGTCTCTGTTCACTCTCGAGGATTATCAAGGTTATGTCCTCAGACCTTTTCTGACTCCCACATTGTAACATTCTTGAGCTATCCTTTATTCTCCCAATATTTTCCCAACTCTAACTTCCATTAGGAATTTTAATGCAAGGTGATAACTTAATGATACTGCCCTGATAGTATGCAATAAAAGTCATCCCAATATGCAGTTATAGGTTGAGGGATAGTTTGGAAGTTCTACACTTCCTTTCGAGGTCAAAGATTTTTCGAAAAACAAGAATAATGGTATCTCTATGGTTTCGAGGAGGTGTTATAGTCTCATCTATTTCTAAGCATCCATGAATAATATTTTCATAGAACTTTGCGTATCTAACTAGAGATTTAAAGAGTGACGACCAATGCAACATAAAGTGGATGCACCAATTGCTTGACTTCCTTCTTAAAAAATACCAAGTCTTCTCCCATAATTCTAAGCTCTTTACCCTTCCATTAGCTTTGTGTTATGCTAAGCACTTCTTGTTCACCTATAGCATGCACTTTTCTAGCATAATTTTAATCTTTGCCAATAGATCCTCTACAGATCTTGCGAACCTCATTTACTACTTTAGGTTCAACTAGTTTAGTTTGATATATGGGTTTTGCTAATATAGAAGGTCTTTTTGCTAGTATAAATTTCTTCAACATTCCTATAAAATCTAATATTCAATCTCATCTCTTAATTCTAAAAAATCCTTAGTATTTTGCATGTGATCACGATGGTACTTGTAGAATTTTTTATGATTTCTATTAGTGGGTAGATCTTTTAATTTCTTAGGTCTTTTGAACAACCCTGTGCTATAGACTTGTATATGTACTTGTTCTTGGGTAGTGTTTAAAGGAACAAACTTATTGAACTCCATCTCAGGGCGAGAATTCTTGGTTCTTTTAGGTGGCTTACCACCCTTAGACTCCGATCTAGACTTCCTAAGATCTTGGTGCCTTGGTTCGTCCTCAACTCTATGCTTTTGAGAACAATATTTATGCCCATTCCTATGGTGATGGCCCTATCCTTAATTGTTATTACCAATGCCACCATTCTGCTCATCTCTATATATGTTACCGCATGGAGCGTTACTGCTAACTTGTTCCATAAATCCCTTAAGTGAATAGCCTACAAGAAAGCATTGACAAGCAAAGAGTTAGAGTAGTCCTTGACTTGGATCCTTTCATTGTTGAGGCAATTGAAGCAATCCTTGAGGGATTAGTTATCTTTCTAAGCCAATCCCATCAAGGGTATAGAGGTCTTTGGTAATCTTCTCTTAGTCAAGAAGTGAATGATGAAATGCTTGGAAAATTTTGAAAAGCTTCCAATAGTTCATGGCCTCAAGGTTCAGTACTAGATATGAGATTTCCCACCAAAGTCATCGAGAAAATCTGACAATTGACAACATCGTTGTGGGCATACAAGTTCACACAGTCTTTGAATGACTGCTAGAATACCTCTACGTCTACTCCTAAAGTTGTGTCTAGAGCTACATTTGTTGCTGCAACATCTCTTCCAAGCATCTCATCCTCTATTCCATGGTGGGCTTTATGGACTTCTTACCCTTCTTTGTTCTGTTAGAGTTTTTGGGAGGTATAGGCTCACTCTCTTGGAAGATATCATGTTCATGCTCAAATGAAGGAGAAATATATTCATCATAACTTTGTTGAGATCTCATTGTGAAATCTCAACAGATCAAATATGATCTATGTAAGGAAAAAAGTGATGAACAAAATGAATAAGACAAAGAATAATGTTCTTAGCTTGTTCGACAGCTTAAATATATTATAATACTAATTTTTTTTCTCATAAATGAGGTGTTGAATTTGATATCTACACTCATTGTATTCACCACTCAAACTATTGACCTGGATCCTAAAATAGATGAGTAAATAATCAAAAGGAACGACATTAGAGTGTTGTATCAACTTCGATGTTTAAGTCAATTCTCAAATGATTTAATTTAAAAAAATTAGAGATATGAATTTTTTGTTAGAAAGAATAAAGAACCTCCTTTGAAGTATGAATAGAATGACTTATTTATAGACTTGGATCAAGGAATGATATCATATTATTACCTTGATTTATAATATATAATAATATATTATTTTGACATTAATAAATATATTAATGATATTTCATATATTGATATCAAATCATTCATATATTTAGTATATTTAAATTAAAGGATAATTATCATAAATGTTTGAATTCAAATCTATATTGATTATACATCGACCATGTGTTGGCAATACTAATTTGAACATTTAATTGTAACATTGACTAATAAAGGAATGCTAATCAATAAATATATTTATTATATTTAAACACATATTTGGGTTTCTTTACGACTTAAATGCTCTACAATGATTTTTATTTTAAAGATGACCTATATTATATGTATGCCCGTTAAGTTTATGTTTTGTTGTTGATTTAGATATTCATATAGATGTGTTATGTTGAATATCATGAATATTATATCATAATATCAAGATTTTATTTGAAAAAATAAATATATTAGTTAAAGCAACGATTATAATTAATTGGATAACCTTACGATAAATCAAAAAGATAAAGAACTTAAGATTTTTTTTTATGTTTTTGAGAATATTTTTAGTTTGATTTACTAATTTTATTTTTTAACATTTAAATTGATGATTTTTTATCTATATTGTAATTTTGATAATTAATTAATAAAATTTTATTCTACTCCTATCAACAAATTTATAATCAAGTAAATGGGTTAAGTATATTTTATGCCTTTACAATATATGAGATAAGTTGTAAAAATATTTAAAAAGTTCATATAATTGTAATTATACTCACACCGTTATGCATAATAATAAAAATATGATCAATCAAAAACTCTCATTTAGTTTTTTAAGAAAATTATATATTGTGCATTCCATATGTATATTCTTGAGGATTTTGTGGTAAAATCATGTGTTTATCAGCTACAAATATACCTAAAATGTTTGTAATTATTTACAAACATATCTAATTAAATGCATATGGAATTTACATGATATTATTTAAAAAAAAAATAAACCAACAATCATCAATTGAATATGTTTATATCGTTACATATATGTTGTAGTATAATTTAAACTAAACAAAATTTTAGGTCATTTTTATAACTTATTTATACATTATAAGTATAAAACGTAGTCAAATCATTTAAATTAAAACCATTTTAGTAACTATTATAAAAATATTGTAAATTTAATTTTATCAAAGTTAGCGTTCGGATAAACAAATTTCTTTTATTTTTAATATATAAAAATAAAAATAATTGTTAATAACCGATTACCTACCCACATTTTTCTACTTATGATCTTACTCTATAAAGTATAATTAATATTTTTTCCCTATAAAAATATAGGTTAATCATAATAATAATAATAATAAATTAATCATAATAGGTGATGTTATTGAAATAAAAAAAAAACACGTATTTTAAAATATAATTTAATCAAATAATATTATAAAAATAAAATAGAAATTCGCTCTAACACCAATATTTTTAACAGCTTTTTAACACAATTTTTACTATTTGTATCTTTGTGAATTTTAACATAAAATTATTTAAACATACGTTAAAGAATAATATTTATAATCTATTTTTTTTATCATAAACATACAATGATTTGTGATGTTACTAGATTGTTTGTCCTCAGAGTTATTAAAATTTTTTTAAAAAATTAATTTTAAATATATGTATAAAAATATTTATTAAATAAGTATTTAAATGTAACAATAGTTATTAATTATTTTATATTATATAGTTGGAACAATTACGTGAAAAATAATTAAAAAATAATATTATCAATAACTTGAAATGAATTGCTTGAGTTGAATCATGAATTATGTCATTCTTTTTAAGACGTTTCATAGTTTTGCCCAAACATGTGCAAGCAAACATAACATTGTCGTCCTTAAGATAAAACAACCCAAAATCTTTGTTTTTTGTCTCAGAATTTCACTACATTGATGAAGACCAGAATTGCTACACCTCTAAAGTTTATGTTGTTCGGAAAACTCAAAACAATTTAGTATATATTTTTTTTCTAGTAAGAGCTATTTTTTATTGTTGTGATAAAACTGAAAGATGAGACCATCTATTTATAGGTTTGAGAAAATGTGTGACTATTATGATAATAACGATAATATTTGGATGAAAAGAATAACACACACTTTATGAAAAGAAAGTAACAGTCATTTTTTCTGAATAAAGAAAAATAACAACCATTTTAATAGATATTTCTGAGTAAAGAAAAATAACGATTATTTAATAGATATTTTTGAATAAAAAAAATAACGGTCATTTTTTGAGTAGAAAAATAATTTTAATAATAAAAAAATTCCCAAAAAATAAAATGTCACACACACACGGACTCGGCACGACCAATCGTACTGACATGATAACGACGGGTGCTTGTGTGATATTACATTTTCCTAAGTTCTCTTCCTTTCCACAAAAGTGGGTGTTCCTAAGGGTCCAAATCTAATAGTCAATCCTTTTCTATTTATACATATCTTAAGTGATGTAAAATAATAATGTGAAATAAGGTATAAAATAACATCAATTATTTTTATAAAAAATCACAATTTCAAATATACAGTAATATATATATATATTATAAGTATTGAGAGTATAATTTTTAATGTGTAAATAATTTTTTGAAAAATTAGTGAAGTGTTAAAAATAAAATCACTATTTAAATAAGACATATAATACAATTAATATATACTATTTTTCGTCCTATCTAGCATACCTTTATATTAAGGAAAATTGTTAATTTTTCCTAGTAATTATAATGTGTGTTTTTATTTTCTCATTAAACTTTTATTTTTAATAAATTTATTAATTAAAAATAATTCTTAATGGGTCACCACTCATAATTTTAATAAATATAATATATTATATATAAAAATACATATTAATATAATTATTACATCTAATGGATCGGTTACACTATCATTAATGTAAAATGTTACCTACAAAAAAATATATAAATATAACATATTAAATTTGATAAGTCCTAAAAACTTTGGTGAGTCACAACAATAATGGTGAGAATTGTGATGATAATGACTTATCAAAGATATTATATTATCTAATATTATTTTTATTTTATTAGATTATGTTATAGAATATTTTGATATTTATGATGGGAAAATTTGTATTTTAAGATAATTTTTTGCTAAAAAGATAATGTAGTTTATCAATATTTTAATTAAGTTATAAAAATAATTAAGGCTACATTATATATAAAATTAAATTTATTTTAAAATAAATTATGTATAATATATATATAATAAATAAATTAAATATATATATATATTATGGATAAATTAATATGATATTTTCGAAACAATTTAAGTACATGTAAACATATTATTGTATTTGTAGGTTTCCAAATCCTATTTTTATTGTTTTGTTAAAAAAAAAAAAACTCTGAGTCGCTAATCAGTTAACGGCGTTAAGAAGCATGTGAATGGGGCAATACCCAGTCTCTCTCTCTTAAGTGAAACACAGAGAGAGATACAGATATAGACAGATAGAGGAAAGGGATTGTCCTTTACAGACTGTAGTTACTTACTCTTACCAACCAACACTCCCCACCTGACCAAAACCGCCATTTTTAACGGATTTCCCTCTCTATTTTCACCCTTTTCGGTATAAAAGCCCTACCTTTTCTCTCTCTGTCTAGGGTTTCGACTTTCGACCATTGTTTTTTTTTTCTTTTTTTCTTTATGTCTCTTCGTTTTTGGAGAGAGACACAGAGACACAATCACAATCAATGAATCATTAGGGTTTTACGAGTCCAAATGAATCTCATATTCTCACTCTATTTCCTCCCTCTGCTCTTGGTCTCGGCCGTCGCCTTCTCCGAACCGGAGCTCCGAGCTCTCCTCGAGTTCAAAAAGGGGATCCAAATCGACCCCCTCGGGAAGGTCTTGGACTCATGGAATTACGCTTCTCTTGCTTCAAATCAGGAAGATTGCCCTCAATGGACTGGCGTTGTTTGCGATGAAAATGGCAATGTGACCGCCTTAGTGCTCGACCGGCTTGGTCTAGGTGGGGAGTTGAAGTTTCACACTTTGATTGGTCTTGGAAACCTGATGAATCTTAGTATTTCGGGTAATAGCTTCTCCGGTCGAGTCGCACCGGCATTGGGTACAATGACTTCGTTGCAGTATCTGGATCTATCGAGGAATGAGTTCTACGGGCCGATCCCTGAGCGGATCAACGGTTTGTGGGGTTTGAAGTATCTGAATCTTTCACAAAACAAGTTTAAGGGTGGGTTTCCAAATGGGTTGACGAATCTTCAGCAGCTCAAAGTGTTTGATTTGCATTCTAATGATTTCTGGGGAGATGTTGGGGAATTGTTACCTCAGTTGCGCAATGTAGAGTATATTGATTTGAGCAAAAATGGGTTTTTTGGTGGGCTTTCTGTTGATTTGGAGAGTGTTTCGAGCTTAGCTAACACTCTTCGACACTTGAATTTGAGTCAAAATAGGTTGACTGGTCGATTCTTTAAAGGTGAAGCTATTGAAGTGTTTCACAACTTGGAAGTTTTAGATTTGGTTGATAATCAGGTCTCAGGTGAACTCCCTTCTTTTGGGTCGTTGTCTAATTTGCGTGTATTGCGGCTGGGGAACAATCAGTTGTTTGGGTCTGTTCCAGAGGAGTTGCTACAGACTTCTATACCATTGGTTGAATTGGATCTTAGCAACAATGGATTTACAGGTTACTATTTCACTCCTTTTTTTTGCACCATTAATTATTTAGTCTCATAGATGCAACGTACGTCGAAACTTTAGCTGTTGAGACATGCTTTTTTTTTTATTAATTGCTTTGATGTTGTTGACTTGTTGTAGTGCTATGCATATCTCTATTATGGGTATTGTTTTCAAGTAGGTTTGTTACATGTATTAAAGAATTAATTCTTTCCTTTCTCCAATTTGTACATATTGTTTGAGTTCTAGATGATTCTACAATATTATTAGAACCTTTTTTTCTTTTCCTCCTAGAATGGCATCTTTGAAAGAGCATTGAATCTAAATTATATGTTCTTCCTCAATCTCTCTTTAGCATCATTGACTTGAAATATCTGTCAAGTGCCTTATTTTGCAAGTTATTTTCATGATGAAATTGGTATAGTTTGTCTTGGAGTCTTATGGAGTGATATCCACTGCAAAAAGTTTGTGACCTCATGGTGATTTTGCATTTTGGAATCTTCATGATTATAATTTACTTATTTCCAGAGTAGATATAAATCTCACGTTAGTTACAGTTGAGCATTGCACCAACTATGAGTCTTTTCTTGAGATGTTAGCAAGGAAATTTGGTAATTGAGATAAGTTGCGCATTGGCAAAAATTATTCTGGATGCTCTATTTTCTCTACATGGCGTTGCCATATTGTGTAATTTTAAGAAAGTCTCAGAACTAACACTGATTGCAGCCAATTTTAAACTGATGTTTAAGAGAGGCAAGGTGATCTCTCATACAGCTGTGTAGAATAATTAATTTGGAAGGGCATTTTGTTCACTTTTAGTATGTTATATGAGAGCAGAAGAGTTTGGATGAAATTGTACATGCCTTGGTATAAGATGCTTAACATCTTAATGTAGTCAAAAGTTCTACTGAGACTGCTTATAAATGGATCCAAGATGCAACTGAGCTTAAAATGTATGTTATGTGTGTTTGATCAAGGATAACTGGTTTGTATTCTGGAAAAAAACCCATCAAACTAGCTATAATTCAGTGCATATATGATATATCTAATATCTGATATTCTTTTTTTGTTTGTGTTCAGGTTCGATTCAAGGAAGTAACTCAACAACTTTGAAGTTTTTGAACTTGTCGAGTAATGGTTTGTCTGGCACATTGCTCACTGTCCCAAAATCTTGCACAGTCATGGACTTGAGCAGGAATATGATTTCTGGTGACATATCTGTCATGCAGGATTGGGAAGCTCCTTTAGAGGTTCTTGACTTAAGCTCTAACAAGTTGTCTGGGAACTTTCCTAAGATGACTTCACAGTTTAGTGCATTAAGTGTACTTAACTTGAAAAATAATTCCATAGGAGGCACTTTGCCTTCTATACTGGAGACTTCTCCGAGAATGGATTCAGTTGATGTTAGCTCAAATGACCTCAATGGGCCTATTCCTGGTAGTTTCTTCACTTCTATGACCTTGAGAAGACTGAATCTTTCGGGGAATCATTTTACTGGCTCTATTTCTTTTCGAGGTTCACGTGTAAGTGAATTTTTAGCTTTACCTTCAAGCCCACCGATTGAATATCTTGATATCTCCAGTAACTCTCTCTCAGGTGTCCTGGCATCAGACATAGGGAACATGGAAAGTCTCAGATTGTTGAATCTTGCAAAGAATGGCTTTTCAGGACAGCTACCAAGTGAATTGAGGAAACTTGGTAGCTTAGTGTCCCTGGATTTGTCGGACAATAAATTTACTGGTGAAATTCCTGACAAGCTTGCATCTAACTTGAAATTTTTTAACGTATCTTATAATGATCTTTCTGGCTCAGCTCCAGATAATTTGAGAAAATTCCCAATCACTTCCTTTCGTCCAGGAAATAAATTGTTAATCTTACCAAATGACCTGCCTCCAGCCCCATATGCTTCAGCTCGTAGTCCTTATCAAGGTAAACATCACAGTCCAAAGGGTAATATCAGAATAGCAATTATTCTTGCCTCGATTGGGGCTGTTGTGATGATATTTTTTGTTTTAATGGCTTATCATCGGTTACAACTTAAAGAATTCCATGAGCGTAGTGGATTTGGAGATCAAAGCACAGGAAGAGATCTAAAGTTGGGAAGATTTACACGACCTTCACTTTTCAAGTTCCACACAAATGAACAGCCCCCGCCAGCTTCATTTAGTTTTTCCAATGACCACCTTCTGATTTCAAAATCACGATCATTGTCTGGTCAGGCGGAGTTTGCAACTGAAATTGTAGACCATGTCTCAACTGGGGAAGTGGCAACTTCGTCATCTTATGTGAATCCTCTAGATAACCATCCTGCAACTTCTGGAAGTAAATCATCCCCGGGTTCCCCAATATCCTCCTCTCATCTATTTATAGAATCATGTGAACAACCAGTGAAGCTGGATGTGTACTCGCCAGATCGATTGGCTGGAGAGTTATTCTTCCTTGATACTTCTCTGGAATTCACTGCCGAAGAACTATCTCGAGCTCCAGCAGAAGTTCTTGGCAGAAGCAGCCATGGAACTCTATACAAGGCCACTTTAGATAATGGGCATATGCTTACTGTGAAATGGTTGCGGGTTGGATTGGTCAAACATAAAAAAGAGTTTGCTAAAGAAGTCAAGAGGATTGGGTCCATACGGCATCCAAACATTGTTCCATTACGGGCATACTATTGGGGACCCAGAGAACAAGAGAGGCTTCTTTTAGTAGACTATATCCTGGGGGATAGCTTGGCCCTACATCTTTATGGTAAAATTCTTAAACCTTGTACTATTTCTTGTTTGATGATTACTGTTCCTATGCTTTATTTTTTGTTTTTTTCACTGTTGTTATTATTGTTGGTTGGATCCAGGAAGCAGGGTATTGAATTGTCATACTGCAAACTTTAGATATTATTGTGCCGACATTTTGTAAAAGAGTTAAAACGTTTCTGAACTGGTGATTCCCTTGACGAATTCCCTCTGCAGACTTGGAAGATGATTGTTGAAATATATGCCATTAGGCTACAGAACTTAATGGAGAGATATTGTTGAAAGGATGAATAGAATATTAATGTTATTTCCAATTTATGGTATATTGTTCTGGCCATAATAATTTGCTTGCCTTTTGAGGGTGAATTTTGGATTTCAATCTAAATACAAGATAGGATATGTACCTGTAATTTGACCTTTCATTTCTGTAGGTACCATTTACCACTTGCTATTGTTATTACATGATCCTACAATAAAATCTTTCAACAAAATGTCTTAAAATAAATTCTTGGTAGTGCCTTGTGTATGCTAACATGGCAAAAGGAATTAGGATATGCAAAGTAAGATGGATCCTGAGACTTTTGAAGATCTTTATGATACACTTGGCTTTCCTGGTGTGTCTGTGTTCATTGCTTTACATTTTAAGTTCATGAGCTTTAGCATAGGTACTCACAGGCATGGGCTTGCACGAAACTGAGTTCAGTAATGGTAGATTGGATATGCATGCCTCTTTTTCGTTCTATCTCTTTGTTTCTTTTTAGGTCTTGCTGTCTTAAGACTTTGTGTCAATGTGGCAATATTATTATTCCAGGTGTCTGATGTTTCTGGGATGCAATCCTTCAATGTAGAAAGATTTTGGGCCCTGCAATTTTGATCAATGAGTTTCTGTTGGTTTCTGATTATTTCATAAATGTGTTATGCAGAGTCAACTCCTCGAAGGTACTCTCCATTGTCATTCAATCAGAGACTGAAAGTTGCTGTAGAAGTTGCTCGGTGTTTACTTTATCTTCATGATAGAGGCGTGCCCCACGGGAACCTTAAGCCAACTAATATCCTGCTAGGAGGCCCTGATTATAATGTCTACCTTACTGATTACAGTCTTCACCGTGTCATGACACAAGATGGAATTGCTGAGCAGATATTAAATATGGGAGCTCTTGGATACCGAGCTCCAGAACTTGCTCCTGCTGCCAAACCTGCACCATCATTCAAAGCTGATGTTTATGCTTTTGGAGTGATCCTGATGGAATTGTTAACCAGAAGAAGTGCGGGTGACATTATATCAGGCCAGTCAGGAGCTGTTGATCTTACAGATTGGGTTCGGCTGTGTGACCAAGAAGGACGAGGAATGGACTGTATTGATCGAGATATTGCCAGTGGGGAAGAGCCTTCAAAAGCAATGGACGAGTTGCTGGCAATATCACTCAGGTGTATTCTCCCTGTAAATGAGAGGCCGAACATTAGACAAGTCTTGGATGATATCAGTTCTATTTCTGCTTGAAATTTTTGTACATGTCTTGGAATTAGTTTTTTTGTTCCTTGACCTAATTTTTTCGTCCTTTGATCCCTTATTTCCCCTCCTCCTTGATTGGTTTTAGCCTACTGACGTGGGTCTAATTTATCACATTTCTCTCCCAAAAAATTTCTTGTAAAGTGACAAATATCCATTGATTATTTGACAGTGTTCGAGTTTTTTTTTTGTTTTTTTTGCTAATAGTGTTCGAGTTTGATTGTTTATTAAGTACCTTTGCATATCGTGCTCTCATTTTTTCTTTTTAACAGGAACTGTTACCTAGTAGCCCAGTGCCAGAACGGGACGCAACTTGTTGCTATGATGTGTGTGTGTATATATATATATATTTTGGAAATTATCAATTCTTTGTGAAGTTAGTAGATGCAAGTATAGCGTGGAGGAAGGAAAAAATAAATAAAAAATTTGATGTTTAGAAATTTTGTATGAACTTGTAACAATTTTGTTTTGTTTTGTTTTGGTTACATGTGCATGTTGAAAAATCATGAACACGTAATATATTGTAAAATATATACGATTAAAACTAATTGTATATATTTCTGAGTTTGGTAATTTAATTTATTTTGATCACTACAAGCAAAATATGAATTTGACCCGTTTAAGTGGTCAAGTCTTGATATGATTATGCAGTTGTGTCATGATAGAGCCGTCTGAACTATCTAAACAACTTGTATCCTTGGTCTCTCTTAAGAATTGTAATCTTGACATCTTAAGTTTTTCAATGGTTATTTTCGTGCATCAATTAGATTCATATTAAAAAGTTAAGATAGGTTAAAGTTTTTGATAGAATAATTAACACAGATATTTCAAATTTGGACATCTAAATCTTGGTAATTATTTATTAGATTCTTAAATATTTTTCTCAATTTGAGCTATTGGTTAAAGTGGCATAAAAAGATGGTTGAGATTGAGCTCGTGAATCTAGGTTACAGTATCTTTAGAGATTTTGGGGGAGAAAATATCTTGCAAACAACTTTAGCTTTAGCAACCATTCAATAAGTGGATCAAAATATTTTTCCTTTTTATTTATTTTTCAATTCTTATTGAATTTTACATGAACACCGATAACACGAAAAACAAAAATACTTTTTTTTATATACCACACTTTTGGAACCTTGGTTGACCAGAAAAATTTCTAAAGGTCGTGCTCCACATAGGTGCAATGTAAATAATTCCATGATTTCTCTAGGCACTCCACGACCAGCAATAAAAGACACTGTCATAGCAGAAAAAATTAAGACAAATCTCCCGAAAGGCTTAGGATGGAGAGTATAAGTGTAGAAGGATCCAACCATAAGGACAGACACAGAGATGGAGATCGGGCAAGAAGGGGATCTTCACGTGGAGGTTCCAACAGTGGGAACCTTGTAGGTATAGAGTTGACAGGCAGGCCAATAAAATTTTGGGCTGATCAGGAGCCCAAGCCAAACAAGTGGGGTACTCGAGTGACCTGTAGTCTGACCAACCGTTGTCGTCTTACCGACTAGTTTCTGGCCGGCAATCTCCTACTCGATAGCGGTGTTATCAATGGTGCTAGGACAATGAGAAGTGATCAAGTTTTCTTCAATGACTTCATGTCTAAATTGTTTCCCAAGTCTATGGACTATTGGGCTATGGAACTCCAGCATAAAAGAAACTCTAAACCAAGGCCATGCTCTCAAAACTTTCCTTCTCTTCCGGCAAATGATAAGAAATGGTTTTCCACCCAGCAACTTTACCTTTCCTTTCGTTGCTAAGGCCTGCTCAAGACTCTCCGATCTTAAACTCTCCCAACTTGTTCACACCCAAGTTGTGAAATCGCCATTTTCTTATGATAAGTTCGTGCAAACAGCTTTGCTTGATATGTACGTTAAGTGTACGATTGGGCGATGTTGACAATGTGTTTGAAAGAATGACTGTAAGATACGTGGCCTCTTGGAATTCAATGCTTATAAAGAATGCCGAAGAGACGTGGTCTCTCGGAATTCAATCAACATGGTGTTAAAATCGACACTAATTTAATAAATGTAGTGATTGAAGTACGTAGAAAAATAAATGAAATGATTAAAAGATATAGAAAAAAAATGTGTAAAATGTGATAATATTTGTGTGATTAGAATTATTTTTTAGTTTTATATTTGTGTATTATAAATTGCATGATAATGATATAAATAACCTACATTGTATTAAGTTTAATCATTTCATAAAAAATAAATAAGTCTTTGTATTCTTAATTTGAGTGTGAGTTGAGAGATTTCTATTTGAGTGTTTGTATTTTTCTTCAATTTATAAATTGTCTTTGAAATGTGTTATAGTGTCTTCTATCGTGGATATAATAAAGTGGTTTGTTTACTTATTTGTTAAA
Organism: Hippophae tibetana; assembly: GCA_037013495.1. Lineage (NCBI taxonomy): Eukaryota > Viridiplantae > Streptophyta > Magnoliopsida > Rosales > Elaeagnaceae > Hippophae > Hippophae tibetana. The sequence goes on along the minus strand of CM072807.1, from coordinate 65,527,111 downwards.
TTTAGATTTGTGTATTCTAAATTTTACTCAACAATTGATATCAGAGCTAGATGATCAATGATCGTTTTTAGTTAAGGATGTGAGGAGGTTCATTATATCTAGAAGAAAAAAAGGATGTGTGAAGGATGGATATGGAAACTGGTAGTCATGATCGATGGCGTGATGAGGAAAGAGACATTAATTCCTTTTTATACAAAAAACGCTGGAGAGATGGAGGTGAAAAGCTTGGTGACATCCACAGGATGGACCGTTGGATAGAAAATTCAAACACGAAGCATTTTAGAGAAGGGTATCGTGTTTCATCTGATCGGTGGACAAACCCGGGTAAGAGGGATTCCAACTATGAACAAGGCACATCTTCTACAAGTCTAATGGTGACAAAAAAATCAGATAGATTAATAGGGAGATCAAGTTATGATAGCATAAGATCTGATGTTGCAATGGACTATGTTACTGATTATAAGATTCCATGGGAGGAAGATGATGAGATCCAATCGCATCCTTCGTCGGAGAGTAGATCTTTGGAGTCATCTTCGAGGTCGAACAGTCTAATAATGGTAACAGTGGTATCTACGGTACCTTCAAAACAACAAACGAGTCAGAACAACCGAACCTTAGCCCTGTCGAAGCAGCAACAGACGAGGAATGACAATATAGGAGGTGGAAGAGAGGATTGTTGGAGTAAAAATACTACGACAATGTTGATCGATGTTTGAGGTGAAAGATATGTGGAACTGAGTAGAAAGAATCTCAAGCAAAAGTATTGAAAATATGTTACTGATATTATGAATAGTAAAGATGATTATTCAAAGAATATGATATTCAATGTAAGAATCAAATTGATATTATGAAGAAAAATATAAGAATGAAAATGCTAAAATTACTACTGGTGGAGAACTTAGTAAGCGACATTTCTTTGAAATACTTATGAGTTAATTAGTCCTACGACAAAGATAACTAGTTTGTTAGGTACGGTGATGAGAATGAACAATTACAAATCATGACAAAAATGAACGAGAATATTATTCTATTAGGCATATATGTGTTGGACCTGATTCCAACAATAAGTCTACTATCACACAATAGAGTATGATAGTACCTTTTTATCGTATTAATTTGAGATGAAAAAAAATCAAAACATATAATTTTATTATTAAAAATTTGAACGGGCTAAGTTAATTGTTTGGCACGATTTAGACTTATACCTTTTTATTGTATTAAGTTTTCACATAATTGTACTATTTTTATATTATATAATAATGTATGATTTTAAGTCCAAACATATAACTATATAAAAAAAATTCAATCATGATCTTTAATACTTTGTAACAAATATATCGTATATGTTTTAAAAACTTACACATTCATATTGATGAAATGAACATATATTAAATATATTTTGTTAAAAAAATATATGTTAAATAATATTAGTTAAAAAAAAATATTTTTATGTTCATGTTACATAAACATTTTCAATAAATAAAGTGACTATGTATTTATGCTTTTCTAAATAAAAATGATAGACAATTTGTTAATGAACTCAAAATTAACCTAAAAGAGATTTGCCGAGTTATTTATCTTTAAAAAATATATCAAAATACGTTTTAATAAATCAATAATAATAATAATAGAACATAAAAGAATAAACTTTAAAAACAACCTTAAAAAATTCGGGAAAAAAATTATTAAAAAAAGGAAAAAAAAGTAGAAAAGAAAAAGAAAAATAGAATGAGGTTAAAAATAAAAAATCATATGAAAAAACAAAACCACAAAAGCCCCAATGTATACGTTCTTTTCTACCTAACCCTAATTTCCCTCTCTCCCTTATCGACACAAAGCTGGCCGTCAAGTGTCCTCTAACCGTATTGCCGCCGGCCAATCTTCTCTCTACTCTCCCACTTCCTCGCCGGTGAAGTATTCTGATTGGTTGGCTTTTAGTTTGTAATAGGTAATCTCTATGCCTTATCTTGATTTATTGGTTTCAGATTTATTGTTTATTCTTAGAATTGCCGACCTTGTATATATGATGCTTTGATATTAGCTAGTTTAGTGATCTGATATGGTGGTTTATGTACCTTTTCAATCATTCAAACGTGTTATCCTCAACTTTTCAATACATTTCAAGGGCCTTACAAACTCTTGAGCCACCCCTGGTACTTATTTCTGGACAGTGGACACTTTAGGCTCGATCATTATGTAATGTTTGTAAATTGATTTATTTCAAGACGTTTCCTATGTCAGTAATGAAGCACACTGAGTTGTAGAACTGAAATGAAGATTATATTCGCGTGCTCATGAGGAGTTTCAGTGACAAAGAACCTTATATTAAGACGCTGAGTAAGTATGTTAAGCTTGTCAAAATCGACCATTGTTTTCTTTTTGAAGAGCTTGGAAAGCGTTATAAGTGGCTTCAATGCCTTGAGGTTAGCTTCTTCATTCTTTTATTTTAATTTTTGTAGAATGTTTGGACGTTTTTAACTTATGGGTATCTGAGAATGTTTGAACTCTTTGATGTATAGAGCTAGAATGATAAATTTAACTTTTCATGTTCGATAGTTCTGCTTTTTAGAATCTACATGAAGTTATTTTTCTTTTGTAAATGTTTATTGAATTTTAAATAGTAATAGAACAATTAAGACTAAGACATATAAATTGCCTAGCTGAGATTAATGATGGAAGAACAATTGCTTCACTTACTCATCCCATGTTCAGGTGTTCAGTCATAATGTGCTATCACTTCTGACTTTGTATTATTGTATTCAAAAAGTCTGTGCTAAGTTGTTACTTAGCAATAAATGATATGACATGTAATAATTTGTTAGAAAAAATGGGTCCAACTATTGTGCAATTATTGCATGCAACATCTGTTGCTAAGCAACAATTTGATGTAAAAAGAAATATTCTATTGTATTGGTTGCTTTTTTTAATTTATATGTATTTTATTATATTTTTAAAAATTGGTAGGGTAAGCCATGACATTCCCGCCTCAGCTAGGACAATGAGAAATGGTCAAGTTGTCTTCAATGACTTCATGTCTAAACTGTTTCCCAAGTCTATGGACTATTGGTCTATGGAACTCTCGCATAAGAGAAGCTGTAAACCAAGGCCATGCTCTCAAAGCTTTCTTTCTCTTCCGCCAAATGATAAGAAATGGCTTTCCACCCAGCAACTTTACCTTTCCTTTCGTTGCCAAGGCTTGCTCGAGACTCTCCGATCTAAAACTTTCCCTACTTGTCCACACCCAAGTTGTGAAATCACCATTTTCTTCTGATAAGTTTGTGCAAACAGCTTTGCTTGATATGTATGTCAAGTGTAATCAGTTGGGCGATGCTCACTATGTGTTTGAAAGAATGCATGTAAGAGACGTGGCCTCTTGGAATTCAATGCTTGTGGGTTTTGCCCAAATGGGATATTTTGATAGGGTGTTGTATCTGTTTCATCATATGAGGCTTGCTGGAATTCGTCCTGATTCCGTCACAATTATGGGGTTGACTCAAGCAATCTTGCCATTGAAAAATTTCGAAGTCTTGAAGGCCATTCATTCGTTTGGAATTCAAATTGGAGTAGATGCTGATGTTTCTGTGGCCAATACTTGGATTAGTGCGTATTCCAAATGTGGTGATTTAAATTTGGCCAAATCAATATTTTATGGGATTGACTTGGGTGTGAGAACTGTGGTTTCATGGAATTCATTGATAGAAGGATATGCAAATTTTGAGAAATTTCTGGATGCTTTCAACTTTTATCAAAAAATGTTGCAGGGCGGATACGTGGCTGATACTAGCACTATACTAAGTCTTCTTTCATCATTTGTACAACCTGAGGCATTGTTTCATGGCGAATTAATTCATTGTCATGGAATTCAACTTGGTTGTGATGCAGACAATCATGTAGTTAACACTCTAATATCAATGTATTCCAAGTGTGGTGATATTGTTTCTGCAAGATTTCTATTTGATGGCATGCCTTGTAGGTCTTGTGTTTCATGGACTGCTATGATTAGCGGGTATGTTGAGAAAGGGAATATGAATGAAGCATTGGGATTATTTCATGCCATGGAAGCAGCTGGTGAAAAACCTGATTTGGTTGCTGTACTTTCTTTGATTTCAGGTTGTGGTCAAACAAGTGCGCTTGAACTTGGAAAATGGGTTGATAGCTATGCATTTTCAAATGGATTAAGAGACAACATAGTTGTGTGCAATGCATTAATTGATATGTATGCAAAATGTGGTAACATAAGGCATGCTAAAGACCTCTTTAATTTCATGCCCGAGAAAACTGTTGTCTCATGGACAACAATCATAGCAGGCTATGCTTTGAACGGTGAATTTGTAGAAGCTTTAAATCTTTTCTACCAAATGATGGAGCTTGGTTTGATACCAAACCATATCACATTTCTTGCTGTTCTTCAAGTTTGCACTCACGCCGGTTTCCTAGAGAAAGGGTTGGAGTTCTTTGATATGATGACAAAAGTGTACAATATAAAGCCCGTCTTGGACCATTATTCCTGTATTGTCGATCTACTTGGACGCAAGGGCAAAGTAAAAGAAGCATTACAACTTGTTGAAAATATGCCATGTCAACCTGATGCCAAGATATGGGGTACATTGCTGGCTTCTTGCAAAATTCATCGTTATATAGAGATTGCTGAGTTTGTTTCGCATCATCTTTTTAAGTTGGAGCCCCATGTAGCAGCTCCATATGTTGAGATGGCTAACATGTATGCATCGGATGGAAAGTGGGATAGAGTTGCAGCAATAAGAACAATTATGAAATCTAACAAAGTGAAGAAATCTCCTGGACAAAGTGTTATTCAAGTGAATGGAAAGCCTCATGTGTTTAGTGTTGAAGATAGGGTTCATCCTGAGGGTTCTTTCATATATGCAATGTTAGATAGTTTTATGTTGAAAGAAGATGAGTATCTAGTACAATTGAAAAAAAGTTTAGAAGATGAATTAGAATGAAACTATTGATAAGGGCATTGCCCTAAGATGTCTCCACAAAAAGTCCAGATTCTATAAGATAGCCATGAACTTGTTTTTCTTGCTTTAAGACCGAAATTCTTGAACAAACGCTAAAACCGATTGCGAAGGTGTATGGAAACATTTGGTGTCGTTTATGATATCAAGAACTTAGAAAATAGTTCCAATCCTTTGATTGAACCAAAAATATATAATTTAAGAGAGGCTAACTTTTTAATTGCTATAACCATAATATTTACCATTATAAAAAATATCAATTCTTATAAAGGTTGACTTAACATAATAGATTAAATTTTAAGAAAAATTAAAATAGTTAATGTTTTATTTTTTAAATGATCTGCTTATGTAACTCATTTTAAAAATAATATTCCATGGTAGTTTTATATTATATATTTAGGTTGTACGGCAACTATTGTACGATTAATGCACTGTATAGTTGATATGTAGTTTTAGGGGGTTAGTATAAAAAAATGTTTAATTTTTTTAATATATTTATCACTCTTTCATAAACGTTGATTTTATATTATTATGTAAACTATATATCTGTGATTTAATAATTAAATTAATGAAACACTTACGATATATGTAAGAATTTATATAAAAAATGAAAATTTTAATTCTAAAAGATTAACTTAATGATTAGAAACACACATTATTTATAAATTATTTTTATTATATTATATTTTATTAATTTAAGATATTTATTTATCTAATGTTTTTTTTTTCAAAATGTATATCGTTTGGTTTAATATTTTATATTTTTCTCAATCTTATTTTTTTTAATTATGAACTAGGTAAATTACCTTTGTTACATGTTGTAATATGCTTTTCTTCTTCTTATTAGTCTTAATCTTCCATACATACTTACTCACAAACAAATTCATGGCTTTAAAAAGCGTTCGAGGCAATGCCTTAAGGCGCGCATTTATGTGTTATTGTAAATTAAATAGCCTCAAGGCTCCTTTTTTGGTTGTTTTCATTTGAGAAAAGAAGGAAAAAGTCTCCATGAGTATGTGAAAAAACGTTAACAACTTGTTATTATATATAATTGTTTTTTTTATCATTTTATGCTTCAAAGTCTAAACTATCAAAATTATATTAGTTTAATCATTAATGCTGATTTATTTTTTGCTAATTTTTTCCTTCTATTTTACTTGTTATTTATGGCTGTTTTACTTGTTGATTTTTCTGTTACTTGCATCGTTAGTCTTCCAAAAGGGTAGAATTGCTAAGAAAGCTATGGTTGGACATGGAGTTAGCTGTATGTGATGAGGAGGTGGACGTGGTGGTAATAGAAAAAAAGGTAGTACTAGTTGTAGTGCACCTAGTGCTCCTTAACCTGGTGGAGATACTACCCGACAACTGCCAATAGGACGACAAAAGAGGGACCCAGCTTGAAATATTGTAGGTTGGTTGAAGAGGCAAAAAATTATCAACGTGTTAATTGAACTTTTGTGATAAGTTGATTATTGTTGGTATTTCAAGACTTAGAACATCTTGAAAGGACACAAAAATGTAGCTCCTTAATTATAATGAAGTTCTTGACGATGTTAACACATTCATTTGTGGTCTTTTAAGAAAAGTGAAATGCCAAAGGCTGAGGTTCAAAGAAAGTGGGAAGAGATGTTGGTTTTGGAAATGAAGAAGGTATGGCATCTTTTCCAACTACTACTGCACCTATAATTTGTGGTACGTCTAGAAGGATTCGTGGACTAAGGGATAGATTTGTCACAAATACAAATGATGGTTTGGAGGTTATTGAGGAAGTTCAAAAGCTACCATCTAACAAAAAAGAGCATGAGAATTTAGTTTGGAGAGCTATTAACAAAATGTAGCTCCTTGAATTAAACTTCTTGTTTTATTCCTTGAATTAAGCTTCTTGTTTTATTCCTCGAATTAAGCTTCTTGTTTTATTCCTCGAATTAAGCTTCTTGTTTTATTCCTCGAATTAAGCTTCTTGTTTTATTCCTCGAATTAAGCTTCTTGTTTTATTCCTCGAATTAAGTTTCTTGTTTTATTCCCCAAATTAAGGTTCTTGTTTTATTCTTTGAATTAATGACTAATATCCAATACTCCCCCTCAAGTTAGATGCAGAAGGTTTATGGATCCAAGCTTGGATAAAAGTTGTTAAAACTGATGAGAAGCCAACGACTTGGTGAAGATGTCAGCTAGTTGGTCGAAGCTTCTTGTATAATGTGTCTGAATCACCTATGATTGAACTTGTTCACGAACGTAATGACAATCAACTTCAATGTGTTTCGTCCTCTCGTGAAACACTGGGTTTGATGCTATATGCATGGCTGCTTGATTGTCACAAAAATAAGGACATAGAAAGAGTTGTAGGAACACCTAAATCACACAGAAGACCTTTAAGCCATATCAAGTCACACGCAGTTGAAGCCATTGCACAATACTTAGCTTCAACACTTGATCTGGCGATGACAGTTTGCTTCTTACTCTTCCATATGACCAAGTTTCCACCGATAAATGTACAGTAGCTAGTGGTGGACTTGCGATCGATTGCATTCCCTGCCCAATCAGCATCACAATACCCCATGATTTGTGTGTTTTCATTCTTCTTCATGATGATACCACGACCCACTGATCCTTTTAAGTAGCGTAAGATCTTTTTAACAAGGGTCAAATGCTCAAATGTCGGGGAATACATGAATTAGCTCACAATACTTACAGAATATGTGATGTCAGGTCTGGTGATTGTTAGGTAGATCAACTTACCAACCAGTCGCTGGTAATAACTTATATCCATGAGTGGCGTGCCCTTCAAGCTAGGTTTGAGCTTGTTGTCAAGAGGGGTATTGGTTGGTTTAGCATCGCTCATGTTAGCTTCCTTGAGCAAATCTAGGACATATTTCCTTTGGTTAAGAAAGAGTCCTTTGTGCGAGATTGTCATTTCTATACCAAGAAAGTACTTCAATATCCCAAGCTCTTTAATTGCAAACCTTTGTCTGAGGGACTGTTTGAGGTTGAAAATCTCATCAGCATTATCAGTTGTAATTATCAGATCATCTACATAAATCAGCACAACCAATTTGCCCATAGCTCCTGTGCGAACAAATAGTGAGGAATCAACATTGCTGCTTTTGAAACCAACACTAGTGAGAACTGAGCTTAGCTTGGCATACCAAGCTCGTGGGAACTGTTTCAAACCAGGTGGAAATTTCATATAGACTTCTTCTTTGAGATCACCATGCAAGAATGCATTCTTCACATCCATTTGGTACATGGACCACCCCTTGTTTACAGCCACGGACAATAGCACTCTTACTGTGTTCATTTTTGCAACATGTGCAAATGTTTCTTTGTAATCCACCTCGAATGTTTGAATGAATCCCTGAGCCATCAATCTTGCTTTATACCTCTCAATTGATCCATCTGACTTAAATTTGAGCTTATAGATCCATTTGCAACCCACGACTTTCTTGCCTTTTGGAAGTTTGGTGATGCTCCATATGTTATGTTGATAGGGCTTTAAGTTCTTCTTGCATGGCTTCCTTCCACACCTCTTGGTTGTTAGCCTCATGAAAGTTTTTAGGCTCACTGTAACTCGATATAGTGCTGAGGAAAGCGGCATGGGCTGATGTCACTCTCTTATATGACACATAATTTGAGATGGGATGTGTGGGTTTGTAGGTGACAAAGTCTTGAAGTCTTGTGGGAGGTTGCCTAACACACATTGGATTACATCGTGGAGTAGGAGGAGTTATCTCACACTCGTTCACATCTTGTACCATATTGTGAGGATCATCTTGATTATCACTATCTTCATGCAGTGTACCATTAAGATGAGACCCTTCATTGTTACTTTCAGTAAGAGATGCATCAATGTTAAGGATCCAATTAATCTCCTAAGTTGGGGATCATAACACTTATATCCCTTTTATGTAGATGAATAACCAAGAAAAATACATTTAATGGCTCTAGGATCCAATTTATCTTGATGATGAGATTGAATATGTACAAAACAAATGCAACCAAAGACTCTAAGGTGTGAAAGGCTAATTTTCCTTCCTGGAGACTTGAAATCCAAGACTCAACTAGGTAATCTATTGATGATATAAGCAGTTGACATAACCCCTTGGGACCAGAATCTCTTTGGTACATTCATTTGTAGCATTAATGCTCAAGTTTTTTCAAGTAAGTCCCGGTTTTTGCATTTAGCTACACCATTTTGTTGAGGTTTGCCAACATAAATTGTTTGATGCATAATGCCATGAATGCTCAAATATTGTTTCATGATATGGGACATGTATTCAGTACCATTGTCAGACCTTAAGGTTTGAATTTTAGAGGAGAGTTGATTTTTAATGAAAGTCCTTAAATACTTCCATAACTTTATTCTTAAACTTTAAAAGATACAACCATGTGACTCGAGAGAAATCATCAACAAAAATCACAAAATACTTATAACCATCAAAAGATTCATTAGTTGGTTCCCATACATCTGAATGAACTAGTTCAAAACACTTACTAGCCCTAGACAAGGAAGAATTAAAAGGAAATATAGTGGCCTTAGATAAGTGACAAGTTTCACACGTAATTGCATCATTTCCTAAGTTTGGAAATAAAGTTGACAAAATTGGTGGATAAGGGTGAGCTAAACGTTGATGCCACAATTGATTATCTTGGATAGGGTTAAACTTGGCTTGAAACCCTCTGGGATTGCTCTTGGATATGTAATAGAGACCATCTAAGTAAAACTATTCACCAATTGTCTTTTTGGACACAATCTTGAAAAATGACATTGTGAGGAGAAAAAATGGCTAAACAATTCAAGGTATTTGTGATTTTTTCCATAGACAGAAGTTGGAAGGAAAATGAAGGTACATATAAAACTGTCGATTCAATTTCATCTGGCATTAATTTTATTTTTTCCTTTCCTAAAACCTTTACATTCTCACCATTTGCAATTGAAACTTGAGAAGGATTTGTTAATTTTTCAAACTTATGAGACTTTGACACATGGTTTGTCATATGATCTGTGGCACCTGAATCTACAACCCAAAAATCATGCAACATATTTATTTTAAGAGTAGTTTTAAAGGCTTTTATGATACCTTGCATGTCCTCTTGTGGTATGAGTTTTGTATCTGCCAAGAAACTCGCAAACTTGCCTAGCAATGCTGTCGAGTTTCCTTCTTCTATGTTATCCACACATTCAATTCTAGCTCCTCATGTCTTGCTTTGAAGATACAACATAAACTCATTCATGAGTTCATTTGGATTCTCTATGAAGTTCTTGAATGGATCAGACCCATTAGAGGTAGAGGCAAAAGCATGATTTGCACAGTGTGCAGTACAATTCACTTTCTGTAAACTCTTATCCTTTATAAAATTAGGTTTTAATTCTGGATGTAAAATCCAACATATGACCTTAATATGACCCGTATAGTTGCAATGTTGACACTTCAAGTTTGGATGCTTCCATTTTTACTTCCTCTTATTGGTTAGATAGGCTCTTACCTCAGGTGCACTAGTCATTGTACCCTTGTTCATGACTTTCCTCCTTACTTATTCACGTTGAATTGTCGCACATACATTAGTGAAGGAAGGAAGTTCAGTATTCATGAGTATGTGGCATCAGATATCTTCATATGTTGAATCAAGACTGGACAGAAGTTGAAATATCTTATCTTCTTCCGCTCTCTTTCGTAGCAGAGCTACATCGGTTGTATGAGGATGATATATTTCCAACTCATTCCACATGCTTTTCATGCTTCCTAAGAGTTGTACAAAAGGCTTGCCATCTTGTTACAGATCTGAGATGTCCTTCTTTAATTGAATAACTCGTGCAACATTGTTTTGACTGCCATACATTTCCTTGACCATCTCCCATAGTTGGTATACAGATTCAGAGTAACTGAATATTTAAGCTAATTTACGTTCTATGAAATTTAGGATCTATGACATAACCAGCTGATCCTTACTAAGCCAGGATTCATGGGTTGGTGAGGAAACATCAGGTACTTCGATGCTTCCATTTATAAACCCCAACTTGGACCTTCCACCTAGAGCTAGAGACACTGCTCTTGACCAAGGCAAGTAATTAAACTCATTTAACAAGACTGAGCTTAATCTTTGATTTGGGTTGATATCCACCTCATGCATATTCATGAAGGAAAGCACCGATAAACTTTCAGCTTCTAATCCTAGCGGCTTATCTTCAGCCATTTCAAAGATTGAAGATGCTAAGATAATAATAAAGCAGAAGCAAGTTAATTTTCCTGCTTTGATACCATGTTGAAAAACAAGAAATAACTCTATACAAAATAGCTCTCTAGTTTGTATTATTTTCTTCATGTTTTCATTACAATTGTATAGCTATTTATAAGGAAAATTTACTCCTTTAATTACTCTTTAAATTAAGCATTTCTTGATTTACTCCTTGAATTAATGATTCCTTGAATTAAGCTCATTGTTTTATTACTTGAATTAAGCTTCTTGTTTTATTTCTCGAACTAAACTTCTTATTTTATTCCTCAAATTAAGGTCTTTATTTTATTCATTGAATTAAAGACTAATATCCAATAGATATCAAAGGAAAGAGTATATTAAATTTCTTGGTAAATTATCCAGAAGAGACTGTTTTCTTAAAGTTTGTTTATGCATCAAAAGGTTTTAAAGTTGCGAAATTGATGTTTAAATTGCTTAATGATGTTATAGAGGTAATGGGAGAGAAGCTTGTTGTTTAAATTGTCACAAGTAATGCTTCAAACTACAAGACAGGTGGAGAGAAGCTTGTTGTCTAAATTGTCACAGGTAATGCTTCAAAACTACAAGAGAGGTGGAGAATTGTTGATGCAAAAAAGAAAAGAAAAACTTATATTGGACTACCTATGAAGCATGAATAATGTATAGATTTGATGTTTGAAAGAATTGATCACTTGGTCTAACACAATAATGCATTATGTAAGGTAAATTTATTGGTGTACAGATTATGAGTGTTAATTATATTCGTAGATAACTGATAATTTATTTTTAACTTCGATATCAAGTCTATCAAGAAAATTTTAACAAATGTTGGAGTTTCATATAGTCATAATTCATGTATATATTTTTATTGTATTAATTCATTTAATAATACATGTTCATAACATTTGTAATTATTTTTATTACTAAAAATTTATTTAAACTCGAGACAATTTATAAAATTATCACTTAATTTTTACTTTAAAGTGTTTTAATATTTTTAAGATATATTCTAAAAATAACTTTTTATATTATTAAATTTTTTAATAAGTTGTAAATAATTAAGCATAAAAAAGTTATTTCTTATATTACTAAATTATCACTACCATCTAAACATTCATATTAAGAGTTTAAACAAATCGGTCTGCCGAAACAAATATGCGCAGTCAATATCAATTATATTGAATACACAGTAGAGAAGAGAAGAGAAAATAATTTGTGTTACCAGATTTGGTAATACGGTGGAGATGTATACACCATGAAAATGTGAGGCTGGTGTTTCATACATTAGCAATATAATTTTGATTCTTCGGTGGAGCAGTAAACCATCAGAGATATAAATACATAGGGCGGCGGCGGCAGAGAGGGTAATCATTTATATAATCGAGATTATTTATAAGAAAAGAGATTAATACATTATCGTACAATTAATTTAAAATTCTTTATCTGTCGATAACATATTTTTTATATTTATATAATTAAAATTATTAAATTTTAAAAGAATTATTTTTATTAAACTTATACTTAATTTATTTATTATAGAATCTATTAATTGATTTTATTTATTTGATATATGTTTTAAATCATCTTCTTAAGATTATTTATTATTAAATTTGTTTTAAAATACATATGATACTTGTGTTTTTTATATTAATCTTAATTGTAGATTGATCCGTGAACATGTTTTATTGGTAAAAAGTTAATTAGAATGTTAGTCTAGATATCGTTCACGTTAGTTTTGAAAACTGTGAAAATAGAACGAGGTCTCGTAGATGAGATATATTGATACAGTATCATAGTGAGGATAGCATAAGATCAAGTTTGTATTTATATATTTGATTTTCATAGCATAAATGTTAGGTGTTTCGATAAATTGATAATTTTCCTCTTAAATCATGGTCGTAGTTTAAGTTGTTTCTATCTAAATATTTTTGTGTTATTACCTATTTTCGCTTTTACTTTTAATACGTGATTACTTGATTGATTGTTGTGATTAGTTTAAGAAATTATAATTTGATAAAATTAAAAATAATATATTTATCAAGCTTATGAGGTTTGGTTTGGAGCTTTTACTAAAAAAATAACTTGTAAGTAGAATTCTTTTTTGACCAACAGAATTATAGTCTTACAAAATACTTACATACATACGACTTTGTCCTCAATGGCTCAATTTATTTTGATTTTTATTGTATAAATAATGCTATAATTTTGATTTTTACACACATATATAGTTTTACATATGATGATCGATGTTATACACACAGTCATGAATACATATATTTGTTATGCTTGAAGTTTATAATTTTTCTTGAAAGGTTTTAAGACTTCAAGTGACCCTGATTGTAAAATTATGTTAAGTTCTATTTTTTTACTTTCTAAAATTTTACCTTATTATTAAAAGAACATTCTATTGTGATGTGTGTTAAACTACCACAACTAAAGGAGAGAGTTACATTACAACTAGTGTGAAAGTAACCATGCTAATTTTTTGGCTCGTGCAAGTAAAAAAATCAATTAAAAAGATTGTGCAAAAAATAATTGTTTGTAAAAAATGTACTTAACAACATGCACAAAAAAAAGAGCCAAAAAATGTTAAAAATAAATAAATAATTATGTGCCTCATTTATAAAATAAAAAGAAATAAAAAATTTTAAATCCCCTCTTTGTAAATTTTTTTAGAAGACTCAATTGCGATTTTACATAAAAGGTGATATTTTTTCTTTCAATTCCTTCATAATTGATCATAAATAAATTAATTGACATATTAGTGGAGTTCAAACACATATACTATTTTTAAGTAAATGTTAATATATCATTATATGTGTCAAGTGTGCTTGTATTCTTCTTCTAAGTAACTTACTTATTTATACGATAGATAATAACGAGTTCTTAATTTATTGTGTGCTTGTTTATGATTAAATTAATGTATTACATTACGTGACTATTTATGAAAATAAGAAAAGTAAAAAATCATATTTTAATTTTTTTATTTACATTTTCTCCTTATTTATTCACTATTTAATTGATTTTACACTTAGAATGTCATAGTATTTAGAGGGAATTTAAACAAATTTTTCAATTGTTTCTTGCATGTGTAATTTATTATAATTGCCTTGAGGAGAAAAATGATTCACATTGTTTCATTCTCATGTTTTATTTTGTTATGCATATAGAAGGAGGGAGTGTATATAAGGGGAGAATGTTTTTGCATCATTTTGTTTTATGTTGAGCTAAATTTATATGAATACATACATTACATGATTTCTCTCTATATTTTGCTTATTTTTATATAAATTGAACTAATGTATAATAGGGTTTTCAAGCCAAGTTGTTGTATGCTTTATCTATGTAGTTTGAGTTACACACAAGCTTGTCAAATTATAATAAAGATGAATTCGTCGGATCATAGAATAGTTCTACTATGAAATCTAAGACATCGATGTAATTTTACTTTACTCTCATGAATGTCATGCAGTGAGAGAGAGATTTTATCACACAAAAATATTAAAGAGCGAGTTTGTAAGGATTATAAGTATTAGTTATTTTCATGAAAAAAATATTTACTTGTAAACTTGTTTTTAGGTTTGTTATCAAGTTTATCAAAAACAATCGAATAAATGCTTGAGTTTTATATAGTCGTAATTCGGGTATATATTTTATAACTGTCACATATAGTATTGCACTCATACATTAAATAACACATGTTCACAACACTTCGAATTATTTTTATTGTTAAAATATTTATTTAAACTCGAGTTAATTTATAAAATTATCATTAATATTTTATTTAATGTACTTCAATATTTTTAAGATATGTCCTAAAAATAATTTATTATATGATTAAGATTTTTAATATATTTTAGATAATTAAATTTTAAAAAATTAATTTTAATATTATTAGATTATTACTACCCCATATATATATTAATGGTTTAAACAAATCAGTGTGTCAAACCGGAAGTGTGCAGCCGAATAGCAATTGCATTGGATATACAGTGAAAAAGAGAAAATAATTTGTGTGACCAGATTTGTTTCCTCCTTCTATTCGGTAATAAGGTGATGGATATTGGATATATCATGAAAATATGAGGCTGGTGTTTCATACAGTAGCAATATAACTTTGTTTGGTCAGTGAACAGTCAAGCATTAGAGATATAAATATATAGGGCGGCGGCAGGTAAAAGGCCGGGGATTAGTTATATTGTGACATAAATTAACTTGAAATTCTGTACGTGTTGGTGATATATTTTTATATTTATATAGTTTTTTATTAGATAATTACGTATTTAAATTAAATGTAATTATTAAATTTAAAAAAAAATATTATTTTTAAATTGTGATTAATCTACTTGTTCTATAATTTACTATTTGATTTGATTTATTTAATATATATTTTGAATCATTTAATTAAAATTATTTATTATTAAATTTGTTCTAAATATTTGTGTTTTTCGTACTAACATTGTTTACAATTGATCCGTGAATATGTCTTATTTGTGATGAACTAATTCTAACGATGGTATATATACCGCTCATTCTAATCTTGAAAACTACAAAAATAGAGCAAAAACTCGTATGTAAGGTACACTGAGATAGTATCTTAGGGAGTGTAGTATAAAGTCGAGTTTATACTTATATATTTGATTTTCATAGTAAAAAGGTTTAAGTGATTAAGTGAATTGATGGTTTCTTTTTTAAGTTATGATCGTAACTTAGGTGATTTCTATCTAAAAATCTCGTGTGTTATTTACCTATTTTTGCTTTTATTTTTGATACGCAATTATTTTTCTGATCATTGTGATTAGTTTATAAAATTATAATTTGATAAAATTAAAAATAACTTATTCATCCTTAGATCTGTTTTAAAAATTTTAATTGAGTTTTAGCACCGATGATAAAGTTCCTTAAAAAAGATCTTGTTAATTTACATATTTGACTTTGCCAAGCATTTATAATTTAAGGCAACCTTTGAATTTGATGTTTATTTATGAAGAATGGTCGAAGGAGTTCATTTGTAAAGAAAAGTAAAGAAAAAGAGGTGATCAAGATTATCTTAAAAGACAATATTTTTTGGCCTTGTGTGGCACATGTCATAAATACCACATCTCCATTAGTTACGGTGTTAAGATTGGTTGATTGAGAAAAAGAGCTAGCAATGGGATTTATTTGTAATGCTAGATGAAGCTAAAGATGACATAGCAAAAAAAATGGGTGAGATAGAGGATGCCTACAAAGAAATATGGGGTATTATTGATGAGAAGTGGCAATTTTAAATGCATGGCAACTTGCATGCAGCTACATATTTCTTGAATCCTAGGATGTACTATTAAAAAAAACTTCTCAAACCATGTTGAAGTTGAGTTGGGCTTTTATGGTTACATGGAGAAATTGACTTAAGATAAAAAAGAAAGAGATGATCGATGTTTTTGTCCAATTGGATTGATACAGGTACAAACGAGACTTGTTTGGTACATAACAAGCAAAATGATATATAACAAGGCAAAGTCCTGGTAAGTTATTAAAACTTAAAACTCTAATCCTAAATGTTTGATTTAAATTTTTTAATTTAGTTTAATAATCATGACTTGTGTGCATGTACATTGTAGCTAAATGGTGTATGGCATTTGGGATTCAAGTTCCTGAGTTACAAAAGTTAATTTGCTGTGAAGATTCTAAATCTCACTTGCTCTTCATCCGCAAGTGAGCCTAATTATATAGTAAATTCAATTAGGTATAAATAATAAGAATTGATCTCTACGAGTATTAGTATAATAACTTTGTTAATGTCATGTTTTTTTTTTAATTTGTAAGATTCATACTAATAGATGAAATTGATTAAACACAATTAATATAAACAAGTTACTATATGTTATTGTAAGGATCATGAGTGTTGACTATTTTCGTGGACAAAATATTTACCTGTAAATTGGTTTTAGGCCTACTATCAAGTCTATCAAGAAAAGCTAAACAAATGATCGAGTTCCAGATAATTATATTTCAGGTTGGATGTGTAGGTGAAAAAAAGGAAAAGCGGCCGAAGAAATAACTCTGCATTTGTAAAAGAAAAAAAAAACTACGAAAGCAAAAAGAAGAAGAGAAATTAATCCATGGAGGGCCACTAAAGCTGTAAACATATTTATTCAAATAAAGGCATATTCACCTTACAGTAAAGAGATACATCATTAATGAATGTTCGGTTAGTAGTATTAAATCAGACAGTACCTTTGGTAAGGGAAATTCTATTTTTTTTTGTTTGTTTCTTTTTAATTATATTTTTTAGATCAAATAATTTTATATTTGATCATGATTATTTGATTTAATTATTGAATTTTGAAGAAACAATTTTCATTGAATTTATGCTTAATATTTTTGATCTAGAATTTGTGCTTAATATTTTTGATCTAGAATTTGCTAGTTGATTTAATTAAAATGAGATATGTTTTTAAATCATCTAGTTAGGATTATTCATTATTAAATCTATTCTAGAACACACACATGCACTTGTGTTTCTTTTTGTGCTAACCTCTTTGCAGTTGATTTGTGAACGATCTAATTAGCGAGGAGCTTATTGGAACGTTGGTCTGGAAACCGTTCATGCTAATATTGGAAACTGTGAAAACAGAGCACATGCTTGTAAGTAAAGTACATTGGGGCAGTATCCTAGGGAGGGTAGCATAAGACCGAGTTTGTATTTGAACATTTGATTTTCATAGTGGAAAGTTAGGTGGTCCGATGGACCGGTAGTTTTCCTCTTAGGTCATGGTCATGGCCTAGGTTGTTTCCACCTAAAAATATCGTGTTATTATTTTATTTCCGCACTTATATTTACACGCGATTGCATGCCTGGCTGGTTTGTTTAGGTTATTAAATTATAAATTGGTAAAAATTAAAAATAACCTATTCACCCCCCTCTAGGTTAATCAGGTCCATAATTTATAAACTTTCAATTGGTATCAAAGCAAACACTAGACACACTTAGTGAGATTGATCTTTAGGGACACACACACTTACTTATGGACCAAATGAAAGAAGGTGGGTCATCTGTTAGACCCCCACTCTTTGATGGGTTTAATTACCCTTACTGGAAGGCTCACATGCAAGCCTTTCTCAAACAAGATGAAAAAGTCTGGGATGCTATTCTTGATGGTTGGGAACCACCTTCTGTAATGAAAGATGGTGTAACAATCATAAAGCCAAGAAAAGACTGGACCACTGAAGAACGCACCCTTAGTGGGGCAAACCAAAAAGATCTAAACTCAATATTCGCTGTAGTGTCGATGGATGAGTTTCGTCGCATCTCCGACTGTGAGACTGCTAAAGATGCATGGAATGCACTTGCTCTTGCTCATGAAGGAACTTCCCAAGTAAAAAAAACAAAATTGAGATTGCTAACATCTGAGTTTGATTCTATTAAAATGAGCAACAATGAAACTTTTGGTCAATTCTATGCTCGCTTTTGTGATATCACTAATGCTTGTTCTAACCTTGGTGAGAAAATTCCACAACCTATACAAGTGCGCAAACTCCTAAGCTCTTTAACAACTGACTATAAGATGAAAGTTACAGCGATAGAGGAAAGCAAGAATATAGAGACACTAAAAATTGATGAACTTGTTGGGTCAATCCAAACCTATGAGCTTTCTCTTGATCCACCCAAGAAAAATAAGGATGTGGCATTCAAAAGCTCCAAAAAGGACATCTTTGATAGTGATGATGATATGAATGATGAGTCACTAGTCTTGTTAGCACGAAAATTTAAGAAGTTCATGAAGAAGAAGGGTCAATAGAATAATCATTCCAACAAGGGACAATCCAGTCGTTCGAATGACCGAAAGTCAATGGAAATCAAGTCTCCTAGCCTTGATGGTAAGAAAAGTAAGCCTACTAGTCCTCAATGCTTTGCTTGTGGGGGATTTGGTCATATTTCTACAGATTGTGCTAACAATAAAAAGAAATTTGGAAAATCCTTTAATGCTACACTCAGTGACACAGAAAGTGAGCAGGACAACGCTAGTAACTCAGAGGATGACACTAATTATTATGCCTTCACTGCAACTTCCAATGCACATCACAATGACTCTGACCTTAGCTCGGATGAAGAAAATGAGGAAGTAAACTCTTCTCTCTTACTGTCTAAGTTTAATGTATCGAATTATGAGGAACTATTCATGGATTGTCTAGGTGACAGGGAAGAGAGAGATAAATTGCTTGTGGAAGTAACTAAACTTAATGATATCATCAATGTTCACAAAACAAATTCCTCTAACCTAGAGAAAGATAAAAAGGAATTGTCTGATCATATTAATGCTTTGAATTTGAGACTTGCAGAAACCATTGAGGAAAACAAAAATCTCAAGCAAGAGCTTAGTATTGCTAAAGAAACGATAAAGAATTTGACCATTGGTGCTGAAAAATTAACCAAAGTCCTAGACTATGGAAAACGACATGGAGATAAGAGAGGTCTTGGATACATAAATGAACAATCAACACCTTCATCATCCAAAACTCAATTTGTAAAACCCACTATTGCTCAGAAAGGGAAGGTAGTTTTTGCACCTTATCATTCTAAGAAAATTCAGTTTGTTCCCATCTGTCATCATTGTGGTAGGAAAGGACATATTAGACCTAAGTGTAGATTTCTTTATGCTTATGATTCTATCACGAATACAAATGTTTCTAAAACACCTCAAAAAATTTCAAAATGTAAAGTTTTTACTACAAGAACTACACAAAAAGAGGAATATAAGAAACCAGTAACTCAAATGTCCAAAATTAAAAAAGGATGGGTTAAGAAATCTGAGTTGCACTTTTTTGTGGCCCATATAGAATTTAAGGTTAAATCAAATACCATTTGGTATTTTGATAGTGGATGCTCTAGACACATGACAGGGAATCGTTCTTTGTTTAAAACCTTTAAGGAATACAATGAAGGGACAGTTACCTTTGGTGATGGTAAAACATCTAGAATTATTGGAAAAAGGCTCTGTTCAAATAGAGGGTATCCCTAAACTTGATGAAGTTTTATATGTGGAAGGACTTAAGGCAAACTTGATTATCATAAGTCAAATATGTGATAGTGATTTTAATGTGCAATTTACAAACAATCACTGTTTTGTAAAAGATCAAAATGGTGAATGTGTGATTAAGGGAATCAGATCACATGACAATTGTTATTGTATTGATACATCACCCACAGTAACATGTAACCTAGCTAGCAATGACTCAACTATCTTGTGGCACGAAAAGCTAGGTCATATGAATTTTAAAGATCTGGTTAGATTAAGCAAAATTGAGACTGTGTGTGGTTTACCTATTCTTTCAAAAATTGAAACACCTATATGTGGACCATGTCAATTGGGTAAACAAACTAGGATTGCTCATAAGAAGATCAAGAGTATAAATACAAACAGAGTATTGCAATTGATACATATTTACCTTATGGGTCCTATGAGAACAGAAAGTATTGGAGGTAAGAAATATATCATAGTTGTAGTAGATGACTTTTCTCGCTACACATGGGTAGACTTTCTTAGAGACAAGTCAGATGCTTTTGAGTTTTTCATCTCATATTGTACAAGAGTGTAGGTTGAAACAGGTGAAAAAATAGTAACCATCAAGAGACTGAGAACATACCATGGAAAAGAGTTTGAAAATACCAAGTATGCTGACTTCTGTAAAGAACATGGTATCTTTCATGAATTCTCTGCTCCTATCACACCTCAATAAAATGGGGTAGTTGAAAGGAAAAATAGGATACTTCAAGAGATGGCAAGAGTAATGATGCATGCCAAGGGAGTCTTCAAAAGGTTTTGGGCTGAAGCTATAAACACTGCATGTCACATTATAAATCGTGTATATCTTCGCCCAAGTACAAACCAAACTCCCTATGAGATATGGAGAGGTAAAAAACCCAATCTAAAATTTATGCATATTTTTGGAAGTAAGTGCTACATACTTAGAGATCGAGAACAGTTGGGTAAGTTTAATTCAAGAAGTGATGAAGGTATATTTCTTGGTTATTCCCTAAATAGTAGAGCTTATAGAGTCTTCAACTGTAGAACTAATGTAGTTATGGAATCCATAAATGTCGTTATAGATGATGGGGGTAAAAAGATTACAAGTGAAGAAGTTGGAAATGAAGAAAATTTCACAACACCTCAATTAACAATAACTAGTGACACAATTGGAATAAAAGAAGAGGAGTTGAAGGAAAGTGAACAAAAGAAGGAAGAAGCATCAACCTCATCAATGATAAATCCAACTCGAACTTCAAAAAATCATCCTATTAAGAATATAATTGGAGATCCTGATGCTAGCATGGTAACAAGAAGAAGACAAATAAGTGAGGTAACTCATTTATGCTATATTTCTCAATTTGAACCAAAAAAATGTGAATGAAGCTCTTAGGGATGAATTTTAGATAAATGCCATGCAGGATGAGTTAGCTCAATTTGAAAGAAATCATGTGTGGGTATTAGTACCTAAGCCTAAAAACAAAAATGTTATTGGAACAAAATGGGTGTTCAAAAATAAATCTGATGAGCATGACATTGTTGTTAGAAATAAGGCTAGGTTAGTAGCTCAAGACTACACGCAAGTAGAAGGAGTTGATTTTGATGAAACATTTGCACCTGTAGCTAGACTAGAGTCAATTAGAATTTTACTTGCCATTTCCTGTCATATGAAGTTCAAATTATATCAAATGGATGTTAAGTCTGCCTTTTTGAATGGATTTTTGAATGAAAAGGTGTACGTGGAACAACCAAAAGGATTTGTTGATCCGAAATTTCCAAATCATGTTTACAAACTCCAAAAGGCTCTGTATGGTTTAAAACAAGCTCCACGAGCATGGTATGAGAGACTTACCAACTATCTTTTGAACAAGGGATTTATTCGAGGGGGAGTTGATAAGACTTTATTCATTAAAAGGAGTAGTGACGAGATCTTTATTGCTCAAATTTATGTGGATGACATAGTTTTTGGATCCACATCTAGTACACTAGTGGATGATTTTGTGCATGTTATGACAAATGAATTTGAAATGTCCATGGTAGGTGAAATGAATTTCTTCCTTGGTTTACAAATCAAACAATCTCATGATAATATATTTATTTCTCAAACCAAGTACGCTTGTAACCTTGTTAAAAGATTTGGTCTTGAAACTAGCAAGCCATTACGAACTCCTTTAGGTACCAGCACAAAAATTACAAAGGACACTCAAGCTAAAAGTGTTGATCAAACCCTTTATAGGAGTATGATAGGTAGTTTACTTTACCTCACTACAAGTAGACCTGACATATGTTTTAGTGTTGGTATGTGTGCCCGTTATCAAGTTGACCCTAAGGAATCACACTTAGAGAAGAATGTAAAGAGAATCATTAGGTATATCTCAGGAACAAGTAATTATGGTTTATGGTTTATATTTTACTACTGACACTACTTGTGAAGTAAGTGGTTTTATAGATGTCGACTGGGCAGGTAACCAGGATGATAGGAAAAGCACATCAGGTGGTTGTTTCTATATTGGAAACAACTTAGTATCATGGCATAGTAAAAAGTAGAAATCTATCTCACTCTCTACAGGTGAAGCGGAATACATTGCTGCAGGAAGCTCTTGCACACAAACGCTTTGGATGAAAAACATGCTCAAGGACTACGGTCAACCACAAGGTATGATGCCCTTATATTGTGATAACACTAGTGCTATATGTATTTCTAAGAACCTAGTTCAACATTCTAGAACTAAGCACATTGACATAAGGCATCACTTTATTCGAGAACTAGTTGAAGAGAAAATAGTAACACTTGAGTTTGTACCTACTAAGAGACAACTAGCTGATATATTCACTAAAGCCATAGACACACAAAGATTTGAGTATCTCATAAGTGCCTTAGGAATTTCTCCCTCAAATTGAATTTCAAATTTTATTACAATAAAAAAACATCCTTGTTTGGCCAATAGAGTATTCAACTTATTTAATACTTCCATACACATAATCTCATTTTTAGTGACTCAACTCATTTTGATATTTATTGTATAAATTATTCTACAATTTTGGCTTGTGCATACATATATATTCTTATACATGTGATGATCGATGTTGACATAAACTTCTTCACACACTCACAAACACACATATATGTTACACTTGAGGTTTATGAATTTTCTTAAAAGACTCTAGGACTTTAACTAATCTTGATTGTAAAATTGTGTTGAGTTCTACTTTTGCTTACTAAAATTTTACCGTATGGAGGCACCTAGTATTGAGAGGGCTACCTACTGTGATGTGTGAAGCTACCGCAATGAACGGAGAGGGCTACATCACAACTAGTGTGAAAGTCATCGTGCTAGGTTTATTGCTCGTGCAAAAAAAAAAGAGGAGAAAGATTATGCAAAAACTGATTGCTTATAAATCTTGTACTTGGAATGCACAAAAAAAAAAGAGCTAATAGAGGTTAAAATATATATATATATATATATATATATATATCATTTACCTCATTTATAAGAAAAATAATATATATATATATATATATATATAAATTAAGTCATCTTTTAGTAAATATATTTTATTCTGTAAGATTGAAGACTCGATTATATTTTATATGATAGGTGATATTTTTTCTTTTGAGTCTTTCTTGATAGATCATAAATGAATTAATTGACATATTTATGGAGTCTTTCTTTTAAGTAAATGTCAATATGTCATTATATGTGCGAAGTGTGCATGTGCACCTATTTTATTCTACTTATTTATTTATATGATAAATAATCAAAATTGGAGTTAAAAAAATGATGAGTTCTCAATTGGTTGTGTGCTTGTTTGTAATTAAATGAGTTTAATAACTTATGTGGCTATGTATGCAAATTTGAAAAAATAAAAAAAATAAAAAAAAAGGTCTTTTTCATTTATTACTTTTTTAATTGGTTTCTAAGTTAGAGAGTCATAGAACTTAGGGGGGTTTAAAGCACATTGCACTTTTGCATTACTCTTATTTTACACTGTTATATCTTTAGGAGGAGTTTAACTTCAATTCTTTGTCCAATGCTTTGTCCTTCTCGTATGTCAAAAAGGGGGAAAGAATATTTACTTCCATGTTTTTATTTTGTTATGCATATAAGGGGAGAACATATTTTTATTAAGCTTAATTGATATGAATGCATACTACATGAATATTCTTTACACTTCGCTTATTTCTATGTAAATTTAACTAATATACAATGAGGCTTTCATGCCAAGTTGTTCTATGCTTTGTCAATGTCATTTCAGTTACTTAGAAGCTTGTCAAGTTACAGCGAAGATGGATCTATCGGACCATAGGATAGTTCCACTATGGATTCTGGGATATCATTGTATTTTTATCTTATTTTTATAAGCGTCATGTAGTGAGAGAAATGTTTTGCCACACGAAAATGCCAAAAGGGGAGTTTGTAAGGACCATGAGTGTTGGCTATTTTCGTGGACAAAATATTTACATGTAAATTGGTTTTAGGCCTGCTATCAAGTCTATCAAGAAAAGCTAAACAAATGATCGAGTTCTAGATAATTATACTTCAGGCTGGATGTGTAGGTGAAAAAAAAGGAAAAGCGGCCGAAGAAATAACTCTGCATTTGTAAAAGAAAAAAACTGCGAAAGCAAAAAGAAGAAGAGAAATTAATCCATGGAGGGCCACTAAAGCTGTAAACATATTTATTCAAATAAAGGCATATTCACCTTACAGTAAAGAGATACATCATTAATGAATGTTCGGTTAGTAGTATTAAATCATAGAGCACCTTTGGTAAGGGAAATTCTATTTCTTTTTCGTTTTTGTTTTTTTGTTTGTTTCTTTTTAATTAGATTTTTTAGATCAAATAATTTTATATGTGATCATGATTATTTGATTTAATTATTGAATTTTGAAGAAACAATTTTCATTGAATTTTGAAGAAACAATTTTCATTGAATTTATGCTTAATATTTTTTATCTAGAATTTGCTAGTTGATTTAATTTAAATGAGATATGTTTTTAAATCATCTAGTTAGAATTATTCATTATTAAATCTGTTCTAGAACACACACGGGCACTTGTGTTTCTTTTTGTGCTAATCTCTTTGCAGTTGATTTGTGAACGATCTAATTAGCGAGGAGCTTATTGGAACGTTGGTATGGAAACCGTTCACGCTAATATTAGAAACTGTGAAAACAGAGCACGGGCTCGTAAGTAAAATACATTGGGGTAGTATCCTAGGGAGGGTAGCATAAGACCGAGTTTGTATTTGAACATTTGATTTTCATAGTGGAAAGTTAGGTGGTCCGGTGGACCGGTGGTTTTTCTCTTAGGTCATGGTTGTGGCCTAGGTTGTTTCCACCTAAAAATATCGTGTTATTATTTTATTTCCGCACTTATATTTATACACAATTGCATGTCTGACTGGTTTGTTTAGGTTTTTAAATTATAAATTGGTAAAAATTAAAAATAACTTATTCACCCTCTCTAGGTTAATCAAGTACATAATTTATAAACTTTCAATTATGTACAACAAAAAGCTTAACATGACACATTTACAAGAAGAAGTTAATTAAAGAAAGTGAAGATTGTTTGGTTGTTGATGATGCACCACCCTCCGATAACGAGTGGATTGTTAATGAAAATGAAGAAAACGAGTTTGAATAAACTTTTAACATTGGAGGTAAGGACGGTAGTGGAGAAACAATGTTGTCAATGCAACAAAATCAAACAACACGTCAAATTCAAGAAGATCAGATAAACATACTTACTCACAGGCACATTACCTTCTCTCTCTCTCTTGGAAGCCTTTTCAACTCCATAAGTATTTACCCATTGACTAAACTTTTGATATTATGTTAATAATTATTAAAAAAAATCAGTTCTCTGGTAAGTTAATATATAGGAGAAATATCAACTTTATTTTTATACATTTATTAGTTAATATATAATTTAAACAGTTTCCTATAATATGATAACACGTGTAAAGGAAACCAAGTATCTATTTGTATGTATATTACATATTGTGCAATGAATAAATATATTGAGTTCGTCTCAGTAATTTCCCTATTATATTGTATGGTATCAAAACCTTTGAGTCCCAACTTTTCTTACTTTGGATAAACACCACAGAAACTTCTTCTATTGCAATTATGGCAATTTCTACAAATGCATCTTCAGTAGTGTTATATTCTGCGGTTTCTTCTTTGCCAAACAATTCAACAGTTTCACTTAAACTGGATAGGATGAATTACTTGATCTGGGGTGATCAATTTCTCAGTTTTGGGATTGCGTATGGGTTAGATTATGTTCTTGATTCACATAATTCTATTCCTATTCAATTAATCTATGATAATTCTATTTCTTGTTATAGTATTAAAAGTTATACATTTTAATACAAATAAAAAAAATATAATAAAAAATTGGACTTAAATATATATACGTTGTTTTTCATACCTTTTTGTATTCTCGTATCATTAAATAAACTTTTTCCCCCTTGTTCAACCCATAGATTTGAATTATAACAAATATTATTTGATATAAAAATAATCAAATAAGCTTACAGTATGTTTGAGAAAAACAATCATGGCCATATTATCTAATAAATTAGACATATATAATAATTATTAATATTTAGTTGGAAGCAACATAGATGCGTCAAAACAATTATATGTTATCTTTAATTATTTAAATTTTATAAAATAAATTAAGAAGTTAAGGATTATAAGTAATCAATTTTAATTAATAACAATGAAATTTAAATAACTTTGCTTGAAATAACTATATGTAATATAACTATTTTAATTTTATATAAAAGTTATGAAATTTTAATTAAATAATTTTAATTAAAGACTTTTAAAGTTCTAGTTTTTAATGATTATTATTTATTATTCTAAAAATAATTAATTTAATTAAAAATGTTAAATTTTCTGAAAAAATATGTCAAAATAATTATATACAGTATATAAATTTTTAAATATTATAAAATGAAAATTTAAAAAGAGTGACTAAATAATCATATCTGAAGTCTATTAAAATTCTAGTTTTTAACTTTTAATTAAGCCACTATTTTTGTTATTTATTAGTTCAAAAAGAATTAATTTTAATAAACATTACAATTTTAAAAACTATGATTAAAATAATTACACGTAATCTATAATTTTTTAATTTTATAAAAAATTATAATTAAATAATTCTAACGTAAGTATTATGTTTTTAATTCCTAATTAAACTATATTATTTGTTATTTATTATTTTAATAAATTAATTTAAAGTAAAAATATTGTTATAAAATAAATTTATGAAATCATAATTAAATAATCCAAATTAAAGTATTTTAAAATTTATGTTTTTAATGATTGTAATTTATTATTTTAAAAAGAATTAATTTTAATTAAGAACCTTACAGTTTTGAAGATATATGTGAAAAATAATTATATGACATTTATAATTTTTTATATTTTACAAAATGAAAATTCTAATAATCCTAGCGGAATTGTTTTGGATTTTTAGTTTTTAAATCTTAATTAAGCCATTATATTTTTATTTATTATTTAAAAAATAATTAATTTTAATAACATTAAAGTTTTTTAAGAAATATGATCAAAGAAATTATATACAATCTATAACTTTTAATTTTAAAAAAACAAAATTATAAAAAGATGACTTAATTATTATGACTAAAGTATTTTAATTTTAGTATTCTAGATTTTAATTCTTAATTAATCATTATGTATGTTATTTATTATTTTAAATAAATAATTTCAATTAAAAATATTGAAAAATAAAGTTATTAACGTGTGATTAAATAATTCTAATTTAAAATTCTAATTTTTAATTCATAATTAACTCATTACGTTCATTATCTTAAAAAATTATTTTTAATTTAAAATATTAAAAAAATAGATATATAAATGGGTGGTTAATTAATTCAAACTAAACCCATTTATAATGTTACCTTTGATTTTTAACTAAGTCATATTATCTATTTGTTATTATTTAATAAAAACTAATTTTAATTAAAAAAGATTTAAGTTTTGAAGTAATGTGATCAATATAAATATATACAATTTATAAATTTTTTAATTTAATAAAAAAGAATATTAAGAAAGGATGATTAAATAATTCTATATCTGAAGTCTTTTAAAAATCTTATTTTTAATTCCTAACTAAGTCATTATGTTTGTAATTTATTATTCTAAAAATAATTAATTTTAATTAAAAACATTCAAATTTTGAATAATGCTAAAGATATCATATGTTTAATACATAGATAATTGAATTAGGTTATATGTAGAAATGAATTGATATTTATAATAGACCACATCAATCAAAATGTGACGTCACCTTTGGGGTTATAATGGTCATTTTCATATGAAAGTGCAAATCATCCCTTTATAATAATGTGTGATTAAATAATTTTAATTGAAGTATTTTAGAATTCTAGTTTTTAATTCCTAATTGAAGATTTCCTACATGAGAACAATTGCATTTGTGCAATTGTTCTTCCGATTTAAATGGTTAACCGAGACCTAGATGAATGGTGAAAATATCAACTTATCAAATCTTTTTACAAACTCTATACCAATTCGGCCAAGCAGATCCCATAAACTTAAATTAATCAAATTACACAATGAAAGTACAAAACAACATGCTCAATTCAACACATAATTAAATCAATCAACATGTACAAAAAAATAACAATTAGTAGTAAACACATTAGTGATAATATGCCTCATAAGCTACTATACAGGCTAGTAACATGCATGCATGAAAAATAACACACAATATGTGAAATCGACGTACAAACTGAAAGTTAAAAGGATTTTCATTCACTTCAATCAAGACCTTATATGTGTGAACATATTTGGAAATGATGATTATACAACTATATAAAAACAAATTATCCTTCTAATTATAGTCTAGATCTAGTATGTTTGAACATACACGATAGAAACTCACATTATACTAACTCAATAATCTAATCATTCAAAATAATATTGAATGAATCCAAGACCTGATACACAATTAGGTTAATGAGATAATGAATCTTTAAGGACTCTTCCCAAACACGCAAATAACATAGAGATAAACACTTGATAGATGAATCAACATAGATAGGAAATATTATACAGTAGATGCAATATTCAATATTTAGAAAGAAATTAATAAATAATAAAACCGTTCTAATTAGAGTTTCAACTTTAGTATGCAAAGACACACATAACCCAAACTATGTTTGTAATAGCCAACCAATAGAGTATGCATAACATAAGATATAATGAGGTAAATCCACATACAAACTCTATCTATATGGTAACATCCTTAGGTTACTCATAGCAATCACTCAAAAGTAAACAAATCCACAACGCAATAAAACAATGACAACTTTGACAAAAATAAATTATCTGTATCAACCGGGATCTCTGTCTGAACTGCTTATTATTGCTCTCCCTTTTCTGCCTCTGTAACAACCTGGTTCGATATAAGAATGTGACTTTCCTCGAAAGTCAGCACCACCCAGTGTGGTGTGATTAGTAACAATGAATCAATAATGTAAAAAAGAAGAAAAAATCAATCTTAAGGATCACCCTCAATCACGAACAATTAGAAATCACCGTGGGAAAAAATTTCACCACAACCCATTAATCATCTACGTGTGACACACAATTACCCATGTATCACACACAGATAACTATTTCTTAACTCAATCTCATAATGTTGTGTCTCACATAAAAAACAAAATAGTCTTAAACTTAACACTCAAGCAAGCTATTTTTCCCATAAAACTCAACCGAGACACGAGGTGCCAAAAAATATATTTTTTCATTCCAATAATTATCGATTAATTTTCATAAATATCTGTACCAAAATCGAGCCAAAAATACAAGCAATAATGATGAATCATGATGACTCTATGAAAATAGAGTTAGTAGTGCACTTTTTTACTTAATATTTACTTTTTATTCAATAAATAGTATTTTTATGGCCAAAAACATTAAAATATAAACTTTTTAGTGAAAATGGGTGAAAATATAATTTTAGAAATTTCTTGGGATTTTTATGAATTTTTAACGCATGACCAATCAAGAGCTACCACGTGGCATGCCATGCAGGTAGAGGAGTTGATGGGGAAAGCCACGTAGATGCCACGTAAGCACGAAGAGTGAATCACATTACGTCGCATGTAAGGAGGATGAAACGTGTGCCACATGTCAGCATGTCATTCAATCTGAGTTCAAAAATTGGTCAACGCATCATGCCACGTGTCGCTATGCCATTACTCTATGCGTTCCACCCGTATGCCATACCATTTGTCTCCGTAAATCACATCACGCCTTGTGTCACTGAATCAACGAGCATTGAATCTGATCGGTCTCCCTTTCCACGCGTCACTCCCTGATTCTCCCAGTGAATTTCTGATGCTATGTGTCATACTATGATTGACTGGAATTGTTAGTATTACTTGTTTTGATTGTAGCCTTTGATCTGAAGCTGATCTAACGATCCAGATCACAATTGAGTAATATTTAAGCCCATAATCACTCCATAAACCCTAAGTTGCCTCCATTAGCATAATTTTGGTCAAATTTTAGAGCTATAAAGAGAGAAAAATACAAAAAAAATTTAAGAGATGACACAATTTTGGTCGAGATTCAAGAGAAAATTAATTCTACAATTCAAGAGATTGATTGTATTTTTTCTTCTACTATTTTTTTTTTATCAATTTTTATGTATTCCTTTATAAGAAATATGAGCTTTATAAACACAATTATGTGTAGTTAATTTATTAATCTAGGAATCTTATGAACCCAATTTTTACCATGTGATGATTTAATATTTTACCCTAATTATAAATTCAATTTAATTATATTATTTAATTTGATTTGTATACTATTAATTGTTTGGTTAACAATTTATCTATAGAGACAATTAAATAGATTTGAGAGAATTATTTAATTATTTGTCTTGATTAAATATCATGCATAGTTTCTAGGCAAAAATGTATAATTCTTATATATATGATCCGTAATTGAAGAACTTATTGAGCAGTATGCAATTTAATTGACATGAAAGTGTGATTAAATTAATTACTATATAATGTTTAGTTTACTTGAGAGATGAATACATGCTAGGTTAATTGATCATGTAATTAATTGATAATTATATTGGGGAGATTTTAGCGATTCACATGTTTAGAAAATTGAGAGATTAAGTATTCCTAGATATTTTCTCATATATATTTTTAGTTACCAAATTTGATTTAATTAATTATTTTAATTTATTTTAATTTTGCTTCCTTAAAATATAAAAACACCAAAAAAATTAATTTTTATTATTTTTAGTTTTAAAAATTAGTTTCCAATAAAATAATCTCCGTAGGAACAATCTTTTCTTATCATTATATTATTTGTTGTGATACATATACTTGCATATTCATTGTACACACTTCGTGTGTGGCGATCAAATCATAACACTTCACCTAACAATGCATACTACGAAAATCAATTCCATAGTGTGTATGCATTAATGATCTCCATTAACCAACCTTATATAGAGGAAGACAAAACACTGAGTAAAATAAATAGACTATATGTTTTGCATACAGTAAGCAAACATAGACACAAAGGACAACTGGACTTACATTAATTAAGTCATTATATTCATTATTTATTATCCCATAAAATTATTATTAATTAAAAATATTAAAAACTAGATATATGAATGGATGGTTAAATAATCCAAACTAAAACCCTTTAGAATTTTAGTTTTTAATTTCTAACTACATCATATTGATTATTTTTTATTATTTCAAAAAGAATTATTTTTAATAAAAAAGTATTAAAGTTTTGAAGAAATATTACCAAAATAATTATATACAATGTGCAAATTTTTAATTTCATAAAATATAATATTAAGAAAGGATGATTAAATAATTCTATAACTGAAGGCATTTAAAATTCTAGTTTTAATTCTAAAAATAATAATTTTAATTAAAATTTAAAATTTTGAAGAATTTCAAAATGTATTATATATTTAGTATATAGATAATTAGATTAAATTGTATAAAAAATGTATTAATACTTATAAAATACTTCACCAATCAAAATGTGACTACTTTTGGGGCTATGATGATCAATTTTATATGAAAGTACAATTTCGCTCATTTATGACAGTTATAAGATTAAGCAAAATTTGGGTATCTTGAAAGTTATTTACTTTAATAATTTGTTGAAAATTTGTATTCATATATTTGTGTCGAAGAATATGATGTATCAAATGTCTGGGAATACGACAACTAGAGTTGCTCAAATGTTGAAAAATCTTGAGGTTTCCTTTTTATCTTTGTCTCAAGCTCAAGTTATGGATTTAAGTTCTCAACTTCAACAAATTTGTCAAGAACATTGTCAATTTAGGAATACTTCACTTGTGTTAAAGGTATTTGTGATCATTTGGAGAAAGGAATTAAGAACACAAACTTGTCATGTATATCCTACTTGGTCTTAATTATAGTTTTCAAACCTTTGTTACATCAATGAATCCTAGATCTTATAAGTCATCTTTCTTTGAAGTATAAAATCTCTTTTTGGTTGAGGAGAAATCTAATTTGGAGCATGCATAGTGTGAGGAACAACAAATTTTGTAGGAAATTTTTTCCAATTTTTTTGCTATTTCCATCCAAGGAAAATATGTTGAACAAAAGTCTATTAGACACTCCTATAAGTTTTGGAACTTACATGAGCTTTTGCAATTGTCTAGTCAACAAACTGTGCAAAGTAAAGGTTCAAGTGCAAATAAATATGGTGGATTTTTCAAAGGCACTAACAAGTAAAAAAAGATGGAGAAAATCATTAGTAACAAATATGTCTAAATATTGGTCACTTTGTGTCTCAATGGTTTCAATTAAGAGATATCCTTATAGGCAAAGAAAGTACAGTAACCAAATCGGGTTTTTCACTTGCTGCTTCCATGGCATGAAATAATCTCAATGCCTCATTCATATTCCCTATCTCAGCATATTCACTAATCATAACCGTCCATGAAACAGAAGACCTACAAGGTATGCCATCAAATAGAAATCTTGCATACACAATATCACTACATTTGGAATACAAAGATATTATAGTGTTAACTACATGAATGTTTGCATCACAATCAAGTTTAATTCCATGACAATGAATTAATTTTCCATTAAACAATGCCTCAAGTTGCACAAATAATGACAAAAGAGTCAGTATAGTGTCTTTTGGTAAAAGTTGGTAACATCAAGAAATTTGTCAAAATTTACATATCCTCCTATCAATGAATTCCATGAAACCACAACTCTTACACTTACGTCAATCCTATAAAATATTGATTTGGCCAAATCTAAATCACCACATTTGAAATACACATTAATCTAAGTATTGGGCATAAAAACATTAGCATCTACCCCAATTCGAATTCCAAATGAATGAATGGCCTTCAAGAATTCAAATTTTCTCAAATGCATGATTGCTTGAGTCAACCCTATAGTTGAGACGGAATCAGGATGAATTCTAGCAAGCCTCATATTATGAAACAGATACAACACCATATCAAAATATCCCATTTGGGCAAAACCCACAAGCATTGATTTTCAAGAGGTCACGTCTCTTACATGCATTCTTTCAAACACATTGTGAGCATCGTCTTACTGATTAGACTTAAAATGCATACCAAGCAAAGTTGTTTGCATAAAAATATAAGAAGAAAATGGAAATTTCACAACATAAGTATGGATGAGTTGGATGAGTTTTAGATTGGAGAGTCTCGAACAGACCTTAGTACGAAAGGAAAGGTAAAGTTGTTGGGTGAAAACCCATTTTTCTATCATTTGGAAGAAGAGAAGGAAGGATTTGATAGAATGACCTTGTGTTTTTTTCAACACCTTGGTTCACGGCTTCCCTTATGTTGGAATTCCATAGCCCAACAATCCACAAATTGGGGAAATGGTTTAGACATGAAGTTATTGAAGACAACTTACCATTTCTCATTATCCTGGTTGAGGCATGAATGCTTATGGCTCAACCTACCAATTTTTAAAGAATACTAATATATGGTCAATTACTTGCATCAAATGCATTCAAAAATTTAATAATTCTATAAAATATAGATAAATTAAAAAGGTAATCAATACAATAGAACATTTCTTCTTACATCAAATTGTTTGTTTGCAACAGATGTGGCTATATATTATAGTTAGACCCATTTTTTTAAGAAATTATTGTATACCATATCATTTATTACTAAGTAATAACTTAATATAAAGTTTTTGAATATAATAATACAAAGTCAAAAGTGATAGAAATTTAATTATACTCAAAATATCCATCTAAAACAATAAAATTATTTTCCTATAAGACGATCCAACATTTGGTCAATGAAAGGAAGAGAAATGATCTTTTTGGGGTGACTTTGTTCATCTTTCTATAATCCATGCAAATTCTCCAACTAGTGACAATTCTTATAAGAATCAACTCATTATTTGCATTCTTCACCATGCTCATCCCTCCATTCTTAGAATCACATTGGATTGGGCTAACTCAAGAGCTATTAGAAATGGAGTAAATAATGCATGCATTAAGCCATTTGATTATCTCATTTTTTACAACTTCTTTCATAATCGGGTTGAGTCTTCTTTTGACTTCTATGGACCCTTTCTCATTGTCTACTAATAAGATTTTGCGTATACAAAATGAGGGACTAATACCCTTTATATCAACAATAGTCTAGCCAATGGCTTTCTTGTAAGTTGTTAACACTTCAAGAAATTGTTTTTCTTGTTCCTAGGACAAACGAGCTGAAATGACTACCGAAAGAGTGGAAGAATTTCCCAATGTCTCAAGTGAGAATAAAGAGGCTTTAACTCAAATACAAGTGACTCTTCAATTAAAGGCTTAGGAAGCTTAAAATCTCGAGATGATATGAAAAAAGACTCAAATTTATTTCTTGGTCTATATGTATTCGAATTTGATTCCAACCAAGCTAATTGCTCCTTATCTTCCTCTTCCAAATCAAAATCATATTACAACAATTATTCAAGATAATCATTATAACGACATCTCTTAAGCCTTTTAGATACGAAGGAATCCATAATTGAGATGTATGAGCACTATTTAACCTCATCAGGGAATTTCATGTCCTTGAACACATTGAAAATAACATGTTCATCTTGAACTCTCATAGTTAATTTCCCTTTTTACACACCAACCAAAGTCTGGCCTATAGTAAGAAAGGGTTTCCCTAGTATAATAGGCACATCTTGATCTGTCTCACAATCAAGCATACCATGAAGATGAATTTATCCACTTTCACTAAGATATCTTAAATTTTCCTTCCAAATGAGCAATGGATTGATTCGTTAACTATAAAGACACAGTTGTAAGCCTTGTTTCACCAATCCCTAACTTCTTAAAAATTGATATAGGCAACAAATTTATACTTACCCCTAAATCCTATAAAGCCTTGCCAAAATATTGATTTCTTATAGAGTATAGAATTGTGAAACTCCCTAGGTCTTTGAGCTTTGGATAAAGTTTGTTTTGCAATATAACAATATTATCCCCCATCAAAGCAATTGTCTCAAATTCACCAAATCTTCTTTTCTTTGTCAAGATGTCTTTCATGAACCTCACTTAATTGGGCATTTGTTCCAAAGCTTCCATTACTAGAATGTTAAACATCAATAAATCTCTTAAATTGAAGATCTTGTTGTT
The DNA here is from genome assembly GCA_037013495.1 of Hippophae tibetana. NCBI lineage: Eukaryota > Viridiplantae > Streptophyta > Magnoliopsida > Rosales > Elaeagnaceae > Hippophae > Hippophae tibetana. Next base: position 65,491,193 of record CM072807.1, on the reverse strand, counting down.
ATTTTTGAAATCGTTGAGGAAATGGTAGAGGTCATCTATTCTATTAGAAATTTTACTACGACAAAGTTGTAGCAATTTGAGCACCAAATTTTTCTACATTTTTTAGATTTTTATTAGTTTTCTCTTACACTTTCTCCTCCTTATCTTGGATTAAATTATGATATTTTTGACTTTTTTTCTGACCCTCTGGTGTTTCTAACTCCTTTTCACTTCGAAGAGTAACAGCCTTACAAAATTCCTTTCCTTTCCTCCTTGGAATTTTAGTATCACTTGAAAGTGTTCATTGACATTAATTTTTAAACTCATTAGCAAGCTAACCCACATGATTTTCCAAGTTCCTAAATAATACATGTTGGCTTTGAATCATTGCATCATTCTTGGCCATGTATTCTTTAACCAAAGACTCCAAAGAAAAAAATTGAATGTTGCCTTCATCATGGGTTATATGTACTTGAGTATGGATTATGGTTTTAGTTTACACTCCCCACAAAACATATTGATTCAGGATTATTAGGACAACTGTCAAACAAAAGAGCTCATCCACAAAAGACATAAGACATCTCTACATCTTGGACTGAATTTACACTTACTATATAGTTTTGAGCCTTCAAAATATTTTCCAAAGATGAAGCCTGAGGTGCAAGTGTCGTGACATCATTTACCTTACAAACTCTGATCACTCTTCTTACAGATGTTACTCAATCCATTGACCATTGGTAATTATTATTAGCCATTTTCTCATATAAATCATAAGCTTCATTATAAGACTTGGTTAAGAGAGCTCCATTAGCGGATGCTCCATTAGCGGATGTATCAATAATGGTTCTTATTTGAGCATTGTAGAAAGTCTCCATTGGATCCAATGAAAGATAACACGGTGAGGAAACTTCCTTAGTAACTTTTTAAATCTTTCCAATGCTTCATATAGAGATTCTTTATCATTTTGTTAGTAAGAGGTAATGTCATTTCTAAGCTTGGTATTCTTTATTAGTGGGAAATATTTCCTCAAACATTTCTCCACCAAATCATTCCAAGTAATAATAGAATCAAGTGGCAAAGAATTAAGACAAGCTCAAGCATGATCTCATAAAGAATAAAAAAACCACTAGAAAATCCTAGAAGTTGAGTATTTTTGTACCTCAAAAAAAGTTCAAAGGTTTTGTACCCCAAAAGAAGTTGAAAAGTTTTTCCTCTTAAGAGAAGTTGAAAGGTTTTATGATTTCAAAGTGGGAGGTTCAATGCTTTAGTATAAATCAAAAGGTTTCTTTTACCTTACTTCAAACTAAAAAAATGGGGAACTTAATGTTTGTATGTACTATGTATTTGACCTCATTACCTACGAGCTAGTAGAAAGAGGTCCCTAACGAGGTGACCACGCAGCCTACTTCATAGGTGAGCACACGACCTACTTTAGAAGAAATAACATGACTTGCTTCATAAGAGATTACACGATCTATTTTAGAGGAGACTACACAACCCATATTAAGGAAGCATATGTCATCCCAAAAGGTGTTGACCAAAACAAAAGTATCTATTGATGTGACCTCATCCTAGAACAGTGTACGTGTCCCCTCAAAGTTAGAAGTAGGCCAATCGATTCAGACAATGAAAATAGTGTACCTATCCCTGTGAAGTCAAAAGTAGGTTAGTTCATTCAGACAACGACAACAATGTACCTATACCCTTGAAGTTAAAAGTAGGCCAATCCATTCAGACAGTGACAATAATGTACCTATTTCCTTGAAGTTAGACGTAGGCCATCCATTTCGTGTCAATCAAGATTTCTATAAATACCTTTAAGTACCCATTAATTAAGATATATGATTATCTCTCTAGCAAACCTGTAACACTTATAATTCTCCAAATAAAAGGGATAGTAATTATACCGTATATAACTAGGTTGTAAAGTAGCTATTATAGGACAGATGTAGTGTATAATTGTTTGTAGTTAACTATGTGTTTAGTCTACAGATAGCTTCCTATAGTATGATAACATTCGTATATGAAACTATGTATCAATTAAGTATATATTACACATTGTGCAATGAATGAATATCTTGAATTCATCTTAGTAATTTTAGTGTAATATTCTTGTATTCCACCCTACCCAAATTCAATGTAAAGATCATATGCTTAAAATAATACATGTTCAAAAATATATATTTTCATATTGAAGAAATAGATATATATTAAAAAATATTTAAAAAAACATATGTTTTAATAATATTTATTAAAAAAAATATATGCTTTTTTTTCATGTTACATACACATATTCAAGGAATGGGCGTGAGACATGTGAGACATTTATATGCTAACAACCATAACCACCATGCATCAGTTTTGGATACATTTTGTTAATAATCATTGGTTATGAACTAATAGTAGTTTTCCTATAATTTAGCCACATTTTTTTTTAATATTTACTCAAAAATAGATTTAGTTTTAAAAAATAAATCTTAACATAATTCTTACTTTATTACATTATTTAAAATATTGACATTAATTTTTATTTTTTAACTATTAGTTCATGCTTATAAGTAAAATAAAAATATAAAAATAAAAATAAATAAAATTAATTCTAATTATTCCAAATATTATGTATTTTATTATTAAAAATATATATTTTTATGTAATTATATGTATATATAAAAAATATTAATATATATTTGATTTCGATTAATCATGATTTTGGTATTACAATAACTATTAATATCTTATGTCTTATCGGTTAATATTACTTTGAAGAAAAAAATATCAATTTTTTAAAAATAATCACATTCTTTGTTATATATGGTTAAAATATATGTTCAAAATTTCAAATATTCAAGTGTGAATGTTTTTCTAAAAGATGAATGCATATTTATATGAATTACAAATATTATAGGTTACTAAACTCAAAATTAACTTAAAGTAATTTTAAAAGCTATTTATCTTTAAAAAAAATAAAAATAAGTTATAAATAAATAATAATAATAATAATAGAACTTAAAACAATAAATCGGAAGAAGAAGAAGAAGGAAGAGAATGAGAAGGGGTAAACTGAAAAATCACATGAAAAGGTTAAAATGGAAATCACATGAAAAAAACAAAACCACAAAAGCCCCTATGTGTATATTCTGTTCCACCTACCCTAATTTCCCTCCCTCCCTTATGCACACAACGCTGGCCGTCAACTATCCTCCTACTGTATTGCCGCCGGCCAATTGTCTCTCCACTCTCCTACTTCCTTGCAGGTGAAGTATTCTGGTTGGTTGGCTTTTAGTTTGTAATAGGTTATCTATCTGCCTTATCTTGATTTATTGGTTTCAGATTTATTGTTTATGCTTAGAATTGCCGACCCTGTATATATGGTACTATGATCTTAGCTAGTTTAGTGATCTGATATGATGATTTATGTACCTTTTCAATCATTCAGATGTGTTATTCTCAACTTTTCAATACATTTCAAGGGCCTTGCAAACTCTTGAGCCGCCCCTGGTACTTAGTTTTGGACAGTGGACACTTTAGGCTTGATCATTATATAATGTTTGTAATTTGATTTATTTCAAGACGTTTCCTACGTCAGTAATCAAACACACTGAGTTGTAGAACTGAAATGAAGATTATTTTCTTAATTTCTTTTCTGTAGAAAGTATGGAAACGGAGATGTTCCTAGCTTATTCCAGCTTTTCTGCAAATTCTGCTATCAAATATTTTGGTGCTTTTGAATTTTTATAAAAGATGGTAATAGCAGCGAATTCTACTTTTGTGATGCATAGACCAAATATTATATTTCGTAAACTCATTCACTTTATAGAAATCAGGCTATTGGTACCAGGGAAAACAAGAATTCTAGCTCTTGCCCAGCCTCAGGGAAGAACGAACCAAATCCCCAATCTGGTCCTAACTTAAAGGTTCAAAAAAGACCCGGTGGTTTTCCTGGTTTAGTGATAACCTTAAACCATAATGCCCCAATGCTTCATCTTCCACTCCATCCAACCCTCCACATTCCTATTTACCCAACGCTCGGCTAAAAGTTACTACTCTTCTCAGCCATGGCTTCCCAGCAACCATCTTCTGCAGATTCCTGTCATGCGAATTTCCTGTCTTTCAATCCGACCGAAGAGAAAATCGAGTGTGAAGACCGTGAATCCAGAGTCAGAAGAACTGGTTCGCGTGCTTATGAGGAGTTTCAGTGACAAAGAACCTTTGATTAAGACACTGAATAAGTACGTTAAGCTTGTCAGAACCGACCATTGTTTTCTTCTTTTTGAAGAGCTTGGAAAGCGTGATAAATGGCTTCAGTGCCTTGAGGTTAGCTTCTTCATTCTTTTATTTTAATTTTTTAGAATGTTTGGACATTTTTAACTTCTGGGTATCTGAGAATGTTTGAACTCTTTGACGTATAGAGCTAGAATGATAAATTTAACTTTTCATGTATGATAGTTCTGCTTTTTAGAATCTATATGAAGTTATTTTTATTTTTTTGTTGCCTTTTGTGAATGTTTATTGAATTTTAAATAGTAATAGAACAATTAAGACTAAGACATATAAATTTCCTAGCTGAGAGTAACAATGGAAGAAAAATTGCTTCACTTGCTCATCCCATATTCAGGTGTTCAGATGGATGCAAAAACAAAGGTGGTATGTTGCTGATAATGGAGTTTATTCAAAATTGATATCTGTTATGGGAAAGAATGGCCAAACAAGGATGGCTATGTGGCTTTTCTCAGAGATGCGCAATAGTGGATGCAAGCCTGATACTTCTGTTTACAATGCGCTCATCACCGCCCATCTCCGATCCAAGGACAAAACAAAGGCTCTGGCCAAAGCTATGAGTTACTTTGAGAAGATGAAGGGCATGGAGAGGTGTAAACCCAATATTGTCACATATAATATTCTGTTAAGAGCTTTTGCGCAAGCTGGAAATTTAGAGCAAGTTAGTGCTTTGTTTAAAGATCTTGATGAAAGCATTGTTTCCCCTGATACCTATACATTTAATGGTGTGATGGATGCATATGGGAAAAATGGGATGATTAAAGAAATGGAGTCGGTGCTTTCTCAAATGAAAAGTAATCAGTGCAAACCTGATATCATTACCTTTAATTTGTTGATTGATTCATACGGGAAGAAGCAGGAATTTCAAAAGATGGAGCAGGTATTTAAGAGCTTACTATGCTCCAGAGAGAGACCAACATTACCTACATTTAATTCTATGATCGTAAATTATGGAAAGGCACGGCTTCGAATGAAAGCAGATGATATTTTTAAAAAGATGACTAGCATGGGATATGCACCTAACTTCATCACTTATGAAAGTCTTATTATCATGTATGGATTTTGTGATTGTGTTTCCAAGGCTCGGGATGTATTTGATGAGTTGGTCAAATCAGGAAAGGAGATGAGGGTTTCAACACTGAATGCAATGCTTGATGTTTACTATATGAATGACTTGCCTCTTGAAGCCGATAGGATGTTTGAGAATGCAAAAGGTATTGGTGTGTGTCCAGATTTATCAACATATAAGCTTCTTTACAAAGCGTACACTAAAGCCGACCAGAAGGAACTTCTAGAGAAACTGTTGAAGTGTATGGAAAAAGATGGTATTGTCCCTAATAAGAAGTTCTTCCTTGAGTCTCTGGGAGCATTTTTGTCTACACCAGCAGTTCCGGGTACTGTAAGTGCCACGATTGGGTCAACCACACGTGAAGATACTGTCAAAATTTAGATGTAGAAGTTAGATAAAAGCTTAGTTTATTTTTAGGGCCAACCTTGATGAAGCTTGATTGACAGTAAAGGTCACATTTCAAAGAGATGACAGAATGGCACTAGACAGGATTACTTATTTCATGTGGTGGTTCTACACATGTTTCTGCTTTGTAGCTTTGAATGCCCTCAACTTTTCCCTTGATATCATTCTTTCAGTAATCAGTATGTAAGTACTCGATCTACGTGTTTCCTCTTTCAAAGGCTATTGTGTAGGTGTTTTCCGTCTTGGGTAGTATTTATTGATGCAGTAGACTTTTTAATTCAAGTTCTGATTGATTCAATATCTCTGCTGGGTATGGTCATAACAAGGTTAGGATGGAGAGCTTAAAGATACACATTTTAGGATGGAGAAAGAAGTGGCATGGTACTAATGCCTAGAATATTCATGAACATTCACTAGTTGGATATTTGCATAGCTTTTCATAGCATACACCGTTAGTTAGTCTGAATCAAGTTTGATCACTGAACAGAAACTTTAAGATTACCATTTAGATGTCACTCCTGGCAGCGTTTCTTATAGGGTTCTCTAGCATCTCCTTGTGCTCGGTAAGGTGGAGTTTGGGACTTGAGCTTGAGCTTGAGGTTGTGGTGGGTAGTGCAGGCTGCAGACAGTAGGTTATTACCTCTGTTAGTGTCCATTGACTAGTTTCCATAATTTCTCTCAATTATCTTTCATGGGGACAGAAAGTTCATGTTTGGGATTTGTTTCTTGGTCCTGTACTAGACAGATTGGAAGCTTGTTTAATGTTGGTGGTTTCAATGCTACAAGATAACACTTTTCCATCCTCTCAACATTTGCTGTGCCTGTGTTGTTCCTTCTTAACGTCACACAATTTTCCTTTAGGAATTGTTTTTCTTTTCCAAATAACATATTGAAATAAATGGTTTGTCCTAAATAAAAGCTTGCTTCTTTTGTAATTAATTCTATTTTCAAGTTATAATTTAAAATCCAAGTTTTCAAAATAAATTTTATTTGATAATTAATTTTATTTTCAAGTTAAAAAAAATCTATGTTCTACTTGTACATTTTTTTTAAATAAAAAAATGTTTCTAAAAACCATATTCCAACCTTTCACTAATTAACTTTACATTTACCAAACAAGATTTTGTCTTCTACTCTAAATAAATTAAAGATTAGAAAACTAGTTTTAAATACAAGAAAACAAAGTTTAAAAAAGAAAAAATCTCAATACAAAACGAGCCTTAAAGGAAAATGAGCCAAATCTAAATTAAAATTAACACTTAATGTTATACATAGTGAGGGGTGTGTGATTGGAATGACCTAATAAATATGTGACAGAATGAAAACACATCCAAATTCACGTAATGATTGCTTATAAAAGCTAATCAGGTCACACAGAATAATATCTCAAGTGTCAACCATGAACCATCATTTACAAATTTGACATAATCATGATGAATCCAATCAGTATGCATCAGAATGAAAACACATCCAAATTCACATAATGTTGCTTATAAAAGCTAATCAAATCGCACGGAATAATATCTCAAGTTTCAACCATGAACCATCATTTACAAATTTGACATAATCATGATGAATCCAATCAGTATGCGTCAGAATGAATACACATCCAAATTCACATAATGCTGCTTATAAAAGCTAATCAAGTTGCATTGAATAATATCTCAAGTTTCAACCATGAACCACCATTTACAAATTTGACATAATCATGATGAATCCAATCAATATGCGTTAGAATGAAAACACATCCCAATTCACATAATGACTTGATTAGTTGTTATAAGGTCGCTAAGGTCGCACGGAATAATATCTTAAGTTTCAACCATGAACCATCATTTACAAATTTGATATGATGATGAATTGAATAGAATAATTTCTCGTAGTATTAAGGAGAAGTACATATTAGCATCTAAGAGAGCAAATAGTGATTAGTACAAATGAGTCAAGATCTCATTTGATAATTTTGGAATCTCCGGTCAACCCTCTTCAGACTCTGCAGGTCAGGAAGGGGAAAATTAGAATAAACACCTATATACTCATGTAGACAATGTTGGTAGATTTAACTCATTTTGAATACAAGGGAAGTAAGGTGATTTTAGTTTCAACATTTCCAACAATATTGCTCTCTTCAAAAGAAAAATGACAAGTCTGATTTTTAACGTGGTCTCACTGTAATGAAAATGAGAGGATCAAAATAGATGCATTCTTACCATGTATGGCTTCCATATTGTCTTCCTTGTAAATACCAAGCGTAGAGCCATGAACTGACAAAAGCATTTCTCCAGCTTTTGGGAGCCTGAGAGTTTTGGGTGTCATACCTAAAGACATCCTTTGGCTATATGCCTGCAACATTAGTCAAAGTCTTATTTACTTTAGTCCGATGGAAACCTAACGGAGATCCAAAACATGCAGTACAAAAACATTGGACCCTCCATGCACTAAGATAGTTGGTTCTATAGTTCTATTTGTGAAGCAAGGTTACAAAGTGGCTCCTAAAACAACTAAAAGCCATCAAACAATAATTCACCTCAATGAGACCTAAGCTCACTACGAAAGAAATATGCAAACTAGCCTGCAAAAAAGAATCTAGAATAATGAATATTATATGGATTTCAATCATGTTAGCATCAAGGAGAATCTAGGCTGCTTTTATACGTGCTTGCATAAGTTACTTCATCCAGTGCAAGTTTCTGAACAAATTTCTAACAAATTCATCTTCTGTTTTCATAACTAGATAGAAAGTTTTAGAAACCCCTTTTAAAATTTGTGAATAATACATAATCTTTAATCTGCAGATTATGAGCAGCTAGGATCCTTGCTTTTCCTGCCACCAACCGAGTAATTTCAGTAAGATAAAGAAAATCTATGAAATTCGCTTAAGGCCAAATTTCAAAACAAGAATTAACCATTAACTGCTTTACTTGAAAAGTCAAAGCCACCAAAAGGCTGGACTGCAGCAGAACAGTCAGAATATGCTAGGGACAACCGAGGCAAAAGGGAAGCACACAAATATCTTCCATCATTTAAAGAGACATTGTCATATTTTAGATTACACTGCACATCTATTTCTCCATTCTCTCCGTTTCTTACCACTGACAGTGTAAGAAATTTTTCTTCAAAAAATTGCAGTGCAGGGGTCTGCAGCTGATGCTTGTCAAAATATGAGCGAATCATACACAATTCAATTAATAGATGTTCAATTTGTACATCTCGAATACCAACAATGGCCGCTATTTGTCGCTCGACTGTGAAATGCAAATACAAAATTATAAAAACTTGAAAGAAATTGAGAAGCACACCAAGAATTACAATATTCTTCAAAATCTGCACGGCTATAAATTTGAATAATGTATTATTTAATATGTATTGGAAACGGTTCAACACTCTCTCTCATGGTATGGTCATTCAAAAGAACAGCAGACAAAACAACAAAGTCAAACCACTGGCAAACGTAACAAATAATCAAAATGATGTAAAAAGAGAGAAACAAAGGCTTGTTTTGTAACCACTATTATTTTCAACTTCTAGTTTTTGAACTCAAGTTTTCAAAACGAGAGTAATTTAGTAATTAATTTTATTTTTAAGTATAAAATCAGGTTGGAACTTAGTTCAATTTTTACCCATATTTTTCTTATTTTTGAAACTTCAAAAAATAGGTTCTGAAAACCATATTTCAAATTCACTTTTCCTTTTCATGAATTAAATTTACTTCTTTTTTTGTGACTTAAAAAGAAATAGAAAAACAAAAAAAAACTTTTTACCAAACATTTTTTCTTTTCTTTTCTAAATGAATTAGAAAACAAAAACTATTTTCAAACACAACAAAACAAAATTTAAAAACATAACTCGTTACAAAACGTGCTCTTAGAGATTAGTAAACAAAGCACACACTTACATATATGTAAGGTAAAACAATACCATCTGGGTCAGTGAACTCAGCTCTTTGCTTCTTAATTTCAGGTTCTTTGGCTTCAACACCGTTGAAATCCACTCCATCTGATAAGGAAGCTTTTTTTGTAATTTGCTTAGCTTTTCGCTTTGGCATTGTCTTACAAAAGCATAATTTTCGTTTTTCCTGCATCATATTAAGCAGAGAACATCAAATTTCGTTTTGCTTTTGTGTGGTATACTTTTCCTGCTCGTCAACATATTATTTCTGTCCTCCTCCAAAGTAACCAACCAACATACATTTCAATCAAAAAGAGACAAAATTTTGAAACCCAAGAAAATAAAAAAAAGTATAGACTTCTTCACCATGTAGAGAACTAGAACAAAGATCCAAATGAATCTATAAATTGGAAATAATAATAATAATAACAGCAACAACAAGGTAGTTTTTACAACCCCCCGAGGCACAGTGTCCTCCAAGTCAAGCAATCCCAAGGGGCAGCTAAGTTATTTGTGAGGCCATGTATTGAAAAGTTGCGAATAACACCTATTTCATTCAAGATTTTTTAAATTATATCTATAAATTTTTTGTATTATATTTTGTATATTCCTTATAATACAAAAATACTATAAATCTAGTAATTATAGAATTATTTATATTGATTAAATTATTATCACAAAAAAATTGTTATTTTTATATGTTATTTAATATTTTTTTAAATTCACACTAATAATACTTTTAACTTCATAATTATAACCTCACTTATATTAATTAGGTTATTATTAAAATTATTTTGATTGTTTCATAATATATTTAATAATTTTTTAAATTTACAAGAGTAATTTTTTTATCTTTAATATATTTTTTATCCATTAATTAAATATTTTAATGATATTTTTATTAATTTTTAACTTTCATATTAAATGTGTTATGAAATCAACAAAAATAAATCTAACCTTATTATTTATATTTAATTTTGCACATTTTTTAGCATTTTATTTTATATCTATTTCTTTATTTTTTTTCTCTATAGATAATATAAATCAAATATCTTAATCTATAGTTAAACACAAAAATATGATTTAAATATAAATGTCATATATTATTTAATATAATATAAAATATCATAATTATTTTTTAAATTGATTAAAAACAACAAACATGATAACATAAACTAACTCGTTACCCTATTATTTAACTTTAATTTTATTTGTTTAATCGAAACAAAAATTATATGATACAAATTAAGTATATGAATTTAATAAGTTTATCTTTTCTATTAAAATAATATATTTTATATTGACAAAAAAACATAAGTGTCAAATATAAATATAATTTATTTATTAAATTAATAGAAAAAAACTAATATAAGAATTCTTATGTTTTTTTCAATTAATAGAGATATAAAATTAAAAGATATATAAACTAGCCCATACCTGACCGACTAACATTCTGCATTTTTTTTTATATCTCTCCTATTTTAAACTCTAATTTAAATCTCATATATATATTAGTCTTCGAAAATATCTAATCATAATATTAAAATTTTATATCTTTGTTATAAGAATTATGAAAGTTTCATTGCTAAAATGTTAACCTCAATGGAAAATTTTGAAAACATAATCATTTTGCTTGTTAAATGTACGTAAACTTAAAAAAAGAAAAAGAAAAAAAGAAGAAGCATCTTAAACAAACATTATTTTAAACTTAAAGAAATTTGAACAGTTATTTATCTTTATTTAAAAAATAAATAAAATTAAGTTGTAATGAATAGAAAAATAATTTATATCTATACTATATATAAATGTCTAAATCATATTTTATTTTTTGTCAAAATTATCCTTATATTTTAGCATAATAACATTTATGTGCCCTTACTAGATAAATGTGAAAAATAATAATATTTATGTTATTTCTAATCTACTTTCATTGGACTAATTAGTTTAGTATCTTAAATTATTTATTTATTTTATAATAAATATGGTAAAATATTTTTTCTGACAATAAATAAATTATATTTATTTTATTTTGATTATTTTATTAGATACTATAATTAAAGTAGCAATAGATTTATATATAGATGAATAAAAATGAAATTACTATGACAAATAGAATATATTTATTATCCTATCATTTAAGCGAATTTTGTTTTATTGAGTGTTAAATTATTTTCATATATTTTTAAATTAAATTCAACTTATATCAATGAGCATGTGTAATTGTATAATATAAAAAAATACACCTGAAACATAAAAATTTGAAGGAAAAAAATCGCAATTGAAAATGCAGAAAAAAGGAAGAAACAAAAATTGGTGTAAGCTGAAAAAAAAAAAAGTGTTAAGGTTCAAGTATCCTTCAACTGGATAGCCGCCGGTCAATAGTCTCCACAGTCTACTCTCCCACTTCCTTGCCGGTGAAGTATTCTACTTGGTTGGCTTTTACTTCGTTCATAGGTAATCTCTCTGCCTTATCTTGATTTATTGGTTTCCGTTTTATTGTTTATGCTTAGAATTGCCGACCTTGTATAGTACTGTGAATGATATTAGCTGGTTTAGTGACCTGATATGATGATTTATGTACCTTTTGGTTCATTCAACTTTGTTATTCTCAACTTTCCAATACATTTCAAGGGCCTTATTTATAATTGCGGCTATTTCAAGACGTTTCCTATGTCAGTAATCAAACACAGTATGAATTGTAGAACTGAAATGAAGATTATTTTCTTAATTTATTCTCTGTATAAATTATGAAAATGGAGATGTCCCTAGCTTATTCCGGCTTTGCTGCAAATTCTGCCATCAAATATTTGGTTCCTTTGAATTTTTATAAAAGATGGCGAAATCTAGTTTTTTGATTCATAGATTATATGTTATATTTCCTAAATTCATTTTATTTTACAGAAATCAGGCTATTAGTACCAGGGAAAACAAGAATTCTAGCTCTTGCCCAGTTTCAACAAAGAACAATCAAAACTGGCTTGGTGCTACAGAGTAATCTCTGCTCTGAAACCCTCTTTTCCACAGCGAACCATTTACTTTTACAGCCGCTGGATCCACTTAAGCCAAACACTTTGTTCAGCTTCATGTCTAGAAGAAGTTGCAGACTGTGGCATACAATCCCTTTCCGACCACTTGAACCCTGAGATTGCGAGCTTTTTTTGGAGGGGATTCTCAGATATCAGCAAAGAAGCTACTGGCCGAGCATTACATGCACTATGCTTAAAAGGTTTTGTGCCTGTCAGTGTATTCTATTTAAATACTTTAGTGAATATGTATTCCAAGTTTGGCCGTATCAGATATGCTCGTTATGTATTTAATAACATATCTGAAAGAAATGAAGCTTCTTGGAGTAACATGATGTCAGGTTATGTTCGAGTGGCTAAGTACTGCAAAGCCATTGAGTTCTTTCGAGACATGTGGAATTGTGGTATAAATCCAAATGAATTTTTGATTGCTAGTGTAGTAACCGCATGTGATAAATCGGCTTGTATGCTCGGTGAAGGAGTACAAGTTCATGGTTTGCTTGTTAAGCTTGGTTTATTGGTTGATGTATTTGTGGGTACTTCTCTGGTACATTTTTATGGAACTTATGCACTTGTTTTTGATGCTCAGAAGCTCTTTGAAGAGATGCCTGACAAAAATGTTGTCACTTGGACTTCACTGATGGTTAGTTATTCAGATAATGGAGAATTACTAAAGGTCATAGATACTTATAAACACATGATGGATGAAGATATATATTGCAATGAGAACACAATGGCTCTAGTCATCAGTACTTGTGGGGTTCTAGGTGATGAATTATTGGGTCTTCAGATTCTTGGGAATGTTATGAAGTCTGGGCTAGTGAATAATGTTTCGGTAGCGAACTCCTTAATAGCCATGCATGGTAATTTTGGTCAAGTGGAGGATTCCTGCTATGTATTTGATTACATGGATGAACATAACACAATCTCATGGAATTCAATTATTTCTGCAAATGCACAAAATGGATTTTTTGAAGAATCGCTGAGATATTTTCATCTGATGCAGCATGTTCATAAAGAAGTGAATGCCATTACACTTTCTACATTGTTAACAGTCTGCAATTGTGTTGATAGTTTGAAATGGGGCAGAGGAGTTCACACTCTGAGTGTAAAAATGGGTTTTGAATCAAACGTTTATATTGGCAATACTCTTCTAAACATGTATTCCAAGGGTAGAAGATCTGAAGACGCAGAGCTAGTTTTTCAGAGAATGCCTGAGAGGGATTTAACCTCTTGGAACTCCTTGGTAACATGCTATGTTCAAAATGACGAGTTCCAAAAGGCCTTGACGCTATTTGCCTCAATGCTTCAAATGGGAAGAATAAACTATGTCACTTTAACAAGTACATTAGCTTCTTGCTCAAACCCTGACCTTCTTTTTGAAGGTAAGATACTTCATGCTCTTGCAATCATTCGAGGGTTGCAGAACAATCTGGTAATAGGCAATGCATTAGTTACCATGTATGGCAAGGCTGGGAGGACTCCTGATGCAAAGAAGGTATCATTGATGATGCCTCAACGAGATGACATAACTTGCAATGCTCTCATTGGAAGTTATGCTGAGCATAAAGAACCAAATGAAGCAATGAGAACTTTTAACATTATGAGAGAGGATGGCATAACGACAAATTATGTAACAATGATTTGTCTTCTTGGTGCTTGCTTGACTCCATACAGTCTACAAAACCATGGGATGCCCATCCATGTACATGTAGTTCTCATGGGATTTGAGTCAGATGTAAATGTGACAAGTTCCCTTATAACTATGTACGCTAGGTGCGGTCAATTAAATTCAAGTTGTTTCCTGTTTGATGGGTCAGATAATAAGAATTCCATTTTGTGGAATTCCATTATTTCTGCACATGCTATTAGTGGATGCGAGGAAGATGCTTTAAAACTGATTTTGAAAATGAGAAATAGTGGATTTGATTTAGATCAATACAGCTTCTCTGTGGCTCTTTCTGTTTGTGCTGATCTATCTATATTGGAGGAAGGCCAACAGCTTCATGGCTTTGCAATCAAACTTGGTCTTGAACCAGACCATTATGTCACAAATGCGACAATGAACATGTATGGTAAATGTGGGGAAATAGATGATGTTTTAACAATGCTTCCATCACCGCTCCATAGATCTAAATTAACATGGAATACATTGATATCATCTTATTCAAGATATGGATGTTTTCAGAAGGCAAGAGAGACCTTTCATGAAATGGTAAGCTTGGGTCAGAATCCTGATCATGTCACCTTTGTCTCACTTCTAACCGCTTGCAGCCATGGGGGTTTGGTGGACGATGGTCTTGCATACTATGCGTCAATGACTACAAAATTTGGTATCCCTCCAAGAATAGAGCATTGTGTGGCCATAGTTGACCTTCTTGGACGTTCTGGAAGACTTGCTGAGGCAGAGAACTTTATTAAGGAAATGCCAGTGCCACCAAGTGACCTTGTTTGGCGAAGCTTGTTGGCATCTTGCAATGTCCATCGCAATTTGGAGTTGGGGAGAAAAGCTGTAGAATGTCTCATCAGCTTGGACCCAACAGATGATTCAGCTTATGTTCTTTATTCAAATGTCTGCGCGACTACAGGAAAATGGGATGATGTAGAAAATGTAAGGAGTCTAATGGGATCGAAAAACATAAAGAAGCAGCCTGCATGCAGTTGGATCAAGTGGAAAAACCAGATATGGAAATTTGGGATGGGAGAGAAGTCACATCCACAGACTGTACAAATCTACTCGAAATTGAGTGAGTTGAAGAAGATGATTAGAGAAGCTGGTTACATTGCCGATACAAGTTATGCACTGCATGACACAGATGAGGAACAGAATGAGCATAATCTTTGGAGCCACAGTGAGAGAATTGCTCTTGCTTTTGGCTTGCTTAATATTCCAAAAGGTTCACCGGTTAGAATTTTCAAGAACCTTCGTGTTTGTGGTGATTGCCATACTGTCTACAAGTATGCTAGTAGAACAGTTGGGAGGAAAATCATATTGAGGGATCCTTACCGTTTTCACCACTTTATTAATGGCGAGTGCTCGTGTTCTGACTATTGGTGATGAAGATATATAAGGAATTCATGTGAGTTTCTATATCTAGTTACGGTGTTCCTTGGTTCGTAAGTACAGGAAAGGCTTTGTGATTCTGCCATCTCTTAAGGTGATCATTGATCAGTTTAGCCAGAGGCAAGACACAACTCCTTGTGATAAACTCTTTTTTTTCTTACCAGGTACTTTTAAATCATTCATTCTTTCTTAATTTCATGGCACTTCATTGCATACGACTGTATTAACTTGTAAAAATCTCTTCCTTCATTGGTGTTTAGGTTTTATCTTCGTTTATGTCCATTGTTTTCCTTGCAATTTGATGTATGAGTGGAGTTTGAGAACTTGTACATGTGTTCTAATTGCTGGAAGTTTGAAACACATGCAATGCATAAACTATTCTTCCCTAGAAATAAAATTTGAAACCTGAAATAACAAATCATTTTTCAAGAGTTGTGAACTTTAGTAAACTCATTTTTTTTCTTTACGTAGTTGTAAGGCTGCTATAAATATGAATATAATAATGGCTCTCTTTTGTCTGCATCAAACAGTGACCCCTTTGTTCTCATTCAATCTTGACCCTCAATAATCTATATCATGATTGATATTGAAAAGCTAATGGACTTTTCGGTTTGAATTTGAGATATTTTAAAAGAAAACACTGCATTAAAAACATACCTGAAATCATATCTTCTAGTTGCTTGTAACTGCAGGAACATGTCTTGCTCTTTGTTTGGGCTAGTCTTGATTGACATGACTACATTTCAAAAATAAACATTCATTTAATGTTGCTCAAAGTAACATCTGGTTTTTATATGGCGGACCAATATATGCTGGAAGTGCACTTTCTACAGTTAAATATACTGGTGCTGGTCCTTGCATGTTGACCATTAGATCAACTTCTTTTCCTTTGTCTCCAGCCATTGAGGGTTCAAAAGATAGTGAAGCTTCCATCTCCCAGGTTGATCTCTCCACCTTTGAAGAAGGTTTTCATCTTTTTCTAATGCACAGAGAATACAGTGTTACTCAAAAAGGTATGTTTTTTAAGATTCATGCCTCAATCAGTGCCACTCGAGGGAATTACATTCAATTATCTTTATATTTTTCTTTTTCCAGTTATTTAGTATATGTTTGTGCAGGCTTTTACAAGTTCTATTGTCGAGCGCATTGGTAATCTTGAAATGACATCCAAGGATTGAATTTCAGCTCCGCTAAATGCACAAGTAAATTTTCATGTGTAGCAGGTTGAGAATATCAATGGTCTTAAGTTTGTGAACTTTATTCGCAGGTTGATAATATTTTTCCATTACTTGCCAATTTTATGAGTTTCATTCATTAAGTCATTTATCTATTTAATTTTAAAATTTATATGCCAAATTTTTGCAGCCTACAAAACCAGTTTCTAGATTCAAGATGCAGAGAAGATTATTGTCTTTATTCGGTATTGTGATAATATGTATCTTTGATCATTTGATTTTTAAATGTTTAGGAGAAAATTTGTACTGGTTATAAAGTTCATTTACCAAAAATGATTGTACTGGCTTATAATTTGTTTTGTAATTGGAACTGAGAGATATTTATATATATAATATGTTTTGGATTAGTAAATGATGCTTTCAATGTTTATTAATTAACCATACCATATGTGTGTATATTAGCTACAAATTTTATTCGTAGCAAATTACTTAAAAATTGCTATGAATTTTTAATATTCGTAGTAAATTTTCCACGAAACTAATAAAAAAGGTGCAATTTTAGAGGTTTATATCAGTTACGTTGGGACAAATTTCTAATAAATTTAATTATGAGAATATTATGTTCATTGCAAAGTTTGGTTAATTACAGATCTATAGTTACGAATTTGTTACCAACATATTTTGTAACTATTAGACAATTTTCTATGAAATTGTCAAACTTTCGTAGTTATAAGCTGTTTTGTTTTCTTCTTGTGGTTTTCTTTTTCAATATCTTTGCTAAAGAATCAAAACCACCTTGTATGGCATTACTTTTTACTCCGATGTGTTGGTATTATCGCACTAGGCTGTTCCACTGTCAAAGAAGACAAGTCTTTGTTTAGTTGAGAATTGAGATGCCATGTAATTTGACATTTTATAGTGTGTCAGTGTGTGTGCATATCTTTTTGCATACTTCCGAAGCTGCTGGTGGCATTAGGATACTTCTTTATTATCCCATTGATCTTTTGAGATGCAGAGCAGCAGAGGAGGAGTTAGATCTTATTGAAGATTCAAGACAAGTTTAATAGAAATGATCGTCTGTGTTATAACTCATATCCTTATGAACACTACATATTGATGTTTTGATCCTGTCACGGTATCAAATATTATTTTAAATTTTTTAGACCAAAAAATATTTTAAATTTTATTTTATTTTTTGATTAAGTGGAAAATACCCATAATTTTAGCCACGATCGCGATATGTTTTATCGGATACAATATTTTGGAGATATTTTTAGTCAATCTTTCTTTTAGTTTGTTATTTTCTCATGTATTTAAACCCCATTAGTTATAGCCTAATTGGTTCTGTAAAATGTTGTGGATATTGGATTGTTGAACTTTATTTGTTTACGTGCTTCATTTGAATGATATCATAATTTACCTTTTTCTATTGAAAACATATTAGTTATGAATAAAACAGTGAACAGAACTTGAATTGGGGTACAGTAATTATTTGTATTAGTGTATAAATAATTTCATATTGATGAAGATAGATATTAGTGTTTATAAATAGTATAAAAGTTATTTCTTTTGTATTTAACTTTTAGGATTGAATGGATTATGTTGTTTATACTACATAAAATTTACATAATATCAAAACTTTAGTAGATCAATATGTCAAGAAAAAAATTAATGGGTGTCAAACAAAAAAATGGATATTTAAAAAAAAAAGACAAATGATTCATATAAAATTAAAATATAATAAAAATATGTTAAAATACAATAAAAATGGGTGAAGCGATCTTCGAGGGAATGTTAGTGTATAAAAGAGTCTCACATTGATTAAGAAAGATATTGGTGTAATGTTCATAATGTTGAATATTAGCTCTAAAGTAATAAATTAGTGGTCTTATTTGTGTCATAATTTAAGGAGCTCTAAAGTAACAAATTAGTGACCTAATTTGTGACATAATTTAAAGAGCTCTAAAATAACAAATTAGTGACCTAATTTGTGGCTTAAATTATGACATAATTTAGGAAAAGATAATCTTACTTCATCTATAAATATGGAGGAGTTTATGCATTGAAAACAAAGCAACAATAAGAAAAATCAAAGAGAGCATAAGCAAACTCAAAGAGAAAAAATACTTAGTGAGTGAGAGTTTTATGTGAGTTTAGAGAAACACTTGAGAGATATTATTATTAAGAAAATTTGTATCTGTATCATGTATATTTTCTAGTCAGTTCAATAATATCTGTTGTCTCCTGTAGACCTAGAAAAATTATCAAACCACGTAAATTTTGTGTTTTCTTTTATCGATTTGATATATTCATATATCGTTATTTATTATTTTCGTACACAATAAATTGATATCAGAGCCAAATATAACAATATTATATATCAAATCGAAGCTCTCGACGAGACGAACACATATATTTATTTTGTACTAAAGTAACAAATTCAGTAATTATTTATTGATAAATGTCTAAAATTATATTTTTTACATATATTTTTAAAGACATTTATATATATTATTTTATCAATGAAGTCATTTTATGCATTAATAAATAAGTCTCGTCACATTATTTTAATTAAACATATTTATATAAATAAATGGTTATCTAATATGGTTTATGTGTTTTATAAGAGATTTATATTGAGTATTTTTTTTAGATTTTGAATGGTTCAAGATGTATTCAACTTGTTTGGTGATAATATTCGAGCAACTTGTATGAAAAACATGTTTTTCCCACCACTTGCACCTGATTCGATAAAATAATCATATATTAGGATGTAGATATTAGATTAACATGATTCAAATTACCTTGGACATCTAATGAAATTATCTACAACTTTTATGTTTATCATTTTATCAAATTAAGATTGTAGAAAAGCAAAAAGTGGTTGATATTCATAAGACTATTTGAACTATAACCCCTAACTATGACAACTCATGTTCACACTAACACAAGTTTTTTTTTTGCATATAAAAGAAGGAATTTGTCGAAAAAGAGCAAGACTTAAGTTAGAATTTGAGAACTTCATCTCGTCTCATCTTACTCATGTAGTTTTGTTATGTTTATTTATAACATGTCTTGCTATAACCTTAACTAGAGATAAGAGTGCATGAAGCTTTGATGAATTTATAGTATTTTTCTTCATTTTTTTCGTTTTGTTCTTCAATGAAACCCTTTGGTTAATTGAATAATATCTATTAAAATTGTGTTTGGTTTGTTTGAGACTTTGATTTATTGTTAACATTATGAATGATACATAAATATTTAGACTATCTTAACATGTCAAGTTCATGAGTTTACTACATATTATAAATTAAATACAAATGGTTATCTTTTAAATATATTTATGTAATAACTTTCAATTAAGATCAATTCTTAAATGAGTTTTAAGTAAATTATAAAGTGAATGAAATATAATTATTATATGTTTGCCAAAGTGAATCCCTAATATTTTAATGATTTTGTATATTGAATCTTCGTTTACTATATATAAACCAAATAATTAATCTTTTCATTTTTTTAATTTTACTGAAATATATTTTTTCAATTCCCTGAGGATCGATATTTGAACTTCTAAACTTTATTATTCAAGCAAATTACACTTGGATATTACAACATTTAAGTTGTAGCAAGTTTTTGACACCATTGTGAGGAATTGCATAAAGGAAAGTACACATCTTTTGAGATTTTCTTCATTTGGTAAATTTTATCCTCTATCTATTTTTCTCTTATTTATTTTATAATTTTTTTTTATTTTTTTAAGGAAAACTAAGCCTCCACTTGCTATCTATATTTCTTTCATGGTTGGTTAGCCACTTATTTTTATTAACATATTTTATTTATTATTTAATAATTATTATTTCAATTTTTTTTTGTTATATGATAATTTGGTATTAGGATAATAAATCTGGTCATTTAATTAAAGTGGATAGTGAAACTTTATTTGAATTTTTTTTTATTTATCTCAATATTAAAAAAACATTTAATATCATGACAGAAAATGAAAGTGTGTACGATGAACATGAAAATGAATCAACAAGAACTATGTGTGATTATTTATAATCTCTTAGAATTTCTTCCCCTTCATGTTGTATTTATCCTCTTAATGCTAATAATTTTAGATTAAGCCAAGAATGATTTCATTACTTCTAAAATTTCATGGATTAGAATAAAAAAATCTATATTTGCATCTTAATTTGTGCTAATTTCAATAACCAATCATGTTGTGATAAAATTATTAGGCTAAAATTGTTTCCTTTTAAAAAAAAAAAGATAAAGCAAAAACATGGTCGAATTCTTTAAAACTGAAATCTATTGGTACATGGCAAGAAATGCAAACTAATTTTTTTAAAAATTCTTTTCAACCATAAGACCAACGCTTTAAAAAAACAAATTCAAAACTTTTTCCTTAGGAACTTCTTAAGGATTTTTTAAATTCTTGTCCATACTATGATTTTGAAAAATAGTGCACTATAAGCTTTTTCTACGAAGGGTTATAACCTAAAACAAAACAATGTGCAATAGTAAATTTCTTGATAAAGAACTTGAAGAAGCTCTAGAATTTTTAGATTATTTGGCATAAAACTCTGGATCTTTACAAACAAATACTATAATAAATTCTATAAAATCTAATATGGTCTAACTCTAATAGAGGAAAATACAACCTTAGTCAAGAAGATTTGAATGCTAGGATTTCAAAATTGACTAGGGAAATTGAAGCCATAGAACTAGGGAAGATTAAGGAAGTCAATCTATGCATAATGATAAAATATGTGACATTTGTGAAGTTATAAGACATTCCACAATAAGTCCAAATTTCTCAGTTTTTAAAAAAGTGTTACATGACCAAGCAAATGCTATGAATATTTTCAAAAAGTCATTTCTCTCTCTATATCTAATATCTAAAAATACCCTTTTAACATTGACCTCTTATTTGCGCACTTAAGAAAAAGATGAATTTTCAACTCTAACTCAACAGAACCTTTCAAGACAATTTTATGTAAGTGATTTTAATTCATGTGATACACAGCCTAGGAAATGCCAATTTCATCTCTACTCTTTAAAGTTATTAAAAGAACCCTACTTCCAAAAAAACAAGAATCACATGAAACATCAAAATTAAAAAGTCTTATGAAGATAATATGTCTAAGTCATATAATGTTGAAAAATACTTCATTCTCACCATTTTTCTTCAAACATTGTAAGCACTTCAAAAGTTTAATCAAAATTACAATTTTTTTTTATCTTTTTGAGCAAGTTAAGATTAACATTCCTTTGTTGGATGCAATTAAGTAAACTCCATGCAAAATTTATAAATTATTTATACACTGTTAAGAGGAAACGTAATGTGCAAAAGAGAGTTTTTTTGATTGAAAATATGAGTTCAATTATTCAACAAAATACCCCACCTAAATACAAAGATCTTGATTGTTCAACAATAAAGACACTTAAAAATAGCACTTGTTTTACTTTATTTGGTTATGGTGTTAATGTATTGTCATTTATTTTAAGAATATTTTCACAAAACACTTTACAAAAGTTATTAACATCAAATTTTTTATGTTGTTATAACAAAATGCAACCTACAAGTTTATACTTAAATACTTATTTTTGTTTTTTTATTAATTAATTTTTTGTAACAATAACAATTATTATTTAATACTATTATATATTTATTAAATTTAAATCAACAATCCCTATATATGCACGGACCAAAAACTACTATCATGAAAATTTTAGTTTTTTTTTCTTAGATTTATTATCTCTTATGTTCTACATTAACATATAGATTAATATACGATTTAAATTATTGAACCATTAAAATTTAAATTACTCTTTAAATTAATACAAGATTTTTTAAAAGAATTATTATACTCTTAAAATTGAAATAAAAATGGTGATACATATACTTATAAATATGATAACAAGAAAAATTATTAAATAACATAGCTAATAAAGGATCAATTTAGTTATTTATTATCTTAAAATATTAGTTAATTTGTTTAAAAAATATGAAATAAATTAACTTCAGTTAAAAAATGTAACACAAAAATATTAATTATAATCAAATTAAATATATTAAGCAATTTTACTCCTAGATTTTGTTAACAATGTGGTAATTTTTAACCAAATTTACTAATAAATTAAAATTTTGTATTAAGTCATGGAAGCAAACTACACGGAAAGTGTCAGAAATTAATATGTTAAATTAATTCACTATTCTAAATAAAATATAATAGTTAGTAACTAGTTGAAAAAATAAGTACCTTATATAAACTAACAACATTTTAACTAATACTAAAGATATTATAAAATAACATTTAATTAAAATATGTTTAATATGAAATATTAATTATAAAAATATATTAATTTAACATAAAATGTATTATTTTGTATTTATAGTACTAATTTTTGAGAAATTAAAAAAATTATTAAGACTTAAACAACAATTTAATTGATGACATTTTATATTAAATATTTTAAATAATTATAATTTAATTAAATATTATTTAATAGGAAATTATCAGCCTTTTCTTTCACGCTAAAAATATATAAATAATTATTAAAATTTTATTTTTTAATTTTAAAACGTCTCAATTTTTTGTTTTCCAAAAAAAAAAATATATTATGTGTTCCCCAGTCGGGCCAATTTCTTCCCTATCTGTTACATGCCCGCCAAAAAATTCATCTTTCTTAATTACAAAATCAATTTGAACAATTATTTGTTAATGAGTTTTCCGAATCACATTCTGCGTAACTGCGTTAAATCAATCTCTATTTCAAATGAAGGCGCTGAATTCGCCGTCTTCTATCGTCTCTTTAGAAAGCTTCGCTTATAACCTCCAAAAGTGCCTCAAATGGAGAGACATTCACACTGGAAAGTCAATCCACGGTCTGATTATCAAATCCGGGCTTCACCTAGGTGTTTTCTTCAACAATAACCTCATGAATTTCTATGCTAAGACCGAGTCGATTTCTGATGCTCACAAGGTGTTTGTTGAAATGCCTGTTAGAAATATATTATCTTGGAATACAATTCTCTCGGCTTATGCCAAACTGGGTAGGTTTGATGTAGCCCATCAAATTTTTGATAAGATGCCGGATCGTGATTCTGTTTCATGGACTGCCATGATCGTGGGTTATAATCAAATGGGTCGTTTTGAAGATGCTATTCTTTTGTTTTTAGGGATGATTTCTGATAGAATTCAAGTGACCCAGTTCACTGTCACCAGTGTACTTGCCTCCTGTGCTGCTACTGGAGCATTGGATGTTGGTAGAAAAGTTCATTCATTTATTGTTAAATTTGGGCTGAGTAGTTCTGTTTCTGCAGCAAACTCACTGCTGAATATGTATGCAAAGTCCGGTGATCCAGCAACTGCAGAGGTTGTTTTTGACAAGATGAGATTGAAAAATATATCAAGTTGGAATGCTATGATATCTTTGCATATGCAATCTGGTCGCATTGATGCTGCTCGTTCTCAATTTGAGAAAATGAGTGAAAGAGATGCAATTTCTTGGAATTCAATGATTGCAGGATACAATCAACATGGCTTTGACAGAGAAGCGATTGTTACGTTTTCAAATATGTTGGTAGACTCTTCTTTGAAACCTGATAAATTCACCTTGACAAGTGTTTTATCAGCTTGTGCTAACCTTCAGATGTTAGAACTTGGGAAACAAATCCATGCTCAGATAATAAGAAATCAATTTGACACCTCGGAGGCAATAAATAATGTTTTGATCTCCATGTATGCCAAGTCTGGTACGCTTGAAATTGCAGAAAAGGTTTTAGTGCAAAGCAGGACCTCATTTCTCAATGGTATAGCTTTTACAGCCTTATTAGATGGGTATGTTAAGCTTGGAGATTTAAACCCAGCAAGACAAATATTTGATTTGTTGAGAGATCGTGATGTGGTTGCATGGACAGCAATGATTGTAGGTTATGTCCAAAATGGTTTAAATAATGATGCTTTAGAGCTCTTCAGATTGATGATAACAGATGGCACCAGACCAAACAGCTACACTCTTGCTGCCATTTTAAGTGTCTGTTCAAGCTATGCATTTCTTGGTCATGGCAAACAAGTTCATGGAAGTGCCATAAGATCGGGGGAGGTATCGTCAGTTTCGGTGGGCAATGCTCTAATTACAATGTATGCGAAAGCTGGCTGCATTAATGCTGCAAAGCAAGTGTTCAATCTGGTTCAGTGGAATAAAGATACCGTCTCTTGGACTTCTATGATTATTGCTTTAGCTCAACATGGTCTAGGAGAAGAAGCAATTGAAATGTTTGAGAGTATGCTTTCACTTGGTATTAAGCCTGACCATATAACGTATGTTGGTGTGTTGTCTGCGTGTACACATGTGGGATTGGTGGAACGGGGTAAGAGCTACTATAAGTTGATGAGAGATGTACATCAAATTGAACCCACTCATAGCCATTGTGCATGCATTGTTGACCTTTTAGGGCGTGCTGGATTGCTTCAAGAGGCTTTTGATTTTGTTGAAAGTATGCCCATAGAACCAGATGTTATAGCTTGGGGTTCATTGTTATCTTCTTGTAAGGTTCATAAGAATGTTGATCTGGCTAAAGTTGCAGCTGAGAGATTGCTTCTTATTGAGCCTGATAATAGTGGAGCCTACTCATCCCTTGCCAATGTGTATTCAGCTTGTGGAAAATGGGAGGATGCTGCAAAAGTTAGGAAGTCAATGAAGGCTAAGGGAGTGAAGAAAGACCAAGGATTTAGTTGGGTTCAGATTGATAACAAAATCCATGTATTTGGGGTTGAAGATGGACTTCATCCACAGAGAGAAGCTATTTACAACATGATGGAGAAAATATGGAAGGAGATAAAAAAGCTGGGTTTTGTTCCAGACACTGGATCAGTATTACATGACCTTGAAGAAGAGGTGAAGGAGCAGATTCTTAGACACCATAGTGAGAAACTTGCTATTTCATTTGGGCTGATAAGCACCCCTAAGAAGACCACACTAAGGATCTTGAAAAACCTCAGAGTTTGTAATGACTGCCATTCTGCCATTAAATTCATCTCCAAGCTTGTAGGCAGAGAAATTATTGTCAGAGATTCTACTCGTTTCCACCATTTTAAGAATGGTTTGTGTTCTTGTCGGGACTATTGGTAGGCGTAAGATAAGTATTAGGTGGTGAAACTAACGTTGCATCCATGGATATGTGAGACCATCAATTCAACACTTTTGGTGGGATTTCAGTATGTTCTGCCAGAGCTGAGAGTCCTTTGATAAGGACAAGCATCAAGCTCATTGCAAATTTGCAATGATGTCGGTTCTCACTTGCTTGGGCAATTAAGATCTCTTCAACAAAGACACGAAAGTAACCACTTCCGTACTTGGTATTTCTAATGATATTCTGTTACTGTATATCTTATACAAACAAAATTCTATAACCTTAATGTTGTGAATTCTGATTTCTACTAAGCTATTTCTTAGCTTTTTAATTATAAGCAAACAATATAGTCCCAGTAATGAAATGGACGTCATTTTTATGCTTAAAAATGGATTTATGATGACCAAAATTTGTCCAAATCCCACCCACCCTGTTTAAAAATTCGATGAATACCACTAATCTCATTATGCAGTTGTGACATTTTAAGTTTTCCTGAAAGTCAGTGTATACTGGTATTAAACAAAAAATACAAAGCATTATCACAAGAATATTCCATTGGCATAGATATTTATCCATTCTATTATTTACCATGAGCAAACTCTTTGCAGGACAGTTTATTTCCCATGAGTGTTTCAGCGCAATTAGAGGCTTATAATGCATTTACTTAGATGTATTGATTGTGCGTGTTCAGTTTGTCTCTTATTACAATGCAGTATTTTGTGTTATGGACTTCTGCATGTTATGCAGATTTGCTAATCTTATCTGCATCTACTACCTTCTTTTTCAGTCATTGGCATGTAAGAGACAAGGGCTTAATGGAAAAGAATCAAACATACCTGCAATTCTGTTTGAGAAACTCTTGAGTTATTAACCCAAGCTCATGAATATTTCAGTTTTTCGCCATATGTGTAATAACAACATACCGAGCATGGATTGGTTTCTGATTAAAGAACTTGAGAGTTCAGAAATTCAATTTATCAAGTCTTTCTTAATTAAATTGAGGCCAGGGGAAACTAGGACCTGTTGTGAATTTGTTCTCTTAAGGTGAGAATGTGCACTTGGTTGTGATAGTGCTGGTTTTCTTGTTAATGTTTTGGGTTACACTATGTCAAAGTTGTGAGGATGCATGTAACTTGGATTTTTCATTTTTCATAAAGTATCTATGTCCAAGCGACATGATATGAACACGAATGTAGATGTTCGGATGTTCTAATTTAATGGAATTTACAGAAAAATGAACATATCCGGCACCTGATGTTGAGCTATCAATAATCTACTTTGTGATTCACTATGCTTAAAGTTGTATAAAAAACAAATTTCCAAACAAAAGTAAAATTTGTATCTGTGCTAGTTTGCATCTCATTTCTTAATTTTTTTTTCTTCTTCTTTTCGTAACCCTTCATCCCCATTCCAGTCAGCATATCAATGATGCCAAAGTTATTTGCCCTGAGGAATAACTTTCATATTTGAGCCTTGGCATATTCAGCCCTAAAGGTAAAAAGTAAACTTGAGGAAGGTAAAAAGTGCATATTCTTAAGAGTTGTACTTGTACGTGATATCTTTCATTTACTCAGAATACTAGTTATTAAGGTTTTCTATCTTAGAGAAGTGGTTGGAAACTACTTTATTGACGGTGTCATTTTGTCTATAAAAATGACATTAACCTTTCAGGCCATTAGCTGTGAAAACTACTTTGTATATGGTGTCATATTGTCTATAGTATATCATGTAGTGAAATAAATTTTAAAAATTGTAAAAAGTTATTTATTTCTTAGATTTTTTTTTAATACTTATGACTTGTAATAAAAAAGGTTGATGTCAATTTACCCAGTAAGAATAAAACTTTGTGAAAAAAACTTCAATTTTGATACTAATAGGAAATGATCCCATGGAAAATGAGGTGTGGTTGAGAACTAACTTTCCTATCTCGCCTATTTCTAGATCCCGTTTACTTAAAATTTCTTTTAATTATAAAATTTTATAGTTAAATAAAATAATTATTGATAAAAAATAATATTTTTATTCATAAATAAATATTTTAATTATAAAAATCAATACTATAACGTTATATTAAGATAATAATATAAATAATTTGATTATACCTATTATAAATTTGAATTTATTAAATTTAATTACATAATAAGTAAATAAGGTATTGAATTATAATTTATTTTTCAGTGAAAAAAACTCATATAACTTATAAAGAATCCATGTCCAATCACCATATGAGAATAGCTCCCGTCGACATCCTTAATGCTTAAGTGTTTAGTGGAATACGGATTAAAGGTGGAAAAAAAATTCCCATCTTCACTTGTTTTTTTTTTTATCCTTATTATTACTAGTATACGGATTAAAGGAAAAAAAGCTCTCATTTTCACTGTTTCTTTTCATTATTATTACTATTATTTCCCTTTTTTTATTTGTAAAAAAAATAAAAATAAAAATTAAAGAAGGTTCTCTTTCATTTGATTCTATTCTTTAATGGCCCTCGAAAAAAAAAAAAAAAAAACTCATACTTGTCTGTCCTCAACTCCTTAACGGGCAGCCCAAATAGGATCCTTTAAACATTATCAGGTTGCTGACCAAACTGCCCTAAACTTGAATGAAAAATTACGGGCAGTCGGTCACCAGTAATCTCTCTTCACTCTGTCTCTCTCTCCCAGTCCTTGACCTCTGTTATTTCTACTTCTTCCTCTGCGTCTCTTCATCACGATCGGACGGTCCACAATAAACGAAGCTTCTTCTGCTATTTTCTTGACGTTTTGGAGTCTTAAACTTTCAGATCTGCGATCTCCGTGCTTCGATCTTCGTTTCCGGTACTACTTTGCTCTCTATATCTTTTTTTTTATTATTTTGTGAATTCGTCTGCTAACTTTTTCTTGGTTTCTTGCATTTTTGTCTTCATTACAAGGCTTTTGTAGTTCTCGTTTAGTATTTTTCTTCTTCAAATGTTCATATAAGCTCCTGAAGTTAAATATACTAAACTTTGCTTCTTCTCTGCATAATTAATTTCGTTATCAGTTTGAACCTTTTGAATCTTACTCAATTTTACAAATAATATGCCGATTCTTCGTAGTTTTTCAGCTTTGCTTTCGCCGTTATTTTTCGATTTCCGGTAAATTTCCTTTCCTAATTTCTGCACCACTCACCACAAATTTCTATTCCTTCACTGGCCAATTTTCGCTTGCTCAAAGTGATTCGTTGTTTTCTTCTAAAAAAATATCCGTTACTTTGTATTTATTTATATTTATTTATATTTTTGATTGAAAATACTTATTTTAATTGTTCCAACATATTTTCTAATTCCAGAAACATTTTGTACATAACTTTAAAATTGTTTATTTGCTTCGATGTTTTAAATTTTGGTTTATATCCAACGACTGGCATGATCTCTGATACAGATCGGACGGTCAACAGCTGATATTATATGATTTCTTGGTTGCACAGGTTACTTTCAGGTCCACGAATGGAAACCAACTACGGAGCAGTGGGTTTTGAGTTCACTAACGGCGCGCTAACTTGCGCAGCTGAGAATTTAGCAGCTTTGCTAGTCTCGGCTTTAGTCAAAAGCCAGCTTTTGGTTCTGGTAAATTATGTTCTTATTTTTATCCGCAATTTATTATTTTACTTCTTTCAGAAATTTATTTATTTTTGGAAACTTTTAGACTTGGTTTGTTTGCCTTTTCTCCTTTATTTGGTTAACATGCGCCTTCAACGGTCCTTACTCCTTATGGCCGATAAGACTGGTTGTTTGGATACCTGAGATGAGATCTATTACCTTTTTGCCTGGGATTTTGTGTATTTCTCAGTAGTCTAGTTAAAAATTAGGACGTCGATTTGGTGGATTAAGCGTAGTTTATAGCTTTGAGTTTCGGAATTTGTTTAGGGCATTATTTTTTTTTAATTTATTTTAAGTTTAATGGCATAATAGAATTTTTATATATAAAGTTTTAGTTTTAATAAAATAAAAATCATATATTTTTTAATAAAATAAAAAATATATATTTTGTAAGAGATAAAAAGTGAAATTATATCTACCAAAATACTTTTTTTTTTCATTTAATATATGTGATCCATCCATTTTTAATATATATATATATATATAATACTAAATTAGACAAGTTAACAACTCTCACGTGCTTAAAATTTATTTTCGAAAACATCTAGGTGGGCTCTGGCGTTTATTTTGGTTTAGGAAATGTCAAAAGTCAAATCAGGGGAATAGTGGGAATATTCGTTTTCGATACGTTTGGACTCGTGTCGTTTTAATTTTAGACGGCTCGGCAAGTTGGCTTGGCTAGCTCTTAGCTTTTATCCCAAAGATTCAAGGAAGGGAATAACAATAATAAAAAATTACAATAAAAAGAAACAGTGGAAATGAGAATTTTTTTTCCCTTTCCCTTCCTCTTTTTTTCCGTACTTTCCCAGTTAAGTTAGTCATCTGAAGCTCAGAACGTGGAACTTTGTTTATATTTTTATACACCAGTAATTAATTTACTTAGACCCTGTTGTTCACTTATATTGATTAATAATAAGTATTAGCAATACTTTCAATTATATTCTTATTTTCATTTGTATTATTATCATCAAATGATACTTTAAACTTTACTTCATTTTACACTCTTTTTACATTTTTTAAAGAAAGTTTACATGTAAAAGAAAGTAAAATTTACACATGTTACCTAAAAGAATGGTATAAGTAAAAATAAGAGTGATGTTAACTCTAGTCTTTTAATCAATTAGGTATCTGAACTTTTATAATTTGAGTTAGTATATCATATGGTTAAGATAATATTTAGAATTAAATTTTCCTATTGAGTATGTAGCATCTTAAGAATTGTTTGATATAGCATTATTTAAGAAAATTTAGCAAGTATTGTTAAGAACATTCTTATTTTCACTTGTATCATTCTTCAAATGGTGCGTATAAATTTTATTTTCTTTTACACATTAATTTTTCTTAAAGAGTGTAAAATGAAATAAAGTTTACACGTGTTATTTGAAAAATGATGCAAGTGAAAATGATAGTATTGTTAGTACTGTTCTTGATTAAGAATGAAAAAGGTACACTTGAGTCACTTTATTTTTACAAATTCGATAAATTAGTCGTCTTGTTTTAAATTAGTGTACTTTAGTTAGCTTACTATGATATTTGTGGACAATATAGTCATTTTAAGTCAAATTTGGTTTTTTTAATAACTTTTTTCACTTTTTTTTTCAAATTTTTAAGACATTCTTCTCTTCAAATATGTATAAGTCCCCTGCATAAGGTTCAATTCTATCAAGTTCAAGTTTTTAACCAAAAAATGATTAAAAAATCAAAATTGGTTAGAAATGACTTTAAGTGTTAAAAAATGTAGCTCTAAGGGTCCCCTGCTAATAAGGTTAAATTCTATCAAGTTCAAGTTTTTAACCAAAAAATGATTAAAAAACCAAAATTGGTTAGAAATGGCTTTAAGTGTTAAAAAATGTAGCTCTAAGGTGACAAATTTTAAGAAATGTGACTATTATATTTAATTTGTGAAGGTAAAGTGATCAAATTGTCATCCTAAGATAATTTTAGAAACTAAATGGATAAGATCATGAAATCCATAATACTAATAAAAGTGGCAATCATGACATCTTTGTGTCTTGTATTTACATTAATCGTGTCGTGTTCATGTATTAATTGACAAATAAATTTTTTTTTGTGTTTTTTATTTATAATAATTAAAAATAATAAGACTTTTAAAGATATAAAAAAATTATTAATCAATTCTGATTAATTTTTTTTTATCCGTGTATGAGATATTTTAACACCTAGTTACCAAATTCATCATTTACCCTTATATTATATATTGCGTAGACATCAATTCTGGACACTGCATTAGTTTCACTCAATTAGGAAAAGTGATTTTTAAAAAAAATTGAGATAAATTTTAAATGACATAGGATAATGTTATTTATAAATACAATCGAATTCAAATGATTACATTCAATGAAAACTATATTGTAAGTCGTGATTGTCATGCTCATTCAATTATGGCATATTATTCTTCGCATCATAAAAGGCACAATTGCACCACTAACGTATAAGATTTTATAAGCATATTTATTCTTCCTTTTTCTTGGTATCATATTCTGTCACCACTTTTATCGTAATCGTCATCTAAAACTGAAATGTAGTTTGACATTCTTCATTTAACCACCTTAAATATTTTCCAAAAAAAGTAAAAGGAAAAACATAATCTTTTTTTATTTAACTATATGTTTATATGTTCCATAGAGTCCATAGGTTAGGAGCATATTCCGCCAAACTGTGGACTAAGATTGATCGTATTGCTGCCTTATTTTAACATCAGTAGTTGTTAGAATGGCCAGAAGATTGTTTCTATCACTGCTCTTGGAACACAACATTCTCACTGGTCTAGAATTCTAGAGTCCATCTAGAAGCAATTAACAAGTGTAAAATCATTGAGGATAGCATTTACGTATTACTATTCTGTGATCTTAATTAGCTTATTCTTGATGTTTGACCTGCTGTGCAATATTGTTTTTGTGAAATTTTAGCAGGACTACATCGGACTGTTACTGATGATAAATACTGTGAAGATTAAGGGAGATCACTCCCAATGCCAAGACAAGGTGGTTGATACCGAGGGAGATGATGGGAATGATGACAATGATGGGAATGATGGAGATGGTGGTGGGTATGAAGAAGGTGAAGATGAATTGTCATCCGAAAATGGAGAAGATCATGGCAAAAATTCGAACAAGAAGAGTAATTCAAAGAAGGGTCCAGAAGATGGACCAGGTGATGTAGAAGAGAATGGAGAGGAGGAAGAAGATGATGAAGAAGATGGTGATGATCAAGATGATGATGGAGATGAGGATGATGAGGATGATGAAGATGATGAAGATGAGGATGGTCATGAAGAGGATGAAGTAGTTGAGGAAGAAGAGAATGAAGAGGAAGAGGAAGAGGAAGATGAAGAAGATGAGGAAGCTCTCCAGCCCCCAAAGAAGAGGAAGAAGTGAAAGCAATCCCTCTCCTTAGATGTCATATGTGACTTCTTGTCTAACTTTATGATCTTTATTTAGCTCTAGAGGGAGCTTTATTTAGAATGTTGTTTTTAATTGATAACTATTTTCCCATTCCACTATTAATTAGAGTACTGTATTATGTTGAGCAGTGACAATGATAAATTTTATAAAATGAATGTTATGTTACTTATTTGGGAATTTCAATTTTATAAAATCGAATTCCAATTAAAGGTTGATGAGCAGTGTAATGAATTATTTTTAAAAAAATGTTAATAGTATTTTTAAATAATATATTAATGTCAGCTTATCAAACGGTACTTGTTTATATACCTTCTTCACCATTCTATCAATCTCAGTCATCCTTGTCATCGATTTTGGCCTCCTTGATGTCGCCTCGTCGATTCTTGTCATCGCCTCTGGCCTCCGTCGCTGTAGTGCTTGGATTGACTGATATTTTGCCGAAGAATTTCAACCGTTTTGGCTCGGTTCTTACCTTCATGCTTGGCTTTTTGTTTGCTGAGATTATTTGAGGAATTGTTGCGTTCAGCTATTGCTTCTCTTCCTCTTTTGTTAATCAGGAATTTCTGGATATTGTATTCTTACGTTGGTATTAATTGTTTTGATCGCATCTGTTCATCGGTCTAACCAGGTGTTTCAATCCTTGGTGCTTGTTTCTAACCAGGTAGTTTGATCCTTGGTTTTATTTTGATTAGAGCTATTCTATTGTTGCTTTCAGGAGGAACATACGGTTCAAATTCTGAATCATCTCGGTCGCTTGAAATTTTTTATGAATTAAAATTGCTTTAAAATAAAAAACCACATTGTTTTCTTTTCTTTTCCGTTTATGAAGTTTTTCATTTATGAATTAATTTTTCTATTTCTATCTTAATTTATTTTTGAATTAATTTTTTCGTTTTTGTTTTAATTTATTTCTGAATTAATTCTTCCACGTTCATTGATAGAAAGGTTAAAAAAATAGAGAGGAAAAAAACAGAGCATGGCTGAGAAGAAAGGAAAGAGAATAGAAAAGAAAAAGAAAGTAAAGAGAAAATAAAAAGAAAGTACGGAAAGAGAAAGAAAAAATATATTTAGTTTTTATTTTTATTTTCTATATATAAAGTTACGTTTAGTTTACTTACTTAAAAGTTTATAAAATAATAAACTATAATTTAAGTTTATTATTTTAAGAAATAATCTCTTAAATGTGAGTAAAAAAAATTATCTTAAAGATATTACATGATTCATAGTTATTAATTTTTTACTTTATTTAAATTTTGTATTTATAATTTATACATATATTTATATTTGTGTATTTTTAATTTTAATAAATTAATTTTATTTTTAACTTATTTATCCATATATTATTTCTTACAATCTTAAAATAATCCTTTTTTTAATTTTTAGACAAATAAATTCAAAATCTTCATTTTTGATACAAACATATTATTTATAATATGTTATATTTTTTTATTATGTTATATATTGTCATATATTTTTCTTAACAGTAATTCAATTTCTTTTTTATATATTATTTTAATTATAGGGAAAAAAAAGTTTTTCAATACTGTTGCACAAAATTATCAATTTCAAACGTATTTTGGTTGTTATCGTTACCGTTTTTACATCTTTTATTGATATTACTTTTTATTATTTCACAATAAGTGAAAGCTTTTTATTATTTTATCTTTTATTTATTTGTTTAACTATCCATTTTCTTGTTATTTTATTAGAATCTTTTTCTCTCTTAAATATCAATATTTTTGCTTACTATATATACAATATACAGTTTTTTATTACTGTTTATTTAGGTTTAGTTTATTCTTGTTTACTAATAGTTTTATTCCTTTATTTATTCTTGTTATTATTATTTTTTTAATGCATAAGAGTTGTTATTTTTGAATAAATTAGTTATACGAATATTTTTTCTAATAATCTAAAACTTTATTTGTTGATTTTTAAAACTTGGGTTGTTATTTATGTATTAATTGGAAAAGAAAATGAAAATAATTTCTAAAATGATCGTACCTTTATCACGAACTAAGAATCCAGTTGTAAATATTGCTGACACTAATGTGGATAATTCTAATATTAATCAAATAATGAGACCTTTTGTGGCTCATGGGATAACCTCAATGTTACAAGTTTATGTTTCTATGAACCATGTTGTGGTAGAGAAACTAGAGAAGTTTAATTATTTAAACTACAAGAGATGGATGAGTAAGATGATGTTCTATCTCACCACCTTGAATTTGCGAAGGTTCTTGACTGAAAAAGCTCTCAATCAACCCGAGGGTGAAAAAGATTTTCAACTTGTTAGTACTATTGAAGCATAAAAGTATTCTGATTATCTATGTCGGAACTATGTTTTGAATGGTTAACTGATTCCTTGTATAATGAGTACAATAAGGAGAAGATAACTAAAGATTTGTGAGAATTATTGGACCGAAAGTATGAAAGTAAAAATGCTAGTGCTAAGAAATTTTTGGTTGGTCGTTTTCTTGATTATATGATAGTGGACTCTAAATCTGTATGCAATCAAGTATATGAAATCCAAGATATCTTAATAAAGATATATGATGAAGGGATGGTACTTAGTGAAACCTTCCAAATTGTAGCTATTATTGAAAAATTTCTCCTTTCATGAATAGGGTTCAATACCTACCTTAAGCATAAGTGAATGGAAGTGTCTTTTAAAGACTTGTTGATAAAATTCAAAGAGAAAGAAGACAACAAGGCTTCTTTTAAAAGAGGGTATCCAAAGGCTAATGTAATGAAATATGGTCAAAGTTCCAAGCATAATAAGAATAAGGGCAAGGGAAAACTAGGTAAAGAGTCTAACTAGAGAAACAACTTTTCAGAAGTCAAGCTTTAGATGGATTTACTTAAACTATCAGAGGACACGACATAAAACTCTAAACTGTAAGTTTCCAAAAAGAAACAAGAATCATGAGGTAAACATGGTTGATGACATCAGTCATGATATCTCTAATATTGACTTATGTGCAATCGTTTTTTAGGTGAACTTGGTGGGATCAAACCTAAAAGAGTGGTGGATTGATACTTGTACAATAAGGCACGTATGCTTAGATGAGGAGTTGTTCACTACTTTTGAACTAGTGAAAGATGGAGATAAGCTCTTCATGAGAAATTCTGCCACATTAGCCATTCAAAGGCAAGGCTAGGTCAAACTGAAGATGGTATTTGGGAAGGAGCTTACATTGAAAATGTACTCTATGTGCTAGACATCCGTAATAATCTTGTTTTGGCTCATTACTAAACAAGCATGGCTTTCAGATAGTATTTGAATTTGATAAGGTAGTTGTGACCAAAAATGGGATGTTGTAGGGAAATGGTATGTATCTTATGGGAAAAGAATATTAACAAGATTAAATCTTCTACTTATTTTCTTGAGTCTTCTAACTTATAGCATGGTAGATTAGGTTATATTAATTACGATATATTGTATAGACTAATTAATATGGAACATATACCCATATTCCAAATAGATTTGAAGCATAAGTGTAAGACTTGTGTTGAGGCAAGAATAACTAGGTCATCATTTCATTCGACTGAAAAAACACTGAATCCCTTGACTTAATCCATAGTGATTTATGTCATTTGAAATTTCTTCAAACAAGGGGTGACAATAAGTATTTTATTACTTTTATTAATGATAGAACATAATATTGCTATATGTATTTGTTTAAAAACAAAGATAAAGCTATAAAGAAATTTATTCTTTATAAAATAGAAGTTGAGAATCAACTCAACAAGAAGATCAAGGTATTATGCAGTGATCGTGGTGGTGAATATGAAGCACTGTTTGATAAATTTTGTGCACAACATGGAGTTATCCATAAAACTATAGTGCCTTATTCACCTAACCAAAATAGAGTTGTTGAACATAAGAATTGTACCTTGAAAGAAATGATGAATGCAATGCTATTAAATTCTGGGTTGCCAAAGAACTTGTGGGAAAAAACTATTTTTTCAACTAACTACCTTTTAAATAAGATACCCTGAAAAAGCCTTATAAGACAACGTATGAATTATTTAAAAGAAGGGTTCCTTTCTATAAATATTTACAAGTGTGGGGATGTTTTGCTAAAGTAGTTGTACCTAAACCTAAGAAGGTGAATATAAGTCCAAAAATGATAGATTGTATCTTCATTGGATATGCACATAATAGTAGTACTTATCAATTTCTTGTGCATTAGTCAAAGATCCTAAACATACACAAGAACACAATAATGGAATCAAGGAATACATCGTTCTTTGAACATGTATTTTCTGGTAAATCTCAAGGAGAATCAAGTTTGTCTAACGAATGTATGAGACTATGAATGACGATAGTCAAAACAAAGAACTCGGATAAGAGGTTGAGGTTGAGGTTGAACTCAGACGTAGCAATAGGGCTAGGACAGAAACGTCCTATGGTCCAAATTTTTTAACCCACTTGCTAGATAGTGAACCTCAAACTTATGAAAAGGTTGCGAATTCTTCTAAAGGTTCTCAATGACAAGAAGCCATTAATAGTGAAATTGAGTCCATTCTACAAAATCACACTTGGGAATTAGTTGATTTACTTCCAAGTAGTAAAACACTAGGGTCTAAGTGGATTTTCACAAGAAAACATAAATTAGATAGATCAATTCAAAAGTACAAGACCAGACTTATAATTAAGGGATACAAACAATGACATGACCTTGATTACTTTGATACTTATTATCTTGTGATGAGAATAACATCCATAAGGATGATAATTGCTATCGTTGCTATGAGAAATCTTGAAATACATCAAATGGATGTAAAGATAGTCTTTCTAAATAGAGACTTAGATGAAGAAATCTATATGGACCAATCTAAGGGGTTTTCATGCCAAGAGAAAGAAGAAAATGTTTGTAAATTAGTAAAGTTTTTATATGGTTTGAAACAAACACCAAAGTAGTGGCATAAAAAGTTTGATAATGTCATGAGAACAAATGACTTTAAAATCAACGAATGTGTCAAATGTGTATATGTCAAGGACAACGAAGATGGTTATGTTATCTTTTTCTTTACATTGATGACATACTAATTGTGGGTAATAATGATCAAATGATCAAATTTACTAAGACTATGTTAAATTCAAGGTTTGATATGAAAGACATGAAACTTACTGATGTAATTCTAAGAATTAAAATATCAAGGATATCAAACAGTCTCATTCTAAGTTAATGTCATTATGTTGACAAAATACTTGAAAAATTCAACAATGGTGATTCTTGAGTTATGAGAACATTAGTAGATGTAAATCTACACCTATCTAAGAATAAAAGTGAGAGTGTGTCTCAGCTAGAATATTAAAGAGTGATAGGAAGCCTTATGTACTTGATGAGTTGTACGAGACCTAACATAGCTTATCATGTAAGCAAACTAAGTAGATATACTAGTAATCCAAAAT
The DNA here is from genome assembly GCA_037013495.1 of Hippophae tibetana. Classification (NCBI taxonomy): domain Eukaryota; kingdom Viridiplantae; phylum Streptophyta; class Magnoliopsida; order Rosales; family Elaeagnaceae; genus Hippophae; species Hippophae tibetana. The sequence goes on along the minus strand of CM072807.1, from coordinate 65,452,707 downwards.
CTAATCACTAGAAAGGTATTACAAGACTACTTAGATACTTAAGATATACATGTAGCTATGAACTGCATTACACAAGATATCCAACTGTGTTAGAAGAACAGTGATGCAAATTGGATATCTGATATGAAAGACTCAAAGTCTACCAGTGGATATGTATTCATATTAGGTGGTGTAAATGTTTCATAGAAGTCTTCTAAACAAACATGCATTGCTAGATTCGCAATGAAATTTGAGTTCATCACTTTGGATAAATGTGGCGAAGAAGCCAAATGGCTATGCAATTTTTTAGAATATATTCTTAAGTGGGTGAAGCCTATACTTGCAATATGCATCCATTGTGATAACCAATCTACTGTTGGTAGGTCACATAGCAATATGTATAATGGTAAGTCTCGACATATATGTCGTAGACATAATACCATTAGATAACTACTATCAATTGGGGTTATCTTTATTGACTATATGAAGTCAAATGATAATATAACAGATCTCTTAACTAAAGTATTAAATCTAGAGTTAGTTGATAAGTCATCGCGAGGAATGAGACTGAAACCTATGAATGAATAAGGATTTGTAAAAGAAACCCAACATATTTTACTTAAGATCCTAAGATCTAGGTTCAAAGAGACAACCTAATTGTAAAGACTTAGTGAAATCACTATGGAGGTTTATCCTCAAGTCCATTCCTATGATGAAAATAATGATACCCGTAAGATACAAGGTAAGTTGAGTCTTTTAATAATTCTTATGAAGAGAATACCTAATAGAGTAAGTCGGTTACTCTAATACCCACGATGAGCGAAAAAATTATCTTAAGATACTGTGTGATACAGAGACCTCAATTCTTTATTCTATTTAAATTTTGTATTTATAATTTATACATATATTTAAATTTGTGTATTTTTAATTTTAATAAATTAATTTTATTTTTAACTTATTTTTCTACAGAAAAGTTTGGACGATGAAGATCAAGAATCTCCTAACTTGGTGTTTCTTGTTCATTTTGTGAGCTTTGAAACTCAAAATGACTTTATCAAGAAGAAGCTGGATCTTCTTGAGCTAGTGGTGAGGATTTGCGATGTTGCTAATCAATATACCAGTTTTGATTCAACCGTAAGGCTCGATTCTCTTTTCTCGTGTTTTAATTTTTTTGATTGTGGAGTAGTGGTAGTATTAGTTTCATGTTTTGTTTCGTTTTGTTTCATTGTTCTTAATTTTAAAGGTTTTTAGCCTTCGTGTTGTTTAATTCTTAGTTTTTGTTTAGTATCTAGAAACGCATGTTATTATCTGGACTAGTAGGCCTTTTCTTTTGTGTCGCATTAAGATCGATGTTGCTGGATAGCACATTTTAAGAGGCAATTGGTAGATCTGCTAGGGTTGAACTCTCCTTCAAATAGTTTGGTTATTTTGGATAAGGTGTAGTAAATGCTTGTTGGTTTTTTTCCTAACATTATAGTTTGAGGTGGCTGTATTTTGTATCTTTTACTGCAATTAATAATAAAATCTCATTTTCTATCAAGAAAGGGTACTTTTTTTAAGGAAGCTAGGATTGAGGTATAAGCTCAGGAATTGATCGAAAATTAAATGGGAAAAAAGTAAGAATTTTTGTATACTGGTAAAAAGAAGGGAAAAAAACCTTAGAAAATTTGTAACCTATTATTATATGAATAGAATATTAAAATAGAAAGAAAAAAGGAAAAAAAAAATAAGTACATAAAACTGAGCATATTAGTCTATGACTCTTTTAACTAGTAATTTGATGATAAAAATTTATTTTTTATTTCAAATCATTAATTCAAAGTGAATCTAAAAATCTAGAATTATGCAATTTTTAACAAGTGCCAAATATTTTTTTTATATGCACACCTTTTACCCATTCATATACCAAGAAGTTATACAATTGTAAAGTTGCAAAGTAAATAAATGTAAAAAAGTAAGACATTGTCATTACCCAAATGTGATTATATAAATCAATAACACGTTTCTTTTTACTCTTTTTTTCCCCTCTCTTCTTCCTTAACAAGACACTTCTTTTTAATGATATGAAGTGATCATCATAAATTATGGTGTAAGTTCTGTAATTCGATGGAACACCAATCACATAATAATATGTTATTTAGAAGGATAAACAATTATAAAATATTTAAATTTTGATCTATTTTATATAAATATGTTTAAATTTTTTCTCTATGTAAAGATATTTACACGTAATTACGAATGAATTATAGTTGGGAGACTAGGAGTTCTAGTTAGCCCCTAACAACTTTTGTTAAAAAATTAATTGATATTAAACTTAACTTACATATTTATCAAATATTACTTATTAAACCGAGTTAGCTAGTGATGAATTTAATACTTTAATTTGATCAATTTTTTTAATTTGATATCTTAAAAATAGCTAGATTGACCCCATTCAATTTATATTATTCTTTAAATTAGCGAAAAACTTTTAAAATTTTATATTTTTATGTTTAAACGAGAATAATAATTGAGCATGTAACTTATAGATATAATAATCATGCTTAACTTTTAAATAGTGTAACTATAAAATTATATGTTTAATTTGATTTTTTTTTCAATAGTTATTTTGGTAAAAAAAAGTAGTATAATTATAATTAAATTTATTATGATACTAGTAAAATTATGAATATTTTAAGAAATTTTACATTAAATTATGTAATGGGTGTTATAAATTTAGTTATTTTGACCAAATATACTAATAATTTAAAATTTTGGATAAAGTTAACTAATTGAGATGTGAGGAAATAAAATGAACAATGTTTTTAAAATAATGTCCCAAAATTATTATATATTCTAAGTAGTGTATAATAATTCAGTCCCTTTGGAAAACAATTATGGGTTCGTCCCAATATATAAGTTTTTTTTATTAAGTTATACTAGGTTAATTAATTACGAAAAATTAAGTGTGATACTTTAATTAATTAATTGTTATATATTAATTAATTAAAATTAATTTATTGATTAATTAATTTACGTGATATAATTTAATTACAAAAAGATTTATGTAAACAGAAAAAGAGTTTCGTTTCCTTTGTATAAAACAAAAATTATCAAGATATCTTTAAGTAAAATTTACATAATTCAAAAGCTATACAGCCAGTTTAGAAAGAGACATAATATAAAGTTCTAAAAGTTGCAAAGAAAGCAGTTATATATATATATATATAATCAAGATTGAAATTTCAAAAAATTATGAAATGGAAAAGTTTCGAATGTGGAAACAGAATTAAGGGAGAAGTCAATTCCTTTCAAAATTCAGTTATGATTATGGTGAATATTGAAGAAACATTGATAATGTCTAAGACTATGACTTTTTTAAATTAAATTAAATTAAATAAATATTCAATTAATTTTTCGGTATTGCTAAAAATTTAACTTGCCTTAAATAATTTCCCAAGATTTGAATTCCATTATCAAATTTTCAAATATTATATGGTTTTGTTTTATTGTTTATTATAGTTAAACTTATATCATGATTTTTTTAATATTAAATTTGAATAGTTTTAGGGTTAGTTTTATGTTAAAATATTTATATTATAAGTTTTATTTAAAATACAAGTTAAGTTTAAATATTATAAAATATATATAAATTTGAATATAATATGTTATTATTTTATAATTTAAACTTGAGTAATAATTTAAATTAATTTAAAATTTAAAAAATTCAAACTCGAATCTGTCTTAATGTTCTATATAGCTTGGCTTTGGACATGCATTTTATTTAAAAAAATTAATCTAATCTAATTCAAAAATATACACATCCCGACAATACCCAACTTAAAAGTCCAACTCAAAATTGAAGTTTTGGCCTAGTTCGGCTTGCCGGAATTTACATTCATAACTTCTACCACTTGTGCATTAGTATGTAGTGACATACACAGTCATGCCTTAATAGGTAGTATGTTTAGACTTAGTGGGTAGATATATGCTTTTTAGAGTTAAAAAAGTGTCTTCCAAAAATTAGGAAGATATGTTTACATAAATACAGATACATTATGAAAATATGTTTGAAACATATTTATAAATAATAAATTAATTTGAAACTCAATAACATATAATTCACTTAAATACGTTGAATATATATAGTTTAAATATATGTATAAATAATTTAATTATTTTAAAAAAATATTTATTAATACATTAAATATAAAATTATATATATATTAATATTTGGAGCATATGTTTAAACTTTAATTCATAAAATGAATAGTTAATTTTTTTTGGCAATTTCTCTATGTTTATATTTATAAAAATATATTACCTAAAAATAAATTTAAATATACATATTTAAATATATAAAATTTTGAAATAAATTTTTACATGGAAAAATGGGAAATGAAACCACTCAAAAAAATTATAAATCGAAAAAATTTCATTCTCCGAGTGCAGAATTTTATAATTTTATAATTATCTTAAAATTTATTTTATTTGTGATATTTGAATATTTTATTCATTTAATTTTTATAAAAAATGCATAACTTACTCTATTTTCAAAAATAATAAAATTTAATCACCTAATTTTATAATTATATGATTAAAGTGTCATTTTTTATAAAAAAAATGAACATTTTAATCACATAATTTCATAATTATGTGACTAAAATATTATAATTTTAAAAATCAATTGATTTATATATTTCTTGAAAAATTTATATGATCGAAATGTTACAATTATATAAATAAAATGACTTTTTTGTCTATTGTTTTTATAAAAAAATATTATTTTTTTGAAATAAATATCATATATACTTTGAAAGTTTTTTTAAAAATGTCTTGACTTACATTTAAAAATAATATTAACAACGTCCATTTTATACTAGTTTATAAAAAAACTAAAAATGAGTAAAAAGTTTATACTACATCATTTTCACATTAAAATAAAACTTGAAATTTTTGAAAAGAAAGAATTAATTGATAAATTTGAAATAAAAATAAAATAAAAAGTTTTAAAAACTCACTTTTTATTAATTAATTTTTTGTCTTCATTTTTATCTAAATATAAAATTATTTTTTATCAAAGTCCTGAAATGTTGGTGTATTTTTTTAATTTAATTTTTATATTTTTTATATTTTGAAATTTACACTAATTTTTTTATTTGTAATTAAATAATATATTTTTTAAAAATATTTATTATTTTTAAAATATATAATAACTAGTATTCTATGTTAATAAAATTTAAAAATAATATAATTATTTTTAAAAATAAATATTTTATATAAAAATAATATAATGAGTCAAAAATATATTTTTAAAATAATAAATAATCTATTTAAAATAGGCATTTGAAAAAACCTTACAGACTTATATATAAATTACTCTATTTTCTCTTTCTCTCCACTTACTTCTTTCTCTAATTTCTCAGGGTCAGAGCCATCAAAAGGCTCGAGACATTGAAATTCCTTTTTAGACTACCTTACGGTGGGAGAGAGAGAGAGAGAGAGAGAATTGGGAATTAGGGTTTTACCCAAATGTAAAATTTGTTTAGAAGACTTATTATTTGGATTTTCAGAAAATTTGCCCCTCCTCACACACTCCCTCATCCCTCCATGCTCAATTCAATGGTTGATCATTCAGAAGATGTTTCGCCTCTCGTTCCTCCAACACCGATCACTGAGCCCAACGAGATCGACCTTGAAGCCGGCCCTGGAGAACAAATTCAGTGCCGAATTTGCCTTGAAGCAGAGGGTATTTACTCTCCTATTTATTCAATAATTACATCTTCAAATAGGCTTAAATATTTCGCATTCTTTTTCCAAAATTTGTTGCTTAAAATTTAGCTCCTCTTATTTGGCTATACAGTCAATGAATACTGTGAAATTAGAGAAATGTGCTTTTTTTGCTTATAATTCTCATTGTTTGATTTCCTGGAAAATATGGACGGTCTTCTACGTAAACGAAGACAAACAATTTGTTGTTTAGATGAATGTTTGAGAGCTTATTGATTTATACGTCGTATAATTCTTATTCTATTTTTCTCCCCTTTAATAAGCAGGTAGGGATTTTATAGCTCCTTGTAAGTGCAAAGGAACGTCCAAGTATGTACATCGTGAATGCTTGGATCATTGGCGAGCTGTAAGGGTACGGATGACATCTTTTTATTTTCTCAATTTAAAAATGGTGAATGTCATATCAGTTTGTTGTGGAGTTGTTCATGCATATGATTACGTATGAATAGTACTATTAAGCCATATACTATGGATATATATTTCTGAAAAGCATCACTTCCTTATCTAGTTAATTTAAATTCACTGTCTTAGACTCTTAGTTGAGTCAAATGATTCGTTATTACTGTCCACCTGCATGGTCAAAGAGTAATTTACTTTGGGTCCGAAGTCTAAGAAGGACAGTTTTTTGCCTTATGGGACAGCTGTTTTGTGTGGTATGGTTTAGGTACTCTAAGACTGTAAGCACAATTTGGAAATAAACTGTCTATCTGGGGTAACAAAATTTGTATGAAAATGTCCTTCAGGTGCACCAAATTTTTCCTCAGTGTCCTATTATGCAAAATAACTGTCCTAAATTGTACCACTACAAAATAACTGTCCAGAATTGTGTCACAGGGAATAACTGTAAATTTTTAGTTAAAATAAGTAATATGAGATATCTAATCCTAAAAAAATTAACCTCAAAGGAAGGTAAGTTTTATACTACTTATTATAAACACTGCATTAGTCTTTCTTAATCCATATGGGACATTCTTTTTATACACTGTCATCCTCCCTCAAAGTGTGGGTTTTTTGACCCAATACTTTATATTTTTTATTATATTATAATTTTATTTGAGTTACTTGTCTTTCTTTTTGCAAGGTTCATGTTTTTTTATGGGAGGTCTATTAGTTGTTGTTTTGATCCATTGAACGACTGAAGTTCTGATACCACAAAAAAAATAAAAAAAAACCCTTGCACTTTTTTAGAAAGGCAACAACAAAGCTTAGAACTCCTTTGCTCACTCTTTCTCTTCTCTTCTCTCTCATTTTCCTCATCTCCATTGTTGGAAGTTCTAAGCTTTGTTGTTGCCTTTCTGAGAAAGTACAAGTGTTTTTTTTTATTTTCTTTAACAACCGTCATCCTAGAGTCTTTTTCACATTTACTTTTGGCGTTGATTTACAGCTTCAAATTAATTATGGCTTTAACATGACCAAGTTAAACTCGACTACATATAGTCTCATATTTTTGTTTTAGTTTGCCAAGATCATTTTCAAGTCTTCTTGTTCTTTGCATAAGGTATTAAATCCAACTAAAAAGGACAAATGATTGTGTTAGTAATTTTTCTTAGGTATTTTTCCTATTTGACTTCGAACTTGTTATACCTGATTCTACCTCATTATCTTTTCAGGAAGGTTTTGCTTTTGCTCATTGCACCACCTGCAAGGCCCCTTACCATTTGAGAGTTCATGTTGCTGCTGATAGGAAATGGCGAACATTGAAGTTCCGATTCTTTGTGACTAGAGATATACTATCCATATTTTTGGTTGTTCAGCTTGTAGGTCAACGATTTTCCTTTTTACTTGCTCGCTCTTGGGTTTTTTAATGACTTTCTATGAGATTCATAAATATACATGTTTTTATCTGTTATGATTTAGGTGATTTCTTTATTGGCATACTTGGTATATTTAGTAGACAGTTACCAGCAGTTCTGGCTTCGTCTTGCTTGGGGTTTTGAAAGTGAGCTTAGTTTCTACTATATATGTGGTAAGATCTTTGTTCTAAAAAAAGGTTCTATTCATCTAATTGGTTTTACATAAATAGCTAGTATGGATTATGCTTATTATCACTGCACATGCTATGTAAATCCACTGGCTGTGAAAGTGCATGGCTATCTACTTGGCAACTGAGATAGAGGTTGATAAATGGAGGAGTTTAGAGTAGTTTAGTCATTTTATTTTGTATAAGTTAGTATTTGGACTCGTTAGTATGTTGGACTACCTAGATGATGGATTCAATGACATTTGTTATCTAAACAAAATAGGAAAAATAAAAGTTGAGACTAGGGAAGAAGGTAGATAAGTAGTCTAAAGTGTCTGAGTAAGTAATGAAACACCATATAGCGCTATTTTTTAAGGTGGCCTCAGATTTTGGATGGGCTTGAAATATTGACAAGATTTTCTTTGAAATCCAAATATTAGTTGAGTTTTGATCAGGCTTTTGTTGATGATATATTTACTTACTGTCAATCATACCATCTGGCTTAGTAGTTGCTTACACTTTCTTTTTTTGAATTCTTTACATTTTTGACATTTGTCTACTGCAGGAGCTCTATTATTCTTTGCCTTGCTTGGGTTATCTGGGTGCTTTATTACTTGTTATGATCGAAGAGTGCGCAATGATTTGGCACAGCCTTGCAGAGAATTGTGTCTTTGTTGCTGTCAGCCTGGGTATAGCTCTGCTGTTCTTATTTATGTTTGGGTTATATCATTAAACTTCTTATCTTCCATCTTGTTCCATTTTCATTGGAGTTCTTTCTGAAGGTGTCACTTACAAGTTGTCCTTTAGATGGACATTTTAGCTCAGTTCTCACCATATATTTTTTTGATAGTTGTTAAACCTTTGATCATTGGATCATTTAAAAGTATTTCATTATTGGAGTTTTCACTATTGTATGTTCTGATATTTAATATATATATATATATGATCACTTTCTGACTATTTACTGTAGTCCAAATCTATTTTGGCTTCTCTTATCATACTTATTTTAATTTCTGCAGTGTCTGTGCTGATTGTCATTTACCTGGCACTCTTTGTATGTGGACTGACTGTACTGCATGCTTTGAAAGTTGTGCAAGTATGGTGGGTGAAAGTGGTTGCTTAGGTGGTGCTGGTGAAGCTGGACTGCCGTTATTGTTTATTATGGCATTGATTGTGGTGGGACTTTTTACCTTGATTGGAATATTCTATAGCGTGTTGGTGGCTACAATGGTTGGGCAACGAATTTGGCAGCGGCATTATCACATCCTTGCAAAAAGGATGCTTACCAAAGTGAGTATGTATTATAAATAATTGTTACATTGTTTTCAGGATGCAGTTATATAAACTTTCACTCAGTTATACAATAATTGCAAGATAAAGTCAGCTGCTCCACGAAATTTTATTCTAAATGCAAATCTCTAGAAAAGCAGTCTTCTTGTATTTTAACTTTAGGTCATACAGATGACTCTAGGATAGGACAACATATGTTTTTGAATGTTTGCAACCCCTTTCTCAATGCGTGGCATATTCTCGAACTAGGAATATATGTTGGTATAATATAATCAAATGTGTTCCTTTTTACCCACAAGGTTATGTTGGACATGCTCTTTTGTCCAGGTTGATGGATTTTGGTATAACTCCCTCCTCTTAGTATGCTAGACGGGTCTTGAATCCCAAAATGATTATACTGCTATCCACCACGGGCTATATTTATTTGTTTGAGTACATAGGTTGTGTATTATGCTGTAACTAAAAATGCAAATCTGCTGAATATTCATCATGATACTTTTTCGTTTTCTTTTCATCAGGAATATGTTGTAGAGGATGTTGACGGTGAAATGACAGGATCTGATTGGTCTCCCCCACTTCTCCCACCAGAGCACGTTCAGCAGCTGAAAAGCCTTGGTCTCCTGTAACTCACAAGAATACTACGATCTAGATTGGCTGGCTCTTTATGTAGAAGTTTGGTCTCTGAGTCTGGTTTTGTAAGTCACTTTGCTTTATACCAGGAAAGTCTTTAGTGGTCGTTGAGAAAGATCTTGGAGGCATGATGTTCAGGTATGTTCGTAAAAATGCTTGGTATTTTATGGAAGGTGATTGAAAACTATGATTCTACTCCTCCTACATCTGTGCACGAAATTGTTGATGAAATACTTTGAATTACTAACATGTATATCAATGAAGCTATATAATTTTCAATTAAATGTTTGCGTTTATTGGCATAAAGTTATGTAATTTTTAATCAAATGTTCATTTCAATGTCTTCTTAACCTAAATATGTCAAATATTTTAAGCCCTTTAAAAAAATCGATTTTTCATGGTAAGTTTTTTTTTGTTTGCTGTGACCTATGGACCATGGTTTGGTGCCGATTAGGTACCTTGTTGGGTAGCTGTATTAATCTTTTATATCTATTTTGGTCCAAATTCTTGGGTATTATTTTTAAAAGTATCTAAATTCCAAAAAAATATCTATTTACTTAAAAATAAATTGTTTACCGAAAATGAAAATGCATGTCACGACATGATTTGTGCTCAAATTGGACAATATAGATACTTGTATAGGATCTATCCGGGAGTATTGAATTAGAGGGTAATGATATTACTACAAGAAAAATGCATGTTTATTTTAATTTTAGCATTAATTGTACTTTAATATTATTATTGTTGAATAAAATTAATTATCATTAATAAAGAATTTTTTTTTTTGTAAATATCAATTTACATTATGATAATATGATAATTTAGTTGGATAAATAATACAATATTGGGTGATATATATTTTTCATATTATTTTATACTAAAATAATATTGGTTTATTTTATGTAGATTTCTAACATATGAAAATAATTTTATTGAAAAATTCTATTTAATTTATTTTTACATTTTTCTTTCAATTTAAAACTCAAAATTATATTAAGTTTGAGAAGAAAGATGAATTCAAGATACATAATAAAACTGAAAATTTAAGGCAAACTAAGTTGCTGTTCAGTACAAATTAGATCTAAAATAACGTTTAATGTAACTAAAAGGAGGAGGACAGAGTTTCAGACCTATCTCTAGATTGTTGGAGTGGACCAAACAATCAAAATGTTTATGCCTACCTAGAGGTGATAACAATTATTAACAGGACTCATGTTGATACATTTAACAAATATGTCGTATTTTGTCAATAATTTATGATCATGTCATTTTAATGTAATTTTAAATATTAAATACATTATATCTAAATCCTCACAAATTGACACCTTTTTCTCATATATATTAAATAAAATTGACTCAAAACAATGTACCAAAATGACACTTGAACATAAACCAATATTTTCCTCGTATTCTCTATTGTAATATATTATTGTTAAGTTTCATTTAATATTATGCAACTATATATAATTTAATTAGAACATTTTAACGGTAAGATTTGATCCTCATCCTCAAATAATAAGCATCTGCATGTAGAAACGAGAGTGTAAACATTTTTTTTAAATAATAATAATAATAATGTATTGTTTCATTTTTACATTTTCTTAAAACGTATGTTCACTATTTTCATATATTTAATATATTCATGAAGATGTGTCAAAAATATATTCATCACGTTATAAAAAAAAAAGATTAACATGTATTAAACATATAAAAAAGAGTTAAAAATGAAATTTTAGAGTAATGCACTTAATCCTAGTAATAATTTAAGTCGTAAGTGCACACTAGCCAACTAGACAATACGTAACAAACCCAAGCCTACTTTAAATAGTTTCTGAATTAACTATATTAGCTCTTCAAGTTCTTGGTACACTCTTTCACAATTTAGTCTCTCTCAATTTTATGGTAAGTCATACCTAGTTAATGTATTTTTTGTCCCTTTTTAAAAATAATTCCTTAAAACACTAAAAGAAATATACTTACTAGTTTTTTTCTTTCTTCTTGATAAATTATATCAAGATATTATTTACCAAGATTCTTTTAGATCGTGGTAGATTATTATCCACCAATTAAATTTAAAAAACTTACAACAATTATGCATTTGAAAATCAACGGTTTGATGTTAACATAGTTGCTTTCTTCGTAGTTAAATAAGTATAAGAGTTTAAGAGAATATAAAAATTTACATATATATCGAATACTTTTTTTATTTATCTTAATATTTCTTTTGTTGCTTAAATATATATCTAACATTTTTATTTAGTGCTCACGTATTCTTTTGTTAATTAATTTTTTGATAGTAGTAAGTTTATTAATAAACTTCGCTCTTCAATGTAATCTTTCATTGAATAAAATAGAGAATTTTTATTCGTGGGAAGAAAAAGAAGTTCTTCTATATGTGACCGAACAATATATAATAATCAGTGAATATAAATATAGTTTTCTATTTTATTTTTTTATTTCGAAAAACTTTTAGGTTAAATTTTTGTGGCTGATGAGAACTACATGCTTCATGCCAAAATAAAAATAAAAAATGCAAAGTAAACCTATCACAAACAAGCGTTATAGCCGCCCAGTTTATCCCATCCATTTGGACATTACTATTCTTGTTAATTCTTTTTTTGGTCATCATCTTGTTGTTGACACATTAGTAACTTAAACCTTAATTAATGGCCAACTAGACACTTTCCATTTTCTATCTCCAATAAACAAACTGACTAATGACATGTAATTAGTTACATAATTAATATACGATTATGCCGCTTTAAAGAGGGGATAAAATATACATAAGGACGGGCCCAATTTAAAATTATAAAAAAATTCACGTTGTAATGTCCACTTCTTCACTCTAAATTAGTTTAGGGGTTTGTCCACTACTAATCTTCAAGTTCAAGTGTTATTATGCCTATCAGCTATATTATTATAAACCCAAATTTAAATCTCAACCATATAATGTTTTTTTTTTTGAAAAAATAGACTTAAATGTCATTGAAAAAAGAAAAAAAAAATAGACAATACTACAATTTTGTAGGTTCCCCTATTTTCATTTTTGTTTACACTTAGATCCCACTTAAATTTGTTTCACATTATTTAGTCTCAAATCTTTAATAACTTTACATATTTAGTCATTTTTCTAACTTCTTTGAAATTGTATTGTTCTTGTTCAAAAATATAATTCTTATTATACTTTCGTCATATGCAAGGATTAAAATTTTGAAAATTTTGACCAAAATTTCCGTCTTCGATCATATGAAAAATGTGTGAAATAAATTATCTAATACAACATGGCCTTAGTTTTGTGAAAGCAAACGTCTAGTAGGATTTTAAAAAGATGACAAAATGTTTAAAATTTTCAAAAATGGACTAAATTGTGTGAAATAAAAAATGAGGTACCAAATTGTTAACTAAAATAAAAGTTGGGTACCTACGTAATTATTTAGCCCCCAAAATTTATCATGGATTTTCTTTTTCTAATATAAATTTATGGTGGATTAATTAAGGTATATAATACACAAGATTGGTTAGTTGTCACTTGAGAAAGACACAAAAACTTAGCTATAGTGATGGATTGCTCACCCAAGACCACATCCCTCTACCCAAAAAAAAACCCTATAAATACCCCCTCATTTAGAAAGTCCAATATCAATCCCAATTAAAATTCCAAATTTCATTTTTTTAAGGTCTTTAGGTTTTGTGCTTTTGCAGCCAATATGTCTTCAATTGGAGCTAATTATGCTGGAGTGTATGTGATGGAGAAGCACCAAAAGGAGAAAATGAAGAAGAAGATGGAAGAGGAAAGATCAAGGAAAGAAGAAGGCAATACTAGTATTGAAGATCATAGCAAAGTTGGTGGTGAGTACTACACAATTGGTAGGAACAAGAAGGTTCATCCTTCAGGAAATTTTGTAGCCTCTGACTTAGTTAGAAATCAGTAAAAGAAATGCAAAGAGACAATGTGGCATTTGGGTTTAATTTTCTAATTAACTTTTAGAAATTATTGACTTTTTGTTGTTAATTAATTTCAAAATATTTTTTCTTAAAATAATTATATACTACTCATACATCCAAGTGTTACTTGGGCTCCGTATCATCTACTAATAATCTAAATAAAAATATTGTATAGGTTGAAATTGAAAATATGAGTTAAAAAAGATATAAAAATAAAAATAATAATGATCCAAAGTTACCGATCTTTAACAAGGAGTTAAGGTAATTTGTAAAGAGTAATAATTAACGTTATAAGCTAGTCTCATTGTTATACGGGGAGAACTTGAATTTACTTACGACAAAAGCATGCAATTTAAAGTGCTTAAATTTGGGGCCAAAACTATTAAAAGTGCTTAAGTTTTATAATTAAAGAGAAGTTGGATACGTTTATCTTAGAATTAATTTTAAGATAAATTTAAAATAAAATAATTTGATTAAAAATCATTTTAAGAAAAATATTTAAGTATTTGAAATAAAAATAAAGTGATTTTGAGTTACATTATAATATTAATAGTTTTGATTACGTGTAAGTATGTATTTATGTCTTAAAGAAGAATACAAATTGAAAGTGTTAATTAAAAATTAAAAAAATAATAAATATATTAATTTTTAATTGTAATATTTTTAAATAATATTAAACAATTTAGAGACATTATTGAGATTTAACTTTAAAAATTAAGTTGGTGTGTCTCACAACAAGACTTTGTGTAATTGCCCTACAATAACAAAATCAGTAATAAAATTACTTAAAATACATTTTTAAACATCTTTCAAAAATTTATGAAATATAAACTAATTATACAATCTAAAACATAAAATGAACCACATAGGGCCTGCTACAAATAACTTATATAATACTACGTTATAGATTTACCATAATCTTCTAAATTTAAGGTAATAGTTTATAACTCATATTTAAAACTATTTAAATTTGATTCCAACATCAAGCAAATAAACTCGTATTTGTATGAAGTTATATTGTATAAGAATTTTGAATTGAAAAGTGAGTATATCTATACAAAGTAACAATAAGGAACAACCATTTATATTATATATCTATAAATAAAAAATAAGCTATGTCAATAAAATGAATCATAAATTAAGATTAATAATAAAAAACTATAATCTTTAATGATAAATTGACACGGTAATCTTTATAATTCAATTCAATCATTTCTTTTAGCAAAATTAAATTTTAAATGTCAACTAAAAAACAAGGTCCATTAAAATAGGAATAAAAATAAAACTTATCAAATAGACATAAAATAAATAAAGTAAAAGGAGGAAAAGAAAGTAGGTGATAACTTTTGTTTGGTACTTAAGATAAAAATCGAAGTAACAAAATTACAAAAGACATCAAGATAACACTCTTTCGCAATTTAGGCTTTCTCGTAGGTCATGCTTAACTATTCCTTTTTTAAAAATAAAAATAAAAAATTATTTTATAATTATCAATGAAAATAAAAGAAAAGACCAAACAAAATCATCGTGAAATAAATATTGTGGAACAAATTAACTTATTCAAAACTATTTTTGGAACTTTATGATTCTTTTAATGAAGCTACTTTCATTCTCATTAAATAGAGATTCATGAATTATAAAAAAAAATATTTTAATAATTTTTATTAAAATATTACACGATTAAATTTTTTTCTTTAAAAATAATAAAATGATAATTAATATAAAAAAAATTATTTTAATATTTAATCATTATCAATATTTTATTTTTTAAAAAATAAAACTACCTATTTAAATAATTTTTATTATAATAATTTTTTTCTTAAATAATTTTAAATTAGATTTTACTTTTTTTATTTTTAATAATTCGTGATTTATTATGTTTTAATTACTTGATTATAAAAAGTAATATTTTAATAAAAAAATTAAATAATATTATTTTTCTTATTTAATGAATTTTTCCAAAGTTTAAGAATAAAAACACTTTTAAAATCTAACAATTTAATTATATAAGTTTAGTCGTCCCATTCCTTAAACCAGAATAAGAAGGAGGCTAGCTTCATTCAAAATTTCCGAGGATCTAATTGGCCAATTATGTGTTCAAATTTACTTTTATATTTATAATAATGTCACTTGTGATCAAATTTTTTAAAAATAAAAATATTAAAAAATAAATTATTATATTATATTATAATTAATATGAATATAAATTTTACTAAATTATTACATAAGAATTTTCGTTTAATGCATGATAATAAAATATTGAGTAGAAAAATTAAAGGGTTTCAACTAGTAGGAGGAAGGTGATAAGAACGTTCCTCGGAATTAAAATCTTCAAGTACTACATAACGATTGGCCAATACAAGTATTAATTAATAACGTTTCTTAAAAACTTAGAAGCACTCCTCTTAAGTATTGTTCAATATTTTAAGAAGTGTTTTGAGGTAGGAATCACTTCTAATAAAAAAGAGAAAGCAAAGAAGTTTTAAATAGATGTTAAATGTCAAATTAAAAAAAAACTTTTATTTTTATAAGCACTTTCATGCAAAGAATTTAAATGGTTAGGTCTTATGACTTTCACACGTCTGTGTATTTTAATTGGAAATTTAGTCTCTCACATATGCAAATTATTAAAATATGATGCCCCGGAGGAAAATTCTATATCTTTTTACAACATTATATTTAATACGTAAATATTATGTATGATGAATTCTTGTATATAACATAGGTTGATATGTGATGAAATAAATCTATGGTACTAACATAAAACATGAAACATATGGTATCTAATATTTTCGTATTCATCATTTAAACTTATTTTATGGTAATTAATTAATTTTTTTTGTCAAATAAGTATAATTATATATGGACAGAATCGATGAATATAATATATAGGGATTACTTGTTCCTACTTATTTGATTAAACATGTAATTTTATTATTTTTGTAAACATTAGTTCATATTTAACATATAATATCCCTTTTTAAATTAAATTTTAAGCCCATATTATAAGTATAAATTATTTTAACTTTAAATTTTATATATAAACTTAATTAATTTTTAATTAAAACATAATAAAATTATAACAAATTAATCCCGCTTTGATACTCATTTGTTAAAAAAACTAATTATCAAACTTTTAACTCTAATAATTAATTTATATTTTAATGTAAAAACTACTTTGGATTCAATAACTAGTAATCAATATGATTAAAATATAAATTAACAATAGAACAGCAAATAAATAAGGGTGCAGATAAATCCCCTCAATAAAACGCTGTGCCCACGCTAGTATGAAAAATTTGACATGTATATCCCTTACTCCCTCTTCATGGTCAATAATACAGATTATATATTTCCCATTTCCTAAAATATTTTATTATTTTATTATTATTTTTTAAATAATAAAAATAATATCTTTAAAACTTATAACCACAAAAATAATATTTTTTATGTTAAATTTATATATTTTTATTGTTAAATTTTTTTTAACATATTATTTTATTTTAAAAGCCGTTCAATTTGAATCACAATCATTTAGATCCGTTAAATATTAAATATCATTTAATTTGATTCTTTTATTCAAATACTATTTTAATTGCTATAAATATAAAAGATGTAATTTTTTATATAATTTTCTAAAAATATTTTACTATTATTACTTTTTCTTCCTGTACCAACTCTTTGAATCTCTTTCAAGTCACAATCACTACCTCCAAGGTGATTAAAAAAAAGTTAAATATATGGAACATAAAAATGATTCATTTTATATCCTCCCCTCTACGTGGACCAAAACCCTTGGGAGATTTAGAATGCAAAAAGTTCAACCTAAAAATACAAGTCTTACACGTGTCAATGTTGCTCTAAAATAGTCTTCTTGATGTCACAGTGTCAGACTTGATCTTTGGGGTAAGCATTTGATAATGTTTTGCACTAAAAAACGTCGAGCATTCTTCAATTCACTAGTAAAGGGGCGAAGAGTCATTGTTATGATTTTCGTGGTCAAAAGTTTTGAAATTATCGTACGAGCACAACCATTATTAATTCTCATGAATAAGGCTACTCTCATATTGTCAAATATTAGTCCTTTTGATGTTCTTGAATAACAATTACCTCTCTAGCCTTGAGCAACTCCAAAAATACAATCACACCCTCCACATAGTAAACCTCCAAGATTTAAACTCAATAGAAGTTTGGTTACCCATATATAAGCATTAAGTCTTTGTTCTAACATATATCAAAAACAAGATAATAAATCTCAAGAACATATTCTTGTTCTATTTTATGGCCAAGTTTTGATGAAATTTAAATACATATTCTTGGTCCTACTAAATTGGTTACCTTTAATTTTCATGGGATATATGAATAGTCATGAATTCGGGACCTACGTCAACACTTGTTCCCTAGAAATGTTCAAAGGAATAGACTTTTGGAAGTTGTTTCTGGGTTGTGATGTTCTAGTTTTCTTTGGAGGATCTTCTTTCTTAACCGCACTTTTAAACTTTTAAATTTTTTAGTTGGAAAGTTCTTAAGCTCTTCTTCTATCTTTCTCTTATAAAGATGATTCTTAACTCTACTTTTGTGGTGACTAGCCATATCTTCTATATTGATTATCACAACTACAATCTTGTTCATCTCTTTATAAGACAACCCAAGATTTTTTCTACTAGTTTGGTCCACAACAGTCCCATGTGGATACTGTAGAGGAATGCATCGGTTACAAGTGAGTCTAGATAGTCTTCAACTTGAATCTTTTCATTACTAAAGTAGTCAAAGAAATATTTTAATGACTTATTTTCTTTTGGAGTCTCTCTATTAGATATGTTGAGGTCTTTGATAATCTTATCTTTATTGAGAAGTGAGTAAGGAACTACTTTGCAAACTCTAAGAAGTTTCCAATTGTTCCTAGCTTAAGGGTACTGTACCAAAGAGCCTTGTCTTCCAATGTCATAGGAAATGCTTTACAACTGACAGCATTGCTATGGGTGTAGAGATTTACCTAATCTCTGAACAAGCCAATGTGGTCTAAGAAGTCAAAAGAGCCATTGTAAGTTCTGATGGAAAGCTACTTGAACTTGTTCCCTAATAGAGTAGATAGTACCTTTGAGGTGAAAAGATCCTAAATGGAATCGATGTAATCCTGATTTTGTCTCACCCCATCAAATCTTAGCTTCATTTTTTAAAGTCGGTGTTCCAAGTCTTTCATTGGTGGAGTTGGAATAGGATGATTGCCCACTCCTAATGCCATTTGTTTATTGTGGCTTAAGTCCACAATGTTGTTAGAGAAGCTTTTCTGGCCAGAGCAGTCACGACGTTTAGTCTCGAAATGGTTCATTAAGTTTACACGTTCGATGTGTAGGTGTTTTAGATCCAGTTGGCTTCCACCAACTTGGCCAATGGTGGCTAAGTATGTCACAGGTAGGGTATTATCACCATTCCCAATGTTGGTATCGAGGTCTTATGGATCCTAAATACGGGGACCCAATCTACCGTCAATATGACCCTTTGAGTTGTTGTTAGTGCTGGGTGCTTGATGTTGTTCTTCTTGGATACCAAGCCCTAATGATCGCAAAGACCTTGAGTGACTCACTAAGGCATTGTGGTACATTTATAAGTTCATTTGAAGCTGCATTAGTTGCTCCATCATAAGCTCTAACTTTCCCAACCTTTGATCTATGGTTGTTTTCTTGGGATTGATGCCTTTCTTATTTCTCTTAGTCCTTTTTAGTAGTGATTGATCACTCAACTAGAACTTTACTTGCTCTTCGTTCAGTGGAAGAGGTGGAGAGTTTTGAGAACTTTCTTAGCAACTCATTTTAGTGATTTAATGGATGTAATGTTTTTAGGAGAAAAAATGAATGAAGAATGTGACAAATAGAACGAAAAATACGATGAATGTTCTTGAATTTTTACTAGCTCAATCGATTGAACACTAAGTTTCTTTCCCATACAAAATGCTAGATGTTGAAGTCGATATCTATTAGGTCGTATTCCCTTAACATTCAAACCTATAAATCTTTTGAAAATCATGCCATAATGTATGATGTATTAAATAAATAGCTACATTAATCATACAAATTTTTAAATTCAAAATATGAACATCACAATTTACATCTCTCTAATTAGAGAACATGTGACTTGACTATACATGTTTGGACAATATGTTGCATTATTAAAAAAAATAACATTTATAAAACTATTTAAAACTTGTAAAAATAAAAATAACATTAATTATATTTAGTTCGTATATTTTAACTCCAAAAGAAAAACTTGAATTCAAAATTTTTACTTTGAACATAAACCGGTTGAATATCGTTCAAATTAAACTTTAACTCAGTAGATCCATTTAATATTGAATTCTAACTAATTAAATATCATTTAATATTTTTAAATATTTTTTTTTACTTTATAAATTTTAAAAGTATTATTTAATATAATCTTTCTATATTTTTTAATATTCAATTCTTGAAAAGGTAGAAAACAAAAACCATTGTATCTGGTAGTAATTCACTAAGAAATTACTTAATTGGCCATGTACCAATTGTCCACAACAATCATCGTGAAAGAAAATAAGAAGAATTAAAAATAGTTTCATATTTTTTTCCTTTACTTATTTGAATTTGGATTTCTAGTCTATACATTTTTAATAAAGGTCGAATGTTTTTTCTTACAAGTAATCAAATTTCAAGTCTTCTAATATTTATTTATAAAATAAGGTACGTCATATTCAATTTAATGTTTATTATTGGAAAAAATATCATATTTTTTGGATTTTTATTGATGGATTAACATATGTAGTAATTCACTATAAAGCATTAAGCATGACACTCGAACCGTCGTGCGTTATCTATTTTTTCTTCCCTTTTTTTAATAGTTATCATTATTGTTTTCTCCCTACATTTTAACTGGATATTTTGTTAGGAAAAAAAGAGAAAAATAATAAAGAAAGGGCTGTTTTGTCATTGAACACTGAGTAAATGTAAACACTTTGTTTATTTTATTTTATTTTCGTCCAAAAATCAAGTGAATCCTTTTTTCGGTTTGACCAAAAGTTAATAGGAGTTTGGACTTGTGACAAGATAGTTGGGAGTATTTCTTAAATAAATAATCAAGCCTTTATATATTTTACTTGTGGTGGTTGATGTATGTGTTTATTAAAATAGAAAGAAAGAAAAAAGTCTAGAGGAAGTAATTTTTATTTTCTTGTTTATTTTTTTAAAATATAATTAAAGAAAAACCTACAAATTTTGAAATCATTCTCATTATTTGATTCCACACACCTCTTTGATTCACAACATGCAATTTCTAAATTCTCTACACTTACACCTAATGTAACTTGGAAAATTGTTATTCATTAGTGTCGAAATATTTTTCATTAATTATATTATATTATCTTTAAAAATAATAACGAGTAGTATTTTTCAAAAAAAAAATATTATTTCATTTGACTACTTTTTATAAGTTGTTTCATTTTTTATCCCTATATATGCAATTGTGTTGTATATATGTATAACGTTGCATATAAAAAAAATTATCTCAAATTTTAAATGAATCTAAAATAATATTACGTAATATCATTAATAAATACAATTAAATTTTAATAATTGTATTAAATGTAAAATTATCAAGACAAGTTTAATTGCAATATATTTATAATATATAATAATATTTTAATTATATATATATATATACTGCATTTTTGTAAATGTACTGTAAAAAATGTGTAGTAAATAACATAAAGGGAGGGGAGGAAAGACCCCAAAAAAAGAAAGTGAAACAGTGTAATACCGTGTAGGCACGTGTAACAGTAAATATGTGTTGTGTGGTAATTTAAGGAGCAAGTAATGCTACACATCACATCTTGAGATACATTACATTGATTGCAATGTTAGGGAATGATAAACTGGTTTCAAAAATAATTCTTGTTTTGACTTGATATAAATATAATAATACATAATTATTTTTTAGATTAAATAATACTTTAATGTTATTCGATTTTTTTAATTTAAAAAGAAAAAAAAAGAACGGATAAATCTTCCCATTTAAAGCTCAAAACATGCATCATTCTCCAACATTATAACCAAAAACCAATACTTTAACACATAATACTTAACTTGAGATACATGTCAACATTACCCTTTAATTACCAAATCAATTTACACTCAAGAGGTCAAGAGATTTGAACTCATCTGTTGAATAAGGACGGACATAACCCTAGTCCCTACTTCTTAATACCCCAATTAGAGAAGAAACAATATTCCACGATATTCTTTCGTTTAAACCTGAGACCAAGCTTAAAAAAAATTTACAAAATGGTTCATCACTGATAAACTAAATTTGTAGTTGTTAAGAACAACAGGTATTTCTATTGACTGTTAATTTTCGATCAAAATGAACTAATTTCCTGATTTTGTTTTGCAGCCAGGAGATTGAAAATGCTAGTTTTTTTCTCCCGAGTACTTCTGTACTTGTTCAGATCAACAGGTATTTACTCTGGTCCTCTTGTTGGTCCGGTCACTCTTACTATTTGGGCGTTAATTTTTTTTTTTTTTTTTAAGTTTATTTCCACTTTTCCTTTTATATCTGATTGTCTTATATCCATGAAATTTTATTTTATTTTTTCCTCAGAACCAAAAAAATAAACAAATAATTGGCATTGATTCATTTTCACTGTTGTTCCTGAAGCAGCAGTTCTGAAGAAGAAATCGTGTACACTGTCATAGCAATCTTCATTACAAATTTTATCTTGAACGAGAACGCTTTTTAAGAGACAAATGTTCCTAGAGTCACTTTTTAAGAAGATTCCCTTAGTTATGAAGTTAAAGCAGCTTAATCTTTTGTTATTTTTTTTTAACAATTTAATCTTTTGTTATGAAAAAATGACAGCAGAAAACAATTAATCAAAAATTAAAACTTTCTTTATTTTTTTATATCAATTTTATATTCATTATTTTCTATTAGTAAAGACAATTTATATAACTAATATCTCAATAACACTTAAATAATATCAAAAAAATAAAAATAAAAATAAAATTGGTTATTTGTCCTTGTGCTGTCATTTTTTCAAAACAAAAGGATGATACAAAAAATAACAAAGGACTAAGCTTTTTTTACATAACTAAGAGACTTGTGTTGCATCCCACCCAACACTCAATACTCATGTTGTAGCTTGTAACAATTTGTAGGTTACACTTATAAGATTTGAATCCTCATATTATGCTCAGAGGAAAAAGTACCTACTACGAAAGTATTGCAGATTTTTCCTTAGGTTAGCAATGAAACGTTTAGCGAAAAAGAAGATATATTTACCTTTGAAATTGGAAACAATTTCCTTTTCTTGTTGTCTAAAGAGATGGTAAAGTTTGTTGAGTGAGTCGCCTTTCTATGCCTCCTTACTTTCATCTTCATCTTCATTGTAGAAACCTGTAAAATAGAATCCATACAAATGCTTCTTCTGGGCTCCTTTTGCTGGATTCAAACAAGTCATGTCCCATCCGATAATTGGATTTTGGGGCAACGTACAAATCTGAGAGAAACCCATAAGTGAACTATCAAATCAATAACAATTTGCATAGAAAGCCATTGGTGCTATAACTCAGAAAAAAAAAGACACAAAATTTTCATTTTTGCCGGAAACTGCTCTCTAAAATATTGTTACATTAGCTACCCTAACTAATTCTTAAGTTTTCACTGTGAGTGATGTGGGTGTCCATAGTAAACCATTCCGGGTGGCTGAAACGACCGAAAACTAGGAGCTGTTGAAGGTTGCTGTGTTAAAGGGATTGGGCGTTGTGGTGCTATGGTTACTGGCTGTTGAGATAATGACATTGGTTGTTGCTGACTCAGTTGCAATGGTTGCTGAGACAACGGCACCATATATGGTGGAGGAGGAGGAGGTGGTGCTACTGGAGGCAATGGAGGAACATTATTGTAACCATAGAGGTTCATGACCCCTGCCCCAGGATGCAAAAAGTGATGGGAAGCAGGGTTGGAAATTAAATGATATTGAGCCTGAGAAGTTGAGGTTTGGTTTTGTAGTGCAGGTTGTGGAACAAAAATCGACTGGTACAGATGGTTTGTGGCCACAGTTGGTGGCTGCAATGACAAGGGTTTAGACACTGAATGGCCAGATGCTGTGGGCATGGATGTGAATGAGTTTGAAGGTTTAGGGGCATTTGTTAGACCAGCATTCTTTGACTCTTCGGCAGCAAATGTGTGGAGAACAGAAGCCATTATAAACTGAGATGAGCTAGAAGCTGTAAGCTTGTCTGCAACCTCAGCTGCAATGGCTGCAGCTGATTTTTTACTTTGTTCAGCATTTGAATTTGCATCAACCATAGGAGTGGTCAAAATTGATGGTTTTAATACATAGTCTTCATCATCAATATGCTTTCTCATGTTGCTAGCTTCCTCTGCCTGTGCTTGTGCTACCTACACATACACATATAGCAGTTAGATACTACGATGCCAAATATACATGCCAGAACTGTACTTCTATCACATGCTCCTAGATATCAAAGTCAACAGCAACATTGAGGAGAACATACAACGAAAATCTCATCTAATAAATAAATAGGAGCTGAGTAAAATGAGATAACTGAGAAGTAAGGAATCAGAACGGAGAAAACTGGGAGGATATGTGGGATACATGACCTTTTTATAACAAGTGGTCAGGTTAAGGCTTCAGATCTTAAAAAATATCAAAAATATAATACCTAAGCATGGTTCATGGTTACTAGGACACAAGCCAAAACAAATGCTGGCTAGGAGATGAAATAAAGCGGCTAGATCTAAGCATCTAAATGTCTCCATCAAAAGTTAATTGATCATCATGCAACTTAATCAAGTGAATATTAGCAATATGTATATACAATTTGCACTTGTGTAACAAATAGATCAACCGTTAAACAGAGAGCTGTATGATATGTAAATGAAGCAAGAATGAATGTTGAAGATGTGCAAGAGTGCATGCCTGCATTTGCGTTCTAACATTCTCCAGTTCAGATTCCTGGGATAAAACAAACACCATACAACATCAAGCAGCTCATGTTCATATTCACTTCATAAGTAGAAAAGTATGACATTAAAAGAAAACAGTACGTTACCCTACCTGTTCATGCAGCGCTTCCTTCAACTGTACTACAAGAGCTAATCTACTTGCTTCAACTGATTTAAGTTTCTCAATACACTGCTTCAAGGCATTTTCTTCCTCTTCTAATTCCTTGGATAAAGTTTTCCTCTTTGGATCCTTTGCTGATAATAAGAAAAATAATTATTAGAGAACCACAGTCCAGGCATCGTGACAAAGACTTTGATGCCCTCAGATGAGATGAACTGCCATTGTGAATCATTGCATCATAATGTTGATGGCTTACCAATCGAACAGGCAACATCAACATCTCTTTCCAACTTCTTTATGCGATGAACTACAGACTTGCATTTACTCATCTCTGTATCCTCGTTGGAATGTTCACTAAGCACCAAGTGAAATGCAGAAACAATCTTTTCAGCTGCACCGCCAATAGTAAGTTTCTGGTTTCAAAAGAATGACATGTTAGCCATTCTTAATTACAAGTATACAAGAGCAACTATGATGAATAAAAAGCTGGTCAACATGCTAACCGTTCTTATGGAACGTGAATCTCTCTTTACAATTTTAACAGAACGTGATCGTTTTTTACTGCTGAACTGTAAAGGTGGAGGTGCTTCTTCCCCAAGCATAACTTCTTTTAGGCTCCGTGTTCTAGATCCAAATACTCTCCTTTCTTCCCATATATTGACCTAACAATTTCACAAGTACAGCTTCTATAAATAAAACTGCTTTGAAATTACAAC
The DNA here is from genome assembly GCA_037013495.1 of Hippophae tibetana. Classification (NCBI taxonomy): domain Eukaryota; kingdom Viridiplantae; phylum Streptophyta; class Magnoliopsida; order Rosales; family Elaeagnaceae; genus Hippophae; species Hippophae tibetana. The sequence continues at coordinate 65,427,302 of CM072807.1, read as the reverse complement.
ATTAAGTAATTGCAAAACCAGGCAACCAAAACCCAGTTTACCCCCTAGAAAAATTATAAAGGAGGAATCGAATTAACATATAAAAGAAAGCAAGAAACAAGGAACTCACCAATCTGGAGACTGCAGTCTTACCATGATCGTCACCTTTTTCAAAAATATCTTTGAGAGCTGCAGGAAGAACCTTCCAAAATTCAGTAACAAATTCACTTCCTTTGCGTTTGCTGTTCTGCAGGATGTCATTTGCAAGATACAAAAGAGGAACTTTCTGAACCATCTGTGAACTATGAAACTGCTTATCCCATGTTGCAGCAACAAGTTCTGCTTTGCCCCGGTGAAATATACACCAATGTGATAAAGCTATGTACAAAAGTTAAGGCTGCATTCTATATGATCAGATTATAAAACTCAGCTTCAAAATACATAAAAGAACAAGAGAGGGTAGTTTACTTTAAAATATAACTAAACAAGCTCAAACTACATCTACAATTAAAAGAGCAAAGAAAATGACATATATGCATGCAAGGAATTGGGAAAAAAAGTAATATGATAAAGCCCACTAGATTTATTTAAAATTGAAAGAAAAAAGCAGGTGAAGGATACTCTCAATACATTGTTGGGTGCTATTGAGCTTAGAGAGCTTGTCTGCAAGTATCTGCTCACTGAATACATTATTCATCCCACCCTCAAAAACGCCCTACCTTCACCACCCACCTCTCCCAATACTTCAGACAAGAAAAACCCTAATGCCCAATAATCAAATCAAATCAAATAATAAAAAACACAAACCCTTTTAAGTAATCGCACCAATAAGGCGATATAGAATTACAATCTTCCGAAAAGAAAAACAAGCTCTAAAATTTGAAACAAAGAAGAAAGAAAGAAATAAAGAACAAACTCCCAATTGGCGAAATCAATGAGAAGCGTGGGTTAAATTTGGGGAAATGATCAGGTTAAAAAAATGGACTATAGGATTAGCAGCAAAGATGGAGAATTGAATGAGCCGAAACGACGACGTTTCTGCAAGTTAGATAGCTGCTCAATTTGGTCACCAAAAGAAATAGACACTTCAATAGAAAAAAGAAAGGTTAATTAGTTTGTAGTTAGAGAAGAAGTTGATTTGGTTGATTGTGCAAAACCCTAGAAATCTTATTATATGTCACTCTATCATTTAAGGAAGTGACGAAGAAAAACGATTCGATAAGAAGACAGAAGTGACTGAAAGAAAGAAGAAAACGCAGAGAAAGAAATTAGAGTTCAGTATTTTTGATCTTTTTCCTTTCTTTTTTTGGTATTTTGTTTTTTCCAGGTTAATTCGGGAGTAGTAATTTATGTAGTATGTGAAGAAAGAATACTTTAAATTAATTCAATTAATATATTAATTATTAATTAGAAGTAAACTATTCTATGTATTAAGTAAAAAAAAAAAACATTTTTCAAATTACAATGCTTTTCAAGAAAAGATGTAATTGATGAGATGAAAAATCTACCTAATAAATTAATTGATACGATGTTACTGTGAATACAATGAGTTCCATAGCAGGTATCAGATAAGGAATGAAAATCTGCTTAATGATTTTTAATAAATAAAATGAAATCGTTTGATCAGATTCTGTGTTATCTTTAGATAGCAAGGTAATCTCAATTAGTTCCAATATTTCATGAATTTTTCCCGAGCAAAGAAACGGTCCAAAGGAAAATTGGAGTTGTTGTTGAGTCTGCTACTCAATTGCTAGCAGGTTTTGAAGTTCAGCTGGTCACCACAACTACAAGACAAGACACATTGTTGGACGATTTGTAAAAGAATGGGTGAAGAAATCACGTTCGTAGCAGAAGCCAGCAATAAGAAAAAGAGGAAAATAAACATACTTGACATCCGGATGTATATTCAAACTAAGACACTTTGTGTCATATAAGAATTTGTGTAACATAGGCAAAAACTGGTCCTGCATCCACAAACAATCCATGGATTTGAAGATTGTGTCCCAATGCCAAATTTAAATGGAAAATAATCCAACATCTTCAATTCTTCATCATCTAAAGCAAAATTTTCCCAAATGTAAGCACAGAACATATACCTAACACAACACAACTTAAGCAAGTACTTTGTAACCAAATATGAATGGAGTAATATGATGATATAAGATAATGAGACTACTGCTTGACAAAACAGATCATGGGAAAGAAACAAACACCAAATACTAAACGGTTTGTCTAACACAACACAACTTAACCCCAGTATTTAAGTCAGTTTCTGAAGAAAAAAAAGTTAACATTAGAAAAAATTTGAGGTTTATGTTATGTATTTGTGAGTATTTTTTCTAATTATGACAACTTATTTGAAATTTTTTTCATGGATGGTATAATGATAAATAATTAATATCAATTAATTAATATTTAAATAAAATTAATATATATATTAATTTTAAATTTAAATAATAAAATATATATATCTAATTTTATAGTGATTATATTTATTTTATTTTTTAATTTCGTCATGTCACAGTGATTTTTATATCCAATATTATGTTACTTAGATTATTTATTTTTCGTAAAATACACTCGTATAAATATGAGTATAGATACATTTCAATTTGATATAAATTTTCATAAAATAAAAAAAAATGTATACATCATACACCCAATTACGTATATCAAACTATACAACAGTATCCTAACAGCAGTATATATAATATATTACTATGATCTCGAATCACATTGTCTGAAAAACCAAACGAAACACAGATCACATCATTATATCGTTATTATTACAAAGAATTTTTCAAAGTTGATTCATTTGTATTACAAGTTTTTTAAGTTGATGGACAATGAAGTCTTACCAATTAACTATAAGGAGCATAAACAAACAAAAACAAACATGAAAATGAATTCAAAAGTTACCTCTATTCTATCAAGTTAAAGCAACATGTGTGACAATCAAACACCTTCCCAAAGCTACTTACCAATCCATGGCATGTCAGAGTATAAATAGAAAATATAAACATTTCTTAAGAATGATACTAGTGTTATGTTTATATACAACATGAGCCTTACTATTTCAGGTTAATTTTTCAAGTTTAGTTCAACGCGTATGGACTCTACAAAACTTTACATTGTATACCTGTCTCGTCCCTACTTTTCTCCCTTGCTATGTGTTTGTTCAGCTTTAGCTTATCACAAAGAATGTACACAAAATTTAATTTCAATTTCAATCATAACTAACTACATAGTAAACGAATTGCCAAAGTTATTTATTTCAATTTAACATGAAAACCAATTGATTATTTTCTAAAGAAAAAGGTGAAAACAAAAAAACTTTTGAGTTTTGGGGTGATTCAAGAACAGTTTTGTAACCAAGAGTGTACTTGCCACTCATCATCTCCAGAAGGAACCTGTTATTGATGCTCTTATCTTTTTCTTCAAATCAATATGATCAGAACAAAAATATAATTAAATAAAAAATAAATAAAACTCTATATTTGATGAGGTAAAAGTAAAGCTAGGATAAAGGAGCAGAGTTCCATACAACTTTCTTTTCGACTACCATTTTTTATGTTTAGATTTTTTTCCCATGAACTATTTAATAAATGTGAGACAATAAGATAAAAACATTCTCAGATGAAACTTGAAATAGAACGAGAGAGCGAAGTAATTTGAGGCTTAATGTGTTGGGTATTACAGAGATCTAACAGAAATAATAGAAACTCTATAAAATACCTCATTTAGGTGTGATTGTGATATTTTCGAGATAAATTTATCTAAATTTACCATTTGTGTGATTTGCCATCAAATACTAACGGAAAACGGAAAGCCAAATAAAAAATCACTTACAAAAATTCAATTACAAACTTGTAATTCTTAATTTTTATGAGTTTATAAATTTACCATCAAACTATTAGTTTATAAATATATTATCAAACTCTTTTCCCTTCAAATGGTCGGTATATTTGTTATATTAATGATACTGTACAGTTGCAAATTTGTTACACTTGTTGATGGTTTACCCTAATTTCAAATTAGAAAATATGGTATTTTTCTATTAATGTAGCAAATTTTATACCTGAACGAATTTTTATTTTTTTTATCATTTTCAAAACCGAATACTTCTAACATAAAGCATTATAATTTAAACAGTTGTAGCATGTCACTACGCCCAATTATAAAAGGTATAATTGTCTAACTGGAACATGTAATTACTAATTACTATGGACAGACAAAATTGCTGCAGCAATTGCTCAGTGCTCACCCTTTTTTTTATTAGTAAAACATGAAAAACACAAGCCCTACTAATTTTCAATCAAATTTGAAACTTGCTAACCCCACGAATCCAAGTTTCTGTAAGGATTCCATTAGAAGTTAGATTCAAACAAATAAACAAAACTAAATTCATAACTACGATTTGACAAGAGAGCAACATAATGTCTGTCATTGAGAGAGTTCTTAGTTTTTGAGTTCCTAATCCCACTAAACAAGACATAGCTTCAAGACAAAGCATTCTGCTGCAAAACCCAAATCCATCAACATGGCAATTCCTTTGCAACAGCTGAAATATTCCATTCCAATATGGTGCAAGACCTGCAGACCTGCAAAGATGCAATTACATGACAGTTCCTAATGATCTTAACATACTGAGAAACCCATAAGAAAAAGAACTAGAGCAGCTGGAGGGATTAAACTGTAACATGGTCCCTACTGCTTGGGGTTTTTTCCTTGGGCAGCAAGTTTTGCTACTACTTGTTCGTCTGACAAAGGAAAATAGTAGATCCGAGGAGTTGTTTTAGTCTTTCTAAAGAGATCATCTAGAGTGACAATAGGAGGATCAACTTTCTCTGGCAGTGGAGGTGGTGGTGGAAGTTGTTCTCTTGCTGGGAGAGGGTTTTCCGAGGGTGGTGGGGGAGGGAGAGAAGGTGAGGGTGGAAGCTGCTGCTTTTGCTTAGGTTGTCGCGGAGAGGGCAGGGACAGGGGCTGGGATGGGGACTGGATGGGTGGCATTGGGGACATGGAAGCATTACTTGCAGATGCAGTTGCACTCTGCGGAGTCTGCATATGAGCTTTCACTTCCTGATGATCAACAAATTCTGCTATGAGAAGACGACCACCATTAGGAGGCCACTGTAGGTTATACACAGCATTGCGGGTCTCCATGGCTTCTTCAATAGAAGAATACTGCATGACAACAGAAATGCCCCAATCATCAGAGAGTTCCAATCAAATTAGTCCACATACCTAGATACAGGATACTTAACTCTCCACATGACTGCTGTTTGATGCTAATCAACAACTCAAGCATAAGAAGAGCATGAACACCCGTATATGTGCACATGTGAATATGCAAAGGAAAAAGAGACTTACAGTGACATAGCAATGGGTCTTTATGTGATCCATCCAGAAATCAGCAACTTCCCCAGTTTTGCCTAAAAGTTCTTGCACAGCTTTCAGGGTAAAAGGACGCAGAAAACGATCAATTCTGAGGGAATTTGTTGGAGGCTTAGTCGATGGTGGAACTGCAGAAGAATATGATTATATGAAAATATCCACCTTGACAAATACTTTTCGAGATTCAACAAGGAGAACATGAATAACTCACCCACACGTTCTTTAGGAGCATCCTCGCTAATTGTAGAGTCTGACCTTAAAAAATTGCGCTTAGGAACAGAAGAAAATGAGTCTCTGGGTGTAGACGTAGAAATAGAATTTGACCCTTGAAGCTCAGGAACTTTAAGGCTCTCAGAATTCCACTTACGCTGCCTCTTAAAAGGCTCACTATTTGCAGCCAGTGATTCATCTGTGATTGAACATCTCATGAGACAAAGACAGCCACAAAATAACCAATTTCATTTCAAAATATTAACACGTATGAATGCACAGGAAAAAAATGTTAGTCATAAAAGGATTTAAGACAAAGCAAGTAACAAAATATTATGTAGAGGCATAAGAAAGAGTAACAGTTGATCGATTCAGAAAAGAATATTTCAATTAACAGTTTAAAAGAATCATCTAAATAGGGGTGCAGCCTTTGCTCGGGTTGCATAAGAATAATCAGATAGTACAAATTAGAAAATAAATAGATAAATTAGATGCTGGAACCACATCCAACACCTGACACGATTCTTCAGGGCCCAAAACAATCCATCTTGACTGAATCCAGTACTTTAATTAATAGACTAACGCAAGCGAAGTTCTAACCAGAAAACAATTAAATGATATGATAGAATTCAGTTTGAGTGGTCAAGGAAATCCTATTTGTAGTCAATGAGGATAAATGTTTAAGGGTAAAAATCCAGGGATAAAGAAAACAAAAGCTAATATCTTTAAGGCATCTCAATTCTATACTGCCTCTCCAATTTCATAAACATACATCATATAGGAAACTGAAACACTGAAGAAAAACTGGTATAGAAATGTTCATAACTAAAAAATTATCAAGCCTAGTAAACAATACACTAGGGATATGCATCAGATCGAAACCGTTGATTTTATACTCATCCGATCCAATCCGACCATCTGATCGGATTGAAGCATCCTAATCCGCAACCGATCCGATCATTTTTCAAATCCGATCCATAATCCATTCGGATTGAATCGGTTGAATCCGATCAATCCGTAACCTATTCGAATTGAATCAGTTGAATCTAGTCAATCCAACCAATAAACTTAATTAACTCTATTTTTAGTATTTTTGAATAAAAAATTTAAATTTTCACATAACATAAACTTATTTAAGCTAAAAGAAACCTTAAAATATGACTAATATAGGAATGACCAATGAAAATATGACTAATATATAAAATATAAGTATATATTTAAGTATTTTTAGTAAGATCGGATGGGATCGGATGATACATAGTGAAATCAGTTATCCCCTCCGAACTTAATCCAATCGTATGTTCGGATTGAAACCGTCAAAAAATTAACGGATCGGATTAGTCAGATGATCGGATTTTTGCACACCCCTACAATAAACTGTTTCGACTAAGAAACATCTGGCAGCAAATCTCACCGTTATGCTTCCTTTTCTCAGCAGTTGCAAAGAAAATATCATTATTCTCAGCTTGAACGTCCATTTTGTCAGCTGAAAAATCATTCCCCATAATATCTACGTGAGTATACTCGTCCTTCTCAGGATGAACTTCTGTTATCTCACTCCTACCTCCCAAATCATCAGAGCTATACTTTGAATCAACCTGTTGATTCTCCAATACATCTTCTTCCATGGAATCATCTCCAGAACTTCTGTCTAAATTTAATGTTTCTGAGTATCCCACATCTACACTATCATTTTTCTTTCCCAAATCTGCACTAGTACAATTGTTGTCATCCCTTTCTTCAACAGATGCCTTACGTTCAAGAGGCTCTTCAACATCCATTGGATGCAAACCACCACCACCAACAGGCAGAGTGCTGGGTGATGGTTCCAACATCTCTGGCTTAGTAACATTTAATTCTAATTTGACATGATCAGCAATTATATTATCCTTTAATTCAAAATTTTCATTAATTGACACAGAATCAGTAGAAAGAGAATCATATTTTACTTGAGACCCTAAAACAGGGCTGACCTCAGATACCTGGTTATTTGTAGCAAAAAGGTTGGCTATGACATCATGTGGTGTAGGACATGAAGAGTCATTCTCCAGCTGGGGATTTTCACTGTCATTCTCCAGCTGGGGATTTGCATTGTCACTCCCGAGCTGGAACTGTGAATTGTCGCTCTCCACTGGGGGCTTTGAATCATCGATGTTTACCTGGGGCTTTGAACTCCCAAGCTCCTGGAGTTCAGCACTCTTTGTTTCTTGCTCACCTAATGTTACATCAGATACTACAGTTTCCGTGACTGCCATGTTGATTAAAGAAATAGTTGTATGAACAACAGTCTTTTCTTCAATGGTAGTAGAATCTTTGCCAACCAGCACATACCCTTCCTCGATATTAACTTGATCCAAGCCTGCATCACTGCTGTTTATGTCAACCTGACCGGAAACACCAACCAAATTTCCTATCTTCTTACCACTACCAGCCAAATTTCCCTCATTGATTCCAGTAATAACTGCTTCTGGATCAGAACTTTTCACCGCAACTACAGGTTCGGGATCAGAATTAAGACAATTTTCTACTTTCTCTTGAGCATTTTCTACTTCCTCTTGAGCATTTTCAAAATCCTTCTGTGCATTTTCCCTTTCAATACGAACTGCTTCATCCAAGCGTTTTACCAAATCCTGTTTCAAACCTGATATTGTCAGTCTTCGCTTCTTAAGCTCCTCCTTCAACTCAGCAACCTTCCACTGATCGATCGATCGATCACCAAGAATTTGATATGGAGATGACATCTTATTCAATCAAAGCTCAAGCTACCTGGTTAACAATGTTGACATTCATCAAAATTAGCCATCGAAGAAGGATTTCAGTAAAGGAGAAGCTACTGAAATGATTGAAAAAGAAACATAATGCATAAAATAATATAAGAAAAGCTGAAAAAAAATTCTTCCATATCCCACAGAAACACATGACTGAAAATATAAATCCAATCCTAAAGTTATATTTATATACAAAAAGAAAAAACTAAAAAGAGAACTTGTTGGAGACTCAGTCACTGACACCAGAACAAGTGAAAATTTGAAAAGAACACTCAATATAGGTCCAAAGTACCTGCCACGACATAAAAGACTTGTTGAGAACTACACATTGAGATATTTTTAAACTGTTTTCCATCTAAATTATTATAAATCTAAATATTGCAATTGTCTGCATGCACGATGCCAAAAACAGGTGGGAAAACAAGAGGTATACTGAAAGCTAACCACATGATAGTTGTTCCATCAAATACATTTATCAAGAGAGAGAAATAATAATATTAGAAGACAAGATTACAAATTCTAAAAACTTGACTTTTCATTTCTACTTGTAAATAATAAAAGCAAGAGAAAGAGAGAGATAAGAGTGAGAAATAATATTCTTAAACCAGAATAAAACAAAAGCATAAAAGATTTTCCCAAGTATTGCAGCCAAAAACTAATTTGATAAAATTAAATGAGATTTAATGACAGAGAACTACTCGAATATAAATTCAAATTATTTAATGTGATCAAAAGTCAGGAAATTGCTCCTTCCATTCCATATATAAGCCAGATTTTTTTTAATGGGTTTCATCTTTGACCCCTTCGGAAATTGAACACAAATTCAACTTTTTGATACATTTTCAATTTTATTTTGTAATCTAAATATGGCTCCACACAGAAAGATTTAAAAATATATATTTCCATGACTTAACAGGCATTAAATATTCAACATATTAATCTTGTTCAAAATATTACAGAAATTGAATATATGTTTAAGTTGCAAAAGTTAAAAAATCTACTTATGAATGGAATTTATCTTATGTACTTAACTAGCAACATGCCAGAATACTACGAGAAAAGAAGGGACTCGATTTAACAGAGAAATATTTCCAAGTCACAAACTTTCCACTAATTGGAAGGGTGTGTTCAAATGGGATTTTTGTAGACTTTAATGGATTTTGAAAGGTTTTAAAAGTTTATAAAACTTTTATAAATTCTTAAACAGTCTTTAAATGAATATACCTAAACTTTTTAGGACTTTTTAAAAATTTATAAAAATCTATACAAATTTAAGTGTATTCAATTATTACTTTTTAAAAGTTTACAAAAATATTAAATTAATCAAAATGTCAATAACTTTTGAAAACTTCACTTCATCATAGACTTATGAGAATTTCAAATATTTTTTATGCATAAACAAAATCTATCACCATTAACATGTTTTCCCATTTTTTGAGACTTCTTTTAGCTCTTCTCACTTTGTTTTTCTTTATTTTTTTATATATATTTCCCACATATTAACCTAATAAATTGCTTTACAATTAACTAGAAGTATTTTTTTTAATTACAATTCTCACATACTAAACTTAAAGAATAATATTAATCTATTCAAACTTATATAGAGTTTTTAAAAGTTTAATAAAGAATATGTTAAAATCTTTAAAAATCTATAGAATTTTTAAAATTTAAAATCTATCAAAATCTACTTAAATCTTAATTGAATACGCACTACTAAATTTAAACTTTGCAATGAAAACATTCTACATCATAAAGGAGAATAAGACAATGAACCTCAAGAAACAAAGTACAAAGATTACCCCTACTCACTAACGTCGTCAATCATGTACCCCGAAATGACAAAACCAAAAGAATGAAAAATAAGCAACTACTCACAGTAATGTTCGTTTCGCAGCAAGACCAGCAGTAACAGCACCAATTTTTTTCTTTAAAGGGAAGAAAGAGAATGAAAATGTGAACCCTAATTTCAAAACAGAAAAGCCACCATCAGGGAATAAAGCACAAAAAACGCATCATCGACGTCAACAAGTCTAGCACTCTAGTATCGAAATATTGCTTATCCAGTTCTGTTTCCTGAAAACAACGAAAACATTAAAAATATCTGAAACGCAGAAAATACGTGAGAGATGAAAATATATAAACTTCTAGAGAGAGATGAAACAGAGAAAAATCCAAAATCCGATCTTAGTATTTTTCTTGACCCCTACGAAGTTTCGATTTTGCTTCCAGTGATTTTGGAAAATCAGGAAATCGGGATTTGTAGGGTTTCTTATTTGCTTTCTCAGTTCGAGTTCGTTTATCGAAGAAAAGAAGGATGGAGAACCAAACAAGGAGTACTTGCTTTCGTTCATAAAAAATGCCGATATTTTTTGCTCACAATATTCCCAAAATACCCTTGTCAGAAATTAGAGTAACGAATCGAGCAACTTTTTTTAAGGGATGATTATAACTAATTTTGTTAATTTCACTATTCATTTAATTATAATAAAATGATAATATTAATTATTAATAAATTATTATTTTTATATAATTATTATTAGATAAATTTTAATATTAACAAAAAAAAATTGTTATACTATTATTATTTTACTTATCAATATTGAAAATTAAGTTATCTCATAATTATATCTATCAAAACATCAAGTAATATTATCGAAGTAAAAAAAAATAAAAAAAGAGACAATTTTGGTTTGTAAATGATTTTGATAAATACACATGTTTGAAGAGAATTTTATATGTGAAGGATTTTAGTGATTATTAAAGAGAAATAAGAAATTAAATATTTGAATTGAATTTTGTATTCTCTTTATTGAATTGGTATATATATAACATTTTAGATACACTAGAGGTTGTGTAATGAACAACATAAATATATGTCAATTACATGATACATGTTTTGATAAAAATTATATTTAATTGATAAGCAAAAAGTAGGTTGTTACGTACAAATTGCTCTAGGTTTTCAAATATGTTTCACAACTCGTCAACATAAGGTGAGGAACGAGATTTCATTAGGACCTTATAATTATATCAAGTCTTGATCTCTAAAATCTTACGATATAATAATGTGGTGCTCTAATTTGCTATCATCATTAAGTCATCCTATAACATTGATGTATCATAGTGAGTTGCCAATGTTTATTAGGTTGCATATATATTACATATTTGATAACAAATATTAACTCCTCTATTCTCTTGATTTTGAGAAGTGAACAGAATAACACTCGAATCGTTGATTTTAATTTAAAGCAACCACATTAAATGATTCAATATATCTAGACAGATTGCGGCCTCTCAAACGTTACAACTCTCAATTGTGAGGTTGTTTTAATTGCAAATAATATTCTTTTAATTAATTTTATTTAATGGTAAAACCTTTTAACTTTCTGGTTTCTCTTTATAAATAGTGGAGAATTTTATTTTTATTCTACTTATTTTTACTTAGTAAATTTATCTTCAGAAAATTCTAACCCTTTAATCAATTTGACATCATGTTATTTCTTGAATAGATCGTTAAAAAATTACTTGGTCGGAATTTAAATCTATTCATATAATGACATCAATTGAAACTCAGGTCGTTGTATTGTTAATTCACCATTCAAACGATTTTCACATTATTTAGGTACTTTTTTTATCTTTTATCTCATCTTTTTTATGTCTCATAAGGAAAAAAAATGGTTGCTTCTCTTCTTGAGGTTGTCTCTATTAAGGATAAGTCTTCGAAATGAAACTCATTCAAAGATATATCTCCTGATCAAGTCGTGTACACATGGGGTCCTTACAAACCAAACGACCTTAAATAACAAGGAATAGCGATAATAGGCCTATTCCAAGAACCATTAAGGAAAGTATTCTTGCTTTCCCCACTTCCTTAGGATCCAAGGCGATTTCTGTCTCATCTCCATGGGGTCCAATGCCCATTATCAGGATTTCTGTTTCGATATCTACCAAAGTACCACGTCCTAAAAAGAAGAAGGAAAATAAGGGTGAGTCTACTCATAGAACTAAAGATAAACATCAAATTGAAAAGATGTTCAGTGTTCTAATAACAAAAGATTTGGAGGAGATAAGGCAAACATACGACTTTCCCGCTCGTGTAGGTATAATGTCAGTACCTCCTCACCTATGCGATGTTGATGATCTTTCCCCATAGTGATGGGTGATACATCTAAGGGCTTTTAAAATAGGTCTTCGTTTTCCTTTTCCTAAATTGATAGCTTGTGCTCTAAGCACATTTGACATAAAATTTACCCAAATAAATTCAAATGGGTGGTGAACCCTTTTGTGTCTTTCCGTGGTTGTTGGGGAACACAAAATAAACCTTACAAATGATGAGTTAAGAAGCTTATATTGCCTAAATAAGAATGGATTAGACACAGAGAGAGCATGTATATCTTGTGTTATTGGCTATAGACTGCATCTCAAACTCCCCAATAATAATTCTGGTTGGAAAGACAAGTATTTCTATATCACCGAGAACATTTGGGGGTAACAAGGTGGATTTTATTGTTCAATATATTTGGAATCACCATTTTAACACCTCACAACATCGGACTAATGAGTTTATAAGTAAATTGAACCCAAATAGCAAAAAGAAAATTAAATGAATCGAACTACAGATTACATCGTGGGAAACTTATATAAACTTACAAATTTTGTAAAGGTTTTTACAAGCTTTAATGTACTTATGGTCAATAATTATATCGGTGACATTTATAAATGATATAAATGTATACGAATGAAAATTGTAAAGATGTTTATTATTAATTTATTCTCGTTTTATTCTTACTTAAAAATAAATTATTTTTTTATTAATTTTACTTAATTTATTTACCGATAATATTTATAACAGCTAATAAAAATCTATAATCACGTTCTATACATATAAAACTAGCCATCGTGAATACATATTAGCATACAACTGGCTAACCAAAATTAGCAATAAATTTTACATTTATTTATAAACACAACATAGATCACTTCATTTGTTCATATATCATTTTTAACTGGTTAACATTTTACTAACAGTTCAAAAACTACGAATTTTTACTTTTTTTATTGCTAAAAATGATTTTATACTAATTCATTTCATAAAACTCCAAACAGTTTTATATAACCTCTTTTTTCTAAGGGTGAAATATCAAGATGATACTTTTATTTAAATTAAGCATGTTATTTGAAATTCTAATTCAAAAAAATATTTTTATAAATTCCTTTATTTATAAAAAAATATATTATTTAAATCTATTTATTTGTTAAAAAATACATATGTATCACAAAATCAAATTTTCATCTAATTTTTTATTAGACATAATAAAATAACATATATGTTTATGTTTTTCGAAATATATATAATTACTTTTTAATTAAAAACATTACTCGTTTTTTAAGATATTTTTTTTAATTTTCAATAAATCTTTAATAAAATTTCCTTTATTTAATACACAAAATAACATATTAGATTTATTTATATTTAATTGAAATACAAACATACATATATTAAATATAATATTCTATTATATTTAATAAAAAATTAAATAAAAATTTAATTTTTTTTCTTTTTTCTTGACCCTTTTTCTATGAATAAAAAACTTAAAAACTACTATCCTAGACAAAGGTCCTAAACATATACACTTCCACGACAATTTTCCTTTTCTTTTTTGTTGAAAGCAACCTTAAACAAGTTAGTTATGACATTTTAAATACTATAAAATGTAACTTAAGTCATCGTTATCTTTAATAAAAATACATTTTAATCTTATAACATATAATAAGTACAAAAAATATAACAAATATTTATTAACTTTATAAAAAGTGAAACATTACAAACCAATTATATTTATAAAATGATCTTTTACTATTATTTTTATAAAAATAACATACTTATGATACTTCAATTAATAGATATATATCTAAAATATAACATTGTTAGACAACACTTCATCCTTCAATATATTGGGATATGGAGCATAAAGCCATATACTGTTACGCAAAGATTCAAATGACAGTTTACAAAAAAGAGTCGACCTTGGAGCCCAATAAACCATCTTTCCCGTAAGTACTCGAGCATCGGAGACCAAAAACAACTCAAAAATTTCCTACAATCGCATAAAATTTGGACAAATTTCTTATCGTTATGGTTTATTGAGCTTCTAAGACTATTTTTGTAAAAGTAGTAGAATTGTGATACTTCAACTAATAAATATAGATCTAAAATATAAATACTTTAAAGAACACTTGATCCTTCTATATATTGGAATGCGGATCAGCATAACGTTGTAAACTGTCATGCAAACGTACAAATGACAGTTTACAAAAAAGAGCCAACCCTGGAGCCCAATAAACCATCTTTCCTGTAAGTACTCGAGCATCGGAGACCTAAAATAACTCAAAAAACTTCTTACAATCTCATAAAATTTGGACAAATTTCATGGTAATTTCCTCATAAGAATAAACACTTGCTCGTCCACCTTAAATTTGGTACAAAAGGAAGGTTGCCCCCTAAGCATCATCTGAAGTCCACCAAACGAAGCATATACTCCCCTGAAGTTAAAAGGACGAAAATAAAATATCGAGCAAAGGCAATTGCTTCAACATTGTAAAACACAATAATAATATTTCCATTAGAGAGTATTTGCATGATAAGTTATTTACACTTTGAGGTGGGACCCTGAACCTTCATCTGATATTTTATATAGCAATCCATGCATGATATACTCAAATTTGTCTGCAAGTGACTTCTGCTTAGCCTGCAAAAGATAGTTTTCAGCCCAGAGGTACAATTAGATACTTAATCTTATCCCCTATTATAAAGGAACAAATTTACACTTTTATATAGAAATGACCTTTTTAACTCCAAAAATGACATGTTATATTTTATTTGTGAGGCCCTTTATAATTATTAGTGCATTTTCTCATATAACTTGATCTAATTATTGTTGGGTTTGGGTTTTCCTCTTATTTGGAGGAACCCAAGTGAAGCTCACGTGGCTTAAAAGCCCATGGAATAAGAAGGGGGCAATTATGACATTACATTGTTTCATTAATAAACTCATTCAGGGTTTGTTGAAAGGGTATTCTGTAGAGAAAAAAACGAGTGCAGAAAAAGCAGGAACTGTAGCAGAAAAACTGAACAGTTTTTCAGTTTCTCTTTCTCCAGCAAGCCTTCATCAAGTGTTCCGATCAAAGGTCATTTGTGGTCCGATTAGGCTGAAATTTTGCAGGCAGGTTCACGACTCAAGATTCTTTAATCTGTGCGGTGTGATTTGGATTTGGCTCACCGGTTTGAGAAATTCTGAACAGTGAACAGTGACTACGAATTGGATTAGATCTCTACATTTTTCTTGAAATAATTGTTAGTTTCCAATAAGTGTATTCTTGATGATGTTATTGATTGTTTGCCTCTAGTTTTACCTAGAGAGAACTATTGTACAATTATTTCTTGATAGTGGAAGTTTTAGAGAGGAGTGACATGGTTGTTTCCTTCCTACACCAGGAAGATTTTTCCACGTAAATTGCTTGTGTTGATTTTGTGCATGTTTTTCATTTTGAGCTCTATTATTTGTTTCCTAAAAGATTCACACAAAAAAAGAGAATAAGTTTAATTCCGATGTTTAGAGCTTGATTAAGTTCGAATTGAAATTGTGATTCTCCTATCAAAGTGATATCAAAGCTGTGGTTATTATTGTGGAATTTCTTGTGTTGAATAATGGAAGCAAATTCGAGTAGAATGATTACTTTGAATGGTTCTAATTATCACATTTGGAAAGGAAAAATGAAAGATCTCCTTTATGTCAAACAATTTCATTTACCGGTGTTTGACTCTGAGAAGCCAGAAAAGTTGTCTGAAAAAAAATGGACTTTGTTACATCGACAAATCTGTGGGTATATAAGGCAGTGGGTAGATGATAATGTTTTGAATCATATTAGTGGAGAAATACATGCACGATCACTATGGAATAAACATTCAAAGTTGTATGCTCGAAAAACAGGAAATAATAAAATGTTTCTTATAAAGCAATTGATGGCTTTAAGGTACCAAGATGGAACTCCGTTGACAAATCATTTGAATATGTTCCAAGGAATAATCAATCAGTTAGCTGGAATGGATATCAAGTTTGATGATGAGATTCAGAGGTTGTGTTTATTAGGTACATTGTCGGACTCTTGGGAAACATTTAGAATGTCATTAAGTAACTCAGCTCCAAATGGTGTAATCAATATGGATCTGGCTAAGAGCAATATTTTGAATGAAGAAATGAGAAGAAAATCACATGGGTCTTCTCAGCAGAGATTTTGGTTACAGAAAGAAGAGGGAGCAGTAAAAGCCAGTCCAACAAGTTTTCTAATGTTGAGTGTCATCACTGTGGCATGAAAGGGCATATCAAGAAATATTGTAGACAGTTGAAGCGGGATAACAAGAAGAAAGACAAAGAACAATAGGGTGATATTGGTAAGGAAAATGATCGAGTTGACACCGCTAGTTCAGAAGACTTTCTCATTGTTTATAATGAAGATGTTGTCAATGTTGCATGTCACGAGTTCAGTTGGGTTATTGATAATGGAGCCTCCATTCATGCTATGTCTCGAGAGGACTTCTTTACATCCTATACAGCAGGTGACTTTGGGACAGTGAAGTTGGGTAATGATGGCTTGGTTAAAGTCATTGGTATTAGAGATGTGTGTTTAGAGATGAATAATGGCTACTTCTTAGAGGGGTAAAACATATTCTTGAAATTCGTTTGAACTTGATCTCTACAGATAAACTTGATGATGAAAGATATTACAATACATTTAGTAATGGTCAATAGAAACTTACTAAAGGTGTTATGGTTGTTGCTCGTGGGAACAAGCATTCGAGTTTGTATTTACTGTAGACAAGACTCTTTAAAGGCGTTGTTAATGCTGTGACAGATGAGCTCACATCAGAATTGTGGCATAAGAGACTTGCTCACATGAGTGAGAAAGGCTTGGCAGTATTGACTAAAAATAATCTTCTTTCTGGAATGAATGATGTTTGTTTAAGAAGATGTACTCATTGTTTGACAGGGAAGCAAAATAGAGTTTCTTTCAAGAGTTCCCATCCTTCAAAAAAACAATACATACTTGATTTGGTACATTCAGATGTATGTGGTCCTATGAAGACAAAAACTTTGGGCGGTGCCAGTTATTTTGTGACCTTCATAGATGATTGTTCAAGAAAGCTATGGGTGTACACTTTGAAGAGAAAAGATCAAGTATTAGATGTGTTTAAACAGTTTCAAGCCTTAGTTGAGAGACAGATTGGGAAGAAATTGCGGTGCATCAGAACAGATAATGGGGGAGAGTATTCAGGTCCTTTTGATAAGTATTGTAAGCATCAGGGCATTCGACATCAAAAGACATCTCCCAAGACTCCTCAGTTAAATGGGTTGTCTGAGAGAATGAACAAGACATTGGTTGAAAGAGTAAGATGTCTTCTTTCGCAGGCTAAGTTGCCAAGATCTTTCTGGGGTGAGGCTTTGAATACAGTTGTACATGTTCTTAATCTCACACCATGTGTTCCTCTTCAGTTTGATGTACCAAACAGAGTTTGGACTGGCAAAGATGTTTCTTATGATCATCTTCGCGTTTTTGGTTGCAAGGCATTTGTGCATGTACCAAAAGATGAGAGATCTAAGCTCGATGTGAAGACACGACAGTGTATCTTTGTTGGTTATAGTCTGGATGAATTTGGCTACAAATTTTATGATCCAGTTGATAAGAAACTGGTAAGGAATCGTGATGTTGTGTTTATAGAAGATCAAACTATACAAGATGTTGAGGAGATAGAAAAAGGAGTCCATCAATATAGTGATAGTGATGATTTGATTGACCTAAATCCGGTTCCTTTATCAGTACAGATGGAACAAAATGTTCAAGATGACCAACAGGGTTCAGATGATGCAGATATGCAAGCTGAAACATATCACCAGACTATTGATCAGTTGTTAGAACCAAAAATTCCATCCAGGAGGTCTACCAGAGACCGACGTCCTTCCACACGGTATGATACAGATGAGTATGTGTTATTAACAGATGAGGGAGAACCTCAATGTTATGCAGAAGCGATGGAAGATGGAAACAGAACGCACTGGGTTGGTGCTATGGAAGATGAGATGTAGTCACTGTATGACAATCACACGTTTGAGCTGGTAAAGTTGCCTAAGGGAAAAAGAGCTTTGAAGAACAAGTGGGTCTACAGGGTGAAGCAAGAAGAACACAATTCACAACCACGATACAAAGCTAGATTCGTCGTCAAGGGATTCAATCAGAGAAAAGGTAATGATTTTGATGATATTTTCTCTCCTGTTGTGAATATGTCTTCCATACGTGTTGTTCTAGGTCTAGCAGTAAGCTTGGATTTAGAAATTGAGCAAATAGATGTGAAAACAACCTTTCTTCATGGTGAGTTGGAGGAAGAAATTTATATGGAACAACCAGAGGGTTTTGAGGTTAAAGGAAAAGAGGATTGTGTATGTCGGTTAAAGAAAAGCATCTACGGATTTAAGCAAGCACCTAGACAATGGTATAAGAAATTTGAGTCAATTATGGGAGAGCATGGTTACAAGAAGACTACTTCTGATCATTGTGTTTTTGTGCAAAAATTTTCTAATGATGACTTTATCATTTTATTGCTCTATGTTGATGACATGTTGATTGTTGGTAGAAATTCTTCAAGAATTGATAATTTGAAGAAGCAGTTGAGTAAGTACTTTGCCATGAAGGACTTGGGACAAGCAAAAAAAATTCTTGGTATTCGAATTTGTCGAGACAAGAAACGAAAGAAGTTGTACATGTCACACAAACGATACATCAACAAGGTACTTGAAAGGTTTCATATGGATAAAGCTAAAGTGGTTTCTTCTCCTTTATCTAATCACTTTAAGTTGAGATCGAGTCAAGACCCTTCAACAGATAAAGAGAAGAAAGATATGGAAAAGGTTCCATATGCCTCAGCAGTAAGAAACTTAATGTATGCAATGGTGTGTACGAGGCCAGACATAGCTCATGCAGTTGGAGTTGTTAGTCGTTTTCTTTCGAATCCAGAAAAAGAGCATTGGGATGTAGTAAAGTGGATTATGAGATATCTTCGAGGTACTTCCAAGTTAACACTTAGCTTTGGAAGTGGAAAACCAGTGTTAGTTGGATACACTGATTTAGATTTGGCAAGAGATGAAGATTCTCGTAAGTCTACTTCAGGTTATCTAATTACTTTCTCTGGTGGAGCAGTTTCTTAGCAGTCAAGATTGCAAAAGTGTGTTGCACTTTCTACAGCAGAGGCAGAGTTTATTCCAGCAACAGAAGCCTGTAATGAGTTGTTATGGATGAATCAGTTCTTGAGAGAACTTGGTTTCAAGCAGCAGAAACATGTGTTATTCTGCGATAATCAGAGTTCTATTCACCTAGCGAAGAACTAGGCATTTCACACAAGATCAAAGCATATTGATGTGGGGTATCATTGGATAAGGGATACACTTAACAATAAGTTGCTTGAACTTGAGAAAATTCATACTGATGAGAATGGATCTGACATGCTGACAAAAGCAGTGTCAAGAGAAAAACTTGAAGTTTATTGTTCAATTACCGGGATGGCAGATCACTCCATTTAATCGAAAAATGGGAAGATTTGTTAGGTTTTCCTCTTACTTGGAGGAACCCAAGTGAAGCCCGCTTAAAAGCCCATGGAGTAAGAAGGGGGCAATTATGTCATTATATTGCTTCGTTAATAAACCCATTCAGGGTTTGTTGAAAGGGTATTCTGCAGAGAAAAAAACGAGTGCAAAAAAAGCATGAGTTGCGGCAGAAAAATTGAGCAGTTTTTCAGTTTTTTTCCTCCAGCAAGCCTTTATCAAGTGCTCCGATCGAAGGTCATTTATGGTCCGATTAGGCTGAAATTTTGCAGGCAGGTTCACGACTCAAGACTCTTTAATCTGTGCGGTGGGATTTTGATTTGGATTTGGCTCACCAGTTTGAGAAATTCTGAGCAGTGAAAAGTAACTACGAATTGGGTTAGATCTCTCTATTTTTCTTGAAATAATTGTTAGTTTTCAAGAAGTGTATTCTTGATGATGTTGTGATTCTCCTATCAATTATCATACCTTTTGACATTATATAAAATTTTAATTAATTATAAAAAATATTATTATATATCTTGACATCCTTCAAAATTTTAACTAATTATAAAAATGTAAATAATTATAGATATACATTGCATGAACTATATGTCCTAACCCAAGAAACTATATGTCAAAATCTAATTAATGATATGTATTTCAATTATCAATATATTTTCTAGTATAATCTAATTCAACTACTATATATTAAATATATATCATATTTTTTATATTCTTTAAAATTATAATTAATTGTAAAAATGTAATTAGTTGCAGCTACACGTTTCATGAACTATACACGATTAAATTTTGATTTATTTATACTATTGATTATTATATTAATTTATTTCTTAGCTAGGGAAGAAACTTATAAGAGCAAATACAAAAGATTTCTCGTTGAAATTATAAGATTAAAGTTTTGAAAACTAACACTTCTTAAAGTAAACTCTTACACTTCTAAAGATATCAAGTTCGATAATATAAATTGTTTTGCATTTGGTACCAATTTTATTTTGAAGTTCTCTAATCCAAAACATTTTCAAGGTAATCCTCGTAATTTTTTATCATTTTTTGATTTTTTGATTAAATTAATTCTTTAGAAGAAAGGACATAATGACTTAATTAGAAATTTAAAACTAAAATTCCAAAAGATTTTAATTTGGATAATTTAATCACCTTTTCGTAACTTTTTTTCTTAAATGTTTTTAATTAAAATTAATAATTTGTGATAATAAATATCAAACATTATAACTTAATTAGGAATTAAAAACTATAATTTTAAAAGACTTCACTTAAGATTATTTAATCACAATGTTATAATTTTCTTATTATAAAATTAAAAAAATTATAAATTCCATATAATTATTTTGATAATTTTTCTTCCAAACTTCAGTCTTTTTAATTAAAATTAATTCTTTTCAATATAATAAATAATAACAGACATAATGACTTTAGGAATTCAAAACTAGAATCTCAAAAGACTTCCGTTAAGATTTAATCACCTTTTTCATAATTTTATTTTTTATAAAATTAAAAATTATATATTGCATATAATTATTTTGGTCATATTTCATCACAATTTTAATGTTTTTAGTTAAAATGGATGACTTTTAGAATAATAAATAACAAACATAAAAATTTAATTATAAATTAAAAACTATAATTTTAAAAGATTTCAATTATAGGATTATTTAATCACCGTTTTTTAATTTTAATTTTATCAAATTAAAAAATTTATAGATTGCATATAATTAATTTAGTATTACTACTTCAAAACTATATTATTTTTTAATTAAAAAAATATTTTTGGTATAATAAATAATATGTAATATAACTTAGTTAAAAATAAAAATTGGAATTCCAATTCGAGATTGGGATCTACCGGTAGGAAAGGTACACAAAAATACTATATTTTTTAAGGAGTATCTCAAAAATCATTTTCTTTTGAAAAATGGTACAATTTGGTCCAAAATTACCATAAAAAGACAAATTTGACTAATGTAAAACATCAATGAATAATTTTCTTTTGTTAAAATTGTAAACTTACTATTTTATAAGGTTCGTTCCGTTTCACATTTTTTAAATATTTTTTTCAAAAAAAAATACTAAATTTTACCCCTTTATAAAGTAAGATATTAATGATATACCCTATATAATTTTGGTATTAATTTATACAATTATACATTTGCATAAAGTTAAGATATAAAACTTTTACCCAATTCTAAAAGGCTCTGATTTTCATATATTTAATTTATAATAAAAATTAATTCTTTGAAATAATAAATAATAAATATAATGATTAAATTAGAAATTAAAAACTAAAATTACAAAATAATTAGGATTATTTAATCACCCTTGGGAACTTTTTTTGTTTTTGATTGAAATTAATTATTTAAATAATGAATAACATAGATACTGGCTTAATTATAAATTAAAATCTAGAATTCTAAATGATTTTATTTAGAATTATTTAATCACCATTTCATCATTTTCTTTTTATAAAATTAAGAAGTTATAGATTACAAAATTTAAAAGTTATAACAAATTATAACATACTGCATCAAAAATTTAATGTTTCAATTAAAATTAATTCTTTTTAAAATAATAAATAACAAATATAACGAATTAGTTAAGAATTACAAACTAAAATTCTAATCGATTAGGATTATTTAATCACATTTTCTTAATTTTTCATTTTATAAAATTATAAGTTTATAAATTACATGTAATTATTTGATCATACTTCTTCAAAACTTTAATGTTTTAATAAAAATTAATTATTTGTGGAATAATAAATAATAATTATTAAAAACTAAAATTCCAAGACTTTAATTTGGATTATTTAATCACGATTTCGTAATTTTATTTTATATAAAATTAATAACTACATATTATATATAGTTATTTCTCGTTC
The DNA here is from genome assembly GCA_037013495.1 of Hippophae tibetana. Taxonomy (NCBI): domain Eukaryota; kingdom Viridiplantae; phylum Streptophyta; class Magnoliopsida; order Rosales; family Elaeagnaceae; genus Hippophae; species Hippophae tibetana. The sequence continues at coordinate 65,404,404 of CM072807.1, read as the reverse complement.
TTAATTAAAATAAATTAATTGTAGAGTAATAAATAACATACACAGTCACTTAGTTAAAATAAAAAATTAGAATTCCAAAGCCTACAATTTCAATTATTTAATAGCACGTTCTTAACTTTTTTATAAAATTAAAATGGTTAAAGATTGCATATAATTATTTTGATGCATCTTTATTGCTTCCAATCCAATACCAATAATTATTATATATCTAGCTTATTAGACAATATAGTCATGATTTTTTTCTCAAATTTGTTGTAAAGTTATTTGATGATGTTTTATATCAAATAATATTTTATGTGATTCAAATAGATGGCTTAAAGTGAGGGAGGAAGATAGTTTCTTTGATGACGTGAGAATACAAGAATGTGTGAAAAAGCATCATAGATAAGTTTGAGCCTAACTCTTTTATTATATTATTTTTTTCATATGCCTTAAAATATAAAACTTGTAATGCTATAAAAAGCAAAAAAAATCAAATTAATTATGATTAAATTTTCACTTGTTTCACATTGTTCATAAGAACTCTGGTAATGGTTTAATATATAAAATTTTGTATTTTTAGAACTTAGAAATACTTATTAATTTTCTTCATATATATGTGACATATTTTTTTATGGCTATTCAGGTGCAGTGAACAAGAAAATATTTTTATTTGTTTATTGTGTTCGACTTTTTACAATATTATTTTTATGTCATACAAAAACAAGAAACTCAAATATTCGGATAGAATAACAAAATATCACTACTAAAAATAAACTACATATTATGTGTTTATAAAAATAATTTTTTCACAAATTAGTATAATAAAAATTATTATCTATTTAATTCACAAGTGTAAATTGTTACATGTAATGATAACTAGTGGTTTAGAAAATACCAAACAAATTGGTTTTTATACAGTTTCAAAAGCCGGTTAGTTAATCCTACTTATTTATTCATCCTTTAAATCACTTAACTTGATTAACAGCATGTTGTATTGCCACAGTTGCCTGATTCATGACTAAAAAAGGTTTGTTTGGAAAGTATTACCTGTGGTTTGTTGTCACTTCCAGGATATCCATTGCAATTAAGCGTAGGAGTCAGCACCATCAAGAACTTATCTCCTTTACTCATAGGATAAATCTCCGTATTCACGTCCAAATGCATCAAAACATCATGCTTCTCACCTTGTGCTACGATTCTAGTAACTAAAAGAACACATTTATGAAAATGTCGATTCAAATTGATGATCACATAAATTTAACCAAAATAAAAATTCTTTCATAGTTTCTGGCAGTTCCATACAGTTTTAAAAAAATAGTAATAAATCATGCCATGTTATGCAAAATTGATAAGTAAAAATCTAAAGAAAAAATCAAAGACTGAGGCAGACGATACCTTTAAGCAATAATAAATAACAATGAAAATATTAGTCAAATAAAAGACCAATGATGCCTTGAGACATACCTTTGTCAAAACCTTCACCATTTGGATTGAGGTTCTCAACCGAAAATATATCGTGAAAAAGGAAACCAGCCATTATTATGAAAAACTTGCCCCTTAACCAGGAAAGTGTGCCCGCACTGTAATATATAAAACACAAGAAGAAACAACAAGAACTGGAGTTAACAATCTGACTCAGGCTTCACCAATAAATGAAAGCAATAACTATGAATGAGACAACGATGTCAAATCTATATCACATACATTTTCACTAACTGCAATCGGGATGAAGTGATTGAGTTTCAAAATGTATCCACACATATACTAGTATCCAAAATTAATTTAAACATATAAGAGGTTTAAACAGAATAGATGATCCAAGTAAATAGTTTATCATCAGGACTATGTTCATTTAAGTTATTCACTTCAAGTTCTTTTTATTCTTAGTTTCACTTCATTCCTCAGCTTTCACGTTGACATATGACTTCATATTCATCCCCCCAACCAAATGGAGCATTTAAACTTTAAACTGACATGGATACCGAATCACTATATGGCGTGAGCTTAGTTCAGAGTTCAGATTTCTTATCAAAAAAGTTCAGAGTTCAGACACTAACAAAGAAACTACTCCATATTGGATTGATCCCTTGCTCAACAAGTCAACATAATAAAAAGAAAAAAAAAACACTAGCAAAATGGCCCCTCATCTTTTTCATACAAATTAAAGTTCAGAACTTTTTCGGTTCTCTTATTGAAAATTGTATAGCCATTATAAGGGGAAAAAGGAAACAAAGTATGGAGGAAAAAAAAAAACAAATTAGTTATCCTATATGAAGAAAGCAAGGGTCGCATGAAACTGCAAAAGTTTGCTTTTTAGAATTTATACCAAGTTTATTTTCAAAATCAAACTAAACAAATCATCAAAAACTGATCTCCAACAAGGGTATATGAAAATAAAAATCCAATTGCGCGCTTGCACATAAGAATCAAATGAAAATAAGAAAAATCGACCGAAAAGGTTTCTATGTATTTTTTTCATACACACTTTTTTTTGCAACGCATAGAAAAGCCAAAATCATTCTTAAGAAGAATAAAGGGAAAACACAGGATCGATGAATTAAAGTACCAAGCAAAACTCAATATCTTAGCATTAGGCATGAAAAGTACAAAGCAATGGAGGCTCAAGAGTTTGGTAGGCCCTAGGACACAATAAAAAATGAAATCCAACCTGAGATATATTGAAAAATTGATAATAACACATTTGAATGATTCAAAGGTACATAAAGCATCATATCAGATTACAAGACTAGCTAATATCATAGTAACATAAATTCTATGCATAAAGCATAAAAGTAAACACATTAAATCAAAGACGAAACGACAGATCCCAGTTACATAGATTACCAATTACTAAATAGAATGCTTAAGGGCAAGAGAGTGGGAGAGTGGACTGTGAAGACTATTGGCTTATTGAATGGCCGGTGGCAATGGAGCTGGAGGTTACTCGACGGCCGGCGTTGTTTGGAAAGGGAGATAATGAAATTAGAGTTGAGCGGAAACGAATGGATTTGGGCTTTTGAGGGTTCGGGTTTCCCTTTTTTATCACGCTTTTTTTTAGTTCGATAACAATTGACTTTCAACGATTTTAATTTAAATTTTTTTCTTAAAAAAAATTATAAAAATTATAAAATTAATAAACCTAAAATCTATAATAAAAATAATATCTTTTAATATTAATTTATGCACCTCTCAATATAAAATAAATATATTATTTTTATTATTATAAGTTTTAAGTTTCTTATTTTAAATAATTTTAAAAAAAAATTAAGAGATTTTTTAAAATATATAATTATTTTTATTATTATTATAATAATAATATATAATTATTTTATTTTATTATTCTTATTAGATAAGTTTTTATTCATAAATTATTATTTTTACAATAAAAATTTAACTGATAATTATGCTTTCTTATTTATCACTTTGTCTTATTTAAAATAGTAATTCTAATTAAAAAAAATTAACAAATAAAACTACTCCTAATAAATAGGTGTGAGAAAGGACTTTATCGATTTGATTGTGTCAGCCATTTTTTATTTTGGATTGTCTTCAAGATGTTACCGTATCCTGAACTAAAAACAATTAATAAAAATTGTTATTTTAAATAAATATGACACTAAGTTGAGTGTATAAAGTTAAATTAATAAATAAGATAATATTTAGATATTAATTTAATTTATTAATTTTAAATTATTAGTTCATGTCATATTTAACCCATTCAAAAAATCAGATTAAATAGGTCATAAATATAAATAGATTAAATGAGTAATATCATTTTAAATTTGAATCATTCCCGTTACATTGTGTCTAATAACATTGAATTTGAATTATTCTTATGTTATATTATCTTCTCTATTATAATTGATATATACTTCTATTTATACTAATAAACACTACTCAATCAAGCAAGGTAACACATGTCTAACAACCTTTCAAAATCTATAATGCGTAATACACTAACCACATACACATAACCACATGATTTAATTATAACACATCAACTATTCTCCTTAGATCCTATTACAATGAAATTAACATTGAACTATTTAATTTCTTTGGATTTGGCTGAACATTGTTGGGCTCCTTAAGTAAGATGGACTACTTGTTTACACTCGGCTTCATATTGTGTTGTTGTGTTGCACTTGTTGCACATTATCCACTAGTACTAATGACATTGAAGTCTTGCACACCTTTTACATCTCCCTTCAAACTCAAGTTCATATAAATGACATTGAGTTTATCTTATAAAAAAATAATTAACAATGAAAAGAAACTTTGTAAGAATATCAACTAGTTATTCATATGAAAGAAGACGATTTATTAGAAGCTTGCTTGTAAGAACTCTATTTTCAATTGTAAATCTAGCTAACATTCTTGTATGTGCATAACAAACGAGATTTGCAATAAGAGCACAAGTACTCATGTTATCACATCAAAATGTGGGAGCACCACGCAAAGAAATTTATAGCTCTCCAAATAAGACTCAAGCTAGACAATATATGAAGTGACAGAATCCAAGGCGTGATAATTATCAATGTTTTAGATCTTGAGAAAATATTTTACTTCTTTGAACATCATAAAACAATATTAGCTCCCAGATAAACACATAAAGCCTCAAGTAGACCTACGTTCATCCATATTAGATGCCTCATCATCACCACAAAATCCTTATAGTAGCAATAAGTAGAAGGCTTGAATACAATTGTAACACCCCAAGTTTGCCTCGAACACAAACTAAGAATTGTTACCTTTTGGTTATTTTCCTAAATGATTAATTATTCAGTTAAGAATTCATTCTTTTCTTTAATAATTCTTAAATAAATAATTTATCATTTCTATCATAAAAATAGTTTGATAACAATAAATTAGAGCATCAAAATTTCAAGGTCATAAGATAAACTATAAGAGAAAAAATATTTAAAAATAAATACACTTTTGAAGTCACTTGGTTTGGAAAACCGATCAATCGTCACACCATCAGTTATCCCTTCTTTGCCATCCAAATCTTTGTTCATCACCTGAAAAGTGTTAAAATTCCAAGAGGGTGAACTGATGCTGAGTAAGTAAATTCACATGTAATATGCACCATGATAAATATGTCGTTATTTATCTTTTATCATTATACATATATCATATTTTTTAGGATATCTACTCATTTATTAATTCAATTATTAGCTTTCATTTCCTTTTCTTTCTATAGTAGGACCCTTTTGTGATACTTATGTTGTTGATAACTAGTAGGCCATGGTTTTGAAAACTTATTGCAACTACTAGATCCTTGGTAGGAATGTATTGGGGCATAACGTAACTATGGACCAATCAAGTCACCACACATATATTGGTGATCCCAAAAGAACCTATCATCTCATGTGGCCATATAAAGAACCTCTCTGCATACAATCATTCATTTACTATGATGGATCCGCCAGTCTCTCGCGTCCCTACCCACTCAACCCTAAAAACATAAGCATTCATAAACTTTAAACATTTTTATTCCATACATTCATGGTAACTTTTCTTTATATCTTATTTTGTACTTTTAAGATGTGTTTAACGTTTCAATATTCCTACATGGTATGGATATTTTATAATGAGCATGTATGTATAAATATATACCATATTATCATACAATTGAAAGGTCATATAAATGTACTTAATCATATAACATATTCATAAAACTATACTAGAAAAATAAGGTTGAAATTTTCTTACCTAAATCATGCAGCAAAGAAGAAAGCAAACAAGGTATTACATTTCAAATTGAGCTTCCTAGAACTTCATAAAAAGTATGAGATACTTAGAAATAATACTTTTAAAAGGGAGAAGGAAGAGCTTCATAATGGAGTGAAAAAAATGGTTCATTTACTTCCTTTTATAGAATTTTTTTTTTACCATCATCACTCCTTTGTTAGGGTGGGTGATGAGCATTTTTTTTCCTCCAGAAATGGACAACATGTGATTTGTTTGAAAATTTGTGAAATCTGTTATTTAATTCAAGTTAAGATACAAAAATACTTTTGAAAAATTAAACAAATTTAGGGATCTTACAATAGTACCATGAGACAACGTACATTTTAAGTAACATAGGATGCTTTTAACAACAAGTCAATGAGGTTGAAAAGGTTTAGTCATGTATTGACAAATCTTATTAATACCATAAGAGAGGTTTGGTCTTGTAACTTTGAGATATTGTAAGTATCCTACAATACTTCTATAATAAGTAGAGTTTTCAAAAATATCACCAATATGAGCATACATTATATCATTACTAGTCATAGGAGTATAACTAGCTTTACTTGTAAGCATATGTGCCTTAGATAATACCTTAGTAGCATACTTCATTTGAGACAATAATAAATCACTATTTTTAAGCTTTGTAACCTGAATATTAAGAAAGTAATCAAGTTGGCCTGAATACTTTAAAGAAAACTGAGTATTCAACATGATAATAAGACTTTAGACCTTCTTATCATCACTCCCAATGAGTATGATATCATCAACGTATACAAGTAAATAAATTATAGAAGTAGAAGTAATCTTGATAAAAAGTGATGCAACATAATATATACCTGAATGAAATACTAATTTATCATCATCATCATCATCATCATCATCATCAATTAGGTTAGGATATATACCTAAAAGATTGATGTAGCATAATATAGTACACTAGGTTGCCATGTGACTTATTGAGAAAAAAACACAAGTCTTACACCATTAATAAGAGCTTTCTAACATTTTCCTCTAAAAATTTCTCTAATTCTAACTTCTTTCTCTTGATCATCAGAAGAAAGCTCAGTTAATATGTCATTAACTTGGATGAGAGCAACATTGGCAAAGGATGGACCTTGAGGTGACATAAACAATGAATTGCATCATTTTTGAGATCTTCCACAACAAGTATCCTCTTGAAAATTAACACTAACTCAATATAATGGAAGCTTCTCAATTATTGAAGAAAGTTTTTTTTAAAGAGAAAATCTAGAATGATGTAGAAAGGAGAAGTGTGTATAATGTGGTAATAATGTGTGGTTAGAATTATTTCTTAGTGTTATATTTATGTGGTGTAGATTGCATGGTGATGACTATAAATAGCCTCTCTTTCATTTTTGTTAAGCATCCCTTCAAAAACAAATAAGTCTTTATATTATTAGTTTAAGTGTGAATTGAAAGCTTTCTCTTTAAGTGTTTGTATTTCTCTTCAAATTGTGATTGCTTTTTGAAAAGTATTATAGTGTCTTTTATTATGGATACAATACAAATAGTTTGTTTACTTGTTTGGATCCAATATTAGTAAGTTTAGAGTTGTGTATTCTAAATTTTACTCAACAACTGGTACCAGAGTGGGATAGTCAGAGATCATTTTTAGTGAAGCTATCTTAAGTCGTGAAGAGTTTGGCACTCTGCAAGAAGCTCAATAATAAAAACTATAACACATAGGCAACATTTATGGAGTCTTACCTACAAGGTTAAGGCCTGTGGGAGGTTGTTGGTGGTAACAAAGTTACACAAACAACAGCGGAAGATGCAAATTACATTTTGCGAAAGTGGAAAATTAAAGTAGGCAAAACGTTGTTTGTTTTAAAAATCATAGTTGAAGAATAAATGTTGGAGCACATTCAGGATGTCAAAACATCGAAGTAATCATGTGACATTTTTGTTACACTCTTTTTAAAAAAGAATGATACGAGACTACAACTTTTTGAGAATGAGTTGCTATCGATGGCACAACAAGACATGATGATTTCCTAGTACTTTCATAAGGTGAAATCGTTATACATCAAAAATTCAAAGTTAGATCCGAAAGCTCTTATTGGGGAAACTAAGATAAAAAGAATAATTATCCATGGTTTGAGACCTAAATATTGAAGGTTTGTTACTACTATACAATGATGTCCGACACAACCATCTCTTATTGATTTTGAGAATTTTTTGGCCGATCAAGAAGCTATGGCTAAGAAAATGGGAAGAGTCTCACTGACTCGTAAAGAAGAAACACTTTACACCAACAAAAATATAGGCACTTTTAAGCGGTACAATGGTAGTGGATCTAATAAGGATAACAACAAAGGAGAAATTCCTCAAGAAAATGGAGGCTTTTGTCCAGGGGAAGCTTCGAAGAATCGTAGTAATAGTAAAAATTTTGATGGTGAATGTTACAACTGCACGAAGATGGGTCACATGGCAAAAGATTGTTAGAGTAAGAAAAAGTCTGTTGAAATTAATATAGCTACTTCCAATTCTAAGGAGAATAGAAAAAATGGTTGGGATGCCAAAAACGTATTCGCTATAGAGGAAGAAGAATTAGCTTTCATGGTTACAATTATGATTTTTTTTGGCAACACTACTTTTGAGAAAAGTGCAGATCATATTGAATAGAATAAAAAGACAATTGCCAATGGTTGAACCAACAATCAGTAGGAAGAAACAAATGTCTCTACTTGGGGAAGAAAGGCCAAAGATGCTCCGAGATTTGACAATCCTATTTCACTTTCACCACAATGGCTTCTGTCAAAGCTAGGAGATATTAAGCCAACAATAACAACTGTGGGAAACCATCCCAGCTTAAATCTTTCCTTTGGCAATTAATCAAACATCATGAAGTTATCAGGAAATAGTGAAAAGGTTCATGATATCCAAAAGAAAAAGGATGTATTCAAGCCATCCTTACTAGATATGGAAACTGGTAGTCATGATTGATGGCGTGATGAAGAAAGAGACATCAATTCCTATTTGCACAAAGATCGTTGGAGGGATGGAGATAAAGAGCTTGGTGACAACCGTATAATGGACCTTTAGACAAAAAATTCAATCACGAAGCACTTTGTAAAAGGGTATCGTGTTCGATCTGATTGACAAATAGACCCGGGTAACAAGGATTCCAACAATGAGCCTCAACGTGAGAGCAAGTGGAACACATTTTGGGGGCTCGATGATAAAGAGATAGATAGTATGTCTGAAAAGTGGACAGACTTTGACAGGGATGGTAACATGCATCTTGATAAGGGTTTGAATAATGTTGGGAATCATGTTAAGGATGAGAAAAAGGGGGGAAATTCTCAACCATGGAGATCTAATTTCTCCCTAAGCCGTGGAAGGGATGAGCCTCAGAATCAAACTCTAAGTTCAAACAAGCAAGTTTCTTTGTTTTCTTCTAGCAGAACGCATGGAAAAAATACACCTATAACCTTTTCCCTTGACCAAGGGAAGGTTAGCTATGGTGGAAATTCTAAGAACAATAGTTATACTCATACACATTCCATGGGAGTCTTCTCTGAAAAAGTTGAAAGTGGTCACAAAGAGCTTTATTAACTTAAATATTATAGGAAAAGATTGTTGGATGTATAACAAAAATTTGATGTGATAACCTTTAAGAAATTGGTGGACTGGTCAGTAGTAGTTCCGTCTCATACACTAAATGAACTTGTAAAGCCTCTTGCACTTTGTCTCTTTAATACTAAGGAAACGTCTGTTCTGAAGGGAATTGACAAAGAGGATATTATTAGTGGTGTTGCTACCCCAAAGAAGTCATTTAGATATCAATATCAGTATAATTCACAAGCTATGATATTGATTGGTGGGCATGGCTCAAATGGAGTTGTAGCTCATTCCTAGTCTTATGATGATTCAAATAACACAATTATTTTTTGTTGGATGACTTGATTATGATGTTATTGATGAAGATCTTAGGCAGATTTTTTATCAGTTCGGTGAAATCATTTCTTTCAAAATACTAGTTAGAAAAGCATGTGGTTTTGTATAGTTTATTGATAGAAAAATGTTGAGGATGCAATTGAGAATCTAAATTGAGCGGTAATTGGTAAACAAATCGTTCGTCTTTCATGGGATCGCACCTTAGGAAACAAGTAGTGGATAGTAGGTTAAAATAACCAATGGAATCAGAAGGCACACCCATCAATTGGAGGGAACCATATGCAAAGTTGTAGATGGATATGAAGAACGTTTTTTCTTCATGGAGAGTTGGTGTTAAGAGGAAATGTTAAAAATCAACACCAACTCAATATAATAGAAACTTCTCAAATATTGAAGAAAGTTTTTTTTAAAGAGAAAATCTATAAGGATGTAGAAAGAAGTGTGTAGAATATGGTAATAATGTATGGTTAGAATTATTTTTTAGTTTTATATTTGTGTGGTATAGATTGCACGACGATAACTATAAATAACCTCTCTTACATTTGGGTTAAGCATCCCTTCAAAAACAAATAAGTCTTTGTATTCTTAGTTTAAGTACGAGTTGAATGTTTATATTTCTCTTCAAATTGTGAGTGGTCTTTGAAAAGTATTGTAGTGTCTTTTATTGTGGGTATAATATAAGTAATTTGTTTGTTTGTTTGAATCCAATATTAATAAGTTTAGAGTTGTGTATTCTAAATTTTACTCAACATATCCAACTCAATTCGATTACAGATGTAACTACAAGAAATGTTCAAGAGTAAATTTAGAATCATTTCACAACATATACAACCCAATTAAGAGATCGATAAATAAACCTTTTTTCAACAAAAACAAATAAATCCATTTATATGAGATTTCATTCTCCTACCATTCAATATCCAACTCTCTCTTCTTTTTCTTCTTTTTATATTATTTTAAACCAACAATGATAGAATAGTAATTAAAATATGAAGGCCAATAGGAAGGTGGAACACTAACCTCTAAAATTCCTTAGAACCCAAAAAGTGCAATCTCTACAAAATCTTTAACAAATAAAAGAGTGAAAAAAATGAAAAACGAGAAAAAGACACAAACAATGTCAGCAAAAGGTAGAGTAAATATAGAGGAAGGAGAGACAACTTAACAAGGAACCAGTTTATTGTAAGATTTGGTTTGTAAGACTTATATAGTTTTGAGGGAGCTAGAAGAATTGGATGGGAAGAGAGTTGGAAGAAGTTTGTTGTGAATGGAGTTGTAGATGGTTGGAAGATAATGGATGCTGACATGGTTGGCCAACGACAAACACTGGACATTACTGGCTATGAACTGACAAGATTGCATTGGTGTGCATAAAGGGAGATGGAATTGGATTTTTGAGGGAAGAGGGAAATTAGAAATAGTGAGAGGAAAATTTGAAATAGTGAGAAGGGAGTGAAAAAATTATATAACAATTTTTCTAATAAATAATACACATAATATATTATTTGGTATCAATTTTAAAAAGATCGATATTCTATCACTTTAATTAGATCACAATTATTTAATAACTATAAATATAAGTTTGTTTATTTTCAAGTAATTTTTGTAATGTAACTTATAATCATGATTATTGATAAAAATTAAGGTTATATATGCATAGTATAATCACGGGTTTTATTGGACAATTATCAAAACCCTAAAACCTCAGTTTTATCATAGCTAAATTTTTTAGACCAAATATCACTATTATAATAGTGTTGTTATCATAAGACTTAGACTTTTCACCTAAAGGAAACATTGCTTGTAGAACACAATATTTTTTCTTATATAAAGTCTACTCTCTTGAGACAAACATGTATACCTTTTGTGACATAGGCTATAGCCGATAAATGTACAAAGAACTTTTCTAAGCTCCATTTTAGGATTATTATAGGGTCTAATGCATGGTTAAAACACTCAAAAACCTTGTAATATGGTTTATGATTGAATAATAATTCTAAATGACTTTTGGATGAATTAAGACTATGAGGTAACATATTCATCACAAACACACCAAAAAAGAAAGTTTCATCCCAAAAATTTAAAGAAAGTGAAGCAAAAGCAAGCATTGCCACATGTCTATGTTTTCATTCAGTCAATCAATTATCTTTGTATATATATGTGTGGAAAAGAGGTATGATGTACTATTTAAAACTTAGGTAACAAGGAATAAATTAATTGAAACTTACCTTCCCAATCACTCTGAAGAACTTAATCTTGCATCTTGCTTGAAGCTCATCTTAAGCCTTAAATTGAATAAAAGCTTCATACAACGAGGAAAATACAATAGTTAATTAGAAATTAGAGGTGTAAATTGAGATAAGATATTAATGAGGTTCATGAGACAATCTATTAATTTTTAAAATACATCTCATCTTGTATCGCTTAATTTTTAATGAGATAATATGGTAATAAAATAATACTAATTGAGATATCTTATTTGTCTCTAATGGATCTAAATGAGAAAATTAAAAATACAATAATAATAAAAAATATAATAAATGATCATTTATAATGTAAGTTTAATAAGAAAAAATGATATAACATATGTTTAAAGTTATACACATTAAGGCTACAATCTAGATAAGATGAAATGAGATCATATGATATTTAAATAAAATAAAATAATATTACATCATAAATTAATTAGAGATACTAAATGAAACATGAGATAAAATGAAACAGCTCACTTTATATCTCTACAGTAAATTATTTTATTGCACTAGTTTTTTTTTTATCTTTTTTCTAAATAATTGAATTGCCGCAATCTTTTATTTTTTATATTTCAAAGTACATCGTCCATTTTCTGCATAGTACAATTAGCTAGTAAAATACTTTGATGCATATTTTAAAAGGGTATTTAACTAATTTTCGTATTTCTTAAGTCATTTGAAGGAATATATATTTATATTTATGATAAAAACTGATAATGTATTTGTAATTAGTAAATTTATCATCAAGTAATATTATCAATAACAAAATATAATGTTTTATATCGTTGATAATATTAAATTATATATTTAAAAGAATACTAAATTGAGTTTTACTTTTTTAAATACCTCAAACTTATATACATGTTATTGTGACTCTAACCCATACATTTTATATATTCAAATAAATTTTACATAGTTAAATAATATTGTATTAATAATTATTAGTTTTATTCTTAGTTAGTTAAATTATTGTAAAAATTCATGTATTTCATTGCATTCTAACTACAAAACAAATACAAACTCTACCGTAATAAGTTCATAAATGTTAATACAAACTTATATTTTTTATATCATATAATATATATCTTAATTATTTTAAAAATTAAAAAAAATAAGTTATTTTTAGGATGTGATATAATATAAATAGTGCATAAAAGCTAATAGCTGCAAATTTACTTGTCCTTACCTCAAATAATTTTTTGATACATTCAGGGTGTCAAATCAAATACAATAAAATAATATCGTTTCATTTTCATTAATTTTTTTATCACGCTAACCAAACATCGCATGCATAAACTAGAGATCCAGCTTTCAAACAACACATAGTCAACTTTATCCGTAAATGAGATGATAATTAATATGTTGTAACTTTTAAGCAACTGCATATAGCAGTTTGTCTACAATTGTTACATTTACATAAGAGGAAATGACAATTAAAATGTCAAATTCATGACTCATGAGAAGTATTATATTATCTTCAATGTTCCACGTGAGGAAAGTTCATTATTTTATAATTTTTTTATAATATGCAATTATATGGTTATAGCATTTCATAAACTATTAATGGCTAGTAGGAGCTCAAAATCTCAATCAAAACTGGTGATAAATCAATTCCATTGAATTGTTTTTTATAGATATTATGTTAAAAAATAGTAATCCTATAGGTTTTTTAGATTAATTTATTTGTATCATTTAATATATTATTTTAATAATTTTTTAATTTAAATAATATTTTAATATAAAAATGATATAAGTTATTTTTAAATCAAATTAATTGGTATCACTTAACTAAGACATAAAATAATATAAATGATATAATTTAATTTTTATATATTATATTTTTTTTAAATTGAAATATTAGGAAAATGGGCTCCCATCATGATGTATGAGAGAGATGGTGGGATACATATATATACATGTTTGTGATTTTGTTTTTTTTTTAATCTAGTGGACTATATAATATAAAACAGCTAATGACAACTCTGATTTTCATGTGCTCACTATTCTTTTTTTCTTTTTTCTTTTTTCTTTTAAGTTGTTAATAATTAACGCAATCATTCTCTTGGGTCCCATTGGCAAATGCTAACAGAATATATATATGAATAGGATTGGTATGTGCATATCAAACGTCTAATTGTAAAATTAGATGCAAAATTATAATTTGATATGTAAATTAATATACGCGAAAAAATTAGTTTCCTCGTATTAATCAATCCCAATACAATTTTTTTTTACCTAAATAAGGAGAGATTTGGATACTTTAATATGACGTTTAGTTTTTAAAATAAAAAAAATAACGATAATAAAATTAAATATATAAAAACATAATATTATTATTGTATTATTTAGTTTAAGCATTAAAATAAAAATAAAATCTCTATTGTAATATTTGATTTACAATTTGAATGAAATAATTTTAGGTTCAAAAAAGTTTAAATTATATTATTTAATTATTATTTTCTCCGTTACATAGAATATATTATTAAAAGTTATTATTTTTAAATAATTATTACTTTAAAATATAATTTAATCAATAAAATTATTTTAAAACGTTAATTATTTTTGATAATTTCTTATAAATTATTTGTAAAATAACACTCAAGTATTAATATACAGTAACAAAGTCTTATTGTTGATCCATTATATCAACATCAAATATTACATAATTAAAATTGAAAAAAAAAATTTAAGTTTTATGAATTTAAAGTTTAGGGTTTAGGTTTTATAGTTTAAGGTTTGAGTGAAAATTAAAAAATACATTTTTATACAATATTAACGGGATGGAATAACAATTCCTAAAAGGGATGTAAAAAACAACTCCATGTCTTTTTAGGAGTTGTTTACATTTCATTCAATGTCTAAGATACAACCAAACGTAAAAATGTATAAAAATAACTATATTTTTAATCTCATTAATTATTAATTTTAATCAAACGTGAACAAAATTCTCAAAAAAATAAAAAATTAAACATTTTGGTTTTCAATATAGGCCTCTTACAAAATGAATGAAAGGATGTATTGTGGATACTTATACCTAATAGTAAAAAAATAACATGTTTAATAATTAAAATGTATAATTTTTTAAAAATAAAAAGATGTGTGTATATATATATTAAAAAAATTAAAATAACTCTAAATCAATATATTTAGGATTTAAGATTTAAGATTTAAAAACTAATAAAAGAGTATTATTGATAAATCAATATTTTTATTTTTATTTAAAACATATTTTTTAATTACTAATGTTTTATTTATATATATATATTTTTCTTTGTTAAAAATAAAATTTATATCCCTCCCATATTTTTTACTCAAAATAGAATAAAAAAGAAAGAAACATCATTTTTTACCTAACTAGAAAAATGATAAAGTTTTATTCCTTATGAAAATATGATTTTACCCGTTAGGAGAGTTTAAGATTAAATTTTTTTATGAAAGAAATTACATATAATAATAAATTTTTTGTAAAACAATACAAATAATAAAAAAATCAAAAACCTAAATAATGAAAATAGAAACATAAGATATGTCATAATATTTTTCATATGAAATGATGATAAGCAAAAATAAATTTGAAAAAACACAAAAAGTAATACTAGATCTTAATGAAGGAGATAAATTTAAAGATTTATCATTTTCAAAAATAAGAAAAATATTTTCAAGAAAACGTATAGTTTATTATTGAATAAGTAATAAAAATGAGTATTAACATTACAAAAATAAAATGAAGATATAATATACTATTAATTGACAAATAAACTATTATATATAAATTATCAAAAATCTCTCAGAAAGATAAAAGAAAAATTAGATATATTTATTTACGAGGAATATAAATATTAATAAAAACATATTTTAGAGAAGATATTGATGTACCAATAAAACTAGCACTGTTAGATAATAGAATATTAAATAAGAAAGATGTTTTATTAGTAATGATCTATTAAAACTTAAGATATCAAAAATTAAGTTTATTATATGAATTTGAAAGAAGTAAACCATCTATTCTCGTTACATTATGCAATATGATATTCTTTAACAAACAATCATAATAGTTCCATGTATGGATAAAATTAATATATAAAAATTTTCAAGAAATTGAACAAATAATAAAAACAAATTTTGATAGACTTTAAAATATCTGAATAATGGAATATAGATGTTAAAGAAAAACATTTGATGATAGGAAGAAAAGTAATATATTAAGAAAAAGTGACATATCACAAATATAGTTTATAAATGATCAAACAAAAATAAGCAAACAAAAATGGGAACAAGAAGAAGAAATTAAAGAAGTCAAAAATCCTATTAATGGAATAAAGGGTTAATAACAAAAAATGATAAATTATAAAGTACAAATCTCTTAAAAATATCAAAGATACAAGGAATAGAATTATAAAATATTAGTACCTTAATAAGCATATCAAATAATCAAAGAGTTATAATGCTAACCTTAATTCTTTTAGAAGAAAAAATAGAATACTTACAAAATATAAATAAAATTCAAGAAGAAACTCTTAAAGAAATAAAGGAAAATAATTATGACAAAATATTACAACTAGACGTTCTAAAAAGAGATCCAATTATAAGGATTAAAGGAATAATTGAGAAGATCTGATGGAATGATTCCCTAAAATGATAAAAGAAAAGATAAAGAAAAATCTATAGTTCCAACATAATGGAATATAGAAAACAATTAGAAGAACAATTTATGAATCTAGAAAACAAAAATATACAAACATTAGTAAGTTTGTTAACATTAATAGATGAGAAATTAAGAAAACACTATGAAGAAAAAATATGCTCTAATAAGGAAGAAAATGATATGAAAGTAATTAGTGAAACAGATTCTGAACAAGAAAACTTCAAAATTACTATAGAGAGAAATACAATAAATCCCTCCCTCTATAATTCAAAGATAAACTTATAATCCTCACAAAAATAAAAGGAATAAGCAAATATCAGAAAAATCTAATCCTCCAAATAGAAGAAAGTAACAACCAAAAATGGAATAATGATTATACTGGGTATTAGAGGATCTATATGATAAGAATTCAAGTTTCATGAAAATAATAAAAAAATTGACTATATAAACCTATATTGTATTAGAGAAAGAAAAAATACATTAGATGAATGGGCTGAGGCAATAAGTGTACTAATCCAAATATCAAGAATTACTAGTACAAACCCATCAATCTGTAGAGTATTATTAAAACATAAAATGATTGAAAATGTTAAAGTATGGTTTAGTAATCTACTAGATGATATACATCTTAAGATGCAAGGATATTCAACAATAAGAAATCAATATTTAGATGAAGTAGTAAATAAAATTAATATATAAAGAATTCATAGGAGAATATAAAGGAACCATGTTAATGAAACAAGTGACTAGGAATAAATTAAGCTAAATTACATATAGTAAATATAGAAATACGTGATATATATTACATTGATTCTTTTATATATGAATATGAAATGTATTATCATAAGATACCAAAAATATAACAACAATAATTTAATGAAATGTTTTATTAAAAGTAACCAAGAACTCTATTTAATACTCTTGAAGAAATAGAAATACTATAGCAGTACCACATACTTTGAGAGGAAGAATAAAAAAACTAAAATTTTAGATAACTTTATAATATCAAAGAAGAAATGAATATAATTATACTAAAAGAAAAATCTAAAATATGTTACGATAGTAGTAATTTTCAGATGTTAGGAATATATGGATGTAGTATAAAACCTTACAAACAAAAATATAAAAAAATATAATTTAAAAAATATTTTTTTAAAAAATATAATAGAAGACATTACAATGAACCTTATAAGACAAGATATTTTAAAAGAATGGAATTTCATAGGAAAAAAAATTAATATCCATCAGGAAAAAAAACTTACAAATGTTGAATATGTAATGAATAATGTCATTATGTCAATGAATGTTCCAATATATTAACCTATAAAAAGGAATATAACAAAAACTTAAAAATATCATAACAAACCTATAAGATGGAATTAGAACTCATAGAAGAATCTGACATTGATGAAACAGAATTAATATACTTAATGAGTTAACCTAAAGAAGAGGAAACACATTTAGAAGAAACATCTGAGGATGAATTACATATACAACATAACATATCCTAATAGTACCTACATAAAAATTGGATGCAAGCAAAAAAGATATAATATATACTATTTACATATTTACATAGATACTGGAGCTAGTATGTGTTTAGCAAGTAAATATGTTTTTCACTAGAACTTTGGACTACGACCCTAAGAACTTAATATTAAGAATAGAAAATCATGCAATAATTAACCTCAACAAGGTTATAAAATATATTGATATTATAATAGGAGGAGAAAATTTTCATATCGTTACCATATATCAACAAAAAACAGTAGTTGATTTCTTGATAGGAAATATTTTTTTTAAATTTATATCAACCATTTACATAATTTATAGATAACATAAGTATAACAACATTAAAAGGAGGAACAATATATATTTCAAAGGTTAGAAATGCTAACAGAGTGTTATCATAAAATTTTATTGAACAAAACAAAAGGCGAAAACGTGGTGAGATGTACTAAAAACAGAAACCACATTTAAAAAATATGACAAAATTACAAGATGAAGTTGATCTAGAATTTAATAATAAGAAAAATCTATTCATAAAAGAAATACAAAAAAGATAAGAAGTTATTAGAAAGAAAAAAATTACTTAAGATAGTAAGCTCAAAAAATCATTTAGATTCAAATATTAATAAACTTGAATATGTAGCAAGTATAAAACTAAAGATTCCTAATAAGGTTATAAAAGTAAAACGTATGGTCTGCATTCTAAGAGATCGAGAAGAGTTCAATAAACAAATTGAATAAGTTTTGAAACTAAGAGTAATTGAAATAATTATGAGTCCTCACTCAAGCTTAGCATTTTTGGTAGAGAAATAAGCTAAAAAATATGAGAAAATAAGAGAATGCTGATAAACTTCAAATCACTAAATAAATAAACAATAGATAATTGATATTTTATCATAAAAATGACAGAGTTATTAGCCTTAATCAAAAGAAACAAATATTTTTCTAGTCTTGATTGAAATAATGAATTCTAACAAATCAAATAAGATAAAGAATCATAATTACTAATAGCCTTTAGTTATCTACAAGGACAATTTCAATGAACTGTCGTACCATTTGGATTAAAACAAGCACCAAGAATATTTCAAAGATATATGGATAGTATTTTAAGAAATATCATCCCTTTTGTTGTATCTATATTGATGATATATTAGTCTTTAGTGATAATATCAACCAGTATTATCTAAACATATTTAAAATCTCACTACTACAAAAAAGGTATTTAAGTCGATATGTAAAGTTAGTTTTTGGAAAAAACCGTCTTATAATGAATTTAAAGTCGGTTCGGTGTAGAACCGATGCTATCCACGTAGCGTAGCATCGGTTGACACCTGGAACTGACACTATCCATGTAGCATAGTGTCGGTTGACACCTAGAACCGACGTTATCCACGTAGCGTAGCATCGGTTGACACCTAGCACCGACGCTACGTCCACATGTAGCGTCGGTTGACAGGTCGAATCGACGCTACACACGTGGATAAATTCTTTTCTCTTCTTTCTTCCCCAGACAAAAACTATTCCAAGTGCTACATAACTCTCAAAAACCCAAAACCTCCTCCACGTCTCTTCCACTCTTTCTCATTTTCCGACCACCTCTGACCATCAATTCCAGCGCCGGTTAATGGGTTTTCTTCCTCTCTAACTAATATTTTAGATCCCTTATTTTTTGAGGAAAATACTCAAAAAAACTATATCAATTTCTCAATTACAAAACACCATTTTTTCTTCATTTTTTTTCATTTTGTCACTTTATTTATTATTTTAAGTATTTCTATTAATCCTACGCACTTATTATTCATTTTTTTTCTGTTATTATGTGTTATTATTTATGTGTATAATTTTTTGTATTATATATGTACGTTTGTATTATAACATCAGGAGAAGAATATGATGATCTTGAATAATATAAAACAACACCATGATAATTTTTCTGCTATTAATTAATATTTTATATTTTAATTATTTGTATTATTTAAACTATTTGTTAAACAATTTTTTTTTCTGCTATTATTTAATGATCGAATACAAGTTTTAATTTGAGTATAATAGAAAATGAGTAAATTTTGTAAAAAAAAATTTAAAAATTTAAAGTCGACTTTAAATTTTAAGTCATTTCATTTAATACCCCTTTTTGTAGTAGTGTCTTAACAAAATGTAATCTAAGAAAAAATAATATAGTCTAAGAAGAAATAATATTACCACGACAAAAAATCAAGTATTTAAGACTTGAAATAAAATATGAAAAATGTCACATTCAACCTCATGTGCTAAATAATATACAAGGATTTCTCAATGTCATCACTGATAAAAATAAAGTACAAAAGTTTTTAGTATGTTTGACATATACATAAGCATATATTAAAGAATTAGCATAAATAAGAAAACATTTACAAGCAAAACTTAAGAAAAATTATGTCTAGAAATAAACTGATCAAGATACTGAGTACATGAAAAAGGTAAAAATACAAGTAAGAAATTTACCAACACTTTATCATTTATGACCAAATGATAAAATTATAATAGAAATAGATGTTTTACATGAATACTGGGGAGCTATATTAAAAACAAGAGTGGATGATAAAGATGAATATTTATATATGTTTACTTTAGGAGATTTACAAGGAATTGAATTAAACTACCATGGTAATAAAAAATAATATTTAACTGTTAAAGATGCAATAGAAAAGTTTGTTATATATGTAATATCATCAAGATTTATTGTTAAAATAGACAATAATTTTTTCAGATATTTCTTGAGAACTAACATTGTAGGAGATTACAAATAAGAAAAGATGGACAATCATGACATAAAAATAAAGATCAAAGAAAAGGAAATAAAAGTTGGAAAAGATCAACTAAAAATCTTATATCTCAAAAGATAACTCTTATGTGAAAAACAAAAAAAGTCTAGTACTCCAAAAGAAATAGATTAAAATCTCAAAAGAAGAGGATAAAATAGCAACAATAGAAGAAGAATAGCTCAAAGAAAAGATTCAAGAAGAAAAAGAAAAATATTATGTCATCTACAATAGACCACTTCCAGGAATATATAAGACATGGCAAGAAGCAAGAAGAGCAATAATTGGATTCTCTAGTGTAATATACAAAGCATTCACTAATAGAATTGGACCATAAAAGAGTTTTGCTAATTTTAAAGTCCCTAATTTTCTCAGACCTAGTGATGTAATAGCCAACTTAGGAAACAACTATGCAAAAGTACTCCAAAACCAAGTAGTTGCAAAAAGAAAGATGACAATTTTAAGAAAAATACCAAGGTCAATTATCTTCAGGGAAAAAGATGATACATTTCTTATCTTTGAAGGAGAAAAAAGGGATAAAGAAATGTAAACCTATACTAATGGCTAAATTTTCATTATTTAGAAAGAAAATCAAGAAAATATTAACTTAAAACCATGAAATTTTTCACAACATAAAAAGCTTAAGAAGAAAACCAATCACATGTAAAAGATTCAACATAATTGAAAGAGCACATCCAAAGCTTATAACCAATATTTTATTATGGATTAACTGAAATATTTACCTAAGCAACAATTTAATAGAATTAAATTTTTTTCCTAAATTTTTTTAAAAAGTTATTAATTTTTTTAGGAAAATAATAAAAGCAAATGATCGTTCAATCTTTTTTAAGATTTTTGAGTTCCATAATGGATTGGCATAAAAGAAATCCTATTAGTCCTAATCATTTTATTAAAATAGGAATGACATATTCAAGAAAAATTGCAGACCATCCCAAGGTTCTACCAGAAAAATAATTTGATGAAAAAACTCTTAATCAGGAAAGAGCAATCATGTTGAGTCAGATAAATCATGAAACCATGAAAATAGAAACGATCCTAAAATCAGGATAAATTACTCCACGAGCAAAGCCATAAAGATTTTACACATTAACTTTAATATAATTCAAGAAGATATTTAAAAAATTATCAATTATGTAGCATCATTCGACTGCAATGAGTTGGATGTAACTAAATGAACCAAACAAGAATTTTACCGACTAACAAAAAAGCAAACTAAAGACTACAAATGCTTTTATTGTATAAAGAATAGAGGGGGATCCAAATTTTTAGTATCAAGAGGAAGCCTATCGATAAGTAATTTTTATTAAATAAGAGTCAATATAAATTTTTAAAAAGAAAGAAAAAGATAAAATAAAATATAATCTTTATCATTTCACGTGTCTTTATTTTAGAAATGTGAGGAATAGATAAATATAAGACGTAATCTTTTTTCTTTCACGTGTCTTTAAGATAAGTATGTAAAATAATTACTCTTATGTCTATAAAAGAGCTCTCGTATAAGATAGAGAGACATAATAAGCTTTAACTACATAACTAAAACATTCATCTTTTCTTACCTAATGTTTAGGTAAATTCTTATGGAATGAATTAACAAAAAATTAGGGTTGTGATAATCTTATTTTACTTAATGATTAAAATTTCTCTATTTTCTATAACTCATTATCTTTTTTATATATTAAATAAAATTACAATATTATAGTTGGTCGAAGGCAGACAATGATTACTCCCACTCCAAAAAGAAAGTTTTGCTCTTACAAAGTTATCCAAAGATTAGATGCAAGGAAGCTGGATGTAGTTCCATATTCTTTAAAACAACATAATCGTTAAATTAATAAAAAAAAAAAAAATTAATTAGTAAGCTTTATAAATAAGATTTATAACCCTTATAATTTTATAAAACAAACATAATAAAAGAAAAAATAAAACTCTTATTTGATTTAATAAAAAACCAAAAATATTATATTTATATAAAAATAATCAATTTTTAACAATATAATCTGTCTAGATCATTTTCTGTATCAATCACAAACTCCTTAAAACAGTGTTAAATCTTTGGATCTACATTTTATGTCTATTCGTACCTACCTTTCCCATCTACGAACCCAACGACTCAATCTTTTAATCTATAGAAATTCTAGGCCTATCGGCTATTTCTTCCCCCAAAAGAAAGTAACCTATTAACTTTTACTTTCTCAATTAAATTAATTATCTTTCTACATCAATAATAGTATATTCATACACATTTATAAATATAATTTTCTCCTCATCAATTTTTAATAAATATCAATAATTATGATACAATAATATAAAAAACTTACATACGAAAATAAAATTATTAATTTCACCATTATATAACACAATAAATAACTATTAAAACTCCGTACCTTATTTTCCAATCATAAGTATATAATTAGGTTATAAGACAACATATTCTATGTAATTAATTTAATATCTCTGATTGAATTATAGTTTAAAAATATTTTATTTAAAATAAAACTCATACCATCTCATTTCATATCATATAAATTATAAATTTAAGGAGTTTTACTTTAAACCTAACCTCACATCATATTTTAATATTTGTATTTTAAATAAACTTTTTTATAAATATTTTTATATTTTCATTTATTTTATTTATACTCATTTAAAATAATGATATATTTTAACTTGTTTCATTCTAAAATCATCACAACCAAATACAAGAGTAAGTAGGGCAATATAAGATGTGTTCTTAAACTATACCATCACTTAATTAAATATATCACGTTAATTTACACATTATATTTTATCATTATTTAAATAATAATATTGTTAATATTATATTATTAATCATATTATTTTATTATATATATCTTGATTTTTAATCATGATTTTTTTCATAATTAAAATATGATAAAAATTTATTTATTTTATTCTAAACCATTAATCAACGTTCCAATATAACCTACACGACTGAGGGTGAAGTTACTTTTGAAGTTGGTGGTTAGTTTAAACATCATATATTTTGAAACATATTATTAATTTATATATGTTACTTTAATACATCGAAAACATATTATTATTATTATAATAGAAAAACAGTCATATGATATTATATAGTTTTGTCATCGTGCTAAAGGGTTATGTTCAAAACAGCTCTTTTGAAATTTGATTTAGTTGCATGTGATATATTTGCTATACTTATTACTTATTAGGTGTAACTTAGTGTATATGACACATTAGTCAAACCAGATATATTTTGTGGGTCTAATCTGTTTTCTTCTAAATAAAAAATAAGATTATGTGTACAGTTATTTTAATTTTATGAATTATATATATTTATTATTATATTTTAAATTAATATGCTATAATTATTTTATTTTCTTCTTTTTTTATCAAACATCTATTAGTCTTTTGGAAAGAAAAAAAAATCTAATAGCCTATTGATGGTCAAATTCAAATCGTATATGTTTAAATTTTTCTTAAAAATATTCAAGATACTAAAGTTAGCAAATGTAGTAATACCATGGCTAAAATTTATAAATTTTAGAAAATAAAATGAATATATTAACCAAATCACCATTTTAATTTCCATCCAAGTAAGTATAAATGTGCTTAGGAATTTAAAAATAACGATTATATTAATAATCATAATCATTATGTATTAATTTTATGTACATTTGATTAATTATCATTAATTATGAATCGGTAGTAATGTTTTCACGTATTAATCACGTTTATTATTTTTTAATATTTATTTAAAAATATATTTAGTTTTAAAAAGTTAAATGACAATTTAATTATTACTTTACTATATTATTTAAAATATTGACATTAATATTTATTTTTAATTATCTAGCATATGTTTTTAAGTAAAATAAAAAATATAAAGAAAATAAATAAAAGTTAATTTAATTATATAAAATATTGTATATTTTATTATTAAAATTGTATTTTTTATGTAATTATATGTATATAAAATAATAATATTAATATATGTTATGTTTCAGTTAACTATAGTTTTGATATTGTAATAACTTTTTTCATAATAAATGTATTTATTTTAAAAAATACACATAAATATCTAATTTTAAAATCAACTCAAAATTGAATATGATATAACAAAATTAATTATAACAAAGTTAAACATCAAATATTTATGAGTTAATTTAATCCAAGTTAAACTATTTTTCTATAAAAAGTTAATTATTGTAATAAAATAATATTTTCTATTTTTTAATGCTCAAACTTAATAAAATGAAGTTAAAAATAATTGTTTAATAAAGAGCCAAGCTTTTCAATTCAAGAGATTTCAAAACCTCTAATTCACTATATTTCATATAAAGCAACTGTTTTAATTGAAGAAATTTTGAAAATTTATTACATAATTATTTTAAATTTTGTTTTATTAGGTTTCGAAATGTAGCCTTAAATTTAAAATTAAAGAGATATTACATCTAAAGAAAAGAAAAATATATGAGCACAGTATATATTTAATATATTTTGAAGAAAAATATATTAAAAAACTTAAGAACTTTTTGTATACTTGAATCACGATTTTAATAAACTCATAGAATAAAGTTTTTTTATTTTTATTTTAAAAGAGCCAACTTGTAAAAGGAAATGGCTAACGCTAAGACACAGGGAATAAAAATGTAAGTCATGTTTTACACACGACATTATTGAGTGAGTCTGATGGAAAAAACTTATCAAGTGAATGTTTTCTTTTATATATATATATATATTTTAAATTTTTTTGTATTGAGTGATGATATTATTAACTCAATGTTAGTGTTATAATTAATAATTTAATATAATTTTTTTAATTTAAATAATAAGTATTATTATACGTATGTATTTGAACATGAGATGCAGGATTTAAACTTTAAACATTTTACCGAATAATATATAACTACAGGCGGGAAAGCTTTTTTTTTTTTTTTAAGTTATAGAGACAAAGGTATAATAGAGTATTATTATGAAAATAATAATTAAAAATGTGATAATATAAATGATACTCATTTGTATTTAATGCAGTTTTATCCAACCTTTATTTAAAAAAAAATTAATTTGTCTAAATATTTATTTTTTCAAATGATAAGCAACTTTTTTAAGTGTGTGAAATAAGACTTAAAAATTTAACTTTAACCTTTGATTAAATACATCACAACCTTATCAATTGAACATTTAAATTATGTGCGTCAAAATAAGACTTAAAAATTTAACTTTAACCTTTGATCAAAGTCATTACAACCTTACCGATTACCGATTGAACTATTAAATTGTGGGCTTCAACTTATAAAAATGGTTCTTATAACTTACTATGCTAATCTCTAATTATATCTTGCTTATAATATTTTTGAATATTTTTTTTTTCATTAAATTAGTTAATAATATCCATATTTGCATTTATATTATATGGTTTGGACGCAACTTCTTGAAAAATAATTCAATAGTTAAAGTGGCTAATAAGTAATAACTTCATGTAATCATGTAATTTTTACAATATTGTTGTTAGAAAGAATAATTACTTTGAGCCCTTTTTTAATTATTATAAATATTCCAAGAATAGATGATAATAATTATTTTTTAAGTAGAATATATAACCATAGAAAGTAATAGTTTTAAATAACCATATAGCACGTAGGCTCATTTAATACCTTATGTTTTTCATTCAACTTAATATATGCATAAGTTCACCCCTTACAATAAATTAACTCCTTGTTAATAAGTGTTATTGTAATTACATTACCGTATCATTTTCTTAAATTTTTTTTAAAAATAAAACATATTTATTTATTAAAATTAAAGATACAAAATAAATCATTACAACATGAATATCATTATGGTTCTTTGTGGTATTAATATTTAAGATATTCATCTCATTTAATTATTTTTATTTACCTAAATTGTTAGAATAAGTGCATGAATGCCTTCAACTAATCTAAATATTCATTTTATAAGTTTGGTTTAAAAAATATCCTCATATCAAACAAATAAAATAATAAATATATATAATATTATATCAAAATAATAATAATACATGAATAATAATTTAATTTAAATAGTATTTTTTTTATATTTTCAACTTCATTTAAAAAAGAAATTTTAATATGAATATTTGTTAAAATACTCTTTAAAATAGAAAAAAATTAAGAAAAATATAAAAATTAATTATTTACATCTGTGTTATCATTTTTTTAGAATTAATAAGCTAAAATGTCATTAAAAATATTATTGAATCTAAATGTTCTATTTCAAGAAGTCAATAAAAAACAAAAAAGAAAAAAAAAACTTAAGAGAATGCAAACTCCCATAGATGAAAAGCTTTTACTCTGATATGCAAAATCTGAAAAATGAAGATACTAGAATTTAGAGAAAAATATGAGAGACCAATATAGCTCCCTCGAACGTATCAATAAGTTTATCCGATTTGAAGGGTTGCAAAACTGTTGTTATTTATACCATCAAACATAACACATAACTTGATGGTATGACAATATGATAACTTGTCATTACAGAAAGGCATAATTTTGATAAAAAGATCATTTAAGTAATTTAAGATAGAGCCAGAAATCAAAGTCAATTTCAAGCCAAGTCGCTATGAATGAGCTTGTACGGGTGGGAATGTTTATATTAACGAGTATAAGTTATAGATATATTTGATTAATAATTATAATTATGAGTAATTTTTTTATAATTTTTTTAAGTTTTTTATTTTTAATATTTATTTAAAAATATATTTAATTTAATTTTTTATTTTATTATATTATTTAAAATATTAATATATATATTTACTTAAAATAAATAAATTTAATTATATAAAATATTATATATTTTATTATTAAAATTATATTTTTAAATATAATTATATGTATAAAAAATAATAATATTAATATGTTTTAATTAATCATAATTTTAATTATTTTCGAACAAAAATAATGAATAAATCCTCCGTTAGAATACCTATCCGGCTGTAATTGTCGGTGGTCTAATTAAGCCGTGACGAGGCGGCTGCTTAATCCCATTCCACCAAAGCTTGTCTCAGTACATTATCTATGAAAACGTAATATTTATCTAAAAAAACCCAAATAAAATAAGAGAAAAAGAAATATATATCACCATCTGTCCACTCTCAGTTTTCACTGATTCGATTAGCAGTTTCTACTTCTTGTAGTTGTTGCTCATTGAGTCATTGTTAACTCTCGCTTCTCTTTTACGAAAAAGATTGATGCCTCTGAGAGTTTCAACACTTCTCACTTTCTGAAGGTCAGTCTCTCGTTCTCTTTCTGTATATTGTGTTCGTGAAGATTGCAATCTTTGAGAAATCTGAGACGAAGAATTATCGCATTGATTTTTGTTGAATAATTCTTAATCTGTAATTAGATTCATACGTATCGTTTTCATTTATTTTTTCTGGTGGTTTTTTGGTTTGCGTTTCACTGTTCAACGACTGCTTATGACTTGATTGATTGCTACTGGATCTGCTTTAAATTGGTTAAATTTTGGCTATATATGTTCGGAGCTAGTCCGGATTTAATAGAGTTTCGGAAGAATGTAATTTCATTTTTGATTAATAGTTATGCTTACTTCAACTTCTCATTGACTTCCATGATTTATTTGATATTCTTTGTACTGTACCGAACGGCACAATAGAAGTGCCAGTGATATGTTGATCTGAATGTGCGGCAGTTCATTAGCTTGGTTGAGCTTCAGGTGCTCGCTGTTAGTAATGCTCGAATTGAGCTCTCTGTGCGTTTTCAATTTCTTTTCCTTTTTTTGTTTATGATTTTCGGTTTCGATTGTTTTGTTTGCTAGCGATTTTAATTGGATCAGATATAGTCTGATCTGCATTTTCGCGTGGTCGAAATATTGATTCGGAAATTGTTATTACCCTTCGGCAGGAGGTTTTCATGCTTTTGATAGTGTCCCTAAGTTAGATCTGGAGAAGAGGCAAATTTCTTCATCGTTTTTTGTTCTGGAATCGTGAAGTGAAAAGCTGGCGGCAACACTGGCTTGGAGGTTTGCTGCCAGCAATGGCAGCGGCCATGGCGCTAATGATCTGGTATTTTTCTAACACCTTAAGCATATTATTGCTGACATGTTTTAACGCATATGTAAAACCTTAAGCTATATACCTTTTTTAGGGGTTGGTGCCTTTGGAGTACCCCTATTCTTGTTTTAGTACTTTTTTTTTTACCTCTATTCTCAACTGGGACACATCAAATACCCCTATTTAGTTTATTGGTACACATTTTGATCAAATTTAATAGTAATCTTAAGAATTGGGTACCTAAGAGTACCAGTTATTGTTAAAACTGACCAAAATTGGTACTTGTAACTTAAATAAGGGTATTTGATGTGTTCCATGGTACTCCAAAGATATCAATACTCCTTTTTTACATCTTTTGGGCGGAAAGAGAAATGAGTTAGCGGTTGGGAAGATGAAGGCTGAGTACTTCTATAGTTAGATATAAGGATGGCGAGTAGTCACAGATAGTCTCATTTCTCCTTGAGAACTTAAGGTGGGACAACATCTGGCACGGGATAGGAAATGAGAAGTTTTTTTCAACTATTTATCTTCTAATAATAATTGATCTTGAAGTTTTAAAACTCAGCATTTCAATTTTGGCTGTACTGTTAGAAATTCTAACCTCTATTCTATTCATCTCAAAGAAAAAATATATATTTTCCATTTGTTCATCTAGCTGGTTAGATTAGACATTTGCACAGTGAGTATTAAATCCTTCCCTAGTTTTGAGAACTTCTTCCTCCTTTATTCCATTTGTTAACTCATTTGTGTTATTCTTGGAAATGGGATATGTATCTATTGCAAGGAAAATAACTTTTTAATCCTGCATCATGCATCAGCTATTAGACTTTCTTCATCTTCTTTTCCTCTATATTCGTCTATTTATTCTGTTCTTGGAAATGTGGGGCATACTTCTTATATAAACAAATGATACCTGTATTGTATCTATTACAGAGATTTATGTTTGAGCGCAGGCACATCTGAACCAATGTTCTTTTCCATCTCAAAGATAAAACTGCAAATATTTTTGAGAAAATAACAAAAATGGCATCCTAAAAACTTATAACCACAAAAATAGCATCACTTATGTCGAAGTCATACATTTTTACTATTAAAAAAAAATTAAAAATCTAGCACATCATTTCATATTAAATGTTGTTCAAGTTGAACTACGGTTATTTTGACCCGTTCAATGTTGAATGTCATCCAATTGGATCTCGTTCAATGTTGAATGCCATCCAATTGGAACTCGTTCAGTGTTGAATGTCATCCATCCTATTCAACGTTATTGGGTTGTTATAAATTTTAGGGTTGTTATTTTTTTGTAATTTCCCAATGTTTTTTCCTATATCTTTTTACTTGAAACCTATTCTGTTGGAGTACATAATGGTTTATTGATTTATTCTAACTATTTTACATTGTAGGCTCACTTTTTTCTACTGTCATTTATTTATTTGAATTCCACATTTGGTTCGTTATTTTCTTTGTTATGATTTCAGGAAAGAAACGGTGATGCAAAAATTCATGATTTAGAGCCTTCAACTCCACATTCTGTTCTAAAGATGGGTTCAAGGTTCGTTTGAAGTTCATATCTGTAGATAGTATTTTCTAAATGGCCACACATTTTCTTTTGGAATCTGCTAATTCTTTCAGCTTACTCAGTTAGATGGTTAAGGTGGTGCTTGTGATTTCTCAAGTGGGAACATTTTCCAATTTTAATTTTTAACCTATGTTTAAATGAAATTCAAGAACAAGTCTATTTAGTTTACAATTTAACACTTACATCTACATGTAATGCTAGTCTTTAGTTTATGTGTTACATCTAGTCACCACTCCAGGAACAGAGATTGTATGGTATTAAAAGATTACCATGCGATATTATCTAGGTCTTTGCTTGGTTGCTTCCAAATGGCATACTTTTTCATGTGCTAATAGTCCAATGTCCACTTCCTTTAAGGCAATTTGATCTGTGTGATTATGTACTATGAAGAATTATAGTGCTTTCCAGCCCCAACTCTACGATGAGTAACGGACTTTCCAAGGTCCCTTTCACATGATTCAAGCTTGGATGGAAATATATGAGTTCTGGTTTATCTGCTACATGGGTGAAATGAAACATCTCATGTTGGACTGAATTGAGAAGAAAGTTGCCATATAATTTACACGTGACACTTGATGTCAAAGTAAAATTCAAAAAATTTCCTTTTAATTGT
Organism: Hippophae tibetana; assembly: GCA_037013495.1. Classification (NCBI taxonomy): domain Eukaryota; kingdom Viridiplantae; phylum Streptophyta; class Magnoliopsida; order Rosales; family Elaeagnaceae; genus Hippophae; species Hippophae tibetana. The sequence goes on along the minus strand of CM072807.1, from coordinate 65,373,316 downwards.
CCTTTCAATATAGACTTTGTATATTTTTTGGATGTAGTTTTGATAACCTAATTTATACTAAGCACTGAACAGTAGATGTATGGCCTCTTGCTTGTGGGAGCCAATCAAAAATAATTTTCAGTAATTATTGTTCTTTTAAGCCTGATTTCCTTTTAAGGTATATGTATACATTTTCCCACAATCTATTTCATAATTTTATTTATTTTAATTATCGAGGGGACATCAGTACTATGCACCTTTAGGTTCCTTGATTCTCATTTTTGAACTCTTCAATTTTATTTGTTTCTTTATTTTGCATCCTCCCTACTGCATCCAGGGTGGTTTTGGAGTAAAATTTGTGTGAAGAAATTCACGAGCATTTAGTGGTATAAGGTTTGGTTTGCTAACTCAAATTCTTAATTTCTTGCAGAGATCGCAGTACAAGTATGGAGGACCCAGATGGGTCATTAGCAAGTGTTGCCCAATGCATAGAGAAGCTGCGTCAAAGTTCGTCATCTGCACAAGAAAAAGAATATTCGTTGAGGCAGTTGTTCGAACTTATTGAAACTCGTGAAAATGCTTTCAGTGCTGTTGGATCTCATTCTCAAGCAGTTCCAGTACTTGTTTCTCTTCTCCGATCAGGATCACTTGGGGTAAAGATACAAGCTGCTATTGTTTTAGGCTCTCTTTGTAAGGAAAATGAACTGAGAGTGAAAGTATTGCTTGGGGGGTGCATTCCACCGTTGCTTGGTTTACTAAAGTCCAGTTCTACTGAAGGTCAAGTTGCAGCTGCTAAGACTATTTATGCTGTATCTCAAGGTGGTGCCAAGGATCACGTTGGTTCGAAAATATTTTCAACTGAAGGGGTCGTCCCAGTGCTCTGGGAGCAGCTGAAAGTTGGACTCAAGAGTGGTAACTTTGTTGATAGTTTGTTGACTGGGGCTTTAAAGAACTTATCAAGCAACACTGAGGGCTTCTGGTCTGCAACTTTGCAGGCTGGAGGAGTGGATATACTTGTAAAGTTACTGTCAGCAGGACATGCAAGCACTCAAGCTAATGTTTGCTTTCTTCTTGCATGTTTGATGATGGAGGATGCCTCAATATGTTCTAAAGTACTTGCTGCGGAGGCTACTAAGCAACTTCTCAAGCTTCTTGGGCAAGGTAATGAAGCTTCTGTTAGAGCTGAAGCTGCAGGAGCTCTCAAATCTCTTTCTGCCCAGTGCAAAGAAGCAAGGAAGGATATAACTAATTTTAATGGCATTCCTGCTTTGATAAATGCTACAATAGCCCCTTCAAAAGAATTCATGCAGGGTGAGTGTGCTCAATCATTGCAGGAGAATGCCATGTGTGCTTTAGCAAATATTTCTGGTGGCTTGTCATATGTCATCTCTAGTCTTGGTGAAAGCCTTGAATCGTGCACTTCACCTGCCCAAATTGCTGATACCCTTGGGGCTTTAGCTTCAGCTCTTATGATATATGATAGAAAAGCAGAATCTACTAGAGCATCAGATCCTCTTGCTGTTGAGAAGACATTGCTTTCACAGATCAATCCTCGTCTGCCTTTCCTTGTGCAGGAACGGACAATAGAAGCCCTTGCCAGTTTGTATGCAAATGCTATACTCTCCACTAAACTTGCAAATTTTGAAGCAAAACATTTGCTTGTTGGTTTAATCACTATGGCAGCAAATGAAGTTCAAGATGAGCTCGTAAGAGCTTTGCTCAAACTTTGTAATAGTGAAACCAGTCTTTGGCATGCAATTCAAGGTCGTGAAGGGGTTCAGCTATTAATTTCTCTCCTTGGGCTTTCTTCAGAACAACAGCAAGAATGTGCGGTTGCCCTGCTTTCTCTCCTATCCAATGAAAATGATGAAAGTATATGGGCCATAACTGCCGCTGGTGGCATTCCTCCTCTTGTTCAGATTCTAGAATCTGGATCTGTTAAAGCTAAGGAAGACTCAGCAACAATCCTAAGGAACCTGTGCAATCACAGTGAAGATATCCGTGCATGTGTTGAAAGTGCTGATGCTGTTCCTGCATTATTGTGGCTTCTGAAGAATGGTAGTGCAAATGGGAAAGAAATTGCTGCAAAGACATTGAACCATTTAATCCATAAATCTGATACAACTACCATCAGTCAGCTTACAGCATTATTAACCAGCGAACTACCTGAGTCGAAAGTATATGTTTTGGATGCTTTACGAAGTATGCTTTCTATGGTTCCCCTCAATGATATATTGCGTGAAGATAGTGCTGCAAATGATGCCATTGAGATGATGATAAAACTATTAAGCTCAACTAAAGAAGAGACTCAAGCCAAGTCTGCATCGGCTCTAGCTGGAATTTTTGAAACCAGGAAGGACTTGCGTGAAAGCAGCATTGCTGTTAAAACTCTTCGGACAATCAAAAAGTTGTTGAATGTTGAATCTAATAGAATCTTGGTAGAAGCCTCACGTTGCTTGGCTTCAATTTTTCTTTCTATTAAGGAGAACAAGGATCTAGCTGCTGCTGCTAGAGAGACATTATTGCCCTTAGTTGCACTTGCTAATTCTTCAGCTCTGGAAGTTTCCGAGTTGGCAACGTGTGCCCTGGCAAATCTTATTTTAGATAATGAGGCTTCAAAGAAAGCAGTTGCCGAAGAAATTATTTTGCCTGCTACCAGAGTTTTGCACGAAGGCACTGTTTATGGTAAAAGCCATGCAGCAGCTGCCATTGCTCGCCTGCTTTCTTCTCGCCAAATTGATAATATCTTGAATGATTGTGTAAATCGTTCAGGAACTGTTCTTGCATTAGTTTCTTTTATAGGTTCTTCCAGTGGTGGATCTATTGCCACAGCAGAGGCACTTGATGCACTTGCCATGCTTTCTAGGCCAGGAAAAGCTGCTGGGTTTACAAAACCAGCATGGGCAATTTTAGCTGAAGTCCCAAAAAGCATAACCCCAATAGTTTTATCTATGGCTGATGGCACACCTGTGCTGCAGGATAAAGCCATTGAAATACTGTCACGACTTTGCCGAGATCAGCCTGTTGTTCTGGGAGACACAGTTGTCAGCGCCTCTGGATGTATAGCATCAATTTCTAAGAGAGTCATCCACTCTGCAAATAAAAAGGTTAAAATTGGGGGAGTTGCACTCCTCGTTTGCGCTGCAAAAATTAGTCTGCAGAGAGTTGTAGATGATCTTAGTCAATCAGACTCATGTACCTATCTCGTTCAGTCTCTTGTTCAGATGCTTATTTCTCTGGAAAATCTAGGGGATGATGACAAGGATTGCATTAGCATTTGTAGGCATATTGAAGAAGAAAGCAAGAACAATGATTCTGATATAAGCACAGGAGTTATATCTGGAGCAAATTTAGCTATATGGCTTCTATCGGTTCTGGCTTGTCATGATGAAAAGTGCAAAATAGTGATTATGGAGGCTGGAGCAGTTAAAGCTCTCACTGACAGGATCTCAAATCGTTTTTCACATTATTCTCAGGTAACTAGTTCACTTTGCTTTAGATTTCTGTATTCATCTTCTTTCTTGGCTTTGCAGTACCATAGATGTTAAATGAGTTTAAGATTTTATCCTAATTTAAAGGTTTTGTGCTTTTGTGGTGGAACCAGCAGATTGATTTTAAAGAAGATGACAGCATATGGATTTGTGCTTTACTGCTATCTCTACTATTTCTTGATAGAGACATCATACGAGGAAATGAAACAATGAAATCCATTCCAGTAGTTGCTAACTTGTTGAAGTCAGAGGAGTCAGCAAACAGATATTTTGCTGCACAAGCAATTGCAAATCTAGTCTGTAATGGTAGCAGGGGAACTCTTTTGTCAGTTGCAAATTCTGGTGCTGCTAGTGGGCTTGTTCCCCTGCTTGGATGTGCTGATGCTGACATAGGTGATTTGTTAGAGTTATCGGATGAGTTTGGTTTGGTACGTTATCCTGATCAAGTTGCACTTGAGAGGTTGTTTAGGGTTGATGACATAAGAAATGGTGCTACATCTCGAAAAGCAATACCTTTACTTGTTGATCTTCTCAAGCCAATCCCTGATCGTCCTGGAGCACCATTTCTGGCTCTTGGGCTTCTAACTCAGCTAGCCAAGGACTGCCCTTCAAATAAGATTGTAATGGTCGAATCAGGTTCTTTGGAAGCTCTTACTAAGTATCTTTCACTTGGTCCACAAGATGCAACCGAAGAAGCAGCTACTGATCTGTTGGGCATTCTATTCAGCAGTCCTGACATTCGGAGACATGAATCTGCATTTGGTGCTGTCAGTCAACTCGTGGCAGTTTTACGACTAGGTGGAAGGGGAGCAAGGTATAGTGCTGCCAAAGCACTAGAAAGTCTATTTTCTGCTGACCATATAAGAAATGCAGAATCTGCTCGACAAGCTGTTCAACCCTTGGTGGAGATTCTTAACACTGGCTTGGAGAGAGAGCAACATGCTGCTATCGCTGCGCTTGTTAGGTTGTTGAGTGAGAATTCATCGAGAGTCCTAGCTGTAGCAGAGGTTGAAATGAATGCAGTAGATGTTCTTTGCAGGATCCTTTCATCTAACTGTTCAATGGATCTGAAGGGGGATGCTGCAGAGCTATGTTGTGTGCTCTTTGGAAATACAAGAATCAGGTCAACAATGGCTGCAGCAAGATGTGTTGAGCCTCTGGTGTCTCTTCTTGTGAGTGAGTTCAGTCCTGCACAACAATCGGTTGTTCGTGCACTGGATAAACTAGTCGATGATGAGCAATTGGCAGAACTGGTTGCTGCACATGGTGCAGTTATTCCTCTTGTAGGTCTTCTTTATGGCAAGAATTACTTGCTTCATGAGGCTATTTCCACAGCTCTTGTGAAGTTGGGGAAAGACAGGCCTTCTTGTAAGATGGAAATGGTGAAAGCTGGAGTAATTGAAAGCATTCTGAATATACTCCATGAAGCACCAGATTTTCTATGTGCTGCTTTTGCAGAATTGCTCAGAATATTGACCAATAATGCAAGCATTGCTAAGGGGTCATATGCTGCAAAGGTGGTTGAACCCCTTTTTATGTTGCTATCAAGGCCCGAGTTTGGACCTGAAGGACAGCACAGTACATTGCAAGTTCTTGTTAATATTTTAGAGCATCCACAATGCCGTGCTGATCATAATCTATCCTCCCAACAAACTGTCGAACCACTTATCCCGTTACTTGATTCTCCAGCACCAGCAGTACAGCAATTGGCAGCTGAACTTTTGTCACATTTACTTCTAGAAGAACATCTACAAAAGGATCCAGTGACACAGCAAGTGATTGGTCCCCTTGTTCGGGTTCTGGGCTGTGGCATACACATATTGCAACAGAGAGCTGTAAAGGCACTAGTTAGTATTGCACTAACTTGGCCTAATGAAATTGCAAAAGATGGTGGTGTCAGCGAATTGTCTAAAGTGATACTGCAGGCAGATCCTTCACTTCCTCACGCATTGTGGGAATCTGCTGCTTCTGTCTTAGCTAGTATTCTGCAATTTAGTTCTGAGTTTTATTTAGAAGTTCCTGTTGCTGTATTGGTAAGGCTGCTACGCTCTGGCTCAGAAAGCACAGTTATTGGTGCTTTGAATGCCTTGCTGGTGCTTGAGAGTGATGATGCAACCAGTGCTGAAGCAATGGCTGAATGTGGTGCTATAGAGGCTCTTTTAGAAATTCTCAGATGTCATCAGTGTGAGGAAACTGCTGCAAGGCTGTTGGAAGTGTTGTTGAACAATGTGAAGATTAGAGAAACTAAAGCTACTAAGTCTGCCATCTTACCTTTGTCACAGTACCTTCTGGATCCACAAACCCAAGCTCAGCAGGCAAGGTTACTGGCGACACTTGCTCTTGGTGATCTATTTCAAAATGAGGGTCTTGCTCGGAGTGCTGATGCTGTATCAGCGTGCCGTGCTCTAGTAAATGTGCTTGAAGAACAACCTACTGAAGAAATGAAAGTAGTAGCCATATGTGCTCTGCAAAATCTTGTAATGTACAGTCGATCAAATAAAAGAGCAGTTGCTGAGGCTGGTGGTGTTCAAGTTGTATTAGATCTGATTGGTTCAAGTGATCCGGAGACATCCGTTCAGGCGGCAATGTTTATCAAACTTCTATTTTCTACTCACACCATTCAAGAATATGCTTCGAGTGAAACAGTCAGAGCTATAACTGGTCAGTTCTCTCTGTCTCTCTGGGTTGTGGCTTCATTTTTATTTGCTTCAGCAATATGCAGAGTGCTCTTTTGGTATGAGCCAATACTCCACAATGACAAGATTTTTTGAATAATTCTATTATAATTTGCTTCACATTTGTTATTGGGTAAAGAGGATGGCTTGATAAAGAAACATCAGTGTTGCGCATCAATATGTTTGCTTAGCTAATGTTCTTTTGCTCTCTTTTTTCCCCTCTAACCTATTGAGATATGTGGTATCTGCAGCTGCTATTGAAAAGGATCTATGGGCCACGGGAACTGTCAATGAGGAATATCTTAAAGCTCTAAATGCTCTTTTTAGCAATTTCCCACGTCTAAGAGCTACTGAGCCTGCAACACTCAGCATTCCACATCTTATTACATCTCTCAAGATCGGATCAGAGGCAACCCAGGAAGCTGCCTTGGATGCACTTTTTCTTCTCAGACAAGCTTGGTCAGCTTGCCCTGCTGAAGTTTCTAGGTCTCAGTCAATTGCTGCTGCTGATGCAATCCCTTTGCTGCAATATCTGATCCAGTCTGGCCCACCTCGATTTCAGGATAAGGCAGAATTTTTGTTGCAATGTTTGCCTGGGACATTGGTAGTGATAATTAAGCGTGGAAACAATATGAAGCAGTCAGTTGGAAACCCTAGTGTTTATTGCAAGCTTACACTTGGTAACACTCCTCCAAGGCAAACCAAGGTATGCTTCTATCTTATAATTTACAATATTTCTTTAATGAGACTTTTCTAAGTGCTTTGTCAAACCATCTTCTTCCTAGTTGAGTATTAACTTATGTTTGATGATTGAAAACTCCTTACTAATATCATGGGTGCAAGGCTCCAGGCAAATTTTACTCGTATACTAGGATATTATGCACTTTACATCGTGTGAAGTTGAACTTGACAAGAAAAGACATTTGCTTAGGATTCCATTCAAAGTTAGTGCCAACTATTCATCACCTATCAGCCAAAGTTGTTGGGATGATAAGTACAGCAGAGTTGGTAGACACTATTTATTTTAAAGTTGGAGCAAAAAAAAAAATATTTGTTTTAAGCAGTCCTTGAAAACTTGAATCCTTCGTGCTTTTCTCTGTAATATTTTGTTTATTTAGTAACTTATTTGTTGGACTAATGATGGTGGTTATCAGGTTGTATCAACTGGCCCTAATCCAGAGTGGGATGAGAACTTTGTCTGGTCCTTTGAGAGTCCTCCCAAAGGTCAGAAACTTCATATATCATGCAAGAACAAGAGCAAAATGGGAAAGGTAAATAAAATAGGCAAAGAAAAAATATATGCATATATATTTTTCTCATATGCTATTCAACTTTGTTAAAAAAATTTGATCACCAACTCTCTCAAAAGCTTAAACTAGTGGGAGAAGTGCCAACAATACTTTTATATATTTATCACTCCCCTACAAGTGTTGGCTCATGCACCATGTAGGCCAAAGTGTTGGTTCTATGCACTATCCAAACTAACCACTTGTAATTCAACAATTGGGGTTACTGGGTTTGACCACAGGAGCTCCAGTTCTAATATCATGTTAAAAAGTTGTTGGAATACCAACCCTCCTAAAAGCTTAAGCTAGTGGAAGAAGGACTAACTTCCTTTATACATTAATTGTATTCTAAATGCTTACCATTTTGCTTTTAAATCTATTTACAGAGTTCCTTCGGTAAAGTTACTATCCAAATTGATCGGGTTGTAATGCTAGGATCAGTTGCTGGGGAATATACCCTATTGCCTGAAAGCAAGAGTGGACCCTCGCGTAATTTAGAAATAGAATTTCAGTGGTCTAACAAGTAAGCTCACATTATTGACATATATTCTGCCGCAAGTTTATAATTAGAGGAAGGCATGTCTCAAAAGAGAAACATTCATTTTTTTCTTCTTTTCTTTGTCATTTTGGATTATTCATCATTCAGTGTACATATTATTGTCCACAGATTTTGAATATTTTCCCTTCTCTCTGTCAACTGCCTATATGTAGTCATTTATCAATGTTAATGGATTCTTTTGTAACCTGATTTTATATTATGGTGTGATTGTCGTTTTTTCCGAAATAAATTAATGATATTGTTCCCAGTTTCTGTAGATCTTTTCAGTATTTTCAGTAGTATTATTATATTGTAACTGAATTGCAGCAAGTTACTCGATAATAATAGAGTATTATAAATTATCAATGCATTTATTGAAGAAAACGATTCATCATATATGTATTAGCTACAAAATACTCAAGCACATAATTGTGTCCTATTGGGACAATATAGCAGCAATTGATTATAAATTTTCAAAGCATGCCAAGTATGTTGGTGAAAAACAAAAATGAAAATCATTTGAAAAAAATGTACAAGTTAAAAAAGAATCATTAATGCTCGGAGAAATGATATCAACAAGGAGAGTAATTAGATCTAATGAATATCAAGTACCTAATTATAAAATGATATAATTTATGTGGGAGAAAGAAAAATCGATATATGATATACTATGTATCTCGTAATGAGAAAAGAGACAAAGTGATACTAAATCAATATTAATATCGATAAAATAAAATATTTGTCAAATAATTACAATTATTTCAAATATATATTATATTTATTTTGTACACACGTGAATATCTGGTATAGTTTGAATACCTATAAATGTTCACGTTAGGATTAATATCTCAAATGTTCAAATTGTAAAATGTGTGAATTACATATGTGTTTATATGAAATTATAAAGAAGGAAGGATACATGTTTGTGATATATAATTATATATATATATATATTTGATCATATCATAATTTTTATTAGAATTACATTCATACAGTGAATTGATCTACTCATATAGTGAATTGACGTAGATCAATTTATGTGACTCAATAGTTAGGCATTAAGTGAATATTTTAAATATTGAATTATATTTAAAATATGTAATTGAATGCTTATTTGATCCAGTATATGAGATTTGTCAAATTAATGTTTTACTTTACGATACACTTCACATGATAATATAAAAATATTTATATAAAATCAAGCAATCTTGAAGCATATGATATAATTGCCCAAGTTAATACTTATATTTAAAGGAATGATATATAATCCATCCAATATTCACATCTATTTATATTAAGAAATTTAATTTAGGCTTTGCCATTATTATAGTATATATTTGTGGCTTAAATCTTATTAAAACTTTTGAAGAGTTCAATAAGACATACATTTGATTTAAAAATTTGAAATGGATTTGCAGAGAATTTTTTCCTTCGTCGTGGTTTTTCTCCAATAAATTTTCCTGGCAATGTTTTGACGTACATATTTTGCGTATATATAGGAATGATACTTTTTCTTTGTTAGCTTTTGCCTCATTGAGTTTTACTATCAACGTTTTTAACTAGGCATACTCGCTATATAATGTATAGAGAGTAAATTCTATATGCTAAAATGTTTACCATGAAGAGAATTATATATCGTAATTTGAGGGAATAATAAAGGGCTTCTATTGACCATTATCTTATTCAGATATGAGCCTCACCTATATAAAGATCCATTATGTACATGAAAATAGAAATAAAAAGCTATCTCTTTCAAATTTTTTTATCTATTTCTTCTTTTCTTTTCTATTCATTTATGTTCTTAATTCATAAAATATATATATATTATTAGGGATTTAATAATTACAACGGTGATGCTTTTTTACTATCCATCTTTGTGTTAGTTACTTTAATAATATCTTTATTAAATAAAAAATATATATTTAGATCTATATTTTCAAAGTAGTACACTACTAGTTTCATTATTAATAAAAATGTATAATAATGATCCAATTTTAAAAAACACTTAATTTATAAAAAATAATTTTGTATTTATAAAAATATTTATAATCTTATGTCCTTTCTCTCTCGTTTTCATTCTAATAATTACTATGAACCTCCACCATCCTTTCTGCCATATCTATGACATCACTTTATTTTTTTTATTAATAGATCAACTTTTACAATTTGTTGTTAATCCCTTCATCTATTCTGATCATTTTATATTCAATCAAACCTAACGTGAAAGTTGTTAAGATAGAGCCCTCAATGCAAAAGATTTTGTATTTAATTTTATGTTGAAATTAGAATAAATAAGAGGGATATTTCATTTTTGTAAGGATTATATGTATTGACTATTTTTGTGGATAAAATATTTGTATGTAAACTTATTTTTAAGCCCATTATCAAGTCTATCAAGCAAAGTCGAATAAATGACAAAATTTTAGATAGTCGTACTTCAGATATATCTGTTATAACTATGACATATATTTAATAGCACATGTTCATAAATATGAAATTATTTTTGCTGTTAAAATATTTATTTAAACTTAAATAAATTAATAAAATTACTACTTAGCTAATTTTTTAATATGTTTCATTGTTTTGAATATATATACTAAATTTTAGGCTAATATATAGGATGATATATACTAAAATATTAAATAAGATAAATGATAAAATATTAAATAAGATATAACCTAAATTATAGGTTAAATCTTAACTTAAAATATACTTAAAAAAGAATTCTTCTTTAAATAAGAGTTTTCTCGATTAATTAAATTACTTGATTAATGAGTTTACTTTAAAAGAACTATTATTTAAATAGAAGTTTTTTTTATTAATGAGTCTACTTTATTTTTAATACATATCTTAAATTTTAGCCTAAAATATAGAATGAGATATAAGTCAAAATATAGAATAAAATATGCTAAAATATGAAATAAGATATAGGCTAAATCTTAGCCTAAAATATATTTTAAAAAGAATTCTTTTTTAAATAAGAATATTCTTGATTAATGAGTCTACTTTAAAAAAACTCTTCTTTAAATATGAGTCTTCTTGATTAATGAGTCTACTTTAAAAGAACTTTTTCTTAAATAAGAGACTTCTTAATAAATGAGTATCACTAATCTTATCTGTAATAGAAAATATATTTATCAATTACATAAGATTACAGGTTTTAATTTTTCCTATAAATAAAACTTATTGCTCATTATTTCAATAAACCACACAATAATATTATTCTCTCCTTCTTAATCTCTCTCTCTTTATCTTGTTTTACAAATATAAGATCATAATTCTTTCGGCTGCTTTATTTGGTTAATCTATCAAACATTGATGATTGTGTTTGATTGATAATAAGCCTAATTAGTTTATGATATTTTAATCATATATTCTTATAGCTTATTCTTTATTTTTGTTCTTGAATTATTAGATAAAAAAATTATGTGTCATATCATAATTATTTGGTTTGATTATTAATCTCTAAAGAAGCTATCATTAATGAACTTGTGCTTAAATTGATTGTTCTAGAGTTGATAGTTGATTTAGATTTATCTGATATAAATATTAAATCATCTATTTAGAGTTATTCATTATTAAATCTATTTTAAAACACACATGGAAACTTATGCTTTTGTACTAACTCTTTTACATTTGATTCGTGAACGTATCTGATTCATAAGAAGCTTATTAGAACGTTGGTCTAGATATCACTTACACTAATATTAGAAAATGTGAAAACAAAGCAGGGGCTCATAAGTAAGGTACATTGGGGCAGTATCCAAGAAAGGGTAGCATAAGACCGAGTTTGTACTTGAACATTTGTTTTTCATCATGAAAATTTAGGTAGTTCGGTGGATCAGTGGTTTTTCTCTTAAGTCATGGTTGTAACCTAAGTCGTTTTTGCCTAAAAATATCGCATTTTATTATTTAATTTCCACACTTTATTCTTACATGCAATTGCATGCCTGACCCTTTTATTTAAATTATTAAATTATAAATTAATAAAAATTGAAAATAACCTATTCACCCTTTCTAGGTTAATTAGGTTCGTATTTTATAAACTTTTAATTGGTATCAGAGAAAACACTAGACATTATTAATGATTTTGATCCTTAGGGACACACACTTCTACTTATGAACAAAATAAAAGAAAGTGAGTTATCTGTTAGACCCTCGCTCTTTAATGGGTATAATTACCCTTATTGAAAGACTTGTATGCAACCCTTTCTTAGAGAAGATGAAAAAATAGGATGATATTATTAATGGTCAAGAATCACTTTCGATAAAGAAAGATGGTGTAAGAACTATAAAACAAACAATAGATTGTACCGCTAAAGAATGCACCTTTAGTGGGGCAAACCATAGAAGTCTAAGCTCAATATTTATTGCAATATCAATGGATGAGTTACGTCGCATCTCTAACTATTAGACTGCTAAAGATGTATGGAATGCACTTGCCTCATGAGGGAACTTTCCAAGTGAAACAGAAAAAATTGAGATTGTTAACATCTTAATTTGATTTCATTAAAATGAGTAACATTGAAACTTTTGGTCAAGTCTATGCTTGCTTTTGTGATAACATTTATGCTTGTTCTAACCTTGGTGAGAAAATCCACAACCTATACAAGTACTAAACTCCTAGGTTCTTTAACAATGGACAAATAGATGAAAGTTACTGTGATAAAAGAAAGCAAGAATATGGACGCACTAAACATTAATGAACTTGTCAAATCAATCCAACCTATGAGCTTACTATTGATCCACTCAATAAAAACAAGGATATGGCATTCAAAAGGTCTAAAAAGGACATCTCTGATAGTGATGAAGATATGAATGATGAGTCACTAGTCTTGGTAGCATAAAAAATTAAGAAGTTCCCAAAAAAGAAGAGTCAATAGAATAATCAATTTAACAAGGAACAATCCAATCATTTGAGGGACCAAAATTCAAGAAAAATGAAGCCTCCTAGTTCTGATGGTAAGAAAACTAAGCCCACTAGTCCTCAATGTTTTACTTGTGGGGGGCTTTGGTCATATCTATGTAAAATGTGTGAACAATAAAAAGAAAGTTGAAAAATCCTTTAATGCTATACTCAATGACATAGAAAGTGAGCAAGATAATGCTAGTAACTAAAATAATGATGACATTAACTATCGTGCCTTCACCGTAACTACCAAAGCACACCACAATGACTCCGACTCTAGGAATAAACAAAAAAACTATTAGTTTGGTTATCTACACTGTCGGTTCGATTTTTATCCGATAAATTTTAGGGACATATATAGTTTCTGGTATTAAGCGAACATGAAGCAATAGGTACAATTTGGGTACATTCATATTGATAATTGTATCCGTCTATACCCAAAATTAATTATATTTATTTAATTGATTTATATATTTATGAAATTAAATTATATATTTTTTAAATTAATATGTTTAGAAAAAATATTTTTTTCGAGTATTTTTAGTAACCCTCCTGAACCGTTACCTGCAGATAAAAATCGTTCTCAAATTGTAACAATTTTTGGGTACATATTTTATGATTCGATTTGGGGACAATTATATCAAAAACTGTCCCTACTCGTACCCACTCATTACTATCCGACTCTAACTCGAATGAAGAAAATGAAGCAATAAACTCTTCCCTTTTTACTATCTAAGTTTAATGTATCAAATTATGATGAACTATTCATGGATTGTCTAGGTACCAAAAATAGGGAGAGACGTAGAATTCTTATCTGACCAACCTCGTATTGGACTCATTTAACACTTATATATATATACTCTTGGTTTTAGTGACTTAACTCATTTTGATATTTATTGTATAAAGTATTCTACAATTTTGACTTATACACACATATATTCTTGTACACATGATGATCAACGTTGACATGAACTTATTTACACACTCACGAACACACATATATGTTATGCTTGAAGTTTATGAATTTTCTTAAAAGACTCTAGGACTTTAACTAATCTTAAGTGTAAAATTGTCTTGAGTTATATTTCTTATTTTCTAAAATTTTATCATATGAAGGCACCTAATATTAAAAGGGCTACCTACTGTGATGTGTGAAGCTACCATAGTGAGCGGAGAGAGATACCTCACAACAAGTATGAAAATCATCATGTTAAGTTTATACCTCATACAAAAAGTGATTTTTTATAAAACTTGTACTTAGTATGCATAAAAAGAAAGGACCAATAGAGATTAAAAATAAAAGAAATAATAATAAAAAGATCATATGCCTCATTTATGAAATAAAGATAAAAAAATTTAAGTCCTCACTTGGTAGATATATTTTATTTTGTGATATTGAAGACTCAATTATAATTTTACATGATAAGTGATATTTTTTCTTTTGAGTCTTTATTTATTGATCATAAATGACTTAATTGACATACTTGTGAAGTTTAAACATATTTATTACTTTTAAGTAAATGTCAATATTTCATTATATATGCAAATTGTGCTTGTATGCCTCTTTTACTCTACTTGCTTATTTATACAATAGATCATCAAAATTGAGTTAAAAAAATTATAAGTTCTCAATTGGTATTGTAATCAGTAGTGATTAAATGAGTTTAATACCTTATATAACTATTTATGAAAATTAAAAGAAAATCAATTTTTTACTCATTTACATATTCTTCTTATTTATTAAATTTTTAATTGGTTTTTAAGTTAGTGAGTCATAGAACTTAGGGGGAGTTTAAACCACATTGCACTTATATATTAATTTATTTTTACATTGCTCTTTTATCTTTAGAGGGAATTTAGCTCCATTTATTTGCCCAATGTTTGTCTTTCTATACATGGGGAGAACATATTTAGGATAAGAATGGTTTCCATCATTTTGTCTTATGTTAAGCTTGATTGGTATGAATACGTGCATTATATGATTATTCTTTACACTTCAATTATTTCTATGTAAACTAAATAATGTACAATGAGGCTTTCAAGCCAAGTTGTCGTATGTTTTGTCTATATCATGTCAGTTACTTACAAGCTTATCAAGTTGCATCAAAAATGGATTCACCAAACCATAAGATAGTTCAACTATAGAGTCTAGGAAATTATTGTATTTTTATCTTATTCCTATAAGTGTCGTGTAGTGAGAGAGATGTTTTGTCACACAAAAATGCTAGAGGGAGAATTTGTAAGAATCATAAGTGTTGACTATTTTCGTGGATAAAATATTTGTATATAAACTTATTTTTAAGCTCGTTATAAAGTCTATTAAACAAAGTCGAAGAAACTTCAAATTTCATATAGTCATACTTCAGGTATAGTTATTATAACTATGACTCATATGATTGTAGTCATGCATTAATAGCACATGTTCATAAATTTGGAATTATTTTTGCTGCTAAAATATTTATTTAAACTTGAATCAATTTATAAAATTACTACTTAGCCTATTCCTTAATGTGTTTCATTGTTTTGAACATATATCCTAAATTTTAGGCTAAAATATAAGATAAGATATAGGCCAAAATATAGAATAAGATATATGCTGAAATATATCCTAAATTATAGGATAAATCTTAACCTAAAAGATAGCCTTAACAGTAGCCATCCAATCAAGAAATTCTTTCATATTAGAGTGACCAGCGAAAATATGCATATCCAATTTAAGTAGGTAGTCTTACTTACCATGTGATTTCCACTCATACTATTGGTTAACAAAGTATGGGTGATTGCCTCTTATATTATCATATTGTCGGTTAAAAAAGTATTGGTTGGCGAACCTGTTATAGGTCCAACTCAAAGTGCCTCCATCGAACCCTAAGTTTTTAGGGTTCGATCTTGGTAAAGTCATGAGGTCATTATCAGAGTGTGGGTGGATGCGAGTATCAGAATCGAAGTAGTTGCAAGGAAATGTAGGTATGCGATGAGGTCAAGGTGGTATGAGCGATAAATGTTTAACATGTACATATGAAGCATCGTGAAGAACCTCATTTCCTTGAGGTTTCAGCTGTTTTTGAATCTCACTCAACTGGGCTTTGATTTGGGTGATGGTATGAGGAGTGATTGCTGAAGTCTCGTGACACCTCTTCAATCCTCTCCTCGAACCTGCTTTCAAGGCCAACCATCGTAGCCTACAGGTTCTTAGCGTCATCACTACGATCGCCATAGGTTGGGTTGTCGAACATCACCATCTGAATTTTTAGCTCAAACTCAAGCTCTAATACCAATTTTGATGCAGCACATTAGTGCTAAAATACAAATTGTATTGAAATCAAAGAAAAACTCATCAGTTGATCTTAGGAGGGTTCACAAAACAACTAAAATGAATGAAAAATGATAGAAGAAAATTGTGTGTCTCCCTGCCAATGCCATGCATGGTCTTATAGGCGTTGTACCTAATAGTCCCATGTGCACCTAGGCACTCATCTATACACGCACGCAACCTAGCATTTACACTCGCATGCCTCATGTGCGCTAACGACCTTGTCCAGAAAGCACAACAAAAATGTGGTCCTAGTTATTGGCGATAAAAACCTGTTATTTTTGTTATAATGAAAAGAAAGAAAAATTCACTTTCTAATCTATCCCATTTGCATAAGTTTTAATCACATAATTTATATGTTTGGTTTAAAAAATTCATTTTAATTAATCACTTTTTTCGTGTTTGTTAAATCTAAAATACATATTTTTTAAAAATTATACAACTAAAATGTTATGGCATTTCCAACCCTTTGCATCATTCGACACCAAATTTTGCACAATTTTACACCAAAAGTTATACCAAATTTTTACTTATTTTCAACCCACGATACTAAATATTACATTAAAATATATATTTTTTATTAAATAAAATATTATTTTTATTATACTAATTATTATATTCAACCAATTAAATAATTATATATTATTATCAATTAATTAATAATAATTAATTTAAAAATTCTATCGTTAAAAAAATTAAAAATCCATCGAATAAAATATTATAATTATTATATGAATTAAAAATATAACTAAAAACACTCGTAGATATGAATTCTATAAATTAATATATTTATTCCACAAATATTCAAATAATGTATTTTATTTTAAATCTACATATGTAATAAATATTTAATAGTATTTTTAAAATATTTAAAAAAAAAAGATGTAATGTGAACAATATTAGTGCATAAATAGTATCATACCAAATTTAATATAATATTATGCATCATCTTAAATTTGGTGTTTTAGTTTAGTGATAGAATTAATCTTATAGTTGAAAGCTAATAAACTAAAACACTATTTTTATAAATAATACTATAATTTGGAAAAATTGCATTTGAATTAACCTTATTTTTATAAATTAAATACATTAATTACTTTACTTTAAATTTATATATTTAAATTAAATTAATGTTACGTTTATAAACACTTAAGTTAATTTAAGAATATTTTAATTATTTTATTCATTTTTTTTATATTTTTTTTTTATATTTTGTCACATTTTTTTTTAAATATCTATCTATTTTCATTAAAATCTTAAATTCTAAACTTTAAACTTAAGTTTAAAAAAATCAAATATCGACAAAAAAAAATTAAAATATTCAAGAATATAATTAAAGTAAATTAATTTATAAAAATAAAATAATTATGTACTGTGCCATCCAATTAACTATTGAATTTGAGATTATTCACCCTTAATTTATTTTCAAAGTATTGCTCTACAAGAATTATCAACCTAATAAAACATTTAAAACAACAATGCAGACCAACAAACAACGATAACAATGACTCTATGATTTCCTCACATCGGATGCGACAGGTCCTTGAAGAAATGGGCACCTGACAAGTGACATGCAATGATGCAATACATTAATGGAGATCGGGTGGAAAACATTTTAATATATACCACCAAAAGATGGATGCCAGACACACATTTTTTTCTCTGTCAAGATTGTTTCCATTCAAATAAAGTTCCAGCACGCAATCTCCCTTCTCAAGTTTTTAAAATTATTTTTGGCACCTAACACGTTATGTGTATAAAAAAGTATCCTGCTGGAAGTAATATATTATAGTAATTGATGAATAAATTAGGTCATGTTAGTCATGTTTCGTGGATGTAACAAAAATAATAATAAATATTTTTATATTTTATTTGATTATTAATTTATAATAAAATTATTTTTAATTTTATTTCCTTTACAATTTTATCAATTTTGTGTGATTAACATTCTCTTAGTTGAATATACAGAGAATAATTTATCTTTACTAGATTATTAATGTAGTAATATAAGTTAATTAAATGTAAAATAGGTATAAATTTATTCTTATAAATTCATTTTTTTGCATAATTTATTAATTTTATTAACTCATTATATTAAGAATAAATAATTTTCAATATCATGTAATTATTATATTGATTATCAAATATTTCATAATTTTTTTTAAAATTATAATACTTTTATTATTATATATAAATAAATATTTCTTTCTCGTAAATTTTTAAATTAAATACTTATAATATTATTATTTATAAAATTCATGTATTATAAATATTCAGTTTAATATTTTTGATATACTATAAGTATTCATTTAATAAATTATAAAAATAAATATATTTATTTTATAATAATAAAATTAATAATATTTAATTTATAAATTATAACATTAAAATATTTCCTTTAAAAAATTATAAAACATAATATATTTAACTTTTTTTTGAAAGAGACGTCAAATTATTTATTAAATAAAGAAAATAATTTATAAGTATAATTTATGGAGTTATAATAAGATAAATTAATTTATCTCGCTTAATAATTACGAAAGTAAATAAAATTTAGAAAAACTCCGCCATGTTTTCTCCAATCATTTACTCTGATGTACTAAGCATTCCCACCTTAAGGAGTCATTTAATACTTGTCACATCGTCAAAACTAAACTCTGAGTTGTACTCCAATTTTTTTACTCTTGAAACAACCCGATAAGGTTTTCACTAATTAAAATTGGGTAAATAACTTGATAAATTATTTAAATTAAAAAGTTTAATTTAAATCAAATTAAATTAATAAATTTTATAAATAAATTAGATTCAAATTAAAAAATATATAATATATTTAAATTAATACATTCTATAATCTTCGTTATCTAATACGAATTGAATTATGATTAAATTATAAATAAATATATATTTTATTATATAATATATTGTATTTAAATATTATACATATTATAATTATATTATATTTTTATTTTAACTTAAAATAAATATAAATATTTATGATAATTTAATAATTATACAAACATATTTCTTAATTATAATTATATAATAAATACATCAATTTAAAATCAATGACGATGTATGTCGTGTTTTATATATGACAGTAATCATAAAAAAATTCAATATCAATTTGACTTTATTCAATTTGAAAAATATGATATGTTCGAATTTAAATTAATTCAAATTGATACATCATCATATCAAATTCATATTGAATTTTTTTAAATTTGATTAGAATCAAATTGGTTTTGGATGGACAAAAACAAATAATTTTGACACACTACACACCTTTATTGAAAATGAATAGACTATGAGAATGGGGAGAGAATGTAGATCAAGAAAGTGTGAAAACAATATCATTAATGAATATTATACTTCAAAAATAATAAATAATATCTATTTCTTTAGTAAGGAAATTTTAATAATATATGTTTTAGCGTTGATACGTGTATTCGTTATCAAGTTGACCCTAAATAATCACACTTAAAAAATGTAAAGAGAGTCATCATGTATATTTTAAGAACAAGTAATTATTATCTATATTTTACTATTGATATTACTTATGAAGTAAGTGGTTATACAAATGTCGACTGAACAGGTAACTAAGATGATAGGAAAAACATATCTGGCGGTTGTTTCTACATTTGGAACAACTTAGTATTATGGTATAGTGAAAAATAGAATTCTATCTCACTTTCTATAGTTAAGGTGGGATACATTGTTGCAGGAATCGTTTGCACACAAATGTTTTGGATAAAAAAACATGCTCAAGGACTACTGTCAACCATAAGGTATGATGCCCTTATATTGTGATAACTCTAGTGCTATATGTATTTCTAAGAATTAAGTTCAACATTCTAGAACTAAGCACATTGACATTAAGCATCACTTTATTCGAGAATTAGTTTAAGAGAAAGTAATGACACTTGAGTTTGCACCTATCGAGAGACAACTAGCTAACATATGCACCAAACCTATAAACACTCAAATATTTGAGTATATTAGGAGTGCCTTGAGAATCTCTTTCTCAAATTGAATTCTAAATTTTATTTCAAAACGAAAGAGAGAGAGAGAGAGAGAAAAGTAGAATCTTTATCTGGCAACACAGTATTAGACTTATTTAACATATATATATATATATATATATAATCTTATTTTTAGTGACTTAACTCATTTTGATAGTTATTGTGTAAATTATTCTACAATTTTAATTTATGCACACACGTATTATTGTATATGTGATGATCGATGTTGACATGAACTTATTCACACACTCATAAATACACATATTTGTTATGCTTGAAGTTTATGAATTCTCTTGAAAGACTCTAAGACTTCAATTAATTTTGATTGTAAAATTGTGGTGAGTTCTATTTCTTGCTTTTTAAAATTTTATCGTATGGAGCCACCTAGTATTTATAGGACTACCTATTGTGATGTGTGAAGTTACCACAATGTGCAAAAAATGACTACTTATAAAACTTTTACATGACATACACAAAAAGAATAGGTCAAAAATGGTTAAAAAAATAAAATAAAATAACTATAATCATGTGCCTAATTTATAAAATAAAGATAAAAAATTTGAAGTCCTCATTTGGTAGACATGTTTTATTTTGTGAGATCGAAGACTATTATAATTTTACATAATATATGATATTTTTTTCCTTTTGAGTCTTTCTGATTGATCATAAATGATTTAATTGGCATATTTGTGGAATTTAAACATATATATACTTTTAAGTAAATGTTTGTATGTTATTATATGTATAAAGTGTACTTGTGTGTATTTTTTATTTTACTTGCTTATTCATACAATAGATAATTAAAATTTGTGTTAAAAAATGAGTTCTTAATTGATTATGTGTTTATTTGTAATTAAATGAGTTTAATTCCTTATGTGTTTTTTATAAAAAAAATCTTCTTCATATTTATTAACTATTTAATTCATTTTTAAGTTAGTGAATCATAGAACATATGAGGAGTTTAACTTCATTGATTTGTCCAATGT
Organism: Hippophae tibetana; assembly: GCA_037013495.1. Taxonomy (NCBI): domain Eukaryota; kingdom Viridiplantae; phylum Streptophyta; class Magnoliopsida; order Rosales; family Elaeagnaceae; genus Hippophae; species Hippophae tibetana. The sequence continues at coordinate 65,352,120 of CM072807.1, read as the reverse complement.
TTTGTCATTCTCGTATGTCAAAAATGGTATAGTGTGTTTCACTTTCATATTTTATTTTGTTATGCATATAGGAATAGAATATATTTAGGGTAAGAATATTTTACATCATTTTGTCTTATGTTAAACTTGATTGATATGAATGTATACACTACATGATTATTCTTTACAATTTGATTATTTTGATGTAAACTAGGATTGTATTTTTTCATTCTTTAACACATGTTCAAGTAAAATTATTTTTATTATTAAAATAATTATTTAAATTCAAGTTAATTTATGAAATTAACAATTAACCTTCTTTTAAATGTGTCTCAATGTTTTTAGGATATATCTTAAAACTAACTTTTTATATTACTAAAGCTTTTATGGGACTTTGGGTAATTAAGCCTAAAAGAAATTATTAGATTATTATTATCATTTATTTATATACATCAATTTTCTAACCTAGAGGAGACATCGTGAACTTTGAACTTCAAATTTTATTTTATCAACAAGTGATAAGATGATATAAATAGTCGGCACTTGTAGGAGAGTTTAATACTCATATGCTAGTAACTTGTCAATATATGAATTAAATGATTAGCTAGTTTTCAGTGTTCAGTCATCAAAAGGATATATATATACATGAGCATGACCATAAAGAATTAATTAAGACACACAGTAGAGATATTTGGTGTAGTTTGAGAAGGTTAGAGAAATTAATTTTTGATATTTGATTTTTGATACTTTCATAATTTGTAACCAAGTTGTCCGCACATGTTCATAAAGTTTCTTTATAATTAGATACTTGTATACTTAAATTAAATTATTAAATTTCAAATAAATTATTTGTATTGAATTTGTGGTTAGTACTTTTGTTTTAAGATTTATTAGTTGTTTCAATTTAATTAATATATATTTTAAATCATATACTTTAGATTATTTATTATTCAATTCGTTCTATAACACACGAATATTTTTATTTTTTGTGCTAACCGTGGTTGTAGTTGCTCTGTGAACATATTTGATTGGAGGAGTTTATTAAAATGTTGGTTTGGTTACTATTTATGTTAATTTTTGAAACAAATTAAGATCTCATAAGTAAGATAAATTATAATATCTTAAGAAAGATAACATAATGTCAAATTTATACTTAAACATTTGATTTTTATAATTGAAAGTTAAGTAGTTTGGTGGATTAATAGTTTTTCTCTTAAGTTATAGTCGTGACCTAGATTGTTTCCATATAAAAATATTGAGTTATTTTTTAATTTTCATAATTTATTATTTACACTCGATTGCATGTCTAATCGTTTTATTTAAGTATTAAATTATAAATGATTAAAATTTGAATATAACATATTTATCTCCTCTAAATTAATTAAGTAGATATTATAAAATTTTCATAAATATTTTCAATTTTTTAAAACATTAAAGATGACTTTCAACTTTAGTGACAGTTAAAAATAATAAATAATTATAACCTCTATAATATATTTCAAATCAAAATGTTTTTAATTTTAATCTCCCATATATATATTTTAATTTTAATGTTAAATAATCAATAATATTAATAGAGTTATTATAATGTATAAATTTAAAATAAATTAAATTAAATTTTTTATATTTTTATTTTATTCTAATAATATAAAGCTTAAAATATTTTAAAAAATAAATAAATACACATAAAATTAAAAACATATACACACATGCTTTTTAATTAAGAAAATAAAATTTAAATATATATAATAAATAATTTGTTTTTATAGATTCTGAATCACATGCAATAAAATAGTTGCTTTTATGTTTTTAATTATTTATAAATAATTAGGGTCTAAATTTAATTACATATAACTTAAGATGTAATTATTTAAATAAGATTTGTTTTATTTTTAATATTTATAGTGAAATTAATAATAAAATTAAAAATTTAGCTAATTTATAGAATACAAATAATTGAAAGTAACTTTTAAAAAATTAATATTTACGGATTAAATTATAATGAAACTTATTTTTAGTAAATTATTCGATTAATATAATAATGTATAGGACTATATATATTGAATATTGTAAATACACATATTTTTTTAATTGAGATATGTAATTTTTATATATATATTAATTATCCCAACAATTTAAATTAAAAATTTTTATAAGTCATTGTCAACAAAATTTAAAAATATTAATTTTCTAACAAAATAAATATCAACAATGAGAGCATTGCAGAAAAATATGTTTTTTTTTAAATTAACTATGATAGAGAGATGAAGAGTTACGAGTATGAAAATAAATGAAAAACATTAAATTAATTTTTAGGATTATTTTTAATTAAATATACTTTATATTTTTATATATTTATTTATTTAGTATAGATTTATATTTTTTAAATTATAAAAATATAATAAATATATATTATTCTTTTTTATTTTTTGAAAGGAATTTTAGTAATTTAGTAAAAAAATGAAAAAAAATATATGAGAAATAATTGATGAAAAATTAACATTATTACTTATAAGACTATTTATGATTATATTTTTAATCTTAATATTATTATATCTTATATACAAAAGTGTAAAATGTCACATAATTATCTTAGATTAAATTATTTGTGTCATTTAATCTTTTCGAGTAAAAATGTTATCATTTTGTCTTTTAATTATGTAAAAATAATTAATTAAAAGTAAATTATATTTATTTTTTATTTAAAATATTTTTTTTCTATTAAGTGGTTAAACGTAATTAAAACACAAATTTTTAACAATAATAAAACTAAAATTAATATGAAAACAATTTACAAAATAATTATTTTTAATATTGTTAATTTTCAGTGATTTATTTAAATGTTTTATTAATTTTTAAATTTTATTAAAATTTAAATATTTTAATTTAAATAATTTTTTTTAAATTTTAGTATTATTTATTTTTTCTTAAATTATTTTATATTAAATTTAAATTTAGGTTTTTAGTCTTTTTAACTTTAGGTTTTTTTTATTTAATAAATTTTTAAGCTTTGCTTTTTATTTTTTATTTTTACTTATGCACTAATATAGTTTGGGCAATAATTTATCATAGAAGTTTTTAAATTATAGTTTGGGCAATAATTTATATTGTTCATACTTACACATTTAATTAATAAATTGAATTGAATCAATTCATATATAAATAAATTATATTTGTGTTAATCATATTTTTGCATTGATAGCAACTAAGAAAATAATCAACTCATATTTGTATTAGAATCATCATTTTTATCATAAATTGTGTCATACTAATTAAAAAAAAATCAATTAATATACATTATTTAAAATAAAAATAATATATATTTTTACAAGGCTAAAGATTAACACAAGTGACTAGCATAATATTAGCTCAATTAGTATAGCTAAATCATTACTTGTATCAAATAATAATATATGTTAACTTATTTATTATTTAACATATAAATTTTTGATATAAATGAAGATAACATTGTGCATCAATTTAAAATTATGTGAAAATTTTATTATTATCTTTATTTTTATTAATTAATTATAAATACATTTTTTTATATTATATAAAATAAATGGTACAATTTTAAAAAATAATATTTACTATTACAACAATTTGTAACTAAGTTTAAATTTTACTTTCAACTTCTTGTAAATTTAGATTAATTTATTGAAGAGTCCATATCTTTATATTATCAAGTATATCTTCATATTTTATTTTTAGTTAAAATATGGATTAAGCTGTATAAACTTATTCACATGCACCAACAAAACTAATATATATTTTAAAACCTTAATAATATTTACGAAGAAAAGGTTAGAGATATGAATGATAACAAAAACACACATGTATATAGTTCGTTACCCTTTAACGCTATGTTTAGCCATTATAGGAGCATGAGCATGTTAAACTAGGATATTTTGTTCATGTAATTGTTTTTTACATATTAGCGTATTAATTTTTAAAAAATTACAACATAAATTTAAAGATCATTTTTGTTTTTATTTTTATTCATTTTTTTAAATGCTATAACAAATAACTATGTTAATTTTTTTTTCAAATGAAGTTGAAAAAAGTAAAAAAGAATTTTTTTTCTTTCAAAAACTTAAAATTTGATTATTTAGATATGTAATGTCTTTTTTTTTAAGTTAATATATTAAATTAATACAAAAAATTACTAGAATTAAATGGTTTAACTACAATAGTTAATAAACTAATAACATACCGTGTTATTTTATAAGCTAAATAATTTATAAGATATTCAAATTTTGATTTATTTTATCGAAAAAAAACTATATATTTTTCATATATAAATGTATCATGATTCTTATTTAGTTTGCTTATAATTTTTTTTATGGTTAAGTTGACAATTAATTAATTGATATAATATTTAATTAGTGTTAATTAATTAATATGATATATTTAATTATGTTAACGTTATAAAAATTAATCGTAAATAAAATTTACCTGTAAACGACATAAAAGTTTGTTATTTATACGTATAGGAAAAAGTTTTAATATTAAATGTAAAATAGACCAAAATTAAAGTATCTTATAAAATGTATAGTATACGACAAAATAGTTGTCAATTATCTTTACTTCTGAGGATCCAAAACAATTGTCAACTATATATGAATAAATTATTTATTACTCCTTGCTTATATAATAATATGTTACTTTATAACAATGAAATCTAAGATTACATAATTTTTTTTTAAAATATCAAATAAAAAAAATGTAATTTGATTAATAAAAAATACTCTAATAGTTAATAACATCTTTATCTTTATGTCTTTGGATCCTTATGGTTCGGTTAACTATGCTCAGATAATTTTATCACCCGTCACACTTAATAAAATTATCTAAAAATTAAAATTTAATTATCTTTTTAATAAATATGATATATCATACAATATAAATAATAATGATATAAAAATAATATAAATTTCAATTATAATGTATTAACTTATTAAATAATTAAAAATAATAATTATATGGTTATTTTTTATACAATATATAAAACTATATGGATTGGTTACTTTTAATTTTTTCAAACATAATTATGGTTACATTGGAAAGGGAATCTTTTGTTTTTGACTAACTATACATGAATAGTGTTGTTTTGTTTGAAATAAAATATCACAAACGTTCTTAATCTATGGTTTATTATTAAAATTTTAAAGAAGTTTTAATTTTTCACTTTTGACTTTTGACTTTTCACATCTACCTACCAAGTACCAACCATGAGGTTTAAGTTAATTATAAAAAAAAAAATTGGTAACTAACAAAAAAAAAAGTTAGTCGACACACCTAAAATATTTAAAAATAAACAACATGGAAAATTGAAAAAAAAAATTGAAAAAAAAGTTAACCAAGATAAGTTATAATAATTTTAAAATTTTATTTATTTTAATTTTATTAATTGATTAAATTTTAAATTTTGTATTGGTCCAACAATATTTATGGTCCAGTAATTTTTATTTTTATTTTGGTTTTATAAAAATTATGTTTAAGTTTCACATTATGAGACAAAAAAATAAAAATTATGTTTAAGTTTCACATTATAAAGCATATTTAACATATTAAAATTATTTTTTTCTTATGTTTTAATCTATTAGCTTTCATAATTAACACATTTAGTATTTTTATCTAATTTATGAAAATTAAAAAATTAGATACCAAATCTATAGAAAAATAGTTAGATAATTAAATTATAAAAATGATAAATGTTAGAGTTGTTGCATTTATTATTAAAAAAACAAAAGCATATTAAGACAAAATATTTTTCTAAATTTTGAAAGAATAATTACCATTCAATTCAACTATAAAATCCATATGTAACAAACCTCAAAATGACACCGATTAGTTTAAAATATTGTAATAAAATATTTAATTACATGACATAATTTTTATTTATACATTGAGTTACATTTTTATCTCTTAAATATATATATATATATATATTATTTTTTTATAATGTAAAAAAGTATATGTTTTTTTGTAAAAAAACACATAATATTCCTTAAAAAATATTTAGAAGATTGAAAGTAAAATTATGTAAATAAGGGAGTTATATATATAGCTTTCAATAAAAATTTACAATGCTATTAAATTTATTAAGTAGTATACAAAATTTGTATAGCTTTCAAAAAAGATGCATATTTATAATTCATCATTTTTTTTCTAAAAGTAATCACATGTCAAGCATTTGACCACATTTTAAGATACATTTTTTAAATTATAAATTAATAAAAAAATTAACTAATTCTTAATCTTAATAAAGTTCAAAGTTTAATGGTAAGTTTGGAAACTTTTTTATATTATTTAATAATTAAAGGAATTTTATTAAAATTTACAAGAGTCATAGTACCCTTCATCCTATACAAGAAATAGAAGTAGATTATCAATATTAAAATAAAATTAGTAAAAAGAGTTACATTAGCCTATTTCTTAAAATACTCCTGCAAATTACGTCATATATATATTATGGTCATTCAAATCTGGTTAGTATTAAATTCTATCTCATTCTATCCCATATGATATTAATATATATTAATTTTTATTATAAATTTTAAAAATATTATTTTAAATAATTTCACTCAAATAAAAAAGTAAAAGAAAAGAATAAATATATTACACATGCCAATATAAGTTATAATTTTTAAGATTATATGACATATATTATTAATATTAATAAAAGATTGTATATAATTAATATTTATTGTTATTTTGTTTTGTTCTTCTCGCACAAGATAGTTATAATGTTATTTTCATAATTATTTTTATTGTGATGTAACTCATTTTGTATTAATTTTTATACGTTTATTGTACTTAATAGCAACATTATTATTTGCTTGAATTATTATTTGCTTGAATTATTATATTATTTATAATACCGTAACCTAAAATCTAAATAGCAATTTTTTTAATAATTAATTGAACTAAATAAATATAAATATATTTTTTAAATGAGAAATATATATTTAAAGTTTAAAATATGGAGCTGAAATTCAAATCAAATATATATATATATATATTTTTGTAAAGTCTTATTAAATTACACGGTAAACAATCATAAATTATCATTCTATTTAAATAACATTTTTTTAAGGTAAATATGTAACATGCAACAAGAAAGTGACACATGGCTCTCACTTATTTGAAAAATTTGAATAAATATAATACATTTAAAATTTACAAACATAAAAATAATTACTTTATATTTAATTTATATATTTTTTTATTAAAAATATAACACATAATTTTATTTTAAATATCATTCAATTAAATCACGTTTAATATTATTGATGAATTATTTTTATTGTTATAATTTTCCTAAAAAAATTAAAGAATAAAGTTTTTTCTCATTTTATATTACAGTGCATGTACACAATTAGATATTATCTTGTCAATAATTTAAGGATAAAAGTAAAAGGAAAAATGTAGAGATTAATAGAAAGATTGGGTTGTAATTATCTATTTTATTAATATATTATTATTTAATTGATAATACATTTAAAATAGTAATTCGTAGTTAAAATTGTTTTCATTCATTTTTTTATATTTAATAAGTACACTACTACCAAAACTCACAATTTTGTTTTTAGAAAAAAAAAAAAAAAACCTCACAAAGAGTTCAAATCTCAAATATTACAACTCTACGAGACTACACAACTTTCCAATTAACATGATAATGGGCGGACTGCACCGGGACGGTATTCATCCCTCAATTCTTTTTTATAAATTAAATTAAATTTTATTAATAAAAATGAAAAAAACCTAAGCTTTATTTATTTATTGTATTGCTTAATTATTTCAATTGATATATTTAATATTCTTCAAAATAATTAAATCTTGATATTATCTTGTAATCTGTGAAATATTATTCATACATTTAGATGAATATCTAAATTTTAAATAAAATACAAACAAATTAAACAATCAAAAATATAACATAAATCATATTAGATTAATATCTAAATGAAAAAAATTACTCAAAATAAGAACAAAAAAATATATTTTTATTCAATATAATGAAAATAAGAATATAAAGAAAACTAATCCATTAGAGCTCTCGTAAAAGAAGATTATCTTTAATAAAAAATAAACATTAAATGATAAAGAAGATAGAGTAGCAACCTAGGATTTTGAAGTTTCTTAAAATCAGTTCATGAATTAAATGTTTACACATTTCTTGGTCTTTTATGCTTGTAGCCTTTTTTTCTGAATAAATGTTACAATAATTATTAAATTAAGAAATTAAAAATATATTAAATTATCATAAAAATTATCTCAAGCTTTTCTAGCACAAAAGAACATTTTTTTTTCTATAATTTTTATATAATCTAAACATCCAATTATTTAATTAGTTTAACTTTTAATTTTTAGAAAAAGAAAAATACATATGTAAATCATATTTTTTAATATGCATAAAATATATATTTTTTAAGTTATATGAAAAATATACATGTATAATTTATAGAGAAATTAAAAATAAATTTTTAATTATAATATATAATTAAGGTAAATTATTTTCGTGCATCTTTTTATTGAGATTTTGAGTTCTCTAACATTCTTATGCGATTCTTCAAACTTGATCTTTAATAAAACTTATTCTTTCATGGTTTAAGATATTCCAAAAAGCACAGAATCTAAATACTAGATCTAGAATGGAAACAAATCAAATAGAAAAACATGATAAAATAAAATCACCCCTTATAATTTTGGTAGGAAAAAAAATTAGATTAGGTCTAAGATTTAGGTACACATAGACAGTATTTGTTGAATTAAACTAACTATTGGCGATAGCTCCTACAGTATGTTTTCTAAAAGAGAGAAATGGAGGCAAAGGGGGAATAGAGAAACACGTTTGTGAATAACATTTATTCAACTAATTTAATCTCTTCTATCTTAATTTTAATTTTATATACTTTAATTAAATAAATTATTTGAATATATTTTCCTTATAAACCATTATTACAACGTTTTCTTTCCCAAGTCATTAAGACAATAGTTGTTCAATTAGATATAATTCTAATAGTTCAGTTTTTTTTCTTAGTCTTTCACCAAGATAAATTTATTTATCAACTATGAATTTGTTCATTGATGTCAATGAACTTGTATTCTTGTCTTTTGCTAATGTCCCACCCAAAAGCATGTGACATGAGCAAGTTTTAACACATATTATATGGCTTTAAAGTTAGACATGAGCAAGGCCTATGACAAGGTCGAGTGGGGATTTTTTAGAGGTAATGTTATTAAAGCTTGGATTTGTTGAATGTTGGTTCACCTAGAAGTTCAGGTCTAACTTTAAACCAAAAAATAAGCTTGTGAGTTAGAGGGTTACCCAAACTTATAAGCAGCACTGTTATCTTACTCTTTACCAATGTGAGACTTAACATCCCTTTCCACATCAACTAGAGTCCGGATTTATGACACGAGGGCCGATGAGGGTGAAGAAGTCAATAGCCTAACTCTGATACCAACTTAGAAACTTAGGCCTAACTCTAAACCTAAAAGTCAGTTTGAAATTTAGAGGGTTGCCCAAACTTATAAGCAGCATTAGTGCCTTACTCTTGACCAATTTGTGACTTAACAAGTTCAAATGGATCATGACTTGTTTTCAATAATCTTGTACGCTTATGTTATTAATGGTGAACTAGTTCGTTTCTTTAAACCACACAGAGGTCTCAGGCAAAGGAATCCACCATCTCCATTCTTATCTTGATTTGTGCTAAGGGATTCTTATCTTGTATCAATAGAGAAATGCGAGAACTGAGCCTCTTACTGGGTTCAAAGTGAATAGGACGAGCCCTCTTGTTTCTCATCTTTTTTTCGCTTATAACTCATTTCATGTAAAAGTGACATTGGTGAAGTGGAGTATCTGAAGTCAGTATTGCAAGAATATGAAAAGGTGTTTGGCCAAAATGCTAATTTTCAAGAATACAATATTTTTTACAATTCCAACACTATTTCTCATACTAGAGCAACAATATAAAATTGCTTGGGCATTGGAAGTAGATAGAGGTTTGAGAAATATTTGGGTCTCCCAGCATTATTTGAAAAAACTAAAAAGGCACAGGTTAATTACATCTTATATAGGGTGCACTAGAGATTACAGAATTACGTGTGTTGGTCAAACTTATTTTGTATGGTAAAGAAGTTCTCTTGAAGTCAGTGGCGTGTGCTATGCCCGACTACACCATACAATGTTTTGTTTTACCTGTTGGACTGTGTAATGACATTGAATCAACTATGCAAAAATTCTAATGGTTGTCATCTAGAACTGCCAGGAATCTTCACTGGTTAGCTTGGAAAAGATTGTGTGAGGTGCGTCCGGCTAGTGGCTTGGACTTCAGAGATTTACAGGCCTTCAATTTAGCTATGGTGGCGGATCACTCAGAACCCGGATTCATTGGTGTCATAGATTTTTAAGAGCCAGTATTATCATTCAAGTTCTTTTGTTTCTGTTGGAGTGGGATCATTTCCTTCTTGGACTTGGAAGGGTTTTTTGCAAGTTAGACGGGTCTTAATGATGGGCCTTTTTTGGGAGGTAAATTTGGATACTACCATTCGCATCTAGGATGGATGACCCATATGTGCCTGGTATTCTTGGATTTAAACCTCTTTTTCCTCAAGTTCCTGATATTACTTGGGTGTGTGAACTTCTAAATGGAAATATTAAGAATATAGTTAAGGTTCATTGAATTTTTCTACTGATGAGGCAACTTGTATCCTGTCTACTCCAATGGTGGCCACGGGTGAGGTACATTGGTGGTATTGGTATTATGAATCCTTTGGAAGGTATACAATTAGCTATGCTTATCCACCAGCTTGTGAGGCTGTTAGGCCCCTTGACTAATGCAAGCACTATGAATGCTTTTGATAGACTGGTGTAGAAGTCTATTTGGAAACTTAAGCCTTCTTCTTCGAAGGTACGTCACATCCTTTGGAGATGTCTTCATGATTTCCTAACAGTTAGACAGACTCTTATCTACCAACAGTGTTCTCTTGAGGATAGCTCATGTCTACTTTATGGGTTAATTATAGAGACTGTGACCCATTTGTTGGTAGTGTATTCGGCCGTGAATACTATCATTTTTACTATTTGTTCTTGATCTTTTCCCTTTACTCAGTATGCATATGGTTCTTTTTTTTTTTTTTTTTTTTTTTTTCTCTTTTAGCTTTTCTCGTTGACTCCCATATATAGAAACTAAACTCACACTTCTTACTATAAATATTGTTTTAAAATAGTTGTTATTATTTTAATTAAACAATATTTATAGTAAATTAAAAATATTGTTTTTGAGAGAGGTAGAGAGGTAGAGAAAGGATTATACAAAAAAAATTACGTAACCAGATGAAGTTTAGAGAATTATTATAATGACACCATGAAAACACACTATATAAGCAGATGAAGTTTAGAGAATTATTATGGAAGCAATGTGTTTCTTTTTCTTCTTTTGATGAGGGAAGCAATGTGATTCTAAGTTCACTATATATGTACAGTAGTAGTAATCATAATCAATTGTAAATAAGGAACCCACTATAAGGACGAAACAATTATCAAAACAAATTGTGTAAAACTAAAAATGTATTACCAAAATAAATTTAAATTAGACCAAGTGTTCACCATAATTACATGTTTACGTATCTAACTTGCAGTCTTGGCATATATTATTTTAGTCAGGGTGAAGGATACTATCCTATAATATTTGATAAAAATATATAATTTTTTTATAATTATTAAATATTACATAAATTTTTTATAATTTTTAAAATTAGTGTATATTAATCTTAAATTGGTCATTAAATTTTGAATTTTATTAAAATTAAAAATTAATTAATTTTTTTTATTAATTTGTAATTTTTAAAATATGATCATATATTTAATACATGATTAATTTTTTTTAAAAATAATTTATTAATTTAAGTTCGATGTGCATATTTTTTTAAAATTAAATTTTTTATATATTAATTTAATATCTATAAATGTTTTATGTATTTTTATAGAAGGTTATAAGAATTCTAAAATCTTTTAACTTTTATATAAGTAATGCTGCCTCCAATAAAAATAGAATATAACTGCTTATTTTCTTAAATTTTTAATAATAAAAATATAAATAAATAAAACATTATTTTAAGAATTACAAATATCTATTATTTTTGTTGATTTTTTTTTTTCCCAATTTACCTTTGCCAACCCAAAAAGGCAAAAGCATCCCACATATTTCGTCCTTGTCTTCTTCTTCTTCTTCTTCTTCTTCTTCATTTTCTGCTCGTTCATTTCCACTTTCGAGAGTGCGTCACAGCGCTCTTTAACACTCATCATTGAAAATACATCTGAGTTGCTTCCATATTATTTATTTTTCGAATTTCTTGAGATCGCTGTTCTGATTTTGTCTCTTTCTTCGTCTGGTTCGAGGTGCGAGTCGCCATGGCGGCTCGATCTCTACTGTTCTTCATTGTAGTGGCGATAATGATATTTAAATTCGACAATGCTATGGCTATTATGTTTTCCTCGAGAATCATTCATCGGTTTTCTCATGAACTGAAGGGATTTAGGGTTTCGAGGAGTGACTATGGGAATGAAAAGGTGTCAGGGTTATGGCCTATGCGGAGGAGTTTGGAGTACTATCATATGCTCCTTGTTAGTGATTTTCAAAGGCAGAAGATGAAGCTTGGTTCTCAGTTTCAGTTGCTTTATCCTTCTGAAGGTAGCAAAACGATGTCGTTTGGTAACGAGTTTGCCTGGTTAGTGCTCTTCGCTTTTGCGACCTTTTATATTTGAAAAAAGGTAACATATTAATGCTAAATTGTACGAGTTTAAAATTTAATGTAAAAGGACTAAAGTGTTAAAAAACAAAATATAATTTACCAGATTGAGGTTACCTTTTATATTTCCTTCTTGTTTTGTATTTCTGCGTTCATCGTTTTTGTTTTCCCCCTTTTTATTTGACCCGTGTTATTGAGATATACTCGTGCCTATTTTTCTTTGTTTCCTCTTATTTACCCAAGTTGAAAGCATAATCATCCTATATTTCCTGTATGATAGTGTAAATGTCATTTTAATAGAAAGAAAGGGTTTTGGTGAATTTGTTGCATTTTTGGATATAGACCTTTTATACTATCTATTGGAACCAAAGCTTTCGCTGTCCAAGAAATCTAATGAATATTTCAGTTTTTGTGAACTGTGGTAGGTTTACACGTGGTCTATTGTTCCGTGTGAAATCTTTGAATACCTAATATGCATAATTAATTGCCTTTCATTTTGTTTTAGCAAGTTATGAATTTGAGTGCTTTTGGAATTTTGTTTGTTGTTTTAGACTGCATTTTTTTTTTGAAATCAAAAGTGGACTGCAGTGTTGTCCAAAAGAAACTACAGAAACCTGAACAAATCCTTCAACAGCTACCAATTTAAGTGTCAACAAGATTTGCATATCATTTTAGATCATCTGAAATTGACTGTTGCTTTGCTCTTAGGCTGCATTACACGTGGATTGATATAGGGATGCCAAACATCTCATTTCTTGTTGCGTTGGATACGGGAAGCAACTTACTTTGGGTTCCATGTGATTGCACACAATGTGCTCCATTATATGCCAGCTACTACAGTGGTCTGGTAGGCCATCCTTTTCTTATTTGGATCCTTTATTCTGCCACCAATGCTATTGGTTGATCTAAGTAATAAGATCATATTATTGATCAATTCACTTTCGGATGTCAATACAATTTATGTTTACACTTCTTACGGCATGATTCTAGTTTAAGAAGATGATGGTTTTTAATTGCAGTATAAGAAAGATGTTAAGATGATATTTTTAATTGCATTTTCTCAATATCAGTGTTTGGTGAAATATTTTGTTGGTTATCTTCATGCCATAACAAATGTTTCACTATTATGGTAACAAAAGTTTTTGGCTTCCCTCCATAATTTGGTTACACTAGTCTGTTATAACTTTTAAGTTGTGTCAATGTCAGTGTTAGCAGTACTCTTACAGAACTGCGAACTAGTAGCTTTCATACTATTCATATGGATTTTTTATGGGGCTTGAAACTGTTTCCATAGACATCTAATAGATTATAGAATTCTTCAATTAATGAAATGCATGCAGCTTCTGTTGGAAGTTGGAATTTGAAACTTAGACGAGCTATGTCTTTAGAAATTCTGATATTATCACAGGAGATGAAATATTAGTTAAATTACTGTTTACTAATAATAAATATGTAGGAAGAGTGCTTCTAAATAGTGGTGTCAAATGAGCAATTTAGCTCAGCTCATTGAAGTTTGATCAAATGAGTGATGATATGAAAAAGCCTGGCAAACCTAACTCGTGAACTCATTCAACAAAATGCATTTTTCATTAAATAATTATCATAATGACACCATGAAAACACACACTTGAAAGATAGTATTTTATACATATATATATATATTTTAAAATATAATCAAAAGGCAATATATATTAATAATTTTTGTTCTTAAACAAAATTATATATATTATAGTAATATTTTTTTTTCATATTTCAAAAATGTAAATAAAGCTATTTAGTGAGCTGATCGACTCAACTTATTTAAAAGTGACATTAGCTACATAAAATTTTAATGAGTTGAGTTAAGAGCTTATGTTGAATTTAAGCGAATTGGGTCAACTTAGCCCATTTATACCTCATTCAGAGAATTTGGCCCTCTTTGGTATTGCAAAGAGAATCAGAAGAATGGTAGGCAGAGCATAGAAATGATGAAAATGATTAAATAAGTATTCAAAGTTCATCAAGTTGCAATGAGAATCCTTCTTGGTAGTTTTTACTTGGTAAGATATCGAAAGAGGCGTTCTCTAAATATATTAAAGACCATGGTCAGAATCACTCTGCAATACCCTAGTTCCTAAGCTATTTAGTTTAAGGTCTTTCCGTCTATACTACCTGTACCTTTTGTTATCGATCATCTTGTAATGCTTTTAACTTTATTTTAATATGAATCCTCATAGTGGTGGTGCTTTGTTATTTTTAGAGACTATTTGTTCCTTCATTGGGAGGGAAATGTGCTTGGGGGATCAAATTCTTTATTTTCCCTTCTAATGTAAAAACACCGAGGGGATAGGAAGGGTGGGAAGGAGAGACCGTTTGTGGAGAGAAGTTAGAATAGTCCATGCTCTCACTTTACAACTCATGGCTGTCATTGTTTGAACGAAGAGTCTGACATAATTTGGTAACAGGTTTAGCACTTATTTTCCAGTGATTGATTGGCAGGTGCTCCTTCGTATTTGGGGCATCTATTATGCAGGATAGAGATCTAAATGAGTACAGCCCATCTGGATCAAGCACCAGCAAGCAATTAACTTGTAGTCATCGGATGTGTGAGTTGGGCCCCCACTGCCAAAACTCCAAGCAGCCATGCCCTTATACTGTTAAGTACTTAACAGAAAATACATCAAGTTCTGGATTGCTTGTTCAGGACATAATACATCTTGCAACATCGAATGGCTCTGTCCAGGCTCCAGTGATCATAGGGTTTGGCTTTTTATTTATTTTTAATTAGTTCTTTATTTGTGAAACACACTCCTGATCATAGCCAGTGATTCTGGACTTCATTAAGTCTAATTAAGGATGTATACCTTGTTCTCGATTTTCTTGAAAGCAGATGTGGCATGAAGCAAAGTGGTGGTTGCTTGGATGGGGTTGCTCCTGATGGTCTCATGGGTTTAGGACTTGAAGAGATTTCAATTCCAAGTTTTCTATCCAGAGCTGGATTTGTTAGGAACTCTTTCTCATTGTGTTTTAATGAGGATGATGCTGGGAGAATATTTTTTGGGGACGTAGGACCTATCAACCAATTTTCTACTTCATTCCTGGCCTTAAATGGAAACTAGTAAATAATTATCTATGCATTTCTGTAGTAAATATTTTTTTACTTGATTCAAGTTCTCCCAATACTTACAGTTGCTGAAGTGGGCCACATTCAACATTTTGATTCAGTGATACCTACATTGTTGGAGTGGAAGCATGTTGTATTGGAAACTCTTGTTTCAAGGATGCAAGTTTTAATGCACTGGTTGACAGTGGGACATCATTTACATTTCTTCCTCAAAAAGTTTACGAAAAAGTTTCTCAGGAGGTGCTTTCTTTTGCTAATGAACTAAAATCATATGGCTTTTGCATTCACTATATGTCCATACCTCACAACCCTGCCATCTATAATAGTTTGACAGACGGGTCAATGCTAATAGCACTAGCTATGATGGATCTCCCTGGAAGTATTGCTATGAGACAAGGTGAATGGCATCCTCACTGCATTGATCCCTGTACTGCTTTCTATTTTGATGTTAACCTTGTGCATAAGCTAGCATCCTGATATTTTTCTTTTTCATAAAATAGTTCACAAGACAAGCCCAAAGTTCCTGCTGTAACACTTGTGTTTCCTGCTAACAACAGCTTTGTGGTTCATGATCCTATTTTTATGATATATGGAGACGAGGTACTAATTATTTGCATTCAAAAGTTTTTAGCTATGTACTCTTCTGGCTTTTATTTGTGCCTTTTGAAATAACAATGACTATCATAGCAAAGGGAGATGACCAGCTGAAGATTGGAATGTATCTGAATAGAGTAGGAATGTTTTCGATCTCATTCATTTCTGAAACTTATATTGTTTGTCATGTACTTTGTATTGTAAAAAATTTGACTGTGATTTGGATGTACTTTTGAAAAAATGATTTAAACCACGAGAACAATTATGCTCTGCCAGGGAGTTGTTGGATTTTGTCTGGCCATACAACCGGCTGATGGAGATGTTGGAATAATTGCACGTAAGCATGTGAAGATTGCATATTTCCAATTCTTTTCTCTTTTCGCCTTTACTTTTCTCATGTATTTTTCTTTGATGATTATACCATGCAGAAAACTTTATGATTGGGTATCGGATGGTGTTCGATAGGGAAAAGATGAAGTTGGGCTGGTCAAACTCCAACTGTAAGTTATCTATATGAGCAGTTGGCTTTTTATTTTGTCTGTTGGGTCAAAGCCATCCATTGCTAGTATGCTAGTTAACTTCATGTCTTTTCTCTCTAGATATGTTGAATCAAATTGACATGTGGGTTCAACTAATAAATCAAATAAGAATCTAAACCTGTTCTCTATTGTTTCCATACCTTTATTGATGTTAGGACCCAATTTTTCTATTCTACCAATGTACAACAAATACAGGTCAAGATCTTAGTGATGCTAAGAATTTGTCATTAACACCTCCAAAGGGGAGGACACCAAATCCATTGCCTGCAAATGAACAGCAAAATGCTCCAGGAGGGCAGGCAGTAGCTCCTGCCGTTGCAGGAAAGGCTCCCTCAAAACCCTCAGCTGCTGCTTCAACCCTGCTCCAGTCATCGCCACTTTGTTTGTTGGGATTACCACTTTGCATTGTTCTACTTCAAATTGTTTTAATCTCACATTTAGATTCTGGGTTCTTTTAGTAGTCTCTTAAGTATTATGTGTAAATGCAGTATTTTCTTTTGTTTTCTTCTCCTTCTTTCTGTACCTCTTCTACCTCGCCATACGTAGTTGGGTTTTTAGTCTGATGTCACAAATTTAGTTCCCCCCACTTTTCCATGTGGCATTGTCCATAATTCCTCTATTGTTTCCTTTTTTTTCTGGCCGTATGCATCCCCAAACTTCTTTGCTATATAATCTATATTTAAGTTTAATCTTAGGCGGTTGAGTTGGGCGTTTTTTTCAATGATTTTCATCTCTTAGCCGTGGTAAATTTTATAATGGCTCACGTGTGCGTTTGCTGAGCAGTTTGGACCTTTAATAAATAGTGATAAATGCCCAAAAAGTGCATAGCAAATACATATGTAAAAACATAGTAAATTAAAATAAATAAATTAAATATAAAATGATATTGATGAATTTGTTTAATTAATATATTAATATTATTTAAGAAGATGTTATGAAATAAATACATAGATATAATTTGATTGAATTTAATAATCATTTTATGACATTTTTTCTTTAAAATAAAGTATATTAGTTGATTTTTTTAAATGTTATAAAATATGAGACATAAAAATGATTAATTTAATATAAATATAATTCGTTTATAAATGAATTGATTGAATCTAACATATTTATTAAATAGGTATGTAATAATGAATTATTATTTTTAAATTTTAAAATAATTATAATGTAAAATAAATACTCAATAAAACTATTAAATATAACTATTCATAATAAATATATGATATTAATATTTTCTTATTTATTAGTTTAAAAAAAATTTAATTTTTTTTTATATAATATGATAAATAAACAATTTAAATTATGAAAGAAAATGTAATAACAAAATCTATATATATAAAAAAAATTGACAATTACTTGAAAGCTAATATTTAGATAAAAAGTCTCCAAATAGATAATCAGCAAATTCTAATTAATCATCAAAATCAAAATTTAAAGATATATCAAATAATAAGATTAATTTTAAAATATATATTAAAGTATCAAAATAATTCACCAAAATCACCACTATATTTTAAGGAAAACACTTGTGATAAAAATAGCTCTCTTAACCTACGAGCCTCTAACTTTAGCAATGATTTACCAAAATGATTCAAAGATTTATACTGAAAATTGGAATCCACATATCTCCTGAATACCTTCAAACTCTGACCACACTTCAACTTCTTACAGACATTCCTACAAACACGCCTCAAACCAAATAATACAGACCAAAATAAAACAGCCACAACCAAATTAATTTAAAGCATTCAAAAACACAACCTGCAAATTTAATCCCAGAAACGCAGGACAAAAACGAGGCAAAAAAACAATCTGATCAGCAACATATGCAAAACAAAGTCACCGTAGAAGACGACCAGCTCTTCCACATCCAGGCCTTATTGGAAAACAGAACAAAAATAACAGTAAAAGAAAAGGAAATACCAAACAGCAGACGATGACGACAGACGTGAAGCGGATGGAAACACATGAGCAAAAGGACGGCGATAGAGTAACCCTCTCATTTGGTATATATTAATGGATTTAAAATTTATAATAATAAAAATAATATTATATTAATATTACATATAATTAATATTAAATGAGTCTAATTTAATGATAAGACTGGAGGGAAGACAAGACGAGGTGATGACAGTTGATTGATACTGGATAAGAGCAGATGAGTGAGATGACAGTAGGTTGGTGCTGAAGGCATGTTGATTAAGAGTTTAAAATTTTGACAAAAAAGTGATTCTTAGTGTAAAACTTTGAAAGTTTTTGTTATATAATATCTTTTGTTAAAATAATTTTTTAATATATTATAATAATAGTTTAATATGATATTAATTTAAAAATTAATATAAACAGATAAAATCGTTTAAAAAATAATTTTAATTAATATAAATTAGATTTAAATAATATGATTTATATGATAAGGTTAAATCTAATCTAATTTTTAATTTAATTTAATTTGGTTGTGATTTATAAAACCGTTTTATAAGGTTAAATTTAATTTGACTTTTAATTTAATTTGATTTGGTTCGATTATATAGTTACATTTTAACTTAAGCTATTTTGTTATTATCTTCTTAAGGGATACAGATCTCATCGCACTTATGGTCACTAAACATAACTAAGATGGTACTTTCTTTTTTATATCCCCAAACCCATTATTAATTCATTTCTTCCGTGTGCTCAATGAATCTCTCAGGATTTCTGTTTTTTCTTTTTAAATAAATAATTACGAACATACACATTCATTTACAATGAATGAGACTTAATCTCAAGTCCTTTTAATTGGCTGCTTGGAACATATGTAATAGTAAATTTCTTTTTGTTTCATTAGGCTAGAATATGGAGAAACTATTTGTTATATGATGACGTCATAATAAAAATTAATAAAATTTAAAATTAATATGTTTTTTTAAAAAATAAATACTATATATAGAGAATATACTATAAGAATAACTTATAATGAATATCAACTTATATACTTAACACATATTACAGTGAGAGAGTATTCTACAACGAGTCTTGGTTTTTCTACTAGTTCACTGCCCCAAATTAAGCCATTAATATGCACTAGTTTATTATAATTCGAAGCACAAAAATCCAAAAGGCAACCTGGTTCCTTGGAGCATGCTTCACTTCTGCGTACATATATAGTTGCAATTATCTTTCAAATTTTTTAACAACCCAGCGATTACGGTGTCACATATTATAAAGGCTAATATCACATAATTCTTTTTTTATTAATAATTACTTAATTTCTATTACGGATGTCCAAAAACCAAGCTAAACTGATTAGATTGTAACGTACCGATTTTATTAAATAATAATTATTTTTAATTAAGCATAGTACCATTACTATATATAAATATAGAATTTTTGGGTTAATCCTAACCCTATTCCTCATTTCGTCTGCGTCTCTACGAGACTCAAAAAAATCCTAGCCAACCTTCGTCATCTCCAACAGCATCCAACCACCCAGCTATCCTCACGTCTCTTCCATCACCAGCTAGCCACCTCTACTCACGTCGTGTCATCTATGAACGAAATAGATATATGATCAACTAGTAGAAGTTTTTTCCCCCTCAATTAGGATCCAATACTTGAACACCTTTTGTGAGAGGACTATAAGTGCATATTATCTTACAATAAATATTGTATTTCATTCATGAGTTAACTAGATATAATAACTAAGTCCTTACCACTCTCACGCTCACGTTTCTAAAAGATAAAAATCAAGTTTAGTGTTTTTCCTAGAACATAAGCTCAAGCTCAAGGAAAGATATTAAGCAATAAATAAAGGGTATAATAGTATATTATTATGGATTAGTCAATATATTAGAGTCATATCAGTAACAGGATATGTTCATGGTTGTTAGGAGTCTGTTATTTATATTTGTTGCATATTCTCTTTCAAATATTACTCATGTGTTTCGTTACTCAAGCTTTCCATGTTTTTGTTACTCAGTTAGTTACTTGTGTGTTTAATTTGAGTATTTTTTATGTGTTTTTATTATTAATTAATTCTAGTAAAAAAAAAATTAGTTTGTATGTTTAGTAACTAATTAATTATTTTGTTATTGTTTTATATTTTTAATATATAAATTTAATTCTGTAACCAACTAACAATATCACTACTACAAAAATAGGCATTAAAGTCGGTTAAAAACTGACTTTAAACAAATTTAAAGTCGGTTCACGCGATGAACCGACTTACACGTACATTTTATGAATTTTTTTATTTTCATTTTTCGTATGATTCAATATAGCATAAAAAACTAAAATATAAATAATAATGCATAATTAAAAATTTAAATATAATTAATTACTTAATAATTAAATTTATTACAAAAACAAATAATGTATATAAAATACAATATAGTTAACTTAAATTACAAATAAAATAATGTCGTCAAATTATAATTAGATGCGAATAAGCTTGGTTGACTTAGAATCACCAGCATTATGACAAGAAAACTAGACAAAAAATAGCTAATCCATATAACAATTCATATTCCCCTACATACATGAGCACGTAAACATCCATCAAACAATGCATTCCCATAAATACATGAGCATATAACCATCCATCAAACAAGTGACTTCAGACACAGGAATAGATAGAGGAATTAAATCATTAAAAAATTTACTGTTATGTTGTCATATGCTATTCAAGGTCATCAAAATCTTCTCGTGATTCTTCTTGTGATGATATAATTTGAACCATGTGTTCTGCCCATTCCTCTCGTAAATCATCAAAAATTTACTGGTCATAGCCCGTCTTGTTCCAACCAAAGAACTACATGTATTTAAAATCAAAATAAGAATTTAATTTCATTTATTTACAAAAAATAACTCAAATATGTTAAAAACTTTTATGTATATAGGTAAAAGATATTACCACATCATCAATTGGAATTTTGATATTTGTGATGATTTCGTTCATAAACTTCATAACATAATAATCACACATGACTCCATTATTTTATTGTAAAAGCTACAAAAAACAAGTGTACATGATTTTTCATATTCGAACATCTTTATTATTCAATTGTAAAATTAATAAAATTATTAAAATTGGCTTGTACATGCCATAACTTTTGTCCATATAAACTTATGAGATTTTTTAAGAACAATGCTCTTAAACTTGTTCCATAACTTCCATGCCCTATCAAGGTTTAAAACGGTTAGTTTTTATTAAATATTACATAAAATAATAGAAGAAACTAATATGTAGCTATAACTCTTACATTTCAACAACTGCTTTTGTATCTTTACTCGGTTCTATGGAAGCTGAGTCACAGTACCAAGCATGATTATTGAACAGATCAATGATTACCAACATCCAATGATCTTGGCCTTGTTCAAACCTTATTGGCCAAGGGATTATCAATTTTTGATTTCTGTTAAGCGTTAATGCTCTATCACATAATTGTTTAGCTATGATGCTAACATCCTTCTCTTGATATTGATTGGCATATGAAGAATCATAGAACATTGCTAAATGTGATGAGTGATTATGTTGAAGTCGGTAATAGCACATCCTATATAAAAGATATATATATATATATATATATATATATATATATATATATATATATATATATATATATATATATAATTAGATATGTTCTACATAAATGAAAGAAAAATAAATAGATTGAGGACTCACCTTGTTCACACTTGAATTATAATTAAATCGATCATTTGATATTCAAATAGTTGCAATATGCACTTGATTGATATATAAGTTTGGCCGAGATCTACACCAGAAATTTCTATAGGAAGTGACACAGTCTATCCATCATTTATGCTAGATGCCCTCCCAACAATAGTCATCAAAGTGCCAAGATTTCTACTGAAGTTTAAAGCATAATTATGACTATACTTTTTCCAAGGCTTCTTCTTGAATGACTTGGTGCACGATGATTGGCCACTAGACATAGATTTAGCATGAGCTACTTGCTTCATATCTCTTAAATGTGTCGCATTTAAGAGTTCTGGTATAATAGACTAAAAAAAGTATTATATATGTATTTTAGTAACAATATAAGATATAATAAAATAATAGTAAGTAAACAAGTGTTATATTTTAAGTTAAAAAATAGTACCACGTCAAAATTTAGAACAACTTGAATCGACGGCCAAGCCACATACTGTCCAACCACATCTTGGACTGTGGTAGCATCAGAAGGCACAGGTAGTGGACAATCATGAAACAATGATTGATCAATTACTATTCACCAATGGTTAGGAAAATATTGATTATGAATCATTCGATCATCGCTCAAATGTTGTACCGTTCCAATAGCAACAAAGTCCGTTGACGAAGGATGTTTCAACAAATATTTCATATTCTGTAAAAAATTTAAGTGTTATATATAAAAAATAAAACATATAATAAGATTTTAAAAATAATAGTTTATATACACCAGAAATTAAAATCTTACCACATATGATTCATCAAATAGAGGACTTCTATGTGGGGTAGCTATTGGATGTACATTCTCACCAAAACGTTCATCGTGGTTTGCTTGATGGTAAGAATGTGCAAAATGCATTGGAGAAAATGAAACACTACTTGATTGCATATGTATTCCTGGCATATAGTGAGGACCAATAGGATGGCTATATCTCATACTGGATGTAGTTTGAGCGCAATGAGATTGCGTGAGTGGCATGCCTGTCATGGATGGTGGCATGCTTAGTATGAATTGTGGCATGCCTGGCATGGATGGTGGCATACTTGGCCAATATGGCATGCCCTGGTTGTAGCATGATGCCTTGGCTGACATTTGTTGTGATTGATGTTCTTTTAGAGTGGAAATCTCACTTAACACTGAGGCCTTAAAGAAGTTGAATTCTTTTTCAATTTTAGTGTATTTCTCCTTACTCACTGTCTGAGGCTTTTGTTTTGGAATGTTAAAATACTCCATAGAACCATCATATTGGCTACCTCCCCTAACACGACCAGGATGCTCGCGTCTGAATGCATGATATAAAGCATCTTTCCCAGGCTCTTCAATTATTTCACCCCTGGATATGTTTTCTTGAACAAATCTTTACAAATAATAAAGCACACAAACATATCATTCATTATTACATCAATTATTAAAAATCATTAAGTCTTTATCAACCGAAATTACTAACCAACTTATTTAATTGTTTTTTCCTCGCTTAGACATCAGTCTTGAATTCTTCGTTTTGGGAGTCTTTGTTTCTATGTACAATTCAGTTCGGGTAACATGTCTACCCAATTCAGCCTCCTACATAAATTATGAAATTAAATTGAGGAAAAAAATATAAAAATATTTATAAATTAAGACAAATTAATAATACCATTCTATATATAACTTCAGGATTTGAAGACCTTTCAGTACGGTTAGGAAGAATGTTATGCATTTGTACATTCTGATGTTCTTCCATAATAATTTGAAATTCATCTGAACGTCTATAATCCACAAAGTCTTTCCAAACTTGAGGTGTAATCTAGGGGTGTTCTTCAGGGATTTTGTAGAACTCTACCACATCAAGTGGTTCCAAATATGGAAAGACATAATTTCTTGCCAATTTGGAAGTCTTGTATTCCTTCCACGCCTTATTTGCAATCTTATAACTCATAAGTTTCCAACTATCATCGACTTTGTAACGATTATGTAGAAACATAGTACAAAAAATTAGATATAATACACACCTAATAATATATATATATATATTGATTATAAAATATAAGAGACTTACACAAATGGTTATCCATATTTTGAAATTTTCTGCATCGTCAACCTAAGACCAATCATTTATATTGATTGGTATACTGGACTTCACAAATTGACCAATAGAGGATTTCAATTGTTGACCATTTCCCCTATTGGATTACTAGTAGCATCAAATAGAACATGTATTCTATCATCTAGGTTAAGTGAAGCATCATGTATATTCGTCCAACCCTTTCTTTTCAAATACCCCAATGGATCATTTGGATCTACAAGCTCTGTTATCTGAAGTTCTATGAAATATCTGCAAACAATGAAGAAATATAAATTAATTGATAATTTTAGGAACATACATATATATAAGAGTTATTACAACAATATAGAATATACGTTATGTTTAATTAGGTTGTTAATCGTATACATATATTCCTTCACAATCACTTCGAGCCCATGGATATATAAAAACCAATCATTTTGGTTGATTCTAATTTCTAAACATGTTACTATATTATAATTAAAAGGTAATATTAATTATACGTATATAACATTTTATAGAAGTAGGGACTACTATAGTAACATATTTAACATTTTAACACATAAATAGCATATATAAATAATAATAATAATAATAATAATAATAATAATACTTAGTTTTTAGTTATTATTTGATTTTTATTTAATATATATATATATTATTTAAATTATTGAGTTTATAAATATATATTTATAATATTTTTAAGAGTCAATAGATAGCACGTACGTATAAAAATTTAAAAAAAACATATTATTTTTCCTCTATTCACTACTTAATAAAATATAATTATTTATATATAAATAAATTTATCCACGCATAGTAAATATATGTAATCCATCAAACCCACAACATTTCAGATATTATTTTCACATAAAATAAGTCAAATATAATAACAAGCAAAATAAATCACATACCTAAATCAAAAATTTATACAAAAAATAAAACAAACTAAATAATAAGTTGCAAAATTCTACTTAATAAAATATAATTATTTATATATAAATATATTTATCCATGCATAGTAAATATATATAATCCATCAAACATACAACATTTCATATATTATTTACACATAAAATAAGTCAAACATAATAACAAGCAAAATAAATCACATACCTAAATCAAAAATTTATACAAAAAATAAAACAAACTAAATAATAAGTTGCAAAATTCTACTTAATAAAATATAATTATTTATATATAAATAAATTTATCCACGAACAGTAAATATATATAATCCATCAAACCCACAACATTTCAGATATTATTTCCACATAAAATAAGCCAAACATAATAACAAGCAAAATAAAAAACATACCTAAATCAAACATTTATATAAAAAAATAAAAAAAATTGAATAATAAGCTGCAAAATTAATAGAAATACTTACAAGAATGTTATGAAGTGACTAAATGGAGGAAAAAGAAGAAAATGATGTTTTGTAAGTGAGAATAAGTAAAAAAATGGATATAAAAAATATGAGTATTTCGCTCAAAAAATAGTAGATCTGAAAGATAATGAGAAGAAGAATATAACTCACAAAATAACGTTACAAATAGTGGTCGGAGGTGGTCAGAAATTGAGAAAAAATGTGGGTGTGAACTCGATTTTGGGATAAAATGAAGAAGAGAAATGAAGAAATGGACAAAGTAAATACAATTAAAATTAATTATTATTTTATTTGACTCTTTAGAATTTAAGTTGGATATAAATAGTATAATTTTTCCTTTTTTTAGATAATTAGTTTTAAAAATTATATAATTTTGTTTATTTGTTTGGATATTTAAATTTATATAAGTACCTATAATATATCTTTATTTAATTTTGTGTATATATATATGTTTTAATTAAATATTATTCTAAAGTTATTATTTTTTTCTTTTTCTATACTACATAACGTATATGCATATATAGTTTAAACAAAATAATAATTGACAAAAAAAATTTTAATTGCGTGGATAGCGTCGGTTGACGTGGTGAACCGACGCTATCCACGTGTGTAGCGTCGGTTCTACACGTCAACTGACGCTACGTCCAACGTGGATAGCATTGGTTCTACACCGAACCGACTTTAAATTCATTATAAGTCAATTTTTTCTAAAAACCGACTTTACACAACGACTTAAATACCCTTTTTTGTAGTAGTGTATATTATAATTTATAGTTCAAAACTTCAAATGTAATATTAGAAATATATATTTTAAAAAAATAGGCTGAAAGGAAGATTAATTGATTATATAAAGTTAAAATTTTAGGAGTGAGTTTGATAGGAAAATAAATTATTGTTATTATACTTGTGTGTAATATATATTAGGACAAAAAGTATGACAACCTGTTTGATAAAATTTATAACTATACAAGTCATATTAGTTGGAGTTTATACAGAATACGAGTTATATAAATATATGATAGGAAAGTAATAAAATGTTGGATTAGTTATAAAATTATGCCTAAAAATATATTTGAGTCTAAAAATTATTTTCTTAGGTATAAGTTTTATTTTTTTAATGGATGAAATTAGTCCTAAAAAGGTATCTAATTAGTTATTTTAGTTTTGAAATGATTTTTGATTAAGTATAAAAATAATATTTTAATATATTAAGAATATGTACTAATCTATATTCTATATATAGGTGATGATTTATATTAGTTTATTGGACCAAGTTAAATTCCAGACTTTACTATGTCTATGAGTGAAGACATTGAACCTGAAATTCATCCGGATGAAATGGAAAATCCATTACAGAATTTAAATGACTCATCATCAAAAAGAGGAATGTAAGTAATATTCATCCGAATGACAAATCAGATATGAAGAAACCAAAAAATTTCAATTCAAAAATATGGAATCATTTTTCATATATTTTACCCTATGACGTGGAAAATCCTAGAACTACATGTCATTATTGTAAAAAGAAGTTATGATGCTCATCCAACAAGGAATGAAACTATTTCAATGATATATCACTTCAAAAATTTATGTAGGAAGATTCCTAAAGAAGTAGATAAAGGACAAAAGATGTTAAGTTTTCAAACACAAAAAGGAAAGGGTGATACAACAACTCATAAATTAGTTGTTGTATCATTTGATGCAAAATGTGTTAGAATTGTTTTGGCAAAAATGATTATTATTTATAAATTGTCTTTTAAGTTTGTTGAGGGTGAGGGATTTAAAGATTTTATAGCAAAAATTTGTCATAAGTTTCATGTGCCATCTTGTCAAACAATTTCTAGAGATGTGTTTCAACTTTATTTAGATGAGAAAAAAAGTTTGAGAAATTTTTTAATAAACGAAAAGCAAAGAGTTTGTCTTACTAGTGATTGTTGGACTTCAATTCAAAATATTAATTATATTGACAAAGATTGGAAATTACAAAAAAGAATTTTAAACTTCTGTCAAGTTGAGAATCATAAAGGTTATACAATTGTGAAAGTGATAGAACAGAGTTTGTGTGATTGGAGTATATGTAAGGTATTCACCATAACACTTGATAATGCTTCCTCAAATGATAATGTTGTGTTATACTTGAAAAGTAAGCTAAAAAATTGGAATGATGGACTTGTTATGAGTTGAGAGTTCTTTCATGTGCGATGTTGTGCTCACATTTTGAATTTTGTTGTAAGAGATGGACTTAAAGATCTTCACAATACTATTATAAGTATTCGTTGTGCTGTGAAATATGTTAGATCCTCTTCTTTGAGATTACAAAAATTTAAAATGTGTTATATTAAGGAAAATACTGAGTCCAAAGGAAGTGGCGTGCTAGACATGCCTACAAGATGGAACTCCACATATCTAATGTTAAAATCTTCTTTAGATTTTCAAAAAGCATTTGATCGTCTTGAGGAAAAGGAAGAAACAAACTTTATTTTTTATTTTCATGAGGAGCGATGGAATGTTGGGTCTCCAACATTAGATGATTGGGAGAATGATAGTGTTTTTGTCAAGTTTTTGAAGACTTTTTATGACTCTACTTTAGCATTCAGTGCATCTTTATGTACCGCATCAAATTTATATTTTACAGATTTTCATAACATTCAATCTCAAATATTTACATGGTATGATTCCGATGATTTGTTGTTGAGAAATATGGTTGCTAGCATGAAACAAAATTTGATAAGTATTGGGGAAATGTAGATAAGACTAATAAGATGTTGTATGTTTCATTTGTACTTGATCAAAGGTACAAATTAGAGTATTTAAAATTCCTATTTGAAGATATTTATGATTTAGAAATTATTCAAAAATTGAGAGATAATGTCAAAAATACTTTTATAGATTTGTTCAAAGGTTACTATATGTTAGTGCATGGAAAAAAATTTCAATCTAATGTGACTCAATCATAAGATGTAATAAGAAGGATTCCTTCATCTGAGGAAGCAAGAAAGTTGAAATTTCTTAAACGCTTAGAGGAGAAAAATAGTTTGGAGTTGAAGACTGATGTTGAGAAATGTTTGAACACCCCATGTGAAAATGTCTTGTTGGATAAGTTTGATATATTGAAATGGTGGAAGGCAAAAATTTTTAGGTTTCCTATCATATCTCTCATTGGACGTGATATGTTAGCAATTCAATTTTCAACTGTTGCATCAGAATCAACTTTTATCACATGAGGGCACATTCTTGATTCATTTAGGAGTTCTTTGAATTCTAAAATGGTAGAGGCATTAGTATGTAGTCAAAATTGGTTTCGTTCTTCCATTAATAATGACCCTGTCGCCTTACCAGAATATAATAATGACCTAGAGATTTATGAAGATGTTGATTTTATTTGATTGTAGAGTTCATTAAAGACACTACATTGATCATCGATGATTAATAATGGGTAAGTTTTAAATATTATTATCTAATGATATATTGTTATTGATCGTGAATTTGAATGTTTGTATATGTTTGAAAATTCTGTATAAATGAGATATTTGGAATTCATTTCTTACTGTCTAATCTTTTTTTATTTTAGATTTTGAAAACATATGTATTTAACAATAATATCTATTTATGTATGATGATTAATGAGCATAATATTTGATTGTATCCTATTAGACTATATCATATTTATGTATTATTAATTGTTCGAAATCGTATAAAATTATTAACCAAACCGGACCAGACCATTCAATTATAACATTTTGGTTAGTCAAATGGTTTGATCTGATCCAGTCTGAATTATATGAAAAGTCTGATTTGGTTTAAAAAAATTATTAAAAACCGGATCAGATCGGAACATAAACACCCCTAGTTTCTTCTCATTCTTGCATATATTTTCTTTTATATCATGTTATTTTTTAAGAATTATTTTAAAAATTAGAGAAGTTATTTATATTTGAGTAAATAGATTTTTTTATCACTAAATTTTGGAGTTACAAAAATATCATCAAACTTTGATTTATTATTTTCATATCATTAGATTTTACAATTATTACAAAAATACTATTAATTGTTTTTGTTATTTTCGTATATTTAAACTTTACAAAATGTTATAAAAGTAACATCGATATCATCATTTAATGGAAGTTAATAGTAACTTATAGGTATATCGATGTTATATTTGCAATATTTATAAAATTTAAAGGTACAAAAGTAATAAAAAAAATTCAATGATATTTTTATAATTTTGTTAATTTTATTGATATAAAAATAATAATAAATAAAATATTTATGATATTTTTTAACATTATTTAAACTTTGATGCTAAAAATATTTATATTTTTAGATAATATTTACAATATAAAAATATAATTAATGTGTGTGCTATATTTACCATTCATTTTCACATATTAACTATTTGAATTACATTTTACGGAAGCCAAAAAAATGTTAGCGCCCCTCTCATTATTTTATATTAATAAGAAATATGCATAAATAAATAGCTATTACATTTGATCAGCTATTAAATTTGTTTCGTTACGAAATTATCAAGGCAATCAACAGTTATAACTGACTCACTTATGCGTGATTTTAATTAATTAGATTTAAATTGATATAATTTAATTTAATAAAAGTGAATTTAAATTTAAATTAAATATAAACGAATTAGTATAAACAAATCAAAATTGTGAGTTTCATGTTTAGTTCATTGAATTTTTTTTATGAATAAAAAATATATATTTAACAATAAATTTTTTAAATAAAAAATAAATTAATATTGAATAAATAATTCATGCACACAATTCAATCTATAAGGATAATATAACTACTTATACAACTGTTATGTTACAATAACAAGTTGATAACGATCTGAACTCATATAGCGTGTGTCATTCATAACACATTTACTATAATATTGTGTAAAAGTACTCATTCTATTTTTAAATCTTTTTTGATAAATTTAATCACAATATTAACACTTTTTATGAAATATTATAAGTCAAAAGAAAAGTCTTAAAACATGCCCATAATTATAATCTTTTTAATATTATTTTTTGTTTTTTTGAATTTAAAATAACGTCAAGTTCATCCATATTTATGAATATAATATAATAATTATTAATATATTATATTTTAAGTCATAGTCTGCGTGACTGTTGCTTTTATATTATTATTTTTTATTTTTCTTGTAGTTGATTTATTAATATGAAACTGACAAAACTTATTTAGAATGTATATGAATTTAGAAATAATGATTTTCTTTTTTATTTTGAAAGAAAATATTTTTATTGTAAGAATTGTAGTATGGTACGAGAAAAAAAATTATTTCTTAAATTTAAGTTTTTAATTTAACTAATAAGTTATAATGTGTTATAGTTTTTTTATTTTATTTTGTGTTAATAGGTTCGTAGAATTAGTTTATTTTTTTGAGTTATTTGAATAGATCCAAAATTAACTCAAATTTAATTCGATTCATGTTCGATTTTATCAATTGATATAAATTACTATCTCTAGTTATACACTTATTTGTTGTAATTGGTTTGGTTATCAAAATAAAAAATAATGTATTCTAATAATTTTTTTGAGTTGTCATCTATTACTAGGTTTTCAATTTTATCCTATAAGACAAATCTTTGTGGACATTCTCCGAATGGAGGCAGAAGCAACAGGACTAACATGGGATAATATTGTTATATCCTGCCGTGTTCCTAGTAACATATATTCATTAAATTAAATATTATTTTAATTATATATGTATTTATTTAAAAATATATTATTTATAATATCTAAGACTTTAAACTAACACTATACTTTAAATTGAAACCTATATACTACCAAGCTATTGTCTATTTTATGTTAATTTTATTTATAATAAATGATTAAGCATGATTGTAGATTAATTATATTAAATGCTTGATTTCGTTTATTTTATTTATGCAAAAATATTTTTAGAACCTATTCTAAATTTGAGGTTTCTGTTTCCTGATGGGAGATCCCCATTCACATCCCTTGAATAGTCTCCATAATTATTTAAAATAAATTTTTCTAATTCAAATTTAATTTAAATTACTACTTATATTTATTTATGTTTTCTTATTTTTTTTGACTGAGTTTTTCTGATTTTTTTAAAAGGATATGACATGGTTTAAAATAGAGTTATCAACTCAAAATCTAAATTATAGAAGATGCTATTATGTAATTTTGGGTATTTTAATCATTATTAAAAGAAATAAGAGTGGATTAAAATGATAAAATTAATCGTCCTGATTTGGTTTAGTTATAACCTTTTAGAATATAAACGCAAAAATATATATATTAAAACTATTTTATATTATTATAAATTGAGCAATATTTTATTGATTTTTGATATATTATTAACTGTTTTACCTTCGTTCGAAACATAATTACTTTTGTTTGTTTATGTACTCTCAATTAAAATAATTTTTTTTTTTACTATTCTTAAGTGTTCAACTTAAAAATATTATGTTAAATAATAATAGATTTAACTATATTAAGTTACATATACTATTATATTTGTAAAATATAATTTATAAATATATTAAGTAATGGTCAATTTGACTTCAATAATTTAATTTTTTTTATAAACTAAATTAAGTAATAAATTGAATTGAATTTTTAGAAACAATTTAATTTTTTAGTCGGATCTAGTTTACC
Source organism: Hippophae tibetana (assembly GCA_037013495.1). Classification (NCBI taxonomy): domain Eukaryota; kingdom Viridiplantae; phylum Streptophyta; class Magnoliopsida; order Rosales; family Elaeagnaceae; genus Hippophae; species Hippophae tibetana. Next base: position 65,319,362 of record CM072807.1, on the reverse strand, counting down.
GATTCTTCTGCCCTGCCCTAAAGAGTAGTGCTACATATTATGAATTTATAGTATTATAAATAAGATGACATGATGTAATTAACCACTAACTTAATAAGGGCTCACATAGTTGTTATTTTGACCGATGAAATCTTGATCCTTGATGATAATTATAAACTTGTGATAAATATCATTTTTCTTATTATATAAGTTTCAAACAAAATTTCTTTTTCCCTTTTCTTTTCTTTTACTTCGTTTCTTTTATGACAAATTTTGACTGCTATTTTCCTTAACTTATTTGATGTTTAAAATTTATTTTTGTTAAAAGAAATGGTTGGTATAGACAATAGGGAAGGATGTCTCCATTTATTGGTACAAATGCAATTTTTTCCCTTAATGCTATTACTTTATATATCAATTTACTTGAAATAATTTATATTATTTTAATGTAGCTATCTTCTCATACTTTTTATTTTATTTTATTTTAAATATATGATATAAATAATTGTCACTTGCACGTCACTCTTACCTTAAATACATGTAATATTGTTTGATTTATGGGTATTTTCTACCTATGTTTTTTAGCTTTTGAATTTAGGGGTTTTTATATAGTAGAGTCACATGAGTTATAAACTATTATCTTATACTATAGTAGAGTCAATTTTTTAACTCGTTTTAAAAATAAAATAGCACACTTAAAATGTCAAAAAACCAATTGATTAAAGATATTAAGTTTGAATAACAATTAGGAATATATAAGTTATTGTTAAAAAAAAAAACTTGAACTTAAATCGTAAAAAAAATTGTAATTACAAACCAATATGATATAAATCCCTCTTTTCCACGTGTAACATATTTATTTAAAGAATTTTATCTTTAACTTCCTTTAACAAATGAACATATGTTTAGATTTTTTACATACATTAACATATATTATAAATTAATTTTTTTATATATAAATACATTTGTACAAAAAAAAAACACACACACTAAATATTGATATTACAAAATAAACTTCAAGAAACATACAAAAATATGTTTAAATGGTAGAAATAGAACATATATAATAATAAAAATGTATTAAGGATGTATTAATTACCATGTTAAAATTAAATATATATTCAACTCTCGAAAAAATGAAACTCTCTCACTCAAAAGAAAGTATCCTATGCACTTCCCATCTTCCGCAGTAATAAAGTGGCTTTTCGTTTATAGGTGTTCTTCATTCACTTAACACATTCTTCCACCATATATATGCTCATATTCTTACACCATATATATGCTCATATAACAAAGATTATCTTCATAGTGTGAATGTGGTTAATTACATCCAATATTTCTCCAAAACTACTCTATATTTTCGATGATTTTAAAATTATAACAACTTGTATACACAATTTTATGATATGATAGGACTGAAATAAATCTGCCCATATTCCTTATGAAGCAGCAAACCAGTTGTTCACGTTGATGATCCAAATAATGATTTTATAATGTTGTTTTAAAGTTTATTTGTTAGTAAAAAATGTGTCTTAAAATCTATTTGTTTATTAAGAAAATTACTAAATAATGATAAATAAAAAATTGATTTTGTCGTTATCAATTGTAAAATTACCAAGTGGTGCCCTAATACAATAGGGCAACCTTATAAATAATTGAAAATATCATTAATAAATTTAACACAATCTTGCAGCTGTACATGCACGTGTAGACCTTTTGGCTTTTTTCTTCTAGGCTTTCTACAAATTAGTCTTAAAATCTAGTAATCTGTATCCAGTTCGATCCCTTTTGTCGAACTTCGATTAGATTTAATTTATGAAATATTATTTATTTTGTTGGCTTTTTGAAATGGTCATTTAATTAAGAATGGGTTTGGCCGTTTGTGGGGACGGACCTTACAGTAATGAAGACAATTTAGAAGGTGAAAGCGCTTATAATTATTGGGTTGCTACAAGAAAAGCACCACAGCTGGCCTTTCGCTTTTACTTTCACTCTCATTTATAAATACCTTTTTCTAATTTACGTAAATTATCAAAAATAATATTTTTAAAATTTATAATAAAAATAATACTCTAATAACATTAAATGAATATAAATTATTATATTTTAATTTAAATTGTATCTAATTAAACGGTACTTAAAATGAAATAATATAATTTTTTTAATAATAAAAATATATAAAACAGATGGAAGGGTTACTATTTTTGTAGTTATAAGTTTTAAAAATATTAAATGATGTGAATTTTTTAATAAAAAAAATATACAATGTAAAATTAAGGTATATTATTTATATAGTTATAAATTTTAAGTATATTATATTTATTATTTTCTCAATTTTTTTGGATAATAATAATAAAATTATTTTAGGAGCACGTTAATAACATTTGTTAAGATTAATTCACTTTAGTCTTTAGTATTATTTTCTTTTTTTGACACTTTAGTTATTTTTTATACATATTTATTTTTGTTAAAAAAATTGAGTTGGATAAATTTAACAATATTTGTAGAGGATAGTGGTAAATATTTGAAGAGAAAAATATATCAAAAAGTTGAAAAAATATATTATTAAATGATTAAAATTATCAAAATTAGTTAAAAATGATTCAAATATCTACAATTATAACATCAATATGATTAAAGTATATAAATTTTGAATTAAAATGTTTAATAAAATGTATTTAATTTATGAAAATAATGTTTACATTTTTTTTCCTTTTCTTTAAAAAAGAAGCTCCCATGCAGCAACCTAAAATCTAAAAACAATGCTTTATTGATTCAAGTCTTCAATCTTTTGACTTTTGGAGAATATTATTCAAACAAAATACCCTCTTTTCCCAAATTCCAAAAAAAAAAATTACTTTTTTTTTTTAGATTCAACGTAATTAAAAGGCCTTGTCTGGGGAAGGAGAGGCCAATATGTGGTTTCTTTTAGGAGTTATGTACTATATTGGTATATTTATTTATATAAAAAATAATTGCATCATGTTAAAACACTATTAATTTACTCATAGGTATACTTTCATAGGTACACTATCTATACAGCTAAGATTTTATTTATTTATTTTATAAATTTAATCTTTAAACATAATCTGAATTAGTGTAAATTTCATCAAATTTGAGTGAGCTTTGTCCAAATTCATCATTTGGTGTATTTTTTTGATAAAATTAAAGATTAATTAAATTTACAATTGTTTAAATTATACTTTTATTAAAAAAAAAAAAAGTGAACTCAAATTGAATCTTCACATGTGATTTCCATGGATGTTTTTAACTGAGATTTTTAATAATTTTTAGAAATTTTTAAAATAAAGAATTATTCAATTAAGATTCATAAACACTATATAATTTTACTCGTATTTAATTAAAATTTTATATAATTTTTTAAAAATTCAAGAATATTCAAAAATTATTAATTTTAAAAGGTTTTTGAAAACCCAAAGATAAGGGATTTGAACGTTCTCAATTAAACCATAAACTCTGGTGAATTGGCTCTGCAATGGTCCTTATCGTTTTTTTTGGAACCCATTCAAAGGAATTTTAGTTTTGCCTACAATTATTTATCTTACATATTTACAATTATCTGTCATGCACTCAAGCTTTACCAAAACAATTTCACATCAAAAGTGATTCTCACTGACAGGGGAGGATTTAGGTAATTTCTCTCTAACTGTAGATAAATAAATTTTTACATACAATATTTATAGATAATTTTTAGATATAAACTTTAAACTTTAAACTTTTAAAACTAAATATCTAAAAAAATAAAATTTAAACATATTTGATGTATTTTTTTCTTAGGTTGCTAAAGTTTCCTTTCATGTGATTTAAAACAACATATAGTTATTGGTTGTTTCGACATCATCTTCTTTGTAAGTAACCAATACCATCTCATAGTTTCTATTAAGAAAAAGGGAAATACCACTAAAACACTTGAATTCTATATCTATTTTTTAGATTAAAATAATCTCTTTTTGTTGAAAAATTTCACTCTAAGGGACAAAATTTATTATTATAGTTAAAATTTAAAAAAGAAAAATGCAAAATTAGTCTTGAAGTTTAGCTTAAAAATGTATTTTATTCTTTAAATTGTTGAGTTGAAAACTTCTAATTTCATTATTATAAAAAAAAATGACTAAAATATAAGTGCTTATGGTTTAATTAGGAGATTAAAAATACTTATTTTTTATAATAATGAGACTAAAAGTATCAAACTAATTATATTAAGACTAGAGTGTATTTTTTTAAAAATAAAAATAAAAGGACCTAGATCTAGTGTTGCACACCCAAATTAAAATGTGTTACATGTAAATTTATTTGTAGTTAATAATATATTTTGATATGAAAATGATACTAGAAAATATCAGTTTGCTTTTCTATTTTTTTAAAAATCACGTACTTGTTGAATTTGCGACAAAATTGTACTATCACCTGATTTATATTCTATCAAATTACTTTACGCATAAGTTTATATCTTTTGATTATTCTAATCAATATACCAACCAAAATAACCCAAAATTACAATATCACTGCAAATCATATAAGAGTTTAAGTAGGTAAACATGGTTGAAATTGAAGCTCTAGTTCTAATATTATCGAGTCATATACTGTTAGTCTTATTATTACAAGGGTTTAAATTCTGATATAGGTAAACATGATAGAAATTGAAGCTTTGGGGAAATCCGTTTTTCCCTCCATTTATTTTTCACCCTCTTGACTAGCTAGTTTAAAGACATAAAAAGTCACTGAAAAAAATGTGAGCTGCGTGTGACCAAAAATGGTCACACAAATTAAATTATGTCACTTTATAATAATAAAAATGGAATAAAGTGGTAAACAATTAGGTCATTCATCACCTACATGCTCTTTAGTAAAAGAAATGATCCTTAGGTTACCCACCAAAAATATAGTTTGTATCACAAGCGTAAAAAATGAAAACAAAACAAAATTTCCTAATTCTTGGTATAAAAAAGGACTTTTTTTTTGTAAAAAATATTATATATTATAAATGATTTAATAATTTTTCATTAAATATTATTACGTTAGCTTATATTTACCAATAACAGGAGTCATATCATTTGAGATTCTCATACACTTAAACTAATTTATCATCTATTAAAGTGTGAGGTTTTGGAATTTGGTTATTACTTTTAGTCCATTTAGAATGCCTTCTCTTTTTTGTTTGAAGGAGTTTTTAAATATATCAAAGTATTTTTAAGTGTATTTGACAATTTTTATAAAATATACTTTCAAAAATTTGAGAAGTAATATTTGTGTTTAAAAAAGAGAGGATATAACACTCACTTTTGGAAAAAGTATTGACGTGGAATGAGAAGTAAAGATGGAGAGAAATATACGGAATGCAGAGAAAATTAGATGATTTAGGGTTAAAATTTGACTAATATAAATTGGAGGAAAGATAGAAAAAAATTATGGAGAGAGAAATTAATATTCAATTCATAATTTAAATCTAATTGAATACAACCTTAACATATTTATTTATAATTGTTTGTTAAGTTATAGATATAATAATATATTTAAATATGACTAAAATTCAAATAAAGATAAATGTAATCTTTAAATATAATAAAATCTTAATAAAATATAACTAGATAGATACTAATAATTTAAACAATGTTAATGTTATTCCCATCAATTCTTCCTTTGGAAAAGAACTTTACTCAAACGAGTTAAATTGTAAACCAACAAGCGAAACTTTAATAATAATGGCAAGCCATCCTTAGGGTTTTTGATACAACCATAGAGGATAAGCACAAGCAGTAGGGAAAACTTCCAAGAACTCAAAGGTCCAATAATTGGTTGAAAGTTAGAGCACAAAAATAAATTCATGTCAAGGTTTGAAAACACTATGACATCCAGACAAGTATCTTGTGAGAATATGTTGGTTATGACAATATGTTCATATCTGATTAGGGTTGCATCAACAACATCTTACCTCAAGCATTCCTTTATATTAAAGGATTCAAATGACTCATTATAAATTTGTCCAAAAATCTCTGTTAACCTTTCCATGCATCATTGCACACGTTTTACATCTTCTTGTAATTTTTCCAAGGCTCATTGCATATCAATAATTATATCATGCATTTGAGAGTTTCAAGCTCAATATCATCTTTAATAGGAATTTCTTAAGGTGGCATAGACATATATGACTTATAATTAATCTAACTATGATCAAACTCATAATATTGATTGTAAATTTGAGTCTTACAATAGCTAGACAAATAATTATCATGAAAGTCTTGGGAAGGTGAGTGTTGGTGTAGGCCCGATATTCATTATATGATTGTGGTTGATACATTTACCTTTTTTTGGATTTTTTTTTTGTTTTAAGCAGATTTTATTTTCAAACTTAAACTAAATATGTGTTTTTGTTTTGTTTTGGAAATTTAAAGAACATATGAATTTGTTTAAGAAAACAACACATAGTTATTTTGATATTAAATTGATGTGCAACGAGAAGTAAAGATGAGAAGAAATAGGCAAAATAAGGAGAAAATTAGATATATTTAAGATTAAAAATTTGACGAATATTAATTAGAGAAAATATAAAACATAACCATCGAGGAAAAAACTGATATTCAATTCATAATTTCAAGTGTAATTGGATACAACCTTAACACACTTATTTATAAGTTTTTATTCCACGTAATATGATATATTTAAATCTAATTAAAATTCAAACAAAGATAAATGAAATCTTGAATATAATAAAATCCTAATAAAATATAAATACAATCTTAAATATAATAAAATCCTAATAAATCTAACTATATAGCTACTAATAATTTAAACAATGTTATCGTTATTTCATCAAGTAACTTTGAAATCATTCTCATGTTATAAAATAATTATTAAAGTATTACTCTAATTACTCATAATATTTTTATCCTAAATACTTAAATATCTCTTAAAATCACTTTTTAACATTTAGTAAAGACACTTATGTTAAAAAATTTGAATGGTGGTCCGTTAAGGTTTTGTAAGAAACTGTTTTGTTTAATTACATTTTAATTTCCATATAGTCCTTTTGATTGGTGTCCATTTTGTTAATTCATCTCTAATTCATTTTTAATTCAAATCAAAGGATTTTATGTTCTTCTTAGTTGATTGAAAAGATGACATAATCATTTTACTTCTAAACAATTCTCACAGATGACATAGTCTTCTATTTCACAATTTCGAGGACAAATAAATAAGCAGATGATATAATAACATAATTAATCTATACCTTAAAAGGTATTACATCAAGCTTGGATATCCCCTCATTTATATAGCTTTTTAATACAATCATTCTATTCTTGGTCAATATGACCTAACTAGACTCAACATTCATTTGGAATCCATGTTTTTCAAGCAATAAATCTCTCAAGGTTCTTTTAGATCTCTAGCACATATAATATGTTGTTTAGAGTCATATCTTTTTCAAATGTCATCTTTATGATTAACTTACCTGACCCTTAATCATAGAAATTTTAGAGTTTCTCGTTCATAACTTTTCTCAATTCTCAAATGGCTTGAAGAAAGTAAATAACTCATTATCTAAGCATATATGTCTAATAACATTAATGTCAATCCATCACTCTTTTGAATTAGACCTGTGAAAATTCACATCGAAAAAATAATCGCCAACATGTTCATATAAAAACTAACATGGCGTTGTCATCCATTATATTTATTGTTATCTCAAAACATATTAATACTTTAGATGCACTAATATCTAAAAAAGAATCAAAACTAAATTTTGAAATATGAAAATTATTTTGAGATTTTAAATTAATACAATTAATCCAAAATTAATTAATTTGACTTGAAAATTAATTTTCTAAGATTGGAGTGGAATTAAAAATGAGTTCAACAAAGCAGAAAGTATTAGGAACGATTGCAGGGAAATTAAAATGGAATTAAACAAAACGGTTTTTTTAAATAGTAACAGACCACCATATAAATTTTTTATTCAAACGTTTCAACAATTTTATTTTAAAAAACTTTTCTTAAACTACATATATTTTAGGCTACTACGAGCAACTTTTCTGATGATTCCTTGGACTATGCTTTAACTGACTTAATTGTGTACTCTTTGGTCACTAATATAATTAATGGTAATTTATGGCACACATCGCTATCAGAGGTGATTCATGCTACAATTTTTGACATGGAACTCTTAAGTGCTCCCAATTCAGATTTTTTATAGGAAAATTCTTCCTACTGTGTTGGAAAATCATTAATACGGATGTAATATGAGTAATTCAAAATTATTTTAGAATGCGTTGGATGCATCCAGGACTGAATTTAGTTTTTTATCCTTATCCCTAAAATCCCTCAAACAACCACTATTGAATAGTATAGGCTAATTACTCTAGGGAACTTTACATTCAAATTAATTACAAAGATCATTACAGGGTGACTAGGAGATATTTTATGTTGCATTCTATCTCAAAACTAGTTTGGTTTCATTCGGGGTCATAGCATTGAGGATTGTATGGTAAGTGCTTCTGAGTGTTTCAATGCAACTTAACTTTCTAGTCAATGGGGGTAATATAGCCCTATAAATTAATATTTGTAAAACTTTTGACACCATGCGTTGGGACTTTATCTTACGGGTCACACATTACTTTGGTTTTGATGATATTTGTTTTTGTTAGATTAGAGATCTCATTGCTTTTGTAAGAATCTCGATCTTAGTTAATGGTTCATCTAGAGGATATTGTTTAGGATATAAGGGGTCTGTCAAGGGGATTCTTTATCTTCACTCTTATTTTGTATTGTAAATTTTTTTTGAGTAAGTACCTTGGGTCCTTGATGGATAATAAGCGCTTTTTTTCGATATTCTCTCTTAGAGGCAGTACGGTACCAACCTATTTTTATATGCTAATGACTCGCTTATCTTCATTCATTCCTTCTCATATAACATCCAGGTTTTATATGAGGCTTTTTATTTACATGGTTATCTAGCAAAACAGGTGATAAACTTGAAAAACTCCTTCATTGACTTTGGTAAGGGTGTATCTTGGATTAATATTTCATCTCTCCAAACTACTGTTAGGATGAATATTGAGGGTGCCTCCTTATCCTATCTAATTGTCACATTAGTTCAAGAGGTTCTAAGGAAGCATTAGTTTTAAGGCTTGGCAAATAAAAGTGATGCAAAAATAGTTACGTGAAGGGTTACACCTTCTCTTGGAAATGGCATAAATGTTTGATCACTTTAATCATTCAGAGCATGTTTATAGATTATTTTTAGATGTATAAGTGGCCAAAAAATATTCTAGATGACCTCAAAAAAGCTATATGTAATTTATTTTGGTTAGGGAAAATAGATAGGCTTAAATTGGTTTAGATTTATTGGAGAGACTATTGTTGCCCCTTGAGAAAAGAGGTCTTGGTTTGCAAGATTTTGGTCTCTTAAATGAGGCCTTGTTAATAGAGTTCACCTGAAGGATTATCATAGGAAACGCTAACACCATGCTTTATTTACGTAGTTGGTATTTGGATAGAGGTGAAGCTTCACGAAGTTATTATGTTTAATCTTCAGTATGACCTGGCTTGGGTCATCATTACTCGACCTTTTTTTGGAAAATCTAGGTGGTTAGTTGTTAGGAATTCACTAGTACAATTTTGGAAAAATAATTGGCTAGGTACTCTTCTTTTTGAGAGGCTGACCAGCCCCTATGTGGACCCACTGTTACTATCGTTAGTAGGCTATTATGTGTAAGTTGATTGTTGGCACTTACCATAATCTTTCAAAAACTCTCATCCTAATATTTCCTTAGAGGTCCACTCAATCATTGTATAGAGAGGTACAAACACCAAAATTAGGACCTATTAAATTGAAGGAGGAGTTATGACTAGTGAGGCTTATGACTCCTTACACGTGGTCAGGGAACGTAATAGTTAAGGGAGTGTGATCTAGGACTCTTTCATACCACCATCCTTGTCTATTTTATTTTGGATAGCTATTCAAATCAAAATTTTCACTGATTGTGAGGCCAAAAGGAAGGGTTATTCCTTCCCCTTTTTGGTGCTCCTTGTATGGGTTAACTGATGTGACTATTTATCATATTTTTTTGAGTTATTATTTTACATATGCACTATGAAATCTATTACCTTTCTTCAATTCTAGATTTATGGACATGTGCAATGTTGCTTAACCTTGGGTAACAATTTGCTAATTTATGAAAAATAGGTATAATTTCAATCATATGGGTGATATGAAAATCTTGGAATAATGTTCTCTTGAGGATAAATGTATTTTTATAAGCTTTGCATTTGACACAATTTGACATTTTATTTGTGAAGTAGGTCTATCATAGTATGGGTTAATGAGTAATATAGTGAAGGACCTTGCGATTTTTCAAAGATTGTGAGTGCAAGGAATTCTACGATGAGTACCATAGATTGTAGAGGTAATTTGGAGACCACTACATTTGGGGTGGATAAAGGTCACTTTTGGATCACCTTGTTTAGTTGGTTGTGCAAGGTTATTTCGACTATCAAGATCCTTTGTCAAAGGTTGGTTCTGTATTTTACTTGGGGTTACATTTGCATTTGAGGTAGAGTTCACAACAACTATTCATGTAGTATTGTATGCCGTCACCTTTGGGTGGTGAAGACTCTGGTTAGAGTAAGATTATGCTTATATGGTGAACTTTTTTTTGGACTAGATCATCATTGGTGACGACGGTACTTGTTTGGGATGATTGTTTAAAAAAGATTACTCATATGGATTTTCACTATTTTCACAATCTTAGGGAGGTTAATTACAGATTTTGAAAATGATTTATTTATCAATTGTCACCTTTTGTTTAAATTACTTCTCTTAAAATTATAATGTAAGAATATCCAAATTATCCAATATATTTTAACATATGTTATATGCTAGTTTTAATATTATGCTCGTAGTATTTTGGATTATTAATTATAATTTTTTAGCTAGTTCTTCTCCTTTATCTAATCACTTTAAGTTCAGATCTAGTCAAGACCCTTTAATAGATAAAGAGAAGGAAGATATGGAAAAGGTTTCATATGCCTCAATAGTAGGAAGCTTAATGTATGCAATGGTGTGTACGAGGCCAGACATAACTCATGCAGTTGGAGTTGTTAGTCGTTTTCTTTCAAATCCAAGAAGAGAGCATTGTGATGCAGTAAAGTGGATTATGAGATATCTTCGAGGTACTTCCAAGTTAACACTTATCTTTGGAAGTGGAAAGCTAGTGTTAGTTGGATACAGTGATTCAGATTTGTCAAGAGATGAAAATTCTCGTAAGTCTACTTCAGGTTATCTAATTACTTTTTTTGGTGGAGCATTTTCTTGGCAGTTAAGATTGCAAAAGTGTGTTGTGCTTTCTACAATAGAGGCAGAGTTTATTGTAGCAATGGAAGCCTGTAAGAAGTTGTTGTGAATGAAGCAGTTCTTGAGAGAACTTGGTTTCAAGCAATATAAATTTGTGTTGTTCTGTGATAATTAGAGTTCTATTCACCTAGCGAAGAACTCGACGTTTCACTCAAGATCAAAACATATTGATGTGAAGTATCATTGGATAAGGGTTACGCTTAACAATAAGTTTCTTGAACTTGAGAAAATCCATACTGATGAGAATGGATCTGACATGTTGACAAAAGCAATGTCAAGAGAAAAACTTGAAGTTTGTTGTTCAATTTCCAGGATGGTGGATCCCTTCATCTAATCGAAAAAAAGGTAGATTTGTTGGGTTTTCCTCTTATTTGGAGGAGCTCAAGTGAAGCTCATGTGGCTTAAAAGCCTATGGAGTAAGAAGAGAGTAATTGTGTCATTTTATTGCTTCATTAATAAACCCATTTAGGGTTTGTTGAGAGTGTATTTTCTGCAAAAAATAGAGTTCAAGCAGTAAAGGCAGCAACTAGCAGAAAAGTTTTTCAGTTTCTCTTTCTCCAGCATGCCTCCATCAAGTTTTCTGATTGAAGGTCGTTTTTGGTCCTTGGAAGGTCGTTTATGGTCCGATTAAGTTGAAATGTTGCAGTCAAGTTCACAACTCAAGACTCTTTAATCTGTACGTTGGGATTTGGATTTGGCTTAATGGTTTGGTAAATTCTGGGCCGTGAACAGTGACTACGAAATTGGGTTAGATCTCTCTATTTTTCTTGAAATAATTGTTAGTTTCCAAGAAGTGTATTCTTGATGATGTTGTTGATTTTTTGCCTCTAGTTTTACCTAGAGAGAACTGTTCTACAATTGTTTTTTGATAGTGGAAGTTTTAGAGAGGAGTGTCATGGTTGTCTACTTCATACATCGGGAAGGTTTTTTCACGTAAATTACTTGTGTTGATTTTGTGCATGTTTTCATTTTGAGCTCTATTTATTTGTTTCCTAAAAGATTAACACAAAGAAGGAGAATATGTTTAATTCCACTGTTTGGAGCTTGATTAAGTTCGTATTAAAATTGTGATTCTTATAACAAAGTGGTACAAAGTTGTGGTTATTATTGTTGAATTTCTTGTGTTGAATAATGGAAGCAAATTTGAGTAGAATGATTACTTTGAATGGTTCTAATTATCACACTTGGAAAGGAAAAATGGAAGATCTCATTTATGTCAAACAATTTCATTTACCGGTGTTTGCCTCTGAGAAGCCAGAAAAGTTATCTGAAAAAGAATGAACTTTGTTACATCGACAAGTTTATGGGTATATAAGGCAGTGGGTAGATGATAATGTTTTGAATCATATTAGTGTAGAAATACATGCAAGATCACTATGGAATAAACTTGTAGAGTTGTATGCTCGGAAAACAGGAAATAATAAAATGTTTCTCATAAAGAAGTTATGGCTTTAAGGTACCAAGATGAAACTTCGTTGATAAACCACTTGAATACGTTCCAAGGAATAATCAATCAGTTTAATGGAATGTGTATCAAGTTTGATGATGAGATTCAAGGGTTGTGTTTATTGGGTACGTTGTCGGACTCTTGGATGTAATCAATATGGATCTGGATAAAAGTAGTGTTTTGAATGAAGAAATGAGAATAAAGTCACATGGGTCTTCTCAGCAGTCAGATATTTTGGTTACAGAAAAAGAGGGGAGAACTAAAATCAAAGGTTTCAAGAGCAAAGAAAAAGGAAGAAGTAAGTCCAACATGTTTTCTAATGTTGAGTGTCATCATTATGGTATGAAAGGGCACATTAAGAAATATTCTAGACATTTTGAAGCAGGATAACAAGAAGAAAGACAAAGAACAAAAAGGTGATATTGGTAAAGAAAATTATCGAGTTGCCACTGCTAGTTCAGAAGACTTTCTCATTGTTTATAATGAAGATGTTGTCAATGTTGCATGTCACGAGATCAGTTGGGTTATTGATAGTGGAGCCTCCATTCATGCTACATCTCGAGAGGACTTCTTTACATCATATACAACAAGTGACTTTGGGATAATGAAGTTGGGTAATGATGGCTTGGTTAAAGTCATTGGTATTAGAGATGTGTGTTTGGAGATGAATAATGGCACAAGGCTACTTCTCAGAGGGGTAAAACATATTCCTAAAATGCGTTTGAACTTGATTTCTACAGGTAAACTTGATGATGAAGGATATTACAATACCTTTATAAATGGTTAATGGAAACTTACAAAAGGTGCTATGGTTGTTGCTAGTGGGAACAAGCATTCTAGTTTGTATATACTACAGGCAAGACTCTTCAAAGGCGTTATTAATGTTATGACAAATTATTCACATCAGAATTGTGGCATAAGAGACTTGCTCACATGTGTGAGAAAGGCTTGGCAATATTGACTAAAAAGAATCTTCTTTCTGGAATGAATGATGTTTGTTTAAGAAGATGTACTCATTGTTTGACAGGGAAGCAAAATAGAGTTTCTTTTAAGAGTTCCCCTCCTTCAAGAAAACAATACATACTTGATTTGGTACATTCAGATGTATGTGGCCCTATGAAGACAAAAACTTTGGATGGTGCCAGTTATTTTGTGACCTTCATAGATGATTGTTCAAGAAAGTTATGGGTGTACACTTTGAAGAGCAAAGATCAAGTATTATATGTGTTTAAACATTTTCAAGCCTTAGTGAAGAGATAGATTGGGAAGAAATTGCGATGCATCAGAACAGATAATATGGGAGAGTATTCAGGTACTTTTGATGAGTATTGTAGGCATCGTGGCATTTGACATTAAAAGACACCTCTTAAGACTCCTCAGTTAAATGGGTTGGATGAGAGAATGAACATGACATTGGTTGAAAGAGTAAGATGTCTTCTTTCGTAGGCTTAGTTGCCAAGATCTTTCTAGGGTAAGGCTTTGAATACAGTTGTACATGTTCTTAATCGCACACCATGTGTTTCTCTTCAGTTTGATGTACCAAATAGAGTTTGGACTGGCAAAGATGTTTCTTATGATCATCTCCACATTTTTGGTTGCAAGGCATTTGTGCATATACCAAAAGATGAGAGATCTAAGCTCGATGTGAAGACGCGATAGTGTATCTTTGTTGGTTATGGTCTGGATGAATTTGGGTACAAATTTTATGATCCAATAGAGAAGAAACTGGTAAGGAGTCGTGATGTTGTGTTTATAGAAGATCAAACTATACAAGATGTTGAGAAGATAGAAAAAAGAGTCCATCAGTATAGCGATGATTTGATCGACCTAGATCCAGTTCCTTTATCAGTACAGATGGAACACAATGTTCAATATGACCAACAAGGTTCAGATAATGTAGATATGCAAGCTGAAACAGATCACCAGATTACTAATCAGTTGCTAGAACCAGAAATTTCACTCAAGAGGTCTACCATAGACCGACGTCTTTCCACACGGTATGATACAAATTAATATGTGTTATTAACAAATGAGGGAGAACCTCAATGTTATGCATAAGCGATGAAAGATGGAAACATAGCACACTAGGTTGGTGCTATGGAAGATGAGATGCAGTCACTGTATGACAATCACACGTTTGAGTTGGTAAAGTTGCCTAAGGGTAAAGAGCTTTGAAGAACAAGTGGGTCTACAGGGTGAAATAAGAAGAACACAATTCACAACCACGATACAAAGCTAGACTGGTCGTCAAAGGATTTAATCAGAGAAAAGGTATGGATTTTGATGATATTTTCTCTCATGTTATGAAGATGTCTTCCATACGTTTTGTTCTAGGTCTAACAGTAAGCTTGGATTTAGAAATTGAGAAAATGGATGTGAAAAATGTCTTTCTTCATAGTGAGTTAGAGGAAGAGATTTATATGGAGCAGCTAGAAGGTTTTGAGGTTAAAGGAAAAGAGGATTATGTATGTCGGTTAAAGAAAAGTCTCTATAGTTTGAAACAAGTACCTAGACAATGGTATAAGAAGTTTGAGTCAGTTATTAGGGAGCATGGTTACAAGAAGACTACTTTTGATCATTGTGTCTTTGTGCAAAAATTCTCTGATGATGACTTTATCATTTTATTGCTCTATGTTGATGACATGTTGATTGCTGCTAGAAATTCTTCAAGGATTGATAATTTGAAGAAACAGTTATATAAGTCCTTTGTCATGAAGGACTTGGGGCCAGCAAAACTAATTCTTGGTATTCGAATTTGTCGAGACAAGAAAAGAAAGAAGTTGTACATGTCACAGGAATGATACATCAACAAGGTACTTGAAAGGTTTCATATGGATAAAGCTAAAGTGATTTCTTTTTCTTTATCTAATGACTTTAAGTTGAGATCGAGACAAGGCCCTTCAACAGATAAAGAGAAAAAAGATATGGAAAAGGTTCCATATGCCTCAGCAGTAGGAAGCTTAATGTATGCAATGGTGTGTACGAGACCAGACATAGCTCATGCATTTGAAGTTGTTAGTCGTTTTCTTTTGAATCCAGGAAGAGACCATTAGGATGCAGTAAAGTGAATTATGAGATATCTTCGAGATACTTCCAAGTTAACACTTAGCTTTGGAAGTGGAAAACCAGTGTTAGTTGGATACATTGATTTAGATTTGTCAAGAGATGAAGATTCTCGTAAGTCTACTTCAGGTTATCTAATTATGTTTTCTGGTGGAACAGTTTCTTGGTAGTTAAGATTGCAAAAGTGTGTTGTGCTTTATACAAAAGAGGCGAAGTTTATTACAGCAACGGAAGCCTGTAAGAATTTGTTGTGGATGAAGCAGTTCTTGAGAGAAATTGGTTTTGAGCAGTAGAAATATGTATTGTTCTGTGATAATCAGAGTTCTATTTACCTAGCGAAAAACTCGACGTTTCACTCAAGATCAAAGCATATTGATGTGAAGTATCATTGGATAAGGGATACTCTTAACAATAAGTTGCTTGAACTTGAGAAAAACCATACTGATAAGAATGGATCTGACATGCTAACAAAAGTAGTGTCAAGAGAAAAACTTGAAGTTTGTTGTTCAATTTTTGGGATGGTGGATCTCTTCATCTAATCGGAAAATGGGGAGATTTGTTGGGTTTTTCTCTTATTTGGAGAAGCCTAAGTGAAGCCTATGTGGCTTAAAAGCCTATGGAGTAAAAAGAGGGTAATTGTGTCATTTCATTGCTTCATTAATAAATCTATTTAGGGTTTGTTGAGAGTGTATTTTCTGTAGAGAATTAGAGTTGCACCAGCAAAGGCAACAACTAGTAGAATTTTTTTTCAGTTTCTCCTTCTCCAACAAGCCTTCATCAAGTGTTCAGATGGAAGGTTGTTTGTGGTCCAATTAAGCTAAAATTTTGCATTCGGGTTCACAACTCAAGACTCTTTAATTTGTACAGTCGGATTTGGATTTGGCTCACCGGTTTGGGAAATTTTGGGTCGTTAACAATGACTATGAAATTGGGTTAGATCTCTCCATTTTTCTTGAAATAATGTTAGTTTCCAAGAAGTGTATTCTTGATGATGTTGTTGATTATTTGCCTTTAGTTTTACCTAGAGAGAACTATTCTACAATTGTTTTTTGATAGTGGAAATTTTAGAGAGGAGTGTCGTGGTTGTTTACTCCATACATCGGGAAGGTTTTTTCACGTAAATTACTTGTGTTGATTTTGTGCATGTTTTCATTTTGAGTTCTATTTATTTGTTTTCTAAAAGATTCACACAAAGAAAGAGAATAAGTTTAATTCCGTTCTTTAGAGTTTGATTAAGTTCGTATTGAAATTGTGATTATACTAATAAAGAGTTATTGTAAATTATTAAGTGATTCCCCAAATTTGTTATCTTGACATGAAACTTTCCAACTAAAGTATTTTTTTTTAAAGAAATAAACTAAAATTAACTCATTGAAATACCTTAAAATAAAAATTGATTATTCAGTCGTTTCATTAAATAGTATTTAGTTTACTATTAGAATTTACTTCTTATTATTATAAAAAATTTATATATCAAAATAGTTGTTAGTTTTAAAATAGGAATATGTTATGTTAATTATATTTATCAATTATAATACATCATATTAATTAGAATTTATTATAAATTTATGAAAAATAAGATTTTACATTATTATTAACAATGAAATTAAAACGAGAGTAACATCCAAATTTGAATTTTATTTCATTTCATTCTATTACTCATCCAATTTAGCAAAAAAAAAAAAAAAAAGTGCTTCTTCCAAGTATGCAAGAAGTATGCAAGATGTATGCATTATGACAGATCATAAGGACTGATATGCAAAAATAGCATTATTCTAGTTTATATCAATTTAAGACATTGTTCAAAGCATAAAATTAGGGTAGATATAATACTCTATCTTAATCTAGCCGAATTAATTAAGTTTTATGTTTTATAATTTAAATAATTTAGTTTTGATTTTGAAAATCTAAAAACTGATTTTTGTTAGGTTGATTTAAAATTTATAAATTGATAATTAATTAAACAAAATTGACTTATATATTATTAATATATATATTTATTTTTAACTTTATACACATATAGTACATTATTTTAGTATGATTAATAATAAATTTAAATTAATTTTTATTCTCAAATTGTTTTTACTAATAATTTGCTCATGTTTTAAAATTCTTCTCTATTTAAAATTTAATGCATAATTTTAATTAAAATAATAATGTATAATTTTCTTAATTATATCGTTGATTAAATAATAAATATTATTTATTAATTTAATATTAAGATAATGTAAAAATAAGTTAAATTCAATTAAAAAATAAATAAGTTTAAGTTGTAAATCAAGTTATCAAAATCACATAAATAAATCAATAAAATATTCTTTAATCCATATTTTATAAATCAGTTTTAATTTTTAATTTAATATATATGATTTAATTAATATTTTAAATAAAATCAAATTGCAACCATCCATGCATAAAAATATTAGCTTTTGTTTAGTACGTGTTCTTTTTTGGGGGGCACCACCTTTTCTCTGTTTAATTATTATTATTATTATTATTATTATTATTATTATTATTTTGCTAATATGTTTGAATCTGAATAAACTTCTATATAAGAAAGAGAGATGTGTTAAAGAAATATTTCAAGGTAAGAAAAAGAAATGGAGTGAGCATCCTTTAAAACCATTATTTCACTTGTGTGTTAGAAGGCAAGGAAGTTCCTTCATTTTCTTGGAGGATTCACTTCCAAAACTTCCTTTGCAAAAAAAAAAAAACATTTTTTGCTCCTTTGCCATCAAGCTCATTGCTTTAATTTCTTCAAGGTCTTGATTTCATCATTCAAATCTAATTTACTAATTTACCCTTTTCCTCAGTTCAGTCATAAAATTAAAAAAAAAAATGGGTGTAGGAGGAACTTTGGAATACTTATCTGACATGATGGACAGTGGCTATAAACACAAGAAGAAGAAGCCATTACAGATTGTTGAGTTGAAAGTCAGAATGGACTGTGATGGCTGTGAGCTTAAGGTTAAGAAAGCTCTCTCTTCACTAAGTGGTATGTTGTTTCTTTATGCTTCAAGAATAATGTATAATTTAAAAATGAAATCAAGGACGAAACATCAAAATATTTGTTAGAAGGGCTTTCAGGTTCATAAAGTATATTTTGTGAAAGAATATTAAATGCGTTTCTTCCTGAAGCAGCTTTTTGTCTAAAACCGCTTATGTTTAAAACAACTTTTAACATAAGCACAGTCAAATATACCCTACGTCCTCTGTTTTAATTCATATGTTTTGAAAATGGGTTATAAGAGTTGGAATGAAATTGATTTTGTTATAGGAGTGACGTCTGTGGAGATAAATAGAAAGCAACAGAAGGTGATTGTAACAGGATACGTGGAAGCAAATAAAGTGTTAAAGAAAGCAAAAGCAACTGGAAAAAAGACAGAGATATGGCCATATGTGCCTTACAATACAGTGGCTCAGCCTTATGCAGTTCAGGCTTATGACAAGAAAGCCCCTGCTGGGTTTGTTAGAAATGTGGAGTATAGCGCTCCTGTGACCAATGTCACTAGATATGAGGACCACTATATCTCCATGTTTAGTGATGAAAACCCAAATGCCTGCTCTATCATGTAGTTTTAAGTGCCATTAATTAGT
Organism: Hippophae tibetana; assembly: GCA_037013495.1. Taxonomy (NCBI): domain Eukaryota; kingdom Viridiplantae; phylum Streptophyta; class Magnoliopsida; order Rosales; family Elaeagnaceae; genus Hippophae; species Hippophae tibetana. The sequence continues at coordinate 65,299,905 of CM072807.1, read as the reverse complement.
AATTCATAATCAATGTAAAATCTTAATTTTTTTCCCTTTCTTTTTTCTGCTTTTTTTTTAATGTAATTCTGTTTTGAATTTCTGATATTCGGAGAGTGAGTGTTTGTGATTTGATAATGATGGTTTTATTTAAATGTGTCATTTTTAATTTAGGATCTCAAATAAGAATTTTAACAATGTAGGTGGTATTTAAGCCCATAATAACAGTTCTATAATTTAAATAATCTTAAATTAACATGTTTATACATCCAATTTACCTAAATCATGTACGTGAAAGATATATAATGCTATATGTACACGCTTGTAGTTAACATTTTAAAGAGTAATAAGTAATATGTTAAAGCTCTTCATTTGAAAATGTAACCTTTAAAGGTTACTATATAAAAAACCATTTGATGGGTTTGTTTCTTGAAAAATTGTTTATAATATCACTTTATTTTTAGTAATTTTGATTTAAAATAACATATTTTAATAATTTTAATATTAAATTTGTTGACACTTTATTCATTTTATATCAATTTTAATGATTATAATCACTTTATTTTTTATTTTTTAAAAAGTTTTGATATTTTTTTTCTCGTTCAATTTAATCAAACTTAATTTTTTATAATAGAAAAATTAAAATTTATAAAAAAATGATTAAGTATTTAAAAACATAATAATAAGATAATTAAAATATATAAATTTTAAGTAAAATAATCAATATATTTAATTTATAAAAATAAAATAACAAAATATGATGGTACCTTCTTTCTTTACTTTGCTAATTTTGAAGGCATGGAGGTTGAACCGTTGAAGTTAGTAGCTAAAAGAAAAAAGCATTCTATTGGTTTGGTTTGGTTTTTGGTGTTTGGTGAAAGTAAGGGATTGTTTGAATTTGAGGAGCCCAAGGAAGCTTACTTTATTGTTATGACCCTGTGGGTGATGTTACGTTTTATTAAGAATTGTTTGTATATATTATAAATATAATTAATAAAATAATTTTTTATTATATATAATTACTGTAAATTTAATTATATTTATCTATAATATTATAATTTATTATAAAATTACTATAAATAAAATTTTCCCATATGTGCATGAGAAGTCTCTGTGTTGTCAGCTAGCTGTATTTTTACTATAAAATGCTGCAAGCTGGCTTCTAATTTTAAAAGAATTAAATTATACATTTCCATATTTTAAGTTTATTTTTAATTTTAAAATGATTGAGTATATAATCTTAAACCAAAAATGATAATAATAATAATAATAGATAAATAAATAAAAAACTTAGATCGAGTTGAACTTGAGTATTGCTATCTACCAGAGTTAAAGAAAACAAAGTAGAAGGGTCTCCATATCCTCGTTCTCTTTCCCCATATTTATCTCTGTATCTGCTCTGCTCATCAGTTACTGCTTCTTCATCGGGGTGGAACCTTGCTTCTAGGAAGAACTCTTTTATATGGGTGTAATACAATATTGTATTTTTTCTACTGTTTTCTTTTTTATTTGGCTCTTTTTTATCAGTTGGAAAGGAGTTTTGTTAATATCATTAATATGATAGTTTATATTGTCATATATATTTGTCACTATAAATATTAGATTTAGTGTGTTTTTAGATAGTAATTGTTTGTGTTAAAGTCCATTAGTTTTTATAGAATTTGACGGTTTGTATATGGTGACTTTTAATAGATAATTATTTGTATATTTTTATAACTCTCGGTTATACAAAAATTAATTTAAGGTGGATGTTTTATTTAATCTGAAATTTAACTAATATATATGGTTGGTATTATATTTAATTAAAGAAGATGAAAAAACATAATGATTTATGTAGTAATTTTAGCAAAATTATAGTTTTTTCTATATGTGATTTACTTTTTAATTTTTAAATATGTATTAAAAAATTCATCTTATATTCTACTTTTTAAATCTAAATTTTAATATATATATATATATATATATTTATATATATTTATTTATAAAAAAAGGAGTAATATTATCTAACATAATTCAAATAAATAGAAATATAAGTACAATTGATTAATAAAATCGTGAATCAAAATATATCTGCCATATATATCATACAATAAATACAATAATATATATACAACTATTTGACATATTAAATTATGGCATATGATAATCACTGTCAAAGGGTTTTGCCTTACTTGTACATCTTTCTTATCCGTGAAAGGATTTTTGAGCGAGACCCTTTATCAATGTCCATAGTTCATGAGTTTGAATCAAGTGAGAAGATTCTTTTAACCGTACCCCTGATAGAAATTAAGGTGAAACAATCCACAATTAAATATATCAAAAACTAATAACAAAAAAAAATCTCAAACTTAATTCAAATAATAATTTACCAAAAAATCCAATTTTAACCAATTGTAATCAAATATCTAAAATTATGAATTTAATTACAAAATGCATCATCTTTTTAAATAAAACTCAAAACCAAACCTGAATAATAAAATACTATCGAAGAAACAATCACCCAAATTTTGAATTAGTTTATATTCCCCATTAAAAATCTTGGTAAAATGCTTAACAATGAAATCATTCTTCTATAGGAAGTTGCTTCCTCTTTTGTGATTTTTTTCTTCTCAATTTCGTGCAATATTATATTTAAATTGAGCTTAAAATGGTATAGAAATTCATATATTAACCTATAAATATTAAGTACCGTTATATCAAGTCAAATTTGATGATTTAGAGTCAAATAAACAAAAATTGCATATGTTTGGTGCAAAGTGGGTTGAAAGGAAACAAAATGACGTCATAAGGGGTTGATAGTATTAAAATAGTGTTTTATGGTCTCAAAAATTTAACCTTTCAATTTTTTTTAAAACCAAGACTATAGGGTTTTGGTTATGGTCGAATAAAAATAGAGGCTATAGTGTATATATATTGTCTCGATTTTGATCAATAATCGTGGTCATAAGTTATAAAAAATTGAGATAATAGATAACAATCTATAGTCTCTTTTACTTAGATCTTAGTTCTTATAAACGTGGTTATAGACCTACGATCACGATTAAAAATTGAGATCATATATCAATATTGTGGTAATGTGGGCGCATGTTGAATGATGACAAAACTATCATGTGCTTTTAATTTAGACTTTGTTTTTATTTTCTCATATGGATATTAGTATCATCAATGTACTTTTTTTATTTAATATTTACTCGTTTTATTCAATAAATAATATTTTTAGAGTTAAAAATATTAAAATATGAACTTTCTAATGAAAATTGGTGAAAATTTAATTTTTAATTTTTTTTATGGATTTTTATGAATTTTTAAAGCATTACCAATTAGAAGCTATCATGTGCATAACACATAAAAATAGAGTGTGAATCACACAATACTGCGTGTTCTAAGTGATATAACAACATGCCACAAGTCAACACGATATTTATTCCGAGTTGGTTATGCAGTTAAAGGTCTTACCACATGTCGTAAATCAGTTCATTCATTCCTTCCATCGTTGTGTTGCTCCATCCATAATCGCTAATTATGTTGTACCACTTGTCACTAACTTAGTAAGCGTTAACCAGACTAGTACTCTTGTGCCAAGAGTCCCGCGCTGATTCGTCCAACATAACCTGTGTGCCACGTGTCATGCTCATATTGGTTGGCACTGTTAAAATTTCTTTTTTTCATTTCAGTCTTTGATCTAAAATTGGTCTGATAGTCCAGATTCCACCTGAGTTTAATTTAACCCCATAATTACCCTATAAACCTAATGAGCCAAAATTAACATATTTTTTATTAGTTTTTAGAGCTAAGAAGAGATAAAAACCAAGAAAAATTCAAAATAAGATGTAATTTTAGTAAAAATTTAAGAGGAGATTGGTACTACAATTCAAGAGATTGAATAACATTCATAAGGATGATAATTGTTATCACAGCTCTACAAAATCTTGAAACATATCAAATGGATGTAAATATAGCCTTTCTAAATGGAGAATTGGATAAAAAAATCTACATGAACTAACCCAAGGGTTTTTCATGCCTAGTGAAAAAAGTAAAGGTCTATAAATTGGTAAAGTCTTTATATGGCTTGAAATAAGCACCAAAACAGTGGTATGAAAAGTTTGATAATGTCATGAGGACAAATGACTTTAAATGTATATATGTCAAGAACAAAGAAGATGGTTATGTTATCTTGTGTCTTTACGTTGATGACATACTAATTGTGGGTAGTAATAATCAAATGATCAAATCTATTAAGACTATATTGAATTCAAGGTTTGATATGAAAGACATGGGTCAAGCAGTTTCATTATAAGTCAATGTCATTATGTTGACAAAATACTTGAAAAATTCAACAATGAGGATTCTGAAAATGTGAGAATACCATTATATGAAAATTTACACCTATCTAAGAATAAAAGTGAGAATGTGTCTCAGCTAGAATATTCTGGAGTAATAGGAAGTTTTATGTACTTGATGAGTTGTACAAGAGCGAATGTAGCTTATTTTATAAGTAAACTAAGTAGATATACTAATAATCAAGGATCTAATCACTAAAAATATATTACAAGACTACTCAAATACTTAAGATATATACATAGTTATGAACTGTACTACACAAGATATTCAGCTATATTAGAAGGGCACAGTGATGCAAATTTGATATCTGATATGAAAAACTCAAAGTCTATCAATGGATATGTATTCATACTGGGTGGTGCAGCTATTTTATAGAGGTTCTCTAAACATACGTGCATTGTTAGATCCATGATATAATTTGAGTTCATCACTTTGGATAAATGTGGCAAAGAAGCCAAATGATTACGTAATTTTTTAGAGGATATTTCTAAGTGGGTGATGCTTGTATATGCAACATGCATCCATGGTGATAGCCAATCTACTATTGGTAGGACACATGACAATATGCATAATGGTAAGTCTTAACATATACATTGTAGACATAATATCATTAGATAACTTCTCTCAATTGAGGTTATCTCTATTGACTATGTTAAGTCAAAAGATAACATAGGAGATCCATTAACTTAATGATTAAATCAATAGTTAGTTGATAAGTCATTGAGGGGAATGAGACTAAAGCCCATGAATGAATAAGGATTTGCAAAAGAAACCCAATCTATTTGATTGGAGATCCCAAGATCTAGGTTTAAAGGGACAACCTTATTGTAAAGACTTAGTGAGATCACTGTGTGAGAGTTTATCTTCAAGTCTATTCTTATGATGAAAACAATGATACTTATAAGATACATAGTAAGTTAAGGCTTTTAATGATTCTTATGAAGAGAATACCGAGCAGAGTATGCAGATTACTTTTAAAGATAAGAGATCATCCATGTGAGAGAGGAGTGTGGCCGCTTCGAAATAAAATTGTACATGGCTCAATTCTTTAGAGATTCTTATAGAACCATACATATATTTATAACCAAAACAAACATAATAGTGATAACTGAATTGTGTCAAGAAAGACTCTTGTGTGAAGTATCTCATCATTTACATAAACGACAAAGTATTTTAAGGACATCGCATCTACTAGTTAGTCAGTAAAGTAAATATACTTTCATAGGCGAAGGTTCAAAGGGTAACACCTACGTATCTTATGCAGATTTCGATATGTTAAACTCTATTTCTATGTCAAAATTTGATTTGAAATCTATGTCAATTTTTATTCACGTGGGAGACTATTGAAAGATTTTGAATTAAAATTATTGAAATAGATATTTAATGGTAATTAAGTTTTGAATTAAAATGGTTGAAAGAGTTAGTTTGGTTTTAATATATTAATTAATTTCAATTTTTCTTTTCTTTTTCGTTTTTGTCTTGTTTTAATGTATTTTAGTTTTCTTTTCATTATTTTGTTCTTATTTTCTTTATTTAATGTATTTCATTTTTTTTTTCATTCTTTGGATCTTGTTTCCTTTATTCCTTATATAAAAGAAGAAAAAAGAGAGAGAGACAAAGAAGTAACAAGAAAAGAAAAGAAAAATATATTTCTTATTTTATATTTATCAATAGAATTTAAATACTTGAAAGTTAGTAACATAATAAATTATAGTTTAAGTTTATTATTATTTAATTGTTATATCTCGAGAGATAAGTTTTTGTTGTTTTTTAATACCCATGGTGAGTAAAATAATTATTTTAAGGGCATTATATGATACACAGACCTCGATCCTTTACTTTATTTAAATTTTGTATTTATAATTTATATATATTTATATTTGTATTTGTATATTTTTAATTTTAATAATATAATTTTATTTTTAAATTGTTTATTCATGTATTATTTCTTACATTTTTGGCATCAAGTATACTTAGTGAGTAATTCTCGTATGACATCTTCTATTCACTCTTCTTTCAGGAAAAAAAATATAGAATTTAAAAATTTATAATAAAATTAAAGTACTCATTTGCAAACTTTATTGTGAGTGCTTTCATTTTAGAGGTAACATAAATTTGAGAACTTATGTACATAATATTTCATGCCTTTATTGTCTTCACGCTACTGAGATAATTGATCATTTGTTCACATTGTTGAGTAAAATTTAGAATACATAATTTTAAATTTACTAATATTAGATACAAACAAGTAAACAAACTATTTGTATTATACACATAATAAAAGACATTATAACACCTTTAAAATATAGTTCATAAATTGAAGAGAAATACAACACTAAAAAAGAAAGCTCTTAACTCACACTCAAACTAAGAATACAAAGACTTATTCATTTTTGATGGGATGATTAAATCAAATGTAAGGTAGTCTATTTATAATGTTCACCATATAATCTATACCACACAAATATAAAACTAAGAAATAATTCTAGCCACACAAATATTATCTACACACTTCTCTTTTCTGCATCCTTCAACCACCCTATTTATTCATCCTTCAACCATTTCATTTATTTCTCTACATCCTTCAACCACTTCATTTATTATGTTGGTGTTGATTTTCAACACCAACTCTCACTATTTTTATTGTGTCAAGTTAACGGTGAAACATTTCAAACTTACCAATGCTGAAGCTTTTGTGAACAAGTCTGTAACTTGATCATCTGTCTTTATTTGCCTCATCTCAATTCCTTTTTTCAGAACCTTTTCTCTGATAAAGTGATAGTGCACTTCAACAAGCTTAGTTCTTCCATGAAAGATTGGATTCTTTGCCAAACGATTTGTCGACTGATTGTCATAGTATAATGGAAATGTATAATCTATTGGTTGTTGTAGATTATTCATTACCTGTATCAACCATGTACTCTATTGAGTTTCCATTGCTACTGCTTGATACTCATTTTTAGTGGTTGATAATGATATTGTCAACTGTTTCTTGCTACACTAAGAAATTGTTCCAGAACCAAGCTTAAACACATACCCAGATGTTGATCTCCTAGTGTCATGATCTCCTGCATAGTCAACATTGCAATAACCAACTAAATTATCGTCTCCATCTTTCTTGTACAAAAGACCATAATCAATTGTACTCTTCATATATCTCAATATTAGTCGAACTACTTCCAAATGAGGTTTTTTTAGATTTTGCATATACCGATTAATTACACTAACTACATAAGAAATGTCAAGTTGAGTTAAGGTTAAGTATATAGACTACCTACCAATTTTTGATACATTGTCACATTTTCCAAATCTTTTCCTTCATATGCACACATTTTGGCATTTAGTTCCATTGGCATCGAAATCGGTTTGCATTCAAGCATTCCGAACCTCTTCATCAAATATTTAGAATATTTTTGTTGACAAAGAAATATTATTTCTTGTGTATGGTTAACCTCTAGACCAAGGAAGTCCTTGAGTTGTCCAAGTTCCTTCATCTGGAAACAGACTGATAATTTCTCTTTTGTTCAAAGAATTTTTGCCTCATCATCAACAATTATGATTAAATAATCTACGTAAACTAGCACGATGGCTAGCTTTCCTTCATTGGTTTTGAAAAACAAGCTGGAATATGCAGGTGTAACTAAATAACCACTTTGTGTTAAAAGTTCAGTAATCTTACAATACCATGCCCTGGGTGCCTGTTTCAATCCGTAAAGTTCTTTCTGTAACTTACACACATATTTAAGATGATATTGGCTCTGAAAACCCATTGGTTAGATCATATATATCTTCTGATCCAGCTTTCCATGAAGAAAAGCAAGAAACATCCATCTTCCATAAATTCCAATCTTTGTTGGCTGCAAGTGCAAGTAAGACTCGTACAATTGTAAGTTTTGCCACTTAACTAAACATTTCATCATAGTCTAGTTCGTACTGTTGAGATAAACCACGAGCTACCAATCGTAACTTATATCTCTTAATTGACCCATCTGGACGATGCTTTATCTTATAAACCCACTTACAGGATATAGGTTTCACATCTCCTGGTTTTCGCACCAGATCCCAATTTTGATTGTGATGAAGTGCATCGATTGCTTCTTTCATAGCTGTCATCCACTCAGATCTTTGCGATGCTTATTTGAATGTCTCAGGTTCTATTGCTTCTTCAACTATAGCTGCATTGGCATATTTGGGATTTGGCCTTCGTGTTCTTGTTGAACTATAGAGTTGAGATTGTGAAGTTGATTCTTCTATTTCACTAGACCCACCTTCTTCATTTAGTTTTTGATATATGCCAGTTTGCCAAGGATTCTGAGTTACTTTTTGTTCAACATCATCATTGTTTAGATCTCTAGATTCATCTAAACTTGGTTGGAGTTGAATAGTATGTTACTCTATCTTTTGTTGCAACTTGTCTCCAAATTCTCTTGAGTTTGACCACACCTCCTTCTTTAAGGACCACTAAGAAGATTCTTCATTGAACACCATATCTCATGAAGTGTAGCATATTCTACTCGTTGGATCATAACATTTCCACCATTTTCTCTGGCTATCGTATCCCACAAAGACACATCTAACAACTTTCTTGTCAAATTTGCTCCGTAAATGATCAAGAACAAATATATAACATACACAGTCAAATACTCAAAAGTAGCTAACTGTAGGTTTCATGTTCCACAGTTTCTCAAAGGGTGAAACAAATTCTAACCTTGGTTATGGAAGTTTGTTGATCACAAAGGATGCAGTCCTCATCGTTTTAGCCCAAAACCTCCTAAGTACATTCTTTTCATGTAGCATACTCCAAATTTTTTCTACAAGATGATGGTTCTTTCTCTCTGCTACACCATTTTTTGTGGCGTGTTGGCACAAGTGTATTGATTATGTATTCGATATTCCCTTAAGTATTGAGAGAACTTGCTTGAGCTATATTTTTCATCGTTGTCTGTGCATAAGCAATGAATATTCTTTCCTACTTGTCCTTCAATTGACTCTCTGAACTCTTTAAACTTTGAGAATATGTTAGATTTTTCTTTCATAAAGAAAACCCACCATACCTTGAGAAATTTTCAATGAATGTCACCAGGTATCGCATACCACCAATTGATTGTTACTTAAGAGGACCGAATACATCAGAGTGAACTAAATCCAATGGTTCTTTTGCTTTAAACTTTGATTCCTCATATAGCCATTGGTGAGCTTTACCATATTATCATCCTACATAGACCATGTTTGTTCGCACGTCTAGTTGAGGAAGCCCCTTAAGCATTGACTTTTTCACCATCACACTTAGCTTGGAATAGCTAACGTGACCTAACCGCATATGCCATAGATCTATTGTCTCATTTCTTCTTCTCCTGTCTATATATGCAGATTCTGCTGACATTACTTCGATTGATTCCAATCGTTTCCCCTCCATTGTTGGTGTTTCCGAGATTTTGAGATCACGATACACCTTCATGTCTCGAGTACCGAACAAGACATAGTGGCATGATGATGTTAATTGAGCCACATATAACAAGTTTTTCTTCATTCCTAGGACATGATAAACATCTTGAAGTGGTACTTGGTTAGTAATATGTCGATTGGTAACTATCGTCTTACCGATGTGGGCTATTTGTAACCTTGAGTTGTTAACTGTGACCACTACACGACTTCCCTTGTACTCAAACATGCTTTCCAACTTCTATTTATCACCTGTCATATGATTTGAGCAACCCGAATCTATGATCCAATCATTCTTCTAGTTAATATGTTTTGATGTTGTCATCGTAAGAGCTAATTCTTCTTCCTCTCTAGCGAATAATGCTTCGACATCCCAACCATCTTTGCTATGCTCCTTAGAACTGGAAGTAGTTGTATTACTTTCAACATGCTTTTTCTTACTCCAACAATCTTTTTCCATGTGACCCATCTTTCCACAGTTGTAACATTCACCATCAATTTTTATTTTATTTTTATTGTCATTCTTCCAAGCTCCCATTGGACGAAAGCCTCCCTTTCCTTGAGGAAATTTTCCTTTGTCATCATCATTTTATATCCATTTCTATTGTACCGCTTGAAAGTGCCTCTACTTTTGCTGGTGTAGAGCATTTCTACTTCACCCTTCAGCGATATTCCTCCTATTTGCTTAGCCATAACTTCTTGACCGGCTAGAAAATTATCAAACTCAATAAGAGATGGTTGTGTCGGCCATCCTTGTATAGTGATAACAAACCCTCAATATTCAGGTCTTAAACCATGGATAATTATTCTCTTTATCCTAGTTTCCCCAATAGGAGCTTTCAGATCTAACTCTAAAATTTCACGGCATAGCAACTTCACCTTGTGAAAGTATTGGAAAATTGTCATGTTGCGTTGTGCGATCGATAACAACTCGTTCTCTAGAAGTTGTAGTCTTGTATCATTCTTCTTTGAAAAGAGTGTAACAAGAGTGTTCCACTTCAATGTTTTGGCATCCCAAATGTGCTCTAAATTTCTTCTTCAACTATGATATTTAAAGCAAACATCACTTTGCCTACTTTAATTTTCCACTTCTGTAAGATGTTGTTTGCATCCGTTGTTAGTTGTGTAACTTCGTCACCACAAACAACTTTCCACAAATCTTGACCTTGTAGGTAAGACTTCATACATGTTGCCCATATGTTATTGTTTCTTCAACTACATGAAAATCACCTAGCGAGCTGACAAGACTTCGACTATATTGAACAAGCTTGAATAATAAACTTGCGGAATACCAAACTCTTCACAACTTAAGATAACTCCACTAAAAACGATTCTTGACCATCTCGCTCTAATACCAATTATTGAGTAAAATTTAGAATATATAACTTTAAATTTACTAATATTATATTCAAACAAGTAAACAATCTACTTGTATTATACCCACAATAAAAGACATTATAACATATTTAAAATGTAACTCACAAATTGAAGAGAAATACTCTTAGCTCACACTCAATCTAAGAACACAAAAACTTATTTGTTCTTGATGAGACAATTAAACAAAATGCAAAGTAGGCTATTTATAGTTCTCACCATACAATCTATACCACACAAATATAAAATTAAGAAACAATTCTAGCCACACAAATATTATATATACATTTTTCTTTTCTACATCCTTCAACCACATTATTTTTTTATTCTTCAACTATTTCATTTATTTTTCTACATCTTTCAAACACTTCATTTATTGTATTAGTGTTGATTTTCAAAGCACATTGTGTTAATTCACTTGATATATTTGGTCAAATTTGTACCGTATTGGGAAACTAGTGAGTACTACGTTTTCTTCTCTACCAGCCTTTTCCCAACAAATTCTCAATCCAAATTAGAATATAGCTACATCCTTTTATCTCAAATTGAATTTATTGTCGCTGTTTTCGTCTCTTTAGAACAAATTTGAAAATGCAAAAATGACTTGTTATTCAACTCCAAAGTTCTTAATATCTTTTTAATTATTCTTAAATTAAATATGAGATTTCAAAATTTTAGAAATGTTCTTATTTCTAATTAAGAAGGTTATTTGATGATTCTACTTCTCCTACTTATTGGAGAAAACCGCTTGTAGGTGCTTTTAAAATTAATTTTAATACCATTGTGGTGAATTGTTCAGTTATTTTTGTCGTGGATATATTAGAAATTCAAGAGGTCAAATCCAAGGTAGGCTAAATAAAATCTTGGAACTAGTTCCAAGGTAGGGAAAGCTTGTGTTTTACTTTATGATTTACAATCGAGTTTATCAAACAACTACAATAATATTTATTCGGAAGGAAACAATAAAAATGTGATTAAAGCTATATTGCACGATGATTTTACTATATCTTACGAAGCTTAAAATTACATTAATCAATTAAATTTTCTTTCAGGTAATTTTATTAAAGGTACAAAGTAGATTATATTATTTATCTCATGTCTTATATTATATTTTTGATGAACTAATAATACAATATTATCTTATTTTATTTATATTATATTTTTTTAAATATCTTTAAAAATATGTTTTTTTATTAAATTTACATTATAAATTATTATTTATTATATTTTTTTATTTTTATATTATTATTTTTCATTTAAGTTCATTACGAACGAATTATATATCTTAATATCGTTTTATTATCAACTCATTTAACTAAAAATTAAACAAAAAAATATTAGATATGTTTTAAAAATTAATAAATCATCTCATAAATTTAAATGATATTTTATCTCAATTTAAATTTAACATGGTTTTTTATTTTTGTATTTCAAACTTAAAAAAAATCTATTAGTATTTCCTTGTTACCCACCATAGTTTACTACTACTATCTTTGGTAATAATTTATAATTTTAGTATATTTATGTTTAGAATAAAAAAAAGTCCAATCTTGAAGAATATTAGATATTATAATTGATTTAGAATGATATATTTTCTATATCAAAGTATACAAATCCAACCTTACCGAATATACAGAGAAGAAAAATTGAAACAGAATTAATAATAAATTCACACATAAAGAATGACTACGGCCTAAAAAGTCCCCTGCTTTTGCCGCAACCCAATATAGACGAAGGCAAGTTCCCAACTTTCTCTATCCCTTCTTCAAATACGAATCCCATACCCATAAAGAAATGAGATTCAATATGGCAATGAAAAGCCCAAACACCAGGATTATCAGCTCTGAACCTCAAAGCAGTCCAACCATAAGGATGAACAGCCACTGTGTTCTTCATAATTGGGTTTACCAAATTGTACTTCTTTGTGTCATTGTTGATGTCAAATTTTCCATTTCCATACCCAAGAACCCAAAAATCATGCCCGTGAAGATGCCATGGATGTGTCTCACTGTTATTTGGATTCATGGTGTTTGCATTTTGCAAAACAATGTCCACTGTTGTATTGAACTTTAGCCTATAAATTGCATTACTTGAAGTTGCATTGCTGTTATTTGAAACACTGTAAATGTTATAGTTAGCAAAATTATATGTTTCTGGAGGTGGGTTTTGGTCAAATTCTTCTGTTAAGTTTTGTTTGAGAGCAATAAGGTAAGGAGTATGTGGATGACTAAAAGATACATTATTTACAGACCAACGACGATGACCGTTAATTGTGTTCTGTGTGTTTAGAAGCACAATCACTCTGTCTGAGGTAGAAGGAGGGATGTGTATGAAGTTTTTGTGAGCTTTAATGGCTAGACTTTGAGCTAATCTTGGAGGCAAATCATCCCAATTAGGGCCTGGTGGAGAAATTGTTGGAGGGAATCTCTTAGGATGATTTGGGTAGTAATTAAGAATGGCTTGACCAGGTGGTGTGTTAGGTTTTCTGCTAACAACATTTGTTGTCATCCAATAATTTCTTGAAGGGTTTTGGTCTGCTTTTATTAGAACTGAATATGTTTCTCCAGAGTATATGAACAAGTTTTTGGCCACAAATGGCTCCACATAATGCCCATCTGCTTCAACTACTGTCATATTATGACCCTGCATTGAGGAAAAAGAGAAACAGGTTACTTTTTTTTTCCCACCTCTCCAACTGTTTGTAAAAATGTCCAAGTTAAATGGTATTTACTATTTACCTCTATTTGAAAGCTAAGGGCTGCCAAAGCAGATAAGCTTCCTATTCTCAACCTATATGTCTTTCCTGGGATTACTGTCATTATGTAAGGAGAGCATTCTGGATTTGATGTGTTGCATACAGCAGTTGTAGCTTTTAAGCTTGGAGTAGTCAAAGAAGAGCAGTTGAATTTTCCTCTTCCTTGAATCAAGAGTGACTATAAATTCATTGAAGTTACAAACTCATTAGCAAAAACTTCAATTTAAAGCAAATGGAAAACTCAAATCAGAGCGCTGCAAATTACCTGAGGTTCGTCAACCCAGACAAAAGGAACAGAGGCTAGTCCAGTGGCTTGTTCATGAGTGTTTTTATGGTACCAGTCAGTGAGTAGAATGCTTCTATCATAATCATAAGCAATGGGTTCTGATTCTCCATCAGGAAGTGCTACTCTGATTGATCCATATAATCCTGCTTCTCTTTCCATTCCATAATGGGCATGATATAGATATGTTCCAGGCTGCAAAGTAGAAAAATTGAGCTTATGTTACTTGTCAAAAATCTCAAGACCAGTGGATGAGCTATGTTATATGACCCTTTTAGGATTTTGAGCGTCTCAGACACTATATTCTTCCAAAAAAAAAATTCCTTCCAAACACTTGTTTATGGTGTCGTGTTCATTGAATATTAGTACTTCACATAACAAGAGTCAATGAGTATGATTGCTTATGCTTTTATTAAAAATGGTTTCAGATAGAAGCGATATAAGAAAAAAGTAGTTTTAGGAAGAAACACAGAATGTGATTCTGTCAGCAAGCACAAAATGTTATTTTTGAGCCTTGAAAGTGCTTATGACAATTTTTTTTCATGCTTTGTTTTGAAACACTTATTTACTATCATAAGCACTTTTATAGGGTCCAGAAGTACAATGGAGTCTGCTTACCCTATCAACCACAAACTGATACTTGAAGGTCTCCCCAGGTAAGATTGGACATTGGGTTACTCCTTCGGTTCCATCAAACCAAGGTGTTCCAATCTGCAAAATAACAAAATAGTAAAATACCTATCAGAAAACTATAAAACATAGAAGACAATATTGATCTTCAAAATTTATGCTTCTACTAAGTACCTGTCTGATTCCATGCCAATGAATAGCAACATTTTCTGTCAACAAGCTATTTTTGAGCTCAACAATTACTGTATCTCCTTGTTGAGCCAAGATTGTTGGTCCTGGTGATCTTCCATTAATAGTGATGACCAACTTCTTGAAGCAATCAGGGGATTTATACTCATACTTTACTTCCCATTTGTAATGCCGAATTTTAGCTTCTACATTTGATATATTAATCAAAGAAACTAGAAGAGACAAGGCTATAAATTTCAGAATCCATTTTCTTATTTGTAATAGCTGAACCATCTCTTCCATATATGTTGCTCTTGGAGATTAAGCAGTATTCCGAACAGTATTGCCAAAAATGGGAAGTTTATAGAAGTTAATAAGTGTTTCATATTTATGTAGTATATATAGATGAGTTTCTTGGTCATTTGGTGGAGTCAAATTCTATTGGTTGAAATAATCAAACAATTAAACATGAGACTTATATACCTTACTTTCTTTGCTTTTTCTTTCTGTAATTTTTTATTGTTCTTTTTATTTTTTGCTTAAAGATTTACCCTCAGTGTGAACAGTATTTATAATTTGATATTAATTGATGTCAAAATTATGAATAAGCTTAACCTCTACTTTTTTTTAATCCAAAAAAACCAAGATATTTTATTTATTATAATAATATACTAATATCATATATTTTTTTGTAACAATTTAATTTTATTGTTAGAAAAAAGTGATCGTATAAGGATAAATATAATTTTTTTTTCAATTATACTATATAAAGATAATTATAATTTAAATAAACTATAATTAAAAGAATTGATATATATATATATATATATATAATAGTTATTTATATTTTGTAGATTTAAGTTTTTATGATCAAACTGTTATAGAAATAATTACTTAATTTAAATTTTACTTTTCAAAAATCTTTTATGTTATTTTTTTTAAATGTCTATCTACATCAAAAAAGAAAAATAATGCAACTTGCTAATATGAATAAAAACAATTAATTTGTTTTTATCTTAAGAATAAAAAAGGAGAGCAAAAATTCAAAGCTTACTTGGTCATTTTAGAACGTCCTTGCTAAACGGATAAAATGTGTTTTGTGTTTGATATGGAAAAAAGAGAAGATAAAAACGCGTTGAAGTCAAAACGTATGAAAGAAATATTCAAACATAAAAATCTAGGTCTCCGTTATATTTTGAGTATTTCCTGGAAGGATACTTTGATCTCACTTTCATCTGTACGTCAACTCATTCATCTATACCAAAATACCATTCAACAAAAACATATTATTAGGAGAGAGCAAGGACACTACTATACACTAATTTCTACATTAATTTTGGACGGTACTATAATATTAAAATAATTTGTTGGATTAATAATTAATTTATTCATTGAGAATGTCAAAAGCAACAAATATTTTGTTTATTGGTTGTGACTTTTTTTTTAAAAAGAAAAAATACCTTATACATTTATATGAAATCAAAGAAATTCTTTAATTCTTTAAAAATATATATCATTTAATCATTTTTTTTATAAAAAAACTTTTTTTTTCTTAATATAATGAATAAAATAATATTATTTTTTAATACTTTATTTTATTGATAAATAAAAAAAGAGTAAAAACAAATTTTTACTGTGATATTTTATTATAAAAATTATTAAAAACTTTGAGCAAGAACGTAGGTAGAATTAGTATCAAGAGGAGGCACTACGTGTAAACTCAACATTGAAAATAAGCAATTTGATATTATTTGAACTATTATAATAAAGTTTATGAATTTTTCAATTAAATTATTATAAAATAATATGAAAAAAGGTTACGTTACAAAAATTTACAAATTTTAATATTTTTGAATATTACTTAAGTGTTATATGTCAAATGTATATTTTTATCTCATTAAAATGAAAACTCAAAACTACTTAAATTAAATTGTAATAAAACTAAATAAGATAGTTTAATATCTATAAAAATAAACAAAAAAAATGAAAGAAATTAAATAATATAAATTATAATAAATATGTAAAAAAAAATTAATAATTTGAAAAAAATAGATAAAATTAATATTATATGGTATAATAACAATAAATATTTATATAATTATATATAGTGTATCGTGAAATGGTTAAATTGTAATTGAGATAGACTGCATTATTTTTCAAAAAAAAAAAAATACTAGGAAAACTAAAATAGTAAAATTAAAGAAAAACAAGAAAATTACATTTTAAAAACTTATAACCATAAAAATAATACCTTTTATATTCAGGTTATATATTTTTACTATTAAAAAATTATGATTTATTATTTCATTCAAATTGAATTATGATATTTAAACTCGTTCAATGATAAACTCAATCTAATTGATTCCATTCAATGTTAAACTTTATCTAACTTAAAACAATTCAATATTATTGAAATATTATTTTTATTATAATATATAAATTTTAGATGTTATTTTTTTAAAAGTTAAGAAAAGATATTAAATATTTATATCTTTACTAGAATTCAATTAATAAAAATTGTATAATAATAGAGTAACATTGACAAATATATAAATAATGTAAATAAATATGTTATATAATAAAATAAAAGAAAAATAATATTCAACTAATAAACTTAAATTTTAAGATATTATTATATATTTTTGTAAATTAAAAAAACATATTTATTAATAAGAAATGTTTTTATAGTAAAGTGGAGGGATGAAGTGAACCTTCTCACTTGCACGTTACTTTGTCTCTAAGTGAATATTAAATTTTTTATCATAAAAATTATTAAAATTTGTTAAATTTTTAATTTTTTTTACAAAATATAAGAAAATAAATGATATTTTTTTATAAATAAAGAATTAATTAATATAACGTACCTTTATTACACTTCACCTTCTAAAATATATATCATATTGTTAAGTCAATAAGAAAGCTTTAGAGACGAAAACTTGTCTGAACGTATGTGAGGCGTGTGGGGAACTTTCTCTTTGTTAAAAGGTTAGTCTTAAATTAATATGTTATATTTTATTGAAACTCTTCCTATATGTCGCAAGAAAATTGATTGCTTTCTTCTAAAGTACTTAGGGGAGCCTTAATAAATCCAAACTCACTACCACATATTATATTCCTTTTTTTTTTTCGCCTGTTTTGAGAAAGAAATTGTATAACATGTCAATTTTACAAATTCTAATTTGTTTCAATCATTGCAAATTCTAATTTAATAGAATCCAAATGAAATAATTTCATAAATTTAGAATATAAAAATTAAAAAAAAATTATTAAAAAAACCTCTAACTATTAATATTGTATCAAATTTAATACAAAATTAATATTAATCATCATACTATTTAACTCTATTCAATTTAATTATTATACAAAAAATTTATCCAATTTAATTCCAAATTATTAATATTATACGAAATCATTTATACTCTTCACTAAAAAATAGAATTAGAATTTAAAAAAAAAATAACACTTGGGTTCGTAAATTTAAAATATTAAAATTTGAGGTGAAAAAAACATTTTAAAAAACTATTAAATAAAAACCATTTAGGAAATCATTTCATTTTCCCTTTACCCGAACCAGCCTTCTCCAACAGCCGCGAATTCTAGCCGTGACGCGTTCCAACCGACACTTGTTCCAGCAGCCACTTCACCAGCTTTCCTCCGGGGAAAGTTTCCACCTGCAGAAACCATAAACTCCACCGGTGAGTTCATTTTGCCTCTGTTATTGATTTTAAATGAACACTTTAATTTATTGGTTATGACGCAAAAAGCTTTCGCTGCAAAATAGAAAGAACAAACCATGCTTGTTGGAACTGGAATTATTTGTGGATTGTAAATTAATGAAAGCCAGAAAATAGCTTTGAAGGTGCCTTCTATTCTTTTAATATGTTTGCTTGGAAATGATTAAAATAAAAAAAAATCATTGAGGCACACGTACATATGAAATGGAAACAGAGTTTTTTCCGTCTTAAGCACGAGTAAAATGTTCTCTTTAATTTTCTGATATTATGGTATTGAATATTGGTTTGGTTTGGTTCTTCCATTTGCTAATTCTCATTATCAGCAAAAAAATTCAAGCAAATGGGTATGACACTTTCACTTATCCATACAATACAGAGAGATGTTTCATACAGTTTTAGTACACAAGGTAATTCTGGAGAGTTATAAAGGATACACTGATGTCAAAAATAGACCCTTATCAATTAGGATAATTTCTGTCAAAGTACACTTATTAGGCAATGTGTATATAGCTTGCATAGAGAGATACACATTGTATTGAGATAGCTTGTATAGGACTATCTGTCTTTTTGAGGCAATGTTGAGGGTTTGAAACTTGTTGTCTTTGAGGCAATGTTGAGGGTTTGAAACTTGTTGATTATTTATTCTTTTTGGAAGGACTATGGTCTCTTTTTTAAGATCTATTAAATAAAGGTGATGGAGAGAGCAGGTAATCTTTTTACAAAGAATCTTTAGATGCCCTGAATGAATGGAAAGGTGTACGATCATTTTCCACAAATTCAATTAAATTGGATAGGTGAATGGTCTCTCAATACATTCATTTTCATACACCTATTTTTCGTTATACATAGAAAAATGTAAAAAATACAACTGTTAGAATCATCTCTCAATAATACTCTTCTATCTAAAATTGACTGGATAATTTTTAAAAAATGATCCTCGATTATAGGTATATATTTTCCAAAACAAATAAGGGGGAGCCGAAGGGTTTTTTTTTTTGACAATTCTCTAAAATATTCAAATTCATTTATTTGAAAATGTATTTTCTCTACTAGATATATTTTATCTAATCCAACTTGTAAACCAAATGTATTTTTTGTTAATTATAGTATAAGTTTTATTATTTGGATGTTATTATTTTTATATACAAAACATAGTGTCTTGATGTTTATGTCTATCTTTTATAAGTTTGGTTACTAGTGGTTCTGTATCACTTAAGATTCAGTTTCATATTTGCATATTATACATGATCAATCTTTTAGATTATATATAGTTTGTATCATTAGGTGTTTATTTGAAGAATGTGTTCGAGGTTCTAAGGGAAAATGAGCTATATGTCAAGAAGGAAAAATGTTCTTTTGCCCAAGATGAGGTGATGTTCTTGGGGCATAGGATAAAGGATGGGAAACTGATGATGGATGGAGC
Source organism: Hippophae tibetana (assembly GCA_037013495.1). Lineage (NCBI taxonomy): Eukaryota > Viridiplantae > Streptophyta > Magnoliopsida > Rosales > Elaeagnaceae > Hippophae > Hippophae tibetana. The sequence goes on along the minus strand of CM072807.1, from coordinate 65,279,776 downwards.
GAAGGTGAAAGCCATCCAAGAATGGGAACCTCCTCCCAAGGTCCCCGAGTTAAGGTCTTTCCTCGGACTTGTAAACTACTATAGAAGGTTTATCAAGTCATACTCAGCAAGAGCAGCCCCTCTGACTGACCTGCTCAAAAAGAACAAGTCTTGGGAGTGGACAAGCGAATGCCAAGCCTCGTTCGAAGACTTGAAGAAGGCCATCAGTGGAGAACCGGTGCTTTGCCTACCAGACCCTTCCAAGGTGTATGGTCTCTTTTTTAAGATCTCTTTTTTGTTGATTATTTATTCTTTTTGGAAGGACTATGGTCTCTTTTTTAAGATCTATTAAATAAAGGTGATCGAGAGAGCAAGTAATCTTTTTACAAAGATTCTGTAGATGCCCTGACTAGAAATTCAATTAAATTGGATAGGTGAATGGTCTCTCGATACATTCATTTTCGTACACCTATTTTTAGTTATACATTGAAAAATGTCAAAAATATAATTGTTAGAAAATAATACTCTTCTATCTAAAATTGACTGGATAATTTTTAAAAAATGATCCTCGATTATAGGTATATATTTTCCAAAACAAATAAGGGGGAGCCGAAGGATTTTTTTTTTTTTTGACAATTCTCTAAAACATTCAAATTCATTTATTTGAAAATGTATTTTCTCTACTAGATCTATTTTATCTAATCCAACTTGTAAGCCAACTGATGATGGTTCAACGATTTGACATTTGGAAATAACCTTTGATTCCATGGTTACCTTTTGTTTAAAGTTCATTTCCTTGTCAATTTAATTGACCATCAATAACATATACCACAAAAAGTCTTTCAACTTGCACTTTAAGTGGTGTAGGGTGGAATGTTAATTATAGTATAAGTTTTATTATTTTGGTGTTAGTATTTTCATGTATAAAATATAATATCTTAATGTTTATGTCTATCTTTTTATAAGATTTGTTATTGGTGGTTCATTATCACTTAAGATACAGTTTCATATTTGCATATTATACATGCTCAATCTTTTAGATTATATATAGTTTGCATCATTAGGTGTTTATTTGTGTTGTGTTATCATGTTAGGGATTAGGCCTTTTCTGTGTGTCTAAATTGCCTTTCTTTGTGGTTTTTAGAGATTGAATGAACGTTCTCACCATTGGCTCGTCGAGGTGCGCGCTATCCCCTTGCTATCGTGGTCGGCGAGCATGTAAGGGTTACAGGTTCAAAGTGTTATAAATTAGCACTTGCGGAAGCGAAGATTGGATCCAATTTTTGGTTACATAAATATATAATAATGAGTAACAAAAAAATAATAAGCAATGAGAAAAATAAATGACACAATGATTTAAGTGGTTTAACTTTTCAATGTGAAAAGTCTACTCTACTGACGATAACACATTGAGGAAAAATCCACTAATAATCAAATGAAGATACAAACATCGAGTTTCAGAGAGCTTCACAAATTATACCAAAATCCAAATATATCCACAAAATAACTCCCTCAAATTTACTAGTAATATATAGCAAGATAAATTAACAAATTTACTATTAAATCAAATATTACCATAAACATCACCAGCGACACCAAAATCTGATCTCAACTAGATGAGGCTGAAATCTGGAGAGGCTCACAACATTAAGTGTCGTCGTTATCTCAGTTCGCTCAATAACAGGCCAGGAACGATGGTTGTTGCGACGGCTACTGGCGATGGAACACGACGAGGAAAAACATAACCACACGATTGGAAATGAAGCTGGAAGCAACGTCAATGGTGGTACTTATGTCGCTGAGAAAGGTTGTTGCTGCTGAGGAATGGTGAGAAGGAGACAGGTGTAGAACACCAACGAAAAATGACGCAGAGGGTTGAGATTTATATTTTGTTCTTCTCTAATCTCAACTGCTGTTTCTTGCGGCTATTCACTCTTTTTCTTTTGGATTTAGCAGCTAGCAGTTGTTGCTCTGTTCTCTATCTCTTTGTTCTCTTGCGGTAGCAAATATATATATATATATATATATATATCAAAAGAATATAGGGTTTAACTAGATTTAGGCTTTGGGCTTCAATGTTTTGGGTCATAATTAACAAATCTCTACCTTGGCTCAAAACAGAAAACAAGTTCTTCAAATATAAAATTCTTTGGATTACTAAATAACCATCGTCCAAAGCCCCAAAGGGTGATTATCTTCTACAAACACCAATTAAATCCAAACAATGCTTGAACTTATTAAATGTGAATTGGTTTGGTTAACATATTAGCTGGATTCTCTGTAGTGATTATCTTATTGACAACAATAGCACCTTGAGAGACAATGTCACGAACAAAGTAGAATCTAACATCAATATGTTTGGTTCTTTCATGATACATAGTATTTTTGGTCAAGTGTATTGCACTCTGACTATCACAAAATACAACAGAAGTATCCTACTGTAAACCCAAATCATAAACCAAACCTCTAAGCCAAATGACTTTTTTCACTGCTTCTACTGCTACCGTATATTCTACCTATATCGTAGACAAAACAACTGTAGACTGTAAAGTAGTCTTCCAACTAATGACACAATGAGAAAGAGTGAAGACATAACCTGTCAGAGATCTTCTTCTATCCAAATCACTAACATAATTGGAGTCTACATAACTAATAACATTACAACCAGTATTAGAACTTCCATTATATACCAAACCAAAATTAGATATACTTCTCAAATACCGAAGTATCCATTTCATTGCTTGACAATGACTCTTACCAGGATTACTCATATATCTGCTGACAACACTAACTGCATGTGAAATGTCTGGACGAGTACAAACCATAGCATACATCAAACTACCAACGACACTAGCATATGGAACCTGAGACATATACCGCTCTTCTTCTTCTAATTATGGTTACAAATCCAAAGAAATCCTGAAATGCGTAGCTAACGGCGTACTTACAAGTTTAGACTCTTTCATACCAAAGCATTCAAGAAATTTTTCAATATAACTTTTCTGAGTCAAATAAAACTTGCCCGTCTATCCCTATAAATTTCCATGCCCAAAATTTTCTTCATTGTACCTAAATCTTTCATCTCAAACTCACCACTAAATTGAGACTTTAATTTCTAAATCTCAAACTTATTCTTGAGCAACAAACCCCTCTGGTTGATGCATATATATTTGTTTCTCAAGCTCACCATGTAAGAATGTTGTCTTGACATCAAGTTGTTCTAATTTCATGTCAAACAATGCAATCATAACAAGCAACACACGAATAGAGCTATGTTTTACAACGAGTGAAAATACTTCATTGAAGTCAATACCTTTCTTCTGACAATAACCCTTTGCAACAACACGTGCCTTGAACCTTACTGCTTCAACCTCAGGTATACCTTCCTTTTTCTTGAAAACCCGCTTGTTTCCAACAATCTTCTTGCCCATAGGCAGTTTCACCAATTCCCAAGTATAATTCTTATGAAGTGATTCAATATCTTCATTCATAACAACCAGCCACTGGACAGACTCATCACAAGTGATAGCTTCATGATAACTAGAAGGTTCATGTACCTCAATAGACTCTGCCACAGATAATGCAAAAGAAACTAAGTATGCATCTACGTACCTCTGAGGGCATCAGATCTCTCTTAATCCTTTACCTTTAGCGATATTATATGGTTGCTTATGTTGCTCTTCTACTACATCATGAGCATAATCATCTATCTCATCCATAGATGGATGATCTGGAGTGCCCTCTTGCACTTGACTAGGAGCTCCACTCTCAAGCTTTACCTACTCACTAACATTGTGGTCTTTACCTACAACAATAGACTATTTTTTTATTTTCCAACATGAAAAACTCATCAAACTTAACATCTCTACTAATCAAAAATTTAGGTGACTTGGGTTCAACATACCATAATCTATAACCCTTCACTCGAAGGATACCCCAAAAATTTGCATTTCAATATCCTAGGCTCAAGTTTACCATCATTAACATGAGCATAATCAAGACAACCAAAAACTTTCAAATCAGAATAATTAGTAGGAGTACCAAAAAAAATACCTCAAACGGAGTCTTCAACTCAATTGCAGTTGATGGAGACCGATTCACCCAATAGTAGGCATGGTTACAAGCTTCAATCCAAAAAGATTTATCCAAGTCAGCTTGAAATAACATACAATGAGCTCTTTCTAAGAGAGTCATATTCATACATTCTGCTACTTCATTTTATTGTGGCGTATAACACACAATGCGGTGTCTCATTGTGCCATTTCTTTCACAAAACTCATTAAATTGACTTTCGCAAAATTTCAAACCATTATCAGTCATCAAATCTTGATTTTCTACACATGCCTTGAATTTTACAAATTTTGAGAACACATCATTCTTGTTCTTCATAAAATACACCCAAACATGACAAGAGAAGTCATCAATAAAAGTAAACATGTACTGAACTTGACGCTGCGATGCTTTCCATAGTCACAATGCTCACAAAAATCAAGCTTCCCAATTTTTTGACCACAAAGCAAATCCTGTTTGCTCAAAATAGACATCCCTACTTCACTCATATGCCATAATTGAGTGGTGTTTGAATCTTGATCTGATGAGGATGAAACTAAAACTAAAACACTGCCAATAACAATGCTATCCTGAAGCATATAAAGACCATGCGACAATTGCCCTTTAATAACAACGAGAGTACCCTTACTAACTTTTAAAACTCCACTTTCAGCTACATACTTGTAGCCTTGTGAATCAAGAGTACACAAAGATATCAAGTTCTCTTTCAAATATGGAACATGACGAACATCTTTCAAAGTCCTAACAATACCATTGTGCATCTTAATTCAGATAGTACCAATACCAACAACCTTGTAGGACATATTGTTTCTCATCAAGACAACACATCCATCAATAGACTGATAAGAAGCAAACCAATCTCTACTAAGACACATATGGTAAGTGCAACTCGAATCAAGAATCCAAATATCTCTAGGAGAACCAATAGATACTACTAGAAAATTTTCACCATCGGAACCAGAACTATCTGCAACACCAGCAACATCATTAGACTTGCCTCTATTATTACTTTTGTTTTTTTTTCTTAATTTCTACTTCTGACAAATAAACCACTGTTATTATCATTGTTACTTGTAGACACATTTTTCTTCAACTCTATCGAATTCAAAGCTATTTTGACATCTTCCAAAGAAATAATATCTCACTGTATGGTATCAACAAAATGTTCAAATGAATGAGGTAAAAAACAACTAAGGCTTGATCCTTATCATCAATCTTAACATCATTATTTTTTAAATCACGAATAATTTTAGTAAATTCATCAAGGTGATTGTGTAAATGTGTATCTTCTGACATTCTGAATATATACAAACGCAACTTCAAATATAACTGACTTGTCATATACAAATTCTCCAATTTAAGCCATAACCCAAGAGGAGATTCCTCATCACCAACTTCGTGTAACATCTCATCAAACAAGGATAACTGAATAGAATTGAGAGCATTTTTCATCAATGCATCTATTTCTCCATCAGTTAATTTTTCTTGCAATTTATCCTTGCCTTTAAGTGTCTTAACGAGCTCTTCTTTAACCAATACATCATGCATCTTAATACGCCAAAGACTGAAATCATTTCTACCATTGAATTTTTCAATTTCGTATTTTTCCGCCATGACAGAAACCCCAATATTAAATAAACAGAAACACAACCTAGGAAATATGAAACTAATGAGATAACTAGAAGCTCAAAATAAATCCAAAAGAGCAAACTTAATCAGTTTCAATAAATAACAAAATAACCCAATATTTTTCTCATTGAAAAATTAAACCATTTAAATCATTGTGTGTCATTTATTTTTCTCATTGTTTATTATTTTGCTATTACCCATTATTATATATTTCTACAACCAAAAATTGGACCTGATCTTCGCTTCCGCAAGTGCTAATTTATAACATAAAGAATCTGTGGCTATAAGAGTAGGTCACAAGTTCGAAGTTGGGAAGACGCTAAAGAAATACGTGCTTGGCGATTACTGCCTTGTCTAACCAGGAGCTAACTTGAGTATCAACGCCATCTACCAGGGCCCCCACGTAAATATCTTTAGCAAAAATGGTGCTTTTTGATGTTTGTATCGCGATTAGCTCAACAGAGGGCACAAGACATCTCAGGATATCCACGTGGGGCTTAGGGTTCTGGCATTGATGCTCTACACTGATCTATATTCACAGTGGGGCGACTATAGCCTGACACATGTTTATTTCGCTCTATCTAGGTTTTGAACCCCGATCCTAACCCTTAAGACCTTATTAGGGAGTAACCTGGTACCATCTGGACTACTAGTCCAAATGGTACCAACTTCTAAGAATCTGTGGCTAAAAGGGTCTAGGTCACAAGTTCGAGGTTCTCGTTTAGGAAGGCGAAAGAAACTCAATCTATCACTAGTCAGGAACTAAGGGACCCTTGAGGATAATCAAACCCAACATAGGTTGCTGGTAAAAAGGGAGCCTTTTGATGTTTGTACCGTGTCTAGCTCAACAAAGGGCACAAGACATCTCGGGATATCCACTTAATGCTCAGAGGTAATGTCCTAGATGGTACCAACTTGCTTTCCAAGGTCTACTTAAGGGGTTAGGTCTTGAGTTCAAGAACTGGAGAGAACGAAACAAATACGTGTCAAGAAGGGATCGCCCTGTCTAATCATGAACTAGCTTGAATATCAACACCCTATCTCTGGATCTCAAGTGGATATCTCGAGATGTCTTTGTGTTCTCCTCTGAATTAGACGCGGTATAAACAATGTTATATTTTGATGATTTAACATATTACATTCAAAATTAAAAGAACATATCAATTAGTTCTACTAGAGTCTCCTTCCCAAACAAATCTATCACAAGCAAAGTATATTATATCTAAAGCAGAAACAACATAATCAGTAATAAAAAAACTTTGTCGCTCAACTCAAGCTAAAGCCAACCATCACATCGGCTTCTAACTCAGCTATCATGGAATCAGTCGATCAGATGTTGCAACCATTTTTCGATATCCTAGCACCGTCATCGGCTATCCAAATATGATAGTCGAACTCGGATCAAACCACTTATGTGAATGAGAATTCTGGAAGAGAGTAAGACAGACCACGGCGTTAAAAATATTAAAGGATAAACTGGTAAAATTATTCAATGATAAGACAGATGTTATGAGAAGGCAGTAAGACCCAGACCCAGACCCAGACCCGGATCCACTTTAAGACGATCTGCACAAGTTTTTGATCCCTTCGTTGTTCTCTAAGTCTCCGGCGAGCCAACGATGGACTCGGGCTCACCCGATCCTGGAATCCTAACTCAGGACGTTCAGAAACTCAGTCTCTCCACCGATCCATTGACAGATCAGTTCGGTTCGCTCAACGACCTGAGCTACGAACTTGCCTCTCTTCAAGATCTGGCCAGCCGTGGTTCTTGGCGGTCTGTTCTCGATAAAATTAGCAGAGCAAGAACCAATTCTCTTCTCCAAAAGCCTCACGACCACCTCATCTACCTCTCCTACACTGTCCTTGCCCTCACCAAACTGCGTCGTTTCGCTGAAGCGTCCACTGAACTAGACTCCCTCGAAGACCTCGATAGTCCGCACTACCGCTATGAACTGTATCCGAGTGTTTACCCGAACCGAACTGGGTCAATGGTTCCCTTTTGTCTTCGTTGGCTTCAAGCCTTCATTCCCATCAAATTGGGTCAGCTCCAAGATGGGCTCGATCGCCTTTACGTGTTACTTGACCTTGTACGAACCAAGCTGAAGGAAAAGGAGAATTTGAGCGCCTCGTTAAGTGTGTGGAAGAAAAGAGAAGTTTTTGTAATGAATTCAATTATTGGGATTCATTTGAATCAGAAAGAGTTCTCTGTCTGCTTGTGCTTGATTAAAGAATTGATTTTGACGGATCCTAAAGATCCTATTTTGATTTCAAAGCTAGGGTACATTCAGATGCAGATTGGAGATCTAGAAGGTGCGAAAACTTCGTTCGATCGAGTGGAAAGGTTTATGAAAGAGGGCAAGAACGGTAATGGGTTGTTGATAGAAACTCAATTTCAGAATCTGGTGAGCAGAAACAAAGCATTGACGTACCTAGTGGCTAAGGACTATGTTTCGGCTGTTAGGGAGTATGATGATTGCATTGAGAGAGATAATGGTGATGTGTTGGCCATCAATAACAAAGCTCTTTGCTTGATGTATTTGAGGGATTTGTCTGATTCGATTAAGGTTTTGGAAAATGCCCTTGAAAGAGTACCTACTATGGCTTTGAATGAGACCCTTGTGGTGAACTTGTGTAGTATGTATGAATTGGCATATGTTAATCACGCTGATATTAAGAGGACGCTCAGTAACTGGATTGTCAGAGTTGCTCCCGATGATTTTGATTCATCTTGTACTCGGATTTGAGGTAGTTCATTTTGTTTTATGCCTATTTTGAGATAATTCATCATTTTTTACAGTTCGAGTTTGAAAACTTGCCATTGGTACTATTGTACATGGTTCTCTTGCATTGCTTTTCTGGTGATTAATTTGCATCAGTATCTTTAATAACAATCTGTTTAACTGAGCAATCTTTTGCTTGTATATGTTACTCAAAGAACTAAAGTTGCTTAATTTTGATATGAATGCAACCAAGGTATGCAATTATGCATTTATTGATTTTTAAATGGTAAGTTTATTGAAGTCTTTTATGCTCTTTCCCCAATACTTCATTCTAAAGCATCTCATATATGTAATAATTCTGGTTGTTAATGATTAGTTTTTTTGATAGTTAGGTTGTACATGATTGTTTCTACGGAGAACAAAGAATGACGGTTTTGTTTATTTTCTGAACGGGAAAAGTGCTCCATTAGTCCCTTAGCTTTTAAAAAGGTGCATTTAGTCCCTCATTTTTTAAAAGGTGCGCCGGAAGTCCCTCAGCTGTTTCTAAGGTGCACATAAGTTCAATTTTAAGGTGAACTTAAATCCCTTCTTAATGATGTGCTTGAATTTATCAACTTGTAAATATAATACTGTTTGGTGCTCTAAGGAATCCTCCAATCAATGTGTTCAAGTACAATAATCCCAAACTATCCCCATTGTTTTTTATAAGTTTTCCAATGTTGATACTCAATATGAAATACTTGAACTTCGTAATGGATAATTGATTGATGCAGTGATGTATCCAAGTGCTGGCTATTGAGTGCAAGTATGGCTCCAAAAGGAAAACATAGTTTATTTTTAACCTTGCTGACATCATCAACACTGTTCTGTTAAAGATTAGTTTCAATGAGGACCCTTAGCATATTGATTTCTTCTTGTGGGTTTCGAGCATAAGAAGAAACAGATGGTTTTCTTTTGTATTCTTTTGTGCTCCGTTTATTAAGTTGTGAACCTTAACTACCTTATATATTCTATTACCTGTTCATTTGTGGTGCTTCACTCCATTATTCCCTTTTTCCCCCTGTTAGTATAAAATGAACTAAAGTTATGGTTGAGCTGCTATTGCCTATCACTTGGATCATTTTATGGCAGCTGGGATAAAATTAATGTGCCGGGTAATGTCGGATCATCCTGGTAGGCCTACCTATAATGTTGTTGTTCATATGTGAATTGTGATTTGCACTGGTTTTGTTGATCTGAAGCAGATGCCACTGGCCACTATAAATTTATGCCCAACAGTCATTTTTTAAGGTTTTCTGAGCTGCATTTATGCAATTCGTAGTACTGAAAGTTATGTTCTATCAAATATTTGTTGCTGAAGTTTTTTCTATTCACGTAGTGGATTTTTTAGTGTGTTGGAACTTGGAAGTTGATCATATTCTTCATCATCATATGTCATAGATCTAAGGATTCCACCTAAATCCTTCCCAAAGAAGGTACAAAACGATAGTTTTGTAAACTTTAACCAATAAATGCAAAAAAAACTCAACTTGTTGATATTCCGTTTGTAACTAGACTTGATCTCGTGAACACCAATAATTTTATGCTAGGTACCACACTAAGACGTAAAAGTAAATTTATGGTAAATTTATGATAAATTATAATTAATATAGATTAGTATTATTGGTAAATATAATCTGGTCTATTTAAATGCATCTAATAAAAAATTATTATGATAACTATAATTATAATATAATTCTGATAAATAAAAATGGTAGTAATATTTCCCTATTTTCAATAATTTTTGCATTTAATGCCATGAAAAATCTATGGGAGATTTTGGTGTAATTTTTTGACTTTTAGTCCATAGGTAGTATAAGATTTATACGCTCCATGTTGAGAAAGAAATATAATTACCCTTCAAACTTGCCAAAGTTTCACACATTTCTTGGAATTCCACCTGTGGAAATTTATTATAATTACCATTTACGTGATTTTTTTCTTTCTATATAATTATATAGAATTGATTTTATTTATTAATAATATTTGTTAATATTATTTAAAATTCATCTCATGTTTTACATAAATAATATTTTTTTAGAGATTATATGGAATATGCTCTAAAGTTAATGAAAATCACAAGTGCAATTAAAATAACTAAATTTCACAACATAGCTTCGTTTTTTAGACGTAAGTCATAATTGGTAGAAATGGAAAAAATGAAAAATTCATATAGGTAAGTGAAATTTTCATATGCATGTATGATAAATTTACGTAACTTATTATAAATATGGGTAAATTTATTAATAAAAATAAAAATATGGGTACATGTATAAATTTTTTACATGTTAATATTCAAAAAGAAAAAAAATAAAAATATGCAGAGATATGTTATAAAATAAAATTAATTTAAATTACATAGTAAATATTGAGTATAACAAGTACATGCCTATTAATTGAGCAACTCCTAAAATTTTCGACCTTTCGAACTTCGAAGTCTTCGGGGAGTCTTCAAACGAGTGTATCTTATTGATATTTGTATTAACTTTTTAATATTTATTGTTATCTAAATTTTTAAGTGATATTTTAAAAATATCAAAATTATTAAAAAATGTATTCATTTAATAAGAAAAATTATTATTATTTTTTTATTAATGTTTAATATTTAAGATTTAAAGTTAAATTTTTTGATGTTTAGTATTTAGGATCTATGATTTAGTTTTTAATAAAAAATAAATGTGAAAAAATTTATACAAAGACATAAAAAGAGGAGAGATAATACAAAGGGAGAAAAGAGGAGGAAATATAGAGGGAAAAGATCGATAAAAAATTAAAATTATTAAAATATTTTTAATTATTTTATAAGTAAAAATTAATTTTAAACATATAAACACATTTTTAAAAATATTGATGCTTTTAATGTATCAATCAAGAATTTTGAAAATAATAAATAAGAAAATAATATAATATGAGTATTAATAAATTATAGTATCTTTATTTAACTGTGAAAAAATCTAAAAAATATTTTTTATTTGCTATTTTTGAAGTATATTTTTTTATCAATGAGATTATTTTCTCTTTTTTTTTATTAAATATTTATTTTTTAAAAAATTATATTAATTTTAAATGTTATTAACCTAAATTATTATATAATATACTTAGAAACATTAAATAATTTACATAGACGGCTAACTGACCATCCACCCTCAAGTAGCATCCGCCAACCTTCCCATTCTCACCAACCAAGCACTATGTTCCTCTACTTTTAAAATTTTGGTTTGGCTTTTGCTTCTTAACAGCCAAAACAAACCAATACCCATCAAATCCAACTCCGCGTCATTTTACATGGCCATTATGATTCGAAGTTGCTCGTCAGGCATACCTCATCCCAGTTTCAGAACCCGAGTACCCGGAATCGATTCAGGCTCCGAAAGCTCCTGCTTCAAAACCATATCTTTCTCATCCCAGCTACCCAGCCTTCCTCTGAGGTAAATTTGTTTAAAAGTGGTTCATTTTCTTTGCAATCTATTGATGGTAATGATCAAAAAGGACAAAATAGGAGTTGGGTTGCGTTCTTTTAGAAGTATTAGAGATCAGAAACAAAGGAATCATAATTTTTCTGATATACGGTTCAAGAAAAAATTCGTCTTTACTTTAGATAATCTTGAATTTGCCTCAGTATTGTAATAATTAGTTCTTAAATTTCATTATGTTTAAAATGCATTGTATCAACTGGTTATGACAGATCTTTGGAGATCACAAGGAAGGTGCTTTCACATAGGATGAGTATGGTAAAGGCAGTAAATGGTGTTGATCAAGTTGAACTTGATCTATCTTTAAGCCCCAGAGTAAATTCAGTCAAACCTTCGAAGACCGTGGCTATAACTGATCAGGCAACGGCACTTGTGCAAGCTGGAGTCCCTGTCATTCGATTAGCAGCTGGAGAACCTGATTTTGACACACCAGCTGCAATTGCAAAGGTACTTCTTTGATCCTCTATCTTTGATAGTTTAATCCTTTCACATTTTGTTCCCAAACTTTCACCGGCTTCCCACATAGTTCCCAATTTAGTCCTTAAACTTTAAAGACGTTTTAATGTTCAAATATGTGATTTCTTTTTTGCCAAACCAGCTAATCAACTGATAATTACTCAGTGAATATCATAGGTGTTAATTGAACTTCATGGTTAATCTTTACCCAAGTTAACTTTGAGAAGTTATAAATTTTGCACTTTAAATTTAAAATGGGGTTTATGTATTAATTTTTAAAAGTTTGAAGATTAAATTGTATGAATTAAAAGTTTAACCACATATGTGTAAAAGAGTCAAAGTTTGAGAGCAATTAAGTACTTAAGTCTAGTCCCAAATGTTTTTTTTTCTTTTTCTTGCAAATTAGGCTGGGAAAAATGCGATTCATGAAGGTTACACAAGGTATACTCCGAATGCAGGGACTTTGGAAATTCGTCAAGCAATTTGTGACAAGCTAAAAGGTTTAAAGATGCAGTTATGAATATGTTTCTTGCTGCACTCTATATTTTGTTTTTGCTGCAATTCGGAGATCAGTGGTTCTAAAAATAGCCTTTTTTACAGAGGAGAATGGAATCTCTTATACACCTGATCAGATTTTGGTTAGTAATGGAGCCAAGCAGAGCATTCTTCAAGCAGTAATGGCAGTTTGTTCTCCTGGAGATGAGGTAAAGAACTCTAAATTCTCAAATGAGTAATATGCTAAATGTTTGGTGGTTTTTATATCTCTCTGTTCTGGTCATTCAAAGTTGTTGGTATATTTTATGATAATTTTCATTTTCATTTTTTTTTTGTGTTTTGCATCTATATTTTCCACTCAACACTTTTGTCCCTATAATTAATTTTCAATTTAATCCCCCCCTCCCCCTAAAAAAAAATAAAAAATTGTAACACAGAATATGCTAATGGATTTTTGTTATGTCTGGCATATTGCCGTTATATTTTAGTAATTTATGTTTGAAAGCGGAAATTTCTTACCTGTTAGAGGTGGCTAGACTTTTCACCTTGGCTTGAGTTTCATAGTCTACAGTATTCAGAAATTATTTTGTGCTTGCAATTTATGATTCTGACAGAACATAATTTATTATCAAAATGTTGCATCCATAACTTTTTTGTTAATTTAAACTGAAGCTGTGTGCAGTGTAAGGGCCGGTAAAATATTATGGAGCTAATAAATTGACGATCATCTTCAGAACATGTTGCAAACTAGGTTTTTTTTCCATTAACTCTGGATTTGCAAGATTAATTGATTAGCAAGTTTTACATTGTACCTCATAGAGTTCCAATTTGAAATGATATAGCTTTTTGTCTGAAGTGGAAATATCCATTGTATTCAGGCTTATGGTTATTGGATTATTGTTTCAGGTTAAAGAAAGTGGTCTACAATAACTAAAAATGTATATTTTCAGGTTATAATTCCAGCACCATTTTGGGTGAGTTATCCAGAAATGGCCAGGCTGGCCGATGCAACGCCTGTTATTCTTCCAACAAATATATCCGACAATTTTCTCTTGGATTCTAAGCTTCTTGAATCGAAACTCACTGAAAAGTCACGATTATTGATTCTTTGTTCCCCATCCAATCCAACTGGCTCAGTTTACCCCAAGAAGTTACTTGAAGAGATTGCTCAAGTTGCCGCAAGGCATCCCAGGCTTCTGGTAAAAGAATTCAGTCTGACCTAAACAAAAATTCTTGGTGTCAATTTTCAACCTTGTTAGCATTCTAATCCCATTTCTGTGGCCTTGTTTTTTAAGGTTCTGTCTGACGAGATATATGAGCACATTATTTATGCACCTGCAACTCACACAAGCTTTGCATCATTGCCAGGCATGTGGGAGAGAACACTTACAGTCAATGGATTTTCTAAGGTACAGTTCTGTTGTGAATCCACAATAATCTTGTATCTATTCTATCCCTTCCACTGCCTCCAATTTTTATTATTGGCCTACCTGAAATGGTATGCATATCTTCATGGTTTGACATTTAGAAAGTGGGATCATGCAGGCCTTTGCAATGACCGGTTGGCGACTCGGATATCTTGCTGGTCCTAAACACTTTGTTTCAGCTTGTGGAAAAATACAAAGTCAGGTAGATCCTTGATCTGAGTCTGTTCCTTCTGTTCTAATGCAAGTGAAGTCCCTTTAGTGAAGCCTGAAGTTTGATTCTGATGTTATTAGAATTTATCTGGATATTTTCAATGTAACAAACTGCCATAGTCCCCTAAAATGATTCCTTTTTTGTATTAAATTCAAAAGAGTAAGTGTAAGATGAAGAGTTGAGCAATTGTGCAAAGACACTTGAATAATCTTATCAGCCATAAGGCAAGTTATTTGATAGCAAAAGATTAGAAAGCAGTGGATAAGTTTTTATGGTAATGTGTAAATGGGATGAGAATTATTAATAGTTCTGGCTCAAAAGACAGGCTAGTATTTAGTAGGACGTTTGTGTTTATCGAGAACTTCCCCTTCTTTTTGCCCCATGAGATGTTACTGCATGAAGAGCCTCTGTTTTCGTGGATTTGATTTGTATATTTTTGTTCCAGTCCACATCAGGTGCCAGTAGTATATCACAAAAAGCAGGTGTTGCTGCCTTAGGGATGGGGTATGCTGGCGGAGAGGCAGTTTCTAAAATGGTCAAAGCATTCAGGGAGAGGCGCGACTTCTTGGTTAAAAGCTTTAACGAGCTGGAGGGTGTTAAAATGTCGGAACCTCAGGTAAGATACTTAATTCTTTTTCCCTACTTGTGTGATTTCTTGAGGTTTTACTTTTACCTTTGTCCCCATTAGAATAAAACCGAAAGGAAGTAAAACGGAAATGTTGCAACAAAACGTTTAAACCCTATTTAAGTGACGTAAACGATGGAATTTGTGTACAAAAATGAGTTTCCAAAGCAAGGAAAATTAATATTGTGTGAATCTATACGATCTTCAATTTGATATATTATAATAGTCGTTTCAATACACGAGTACAAGATTATCGTAGTTAATAGTTGCGACACATATTTATTAAAAATTTTGTTGTTTTTGAAAATGTGAATAGTATCCATTTCAATTTTCTTGCTCTTATATTTTTTAATGAATATAGATTGAATGAAAAAAATAATAAATAACCCTTGGTGGGCACCAATCCCTTCATTTCTTTATTTCAACTTAACCATCATCTTCTCTCTTGCAGGGAGCTTTTTATCTTTTCATTGACATGAGCTCCTACTATGGATCAGAGGCTGAAGGATTTGGAATTATTGAAAATTCTGATTCCCTTTGTCGGTATTTGTTAGATAAGGGTCAGGTAAGCTTGTGATTAGTGTTTTCTCTATCACCGGTGTTAATTTTTAATGAAAACTACATTGGAATGTAGTCAGACTTCGGCTGTACATAAATGGTTGATGTGTGTTGATTTTACAGGTTGCGCTAGTGCCAGGGGATGCCTTTGGAAATGATAGCTGCATCCGTATTTCATATGCTTCGTCTCTCACTACTCTACAAGCTGCGGCTGAGAGGATTAAGAAAGCACTTCTAAACCTTAGGCGACCTGCCCATGTCTAGCCTTGTGGAGTTGTAAAATTAGGTTTACGTAATTGTAATTCTTTAGTTTGAAAATGTATTTTTATTTTAATTTCTAAATAATTATGAGAATGCTCTTCTTGATGATTCATAAAAGCAATAAATCTTCGAATTGGATGTTTGTAATTTTTGGTACTCCAATGGTCAGTTTAATTTTACGGTACACATAAGTTCTAGCATTTTGAAACCATTCCATTTTATTTCACAAATTTAAAATTAAGGTTCAATCAATGTTAATTTTTCCAATTGGTTTTTGTAAATAAACATCACGCAAAAGACTAATAAAGAGAGACTACAATTAGTTTACAATAATAATAAAAAAAAATCATCAGTTAAAGTTACATCTTTTGGCCATAAACTAGTAATTCATTTTACATATGATTTGTACTTAAATTTAGAAGAGTGTTATTTAATTTCAACAAATAAATTTTTAATTATAATATTTATAAAATTATATATATATAATAGAATTATATTTCATCTAAAATTTAAATTTTAAACCTTTTATACTAAATATTTCACGAAACTTAATAATTTAAATATATTTTTAATAAAATGAGATTATATAACATATATTTTAATTAAAAATAAATAATAACTAAAAAGTAATTGATACTATTTTCAACTTATGTATTATCCTATCGGGTATAAATCATAAATCTCTCCCTATCAATCTTAATATAAGCTTTGTTCCTAAATTAGAGCTGTTTTAAAATGTTTAACTAACTTTCTAAAGTTTGTTAATTTCGAACATACAAGCTATAATAATATTTCAAATATGGATGGGATCTCCTCCCCCACGTACCACTTTTAAGGACGTCATGCTTCTTGTGCCTTGCCGTGGTTGCTTTGGCAGCCTAGTTTTCTGTGTCAAAAGGTTTCGTTACTCATCAAAGACAAAACTAAAAGGTAATATTAAGAAAAGAAAAAAGAAGAAGAAGGAATTATATTCACTAAATCCTTTTCCTTGACGATAGGGAAATGTTTGGGAATGAAATTTATGCCCCAAACCTTTTCCTTAATTTTCTATCACTTTTTGCGCTGCCATGGTTTAATATACCATGTTTCAGAAATCCCAACATATTCATCTATATTCTAACATTCGTATAGATTCAATTAATAAACATGTTGTGTCATGTCAATTAATGAATATTATTTACGTTTCATTAATATTCTCATGCTTTTAACCCAACATTTATCAATCATATAATATTATTTTAAATAAAAACATGATATATTACATTCACTATAATCATGTATTTAGTATTGAGCCAGGTGGTGTGGTATTTAACATATTTATTAAACATTTTCTTACAAAAATTCAATACGTGTCAGTAATTGTCATCTATACTTGTAATGGTTCGGTTTCCACCAAATGTTATCTACCACAAAAGGCTGTTGTACAGGAAAAGCAAACTTTACTGTTCTTTGTCCAATACATAATATTCCTGTCTAAGTAGAGATGCTTTGTATAAGCCATCCTGAAGAAGCTAAGTACCTCTTCGACCAAAGCCCAAACTATTGACTTGAACTATAAGACAATCAACGTCAATTAACAAGAAATCTCTTTTCCCATTCTCCTTCCTACTCTTCTTTTTTCATCGATCCTTTATAAACAGATCATCACGATGAAGAAAATTACCAAAACCCATATACCCAAAAGAGACAATATTACTAACTCTAATCCTAATGGAATCTTCAACTTCATGCAAACAAGGACATGCAGAGATTGTGTTTTTTGACTTGGAAACAACAGTACCCAAAAGAGTTGGGCAAAAGTTTTGTGTATTAGAATTTGGTGCTATTATAGTTTGTCCAAGAAATCTTGTAGAGTTAGAGAGCTATAGCAGTCTCATAAGACCGAAGAATTTGTGTGCAGTAGCATTAAGGTCTAGTCGAATTGAAGGGATAACAAGAGAAAGAGTAGCAAATGCACCATATTTTGAAGAAGTCGCTGATAAGATCTTCAACATATTGAATGGAAGAGTGTGGGCAGGTCATAATATTCAAAGATTTGACTGTGTTAGAATTAGAGAGGCCTTTGCTGAGATTGGTAGGCCTGCACCTGAGCCAGTTGCCATGATTGATTCTCTTGGAGTTCTTGCTAACAAGTTTGGTAAAAGAGCTGGTAACATGAAGGTGAATCATTTATAAATCAGAAAATAAAATTAACATTAGTTTACTGAATGCTTGTTATTTAAGGAAAATGAATTTTATATCCTTATTTATTAGATGAGACATTATAAGTTTGTTATTTTTACAAAAAGATTGTAAAAATCTATTTTGTAAAAATAATATAAATTTGTGTTGTTACACTTTTTTTTCTTTTTTTAACCTAAATAAGATAGTATAAATTCAAAACTAGTAAAAAATGAATTTTTGTGATTTTTTTTTTTATAAATATAACATATTTGTATTAAACTTTGCTGTCTGAGGTTAATTTACAATCGATAGGTAATTAAACTAACATACTGCATATTAACATATATCAGATGGCAACTTTGGCTTCTTATTTCAGCCTTGGGCAGCAAAAGCACAGGTAATACTGAATTTCAAAGGCCTAAGTCAAATTGTACTTCCAAAGACTTGAGTTAATTACCACAAAGTCTATTGAAAAGAGGGAATTATTAGGTGGTATAGCTAGAAACATGTAACACTTGAATCTCTTGTGCTAGCTTGATGAATCATATAGGTATAGTCAAACCAGTATATAGCATTGAAGCTTTAACCAATTGAAATTTGAAATTAATTTGTCACAACAGAAGCCTTGATGATGTGAGGATGAATCTAGAGGTTCTCAAGCATTGTGCCACAGTGCTATTCCTGGTATATTTCCTAACCCTTTTTAATGAATTTTATAGCTGTAAATGTAATTACACACTTCTATTTTCACCTAAACTTATGAGAAGGAAAGCTACTATATTTAACAAATTTTTGATGAGGTGATAGTTTGTAATTGTGTGATTGTGTATACTAACAAATTAGAGGAGGGTAGTGTATCAAAATCATTTGTTTTCACCTGTTTAAATCCAATTTAATCAAAATTTGATTTTATAATGTAATCAATTCGAATTCTAACAGATTAAATTTTTGGGATCAAATAAGGATAAAATAGTACTGGAATTTATTCATGAATTATTTTTATATATAAAACATGAGATATACAACATTTAAATTTTAAATTTATCTACCTATAATAAAATTTATTATTTATAATCACAACTAATAAAATCAATAGAATAATAAAAATAATTGGATAATTATTAAATTACTATAGAGATTTATCATTTATATTTATTTTTTAAATTAAAATAATAATTTAATTTAATTATAGTATGTATTATATTCAAAAATACAACACATTATAAAATAATAATATTTATTTATTTATAATTTTAATGGTAATTTAAATTGTAATGAATTATAAAATTTATTAATTTGAATTCGAACGAGTTGTATGTTCTTTATTCCGACTCTGATCCAACTATAAAATTTGTTAATTCGATCTGATACGAATACGACGGATCGGATCAAATTTCTCAATTTAAACGAATTTATTAATTATTTGTTCATCTTTATTAGAAATGATATAAAGTAAATACTGTAAATTCAGTTGTGATATATGAACTTTTAGTATGAGAAGTGACAATGATCCTAAATACTCAAACACATAAATTGAGTCATGTATATGATAATAGGAATCAAGTCTTCCTAGCCTACTGTTGGATACTAAAGGAAACTGGAGTGCCTCCCCTACGATTATGACAAGGAGTAGAACAACTAATTCAAAACTACAATACAGAGAAGAAAGTAGTAGAAAGTCTCCCCCAACCACTTTTACTACTTATCAGAGAGCAGTTCCCTATACTAGGACCAATTTGAGAAAGGTACGTTGCCTTGGTGGTTTTAAATTTAGTTTCTTTGTGAATATTATTAATAAAAACATTTAAATTAGTGCATGTTTAGGTATGAAGACACGCATCACTAGAATTGAATTTGGGATGAAATATTTAGGGATTGTTTTATAACTAACTATATTTATGTTGGGATATTATATTTGATTATTTTATATTTTTTTATTATATAAAATATAAAATCTCAACATAAATTTTAGTTTACATATACCTTTTAAAAAAAAGTATATGATAAAATTTATATTGGGATATTATATTTTATATAATTATTTATATTATATTTGATTATTTTATATTTTTTATTATATAAAATATAATATACTTTTATGAAAACTAAAATTTATGTTGGGATTTTATATTTTACTCTAAATGTAATTTCAGTATTAGTTTAACTAACTATATTTTCAAGACCCATTTTATGAACTCAAGTTTTTAAAATCAATGTTGATTGGTAATTAATTTTATTTTTTAAGTTCAAAATCAAGTATAATTCAATTCTATTTTTATTCATAGAACTCAGTTCCATTTTTAGACACACTTTTTATTAATTGTTTTTGAAACTTAGAAAAAATCATATTCTAAGTAAAGTTTTCTTTACTTACTCTGTTGAAACTTAAGAATGAATGAAAGAATAAAACATAAGTTTTTTTAAAAAAAAAAATGAATTAGAAAACGGAAAAACTAGTTTAAAAAAAGAACAAAGAATTTAAAGATAGAACTGATTACAAAACGAACACTTAGTTTTACATATTGGATATAATTCCAAACAATAAGGTTTTTCTTGTTGTTATGAACAGTAATCATGATAACTAAAGTTTTATGTGCTATGTATGTTAACAGATGGCAATAAGTGTAAAGAATGTATTATGTAAAGCTAATGGAAATCAGCCTCTTAACAACTTATTCAAGTATTCTCATTCTTTGCTTCAGTAAGGCGAAACAACAAATTGTAGTGGAAGAGAGCTTGTTCCTTGATCAGTCTTTCTTCTTCAGAAATCACGAAAGATTGTGTCACTCTACCAATTAATGGCTTATTAATTACTGAAATTAAGGAGGTTAATTATATATGTTGAAATTAAGGTCTTGGCATAACTGTCAATTGATGTTGTCAATTAGAACATGCTGTGATTAGCCTTGCATAGTTAATATTGGACGTCAAAGGTTTGTTCAAGAGTTGCAACATTATTATTATTATTATGCACTTGGAATATACATATATAGTTTAATAGATCTGTCATAAATATTTAGTAGAAAAAATGTAAAACCTAGAAGAGAAGTAGTTCTTTTTTTCTTTCTAAATATTCTTTCAATTAAATGGCTAATTCATTCAATTATTTTCCTTATCAACATTATTTCGTGAGATATATATATAGACACAAAACGGGCTAGTGAGTGGCCGAATTATTTCATTATTTTTTTAAAAAAAATTAGCAGTTGAGTCTAGTTTATTTTTTGTTTGTAGTCAATTAATTCCAAAATTTTAAAGAAAAATTCAAATAAATTTAAATTGTGATTTTTCTTTTAAATAAAATAGAATAATATATGCTAGATAAGTATGATCTTATTCTTTATGGATATTGGATGAATTGTAATTGTGTTTTGGTTAAATTTAGATTCTACTACTTTCAAATCAATTTTTTTTAATTTGTAACTTGAAAAATGTTAAAGATTTGAATTTTTTTTTGTTATATATAAATATTTTTTTCACTATTTTTTATTTGGTGTATATTGAATTACTACTTTAATATTAATTAATTAAACATGCTTAACAAATATATAACGTCAATGAAATTATATTCATCTAACTAATTTAACTATTTTTATTAAATTATAGGATTTTATTAATCCAACCTAATAATTATACCATTAAAATACATATTTTATAATAAATATAAGACTAAATTGAAATTTTCTCTTTTTTCTAACTATTAATTAACATTTGGGTTCTCTAATATCAAATTTATTAAAAAATATGTTTTGTATTCTTTTCGGTGTCGGTATTAATTATAATTGATATTATATATAATTATTAATTAAAATAATAAAATTAATTATTAATTAAAATAATAAAATTAATTTTTTAAATTTATAATGAATTAATAAATCAATTATAATAATAAACATAATTTGTAATTAAAAAAATATCAAAACATTTGATCCAAACAATTCAAGCCTCTTTTCAATCCTAGGGTTCAAACAAAAAGGCCTATATCTAATAGTAATCATGGATCAACAAAGATTGAAAAGAAACCATTAATATAGTGCACAAAAAGTTGTAATTGCCCAATAAAATGAAGGTTTGAGACTTTTATCATGATTTTCTGATGCAGGTCAAGTGTCTACCTTTATTTTCCTCAACAAATAAGGTTATATTAGGAAATAATATTATTTCTGCTCTTTTCGCCCACTAGAACGTAACTGTATATATAATTTAGAAATATCAATTATTACAATAGAATAGATCAGGGGTACAAAAATCAGACCAAATGGTTACATTAGGAAATAATATTATTTCCGCTCTTTTCGCCCACTAGAACGTAACTGTATATATAATTTAGAAATATCAATTATTACAATAGAATAGATCAGGGGTACAAAAATCAGACCAAATGGTTACATTAGGAAATAATATTATTTTCGCTCTTTTCGCCCACTAGAACGTAACTGTATATATAATTTAGAAATATCAATTATTACAATAGAATAGATTACGGGTACAAAAATCAGACCAAAAAGGTTACATTAGGAAATGATATTATTTCCACTCTTTTCAGCCACTAGAACGTAATTGTATATATAATTTAGAAATATCAATTATTAAGATAGAATAGATTAGGGGTACAAAAATAAGACAAAATCAAATTAAATGGAATAAGATTGATGGATATAAAGGTTTTATAAATCAAATAATTTAATTTAATTTATATTAATTAAAATTATTTTTCAAATAATTTAATTTAATTATATTAATTTTTAAACTAATCAATCGGATCATTTTAATAATTTATTAAATTTTTATATTATTTTTTACAAATTATTGATTAAATGTTTTATATTTTAATTAAAGATATATTATTAGATATATCATATTTATATATTATTAAACTGATCAAAACGTTTAATTTAATATTTTTAACAATAATTTAGTTCGGTCTAATTAATTTTTTTTTACCAAAAAACGAAACAGAACTTACGGTAAATACCCCTAGAATGTACCCAATATGAACATTCTTCTAACCAAATAAGTTCAACAATATAGGGGCAAATTTAGCCAAATTATGTGCAGCTTCATTTGCTTGCCTTTTCCAGAATTTTGAATGTATACATGAGAAGTTCTTAGCTTTTTCTATAGCATCTTCAACTAGAATTCCTTTTAGGAGTCGTTTGTTTATCACTTTCATTTATGTAATTAATAGCCAAAAGTGAATTACTTTCCACTACAACCAGATTACAAAACTTCGTATATCAAAAACCCATTGAATGCCGATAAGAATTGCATGATATATATTTAGCAACTAAGATTGAGACAAATCTATCAATTGACTTTTATCTCCTCTTTCATTCCATATTTCTACACAAACACAGTCATGCATTATTTCTATCTCCTCATTCTCTTGATTTAAGAAGAAATAATACAAGAGATTAATAAATCCCCATCACTATTGAGTTTTATGAAATTTAAAAAAAGGTGTTATCTTAGGGAAATGCTTTTAGGATCCATAAAAAAACTCTCAACCAAAACAAGAGGTGCTAATCAAATTTGTTAAGAGAAACCTCGTCCACTCTTTTTAAGCAGGAAGCAAAGTTGAAAAATAAATTACTCAGATATATTTTCTTCTAAGCACAAAATGAATTTCCAATAATATACGCAACTACGTACTAGCCCTGTACCATGAAACATGCATGTCCAAAGTCATGCATTTGCCAATTTGGTGCTAGAAACCAAGATTATGAGTCTTATGAAAGTAATTCATTATTGCTAGGCTAGCTACGAGACCCTTTTTTTTTTCTTTTTCTTTTTTATTCCCTCTCTCTCAAGAAACTCCATCAAAGAAGAAATGAGTGATTCACGAGAATATGCTTTAATGGAGTTTTGAGAAAAAAAATTGTGAAAAATGTAACCGAAAAACATCATCAAAATTTGAGTTTATCAAATCCAATCCAATCACTTGTTTTCATCCGATATCACTCGATTCATTAATTACATAAATGAAGGTGATAAACAAAGGAAAGGACTTGATAGGCTTAATTTCATTTCATCTTATGAACAATTGATCCTCATAGAAATCATATATGCGAAAAATGCTTTTGTGTGTGTTGTTTTTTCATGATTTCTTATCTTCACATATGTCTACATCATAAAACAAAAGTTAAGTTGTTTAGCAAATAAGAAAAAGAAAGCCTTAATTGTATAGATAAAAATGACTTGTGAATATATGTGATTAATTTTAGAGCACGTAGAAACCCAACAAACGTACACAAGTTATCAAAATAGAGAGAGTACTCCTATACCACCGACATGATTCGACAAAACCATTATATCGATTATACTCATGTAAAAGAATTTTGTCATATTTTAACTGTTCCAAATAGAGAGGTGTGTGAAAATCCACTTGGCCGTACACATCATAAGAAAGATCTTTGAATTGATTTTTCTATATGAATATATTTAATTGTGTATAGAAGATCATTTTATCAATATACTAATAATATATTTTTAAGTTATTAAAACACACCATATATATATATATATATATATCCATACAAAAGTTTTTCTTTTGTTTGTTACTAAACACTGTTTAGTCTTGACTCTTTCTTACATAATGCTATTTGTGGGGAAACACGTTACCACACTGTATGTCTGTTTTCCTCGATGACAAAAGACAAATTAAGTAGAGTATATCATGGCGGCCTGCTATATCAAATCATCTTTACAAAGTCTCATGCAAATATGGACTCTAGTCCATCTAAGTTTAACTCCGTGATAACATATTAAATAAAATTGATTAATATACTAAATATGTCAAAAGTTAATTGATGAAATATATTAAATTAAATTGTTTGTCTTAAATAAGAAATGAAAAATTCATTTAAAATAAATTGTCTATTTCTTCCGTTCTTTTCTGTTTTCGTTTATGAATTAATTTTTTTCCGTTACTCTTCCTCTTCTTTAGTCGTTTCTCTGTATTAATTCTCTTTTATATTTTTATATAATTCTGCTATAAATAAAGAAGAAAACAAAAAAGGAAGACACGATTCTATATTATTCTACTATAAATAAATAAGAAAACAAAGAAAGAAGATACGAAAAATAAAAAGGAAGATCTGAGAACGAAAAGAAAAAAAATAGAGAAAAAAAGGGCGATTAGAAGAAGAAAAGAGAAAAAGAAAAGAAGAGCAAAAAGAAAACACGGGAAATGTATATATATATATATTATTTATTATTATTATTATTATTTTAATTGTATATTTTTTATCTAGAATTAGGTTTTTTTTATAGAATTTAGAAATTTTAAAGTTCGTAGAGTAATAAATTATGATATAAGTTTATTATTATTTAATCGTTATATCTTGAAAGATAAATTTTCATTATTCTTTCATGGTGAGCAGAAAAATTATCTTAAGTACATTGTTTGATACATAGATCTTTATTATTATTTTGTATTTATTTAATTTATATATTATTTAAATTTTGTATTTATATATATTTCTAATTTTTTAATAAAATAATGTCATTCTTAAATTATTTATTCGTGTATTATTTTTAACAATTTACTATATATAATAAAGAAGATATTTTACAATCAATATGAAAAAATAATGCATATATCATATACTTAAAATAGGAGTCTCAATCCATTTTCCCCAACTTGACCGTGGCTGAATGTGACACTAGGAAGCAAGTAGCTTAGATAAAGGTGGGGTGTGAATTCCTATGTTTTGCTTGTTTGTATTAGAGGTATCCATAAATTATAGAACCAAATCATAAAAACGGATCGAATCGAATCGTAAAATTGGATTGAACTAGATCGGATCGAACGGTTTTACAAATCAAACAGTCTGGTCTGATTTGTATTAATTTTAGACCGATCAAATTGGATCGGACCATTTTAATAATATATTAAAATTTTCACATTATTTCTCATTAAATATGTCAAAAAATCGAACTAAATCGGATCAAACTATTTTATAAATCAAACGGTCCGGTCCGATTTGTATTAATTAAAACCGTTTCAAACGGTTCGATCCGGTCTGATCCGAGTAATATAAACGATCCGGACCAGTAGACACCCCTAATTCGTATCTTGTTCGTATCGTGTCGTATATGAATATGTTTATCGATTCAAATTCATTTTTTTTAATATTATAAAAAAATAAATTATTTTTAATCAATCTATTTATTTATAATAATAATAAAAATTATTATTTTTATAAATATAAAAAAAATTAATAATTAATTTTAATTAAAAAATAATATGTTTCTTATAGTGTTAGTGTTTTATATGATAACCCAAATTACCGCCTAGCTAAAGGCTAAAGCACGACACCAATATAAAGTAATACTGCTAGTAATTACTCATAAATTCCTCTTAGAAAATAATAAATTATTGCTCTACAACTAATTAAATACACCTGTTCTGCAAAACTAAGCTCTAAAATTCATCCCAACTTATTTTTAGTCCCATGTTGAACAGTACAACCTTCAACGATCAAGCCAGTACAGTCCCCAGTCTATTTTATCAATGTGCAATTTTACAGTGGGTAGACACGACAAGCTACCTCAGGTAGAGTAAAATATTTGTTTTCGAAAAGTGTATTGCGAAGTTATCACTAAGGTAGGCTAAATAATGACATTAGCAAAATTATAGTTAATTTGTATAGATGTGTTTTACTAGTGTCATCATGTTACACTCTGCCAAACACAAATTTTGCATTGTTTATATATATATATATATATATATATATATATATATATATATATATATATATATTATAAATTAACATTAACAGAATAGAAGTTAGGGTATAATTTAATTGTATAAATAAATAAGGATTACAAACATTAAAAAAAAAATCAAAACCCAAACACACGGTGTATTTACACCCACTTATTCTAGATCTCATTGACGAAAATAGTAATCGAAAGCAATAATTACACAAAAATTGCAGAGAACAAATAACATTATTGTATTGTTACTGAATAGATGAGATGACTCGTGGCTGATATTCCTCACGAATGCCAAAAAAAGAAGTGATGCTTAGAATACGGGTATTGGGTAAACCACAAGTATTAATTTCTTCTCTCTACAGCAGCTAACGTACTATCGTGGCTCCAGTATTAATTTGGAAGCTATCAGATTTATGAAAGGAGATTAGCATATATATATATATATGTAATAACCTAGGGTTTTAATTGCCCAATTACCTCTTAGCTCAAAAAGACCAAATTACCATCATGTTTTATAATACATAACTAACGAATCTTCACCTTGTACAAAATAAAATTAAAATTTATTCAAATAAAAATCACTTGTTATATATAACAACTAGGTTCAAGTAATACTTTAATTTATTATTTGGAATTAGTTAGGTCAACACATCAACTACATTTTTTATATATAGTCATATTGTTGACAAGAATAACATCTAGAGCCAAAAATATTATGAATGAAGTGATATCTAATATCATTATGTAAACCCAAAACAAAGGCTAAACCTCTCAACTAAATGGATTTTTTCATTGCTTATGTTGCTTCCATATAATATACTCTGTGATAAACAAAGAAACTATTGACTATAAAGTAACTTTCTAACCAATAGTACATTAAAAAAAAGTAAAACATAACTTGTCAAAGATTTCTTATTCAAATCCATGGCATAATAAGACTCAACATAACCAATGATATTACAACCAATATTAGAACTCTCATCATATACCAAACTAAAATTAGAAGTGCCTCTCAAATACCCAAGTATCTATTTCACTTTACCAATGACCCTTTCAAGGTTTACCATGTATCTATTAACAATATGTGAAATGTCTACACCAATACAAACTATAGCATACATCAAACTATCAACGATACTAGCATATGGAACTAAGACATGTATTGTTTTTCTTCTTCGACTATGGTAATAAATCCAAAGAATGTTTGAAATGCACAACTAATGGTGTACTCACAAGTTAAGATTTTTTCATATTAAAGTGTTCAAGAATTTTTTCAATATAATTTTTTTGAAACATAAAGCTTTCTCGCTAATCTATCCTTGTAAATTTTCATACCTAAATTTTTTTCGTTACACATAAATATCTCAAACTCATCACTACCCTGAGACTTCAATTTTTAAATCTCATACTTATTCCTAAAAGCAATAAGCATGTCATCAACATATAAAAATAAAAAGACAAATGAATCATCATGAAACATTTTATAATAATCACAAATATAATGATCACTACTAGAGTCACCATTGTCTTAAAAGATTACTTCAAACCATAAAAAAAACATTTTTAAAAAACAAACATGACCCTCCTTACTTGGACAAAAAATCCATCTAGTTAATGCATGAAAATTTGTTCCTTAAGCTCACTATGTAAGAAAGTTATATTGACATCAACCTATTTTATTTCCAAGTCAAACAACAAAATCATAGCAAGTAATAAACGAATAAACCCTTGTTTCATAATTCAATACCCTTATTTTAAGAATAGTCATTTTCAACAACACTTACCTTACACCTAGTTACTTCAATCATATGTATTCCTTCTTTTTTCTTGAAAATCCATTTCATTCCAAATATTTTCTGGTCTTTATGCGGCTTCACCAACTCTCAAATATGATTCTTATGAAGTGATTCAATTTCTTCATTCATAGCAACCAACTATTAAGCAGAATGATCACAAGTGATAGATTCACAATAACTAGAAGATTCATGCACCACAATGATCTCTACCATAGACAATACAAAAGAAACTAAATCTTCATTTGTATACCTCTAGGGACGCAAAATTTATCTTATTCTTTTCCCTTAACGATACTATATGTTTTCTCATATTGCTTCTCTGCTACATCATGAGAAATATCACCTATCTCATTAACAAATGGATGAACTAAAATGCTCTCTTGAACTTGACTAGGTGCTCTACTCTTAAGCTCTAACTGCTTACTAATGCCAGGGTACTTAGGTGTAATAACAAATTCATTTTTCTATTCCAAAAAGGAAAATTCATCAAATTTAGGTGATTTGCGTTCAATACACCACAATCTATAACCCTCTACATTAGAAGGATGTCCTAAAAATATGCATTTTAATGTTTTAGGCTCAAGCTTACCATCACTAACATAAGCATAAGAAGAACAAACAAATACTTTCAAATCAAAATAATTAGCAAGAGTACCAAAGAATATTCCAAATGAACTTTTTAACTCAAGTGTAGTTGATAAAGATTGATTCACCAAATAGAATGCATGCTATTGTAGTGTATTATGCATATTGTGGTGTCTCATTATGTCATTTTTTTTACATAACTCATTAAATTGACCCTCATAAAATTTCAAGCCATTTTCGATCCTGAAGCGCTTGATCTTTATACTAATTTGATTTTCTATACAAGCCTTAAACTTTTCAAATGTTGCACACTTGTTTTTTAGAATATACACCCAAACATAACGAGATAAGTCATCAACAAAAATAAACATATATCAAACACAAAAATTGGATATATGTAATCAACAATATCTTTGTTTTAAGGATGATTATACTAAATTTGACCATATGATGCTTTCCATAATAACAATGCTCACAAAATTCAAGCTTATCAGTTTTTTAACCACTAAGAAAACCCTTCTTTCTTACATAAATATACATGTCTCACTCATATGCCCTAACCACATATGCTAAAAGTGAGTAGTATTTGAATCTAGATTTGATAAGGATAAAATTGAAAAACTTTCAATAACATTGTTATCGTGATGTAACTAGTCCTCTCCCAAAGTCATCTCTAATGCTATCTGAATGCTTCATTGCTTCAAACATATTAAAATAAATTATATCCCCATAAAACTCAAGAGTTCATAACAGTTAATTATTTAAGGATATAATAATTAAGTTAATTATGCTTGCTCATATTATTTAGGTTATTAAAGATATAAATTAATATTTATTAATTCTTTATATATATATATATACAAATACCACATTTTATGGAGTTAGATATTCTTTGTTAATTAAACAAATCAATTAACACCTATGGGTAGGATCAATAATTAATTTCTTTTTTATAAGAGATTGAAAATAAACCATTTAAATGCTATATTTGATGAGGTTAGACATTTTAAACTTTATTCAAGGTGTCCAAATTAAACATAAGAATTCAATTATCCGAATATTTACTTTCAAGTTTTAAAATCATTACTGAAAATATATTTTCGAATAATAGTTCTTATAAAAACTTTTGAAATAGAGCTTCACTCTAACTACCGGAGATTATACCAACAAATAAAATGACACTACTCTAATTCAGACTAAATAATATATTTCTTTCTAACATCCTTAATATAAAATCTTGAATAAAAATAAAATCAATTTATTTTATAGAAATGTTTTACTTATTTAATATTTCGCAAACATAACAACGTTATTATTATATCATATATATACAAATAGCCAACTATGTTAAATTTAATCATAGATAAATTAAATATAACATATAAGAATAAAACATAAAAGTAACTCTAAATAATTTATTTTAAGATTATACCTCAAAAGAATCCTTACAAAACTTTGATGCAAATTCTGTTTCTAGAAAATCTCCAAACATATTTGAATTTTCGTTTATTGAATCAAAAATTAGAAATTTACAAAAACATAACTAGTTCTTCTAAAAAAGATAAGAACTTTAAAACTTAAAAAAAACTAAGAAAATTAGAGAGATATTTTGAGGGATTTTTGAGATGATTTTTACAATGAGGAAAAAAGTCTTTTTATAAGTGAGAAAAGGCTAAAAAGGTGGAAAATAGTCTTGGATTGGGGTATTTTTTATTATTTTGATCCATTTTGTCCAATTTTTACTTTCTTTTTTTACCTTTTCTCAACATATTTGTGATGTATTGCCTCTAGTAATTTTCTTTGAGTCTTTAAATTATTTTTGAACGATTATATATGAAAAACAATAAAAATACTCGTGATTTTGAAAAGACAAATTTATATAAAAATATGATAAAATCATACAAATATAAGTTTATTTAATATATTAAAATACACTAAAGCATGGTAATTTTAGTGTTTTTTTAAACATATATCATAACTCTCAACCAGCTTCTTGCTAGTCTCATAGCAAGATAAACAGTAAAAACTAAAAATTAAATTATCATAAATCACATTCGTGGATTGACACAATTGTATTTAGTGTATATAACAAGTCTTTAAACCCCTAGTTGCCTTAGTGGACGAGTTTAAGTCTTGAAAGGGCTTTCAGTAATAATACCCATAAACATTGAATTAAATGTAAATTTTAAAAAATAAAAATAAAAATCAACAAATCAAAAAAATTAAAAAATCTAAATCTAAAATTATAACAAAATAAAAACTAAATAAAATAAAATTAAAAATAAAAATAAAATCAAACAAAACATAAAAATATCTTATGCTTTTTAATCTTCTTGAAGATCATAATTAAAATCTAAAACATAATTTATTCTCAACTTCTTAAATAGTCATAGTTTATAATAATAATTAGTTGAAAATAATTTTCATACTTTATTTTTAAAATATTTCAATTTAAATTTATCCAATTTCAGTGTAAAGAATTCGAATTCCCTTCAACTCTATCCTTACAAGTCAATACTATCAAAACATTGAATCCTATGAGTTCAAGCACTTATACTAAGGCATATGAGAATAGAGTTTATGTTTAGAAATGAACTAATAATTTTATATACTTATAAAAGAAAAAAGCTCAAAAATAGTGCATAACTTCGATCTCATGAAATAAATCAAATATTTAGGATTTTGTAAAGAAATCACAACATTATTTTCATGTCTCAATCAAAATCATTAAATAATTTTTTTAAGATATATGCCTTATAGAAATGAAGAAAGTGTAATGACTTTTTAGGGATTTATTTCCTATAACTTTCTTTTGTAATTATCATTTTCTCACAACTTTGTAAGTTATATGACTCATAGTATATAGATTATACTATTCATTATATATATATATATATGAGAGAGGACCCATGTACAATTTGTACATTTTTTTGGTATGATAATATGAGTGGATAAATTTTATCTTTTCACTATTTGTAATAGTTTTGGTAACCCACATGTATTTTATTTTTGTATAAATCATGCATGAAAGACAAAAGGGAATATACTATCAATTTCTACTTAAGTCATTCAATCTAAGCAGTAAAAACAACATATGATACTTTACTAGATGTAGAAATTATAACATTCAATGATAATACCTATAGAGATCATCTAAAAATATGAAAAACAAGAAATCTGTTCAAAGTAGAAAAAATATATTTCACTAAGAATAAATGAAATTAGGCTCAAATTATATCTCACGAGAGTGGTCTCCAATATTTTATTCCTAAACACTGATTTTAGGTTCATTATAATTTTACACTTTATCATGAAATACTACTTATAAAAAAACCTAACTAATTACCATATACTCCATTATATGTTCTCAAAAATTAATCTTACAGTGCAAAAGACTTAACTATTTATTTAAATTTGATTTAAAGAAATGATAAATTTTTGTGAGAAATTTTTTAAAACTAATCCTAAAATTCTAAAAATTACTAAACCACACAAAGAAAATAAAAATCAAACGCAATAAAAATGAAAATATGGACATAAAAGTTTTTAAAATTGTTAAATTTTTTAAAATTAAGCATGTTAACTTTTCACCACCCTATAACTTACATTGTTCTCAATGTAACAATTGTAAATTAAAAATAAAGAGAAAAATAAGAAAAGTTACCTATTTACTAAGAATGTGCAAGTATTGATGGAGAAATTCAGGTATATCAATCATATTCATCATTAAAGCATACACAGACAGATCGTTGTGAACTTTTAATATCTCAAAAATATTTTTAGTTTTAACAATACTAAACTTGTTCACATGTAATTAAAATAAAAGAAATTTGTTTAAAATGATGGATTACATCACATCCAATGCTTAATTTAACGTCTTAACAAGACGTAACTTGGGAGATTTCATTTAAAGTAAACTCAATGTTTCCACATCATTGATTCAATCAAACCTACAAATAGTACAAGTTTATCTACCTATATTTTTTAAGTCATGTCTTATAGATTTTAAAAAAATTATTTACTTAAAACTAAGGACATGATTGTGGATTTTAGATAAACTACTTATAGGTGCAAGTCAAATAACTAAGGCATTAAAACATATTTGTACCTAGCTCTAATAAAACAACTACCTTATTTTATCATAGATTTTGATTAAAAACTTTAAAATTTTGAAGATAACTTCAGATTTTTTTAAACTAATCTAACACTAAGTATTAAAATAAATATTAAACAATAAAAATAAAAAATAAAAAAATTAAAGAAAAAATAAAGTAAAATAACACACTTTATCTATCATATAATACAAACATATTTTTATACAAATAAATATACATCATTAAATTGTACATAACATAATACAATCAATCTAATATATAATACAAGCACATTTTTATACATATTATATTATATAATATTTACATGTTAGTCCATAGAAATACTATATAATAAATAAAACTAATAACCAAACTAAAGAACTAAGTTAATATTTTTTTAAATTAAAAAAAATTTGTATATTATTTTTTTAGAGCATATTATTTAAATAAATAAAGAATTTTTTTAAAAATTAAAAATTAAAGGAAATAAATAAATTAAGCTCAAAATAAAATTAAAATTTTTCTTCTTTATGTATTTATTTATTAAAAAAATAAAAATTAAAAAATTAATTTTTTTTATTAAAATTAAAATTAAAAGTTAAAAATTAATTAATTTTTTTATTAAAAAAATTAAAAAGTAAAAGTAAAAATTGAAAGAACATTAAAAATTAAAAAATAGATATTAAAATAAATTTAAAAAAAAAAGTTAAAAAAAAATTTAATTTTTCTAGAAAAGAAATTAATTAAATAAATTAAAGTTTAAATTTTATTATTAAATAAAAATAAAAAAGTAAAAAGAAATCTCAATTATTTATAACATAGAAAGTTTGTAAAATTTTGATAAATAATTTAAAGACTAACCTTCCCCGACAACGGTGCCAAAAACTTGATTAATAAGATCAAGATCAAGTTAGTAATATTGATTTTGCAAATATTTTGGTTTTATATTTGTAAAAGTCTCACAAGTGTTCGGATCATTTTATAGAAAATGACAAGTATAATCTAAATTTCAATCTAAGAAATAAATATATGTGGTTTTTAATTTATTATTTAAACTCTTAAAAATGAAATTAAATCTTAAACATCTTGTCGCTATATTTTGATTTTTTTTGTGTTTTTTAATTTAATAACAAAAAAATAAACATAGATATGTATTATTTATAAATATAATAATTAAGGTAATTATGTTTTCTTATGTTATTTAAGTTATTAAAGATATAAATTAATATTTATTGATTCTCTCTTGTTTATATAAATACCACATTTGATGGAGTTAGATGTTTTTTGTTAATTAAACAAATCAATTAACATCAATTGGTGGGGTTTATAATTAATTTAGTTAATTAAATTAATTCCTTTTTCTAGGAGATTGAAAATGAACCATTTAAATTCCATCTTTAGTAGGATTAGACATTTTAAACTTTATTCAACATGTCTAAATTAAACCTAAGAATTTAGTTATCCTAATACTAACTTTCAAGTTATAAAACAATTACTTAAAATATGTTGTCAATACATTTTTGAATAATAATTATTATAAATACTTTTGAAATAGAGCTTCATTCTTACTATTGTAGGATTGTACCAACAATTAAAAAAACACTACTCTAATTCAAACTAAATAATTAAACCTTAAAATCTAATTTTCAGATTTAAGTTTGTAATGAAAAATAATTTATTTATCTCTAACATCCTTAATATAAAATCTTGAATAAAAACAAAATCAATTTATTTTATAGAAATATTTTACCTATTTAATATTTCGTAAGCATAACAATGTTATTATTATATCATATATTTACAAATAGTCATCTATGATAAATTTAATCACAGATAAATTAAATATAGCATATAAGAATAAAACATAAAACTAACTATAAAGAATTCATTTTAAAATTATATCTCAAAATATCCTTACAAAACTTTGATGTTAATTTTTTTTATGAAAAACCTTAAAAACGGATTTTCATTTTCATTTATTGAATCAAAAACTAGAAATTTACAAAAGCATAACTAGTTCTTCTAAAAAAAGAGAAACTTTAAAACTAAAAAAACTAAGAAAAGTTTCTAGAGAGAGAGGGATTTTGTGGGATTTTTGAGATGATTTTTACAATGGGGGAAAATTTCCTTTTACAGGTGAGGAAAATAGTAGAAAAGTGAAAGAAAAAAATGGTATTGGACGCGTTTGGATAGGCTAACATGTGTGTGGGAGCATTGGTGTGCTAGGTTGTGAGTGAATAGGCGAGATTTGCGGCAGAACAGGCATTGAGGTGTACGAGACTCTATATATATGCACGGATGAGGGCTTGGATCTCGATGTGACATGCATGCGAGATAAGCTGAGCATGTGCATGACTATGCACAGGAAAGGCACGGGAGCACACAAACGTCGACGAATTGGGGCATTTTGACCTTTTTGATCGTTTTGACACATTTTGTCCATTTTTCCCATTTTTCCCATTTTTTCTCAACATTTTTGTGATGTATTGCCTCTAATATTTTTGTTCGAGTCTTTAAATTATTTTTCAACAAAAATAACTAAAAAATAATAAAAATACTCGTGATTTTGAAAAGACAAATCTTTATAAAAGTATGATAAAATCATACAAATATAAATATATTTGATCAATTAAAATATATTAAATCAGGGTAATTTTAGTACTTTTTTAAACACTCATCAATTATTTTATAGATTGTGTTTTCAAATTCACGATATATACTTTCATGTATTTTAAGTACTTCTGGACGTTAAAAGATGCAAATGACAAAGGACTGAGAAAATACTCACAGTTAAGGACATAATTTTCATAATATGGAGGATCTAAATGCAAATATATGTATAGAATACAAGGATGGATCAAAATATGAAAGTGAGAAAAATAAGAAAATGTCGCAGCATGAGTATATGTGCATCGCATTACCAGTCTCTCAGATTGAATTTCACAGAAATAGAAACAACGTCGTGTTGCAACATAAGTCTATATATGTTGTGGCCGACTCTCAAATTTGCACATAATCTCCATATTTTTCAACATCCTTATCCCATTTTACTCCGGATTTTCCAGGTTTAGAATTCTAATTATTTAAAACCTCTATAAATCTAATTCTAATTAAATTGTGTGTAACTTTTATATTATACATATATAATTAGGGTTAATCACAAAATAGGCATAAATTTAGACATAGAATTTTATAAAATACACTTAGGTCTGTAGATAATTTAAAGGTTAGAGACAAGATAGGATTCAAAGAGGCAATGGAGGGGTGGAGATCAACCATAGACACTAGTCTTAGTTTTTTCTTCTTCTCCTTCTTCTTCTTCTTATTTTCTATGGTTTAGTTATGATTCTTTTAGAATCTATATCTAGCTAATTTTTTGATGTGATTGTGAGTAATTTTCAAACCCTAGACTATGATTTAATTAATATAATATCATGATAAAATTTTAAATTCAATTATTGATTTTGATGTGTTTGACTATGTTTAAATGTCATAGCTATGCATATATAGATTATATGATAAACTAATTTATGATATGAGTATGTTTAATTCTAGTTTAATATATTAGTATGTAATCGCTAATATTCTTATTCAAAGTGATACCTCGTGGTCATGCGTGATAAGTATGGTTGAATACCTTCGTTATAGGTTAAACAATTGTTCTAATCTTGCATTTTCTAGTTATATCCTTTTTACAACTTAATACGATGAATGGATTAAATCTAGTAAGTAAACCTTTAGGTTATTTAGGATTTAAATTGATTAATAGATTATATCATTATTCAATAAATAGTAAGAGAATGTGGAAAGTCTTAAGTGTACTTGAATTTTTAAAGCTAAAGTTAAAAATTCAATGATAGTTCTAGGTTATAATAGTAATTTAGGATTAACAAATTAATTATTGATTCATGACATAATTGGTTAGATTATAGGCTAGTAGTGAGGATAGTCACATAATCACATGTTTCTCATAATCTATGTTCTCAATATTTTATTTATTGTATTAAGTTTTATTTTTATTTAAAAAGGATTTTCAAATCAAACACAAAAAAATCTCCAGAGACAGTTATTTTTTGGTTTTCTCGAATTTTAGTTTTTCTTTCATTTTTTTTCATTTTTTTTATTATTTGATGCACCTTTTTATTTTGAGATTTTGTTATGATATTTAGTTGAACCTCTTAACTTTATAACTTTGTTGGTGATGTTATTACTTGTAAGGTATACTTAAATTATCAATGCATGTTAAAATTGATACATATGATGCATTGAGAATGTGAACTTAATGCTCAAAATAGTCACAATTCACTACTATAATGTAATTTTTCTATTTCTCTCTTTTCTTTAGAGGCATTTGAAACATTGAAGATAATTTATACTTTAAATTGGAGGTGGGGAAAGTCCCTTTTGTATTTTTGTTGAGAATTTAAACAAAATCATGGGCAAAATTTTTAATTTTTTTTAGCTGAGTCAATTTTTACTTGGTTTGTTTGTGTATTTTAAGTTAATTTATATGCCAATGATAGGAATATGATAGTGATAACTTTAATATATAAAGGTCTCTAAGTTTTACTTGTGGACTAATTTGAATGTGAATTGAACATATTGTGAAATTCTTATAGTTTACGGTAAGAATGATTTAGTAATCGAAGTACTTAGGACTATTTTGTGTGTGAATGTTTTATAGATACATTTGAGGTCTCAAAAACTCTAGAACTTATTTTGAAAAGCATTCAAGGTAAAACCATATGATACACAATACTGAAGTGATGATTAAAGTCATTTTTGGACTGTTTGAGCCTTTATAAGCCCACCATTTATTTGTATGTCATTAGTAAAACTTTGAGCCTATAAAGTAAACATGTAGCCTTTTAATTTGTATAGCTTGTGATAACCCACCTTTTTTATGAGCCAAAAAAATACAGTCACCTATCCTTTTAATTCCTAAGAGAACTTATCATGAACACATTTAATATAAATCTTCCATGAAAAAGAAAGAGTAGTAATGAGAGGAGAGAAAAATGTTAGAACCAAAGAATATATGAAAAATAATAAATTGGGAGTTGTAAATATTTTTTTTGGACTCCAAAAAATATATGAAAGAAGTAAATTGGGTAGTACATTAATTATAAATGAAAATTGAATTATGATTGAATGAGTGGGTGACATTTGAAGTAACTCTTTACTTAAAATAAAATAGTTTTGTTTGAGTTCTCTTGTTTTGTTACTTACCTTCCCATATTTTCCTAAACCCACGCCTTGGCCTAAATTTATAACCTTGATGATGATCAATTGATCTAAAGTAGTGTGATAATTCTATATTAGTAAAGAGTGAATTGAAAGATAAACTTATTATGTTGTGATCACTATGTACACACATTATATTTTCATAATCTAGAGATTAAGAATTTTTTATATGAATGTCATATATATGATGTTTAAGAGTTGATAACAAAAATGAAATTAATATTTGAATTAGTTTTTGATGAAATGTGAGACATAGATAATCTATGTATTGAAATTTATAAGCAATCTTTGAGACAAATGTATAATTGATTCGGTAGTTAGTGCCTTTTTTATATTTCTATTTTTATTTGTTTGAGTCATTTTAACTTAATTTAGTTATTATGTTTATGGGTATCATCATTAAAAGTTTTCATAAGACTATATGTCATTAGGGCATCCTAGGGATTTAAAATCTTGTTACATGTGCTAAGTGTAATCGTATCCATCTACTAAAATAATTTAAGTTAGGATAGGTCAATTTACTCTCTTTTTGAAAGCAATTTTGATTGCTTATCTTGCTAGGGACTAGCCAGAAGCTAGATATAGGCTGTGATATGTGTCTAAAAAGCATATATATCTTGTGATTTATCGGAACTAAAAGAATGAATTAGTTTTAAATGTTGCATTCTTACCTAAGTATTTTATAAATTGTGTTTTCGGTATCAAGGGATGTGTCTTAATGTATTTGAGATAATTTTGGATGTTAAGATGAAAATGAAAAAGGACAGAACCAATCCTCACAATCAAGGGCATAATTATTATACAATGGAGGACGTAAATGTAAACATTTTTACAGAATACATAAAAGAGGGGTCAAAACATGAAAGTAAAAAAAATAAGAGTGTATAACGGCATGAGTATATGTGCATCACGACACCAATCTCTTGGATGGAATTTCACAAAATCATAAACAAGGTCATGTCGCACAATTATCTATGCATGCTACGACTTGCTCTCTCAAATTTTCACATAATTTCTAGGGTGACATTTGGTTTATAAAATAGAATCAGAATCGGAATGAGAATGAGAATGGGAATAAAATGGAATAAAAAGAAAACAATGTTGTTTGGTTTGACCATTAGAATAAAAAAAGGAATCAGTATTACAGTATTTGGTTTGTCACTAAAATGGAATGGAAAAAACTATAAATTACCTTAATACACTTATATTCAGTAAATTTAAATAATATCACTTATTTATTATTTTTTCGTCAGAAAAAATATATTATTGAAATCATTATTTTTCTAAATAATTATTACTTAAAAAGAAAATATATTATTAAAATTATTATTTTTCTAAATAGGATTTATGGTTTTGAGGTTTGGGATTTGGGATTTAGGGTTTAGGGATTTTGGATTTAAGGTTTAGGGCTATATTTATGGGTTAAGGTTTATGGTTAAAATTATTATTTTTATAAATAAGGTTTAGGGTTTTAGGATTTGGGATTTTGGATTTAGGGTTTAAGGTTAAGGGTTTTGAGATTTAGGTTTTAGGGTTTAGGGTTTTGAGGTTTAGGGTTTAGGGTTTTAGGATTTGGAGTTTAGGGTTTATGGTTTTGGGTTTTGAGATTTAGGGTTTTGGGATTTGGGATTTGGGATTTAGGGTTTTGGGATTTAGGGTTTTGGGATTTGGGATTTGAGTTTAATGTTATATTTGGGGTGGGGGTAAAATTGGAAAAAAAATTAAGATGGGAATGGAATCATGATTCCTAAAGGGGGGAGAAGGAATTGTGATTCCTTCTCCTTTAGTAATTGATTCCATTCCTGACTCTTTTTTCAGACCAACCAAACACACAAATGTAAGAAATCAATTCTGATTCCTTTTCATTACCTCTAACCAAACATAACATAGATTTTCAACATCCTTATCCCATTTACTCCAAATTTTCTAGGCTTAGAATTCTGATTGTTTTAGACCTCTACAATTCTAATCTTAATTACATTGTCTATAACTCTTATATTATAAATATGTAACTAGGGTTAACCACAAACCAAACACAAATTTAGACACAAAATTTATAAAAAATACACTTGAGCATGCAAAGAATTTAGAGGGTAGAGGCAATATATGATTCAAAGAGGCAATTAATTAGTGGAGATCAGTCATAGACATTAGACTTAGTTTCTTCTTCTTGTTGTTTTCTATGATTTTAATTATGATTCTTTTAGAATCCATGCCTAGTTAATTTAGATTTGATCTTTAATTTTTTATGTGATTGATTTTATTCTAAAATGACATAACTTTGCATATATGAATTAGAGTGATCAATTAATTTATCACATGAATATGTTTGATTGAAGTTTAAGATACTAATATATAATTCTTAATATTCTTATTCAAAGTGGTACCTTGTGGTTGTGTGTGACAAGTAAGGTTTAATACCTTTGTTAAAGGTTAAACGATTGTTATAAATTTTCTTTGTTTAATTATCTAGGTTTTAGAATTTAATACAATGAATGAATTAAATTTAGTAAGTGAATCTCTAAGTTGTTTAGGATTTAGATTAGTTAATAGATTATATCATTAATAAATAAACAGTAAGAAAATGTGAAAATTCTTAAGTATACCTAAATTTCTAAAACTAAAATTAATATTTCAAGGAGAGTTTTATGTTATGATACTAATTTAGGATTATGAAACTAAGTATTGATTCATGGTATATTTGGTTAGATTATAGGCTAGTAATGAGAATAATCTCGTAATATGTGTACTCATTATTTTATTTATTATTTTAAGTTTAAATTTTATTCAGAAACAATTTTCAAAAGCTCTCTTTACTAATTAACTAACAAGTTAATAAGTAGTGGTAGTCATTGTTATAATCCTCGTAGGTTCGACAACCTTTTTTTTAATTTACTTATCACTTGTAAAGTTTAATCATATATATTTGCATGTTTTTAAACGTATCAATTACCACTTTGTTTCCTTTAAGTTTGCATTTGGTGGTGCATTGTTCCTTAAGGAACTTGACATATTCAGACACTTGCTTGATAGCATCTAGCAGTGGTATGTTGACTTGCACCTTTCGAAAGGTGTCCAAAACTGTTGAAACAAATTTGTTAATAACAGTACTGAAACAATATTACCGATAACCTGGTGTGAACTACTTGGGTTGAGTCGCGGACTAGGTCGCTCTCTTTAAGACGTTTTGCGGCTTTGTCCAATTTGTGCAAGCAAACACAACCCCGTCGTCCCCAGGATAAAACAGCCCAAAATCTTTTTTCTCTGTCTCAGAACTTCACTGCACTGATGAATACTGGAATGCTACACCTGAAAAATTTGTTGCTCGTGAAATTGGAAAATAACTTAGAATTGTAGAGAGAAGTGTTTGTAGTGAGATGAGTTTGCAAAGATAGTTGTTGTAGAAACGAGAGCTGAAACCCTCTTTTTATAGGTTTTAGAAACCATGTGGCAATTATGATAATAACGGTAATGTCTGAGAATTAAGAGCAACAATTTTTTTGAATAAAGAAAAGAAACAGTCATTTAACGGATAAAAGAAATAACGGTTGTTTTTTTTCTCAGAAAATATATATATATAACAACCATTTTTCTAAGTGGAAAATTTTTCCTTAAAAAGAATATATTTCCAAAAAATAAAATGCCACCACACACACACGCACTCGGACTCGACTCGGCACGACCGGTCGGACGGCGGCGGCGGCAGCGCGTGCGTATGTGGTATCACATTTGCCTAGGTCCTCTCCCCTTCCAAAAAAGTGGGTGCCCCTTGGGGCCCAATCCCAATAGCCAACTTTTCACTATTTATACCTCTTTTAAATAATGTAAAAAAGCAATGTGGGACAAGGCTTTACAATTTTTTATTAGCTTCACATTTTGCAACAATCAATTTTTTATAAATTTCATGTTTTCCAACAAAAACTGCCTTTTCATGTTATTCCTTCTTTGTATTTGTAAACCTTTTAAGAAAAGGTAAAACATGTTCATAAGTAGAAACAAGAGGTTTGCATATTACCTTGTGCCACCTTGACATCTTATGGGTGGTTTTTACTTTCTCAAGCTCTTCCTCTTAGCTATTTCCAAGCTAGTTTACTCACTCTGTAGGATTAGTTAGAGTCATGATAAAGGTGCATTTAGGCATTTGTCTCTTTCCTTTCACTCTTCTTCCCACCCCTTGCCTTGTGAGCTTATCTATCTATGCTCATCCACTACTTATGTCAATGATAAATCGTATTTTCATTCTCATGTCCAAGCATCGATCTATAGTTTCCTAATACTTTTAGGAGTTTCAGGCAAATAAGAGAGAAGGGCTGCTCAAATACACTATACAATATTAATATATAGCTACAATTTTAATCATGAAAATAAACTTATGATCATGATCATAAAACGGTGGCTTGGGTAAGAGATACCATATATTCTTACATATGATCACTGTTAAAAAATCATAACCATAAACATACTATTTAGTAACAGTATTTGATAAGACTATGACCCATTACATATTTATAGTCACTATTTTAATAAAAT
This sequence comes from Hippophae tibetana, assembly GCA_037013495.1. Classification (NCBI taxonomy): domain Eukaryota; kingdom Viridiplantae; phylum Streptophyta; class Magnoliopsida; order Rosales; family Elaeagnaceae; genus Hippophae; species Hippophae tibetana. The sequence continues at coordinate 65,236,699 of CM072807.1, read as the reverse complement.
AATTGTGATCTTTTTTATCAAAATAGATCATTGTTATTGTGATCTTTTCTATCACAATAGATCATTGTTATATATTTATAATTGAGACATGCATAGTCTTCATTTTTAGCCTTGGTTAACACTATAATTGTGACACATTACATATTTATAGTAACGATTTTAAAGAAAAGTGGTGACCTTATCTATCACGTTAGCTCACATTTATATGAATAATTGAGACATAATCTTTATTTTTTGTCTTGATTTATATTAAAATCATGACCATACATATTGCTCAATTGGACATATTTTACTAATTTTTCCAACATCTCATAAATTTAAATACATATTTTTCAATATTTCTTGTATTATAAATGAAAGGTTCATATCAAGAATATTGATTATCAAAATTTATCAATTACAATATGAAAAGTCAAAATATTATATTAAAATTAAGAGTGTAATTGCATTTGAGAGTTCATGTTCTAAAAGAAAATAAACCTTCCTTGCTAAAGTGTTTTAAAATAATAATGACACTTTTTAAAATTTGCTAAAACAATACTAGTCAAATAATACCACTCTAAATCAATCTAGGGAATTTTTCAATGAATTAAATACATATCAAAAGTAATAAAGAGGATATATGGATTGACTAGCTATCATTTTAAGAAGTGATTTATGAAATCTGCCCAATCATTCCATATTTCATCAATATTATTATTGATTGTAAGTTTCTTTATTATTAAGCTACATATGTACACAAATTATAAATTATTGTTAAACACATATTTTGATAATAATAAAAATGAAATCAAACTTTGAGTTAGGAAAGAAAATAGACAAATAAGTCATAAACTAGTTGTAAATCTAGTTCAAGACTGAGCATGCTTTTTTAACATTCAAATATAGAATTTAATACATCAAAAATTCAAGAATTAAAACTAAAAATAAATTAGGATATTTAATTGATCAAATCATTGTCTATGGCTTACAAATTACCTACAATAATATTAAAAGTGTAGCCACCTATATAAACTATAAGAGTCAATAACATATCTATATATAGAACAATAAAAAAAGGATTGAGAAAAGCTTATGAAGAACAATATTGGATTGAGTCAATGCACCCATAATCATCAATCTTCAAACTACTTTTTCAAACCTTCTCCAAAAGTTTTCCAAGAATTGATCTATGTTCCCTCCTTCTCTCTCATGTAATATGTGTTGAGGCTTGACCTAATATTGAATATATAGTGTATTTCAAGTAGGTTTTGGTTCGTGTGTTATTTCCTTAGAATCCAACAACCATGAATAAAAAATTGGTCTAAAAAACATAAGAGTCGTCCACTTACTAGAAGGCTTGATCAATCAAGTCACAAATAGATCAATCAAACTCCAAAAAAATGTAATCTTCATAGTGCTTGATCAATTTCGATCGAAGTTCGATTGATCGAGCTTGTGGTGAAACCAGATCCAATTTTTTTTTATATGAAAGTCCTTGATTTTAACGAGTCATTCTTTAACCAATATAAAAGACTAAAATCCTTCGTACAATTAAATTTTTCAATTTCATCTTTTGTTGCAATGACAGAAAATCCTAAACTAAATCAACATGACACACCTCAAAAAATATAAAACCAATCAAATAACCATAAACTCAAAATAAATCTAAAAGAATAAATTTGATAAGTCACATTAAGTAATAGAATAACCCAAAGTTTTGATACTAATTTATTATAAATTAGTATTAGTAGAAGTAAAGTCGGTGTCTAATTTGGTTTTACAAATAAATAATTATGAATAAATAAAAAAATAATAAACAATGATATAAATAAATATCATATAAAATTTTAAATGTGTGATGTTCAAAGTAAAAAGTTTACTCTACTAATAATGACATAAAAATTTATTATCAAATTTAAATATAAATTATAAAGATTAATGTTCAAAAACCACTTAAAAAGTCAAAGCTTCATATATAGTCACCTATTCCAAACAATTTAGAATTGACACGAACACTGGTGGAACGGTTATGCCAATAATAATAATCACTTTGTATTAAATTTTGGTATATTTAGTTAATAATTGTCATTTATAAGTTGATAGTAGTTTTTCATGGCTTAATTATACTTTTTATTTTTTAAATTTATTTAAAAATATATTTAATTTTAAAAAATAAATGTTAAAATATTCTTTACTTTACTGTATTATTCAAAATATTAGATATTAGTTTTTATTTTTAATTATTTAGTACATATTTATAAAATAAAAATAAAAATAAATACAAGTTAATCTAATGATTCTAAATATTATATATTTTATTATTAAAGATGTATCTTTATGTAATTATATATTTATAAAAATAATATTAATATATATTAGATTTTGTTTAATTATAATTTTAATATTATAATAACTATATTCATCCTCCATTTCATCGATTATAATTATTTAAAAAATTGATTTTTTTTATAAATAATTATATTTCACTCTAAAACCAATAACGAAAAGCAAAAACAATTACTAACATTCTTATGTTGTGTTTGATTGGAGGGAATAGAATTGATTCATTTCATTTGTGTGTTTAATTGGGCTAAAAAATAAGTCAGGAATGGAATCGATTCCTAAAGGAGAAGGAATCACAATTCCTTCTCCCCTTTAGGAATCATGATTCCATTCTCATCTCAATTTTTTTTTTCAATTTTAACCTCACTAAAAATATAACCCTAAACTCAAATCACAAATCCTAAAACCCTAAACCCAAAATCTCAAAACCTAACACCCTAAACCCTAAAACCTAGATCCCTAAATCCTAAACCTTAAACCCTAAATCCTAAATCCTAAACCCTAAACCCCAAATCCCAAATCCTAAAATGCTAAACCCTAAATCCCAAATCCTAAAACCCAAAATCGCAAATCTCAAATCTTAAAACCCTAAACCCTAAATCCCAAATTTTAAAACCCTAAACCCTATTTACAATAATAATAATTTTAACCCTAAACCTTAACCCACAAATATAATCCTAAACCGTAAACCACATATCCCAAATTCCTAAACCCTAAATTCCTAGATCCTAAAATTCAAAACCCTATTTAGAAAAATAATAATTTTAATAATATATATTTTTTAAGTAATAATTATTTAAAAAAATAATAATTTCAATAATATATTTTTTCTGACGAAAAAATAATAATTAAATGATATTATTTAAATTTTACTAAATATAAGAGTATTCAGTAATTAAACCAAATAATATTGTTCTTTTTGTATTTTATTTTATTTTTATTTTTATTCTAATTTCGATTACATTATGTGAATTAAACCTAACTTATGGATAGAAAAAAACATCATTGTCCTATTGACAAACAGAATAGATAACACGGGTTAATACTACTCGCAAACACCAATAGAGCAATTGATGCTTCGGATATTTTTGTATTGGATAATGAAGGTGTGGGGCTTAGTATTTCTTCTATCTACAGTGGCTGATGATGTATCTCTCATGGCTAGAGCTATTTGGCTTCTCTCACGATGGGGCTGATGTCTCTCTCATGGCTAGAGCTATTTGGCTTCCCTCACGATGTGGTTGATGATGTCTCTCTCATCGCTGGATTATTTGGTAGTATTAATCAATTAGTAGAGAATAATCAATAAAGCATATTTTATTTAAATAGTATTATTTTTTTATTTTAAGTTTTAAATTTTATTTTTTACTTAATTATTTTTATATAATTTTTTCATTTAATTTATCCATATTTTCAGTTTTATTTGGATTTTTCAATTTTACTTTATTTTTATCTATTAATAATCTTACATAATTATCATATATATTTTATATATTATTTTTAAATATATATATATATATATTTTAAAATATGTATAAATTTTATACATTCTTTAAAATATATGCACTTAAACTATAGATACTATTTTTAAAAATATATATAAACAAATTACATAATTTTTTATAAATATTAATATAAATCTTACATTCTTTTAACTGTTAATTTTATATTTTATTTGTATTATTTAAATAAAATTAATATTTTTTAATAAATCTATTTTATTTATGTAAAAATTTGCATTTATGAGGCACTATATATGTGCCATTTGATTCATGATCCTATTTATACCTAACTTATTACGTATTATTTTATATATTATATTTAATAATAAAAATAAAATATTAAAATATTGATAAAAAATACAAGCATGCATATATATTAATTTTTATTTATATTATAATAATATATTTTTAAAAAAGGTAAGAATAATAAAATTTCATACATTTTATTAACTATATATATCAAAAAATTATTATTAACTTATTTCTAAAATTTAATAAATTTAAGATAATTCATAGAAATTATTGCATGGATTCTGAAAGAGTTTTTAACTAAAAGTATTAAAATTTAAATTTAAATTGTAAAAAAAATTAAAATGAGATAAAAATTTAAACTACTGTTTTAAAATAAATGAATGCTTCATATTATTTCAACTAATTATATATATATATATATATCTTTTTGAATATTTTTTAATACTTAATAAATTTAAGTTAAAGGTGTAGGGAATGATTATTCCAAGTAATTTTAATAAATTTATTATAATATTTATGTTTTTAGCAACCAATAAATTTATTAAATTTACATGTATGCAAGAATTTATTTTATACACGATAATATAATATAATTATTATGGAAAGAGTTATTGAGTATCAATTTAAAAATATTAAAAAATAAATAATAATAGAACTAATATAATAGATATAAAATTAATTAAGATAGAAATAGTAATTTAAAATCAAATGGTTATGAATTTAGGTATAAAGGTGCAAAAAATTAAATGAAATCATTTTATTAAATTATCATCCATGTGTTGAAACATCGAAAGAACAATTTTGGAATCGTATAAATAAAACTACTCAATTTTTTTCATTATATTTATGATGGGATTAAATTAGATGATGTAATTAAATCACATAATATTTTTGATGAATTAAAGTGAATTTGGTTATAAAAAATCACATTATATTTTTGATGAATTATTAAAGTGAATCAAGTTATATTCATTTTTAAACCAATTGAATCTAATAGAATTGATTTTTTTTTAATTTTTATAATCATATAATAAATATATTTTTAACTTTTTATTAATTTTTTATACTAATTATTTGAAGAGAATTTGTTATATTATAGATCTTAGTTGTTTGATATTAAATGTGTAATGGGTATGCGACCTAATGAATATGGATATCCCGTTAGGGGATAGCGAGAATACATGAATGACTTAACAATGGCCTGAGCCCAACGAGCTTGATAAAGCGCACAACCCAATTGATCAGAATACCTCGTTATCGAGCTGTGAGGTCTTGGATGTAAAGACCTGGTAAAATTGTTAGATCTTGACGTAGTCACGGTCCTCCCTCTCCGAGAGCCACCCATAAAATCTACTTAGGAATCTACAATGACCTACATATAATGACCTTCTTTTATTTGTATATAACGACCTGACAATGTAATGCTTATGGCAACCTATTTTTTGTTTTGTTAGTTCGTATGTAATTTATCGTAATCTTGTATCGAGGTTGCATAGCTTGTTACCTGCCACATACATGAGATGTAATCTATATATATACCCTTTAAATGAGAAGAATATATGATCCCATTAAGTTATCTAAATTTCTACTTCTCACTACAAATCACTAAAATCTTGAACACTTAAAATTCTCTCCAAACAATTGGCGCCATCTGTGAGAACTCAAATCTTTCTAGTCCATAGTTGGCATTTGAGAACTCAAATGGATTGTCCACCCATGATCAAGGAACGGATAGATAACCATGTACCATTGGCTAAAGAATTTGACCTTAACGATAAGGTGCCTCATTCCACGCCCTTCAGGTCGTTGACAAATCATGATTTAATAATTGCTTCAGCTAGCAGAAATCATTCGCAATGTGGACGGGCCCACATAAGCCACATGACCTTTAGGTACTTCCCTAAATTGTAGTTCAAACAACGCTCCATTGGAAAGAGATGCCATGATAAAAGGACTTCAAAAACAAACAATAGAACTTCAATAAGCCTTCATAGAATGCCAATGGGAGAATAACAAGTTAAGATCTCGGTTAGAACAAAATGTGCGTTCAAACACGGGGAGTTCATTCTACACATCTAATAGTCCCCATATAGTACATCAACCCTTTAGAAGGGAACGTATATCTTGTATCTATGACCCTCATCGACAAATAGATGTTAAGAAACTTACCCAAATAGTTTTTGATCCTCATTTCATTGTGGGGACCTCCCAAGTGAATTCTCCCACTTATGAACTTGTAATTTAACCAATTCGTCCTTATAACTCAAGTGATGAATTGGACATAAAATTAAAGGATATGGAAGAAAAAATGTGGACGAGAGTTAACGATAGGCTTAAAGGGCAGGAAAAGTCAAATCCATGGGGTGACATTGAAAATTTTTACAATCAGTTATCTACATCAACTTTCTCGGATGTCCTTGAGTTAACGTTGCCTCCCCCGAAGTTCAATGCTCCCAAATGTCCCGCGTATAAAGGAACCAAAGATCTGGTGGCACACGTTCTTCAATTCAAAATGGTCATGGAAATAGTGAGCCTATTCGAAGACAAGTGGGAATCAATGTACTGCAAACTATTTGCACGCACCTTCCAAGACTCGGTCCAACAATGGTTCATGTAGTTGTCCCTTAAGAGTATTGTTAGCTTTGACGCTTTGGTGAAAGTATTTGTCATTAATTACGCTTGTAAAAAACCAATCAAGAAAGAGTCTTACCATTTGTTCTTAATAGTCCAAGAGGAAGATAAGACAATCGAAGCTTACATACGAAGGTTCAAAACGGAGAAGATGGTGATTAATCAATGCCCTAATTCCATATCCATCGAAGCCTTTAGAAAGGGAATCAAGCGTGATAATGGCCTCTTTATAGAATTGACAAAAACTACACCACGCTCCCTTGAGGTAGTTTATGAGAAAACTCAAAAAAATGTCAATGTGGAAAGGGAAATGAAATCAAGAAAATGGTTGGTCAACAGAAACCCGAGTAGGCACACCATCGTTAAGAGAGAAGAGAAAAAAAGGCACATCGGGGATAAACGTCCCAATTTTCCCCACTTCAAACCCACCCTAAGGCCAAGGGGTAACTCGGAGACTTGAGGTCATGCCTTATCTGTCTTTCGAGGACCACCCCTACGCGTCACATTGGTAGAAGCAGTGTGTCGAATGGAACACCTCAACAACGTCAATTGGCCACTTTCCATGAAAGGTCCGCTTAGAAACCTCGATAAGTATTACATGTTCCACAGAGACACATGGAACTGGACCCAAAATTTCCGCCATATAAAGTGGGAGATTGAACACCTCTTTTTAGAAGGATGCCTAAGGGACATTATTGGAAAAACTAGAAATCTTCAAGAAGAGGTTCAAAAAGACAACCCCGATCAAAGGATCAAAGTACCAACCAACCCAATTCGTAGGGAACCAAATAAAGCACACCCCGCCCTACCAAGGGATGTGCGAATAATACACACCATTCATGATTGACCTACCATGGCCTGCCATACCAGTAACTCCAAGAAAAGGTATGCATGAGAGCCTCGAGATACATGATGTTTGGTTTATAATATAAGACCTGAGGGCCCCGTTTACCCAATCATCTTTGAAGGTTGAGAATGCCTATCCCCTCATAATGACCCTTTAGTGATCACTATGAAAATAGTTCATTGCGAGGTACGTCAAATATTAGTTGACAATGGTAGCTCATCCGACCTCTTATACCAATCTGCTTTGCTTGACATGGGCATAGACCCTAAAGAAATCACTCAACAAAAAATGTTGTTGGTTAGATTCAATACCAATGTTGGTAGAAGGCACAATAATTTTGACAAAATTCTTCGTTTTGAACACCTCCACATCTTATAATGAAATTTTAAGCCGTCCATGGTTACACAAAATGAAAGTAGTGACTTCAACATGCCATCAACTGATTAAGTACCCTATTGTCGACATGGTAAGAGAAATTGAGAGGGAGCAAGATAAGGCACAGAGTTGTTACAATGTCGCTATAAAGAATGTGTTACCCTAATCTTCGAAATAGAAATTAAAGAACAAAGGTCATCTCAACAAAACTAAGAAACGATGTACATGTGAACATATTACGATGAAATTCCACGGTGAATATGACGTGGTTCATATAGGGAAAATGGAGAATGACCAATCCATGAAAATCAATTCTAAATTACCTTCTCCATTCAAAGTTGTTCTTATTGATTTCTTGAATAATAACAAGGATTTGTTTGCTTGGAAGCCTGAGGACATGCCCGATATTGACCCAACTATCATTTCCCATGAGTTATGCTTGGATCATACTAAAAAGTTGGTCCAACAAAGAAAGCAGAGACTTGCTAGAGATAAGAATGAGATTATCAAAAAGAAGATCGAGTATTTGAAAAGTGTGGGTTTGGTTTGCAAGGTCATATACCCAACCTGGCTATCAAATTTGGTATTAGTGAATAAAACGGGAGGTGAGTACATAATGTGTATGGATTTCACCGATTTGAATCGAGCAACCCCAAAAGATTACTTCCTTTTGCCAAATATTGACCAATTGGTAAATACCATGGTTGGGTTTGAATCAATAAGCTTTATGGATGCTTATTCAGGCTACCATCAAATCCAAATGCATCATAAGAGATGAAGAAAAAACATCATTCATCATGGAAGAAGAGATGTTTTGCTATATTAAGATGTCGTTCGGTTTGAAAAATGTGAGTGCTACCTATAAAAGAATGTTGAACAAGATGTTCCAAAACCAAATTGTACATGTTACACACTTAATACCATACACTAATAAATACAAAAATATTTATTACATAAATATTTTTTTATGAATATTTATTTTATATAATATAATTATTTTGATTACATCAAAATTAACAATTTATTTAGTTAATGATTACTTATTTGTCAAACACATAAATACCAAAATATTCATATAATAAATACATTTTTATGAATAATTATTTTATTTTATACAATTATTTATATTACATTAAGGGTGATAATTAATTAATTATTAATTTTTTATTAACAAATTATATTTTTGGTATAACGAGAATGTTTGATCGATGATAAAAACTACACACTTTATTTTAACTTATTATTATTATTTTTACATCAATAAATATCAAAATATTCATATAGTACATACATTTTTTATATTTTTTGTTAGCCTTTTATACTAATAAATACTAAAATATCCATATAATAAATACATTTTTTATGAATAGTTATTTTATAAAATGTAATTATTTTTAATATATTAAGAGTGGCATTTATACAGTTAATAATTGTTCAATTAACGAGTGTTTGATCAATTTATTTATGAGTATATCATATTTTTGTTCAATGTCTATATAATAAATATTTTTTTATGAATAGTTATTTTATATAATTCAATTGTTTTTATTACATTAAAGATGATAATTCATATATTTAACGATTGTCATCTTTAATGATTACTCATTTAATAAGTTTTTGATCAATTCACATACGAGCATATGATAGTTTTGTTAAATTAATAATTTTTATGTCAAGATCTTATCATATTTCATATCAATTAAAAAAAAAATAACTAACATAAATTTTTTTAAGCAAAAAAATTAATACTTATTAAATTCAATGAAATTATGTCTATCATTCATATAATGTTAACTTCTTAAGTAGTAAAAATATTAATCAAATATATATACTTTTTGTTAGTGTTCGATCAATTCATTTATATATATATACTTTTTGTTAGTATTCGATCAATTCATTTATAAATATATCATATTTTTATTGAGTTAATAATTTTTATATTAAGAATGTATCATATCTTATATCAATTAAAAAATAATAAATTATTTTTAAACAAAAAATACTTATTAAATTCAATAAAATCATGTATACATCACTTATTTATGATTAAATTATTAGATAATAAAGTGTTAATTCAATAAACTCATATGTTATTATATTATATTTAAATAAAGTTATATAATTATTATTAATATAATAATAAATTATTTATATTTATATTATACTTAAATGTTATTATAATAATTACTATTATATATTTATTTATCAATAAAATAACATTAATTATTTATTTTAGTCACTTTACGAAATATTTTAATATTAATTTTTTAATTATAATAAAAATAACTTAAAAAATTATATTAATTTTTTTTATAGAATAATATATTATTATTATTATTATCGTTAAATACTTAACAATAATAATATCATTAGTCGATAATCATCCATACGAACAAAAACTAGTCATGAATAAATTACCTTTCAAAGCCTACGAGAACACAGGAGGACCACAAAATATTCAATACTAAACCTCCATTAGCTTTAATCGTACACTAATATTCTTTTCCTCCGCAATTAGTAAGTTATAGTAGATACCCTCCAATTATTGTTGCTAAAAAAATGAAGCCAGGAGAAAGTATTTACCACTCAGAACTTCTCGTGAATAAACAACGTTCCTAAAATTACAGAGAAATCATTTTTTATTTGCTTTTTCACAATGTAGGAAATTACCTCCTCATGTGATAATTTCAGTGCAACAAACACACATGTGAGGAAGAAAGTCTAGAGAAGAGACCCAATTTGTCTTCTTTTCAACCACATATATATATATATATAATCCCATCTGCGCTTTTATCGAGTGGGAAGCTTTGACAGGATAACATCAAATGGTGACTCCCTATCTTATTTGTATTTTTTTTTATTATTTATGTTCAAATAACATGATATAGATACGAGTATAATATTTTCATATTTTAATTTAATATAAATTTTAAAAAAAGTTAATGTTTTTTATATAGAAATATGTATCTAAATTTTTTAAATCATAGGTGCTACGAAGACCCGCACCAGCAAATAAATTAATTTTTAACAGTTAACCTATGAGGAAAATGATAGTACAAATATAGAAGTTATTAATGTATTATTGTGGAAACGAGTAAAAAACCATTCACAGGTCTGTTCTCAGGCGTCTTTTAGCAACCCCATTTGTTAATACTCTCTCCTATAAAACCAACTTATACGCAAATGGTGTTTAAGTGGCTATTAATTCATTATTCATGTATATTTAAGTGATGTGAAATCATAAATATAAATAAATATATATATATATATTTATGGTCCCTGTTTTTTAAAAAACTTTTGACAAAAGAGGTGGACCTGATAAAAAAGAAAGCGATGGTCACTGGGGACTATTGGACAAAACTTTTGCTATAAAGAAAAAACGAAACAGTTCAATCATGTTAAGTGTATTGCCGTTAGTTATAAACAATGATAGTAAATCAAATACAATGTTAGACGTAGGATGAAATTAAATTTTATTTTTAATATTGATATTTTATTATTATATCTAAATATTTGAATTTTATATTTTTTTATCACGTTAAAGTAACATTGTAAAAATTCAAACAAATATATAATATATATGTGAGGAAAATTAAGAAGTAATCACATATTTAAATCATATTAAATATTATTTAATATAAAAATATCAAATAACCACACAATAAATTTGAGAAATAAAAACAAAAATAATGATGTCATATTATCTATTAAGTTAGATATATAATAATTATTGATGTCCCGTAAATAGCATCAAATATGTGTCAAAACAACTATATATATTTAATCTCTAACCATTATAATAAGTACCCTAACAATATATATTTAATCCAAGTAGGAGTATGATTAAAAATTTGACTTTAAGCTCAGTATGTGATATTCTCAACATGTTTACTCTAGATGTCATAACGAAATACTTATGTGAATTAAGAAAAATAGACTTAAATAGAACAAAACTTCATAAGTTCATATGTAACCTATTTTTCCACTAATGTAAGTGGAAACTCAAAAAAAATCATTAGTTCTTTCAAAACTTATAATGATAAGATGGTGTTTGTATAGAAGGGTACATTGAGTCCAATAATTAAGTGGATGATAGTCACCAATGTCTCTTAAGCACGTGAATTTAAGTTTGTTATGAGAATCATTAAAGTCATATATTCATACTTAAGTTTGCTACCTTAGTAGTAACTTGATTTTATTTTTAATATTTTTTTACCCTTGTTATTAATTAACATTTTAGTGATATCCATATTTTAAAAAAATTATTGATGTAGTGCAAAATTGAAATTGAAATTAGAATTTTAAGATGTGCTTGACATTTGATATTTTTAAAGGAAGGCTTGTTTTGCATGAGGTCTACCATACTAGAAGGTATTGATGCCAAGTGTTTAGTGACTCATTTTGCTCGAATCACAACCATTGTGCTCAGTCCAATGATAATCAGCTAACGTACTAGCTGTGAGTTGTTTTGGAATCCCAAAACTCAATGTATTCAAGTAAGTAAGTGACTATAAGATTGAAAAACCTTAGCCATAATGGATACCAAATGAGAAATGGGTTGAATTAATGCCATTTAGATAGTGACCCATATATATATATATGTAACCATCAAATTTGATTCATTCTCCATAGTCATGAGATGATTATCTTAAAGTGATCATTTTGTCGATGGATGCTCCTATTATACTCGTAGTTTTTGAATGATGAGAACCAATTATGTAGCATCTACATCAAGAATTTAAGTATTGTATACATTATTAGTTTGACCATCTGATTTGATTCGTTCTTAATAGCTATAAGATGATTATCTTAGGGTGATCTTTTTTTCTATGACACTCGTAGTTTTTGAATGATGAGAACCAACTAGGTAACATATATATCGAGAATTCAAGTATTATATATATCATTAGTTTGATCCTATATATATAGTAATTGTGCCTAATGCAAATGATTTGGATAAATAATTTTACCAAATGATCTCGACTTTTGAATAAACATGACTTAATAGTATGTTTATTTTTAATTATAATTAAATATTTTTTTTATTTTAGAAATAATTCATTACTTTAAGTTTTTATAGTTATTAACATTTATATATTCAAATAGTTTCATTCAAAAATTATTATAATTTATCAATAATATTTATTTAAATTATTTATTGTCAAACTATTATATATATATATATATATAGGGTTAACATGGTAAACATGTCGTTACAATATTGGTAATATATATGACTCATATAAAATAAAAAAAATACATCTCGACTCTTATACTTGATTTCAGATGACTACTTGTCACCTTATTGGATGCAATCTTGGTGCGTATTGATCTAAGATGGTGGATACCGAACTAATATTCGAACACCTGTTAAGAGCAAAAACTCTAATAAAAAGAGGGTTCCATTTAATATATAATACACTTACTGAGTAGTTTTATTTTTAACACCATCTGAACAAAACTTATGTTCAATATTTTCATATATTTTGAATATATATTTAACACACATTTTTAATTTAAAGTTTTAATATAAATATGTATTCATACGTTAACAATGTACAACGATTATATGTTCAAAATGCTAATGAAGTTAATATATGTTTAGTGTATAATAAGTTGAATATATATTTATTACAATATAAAATATTAACATATATTTAGTGCTTAAAAGAAGAGAATTATATCATGCTCTTAACCTTTGAAAAAAAAAGGCTCTTTATAATCATAAATCGAAATAAAGAAAGAGAAACGAAAAAAAGTACAGCAATGAGTGAGAATGACCGTCATTTTACATAAAAATATTAAGATTTAATAAAATAATAATTATTTTTAACTTAATTAAGTTTGATATTTTATTTTGAAGTAACTTCGATGCACACCATATATATATGAGAGAAAGGATCGACTGATACTAAATCAAGTTAATTTAATGATAGAAGCCAATTAATCGTTGATCTCAACTAATATAATACCTCATAATATTACTACTGGTTGTTGATTTGACAAAACAAAAGGTAACTGTCATTTTTAAGAAAATATTTGCCCATGTAATGCAAATATTACCATAAAACACCCCCTTTTTTTTTAATAACATCATCAAGACTCTAAATATAATAAATTATTTCTCGGATAGTACAAAGAAAAAAATTTGCATAATCTATATTCTATACAATGTTTTCCTCTCTGATTAACAATGACTAAGAATAAAAAAAAAATTACCATAATTTAATTTATGTATTAACTCGTATAATTTTATAATAATTTTATTATTCTATATTTTTAAATTTTACATTTTATCAATACGTAGATAAAATCATTCATTATAAGTTACTTCAGTCAAATCAGATAAATCCAAAAATTAAAATATCAGAAGAGGAAATGTAATTCAAGGCGAAGTTATCATTTCTTAATTTATCATAATTACCTGTGACACTTACTAACGAATAGGTAACTTTTATTATTACAATTTCAATTAATATTTAAATTTAAATATTTTGTATGTATAAATAAATTTTATTAAGGTTAAACAACTTTAGGAATATTCAAATTTTAAACTATTTTAAGTAAAAATATTTAAACTATTTTTTAACAAAAAATATATATACATTTTGGTATATTTTATATAAAAATATCTTAATTTTTATTTAAATATTCAAATTTTAATTTATTTTATGTATAAATATTCATATTTTGTTTATACGTAAATGTTTAAACCTTTATTTTGTATTAGTGAATTAGTTAACATGGTAATACTTAAATCATTTTATTGGTCTGTGAAAAGGAAAATTAAATCAGTTTGTAAAATTTTCACAAATCAATATATTGAAACTTCATACATATTTTTTTTGATAAAATGCAATCTAAATTAGTTATTTTTTAATACTTCATACTCTTATATATTAGACGAGATACTATAAATTTATTATACTTATTTTTTTGGACTTTTACTGTTATATTTAATAAATATATGATCTAAAATATATTTTTATTAAAAATAATGAAATTATATTATTTTATTTTTTATGCATTAATTGAATGAAAATAAATTTTTTGAAAGTAAATAATAAGGTAAATAATAACTGAAATATACTGTAAAATAAAAATAAGTCGACTCTGTGAGTTTCCTTTTTTTTAACCGTTAATCTTTGTAAGTGTGCCACTATGTACTAGGAAATTTTAATCAAATTTCTTTAAATAAATTTTTTTAATTAAAATTAATTTAATCAAATTTAAATATTTATGTAACTCTCGTAAATAATATATGAGATAATTATTTGTGGTTATACTTAAACTTTAAATCACATCTAATTAAAGGCTAACATTTTTTTAATCCTCGTAAATGCTTAATGTAAAATTTGAACTCTTAATTTAATAAGAATAAGAATGAAATCATGGCTAACATTTTATATTCTTATAAGTTTCAATTATCAGTAACATATCTTAACCATATATATGTTTAATTTTTAGGGTTATTACAAATCTCTCTCCCAAGTTTTCTAAAATAGAAAAAAAAAATCAATAGGTTTCAAAATTTACAATTAATTAATGCTTCTTGTGACTATTTATTATTTTTCAATGAGATATTTGGAAATTGTTTTTAACAAATTTAGGAGAAGATATTGAAGTAAAACAATAATGGAGACATAATTGCTTGTTTTTCAAATTCGAGTGTTTAATAGTTTTTAAAAACCTCAGGGATCTAATAGCTAGCAACTTTTTTAAAATCAATTTATGCAACACACATTTTATATAACTTGAAATATTCACTGCTCTTATAGTAATGCTAACGAAGAAATTATTTGTTGTATATGAAGAATTATTGACGTGGCATTTTTAGCTATGAGTTTACTATAAGTTACAAGGTAAATGTAATACATTTTCTTACAAAAACAAGTCAATACTTTATTAAAATAACAACCACATCTCAATTATTTTTTTATAAGTAATGAATAACCCCTTTTAATAACCATCCTTTACTTTATTATTAAAATAAGCGTAATTGTCGTTAATCTTTTTTATGTTTTGTTTATATATCAATCACATTTTTTAGGTTTTATTTTACTTCAATTAGGTTCTTTTTACTTTGAGTTAATCTCATTAATATCCTTGAATATTTAATGGTATTAACTTTTCATTCAATTATGTATTTATCTTTGCTATAACTTTGATAGCAAATTGAAGCTAGTTATTTTATAACGGTTGTTGTTACTTCCTGTATATTAATATTTAAGTTTCTTATATTTATGTTATTTCTTATATATTATTATTCAAAATATTGTTTTATTTTATAATTTTCTTATATTTATGTTCACGTAGACTTGCAGTTACTTTCTTTGTATTCATTTTTTTATTTATCAGTTTTATAAATGTTATAAAAAAATATTTAATCATTTAAGATCCTTAATTGACTTAAAATTATAATTATCATACTTAAATTTAATATGTTCTCCACAGTCTTTCCTTCTATTGTTTGTCTCTTTTTATTACACTTGACATGTCTCAATTTACTCAAACCTTAATATTCTCCTAGTAATGGTGGGGTCTTTACATTCGTACATAATATGATGTCCAAAAAAGACTTGTTAGAAAATAAAGAAATAGTGAATGTATTCCATTTTATTCATAATACTAATAATTATTACAATTCTTAGTCGTTCGTAATTTTTAGATACATACTTGCTATATGAATAATTTTTTAGAGTACAAAGGTTGCTAATGCTATAGTTGTGTCCAACTAATGGAAATACGCATTTTTATAGGGTAAGAATCCTTGTTTATAATAGTAGAAAATCATCATTTTACCCAAATTTTCTACTTTTAGCTTTTTATTTCTTTGGCATGACCTACCAATCGAAGATGTGAGTTTTATATTTTTATTCTTTTTTTTTCATTTTTTACCAACGATCCTTTTGATGACATAGAAGATGATGCATCTTCATCTTTTTAATCTCTAATGTAGTAAATGTCGTTGTAATCCTTAGTAGTTTTCTTGGCATAAAAAAATAAAAAAATACATTTATTGCTTTTTGACAAATTTTCAGGTTGTCACCGTTAAATTTACCTCAAACTTATTGATTTTCTTACCATCTTTTTCAGTAAGGTTTATATTGCTATGGAAATTGTTTATGACTTTATTAGTCGAACAATTTACTTAGATTTTAGAAGAATTACCAACCTTCTTGAGTTCATGATAAATTTATCCTAATATCTGTATTATTAGTATACAAAGTTCATCTACATTGAATTCCTTTTTTAGAAGCGTCATTGATTTTGAAACTTCTCTATTGGTGTTGGAAATTTTTATTTGATAAAATGATATGGACTAACACAACCTTATTCACCATACGTGAATTGAAAAATCTAAGATAAACAAGCTTATCACCTGTTTAGATCTTTTTCCTGAAGTTCTTGATAACTTTTTTGAAATTTTCAAGAAAATAGTTTAATTCACTTAAATTAATTCTTAGATATATGTTATCATCTAAACTTTCATGGAAAGCTTTACAAACAAAAAATGGATGAGCTCCTTCAAGAATATTAAATTTACTGCATGTACGGAATTCTTTTTATGTGGTATAAAATTTTATATCTTTGATATATTCCTGAACATATTTTATGGTAAAGTTATAGAGACTCTATCATTATAGATTACTTAAATTTCTATACTGGTATTTTTCATCTTCAATGACCAATGCACTTCTAGCCCTAAATAGTACTAATAGTCATACAATTTTTATTGTCTCTGCGAGAGACATTTCTCTTAATAGTAATTGTGGTTATACTATCATTCCTAAGGTCTTCAACTTGTTTAGTAGAATAATGTAGAATAATTGTTGTTATAATAATGTAGAATAATTGTTAACTATATCTTTTAGAGTTATTAATTTTGGTACTCTTTACTTGGCATTACTACCTTTACCTTTTATTCTATTAGTGAAAGTTATGTGAGTTATTCTATTAAATTGGATAATAGTTTTGCTTACTTTAGGACAGTTTTTGTAAATTCTTGATTTTGGACCATTATAGACCATGTAAGTATTTTTTCTGGTATTCTTTTTTTTTTTGCTTCTTCAAGCCAACTGAACTTTTACTTATACTTTTTAGAGATGCTACTCTATTTAAAACTATTAGATTCTTCCTTCTTATTTCAAACTATGTCTTTAGAAGTTTCACTTTTTTTTAGAATTAATCTCTAATGAGGATTCCTCTTTAGAGTTTTTGGACTCTAATGATCGTTTTGAACTATTAGATTCTTCCTACTGAATTTCTATCTCTAAAAGAGACTTCTCTAGATATAAAACCTCGAGTTGTTCTTGAAAGATTCTTATCTAATTTTCCTTTATCTTGATCTTGATATAAGAATGTTTCATTCCTACAAGAACAAAAATGGTTAACAATGTTAATTCTCTTATAAAGACATATGCCAAACTATTCTTGTTTTCTAAAATATGTCTAACATCAAAATTATAGTTGTTAAATTACTATTATCATCTGACTAATCTTCCTTGTTTAGAATTACTTGCAATATTAATCATTAAAAAATAAAATAAAAATTCTTATTATTGATTATGACAATAAATATAAAACTTATTACATATATTACAAATTTCTTAATAATTCTTTTACAACTAAATATTCTTTTTCGTTATTATGATAATTTAATTCTAGACTATGGAATGATCCTCATGTATATCTATAAAGATATTCATATTTTTCATTTACGTTTTCTTTTAAAAAATTTCTCTAATATTCATGTGAAGCATATGTTTCAATTATTATTTTATCACTTGGACCTAGATGGTATAAAGTTGGTAAATTTTTTACATGTGCTTTTATTTTATTCATGTTTAAAATATCTTGTTCTGTCTATTTTCAAACATGATCTTTTTTCAATTTTATTTGTAAAAGTTTTCGCATTTTTGTAAGTTTTTTAACGTATGTTTCAGCATATGTTAAACATCATAAGAATCTTTGTAATTGATTTTTGTCTTTTAGTTTACTAGGAAATCCTTGAATGTTATTTGGTATATATGACTGTAGATTATGTTTCTATCTTCAATTTTTAACCCTAAATACTTAATTTTTTTTCTAAGTGATTACTATTTTTTTCTCGGAAAGTACAATGTATTTTTTTTTTTTGCATTCTTGTATAATATTGATACTATCCAAATAATATTTATTAAATTCATTGATTAAAACCAAAATATTATCTATGTAAATATAACAAATATTTTGAAATTTTGTAAAGATACCTAGAGCTTGTTTTGATTTAAATGGTTCAATAATCTATTAGAATTATCCTTGAGGGAAACTAAATACCATTAGTTTTTGAAATTTCTCATCCAACCTTATTTACCAAAATTCACTTTTACAATTAAAACTTGAGAAATATTTATTTCTTTTTATTAATGATAATAATAATTATTTCTTTGGAATAAAACATTCATCATCAATTGTTTTTGTATTCATTCTTTTGAAGTTTATCACCATACTCTTTTTTTCTATTACTTTTTAAACTTCTTTTTCGACTAAGAATGTTGGGTTAGAATGTGGTGAATTACTTGATATTATAACTTTTAGTTCCAAAATTTTTTGAATTTATTTTTCAAACTCAATCTTGTCTTATGAAGCATAAATCATCGGTCTTACTCTAATAATTTTGTTAAGGTCTCTTAATTTTATATTTATTCTTGGATCTAAATTATTTTTAAACTTATTATTTTTAATAATTTTTTAATACCTATTAAGATTTTATCTTCTTAAATTTCATTAAGAAAATAATTTTTTTCTTCTATATCTAATGAAATATTTTTTGGATAAAGTTTTTGTTGGCGCTTTGTGTTTATGTCACCACATTTTTTGCTTTTATGTTGTTCCATAAAAGTTTGGCTTAATACAGTCAAAGTTTTTCTTTTTTTTTGACACATAAATGATTTCACCATTTAGTGTTTTTATACTTATTTTGTCTAAATATTGTGCAAAAAGTTGATATAAGTTTAAAATATTATTTCTTATTAATAAATAAACTCTTATTTCTTGTAGATATATGCTAGGAATATGAAATATTTTGACTTCTATCATTATATCTGTATTTTTTAAGACTTGATTAAATAATATTTATTTATTGTAGTCTTTATTAGTAATTCTTACAATTAAATTTGGTGCTTGTTTTTAAAGTTCTTCTAGTACATATGTATATAAATAGTAATTTGTGTAACTTTTAAATTTTAATCATACCTTAATATACACACTATTTGAATTTATAATACTATACAAATAATTCATCTTTTGATGAAGAATATTCATATTCTGAGTCAGCTATTTCCTTATCACCCTATCAGTTTTTCTAATAGATGAATACTATAAGTATCATCTTTATCTGATTTCTTCATTGGTTATAATTCCATCTTATAAGCTTCTTTTAAGATTTTTACTTTCTATGAAAATTCTTTTTTATGTTGAACTTGTCATTCCTCATTGTAGATCCAACATATGTATTTCTTCTTCCATGATAGGAATATTTTTTGTTTTTTGGTTGCTTATATCTTTTTCTCTTAAATATATTTTCCTATAAGGTTCTTTGTTATACATTCTCTTATGTTTTTGGAAGTATTAGTTTTTTAAATTTATATCTCTTGAATTTTTTTTGTATTTTTGTTTATATTTTTATTCTTTTTCTTGTTAGATTTTATGTTATATTTATATGTTTCTATCATTTTAAAATATTTTGTATTACAACAAATTTTATCATTTCCTCTTATATGTTTATATTCTTGTATTTCTTGACATTTAATGATTATCCAATTTTTAAGACTTTTTATTCTTTTTCCTAAGGTGTCTGATATAGTTTATCTATTTCTTGTATTCCATTTTTATTATGATTTTATGTAATATTTCAAGTAATTTCTGAAAAACCATTTCCTTATAAGTATCTTGCATAGAGGGTGATAACTTATGATAATACATTTCATGTTTATAAATAAAAGAATCTATATATAACACATGTTGCATATTTTCTTTCATATTTGTTAAATGTCATTTAACTTTCTCAGTTTCATTTTCACTGGATTTAGTGATACGTCTTTATTTATCTTCTTCGATAAATTTCTTGTATATTCTATTTACTATAATATCTAAATACTCTCTACATGTGAGAGCATTCTTCTACAGTTACAAATGTTATTGTTATGTTAAATTTGTAAACCAAAATTTAACATTTTTTTATCACTTTGTGAGCTATTAAAATTCTATAACTTGAAGGGTTTTCTTGTGTGGTTGGAGAGGTTTGTATGAGTACACTCATAAAACTACATCATTCATCTAAAGCTTTTTTTGTCTCTTATATAATCTAAATCTAAAAGATCATATATACAATTCTCATGAAGTTTGAATTCTCATAGGATACTATATCTAGTTTTTCAATGTAATCTTCCTTTTATTTTAGATTGTTATTTTCTTCTATAAGAAAGGTTAGGTTTTTCTGGACTTTGCTTATTTTTTTCTTCTCTACGTGGATCATATATTCCTTCTCGATATAAAATTGGTAATAAAATTGATTTCATATGATTTTTTTGCATCATATTTAGAATTAGTTTTACTCATTATTATTGTCATATCATCATCTTCTTTTTTGTACAAAGTTTTTCGTATAATTTCTTACTAATTTTTCATCCATTAGAGTTAACAAACTGACTAACTTTTCTAAGCCTTTATTCTCAAGGTACATAAACTATTTTTCTAATTCTTTTATGTATTTCATTAATTTGGGATTATTGCTTCTTCTTTATCTTTGATATTTGATTCTTGTACTATATCTAATTCTTCTGTTACAATAATTAAATTTTTTATTATTGTCATTTAGTTTTTTGATATACCTATTAGGCTTCTATTAAAATCTAATTTTATATTCTGTAGTTTATTTTTGAAAATTATTAAGATAAAAATAATATCATTATATTATGTTATGGATTAAATCTTTCATTATTTTAACCTTTTGTTTTATATCTATATCATCTTTTTCTTTGTTAGAATTTTGTCTTTCAAGATCTATAAACGTAAATCTTGATACATTATTTTTTCTTCTTGATATGAGAATTTTTTCTTTATGGTATTAGAAGTTTTTATTTAACATCTAAGTTTTATTCTTCTGATATTTCAAAGTCTGTTAATATTTCTTATTTTATTATTTGTTCAATTTCTTGATTTTTTTATGTATTTATTTTGTCCATATATTTAATTATTATTACTATTTGTTAATAAATATCCTACTATGTAGTATTACTATTTGTTAATAAATATCCTACTATGTAGTGTACTGAAAATGAATAATTTTTTTCTTTCATGAAATCTTATATTTCTAATTCATAAACTAAACTTGATACTTAGCTTAAGTTTTTATCATTCATGTTAATGACAAACTTAGAATATGATGTAAAGTTTAATTTATGTTATCTTAAGTTTCCATAGATCAATTCTAATAAAACATATTTCTTATTTCTTATTTTATTATATAGGAGTGCTAATTTTATTGGTATATATATTTATTCTCTAAAATGTGTTTTTATTAATATTTGAATCCTTACTAAATGAATGCATCCAATATTTCTTTTATCTTTTTGGGAAATTTTAAATAATTTATTTATAATGGTTTCTTTGTTAGTTAATAGTATGTTATACCTTCATTTGCCTAATTAATATTAATGTTCATTTTTTATTACTTATTTCATAATAAATTATATGTTTATTTGGATTCATCTCATTCCTTAATATTTTATTTTATTTTTATTTTTATTTTTTTCTTCTTATTATTATTTATTGTGAAAAATATTTTGAGATGTCTTGTGTTTCTAATTCTATTATATCTCAATTTTTTTTTATTTATTGATTTTTTATTATTTTTGTCATCTTTTTGTATAAAAATTAATATTTTTTCTATTAATTTTAACTTTTATTAATTTGAGAAAATATTTGTGATATTTTTAAAACATTATAAAGAATCTTTAATATTTTTTTAAAATTTTAAAAATATTATTGGTATTATTACTTAAGTAATAAGTATTATGATCTCTGATGAAGTTACCTTAATTACTTATTCTAAAGGGATTTATTATTTATTAGCCTAATAAAAATTAGGGTGTCTTAATTAATAATAAGCTATGTAGTCTATGAATTACCACATCAATTATATCTATTATGAACCAATAATTTATCTTATGATATAATAATTTCAACACAAGTGGATCCCACATCCACTTACAACGCACCACGTGTAAACTGAGGGTAAGAATTTTTTCTATAAATGTAACCCATCAGCATTGCTTAAAGGAGCACAACCGCTAGAACTGAGATTTGAGAAGTAACAACCGCGTTTCTAATCTCTTTTTCTTAAGGTTTCTTGGGTTAGCTTTCAATTTTCTCATATTTTCTCGAAAAAATGTTCATCGAGAGTTTCAAGGTAGACAGTCCAAACGTTCACTACACAGAGAATGAGATTCACTCTGTATACAACTACGAGACCACTGAGCTTGTTCACGAGAACAGGAAAGGAACCTATCAATGGATTGTAAAACCTAAAACTGTCAAATACGAATTTAAGACTGATACTCATGTCCCAAAACTAGGGTTTGTTCCATCACCCTCTTTCGTTTTTCTATTAAAAGTTATCATTTTGTCATGGATTGTATCTTATAATCTTGTGATGTTTTGACATTTCAATTTCAAAACCTTCATATTGATTCAATGGATGTATCGTAATTTGATATGTTGTTTTTGATTAGGGTTATGCTTGTGGGATGGGGAGGAAACAACGGCTCAACCCTCACTGCTGGCGTCATAGCGAACCGAGAGTGAGTTTCTTTCTTCAATCCTATCTCGGATTCGCATTCCATACATTCGTCTTACAAGTTGGCTATTTGTACTTAAAAAAAAAAGAGTATTTCGGCAACTTTTCCGTGACTTTTGTTGGTGGGATTTTGAAATGCTTTTTTTCATTTTTCTTCGAAATAAGCCGTTTAAGTTATTTTTGTCTGTAATTGAGCTTTATAATCACTTTTTGATTTTGTGGGAATTGTTTATTCTCAGAGGAATCTCCTGGGCAACCAAAGACAAGGTTCAACAAGCTAATTATTTTGGATCATTGACCCAAGCATCATCAATTCGTGTTGGGTCTTTTAATGGCGAAGAAATTTATGCCCCATTCAAGAGCCTTCTTCCCATGGTATCTTATGCCTCTTGATTTTCATCTTGAAGACTACTCTGAAGTTTCAATTTTCATAGTTTGATTCTATAGTGCAAAACTATTATTAATGTGTGCATGTAAAAAAAACACTTGAATGAATAGGTGAACCCAGATGATGTTGTGTTTGGTGGTTGGGACATAAGCGACATGAACTTAGCTGATTCCATGGCAAGGGCCAAGGTCTTAGACATTGACCTGCAAAAACAGCTCAGGCCCTACATGGAATCTATGGTCCCACTTCCTGGAATCTACGATCCAGATTTTATTGCTGCTAATCAAGGTTCACGTGCCAACAATGTAATCAAAGGGACCAAGAAAGAACAAGTTGAGCAAATCATAAAGGATATTAGGTACACTTCTAAAGCTCTGCTTATGTAGTAACCTAGTGTTTGTTTGTCTTTTGTGGAAAAAGCTAATTAATTTATGTGCTAATTAGGGAGTTTAAAGAGAAAACCAAGGTTGACAAAGTGGTGGTGCTTTGGACTGCCAACACAGAGAGATACAGCAATGTGATTGTGGGTCTAAACGACACCATGGAAAATCTCATGTCTGCCGTGGACAGGAATGAATCTGAGATATCTCCTTCCACCTTGCATGCTCTTGCATGTGTTCTTGAAAACATTCCTTTCATTAATGGAAGCCCACAAAATACCTTTGTGCCTGGTATGATTGCTGCCTTAGTTTTCATTTATACTATCTAAGGTTTCAGTTTTTACAGTAAGGTCTAATTAAGACTTGTTTTTCAATGTTACAGGATTGATTGATTTGGCCATTAAGAAAAACAGTCTGATTGGTGGGGATGACTTTAAGAGTGGTCAGACCAAGATGAAATCTGTTTTGGTTGATTTCCTTGTTGGGGCTGGTATAAAGGTAACATAAGCTTATGCTGACAGTCCAATTTTTATTGTTATGATGGAACTGAAGTCTTTACAATTCCAAGTATGTGATTAACAATTATTGAGTCTGACTGTGACTATGGTAATTACAGCCAACATCTATTGTGAGCTACAACCATCTGGGAAACAATGATGGCATGAATCTCTCAGCCCCACAGACCTTCCGTTCCAAGGAGATCTCAAAGAGCAACGTTGTTGATGACATGGTTGCGAGCAATGGTATCCTCTATGAGTCTGGAGAGCATCCCGACCATGTTGTAGTAATCAAGGTTACTTACCACTCTTTTATTCAAAACAATTATATGTTTTGATCTCATCTCTGCATGTTTTAATTAATTGTTTGTTGCTTGTGATGCAGTATGTGCCATATGTCGGTGACAGCAAAAGGGCTATGGATGAATACACCTCAGAGATATTCATGGGTGGTAGAAGCACTATTGTGTTGCACAACACTTGCGAGGATTCCCTTTTGGCTGCTCCAATTATTCTTGATCTAGTTCTCCTTGCTGAGCTTAGCACCCGCATTCAGCTAAAAGCTGAAGGAGAGGTCTGTTTTTCTTCGCTGTGTAGCAATGACCCCATGAAACTTTTACGTCTGACTTGGCATGCTTTCATTTATGTGTTTGCAGGGTAAATTCCACTCATTTCACCCTGTGGCTACTATTCTCAGCTATCTCACCAAGGCTCCTCTTGTAAGTTCATAATAAATGATACAAACATTTTTTTTTTTAATTTTATTTCATTTAGATGGTATTGGTTGCTATTGTGCTAGTGTAGTGTAAGTGCAACATTTATAGTAAAGAACAACAATTTTCAAGATCACCTTTGCAATATCATTGGTTGGAGTAAAAGATAAAGCATACTCCTTTGTTAGATGGACTTCTCAATTTTATTGGATTACCTGTGCTAAGCAACCAACTTGAACATGAGCGTAGGTGCTCAGCCCTCTAATTTTGTGAAAATTTACAAAATTTTGAGAAAAATTGATCTGTCTGATGCGTATCCAAAAAAATTAAAAAACTCAGTATGATAAAATAGTCTGTAACATAAGCTTACTCATGAGCAACCAATATTATCTTTGTGATGATTCCTTTTAGTCACAGATATAAATCAGCTCATATGGTTATGAATCATGAATCGGATCCGTACCTGTAGCGGTGATTACATGCTACAAAGACCTTGTCAAGGTCAGGTATATATATTTTCTTGATTATTAATTTTGTGTTTTGGAAAACAGGTTCCACCTGGTACTCCAGTGGTTAATGCACTTTCAAAGCAGAGAGCAATGCTGGAGAACATAATGAGGGCTTGTGTTGGATTGGCTCCTGAGAACAACATGATTTTGGAATACAAGTGAAAGTAATGGAGGAGACTTAGTTAAACTTAACAGAAATGTCTCCCATCTTTCATTAGAGTCTGTGTCTATCTTGTATTTCTACATATTGTGTGTGAGAATATTTCTCTTTCCAGTTGTAATTTCTCTGTTCAGGGGAAAGCTGCCCATGTAACGCCGTTGCTTTTATACAGAAGCAACTGTTTCTACTGGAAAATGGAAATAGTAATCATCTTATAAAAGCTTTAAATATTATAAACTGTGCTTAGTTCTCTCTTGTGATATATATTCTTGAGACACTTTTACCCTTTGGCGCTCTCTAACACTGCTAACAACGCATGATTTTTTCTTTGTGAAGTCATAAAACAAGACATAACAGGGACTGCATATATACGGCATGGGTATGAACAGTGAAAAGTTATTCATTAGTAGTCTTGGCTGGCATGTTGGTCCGTGCTTGTTAAAATGAAGAAGAGAGACTAATGAGAGAAATAAAGAAGAGAGACTAACGAGGGAAATGAAGAGAGGCAAAATGTGTAATTCCTTTTCTTCTCCCTTTCTCTTCCTATGTGAATTGGCTTTGACCATAAAGACCAATCAATAATCGCTTATGGCTCATGAATACTATTCACCTTGTTCTTGTAATTGTTGCATTCAAAACATACTTTTAAACGTAGAAATTATTCATTACTAAGTATATGATTTTCATTGTATTTCAATATTAAATGAAATTCAAAATTATCGTAATTTTTTTTAAATAAAAACAAATATTAAATTAGAGATGAAAAGATAAAACAAATCTAATTAATGAGTAATATCTATTAAAAGTAATAAATAATACCTTCAAGTAAACAAACCAACTAGTATGTTAAGTTCTACCCTGTTTCCAACAATATAAGAAAAACTCAATGTTTTTGGAATCAACAAAGGATTTAGGAAAATACATAATTATGTGGTATTCAGGGCTTCGACACCTTGTTATTCTATTACTGTAGATGTAATGTCGCATAACTGTATTTCAAAATGACAGAGTTCTGTTACTAAATGTAACACAATCATTATAATTGATCACGAGTTTGAGGAGCCATTAATCTTTTGGAATCGAAAAAATTTAATTGTTACAAATTTATTGGGTTCACAAAATTCATACCAAATAAAAGTTTTCCATATAAGTTAAAT
The DNA here is from genome assembly GCA_037013495.1 of Hippophae tibetana. Classification (NCBI taxonomy): domain Eukaryota; kingdom Viridiplantae; phylum Streptophyta; class Magnoliopsida; order Rosales; family Elaeagnaceae; genus Hippophae; species Hippophae tibetana. The sequence continues at coordinate 65,209,122 of CM072807.1, read as the reverse complement.
TTGTAATATATCTATCATGATAAAAATGATAATATAAATACTTTATTTTTAACGAAAATATAATTTTAATAAAAAATAATATATAGATTTAAAGTAATATTTCGTTAAAAGTAAAGGTAGGAAATATGATAATACTCGTTAGAACTGTATGCATAAAAAGATAGCTATTATGGGGTTCAAATGCATGCTGGTCCTCTCCTAGTTACGATCATTTCCCAAAATGTGTGGAGGTGGGTCCTGACAATTATGGAACAAAGAAACATCCAAATATGAATCAATAATACATTGAATTAGTTTTGGTGGTTAAGACAGTGGTCCCTTGTGGCTTTTTTGCTTTGATGTTGAACGATTGGAAATATGGTAACTTTATGATCAAAATTGATGGTGGTGGCCAAGTAAGTCAATTGATAAAAGATTCATGTAGGTCTAATGGACCTTGTCCATGTGCATATTCACTTGTCAATTAGAAATTAACAGAATTTGTCTGCTATTAACGGTCGCTCAGATTTGAATGTTTGTATTTTCGTTATTGATAGTGAATCAGGTAAAGCTATGAAGTTTTGAATAGGTGTGTCTTATAAACAAACACCTCTTCATGCAATTATACAAGATAGCTATTGCTTGATGAAGAACATCGAATGTCAATTCAATCATACTTCTAAAAGATTTCTGTTATCATGAAGATTTTTTTACCCAGAGATCTCTTTTCTCGGATTGTCTTCCCAAATATGCTTGTGGGTGGGTATGATAGTACTTATTATTACTTATTTCAGTACCCGTATTAATACAAAAAGTATTGCTCTTCATCAACAAGGGGATGTAGCTCAGATGGTAGAGCGCTCGCTTAGCATGCGAGAGGTACGGGGATCGATACCCCGCATCTCCAAAAGAAAAATTTCCCTTTTCCTTCAAGCTTTACGTTTTTCTCATCAATTTCTCTCAATACAAACAAACAGTATATACTATTTGGCCCAACAACAGGAGGCCCTCTTTAAAATCTACTGTCCATTTTTTTTTATTTGCTTAGAGATCAGAGATGAAAAAAATGAGAAATAATTGTGTTCTATATAATAATCGTGCTCAAGATTTAGCTGCACTTTCAAAACATAAAGCTTAAAATGAAATATAAGTTATATCCTATTAACTTTGCACTTTTTACTTTTATAATTGTGTTGCTTTCATATACCCCCTTTTCCAGCAAGATATGATTATTTTGTGCTTTCATTGTTTTTGTATTTGACGTGTTCTCTGTATACAGGTTTCTAGAAAATGTATAGATAATTTATTACTGTTTCTTTTAATCATTTTTTCCTTCAAGTTTATTTCATATGCAATTTCAATCTTTCCTCCATTGCCGATTGTTGCTTTTTGTATATACTTTAATGTTTTCTCTTTACTATTTACATTAGCTGTGACTATTCTTTTTTCATTTGGTTCATACTATTGTTTTAATGTTTAATTGCCTATCTTGAAGTTTTATTACGTTTTCATAATAACTGCCTTTCTATAATTTTCGCAGTTTTGGTTATAATTATTATTGATATTTATTTGGTTAATGACTAGTTTAATTAACAAAATATCTTTTAATTTATTTGTAAAACAGCTTAGCCTTTACAGCCTATAGTGATTGTTTTGTATTTCAAATTATAATCTTTATTGTGATTGCAATTAATGTCCAATGGATGGATCCTTAATAAATTGGTATCACTTATTTACCATATACATTCTTGGGTTCAAATCGTTATGTTTATTATACATACTATTTCTTAAGTTTATAGGTTGTTTAGCTTCCGTTCGAATTTCAAGAGTAATGGGATGATTAATTTCATTAATTTGACTTTTAAATATATATATGAACTGATATTTTATTATCTGAAAGTTATTTTCTTTGTATTGTTGAGTTTATTAAAGTTTCTTTTAATCATTTTGGATTGATTTGATTTGCTTTATTTTATTTCAAAAACTCAATTTATATAATATGATTCGAGTTTATTTTCTAAATTATGAATATTTTTTATGCAAGTATTGTGACTAATGAAATTTCTTTTAATCAATTGGGATTGATTAGACTTGCTTTAGTTTATTTTAAAAACTCAATTTATATGATTCAAGTTTATTTCTAAATCTTTCCTTTTCAAAAGTTTGATTAATTAACTATTTATATTTCATGAATAAGGTTTGCTCGTAAAGAGGATTCAAAGTTTAATGCATGATAATTAAAAACATGTTAACTTCTTTTTTTGTATTCATATGTATCATATGATGATTTTAATGTTTGATTAAAATTATGATTTTATATATTTTATTAGTATTGCATGTTAAATTGTATAGTTGTATCATGGAAGTCCTCCAAACGAACTTGCATGGTTAGATTCACAATGAAATTAAAATTCATTCTTTTGGATAAATGTGACGAAGATGTCAAAATAATTATGCAATTTCATAAAAGATACTCAAAAGTGGGTGAAATATGTGCCTGTAATTTAAACTCATTATAATAGTTAATCAACCATTGGCAGGAAAGATACCAATACATAATGGTAAGTCTCGACATAATACAATTAGACAACTATTCTCAATTGGGATTATCTCTCGTGACTATGTGGAAAGGTAGTCAATTTTCATTCATATAGGGAATTTTTAACCCATGGTTAAAAGTCAAATTAAGACATCATTTTGAGTGAAACTCACTTGGTATAAGTGTGTGATCATAATTGATTTGTGTTTTCCTTTGAGAGGACTTAGAAATCATATATTTACATGCTCAAAATGATATTGGGATGAATGAGAAATTAAGTCTAAAAGTTCACTCATTAAGAAAGAAAAAAGTAGTTATTTATGTTTGTCCCGAATGAGAAAATTAATAACACATGAATACTTTATATATCATTTGCTTTCTAATGAAAGATAAGTTAGGGTAGTAAGAAAGCTATATCCACACATCTTGCATACATGAATATTATCTAATTTTGATGGGTCTACTTGTCTAATTTTTGCTACTTGTAAATTTTATTTTTCTTCTTGTAATAACTTTTGAATTTTTTTGTGATTATTGGAGAGTTATTTCAACCGTTAGGAAAACTTGTTTCTACAGTTTCATGGCATTTAATGTAGTAGATTCAATGTCATTTATTGCATCAATTTCATGGTGTAACAGTTTCAATGATATTTATTGCAACCAATGAATATTATTAATTACATCAGTTTTGGTTTTCAACTCTCACATTTAAATGTTTATACAATTGATATTTTTTTTCCTAAAATAAAATCATTTTATTTTCAAAAATTTATATTTTAGAACTAGGCTTCGATATGATAGAGTACAATTAAATTCAAATAGGAAAGAGTAGAGGTTTGATAGTATTCAAACTTTGCTATATATATAATCGTTTTATCCTATAAGTTATTTTCTCATTTAATCTCAAACACTTGTATGAGAGGAAAAAAATTTCTTAAAAAGATTATATAACACGAGACTTGATCTTCCTTTAATTTTCATTGTAAATTTACAATTTATTTTATTATTGTACTTTGATTCATTTTAATTTATATTTAAAATAAATTTTATTTTTTTATTACATTATTTCCTACTATATGTACATTTAATGATCAATGGGTATTTTTTTTACACGAAAAAAAATTATGAATAAACTTTATTGTGATTTGAATATTTAACTAAAATTCATTAATAAGCCGTTTTTATAAAACTCAATTATAGAAGGAGCAAAAGTTGCAAAGATTAAGAAAAAAGAAAATAATAAAATTTCTTTGTAGAGAAATTATTAGTATTAGCTAACCTGTCTAATAAATCAATAGATTTTATTTTTGTTTCAATAACATTTACATCCACACAACTATATACAACTACGAAGGTTAAACTCATGCTCTTGTTATACCAAAAAAACAATTAGTAATGATGTCGCCAGTTATTTCTGATGGAGTGTATTATACCACCAGATCCTGTTGATATATTTGATCCAAATCACCAAATTATAATATATTTATATAAATTCAAAATAACATTTCTCATCATATTCATAATTTTATAAGTGTATTTATTAGTTTGACATTAAATTTAGTAAATACAATTACTTTTTTTTTCACCAAAATAACAAACATAATGAGAGAAAAAATCCAAAATAACCATATATTCTTATAATTACACTATTTAAAATTTGTCTATAATTATCATATTTATGTGTTATATAACCTACTATTATTATTATTATTATTATTCTTACTTAAACCTAAGAATATAAATTTTCATAAATCTTTCGTTAATTTAAAAAATAATTTAAATCTAATATGAGCAATCTAAATATTTCAGGATGTCAAATTGGCCAAATTTAGTACAAAATTAGTTAAATTAGAGTACTAGATTAATCAATTAATTTAATTAATAAATATTATTTCATAAATATTTAATTTAAAATTAATACTAATTAATTTTTTAGTAAAATTTGTAAAGGGGCATTTTAGAATGACACTCAAATTTTTGCAAGTGTATTTGCACTCATCTTACACCACTACAAAATTGATATATGACCTTTGTTTTTAACTTTGATTGTAGATTTATGGCCATAATTATAAAAATCGAGACCTAATTGAGAGAGATCATAGACTTTTACCATAAACATACCATTTGATGTTGATTTTTTATAAAATTGTGACTATAGACATACCATTTGGTCACGGGCTTATAAAAGACCTAGACTTACCATTTGGTCACGGTCTTTAAAAGACCAAGGTCATAGACATACTATTTGGCCACGGTCTTTAAAAGACCGAGGCTATAAACATCATTTGACCTCAGGTTTTTTATAAGACCGAGGCCAAATGATATGTTTATGGCCTTAGTCTTTTATAAGATCGTGACTAAATGATATGTCTATTGTCTTGGCTACAATTAAATTGTAACCATATACATTTCAATTAACCCTATTTTCAATATAAATTACAATAAATTTATTAATTATAATATAAAAAGTTATATTATATTAAAATTAAGAGTGCAATTATATTTAAGAGTTCATATGTTAAAACATAAAAAACCTTACTAGTTAATTCTAATATTTATAATAAATATGAAGAATAACCTCTGAATAAGAAATTAATAATGTTAACAAACATACAACATAAACTCTACACTTGAAGGTGATTTTTGCATTGAACCATACCTCACTGTAAATGTGACTCTGAGTGGTAATTGGCCCTAAGTTGGAACTTTTCTATTACGTTGTCATGCTCTTTGCAACATTTCGAGGCTGATCGACATTAAAACCTCTCAAAATAATGAGATGGTATACTAGCAACTCGGGTAGAGAGAGAAAAATAATAATGATTAAATGATGCTATTACCAAAAACTCTAAATTAATAATGCTATTTACAAAAGTTAACATCAAACTGTTTCATCACAATGCAAACCCATTTTCAATTCAACCACCAAACAAAAATACACATTTTTTCAATACAATTGAGCAAGAATTGAATTTAGTTTTTTCAAAGTGTTGTTATAGAACTCACTCACATTGGTTGTTCAACTTCGACATGAAACCAATAAGACCCGTTATGTAAGCTAAAAAGATGGTAATTTTATGAACATCTAAACGAAAAGAAGATAAATACTGAAGGCTTTGTTTCCCTTAATTTTAGCACTATAAAACATTCCAAATTGTAAATAAAAGGTGTCATGAATTAGCCTTCATAAATAGAACTGGACTTAAAGTGGGCATTTACAGTCATCGATAAACGAAACAAAATATCTCATACCCGATATAGTTGGCTCTTTAGATGGTCCCCAAACATCAGAATGAATTAATTCAAAAGGAATAGTACTTTTATTAGAAATACTAGGAGAATAAGTAATACGATGGCTCTTGGCCAAAACACAAGTCTCACAATGTAAAACAGTCTCACTAACACCAATAAATAAAGTGGGCATAGTTTTTTTCATAAGACTAAAAGACGGATGCCCTAAGCGACGATGCCATAACCAAATTTCACTTAGCTTATCGGAACTAGAAGTCAATGCAGTGCTTGCCCTTGCTCCTGTTTTCTCCCCTCCATAGTTCTGATCCAAACGGAACAATCTACCCCTCAGATACCCTCGACCAATTATTGCCCTGGTAAGAAGATCCTGAAAAATCACATACATAGGATAAAAGGTTACAAAGCATTTAGACTCAAGGTTCAACTGTGGGACAAAGATTAAGTGATGAGATAAATTAGGTACATATAAAACATTATGGAGCTGTAAAGATGGAGTGATATAAACTGACCCCTTTCCTAAGACAGGAAAGGCCTCACCATTAGCATTCGTAACATAAGACACTGGTAGGGGAAATAACTCATTAATATAAGATTTATCATAAGTCATATGATCAGATGCACCAGAATCAATAATCCAAGTATTAGACCCAACAGAGTGAGAAACATTTAAGGTCATACCAATCTTACCACGACCAGCTATTGAAGCTGTAGGGATACCTCCACATTCCATAGGATGATTCTGTCTATAGTAGTCTGGTTCTTGGAAAATTTGCACGACAACTACTTTTGCTTTAGAGCGATACCCATTTTGTCGTTTTTCTACATAGTAGTCTGCTTTTGGTTTCAAGTGTGGATATAGTTTCCAACAAGTCTCACGAAAATTCCCCTGTTCATTGCAATAAGAGTAGGGAGAACGAGGGCGATTGGTAAAACCCGGTGAAGGTCCCTACTGATGAAGTGGAATTGAATTTTGCTGCTGGAGGAAGGGAGCCTTTGATTTGGCTTGAACGGCTAGGCTTGATACCTCAACATGTGCCTGATGAAGACTCTCTTGCTGAGATTCGTCTTTACGGATGTATGTAAAGGCAGTAGTCAAGCTCGAAAGGTCTGACATTCGAAACAGTTTGCCTTTAGCACTATTATGTTTTGTATCAAGACCTCTTAAAAAGGCATGTACTCGTTCAAGCTCCTTCTCCCTATGGTACCACAAAAGGTCTTCTGAATTTTTAATTTTACATGGGCGTTTCTGGTCAATTTCAACCCATACATTTTTCAGCTTGGTAAAAAAAAAGAGATACTGGTTGCCCATTTTGTTGCATACCAGCAGCTTTGCACATGAGTTCATGAACTTGAATAAAGTCAGACTCATTTGTATAAAGATCGCTTAAGGTATTCCATATAGCCTCACCAGTTTCACATTCCTCCACCATTTGTAATATATCATCAGTGATTGCTCTAAATAGAATTGACATGACAAAGCCATCATCATCTTCCCACCTAGTATAGGCGTCTATATCATCTTGGCTAGGAGCCCTAATTGATCCAGATACATGTCTCATCTTATGCATCCCACGAAGATAAACATACATAACTTTTTTCCATGTTCGAAAATTTGTACCATTTAGTACCCCCGAAAGAACCAATTTCTGAACTCTTAACAGAAACTTCAAAATTTGGAACTTCATGAATTCTGGAAACTTGATGTTGTCTTGAATCTTCCATTGAAATAATAATAAAAGGTATATTGTGCAGCGGAATAAAAATTTTGGATTTTTTTTGTGTGTGTGGGCGGGTTGGGCTAATAAATGGGCTTGGAGTTGATTGGCTAGGGTTGGGCTGATAAATGGGCTTGGAGCTGATGGGGTAGGAGTTGATGGGCTTGGGTTGGGCTGATAATTAGGGTTGATTTTGGCTGATAATTAGGGTTTTAAAAATCTGCAAATTTAAGAAACATAAGAAACAATTTTAACAAACTACACACTAGGTTTCGGCTCTGAACGGCGAGCTGGTCGACGACGGCACAGGGGTGTGCAGGTGGCGCGAAGCTGGACGCTGTGCAGGGTTGAACAGTGCGCAGGGGCGCGGGGCTGAACGGCGCGCAGGGCTGCGCTGTGGATGACACGGGCTGAACAGCTCGTACTGGACGGCGCGGGTGGACGACGGATCTGCAACTGCAGCGCGAGCTAAACAGTGCGAGAAGACGGCGGCACTTGGCGGCGCTTCTATTCAGAAACAGGTAAATAAATTTTTTTTTTCTTTCTTTCCTGCTTTGATACCAAATTAACTTAACTAAATGTATTTACAAGAATTGCATTACACTGAAGATTAATACATGTATAAATATAAAAAAAAAGAATCTATTTTTCCTAAAAGTGCTTTTAGGAAAAGTAAACTAATATACAGCTTATAAAGTATACTAATATACTATTAAATGATTTATTAACATTTTTTACTGCTACATGTCATTATGGCTTGCAGATAATAATTAGCATAGCATGACAACAGCAGAAGCAGCTACAACAACAGTTGGTCCACGATATGCACCTGATGATCCCACACTTCCAAAACCTTGGAAAGGTTTGATTGATGGAACTACAGGTCTGCTATACTACTGGAACCCTGAAACTAATGTAACCCAGTATGAAAAGCCTGCCATTGTCCCTCCACCATTGCCTCTTGGCCAATCTACAGCTTCTACACCCAAGCTAGCTCCAATTCCTGGAGCGCATTCAGTGCAACCAAATGGTTTGGTGGTGCAGCATGGACAACAGATGTCACAATCTCCCCAGCAGCAGCCACAGCCAGTTAGTCAGCATGGGCATGTAATGTCTCAGCAACAGAGTCCCCTCGGGACACAGGTTGCTCACCACCAGCAGGGCTCACAAATGGTTCAAGCTGGTCAGCAACAGAGATCTCAGTTAAGTCAGACTACTCCGCAGCAAGTACAAGTAACACAGCTCCAAATGATGCAGCATCTGGGTCCGCAAATGCCTCAACATCTGATGCAGCAATTGCCCCAACAGTCCAGCCAGCAATCACTGCAACAACCAGTGAAGCAATTGTCCCAGCAAACCATCAGTCAATATCCCCAGCAACTCGGGCAACCAGTGCCGCAAAATCAAGGCTCACAAATGCCACAAGCACAAGCTCAACAGTTTGCTCAACAGCAACTGCAGTACATGGCTTATCTACAAAACATGGCTTATCCACAAAACATGGCTTATCAGCAGAACATGCATCCCCACGGACAACAAACTCCACAGCCACAGACTCAGCATAATGTGCAAGGGCAATCATATGCAAACCAGCAGGAGTATAGGCAAGTTTTTCCCAAGAGGGAAGAAGAAGATTTTCAGAGCCGAAATCAAATTAGATTTTCTCCTTCCCAGTACTCACAAGCAGGTGTCTCAGCTGTTCAGAATATTCCTGCTGCAGCTAATTTAGCACAGATGCCACAGATTGGTTTTCATTCAGGTCAAACTCAGCATTTTGGTGGCCCTCTGCAAAATATGCAGACTTCTTCCATGGGTCAGTTACACACTGGTGCTACTGATCTGGTTAACCATTCACATGGTAGTAGATTCTTAAATGAGAGGGACCCATCAGTAATGCCCAGTCAGCATTCTGATATGCCATCTGTTGGTTTACGGAGGGGGCCTGAAAATAATTTGCATGGAAGAGGTGGAAATGACAAGGAAGGGATAACTATGGGTCCCCAGCAGCCCATGCTTGATGCCATTCCAATGTCAAGAAATCAACAGGTATATTTACTTTAATGGTAGTATTGTTTGATTTTCATGAACATTTTTGTTCCTTGAATCATTACTAGTATGCTCTATGATTCTTCAAATAAAGAAATGAAAGTGTAGTAGCCAAAAAAAAAAGAGTTCATATGCACACTCTACATATGATATGGGGCATTGCATGATAACCCATAGTTTAAGTAGCTGGAATCTGGTCCTGCAATGTTATGGTCTTATGGAGAATGATCATATATTGATACTTGAATTATGCAAATACAAGATTTTTGACCGATGTGTGATTTTTAGGTTCTATCTTATCCATTTTGATGTTTTTTTCCTAGTTTATTTACACGCTCCAGCTTTGTTTATGTGATGACAATAGCTTAGAAAAGAAAAATTAATAGTCTAATACTGCTTTTATTTGGCAGAAAAAGTAATTTATGTTTCTAATGTTCTACACAATTATTATCTTGCATTTTGTGTTTCTTTAATGCCAAACTTCCCTGATATGTGAATTTAAATTGATATGCTAATTGCTTTTGTTATAATTATTGCATAAATTCAAAGGACCATGTTTCATTTCACCAACAAGTATACCTTCACCATACATGGGTGTCACTTCCTTTACAAATTATAAGAAAATCTAAGTAAAACAATATCCATTTTTTATAATATAATAACATGATTAGGAAAACATATCAATTTTTTTAATATAATTTTTTTTAATTATATTCATAAAATGTGTGTATACGTATGCAAATATTTAATTATTTAAAAAAAATTCAAAAAATTAAACTACTAATCTATAAGAAAAAATAACTATCGACTAAATAATAATATTACAATCATAAATTTAAATGTAATTTAATTCATATATAAGTTAAATTAAAAATATAATCATAACTTCATAGTAAATTAATAGGTGTAGAGTTTCCTATATAAAACACAAGTTTAAGTCTTGGTATTTTCATCATATGTATTATATTTCAAAATCTAATTTTTTAAAATTTATATTATAAATTTAAGAGTTTCATTATTATCATTATTTACAAAGGATTCTTTAAAAGTCTAGTTTTCTAAACTAATTAACTTTTTTAAAGGGATGACGACAAAGCTAAGTCATTATATTTAAAAATCTAAATTTTATTAATCTATAGTGTATATTTTAAGATTCTTGATATTATCATTGTATATAAATAGTGTTTTAAAATCTAGGGATGTCCACTGGTCCGGTCCGGTCCGGTTTTGGTTAAAAAACTTTAATCGGATCGGACCGTTTATATTACTAGGATCAGACCGTTTGATTTATAAAACCGTTTGACCCGGTCCAGTTTAGTCTGATTTTATGGTTTGGTCTGGTCTGGATCGGTTTATGGACACCTCTAATGTCATCTATAAAGCGTAAATTTAAGTTTTAATATTATCATTATACATATTTTATTTATTAAAGATGGCATATGAGACAAAAAAGAATGAAAGAACGTCAACAAAAGATAATAAAAATAAATTTATTTAGGTAATTAATAAAATAAAATATTTATGTAAAATTTAATTAAATAAAAACTTATTCATAATTTCATAGTCAATTGTAGAGTGATATTCAAAAACATAAATTTAAGTCTTAATATTATCATTATACGCATTACATTTAGAAATAGAATTTCTTAACTCTTAGTATAAATTTAAGAATCTTATATTATGGTTGTGTATAAATGTTACATTTAAAATTTTAATCTTATAAAATTTAAGAATTTTGATATTATATTATGTACTATGTTTTAAAAATCCAATTTTTTAAATTTATTAGGTTCCATTTTTTTTAAATTTATTAACTTAAAAAAAAACTTCGTCGTTATTCTGATTACATTTAAAAAACCAATTTTTTAAATTCATAATGGGTACAAAGAGTGATTTCAAATCCAAAATTTTAAATTCATTAACTTTATAAAAAAACTTAGTCATAATTTCATAATCAAATGATATATATATATATATATATATATATATATATATATATATATATATATATATATATTGTCACATTTAAAAACATAAGTTTAAATTTTGGTATTTATTATTATATGCATTGCATCTAAAACTCCAAATTTTTAAATTTATTGTATAAATTTAAGAGTTTTGATATTATCATTATATATAAATATTGTGTTAAAAATCCAATTTTGATTCATAAAAAAAGAAAAAAATATTTAATATTTACAAGTAAAAAAAAAAGAGAGTACAACTACGAAAAAAGGTTCAAACCCATTTTTTTTTATATCATAGATGGTCAATTTAGATGAGATGTTTAATTAGTTAATGATACATAACTCATGAATTTTGTGGATCTATTCGATTTTATTCTACTTATTTTTGGTTGGTTGTAATAGTAATATGATAATATATAATGAAATTTCTTATTTGTTCCAAATTAACTTAAATAATACAAGTAAACGTACAAAAATAATGAAAAATAAACCATAAATATCTATAATAATCATAAGTCTATTATATAGACAACTTTAAATGAGATGAGATAAAATGTGATTAATTAAAATAAGATATAAAAACTTTACTTATAAATCAATTAGAGACATTAAACTTCTGATAAGATGAGATAACTCATTTTACATTTATAAAGACTTTTAGGGTTAGATCCCAATCACTTAAATCTATATATGGTTAGGGTTAGATCTCATTAACTTAAGAATATGATAAAATGATTTTTTTCTTCATATATTTATTTGTATTATCATTTATTATTATTTTTATCATTTTATCTTATTTCAAAATAAACTAAATTTTTATTTTTTTATTTTTCTTCATTTATAATTTTTTAAAATTATACTTTAATATTTATCATTATTTTAATTAGAATACTCAAATAAATATAATATTAGTGATATTATTTTCATGAATTAAATTCTTATTCTCATTCACTTTACATTTCTACTGTACAAATCAAACATGACATTATATAATAGCAAAGGAAAGTAAAGATGAAAAATAAACCACTTTTTAGACCATTTCCTACCCAATACCATTATACTAAAATGATACAACTTTTGCACCAAAAGTTTTTCCAATCCAGTACCAAAAATTTCCTACTCTTATAAGATTTGAACCTCACTCATGCACAAAAGCCAAAAAATTGGGTCGGATCTATGAACCCACATATATTCGTAAAGTTAGGTGTGAGCTTAGGTTGGATGGTTAGTTTTTGAGCCATTTTATAAACCGATATTATCTTGGTGATTTTGAAAAAAAAAACCTAAAACCTTAACCAATTTATTATCCAAAAAAAAGTGCATTCAAGCTAATCTATAAGGTCAGTTTGAGAGAAGTTGATTTGAGGGTTTTGGAGTTATAATCATAACATAAGCCAATGGAACAAGACTTCCATGTAATGCTCAATGGTGAAATCTACTTACATTGCAAAAGTCAATATCTTATTGAATATATCCATTAAGTAAAGAACAAAAAGAAGGTAAAAGCTTAACTTCAATAAAGCCTTTTGGTTTTTTGCTCCTTTATAATTTAATCTTTGTATTTCTACTCAAAAAACGAGAAAATTATCATAATTTAAATAAAAAAAATATAAAAAAAATCCCCTATAAACTTAATCGAAAACTTAATCGAAAGTGAAAGAGTTTACAACCTGATACTCACATGAGTAAGGCGATACAAACTCCTATTGAACTAGTCCCAATAAGTAGTGTACATTATAAAATCTTGAAAGAAGAAAACTCAACGTAAGCAATAATAATATAATATCAAAACATCAGACATAATTCAATGATAAATATTATATGTAAATGAAAAAATAGATAAAGATTTAAAACGTATTATGATCAGAGTTTAAATAATAATATGTTTTAACATACACAATTCAAACTCACATTATACTAGCATCACAACAAAACATGCATAACATAAGATATAACAAGGTAAATTCACATACAGACCGTATCTATGTGATAACGTCCTTAAGCAACCACTCAACAATAAATAATTCATTAATCATTATAATAGTTACAACTTCTGAAAGAAAGTAAACCAATATTACCTCTATCAACTGGGGTCACCATCCTAATTACCTATTGTTAATTTTGCTTCCTACTTTCGCAATGACTTGGTTCGAATCAATGAAAATTTTGATAGATTTTTGGCTAATTTTTCTTAATTAAAAAAGAAATTATTGAAGGGGTATTTATAACAATAGACCAGCTACAATGAGGGTGATAAAGAGGTGCCAAAAAGTGATTTTTGTTTTGTTTTAGAGGGGTGACGGTGGAGAGGTGTACGACGAAGGTGGTGACGAGGTGTAGGACAAAGGTGATAGTGAGGTGCTAAAAAGTTACAGTTATTGTTTCCAAAAATGCAAAGTAAAATTTACAAATATTCGCACCCAAAACAAGCCAAAATAAGAGTAAAAATGTTGGCTCACTCGTATGCTCGCTCGTCAAAAATAACATTTCACCTAGCATACACACTACGAAACCACCCCCGTGGTAAGTGTAAATATGCTTTCATACTAAGTATATCTAACTATGTGCATGTGTGAATTAGTTATCTATACTAACCATATTTATATAGAGGAAGATGAAAACACTAAGTAAAATTAAATATATACCGTGTTTCGTACATAGGAAGTCAACACACAAAAATAAGTACAATGGAACTTACAGAAAGAACGATATGATTCTGGAAGTAACCATCCTTACATAGAAGAAGATGAAAACATAACTAAAATAAAATAGACACCGTGTTTTATATATACGAAACCAACACACAAACACGAGTACAATGAAACTTATAGAAAGAACACATGGAAATAATGATATGATTCTAGACATGAATTAATACTAATAATCATGCATAAATAAAAAAAACATGCAATAGGTGATGAATGACAACATTGGAGAAGAGGAAAACATTAGAGAAGAAGACACTATTGGAGGTGTACTCGATGCCTTGAAGATGATATTATTGGTTGAAGAAAAAGTCAACGATGAGATAACTGGATAGAGGCACAATCGATGGGGAGACAATTGGTGAAGAGAAGTTAGAGGTATTGATGTTGGCGTTACCATTGGTGTATGGACTATGAGAGGTGAATGAGAGCCGAGAGGAGTATGAGAGATAGGAGGAGACTTAGCTTTATAAATGAGTTTACGTTTTATATATAGGAAAAAAATTATTGTGTTAAAAATATAGACTCGGTTTAGCATTTTAAGGTTTTTTAATTTTCGAAACTTCAATCGATTTGATAAGGTCAAAAATAATATTTTTTTTTTACTATTTGGACCAACTAATCTCCAAAAAAAAAATATAGGTTCGATTTGGACATAGACTCAAATTGCTTGGTCAATTTTAAAAATAAATGCTCACCCCAATTTAAAGGAATGAAGTATTGTGGGATGTTAGTGTAGGCAAAAAGATAAGGATAAATTATTATTGCTTGTGTAGTAAATATTGAAGTAATATTAGTGCAATTAATATTTAAAAATATAAATATTTATTACATGATAAAAAATAATATGTTATATCTTTATAATTAAGGATGATAAAAAGATTCATCGGATTGGATCTCTTTGGATAGTTGTTCTATATGATCTATTTTGTATCATATCAAAATAAATCATTTTTGGATTAGATTGTATCATGATTCACATACAATATTAATAGATTATATCAAATCATAATAAATCATGACAAATTAATCCGTAGATCTGACCAAATCGGATCGATTCGTGGATCGATTCAAATCTAAATTTTTTTAAAATTAAAAAAATCACATATTTTTAACATATTTTCCTAATTTTTTCAACTATTTATTTGAAAAAAAATTAAATTATGAACAATCAATTTTACTATTTCTCTCTCTTATATATTTATAAATCTAACTTTCTTTCTCTTAAAATTTTCATAAATTTATATAGATTATTGTTTAAAATTTGTTAAATAAAAATTCAAATCTTATCATATTCATAATTATTATTTTTTATATTTATTATAATTGTTATTATTTTTTAATTTATTATAATTTATTTAAAATAAATAAGATTTTTATAAAAAGTAAACAAGTATTTTCCTATCCTGTTTAATGTTCTTTTATTATTATTTTTTTTAATTTATCAATCTAAATATGTAATGTAACATATTAAATTATGCTTTAATTTTTAAAAAAATGAAAAAAAAAATTAAATAATTTTAATTGGATAATCTACATATCAATACAAGATTCGATTCTACTAATCAAATATATCAAATCAAACTAAATCTTTTAAATAATAAATCGAATGAATTGAATTATCATTTATATCTCTCTGTAGTAAGCTTTTGGTACCCTTCTTAAAGATGTGATGTTCAAATTCCATTCCCTATTTTCTACACAAAATAAATATTTAACGTTTTTAAATAAAAAACAAGCAATTTATTGGAATAATCAAATCCGTGAACTTACTTTAGATTTTATCAGTTTATATAAAATAATTAATATCATCAAACTCTAAACAAATGAATTATTCGTAATATTAATATTATACAAGTTGTCATTAACTGGGGTAGATCAGAATTAGTGGGTGTGCTAATCATATATGACAAAAAGGAGGGAAACTTTATGGTATTGTCTAGAGCCACGTACAAATAGCTGTCTAGATCGATCTTATTAATTTATTTATCACCACTTATTATATATAACCATGAATTATATAATAAATTAATTATTTTAACAATTAAACTATAAATTATATGATATATAATAATTAATTATTTCAACTGATTAATTATTACATTAATATAACTTATTGGGAATAAAATAGCTCTGGTAGCGTATATCAAAACCAATTATATAATATAATTAAAATTTATTTAATGATATAACGATATTCAAATCTCACGAAAATACCATCTCAATTTTAAAAAAACATTATATAATATAATTTAATAAAAACTATATACGTAAGAACTGCCAAATGATTCTCTTTCAGTTTTAAATTGGCGAAGTCGACTCCTATCTGACAATGCACACAGATTCCCCATCTCTTTCTTTTGCTTTTTTTTTTCCTACATATATTCAAGATATTTACCTTAATACATTAATTTTCAAAATATCTTATATTATTAAAAAAAAATTAAAAAAATTATAATATATAAACCGGAATAAATTAAAGGGATGAATAAGTTATATTATATTTTTATCAATTTATAATTTAATAATCTAAACAAAACGGTTAGACATACAATTACGTGTAAGAATAAAATACGAAAATAAAATAATAACATACGAAATTTTTAGATAGAATCAACTTAAAACATAACCATAAATTAAGAGGAAAATCATCAGTCTATTAGTCTACTGGACCATCTAATTTTTTGCTATGAAAACTAAATATTTAAGTATAAATTCGATTTTATGCTATCCTCTATACGATATTGTCCTAATGTATTTTAGTTACGAGTTTCTATTTTGTTTTCATAATTTTTAATTTAAACGTGAATGGTTTTTAGACCAACGTTTTAATAAGCTTCCTACCAATCATATTTCTCGAAAATTAATTGTAAAATGATTATCACAAAAATACGAGTGTTCGTGTGTATTCTAAAACGGGTTTAATAATAATAATCATAACTAGACGATTAAAAACATATATTACTTAAATGAAATTAATTAAAAAATTCTAGAGTAAAAAGATTAAACATAAGTTTAATAAAAATAATTTCTTTAAAATTAATAACTAAATCAAATAATTATGATCACTTATATAATTATTTAATTTAAATATAAAAGATCTTAATTAAAAAAAAGTTATATAAACATAACAAAATATCAAACAAATTATGAAAATATAGATAATTAAATATCATAAATTAATTCATCTACCTTAGCATATATTTGATAAACTGCGATAAAAATTGGTACTAACTCAAAACTTGAATCCCTTGTATGATATTAACCCTTGTCAAAATATTAAACTCTACTTTCGGGACCGGTTGTTGAGGAGATAACAACAATTGGGAACAATGACGTGGGTTAAAACAGAGGACTGACAACAAACGCACTAAATAGATAAACGGTTATGATGGAAACAAATATGAGAGCATGGATGGTTTTATTTAGATGAAATCAATCAATAATAATAATAATAACCTAATATTAGTGTTAAACATTTTTTGGATTTAATTATTCAATTTCCATTAAAATTCTTAATAATATAAAAAATTATTTTATGATATATCATAAAAATATTGAAACACATTTAAGAAATGGTTAATTGGTAATTTTATAAATTAATTCAAGTTTAAATAAATATTTTAGAAACAAAAATAATTTTAGATTTATAAACATGTATTATTAAATGCATGAATATAATTTTATGTGTCATAATTATAAAAAATATATATATAATACGACTATATGAAATTATAATATTTTTTCGACTTTGCTTGATAGACTTTATACTGAGTTTAAAAACAAGTTTATATACAAATATATTGTTCACAAAAATAACCAACACTCATAGTTCTTATAATTTTAATACCTTAATTTAAGTATTAATACACTTTCTATCTTTTTATCTTTTTAGTAAATTTTAATAAGAAGTATTCAACCTAACCTTTAAAATAAAATAAAAATTCAGCTTTAGTTCATTTTCATATTTAAGTTGTAGTCACTAAAACTCGTACTGTGGACACCAATGATTTTACTACTCTTGTCCATAACTAGCTTTTCAAATGTGGTGAGGATTACTCTGATGATAACTTTAAGTACAAAATGTTAGCTCAACTTATTCGTTTTGCTTTCCTTATCAATATGGATTATGTGCAAAGAAACATTAGGCGTGCTTAACTTTTACAAATTGCTAGCTCTGTCTACCACAAAACTTTCTTTCACATTACATCTTTTGATGAACATGTATTTTTCGAGTTGTTTCAATATCATGTAACTCATCTTTAATAACCACTTGATCAGTCTCAATCTGCTTCTTCACAACATTTTCCTGCAACTTACTTAACTCAGAACCCTTCTTTAGTTGCTTCTGGTTCAGGTAAATTGGTCAAGCGCAAAGGTGCTATCAAAACTGCTCTCATCCAGAAAAAGAAAAAAAAAACAAATTTTGGCAGCTGACCAGGGTAATGGTTCACCAGCTCATTCTTCTTTACTTGTTTGTTTAAATGAGCAGTTGATGTCTGTGAGGGGAATTACAAATTTATTGGAGCAATTTGAACAAGATAGTACGGGTAATATTGTGATTGTGTTTAAAAATATTGAAGGTGAGGAGGCAGCCTTGAATGTACCCCAACGGTGCCATGTGTTTTATGTGTTGGAATGGCCGGGGTTTTGTGAGACCTCGTGCCAAACTAGCCTTATGTTATTTGGTTCAAAAACACAAACCTTCTATTCTACGGTTAATGGAAACCAAAGCTAACAATAATGTATCAAATAATATTATTAAGGTCTTAAGTTTTCCTAATAGTTTTTTGTATTCATGCAATTCATCTAAGGGGTGGTTTTTTGTTGCGTTGGGAGTCCAATTTAGAGCTACAAATTTAATATGTAGTAAGGGTGTTCAACGGTTCGGTTTTGGGAAAAAATATTTAATCGGACCGGACCGTTTATATTACTCGGATCAGATCGGATTATTTGAAACGGTTTTAATTATTATAAACCGGACCGGATTGTTTGATTTATAAAATCAGTCGGTCCGATTCGATTTCCGATTTAGTTCAGTTTTTTGGAAATCTTTAATGAAAAATAATGTGAAAGTTTTAATATATTTATTAAACTGGTCCGATTCGACTGGTTTAAACCGGACCAGACCGTTTGATTTGTAAAACCATTCGGTCTGGTCCGGGCCGGTTTATGGACACCCCTTATATGTAGGCTTCTGTTTTGTAATTGTTCAAATTTTTAACCCTTTTAACAATATTGATAGTTATTTCATGTGTTTTGTTTACATCTTTCTTAATTATAAAGTTGAACATATCATTTGGGATGAGCTTCACAATTTATTAAACTTTGTTCAAGATCCTTGGTTAATGGTTGGGGATTTTAATGACATTATTTATCTTTCTAAAATATTGGGTGGTTAGCCTATTTATTTCAATGATAACAACTATTACATCAATTTTATGAATTCTACAAGTTCTATTGATTTGGAAAGCATTGATTCACAATTTAGTTGGTGTAACAAAATGATTGGTATTGATTGTATTCACAAATGCCTTAATCATGCCATTGCAAATCCAACCTTGTCCATACTTTTCCTAAAACTATTGTTTCCAATCTTCATTTTTATACATCTGATCATGCATCCATTTGATGTACGTGAACTGTTTACTCAAAGACCTTTCAAATTTCTTGCTCCTTGGTTGAAAGATAAGAATTGCCAACATCTTATTTTGGATGTTTGGTCTCGCCCTAATTATAGTACAGAGATTTTATGCAAAAAATCAAATGTTTATATGATTGGAACAAATATCACTTTGGTCATATTCAAGGTAATGTAAAAGTACTAGATGCTCAATTGAAGGATGTTTATTCAAAGAACCTATATTCTGAGTTTGATGAACAACTAGCTCGTTTGGATTCCTTATGCCACCAAAAATATAGACAATTGTGGATCACAGGGGATAATCGTAACACTAAATTTTTTCATGCTTCAACTTTGGTCAGAAGAAGGCTCAATTTTATTCCTACTTTGAGATTATCAATTTGAAGTTTATCATCAGATCGTACGATCATTGAAAATAAATTTGTATGATATTTTACCAATTGTTTTTCATCTATCAATTCTCCTATTTGTGACTCTTTAACTTCACTGTTCAATCATGTCATATTATAAGCTAAAAATAATTTACTAAAGAGTATTCCTTCTCCTCTTGAAATTTAAGAGGCCTTAAGTAACATGAACTCACTTAAAACTCGTGGCATAGATAGTTTTCAATTTTTATTTTACAAACAATATTGACATATAGTTTGTCTAAATATTGTTAAAAAAAATACATGCATTCTTTGTTACATTGTGTTTAAAGTAAAATTGGAATTCTATTTTAATCTATTTAATTCCAAAAATTTGAAGTCCAATTGAAGTTACTATTGACCTAAAATCCGTTGTAATGTGATTCACAAGATTACCTACATGTAGGATCATTTTCAAAAGACTTAGGTATTATTTGTAATCATATCTCCCAAAAGGTGGCTTCCACCATTTTCAAGAAAAATTATGGAAGAGGAGAACTCATACAATTAAATTGGATTTACAAAAAACTTATGATAAAATGGAATGAAAGTTTTTGACTCAAATAATGACAACTATCGTTTTTTTTTTAAATTTCTTGCTATCAATTTTTTCAAAAAAATTCTTACTTCCATTTGGGAATTTATTTCCACTGTATGCTTTTCTCTCTTAAAAGTTTCACCAATTAGTCATTTATTTCCTCAGCATGGTGAATAGTATGGTGATCCTATTTTCCCATATTTATTTTTATTTGTAGTTATTTATCTAAAATAATTTCTTAAGCTGAAACTTTAAACTCGTTTCATCCGTCAAGATTGCTAGAAATGCACCT
Organism: Hippophae tibetana; assembly: GCA_037013495.1. Lineage (NCBI taxonomy): Eukaryota > Viridiplantae > Streptophyta > Magnoliopsida > Rosales > Elaeagnaceae > Hippophae > Hippophae tibetana. The sequence goes on along the minus strand of CM072807.1, from coordinate 65,188,038 downwards.
CCAATTTCTCACCTTCTTTATGCAGATGATATCATTTTATTTTATGAGCTAATTTATCTTAAAGCTGCAAATTTCAAACAAATTATGGATAATTATTGTCTTTGGTCAGGTCATTCCATCATTTTCCAAAAATCAAACATCTTCTATTCCAAAAATGTAGCTATTCCTTTAAAACAACAATTAAGTGATACTCTGTACATTTTTAAAAGTTCAGCTCGAATCCTTTACTTGGGACAGTCTCTTCTGATTGGTAAGAAAAAGAAAAAGAAGTTTACAAAAATTAATTAAGACCCATCTGGATAGTTGGAAAGCCAAACACTTATTCCAAGTAGGCAGAACTAATCTTGTTAAATTGGTTATTCAAAATATTCCTATCTATTTTATGAGCACATTTCGGTTACCTCTAAGCATTTGTTTTTCTACTGACAGTATTATAAACAAATTCTAGTGGACTGAAAATATTAATAAGCAACATTTTTTATCTTTTATTTCTTGGGATAAAATCTATTCACCAAGAGATTTTGGTCGTCTTAGTATCAGACAGATGGAAGATTTTAGTAAATCCAGCAAAAGTTACCTCATATATTCTCAAACAATCTAATAATAAATTATGGGTTCAAATATTTTGTGGTAAATATTTACAATATTCATTTTTTAGTAATGTCTCAGCAAAATCTTTTGAATCTTTCATTTGGAAAGGTCTTATGTGGGTGAGCGATGTTCTTAAGGATGGCATTTTTTTTTAAATAAGCAATGATTTAGACATTAATGTTTGGAAAGATGCCTGATACCTAACATTTTAATTATTAATTTATATGTTGTTCATTCAATTTTAAATTGGAATATTCCACTATAGATTCAGAATTTTGGCTTACGTATTTTTATCTGAATCATCAGCTTCAACCACTTTCTTTAACTGAGAGAGATTCTATTGAATGATTTGGTACTAGTAAAGGGAACTTCTCTATCAAAGATGTCTATAAGATTTATTGCTGTAAAGAAAAATCTCCCCAATCAACATGGTTTTTGGCAGTTACTTTGAAAATTCAAGATTCGTGAATGACATAAATTTTTTATTTGTAAATTACTTTCAAGTGCTCTGAGTACAAAGAAATGATTTGCTAGATTTATTCATTTTGAGAATTTGTTTTGTTATTTATGTCATGTGGAAATTGAATACGATCAATATTTATTTATTAGATGTAATATTCTTAAATCTTGATGGAATCACGAGAATTGACACTTTAATTGAAATTTTTTAAACAAATTAAATATTCAAACTTATATTCACATCATGATAAATAAAACTCATTTACAAAGTAAGGAAGAAAAAAAGAGAGAAATATTTAACACTACATTAATTTAACATAAATATGGACTATAATGGGTTGATATATTAGTGATACCCTCGTTTTATTAAAAAAGAAAAAAAAAAGTATCATTGTGGATGTATATTATCAAATTATATGTACCTAATTTACTAATCATCATTTAAAAAACGTAAAATTATTCAATTTTGAAAAATAATACGGTATTTTTTGTAAATATGCTCATGCTGATTATAAGTGCTATGAATTGTATTATTTCAGTTGAATTTTCTTGCATATTCCCCCATTCTAACTATTATTTTCTTTACGGAAATAAGAAACTTGCAAAATATTAGAAAATTATGCAAATTCTCGATAAATCAGATTTATGAAAAAACAAGAATAAAAATAACACACAAATTTGATAACGGAGTTTGACCAATCTTGCTTACGTCTCCGGATCTGCTGTAGATCTTTTTACTGAAAGAGGAGAAATTACACAAGATGTTTACAACACTCACAACTAACAACTCAATTACACCCAAGAAAATTACTCTCAATTTTCTCTCACAAAAGTTTTTCTCTCAATTGGAATAAACACTTCGGATGATTAATTCATTATAATTACACATCTATTTATAGGAAAATTCACTCATTGAATTACTCTTTAAATTAATGGTTCCTTGAATTGCTCCTTAAATTAAGCTTCATGTTTTGCTCCATGTTTTGCTTCTTAATTTGCTCCTTAAATTAAGGAGTTTTACAACAATCTCTCACTTGAATACTGATTTCAATCTGTCTTCACACCTTGTTGTCTCTTTTAGGAGAGCATAAAACGTGCAAGCATACACGGTCACAAGTAATAAAATTTGATAAGTAAGTTATCATTCACACGGAGATTTGTTACTACAATTTGTTAAGTACTAAAATTATCTCTCTCTAATTTTATCCAAAACGATCGTTGATTTGTAAAAAATTTAAGAAAAAAGTTTAATAACAAAATAAAAGAAATCTAGGATTGCAGTTTTTCACCAAATTAATCAACTCAAATCATATTATTTTCTCTTGATTTATATTTTTATAGTACATTTAATTTGTCAACGGAAAACTTCTAATTTTATCCATACATCTATTCCGAGCTCCGTATAAACACACCTCGCTAAATTAATTCACTATATTCCTATGAGAATTAAATTCACCAAGATTCATTACGTTCAAAGTTTTCCAATAATTGCACATAAAAAAAGAAAGTTTGTCTCCTTTAATCATATGTGTTACCCTAAACACGAGCAATATACACAAAAATGCCTCTTTCAAGTTTATTTAAGTGCCACTTATCATTTGATAAAATTCGTAAATAATCAAAAGCATTAAAAATAAATAGAATAAACAAATTAAACGCCTTATAAATCGTTCAAAAATAATTAAAATCAAAGTTTCATAAATTTAGATAAAATGCAACCCTAGAAAAATTAAATTACCTCATAAATTTAAAACTAAAATTACAACAGTTTAAGGAAAATAAGATGAAGAACAAAAGAAAATTAAATCATTTTGGATCGTAAATATTTGGCACACGCAGAACACAACAGAAGCCAAAAATTAAATCTTTTCGGGTTTGAAACGCACGCGCCAATCCTGACCGTTTCTTGTGTGATCTGACGGCTCACGTGGCGCTTTCTAGTCTTTGTTACTCTAACACACCAACTGAAGTTGAGCACAACTTCAGTTTTTCAATAGTCATAACCTTTGTTAACATATTTGCTGGATTTTTGCTTCCTTGAATCTTCTCCAGTATTAACACATCATCTTCTAATAGAGATCTAATGAAGTGATAACGAAATCCAATATGCTTGGTTCTAAATAAAATGCTGAATTCTTCGCCAAGTGTATTGCACTTTGACTATTACTATGTATAACAGTCTTCTCCTGTTTGAATCCCAGTTCAGTTAACAAACCTTAAAGTCATATCATCTCTTTACTAGCTTCAGTTACTGCTACATACTCAACCTCTGTAATGGATAGAGTGACAATTTTCTGTATTTGTGACATCCAACTAACAACTATAGTTCCAATAGTAAATATATAACCGGTAGTGCTTCTTTGGTGATCAACTTCACCTCCAAAGTCTGCGTTTACGTACCCTTGTACTTTTAACTCTCGTTTACTAAAGTACAAGCATTTTTCTATGGTGCCTCGCAGATACCTTAAAATCCATTTGATTGCTTCCCAATGAGTTTTCCTTGGATTTGACATAAATCTACTAACAACTCCCATTGTATGGCCAATGTCTGGTCTCGTACAGACCATTGCGTACATCAAACTTCCAATGGCTGAGGCATAAGGAACCTTAGCCATGAATTCTCTATCTTCCTCTATCTAAGGGAACTGATCTTGGATAGGCGAAAATGACTGGCCAAGGGTGTGCTAACTAGCTTGGCATCGTCCATGTTGAATCTCTACAAAACACGATTGATGTACTCTGCCTGAGATAACTACAATGATCCTTTCTTCTTATTTCTTGTGATTTGCATTCCAAGAATCTTCTTTGCTAGACCCAAGTCTTTCATGTCAAACTCTTTTGACAATTGTTGCTTCAACCTTTTAATATCATCCATATCTGAACCTACTACTAACATATCATCAACATAAAGTAGTGAACTGATATAATTGGACTTATATCTCTTGAAGTAGCAACAATGGTCAGCATTTCACTTCTGGAAACCTTCCTTGTGCATGAAGCTGTCAAAATTTATGTACCATTGTCTCGGGGATTGTTTCAGGCCATACAAACTCTTCTTAAGTCTGCACACCATGTTCTTCTTCCCTCTTTCTGAGAAACCTTTTGGCTGGTACATGTATATCTCTTCATCTAAATCTCCATGAAGGAATGCAGTCTTCACATCCAACTGTTCCAAATGAAGATCTTCAATGGCTATAATACTCAACATTGATCTGATAGTATTGAGCTTCACAACGGGAGCGAAAATGTCAGTGTAGTCAACTCCTTCCTTCTGTTGAAACCTTTTAACAACTAGGCATGCTTTGTATCTCTTGGAACCATCATGCCCATCTTTCACCCGGTAGACCCATTTGTTGTGAAGTGCATTCTTTCCCATAGGTAACCCAACTAGTTCCCATGTCTGGTTGGATATGAGAGATTTCATTTCTTCTTTCATTGCAAGCTCCCACTTGCTGGAATCTCGAGTCTCACAAGCTTCATCATAGAATTCAGGCTCCCTCCATTAGTCAGCAACATATAGTTCATGTATCTCCTGTTAGGAACATGAGGTCGAGAAGACCTTCTTAATACAGGAGCTGGAGTAAGAGGTTGTGGTGTATCAGAATGTTGTGTACTGTTATGTCCAACAAGTTCCACTGGCTAAGGACTTGTTATAATTGGTTCTGTTGCGGAACTATTTGGGACATCATCTACATCTGCAAATACCGACTCATTCTACTCTGAGTCATTAGCGCCTATTTTATGCATGTCCTTATACATCACCCTTTCGTTGAAAATCACATCTCTACTACGGATAACTTTCTTTTTTTCATCATCCCAAATGCGGTAGCCAAACTCATCCTCACCATAGCCGATGAATATGCATTTCTTGGATTTGGGATCAAGCTTATTCCTGCCTTGATCACTGATATGCACAAATGCTACATAACCGAAAACCTTTAGATGTGATAATTTCATCTCTTTTTCGCTTCATACCTCCTCTGGTATTCTATGCTCCAATGGAACAGATGGGTCTCGATTGATCAAGTAAGCTACCGTGTTAACTGCTTCTGCCCAGAACTTCTTTGGTAGACTTGACTGTATACGAATGCTTCTGGCTCTTTCTATCAACGTTCGGTTCATACAGTCAGCTACACCATTGTGTTGAGGCGTGCCTGACACAGTTCTTTTCATTCTGATCATGTGCTCATAGTAGAAATTTTTGAATCTAGTGTCTTCATATTCACCACCATTATCGATTCTGAGCTTTTTTATCTTTAAACCCGTCTCATTTTCCACCATAGCTTTCCATCTTTTGAAAGCCTCAAATACTTCATACTTATGCTTTAGAAAGTAAACCTATACCTTCCGAGATTGATTATCGATGAAAGTCATGAAGTAGTATTTCTCACCAATAGATGAGACGGTCGTTGGCCCCCAAACATCAAAGTGAATAAGCTCTAGCCTTTCCTTCTTTGGGGTTCTGCCACTTGTTTGAAAGCTGACTCTCTTTTGCTTTTCATGTATGCAATCTTTGCACATGTCCATCTCTACAGATTATAGACCTGTAAGTTTTCCTTTTGAGTGCATAATCTTCATTCCCCTCTCACTCATATGGCCTAGTCTCTGGTACCACAGATTTGGTGTTTCATTGCCTGCTGCAATTTTGATTGAACAACGTGCCTCTGCTGTCATGTAAAGAGTGCCACTTTTCTTGCCTCGAGAAATTATCATTACACCCTTTGAAATCTTCCAATCATCACCATGGAAGATTGTAATGTAGCCTTCACTAGCCAACTACCCTACTGAGATTAAGTTCCTTCTGAGGTCGGGAATATGCCTGACATCCTTCAGCTCCCAAACAGACCCGTTCAACTTAATCTTCACTACACATTTCCTAATAATAGCATATGGTTGATCATCACCAAGATATACCTTTCCAAGGTTTCTGGGGATGGAACGATGCTCTAGAGTCTAACACCCATGTTTCTTCCTTGCTCTCCAAAGAGCATATCAATGCATCATCCCCACCTGAGGTGGAAGTAACATTTTCCTCTGCCTTCACTTGTTTGTCCTTCGGTGCACTCTTGCACTTATTTTTGTAGTGCCCGGTTCTTCCACAATTCCAACACTCGATAGTCTTTGAGTTATGGGAATTATTAAGATTTCTGGATTTGGACCTCCTGTCCTTTGATCTACCTCGGTAGTCTATTTTTCCACGTCCATTCCCTTTGGTTGAATTTCTTCCTCTTGACTCTGTATGCAAAACTGAATAAGTTGACGATTTACCTGACTCTCTACGTCGGATCTCTTCACTGAGAACTAAATCACGAACATCATCAAATTTGAACTTATTGCTTCCTGATGAGCTACTCACAACCGTGACAGTAGCATTCCAACTTTCTGGTAGAGAAGACAAAAGTATCAATGCTCGTACTTCTTCATCGAATTCAATTTCCACTGAACTCAACTGGGTTGTGACTGCGTTGAGTTCATTGTGATGTTGAGCTACCGATGTGCCTTCCGTCATCCGCAAATTGAACAAATGCCTCATCAAGTGCACTTTGCTTGAGGCTGATGGCTTCTCATACATATTGGAGAGAGCTTCCATAAGACCCGTCGTGGTCTTTTCCTTTGCTATGTTGAAAGCAACATTACGGGATAACGTCAATCGAATAACTCTGAAGGCTTGTCTGTATAGAAGATTCCAATATTCTTCCTTCATAGCCTTTGGCTTCTTCCCTGAGAGAGGTTGATACAGATTTCTTTGACACAGATAATCCTCTATCTGCATTTTCCAAAATCCGAAATTTGTTTCATCGAATTTCTCAAGTTTCACATTTCCTTCATATGCAGTCATTGCTCCCACTCAAATCTGACTTACTCCGAATCGTTTCTGACTATTTGTGCAAACCAGTATTAGAACACCTTCGTCGACAAACCAATATCGCCAAAAAAAAATTACTATTCATGTAATTCACTATTCATGTAAATAGTAACCTTGTAGAAAATTGACAATAATCACCATCAATAGCTCTGATACCAATTGTTGGAAAATTATGCAAATTCCCGGTAAACCAGATTTATGAGAAAGCAAGAATAAAAATAAAACACAAATTTGATAACGGAGTTCGACCAATCTTGCTTACGTCTCCGGACCTGCTGTAGATCTTTTTACTGAAAGAGGAGAAATTATACAAGGTGTTTACAACACTCACAACTCAATTACACCCAAGAAAATTACTCTCAATTTTCTCTCACAAAAACTTTTCTCTCTAAGATTTTCTCTCAATTGAAATGAACACTTTGGATGATTAATTCATTACAATTACACATCTATTTATAGGAAAATTCACTCTTTGAATTACTCCTTAAATTAATGGTTACTTGAATTGCTCCTTGGATTAAGCTTCATGTTTTACTCATTATTTTACTCCATGTTTTGCTCCTTAATTTGCTCCTTAAATTAAGGAGCTTTATAACAATCTCCAATACAAAATGGGAAATAAACAAGTGAAGAATTATGATGAGAGACATTAATTTCATGGAGACATAAGTTTTTCAATCCTTCTTTCGTTTGCAGTATCTTGTTTAATAAATAATTTATTATCATTGATTTTATTGGTTTATTATGTCACATTTCTTCATATGAAATTAGTTATAGTGAGTTTTAATTTGTACTTTGAAAGGTTATTCTTGATATTTAGATATGTGTTTGGTTATTGTATTTTCAAATTCTTAGATCTACAAAAAAATTATTATGAAATGAAATTTTTGTAGATGTTTATAATTATAGTTAGATGTTTATATTTTGTTCAATATGAAATTTCATTAATACACATGTTAAAGTAATCATGGTTGGAGATACTTAAAGATAAGTAAGATAATAAAGATTATAATCATTTGAAGGTAATCTTAGTAGAAATTATACTTATTAATGAGTTTTATATGAAAAACTGATAATATTATTATGATTTTCATGTGTGAGATTTAATGAAATATCAATATCTTTTTTATAAAAAAGGTTCATCTACTTAGTTCACACTATCTTTGGAATTTTGAAGTTATTTGGCATCTGATTTGTATTTTAGGCATAACTTTTGCCTCAAACGGTGCATTGTATAAAAGTTTCATGGTTTGATAATTCAAGATTCTAATGTTTAGCATTCTCTTTCACTTAAAATATAAAAAAATCAAAGAACAAAACAAAACAAGTTGGATTCTAACTAAAAAAGTTAGTTTAATTAAGACGAGTATCCAATCTAATTATATATATAATGGATTCGTTCATGCAACAACCAATTCACTATTGAATGAGAAGACATATAACCTCTATATTAAATACCAATCATTTAATCACATTCTATTTAAGCGGATATCTATATTTTATTGAGTAATCCTGAATGTGACAAAAAATAGTGAAAAAATCTACGTCAATTTGATCATAACTTGAGAGTCCAATACAAGTATAGAACAACATTGCATAATTTCTCCATTACGATATAACATTAGGCCCACAATTCGTTCAGACTTATGTTATGTACACTTTTTATATATATTTACCTTACAAATCCACCTTTTGTGTGTTTACATAATAAAAAATAACTGTAATTCTAATACAACTTGTTAGACCTGTGATTCAAACCTAAAATCTTAACTTTATTAAAATAAGTAGTTAATTCTAATTATATATTCAATTTTTGCTTTGTATTTGTTCAATATAAAATTGATTTTGATAGGCTCTCCTAATACTAGGGGTGTCTACCGATCTGGTCCGGTCCGGTTTTAGTTAAAAACATATAATTAGACCAGATCGTTTGATTTATAAAACCATTCGATTTAATTTGGTTCGATTTTTTGACACATTTAATAAAAAATAATGTAAAATTTATAATATATTATTAAATCGGTTCGATCCGGTTCGACCGATCTAAAATTAATACAAATTGAACCGGACCTATCCGATCCGATCCGATTTTACAGTTTGGTCCAGTCCGGTCCGGTTTATGAAGACTCGTACATAACACTACTTGAAATTCTATTTTTTTTTCTCAAATACTTTTTTATATCCCAATATCAAATATGGTTTTTTTAATACTAGTTGTTTAGCATGAAATCACGTGCATATATGTACATGTAGTAACAGATTACTAGAGGTTTTAGAAAGTTTGTTTGCTTATTTTAAATGAATACACTTTTTTGGTACATGTTAGGACTCAGGAGCTAAAATTGACAGGTAATTTGATGTTCATTATGAATATAAAAATGTTTAAACGTAACATGTATAGTAATAAAAAGCTAATGAATAATTTCAGAAAATAAAAAAAATAAAAATTGATAATTTTATAATGCTACTACTACTAATACTAATAATACATATTAAATCACCAGTATTTTCAAATTCAAACAAAATGGCAAACGAAACACCAGATCAAGACTAAAATCAAATCTAAATTCAAAATAGTGTAAAATACCTATTAACTTATGACTGGTGGTTAAAGTTGGCAGAAATAATAATGGAGAAATAATTTAATAATGAAATTATTTTCTTATAAAAAATTAGAAATATATATAATATATAAATATAAAATTTAAATAATATATAAATTAAATAAATAAATAAATAATAATAATCGATACTTGTGTATCACACATTATCCTTAAAATAATTTTTTCGTTTAACACGTTTGTTTGAGAACAACGAAAATTTGTCTCACAAGATACAACAATTAAATAATAATAAACTTACATCATAGTTTATTATTTACGAATTTTAAAGAATCTAAATCTTATGAAAAGAAATTAAATTTAGATAAAAAATATATATACAATCAAAAAATAATAATAATTATAATAAATATATATTACCTTTTTTCCTTTTTTATATCTCTCTTTTGCCCTTTTTTTTCTCTTTCCCTTTTCTTTCTCATATTTTTTCTTCTTTTATGTTTTTTCTTCTTCTCTTTCTCGGCTCTGATACTCTAATGTTTTTATGCCTTTCCTTCCTCAATGAATGGGTATTTATATATCCATGAGAAATAGAAGTAGAACTAGAAGAATTAATTTCAAAAACGGATAAGAGAAAAAAACGAAAGAAAATCTTTAATTTATAAACAGAAATTAATTGGAAAAGTACGAAAGAAGAATTAATTTCAAAAACGGATAAGAGAAAAAAACGAAAAAAAATCTTTAATTTATAAATAGAAATTAATTGGAAAAGTACGAAAACACAACGAAATGGATAGGAGAAAAATAGAAGAAAATATTTAATTTAAAAATAGAAATGAATTGAAATAAGAGGTAACAAAAAGTAAGAATTTTTATTCAAGTTTTCTAACAATCCCCCGCATGAATAAAAATGAACATAGATTTTAAATCAAATTTTGACATGAAAATAGAACTCAACGGATCAAAACCTGCAAAAGATAGGTAGATGTTACCCTTTGAACCTTCATTTGTAAAAATATATTTATCTTATTGACTGAACAGTATACGCGATATCCTTAAACTATTCTGTCATTTATGTAAGCGATGACATACTTCACATAAGAATCTTTCTTAACATAATTTAATTCTTATTATTATGTTCATTTTGATCATAAACATATGCATGGTTCTACGAGAGTAACTAAAGAATTAAGCTTTATATAATTCTTTTTTAAAAACAAATTCTTTTGGAACTCACATTGAGAATAGATACATGCTTAATGGATAGTGAATATATTATTGATCATTTCTAAATTGATCCTGTCAAGGTCTCAATGTGAGAAACAAGTCGTCACTTTTAAAGATATTTTGAGTATTGACACGATCCTTAGTAATATTACTCCACTGTAACACATATTTCATACTACATGTGCTTATAACCGCGTATGAAGGTGAGTGAATAAATCCTATTTCGTCATCACGTGAGTCCTATAAATTACTATAAATGTTCACTATGTCACAAAGAATTATTGTTAAGCTACTTTAGCATGAAAGTTGGTTAATAGCTTTTGTGTTTTATTTAACTTAGACAGGTTCAAAGCTTTTGTGGTTTAAAATTCAATTTTTATTAATTCATAAAAATGGAATAATGATATTAATTTTTTTTTAAATATAAATTAAAAATTAAATAAATACAAGAATAAATCAAAGTTGTTTTGTAATTTGATTATGAATGAAAACTTTATTTTAAATATTGTATAATAGATTGTAGACTTTTTAAAGCAAACTTTCAAATAAAACAATTTTTTTAATTATCTATAAAATCGTATTTGTTTCTAAAATTTGTATAAAACATACATGTGAATGATATATTTTTTGAACTTTTAAGCAGAGGTAGAAAAACATATAAAAAAAGACCTATAAAAATTTTAAAATAGACATTTTTTATAATATTTATATGTTTTTATTTTGCATGATTTGAGAAAAAATAGAGATTATTAAAAACAAACATTTACAGCCATTTAGAAAATGTAAGTGTTTTTATTTTTTATATAATAAAATTAATATTCAACAATGTTTATCTTTATTATTATTAGTTAACAACATATAAATTATTTTCATAATTATCATTTATTAATGATAAATTTATTCTGTAATAACATGTAATTATTATAAGTACAAAGTAATTCAAACATTATTCTTATAAGGATAAAAATTCTGTTGTGATTGTATCTCTACCTAATAAACTAAATATATAAAAAAAAATTAAATTAATCTATGCTTAAATTTTTAATTTGAATAAATTACATTTAAAAAAATATATATAAAATAAATGTTAGAAAAATTGAAACTCCTATCTAGCCAGAGTCTAGCTAATAAGCTAAGATAACTGCCTCAACTATCTAAAGCATAGACGTACATGCTAATTGAATTAAACGTTTTTGGATTGATTGGTATAAGAAATTATCTTGGTTAATAACTTAATGGTGGCAAATAATAATGACTTATTTAACTAAGTAATTAAAAAAATTGTGCTTAAATATAAAAATTAATTTTAAATACAATTAATATATTTAATCATAAAAATGATGTTTGTAAATATGTATTTTTATAATAATATGTTAATAATTTTTAGTTTAGTTTTAGGTAATAGGTAGATCTAAAATTAAACTTTAATTAAAAATTATTACCTTTATCACATACATGACAAAAATGAATGGCAAACTCATATTTGTTAAAAAATTATTATTCTTTATTAAATTAGAAAGAATTTGTTTAAAAATTTAAGTAAAATTTTATTTAAAAAACTAATTTATTAGTTATATATTTATAAAAAAAAATAAAAAAAAATATTTTATTATATTTAATAAAAATTAAATAAAAAGTTAAATATACTTTAAGTAACATATTTTTTTACAAACAAATTAAATTAAAAAACATACTTTTTAAATAAAAGTATTAAGCAATTACAAAACACTTTTTTCTTGAAAAATCTGTGCACTTACGAGTACAACTAGATTTGCATGACACTTTTTTATGAAATCGTAGTGACTAAGTATTCGTTAAACATTTTAATTCCATTTTTTCTTTTTTTCCCTCAACAATATCAATATTTCTAATCAAATTAATGTTTGGTTGAACCAGCATAAGAAAAAGGTATAAGATTTTTCCAAAGCTAGCAGGAAACTAGAATTGCTTCATGATCTCCACAAAATAATGTACGCCATAATCTTTTTTCTCCCAAATTGTTTCGATGTTACACACAATAACTACATAGTGATTTCAGAATGGGAGACCCCAAAAAGAGATTGGGTTTGCGTTATGTTTTTTTTTTCCTTTAGTTTTTTTTACCATGCCAATAGTACAGTAGAAATCTCCATTAATGATTCAAAAGGTTTTGTTGAATCTAGGCAGCAACCATAGTTTGTCTCTTTCCAGATGCCTTGGAGTTGGATGAAGTTGTATGGTGTTCTTCATTTGAAGCCATACACTTCTCTTTATTCTCATCTTCCTTCATCTTCTGTTCTCTGCATTCTAAACTACAAAAAGCTGTATCTCCCCTGTTTTCATTATTTTAAACAGAGTAATATCAGCTTATATCTTCTCAAAATAAAAAAAAATAAAAATTGTAGGATTAAGCAAAGGGAGAACCATGTACAGAAATCCTGAAAAGAGAGAGTTGAGAGCTAAAGATTTAAACTTTTCAATATTAAATCAAAAATACCTAAAGAAAAACCAAACTCTATTCAGTAAAACTGTATTGAAGGTGATAAACTGAAATTTTCAACCAAAAAAAAAAAAAAAACTTAATTAACTTTTCAGATATAGTGGCCACTTGAACTCTGAATAGGACCCGTAATATAACTGATTAATCTAGAGAGAGAGAGAGAGAGAGAATTACCTGTACATGTAGAGGTCACGACCAGAAGCCAAACGGCGTTTGCAGAGGCCACAAGTGCGAAGAAAGTGAGGAGTTCCAGTGAGATCAGCAGAGCTTCTGCGGTGGTTTCTAGGTGACAAGCCCATGTAATGTTGAGGTACTACTGGGCCTTCTGGGCCCAAAAAAACTTGGTTGTTGGGCTTCTCTGTATCGGACGGCTCTTGTGTTTCTACGTTGTTCATATCAACGGTGATGCCTGTCATGCTCGTTGTTCTTCTTATAGGAGGACGTGGACGCTTTCCAAGCAACATCTTCTTTCTTTCTATTTTCTTATCAGCTTTCAAACTCTAAACAGAGAGAGAGAGAGAGAGAGAGAGAGAGCGTGTAGAGAACTAATGGAGTGAAGATGAAGATGAAGATGAAGATGGAAGGAAACAAATAGATTAATAAATGAAGGAGATGTGAAGAAAGGTAGGGAAGAAATATCAACCGTTGCTTGAGGCCACATCATTTACATTAACTCCACGTCATGCTTCTCTTGCTTTTGTTTTTTTTAATTACCTTTTGTTTTGTTGTCTTTTGAAAAAGAAAATAATAATAATAATAATAATAAAAAGTTATAGTTTTATATTTAATTTTGTACATCTCGTCTTTCATGTTTGGATCCATGAGTTACAATAATGCATTCAGATTGCTACCTCGCACAGGAATTTTAGTTGGATTTTCAATAGTATTTTTTTTTCATGACTAATTATTATATCTCTTAATTTATATGAATTGTTATACATTAATTTAAATAAATTTTTACATTTAAATTATTTCATAGATAAAAAAATACATCAAATTAAATACTATTTTAAATATAAATTATTTTGTTTAAATAATTATTAAATTTTTTATCTAATTATATTATATACTAATTATAATATTGTTTAATTTAATATAATTATATTAAATTTATCAAATAGGATATACTTAACATGTAAAAACTAAAACATAGTTTATATTATGTTTCAAATTTGAATATTCATTTTAATTGTGATAGTATTCAATTTTGAAATTAATTATAAATTATATATGTTTAGGGTTCTATGAGTGTAGAGTATAACAAACTCTGTGATATGGTATGACAAACTGCCCATGTTTATTTTACCGTAAGAAGACCTTGGTAGAACTTTGAGCTTAATTTTTAACTCAACAAACCGTGTACTAGGTAGAGCTTAATTAATATATATGCAACTTATTTTTCTTAAGGTGTATACTCAACATGTAATGCACCACTTAATATCTTCTCGTAAATAAGGTAAAAATCGATCTGAATGTATTTTGTTCAGTCAATAACATATACTACAATCAAGTTAACCTTTAATTCATTCAATACTGTTGTATCAACATCATCCCACACACATTACATAAGCCAAAGTTCTAAACTCAACTTATGTTAAGGGTTGAGATACTACTTTATGCTTTCTTCATTGCCAAGCAAGAAACACATAATAACCCTTAGTAGACCGCCTATCATCACTTTTAGAAGTCCAATCAACTTCTATGTATACGATGAGACTCAAAGTAAAGAACTAGTGTAACATAAGGTCATGACTTGATATACCCTTAAGAGACATTTAGTTGTTATCCAATGAGACAATATAGGTTGTTGAAGGTATTGACATTGTTTGTTGATAACAAACAAACTTTTTGGCTATTTGAGAGTGTAATATTGAAAAGTTCCTACAATTGTTTGATAAAGTAAAGCATCAACCAAAATCTCACCATAAGTGTGGAGACTATCTTAAGACTTATTGAGTTGAACTCTATTTATTAAGTCATTAATGTATTTGAATTGATTTAAATGCAACCCTTCACTAGTATAAATAACTTCAACTCTAAGAAATAAGCTTAATTCACCAAGATCATTTAATAAGAACAATGAATTCAACTTACTAATCAACACATAAATTTAGTCATCATTGTTATTGTAAATAAGATATTATCAATATAGATGAGGATAACCACACAAAAATACCATGATGATTATAAGTTATCATAGATGCATCAACATTAGAACCATGAAAGCTCCAACTGCAAAATGAACCATTTGGTTTCAAATACCAAGCTCTCGGAGTTTGTTTTAGACCATAAATTATTTTTTTAAGCTTACAAACATGGTTAGAAAAATAAGCATCTTCAAAACTAATTGGTTGAGCCAAAACAACTCCTCCTATATATCATCATTTAAGAAAGATGTGTTAAGTACGTCTAACTATTTGATCTTCCAACCTTGAGAAAATGCCAAGCTCAAAACAAGCCCAATTGTGATGGGCTTGACCATTACACTAAAAGTCTTATAATCCACCCTTTTAGTTTACTAGAATCCTTTTACTACAAATCTATACTTATATTTGTCTATAATTCTACCATCTATATGTTTGGTATTAAAAACCCACTTATTTCCAATAATCACGCTTCCCTAAGGAGGTGCAACTATCTCCTATGTGCAATTCTTGATCAATGAGTTATATTCACTCTATATAGTATCTTTCCACCCTATGATTTTAAGAGTTTCTCTTACTTAAGTGGGCTCGGGTATAAAACTAAAAGAATTGTATTTGACTTGTATATATTTTTCTCAACCTTTATAATCATCTTATGAGCGTTAGTGAGTGTAGGTGGTCTATGTATACTAGTAGTGGCTAGAGGAATAACAATAGTAAGCTGAATACCCAATAGATTAAAGACATTAAATGTCTCAATTAATGGTGGGACATGGGAGCAAGTGACAAGTGATTAAGTATGAGAAATGATAGTGTCCAATAAAGGTAATGGTAAAGACTCAAGAGACGGTGTGTTATATGGATAAGTGACATGAACAAGAGATTGGTAAGGAGAGAAAGAAATAGGTGAGGAAAAATTGGATGCATAAAAGGAATTGGTGATGGTTATATAAGTAAAGATTGAAATTGTATAGGATGATAACGGGTCGTGAGAAAAAATCAAAAGTGGAATGACTTTTCGTTTAATGAAGGCAACTAGAATAGACACAAGCATAGGTACAGAAGAAATACCAAAGGTAGAATCGGTAGCAATGTCACTAGAGGACAAAATAAGAAAATAAAGATAGTTTCATCAAACCTAACATGTGTTGAAATATAGATTTATATGATTCAAAGGGCATCATCAAATGATCCATAAAATTGTGAGATTAATGACCAAGAAAATAAAGCAAGTACTAAATGACCCAATTCAAGAGTTGATTCAAGGCTAAAAGGTGTCAAAAAAAGTGCACAATTCATGCCAAGGGCCAGGTCAAGAAAAAAGAATATTGATTTAAGAAAATGGATCTATATCGCGATATGATTTATAACCCATCTCAGTATGAGGCTCTTGGAATGCAAATTTTTTTTTCTAGTTTTCTAAGCTCTTAAAATCATTTTTCCTAACGATAGATCTGATCACAACGTGTCTATCCTTTTTTATTACTATCTTTTTATTGTTATCTTTTATTAATGGTATCTTTTATTAGAATATTGGTTTTCTTTTTTAGGGTTTACACTTTATTTTGTTGCTTTAAATAACTATAGCTTGTTGTTAAGCATGGAATTTAGATTAATAAAACACATTTGATTTATATCAAAATGAAGAGCTTTTTGCCTCTTTTGTTCCTCTACAAACCGACTTATCAAGGGATTTGCAAACATTATGGTGTCTCATCATCAAATCTTTAAAGATTAACATCCATAAAGTCAAGGTGAGACTTATAATTTAAGTATTAATTTTTTAGATCTATTTTAATTTATTGTTGGGTATTTGGCCTGGTCTTTTAAAGTTCTCAAATCAATTCGTGTTTGTGGGTTTTAAGGATCATATTCACAAGGTCTCATCATATTGATGCATGTGGGTCAATCCTACTTATAACGAAATAAGATCTACTCCACATGGCATGAGACTATCCGCTCTAATCCATAGTTATAGGTTCAATGAGCCCATAGCCATGACTTGATAGTTCAGTAGGCCCATAGTCATGGCTTAATAGTTAAAGAGGATCTCAAGGCTTTACTTCTAGGTAGAATCCTCAAAATGAGTCATACCATGTAAGAGTGCTCAACCTTATAAGAACACCACCACTTATCTACTTAAGAAATATAGGATATATCTAGGCACACTACATCATACATCCCTAGTTAAGGAATCTTACGTCCTCGTAAGAACGCAAACCCACATAGTCCAGTAGAGTTATGAATTTGATACCAATTGATATAGGAGAGTCAATCTCTCTACTTATAACGGGACAAGACCCATTCTATATGATAAAAGTCTATTTACTTTGGTCCATAATTACAATTTTAGCTGGCCCACGGCCTGACTCGATATTTCAACTAGATTATGGCCATAACTTGATATTTCAATAGGAATTCATGACTTTTCATCTAGAATGGGTCTTGTCCCGTTATAAGTAGAAGAAACCCTAAAATGTGTCATACTATGTAAAAGTGCTCACCTCTTATAAGCACATCACCACTTAGCTTCCAAAGCAATGTAAGATATGTGCATGTACACTGTACCATACACCTTGAGAACACGATCCTTGAAACCCACAAATGCAAATTGGATTGAGAATTCTATGAGACAAGGCCAAAGACCTAATGATAAATTGAAATAGATCACAAAAAACTAATAATCAAATTATAGCACTCACATTGACTTTATTGATATTATTCACCAAAGATTGAATAATGATAGGATATTAAAAGGTTTAAAAATCACTTGATAAGTTGGTTTGTAAAGGAACAAAATAGGCAAAAAGCTCTTAACTTTGATATAAATAAAAATGTATCATTAAAATTTGAGTTCTATATTTAACGGCCAGTTACAACTATTTAAAGTAACAAAATAGAGTATAAATCTTAAAAAACGATAACCAATTTCCTAATAAAATATATCACTGACAAAAGATAACAATAATAAAGGATTATAACAAAAAAAGGATAGACATGTTCTGATCAAGTCTATCACGAGAAAAAACAATTTTAACTACACATGTCGTGATATACGTTATATCATACTGTAATTCCATTTAAAAACTAGAAAATAAATTGTATCTCGAGAGCCTCATACCATGATGGACTATATATTATGTTGCAACGTGGATCCACTTTCTTGAATTAACACTCTTATTTCTTGGCTTGTCCCTTGGCACAAGCTATGATATTTTTTTGACACCCTTTGGCCTTGACAAGTCAAGTCAAGTTTTTTGTATGGAAGTCTATTTATAGGATGCACAACAATTTTAAATCAAAATTCCCAATAACACATAGGAATTCTAGATCTCATAAACATTGTTAAACCAGTTTTAATACCATGTATGTTCTTGCACAAAACTACACCATTCTATGTATAAGAACATGTAATTCTATGTATGTAACCACCTTGGAATAAGTAAGTGTCAAGTGATTTTAACTCAATATCATAATTACTTTAAAGATTTAATCTTGACATTAAAATGTATTTCCACCATATTTTCAAAATGAATGAAAAGCTATGTAACTTATGTTTTATTCCTAAGTACATAAAGTCATTGAAAACATGAGTAATCATCAACAAATAACAAAAAATACTTCATATAATTTACTAAATCCACAAGTGAAGATCCTCACAAATCAACATGCACAATGTCAAAAGGCAAAGATGATTTGATATGAACATTTGCTAGTGGTAGCTTATAAGACTTCCTTAGTTGACAAGCACTACATAACTCAAGTAAGTTATTTGGTTGCAATATTTCTTTTTTTTTACAAATTTGACATTGGATGTTTTTAAATTTATTGTTTTTGTCTCAATCTAGACTTAAACTAGTGTTAGATCTAGTATCAGAGCTACTATATGTATAATGAATACTGAATTGTTGAGAAGTGACATTTTGATTATGAAGATCATAATGAGACTTGGCTTGATGATAATGATAATGTTGAGCATAATTACCTTGAACTACTAGAGAATTAGGAAAATTAATTCAATCACGTATGTCATGTATCCTCATTTGAATGAATGCTTCATCTAAAGTCAACACATGTTTTTTGCTTATGATCATAGTAATAAGATAAGTGTAATTTCTATCTAATCTACCAAGAACATATAGAAAATTGTTCTATATCAATGTCTATATATTGCATTGATAAATGAGATCTTTGGCATTGTCTATACATTGCTCCATTATTAATGTGCCTTTACAAAGTGTTTGCAACCTACAACATAGATCCATAAATCTAACTCAAGAGTTATCATTGAAAGGCTTAACTAAGGCATTCCAATATTCAAGAGTTGTGGATTTACCAATCAAATATTTAAAAAAAAAATAGTTTGATTATATGGAATAAATTCAATTCTTCACTATATTGTTTTGCCTATACTACAAAATATAGTTGATATTTTCTTTAAACACTTATTATAAGGTAGTAACTCCATCAAATCCTATAACAGTGATTGTTTTCTTGATAAATCCTATTGATATTGAATTAGATTCATCAATCAATTTATGCAATCGAAAGATTGCAATAACCTGTTGTATCTTTTCTTCCAAATTAGATAACTAGATTCATCTAATTTTAATGGAAAACTATGATTAATTGGATATGTAGATAGTATTGTTGTATTAAGTTGTGTTAATTATTGTTGTTTAGCAGAGAGCAATAGCTACATTGTTATCTTAATCAACGAAAACAAAATGAGGTAGAGATACCAAAGGCTTTGATACCATGAAAACTCTATAACAAGCTTAGAAGATAATATAGGAGAAAAACATAGACAGTAAAAGATAACTAAAAGTAGAAGAAAGTGATCATTGTATTACTTATCAAGTATAATTCATATACAAGGCTATTTATAACATGCAAACTATAGCCTTAAAGTGTAACAAACTCTATGACATGGCATAGAAAATTGGTGTACTTTAATAGCGTATGTTCAATTAAATCTAATTCTTTCGATAAGTACAATTAAAAATTATATAAAATGCATATAATTTTAGTGAGTAGGTTGCATTGTAAGTAAAAAAAATGTGTATAATACGCTTCATCATTAAAGTATATGATATTCTTTATGAAAAATTTATACATCATTCATCTTTAGTTATTAAAAAATACTACACCACGATAATATTTATATAATTCAATACTTTTATATTTTATTTTGAAAAGGAATGAGGCATGTATTTTCACTCTAATTTGAGAAATATTAATATCATATATATACCAAAATTATTTTGAAAATAGAAAAAATGATTCATTTTCTTTCACATCTGTAGATCTGTAGATCTTTGGCATTTATATTTTATATTATCACCAAAATAAAAAATATTAATTAATGTACTTACGAGGGTAATACTGCAATATATAAACTTTGAATATTGATCATTAGGTTAATATTATTTTTTTAATTTGTTTTAATTATTACTCTATATTGCTTTATCATATGTTATGTTTGTTTATTGCTTAGTGACTATGCATTTATATTAGCACCATGCATCAAGAAAATCAGAAATATTATAATGAAATAGAACAAAGCATGCACTAATTGGAGTATAACATCGGGGGATCATTATGTTTTATACAAAGAAAGAGGATTTATTAATTAATTTTCATTAATATTATTCTAGCTAAATAGTTTAATCATCAGTCCCTTTCTAAATAATTAATTTAAAATAAGTAAACAACTACAAAAAATTTAAAATAAAGTAAGGAGTATTTATAAACATTGCTCACAAATAATAATTCTCATGTTATGAATTATATATTTTCCACATAGTAAATTATATATTGGGTAATAATTATGTATTCTTATAATTTAAAATTTTAGAATTTAGAATTTAGATTTTAAAATATTAAGTTTAAAATTTAATTTTAAGTTTATAAAAAATATAAAATTGTCCCTTAATATAAAAAAGATGACAGTTATTTAACATATTAATTCTTAATAATATTTAAATTAGATTATTGATATCGTTTGATTCTTTTAATTAAAAATTATATCATTTAATTTTTTTTATTTAATAAAATAGATAAAGAGAAATTAATATGAATTTTTAATGGAATTAATTACAAATGCCTCCCTCCATCCTCATTAAAACAATAAAAATGTTATATATGTTTGAAAAATAACAACTGCATTCATCTTTGTCACTATTTTTTAAATTTTTAATTAAATTATTTACAATAAAAATATAAAATTTAAGAAAAGATATTGTAATAAAATAATAAAAAAATATATAATTATTTGTTTTTTAAAAACAGTTTTAAAAAGCCTTAAAGAATTATATAATAATTTTTTTAAAATATAAATTTGTGACAAAATGAAGAAATTATAAGACAAGCCGAATACCGACCTTTAATTCAATTGGTTGGATAAGGTTTGATTAAATTCGATTTACAATAAATCTGTATGTAAAAAAAATAAAAAGAAAAAAACTTTGATTTATGTAGTGAACTTTAACATCTTCCACGTATCCCTTTAGGAATAAGATAGAATCTGAATTGTTAACAAACAAAACAAAAATAATAATAATAATTACAAGACATGCCGGTGACACATGCTTGGTATAGATCGATCATTCATTTTCAATGTTTTGTAGAATTAGTCTCTTCCTTTATATATTTTATATTTTGATTGCAAATTATTTTCAATATTTAATTTGCATCAATAATTGTGCGTGGACTCTCTTTTACATTTGCCTTACCTTGTCCTTTTCCACAATTTCTTTATCATCAATTAATAAATCACAAAAATACAAAAGAATAAATCAGTATGGCTGAAAGACAAAAATAGTTTCAATAATATTTAACAAGTTTTTTAATAAATAATTATACACTTGCCTATTAATAAGAATCAAAATAACTCACGAATACATATGAATAAAAAATATTATTATTTACGTTATAAAATAATTAATAAAAATAAAAAATATATATTTAAAAAATAATAATTATATCATTTTTTATCATTGTTTTAAATTTTTACAAGTGATGTATTTACAAATAAAAAAATCAGTAAAAACCAAAAAAAGTTGAGAAAAGATTTTGTAATAAAATAATAACGAAAGAGAGATGATTATAATTTTTTAAAGATGAATTAGGTATTTCCTTATAATGAAAATAGACTTCTATCTAAAAGTAATTGTATTTTATCTAGAAGAAGGTGGCCTTAAAAGAAAAGGAGAAGGAAAAAAAGAAGATATTTTTGAATTTTCTTTAAAAAGTAATTTAAATACGTTAATAATCAATTCTCTTATAAATTTAAATAATTATAAAATTATTTTTTATTATTATTTTTTTTATAAAATACAAGTGGTAAGTTTGAAATTATTTTTAAATTCTGGGTAAGAAGTGGTAAATCCTTTTGAGTGTGAAATGATTATATATACTTTTGTACTGTCATTGTCAGGGTTCATTTGATTCACAAGATAATTAGGTACTAAAAATAATGTTTCCTGCCACGAATTATTAGATTCATGAAGCCCCCCGGTGTATCTCACAAATATATACATCCGTAAAGTTGGACTCAATTGATTAAGGGTTCAACCATTTCTATCCAACGGCCAGAAATTAGTAGAATGATCAAAGAAAATGACACTCTTTCTCTCTCTTATTTTATAATATTCTTTTAATAATTAAGAGCAAATTGATGATGTTTCAAATAAAAATATTATTGTAATTTGTAACTACTAATGCAATGTCAGTGTCTAGTTAATAAATCTCTTACTAGATCTCAAGCATAAAGTTCACAACTTATTGTTTTTTATATTTTGGGCATGAAATTTTCCTTGAAGGTCATGCATATTCGATCCAAATTTTGAATTTTTACATTTGTTTTTTTAAAAAGAGACAATTAAGCTCATTGTGGGAGAGAAAAAAAACCAAAGATACAATATATTTTTAATGTATTATTATATATAAATCCAATGAGATGGATGGAAATCGAAACATAGAGAGAAATATGATGTATAATATCTTATATATATATATTTTTATTAATATTAATCGTTATATATATATGATTCTCTTCCAAGGAGGGTTATAACTTACAGGGTGTGAGAGGATTGTAAGTCTAAGAGTACAATATTCTCTTATAAAAAATTTAATATATATAACTTATAGATAAAATACCTTTGTTGAAAAGGAGTACAACTTTTAATATATTATTACATGTATCACTTGTAGAAAACACCTTCATGCATAAAAATTTAGCTTATGTACATATATTTGATAATTATAGATAATATATAAAGTGAATTACTAAAAAAATTAATACAAATTAATAAGTTTGAACCATCTCCACCTAATATATCTAGTACCATTTTTATTTTATTTTTTAACTTCTTTTTTGATCGATTTTTAAGATGAAACTTCCATTTTTAAAGTTAAATTCATATATCATATATATTTTATCTTTGTGTTTGGTGGTTAATTTTGTAATTTGGTAGATATATATCTACTCCACAGTGAACACTTTATGTCGCACGTTACCTTTTGATCTTACAAATATATATTTAAGAGAGTTTTTGTCATAAAATTGGATTAAAGCTTTATATATATATAAAAGAAGAATCTTTATAGAGCAGTGCTCAACATGAAGATGATGTCTTGAGAAAATGAGAAGATAGTGGCCAAATACATCAGCAATGGAGACTATAAAAGTCCATTAATAATTAAAACATAGAGAAAGGAAATTATATATACCCATGAAAATTAAAGCTCACAAATATTGTATGGTGGTGGAAAATTATTGAAAGAGTCATAATTGATGTTTCCTACTAACTCAGAAAGGTGGGAGCTATAGAATACATATATAATAGTAATAGGAATAGGAAGGCTAGGTTTTGATGGTTTCATAAAGGACAATCCATCATCAGTCATGCCCATTGAGCCCCCACTACTTCCTTTTTTCGCGCTTATAGATAGACTAAAGCTCCAATTTCACTCATCAACTAATTCATTGGAGCTCAAAAAGAATTGAAATTAATATATTATTATATAACAAAATATCATTCGTTATATAATATAATAATTTATAGCTTATATTAAATTTTCTCAAAATTATTATTATCCTTGCATCAGTTAACTTTTCAAGTCACTTTCTAGAGTAAATAATAATTTTGTCAAACATTAGACATTCTATTTTCTAACATTTTAAATTAGTTTACTTCGTTTAAAATTTTAAAATGATTAGTAAATGTGACCCAATTCATTAAATTTATAATATTATTTACATAATTTATGTAAATTAATTGTCATATTTATAATTTTACAGGCATTTTTATCAATTTTATTATAAAATTGACTTTTTATAAATGTTAAAATGACATTTATTTTATCTTATAATTATCATATTTGTAAGTTATATATATGCTTGATAAGTCTAATAATATAAACTTTCATGAATCTTTCACTAATTAAAATAATAGTTTAAATATAATTTTACCAATACATATAAACATTTTTGAGATGCCAAATAAGATAAATTAAAGTATTAAATTGATTATTCAATTAGCAAGTATTATTTCATAGACATCTAAATTAAGATTAATGCTAGTTAATTTTTAACCCAATGACGAACATCCTGCTTTTCCTCACCTTCTTGCTTTACTCGTTACCCACTCTAGGGTAATATTTGGGTGCCAAGCATGCTATTAATTTAGCAGGGATTTTAACCTTGCGTTTTGTTAATGACTCTCCCTTGTTTAAACTAATTATTTAATAGGTTTTAAAAATAACTATCAAAATAATATATGTAAAAATAATAGATAATAAAATAAATTAATATGTTGTTACAATTTCGTTACTTATTGTAAAAATTATTATCGAAATTTATTTGATAATTTTAAATCAATTTTTTAAGGGATAAAATGAATATTTTTTTTATTAAAATTAATATAATAAATATTTAAATAATTATTTCACTTGTTTGGTTGATGGAGTTTATTTTAAGAGAATAACAGTATGATCCAATCAGACCGACCTGAATTCCTCCCTAGAACCTTTGTATATTGAATAAAATAGTAACTAGATTGATTATATTTTATAAAATAATTATCAACAAAATTCCAGTTTTTGCCTTCTTCTTTTTCCCCCTTTAAAAATTCCAGTAGTTTGATCCCCTGTTCTCTATCTATCATACCATGCAGTCCTCGAACATTAATTTAATTTGGGAACAATGCTAAATAGTCCGATTCTTCCCAATTCCCATACACACCGATGGGTTTTTTTTTTTTTAAATCGATCCATCAGTTAAAATTTATTTATATTTATATTTTTAAAGTTTGATTGATATGTAAGTTTTAAAATTATATAAACTGATTTGATAATTTAATTATAGGTTTTAAAAAAAATCAAATCAAATCAAATATATTATTTTAATACATTAATATTTTAAGAATTTTTTTATTTATTTATATACTTACATATTATATTTTCTATTATTATTAAATTATAATTATACTAAAATTTCATCTAAAATATAAATAAAAATAAAATGCAACTAAAATATAACTTAAAATATTATCCAATGAATATCTAACAATTCATGTAAATATTAACAAATTATTTAACATTATACACTTAGCTTACCATGAAGTATTTTTTTATAATGAATGTTAGTGTTTTTTTTATGTCAATAAACATATTTATTTAATTTTGTTTTCTTTGTTTGAATTAAAATAGTCTTTTATATAGGTCTAAAATCATTAAATCAATCGTCCAAGCTAAGCTAAATGTAGGTCGACTAAGGTATTGAATTTTTCAAAATCATAAAAATAAAATCAACTTGTAAAATAACCCAATAACCAAACTACTCCCACCCGAATACATATGTACTAGTTCTTTCATAACATGTATTATTATATTAATTGTTCTAAAAAAATTAAAATAAATAACATAACAAATTCACCTATAAATTTAACAGCTTGTACTTCACATTTTTAATGTTGAAAGATGTAGGAAAAAATTGATGAGAATGATAATAAAAGATAAAATTTCATTTATTATTGTAGAAGGTAAAGAATTTAAGGAATTTATTAAAGAGTTGTAACATTTGTTTAAAATCCTTTTTTTGTAGATCATTGCACGAGATTGTTTGGATTTGTACGTTATTGAAATAATGAAACTGAAAAATTTGTTAATAAAACTAGTCAAAAAATATGTCTTACGATTGATACATGGACATCTTGTTAGAATTTATGTTATCTATATTTAACTGCTTATTTTGTTGATAGTAGTTAGAATTTACAAAAACGAATCTTAAACTTTTGTCATGTTCTAAATCACAAAGATGATACATTTGGTATGAAGCATGTTTAATATAATGAGGCATTGATAGGATATTTTGCATTATAGTTAACAATGTAAGTTCTAATGATATTGTCCTTACTTATGTGAAGAAATTTGTTAATGATTGGGGTAGTGGAATTTTAGAGTTAAATCACTTGCACATGCGATGTGATGCACGTATTTTGAATTTAAATGTTGAGTAAGCCAGCTTGAAAGACTATAATATATCAATAAATAGAATTCGTGTTGTTGTAATATATGTGAGAGGATCACCAATTAGACTTCAAAAACTTAAGAGTGTTGTTGTGATAGAAAAACTCTCTCTTCAAAAACTTGTTTACTTAGATATTTCAATAAGATTGAGTTCAACTTATTTGATGTTGGATTCTATAATATATTTTCAAAAAAGCATTTGAGAGGTTAGAGATCATTAATTTGGGTTACTATCAAGATTTTTTTCAATATAAAATTAAACAAGCTCTTACTACAATTTATTGAGATAATGCAAAACATTTTATCCAATTTTTGAAATTTTTTAATAAGGAAACTTTAATGTTTTCTGGATCATTGTATGTGACTTCTAATTTCTTCTGGGATCATATTTGTTTTATTCATGATTAACTTGATATGTGAAGTAAATATATGAATTACATTATGATAAAGATGACTAATGAGATGAAGATAAAGTTTGAAAAATATTGGAGAATAGTAGCTAAAATGAATATGATGTCATTTGTCTCTATTTTGCTTGATCCAAGGCACAAAGAGTTTTTTTTAATCTATGTTTGCTAGAATTGTATAATGAGGATGAGATTGAGACATCAATGAGTTCAAAAATTATGAAAAAACTTTGGAAGATACATATGAGGAGTATCATAAAGCTTATTTTATCTTAAAGTATAGAAGAATCTTCTCAACTTGTAGAAATGGGTACAAAAGTTTTTAGTTAATAAGCAAATGCATTTCAACTTTACGTTTCTCGCAAGAGAAAGCATTTAAAAGAAGTTCATATCATGGAAAAAATTTGAGGTATAAAAATACTTGCAAGAAACATTGGTTGATATAGATGATGAAAAACTTGATCTTTTAAGTTAATGAAATGTTTAGTCTTCAAGATTCAAGATGTTTTATTTAATAGCTCTAGATGTATTGATCATACGCGTACCTACTGTAGCATCTAAATCAGCATTCCTCATTGGTGGTCGTACAATTAGTCCATACATGAATTCTTTATCTTCTAAAACTGTGCAATCCTTGATTTACACTAAAAATTAGATTTGTTTTTCTCTAATCATTGATATCCAAGCGTTACTTGATGAAATTGAAGCACTAAAATCAAATATATTATATAAAACTTTTAAATATATAATTTACATGTATATAGATTTATTAGTCATCATATTATGTGAAAATGAAAGTGCTTTACATATTATTGTGTTTATTGCTAGCTTATTTATATTTCTAACTTTTCAATTTTTTAGCATCCAAATGTTTTGAACGGTATTGGTGACTTAAACCTTAAATAGTTATCTCAATTAGTTCATGTTACTACTATTTACATAGTGAAGTTTTGGAGGGAATAACACTTTGAAAGTTTTAATTTATTTTGACATCATTTGATCTTTAATATTTTTAAGCTTTATGTTAAAACTATGAATATTTGGAGTTAACATTATGTAACTGATATTCAATTTTTTTCTTTTTGATCATTTTTGTTGAAATATTTTTAATCATGTTATCATTTACTTTTGAATTTTTATGAATAATATTTTTATTTTAAAATTTTATTTTATTTTATGTAATTTTTCATTTTATAGATTAAAATTATGAATTTGATACTTTCCAATTCGACTAATCCGATTGGATTCAGATTTATTTTTGTTCAGATTGACATTTACAGTGGATCATATTCAAATTAAATAATTTATAATTTATTTAGAATTAGATTGGACTCAAATTACCTTAAAATTGACAATTTTGATATGATGTTTAACTCTCCCACATGGCCAAATTTGTGGTAAAGCAACAAGCTACGTGAAGTGAGAATTCATAAATTCCGATAGTTTGGTGATATTTCAAACATGAATACAAAGTTAATTTTTTTAGCAATATTATAGATAGACTTGTTGTAGCATCGTGAACATTTGTTCCTAAATATCTTTTTTAGAATAATTATTGTCCATTTATCTCTTTTTTGATATTATCCTACGATCATGCTTATCTCATGACTCAACGCTTACTAGACTTGGTTTATAAAGATTTTTGGTGTATGAGACCATTCTTTACCTTTCATGTAAGATACACTAAATTATACCCAACATGATGCGATACTGATTTTATTTCGTTAATGATAATTAGCACAAAAACAACAAGGCCTAATAAGAATCACAAAATAATAATAATAATAATCATCATCATAATAAACAATCCAAACTAAAAGACTACTAAATCACGTATGATCAAGAGAGTTTTTGGCTTAAATAACTTCATTTTTAATAAATTAATCAATATTTTTAACTAGTAATAATTTATTATAAAACTCATAGTTTTATACCAAATTACTTAATAAAAAGACCAAAAGACTCATTTCATAACTTCAATAAAATTCCATTACATCTTTGATAGCCACCACCAACGACCCTATCAATGCTTCAGCAGCCATAGTTGGCCACCCCACTGGTGCTCCAGCAGCCAATGATCCCGTCATAAGTGTATGTAACATGTTATATAAAAATATATAACGGGATGTAATACGTTACATATAAGGTAGAAATGGATGTAACATATTACATACAAAGATACAAATAGATGTGGATGCAATATATTACATATAAAAAATACATATAGATATAATAGGTCACATCTAGTAAATCATCGGTGATGGTTTTCCAAACTCTAGTGGGTCATCAGCGACAATCGCCAAAACTCTATCAATAGTGGCTATCAAAAATATTATGAGATCTAATCTTATTTTATTAAATTATACTGTCAAGATATTTTGGTTTTTTATAAGTACGAAACTATGAGTTTTGGGATATAGTTTTGATAGTTTGAGAAAATTGATTAAACAAACTATGTATTATATCAATATTCTCCGACCAAAGAAGCCACCACTTTAGTCAAAGGTCACACCAAGTGTATGTCAATCATATCGGACACCACCAATGACTGTACCTGGATTAAACACCTCTCGATTTAAAATAACAACATTTATCCCTTTGTAGATAGGCCAAAAGGCAATAACAACAACCCCTAGGAGCCTATCACCATTAGAACTCACCCTAATGACCTCTTCATTGTATTTGATATTGCTATTGAGTTAGACAAACAACTCCTAAGCCAATACCTAAAAACTCAATTGACTTGAAATGGTAATGGTTTAAAGTATGAAATATTTACTATTTTTCAGTTAAATGAAGATTTTGTGTATGGGTAGTTAAATAATTAGACATGTTTGATTTTTTTATTTAATTGAGTGTAGAGTCGTCTAGGAACCCTAGATAGAACATATTAAGGTAGTACGTACGTCTATCAAAAGTTGAATAACCAAGATATAGGATAAGAAAAAATAAAATTGTAACAAACGTATTAGATGTTTGCTCTCCAGATATACAGTTTACGTATGTTTTACTTGGATGAAAGGGTTCTACACATGATGGTCGAGTGATTAAAGATGCTTTGACTAGGAAAAATGCTTGGACTCTTAAAAATGTGTTGGGTTGTTCTTGGAAGTCCATTTTATGATATCAAAATCCAACGTTAAATTATTTCAGTGCGTTGAATGCTTTGTAATTTTATCCATAGAGAAATGATGTGGATCCTATGAAAAAAAAACTTTAATATTTTGAACCCATCATTGAGAATTTAGATGACGATGAGGATGAAGATAACTTTATTGAAGCTGTTAAGTCATCAAAAAGTATATATGATGACTATGTGAAGGCAATTTGTGCAAATTATAATTTTTAATTTTTTTATTAAAATTAGTATAATACTAAAACTTAGTGCATATCTTGTAACATGTTTTGCATAAAGATAAAAAAGTAATTGAGCTACTTGAAAGGTTATTCTCTTTTTATAATGTATTGGGTGACATATATGAAAAAGATCAGAGCAAATGCAGGTAATGTTGAAGATGAAGAAATACTTATTGACCACAAATTATGAAGGAAAAAAAAAGAAAATGAACGTAATTTAGGAAGCATAAGTTCAAATGTATAAGGAAAATGAAGACGTAGTTTTATAATTGCCACTTAAGTGTAAAAGTGGATAACAAGCATACATGAATAATTTGATAAATTGAGAGATAATTATACTAGCTCATAGGCTGGATTCTTTTGGCTCATTATGCATTTGAGTTCTCTTCTAGGATTTGATTATTTCTTCTTCCTCACATTTTCTCTCTAGTTTTCCTTAAAGTTTATAAGGCTCTTTGGTGTAAACAACTTGTCTTCTATAAGGAATACTTGTTTAGGGTTAAGATATGGTTGTAATATCGCTTTAAGGTTCAACTAAGTCCTAAGTCTAGTTTATTCTTGTATCTTGTACATTATTATAACTTTGATTGTTTTGATAATGGATTGTTCTACTCCTCGTCTCGTGGATCGGGATGTTAGTATCCAAATTACGTAAATCATTGGTGTTATTTCTTTCATTTACTTTTGTTTACTTCCTGATTATTATTATTATTATCGTTTTCATATTATGTGATTGTTTTGCGTTCACATGTTCTTAAGGAATATTTGAGTGTTGTTCCCAACACAAGAGATTACAAATGATGACTTTTTGGCATTCATGAAAGAACGACAAAATTAAGAATATAGATTGATTTTAATCCCCTTATAATCATAAGCATCGTGGCAGTGTGAAATGTCCCTCATAATTCTTTTCTTTTCCTTCAAATTTATATTCCTTATGATTTTGTTTCCTTCAAATGGGCTATTTAAAACATCTAGTCATCACCTACCACGTGGGTTGTTGCCTTGTAATAAGTTGTGATGAAAATAATTGTTGTATCTATACTGCATAGGAGTTTCAACGGTAAGCCCTTCATTGATTTATGATCTGTTTCTTACCTCCACTGAGGATGATATGCGTCTCTCTTACTATTTATGTCTGGGGAGTATTGCATAATAGGAATGAGCTTCTTCATGAGAAGAGTGGTACGTCTGTTCAGTTGCTTTTACAATGGATTGAGGTCATATGTGATTATTACAAAAGGTGAATTTGAAGGAAGTTAGTAGGGTCAATGGTGTCATTATAGCAAATAATAGGAAAAGCCTCATGTTGGGTACTAAAAGATTAATACTGATGCAACACTAAGTGAGACTAATAATGCAATGAAAAGTGGTTTTGTTTGTAGGAATGAAGAAGGGTTCTGTGGGCAATTTTGCTAGCTTGTAGATGGGTAGAGGAGCAAGGTATTGGTCTAATCATTATTGACAGTGACTGACAATGAGTACAAATGATTAATAACTCTACGCCTTGTTTTGCTTCTGAGGGTGTTCTGGTTGAAATTAGGAATTTTGATAAGAGAGTTTAACCTAAGTTTGTATATGTCCCAAGGGAATGTATATAGCTGCTCATTGGTGGCAAAACATGCTCTTGATTGTAAGCAGATCTTGTTTTGGTTTTCTGATTTTCTTATAATATAATGAGATATGTTGATGTTGATGTATATGGTTCTGATAGTTAAATAAAACTTTCGGTTTGTTAATTAAAAAAAAAGATAACTTCAACAGTCTTGAACGCTCAAGTCAAATGAAACTATGAAAGCCCAGCCAAGTATGAACAAATGACCTCATATAGTTGCCATTTCGAACTGGTTGCCAGGTTGGGGCTTGGGGGTTATGGTTGGTTTGAATTTTAGGCGAAACAACCTCCATGAAGAACAACTATGCACCTTGCTATCTTAATTCATTTTTTAACAGATTAAGCACAACCAAACAACGTCCATGAAGTGCTTCTTACATTTGATTCACTCGTTAAAAAATACACACAATGTTTTAAAAAAATTGGGAAACTGGGAGTGAAGTCCAACATTGTACAGTAAGAAACTTCGTTAAACAAGGGGGCAAAACAAGTGCAAAATGTAACAAGCTAAACTAAGAACAATCAAACAAAAGTCAGCACATCAACCAGTTCCAGTGGCCATCAAAAACTCACCTTCGCATACAACCTCACCTCCAACATATGCTTTGCCTTCCATTTTGGCTATCCCAAACCGCTTTTGTAACTTAACAAGTGTCATTCTCATTACCAAAGTGTCTCCTGCAATGACCGGTTTTCGAAACCTCACTTTGTCTATTCCTGCAAAGAAAAAATTATCACGGGACCCTCCCACTTCAGGTTGCAGCATAACTAAGCCTCCAACCTGAGCCATTGCCTAAAACCAGCAGCAATGTTATCAGAGTATATTCAAATGGCTGCCCATGCATGTAAGATTGAAAGTGGCACACAACTGATTCAGTTGTCTAATGATTTACAACTTTTCAGCCAAAATGCATGTTTATCCTGCTCCATTTAAGTGTGCAATTACAAGTGCCACCAATGGTCGGCGTAGAAAGGAAAATGAGTAAGCCACAGAAAATGTGAGGATGAAGAAGTTAAAATTGTCCATTTTTCAAGCTTTAATCGGTAGCTCATATAATAACACACCAAAAATGAAACAGGCCAAGCAAAAGAAGAAAAGATTCAAAAGACATAGAAAGCTAAAATAAGTGTTGACTTAAAAAAAAAGATTATTCTTACTAATGCTTAGCTGCATAGCAGAAAGAACAAGTCAGACAATAAGATCAACGTGTGAAAAAAGTGGACACAGATTTCTGATTGACATCATTGAAACTCAGACATACCAAGAGATTACTATATCACTCAAAAATACTCATGATTGGCCTTTTATCCATTTGCACTCTATAATATTGATTTTAATGACTTGCACAACCAACAAATATATTTTGGCCTAAATAAAATATTAAGAATCTGATAACCATAACAAAGAGATCTCTGCTAATTGCATCAAACTGAGCAACAAGTTTCCTTTTCCATCAAAATGTAGGCACATTAGGTTTTTCGATTAGAGGAATATATATTGAAGAACAATTTGAAGAAATCAAACCAATGATATAGTCCAAGCCTGCTATAACTGTCAGAACCAGCCAGGGAATTCAAGAATCGGTCTGATCCAGTGAAGAGGCAGGTTAAATTTGAAAAAGATTTGATGGAATACATAACCAACAAACAAAAGTGTGAGAGTCCATGGAAAATAGTTCTCTCTTAGTGGCTAGTGAGAGCCAAGACCAAGGAGAGGTTGGTGTTGAGAGAATGCCATTGGCAGCACAAAGGCAGATTCAACTACCTAAGAATGTGACAGATTGATCAATTCGGTAGGGGCTCTTGACTTTGACAATGATGGCAGTGGGTGGTGGGGATGGGCAGCTAACTACGGTTGTGTATGTATCTGCAGTTGTTTGTGGATTTGGGATTTTTTTTTTAATGTTCTAAAAATCCAGGCCTCTTTTTTTGGGTAAGAAATATGGGGGTAGGAAAGAGAATAGGATTCAGAATTAGGCCAATTACAATAGCATAATGTCACGTCCTTATTTTTCAAGTAAAGATCGTGCGGCACTTAACACCGTCCGTTGCACTAAGCCTGCCTTTGAATCCGAATGAAACTCCAAAGAGACTAGAAAGAGAGTTTGCAAAGAATGCTTTGTATTGCTCTAGAGAGAGTTTATCTTACAATTTCACAAGATGAATACAAATGAAGACCAATGGGTCTTTTTATAGTGTGGCTCTAAGCTTAAGGCTATGTCACCACTTTGTAGATTCTTTTAATTCTAGAATATACAAGAGTGTTCTTGTTTTATCTACAATATGTCACAAGGGTATAGAACCTTCTAGCCAACTCTAGAGTCTTTTAGGTTTGTCTAGTTCCTTCATGCACGTTTCGGGATGTTCCGTAAACTTCCAGCGGCTTCTACATCCTTCATGAACCATCCGGCATGTTCTAGAATATTCCAGCCCATTCTAGCACCCTCCAGCGTGCTCTAGAACATTCTAGGGTCTTCAAAACTTGAGTTGAGTCCATCCAAATCTAGCTCCTTCTAGACATCTCTAGGCAACTCTAGAACTTTCCATATAAAATAGTCTAGATCCTTTAGGCAACCACCATTTATTTAGATTTTTAGGGACATTTGAGCGGGACGTGACACCCTCCCCCACTCAAGTTCGTGACGCCCTCGTCGCGCGTTTAAGCTCGAACCTCTCTATGTCATCTTTGAATTGCCACAAAGAATCCTCAGGTTCCTAGCTTGCTTCTACATCCGGAGCGTTCTTCCATTTGACCAAGTATTCCTGATAACTTGGTACACCTCTACGCCGGATCAGGTGATCCGCCAAAATTGAGTCCATTTCCCTGTCAAAGAAGGTTACCACTGCGGTAGGTGCCCTCTTGGATTCTCCTCGACTCACGTCTTTCTTGTCTCCATAATAAGGTTTTAGCATGCTTACATGAAAAACAAGATATATTTTAAGCTTCGGAGGGAGTGTAGCTTGTAGGATACCTTACCGACTTTCTTGAGAACTGGAAATGGTCCTTCATACTTCCGCACTAACCCCTTATGAACCTTCCGCAAGAACTTAAACTGTTGGGGCAATAGTTTTACAAGGACCAAATCGCCTCCTTGAAATTCCACCATCCTCCTTTTCTTATCAGCACATTTCTTCATCTTCTTAGATGCCTTATTCAGATAGGCTCGGGCCAACTCAGCTTGTTCATGCCACACCTTGGCAAATTTGAAGGCAGCAGGACTCTTCCCTTCATAACTCGTGGCCAAGCCATGAGGAGTCATGGGTTGCTACCCCATGACGATCTCAAAGGGACTCTTCGCGGTAGACTCGCTCCGTTGTAAGTTGTAAGAGAATTGGGCTACATCCAACAACTTTGCCCAATCGTGTTGGTTGGCACTAACAAAGTGCCTGAGATACAACTCCAACAATGCGTTGGCACGCTCCGTTTGTCCATCACTTTAGGGATGAAAGCTTGTAGAGAAGTTCAAATCTGATCCCAACAGCTTGAACAATTCCGTCCAAAATTTGCCAGTAAATCGTGGGTCTCGATCACTCACGATATTGGATGGAATCCCCCAATGCTTCACAACATGTTTGAGAAACAACCGTGCCGTCTCATCTGTCGTGCAATTCGTTGAGGCAGGTATGAATGTTGCATATTTGCTGAAGCGGTCGATGACGACAATGATGCTGCCAAAGCCCTCAGATTTTGGCAGGTAAGTGATGAAATCCATAGAGACACTTTCCCATGGTCTCTCTGGAATAGGCAACAACTCTAGCAAACCTCCGGGTGCATGCTGCTCTATCTTGTCCTGTTGGCACACAATACAAGTTCTTACATAAGCTTCGACATCATCCCGAAGTTGAGGCCAATAGTAGATTGACTTGATTAAAGTAAGGGTGCGCCTCATTCCTGGGTGTCCAGCCCATAGGGAATCATGGCACTCCTTAATCTTACTCTTTCCTTAAGCTCCCCCATTTTGGCACAAAGATTCGATTCTGCTTGGCATAGAGTAATCCGTCACTCAACCAAAATCATCTCGTCTTTCCTTCCTTGATGAGGGCAAGAAGGTTTTGAGCAAGGGCATCATGCTCCAACCCTTCTTTGATCCTTTACAGCAAAGGACTACTTGGCCTACTCAAGGCTGCTAACTCCGCCTTTCGAATTAGCTCATCAGCCATCACGCTTCCGCTGCGCGACTCTGATTTTCCTCCCTGATAAGGGGTCATTGTTGGTGGTCTTGTGTTAAGATCCAACTCAACTTTGTGGTCCACCTCCTTCCTTGGAGGTAACCGTTTGGACGACACCTCAAACATCACATCATGGGACTTATCTGAGACAACTTGCACATCCGTCGGCAAGCTTGGCTTTGGCGACTCCTCGTTGTATTCTTTTGAGATGGTCAGGTAACTCTCTTCTTCTCTCTTCAATCCCTTCTTGAATTGAAGCGCTGAGAGAGCTTGGGTAGTAGGTCTGGTGGTCCTCTCCGTCGGTACCACACACGCCTTCGCACCATCCATGATGCACATAGAGTTTGAACATGGCACCAAGAAAGCTCTTACCTGGTCCAAGAACTCCATGCCGAATACAATAGAGAAGTCATCCATGGGTGCTACTGATAAGTCCATCTGGCCAGTCCAAGCACCAAGATTGACATTAACTCCACGAGCAACTCCATGCAATGATAGTGTTGCCGAGTTAACTGCTTTGAGAGATCCCCTCCATGGACTACCTTCAGGCCGAGTCGTTTTGCTTCCTCCACTGAAACAAAGTTATGAGATGCACCTGTGTCGACCAAAGCCTTGGCGACCTTCCCGTTGATGGCTGCATCTACATACATTAAGCCCTTAGGGGTCTTTGGGGCGCTCTGTATTACACCAAGTAGGCGCAAAGAACCCATCTTTGCACCTTCGTCCGACTCACCTCCATCTTGATCATGTGTGGAGGCAACTAAGGCACTCAATGCCTTTCTTTTCGGACATTCACGTGCCCAATGCGGTCCATCGCATATAAAGCACGTCACACGGGGCTTTGAGGCACCACGATCCTCCTTCTCCTTCCCCTTATCCCGTGGTTTGAATGAGGAGTTGTCTTTATGATTCTTAGGTCCCTGACTTTTAGCGTGGCCTCCCCCACTCTTTCCTCCAACAAACTTTTTATCCGTGACTTTTGAGCTGTCCTTGTTTGTGGAGTAGTCAATAAAGCTTTCCGCAGTTGCAATGGCCGAAGACAAGTCTTGGACACCACGTCGCTTGAGCTCAAGGTTAGCCCACGATTGGAGACCATCCATGAACAAGAATAGGGCATCCTTGTCTGATGTGTCAAGAACTTCAAGCAGCAAGGTTGTGAACTCCTTCACATAATCCCTTATGCTACCTGTCTGCTTTAACAGTCGTAGTCGGCCTCTTGCTTCCTCTTCAGCATTTACGGGGAAGAATTGCATTTTGAACTCCCTTTTGAAATCTTCAAAGGTTTCAATTGTGCAAACCCCTCGTTGCACATCTCCATGTCTCCGTCTCCACCACAACATAGCAGTGTCAGACAAATACATGGCAGCAGTCCGGATCTTGCTGGCATGGTCCGTTATGCCAGTAGCCTCAAAGTATTATTCCAGCCCCCATAGGAAGTTCTCAACTTCCCTAGCATTCCTAACACCATTGAAGGTCTTAGGCTTGGGAACATCCACCCTCTTAGCTTCAATGACAGTGGTTGTGCTAGTTCCCGCGGCCATCGCCCGCTTACATAGAGCTAGATCACCACCCATGTCCTCCACTCTAAGTAAGACATTAGTAAGTTCTCTTTGGAAAAGATCACTTACCTTGGCAAGTTCGGTTTTTAGCCCATCAATCTCTTGCCTTAATCCACCATCTAGCTCATTAAGGGACATCTTGTCCGCTGCATGGATCTCCACATCCTCGGCCTCCAAGCCATTACAAAATTCCTCCAAGTTGTCCACCCTGTCGAACAGCTCCCCTAAGTTGTTCTGCGCACTACCCACACGTGCTTCTAAGCTAGAGAGTATGTCTTTCGACTTGGCTCGAGATTCCTTTGATGGTTTCCGAGTTTCCTCACGCCCACGTTCCATAGGTGGAACATCGACGCTTGGTGTAGATGGAGCAGCGTTCTTCATTATGCCAAAGGTAGAAATGCTTCAACCGAAAGCTCTAATACCAACTATCACGTCCTTATTTTTCAAGTAGAGATCGTGCAGCACTTAGCACCGTCCGTTGCACTAAGCCTGCCTTTGAATTCGAATGAAACTCCAAAGAGACTAGAAAGAGAGTTTGCAAAGAATACTTTGTATTGCTCTAGAGAGAGTTTATCTTACAATTTCCCAAGATGAATACAAATGAAGACCAATGGGTCTTTTTATAGTGTGACTCTAAGCTTAAGGCTATGCCACCACTTTCTAGATTCTTCTAATTCTAGAATATACAAGGGATGTTCCGTAAGCTTCCAACGGCTTCTACATCCTTCATGAACCATCCGACATGTTCTAGAATATTCCAGCCCATTCTAGCACCCTTCAGCGTGCTCTAGAACATTCTAGGGTCTTCAAAGCTTGAGTTGAGTCCATCCAACTCTAGCTCTTTCTAGACATCTCTAAGCAACTCTAGAACTTTCTATGTAGAATAGTCTAGATCCTTTAAGCAACCACCATTTATTTGGATTTTTAGGGACATTTGAGCAGGACGTGACAATAGGCTCTATAATCTATTTATTTAGCAACTAAACATAATCCTACAAAAAATAAAAATAAAATCAAAGTTCAATTTCATTTAAATCTCTAATCCTAATGCAATAAGAAATATAAGGGAAATAAATTTTTTAATAATTATTGGACTCGAATTACATAAATTCTAATTTTTATAAAATTATAAGCAATAAAATTACAATTTTTGTCCCAGGTTATAAACATAAATATAAAACAAACTTTGTGAAAACTAACATGCACAAATGTGAAATCAACTATGCAACGGTTCACAACAGAAAAATTGCTACAAATGCCCAAATTTTCAGGTTTTTCATACATTTTCTACTTATGCCCTGTTTTCATAGATACTATATACACATTTCATAGGATTCATATATTTTCCACTTATACCATGTTCTCATATATCTTCCGTACCACATGTTTTCATATACTATTTACTCATTGTTTTTATATATTCATATAATTTTCAAATAAATAAAGAACAACAAAAATGAATAGAACTAGCAACTTCCACCTTTGCATAACCGATTGCTTCAACATTTTGTCAAATAGCCTTAAGTGGGATTATTTTTCACTTATAGTAGCCTTAATTTTAGCATAAACTCTCATTATTATTTGTTCTTGGTATAACATTTATACTGATTGGATAGTCTGTTGTACCTGGTTGTAAGAGGTTACAACTGACCGGCCGTAACTCCTTGTAACATGTTTCAGAAAATCAGGGCATAGATGGAAAATGTGTAATTTTAGATAATAGTGGGTTGAAATTAACTTGAAAGTTTGCCTGAATGGAAAATGTTAAATTTTGGATAGATTTAGAGCATATATGTTCACACTTTATAACAAAAGTTTGGAGTAAAATTTGGTTAACTGAAAAAGTGTTAATAAGCCAAATGCAAAAACAGCCAATGAAAAGTGAAAACAAAGTAATAGAGTACCTCGATCATTAGAACACCGGGCATAATAGGCCTCTCAGGGAAGTGGCCGGGAAAGAAATTGTCATTTATA
This sequence comes from Hippophae tibetana, assembly GCA_037013495.1. Lineage (NCBI taxonomy): Eukaryota > Viridiplantae > Streptophyta > Magnoliopsida > Rosales > Elaeagnaceae > Hippophae > Hippophae tibetana. The sequence continues at coordinate 65,148,097 of CM072807.1, read as the reverse complement.
GTGACATTCTTTATAGCAACAGCTGACACACCTGGATTGTATTCAATCACTCTATCCACTAAAAGAAACGGAAATCTACAATACCCATTTAACTAAAACAACATTAGAACCCCAGAAAACACAACTATTATTTTTGAAAAAGAACAACAAAAAAGAGGAAAAATAAATTATGGGAAACAATCACCGATGGGGCAATATTTCTCTTATCTGATTAATGTCCATAACTGTAGGAAAAGCTGGGTATTCTGCAAAAACCAGTTTGCTAAGCTTCATTTAGAGAGAGAGAGAAATCAAATTGAAAACAAAAATGTGAAAAACAACAAAAAATTACTCTTTTCAATGGGAATGTCCTGGTCAGCTTTGATGGGTTCATTTAAAGAACAATTTACGATCAAATTGGATTGGCTCACAACTGATTTAAGGGAGAGAAAAGGAGATCTGGGGGGAGAGAGAAAAGTTGGAGTTAACTGTAAAGGATTAGTGGATCGATTGAGATACTGAACCGAAATGAAAGAAAGAATGGAGTTTGAGGTAGCTGTCATCTTTGAAAAGCATACAAAATTTCAGATTCACAGTGACAATGAAGAGGAGAAGAGATTGATTGAGATTCAGAGTAACAGAAGAAAGAGGGAGTAGGTTTAAACTTTAAGTTGTTTGAACTGAACCAATGAATTATGAAGGGCATTTCCGACCAAAAATAAAGAAATATGAAGGGCATTTGCCTCGTGAACTCCGAAGGCCGGTCACTAAATCACAGAAACTGTGTACCAACCAGCCATTGTTGGGTCTCTAATAATAAAAAAAATGAGAAAAGTTCAATCTAAGTAATAAACAAATATTATTGGCTTCATTAGAGAGAGGGGGACCTAATATTATTGGATCGGTACTTTCATTTTAAATTTTGTTTTAATTTTTAAGAGAATAATCATATCACATCATTTAAAATATAAATAGTTATTTAAAACTTAAATGATATATTATAATTATGTTAATAAGCATGAAAAGAAAAAAAATACGTGCTAACTTAACCTCATGTTGCAATTACAGGGCTTTTTTTCTCAAAAAAAAACAGAATCTCAATATGAAAGAAGGTCACTGCTATATTAGACATCGATGATATATTTCTACTTAGATAATTAGAAATTATAAGAGATATGAATTAACAAGATATTGTTTCTACGTAATCAAGACAAGAGGTACGACTGTTGAGATTTGAATCATATATTTTATAGTCCAATATAATAACAACATCCTTACATATAGTTAGATTTTCTTCTAAATTATTCCACAATCATTAGTTATTTTGAAGTTTTTAGTATACAAAATTCAATGATTAAATGATTTTTTTAGATGACTTATAAATTATGATATTCTTGTTGAACTATATTATTTATATTTGATTTTTTTATTAATTAGTATAAATATATCATTAAATTATTTTTTAGTAATTATGTTATATTTTTATAATAAATCTGTATATTAATAAATTTGTAATACTAGTAAAAAGTTTAATGATAGATTTATATTAATAATAAATAGTGTGATGATAGATTTATCACAATAATGATAAATTTATACCATTAATAATATTTTAATATTATTTTTATTATTCGATAAAATTAAATGATATATTTGTAAGTTTCATGATAATTGAATAATATATTTATTAATTTATATTTTTTTATTAAATAATATTTATACACTAACAAATATATACTAATAGAGTTTGAGTATACATTCTCTGGATGTATACAAAAAGTATATAGTTACATTACTTTAAAAAAAAACTTCTAAGAAATGAAATGGCTTTTGTAGTTTTATTTCCCCTAAGAAAATGGATTTTGTTTTTGTTACTTGTTACTTCCTCAAGTTCATTATTTTTGTTTTCCTTGAATTTATAGGTTGGTTTTTGCCTTATCAAAAAAGAAAAAATTAAATTTGATTTTGGTCATTATCAAATTATTAATATAAATTTGAAAGCTAGAATATAACTTATTAGGTAATGTAATTTAGGAATGGTCAAAAAAATCGTGGGTTCGATTATCTGTGGATAACCGCACCAATAATTCGGTTTTTATCCCTTTTAATTTCAAAGACGGGTATTGTTTTGGGTAAAAACAGAACATAAAGGAGCTGGTACGGTTCGGTTACGATTATACTCAAAACTGTACCCGTTTGTACCCGTCCGTACCTAGAATTAATTATATTTATTTAAATAAATTATATATTAATTAGGGTTTACTTATTGTTCCCACAGTATATAAACCAACCTAAACTTTTTTCATTTCACTCTCTCCATCTCTCCGTCTCTCGCCTCTTGCAAAACTCAATTCTCTCAAACTTCTCAATTCTCACCAGTCACCAATCGCCAATCGCCATTCGTTGAGTCACTAGACGCTGAGTCGTCAGTCGTTAAGTCACCAGATGCTGAATCGCCATTCGTTGAGTCATGTTGCTGAGTTGTGGGTCGTTGAGTCGCGTCGTTGAGTCCCATCGCTGAGTCGCCAGTCGCTGAGTGTTGTCGTTGAGTCACCTTTCTCGCCAATCATCTCTATCGCTCTAAGCTTATCGTTGGCTCGACTTGCTATCCCATCTTATTCATGATCTCATCATGTAAGTGTTTCTTTTTCTCGTATGAAGTAGATCTCCAAATTACTTTATGTTCCATGCTTCGTGTTTTCTTTTACAGATTTACTTAGATTACTTCTCTTGGTGGCTAATACATGGTTACTTTGTTTTGTGTATGGACCTCATTGCTATGAGATTTCTACCACTCTGTTTCTTGAGCAGAACATATATTTAAATGCCTGAAGTCATCTGAACAATGTATTATCGATTCATAGTATATATGGAATAAATTGACTACTCTGTTTTGTGTATGGACTTCCTGTTATGAGACATGGCTATTGGTTACTCTATTTTTGTTACAAGAATTTCTATCCATTTTAAGTGATCGTGGTAAAAGCTTATTTGATTTATGCTTTGATAGATTTAGTCAGAGACTTTATTCTGTTTCTTGAGGAGAACAGCTTCGGCACAACATATTTAAATGCCTGAAGTCATCTGGACAATGTATTATTGATTCATAGTGTATATAAAATAAATTGACTACTTTGTTTTGTGTATGGACCTTCCTGTTATGAGACATGACTATTGACTACTCTATTTTTGTTACAAGAATTTCTAGCCATTTCAAGTGATCATGGTAAAATCTTATTTGATTTGTGCTTTGATAGATTTAGTCAGAGACTTATTCTGTTTCTTGAACAGAACGGCTTTGGCATAACATATTTAAATGTCTGAAGTCATCTGGACAATGTATTATCGATTCATAATGTATATGGAATAAAGTAACTACTCTATTTTATGTATGAACCTTCATGTTATGAGATTAGTGTTATTCTTTTATCGATTCATAGTGTATATGGTAAAATCTTATTATCGATTCATAGTGAATATGGAATATAGTATGATGATAGTATTTATCATGTCTTGTAGAGTTGGAGATTTGTGAAAAATACAGAGATTTTAAAATATTATGACAAGTGAATATGTTGAAAATGTAACATGAGATAATAGAAAGTATATGTATATTTTTTTATATATGAATTTAAATTTTGAAAGTTATTTTTTCAGAATTTTTCATCATAATCCTCTCGAAGAGTAAATGAAATCGAACTTAATGTGGAGGTAACAAGTGGTGGAACTTCAAGTACCGATCAACATACAAATGTTCTTCTCCTTACATCAACCTCTTCACCTGAAAATAAACAAAGTCAACCATCAAATGAATGTAGTGAGGAAGAAGATGGGAAGGCTAAATTAAAGTCTGAAGCATGAGTTCATTTTGATAGGAAGAAAATTAATGGGATATGAAAGGCAATATGTAATTATTGTGGAAAACGGTTAGGAGGTGATACAAGGAATGAGACATCTCATTTGAAAGCATATAATTGTTCATTCAAACGGCAAGAAAGGAGTATCGGTCAATCATTGTTAAATCCTAACAAGAAGAGGAATAGAATTGAGTTAGGACATTGGAATTTTGATTCTCAAGTTTCTCGTGATAAATGTGCAAAGATGATAATTCTACATGAGTATCCTCTTAGTATTGTTGAGCATCATGGATTTAGGGAGTATTCACATTCATTACAACCAATATAGAAGTCTATTTCTCGTGCGACAATTAAGAGAGACATTATAAAGATTTATGATGTTGAGAAAAAAAATGATGGATATGTTGGAGAAAAATAAAAGTCGTGTTGCAATCACGAGTGATATGTGAAAGTCTGAAAATCAGAACAAAGGATTCATGGCTATAAATTGTCATTTCATTGATGACAATTGGTATTTTCATAATAAAATAATAAGGTAATTTTTTTAAGCTTATTGTTGAAATTTATACAATTCCTATGAAATATTTTTTTTAGAGATTTGATGTATTAAGTGATTGTATATAACAATTTTATTGTTACTATATAATTTTTATAGGTTTATATATGTTTCTGCTCCACACAATGCTGCAGTTATTGGTCAAGAATTAATGAGTTGCTTTTTGGATTGGAACATTGATCGTAAGATTTCAACCTTAACTTTAGATAATTGTTCTACTAATGACTCAATGCTACCTGATCTGCTAGATTCATTAGATAGAACTTCAATATTATTGTATGGATATATTTTTCACGTACATTATGTTGCTCACATATTAAACTTAGTAGTGAAAGATAGGTTAAATCTAATTTCTCAATGCATTGTTAAAGTTGGAGATAGTGTTGCATATTGAACAACAACACAAAAAAGGAAGGAAAATTTTTTAAAAATTGCATCTCAAGAGATAAAGTCTTCTTGTAAAAATTTATCTCTTGATTGTCAAACTCGTTGGAAATCTACTTTTTTAATGCTAAAAAATGTATTGTTTAATGAGAAAGTATTTCCTCATTTAAAACAATTGGATAAGAATTATAATACTCTTCCTGATGCATTGAATTGGAAAATGGAAAATACAATTTGTGATAAGTTAGAGATATTTTACAAGGTTACTGAATTGATTTCTGGTTCCAACTATCCCACCATAAACATGTTATTTTCTCATATTTGTGACATCAAATTGTCATTATATAATTGGATTAATGATGAGGATGATTTGATCAAGGGAATGACTAAAAACATGCTTGTAAAATTTGATAAGTATTGGCAAGAAATTAAAATTATCATGGCTATAGGAGTTATTTTAGATCCTAGATTTAAGACAAATTATCTCGAATTCTATTTTCCAAAAATATATGAAGAGAATGCCATTTTTGAAATTGAAAAGGTGAGAAGAAAGTGTTCTGATTTGATAAATATGTACCAAAATAAATGAATTATAGAAGAGAGTCGACAAATGGAGTTTTCAACACGCTCCAATACGTCTCAAAGTTCAAAAGGTACTAGTGTTCTTAATCCTAGTGGTATAAATGAGTATAAACAATGAAAATTAATGCAAAATAAAGTTGGATCTTTGAAATCTAAGTTAGACTCTTATTTAGAAAAGGCTTATGTAGAAATTTCGGATTAAGAGTTTGATATATTGTCTTGGTGGAAGTGTAACAAACATAAGTATCCAATAATGCATGACATGGCTAGAAATATCTTGGCTATTCCGGTCACCACAATTGCTTTAGAATTTGCATTTAGCACAAGTGGTAGAGTAATGAGCAAACATCGTAGTAGACTCAAAGAAAACACATTGGAAGCTTTGATGTGTACTCAAGATTGGTTATGTGATAGTATTCATAAACAAGGTATAAGTCTATATATTTAATACTTGTATATATTATATTTTATTAACACTTGTTTTATGTACTATATATTAATTATTTAATTGTGTATTCAAATATTTTATAATTTATTCAGATATGTTAGCTTTTGGTTCATCCGCTTCCACTATTACTATTGCAAAAAATGATGTTGAGGTAAAACAATTACATTATTAATTAATCAATTTATTATTTTGGTTTATAAAAGTGATTTTATATGTTTGATTTTGACAGGATACTCATGATGTTGATAAATAATTAGAAGAGAGAAGTTTTGATTTATTGTACTTGAAGTTTTCTTAAATTTATTTAATTAGTTTTCAATATTTGTATAAGTTTAGAATATTTTATTTATATCTTGTGTTTTTCATTTATATGTATTTAACATTATCTAGATTCATAGAAATATATATTATTAAATGTTAAATTTTTTAACAGAAACTCAAAATAACAAATTGAGATAACAAGTTCAATAGACTTGTCCATTTTGCTTTAGGTTGATTGCATAGCCAAAATAAGCCTAATTGAATAGGATTTTTTTTGAATAACTATCTCGAACTGCAAAGGTTTTCGGAGATAGATTTTATAATTTGCTTCGGGGATAATTATATTAAAATCTATCCCCGCTCGTATCCGTGTCCATCCCTACTGTAATTAATTAAGTAGGCTTAAAGGATAAAATCAATTAGGTTCATTATTAGTAATTAACAATTTTTTGAATGGAAGGTTGATAATTTAAATTTTAGAATCTTTATTTCTCGTTTGGATAAAGATGGAAGCTAACAATGTACCTATATTCGTATTCAACAAAAATTAAGGTGATTCTCATATTTTTGTCTAACCAAAAGATGTATTGTAATTTAAAAGTTTAAATTAAAGATTTAATTAATTTTAAAAAAAGTGAATAGGAAACTATATAAATTTAATTTAATTAAAATTTAACACAACAAATAGAAATGTATAGTATGAAAGAAATAATGTGAAAATAAAATAAATTAAACAAGTAGAATCTTTAGATAGAAACAATATAGCTCAATATAATCAAAAAGAAAAACCACAAGTCTACCGTATCACCTAATCTATCTATTATAAAAATTAATATTCAATTATAAAGAGGTCTTAAAATACTCTTATAGTGATAATGCCTCGGTGTAATTTACTTGCGATCCATTACTCTTTTCCATAACATGTACAAGAAAAATGTAAGGATCCAGACCAACATTATGATACACTTAAGTCACACAAGTAATCGAACTTATTTTTAGCTTTCTTAAGATTTCTATCGGAATTTGGATTCTTAGTTCGTATTCTTGTAGTTTTTTATCACAGGTTGTTCATAGGTTATAAGAACTGATCTTTAGGTTTGCATCAAAATAACCCTCAAATAATTTACGCATAACCTATGTAATAAAATGCAAATGATCATTATACTTAAATCCTTTTTAAAATAAATTTGGATAATAAATCATGTTGTCAATTTTGGAAACTTCAACCAATCGAAGCTTCTCTCGATTAATTGATACATAATTTCAATCAATCAAGTAACGATCTCCCCAAAGGCGAAAAATGACATGAGATTTTTGATCTATTAGACACGAAGTTTGATGTATCGAAAGGGTTCGATCGACCGACCAATACTTTGGTCAATCGAAGTTTTATATCTCACTTTTACAAAAATTCAACCAGAAAATGTTCAATTGATTTCCCATATAGAAATATCGATCAAAAGCACTTGATCAAAACTTTTTCTCGATCGATCAATCAAACTCCTAAAAACCAATGTTTAGAAGGCTCGAGAGTCTTTGGTTGCTTTTGGGCGATAAATGATTGATTCAATCATCTTGGTCGATTGATCATATTTCTCGATTGATTGAACACTAAAAATGTTATTAAAAATGATTTTTTATCAAGAAAAGATTGTGTTCACTCTAAGTTTAAATTTATATAAACAAAATATAATACCTACTTGCAATCCATTCTTCAAGATAACTTGCTCATCTTGATTTGATGTTCAACCTTGAAACCTGATCTTAAATCTAACAATTACAAGTAGATTTTTGTTTATAAAATTCACTGATATTTATAATCTCTGTATACTTAAGTGACAAAAATTAATATTCTAATCGAGTTGACGATGTGCTTCTTTACTAGAAAAAGTGTAAAATTTAGTAATAAAAGATGATATAATTTAGTCTTTAAAGAAATATAGGTGAGTTTTATTTTTTTACACATATTTTTCATGTATGCATTTAATAAATAATAGATGTTATCATTTAATAAAATAAAAAATATTATGAATATACAAATTTATACACTTATGTAATCACATCAATTTTATCATGATATATGACACCATGATTTGGAAAAATGTTGAATTTTTTTTTCATATTATTCTATAGTGATGAATCATATATACAAGTGATATATGTGTTCCTTTTATCAAGTTGGCCCCAAGGAATCACACTTAGAAAATATAAAGAGAATCATCATGTATATTTCATGAATAAGTAATTATGGTCTATATTTTACTACAGATACTACTTATGAAGTAAATGGTTATACAAATGTCGATTGGGTAGGCAACCAAAATGATAGGAATAGCACATCAAGTGGTTGCTTCTACATTGGGAATAACTCAATATCCTAGCATAATAAAAAACAAAACTCTATCTCATTCTCTATAACTGAAGCAGAATACATTGATGTAGGAAGCTTTTGCACACAAATACTTTGGATGAAAAACATGCTCAAATACTATGATCAACTACAAGTTATGATGCCCTTATATTGTGATAACTCTAGTAGTATATGTATTTCTAATAACCTAGTTCAACATTCTAGGAATAAGCACATTAACATTAAGTATAATTTTATTTAAGAATTATTTGAAAAAAAAGTAGTGACACTTGAGTTTGTACCTACTGTGAGAAACTAATTGACATATTATAAACACTCAAAGATTTAAGTCACTTAAGAGTATCTTGGGAATCTCTCCCTCAAATTAAATTCCAAATTTTATTCCAAAAAAAGGGAGAAATAGAATCCTTATTTGACCAACAAGGTATTACACTTATCCAATACTTACATATATATAACCTTATTTTTAATGATTTAACTCATTTTGACATTTATTGTATACATTATTTTACAATTTTGATTTATACACACATATATTCTTGTACATGTGATGATTGATATTGACATAAACTTATTCACATACTCATGAATACACATATATGCTATATTATGCATGAAGTTTATGAAATATCTTAAAAGACTCTAGAACTTCAACTAATCTTGATTATAAAATTGTGTTGAATTCTATTTCTTATTTTCTAAAATTTTACCATAGGGAGGCACCTAATATTGAGAAGGTTATCTACTAAAATGTTTTGAAGCTAATGCAATGAGTAAAGAAGGTTATGATGACTCTATGAAAGTAGAATCATTAGTACACTTTTTTACATAATATTTACTTATTTTATTTAATAAATAGTATTTTTTGGGCTAAAATTATTAAAATATAAACTTTTAAGTTAAAAAGGTGAAAATATAATTTCTAAATTTTTTTGGGATTTGTTTTTGAATTTTTATGGATTTTTAACGCATGACCAATCAGAAGCTACCATGTGACCTACCACGCAAGCAAAGAAGCTAACTGGGTAAGCCACTTGGATGCCACACAAGCTGAGACAATGAATTGTAAATTGCTGTGTGTGAGGAGGAACGCAACGCATGAAACGTGTCAACACGATGTTCAATTTGAGTTTGGAGCACAGTCAAACAACACTAACACGTGATTGCTCCATACGATCCACCAGTGTGCCATACCATCTGCACCCATAAATCACATTGCGCCGCATGGTGTTGACTCAGCTTGCATTGACTCAAACCAGTCTCCCTTGCCACTCATCGCACTTTGATTCACTTAGTAAATTTTATGTGCCACATGTCGCGCTGTGATTAGATGACACTATTAATTTTGCTTGTTTTGATCTCAATCCTTGATCTGAAGCTAATCTGATGATACAGATTACACATGAGCTATATTTAAGCCTTTAATCATCACATAAATCCTAAGAAGCCACCATTAGCATAATTTTGATAAGTTTTTGGAGCTAAAAAGAGAGAGAATTATAGAAAATTTTCAAAAGAGATACAATTTTAATGGAGATTCAAGAGAAAATTAGTATTACAATTCATAAGATTGATTGTATTTCTTCTTCTACTTTTTTTCTTTACCAATTTATGTCTTTCTATATGAAAAATATGAGCTTTATAGATAAAATTATATTTAGTTAACTTATTAATCTAGGGATCTTATGAACCCAATTTTCACCATGTGATAATCCAATATTTTACCCTAATTATAATTATAATTTAATTATATTATTTAATCTGATTTTTATGCTATTAATTGTTTGACCAATAATTTATCTATAGAGGTAATTAAATAGATTTGAGAAAATTATTTAATTGTTTGTCTTGATTAAATAACATGCATAGTTTCTAGGTAGAGATGTATTATTCTTATGTATGTGATACATAATTGATGAACTTAATGAGTAGTATACAATTTAATTCAAATAAAATTGTGATTAAATTAATTACTATATAGTGTATAGTTTACTTAAGAGAGGAATACATGTTAAGTTATATATTCAATTGATCATGTAATTAATTGATAATTATATTAGAGGAATTTTAGTTATTCACATGTTTAGAAATTTTGAGGATTAAGTATTTCTAGATATTTTCTTATATATTTTCTTAGTTATCAAATCTGATTTAATTAATTATTTCTATTTATTTTTAGTTGTTTTAATTTTTTTCCTTAAAATATAAAAACAGAAAAAATTGATTTTTTATTTTTTTTAGTTTTAAAAATTAATTTCTAATAAAATAATCTTTGTGGAAATGATATTTTCTTATCATTATATTACTTATTGTAATATGTATACTTGTGTATTCATTTCACACACAATTTGTGTGGCGTTCAAGTTACCTCACAAATAATGTGAAAGTCATTATACTAGGTTTATAACTCGTACAAAAAAGAAGAAGGAAAGATTATACAAATAATAACTACTTATAAAACTTATACTTAACATGCACAAAAAGAAAGAGCCAATAGAGGTTAAAAAATAATGTGCCTCATTTATAAAATAAAGATAAAAAATTTAAGTTATCTTTTGGTAGATATATTTTATTTTGTTAGATTGAAGACTCAATTATAATTGTATATGATATGTGACATTTTTTTTCCTTTAGAGTTTTTTTTATTGATCATAAATAACTTAATTGACATATTTGTAGGGTTGAAATATATATACTACTTTAAAGTAAATGTTAGTATGTCATTATATATGTGAAGTATGTTTGTGTGACACTTTTACTCTACGTGCTTATTTATACAATAAATAATCAAAATTTGAATGTAAAAAAAATGAGTTATCAATTGGTTGTGTACTTCTTTGTAATTAAATGAATTTAATATCTTATGTGATTATTTATGATAATTAAAAAGATCATATTTTTATTTATTAACTATTTAATTGGCTTTTAAATTAAGGAGTTATAGAACTTAGATAGAGTTTAAATAACATTGCACTTTTGTATTAATCTATTTTTACATAAGAGAGTTTAGTTCCATTACTTTGTCCAATGCTTTGTCATTCTCATGTGTCAAAAACGAGAGAGTGTATTTCTCTTTTATGTTTTATTTTGTTATGCATATAGAAAGAAAACATATTTATGGTAAGAATGTTTTGCATAATTTTGTCTTATGTTAAACTTGATTGGTATGAATACATACATTATATGATTATTCTTTACACTTTTTTCTTATTTCTATATAAAATGAAGTAATATATAATGAAGATTTCAAGCCAAGTTATGGTTACTTATAAGATTGTAAGTTGCAACAAAGATGGATTCACCAAATAATAGTATAATCCACTATGAATTCTAGAACATCAATTCATTTTTACATTACTTCTATGAGTATCATGCAATGAATAAGAAGTTTTTCCACAGGATAATATTAAATAGAAAGTTTATAAGAACTATGAATATTAGTTATTTTTAGGAATAAAATATTTACATGTAAATTTTTTTTAACTCACTATCAAGTCCATCAATTAAAGTCGAATACACACTTGAGTTTTAGATAGTCGTATTTCAAATATATCTTTTATAACTATCACACGTAGTATTATACTTATACATTTTATAATACATATTCACAAAACTTAAAATTATTTTTACTACTAAAATATTTATTTAAACTTAAATAAATTTATAAAATTACTAATTAGTCATTTCTTAAATGTGTTTTAATATTTTTAATGTGTTTTAAAAATGATTTTTTATAATATTAAGACTTTTAAGGGACTTTAGATGATTAAGTCCAAAAATATTTAATCCCAATGCTATTATGGCCAAAAACAACAACAACAAAAACATGTTAAGAACATATACATTTTTTCATCGGCATAGGGGATATAAGATACAGACGAATGGCAGTAGCTATTAGAAAAAATCAGCACATGTGATTAAAGGTATAAGGGATATTGGACATAAGCCAAGGTAATCAATTAATATTGTAACAGTGGTTGTTATTTTTTATTGACATGTATTAAAGTTAAGGTAAACAATTAATATTATTACAGAATTTTTTTGATGGATATGAATTAAGTTCAAATAATTAAGTAATATTATCACAACATTGGTTTTAGTAATATTTGATCTTTTAAATTCTTATATTTAAATTTAATTATTAAATTTTAAATAAATTATTTTATTCAACTTGTGTTTAGTCTCCTTGTTCTAAGATTTTATAATTTTATAGTTGATTTAATTTAATTGATATATGTTTTAAATCATATAATTAAAGTTATTCATTATGAAATCTATTCTAGAACAAGATATTTTTTTTGTTAACCTTGATTGTAGTTATTTTATAAACGTATCTGATTGTCGAGAAATTATTAAAATGTTGGTTTGGATACCGTTTATGTTAATCTTGAAAACCGTAAAAATAGAATAAAAACTCATAAGTAGAATATATTGGAGTAATATTTTAAAGATGATAACATAAGATTAAATTTGTATTTAAACATTTGATTTTAATAGTAAAAATTGAGTAATCCGATGTACCGATGATTTTTGTCTTAAATTATGATTATAACTTAAATTATTTCCTTCTAAAAATATTATATTATTCTTTTATTTTTGTTCTTTATTTTTATACGTAATTACATGTCTAATCACTTTATTTAAGTTATTAAATTATAAACAAATAACATTTAAAAATAACATGTTTATCTTTCTTTAGGTTAATTAATTCAGTATATTATAAGCTTTCAAATACTAAAATGTTCGAATTAATTCAGTATATTATAGGCTTTCAAATACTAAAATGTTCAATTATCTTGACGTTGAATACTTTTTAATTTTTTTCTCTTTTAACTTACTAATTTATGATTTTCATTTTTGCCAAATATTTATGAAACTAAATCAAATACATAAAGTATTAATTTGTCTAGAATAAAGAATAAGAATAAGTAACTTATAATATTAAAAACTAGTAAATGAGTTTACAATTTTTTTATTATAAATATTAAAACATTTGACATGAATGAAAATTCATATTGTATGTCATAGCACCTGCCTTCTTCCTTCCATTTTTTTACCAACTCATGTTATACCAAGGCGTGGGCAGAGGATGTGTAATCATACTACAAGATAGGTAATAAGAATCTTAAAGCTTCCATCTTCTTATATATATATATATATATATATATCATATTGTATGTCATCGCGCCTGCCTTCTTCCTTCCATTTTTTTACCAACTCATGTTATACCAAGGAGTGTGCAGAGGATGTGTAATCATACTACAATATAGGTAATAAGAATCATGAAGCTTCCATCTTCTTATATATATGTATATATATAAACAGAAATTTAGAGTAGATAGCAGAAATTTAGAGTTGTATGTGGTTGTTCTCAATCATCCACTTAAGGCTCCAATGTTCAAGCTTGCACTTGTAAGCCCAATATGCCCATCCAAAAGTGGCACGTCCAAAAACATCTAGTTGAGCTTTTGCAAATTGTTGGTAGTCTTGCACTGATGCTCCTTGTACATTCCACTCTGCAGTCCATTCACCTACAAAACATGATCAATCTCATGCTCTTTCGTTTTTATGAATTTGATAAGTAGGATGAAGATAGTATTCTTAAACTCACCAACAAAAGTTAGAGGGCCATTGGGAGTAGTCAGAGCCCCTAGATCGGAAGATCGTTGGTTGTTTATGTAATCGACGTTCTGTTGCACATTCATGCCTTTGAAGTTATCTGAGAAAAGATTATAGTAATGCACATCAATGACTACATTGTTGAGACTGCTAGCAAAAGAGAGCAGTTCCTTTGGATTTGTAGTTCTGATTCTGTTTGATAGGATCACATAAGCAGTTGTGGTGTACTTCCTTACAGTATCATGACCAGCTTTGTAATACTTTAAAAGGGTGTCAAGATTCACATCTGGTGCTATAGGTTCATTCATTAGCCCTATTGCTGCAAAACTTGGATTGTCTGCATATCTGCACATATTAGAGGTTCATATAAATGAACTTAGCTTTGGAATACTTCAGAGTTCTCAATTGAATAACCCATGTATCGAGGTTAGCATTTCTCCTATCCTGTATAGTCAGAGCCTGTTTGGAACTGTTTTTTCTAATTGTTGTTGACAAGTGCTTTCAAAAGAAAAATTAGAAGTACAATTAGTGCTTTTAGCAAATGTAAATAATCCATATTTTATGAGAAGTGAATTTCAATAAGTGCTATCATCTTAAAATAATAAATAAAATACCAGCCAAAGTAACTTCTAAAATTTTCATGTCAAATACTCAAATACTTATCTTAAAATCACTTTCACCTAAACTTCTCACCAAATTACTTCTAGAATAAGCACATCCAAATGGACCGAACTATCAAGTAAAAGTAAGAATTTAACATTTGTCACCTTGCTGCTAGGAAATCTATGACAGCTATATTGTCTGGTATGCAAGACTCTCCCCATTCAACATATCCATCTCTTGAAGCACTATGGTCATTCCCATTTTGGGAACCTTGAGCTGCATGAAGATCCACTATTACCTTCATACCATATTTTCTGCATAAGAAACCATAGAAATAGGTAAAACTATTTGATTTCATCCTTAAAATTATGTGTTATATACTGTGATAACCCTATATTAGTTAAAAATCAGATATAATCCCCTCCCACTTGACTTTTTATAAAAAATGACAAAATTGACCTTAGTTTTTATTAATCAATTGTGATTTAATTTTGAATAAACATTTATCCAATTTGATCGGTCAAAATTGGACGATGGTCCAACTAATCGAAGTTTGACCAGTCAGTGACCCCACTCACTAAAACTGACTTGGACACATGTCCAACTGATCAGAGTTTGGTCAATTGGTGATCCTACTCGTCGGAGCTGAATTGGACACATGTCCAACTAAATTGAACAGTTGTTCAGATGGTTAGATTTTGATTGGATAGTGACACTCATTAGAACTAAATTGAATACATATCTAACTAAATCAACAGTTGTCTAATAGGTCAGACTTCGATTGGTCGATAACTATACTCATTGGAGCAGAGTTGGACACATGTCCAACTAAACTGGATAATTGTCCAACTAATCGGATTTTGATTAGTTTGTGATCAGACTTACCATAACCAAATTGGACATTGATCGAATTTTAATCGATATGTGATTCTAATCGTTGATTAATATGTATTTGAGTAGCTGATTACACATTTCCCTGCATCTGTTCATATACTTGGTTGGGAAATTACCCAACTTTGTTATGTAAAATTGGATACATGTCTCCTAAATAAGGCCTCCGGTTTTTTAATTGGACAACTGTCTAACTCTGTTGTGTCTAGTTGGACATATATCCAACTGTGTGTTTATTAAGAGTATAATGAAAATAGTAATAAAATTGCAGATTGGGGATCCAATAAAAAATAAAAATAATGATAGGGGGACATACTATTTCCATAAAGTTAATTGTGTTGTGCTTGTATGTATTTCAAAGAGGAGCAAAAAAGATTTAACAATAATAACTTCCTACAATATTTTGTTACTTACTGTGCCCATGTGAAAGCATTGTCTAACACTTGCAAGGAACCCCCAACAAATGGTTTTGGTGTTGGATCTTTTGCTATCCACCAACCAACTGGGATTCGGACAGCATTCAGTCCATTCTCTGACATGAACTTGAAATCATCATCTTTGATATAACTGTTCCAATGGTCCTGTGAAGAAGAAGTTCAACAATCACCTCTATCATTTTGATCTGTATTTCATCTTCGGAGTATATATATACTTTGCTAATTTGCTTGCATATGTGCTATACGATACTCCAACAATTAAATTACCTTCATGACCTGAGGAGCTTTATCAGGCCCATAACCATTTGTAATTTGGTATTCACCGTGTAAGATCTTGTCACTCAAAATTGTCATTATGAAAACAGATGGGTCATTGTCATCCCATCCTGAAACTTCATAATCGGCATTCACTTCCGTTTCTGATTTTACCTGATTGCATTAAAAAAGCACTACTTAATTTAGTTTATCAGGGCTTATTCCTTTGACACAATTATTAAGAAAAGTAGGATTTCTTTTTATGAGAATTTTTTTTTCTGCATTTCTTAAAGACAAGCCAAAGTGTTCCAGTTCATCAAAACAGTTGTTAAACAGATCATGTTAACCACATAGTACAGCATGACATTTTTTAAGATCATAAAACATTTTTTGTATTGGATCATATCTGTTGTGGATCGATTATATGACTAGAATTTATGAGGGGGAAACTTATCCAAATTACCATTTTTGTTAATTGATTGAAGTTGGGTGTGAACAAGTCCCCATTGGAAATTTATGTACATATAACTGCGTATATAGTAAGCATAGATTATTACTCGTTAACTTGTTAGGTTGGAACCTAGACCTAACAAGCAATATCATAATCAAGACCTAATAAAAAGTGGGTCTCAAGTGAAAATGGACCCATGCAGGCTCTACGCATGACCCCATGTTGGATCGCAATGTTGAAATTACACTATGGTGTCTTAGACTCATATGGACTCAAAAGATGTGATGAAAACTATTTAGGTGCTTTGGCTATTTCTTACACGCTATGAAATAAATGCAGTATGATTGCCCCGATTAAGAACGATACAGTTAAAATGTGTGGGTGGTCCTTGGTATGACAGGCATGGTTTAAGTCCAAGATGATAGGGTCCACCTCATGTCTTATCACCTTTGAAAAGCTTTCAAAAGGTTTGAAAACTATATTTGTTGCATGTGAAATATTGAAGTAGCACTAACTGATATCTTTAAGGTTGGCACAGACTATGATTCAAAGGGAGGTACCTACTCTTTGAATATTAATGCAAAGCTCACATTCTAATTGTTTTATACAACCGGAGTTTCTCTATAAATAGAGGAACAAGGCAGTAGAACAACACACGAGCTAAGAATTATATCAACAGAGAGAGAAAAAATACCACAGCAAAGTTTAAGTTGGGAGAGAAAAATGAGATATTCTTACATAGAGTAAAAAATACTTGCAAAGATAAAATAGTGAGAAACTTATGTAGTATGAGAGATACACTTTATGAAAGTAATATTAATAATTGTAATACCTCAAGTTTGGGCATAAACTTGAGTGAATAGTTGTACCCACATTTGATATAGTGGAAGTTTTTTGGAGTTATCCCGTGGTTATTCCCTAACATTGAGTGGATTTTTCACGTTACAGATTTTGTTACTTTTATTTTAATTCTTACATATTTATTATTCTTTATTCTCAATTTTACCAGTACACAACTACATCATATTCCCCACCAACTGATATCAGAGCCAAGTTCCTTGTCATACTATATTTTGGTGGTGGATCTTGAAGTCCATCCAGAGTTACTATTTATCTAAATAGTAAAAAATGTCTAATCGTAAAACAAAGATTGAGAAATTTATTGGTCACAATAATTTTACCCTCTAGTAAAGCATAATGAAAGATGTTCTCATTCAGTACAAAATTCACAAGGCTTTATTGAGTAAAGCCAAATAGCCAGTAACAATAAAAGATGAAGATTGGGACGAAATAGACAAGATTACTACCAGTACAATTTATCTTAATATTTCTCATGTGAAGGAATGTAAAACTACTTTAGATATCAGAATCAAGTTGGAGAGCCTATACATGACAAAGAACTTGTCAAACAAGTTCATGATATGGATAGATTTATATCAACAATGGATGTCGAAAAATAGTGACTTAATGCAATAATTGAGTACATTTAATGGCATGATTTCCTAGCTATAAAATTTTGATATCAACTTCTCTGAAGAAGAAAAAGAAGTTCTTCTATTGGTGTCCCTACCTCCATCATACCACCATCTAAAGACGACTCATATATGAAAAAGAAAAATAATCTTTGAAGAAATTTCCAGACTACTTTTGTCATATAGTAAAAATAAGACAAAAGATAATAAGTCACAGGCCTTTGTCATGGAGAACATGGGGAAGAAGTAAAAACAGAGGATATAAGAGCTAAATAGATAAATCCAGAGGAAGATCGAAGTCGAAAAGAAGAGACAATAATTGCATCCAGTGTGGTAAGCCAACTGTCGATTATGGAAACGAATGCAAGGAAGAGGCCAAACAAAAAATGACAACAATACAACAACAACAATGGCAACAAAATAAAATAAAGATATTGCAGACGAGTGTTTACATGTTGGTAACAAAATGGTTGAATAGGTCGTTAATATTGGTACTTCTTATCACGTCACACCCCATAAAGAGTTATTCTTTACATACAAAGTAGGAGAATTTGGTACGATAAAGATGGGAAGCACCACATGTTCAAACATATTGGGGATTGAAAACATTTGTATCAAGACAAATGTTAGGTGCCAACTAACACTAAAAATGTGAACCATGTCCTTGATTTATGCCTCAATTTGATGTCAATCAATGCATTTGACAAGGAAGGCTTCCAAAACCATTTTGGTAATGGAAAGTGGAAACTCTCCAAAGGGTCTTTAATTATTGCAAGAGGAGATGATTTGTGAAAATGGTTTGAATGTGGCAGTAAATTCTTCACCAAGATTATGGCATAAGAGAATGGAAAAGAAACTTATCCCCTTTGTCAAAGATAACTCTCCTAACTCTTGTGATTACTGCTTATTTGGAAAGCAACATAGAGTTTCTTTTAATAGTTTCTCTATAAAGAAGTCAACATTGTTGGAACGAGTGTACTCTGATGTGATCCCATTAAGGTTACATCACTTGAAAGAGTTAAGTATTATTTAATCTTTATTTATAATGTTTCAAGAAAAGTATGGGTGTATTTGTTAAAGTCAAAAGACTAGGTATTCAATATTTTTCAACAACTCCATACCATGGTGGAAAGAGTTACGAGAAAGCAGCTAAAGTGTTTTTGAATAAACAACGGAAGTGAATATACTTCCCATGAGTTTTGAAACTATTGTTCTCAACATGAAATTCGGCATAAGAAAACAATACCAGGTACCCCACAGTATAAGGGTGTAGCTGAGAGAATGAATCGCACCATAGTAGAAAGAGTGTGGTGCATATTACGAGTAGCAAAGCTACCAAAAGAAATTTGGGGAATAACTGCTCAAACTTCTTGTTATCACGTCATTGGAACTCCCTGAGTTCTTTTGGATTTTGATATTCTAAAGTGTTTGGATCGGCAAAGATGTTTCCTACTTTCATCTAAAGGTGTTTGGGTGCAAAGATTTTGTGCAAATGCTAAAGGAGCATAGATTGAAGCTGGATGACAAAGCCATTAGGTGCATCTTCATCAGCTATAGAGATGATGAAATCGGCTACAAATTTTGAGGTCCAAAAACAAAGAAGGTTATAAGAAGTACAAATACGATCTTTCACAAAGGGCAAACAATGGATCAACAAGAAGAGCAACAACTAGAAAATGCTCTTGTTGATCTTCATCCCTTCTCTTCTCTTACACAACTTGATAATAGAGAAGAAATGTAAGATAAAAGTGACAGTATAGAGTCGATATCAGAAGATGATGATGTTGAGAAAAATTTACCAACACAAGAAGATGAAGATGCTAGAGGAGATATACCGACACAAAAGGTTAATGATCAGAAGGAGCACACAAGAGAATTGGAAAATGATAGACAATAATTAAAAAGGTCAAATAGAGTCATGCAACCATCTAGATGATACCCACCGAATGAATATATTCTAATCACTGAAAAGGGAAAGCCAAAGGACTACCAAGAAGTGAAAACTCGTAAGGAAAAGAAAAAGTGGATGAAAGCAATGAAGAAATAAATTCCCTACATAAGAACTAGACTTATGAGTTGATAGAACTTCCAAAAGGCATAAAAGCTCTAAGAAACAAGTGGGTATACAAGTTGAAGGAGGATGACATCACTAACCAAATCAAATACAAAGCCCGGTTGTGAAAGGTTTTGGACAAAAGAAAAATATTGACTTCGATGAAATATTCTCTCTAGTTGTAAAGATGTCCTCAATCAGAGTGATTTTGGGCTTAGTAGCTAGCTTAGATCTCGAGATTGAACAAATTGACGTGAAAACTATATTTCTTCACGGAGATCTAGAAGAAATCATCTGCATGCGGCAACTAGAAGGGTTTGAAGTCAAAGAAAAAGAGCACTTAATTTGCAAGTTGAAGAAGAGCATGTACGGATTAAAACAAACCCAATGCCAATAATACAAGAAGTTTGACTCATTCATTGTGAGTAATGAGTTTGGAAGAACAAATGCAAACTCATATGTCTACATAAAACATTTGCCTAGTGGTGAGTTTGTTATTCTAATACTATATGTGGATGATATGTTAATAGTCACTCAAGACACTCAAGTGATAAATAAATTGAAGAAAGAATTATCAAAAATCTTTGACATGAAAAACTTGGGTCCAACCAAACAAATTTTGGGTCTGGAAATGATTCATGACAAGAGGTCCAAGAGTTTATGGATGTCACAGGAGAGATACGTTTAACCTATCCTTGAACGGTTTAACATGAAAGGAGCGAAACCAATTAGTTTGCCTCTTGGTAGTCAATGTAAACTCACCAAGAAATCATGTCCATCTTCAGAGGAAAAAAAAGATGAAGATCGAAGCCATTTCATATTCTTCATCTCTTGGTAGTCTTATGTATGTTATGGTCTATATTAGACCATATATTACTCATGAAGTAGAACTTGTGAGCATATTTATGTCAAATCCTAGCAAAGAGTATTGGGAAACAATGAAGTGGATCTTTCGATATTTAAGGGGTACATTAAAGTTGGGCTTAAACTTTGTAAAAGGAAAATCATTCTTGAAAGGCTATACAGATGTAGACATGGTAGGTGAACTTGATGGTAGAAAGTTTACATCTGCATATCTATTTACTTTTGCAGAGGAATTGTATTGTGATAGTCTAAACTATAAAAATGTATTGCATTATCCACAACGGAGGTTGAATATATTGTGGTCATAGAAGTTGGAAAAGAGATGTTATAGATGAAATTTTTTCTTCAAGATTTGGGTTTAAAGCAGGATGAATATGTGGTTTACTATAATAGTTAAAGTGCTATTGATTTAAACAATAATACCGCATATCATTCTCACACAAATCACATTGTGTAACGTACTATTGGATACGCCAAGCCCTTGAGAAGAAATTGATTCAAGTAAATAAAATTCACATAGACAAGAATGTTGTTGATATGATAACAAAAGTTGTCCCTAAACAGAAACTTAAGCTATATCCCAAGACAGTTGAAATGGGCTCCAAATAATGGAGCCAACATGTGATTCCTCTCTCTATAAGGTGAAGGGGAAGATTTAATGGAGTCCACCTCATGTCTTATCACCTTTGAAAAGCTTCAAAAGATGTGAAAGATATATTTGCTACATGTGAAATATTGAAGCAACACTAGTTGATATCAGTAGAATTGGCACCAATTATGATTCAAAGGATGGTACCTACTCTTTGAATATTAATGCAAAGTTCACCTTCCAATTTTTTTATACGGCTGGAATTTCTCTATAAATAGAGAAGAAGCAAGGCAGCAAAACAATACACAAGTTGAGAATCATATCAACGGAGAGAAAAAGAATACTATAGCAAAATTTAAGTTGTGAGAGAAAAGTTAGGTGTTCTTGCATAGTAAAAAATACATACAGAAATAAAATAATGAGAGACTTACCACACAATTGTGAGTGAGAAATATACTTTAAGAGTGTAATATTAATTATTGTAATACCTCAAATTTGGGCATAAACTTCTTGTACTCACATTTGATATATTTGATATAGTAGAAGTTTTTCGGAGTTATCCCATAGTTGTTCCCTCTCACAATGAGTGGGTTTTCCACGATAAATATTTTGTCACTTATATTCTAATTTTTACACATTTATTATTCCTTATTACCAATTTTACCAACATACTGCTGCGTCATGTTTCCCAGCACAAGAGTGCTAGATGTGTTCTTGTTTTAAAGGAATTTTTGAGTATGCAAACGAGTCCATTTATAGACAAATTGAGTATATAGTTAGAATTAACCATGAGTATTGAGTATATACTTGGAATTTACTACTCACAAATTGAGTATATATAGTTGCAATGAACTACTACTATTACTAAGTTAACCTTTTTTTGTTAGAACCATATGTCATACAATTTACATACAATGGATGCAAAAAAATTGGGGCTTGCTATATTCTACAACTTCAATTGGAGGTCCACGAGTTCAAAAGTAGCATGAAAATTTTATAACTGTCTTGTGCTTTAAAAAAAAAAAAGTAGAGAGATAAACAGACCAGAGCTAAAACAAAGACAAAGTACCTGGAGGAATAGACCATTGGTTGCTCTAATCCTAACACGATTCTTATCATCCTCTTTTCTTTCAATTTGAAATGTTTGCAGATATGTGGGTTCACTTGAATCAGCTACTAGAGTAGATCCTTGGCTTGACAATCCCACAAACTGCTTGCTAGATACTCTAAAATTGTAAAATGTCTCATTCATCCTCCACAGCTACATCATATCAATATAATAGCAAAACATAGAAGAATTAGAACAATGAACAAGTCAACAGGTTTTTGTCTTATATGTGCAAAGTTTAAAAATAAACCGCTAGTGCGTTTTATACAAAAAAATTGACACTTAACTGGTTGTATCAAATTTGGTCAATTATTGGTAGAATTTTGTCTTATTTAGCAACTTCAACCAACTTGGACCAAAAACAACCATTTTTTTCAGCTTCTTAAGAAGGAATCCATTTTCCAAAGTTTGGGTCTTGTTAGAGTCTATTTTAGACAAAAACCTATAGTCATCTGAACATTTTTTTTTATGGATTCGCTACTTTAGTAGTACTACAATTTAATTTTTTTTAATTTTTTTATTCTTATTAGTTTGATAGTAGTTTAGTGGTAATTTCATTAAAAATAGGTATCAATTTGGTATAATTTTTTCAATTTAATGAGAATTGTATCAAATTCATATCAATTTGATACTTAAAGCGTGATAAATCTTTAATTTAATGTGAAAATTATATCAAATTGATAACTATTTTTAAATGGAAATGAAACTAATACTAAAATATCACCATAATAATAAGGATAAAAAGGTACCAAAAATTGAATTGTAGTAGCAAACCCCCTATATAAAGGCATACCCTGAAAGTTTCCCAGCCTGAAGCTGAAGTGCGATTGGCGACAACAATGGTTCCACCACCATTTTCTGCAGAGATATACTTCTGTAGTTTTGCAGACTTCAACTGAATTTGAGTTCCATCCTAAACATTAAATGTTCAGAAAAAGTCTAAATTAATCAGATTTATAGATATATTATACATAGGGATATTTTAATTAACAAAATTATTAAAAAAATCTAAAAACATAGATTAAACAAAATGAGAATTTGAATTACCAAAAGATCTTTGTTGGGTATTCCATCAAAGAATGAGGGTTTCATCCACCCTTCAGTGACAAGCCAATTTCCAAGATTGACAGCTTTGAGTGGCAGACTGTTGTTGGAACTTTGTGCATGGGAGAGACAGACAACATATGAGAGATAAAAAGCCAGTAGATGAGAAATGTAAAAGTGATAATCCATTTTTCAAGTTCGAATGAGTAGAAAACTCGAAAAGCTAAGCCTTTTATATAGAGAATCAATATCCACGAAACTTCAGACATGGGTAAAGAACTGAGAATACTTATTTTAATTTGAAAAGTTAGGATGGAGATGAAAAGACAAGCATTATGCAGGGTCATTTTGGTAAATGAGCATATATAATTGCCTGTAACAGTACATAATTCGTACAATATTTTTTTTACTACAGAGATGACTCTGAAGACTTTTGTAGATTGGTTTTCTGTCTGGGTCCGCATTATTCCTCTATTGACTCTACAAATCAGTCACCAACTACTTTTGAAAAGGGCAAAAAAATATTTTTACCGACAACTTTTAGATTGAAAGTTGAACTACTGTCGATGGGAATTTTTTTTTTTTTTTTTGAATTTTTGTTCGAGATTTAAAGATAAAATGTATTCATTGCATGTATAGATAAAATGTAGTCATATGTTTCCTTTTATTGATAATCAAATATAATAGTTTTAAAATATAGTAAATTTAACTTAAAATTCAAAATACAGTAAAATAAATCCTAATAAGATAATAATATAATCTAAACAATTTAAAATCCTATTAATATTTTATCCTTATTCTTGTCTCTCTACTTAACTCAGACAGAAAAAAAATCCATTTCACAAATTATAAAATCTTACAACAACAATCAAAATTTTAAAAATAAAAAATCTTTTCCATTTATACTTGAGAAACAATGAGCAGGAAAGTTGTAGAAATTTGATCTACAAGTTTCTAAGTTTCAACTTACATGACAATGTTTTAATTTGAAAACATACTATCCAATTTAAAACTTATATACTTAACCACACTTGTTATTATTTTTTATTTTTTATTTTTTTTTCTAAATAATTAAATTTAACATAAGTAGAAGGTTTGTTAAATGAAGGATTTGGGTTACCTAATCTCGCCAAGAAATTTGCATCAGTTGGTTTATCTGAAGATGAAGGTTCACATATGCTTTTGGTCCTTTTGCAAAGGAGATGTTGACTTACCTTTAAGATTTTTCACTCTTTCAATCACAAATGGACACGAGACACGAAGGAACTTGATCGATTTAAATTTATGTGGTTCTATGCTCGTCATTTGTTGGGACCTAATAAGCAACAAAGGAAATGCTTTGACCATGATACCTAAAATTATAAGAGTTCGACAACAAATCATATCTAGTACTAATATCACCAAACCAAGGCTGACTTTAAAGAATAATTTTTTTGTTGCAGGGCAACATCACAATAAATCCAATCGACACAATAACCCTATTGAATATGAAAAAGACACATTTTAATAACCAAATGAAATTATTTTTAATATAAAAAGAGAGACTTAGGATGAGAATATACTTAAATCCTAAGTCATAAACTTTTCACAAATGATTGAGAAACATGATTTATTGAAAGATTTGATTAAGAATAAATCTACTTAATTTAGATGAAATTTGTATGAACACTAATAAAAATAGGGCAACTCAACAATGAGATTATTAAGGTAAGAAGGACCCTAAAAATACATTTTTATTTTTTGAAAATTAATAGCTAACGGAAAAGAAGATAAAGGATAATAAAGTATGGAGACATTTTTTTAGGCAGAAACTAATGTAAAATTTAATAAAAAAAATTAACAAATGACTGTTGTGTACAGAAATAATAAATAGTTGTATATGAATATATCAAAGCGATAAAATGACATACAAAATTTACGTGATTCGACGATTCGTCTAGATCTACAGGAGACATTATATATTATTTGAACTAAGTAAGAAATATATAAAATGTAGATACAGATTTATTTATTAATAATATCTCTAAAATGTTTCAACAAACTAATAGAAAACTTTCAAACTCATTAATTATTTTCTCTTTTTGAGTTTGTTTATGTTCTTTCTGTTTTTTTTTCTTATTTTTGACTTATTCTTCGATACATAAACTCTTCCCTATTTATAGATAAAACAAGATTTTTTTTTCTTAAATTGTATCATAATTTAAGTCTTAAATTAAATTACTAATTTCTTTAAATCATATCATAAATTAGACAACTAATTTATTATTTCTTATTTTTAGAACAAATATTTAAAAGTTTATATCAAAAGAAAAGTTAGAAATAAAACCGAAGAAAACTATATAAGTGTCCAAACTGAGATGAACCGTTGAAGAACTGATTCAGTTGGGTATGAATGTTCTGTATATCTGTTCTTGACTAGACTGAACCGGGTATGAACCAGTAATTTAGATCTACAACCCAATAGCAGATCACGAATTTTACCGACGAGTTCTAACAATACCGGTGACAATGCGCGACGAACCAGGTGGCAGGGGAAAGCCCACTACACGGCAAATCCAGCAGCTGCAACCTTGGGATCTGCTGGTGGAGGAACACGGCGGCGATGCCAATGGCGAATCAATATGAAGTTGAAGCATGCATGGAGGCAATTATCGGACTTTGATAGAACCTCCATTGGTAGTGCTCAGACGGATGATAGTTGTTGAATATGATGGTGATACTTGATCCTGTGGGTCACGGTTAATGATGGTGGTTAGCAGCAGTGAATTTTGATTTGCGATTTTGAATTTTTTTTAATTCACAAATCTGAAACTATGGTTTTTTCTATTTTTAGAAACCGAAGTTTTAAAAAAAAAAATTGGGGGAAACAATGATAGTAGAGTAATTTTGTTCTAAAGATGTAGATTGTGATGAATATAGGAGAGATAATATACTAATGAGGAATTTCAGTCTAATTAAATTTAAGAACTTAAGAGAAAAAATGGTGAAAATTGAATAACAGATGGATCACGCGAAAAATAAAACTAATATTTCAATTCATAATCTATATTTGACTTAAAATTACACATGTGATAATATTGATAATTCATCAAATACAATAATTTAAAAACACAATAAATCTAACTTAAAATTTAAAATAAAACAAATCTTAATCACATAATAATATAATCTAAATTAATATTTTATCCTAATTCTCATATCTATGAGTTTTGAAAAGCGTATACAACCTTTTAAAATTTATTTTATGGGGCGAAGAACTTGGAGCACCAATTTCTTTTATTATCAATATTAAGGACAAACATTTAGGGAACACATAGAAATATTGATCCTTAAGACCCAAGGAAGAGTGATCTATAAGGCCCAACTTTAGCTTTTCCTAAAGGCTCTACTTTCACTTGCACTCTAAGGTTAAAGCTCCAATAGGCAAACGTATTCACGAAGATATACGATCGTGTTTGTGAGTAGTAAACTTGATGCTACTTTGATTATTTTACTCAGTTCTGATTGTTGGTAAAAAAAAAAAGACAAGGGAAATTGAATAGGGAAAAAGATGAGAAAGAATCTGAAATTTGCTTACCTTGTTACCATGTGTATGCATCTTCGTATTAATGAAATAAAGAACTCTTATCAATACCCGAAAAATCAATTATTACAGTATTATTTACATAAATTCTTGAGTCAGAATATGCTAAACCCTGTAGTTAGAAATATAAAACATGTTCGAAACCAAGATGACAATCTGAAACTAAAATCAGTTTTATCCATGGGAGAGTAGTTGGATCTGACGGTAACTCCATATGGGTAACCAAGTGACTATGGAAAAGAAACTCTCTTTATAGCATACAATTCAGTGGTGGAGGTGTTGCCAAGAGCTAACCACCAAGCTTCATCTTTCACCTTTGAAAACTGGGGTACGAAAGCTCTTAATGTTTTCTGATTGGAGTTTATCTTCTCCAATTTGATGTTCAGAGAGGTAAATTTTCCTTCTGCTGAAGTTTAACTTCACTTGGATACGGGGGGAAAATACTGCAGCTCCTGATATAACTTTGAAACATGAAAATTACCTACCATAGTTTTTAAATTCACCTTAGGGATATCCAACAGTTCTTGCAAATTGAAAATTCCTTTTCTACTTAAAGAATCCACAAGTTCAACAGTCATGCAAGGCAACATCCACAGAGAAGAGTCCTTGTCAAACCAAATGCCCTGCATGACCATTTGCAGAAGATGCATGCAAGTGATTGAGCTGGAAAGCCATCCGCTATTGGCACATACATCTATCATAGCCTGGATGATATGTATACTTTGATCCAAAACTGACTTCAAATCTATAACATAATCACTGATTGGAAGTTTTAACTGGGAAAAATAAGCCTGAAAAAGTAGATTGGCTTTCACATGTGGATCACCTAGGCGATCCTTATCTACCATAAATGGAGCTCTATCGTACAATGCTTCAATATAATTTTCCTCAATTGTGTCTCAGTGGAACTTCATCATATTCAGAAACACCAGATAGAATATGCAAAAACACCCCTAATGATGTATCGGGGCCTATGCTAGAACCAAACATTGATACAGTCAAATATTTAAGGTAGTATTGAGATGCTATTGTACCCAGCATCATTGATTCCACACTATCCTCATTCATCTTGATACATCTGCTGTCTTCCAGATCCTGAAGTGTCGTCTGCACCAGACTAGATAAGTAAGAACTTAAAGTTTCAGGTCCTGTACTCTCCAACCCATAATAAGCTGGATTAACCATCAGCCTACGGAATAAATAAGTCCAAGTAAGATAATGAACTGCATCCTCGTTGTGGCAAATTGTACCAGATACTATCTCTGCATTCATGTGATCATGCAAGTGTTCCCTCAGACTGCTCTCAACAGGAAATTGCTCATATAGAAACTTTTTACAGAAGCTTTTTTTGTGTTCGTGAAGAAGAACAACTACTCTTCCATGTCGGTCATATTGTGGATGAACAACACGGCCCATCATCTGCAAGATATCCGTTATCGGGAAGTCAACATAACGCTTTTTTTCCATCATAAAATTCTGTACCTTTAACAATAACCAGATGCGCTGGAAGGTTTACACCCCATTCCAATATGCTAGTACAAACCAAAACCTGGATCTTGCTATTTGAAAAAAAGTTCCACAACAAGAGATCTATCTTTATCATTTAAACCAGCATGGTGCAATCCAATGCCAAATTGCAAGGTGTGGCAGAGGTTCTGATCAATCACCTGAGAAGGAACCATCTGCAATGCTTCTTCTGACATACCAAGAAACTTCCTGGGATGTTCATCTGAAGCTGCAAGTTGGATGAGGTCCAAAGCAGTAAGCCTTGTCTACGGGTGAGAAGAAACAAACATTAGAACAGGCTTCGTAGGTGAGTGAGTACATATTACAACATATGATGGTTTATTCATGATTGTGAAGAGTATAGAGAGATAAGAAGAAAGAATGATTTAATGTTGTATTGGTGTGATTTAGAATGTACATAGAGAACCTTATTTATAGGGTTGTAACAAGTGTAGTACAAGATTAGTATAAGTGAATTATAATATCAAATATAATTTAACATCCCCTCAAACTCAAGGAGGAAGAGAAACAATCAACTTGAATTTGAAAACTAATTCTTAAAATCTACCTAGTAGATGAGATTTGGAGAAGATGTCAGTTGTTTGATATGTGGAGGATATTGATTTGAGACAAACAGTGTCTTGAAGAACATGTTGACGAACAAAATGATAATCAATCTCGATATGTTTTGTTTGTTCATGAAATACATTATTGTAAGCAATCTGAATAGCACTCTAATTGTCACAATATAGAATAGTTGCAGTTGTTTGGAGAACATTCATATCAACAAGTAGCCAACGAAGCCAAAGAAGTTCTTGAGTGGTGTCAACAAGAGCGCGATATTCAACTTCAGTGCTGGATCGAGAAGTAAGGGGTTGTTTCTTGCTTCACCAAGATATGAGAGAGTTTCCAAGAAAGAAACAATATCCAATAGTAGAACGACAATCAGTTAGGTCACCTGCCCAATCAGCATCAGAGTAGGCGGAAACAAGAAGATTAGACTTGTTGGAGAAGTGAAGACTGTGAAACACGGTGCTTTTGATGTAACGGAGAATGCGAAGAACCGCAGTATAATGGGTAGACCGTGGAGCAAACATGAATTGACTAACCAGATGAACAACATAGGTAATGTCAGGACGAGTGACTGCGAGATAAACAAGACTGCCAACTAGTTGTCTGTATAATGTGGCATCTGAGAGAATAATACCATCTAATGGAGTAAGTTTGACATTAGTTTCTAGAGGTATTGATGCAGTTTTGCAATCAGTAAGGCCAACCCGATTAAGAGTATTAGAAGAGTACTTTGCTTGAGAGAGATAGTATCTTTGAGAATCAGATGAGATTTCTAGGCCTAAGAAGTAGTGGAGACGACCAAGGTCTTTCATTTCAAATTGATGGCTCAAAAACTGCTTGAAATCAATAATGTCAATAGAGTCATTCCCTGTTATGATCATATCATCTACATAAAGGAGTAGAAGTGTTACACCAGTGGAAGTCTTCCGAATAAAGAGGCCGGAGTCATAAGAACTAGAAATGAAGCCAAAGTCAACAAGTGTAGAGCTGAATTTGGCAAACCAAGCCCGAGGAGATTGTTTGAAGCCATAGAGAGCACGACGAAGTCAACATACTTGATGAGGTGAATGAGTGTATCGAAAAGGAGATTTCATATAAACTTTCTCGGTTATGTCTCCATTGAGAAAAGCATTTTTGACATCCATTTGAAACATGTTCTAGTTTCGAGCTTCAGTAACAGTAATGATACTGTGAACAAAGGTGAGGTGAGCTACAAGTGCAAAAATTTATTCATAGTCGATTCCATATTCCTATGTAAAACCCTTTGTAACCAGACGAGCTTTATATTGTTCCATAGACCCATCTGAATGAGTTTTGATTTTCAAAATCCACTTACAACCAATCAGAGATTTATTAGATGGAAGATCAACAAGATCCCATGTATGTGCTTTTGTTAATGCATGTACTTCACCTATCATAGCTTGCTACCAATGAGGGTTAGAACTAGCTTCTCTATAGTTTTGAGGTTCATAATGAGACAAAATAGTAAAGAAACATTGGTAATCACGAAAATGAAAGGGAAGACTACTTACATGAGTAGAACGACGAAGTGATGACTTTAGACAATCAGGTAGTTGGTCTTCAGAGGATGTTGTTATGGTAGGATCAGTAGAAGGAGCAGACACATCAGGAGAACGTAGTAGACGATAGTGAGGGTAATGGAGCAATGTCCGGAGGAAATAAATCAATAGTTGAGTCATTAAAAATGAGAGTGAGGTAGGAGATGAGACATGAAATGAGGAAATAGAGGAAAACATTTTATGTTTCCAAAAGATGACATGACGAGAGATGCACAATCGTTTAGAGATAGGGTCCCAACAACTATAGCCTTTGTGTTCTACTCCATACCCTAAGAAACAACAAAGACGAGCACGAGTTTCCAATTTATTGTATTCATGAGGGTGAAGAAGAACAAAACAGACACAACCAAACACTTTGAGCAGTTCATAAGATAGAGAAGTATTATAGAGACGCTTATAAGGGGATTGATTGTGAATAATAGGCATAAGAACACGATTGATGATATAAATAGCCGTAAGAGCTGCTTCACCCCAAAAGCGTTCAGGACAAGAACTAGAAATAAGGAGTGTGAACAGTATTAAGAATATGTCTGTGTTTTCGCTCAACTCTTTCATTTTGTTGAGATGTGTCAGGACAAGAATATTGAGAAAGAGTGTCATTTTGTCAACGAAAATTTAAAAAATTTGTTTCTTTATATTCTATAGCATTATCAACTCTAAGTATTTTGATATTTTGAGAAAATTAGGTTTTAACCATTTGGGAAAAATTATAATAAATTTTGGATAATTTAGATCTATGTTTCATGAGAAAAATCCATATGAATCTTGAATAATCATCAATAAAAATGACAAAGTAAACACATCCCTCCATAGTAGGATGTGGGGATGGACCCCAAATATCAGAATAAATTAAGTCAAAAAAAGAGATAAAAGTATAATCACTTTTATTAAAACATTATCAGAAATAGAAACAGATCCTAATTTATTAGAAGATGCTAAGAGACGAAGACGTCCTATAGACGTATGGCTTAGACGAGCATGTCATAGGTTGATAGTAGTAGAAGCAACAACGGAAGTATGAGGAGAATTAGATAGATGAAGGTTGATAAGTTCAAATAGTCATCCAACCTTACGGCCTATCCCAAAGATTTGTCCTGTCTGTAGATCCTGCACATGATAACCAGAAGAAGAAAAAGTAACAATAAGACCAAGTTCACATAATTGACCAACAGAGATAAGATTTAAAGTAAGGTTAGGAATATGAAATGTGTCAGAAAGTGATATAGAAGATGTGGAAACTTGACCTATAGCATTAACATGCATATGTGAACCATTAACAGTTTGAATTAAAAGTTTGGAGATGAAAGATTGTGTGGAAATGAAGATGTGAGTATCATGAGTCATATGGTTACAACAAGCAGAATCAAAATATCATAGATTTACATGATGTGAGAAACAAGCCAATAGGAGGAGGATTACTAGATTTTGAGAGAATATGTTTAAGAAGACCTTTAAGTTCTTGAGTGGAGAAGGTAAATTTATCATGATTATTCTCAGAAACAACAACAGTGATAGATGAGTTACTAGTTTTACTTGAAGCATATTGAGAGGGATTCTGAGAGAGATTCCGTGAGGAATGTTGAGAGGGATTCTGAGAGGGATTCCGAAAGCAATCTGTGTGAAAGTGTCATGGACCCTTCTTGTGACAATATATGCATACTTGAATGGGACATGTAAGAAGCTCATGATTGGGGTTATGGCAGTAGACACAACCTTGATGTTTGAAGCCCTCTTTAGAACCTCCTTTAGGACGATAAGAGGGGATGACAAGAACAAAATCTGTATGATGAACTTTGAAAACCCCCATCCAAGTTTCTTCAGAGTGAAGCTCGGTCACAACAGTATTTAAGGATGGAAAAGGACTCCGATGGAGTAAGGAAGCCCGAACAGGTTCAAATTGATCATGAAAAGCCATGAGAAAAATAACAAGACGCTGGTGATTACGGTAAGTTGCAAACAACTCACCATCAATCTTGTTCACCCAAGTTGGTTCAAAGAGAGCGAGTTGATCCCAAATAGTATGCATTTCAGAGAGAAATTGGTTAATGGTTTGATCAGTCCTTTGGTGTTTGGTATGAAGAGTTGTTAAAAGTTGATATTGGTTGGCCAAATCTGTTGTAGTGAAACGAGTCCCAAGAAACTCCCAAACTTCTTTGGCAGTGTCAAAACGCCCAAATTCACCATGGATGGAGGGTCAGGTAGTATTGCGGAACCAGTTAATAATTTGATGATGTTTACTCTCCCATTCTTCAAGGCGGTCAGCAAATAAAGAGTTGTTTTCAGTGGTTTCTTGTATGGGTATAAAGATATCACCAGTTATGAAACGTCATAGTTTGTGTCCTTTCAAAAAACTTTTCATTGCTTGTGTTCAGGTTAGGTAGTTAGTATCATCAAGGGTGATAAAGATTAATTTTAGGACATCATTTCGGTCCATTTTAACGAAATAATGGAGAAAATATAAAACAAATATAAAGAAGCAGTATAAAGGAGTGTATATAGGTAAAAATAATATCCTTAAAAATGAAAAAAAGAAGTCAAAAACAAGCCTAAAATCGGTCTGAACAGGTGGAGAACCGGCTGGGATGGTGCTGAACCGGCTCTTTGAAAAATGAACAAAAAATCAGGTGAATTGAGTCTGGATAAACCGAGACTGATGAACTAGGTTGGCGCGTGGGTTCTGGTAACATATTCTTTTGGCGGCACGTGAGGGCGCGTGAAGTGTTATTTGGGATTGATTTTGGTGGTTATGGAATTTTCTGGATGAGACGAGTCCGATGATAGTAGTTTTGTTTTGATTGGATTAGTATAAGTGATCATGGTTTACTGTGATGAAGAGAAGCGAAATTTTGATAGAAACTCGAGAGGTATATGAGAGGTTCTGATAACATGTGAAAAATATAGAGAAATTTTCAAAAAAAATGATTTAATATTATATTAGTGTGATTTAGAATGTATATAGAGAACCCTATTTCCAGGATACGGTTGGATGTGAAGTTAAAGAGGTATCGGCCTCACGCTTGGTTTAAAATTGAAGAGCCCAATTTCTCCAACATCCAACCAATCAGCCAAATCTCCTGCATTTGCTAAAGCATTAGAAAGACCCACAACCCGCATTGGGCACTGTCTGTGATGATATGTATTTCATCCTTGAAACGATAACCTCAAGAATAGGTCCACGATCGGTGCCTACTGCCTAGCAAATGAATCTCATCCAAAATCACAAGTCCAAAATTTTTAACATAACTTCTACTGTGCCAATTGCGACTAATGCCATCCCACTTCTCTGGAGTAGATATGATGATATCTGCTGACAATAGAGCCATCAAATCTGGAGTATAATCTCCAGTCATTTCAACCATGTCTTTTCCAAGCTCAGATACAAGGTGTCTCTTCCAATCATTCATTTTTTCACTAACAATAGCCTTCCAAGGTGCTATGTAAATTACCTTCATACTAGGCTGAGTATTAAAGAGGCGAAACATAGCAAGCTCTGCTGATATGGTCTTCCCACTTCCAGACGGAGCTCCTAACAAGACATTATTGTCAGTGTGGTATAGCACATGAAAAGCCTGCGTCTGAATTGGATTAAAATGTGAAAACTTGTACAAGACTTCATATGCACTATTGCCAAGTGAAGTTACAGAAAGAGGTTTCAAATCAAGAAGCTCTGTGTGTGAAGTGCTAGCTTCTGGCAATGCTAAATTGTGGAAAGATATGGTGTAAAATGCCTCTGACTGCAACCGCAAATCAGAAACGGCGTGAATGTATTACTAAGGTGGATATGGCTCGAATATTGGCACGGTGAAAGAAAGCTTTTAGGGTTCTGCTCTAGCCATCTGTTTTGTTAGCGTGAAAAGCTCGGAGTGGTAGATGTGGTCATTGTCAGAATCCTCAACAAGAATCCACCAACGCAGTTCAGCACCATAAAAACGATATTTCCATATGAAGTCTGGCCTTAAAAGAAATGTTGGATATGGTTTGTTCTATGGTGCAGCAAAGAAATGTTGGACCGTGGCGCAACTTGTTCGCGATAACCTTTGGTGAAGCTTTACGAGTGTCATGATGCGGTATGGATTAATGTAGGCTGTGGCGTCCGAACAATAAAATGGCCCTAAGCCCTCTGCTCTTACCTTTCTTTATAAATATAAATTTATGCCTATAGGTTTTGTAAGTTTTTAGATTACAATTTTTCAGCAACTGTAGGTTAGTTTATTTCTTTAGATCCAAATTCTAAAGTTGTTCAACCACCGTATTAAGATACAGATAAAAAATCTCCCGAAGATCCAAGAATTTTGAGGAATCAATGACAACTTATTGATAGATTTAAAATTCTTTTCAATAACAGAGATATTTTTAATCGTTGTAATTTTGTTTATCTCTTTTTGTAATTTAATGTTTTTTAAAATTGAATTAATTTTTGTTAATTTAACTATAATTTGTAATAAAAAAATTTAATTTTGTGGTTTTAGATCTTTTGGATGAAATTTTTATGATTTATGATTTGAATAAATATAGTTTTATTTATTTATTATTCACGTTATTAATTTTTTTATTATAAATTAATAATAAATTAAATTTTTATTTATGATTAAATAAAATATTTTAAAATTAGACAGATGGTTGAATTATAATGTAATGTCGATAATCTAAAATAATTAGGATTGTTCAATGGATTGAAACCATTGATTTTATACATATTCAATCTGATCCCACCATCCGTTTGAATTGAAACATCCTAATTTATAATCGATCTGATCATTTTTCATATCTGATTAATCTGATCCGTAAATTATTCGTATGACATTCAATTAATTCGATCAATAAATTTAATTAATTCTATTTTTTGTATTTTTAAATAAAAAATTTAAATTTTTACATAAATCATAACATAAAATTATTTGACTTAAAAAAACATTAAAAAATCAAATAAATATATATATAATTAATTGTGATCCGATCAAATGAGACCAAATAAATCGTAGTAAAATTCGTCATTTAATTCAACCATCAAATTGGATTAAATATAGAATTTTTTTCACATCCTTAAAAATAACACAACAATTACTTAACACGTGACGTTTTATTTTTTGAATTAAAAAAAACATATACCTCGATCATTACAATTTTTATGCTATAATTTTTATTATATATATATATATATATATATTGTTTTTAATTAATAAATTTGAGAGAAAGGACGATATTGATATTAATTTCTATTATAAAAAAACATATCGTAGTTGGGTTGAAGTTGGGAACACACTAACCCGGTTTGTCCTCTCCGAAAGCTTTGGCACCAATGTCTCATCCTTCACAACAGAAATACACAGCAAACAAACATCCTATCAAAAAAAAAGTCCAATAGAAATAGACAAATACTAGTTCACAACATTAATTAGCAAATAAAACCCAGATAGGCTTTCAAGTTTTCTAAATTAATATATATATATATATATATGATTCAAAAACAGAGAGATCAACCTAGCTTTTTAATGATTTAGTTATATAATTGTCCATTTACCATTTTTTATTTATTCATGAAAATAGAATCAATGTCCTCTTTAAATAATCGACGTTCAAAACCAAATATTAAGGTTGAAGTAATGGCCAAGATTGATATGGTCGATACTATTTCTACCACCACCATCCCTAACACGACCAGTCCAAACCAAACCAATAATTCAAGCCCAGAAAGCTCCCTCAAGAATGAAAAGAAGAAAAGGGTATTTTTTTCATATGTTTTTATTGGTTTTTAATTAATGTTATTAATTTGTAACGAGGGTTAATTATTTTTTAGTAGTTAAATAATTGATTTTATGGGATTTTTTTTTTCAAATGTTTGTGGGTGAAGTTGATTCCTAGAATTTTTGGTTCAAAACGAAATGGCGGCCGAGGAAGCTCAGATGAAGATTCACTTAAATCAGATGGAGATAATGGTTTTGATTTCTGTACTTAACTGTTTAATAATTATACATACATATATTATTCCTCACAAAATCTAATGTATATTTGATTCTTTTATACTAATTAATCTGGTCAATTTGTATAGATTTGGATCAAAAGATTTCATCAAGGAGAAATGAATTGATGGAGACAGCCCCCATTAGGAGAAAAACATTCTCAGGTAATTTATTTATATTAGGTTTAAGTGTAATGATCTAATCAAATCTCGGTTCTAAACTCTCTTTAACTTTCTCTAATGTTATGAATATATGTTCGTATTATAGAGGTATTGAATTTGAATATATATTTAATAGAAACATAGTTACTTCAAAAATGCCCTTAAATAAATGTTTATATTTTAACTGCTATGTTTATATGGCAATAAATTATTTGCTGCAATAATACAAAGCTTTGTTTTTCATGTGCAGTAGTAACAATTAACATGCATACATTTGCATACATATAATTTATTCTGTAATATATCTTCAAAGTATAAAATTAATGAAAAACATAATTAAATTAAGGAAATTTGTGGAGAGTTCAATACAATCTATTTGATGCACTTGTTACATAAATAATAATCTAATTAATTCATAATTATTTTATCATCTTAAATCATTAATTTTATATCTAATTAATAATTGATATATTACTTTATATAATTTGATACGTATAACAATAATCATTCATTTTTTAAAAAAATAAAAAAATGAATCTTATTTATAATTTTCGTTTCTATCAGAAAGATCAGGAACACTTGAAAGCTTGAATCTTTCAAACTTTGAACAGTCACCAGCAAATGAAATCAAAGAGTTCCGGTATGATTTTTTTAATTGTTTTATTTCTTTATCAACCCACTGGTCCAAATTTTCCCTGAATTTTTAATTTGTTAAAGTATGTACTCCATTTAAAAACTTTGGTTTTATTTTTGTTTGTTACGTTAATAAAGAAAACAAAAAATGACATGTAAGATATGAAATTCAACGTTACGTGATTACTTTTTTTTTTTTTTTTGGGTTAGATTTGTTGATAAAATTAATAAAAATTCTTTAAATGTAACAAAACCATCAGGCATTAGAGGCATTTTTTTTAACAAAAATAATTGAGCGTAAATTTACCTCTTAAGGACATTAAAAATTATTTTTTATGTCATTATTTTTTTTTTAATTTAAATTATTCATGCTTCTTAATTCTTATAACACTCTGCTAAATCGGGATGTCAGGATTTTTGTGGCAACATGGAATGTGGGAGGAAGGGCACCCGATAATGGCCTTAATCTTGAAGATTTCTTACAAATAGAGGGTGCTTCTGACATATATATTATAGGGTAATCATAAATTTTCAATAAAAGAAAACAAAATTAAAATTTATTAAGATAAATGGGTTTGTTATCTTCTGACACTGTTTTAAGTTCAGGTTTCAAGAAATTGTTCCTCTTAGTGCTGGAAATGTACTTGGGAGTGAAGATAATGAACCAGCAGCAAAATGGCTTTTGCTTATAGAGCAAGCACTTAATAAACCACATCATGAATCTGCATACTCATCAGATTTATCAGGAAACATTGGTTCCAAAATCTCAAATAACAGCAGGGATTCAAAAGACTCAAAGCCCATAATTTTTCAGAAATCTAA
Source organism: Hippophae tibetana (assembly GCA_037013495.1). NCBI lineage: Eukaryota > Viridiplantae > Streptophyta > Magnoliopsida > Rosales > Elaeagnaceae > Hippophae > Hippophae tibetana. The sequence continues at coordinate 65,109,455 of CM072807.1, read as the reverse complement.
TCTCAAACAACTTAGCAAGAGTTTAAGAGCAGATAAAACCCTTTTGAAGTCATGTAACTGCCCTGTTGAATTGCCTATATCACAAGAAAAAAGATGGCTGACAAAGCTGGGTGATCCCTCCAATAATAAATTACATAATTTAGGGTCATCACCCGCTCGAAGAAATGCGGATATGGATGAATTTCTTGCAGTTGCAGAAATTCCTTTTTCTTCACCAAATCAGATGCCGTATCGCTTAATTGCAAGCAAACAAATGGTTGGGATTTTCTTAACAGTTTGGACTCAACAAGATTTAGTCCCGCACATTGGCCATCTCAGATTCTCCTCTGTAGGCAGAGGAATCATGGGTTATCTTGGAAACAAGGTAATTGAGATTCCATTAAGCTGAATTTGCAAACTCTGAATGTTAATTTATAATTAACTGAGTGTGATGGGCGCTGGTGCTCTGTTCTTCTGGGTTTATTTACTTGTGTTTTTCATTTTTCATAGAGTATCCGTATGCAATTGATATAACATAAACAGGTACATGAGTGCATGCACTTGAAATACTTCAATTTGGTGTAAATTGACATAAAATTTAGAAAAATGAGCTTGTCCTACACCGAAATATGTACGTAAAAACTTACGGCCGTTAGTGATTAAAATGGCCTATGTAACTCTACTTCAAAAATGTGTAAAAAGAAACCTATGTTTACTTAAAATGGATTAAAATGCATGTTTTAAAAAGTACCGGAAGAATTTAGCCATCGTGCACATAAATTTTTCTGAATCTCTAATTTTTTTATAACTTTGTGGGATTTTTCTATAGATATAATAAAAAACCTTCCATGATAAGATAGTCATTCCTAGTAGAAAATGTATGATCATAGAGTTACTTAAGGTTGTTAGTAGATATTTATATGAGTTAGTTACTAGATATTTTTTACTTCTAGCTATTATTTCTTTTCCTATATAAACATACATCACTATTGTAATTCAATGGATCAATGATCAATTTATCTTCACTCTCACTTCATTGATTTTTTCCCCTTTAAACCTTATCAATGGCTACCAAGAATAATGTTTCTTATCGAGATGTAGTCTCTGCTCCTCTTCTTAATCCATTGCATTCATCATCACAAGGATTGACTTCTAGTTCATCGCAAGGTTTGGCTTATACCTCAATGCTTTCCATGCCACAAAATTATTCAATTGTTCCACCAACTTCCATCTTCATTTTTGTTAAACTTGATGAACACAATTACTTGCTCTGACGTGAGTAGATTGAGAGTTATATCATCACTTTTGGTCTTGATAATCTTATTAATCCTCAAATACCTATTCCATCGTAGTTTTTTGATGTTTTAAGAACTGTTTTCAATCTTGCTTATCTATACCAGAAAAGAATGAATCACTCTTAAAGAGTTGGTTTTATGCTTTAGTGTTGCCTTCAATGTTTAGTTTTCTCATTCATCAGGAAAATGTGGCTCAATCCATGCCTTGGGTCATGATGGTGTTGCTTTTGGAAATGGTAATTTTATTCCTATCTCTAGCATAGGTTCTTCTCACCTTGTCACTAGTAATCAATGTATTCTTTCTCTTGAAAATCTATTGCGCACACCTGATGCCACAACTAATTTACTTACTGTTCAACAATTGTGTCAATATAACAATATTTTCATTGAATTTCATCCTCGTTTCTTCCTTGTCAAGGATTAGAATTTGAGGAAGGTGTTTCATCAAGGCTCTAGTGAAGGAGGCTTGTACAAAATATAGGGATCTATTAATCTTTTAGTCTCAGCTTCTGTTTCTTCTACTAAACAAGCTTCTATTGGCACTAAACTTGATCTTTCCAAGCTTTGGCATGCTTGTTTAATTATCCTTCTATTGTCATTGTTAATGCTGTTCATAGTAGCACTAGTCTTACTTCTCATCGTGTAAATTGTGATTTTTTTTTGTGATTATTGTGTTGTTTCTAAGTCATATAGATTACCTTTCGATCATCACCATGTTAGGTCCATTAAGATGTTTCAATTGTTGTATCTTAATTTGTGGACATCTCATATCCTATATTGTAGAGGTGACAAGTACTTTCTATTGATTGTTGATGATTTTTCTCAATTCATTTGGTTGTTTCCTTTAAAAGGCTAAAGATGAGATATGTGTTGTCTTTTTGTCCTTTAAAACTTTGATGGGAAATCAGTATGATACTTAGCTTAAAACAATTCAAGCTGATGGAGGTAATGAGTTCAAACCTTGAATCAAAACCTTAACACAATTTGGTATTGATCATCATCTTACATGTCCACACACCTCATCACAAAATGGTGTTGTGGAATTTAGGCATATACACATTGTTGAAAGGAGTCTTGCATTGCTTCTACAATTTTGTTTACCAAAATCTTATTGGATCTATGCTTTTTGTATAAGTATGTTTTTCTTGGTTACGCCTCCAATCATAAAGGTTACTTGTGTTTAAATGTTCATACTCAAAGGTTGTATATTAGTCAACATGTCATTTTTAATGAACAATCCTTTCCCTGTACACAGTTTTCTGTTTCTCATCTTACTTCATATGATGCTTCTTTGTAGTTGTCCACATTACTTGTTTCATCTGTCATATGTCTTGTGACTGAATCAAAGGTTCCATCTCCTTTGCCTAGAGTGTTCGGTCTAGTGTCTTGTTCTATGCCTAGTCAATTTGTGCCTTGGTTTTCTAGTGTACCACAACTAGTAGACAATTCTATTATTGCTTCTCTACCCTTTTCCACTTCATTTATACCTCCTGAGTCTTTAGCTGCTTCTACTTCTGATGTCGCAAATAATCATCCTATGATTACTAGATCAAAGAATGGCATTAGAAAACCTAAGGCCTTTTCTATAATTTTGCTTAAGCCCTCGAATTACAAAGAGGTTTTGAAAGTGTATGCTTGGAAACAGGATATGGATGCTGAGATTGCTGCTCTGGTGTAAAATTGCACATAGGAAATTGTAAAACTTCCATCTGACAAGAGAACCAGAACCATTATCTGTAAATGGGTTTTCAAATGTAAACTACTTTTTACTGATTTGTTGGGAAGATATAAAGCTAAACCTGTTGCTTGTGGTTTCTTGCAACCATTGAGCACATAATAAGGAAAATTTCAGTCCAGTCATTAAGGCAACTACTATTTGAATTATGCTCATTATTGCCATTTGTAAAAGCTAAAGAGTTTGTCAAGTTGAAGTTAACAATGCATTTATGCATGGAGTTCTTGATGTAGAAGTTTACATGGAATTACCACTAGGTTATGAGGTGATAGGCTGTGTGTATCGTCTCAAGACGGCTTTATATAGGCTCAAATATGTATCAGGTGCCTGTTTTGTTAAACTTAACTTGAGTTTGTTGGGACTTGGCTTCATAGTCTCTAAGGTTGATCCTTCATTATTTATGTTCAACTCTTCCATATCATGGTTATGATTTGTGTGGATAATATTTTTATCACTGGTGATAATAATATTACATTTCAAGCTTTGGTTGATCATCTAAATGGTCTATATGCTCTTAAGGATCTTGGAGTTTCGTCATATTTCCTTGGTGTTGAGGTACAAAACTCTAAAAATGGTATACATCTCAGCTAGCACAAATATGTGCATGATTTATTTGATTCAAAGGTAGCTTTTAGTCCTATGGCATCCGAGAAAGAGCTAAACAAGTTTGATGGGGTCTTGTTAGCATATCCCATTCAGTATCGTAGTGTTATTGGGGCCTTACAATACTGTATTATCACATGACTTGAAATTGCATTTTTTGTGAACAAATTGTGTCACTTTATGGTTATACCTACAGATGTGCATTAGCTTACTGCTAAGAGGGTCTTAAGGTATCTCAAAGGCTCTATTACACATGGTTTCTAGCTGTATAGATCCGCTTCTCTTAGATTGTCTACCTTCTAGGATGCAGACTGAGCTAGTTGTGGTGATTACATGAAGGCCCCCAGTGCTTATTGCATTTTTTATGGTGAAAATGTTATGCCTTGGCATGTTAGTAAGCAAAAGGTAGTGTCACATTCTAGCACAGAATTAGGGTACTGTGCTGTGGCTTTTGCAGCTGTTGAACTCTTTGGATCAGGCGATTACTTGGTGAAATTGGGTTCTTTGTACAACATCCTTCTGTCATTTTTTGTGACAATCTCAGCACCAAACAACTCACCAACAATCCTATCTTCCATACTCGTGTTAAATACATCGAAATTTACTTTCATTTTATGCACGATTAAGTTTCTAATATGAAATTATGTATTGTCTATCTTTTCATTGAAGATCAGCTAGCTGATTTCCTTACAAAAGCAGTTATCACTGCTATGTTTATCTCCCTAACGCACCAAGCTCATGGTTTTACCAAAACCATTTGCTTGAAGGGGCTGGTAGACAATGTATGATCATAGAATTAGTTAAGGTTGTTAGTAGATATTTCTATGAGTTAGTTACTAGATATTTTCTAGTTCTAGCTATCCTTTTCTTTTCTCTTCTATATAAAAACATATCATTATTGTAATTCAATCTATCAATGATCAATTCATCTTCACTCTCATTTCATTCATTTCTCTCTAATTCCTTCTGCTTTTACATGGTGCCCTAGGAAATCCTAATTCCATTGACCGCCCTTTACCCTATTTGTTTCAAATATTGAATGGCAATGTGTTTGACAAATTGGAAATTATATATACTTGCAGGGATGTATATCAATAAGCATGACATTGCACAAAACAACATTTTGCTTCGTGTGTAGTCATTTAGCTTCAGGGGAGAAGGAAGGTCACGAGCTTAAGAGGAACGCAGATGTAGCTGAGATTCTTAAAAGCACACAGTTTTCTAAGATTTGCAAGACTCGTCAATGTCAACGTGCCCCTGAGAAAATAATTGATCATGAGTATGTTTGTCTCTTTTTTATTTGGTTTTAATTAATGTACATGAACATTTATAGCAGCTGCAGGATTTTCATCTTTCTCTTTTCTAGTTTGGCTTTTATTAATCTGTTTGATGAAAAAAAAAGCAACGACACTGACATTCTTGTTTCTGAATCGCAGCCGAGTAATTTGGCTTGGTGATTTGAATTACAGAATGGCTTTGAGCTATGAGGAAACACTAGTTTTACTGGATGATAATAGCTGGGATACTCTTTTACAGAAGGATCAGGTATAGATAACAATCACTAAAGGTGTATTTGATTGTACATTCTATTAAAAGTAATTTCAATCAAAAGTGATTTAAGGCCAAAAAAAAAACTTTCGAGAAGAAGCCTATGCGCTTCTTTTAGAAAGTATAAAATGGGCTTTCTAACTTCTGATCATTATTTCATTGGGTGCAGAATTTAAAAAAAAAAATTCCCCCTCTGTCAAAAGTACTTTTTCAAGTAAAACAAGTTCGTTCTTCTTTAGTTTTTAGATGCATAATATTTTTGAATGTTTTCATTTTCATTGATTTGGGTTTCAACCACTATGGATGTGTTTGCTTGTGCATTCTATTAAAAAATGGTTTCATCTAAAAGGTATTTGGAAAATTACTTAAAATAACACCTCTAAAACTAGTAACAATAAAAATAGCACCCATATTTTAAATTGAGTAGTATATGAAGTAGTGTTAGAGGTGTTATCTTTATTGTTATAAGTTTTAGGGATATTAATTTTGTGATTTTTTTCAAAGTATTTTAGCAAAGAAACACTTTCAGGAAGAAACAATGTTATTTCTGAGTCAAGAAAACATTCCGTAAATCTTTTATGTTTGGTTCATCTGCATTTTTTGATATAGTAAAATGAGTTTGTTCTTAGTTTTTAGATACATAATCTTGGTGTTTGTTTTCTTCGTTTTCAGAAGAAACAGTAAGCCTTATTTGAGTTTATATATACACGTATATTCTCACACTATTGAACAATTGTACATGTTTATTTTCTTTACCTCTTGAAATTGACTTGTTAATTAAGCTTTTGGTTAATTATCATCTTCACTAGCTGCTAAAGTACTCAATTTATTAAGTTTTTTTTTTTTTTTTGGGTGTCAATTGTGATATACTTCACTGGGCTGAGTACTGATTTCTAATTAAATATAAATGTGCTACTACTACAGTTGAACTTAGAAAGAGAAGCTGGAAGAGTATTCTCTGGATTCAATGAAGGAAGAATTTTATTTGCCCCAACATACAAATACTCTCAAAATTCAGACTCTTATGCCGGCGAAAATGTCAAGTCCAAGAAGAAACGCAGAACCCCTGCATGGTATTTTCTCTCTATATGCAACTTTCTTGATTGTGAGAGAGCAAGTGACGCTAACACTAGTTGCATAATTATGAGAATAACTTAAAGCAATGTTCTTGATCCACTAATTAATCAGTTTGAATAAAATGATTTGCAGGTGTGATAGAATACTTTGGAGAGGTGCAGGAATCGAACAACTATCGTATGTTCGAGGCGAATTGAGGTTCTCGGATCACAGACCAGTTTGTGCAGTGTTTGCAGTAGAAGTTGAAGTAAGGAGCAGAAACAACAGATTTAGAAAAGGTTACTCTTGTGCTGCTCCAAGACTAATTGATTATGATGATTGCATACCTCAGAGACACAGCTTATATGAATTTTAAAACACAACTTATGTTTAAACCACATTTAATTGTATATACTACTACTAGGAACTTTGAGGATGAAACTAAATTAACCCTCTAGTTATATATACTTCCAATGATCTTCCATATTCTTTTATTCATTTTTTTTCTTTTCAATTATTGTTTTTTTTAATTTATAAATATTTTATGTTTCTCGAAGCAAATAATCATTTGGATTACACAAGTGTACAGTTGTTTTTAATTGCTTCATGTGTATTATTTATTTATAAATACTTGTAATTAGTACTATTCCCGCAATAATTACAAGAACAATCAATTATCTTTGTACTGCGAGTGCAACAACATATATTTTCTGCATAATTCAATTATGTGGATTCAAGCTTCATTAATAACAAGTCAATCTGCCAGTGTGAATGCTTTAATATTTATTAAAATGGAACAACGAGGATAAGGTGTTCTTATTCATTTATGTTAGAGTTTATTCTTAAATTATTTGGTTGTCTTTGGTTATTTGTTTTTTTTTTAAATTATAATTACCTTAAATTATATTAACTTTTAAAATATAATGTAATTGTATATTAGAAGAATAATGAATAATTTTTTAGAATATAAGAAAAAAAAATGTGTGAGATAAACAAAGGATAAAATTATTGTTACATTTTTTTTTGTTAGTTACACACTATATTTATTTATTGTAAACATTAAAAATTGACAAAAATGTCTTTAAAAATAATTTAATTAACGTGTTTTATCGGCTTTTAAAATTTAATGTGTTATGTAACTAAAAAAAAGTTATGGTAATATCCCTACCTTAGTTTAAGGCGTACAAAGATTTATATGAAATGCGTAGGCTTGGGAAGCATTATTTATTACTCTGTAAATAAGTTACTTTGTAATCTCCGATATCAATATTATTATTAGTCGTTGTTTTAATAAAATAGAAGTATAGTTTTCTAAAAACACAATTACATATAATCCCCTCTATAATTACATTAAAGCTAGTATCGCATCATCAATTCTCCCGTAGCAACAATAATTTCTCTATGACTTGTAGTGTGATTACTAACATCATGTGTTCAACACACTACTACAAAAATGGGTATAAAAGTCGGTTTTTAACCGACTTTAAATTCAGAGACTTAAATTATAAAGTCGGTTTACGTCATGAACCGACTCTACACGTAAAGTCGGTTCATGCCTGAACCGACTCTACATTTTATTTGTTTTAATTTTTAATTTTATTTTTCGTATAACAGTATATATAAATAACATAAAAACACTAAAATATAAATAATAATACAACAAATAATTAACAATATAAATATATTTAATTACTTAATAATTAAATTTATTACAAAAACAAATAATGCATATAAATAACTTCAATTACAAATAAAATAATGTCGTCAAATTATGCCATCGAGTAAGCTTGGTTGGCTTAGAATCTTGATTGGCCTTCACAAGCATTATGGAAAAAAAAGCTGATCCATATAACAAATATTCTCCTACATACATGAGCACGTAAAACATCCATCAAAAAAGTAGTCTAAACTTCAGACGTACGAATGAAGAAATTAAATCATTATAAATATTACCATAAAAAAGAGATTAGCACGTACAATGTCATTCGATGAACTCATATTAGCATTATTAATCATTTGTCTATATATGAAGTTATTTGGAATCTCTACTACTATTTTTTAATGCTATATATAATGAACTCTAAATATGAAATCAATTGCATGTAACTTCGATTTCTTACTTGGCTAAACTTGTGTGAGTTTTGGTGCCCTTAAACATATGGAACACGTTCATATGCACCAAAACTCATACAAACCAAGAAACAAATCGGACCGACGTACACCTGATTTGTACATTTAGAACTCATTATATCATTAAAAATACTAGCAGAGATTCCAGATAAATTCATATTTATAAATAATGCATTCCCCTAAATACATGAGCATATATATGATTAATCATCATCAAACAAGTGATTTCAGACACAAGAATAGATATAGAAGGCCAAATCATTAAAAAATTTATTGTTATGTTGTCATATGCTATTCAAGATCATCATAATCTTCTCCTGGTTCTTCTTGCGATGATATAATTTGAACCATGTGTTTTGCACATTCCTCTCGTAAATCATCAAAAAATTGCTAGTCGTAACCCGTCTTGTTCCAACCAAAGAACTACATGTATTCAAAATCAAAATAAGAATATGATTTCATTTATTTACAAAAACAAACTCAAATATGTTAAAACTTGTATGTATATGGGTAAAATATATTACCACATCATCAATTGGAATTTTGATATTTGTGATAATTTTGCTCATAAACTTCATGACATAATAACCACACATGACTCCATTATTTTGTTGTGAAACCTAAAAAAAAAGTGCATGTATACATGAATTTTCATATTTGAACATCCTTATTATTTAATTGTAAAATTAATAAAATTATTAATATTGAATTGTACATACCATAACTTTTGTCCATATAAGCTTATGAGATTTTTTAAGGACAATGCCCCTAAACTTGTTCCACAACTTACATGCCCTATCAAGGTATAAAACGATTAGTTTTTATTAAATATTACAAAAAATAATAGAAAAAACTAATATGTAACTAAATATAGCTCTTACATTTCGACAACTGCTTTTGTATCTTTACTCAGTTCTATGGAAGCTGAGTCACAGTACCAAGCATGATTATTGAACATATCAATGATTACCAACATCCAATGATCTTGGCCTTGTTCAAACCTTAATGGCCAAGGGATTATCAACTTTTGATTTCTGCTAAGCGTTAATGCTCTATCACATAATTGTTTAGCTCTGATGCTAACATCCTTCTCTTGATATTGATTGACATATGAAGAATCATAGAACATTGCTAAATGTGATGAGTGATTATGTTGAAGTCGATAATAGCAAGTCCTATATATGTATATATATAATTAGATAATATAAATATAATTATATATGTTCTGCATAAATAAAAGAAAACTAACTAGATTGAGGACTCACCTTGTCCACACTTGAATTATACTTAAATCGATCATTTAATATTCAAATATTTGCAACAAGCACTCGATCGATATATAAGTTTGGCCGATGTCTACACCAGAAATTTCAATAGGAAGTGGCACAGTCCATCCATCATTTATGCTAGATGCCCTCCCAACAATAGTCATCAAAGTGCCAAAATTTCTACTGAACTGTAACGCATAAGTATGACTATACTTTTTCCAAGGCTTCTTCTTGAATGACTTGGTGCACGATGATTGGCCACTAGTCATAGATTTAGCACGAGATACTTGCTTTGTATCTCTTAAATGTGTCGCATTTAAGAGTTCTGGTATAATAGACTACCAAAAAAGTATCATATATGTATTTTTAGTAACAATAAGATCACATTAAATATAGTAGTAAACAAGTGTTATTTTTTAAGTTAAAAAATAGTACCATGTCAAAATTTAGAACAACTTGAATCAACGGCCAAGCCACATACTGTCCAACCGCCTCTTGGACTGTGGTAGCATCAGAAGGCACAGGTAGTGGACAATCATGAAACAATGATTGATCAATTACTATTCGCCAATGATTAGGAAAATATTGATTATGAATCATCCGATCATCGCTCAATTGTTGTACCATTCCAATAGCAACATAGTCTGTTGACGAAGGATGTTTCAACAAACATTTCATATTCTGTAAAAGTTTTAAGTGTTATATATAAAAAATAAAACATATAATAAGAATTTAAAAATTAAAATCTTACCACATATGATTCATCAAATAGAGGAGGACTCTCATGTGGGGTAGCTATTGGATGTACATTCTCACCAATATGTTCATCTTGGCTTGATTTATGGTAAGAATGTGCAGATTGCATTGGAGAAAATGAACCACTACTTGATTGCATGTGCATTCCTGGCATATAATGAGGAGCAATAGGATGGCTATATCCCATACTGGATGTAGTTTGAGCACAATGAGATTGTGTGGATGGCATGCATGGCATGGATGGTGGCATGCCTGGAATGGAAGGTGGTATGCCTGGCATGGATGGTTGCATGCTTGGCCAATATGGCATGCCCTGGTTGTAGCATGATGACATGGCTGACAGTTGTTGTGATTGATGTTCTTTTAGAGTGACAATCTCACTCATCACGGAGGCCTTAAAGGAGTTGAATTCTTCTTCAATTTTAGTGTATTTCTCCTTACTTACAGTCTGAGGCTTATGTTTTGGAATTTTAAAATACTTCATAGCACCATCATATTGGCTACCTCCCCTAACACGACCAGGATGCTCGCGTCCGATTGCATGATATAAAGCATCTCTCCCAGGCTCTTCGATTATTTCACCCATGTATATTTTTTCTTGAACAACTCTCTACAAATAATAAAGCACACAAACATATCATTCATTATTACATCAATTATTAAGTATCAGTCAGACTTTTTATCAACCGAAATTACTAACCAACTTATTTAATTGTTCTTCTCCTCGTTGACTCATCGGTCTTGCATTCTTCGTTTTGGGAGTCTTTGTTTCTATGTACAATTCCATTCGGGTAACAGGTCTACCCAATTCAGCTTCCTACATAAATTAGGAAAAATTTATTAACAATGACATGAAATTAAATTGAGAAAAATTAATATAAAAATATTTATAAAATTAAGACAAATTAATAATACCATTCGAAATCTAACTTCAGGATTTGAAGACCTCCCAGTACGGTTAGGAAGAATGTTATGCATTTGGACATTCTGATGATCTTCTCTAATAATTTGAAATTCTTCTAAACGTCTATAATCCACAAAGTCTTTCCAAACTTGAGGTGTAATCCAGGGGTGTCCTTCAAGGATTTTGTATATCACATTCTCATCAAGTGTTTCCAAATATGGAAACACATAATTTTTCGCCAATCTAGAAGTCTTGTATTCCTTCCACGCCTTATTTGCAATCTTATAACACTTGTCCTGCCAATTGTCATCGACTTTGTAACGATTCTGTAAAAACACAGTACAAAAGATTAGATATAATACACCTAATATAATATATATATTGATTATAAAATATAAGAGACTTACATAAATGGTTATCCATATTTTGAACTTTTCTGCATCGGCAACCTCAGACCAATGATTTATATTGATTGGTATACTGGACTTTGCCAGTCGACCAATAGAAGATTTCAATTGTTGACCATTTTCCCCTAGTGGATTACCAGTAGCATCAAATTTAACGGGTATTCTATCATCTGGGTTAAGTGGAGCATCAGGTATATTCGCCCAACCCCTTCTTTTCAAATACCCCAATGGATCATTTGGATCTACAAGCTGAATATCCATGAAATATCTGCAAAAAGTGGAGAAATATAAATTAATTGACAATTTTAGGAACACACATATATACAAGAGTTATTACAACAATATAGAACATACATTATGTTTAATTAGGTTGTTGATCGTATACATATATTCCTTCACAATCACTACGAGTCCATGTCGAAGAATTATCATCATCAATTAGATCATCACGTACATTAGGAAATTTATTTGAGAAATTACTAATATTAGTTAATGTATCAAGCATAGAGTCATCATCTTCTACAACATCACAATGGTAAAAATCTTTTTGTGGAGGCGTTAACACAACAGACCATATTGGATCAATTTGATCGCTCACGTAAAATACTTGCTTTGCATGAAGTGCTAACGTGAAAGGATCATCTGTGTGACTTATCCTGGATAAATTTACAAGGGTAAATCCAAAATCATCTATTTTATATCCAACATTGATAACATCTTCGACCCAATCACACAAGAATACTGTCTCATGGAAGACCTCATAATCCAATTCCCAAATCTCTTGTATTATACCATAATATGTTCTATCAGAAAGTACAGGATTAACATCTTTTGAACTGGCAAATTGCATAGTTTGTGAAACCATCTTCACCCCACTATTTTGATTTACTCGGACTTTGTCCCTAGCTTGAGTCGTAAACCTCGATCCATTTATTGTGAAACTATGAAATGATTTGACATCGAATTTTGGGCCATGTGCAAGCCATTGTAAACTTTCTGATATTTTATGATTGAGTTTCTTGAGTTCATCTCGAATCTATGTATACAAAAACATGAAATGTGTTTAGAGCAAAGTTTTAAAACATTGAATATATATAGGAAGATACATGCATGATTTTTTGTTTGTGATACTTACGTGGTTGCGAAACCAATTAATAAGCTCTCGCTTATGTTCATCATACAACCATTTTTCTCCTCCTTTTTTTTATAACGAGGATCGATCTTCAATAAGTTTAAATGCATCATGTAACGTTATTAAATATATATTAAGTTATATATCATCATTAATAGTTAAATAAAAGATGAAACAATGAACATCACTTACTCTATGTACGGTTGTGCCTCGTTATTATTTACCAAAATGATTCGGTGTGCTTTTTCCCATCGAGTGCGATCAATAAATAATTTCTTACTTCCACCAAGCATAGGGTTACCTACTTGGATCATGTGACGTTCTAAGAATAACTTGTGCATAGGATTCCCAATTTCAGTGCAACCACTAAAGTATTCAGAACAAAACTCAATGGCCTCTTCAGCAATGTAGCATTTCAGCATGCATCCTTCAGGTCTATATCTATTATTTACATATCCTTTAAGGACTTGCATATATCTCTCAAAAGGATACATCCACCTTAAGTAAGTAGGACCACATAATTGAACCTCTCGAACTAAATGAACACATAAGTGAATCATTATATCGAAGAAAGAAGGAGGAAAATATTTTTCAATTAGACACAAAGTTTCTATAATTTCTTTCTGTAAATAATTTAACTCGCCAATTGATATAGATTTCTTGCATATTGTATTGAAGAATGAACAAAGCCGAATTATTGATATTCGAACATGTTTTGGAAGAATTGATCTAATAGCAACTGGTAATAACTGTTGCATTAAGATATGACAGTCATGTGATTTCAATCCATACAGTCTCTTATCGCTGATAGACACAAAATTTCTTAAGTTGGATGAGTAACCATCAGGAACTTTCACACCTTCCAAACATTTACAAAACACATCCTTCTCTTTTGTTGACATTGTATATGATGCTGGTGGCAAGTATGTTCAATTTTTATCATTTTCCACCCTTGGTTCCAATTCAGGTCGTATGCCTAGTTTCTTTAAATCCAATCTTGCTTTAATGCCATCCTTTGTTTTTCCAGGTATATTAAGTAAAGTGCCAATCAAGCTTTCACATACATTCTTCTCAATGTGCATGACATCTAAGATGTGACGAATGTGTAGGTCTTTCCAATAAGGCAATTCCCAAAATATTGATATTTTTTTTCCAACAACCATTCGGTTCAAAATCTTTTTCATTTTCACCAATTTCATTAGTTGACCTCCTTCGTTTCCCAGACTTGGTGAGTTTTTTTTTCATCTTTCCATATTGTTTGAATGTCATCCCATTCAATTGCCTTAATATCTCAATACCTCGCAAAGGTCGAGTTGCATGATCATGATCTTCTTCACCATCGAACGGTTTCTTTTGGTATCTAAACTTGTGTCAAGATGGCAAAAATCTCCTATGTCTTCTATAAGACATCTTTCGTCTCTGAACAAGCTACTTTGCAGAAGTTCCATCACTACATATAGGACATCCCTTGTAACCTTTTGTTGCATGTCCTGATAAGTTTCCATAGGCAGGAAAATCATTAATTGTTCATAAAAGGACCCCCTTTAAGTTAAAGTATTCTTCTTTATATGCATCGTAAACATTTACACCATCATTCCACAACGTCTTTAAATCATCTATCAGAGGCTGCAAATATACATCAATATCAACACCGGGTTGTTTCGGTCCTAAGATCAATAATGTTAACATCATGAATTTTCTTTTCATACACAACCAGGGAGGAAGGTTGTATGTTACCATAATTACTGGCCAACAACTATATCTACTACTGAGGGAACTATATGAATTAATTCCATCAGCAGCAATGGCAAGACGCAGATTGCGCGGATCAAATGAAAATTGAGGAGATAAATTATCTACTACTTTCCAATTTGGAGAATCACAAGGATGATGTAGCACCCCATCATCAGATCGATTATCTGAATGCCAAGTCAACATCTTTGATGTATATTTACTATTGAACAATCTTTGAAAGCGAGGGATCGGAGGAAAGTACCAAAGAACCTTTGCAGGCATGCCTTTCTTATGTGTTGTACTCTCATTTGTACCATGCTTCCATCTCGGTTCTTTACACATAGAACAATCATGTAATGTCTCATATTCTTTTCTATAAAGAATGCAATCATTAGGACAAGCGTGAATCTTATGATATTCCATGCCAAATCGACTAAGAGATTTCTTCACTTCATACATTGAAGATGGCAATTCAATACCCTCAGGAAACATATCGATTAGTAGATTTAGTAATTCTGTGAATCCCTTGTCAGAAAAACCATGTTTTGCCGTGACATTGTACAAATGAACCAATCCTGACATCTTAGTGTATTTTTTGCACTTTGGATACAACGGTTTTTCGGCATCTTCTATAAGTTTATTAAAGGTTTCGGGATCATCCTCGCGTAATTCATCTTCAACACCACGAAACATATTTTCTGTCTGTACATTATGATATAATGTATGTAATCCACCCACATTCTTATTATACTTTTCTCCATGAGTATTATCAATATTTTCTCCATGATAATACCAACATTTATAGCTCAATAGAATACCATTACGGATAAGGTGATACTTAACCTCATCAAATTCATGAAATCTCTCATTTTTACATTTAACGCATGGGTATCGAATCATACTACTTTCAGCATTACTAGTTCTACAAGCAAATTCCATGAAACTTTCAACTCCAGAAATATAGTCTTGCTCAATTCTACACTTTAACATCCAAGATTTATCCATTTTCAATTAATGACATTAATTAAACATATTACTTAATTATGTATTATTATATATAAATTTCCTAATTATTAGAATATATATCAAAACATACATAATGTAAAATAGTTATCATTTTAATCATTTTACAAAACCATTTATATACAAATTAAAAAATAAGCAGTTCATGTTTCATGAATATATATATAAAAACCAATCATGCGGTTGATTCTAATTTCTAAGCATGTTACTATATCATAATTATAAAGTAATATTAATTATACGTATAAATAAATTTATCCACGCAAACCCACAAAACATTTCAGATATTATTGAATACATACAAGTAATAAGTCAAACATTATTATTACAAGCAAACAAAAAAACATAACTAAATCAAAAATTTATACAAAATATAAAACAAATTGATCGAATAATAAGCTAGCTGCATGCATTCTGCATAAACTAAGTCAAACATATATTTTTAAGTGTGGTCAAATAAAGTGGCAGATAATAGACTTATTTTTGTTTTTTAGCAATCTAAATTGTAAATGTATCTTAAGTTGATATATATTTACAGAAGTGTTCTCTAAATGAACTTTTAACAAAAGTGCTTGTGGAACCGCACACGTTGGATATAAAACCAAAAGATATATAATACATTTGAAGTAGTTAATTCAAGTTCTTTAATGTAAAAATGCAAGAAGTTTTTCTTCTGTGATTGTGAATATGAATTAGATTTTGTCAAACCTTAATTAACTGCTTAACTAATTAAAGGCGTACAACAAGTTATTTAACCACACAAAGAAACTGCCCAAGCAAAACCCAAATCGAGATGTTAGGTTTTTAATTAACGAATAAAAATACGTTGTTCCTAATTAACGAATTACATTTACACACTGATAAAATTAGCACAGATTCAGATTGATTTTGGATAAGCAATAACAGAAAATACCCATAAACAGATTTTAATATTTTGCTAAAAAAAAAGAAGAACTGACAGATAATGTGAGAAGAGAAATATAACTTATAAACGGACGTTCAAATGGTGGTTGGAGGTGGTCGGAAATGTAGAACGAAGGTGGCGCACGGTTAAGATTTTGGGAGAAAATGGGAGTGAGGAAAGGAGAGAGGAAGAAGAAAACTGGAAATCTGCGTACAAAATAAGACGAAAGGGCATATATTACGTGGATAGCGTCGATTAACCACGTCAACCGACGCTACGTTACGTGGATAGCGTCGGTTGACGTGGTTAACTGACGCTACGTCACGTGGATAGCGTCGGTTGACGTGGACAACCGACTTTAAATTCATTAAAAGTCAATTTTTTCCAAAAACCGACTTTACACATCGACTTATATACCCTTTTTTGTAGTAGTGACAATGACTTTTTCGTTACCAAAGTTTTGAGGTTCGTAGAGAATTAACAGAGAGAAGATATTAATCCATTTTCTTTTAACTACGAGATCTTCATGAGTCTTCTTACCTCCGTTTATATCTTTTTGCTAACATTCATTTACCCATTAAAACTTGCCCAGTTTTTTTTTTTTTTTGAGCTAAACATATGCTTGAATATTCAAGCACTGTGTTGTTCTAAAAACAAAGGAAAAAGTATTCATGTGATTATTAAATTTATGTTTTTGGTATACTTTAGTTCTTAAATTTTTAATTGGTACAATTTAATACATATACTTTAAATGTTTACGACTTTATGTATAAAAAAAATCCTTAAACTTATGTCTTGGGATACTTTAATTGTTAAATTTTACTAAAATGTGACACAGATTTAAGAACTAAATTATCACATCATAATAAATTTTAGAGACTAAAGTACATTAATTGAAAATTTAAAAATTAAATTATTTAAAAGATACAATTTTAGTGATCTTAAGTCATATTTAATTTACAGTAATAGAAATAATAATATGAATAATTTAGAATATACTTGTTTTTAATTAGATTGTTAATTTAAAATGAATTTAAAACAATTTAACATTAACCGAAATTCTCATTCCTCCCACACCTCCTCTAAAATTACATTAAAATATTCTATTTTTTTACAAATTTATATAATTATTTATTTTTTTAATATTTTATCTTATTTAAAAATAAAATTTCATTTATAATTTATAAATTTTATTTTAACATTTATTACCACTTTCATTATATTTTTCAAATAATAATAATTTTATTAAACAATTTCTATTATTATTATTATTATTATTATTATTATTATTATTATTTCTGTTACATTTTTATTTTACTAACCGAACTTTAGTATCACCTAACCCAAAAAAGAATATGCAGTGATGGTGTCTTTGATGGAGATGCATATATTTGAAGGATGAAAACGGCTTTACCGGCATTTACAAATCTGGTAAAGTATAAACACCAGCTCTCACTTTTTTAATTTAGTTAGACAAATCACTCTAATTTTCAACTAAAACCTTTCTTATACCAATATTTATATTTTGTTTGAATATTTGAGCTAAATTGAATGGTATTTTTATAAATTAATTTTTTTCCAGATTAGAAGCAATTAATCATTTTAAAAAGATATTTTTGCTTACCCATATTTGTAACGTTTTTTTAATTTTTTCCCTTTTTTTTTCTTTTTGAAATAATTCTCATGTTATGATTATAGAGCAAACGTCCAAAGTTAGAAATGTAACATATGATTTCTTATTTTAATTAAATTTAAATATATATTATATCATTTTTTATTAAATTTATATTAAAATAATTATGAATTAATACGTTTTTTATTATCTAAATAAAATAAGATGATATAAATTTTATTAATATCACGTAACAAATTATATATTTATTTAAAATTAATGATTTTACGATCCTAATTAACAAAACAACGAAGATACATAGTTGCTACGTGCGATTTTTCGAAGTTCAATGAAGAGTTTTATTATGAATAGTAAACTCCACGTACAAAAGGATAACTACAAATTTTACGATCATGATATCTTTTTCACGTTGGTCGTATATAAAATTTATAAATAGAAATAAAATAATTAAAAATATCCTATTTATAAACACATAATATAAAATTCACTACTGTTTCAAAAGTCATAAATGCAGAATTATCTTTAATATTATTTACAAATAAATTAATAAAGGCTTTTCATTTTTTTTTTCTCAAAATGTTAATAAGAGTGTAGAGTTTAAGTTTACCAAATTAAATGATAAAGTATTTAAAATATTTAAATTTTATTTATTAAAAATAAAAAAATAAGAAGGGGTCTATATTCATATATTATATGACTTAACAATATTAAAATCACAGACATACTTAATTATATGTCATCATGCTATTTTGCCTTATCCATACGTAAAATTTTACTTTTTTTATTTTAAATAATATTAAGATAAATACTAAGAATGGTATTTTTGTATGAAAAATATATATATTTAATATAAGACAAAATAATAGTCATTAAATTATATACTACTCCTAAAATACTGGATAATTTGATGTGTGCACAACTCTTTTCTAAATATTAAATAAATCGAAAAAGGGCATTGAGTTGTCATTATACTAAAAATTAAGGATATTTAAAAAAAAATTAAGATGTGATTTAGATTTTTATAAATAGTATAAATAAGTTATATGTTGAATTTTCATCTTAAAATAATAAAAAAAATTATTGCTAAAAAATAATAATAATAATAATAGATCATTAGAAAATTTAGGTATAGCAATAATGGCTATTAATTTTTCAAAAATTCAAATTAATTAAAAATATTATTTAATTTATCTCAATAGTACTAATAAATTAAATTAAACATTTTAATCTAGTGAAAAATTGAAATAATATAAGTCATTATATATATATATATATATATAACTAAATAGCTAAAAGCGTCCGACCCGTAGAATACTACATAAAAAAAAATTAATCAGTCCAACTTGTTATTTAACTCAAGTTTTCAAAAAATAAATTCCAAGTGATGAATTAAAAAAATCTTTAAAAAAATATAAATATAATGCATAAGATTATATTATTAAAAAAATTACTAATTGGTCATGAATCTCGTTAATTTAATAGTTAAAGGCCAAATATGAAAGATAATTATAAAATCTATAAAAATGGATTAAAAAGTATTATTAATGAAAAGTTAATTGATACTAGCTTAGAGTATTGAAATAAAAGAAAATTAATATTTTATTCTAGGGTAAACCGGATTCTAAGGAGCCGTTAGTTAGATATTATTAATTATTTTTGAACAATATTTCTATTAATTAAATTATCTTTTTATTTATTTTATGTAAAAAAAATTAATTAATTTAAAATATTACATTACTACTTATTTTAAATAATTTGAGAATGAAAAGCAATTCTGTCATCAATAATTTACTGACATCACACCTTGGCCTAACAACTCAGCTGGATTGTTTTTCTCTGATTAATGCGTTATGATCTTCTTCGACTCTTTAACGCCTCTATGCTTCATTCTGTGTCGAAGTACTTTTACACATAAATTCAAGGTAATAACTTTAAAATTAATTAATAATTTCATTAGGCACAATTTTTTTAATTATATTTAAATAATTTTATGATATATAAATAGTATAATTATTAAAAACTTAAATTAATTTTATTAGATTAATCATTACAATAATTATTACAAATAAAACTGACTAGTTGTATGTCAAATGTGTCATATAACATTATAGGCGTAGACTGTGGGTGTGCAGGAGAGAGATAAAAACAGAGGGTTTTAGACTTTTAGTGGAAAAAAGTCACAAATTTTGTCCAATTCCTCTGTTTTGTCAAATTTTGTCCTTTAACCATTTTTTTTAATTTTTAATTTTCCATTTATTATTTAATTAGAATTAACCTAAGAAATCAGACGCAACGCTCAAGATGTTAAGGCATTGAGCTCCTTCTCCGTCACTGACTGTAGTAGATTCCTACCTCTCTCTGCTTTCTACCATTCTAATTACATAGCTTTAGGGTTTTTATATACTCGGGACCTTTTTATGGGGACATTCTTATTATAAAATGTCCAAGTAGCAAAGATATTACGAAATGGGAGCTCCTTCCTGAATTGGAAAAGGGGGCTTTGTGTCTTACTGATATATGATTATATTTGTGGGTCCGAAAATAGATCTGGTAGATGATGATGATAATAATAATAATAATAATAATAATAATAATAATAATAATAAAAGAGGTAGAATGCAATATAGAGGAATAAAAATGGTAAATTTTATTGAAAAATAGATGAATAGATTTTTTGTTGAGAAGTAATAATTTCTAAATATTGATACCATTAATTAATATGTACATGGATGTAAATATGCGGGTACATGACATAAATACCGATAGCTTTACTTTTTCTCCGTTATATCAGCTCCAATTCTCTCACTGCCTCTGGCTACTTCTTTGTTTCCCAACCTCTCCGAATAAGGACAGCTTCAAATTCATTGCTTTGTTCATATTTCCATAGATTAGTTCTATTTTACGATGTCTCAACTACTCTAGCTGTCATCATGAAAGCAACTGTATTTTCCTCTTTTTGGCTCTGACCAATGTGAATGCCAAATCAGATTCAAAGTAAGGACAACTATTTTCTCGCATTTTCATTATCTGGGTTTTGTTTCCTTCTTCAAAACTAAGTTTTCCTCTTCCGGGTTTCTCGTTTCGTGGGAAATCCATAAGCTTTGGGGGCTTAAGTTGCTTGCTCTGTTTTTCCTCTGCTAACAACATTAAGGTTTTGCGGTTTATTGAAGGATTTTTGACTTTTTGTTACTTTAACTTGAAGAAAAGAGCAATTCTTCTCCCTGTTACGTTCCGCATTCATTATTATTGATAGTCAAAAAAGTTTTTAAGTTTTTTTTTTTAAAAAGGGAAGTAAATCAGCTTCTGCTTATACTTCGGCCTCCGAAGTCGTCGTGGTATAAGACGTGGGTTTCTGTTATTTTTACTGTGTGCTTTAATTTTTAAGAAAATGGGTTTGGTTTTATGAATTGGGTAGTTCAATCTTCAGTCAAAAATGGGAGCTACAAATTCTAAAACCGAAAAGAATGAAGCTTTGCGTCTGTGTAAGGAACGTAGAAGGTTCATAAAGCAAGCAATTGATTCAAGGTATGATCTTGCAGCAGCCCATGTATCTTATACTCAATCTCTTCGAAACATTGGCATTGCTCTCCGAAGATATGCAGAGGCTGAGATGTTGATAGAGTCATCTTTATCGACTTCAGACAAAAACCCATCACAATTTTCTTACACTTCACCGTCCCCTTCCCATTTAGATGATGTTTCTGACTCACCACCCCACAATGAGAGCCCTCTTTCACCGTCTGTGGCTACTTTGAATTACATGCAATCAGGTGGTACTGCTGCTATGACTATTAGGTTCAATCCAATCAGTCATAGTTATGTGGATGAAGAGTTTCCAATGCCACCACCACCACCTCCTCTTCCTGAGTCGGGTTCCTCTTGGGATTACTTCGACCCTGGTGTTGATGAGAATGAAAATTTTAGGTTTGTTGGGAATAATGGGGTGGATATGGATTTTGATGAAGTTAGAGGGTGGAAACAATTTGGTGATAAAGTTGATGATCCTTCTGTGGAGAATGCAGAGGTTGATTTTGATCATGAAGGGATTTCAAAGCCTGAAATGGGGATGAAAAACTCTGGCACTTCTAATAAATTGGTGACTGGAAATGATAATTCTGTTCAATCAAAAGTGAGTAACTTGGGTGGATTTCATGATAATATGGAAACAAGCAAAACAGGAGGGGATAATACCTATGAGAATGGGGTTGTTCAGAATTTGACGGTAAAATCTGAACTTGAGGAGTGTAGCTCAAAGAGGGCAGATTCCGAAAGAGAAGACCCTTCAGAGTATATTACTCATAGAGCTAAGGATTTTATTTCAAGCATTAAAGATATTGAGTATCGATTCTTTAGAGCTTCTGACTCTGGAAAGGAGGTCTCTAGGATGCTCGAGGCAAATAAAATTAGAGTTGGATACACAGAGGCCAAAGGTAATTACTATTGATAGGGATAATAATGTTGTTTTGTACATTAATTTTCTTATATATTTTAAATTACTGAGTTTAATTTAACATGTTTATAATGAGAACTATATCATGTCTTGTAGGGAGATCATCTGCCTGGGCTTCTTTGACAGCTTTGCAGCTTGTCTGCTGCCAGAGAAAGCATTCACTCATTTCTCATGGTAAGTCGGCTCTGAACATGATCTAGATGATCGGTCAATTTAGTGTTCTATACAGTTTGTGTACGATATTCATGTTTTCTGCAGTTTTTAAATGTGTTAACTTGTAGGTTTATTGAAAGTGATGCTTTATAATATTCACATTCTCATGATTGGAAATGTTGTAAGCTGCATTCTGGCAGGAATTTGCAGAACCCTCCGTGCATCAGTTTTAATGTTTAATCTTACCTTATGTACTCAAATGGTTCTATGTACTCAAATGGTTCTCTATATTGGTAGCATGTGAACCATTGATTGACTTTGGCTGTTCTTGCTTTGTTATAACATTAATGGTAAATCTGTAATGTATGTGTAGAACCTCTGCAGCATGGAACAAAGATTATTACTTGGAAGCGGACAACATCATCAAAATCATCTTCATCAAGGAATCCTTTGGCCCCTCGATCAAAAGATGATGCAGATGACAGTGCAAGTGATTTTGTTGAGGATGTTTGTATGAATGCAGGAAGTCACTCCTCAACACTGGATAGATTATATGCATGGGAGAGAAAACTCCATGATGAAGTGAAGGTACTTGGCTGAGGCCCCTTCATTATCATGAAAGTTCAAGCGTCTTCACATCTTCACTGATCGACATTCTTTGCAAGCTTTTTGTTAAGAGCGTTAGGCATTCTGATGCTATTTATATGATGTTGACGTTATCATATCACTTAGAGAGGTTCTTAATTATATAAACATTTCATTTGGGTATTAGTTTTGGGCTTAGAATAGACTGACTTTGTCTATACATATTGAATACCCTTTCACTCTTTAGGGTTTCAGTTTGTTCAAGTAATTTCAATTTTCTAGGCTTCCTCATTTTCCTCATCTTAATGCCACCAAGCAGCATTATGGTCGGGGCTTCCAGTTGACATGCCCGCATCAGTACACGTTCTTAGTTTCACGATCAATTCTAGCCATGATAAGCTTAGTTGAAGTCATTATTGATCAAGTTTTAGCTCTCGTCCTTGGGGACTTCTTTGTCTGTTAAATAATAAATAGAGGCCAATTTTACATGATTCATATTCATGATATCTCCAGAAATTAGATAAATGTGTAAGATTTGCCTAAACTGGGCAATAAAAAACCAGATGGGATTTGTTTTCCCTGAAATTTTTGATGTTCTAATAAATTAAGGAGGTCAGTCTGATGTAGTGATAAATGTCTTAAGATATCTCCAAGTGTTTTAGATTTCTTTTCTTTGCCAACATTAACATTTATTTAAATGATACCATTTAAAATGTCATCATTCACTGGTTTTCCCCTCTTTAGGCAAGTGAGTCCATCAGAAAGGAGTACGACCACAAGTGTGAGCAGCTTAAATACATGTTTGCAAAGGATTATAGCACTCAAGTGATTGATAAAACCCGGGCAGTTGTAAAGGATCTCCATTCGCGGATAAGAATAGCACTTCTTTCTGTTGATTCCATAGCCAAGCGGATTGAGAAAATGAGGGATGAAGAGTTGCATCCGCAACTTGCAGAACTTACTCGAGGGTAAGAAAATATATTTTTCTCTTATCATGGGATTTAAGTTTTCTTTCATGGTTTCTGAGTCTCTGTTAAATCATTCATAATATCTGGAATATTTATGCCAATCCTGCAGATTGATCAGAATGTGGAAAGCTATGCTTGAGTGCCATCATGCTCAGTACATCACGATCTCATTGGCATATCATTCAAAGGTTTCAATGGGAACTTCACATTCCCAAGGAGATGCCCATAGGGAGATCATGGATCAACTTGTCCAGGAAGTTGAGTTCTTTGGCCTTAGCTTTGCAAATTGGATTAACACTCATACATCATATGTGGAAGCTCTGAATGGTTGGCTGCAAAGTTGCATCCTCCAACCACGAGAGAGTAGAAGTCGAAGGGCATTCTCTCCTCGTCGAGCAATTGCCCCACCTATATTTGTTCTTTGTCGGGATTGGTCATCTGGGATCAGAGAGTTGCCATCTGCTGATCTCTCCTCTGCAATCAGAACCTTACTATCAAACCTGCAGCAATTGGTGGATCGGCAAGCAGAGTTGCAGAAGAGGGCAGGTGATTCAAAAAGTGGTGAATCTAAGAACAAGGATGACGAAAATGGAGGCGAATCACCTTCAAATCTTGGCAACATCCAATCAAGTTTGACAAAGGTTCTTGATAGGCTAACCAAATTTTCTGAGGCATTGCTGAAAATGTATGAAGATATCAAACTGAAAAGTGAAGCAGCTCGAATCGGATATTCAAATGGAAGACGCTATTAGGTAACTGAAGGTTGTGTATTGATGAGATTATAAGCGTATCTATGATTTGGATGTAGATTGTGCAAATTTCAATTGTTGCAAAGCGTTCTTCAAAGGGTAAAGGAGAAATTAAATGAATGGAAAAAAGAAAAAAATTGAGCGGATTGTTAGGGAGGATAATTTGAATCTTTCTTCATTTCTCTTATATGCGACCCCTTGTATGAACTAGTAATTCTCGTTCCCCTTGTTCTTTGGAAAATTCTCAATTTTACATGCATCTATTCAGGTTACTGTCGCGTAGCTAAGTATGATCATCTAAAGTCCTTGTTAACTTGCCAACAAAAAATAGGAGCGCCATTCATGGGAAAAGAAAGGTCATTTAACCTCAGTTCAAATAGACTCATCTTAGTTATAGAAATTAGTAGAACAATATCATTACCCAATAGAAATGACACTAGCGAGTCAATCATAGATATTTAAGCAGTCAATTTGCACCAAATTAATAGTTAAGGACAAAAGTATATCTAGTTGATAATAAGAAATGATGACCAAGAAAGAATTGCTTTTGATTATTTAATATTCTATTTTGACATTCCTGTAGTATAGAAACCAACAAAAAGATGAAAACAAGAACAACCTCCCATGTTTTTCGGGGAGAGAAAAGATTTATTTTAGTGTCATACTACACAATTAAATTAAATGGGTGTTAAAATCCAACATACTGGGTGTATTGGGAGTAAGCTTGAGACTGCATCGCAATTGGGGCTCGTGTAACATGATCTGGAAGATCAAATGCATCTACTAATTCCCTTGCAATATTCTTCACTTGAAAACTCAGATACTGTGTGAGTTTGTTGATTGCCTGCACATGTAAAGAAACAAGTTCATAAAATTGAGCAAAAGCGGAAGAAATCAAGAGCAATGCAATGTGCAATGTTTGCAAGAGGTCATTAATCACACTCACCGGTAGTAACTCGTAATAGCATACTATAAAAACACAAACAGAAATATCCACAATGCATTTCTCTGATTTCATGCAAGAGATGATCAATAATTTTTTATCTCAGAAAATGAATACCTTAGCTTTGTTTGGTGCCACATAATCAACGTTACGATAGGTTCCTATGTCCTTCCAGATTCTATCCAAGGCATAAAGATCACAGACGAGTTTCAGTGCAGCTTGAGCACTTGGATCAGGACAGCTGACCGGAAAAGGAAAAGGGGGAAACTTTCACAACTCAAAATCTATAAAGCATAGATAGTAAATGCTGAGGGTGATGATATGGATGTACCTCTCTACAGATTCTATAAACTTGGCAAGAATGACAGATTCAATGTGGGACTCTGCCAGAGTTAGAAGATGATTCAAGCATCTATTCCAAGACCCAAAACTTCCAAGGTTTTTGGAGTGTTTACGGAGTCTCACAGCAACACTTTGAAGTAATCTAGATGTTCGGTACTACAACATGAAAAATTAAATAATTTATTATACAATATTTTATTTCTCTTATATTACAATCAACTAATTGACATAAGACTCACTCTAAAAGCATCCAACTGGAATTTAGGATCTCGAAGATGATCTGAACTTTCCCACCGAGCAGTCACAGGATTTGGCTGAGAGAGATATGTATTCATAGACTCCCTTAGGTAATTCCATGTAACTGTTAATGTCCCACCTTCGAACTTCTCCTTATATTGCTTCAAAAGATCGGCTGCTACCTACATTTTGAATAAAAGTTACAGAATTAAAAACTGTTACACGAAAACATTTAGCAATATTGTCATCAAATTTTCAACCCATGCGACTACCATCACCTTTTCTTTTCAAATTAACGAAAAAAAAGTTTCAGAAAATAACCATACAAAATTTCTATGTTCAAATTGAACGATGTAACCCCGGTTTAGCAACATATATTAACTATCTATGAGGTAGTCAGTGAAGGAGGGCAATAACCAATCAATCATCTCTGCCAACCTTTATGGAACAGGTTTCTTTAATTATGAGCAAGAAAAGTTTGAGGCTTGTTTAAGCCTAATACGAATATGCTGACATTTCTCAACGAATTTGATACTCCTGCCCTTTTAAGCAGTCAACACAGGGTCCCTTGGGAAGAGTTTCCATGCAAAACAGTCTCCTAAGCTGTTCCTACCCTTTATATCCAGTTGTACTATCACAAGATAAAAAAAATCCATGCTTTGAACAGATGAAACTAAACTAGGTTATACAGATAATTATAAATTTAAGCTGTAGTGCACAGACTGTCACTAGTTTGCAACCTGTTGCAGCAGAACCGTGTTGTCCCCTTCAAAGGTTTGGAAAATGTCGTGATCATTCCTCAAAATTCCAAAGCGGTTAACAGCAGCATACCCATGGCCTCCACAAGCTTCTCTACAGGTGCTCAATGACCTTGCTGTATAAGCTGTAATATAAGCCTTAAGGCCTGCTGAAAGAGCGTGGACATCTCCAACTAACTGCTCATCATGAGTCATTTTCATCTCTGAATATTTCTCTACTAAATGCAATGTGGCAAAGTGGAAGGCATAAGTTGAAGCCAACATTGGCATGAGCTTGTGCTGCTGAGACTGATAATCAAGTATACTAACTTCAGGTTGCTTAGGCGGTCCAAACTGCTGGCGCAGTAAAGAGTATCGTATTGCAATTGTGGCAGCAACTTTGAGGACACTAACTGAAGAATATGCAAGGCCAACTCTTCCACCTACAAGTTCCCCTAGTGTAGCGCCAAATCTTTTGTTTATGGAAGGAAGGCTACTTGTGTATTTTCCATCCCGGGAGACATCTCCAAAGCGGTTAAGAAGATTATCCCGGTGGATTCTTACTGAACTGAATCTCAATGCTCCATTATCAACTCCATTAAGACCAACCTTGTGGCCACAATCATGTATTTCAATCCCTGGAAGAGTGTCGTGGCTCTTCATATCCCTTATGGGCACAATGAAAGCATGAACACCCATATCAGAAACTCCTTTTGAATCATGAGTTGGCAGCAGCAACCTAGCAAATACGGAGGCAAACTTTCCATGAACAGCAGCATTGCCAATCCACCACTTGATGGCTCCATCATTTGGCGTATTGATTATAAACTCATCTGTGATTGGATCAAATGTTGCTGTTGTTTGAAGCCCTTGAACATTTGAACCTGTGAGCATAATTTTTTTAACAATATTGAGTGTTATGACAACATTTTACTTTATTATTTTTATGAAAGAAATTTTGAAAAGATGTCCGTAGTTAAAAATAATATAAAATCTACCAATTCAAACAATGAAACGTAATCAAAGCAAGATAGGTAAAAGGAGAAGATGGTAAAAAATTGTTTTCATTTACTCATTATTAGTCATTTAGTATGTCAATCAAGTGAAAATGACAGTATTCAATAAATATTATTAAGACCATGTTCAGGTCATCTCAACCTTCCAAAATGAAGTAACTTTATTTCTAAGTCTTCCAGATATCTCTTGCTCATAGCATGTCATGATAAGTGGTGCTATTCTCAGTTGCATGATTTCTCTAATTAATTTCTTAAGAGATAGTAATTTAAAAACAGCACCACTACATTGACATCAGCAAACACTGCAGACAGATCAGCCGTTTTTCAAAAAATCCCAAAAGGTGGAACCTGTTATATCTGACAGAAAATGAAGGCTCGCACAAACAATATCAAGAGGTAAGGATGCCAAACGAATATCCAGTCTTTATAGCATACACAGATAATGGTAAGTGATAAGAAGCAAAAGAGAGAGAGAGGAGGAAGTATATGAATCGCTTACCATGATGGAGCTCGGTCATGGCAAAACAACCAGGATAATCCAAATTGTCAATGCCATCATAGTACTTATCCCTATGTTTTTTAGTCCCTAAGTTGATCACAGAGCCACCCCAAAGACTACAAAAATAATTAATTAATCAGTATACAAAGCCATACACAACTATACAACTGTAGCATCCAAACAAAATCAAAAATGCAGCGGGAAATATTGCAAAGCCAATATCATGCCTTGCACCGAGCAACGAGTTCACAAAATGAAGCTGCAGAATATCAAGTGTTAGTTTTTTTTTGTCATCTGGATGCCGTTTGCATGTATGTGTGTCTCCCCTCTTGCGAAGCCAGACATATGTAGGTGTTAGCAATCCACATGTCATATGTATTAAGCCATAGATACATGTGTATGTGAAACACAAGAAGAATTCATACATTAACTGGCATAAAAATTTGAACTATGTTTTCAGTGTTTTGAGTTTTATCATACACAACAGCTTAATCTTTTGGGCCTAAGATGATGTCTCTCTCAATTATGGCTCCATAAACCTTGTATGCCCAACATTTAAAATTAAAAAATTGAGGTTAGTTGAACACATGCAGGGACGGAATCACGAGAAATTTTTCATGGGGGTCAAGTTCGCTCAGAGTCAGAATTTATTTCATACGAAGACCGGAGCCAATTAAACTTTATGTTATAGACTATTTAGTAGTAAATAAAGTTGTATTTTATATGATAGATAAATGTAAGATGTTTTCTAAAATGCAAATATTAGTTGTTTTATTTTTATTTACTTAAATATAATAATAATAATTTTATTGCAATAGAAGAGACTAAATGTCTTATTTTATCCTAAAAAAAATGTTAAAAATTATATAATAGTAGGAAAAATTTATTTAACTAGGGGCCTAGTTCGGCAACACATGCCTTACTCAATGCTCTAGTGTGTGCTTGGTAAATGCACATCCTTCTAAAAATTAAATATATAATATATCAACCTTCATAATTTACGTTAAATATAATAAAGACATTAAATAGTGTTTTTTTTCCTCAGGGTATTGCATTAAAGAGTATCTTTGATTCTATATGACAAGTTCTCGGAACCCCACAGCTCAATATAGTAGAAATAAGACACAAAGTTATAAAGGATGATGACCAACGCAACTTTAAAATACTGATATCAATTATCAACACCCCATTCCCATTACTTCTAATTTCAAAATAACCACCATATAAAATTAAAAAAACTTCATAACCTCATAGGCTCCTACCAAAGCACACCGATGTAACGAAAAAAATAATAATAAAAATATATTAATAATTGTCTTCTCAACAAATTCTAATCAAACTCAAAGAACTGAATCATTCAGCAGATGAACACAAATGCTCAAAAGCCACAACCCAGAACCAATATGGCTAGAGCAATAAAACATTAAGGGAAAAAACTCAAAGGGGTTGGAATTAGTAAATCAATCACCTGTACTGAACCCCCATCTTAATCCCAAGAGACATGTCAATGCTACCGACAGCCTCCAATATAGCAAAATACATAGCCGGATCTTCGGAAACGTATTTAAAGGGCTTGATACCAGCTTCTCTGACCAACCCAACAAGCTGTCTCATACAAAGCTCACGGTGCTCATCTTTTGAGATCTCAATTGGGGTCTGAAGCTCAGGCCTTGAATTGAAGTAGTCAAATACTTTCTCTTGAATATCTCTGTGTTTGTTTCTCATGTATTTCGACAGACTCGTTGTGTCCACGTTAAGCTTCGGTGCCGCACATTCCAGCATTTCAAGCTGATCAGGATCGTTAATTGGTCGAAGATTTGGGGTGAGATGCAAGGAGAGCCGTTGGATTCGCCTGGATACGGAGAGAGACTCATCTTCACACGCCTGATTTGGCTCTTGGCTTTGCATTTTTTCACAGAGAAGAGAGAGAGATATGGATGAAATGAATTGCGATGGTTGAAGTCTCTTCGTCGTAGAAGGTTTGAAGAAGGAAGATATGGAGAATGGATTACTTATACGGCACAGGGGTCGACGTGGCCTTTGAATATTTTATAATTTTTATTGACGTGGCTTTGCTCAATGGCTATCAAGAATGGCAGTTGGTCTTGGCGCGCTTCTCAATGTCATTAGATATGATTTTTTTTCCCACAATTATTAAAAATAAAAAATAATAATATATACTTTTGAATAACAATCCACAACTAACTCACGTAATAACAAGTAACGATACATCTAAGATTTGTAGGGTACCATTAGTATTTTACCAAATATACATAAAATTATTATAGTTATTAGACAGTATATCAAATATATATTTTTTTTAAATGATATAATTAGTGCAACAAGATTATTTGTAAAAAATAAAAATATCACTAATTTGTATGACATTAAACATATCGATTAATTTTTCTTGTTTATCATCACCTGTAATATTGTATAAAGAATTGATATAAGTTTAAAAAATTATTTTCTATTAATAAATGACTTCATATTTCTTGTTGATATATAGTAGGAATATGAAATTTGTCTTCTCCTATCATTATATTTG
Source organism: Hippophae tibetana (assembly GCA_037013495.1). Classification (NCBI taxonomy): domain Eukaryota; kingdom Viridiplantae; phylum Streptophyta; class Magnoliopsida; order Rosales; family Elaeagnaceae; genus Hippophae; species Hippophae tibetana. Next base: position 65,078,121 of record CM072807.1, on the reverse strand, counting down.
TATCTTTTAAGATTTTATTAAAATTTATTGTAATATTATTAGCAATTCTTACAATTAAATATTTTTATGCTTGTTTCCAGAGTTTATTTAAAAATATATATTTACTAGTTACATACATATTAATTTTTGTATCTACATATACATGTGAATAATAACTTGTATAACCTTTAAATTTCAATCCTACATTGATATATGTACTCTTTGGATTTGTAATAATATAAAAAATATTTTAACATTTATATTTTAAGTTAGTTATATCTTCTTCAGTTTTTTCCAATACATAATTCTACAAATATCATCTATATTCGATTCCCTAATTGGTTCTAATTCCATTTTAAAAGCTTATTCTAAGATTTTTGTTTTTTTGTAAAAAAATCTTTTTATGTTAAGTCTATTAGGGTGGTCATTAGCATAATGTCATTCCTTATTAAAAATCCAACACTTGTATTTCTTTTCCCTAATATGTAATATTTTTTATTCTTTGGTGACTTATAACTTTTTCTTTTAAAATATCTTTTTCAATAAGGTTTTTTATTGCACCTCTCTTATATTTTTGGAAATTCTATTTTTTAAATTTATATTTTTTAGAATGTTTGGTATTTTTATATTTCGTATACTTTTGTTTGTAAGATTTTATGTTACATTTATATTTTTCTAACATTCTAAAATCTCTTATATCATAACATATTTTATAATTTCTTCCTATTTATTTATATTCATGTCTTTCTTAACACTTGTGATTATCCAATTTTTAAGACTTTTTATTTTTCCTCTTAAGTTGCTTAGTATAGTTTTACTATTTCTTTTATTTCATCCTTCTATTATAGTTTTATGTAATATTTTACGTAATTTTTGAGAAAACATTTCCTTATAAGTTTTTTGTATGAAGAATGGTAACTTATAATAATACATTTCATATTTACAAATAAAGAAATCTATATAACATATATCACATAATTTCGTATTTGTTAAAAATTATTTGGCTTTCTCAATTTCATTTTTACTAGATTCACTGATATATCTACCTTTATTTTCTCTACTTGTGGGAGCATTCTCTTGCATATGTAAATATTATGAATTTGTTAATTTTGTAAATCAAATTTTAACATTTCCTATCATTTTGTGAGCTACTAAGATTCTATATGTTGAAGTTTTTAATTGTGTGGTTGAAGAAGTTTATATGATTACACTTATACAACTAGATCATTCATCTAAGACTTTTTTTCATATCCTTTATACAATCTAAATCTAAATGATCAAATCTATACTTTTTTGAAGTTTGAATTCTAGTAGAATACTACCTCTAATTCTCCAATATAATCATTTTTTTTCATTTTAGGGTGTTGTTGTAGGCACAACATACTTTCAAATCATACAAGTCTCCCAACACGGTCTATCCTACACTGGTTCGACCTATAAAGAGTGACATTAGTGGTAGGACATCTTATGTTGATGATGTAGACATGCCTTCTTTTGATCTTGGCTTGGATTTAGATGCTTTACAAATAGTTTGGAAGATTTTATGTTCTCCTCTGATCCAAATTTTAATAATGATATATTTGATTAATTTTATCAATATGTACAACTGTATTATTTAAGATCAGGTTTGATCATTACATTCTACCTTCTAAATTTGTATCTACTTTTATATTGGAAAGGAACACGAGATCAATTAAACCATCTAGAACTATTTCTAGTCCCTATGTTTGTCCTCTTAATAAGGGTATATTTGTTACTTATGATAGAATACAAGTGAAGTCTTCCCTTAAACCCATGGAATTGACATCTCGTGTTGATGATATGCATAAGTTTACCAATATTTGTGAGGATGATGAGACCTTAGAGAGTCCAAGTTGCCTTTACAAACCTTTACCCAAGGATTGAGAGAACGTTTTAATGAATGGTTTAGACAGAAATTCCATATACATTTTTACCTTTTTCTTTTTCATTATATTTATATAACTTTTGTATAGTTTTTTGACATTATTATTTTCTTTAATTTAGGATCCTATTAAATCCAATATCAAGACTTGGCTACCGATAAGAAGCATTTCATTATTCCTTTCAAGAGGGTTAAGGAATTGTTTCATGGCATTATAAGTATTTTATTTTATTATTGTTTGAACTTAATAATCATTAACTATTTTTTATCATATATTTTAATATTTGAATGTATTTGTTGTTTGTTAATTTATTGCACGTGGATAGTGTGTTATATGAGATACGTGTTTGAAGGTCCCGTTATCCTGACACTTTTGGGTTGAAGAATTATTCTACTTTGGAGAATGTTTTTAGAGTAAGTTATGTTACATAGCTTATTAAAAACGATGTAACATGTTACATAATATTTTAAAAATGATGTAACATGTTATATAGTTGTTCAGAAATGATATTACACGTTCTATAATAATCCAAAAATAATATAACATATTACATAGTATAATAAAAATGATGTAACATGTTAAATAACATGTCAAAAACGAGTTAACATATTATAGATTATATTCTAAAATGTTATTAATTTATATATCATATTTAATAGTACTTTATTTTTAAAGTATATATTCTTTTGTGTAGGTAGAATGTACGAAATTGATCACTATTAGTCATGGTAATACAAAGAATATTTGTTTATATGTCAATAATTATTTGGTTTAATTTGCTAAATTTAATTAAACATTGACCAATTGATTGAAATGATTTGGATGTATTGTATGTACCAATTAATGTTGATAGCAATAATTGGATTTACGGTGTAATATATTTAGACAAACGATTCATCAAACTATATGATTATTTGAATACATATAATTTGAAGGAGAAGTGTAAACATATATTGATCATGATTTTCATTTTATTGTATTTTTTGGGATAACATGGATATAGTGAGAATCGTCAAGCCGATCCATACACTTCGTGATCAATATTTATAATGAAAAGTGTTCCAAAACAGGATAATATGTAATGATTTTATTTAATTTTATTTTCTAAATATTTTTTATTTATAATTTTATTTTAATTCATCATATTTTATTGTTTTTTCTTATTTTTTTTAGCCATGAGTATAGGGCTTGGTTTTTCAAATTGGTGGAGTTTCAAGCAAAATGATGGGCATTGGACATGATTAATTTTATTAGTTTTTTAAAGACTATGAATAAATATTGTATATAATTTGTATGTAATAATGAAATATCATACCCTACTTACTAGAAGGTTGGACAAACATTAAAAATTCAATTTAGTTGAAATATTATAATCTTAATAGAAATACAAACAAATGGGTACGTAATTTTGTGTTTTTTTATTGTAATAATTTGATGGATGTAATTTACTTTTGATACATTGATTTTAATGTAATGGTACAATTTATCACTTTTATTACCTATATATTAAAAATTATTGAAGTTAATGTGTTGATCATATTATGTAACATGTGTACATTATATATGAAAAAACAATATATTTGAGAGATTTAAAAGCAAATAAGACATGTACAAAGAACAATTTGATTTTAAAGATGTACATGTTCAATAATGTATGATTGGATTAACAATGGACAAAACTTATATGTAGAGTTTGATGTAATCTCATATAGCATTTTCATTATGTTTCCTCTTTCGCTATAAGTTCTATTCAATCGTTGCAAATATCAAGGGTTACGAAATCAAGAACTCCTTTATAGTTTTGATTGTAAATTTTTTGTATTAAAATTTATTTTAATCACTTATATTATTTATCTGTGTTGATTTCATAACATTATTGCTTTATGATGAAATTGATTTTTGTAATAATATTGCTTCTCTGTATTATATTATATAACTAAATTCACTAGAAAATATGAAGTGAGACTTGCGATTTGGAGGTCTAATTTGATTGTGAATAAGACAATGCTTCTTTGTGTTTTTTGTAACTGAAATCACTTTAATTTTTGAACCGTTAACTGCGATGATATAGGACTAGTATGGTTGTGAGATATGATTTTGCTGGACGTTATTGGGAGGAAATGAATAGAGATTTTAGTTTGGAAAAAAATTACTTATTTGCCTAATATTGAGCTATTTAGGTCAATCTCTATGAATTACTATTCCTAATTTAAATCGTAAAAATTCCCAAAGTTTTACTTTTATATATTAATTTATCTTTTTTACCTTGTTTAACATGATATATTATAATCTTATATTTTTTAATCTAATTAGAATAATAAAAACATGGAAATAAATTCAATGCGTTATTATAATAACGTTAAATATACAAATGATTTTTTTTAATTTTTTTATAAAATTAAAAATAAAAAGTTTTAAAGTTATAAGTATATTCCAAAACAAATGAATGAACCATTAACTAAAAATTAAAATAAATGAATATGTTAAACTTAAATTTTATATAATCGTGATTAGTGATAACATACTATATTTACAAAAGTAGATAAGAATAATAAAACTATAAGCTAATTTGACAAATCCAAGAACAAATAATAAACTCATTATAAATACTTCATATAAAATAGTTTATAAATTCAAAATAAACTATGACAATTTTTTATTTAAATAAAATTCAAAAATATACATATAACTAATCATGTTTGTTGTTGATAAGATATTGTATAAATCTTATTAATAAGTAAATAATCAATATATAAAAACATAAAAAATTATAATAAAAATATTAAGAAAAATGTAACAAATTTTACATGACAAAAACTCTAACTGACTTAATATATTGAAAAAATACTAATAATATATAACAATAATTACAACTATTTTTTTATTTTTGTGTTATGAGTTGATCCTATCTCACCAATAATTTTTTCTTGTTCCTATCTCACCAATAATTTTTTCTTGTCATTCATATTGATCTAAATTAGATCAAATTTAATTTAATTTATATTTATTTTGTATTTTTTTTATTTATGTTTGATGTGGATAATTAAATAATTGAAATAATATATTTAAAATAAGATTAGAAAAATTCATTACTTTACTTTGAGAACAGTAAGATTTATTATTAATAATAATAAATAACTATTCAATTGTACCAATATTTTTTTTATATTTTAAAATCATATTAATAATAAAATAGTAATAAAAAAGAATGAGAATGATTTGAAAACAAGAAAGGCGGGTCAGGTGTGCGTCACATGATTGCTGGCTCCGTCTCCCTCTCCCCACGAAATATTTGCGTTCACGTTTTTTTTTTGTAGAGCGCCTCTCCTTTTTATTCTCTTTTTACATTTCCCTCCCAAGCATTCAATTTATAGTAACATTAACACTCTCTCCTAATTTCGAATAACTCTCTCTTTCGTTACTTCAGCGTAAGCCAGCCTTCATTTTGGTATCTAGGGTTTCCTTCTTTGTTATTGCTTTTCTTTTTTGCATTGTCTTCTTTGTTGAAATATTTTTGACTATTCATTGATGTGCCTTTGTTTCCTTGTTCTACAGTGAGCTTGGAAGAGAAATTTTTCTGGATTTGTGTATCAGAGGGCGGTTAATTTCATAGCTTCTTGATGGAGTTTTGAAATGGGTGTTTGACAATTTAGGAATTTTTGCCTTGCAAAGCTGTTGTTCGGGTAAAGTTATTTTTCCTCCCTACTAGAGTAAATTTAATCATGAGTGAAGATATTACGAATAATCCTGGCAAGAAACGACCTGTGTTTGCCGATTTGACTAACCGCCCTTTGAAAAAAGGATCTTCGATGATTTTGGGCGATTATGGGATTAAGTCTGTAGATGGGTATAATAAAAATGAGAATAATCAAGAAACGGATTCCCAATTTGCTGACCGAGTGTGTCTAAAGGTTGAGAATATGGTACGAGAGAAAGGTAAGACAAAGTTTGGAGTTGATAGTGATGAAAATTCCTCATCTTTATCAAAGGATAAGCAGGTTTCTCAGTCCCTACGCACTTCCAGTGACTCTGTTGCGTCACAGGGCGATTATGGTTCGTTTACCTTGAATGTACCTAAAGAAATTAAGGACAAGCCCAATATGCTGAATGAGGGTGTTCAGGACATTGTTGTGGAGTCTACAGATGTTTCCAGGTCTAGTACTTCAATGATCACATCCTCAGGGCTGTCTAAGAGGGGTGGTTTAAGTGCTGGAGGGCTCTTTCCAGGTCACGAAGGTAGTATTGCTTCTGATGTTGCTCAAAGTACTACGGTAAATCAAAGGCTGGTTACCCTTGTTTCCAAGAATAGTGAAGATGGTCTGACCTCAACGAAATATAATTCTACTGGATGGTCTTGTTTGCTAAATTCACAGGATCCTAAGCTCCACAAATTGGCTAGATGCACAGCTCATAGGGACGATGCCGGTAATATGAATGTAGCTAGTGACTTGCTTAAATCTTGCTCGTGTTCTTTTTGTTTGAAAGGTGACTCATAACTCTTACCCCTAGTTATGTTTAGTAGTTTATATTATTTACAAGTCTATTAAGTGGATTTTATCATTTGATTTCAGCTGCTTATATATGGTCAGACCTCCATTACCAGGATATCAAGGGCCAAATTACTGGTAATTTAGAAAGATGTGCCTGCATTGCTTATTTGAATAATTATTCTTCCTCCCTCATTTAATGGTTGGTTGTTCATTTCTTAGCATTGAAAAAGAGTCAAAAGGAAGCAAATGTCTCTGTTCAGAAATGCAGTAGTGACAAGGACACTGGCATCAATAGCCAAGGGAATTCAAGCAGATCAGCAAAGCTTGAAATGGATCTAATGGGCCAGTGGACATCTCTCTTTCATCATATGGAGGACATATTTCAACAAGAAAGCAACCAGCTTGTGAGTTTCATTCTTTCTATGCTTGAAGAATGGTATATTGGTGGATCAATATAATAATTTCATAAAACATATTGCATCACATTATTGGCTGTGGGTTGTTGTAATTCATTGATTTCTGTATTAGAGCTCTTTTTGTCATTACTTGAACCATTACACTACATAATATTGCTGCGCTTCTCGTGAGTCATTATTTGTAATTTGTCCCACTTTCCCTCAAAAGGATGTGATTTAAGTGGTGAGTTAGAAATCCCCTCTCCATTTTCCTAAGAGTAGATTAATTATGATTGAAAAAAATAGATGTTTGTGTAATCTTCTTGCTTGTTTTGTGTTTCTTTTGATACTCTTTTTGATTAATTTCTGGATTCTTATTGGCAGCAAGCCAGATTTTTCACACTAAAAGATTTGAGAGAGAATTGCAAGGTGGATCTAGAGATGATTAATGGAATGCCTCCTGGGAAACATTAGAATGCTTGCGCTGACTTCAAAGGTGACATTATAGGTGCATGTGCCTATGTATTCTTCGTTCTTTTAGGTTATAAGGAGGGACAGATTCTTTTCCTCCTTCATAAATGCTGTATTTTCAAATCCATGTATCATTAATTTAGTAGGTGGCCCATGCTTCTAGTAAATGTTCTTCTCTAAACTGAGCATACTTTCTCTTATGTACCTTCAGGCTTTCAATCAAGTGGTAGCTTATGTATCTCTTTAGTTGGTTAGGTATCTATATTTAATTTGGTGATTATCTGGTTTGGTTGTATTATGTCACTTTGTTCTAATAGTTTCCTATATTTCTTCTCACAATCAATATTTTTTGCTTTTTGAAAAAAAAATAAAAAATCTTGCTTCCACTTTGATGGTAATTAAGAATAAAAAATAAAGATAATTATTATTAAGATTATTTAGATTATGGATATATTTAGTTATATTTTATATGTTGATATTTATCATTTAAATTATTAAATAAATTATTTAGTATTTATCACATTAGTTATCATACTATTTATTATTAAATACAATAATAATTGTTTTCTTCTATATTTTTCTGCCCTTATTCTATTCTATTTTCAATCTGCATCAGTTCAGTATCAGAGTTGAACAATTTCATTTTTTAAACAATTTTCTATTCAGATTTTCAATCATTTTTCCAAAAAACAAATTATTTAGTTAAAAAAAAAGAAATCAGGAACTTGTAACCCCCGTGAGCCCCAAACTGCCACCACCACTCCAAGTCATCATCGATATCCCTCCCACCAAGTGTCATCAACATTGGCAGTTGATTATCGTACAATCCACTTCCCTCCCATGACCACCCCTATCCCTAGCTAGAACCTGTCAACACCCAAACCCCATATTTCGAACAGCCACACCTATCAGGTCATCATCAGTTGCTTCCCTTGTCAATCTTCGTTGCCGATCGTAAAACCACCAGAGCCAGAATGAAGTCGTTGGTCCAGCCTCACCAATGCTGTGCAGATATGACAACTCAATTGCCAGTGCACAGTTTCTCGCTCAAAATGTAGATTCGCGTCACTATTAGCCATCTTCATTGCCATTTCTCAACCTCCAGTAACGCTATTGGAATCGCTGTCTTCCAAATTGTTACAAGATTTACCCAGCTTTGGTTCTTCCATGGTCATCATTGTCGTTGCCGCTTCAGAACAATGAAAATCTTGCATTTTTGCACCTAATCGATTTTCGAATATGGAAGATTAGAAACTCGGTTCGGTCCAGTTGACTCAATTCAGTTCAGGAACACATCTTTTGGTTCGATTCAGTTCCAAGCATACAAATCCAATTCATATAGATATATATCAGTTCTTAAGTAGTTCAATTTGGTTCTTACATTTTCGAAGGCTATTAGTGATACTCATACTTTTCTTTTGGTAGCTAAATTTTCCTTCAAATTTTGTTTGTTTAGTCATTTTGTTAATTTTTCCCCAATTTACAAATAACTTCGAAAAAAATTGAAAAAGAAAAAGGATTGAACATCTTGTATACTTTGGTCAAATTTTCTTCGTAGTAACTTTTTATATTTCTAATGATAAGTATAAAGCTATTGAAAACACAATTAAAAACATAATGCAAAACTTCGATAAGAAGCAAACATATAAAGACATTAGTTACTACCTAATAAAAGCATGTCACAATGTTCTTGTGACCAAATAAATCCATCTACACCTACGTATAATAGTCGACTTTTCCTACCTAAGTCACCACCTCAACTAGTTCACAACCTCATGGTGACTTTTTGTTTGAGAGAAAAAAATGATGAGAATTAGAAATAGAAGGTAAATATAATTATTATTAGAGTTACTTATTTAGATTATGATTGTTAATATTTATGATATGTTTAGTTATATTTATAGTTTAAATTATTAGAGGTTATTTGGTATTTATTTTCGTCTTATAAATAAAATGTAAAATTGTAATTAAAGATCAAACTATTATAATTGAATACATTATCAAATTTTTTTCTCATATTTTTCTACTTTCCCTTCCCTTGTTATATTATCTTCCCTATTTGCATTATTCTTATTCATTAGGAGCTTATTTATTACTATCATTCTTATTAATACTTGGACGTATATGTCCCATTATAAATTCTTAAATACAATGTGTTGTATGTATCTATTAATAATAATAGTTGATTTCGTTCACTTATCATACTTGGTTTTTTATTTATTTTTATCTTATCTCTATTATTTAGGAGTGAGTTTTCACTCTCATATAAAAATGATCATCATATCCCCAAAAATAACAAGTCATATTTTGATGGTGAGGTATGAATGTATTTTCTTTTACTTATAACTTTATCCAATTATCTATTTATAAAATATATCACATCCTTTGATATTCTCTAAATTCTAATTAATTATAAAAATATTATTAATTATTTTTTGATAATATCTAAATTTTAATTAATTATAAAGATGCAATTAGTTATGATTACAGATTGTATAAATTATATACATCTTAGCCTAAAAAGTGATATGTCAAAATTTGATTGATGATGTGTATTTCAATTATTAATATATTTTCTCATATAATCTCTTTCAATTATATATATAATTTTAGTATTATCTAAAATTCTAATAATTGTAAAAATATAATTAATTATATCTACATATTTTATGAACTATATAGGACTAAATTTTAGTTTATTTATATAATTAGTTGTTATAATTTATTATTTGATTGGGGAAGAAACTCATAAGAGTAAATGTAAGATGTTACTATTTCAAAACTCTTATTTTTCTTATTTTAAACTCTTACACTACTAAAAGAATTAAATTGTATAATATAAATTATTTTACATTTAGTACAAATTTTATTTTAAAGTCCTCTTATCCATAATATTTTCAAGGTGTATTCTTCTAGTAACTTTTATCATTTATTCACAATGTTGGATCATTTCTTACTCTTTTATTTTGAAGATATTATTCTTTAAAGCATTTATTGATATTGATATTATGATTATTCTAAATGTATGAGTCTGTATGTTTATTAGGAAAATATTATAACGTTATTAACATTTTTATTTGGATTTCTTAAACTCTAAAAGAATGATGAAATACAAAATGATTTGTAACTTTTTATTTGTATAATTTATTGGTAGTATTTTTTTAAATTTTTATGTTTTTAATAAAAAAATTCTTTGTGAAGTAAATAATAAATATAATTAATATTAATATTAAAAATATATTACAAAAGTAAATATTTCATTATATATATCAACATCAAAAAATGAAATTATCATAATTATATTTTTTAGTATATTATTTGATGTTATGCATGTGTTGGATATGGGAAAAAATATAATACTATTTTTGCACCAAAATAGATCAAAGGTGTCAAGAATATGGTGTAAATGTGTAATGGGTTGGAAATGCTTTAATATGCATCGATTTCAAAGGAAAACCACTTTATCATTGTCAGATTTGTATTGAGTTTCTTACACTATAGCATTGTATGCAAACGGTAAAGCTAGATAAGTCTTTCTGCATGATAATTGCTTTGTGTTAATGGCATTTATATTGTATTTTATCGTATTATTGTGTAATATTTTGATATTATTTGTGTTGTGTTTATTTGTTTGTTTTCTTATATTTTTCATTTATAATAATAAAAAATAACAAGATATTTAAATACATAAAAAATTATTAAATAATTATGATTAAATTTTTCTTACACATTATATTATGTTACCTTGTCATGCAAGAGATTATCACCATTTTCATTACAAAAATGTAGATTAGCATTAAAAAAACAGAGTTCAAAGAAGGTGGGTTTAATTTTTTTTTATAATTGGATTAGTTAAAAGATACATAAAATTCCGCTTAGTGGAGGGAATTACTTAAAATTCTAATTATACCTCCTTAATTATCTCTTACATGTAACTAATAAATGGTACCATTTAATAATTTGTCTTTAAATAACTTTATTTAATAATGATTAGACTAATATTATCTAATTTAAAAAATATATAATAAAACATCCTTGACAAAAAATTAAGGGCCAATTTTGCTTTATTTTTTTTATTTTTTTTATTTTCTTTCTTTCTTTCCTTTTTTCTTTTAGCTTCACTTTTTAAACTATGTATAATTACTAGTAAGCAGAATTATTATAGAATTTCTTGAAATGTTTTAAAATTAAATAAATATTCTTTAAGGAAAAATATGCAAGTGCAACTCTTGTACTATTGTTTGATTATAATATCATCATTTAAATTTTATAATTTTTATTGATTTTTTTGTTAAATGATCATTTAGAGAATAAAAAAAATTAGAGACAAAATGAGGTATAATCGTTATTTTTTAATTTTATTAAATATTTTTTTTGTTCTTTCAAAAAATTAAAATATTTTTTTTATTGTAGTAAACTTTAAAAATATATTAGTTTTTAAATAATCTTATTATTAAAGCAAAATTTACTATAAAATATATTTTTATTTTTAAAAACTATAAATTACTATATTATAAAATAAAATAAAAATATTTAATTAATCTGATAATAAGATTTTTCGTTAAAAATATCAAATTTAATCATTTACAATTTTCTTAAATTTTTAGTTTAAAAATTAAAATATTATATTTTAATAGCTTTAATATCACAACATTAAAAGTGTGAAACTCATAGGAAATTCAAAGTTTGCCGATATATATTAATTTTGGGTCAAATGAAAGTGTGAGGCAACAGAGGCATGAATATTTCAGAGATTCCCGTTATGAGGCATGCATATTTCAGAGATTCGCATTATAAACCAAGTATCTATTTATACAAACATTTTAACAATTTTTTTTCTTTGAAGTTAAACAAATTTAATCTAATAATTTTTAAATATGATTAATTAAAGATAAAATTACTAAAAGAGTAATAAATAAATATTTTTTATAAATAAAATTGAAATTCTCATAAAAATAAAATAAAAAATCCAAATTCTCTGTCTCTCCTTTTTTTATTCATGTTAATCTTCTTTTTCAACTCACGTACTCTCTCTATTTCGAATATTTTTTTAAAGCCTCGTTAATTTCTAAACGTATTTTTATATTATAAACCTTATTTCAATTTTTTTATTGTTACATTATTAGCAATGCAACTTTTTTTTGGGATCAATTATGAAACTTATATTTATGTTAAATATAGTTGAATTAGTTAATAATGCACTTATTCTTATGAAACTTATATTTATGTTAAATATAATTGAATTAGTTAATAATATTCACCAATTCGCTCGTGTCTATATATGATTATATAAAATATATAATAAATTATAATTAATATGGATTAATTTTATTAATAAATATAATATGAATCAAATAGTTATATTTAATAAAAAATTAGTACGATAATTATAATTTTATTATAATTGTAATATATAAGTGTTTTAAAATATATTTAAAAAAAGATAAAATTATCATTTATGTTTGTACATTTTAACATCTAAATTGGACGTCTTTTATATCTTTTATCTTATTTTCCTGACATGTATTTCATTAAATATTTTTTTTATCAATCTTCTGTGTTATATTCATACTTGAAAAAAAGTGTAGAATAATATACCTGCCAAATATCAACTATTTTTCCAAACTAGCGGGAGAGTGATGGTATTTTTGACTTCCAAGCTAACAAAATGCATCAAAACTAGACAAAAAAGAAAAATGAAGAAAGAGTATAAAAGATAGAAAGCTTGGTAATTTTTACTTATTATACTATTTTGTTAAAAAAATTTATTAATAAAATAATATTTTATTATTTAAAAAATAACTAATAAAAAAATATTGATTAAAATGTTCTCGTAATATAATCAAAATTACTCTAGGGTACTTAATCCGTTTTTTTCTTGTATTATGCTGTTGATGATGGTTGGTATATTTTAGTTTTTTTTTCGACTATGATAAAAGGGATTGAAAATAATATATATGAAAAATGAAGAGAATTTAACTAAAAATATTAATATTTTTAGTTTTTTAGTTGAAAAATGGTATTAAAATTGAAAAAATTAAATAAATAATGGATATAAAAGAGAAAAAAATTTAAAATAATAATTTTATTATATTAAATATATTATATTATTTTAAAAAAATTATAATAAAATAAAATTATATTGTATATAAAAGTTAAAAAACTGATAGAACTAAACCCCGACACAATTGTTGTGTTCATTTTCCGAAATGACACTAGGGTACTTCATCCATTTTCTAAGACTCATAGACCTAAACCCCGACACAATTGTTCTGCTCATTTTCCTGTTGAAGTCCCACATCGATTAAGCATTGGGTTTCTGTTGCACTTATAAGTCTATGGCAACCCTTCCTCTTTGAGAGCTCTTTTGGAGGGAGTTAGGCCATGAATTTCTTCATGGTATCAGAGCCAAATGTCTTGGTCGGTACCCGGCTGATTGTAGGGGATGGACCCTGCGTCGGTGTGAGGGGGAGGCGCTCCATATCACCGGTCGGAAATCGATGTGAGGGGGAGTGTTGAAGTCCCACATCGATTAAGCATTGGGTTTCTGTTGTACTTATAAGTCTATGGCAACCCTTCCTCTTTGAGAGCTCTTTTGGAGGGAGTTAGGCCATGAATTTCTTCATTTCCTAACCCTTTTTCTCTTCCAAAGGAAAAGCAAGTGAGAAAAAGGTAGACTTTTTCAAGTTCGTGATCTCATTGATTTCTTTACAAGTTTGTGGCAATATTTCTAAGAAGTTACAAGGTGTTTAACAAGTCTTTTTTTTTATTTTAACTTATCTTCTCTTCTTTCAAAAACTAATCAAGGATTTTCTTTAGCTTTGATGATTTTGATACCCTTCATTTATTGCCTACCAAGGTTTATGATTTTCTACTTTGGTAGCTAAACTTTCTTATTTTATGAAGACTCTAACTATATTTTCATATATTTTTCTTCCCTTCCCCCTTAAATTGTATGCACATTTGCAATGTGGTATGAGTGATTATTTTTGCTTAGTTTTGAATTTTGTTCTGTGATTATTGTGTTAATCTCCTCGCTCTCTCTCTCTCTCTCTCTCTCTCTCTCTATCTATCTATCTCTCTGTTAGTGAATGTCTGCTCTCTTTTGTTGTATTATGTTGTTCATGTTTTAGAAAGAAACAGATCTACCTGTACCTTTGATTTTTTGTCTATGGTTATTGATGTTAATGTGTTCTCTCTCTCTCTCTCTCTCTCTCTGTCGATAGTGATTGTGTCCTTTTTTTTACTTGTTGTTTTATGTTTTCTTGCTTTCCAGTATTGAAGTATTTTTCTCAGAAAATGTGGTGAAAAAGAAGGAAAGAACGAACAAAATAACTGTTATAATTGCACATGCCTTTAAATTTAGCCTTCAGTTTTGAGTAATCTTCAGCATTTTCATTCACATATCAGAAACAGATCAAAATAACTATTTTTGTGTATGTGTGCCTATAAGGAAACACTTTGTTCTTGGTATAAGGTACCTGGGTATATATGTTAGAAAAATCATATATCAATAATACAAATAAAGTATTAAGAAATAGTGCCATGAAATTATGGTCAGCTTACGTTGAGCATTCTTGTCTAGCAGATCTGTGCTACTTTGCTGCGAAACACTTAGCATTAAGCTATTGGATTCACATTCATCATTGAGAACAGAATTAGGATGTCTATGTTTACGGCTACAACTCCTCATTTCTTCAAAGTGATTCTTCCTGAAGTTCAGAGTCACAAGCTCGTATGTATATCTCCTTTTTTTTTGTTCAAAATGTTTGGAGCAATTAACAATTTTTCAATGAAACCTATTTTATCTGATATTCATAAGGGCATTATTTGCAAGTATATCTAATTTAGCTATAATATTAATCTAAAATTAAAGTCATCTAATACCTTATCCATATATTTTCAACACTGATTGAGAGTTATCTGCATAGTTGTTAAAAGGGTGTTAAAAGATTGAGGGGCAAGGGAGGTCCATACCTTTTTACAAAAAAAAAAAAAAACTCTATAGTCCCGTTACTTTCAACTATATCATTTTAGTTCTATAATCTTTGAAAAAATGTGCACTTAGTCTTAAAAACCCAAAACTACGAGACATGTACATCTTTTTAGGACTAAAGTACACATTTTTTATAGTTATAGGACTAAGTTGCTCCACTTGAAAGTTATAAGACTAATGTGCTCCTTTTACCTAAAGTTCCAAGACTACTGGTGCCCTTTTCCCCTGTTAAAATTGGATAACTGAACAAGAGATTTTATGTTGCAGAAAATACCGAAAGCATTTGCGATGCATTATGGTGAACTTTTGGGACAGCAGATTTTTGCTAAGGTTCCCACTGGTGATAAGTGGGTTGTAGCACTCAAGAAGTGCGGTGGCAGCATTTGGTTACATGAGGGCTGGGCTGTATTTGCAGGATTTTATCATATCAGTCCCGGTTACTTCTTGGTTTTTAGACATGAAGCCAATTCCAATTTTCATGTGATCATATGTGACACCAGTGCTTCAGAAATTGACTACCCCCTTCTTGTGCCACAAAAAAATGGGTCTGATGTGTCTGACATGGAGGATAGTAACTCTGATGATCATTCTGATTCTTGTGCTACATATCAGGAGGCAGAGAAAATGTATCATTTTGGCCCTAGTGGAAGTGCTTTTAAGATCCATCAGAGAGAATCAACAATAAAAGCATTAGAAAGGCGCAAAGCTATTGAACGAGCAAGTGATTATGAATCAGTGAATCCTTTTTGTTTGGTTTTAATGCAAACGACTTATTTGGTTGGGTCATATGTGGTAAACATTGATTTAGTAATCTGTTTTTACATTTTGTGAAAACATGTGTTAATATTAATGTTGTTGTGCGAATCATGATAACCTTGTTTATCTCTGATAGAATCTACCAAAAGAATTTGCCAATAAACATCTTGGCAAAGGGAGAATGGACTTAACTCTTCGAAGTTATGATGGAAGAGCTTGGGATTTGAGATATGTTGGTAGTCCAATGCCGAGATTTTCAATGGGTTGGTTTCGGTTTCTGAAGGACAACAATCTGAAAAGAGGAGATGTATGCAGATTTGAATTCAAGAAAGACAACATAAGTTCAGTTAGTGTGGTCATATTCTCAGCTGATGAAGCTGTGTAATTCATCTCACAAAACACTAGAGTCTATCCTTATGTTATGTTTATAATGGTTGTCTATTTGTTACTAGAAGTTGCTTATGAAACTCAAGTATTACTAAATGTGCTTGCTAGAGTCATGTGTAGGAAATCTTTCTTCTCATGAGACTCAATTACTTGGCTACTCATTGTCTTAAGTCATATATATGTTACGTTTTTTTTTGTACCTTTAAGATCATGTAGAAGCGCTTCTGACAACAACAAAAAATGCTTCTGGACTATATAAGAATTTTTTTGACAGAAGCACTTCTAAGGCTCAGAAAAGCACATTTTGTGTTTGTTATCCTGACAAACGCTAGTATAATTCATAAGGGATGTGGGATAAAAATTGTAAAAGAAATTAAGGGTTGAAGATTGAGAGGTTATTCTGGTATATAACTTTTAAAATGTGTGTCCTTAATTTTTTTGTCTATACATGTACCACATGTTGAATTTCTTAGTCAAAATTTAAATTTAGATCATTGATGTACATAAAATTAAACATAAAGATTATTAATATATTATTATAAAAATATGCATAAATATATGTCTTTTGTTCAATAGGATATTACTAAAATATCACTCTATCTTAATAAGATAATTACTTTTGTTTTATATAATATGTATCAAATATACTATAATTTTTTTTTTAAAATATGAAATTAGACTTTAAAATAAGATTTGTATAATTAAGTCATGTCTCTTTAAAACATATATATTCTTATTATAGAGGAAATTATTAATTATTATATAATTTTCTTAGTTTTTCCAAAATAACATAAATATATTTTAATTTTAAAAAATAGATAATCATGTCATTTCATTTATTATTTTATTATAAAATTCATATTCAATTTTTTTTGACTTTTTTTGTAAATATTTTTATCGAAAAAATTTAGAGTAGTGATGAAAATAGATGTGATTGTTATTCTTTTAATCATATAAAACTTTTTTGTGATTTTATGAAACTTAGGAAGATATATATAATTAACCATTTATTATATAGTGGAAAACGTACAGAGGTCCCGACTTTGAATAAGACATGCTTTCTTTGCAAGGAACAAAGAAAAAATAATAAAAAAGGCATGCTTTCTCAGTTGAAGATGGGTGGCAAAATTGCAGCCACATGAGTGATTTGGATGGCGATAATGTGTTTTGGCGCAGCTAACTACTTAAAAGTATTATTAAAACATTTCTTTTGGTCATTAATTGTGGCGTTTGATAGGATTTTGTAATACTAAAGGTCAACTAATTAAATAATCTAGATAATGTTATTTTTGTCCTCAGTGAAAACGAAATCGTTGATATAATAAAAAGAAAAATATCACACACATTTATTATATTAAATTAAATGAGTTATTTAATTCTTTAAAAAAAGTTATTTATTTATTTTTATAAAATAAGTCTAATTAATATTTTTAATAAAATAATATTATTTTTTCATATTTTATTTTATTGGTAAATAAAAAAATAAAAAAATAACTTTTTGTATTTATATTTTAACATAAAACCTATTAAATATTAAGTGAATAGTTAAATTTTTATTACAAAATTATTTAAATGTAATAAAATTTGTTATTTTTTTAATATTTTTTAAAAATATAAGGAATTAAATAACAAATTTTACAAGGTAAGTTATTAATAAAATAATTAATACATATATCTTAATGTAAAGGAACTTTAAGTTCCATAATCTTATAATATATATGAAATATAATTAGAATATAATGAAAAACATTGTATATTATTTTAATATTCTTATATTTAATAAATTTTAAATAATATCATTTAATTATTATTTTTCATCAGATAAAATATATTATTAAAATAATTATTGTTGTAAATAATTATTACTTAAAAATAAAATATATTATTAAAATTATTATTTTTTAAATAGGGTTTAGGGATTTGGGGTTTAGGGATTTAGGGTTTAGAATTTAGGATTTGAGATTTAGGGTTTAGGGATATTTGTGGGTTAAGATTTAGGATTAAAATTATTATTTTTTTAAATAGGATTAGGGTTTTGAAATTTGGGATTTGGGGTTTAGGGTTATATTTATGAGTTAAGATTTGGGGTTAAAATTATTATTTTTCTAAATAAGATTTAGGAATTTAGGATTTAGTGTTATATTTATGGGTGAAGGTTTAGGGTTAAAATTATTATTTTTTTAAATAGGGTTTAGGGTTTATGGTTATATTTGTCGGTTAAGATTTAGGGTTATAATTATTATTTTTCTAAATAGTGTTTAGGGTTTTGGGATTTGGGGTTTAGAGTTATATTTGTGGGTTAAGGTTTAGGGTTAAAATTATTATTTTTCTAAATAGGGTTTAGGGTTTTGAGATTTGAGATTTAGGGTTATATTTATGGGTTAAGGTTTAGAGTTAAAATTATTATTTTTTTAAATAGGGTTTAGGATTTAGGGTTTATGTTATTTTGTGGGTTAAGATTTAGGATTAAAATTAATATTTTTTAAATAGGGTTTTTGGATTTGAGATTTAAGGTTTGAGCATTAAGATTTAGAGTTATATTTGTGGGTTAAGATTTAGGGTTAAAATTATTACTTTTTTAAATAGAATTTAGGGTTATATTCGAGGTTGGGATAAAATTGGAATCAATTCTGATTTCATTTCATTACATTTTATTTTTACTCTTTAACCTAACAAAACATAAAATTAAAATGAATCAATTATGATTTCATTTCGATTTACAAAACATGTAATTAGTTCTAATTTAATCGATTATATGATATTTGTTCGAACTCAATCACGTGTACGTCATATTGTCGTTTTTTCTAGGGCATTTTTCGAATTCCAAAAGTAAGATACAATATGGGAAAAAAAACCATGTGATTGACTTTAGTTAACTTAAGAGTAGTTGTGTTAACAAAGAGAATAATAAAAAGAGGCAAAGGTACTGGTAGGGGTAGGTATATTTTTTTCAAAACTCGCAAAGCGATCGATTCCAAGATTTAATTGATATTTTTATGTTTTTAGGTTAATTGATCTCTAACGTAAATTCAAAAATCTAAAAACTTAATTAACTAGTCAATTTATTTAGAGGTTTTTATTTTATAAAACCTAAAAAAAAAACCGAACTCACCTACTCTATTATAAATAAAGTTTACATTTGTATTTATAATATTTAATTATTATAGATTTATCATTTTTCACTAATCTCTAAACTTAATAATTTAACTGCAAAATAAATATTTTTCTTTCCTTTTTTTCTTTTTAGGAGGGAGTTATAAATATGTTTTAATAGTTTTTTTTATTATATAGGTTTGTTTTTTTATTTATTTTAAATTTCAATTTGAAAATTATTTTTTGTTGACTTTTTCACTTCATATTGATTTGGTACATTGATACAAATTTTTAAGTCTTTCTTAGACAGCTTTTAACATTTAACAAAGTTAAACATTTTTAAATAGCATAATGTTGATTTTCTCTGATTTTTGTTGAGAGAGTTATTGAATTGATTTTGGCTTAATGTCTAATGTTATATTTATACATTGAAAGGAAGAAACTAGCCGTTAAACTAGCCGTTACTAAACTAGTCGTTATTAAACTAGCCGTTATTAAACTAGCCGTTAAACTAGCCGTTATTAAACTAGCCGTTAATAAACTAGCCGTTATTAATCTAATTATTCTCAACACTCTCCCTCAAGTTAGGTGTGTAGATATCGGTCAACCCTAACTTGCTTAAATTTTTTTCAAATGATTTTAAATCTAAACCTTTGGTGAAGATGTCTGCCAATTGTTTTTCACTTCTCACAAATGGAGTTTCAATTTCCTTTGCTTGAATTTTTTCTCGAATGAAGTGGAAATCCACTTCGATGTGTTTTGTTCTCTCGTGAAACACCGGATTTGATGCTATATGTCTCGCCGCTTGGTTATCACAAAACATCTTCATTGGTTCTTGAATTTTAATTCCGATATCCAAAAGAAGTTGTTTGATCCAAGTTAGCTCGCTTGAGGTTGATGCCATGGCTCGATATTCTGCCTCGGCACTTGATCGTGCCACAAAATTTTGTTTCTTGCTTTTCCATGTGACTAAATTTCCGTCTACAAACGTGCAAAAACCAGTGGTTGATTTTCTATCAAAGCTACCAGCCCAATCTGCATCGGAGTAGCCACACACTTCATTAGAATTATTACGTTTCATGAGAATTCCTTTACTAGGTGTCACTTTTAAATATTTTAAAATTCTATGTATAGCCTCTAAATGTGGTGTTCTAGGTGTATGCATAAATTTACTAATTTGGCTTACTGAAAAAGAAATGTCTGGTCGAGTTACCGTTAAATAAATTAATTTTCCTACAAGTCTTTGAAATTGGCTTATGTCTTCTAAGGGTTTGCCATCCTCAATATTTAATTTGCATTTACTATCTATTGGTGTAGATGTTGGTTTACTCCCTAATTTACCAGTTTCTTTCAATAGGTCAAGTGTATATTTTCTTTGTGAAATAAAGAGTCCCTTGGGTGAATGTGCTATTTCTATTCCTAGAAAATATTTTAATAAACCTAAGTCTTTGATATCAAAATTCTCCTTTAATTTCATTTTCACTTTTTTAATTTCTTCCAAATTATTTCCGGTAATTATTATATCATCTACATATACTAGAATTATGGTTGTGAATGTACCATAATTTTTGGAAAATAATGAGTGATCGGCATTACTAATTTTAAAATCACAAGAAATTAAATAAGAGCTTAGTTTTCTATACCATGCTCGTGGAGATTGCTTTAGTCCATAAATAGATTTTTTTAACCTACACACTAGTCTAGAATTGTTTTCTTTTTTATGACCAGGTGGAAACGTCATATATACCTCTTCTTCAAGTGTTCCTTGGAGAAAAGCATTCTTGACATCCATTTTATGTAAGGTCCAGTTTTGGTTTACCGCTATGGAAAGTAAAATCCTAACTGTATTCATTTTGGCCACGGGTGCAAATGTTTCTTGATAGTCTACACCATAGGTTTGAGTGTAACATTTTGCCACTAATCGTGCTTTGTACCTTTCAATAGTACCATCACTATTAAACTTAATCTTATAGACCCATTTGCATCCTACGGGTTTCTTTCCTTTGGGTAGTTGTACGACTACCCATGTTTCATTTTTTTCAAGTGCTCGAAGTTCTTCTTCCATTGCTTTGCACCATACCAGTTGGCCTATTGCTTCCTCATAGTTATTTGGTTCATTTTCTTTGGAAATTGAGGTCAAATAAGTCCTATATTGTGGTGTAACATTTTCATAAGATAAATAATTTTGGATAGGATATTTTACCTCATATGTTACAAAATCCCGTAATCTAGTTGTAGGTTGTGGAGTCCGATTAGACCTTCTCAATGGTATTATTTCGGTAGTACCATCTTCCCCCTCACTTTGAGAAGTTTCTTCCTCTTCATTCTCATTGATTATTTCATTTTCATTTTCTACTACTATATTTCCTTCTTCAGAATAAAAAAATGGAAATGTAAATTCATTTGGTTCCTCTTGGTTATTAGTCTCCTTTTCTAGTATTTTGTAATAGGACTCATTTTCTTGGAATGTCACATCTCTTGAAATGTAATGTTTTTTGTTAATCAGATCATAGCATTTATAACCCTTTTTTTGAGATGAATACCCCAAGAAAATAGCTTTGATTGATGTATAATCTAACTTGTGTTGTTTATTTTTGTGCACATAACATGTACATCCAAATACTCTTAAATGATAGATATTGAGTTTTTCTTGGTAGAGGATTTCTAGTGGGCTTTTGAAATTCAAATTGGCACTTGACAATCTATTAATTAAATATGTTGCGGTGAGAACAGCATCCGACCAAAAAATTATTGGAACATTATTTTGAAACAAAAGTACTCTTGTTACTTCAAGTAAATGTCGATTTTTTCTTTCCGACACACCATTTTGTTGGGGTGTGTAAATACAAGTTGTTTGATGTAAAATTCCTTTTTGCTTGAAAGAATTTGTAAAATTTTGATTTACAAATTCCGTTCCATTATCACTTCTAAAAGTTTTAATCTTTGCATCATATTGATTTTCTACAAAATTATAAAATTCTTGAAATTGAGAAAATACTTCACTTTTATTTTTTAACAAGTGTAACCATGTGGTTCTTGAAAAAATCATCTATAAATATAACAAAGTATTTATAACCATTAAATGACTCAATTGGAGCAGGACCCCAAACATCAGAATGTATTAACTCAAAAGGTTTTTTGCTTTTACAATTGGATAAACTAAATGGTAACCTTGTGTGTTTTCCTAATTTACAAATTTCACAACTACTACAATCTAGTTGTTTGAAATCAAAAATACATTTTAAAATCTTATCGAAAGGATGTCCAATTCTCTTATGCCAAAGAGTGCCTAATTCTTCTTCTTTTTTAATATTGAAGTTGCGTTTTTCTTCACTCAGAATATAAAGCCCATTTTCTAGAAAACCTTCACCAATGATATTTTTCGTTATCAATTCCTGAAAAATCACATTTTTGGATGTAAATGTAATTTCACAATTTAAGTCTCGTGTGATTTTACTAATGGATAACAAGTTAGATGTACAATTATTCACATGCAAAACATTTGAAATTTTTCTTGAAAGGAGACTAATTGAACCATTTCCTAAAATTTCCATTTTTTCACCATTTGCAACGATTACAAATTGTTTAGTCTCAATTTTTTTGTAATTATTGAGTAAGTTTTTATTTCCAGTTATGTGATCAGTTGAACCTGAATCAAGAATCCATTTGGAATTTAAAGAATTTTGAGTAAGGTTTGTAATCATACCAGAGGTTTTTTGAGATTTTCCTTGAAACATCACGGATAATTGTGTATACAGCTGCCTCATTTGATCCATATCCACCTCACCTTTTATTTCTTTTTCAGCCTCGTTTGTACTCATATCCTCTTTTTCCTTTTGTGCAGAGTAACCCATTTTCTCTCTGCTCTCTACCTGATTTTGTCGCCGATCTCCCCCTCTGACGAAGCCTCCACCTCGCCTTCCCTTTTGCCGGAGATGAGGGTTGAGACACCAGCATTCCTCATGCTTGTGTCCTTCCTTCTTACAATAATCGCAGCGAGTGAGTGACCAGCATTCCTCGCGCTTATGTCCTTCCTTCTTACAATAATCACAGCGAGTGAGTGTTTGGTCTCCCCGACGTTCTGGCCTAGGGTTAGATCTGGTGACGAAAGCCTTGGCTTCGAGGTTGTCAGGTAGTTGAGTACCCATCACTATTCTTCTTGTCTCTTCTCTTTCAACCATCCCAACAACCTCATCAACAGATGGCAGCTCACCCATGAGAAGAATTTGTGAGCGTACCCCCTCATAGCTTGAATCGAGCTTGGCGAGGAAGGTGAAAATTCCATCTTGCTCCTCTCTTCTTTTGATTTCATCAAGATCGGCTGTGAGAGGTCGATACACTCTAATCTCATCATTCTTTTTTTGGATTTGGCTGAATAGTTCGGTGACAGATTGATTTTGTTGTTGTAACTGTTGAAGTTCTTGCTGAAGTTGATAAATAAGAGAGTAATTTTTCTTCTTTCCGAACATTGTCTCGGCTTTAACCCACATATCTCGAGCTGTATCTAGATATGTCATGAGATCAGAGATATGGGGTTCCATGGTTGCCAGTAACCAACTCATGACTAGATTGTCACTCTTTCTCCATTCTGAAATTTCCTTTCTTTCTTCAACTGTTGGGTGTGTTGGATCTTCGGCTTTTGGTTTTGATTTCTCACCAGTGACATGCTCAAATTTGTCTCTGCCGATTAGACCAAAAGTCACTTGACGTGCCCAAAGATGGTAATTTTTACCATTTAGCAGCACACCTGTAAGTCTCTCTATATGTTGTGACATTTTCTAGATTTCTTGAACTTATACAGTTCTTGTTTGTGGGATTGATTTGGAGCAAGATCAAATCTGCTCTGATACCATGTTGATTTTCTCTGATATTTGTTGAGAGAGTTATTGAATTGATTTTGGCTTAATGTCTAATGTTATATTTATACATTGAAAGGAAAAAACTAGCCGTTATTAAACTAGCCGTTAAACTAGCCGTTACTAAACTAGTCGTTATTAAACTAGCTGTTAAACTAGCCGTTATTAAAATAGCCGTTAATAAACTAGCCGTTATTAAACTAATTATTCTCAACACATAAACATAGAAGATATATCATGTTAATAATTTATGTTACTTCTAACTATCAAATAGACTATCTTCACCCTCGTATCAATATTATAGGTTAGCTTAAAGTTTGATTTTTGAAAATTTGTAGCTCTATAAAGGTTTTAGTTTTTTTTTTTCAAAATCGTCTATATAAAATTAGCTTATAAAATAAATCAAAGATAATAAGAATTATCGTTTACTTTCATTATAGAAAAATAGGATCTTTTTGAGTAATTTCATTGGCTATAAATAAGATAAAAATATATATTTAAAGTATTTTTATATATAGATAAAATTGTCTTTTTTAAAATAAGAAGTAAAACGAATTGAGTGATCTATAGATGTAAAAATCTGATGGAAAAAATATTAAATAGGCTCAACATACTCTAAATTCAGGTATTTTGAGTCCTACGCTCCTCTATACCCATTCAAAAATGATTTTTTGTATGCGTATTTTTTAATTTTTACAATCAGGAATATAAAATTCCTTTCTTTAATAAAAAGCCATGAATTGCAAGTGGAATTTAATATTTAATAAAAAAATAGCCATTATATATATAAGAAAAACGTTAACATGACATAAATTTACAAAATTCTATAACATATTAATATAATCTAAAAAATTGAATAATTTTTTCAATTTCAAAACAAAGTATACAAAATTAAGTGAAATTAATATTTTTCAAACACTACAATATTAATTCCTTCTTTAATTTTAACGATCAAAGAAAATAAAACTATTTTCTTTTTATTCTTATTTTTATTCTCATTTTGATTATGTGGATCAAACAAAGTTATTTAAATTAAAATTATAAACCTTGTTTACTTCACTTAATAATTATATAATAACTATCTAATATAGTCTAATTCAAGAAGGATGAGCAAATTAGGTTGTCCTTTTTTTTATCTATGTTCTTTTGTTTAAGAGTAATTATATATGATATTATGAGTATAAAAATTTATTATCATTAATTAAATTTTATTAAAATTTTAATAATTATTAAATTTATGATAAATATGTGATATTAATTAATATAATAATATTTTAAAATGTTTTTCTTAATTCTTAACTAAATTGTCCCTTCAAAAAAATGATCTTAGAGAAACCAAAGCGACCTTTGGTATGAGAAGTTAAAGTGGCCTTTTGTAATCCCTAGGGGAATAGAATCGAAAGGTCACTTTCTATCACCAAAGATATGAGAATTAGAAGTAAATTTGGTTCTTTGTTCTCTTTTCATTTCTGCTTGAGTTTGGCGCCGCAATTGATGATACTTGTTGTTCAGCGATTCTCATATCTTTATCGTCATCCGTCAGTGGTCCAAAGAGCACTGATATTCATTTTTAGTAGTGCAAGATCTTTAAGGTAGGATATATATATATATATATATTATTAATTTACGTTACAATTTATTAATTTTAAAAAATTATTATATTTTCTCATTTATTTATTTTTTGTTGGGATATAATGTTAACGTGGAACATATCATTCATATTTTTAAGATTTATCTTTTTTTATTCACAAAAAAACTCTTAACATTTGAAAATATATTTTTAATGACACCATAATTAAAAGTATGATAAAAAATAGCTCTTAAGTTTTCCATCATTTATCTCTCACATATTATTTTTTTTTCATTTTTTACTAAATTATTGAATACACTTTAAATTTTTTAATAAAGTAAACAAAAAATATTTACATATTTACTATATTTGTTATAACTAAAAAAATAAAAATGAGCACTAAATAAATAAATACATAAAATATTAAAGCTTTTTTAAATAAAAATTAATCCTTAAAAATTAATCTATTGTTATTGATATATTTTTCACTCATATCTCCCCATCTTTCTCACCATTAATTTTTAAAAATATTTCTATTTTTTTCTACATTGTCCAAAATTTCTCTTATTATTTTGATTAGAAAATTAATTAACTAATTAGTTAGAGTTAGAAAAATATTTTTACAAAATTTAATTTTTATTACAATTAACATAATTGGAAAATTAATTAATGATAGATTATGTGTTTATATTAATTGAATAGTTTATTAAAAAAAGTTTATTATAATTTTATCCAAGTCAATTAGTTCATGAACATTACTTTCTTAAAATTTAGTCTCAATTATTTATATTTCTTTAAGTAGTTCAATTTATTAATTCTATTATTATTTCTACCATAAATGTTCAAAATGAAAATATGATGTTATTTTTATAATTAGATCTTCAGTTGTATGTAATTAAATTTAATTAAAATTGAACCTTAACTATTTATAGATAATTAAAAAAATTAACAATTTTACTGCATGTAATTTGAAATAAATTAAAAAAAAAACACATTTCATTTATTATATATATTTCAATTTTATTTTCTTAATTTCAAGTGTGCTATATTTTTATTTTTATTTATTTTATTAGTTTAGTATTATTGATTTTCTAATATTTAAATATAAGAGAAATTATAATTTTAGCTTAAAATGAAAAATACATTCGATTTTAAACATATAATAAAAGTGTCATCAATTAACTGTTATCTTAATTTTCTTTAAAGTTGAAGATCACTTTTAATATGTCTAAAAAGTTTGAGTATTTTTGAAGAATATACAAACTTTAAGGATGAGTAAAAAATGAAACATAATTATTTATAATATAAAAGTTTAATATAAAGAAAAATGATGATGTCTTATGTTTAAAATGAGACAACTTAAAACTTTAATTTTTAAAAGTGATAAGATGTGACTAAACTTAAATGAGATAATAAAAAAAAACTTTAAACGATATCTTAAATAAGATATTATTAGATAGAATAAGACATCCCTAAAGCCAAAATTTAAGTACAACAAGAGGTTAGATAGGAGAAAAAACAACTAGAGATTTGGTTTAATAAATAATCTATTTATTTAACTAGTTTCATTTAAAAAAAATAACACGTGTTAAATGTTTTCATACATTTTGAATTTATATTCAACACATATTTTTAATTTAACTTTTTGATAGAAATATTTTTCATAGCTATAAATTTTTTTAAAAATTCATATTTTAAAATAAACGTTAATAACATGCAATAAATATATTTTCAAAAGGTTACAAATTTAAATATATATATAATACATTTATAAATTAAATTTATATAAAAAATTGAATATCTATTTAGCTTTTAGAATTAGTGAAATGAAACTTGATTTAATTAAGAAAAAGAATTTTATATATACTAGTACACATTTAGGCCTCTTGACTAGCATGGGTACTCGTTAGTAAAAGTGATGTTATCGTTAATGAAGTAGCTAGAGTCCATTATCTCTTGCCAACCACAAGCAATAAAGATTCTTCCAGCATCTTTCTTCATCTCTCTTTGCCTTAAAGACATCAATATATCTTTGTTTGACTCATGGCCATCTCATAAAGCAGAAAAAAGAGAGTTGTACTACTAAAAAAGTTTATTCTTGTACCAAATTCAGTCTTCATGCAGAGCCAGTTCCTTGTAATTAACCCTTATCATCATCTCCGGATTTGCAATACACAAACCGTATAATAGAGTTAATTTCCAGGCAAATCATTGACTATGTGAATATGATATTTGTGTAATATTTAATTTGTCATTCACTTCCGAGGTGGAAAAAGATGTCAATGGCCAATTGAAGCATATATAGTATTGCTACCGCTAACAACTTTGCCAAGCTTAAGATTTTCACCAACTTTATATTTTTGGTAAAAAATAATATTTGAATTGATGTATAAATATATGTAATATAAGAAAATTTGTTGATTAATTCCGTTATCTATACTAAATATGTATTTTAATCCTGTATTTATCATATATAATAACACAATTTTATTACTTTTATAAAAAAATTGTAAAAATTTATTTTATAAAAATAAAACCATCCATGCTTAAATACTTATCACACTTTTTTTCAAATTAATGTCAGCTAGATTTCTCTATATCGTTAATTACGAGAGTATTTGAAATTATCAAATGATTTAGATTTCGTTTATATCCCTATAAGGAAATTCTATAACGCTCGTAAATCAAATTTACACATCACCTTATATTTATCTATATCTATCTAGTGATCTCATAGTAAGATTTGTTTTTTTTAATTTAAAATTATAAATTCAAATCATAGTAAAAAATAGTTAATAAAAAAAATTAATCAAATTTAATAAATAAAACATACAAATATTATTGTCATATTTTATATAAAGATAAATTAAATCTGATTTTAAGTAATATGGATCATCTAATTAAGCATTTAATCCCGCAAATTATTATTATTATTATTTCTAAAATAAGTTTATTTTCTATTAAATATTATTTCTTTCCTTTTTTAATAATATTCTACTATTAAATATATTCGATGCAATCTCTAAGGTTGAGTTTGCCCACCTTGATCACAATAAAAAAAATGTATCACTATGCTACAACAACGCCGAGAATATTATGTCTTTTCTTTTAATATTCACATTTTTAAAGGGAGTTACATTATTTCTATTATGTTTAAAAAGGAGATAATAAAATAATATTATTTATTTTTAATATAAAATAATATTATAACTTATATTTCTTTTCTTTTATTTTAACACGTGGCAATTAAATTTATAATTTAATCAAACTTTTGTTGCAATAATTAGGAAATAAATATTACACACAATTATCTTAAAATTATATTCTAACATTCTAAGAATACATGCTACAATAGAAATTAACGTATCTCTACGTTATACTATAAATAATTTGAATAATTGATAGATTAATATATAAAATTATTTAAATGCTAAATTATTACCATTTCTTTCTCATCTTTTACTTTCCCAACTTTTATTTTTTAATAAAAAAAGATCATCGTTGTCATCAAATGCTACAATTTAATTTTGCAATTCATGAATTGTGTATTTTTAGTTCAGTTATTTTAAAAGTTGAATGTATAAAATTTATTTTCTCCTATAGAATTGGAAGTAATCATTTTTGAATAAACTTAAAATGCTATTTTTTAATTATTATGGGGTTATATTTACTAATTTTTTATATTAATAAAATTAATAATAAATAATTCAATAATTATAGAATTGAAATAATAAATTTTAAAATAAAAAAAACTTATGATACATCCTAACCATTTTTAACTACGAACACCATTTGCTTACCATAATTCATAGAACCGGTTGTACTTAAATTTCATAAAGTCTCTATATTTCCTTCCAATGAGAATGATGGTTTACGAATTCAAAAAGTTTATAAATAAAACTAGTTTTTTTACCTTACATTTGCATTTTCTGTTCTATATCTCTTATGATATTCTATGCTCCAATGAAATAGATGGACTTTGATTGATCAAGTAAGTTATTGCGTTGATTGTTTTTGCCCAGAACTATTTTGATAAACTTGACTGTATATGGCTATTTCTATCAATGTTTGGTTAATATGCTCAATTACACGGTAGAAATTTTTTAATTTGGTGTCTTCATATTTACCACCGTTGTCAATTGTGAGCTTTTTGATCTTTGAACCTACCTTATTTTCAACCATAGCTTTCCATCTCGTGAAAGTCTCAAACACTTCAAACTTATGCTTTAGAAAGTAAACTTATATCTTCCCAGAGTGATCATTGATGAAAGTCATAAAGTAGTGTTTCCCACCAAAGGATGAGACGGTCATTGGTCCCCAAACATCAGAATGAATGAGCTCTAACTTTTCCTTCTTTAGGGTTATACCACTTGTCTAAAAGTTAATGAAATTTCTTTTGCTTTTCAAGTATGCAATCTTCGTACATGTCTATCTCCGCTGACTATAGACCTACAAGTTTTCCATTTAAGTGAATAATCTTCATTCCTTTCTCACTTTTGTGGCCTAGTCTCTGGTGCCACATATTTGGTGTTTTATTGCTTGTTGCAACTATGATAGAACAACGTGCCCCTACTGTCATGTAAAAAGTGTCACTCTTCTTGCCTCGAGCAATCGTCTTTACACCCTTTGAAATCTTCTAATCATCACCATGGAAGATCGTAGTGTAGCCATCACTTGCCAACTATCCTACTGAGATTAAGTTCTTTCTTAGGTCAGGAATATGCCTGACATCCTTAAGCTCCCAAAAAAACTCGTTAAACTTAATCTTCACTACACCTTTACCAATAATAGCAAACAACTGATCATCACCAAGATATACCTTTCCAAGGTTTTGGGGACATATTTCTCGAAGAATTCTTTTTGTGAAGTAGCATGGAATGATGCTCCGGAGTCTAACACCTAAGATTCTTCCTTTATCTCCAAAGAGCATATCAATGCATCATCTCCTCCTAAAATGGAAGTAACATTTTCCTCTGCCTTCGCTTCCTGGTCCTTCGGTGCACTCTTGCACTAATTTTTGTAGTGTCTAATTCTCTCACAATTTCAACACTCGATAGTCTTCGAGCTATGAGAAGTATTGGGATTCCTGGATTTGGACCTCCTGTCCTTTGATTTACCTTAGTAGTTTGTTCTACCACATCTATTTCATCTGGTTGAATTTCTTCCTCTTGACTCTGCAAATTTGAAGAGGTTGACGATTCACTCGACTCTATATGTCGGATCTCTTTACTGAGAACCAGATCATGAACATCGTTAGATTTTAACTTATTGCTTCCTAACAAGCTACTCACAACCGTGACAGTAGCCTTCCAACTTTATGATAAAGAAGATAAAAGTATCAATGTTGTGTTGAGTTCATTGAGATGTTGAGCTACCAATGCACCTTATGTCATTCGCATATTGAAAAAATTCCTCATTAAGTGCACTTTGTTTGAGGCTGATGACTTTTCATACATATTGGAGAGAGCTTACATAAGACCTGTCGTGGTCTTTTCCTTTACTATGTTGAAAGCAACATTTTGGGATAATATCAATTGAATAACTCCGAAGGCTTGTCTATTTAGAAGATTCCAACATTCTTCCTTCATAGCCTCTAGCTTCTTTCTTGAGAGAGGTTGATACATACTTCTTTCATACAGATAATCATTTATCTGCATTTTCCAAAACCCAAAATCTGTACCATTGAATTTCTCAAGTTTCACATTTCCTTTATCTGCGGTCATTGCTCCCACTCAAATACTTCCTTCGAATTGCTTCTTACTATTTTTGTGAACCACTGTATATTAGAACACCTCCATTGACAAAACCAATATTTTTTGCTATTCACATATTTCACTATTCACGTGAATAGTAACCTTGTATAAAATTGCCATATATTATCACAAAATGCTCTGATACTAGTTGTTGAAAAATTATGCAAATTTCTAATAAGTCAGATTTATAAGAAAGCAAAAATAAACTATATAATACACAAATTTGATAACAGATTTTTGTCAATTTTGTCTATATCTCCGGACTTGTTGTAGATCTTTTTATTGAAATGAAGAAATTATACAAAGTATTTATAACACTCACAACTCATAACCAAACTACACCCACAGATATTGCTCTTAATTGGTTTGGCTTGACAACCACTCTTTTGTTTTGTTGTTATTTATTGTACTGTTTGGTGCATATAAATTTGACCAACATTATTAATTCTTTTTTGTTTCGGTTATAGTTATTTTGTATTAATGATTATATTTGTTTTAATCATTTATTTGTTTTTCCTTCTATTCTCTTTGATTATTAATTTTAATTTTCGTGTATTATTAATTATTATCCTCGTATATTTTAATTTTTTTAAATACCTTATATTAATTTTATTACAACTTGTAGTGATATTTTTTTTTCTTTTTTTAGGGTTAATTTCAGTTTTCCTTGTTGTATTTTTCTTTAAAATTTTCCTTTTGTTGCTTTGATGCTTTTAATCTTTTTCAAGCAAGTGATCTTCTTGCTTTGGTGCTGGTTTTCGATCTCTTTTTTTGTTGGGATAATTGATCAATTTAAGTTTGTTGTTTGTGAAGTTCGGTCAACAAGCTATTTATTTATGTATTTACATATCATGAGCAAATGATATGATCATTCTATTGTGTTCTCAAGACTTGTGTTCATATATAATATGATACTGCAATAAATAGTGATTGCTATGTGAACTTGGAATTGTGAAGTAATTTTTCTTCACATTATAAGTTTGACTACTTGGCTAATTTTTATTTGTCTTTTGGGTTAATTAACAAGCTAGCTACTTTGTGTGCCATTATAGTTAGCTATTTAGATTAATCTTATATACCCTAGTGAGGGGTTATATGATGATTTTATTGATACAATTCATATGGTATTTTTTTTTTGGGAAATTCTTTATTGATTTCTTTTGATCAATGGTATATTATGTAGAACTGAATTGTTATATTCTACTAATGTTTATTTGTGACTATGAACTAACACTTTCAGATCAAAATTTGTGGCGATTTGCTAAGTACATTTTGATATTGAGAATTGAATGTTCAAAAAATTTATTTTTTAAAAGGATTTTACAAATTATGGTTCACAAATGAAGAAATATTTTAATTTCATAAGTGAAATAATGTGAAGTCACAACTAACCAATTATTTGATTTTTTTTATGAAATAAGTGAATTTGTATGTATGGTATAATAAAATTTCACATTTGATAAAATTATTTCAAGTTTTCATATAAGAAAATTTTGCAAAAGTGAAAATTAGTGAATTTGTATTTACTAGTTTTGTAGTTTTATGAAATAAGTGAATTTTGGATATATGAAAAAAATTATTTTTGAAATACAAAAAATGATGAATTTGGTATTCACACAAAAAATAAATGTTTACAAAATAACCAATTTTGCATTATTAATTTTAAAATACTTAATTTTGTAAATTTATAATTTTTTGTGTTTCGTATTTATTAAAATATGAATAAGAATTATGTTCCAAGGAAATTAAATTTTTGGTGTTGAAATAATTAATTTTCAAGTTAAATTAATTAATTGAATTAACTTAAAAAAATCTCCAAATTATTTTTCATATTGTGAAATTTAATTTTCATTCTTTTTTGGATATCAATGCATTTAAAAGTATTAATTTATGTTCAAGTGAAAATGAATATGATGGATGATATCGCTATGTTGGTTCTTAAATGAACATGTTAGTGGGCATTTTTTATGTGAATTTTTTTTAATCTAATTCAAAAGAGTGATAGATTGACATTGAAAATATTAGACACATATGCTTAGATAATGACTTATTCATTTTCTTCAAACAATTTGAGATCTGGGAGAAGTGGTGAATGAGAAACTCTGCAACCTATATGATTGAGGGTGGGGTAAAGTGATTCTTAAAATGACCTTTAGAGATATGGAAAAATCTTGAAAGGTTTATTTCTTGAGAAGCATGAATTCTAGATAGATATTGAGTCTAGTAAGGTCATATTGACGAGGAATATAACAATTGTATTAAAGGACTATGTAATTGAGGGGTTGTCCAAGATCTATGGAAATTCCTTTAAGCCAAAGATTAATTATGTTACTAATTCATTTGCTTATTTGTTTTTCTTTCAAATTATGACATGGAAAACTAAGGTCACTTGCACAAGTTATGTAATATAGAATATATACCCTTTTCATAAATTGGTTTTAAACATAAGTGTGAGACTTGTGTAGAGGTAAACCAATTTTTCAATCAATTGAGTGGAATATAGAACCCCTTGATCCATAGTGTTCTATGTGATTTGAAATTTATTTGAAGAAGGGACGACAATAAGTATTTTATTATTTTTATCAATTATAGCATGAAATATTGCTATATGTATTTGCATAAAAGAAAAGATGGAGCTATAGAAGAAATATTCTTTATAAAGGTGAATTTGAGAATCTATTTAACAAGAAAATCAAGATATTATGAAGTAATCATAGTGGTGAGGTGAGTATAAAGCATTGTTCGATGAATTACATGCATAACATGGAATCATACATGAAACCATTACATTGTTATTGAATGATAAAAAATACACCTTGATATAAATAATGAATACAATACAATTAAGTTCTAGGTTATCTCAAAACTTGTGAGAGGAGTTATGTTGTTGACTAATTATCTTTTAAATAAGGTATCCTAAAAGAATGTACATGATATACCATATGAGTTATTTAAATGAATGATAAATTCCTAAAATACCTATTAGTGTATGGGTGTCTCACAAAAATAACCGTATCTACACTTAATAATGTGAAGATAATAGATTGCATTTTATTAGATATGAACGTCATATCGATGTTTATCAATTTGTGGTAAATATGTCAAAAATCACACAAGATCTTTGATAATGGAATCAAGAATTTCATAGTTCTTTGAAAATTATTTGCTTGTAAGTGAATCAAGTTCATCTAAACGAATCTATAAGACTATGAATGAAGATAGTCAAGGTTAAGATGCTTATGTCAAGGATACCGAAGATGATTATATCATCTTGTGTCTTTACATTGATGACATATTAATTATGGATAATAATGATCAAATTATTAAGAATATGTTAAATTCAAGATTTGACGTGAAAGACATGTGACCCATGATATAATTATAAGAATTAAGATATCGATGATATCAAGTAGTTTCATTCTCAATATTGATAAGATACTTGAGAAATTTAATTATGGTGATTCTAGAATTGTAAGAACACTAGTAGATGTAAATCTAGGTGTATATAAGAATAAAGGTGAAAATGTATCTTAACTAGAATATTCTAAGAGTGATGAGAAGTCTTATGTACATAATAAGTTATACAAGACCAGACATACCTTACATTATAAGTAAGCTAAGTAGATATTTAAGATATACATGTATCTATGGATTGCACTATATAAGATATGCAGCTGTATTAGAAGGATACAATTATACAAACTGGATATTTGACTTGAGAAACTAAAAGTCTACCAGTGGATACGTGTTCATACTGAGTGATGCAATTGTTTCATAAAAATCCCCTAAATAGGCATGCATTACTAGATTCACGATGTAATCTGAATTCTAGATAAATATGATAAAAAGGTCAAATGGCTACATAGTTTGTAAATGATATTCCAAAATGGCCAAAGCCTACATGTGCAATTTGAATCTATTGTGAAAGGAAAGACATGGTGGGAATAAAAGTGATTATTAAGGAAATTGAATGATTTTTTTACGGATGTTTTGGCCTTTTCTCGGAGGTTTTTTTTATAGCTAAATTCTTTGAGCTTGATGCTATTTTAATAGGTATGAGATTTATTATTGATTTTCATTTGAGCTATAACATTATTAAATTAGTTTGTAAAGAGGTTATGCATGATTGTCTTAAAGATCAACCTTTTTTTACTATTGAAGTTATCATAATTAATGAAATTAATAAATGATGTATGGTTAACAATAGTTTTCCCATTCATTTTATGCCTAAGTATCGTAATAAGTCTCCCATATTTTTTAAGTTGTCATTTTATATGTGCTCTTTGGATCTTTTATATTCTTTTGGTAGACGTATATGGAAAAATTCTTCTACCTTTGATCTATGGACAATCACAATAGTAATTGACTTTGGATCACAACTCGATAATTTATGAAAAATAGGAACTATTTTTATCATTTGGATGATATGGATAGCTAAAAATGATTTTCATTTTAGGAACAAAAAGTTAACTTTGAGTTCTACATTTGCAACTATTTGGAAATTTTTTGGTGAGGTGGATCTATTACGGTGTGGCTCCATGGAAAAGTAGATAAATTTCAAGGGCTTAGACATCTACACATATTAGGTTTCCCACTACAGGTTCCATGGATTATAGAGGTGATTTAGAAGGCGTCACCTTTGGGATAGATAAACACGAATATAAATGGTGCTAATTTTGGTTCTCCAAGCCTGTCTAGATATACAGGTTTTTTCGGACCTAAAGATCATTTGTTAAGAGATATTTTTACATCCCACTTAAGGTCTCATATACTTTTGAGGTAGAACTTGCAACGATCATTCACGCAATGATATATACTACCAAATTTGAGTAGAGTAAACTTTAGCTAAAGTTATGATTGATTTATGTTATTACTTTTTTTTGAACCATGTCGCTTTCAATGCCATAGAGGTGGTACTCTGTTTAAAGAAAGTTATTTGTATGGAGTTTTATTACTCCCATATTTATAAAAAAGATAATGGCGTAGTTGATAGTATAGTTTCTTGAACCTTTAGTAATTGTTAAGAGGTGTCCATTTGGTTGAAATATTTTGATATGCTTATTGTGATTTATTTAGATTATCTATTTATTAAAAAATATCTATTTAAATTATCTAATTATTTAAATGAAGTATTATTTTTTATTTTAAAAAAAACCCATTCTTGTTCCTATTATTATTAATAATAATTAACAATAATATTATTGTTAGTTGTGTTTGACATGTTCTCCTGAGCTTCATTATTAATAAATAATAAAGAATAACCTCACTTTAGAACATGGAAGGTTTATTAATTATGATGACCTAATTAATTATTGTCCTCTGTAGATGTGACGGGCTTAATGGATAAGAATGATAAACTAATCAAAGACATCATTGCCTGACTTTTTGTGTGTGGCAGCACTATCATGCATTCATGGTTATTCCATTAGCATTAAATAAATATATCAAGTAAACACATATTAACGCTTACATTAATTTTAAAATTGTTTTGACCCATGGCATATATCTTGCAAAGCATTTAATTAACATTTCTCTTAGCATGATATTTAGGTTCTGCGTAGGAATGTAAATTTATTTTATAAGAAGAATAATTTGTGAAAATATTAATGCGGAACGATTATGGAAAATGGGTAGGAATCATCCTCTTCCATTCATTTTTCAATCCCTAATTTTTTTTTAAATATTATATATTTATATAAATTTAATAATTTTATTAAAACATGTTATTTATATCATTAAATTAATATTGTAATTATAAAAATAGAATATAATAGTATATAAAATAATAAATATTTTAATAATTACTAAAATAAAAAAATAGTTAATCTGAATATAACTATTATTTTGTATTTAAAATATTAATTTTATTATATTTAATAAATATATATAATTAAAATTTTATATTGATTTTAACTATTTAATATATAATTAATATTAAGTTTTTTTGTCAGCGAAAAATCCGATCACAGTAAAAATAATCCATAACTCCGATGAAAAATCTCTACCCTACCTTCGCAATTATTTAAATGGGTCCCTTTCCCTGTCCCGTTGAAATCCTTAGGTGTTCAAAATTTATATGAATTAATCCAATTTAAATTGAATAAATTAATATATTCCAAAATTTTAGGTAAATTTTAGGTTTTGAGATTTTATTGGTTTAATTTGATTTAGTTCTTAATTTTTTTAAAAATGATTTATATTGTATTGAGGTTCTAATTTTTTTAAACTATGTAAAAATTTAACTAATTCAATCTATTTTTTATTTTTTATATTCATATTATTATTTTATACAATTTTTTTAAAAAAATTCCTTAAGTTTCCTTGTATTCCTCTTTTTATTTTGCTCTCAGTTCTTATTATTCATCAAATAATAGTACATTTCATCTATGCCTTTACTCTACTCGTGACTCTACCTATTCTTATCTCTTATCTAATTATTTATATAAATTATAAACAAGTAATTCCATTCCACGCCTTAATTTTATATTATTTAATTATTTATTTATTATAAATACATTATTATTTTTATTTTTTTATTAGAGTTTGCATAGTATGAATAACAATATGGATGATTTAGATATAAAAATTATAGATAAATTTTATTATTCTTTATTGTATATTTACATTATTTTTAAATCTTTTTTATATTTTATAATTGATATGTATAATGATATTAAGTAATTAAAATGTAAATTTATAAATCTAATTATTATAATAAACAAAATCTATTAATTAACCAAAGAGGGGTATACAATTTTCTTAATCCAACCAAAACTAAATTAAGCCAAAAAAATTTATTTGAATTAGATTGTTTTTTAACTTTATTGGTTTAGATTGGTTTTTATTTTAGCCCAAATTAACCCATTTATGTACACTTCTAATTGTATTGATGATGATATTTGATTAGTTGAATAAAAAGAAATGAAATTGAATTGAAAGAAAATATTATTATAATTATCGTGTTTGAATTAAACATTAAAATAAAAAAATAAATACATTATACATTTACAACAATACGCTTATGCCCGGTTCATTATTTTCTTGTGAATTACATAATTGCTAAAAAAACTCATTATTATATATGTAAAAAGGTTTAACATTCAAAATATTTTCGACTTAAACAAATCTTCAATGAAATAATATAAGAATTGTTTTTGTTAATCTTAAAGATAATTACGTTTTTAAATATTTGAAGATTGATTGTAAGTGTTAAAAAGGACAAAAAGCTCCTATTTTTAACATTTTTGAAACTTCATTCCGATAGATAAAATTGGTAAATTGTTGTTTGAATGAATTAATAAATACACAAAAGACAAGTTAATAAGATATATAAGCTTGTTGGGCAAATTCGATTCTGGCAAATATAATATTAATAAGTTATAAACAAATTATATATATAAAGTAGAAGATTTTAAAATTTAGGTTTTTAATATTCATTAATTCACTATAAAATTAATAATTTAAATATATTTTCACTAAAATACATACATATAATTTTTTTAATTAAAAACAGATAATAACTTAAAAATAACTATTATTATTATTTTATGTATATATGATGCTAATTTTTGATACAAATCCTAAATTTACTGTTGGAAGCAGGTATATTGTTGTATGGATTTTTTCGTACTTTGCAACCTTTCTATGGAAAATCGTTGGTAGCCCCAGCAGAACCACCAATGTTTTTTTAGTTGGGTTGAGCTAATTCATAATTATTATATTTCATTTAAAATAAATAATAAAATTTAGTATTTTTGTTTCTGGACATTAGTTTTGTTATTTTCGTACGTTTTATTTTCATTCAATTTAAACTAAAAAAATTAAATTATTTGAAAATTTGGTTTAAATCAACAAATTTATGACATATTTTACATAATTTAAAGTAATTTTGCTTATATTTTCATGTGTATATAAAACATATATTTTCACTAAAATAATATATATATATGATTAAAAATAAATAATAATATAAAAATAATTAATATTATTTTATATATATATATATATATATATGATACCCTTCTCCATACAAACCTTAAATTTACCGTTAGAAGCTGGTATATTGTTGCATGGGTTTTTAGTTATTTTATTTTTCTATGTTTTAATTGAGCCAATTTGATCCTAAAAAATTTAAATTATTAAAAATTTGATAAAAATCATCAAATTTATATAATCTTTTTCCTAATTTAAAGTAAACTTGCTTATCATTTTCATATATAACTTTACTGATACCGTAATTAATTTTATTGTAACTAACAATTCAATGTTAAATTTTGCAAATAAAATTAATTCCTTCCACCAAAACAACTAATATTTTAAGTGATTAAGAAATCAAAATGACCATAGACTCACGTAATGTATAAAATTTATTGGTAATTATAGTATCTATGAGTTAGATTTCCCTTTACTATTTATGAGTCTTTCACTGGTTCAAATAATATTTTTAAATCTAATTTGACAAAATTGCTATAAAATGAGTCAAATTAGAGTATTAAATTTCTTAGTTTAACTAATAAGTATTAGTTCATATATATTTAAGTTGAGATTAATACTGATAAATATTTTCATAAAATTTATAATGAGGCTATAGCCCCTCGTAGAAAC
This sequence comes from Hippophae tibetana, assembly GCA_037013495.1. Taxonomy (NCBI): domain Eukaryota; kingdom Viridiplantae; phylum Streptophyta; class Magnoliopsida; order Rosales; family Elaeagnaceae; genus Hippophae; species Hippophae tibetana. The sequence continues at coordinate 65,037,867 of CM072807.1, read as the reverse complement.
CAGAAAAATAATTGAAACACCATTTGATCAACTACCAAATATTATCTATGTTTTAATTATCTAATGATTGTATATGATTTTTAAATTTTAATTAATTATTAGATATATATCAATGTTAATACCGATTCCACACTAATACTATATATCACTATTTTCATATGCAGTGGTAATAAATAACATTCAATTCCTTTTTTTTAATTCAGTTAAAGTTTTTTTTCTATTAAGTAAATAAAATATTATAAAAAACATATTCGAAATTATTCGATAATAATTATATTGTTTTAAAGTTTTTTGCTATTTTTTTACCATTATATATAATCAAGACAAAAAAAATTAACTTTTTTCATACATTAACTAATATATAAATATTACACAAATATGTTTACAACCACACAATTAACATCCCTATTATGAGTTGAAACCTTACATAAATAATGCATATGGTCATATTGCTTATATAAGTGTTTACAACCACACAATTAACATCCCTATTATGAGTTACCTTACATAAATAATGCATATGGACATATTGCTTATACAAATAGAACGCATAATTTTCATAGTTTTTTAGTTTATTACATAAATCCAGTTGCTTTAATAGAATTAATAATAAAATTATATTTTAATTTTTGATCAAGAATTTTTTCAAATTCTATTATTTATTGACCATGTTATCAAATTTACGAGTATATTTCTAAAATAATAATTTTATTGATGTTATTAGAATAATGATAAATAGCTAAAAATAACCTTACAAATATAGTTACACAATTAACACATAATAAAATCTAACCAAATTTTTTAGTTAATGATAAAAATAGGACTTTATGTTGTGTTTGGTTGGAGTGAATAGAAAGGAATCAAAATTGATTCCTTTTATTTGTGTGTTTGGTTGGGCTGAAAAATAAATCAGGAATAAAATTGATTTATAAATGAGAAAGAATTACAATTTCTTCTCCCTTCTTTAGGAATTATGATTCTATTCTTATCTCAATTTTTTTTTTCCAATTTTATCTCAACCTTGAACTCAAATCCTAAACCCTAAATCCTAAACCTCAAACCCTAAAACCAAAACCCCAAATCCAAAATCCCTAAATCCTAAATCCCAAAATCCTAAACCCCAAATCCCAAATCCCAAATCCCAAATCCCAAATCCCAAATCCCAAATCCCAAAATCCTAAACCCCAAATCCCAAAATCCAAAATTTCAAATCCCAAAACCCTATTTAGAAAAATAATAATTTTAACCCTAACTTAACCCACAAATATAACCCAAAACCATATTTATAAAAATAATAATTTTAATCATAAACCTTAACCCATAAATATAACCCTAAACCCTAAACTCTAAATCCCAAAATCCAAAACACTAAACCCTAAACCCTATTTAGAAAAATAATAATTTTAACCCTAAACATTAACCCACAAGTATAACACTAAACCCCAAATCCCAAATCCTAAATCCCTAAATCCCAAACCTCAAAACCCTAAACTCTATTTAGAAAAATAATAATTTTAATAATATATTTTATTTTAAGTAATAATTATTTAGAAAAATAATTATTTCAATAATATATTTTGTTTGATGACAAAATAATAATTAAATGATATTATTTAAACTTTATTTAATATAAGGATATTAAGGTAATTTATAGTTTTTTTCTTTCTATTCCAATGACAAACCAAACACTCTAATACTTATTTTTTCTTTGATTCTAGTGATTAAGTCAAACAACATTATTTTCTTTCCATTTCATTTAATTCCGATTCTGATTCTGATTTCATTATGTGAACCAAACGTCACCTTAGAGTTAATTTTATTAAAGTAACATGACATATGTGATTAACAAAAATGGGACTTATATATTCAACTTGTGTAATTTAATGAACCCCTTGTACCTTCACCCAAATAATATTTGTAATTTGTGTCACTAATAGTGGTGTAGGTTTAGATATCTTTGCCTATATATGAATATATAATTGATCAATTTACTTAAATTGGGAAACTTGATTTGATTTGTTGGATGATTCGATTGAATTAATAGATTTTATAATCATGTTTGATTTAGATTGAAAATTATATAATTCGTTCGGATTCAAATTAGCATATTAATAGTCGATACATTTCGATCTAGACCAAGTTACTATTAAAATTATAAATAAATACATATTTTTATTTTATATATGTTATACTTAAATATTATATATACCACAATTACATTAAATTATTATTTTAGTTTAAAAAATAAAAAAATATTAAATCTATATAATAATTTAATAATTATGCAAGTATATTTATTATTCTTTTTATTTTGTTAATTATTACTATAAATAATAAATTTTGATGTAGATACACCAATATAAAATTAAATGTGCTATATCTCGTGTTTTATTTATGCTAATAATTAATAAATAAATTTCAATATCAATTCGACTTTATTTCATCTAAAAAAATCCAATCAACTCTTATTTAGATTGATTCATATTGACTACATCATCTCATCAGATTCATAATAAAAACCTTTAAATCATATTTTAGATTTGATCGAATTTGAATTGATAAAAAATAGATAATTTTGATTTTCTGCTCACCTTTATCTCCACTCATTTGAATAACACATGGAAAAAGTCTCTTTACTATAACTTATGACACATAATAATAAATTAAGAAAAGAAGATCCAATTGTTTTAACTAATAGATAGCTATTACAATAATTGTTTTTTTAAAGAAGAAGACAAAATTCCCAATTTACTATTTGGTAACCTTTCGGAACGTTGATGGATAACTCATACAGCTTGATTGCACCTATAGGTTGATGTATAAAATACCAATGTACTGAATTATGAGTTATTTCATTGTTTTAACATAGAATCCAGCTGACATAGATCATTGAAAAGTGATTGAGCAACAATCGGGTGTACCACATTATATTCATAACTTATGAAAAACAATCCATATGTGACAAACTATTTAAAATATCAATAATCTTTTTAATTATCACTTTTCTATATATAAAATAAGATACTTATATTTAATAGCACATTGAACTATGACAAGAAAAGTCGAGGTCGTAACAAACTCTACTATATGAGTAATTAAAAAACTTGTCCAAGTATCCATAGTGATCAAACCAGATGAAATGAGTTGTTGATAACCCATGATGCGGAGTGGCCTCAAAATTAAATTTGAAAGCACTTAAAGGTGGAGTTGGGATACTTTTAAAGTAAATGTTTATATTTATTGATCCACTGAGTAACGTCACTGATGATAGAATGACAAGATAAAATGTAACCTTTAAAACAAAATCTTATTTCGTAACCACCAATTTTTTTAAGCATAATGACAACAGTGAGTGTGAAAAGTTGTACAAACATAAGGGATAATTAGCTTCAGGGGTTTTAGAATGAGGCGAATATAAGTGTGAATGTCTAATCTTTCCAAAAAATTCCAAATTAGATTCCAATTCTCATGTTTCCACTGGGATTTGAGACTATCACATCTCATGAATAAATGTTCCTCATATTCTAATTCCTTATTGCACTGAGAAAAAAACATATTCTCAAAATTATGTAAACAACCTAATCGTTTCTTTGTACTAAGAGAACTAGATATTATCTTCCAAAGAAATTTTTTATGCCTCTCGTGTATCTTAGCTTTACAAAATAATTTTCATATGCCTTTTTGATTGGAAATTTTTTTTAGCCACTTTAATCCTATAGACATCTTTGACAAAATATTTCTAGAACGAGTGTCAAATCACTATATAGAATCTCTAGAAGCTAAATTGGGTGGCTGAAGCTGTCCAATCAGATAAGAAATGTTTAACCCAAAATTATGAGGTAAAATATTAACATTCCAATTTGAATGAATGATCAATATACAAACCAATGACTATTTGAATTAAATGATTGAGATTGTTTGAAAGGAATCAAGTAAAGTTTGATTTAAAAGGTTAGGAATACAAAAATCCTTCCAAACATTTATATTTGTACCATTTCATGTTTTTTTTAAAAACATCATCTTTTAGTATATCTTTCATCCAAAAAACCTTTTCAAACAAAAGAATCAGAAAGTTTTACTTTGACATTGAGAAAAGAATATTGTTGTAAATATTTATCACAAAAAATTTAGACCCATATTTTAAGAGGTTGTTTTAGAGTATTCCAAGCTTCTTTAGCTAGCATAGCTCTGTTAAAATCTTCAAATTGTCTGATACTAAGGCCACCATAATCTTTAGGAAAACATATTTTGTTCCAGGATAGAAAAGATAGATAATCTTACATATGGATATTTCCTCTCCACTAGAACTTTCTTACAATATTATCAACAAAATGACAAATGATAATAGATAAATGGAACATACTCATGGAAGAAATTGGGATATTTTGTAGTACATATTTGATGAGTGTTGTTCTACCTATTCGTGATAGTAATTTTATTTTGTAGCTATCCCAATGGGCCTTTAATTTATGCAAAAGACCTTGAAATTCCTATTTCTTTTTTTCCTACCAATGGGTAAAGGATGTTCTAAATATAAAATTTGATCATAACAAGATGTGAAGAACACTATGTAACCGTTGTTTCAGAAGATTAGACATATTTTTGAAAACTAAAATAGTAGACTTTTTAAAATTAATAAATTATCTAGACGAAAGGCAATATCTGTCCAAAATTTGTTACAAATTCATGACCTCAAACAAATTTATCCTTAAAAATATAACAATATCATCTACATAAAATAGATAGAAAATTGAAAGACCATTTTGACAATTTTTACTTCATGAAGTAAATTCAAATTTTTAGCTCTTGATACCATTTTAGAGAGACATTCAGCTACAATGAAAAATAAATATGAATAAAGAGGACCACCTTATTAAAGACCACTATGCGGTAAGAAATTATCAAAGGGATATCTATTAAGAAGTATAGAAAACCTCACCATGTAAATGCATTACCATATAAGAGCGAGGAATTTTTTAGAAAATCCTATACTTCTCATTATTTGAATCAAGAAATTATATTCTACTTTATCTTAAGATTTTTATAAATCGAATTTGATTCCTATAAGACCTTCTTTTCTCGAAGTTTTCTTTAAAATAGTGGAAATCACCTCTTGAGCAATCAAAGTATTCTCAACTATCTATCTCCCTAGAATAGTAACTTGGAAAAGGGAATTACAAACACTCAAAATCCTTCTTAAACAATTGATCAAAATTTGGGAAATAATTTTATATATGTACTAACAAAAAAATGTATACATAAGAAGTGAGGTAAGATTAGCACACATGGTATAGGAGGTGCCTCATCATAACCTCATAGCCCGTGTCTTCACATATGGCCTCAAGCTGCTTCTCATGCGCCATCAAAGGAAGGTGGACCATATAGTGATTGAGTTGTTGTAGTGTCATGCCCCGATATAGAGCCACCTTATCCACATCGGTGGTAAGATCATTCACAACACCTGTCCTCTTCCTTGAATCTCTTACATAATGGTCATATTCTTGAGGACCCGAGCTAGGAGGATGTAAAATGTATTATTCTTGGGATGTGGATAAAGGTTCGAAGACATTCAAAGGATCCAGTCTAAGCACATGCTCATTGATGGCCATTTTCCTCTTCCTTCCAGATGTGTTGAGGAGGCCTTCTTGCCCAAAAGATTTACTCATCTTCTTACTTTTAGATAAGTCCCTCCCTGGTACTGAAGGTGTAGTCTTCTGGTACCTCGCCTCTTGGGGAAGGATCTTATTCTTAAGATGGGTCAGGATAAAGGTAGCATCAAACTCTATAGTATTTGCAAAACAAGGTTGAAGAGGTATTAGTATTATAGGGTCGAATCCATAAAAATAAAAAAATAAAAAAAAGGAAATAAAAGTTCAAATGTCAGGGTTAGTTCACCATCCTCAACAACCAACTAAAACCTTCCCCAATAGTCTGTGGGAGAGGTCTAGTGCTTGGTGACGACATGTGGTTTACAAATGATTCGATGAGGGGGTTCTACTGAACCTTGCCTCATCAACCATATGCGACAAAACCCGAGGTGTTTAATAGTTGTTTCCATGGAGTTCGCTCAGGTAGATAGTTCTAGATATCAGCCAAACATTGTTTCATATCCTCACTTAAGGTCATTATAAAGGAACCCATATTCCTTATCACGACCTTTGTGTCTGTCCATGTGCGCCTTATTAGCCTCGTGTTACTAATAGATATCTCTCATTGACTTGAGATATAGAAAAAATATTCCTTCAAATTCTTCTCGTTTTTAGGAAGAGCCATGTTTATACCCTGATCATGCTTCACGAACATATATACCCTCATCGAGTCTGTAGGGTTCAGCTTTAGCACACAGGATTCATTAAACTCGGGCATCTCCAAGTCCATCCCAAGTTGTTTACATATTAGTATAAGGTAGAGCAAGTACCTATAACCATTAGGCATCAATGACCTGACGTGAGTTGAGTTTGAGCTAAAAACCTTCTTTTGAAAGGGTACAAGGGAAACCTAACCCCCAACCACAAAAGCCTTTTCATGAAAGAGCTTCCACCCATATGGGGTGGATGACTATCACGAGCTTCATACATTGGAATCATTATTTGAATCGAGCAGGGGATTTTTAGGTCTTTCTCAACCTTTCTCCATCTTGAGGTGATAGACCACTAGTTTTAACCTTGGTCGACCAACCTTTGGTACAACCTGTAGGTTCCCTAGTCCTTAGATTCCTTGTTTTCTTCCTCTATGATCTAGCGACTAATATCTGGGTCTAAGGCACATTCAACCTAATAGTTTATATGGCATGCGGATGAGAAGTGGAGGTGGAAAGTTGTGGTTGGGATGGACCTTCTTCACTTAAAGAGCTCGTCTCGCTTGAAAACCCATTGTTGTCACTCTCTACCTGACCTAAGAAGTTGGGATATTGTGGGCTCTCCTAGGGGGTTGAGCCTGAAGTCTCTTATCTGTGTATGGTATCTACAAAAATAGTAAAAAATATAAAAAAAGGGTAAGGCACAAGAAAAAAAGATTACCTAGGGTCAAGTTTGAAATAAAAGGGAGAATGATTCTTTAAAATCTACCTGAAAAGAAAGTAGAAAGACATTAGACTAGAATAATTTTTCACTTTAAAACTCGAGCAAGTAATCTATGTGCTGAGTTGGCTTCTTATCACCGAACTAAATTTTTTTTATGGCTCAAGCTGATGCAACAAAGTGTTTTTTCTTCTGATTTTTGTTTAATATACAAGAAATGATAAGATAAAGCTCAACCTAGGCACTTCTTTATATAGAGATAAATTTTTTTTATCTCCAATCAACTAATACTCATTTATTAGAGGGGTTGAAAAGTTTGAATTCATTGCCTTAATATTACTCTTCCACCTGAGTTAAAAATTTGAGCTAAAAGAATAAAAAGATTTCATGTTTGGACATATGAATCAACTTAGAGTTTGGCCCAAGCCCAGAGAACAATTCGAACCAAGAAGACAACCCAAGTCGTAAGATAAGTCGCCCACAAAGATTTTCCTCGGCCCGAATCCACGAATACATTCATGTTGAGTTTTGGCATCTGGATGGTCGACCACCAGTCCGAGCATTGGGGTGGTCAACCGCAGTCTATAAATATACTAGTTTTTAACTTTTTATCCCCTTAACACACGTGTGTGTATATTCTATGTAATCGATACTTATATATATAAAACTCTCTTTATATATATATGTATTACCTAAAAAATTTATGCATTCTACGAATTGTTTTTATTTCTCTTTTTAAATGGGACAAATCCAAAATATTCTTTATTCTTAACTTACAATCCAAATATTCTTTATTCTTAATGAATAAATGTGTATTAAAAATAATTTATGATTTAACGAAGATGATTTTAATTCGAAATAAATAGCAAAGTTGGTAAGGTGAAGAGTAAAAGAAAAAAAATCGTCAACCAAATCACTAATAAATAGAAAGCCTACACGTGTTACAAAAATGTTTTGGCGACCGCCACTAGCCAGGTAGTGTCTAAATAATAGTATTACATACGTGGCATTTACTTATTGGATATCCTTCCTGGAATAAGATAGATGACGAAATAAAATTTGTTTAATTAAAAAACGTGGTTAGAGTGAGAAAATTCCAGGTTTAAGAAAGAGAAGACAGTGGGCAAAGGGGTTATATAAACAAAGGCTCCACACCACAATTCCATAGAGTAAAACACAAAACGAGGTATTACGAGCGAGATTGATTCCGATTCTCAACTCTGTTTATTTCCCCCCAATTTCTCTTCACCCCCGCTTCTCTGAATCCCTTTTCTGTCTTCCTCTGTTTTTCGAAAACTAAAAGTTTGGTGGTTCATTTATTTTTCTTTTTTGAATTTGATTTGAAAATCGTCTTCTAAAGAAAAGAAAAATAGAAAGCAAACTCAGAACGGTTTATTTTTTTAGGCCAGCTGATTTAGAATAAAGATCCAGGTTTTTGTTTTCTCATGTATTGTAAAAGTTGTAGTTATTTTTATTTGATCGTCTAAGAGAGTTTGTTTTTCTGTCCCTCTGGTTGGTTCTTTTCTTAGCTCTGGTACTATCGTAGTAGTAGTTTTGACGATTTTCTATACCTGGGTTTTCTTGTTTTTCTGTAAAAGAGATTACCTGTTCTTTAATTTTGATAAGAAACAGGTTGTTGAAGGAAAAAAAAATAGTTTATAATCTGCTTATAGTTTATCGTGTTTAAATTATAGCTTATTCTGTTGAGGAGACATGGCAACTGTTATAGATATCTGCAACACTAGCTCAACACCAGTTTCCTCGGACCCTCTGAGAGAAGAACTAATGAAAGCACTTGAACCTTTTATGAAAAGTGTATCCTCTACCTCTTCTTCATCACCAGCCTCTCTTTCTACATTTGATTCTCTTTCTCCTTCTAATTCCTCTTGTTTCTCTTCTCCTTCTCCATATTCCCCTGTTTCTTGTTTTTCTTCTCAGTCCAACTTGTTCCTAGATTCTTGCTCCCCTTTGGGTCTCCAGAAACCAGGATCAATCGGGCTAAACCAACTCAGCCCATCTCAAATTCTTCAAATCCAAGCTCAACTTTATTACAAACAACAGCAAAAACAGAGCATGGCTGCCATGGCTACAGCTTCACTCCAAAACCATTGGCAGCGCCAAAAATCTTCTACTCTCAACTGTCTTAGTCCCAAAGCCATCCCAATGAAGCAAGTTGGTATTCCATCAAAACCCACAAAGCTTTACAGAGGAGTGAGACAGCGTCACTGGGGAAAATGGGTTGCAGAGATCAGACTACCCAGAAACAGAACACGCCTCTGGCTTGGTACTTTTGAAACTGCCGAAGAAGCTGCTTTGGCTTATGATAAAGCAGCTTTTCAACTGAGGGGAGATTTCGCCCGTCTTAATTTTCCTCATCTTCGGCACCAAGGTGATCATGTTTCGGGAGATTTTGGTGATTATAAGCCTCTTCACTCCTCTGTTGAAGCAAAGCTTCAAGCAATTTGTCAAAATATGGCCAACTCACAGAAACATGGGAATACGGAGGATCTCTGTTCTGCCTCTGAGACAAAGCCAACAGTCCAAGCTATTTCACAGACTAAAGTGATCTCTGAAAAGTCAACAACACATGAATTAAAAATCGATTGGGAAAATTCTGCAACAGATTATTGTAAAGCAGAGGACTTTCCGTTGTCCACCTATGAAGAGGAGTCATCAATTGGGTCATCATCTCCTGAATCTGAGATTACATTCTTAGATTTCTCAGATTCTAAGTGGGATAACAGTGAAGCTTTTGGGTTGGACAAATTCCCTTCAGTGGAGATTGATTGGGCATCTATATAAAGTAGTTAATTATATTGTAACATTTTATGTCTTTTTTTTTTTTCAATGTAAAGATTAGGTGGAGTTTTTCTTTTCAGCTTTAAGGCTCAGATTGGGTGAGTGACAGAATCAGATTCTGCAATGAAATTTTTAAAATTTGCAGAAGTCTTCCTAGAGTCAGTCAGGAGTTCTCCAATTTGGTCATCTGGTAGTTTTTTTCCCATGGTGACCATGGAGATTTCTCTAGTAATTAGTTGCTTTATATTAATATTTGCAGCTGAATGTAATTATTAATCAGTTTCTATGAATATACTCTTCGACTGTGTAACATTGTTAGCTAGAAGTTAGCACTTAGCACTTGGCTTTTTAAAATTCTCCTTTTAAGATCTAAAATAACGTTTGTAAAATTTAAGAAATAAAGTTATTAAAAATTATAACAAAATAAAAACTTAATAATACTAATTTAGTTATAAATAATGTTATTTTAATTCTAACTATATTTAATTAAATAATATTTAAAATAAAATAATTTATTAATTTTTTTTAATAAAATATTAGACGAATTTAAATAATCGTAATTTAATTTAAATAATTTAAAATAAAATAATTTATTAGATTTTTTTAATAGTTAAAATACTTATTTTTATAGTTATAAGTTATAAAGATATTATTTTTGTTATTTTTTTTAATATATATTTTTTTATTAATAATCGGTTTATATATATTTAAAAAGCTACAATATGATAAATTGTATGAAAAATAGCCAAGTAATAATAAGTTAAAAAGGAATTTTAAATTATGTAAAAAATATTTTTTATCCTTAAAATAAAAATTACACCGTTAAAAGGTCTTCTTAGATAAAAATCCTTGGGAGTCAAATAATCTTTACACTATCTTTTACTTGGTTGGGAACTTGGGATGGTCTTATTTAGAGTGAAATGTGAAATAATTTTATTTAATGCAGCAAGGTCATGTTTTCGTCTAAGTAACGGATAGGGTATAAAAATTAAATATATATTTATATATTTTTTAAAAATATTATTATTATTGATTTTTTTAAAAATATTTTTATATTAAAATTAATATTTATTATAGTTAAAGAATTGTGTTTTAATTATTTAAAAAAAAATTAAATAAATTTTTTATTAAATATATTTTATCTTAAATTGATATTTTGTCCAAAAGTAACAAATTAAGTGAAGTTATTTTTTATCTAAGAATGATTCGATTGCATCAATATATATGTCTGGTTTTATGAATATGTAACTATTATTTTTAAAAAAATAACATTATCTCTTTTTTTTTTGAAAAAAATATTTATAACATTATTTAAAATTTATAATTATAAAAATAATACCTTTTTATTTCAATTTATACTCTTTTACTATAAAGAGAAAAAGCTCTCCGCCAATATTTAACTTTAAATACCACGAATATGAATATTATTTAAATTTATTCCAATCAGTTAGACATTATTTAGTATTATTAGATTTTATTTTTATTATTATAAATCTTTATAATATTATTTAATCCTTATTTAGTATTATTGAATTTTATTTTTATTATTATAAATTTTAAAAATATTATTTTATGTTTTTTTATTAGATGCATCTCTTTCTTAACATGCTAACTTAGAGGTAATTAGCTCAAACTGTTTTTATATTAAAAAAATTAAAATTAGTGACGGATATGATAAATAATAATGAAAAAATTATCCTAAAAGTAAATTATTTATGTTAATTGAATACTTTGATAATATAAAAGTAACTAAACTTTTAAAATTATAAACTCTATTAACATAATTTAAAAATTATATGATTAAAATATCATTTTTTACCGTGAAAAATAAACACTTTAATTAAATATATTTAAATATACGGTGATTAAAATATTTTAATTTTAAAAATTAAATAACTTATATAATCTTTATAAAAATTATATTTAATAACACAAACAAAATAACTTTAAAAATTGATAACCTTAATCATATTATAGGTAATTGGATTTATTTGTTAAAACTGTATATAAATATCTATTACATATTCAACTATTGGGTATGTCAGTTTTCAACGTACGTTAAGAATTATTTTTGCTTGGCCACGGTTTGCATGGGATTTTGAAAATTTTAGTTTGGTCATAATGATCTGGTTTTTAAGTAATAAGTGTTTGATATTGGTTAGATGTTTGAGTATGATCTAACATTGTTTGGTTCTAGTTAATTTTGTGTTAGTGGCTATAACAGTTGTTTTATATACAGTGTTTTTTTTTGGTGGATTTTATTCCTTTTTGTGCTGATATCTACTCAATATTTTTTTTTTGAGTAATTTTAATAAATTCAGTATCCTATTGTTTGAACCCAAAATAAAAATATTTTTTTTTCCATAAAATCAAATTTTTTGAAGAATGCCCTCGTGGGATGAGTGGGTTCGAAATTATTTCCCCCTTTTATTTATTCTTTGATTTTTTTCTTATAATTTTCAAAATAAATTATACATTTGTAAAAATTAAATTAAATATTTTTATCAAAATAAATATTTTAATAATGAGAATATAATATTGGGATATATTTAAATAAAATTATTTTCATTATCATTAAATAAAAATAAAAAATTAATTACATCTATGTTGTATTTTATATTTAAATCTATTAAATTTAATTACATAACAAATAAATATAAAAGATTTTAACTTTATAATATTTATAATTGTGCATTTAGTTATAAAATCATATCGTATAAAAATAGAAGGTTTATGTAGAAATTTTATATGATAAAATAACATGGATTTAAATCATATTGAAAACTTAACTTAATCTGTTTGACTTTTAAAATATAAAATTTTGTACATTAATTTTTTATTTTATATCAAATTAAAAAATTATTTTATTTTAAATAAAATTTAAATATAAATTATTTTATTAAAATATTTGTAATTAATTTTATCTAAATATATTATATAACTTATCATCAAACAATATATATTAATTATAATAAAATTTAATTTATATAATTATATTTAAATTGTTACATGCGATGAACATGCCGCCAGGGTTTATACATTACAAATAACTATAATAATATAACAAGGAAAAAAATACCTAACAAAAAGGGAAATGATAAGCGGGCATAAAGCATATGGGTTACTTGCGCATTTTAATCTCTAATTTTTTTAAAAATATATCGAAGATTTTTATTTATATTGAAGTTACACAAAGTTCATTTTAATTTAATTATTATTTAAATTTGAAAAAATCACAAGAAATCATTTATAATAGATAAATTTATCAATATAAAAATATTTATTTTTCATTCAAAAATTAGTAATTTTTTTTATTTTTATTGATGATAATTTTAATTCTTATTTCTAGTGGCATATGATATTTACTTTTATAAATTATAGTTAAATTAAAATAATTAGTTTAAATACATATACTTTACAAAAAATAAGAAAAAATTAAAATAATAAAGTACACTTTTTGAAAAGCTATTTAACTTGTTATGCAATTTTCTCAAAGATAAACCGCAGTGCGAATCAAACGATGGCGAATTCCAACAAAAAAGAATCTTAAAATAGTGAAATTTTAATGTCAAAGACTTTATTTTTTTTTTTAATTTTCAATCACTATAATTAAATATTTGTATCAAAATACTAGTTGGCTCTATAATTAAAACACATTTTAATAAAAATATATAGTTATGATAAAAATAAAATCAAAACAAGATTTATATATTTTATTATTGTCGGAAAAAACACAATAAGCAATGTTACGATATATTTAGTGTAACACTGTTTTTATTGTTTTAAAATAGTGCAATATTTTTAACTTCACTTCAAACAAAAAAAATGGTGTGTAAATTACATTAAAAGAGTTTTTAAAGCCTTTGTATATATATATATATATAAGTGAAGCATCTTTATGGTCACCCATACGGGCCATGGAAGATTCTACAACTTTCATTATATACGATCCTGATTACCGATGGAATTTTAGTTTTATTTTTTTTTAATATTATTACTATATAAATTATTATTGTTATAAGAATATTTTATTAATAATAACTTTATTTAAAATTAAAATTTAATTAATATTATAGATAAAATAAAATTTTCTACTATAATAATTTTTTTTTAAAAACAAACTTATAAACTCAATAGAAGCATATCTTAATTTTATAAGTTTGAATATCAATATGTTATAATTTTGTTAATTTTTAACGCATAAGTATCAAAACTTAATGGAATTAACCCTAATAAAATTAAAAGCAGAACATTATCCCTTCTGAATGAAATAAGGAATTTGAAGGTCCCCAACTAGTTGAAGATTATAATTAAAAAAAATGGAGTAAAAATTATATTCTTTCTTCTTTCTTCTCATCATGTAAAGTAAGTTCACACTACATGCTTACATAGCCAAACCAATTGAGGAAGATAGATAAGTGATTCGTAAACTTTACTAAAATAGCTTTGAATACAATAAATATAATTATTTTAAAATATTAAAGGGTTCAAATTGATGATTTTGAATATAAAGGTAATGACTTTAGCAACATTTCGTGTTGCAACCCAAAAAGGGGGAGGTGTGAAATGAGAATGGGAAGGAAAACTTGCATTTGAAAGTTTGTCCTTGATTCCTTTCGGAGAAGCTAGATTTAGAAAAGTGATGAGTGACGATGACCCAAGTTGGTTGTTATTATTCTAACTTTACAGGTTAGAATGATGTGGCATTATGCGCGTTTCCTTCAACTTGTTTCTTTAAAATATTATAAAGAGAAATTGTTTTAAAAGAGTAAATACAATCTAATAATCCCAACATTAATTATACACAAAAATATAATTTAAATAATAAAGATAATAAAACACTAGATCATATAACTAATATGATCCAAAAACCACAAGTAATAATAATTTTCATCTCTAACAATCCAACAAGATAACCCAAGTAAAAATAATTGATACAAACAACCTTCATCAAAGTTTTCAAAACTAGTGTTAACTTTAGACATTTTCTAATTGTCCCGTCCTAAGAAAATGAGTAATTAAGTAAATTAAAGGAGACAAAAGACAACCTAGACCACAACAAAGAAGAATAACTAATAGAATACTAACACTAAGGCAACATATTAATACTAAATAAATATAATAGAAAAATAACAAAGATTTTTGAAAAGATATTATAGTTTTAAAATTAAAGAAATTGACTTTCACCAAAGTTCAAACATCTATAAGAACAATGATGAACTTTGGATTTGAAACACCATGAACACTTGTCAAATTCGTCAAAACTCAGTTTTCGTATCATCAAGATTAACGAGTCGAACGATTACACCCAAGGATAGATATGCATAGGAGTGAAGAGGAATACATACTCTATCAACTCTTTATAAATAAAATTTAGGTATAATAATGTATATAAAATTATAAACCAATAAAATAGAACTTTAACTATCAAAATTTTAAATTTTAGAATTTTTAATTTTCAATATCTCAATATAAATTTAATAATTTAAATATATTTTTATTAAAATATAATACATATATTATTTTTAATTAAAAATAAATATTAACTAAAAAGTAATTAATATTATATTTTCTTATTTATATAATTTCCCTTCGAAATATAAATCATAAATTCGGCACTGTTAACAACCAACTGTTACTTATTTAATAAGCCAAGATTCTGATCATACTTGATCTACAATCAATTAAAGGTGCTTTATTCTGAAAATTCCTAGCCTAGAGGGATTGAGAATTAAGAGGAAGATAAAGAAAGATCTATATATCTTTTGAACCCACGCGTAATCAAAGTTTAAGATTTTATTATATTATGATGAAGGTGAAGGTGAAGATCAAGTCATACAGACAACACTTTGAATACTCCTGTTGTAAGTAAATGAGGATATATAAATTAACTTGATCTTAGGAACGGAGTAAAAAAAAGGTAGAGAGAATGATGATCACAAAGAGACAAAGGATAATAATATTGAAATTGTCAAGTGTTAATTTCTATAATTTAAGTTGAAAAGAAGGGCGTATGCGGTAACTGTGTGACAAATACTACTAGAATTGACAAGAAAATGAAATTGATTAGCCAACTACCTCACTACTTTGTCTTTACTATAGATCTTCCTTCCTTCCTTTCTTACTTTTCTTTTCCTTTTTCAAGAGAAAGGTGTCTTTATTATGGATCGATGATTGTTGATGAAAATTCTTACCTACATTATATATATATGGCCACATGTTACATTATTTATTTAACATAATTATATATTCTTTTATAAAATTAAACTTTAAATTTCAAACCTTATACTTTTATTAAATCTATAAATTATATATTTAACGACATGTTAAATCCTAAAATCTTTTTAAATCTATAAATTATAAATCATAAAATATAAAACTTTAAAATCTAAATTCTAAATCTTAAATTTTAATCGTTAAATCTTTAAATCATGTAACGGATAACCTCGTCTAACATGTATATAAACTCAATCATGTAATAGATAAACTCGTCTAACATGTATATAAACTCTTTCTCTTTCTATATGTATTTTTTTATTAAATTTTTAATAATATATTTTATATAATTTTTTATTTTAATTATATAAAAATTAAAATTATATTTAGATTAAGTTCATTTCATCTTTAAATTAGAAAAAACAACAAATAATATCATAAATGAAAAAAAACTTTACAAGATTACAAACAAAAAATATAATAAACATTAATGTTGTTAAAAAGTTTGTTTGTCAAACTTTCATAAGAGGTAAAAACATAAAAATAAGATAAAAAATTGTTTTATATATGAAAATATTTTCATATTGAATTGTACCTAATTTTTATTAGTGTTGATAACTTAATAAAAATAAAATTCATATTTTTAGAAATATGTAGAAACAAATGATATGCATGATGTTTAATATTAATACATATTAATGAAAAAAAATATCCAAAACATATTAATAGGAAGTAAATACATCATATATAACAAAAATCTAACTACATGAAGACACATTATTATTATGAGAATTGTTTTTTAGAATAAAATTATAAGAAGCTTAAACATGCCAATTTTATAAATATTTTATTAACTTTATTTTCATAAAAATAATTTTAAAAATTCCATTGGCAGAAAGAAGTAAATATATATTTTTCTACCTCGTTTGATTATATATGTTTAGGTTTTCAAACTTTAATGGATGTAAATTACAAAATTTCATAATTTCAAGTGATGATAATGACATGAATTATAGAAAATATTATTCTCTTTACTACACGTATTATCATTTATTTTATTACTTTTTCATTATTTGACCTATAATTAATGTTATTTTAATTTAAGAAAACTTTAAACTTTCAAGGATAATTTTTTTGAAAAAAAATAAACTACTTTTAATTATCACGAATACTTATATAGAAAAAACATAAAATAAAAAAAATCCTGAACATATCTTTTAAAATTAACATTTACAAAGAAGTGAACTAGAGGATTATAATTTTTTACTTTAATTTACGATCAATAAATTAAAATGAAATATAATCACATAGTTATTCATAATTATTTAGGTACAATTTAATTGTACACATCAATTTACACAATTTATTATTATTTTTACATATATAGTGCATACACAATAATATAATGCAAAGAGATGTGCAATATTACGAAAAAAATACCTTGTTTGTGCTAAAGATGATGACGTTATTTATTAATTTTTATATTATTTTATTTATGTAAATTATAATCACAGAATAACAAAATAGTTATCAAATTATTAAAAATAATAAAACAAATTGCATAGAATTCTAAAAATATAACAAAAGTTTTCTTCAAATAAAATGCATCTAAAGAGATCAAAATAAAAATAAGAATATTAAAAAAAACTTATAAAAAATAACTACACTATCATAAATATTAAAAAAATTTGGATATAAAAAAAAATCAATTTTATTCACCAAAAGAAATAGTTATTTATCCAAATATTTAAATAATGTTCTAAATTTCTTTTATAATAATTACATATTTACTAAACGAAATAAAAACTTTGAAAGATATATGATAAACTTATAAGAGCATATTTTTGTGAACAATATTGAACATGTTAAGTATAATTGTATTTTAATAAATTTTATTTAATTATATTATAACAATTATATTTATTGTGTGATGATAACCAGTATAATATAGTTAAATAGAATAATTTAATATTTAAAATTATATTTAATTTTTATGTAATTTTGTTACTTATCAAAATAATTTTATCATAATTTTTTTTAAATCAACATTTAATTTATTTTTATATTTTTATTATATTTTAAAAATTAAAAAATATTTTTTAATTTAAAATAAAAGAAAAAGTTAATACGTATAATTTTAGAATTAAAATTCTAAAAATATTAATTAAAGTATCAAATATAATTTAAACATATATTCATTATTGATACTAAATTTGTATATAATCGTATAATTTTTATTTTAAATAATATGATATTAATTTATAATTAAATATATGATTCTATAAAATTAAATTATAGGATCATTATTTTTAGTACTGTGTAGGCAACATGACCCAATAGTTGAAGTCATAAATAACGTAAAGTATATGATTTGATTTTTTTATATTTATATTTTTAAATGATAATATTATATGTAATTAAAGCAAAAATAAAAAAATTAGACAAAATCGTCTATGAAAAATATCGCATAGACATTTGACGCATATTTTTTTTTTATAAATTTATAGTTAAAAATATACTTCAGAATATTATAATAAGTATATTTCAAATCAATATAATTGGACTTCTAATAAAGCTTTTTTTATGTTAATAATATGATGATTTTATTTTTGATATTTTATTCTATACTTATCTTTGTGGTGGTGGTATGTATACTCTATTTTAAAAAATGTATCAATTTAATTAAGATCTTTTTAAATATGTAATAATATTTGTGCGATATTAAGGTAATATTTTTAGATAATTAATTAAAAATTAATTATTTGAAAATACTATTTGAGTATCACATATGTATTATTATATATGAAAAAACTCTAATTAAATAATAAATTATATTTAATTGATATTTTTTTATAAACGAGGATATCATTAAAATACTACAATAAAAATATGGATAAAAATGAGTATTAAAAAAAATCATATTACTACAAAGGTGGTAACTTGACAAATACCATACAATAGCTTATTGAAGCTGGTAGGGAAAAAAAGTATCTGTTCTTTTTATGTATTACATTACTATATATTAATATTAAGAGTTAAAAAAACATTCATAGAGTTTAACAAACACATTATGTTTGACTGATGACTAAGTAATTTTTTTATTATTATTATAAAACACATTATGATTGACTGATCACCAAGTAATTTTTTTTATTATTATAAAATTGAACAATCGAAACGACTTCTTGTTTGGTTGGTAACTTAGTTTATTCAATAACTCTGATCGTTTTTGATTTAGTATTTAAAAAAATCGCCAATGTTAGTTTAGTTTTTATTTCGTGATACAATATATCAGAACCAAATATGACATTCCTAATTTTCTTATTAAATTTTTTCAAATAAAATAAAATATTATTAAAATAAATTGTGAAATAATATAACATTAGAGAAAATAAAATTTAGAGTTAAACAAAATATGAGAAACTTTAAAGAATAAAAAACCTTAAAAACTTTTGTTTTAAATTTATCATTATGTTTTTTCTTTTTTATTTTAATTTTTATAATATTTGACACTGTTATTTTATTATTATGAATTAAAGTTAAATATATGAAATATTTTTAGATTATACTACATTGGCTTAAGAAGTATTTTTATATAACATATATTATTATAATTCTTTGTGTGTAATTAATTAATGTGTGTAAATTATGTGAATAAAAATATCTATGTTTAATCATTATACTCACGTTTCATTTATATCACTTTTGTTTACATGTTTGCTAAATATTAATAATACATATAACAATATATAAAAATATATACACCAAATATTAAATACATAATATATTATTACAAATAAAATATTTATTTAATATTAAAAATATACACCTTATTAATTTTTTATAAATTTTTTAAATGGAGCTTTATCCCCTGTCCTTCATAAAGTTTTGCTCTTGTTATAAGGTATTGTCATAAGATTATGTAAGCATTCACAGTTAGAAACACAAATCTAACTCAACTTAATAAATACTCATTGAGTTAGGGATTACTTAAAGTTTATAAGAAGCATTATTGTCGATCACTTAGCCGGTGTGAGATTTCCTTAACACTCCCTTTCACATCGATAGTTCATCGATGGATAGGGTGGACTTAAGTTTCTACATGATGAGTTTCAGGATAGTGGCATCATACTGCCAAAAGCTTGTTTTGATACAATGTTATAAACTCAGGCCTAACTCAGCCTAATAAGTGCTCATTGAGTTAAGAATTGTCTAAATTTATAAATAGCATTACTGTTGATCACCTAGCCGATGCGAGACTTCCTTAACATTTAACAACTATATTAAAAGAAACTTACTTTTTACTTGCTATAATTAGTAATAAATAAAAAAGTAAACCTTTCTTTTCGTAGTTTTGAACTTTAAATATACTCGACACACGTGTATATATATATATATATACATAAACTATCTATATATATATATTATTTATGTAAAAATTAACATACTAATTTAAGGTAAACTTCGTTTACTTGGGATATATGTGTTATTTTAGAGCTTCAACTATTTTATATCGTAACATTTGCATGGATGCTTTTACCTATTTGGTGCAACTTCATTAGAATTCATGTGAGACTAGAAAGCTTATACTTGCTTAGTATTTATTACAATTTAGATTGATGTCATTTATAAGTGTAATCACTTTATAAATGCTTTGGAATTTCTTTAGTGTACTTTCTAGTCCGAATCCTTCCTAAAATATTAAAGAGAAAAAAAGTTTTTTCTCTTTTGTTTTGAAGTTAACCATTAAATAAATAATGGTTGAATACAAAATTTTTTGGCCATTGTTTTTATCGACTAATAGAAGATAGGAAGAAGGAAGAGTTTGAAAAATGGACCGAGAACTGGATCAAACTAAGAAAGTTTCAAAGTATTTATATTTCATGGAAGATAGAGATAGCTTTTGTGATATATATTTAATAATTTAATTGCACCACCCTTACACAAGGATGTAGCTTCTAATTACCATTGACTCTAAAAATTTTTGGGGTAGTCGTCTATTCGATGCCCTTTTGTTTTAGATCACAATTGAGGAAGACCACAGGCTCCTAAGATGCAATTTTCTTCTCTCTAATAAAATCTTTACCTTCTTGTTCCTAGAATTTTTTTAGAATTTCACTGATTACCTTTTGCTCAATCCTTTAAGTAAGGTGCAAGTAAGTTTTAGGGTTTCTAAACCTAGCTCAAATCAACCTAATCTTCTCCATGAGATAATTATAGCTAGTTATCATCTTAGAGAAGTCAGTCGCTTAGTTTATTTAACAAAACAAACACTTTAAGTCTCTCCATCTTTGAGTTTTTTTAGGGTTAGATCAGTTTCTTCATCTTTGGTTGAACATTCCAGTTCCCAACGTGGTATTTATGCATACATTAATCTTCTTCTAAATCCTCCAATAAAAACCCTCCTTAATAAGATCTCTGTAGACTTATTCACTCGTGTATTGTGATTATGTTAGAACAAATGTGGTTTATTTGAAATACGATTATTTTTGAAAATGCTCAATTGGATGGATATCAATGCATCACCAGAATCACCATCAGAATAGAAGAATTTAAAAGTATGTTACATAAGGTGAATACAAGTCACATTACATAAGCAGAACAAGAAATTACTATACCAATCCCAAATAACTAATTGGCAACCTCCCTCAGAATGCTCTAAAATACAATTTTGATTTAGCTTGGAAACAAGGTTCAACAACAAATGGTTTTGTAGTATTTTATCACAATGGTGAAATTTTGAAACATGGTGCCATTATATTTTCTCTCATAGCGTAGATGTGGCTCAATCATTGACTCTTCAGAAAGCTCTCATTCATGGCCATCAACACAGAAGGAAATCCATCTATCTGGAGATGATGCAAAATTTGTAATCCAAGTTCTAATGGAGAATAAATGAGATATATTTTAAAGGATTCAAGCTTACAAAGTTACTTCAATGACTATTGTATGCATCTACCCGTTGGATACTAAAAGAACTAAATAATAAAGCTTATATTGTAGTTAAAAAGGCTATTCTAGATGTCAAAAGGAGATAACAACTTATGTGATAATTCTTCTCCTACAAAACAAGTCATTGTTTAAAAGGCTACTGCCATTTCATTAACAGGAAAACACACACACACACACACACACTAGAGTTTTTGTACTATCTTTTTTCGTTTGTATTCCTACAACTACAAATTTTTTGGTAGTTGAAGATAGAAAAATTGTGGCTAGAAATTTCTGCAATAAAAATGACTTGTAAAAAAAATATTTGTTTACTTGCTAACTAACTCTCAACCTCTTCCTCAAAATATATTTTGATATATCCCATGTGGTTGGTTTTACCTTAATGGCACCAAAGTCTCTTTTGAGCCATATAAATGTAAGGTTTGAGGTTCCATCCACTAGTGTGTAAGTTGTGAAATATTCAGGTATTGTAAAGGGGGGAAATTTCAAGAGCCTATATGGAACTTCTTACGGGATCCTAATGTTCTATGTGACATGTTTGATGAGTGTTCACTATTATCATTAGAGTAATTCTATTTTCAATCATTGAAACTTAATGTTGTTAATATGTTCACTTTTTTTGTTGGTTGTCATACTTGGCCCCTAAACAAGTCAAATAAGTCCCACAAAAATTAATAAATAATTTAATTTATTTTCAAGTAGGAATATAATAAAGATGGAAAAATAATGGGGGTTGTAAAGATTTTTCCTCATCTTTGGGTACCAAGATCCTCCAATGAGTTGAAATAACTTATAGGTAACCTCTCATAAACTTTAGGATTCTCCTTGGACCTAAAGGCACATTTTTGGTCTTTGGAAGTACAATTATATGAGATTTCTAAGAAGTTTATAAGGCCTTTAATAACCCGATAAGTTGAAGGAGTCATCACTATTACAATATCGATATATGGTCTCGATTTTTAACCATCATCGTAAGTCTATGATCGCGATAAAAATTGAGGCTTAAGTGAGAGAGATCATAGAGTATGTCTATGACCTCAGTCTTTTATAAGACCGTGAACAAATGATATGTCTATCATCTCAATTACATTTAAATCGTGACCATATGCATTTCAATTAACCCCATTTTTTAATATAAATTACAATATTAAAAATTATTATATTAAAATTAAGAATGCAATTATATTTGAGAATTTATACACTAAAACATAATAAAATCTTACTAACTAATTCTAATATTTATAATGATTATGAAAAATATCCTTACTATCACAAGTGACTTACACCCCTAACAACAAGTATGTAGATAACCTTGCCTTCATCTTTCAAATTGACTAAATGGGCTACAAGAACAAGAAAAGAGAATGAGTAACCATATATACTATTGAGCTCCAGGGGCCCTCAAGAAGTCCTATCAACAACATTCTTAAACATTGCACAAAGAGGAACTAATGTTCTTTGGTCGCTAAAGACTTCTCCAAAAAAAAACCTATATAATTGTGTATATAATTGTGGATGATGAGTATCAATAAGCCCTAAAAAGAATACCAACCTAGCAACAAAGTAAATCCTATTAAAGGTTTATACAATTTTCTTAAATTTGAAAACAAAAAAAATAATCATATCATATTATCTGTAATTCTTTATTATAAATCACAATCTTTTAATAGTGTTAATAAAACACATGTTCAAAACAATTATATTTTCAACGGGGAACTTACTATTTAATGACCTCATATGTTTGCTTTAAGAAATCACATCTGTCAAGGGGAAGAGAAAACAAACCTCAGGAATTTTTTACTGTAGAATTTGTGGGTACAATGTGAATAACAAAGGTCTAATATCCATCATCTTCCTTTTCTCTTTATATCGAATATATTGATCTTCTTGAGGGCCAAAATGCGATGCGTAGGGATATGAATAGCTCTTTGAACAATACTTCTTGCTCCACTACCTATAGCTCCAAAAATCCTCATCTCACGTGAACCACATCGATATGTTTTCTCAGTCTCAAATACAATAAATTTTGCAAAGAAATCAGAAAACAAATACATAACTTGAACCCCAAAAAAAAGATAAAGAAAATCCTCACGGTTTGGTCACAATCATTGGAATTGAAGAATATTAAAGCAAACGCGATAAGAAAACCATACGCTTTAGATCTGAAGCTATAAACTCGCACTCAGACTCGATGAATGGGAGCAACATTACAATAATCACGAGCGATTTGAGTCTCATGTCATTGAAATCAAAGTTAAAAAATACGTTACAAATGAGGTTTACTATTTTGCTGAAGTGGATACGACTCGGGATGAGTATAGCCAAAGTTGGGTCGCAAATGACAACGAATAGAAACGGTCGGCGAAGGGAGGTGCACAATAGGGGAAAAGGAAGAAGGGAGGGGTGGTGCAAAAAATGAAAACCAATGCGAGTGAGTTCAGGAAAATGGGAGAAAAGAGAGTAAAAAAATTGATACAAAAATTTGGTTTGTAGTGTGAAAGAAAGAAAATACATGAAATTAAATTAATAGATAAATAAAAAAATCGTAAAGTAATTTTTATATTTTTTTAAAGGAATAACACACGTACATAATATATTATTTAATTTCAGTTTTAAAAAGACTAGGAACTCTATTATTTTAATTAAAGCTTATAATTTGATAATCGTGACTATATAAATTTGTTTATATTTAAATAATTTTTGTAGTTTAACTTATGATCATAGTTACTGATAAAAATTGAGGTTATATATATACATTATAGCCTCGGTTTTTATTAGACCGTGACTAAGACCCTATGACCTAGGTTTTTAAAAAGATCAAGGCTAAAATTTCGAGACCAAATATCACTATTTTAGCAGTGCATGAATCAACATTTGTGGGAGCTTATTTGCTCCCACAATCGAACAAGTAGCGTCTATGTTTAACAAAGACATTCTATTCTTGTAGAAATTCCTATCCAAGTTCCCAATCGAGTCACAATAGTTTTATTAACTATAAAATTATTTGTATATAAATAACATAATGTTAATATATGTTTAATTTTAATTAACAATGGTTTTAGAATTTTGATAAATATCTCTACCCCTATGCCTATGTTGGTTTTTCTTAGGGAATATTTTTGGTAAAAATCAAATTTTATTACAAAAAATGTGAAAGCTTTTGGTATTGTAAAACAAAACATTTGCTCATCAAGATCCATATGATAATTATAATTTAACCTTAAAAGTAGATCGAGATGTATATACCATTGTATGAAGAATATAGTCTTACAATGTAATGAGGAAATAAATCAAGATAAGATTATTGGTGAGCATTAATGCATTATATAGTAGTAGAGTATACACGTGAATAGATTCTAACTAACTAACAACAACTCTGAAAAATTAACAACAATCAATTTATTCACTATAATCCTATATATGTATTCTATTCTTAGAGTATGATATCACATGGTTTAATATCCCCTTCAAACACATGGTGGCACATGGTGGTGGAAGAACCATGAGTTTAGTTTTCAAAGGAAGAAGTTAAGACTTCCCTAAAGGTTTTTTCAGGATGTCAGCTACTTGCTCCTCTAAAGGAGTAAACTTTACATCTAGCTTGTTTCCATGACCAAATACCTAACGAAATGAAAGTCTATATCGAAGTATTTCATTCTTGCATGCATGATAGGGTTAGCAACTAAGAACTTGGTACTAATGTTATTTGTGAACAAAACTGGTGTGTGCACTTCTACAACATATAACTCTTGCAATAGGGACTGTAACAACACTACTTTAGTATAGGCTAGAGTAATGCTCTATATTTAGCCTCAACACTAAACCTAACAACCATTTTATGCTTAGAAAAAGCCCAAGTAACAATGTTATCTTCAAAGTATATGTAATACCCTCGTATGCTTCTCCTATCATCTTTACAACTTTCCCAATAAGAACTATAAATCCAACCACCTTTAGCATATCTAACTTTTTCAATAGCGTACCATGATTCATTGTTCCTTTCAAGTACCTTAAGATTCTCTTTGCTACAAGCCAATGGACATGTGTGAAAGAGTTAAGAAATTAACATAACCTATTAAATGAGTAAGCAATTTGAAGATGTGTCATGACATAGTACTATAAGCCTCTTACAATGCTTCTATACATGGTGCCATCTTCCAGCATATTGCCATTAAATTTAGATAGAATAGAAGAAAAGTTCATATGTATTTTTAAAGGTTTATATTGATCCAGACTTGCCTTTGTTATAAAAGACTTAATATACTTTTGTTAAGAAAAGTGAACA
Source organism: Hippophae tibetana (assembly GCA_037013495.1). NCBI lineage: Eukaryota > Viridiplantae > Streptophyta > Magnoliopsida > Rosales > Elaeagnaceae > Hippophae > Hippophae tibetana. Next base: position 65,011,596 of record CM072807.1, on the reverse strand, counting down.
GATGTAGCATTTTGGCTCCTTGCAACACCTAGAAAGAAATGCACTTGTCTGAGATCTTTTAGAGACAACCTTATGTTCAGTAGGCCAACTAACTCACAAATGTAGGCACTGTTACTATCTGTGACAATAATGTCATCAACATACACTAAAAGGATGGTAATATGTACTTGATCAAACATCACAAACATATAAGTATCATCTCTTGACTTAGTTAAGCCAAATTCTATTAAACAACAACACAACTTGTGATACCATGCCCTTAGAGCCTACTTAATTCTATATAAAACCTTCTTGAGCTTGCACACCTAAGTAGGATACTCATTATCCTTTAAACCCAGAGGTTGCCAAGAAATATATGTCTTAACAATAGGAGAAAAGGTTTCAATAAAGTCAATACCCTCAACTTGATCATACCCTTTGATAACAACTCTAGCCTTATATTTGTCCAACTGCTACAAGATTTAAGCTTAGGTCGATACACCCATTTGTTGCCTATTGGAGCAACATTATGAGGATATGGAACTAACTCCCAAGTTTCATTAATGAGTAGGGCATTGAACTCCTTCAGCATTGCCTTTTCCCATTCAGGGATCCCTTTTACTTAAGCATATCACGAAGGCTCAAGTAATATCATTGTGATAAAGGCTTAAGGCTTAAGTGAACTTTTTTTAGAACGTGTAGTCATAGGATGGTTATTAGTAGAGACAAAAGTTGAATTAGAAGGGATGATGAGTTCACCAAATAATTCACCCAAAAGTTCATGAAGTGGTGATTGAGAGAACAAGTTGGGAGATGAATTGGTATGAGAATGAGAGTCAGGGGATGTGCTTGGGTTAGTAGAACAAGGCACATGTGAAGAAGAAGAAAAAAATGTGCAAAAAGGCTAAGAAGTATATGGAGATAAACACAGAGAAAGGTAAAATAGGCATGACAGATATCTGGAAAACAATGTTAGGAACCACATATAAAAGAGATTATGACTAGTCTATAGCATCGAGCATAACTAAGTTTAAGCTAGGCTTATTAGTTGAACTAGACCTATTTTTGATTCAGTAATAAAGGGAAACATATATTCAACAAAAATAACATACCTATTGGTATATATTTTACCGGAAGAAGTGTTAAGGCATAAATAACCTTGATGTTGTGGAGCATAGGAAATGAAGACATATGGTAAGAAACTAGGTTCTAACTTGTGTTTATTTTGTGCTCTAAGATAAGGAAAATGAAGGCAACCAAAGGATTTCAAGGAAGAAAAATTTGGAGGCTTTCTATACATAATGGTATAAGGAATTTTATGGTTAAAAGCTTTCGTAGGCATCCTATTCATAGCGAAAAAAACTACACAAAAACATAAACCTAATACTTAGATGGCATACCAGATATGTGAAAAATTAAGGCATCCACAACTAATTTGTAATCTGATCGAGGTCATTAAATATATTTTAGCATCTATATTATATCTTTTCTATGAGTACTCACAATGCATATAAATAAATATCTATAATCATATCTTTAAAATATGCATAATTATTCAAGCTTTGGAATGCTAAATAAGAAAAATTCTATATAACATCTGCAAACACTATTGAAATAGTGATTTTTGGTCTTGAAAATTTAGTCACAGTCTTTTTAAAAATTGAGGCCTTAGGATTTTGGTCATGGTTTAATAAAATATCATGACCATAATGCATACATATAACATCAATTTTTATTAGTAACAATGACCATACGTTACATTACAAAAATTATTTAAATATATATAAACAAACTTATATAATTTTTTCATTTTTCTCTCAATTAATTTCATATTTTTTTTATCTATTACACCATATTAATTTTTTTCTTTTTATTTCTTCTCTTTACCTAACTTCTCTCTTTTCCCCTTATCTTTCCATAGCCTTGTAGCTTCTCTCTTGCATTTTTCATCACGATCCACCTCAGCTCCATCGACTTCCAACTGTACCCACCTCCGATTGTACCCAACTCTACCGTACCCTTATATGTTTCTTCTCAGCCCTAATTTCACCATACCTCTATTATTTATCATTCCAACCCAACAGTCTAATTTCTTCTTGAAATAGTTGGTAGAACCAACCAGATTGAACTTTATTTGATCGTTGGTTGTGTTTTTGAACTTTTATAGTCTCTATTTGCACCATTTTCTATTTTGAGTTTTTAAATCACTAGTTGTTCTACTTCCATTTTTCTAAAATTTAGGGTAATAAGTTTTGAAAAACTTCAATACTTCATTCTAGATACAATATTTATAGACTTTTTAATTCCACTGGAAATATGATCTCTTTTAATTGCGTTCAAGTTGGTATTTGATACTTGCCTGCCAATTTTTTGTAATGAATGCTCTTAGGAAATGCTTATTATAATAGTAAAAGTAATATGGTTGCAAAATACACTAGGAATTTCATAATACTTAATTTTAGTCGAACAAACTTGATCTTTTTTATGATTCCTTGAAATTTCTATTATATGTAAATAATGGTATAAAACAAAAACAACTTGCATGCAATTGGTACTTTTTTCCTAGTAAGTCTTGACTTGACTCGCCATTGAAATTAATTGCTTGAATGATTTATGCTAGTTCTTTTTCTTACCTTAATTTGTCAATTTTCATATACATAATTTCACTTTAATTCTTTTATAACATGTTTGTTTGTCACCTATTATCGTTTTATCTTGTGGGTTACTTGGTAGAAAGATTGGAACATGGTCAAGAAAATGAGTGAGTCTCATGCTTATGTTATTCCATGCTTTGGAATCCATCCCCCTTCTTTATTATTTTATTACTCTTTGTTTTTCTTCTCCCCTCTTATTTCATAAAAGTGATCGTTATTGGATGTAGTTTCGTCATAGAAAGGACTGTCAATTGGTTTGAAACATTGAAACAATTATTTGAGATAACACCTTCTGTTGCGGTTGGTTTAAACCTCTGTATTTTTTTTCCTTTGATAAAATGTAACTTTTTCTTCCATGCCTAATTTATTCACAATTGTACAGCTTTAGAACACAACTAACATGTTGCATTTACAACAATATAAATGCTAAATGTACACAAATTTGCAAAAATATTTACATTCATGCCAATTATGTCGTCACACATGACCGAATTTTTCATCAAAAATGATTCTTTTTCATTTCTAAAGTTATTTTACAATGTGTCACATCAATTATAATTGGTGTGAGTGTAAATTTGTGTACTTTTAGTATGTCTCTTGCAACATAATCGTTGTATATGCATTTGAATAATTAGGCAATGAATAGCATATATGAAAAAAAAAATTGTCTTTGTGCTTAAAACTGAGTTTATAGAGCCACTTTTAACAAAATTATCTTATGATTGCATTCACATAGCGTTACTATGAATATGAATGTATGTTGTTTGTTTTCAATGTTTGAACTTCTGTTGCAATTGCAATTAAATCCTTGATTGATTGCTAGACTAAAAAAAATAGTTTATATAAATTTTTTACTGATGTATAAAATGTAGAAGATAAATGTGGATGTGATGATAGAGATGAAAATGAAAATGTTGGTATGCAAATAACAGTATAAAATAGAGGTAACTTTATAATTTATATTGAGAAAAGTACAGATGCATTTTAATTTTTTTATTGTGTAAGCGAAATACACAAAATGCTAGCAGTTGCATTAATTTATCTTTAGCTCAAATAAAAAGACGAAGTTAATGAAAAAAAATTGAAATTCAGAATAAGAAAATTTTATCAATATCTTTGATTATAAATTTGCAATATTTACTTAGAGTATTTAAAAACTAATTAGACCTAAAGATAAAAGAGTAAGAATCTGCACTATGTAGTCTTTGATAACGTGATCATCACTTTTGATGAGCTAAGAGCTTTACCAACTTTGAAGAAGATTTCTTCATATCAAAGCTTGAATAGCACATTGAATGTTTTATCCTTTAACATTTATTCTTCTGGTCTCTATTCTCTACTGTCCCAAAACATTTTTACTCCACTTGCATTAGCTGTTTGCATTTTATTACAACTCAAATTTACGGGAATCTTGCTATTACAAAAGAATCAATGCCAGAGAGAAGCATAAGTCCTGAAAATGTAAGATAGATGATCAATGAGCCAAGTATAACGAAGTTTGGGTTCAAGAGAATCAAACCTTCTTGGAAAAGGATAATAGTATGCCCTATGATCCAGGTCTTCAGAATCCTTCTGGTTGTAATGGTTTGACGGATTATGGTGATGATCCATTGGATGATGTTGAAGGTTCGCCGATTAAATTTCAAAGTAATCATTACACTACATCTTTTAGTATATCTAATTCACTGTCTAGAAGCTTCGGTTATCTACGTTAACCGACACTATCCACCTAATATATTCCCTCTCGGCTCATTTTGTACGCAGATTTCAATTTTCTTCCTTTCTCCTTTCCTCATTCAGAACCATTTTCTCCCAAAATCTTAACCGTGCGCCACCTTCGTTCTACATTTTCGGCCACCTCCGACCACCATTTGTAACGTCATTTTGTAATTTATATTTCTCTTCTCACATTATCTGTCAGTTCTTCTTTTTTTTTTAGCAAAATATTAAAAAAAAATTATACCCATTTTCTGTTATTGATTTAGGTACTTAGCCAAAATCAATCTCAATCTGTGCTAATTTTATCAGCGTGTAATTGTAATTCGTTAATTAGGAACAACCTCTCAAATTGCAAATTTTTATTACCTTTTAAAAATCTAAGATCTCGTCAACTAAATATTTGCAACATGCCCAATATTGGGCAGTTTCTTTGTGAAAATGTATGGATAGCCAAAAACGGACAACACCTAAAAAATATGTTTGACTTAGTTTATGCAGAATGCAGCTAGCTTATTATTTGATCAATTTGTTTTATATTTTGTATAAATTTTTGATTTAGTTATGTTTTTTTGTTTGCTTGTAATAATAATGTTTGACTTATTGTATGTATTCAATAATATCTGAAATGTTGTGTAGGTTTGCGTGGATAAATTTATTTATACGTATAATTAATATTACTTTTTAATTATGATATAGTAACATGCTTAGAAATTAGAATCAACCGCGTGATTGGTTTTTATATATATATTCATGAAACATGTTGCTTATTTTTTAATTTGTATATAAATGATTTTGTAAAATGATTAAAATGATAACTATTTTGCATTATGTATGTTTTAGTATATATTCTAATAATTAGGAAATTTATATATAATAATACATAATTAAGTAATATGTTTAATTAATGTCATTAATAGAAAATGGACAAATCTTGGATGTCAAAGTATAAAATTGAGCAAGACTATATTTCTGGAGTTGAAAGTTTCATGGAATTTGCTTGTAGAATTAGTAATACTGGAAGTAGTATGATTCGATGTCCATGCGTTAAATGTAAAAATGAGCGATTTCATGAATTTGATGAGATTAAGTATCACCTTATTCGTAATGGTATTATATTGAGCTATAAATGTTGGTATTATCATGGAAAAAATATTGATAATACTCATGGGGAAAAGTATAATAAGAATGTGAGTGGATTACATACATCTTATCATAATGTACAGACAGAAAATATGTTTCGTGGTGTTGAAGATGAATTACGCGAGGATGATCCCGAAACCTTTAATAAACTTATAGAAGATGCCGAAAAACCGTGTATCCAAAATGCAAAAAATACACTAAAATGTTAGGATTGGTTCATTTGTACAATGTCAAGGCAAAACATGGTTTTTCTGACAAGGGATTCACAGAATTACTAAATCTACTAGTCGATATGTTTCATGAGGGTATTGAATTTCCATCTTCAATGTATGAAGTGAAGAAATCTCTTAGTCGATTTGGCATGGAATATCATAAGATTCACGCTTGTCCTAATGATTGCATTCTTTATAGAAAAGAATATGAGACATTACATGATTGTCCTATGTGTAAAGAATCGAGATGGAAGCATGGTACAAATGAGAGTACAAAACATAAGAAAGGCATGCCTGCAAAGGTTCTTTGGTACTTTCCTCCAATTCTTCACTTTCAAAGGTTGTTCAATAGTAAATATACATCAAAGATGTTGACTTGGCATTCAGATAATCGATCTGATGATGGGGTGCTACGTCATCCTTGTGATTCTCCAAATTGAAAAGTAGTAGATAATTTATCTCCTCAATTTTCATCTGATCCGCGCAATCTGCGTCTTGCCTTTGCTGCTGATGGAATTAATCCACATAGTTCCCTCAGTAGTAGATATAGCTGTTTGCCAGTAATTATGGTAACATATAACCTTCCTCCCTGGTTGTGTATGAAAAGAAAATTCATGATGTTAACATTATTGATCTCAGGACCGAAACAACCCGGTGTTGATATTGATGTATATTTGCAGCCTCTGATAGATGATTTAAAGACGTTGTGGAATGATGGTGTAAATGTTTACGATGCATATAAAGAAGAATACTTTAACTTAAAGGGGGTTCTTTTATGGACAATTAATGATTTTCCTGCCTATGGAAACTTATCAGGACATGCAACAAAAGGTTACAAGGGATGTCCTATATGTAGTGATGGAACTTCTGCAAATTATCTTGTTCACGGACGAAAGATGTCTTATAGAAGACATAGGAGATTTTTGCCATCTGGACACAAGTTTAGATACCAAAAGAAACCGTTCGATGGTGAAGAAGATCATGATCATGCAACTCGACCTTTGCGAGGTATTGAGATATTAAGGCAATTGAATGGGATGACATTCAAACGATATGGAAAGATGAAAAAAAACTCACCAAGGTAGGGAAACGAAAGAGTTCAACTAATGAAATTGGTGAAAATGAAAAAGAGTTTGAATCGAATTACCATGGTTGTTGGAAAAAAAATCAATATTTTCTTAATTACCTTATTGGAAAGACCTACACATTCGTCACATCTTAGATGTCATGCACATTGAGAAGAATGTATGTGAAAGCTTGATTGACACTTTACTTAATATACCTAGAAAAACAAAGGATGACATTAAATCAAGATTGGATTTAAAGAAACTAGGCATACGACCTGAATTGGAACCAAGGGTGGAAAATGATAAGAATCGAACATACTTGCCACCAGCATCATATACAATGTCAACAAAAGAGAAGGATGTGTTTTGTAAATGTTTGGAAGGTGTGAAAGTTCCTGATGGTTACTCATCCAACTTAAGAAATTTTGTGTCTATCACCAATAAGAGACTGTATGGATTGAAATCACATGACTGTCATATCTTAATGCAATAGTTATTACCAGTTGCTATTAGATCAATTCTTCCAAAACATGTTCGAATATCAATAATTCGGCTTTGTTCATTCTTCAATACAATATGCAAGAAATCTATATCAATTGGCGAGTTAAATTCTTTACAGAAAGAAATTGTAGAAACTTTGTGTCTAATTGAAAAATATTTTCCTCCTTCTTTCTTCGATATAATGATTCACTTATGTGTTCATTTAGTTCGAGAGGTTCAATTATATGGTCCTACTTACTTAAGGTGGATGTATCCTTTTGAGAGATATATGCAAGTCCTTAAAGGATATGTAAATAATAGATATCGACCTGAATGATGAATGGTGGTATGCTACATTACTGAAGAGGCCATTGAGTTTTGTTCTGAATACTTTAGTGGTTGCACTGAAATTGGGAATCCTACGCACAAGTTGTTCTCAGAACGTCACATGATCCAAGTAGGTAACCCTATGCTTGGTGGAAGTAAGAAATTATTTATTGATCGCACTCGATGGGAAAAAGCACACCGAATTATTTTGGTAAATAATAATGAGGCACAACCGTACATAGAGTAAGTGATGTTTATTGTTTCATTTTTTATTTAACTATTAATGATGATATATAACTTAATATATATTTAATAACATTACAGGATGCATTTAAACTTATTGAAGATCGATCCTCGTTATAAAAAAAAGGAGGAGAAAAATGGTTGTATGATGAACATAAGCGAGAGCTTATTAATTGGTTTTGCAACCACGTAAGTGTCACAAACAAAAAATCATGCATGTATCTTCCTAGATCTATTCAATGTTTTAAAACTTTGCTCTAAATACATTTCGTGTTTTTGTATACATAGATTCGAGATGAATTCAAGAAACCCAATCATAAAATATCAGAAAGTTTACAATGGCTTGCACATGGCCCAAAATTCGATGTCAAATCATTTCATAGTTTCAAAATAAATGGATCGATGTTTATGACTCAAGCTAGGGACAAAGTCCGAGTAAATCAAAATAGTGGGGTGAAGATGGTTGCACAAACTATGCAATTTGCCAGTTCAAAAGATGCTAATCCTGTACTTTTTGATAGAACATATTATGGTATAATACAAGAGATTTGGGAATTGGATTATGAGGTCTTCCATGAAACAGTATTCTTGTGTGATTGGGAAGATGTTATCTATGTTGGATATAAAATAGATGATTTTGGATTTACCCTTGTAAATTTATCCAGGATAAGTCACACAGATGATCCTTTCACGTTAGCACTTCATGCAAAACAAGTATTTTACGTGAGCGATCAAATTGATCCAATATGGTCTGTTGTGTTAACGCCTCCACAAAAGGAGTTTTACCATTGTGATGTTGTAGAAGATGATGACTCTATGCTTGATACATTAACCAATATTAGTAATTTCGCAAATAAACTGCCTAATGTACGTGATGATCTAATTGATGATGATGATTCTTCGACATGGACTCGAAGTGATTGTGAAGGAATGTATGTATACGATCAACAACCTAATTAAACATAATGTATGTTCTATATTGTTGTAATAACTATTGTATATATGTGTGTTCCTAAAATTGTCAATTAATTTATATTTCTCCACTGTCTGTAGATATTTCATGGATATTCAGCATGTAGATCCAAATGATCCATTGGGGTATTTGAAAAGAAGGGGTTGGGCGAATATACCTGATGCTCCACTTAACCCAGATGATAGAATACCCGTTATATTTGATGCTACTGGTAATCCAATAGGGGAAAATGGTCAACAATTGAAATCTTCTATTGGTCGACTGGCAAAGTCCAGTATACCAATCAATATAAATCATTGGTCTGAGGTTGTCGATGCATAAAAGTTCAAAATATGGATAACCATTTATGTAAGTCTCTTATATTTTATAATCAATATATATATTATATTAGGTGTATTATATCTAATATTTGGTACTGTGTTTTTACAGAATCGTTACAAAGTCGATGAAAGTTGACAGGGAAAGTGTTATAAGATTGCAAATAAGGCGTGGAAGGAATATAAGACTTCCAGATTGGCGAAAAATTATGTGTTTCCATATTTGGAAACACTTGATGAGAATGTGATCTACAAAATCCCTGAAGGACACCCCTGGATTACACGTCAAGTTTGGAAAGACTTTGTGGATTATAGACGTTCAGAAGAATTTCAAATTATTAGAGAAAATCATCAGAATGTCCAAATGCATAACATTCTTCCTAACCATACTGGGAGGTCTTCAAATCCTGAAGTTAGATATAGAATGGTATTATTAATTTGTCTTAATTTTATAAATATTTTTATATTAATTTTTCTCAATTTAATTTCATGTCATTGTTAATAAAATTTTCCTAATTTATGTAGGAAGCTGAATTGGGTAGACCTGTTACCCGAATTAAATTGTACATAGAAATAAAGACTCCCAAAACGAAGAATGCAAGACCGATGAGTCAACGAGGAGAAGAACAATTAAATAAGTTGGCTAGTAATTTCGGTTGATAAAAAGTCTAACTGATATTTAATAATTGATGTAATAATGAATGATATGTTTGTGTGCTTTATTATTTGTAGAGAGCTGTTCAAGAAAAAATATCCAGGGGTGAAATAATCGAAGAGCCTGGGAGAGATGCTTTATATCATGCATTCGGACGCGAGCATCCTGGTCGTGTTAGGGGAGGTAGCCAATATGATGGTTCTATGGAGTATTTTAAAATTCCAAAACATAAGCCTCAGACGGTAAGTAAGAAGAAATACATTAAAATTGAAGAAGAATTCAACTCCTTTAAGGCCTCAGTGATGAGTGAGATTGCCACTCTAAAAGAACATCAATCACAACAACTGTCAGCCATGGCATCATGCTACAACCAGGGCATGCCATATTGGCCAAGCATGCAACCATCCATGCCAGGCATACCACCTTCCATGCCAGGCATGCCACAATCTATGCCAAGCATGCCACCATCCATGCCAGGCATGCCATCCACACAATCTTATTGTGCTCAAACTACATCCAGTATGGGATATAACCATCCTATTGGTCCTCATTATATGCCAGGAATGCATATGCAATCAAGTAATGGTTCATTTTCTCCAATGCAATCTGCACATTTTTACCATAAATTAAGCCAAGATGAACATATTGGTGAGAATGTACATCTAATAGCTACCCCACATGAGAGTCCTCCTCTATTTAATGAATCATATGTGGTAAGATTTTAATTTCTGGTGTATATAATCTATTATTTTTAAATTCTTATTATATGTTTTATTTTTTATATATAACACTTAAATTTTTTTTACAGAATATGAAATGTTTGTTGAAACATCCTTCGTCAATGGACTATGTTTCTATTGGAACGGTACAACAATTGAGCGATGATCGGATGATTCATAATCAATATTTGCCTAATCATTGGCGAATAGTAATTGATCAATCATTGTTTCATGATTGTCCACTACCTGTGCCTTCTGATGCTACCATAGTCCAAGAGACGGTTGGACAGTATGTGGCTTGGCCGTCGATTCAAGTTGTTCTAAATTTTGAAATGGTACTATTTTTTAATTGAAATAATAACACTTGTTTACTACTATTATTTAATGTGATCGTATATTGTTACTAAAAATACATATATGATACTTTTTTGGTAGTCTATTATACCAGAACTCTTAAATGCGGCACATTTAAGAGATACGAAGCAAGTATCTCGTGCTAAATCTATGACTAGTGGCCAATCATCGTGCACCAAGTCATTCAAGAAGAAGCCTTGGAAAAAGTATAGTCATACTTATGCGTTAAAGTTCAGTAGAAATCTTGGCACTTTGATGACTATTGTTGGGAGGTCATCTAGCATAAATGATGGATGGACTGTGCCACTTCTTATTGAAATTTCTGGTGTAGACCTCAGCCAAACTTATATATCGATCGAGTGCTTGTTGCAAATATTTGAATATCAAATGATCGATTTAAGTATAATTCAAGTGTGGACAAGGTGAGTCCTCAATCTAGTTAGTTTTCTTTTATTTATGCAGAACATATATAATTATATTTATATTATCTAATTATATATATATATATATATCTTTTATATAGGGCTTGCTATTATCGACTTCAACATAATCACTCATCACATTTAGCAATGTTCTATGATTCTTCATATGTCAATCAATATCAAGAGAAGGATGTTAGCATCAGAGCTAAACAATTATGTGATAAAGCATTAACGCTTAGCAGAAATCAAAAGTTGATAATCCCTTGGCCATTAAGGTTTGAACAAGGCCAAGATCATTGGATGTTAGTAATCATTGATATGTTCAATAATCATGCTTAGTACTGTGACTCAGCTTCCATAGAACTGAGTAAAGATACAAAAGCAGTTGTTGAAATGTAAGAGTTATATATAGTTACATATTAGTTTTTTCTATTATTTTTTGTAATATTTAATAAAAACTAATCGTTTTATACCTTGATAGGGCATGAAAGTTGTGGAACAAGTTTAGGGGCATTGTCCTTAAAAAATCTCATAAGCTTATATGGACAAAAGTTATGGTATGTACAATTCGATATTAATAATTTTATTAATTTTAAAATTAAATAATAAGGATGTTCGAATATGAAAATTCATGTATACATGTACTTTTTTTTGTAGGTTCCACAACAAAATAATGGAGTCATGTGTGGTTATTATGTCATGAAGTTTATGAGCAAAATCATCACAAATATCAAAATTCCAATTGATGATGTGGTAATATATTTTACCCATATACATACAAGTTTTTAACATATTTGAGTTTGATTTTGTAAATAAATGAAATTATATTCTTATTTTGATTTTGAATACATGTAGTTCTTTGGTTGGAACAAGACGGGTTACGACTAACAAATTTTTGATGATTTACGAGAGGAATGGGCAGAACACATGGTTCAAATTATATCATCACAAGAAGAATCAGGAGAAGATTCTTATGATCTTGAATAGCATATGATAACATAACAGTAAATGTTTTAATGATTTGGCCTTCTTTATCTATTCCTGTGTCTGAAATCACTTGTTTGATGATGATTAATCATATATATGCTCATGTATTTAGGGGGAATGCATTGTTTTATGGACCTATTTTTGGCCCAAACTACATCTCATCTCTCTTTCCTACTTGCCTTACGAACTCATATTAACACTTTATTAATCATTTGTTTATAAATATGAATTTATCTGGAATCTCTGCTAGTATTTTTAATGATATAATGAGCTCTAAATGTTCAAATCAAGTGTACGTAACTCCGATTTGTTTCTTGGTTTGTATGAGTTTTGGTTCCCATGAACGTGTTCTATATGTTTAAGGGCACCAAAACTCACACAAGTCAAGTAAGAAATCGAAGTTACAATTGATTTCATATTTAGAGTTCATTATATATAGCATTATAAAATACTAGTAGAGATTTTAGATAACTTCATATATATATACAAATGATTAATAAAGTGCTACTATGAGTTAGTCAAATGTCGATGTATGTGGTAATCTCTTTTTCATGGTAATATTTATAATGATTTAATTTCTTTATTCGTATGTCTGAAGTTTAAACTATTTTTTTGATAGATGTTTTACATGCTCATGTATGTAGGAGAATATTTGTTATATGGATTAGCTGTTTTTTTGTCATAATGCTTGTGAAGGTCAATCAAGATTCTAAGCCAACCAAGCTTACTCGATCGCATAATAATTATACTTTGACGACATTATTTTATTTGTAATTTAAGTTAACTATATGTATTATTTATGCATTATTTGTTTTTCTAATAAATTTAATTATCAAGTAATTAAATATATTTAATTTTTTAATTATTTGTATTATTATTTATATTTTAGTTTTTTTATGTTATATATATATATATACTGAATAATACGAAAAATAAAAATAAAAATAAAAACAAATATGAAAATGTTACGTGTAAAGTCGTTTCATCCTGTGAACCGACTTTAAATATTAAGTTTCTAAATTTAAAGTCGGTTCAAAGAACCGACTTTAATGCCTATTTATGTAGTAGTGGATCCATAAAGTGTAGGAGGAAAATGTAAATTTGATGATGCTGGTAGCTGAGACAAAAATGAAATAACAAAGAAGCAAATGACTGTTAAGGGTAGGGGTAACTTCCTAATTTAGACTCTGAAAGATTTGAGTGTTGTTATTTTTAATTTTATAAGCACAAATTGTTATAAAATGTTGCATTTAATTTTGAAATATTTGGGTGCCGTTATTAATTTTTAGACTCTATCTCCCTTAGAGACTTAAGTTATTTAATTTTTTTTAATTATCATGAATAATATTTCTTTTTATATCTAATAAAATTAGATTATTAATAAAAAAATATGTTTGATTTTTGAATCCTTGTATATTGTAATGCATCTTATATACTAACAAGGTTATATGATTTGACATCAAAACATGGTACTCAAGTAGAGCTAAAATCACTTATAATAGCTTTACATGCAAAAGGAATAAAATGTGTTGCAAACATCTTCTTTGACAAGTTTGAAGGTGAAACTTCAGATGTACTTCTTGATTACCTTATTTTGTTTGTAAAGTTGATCCTATGTATTAGTGGACTTGACTTTAAATATGTACCGATTATTGATCATTTCAACTCCCAAATTTGACAATAATTAACATATTGGATGAATTGGTTGAAAAGTAGTGAAATTGGATTTGAAGGTTACAGATTTGATCTTGTAACACGATTTGTAAGATTTTATTATGTTTTAGTGTATAAACTCTTAAATGTAATTACACTCTTAATTTTAATACAATACAATTTTTAATATTATAATTGATAAATTTACTATAATTTATATTAAAAAATAGGGTTAATTGAGATGTATATAATTACGGTTTAAATATAACCGAGACAATAGACATACAATTTGGTCAAGGTCTTATAAAAGAATAAGGTCATAGCTATATAATTTGGTTTCGGTCTTTTAAAAACCATGATCAAATGGTATGTCTATGACCTCGGTATTTTATAAGACCGTAACTAAATGGTATGTCTATGACTTTGGTTAAAAACCGAAACCAAATATAAGAGTTTATGGTCTCTCCTATTTAGACCTTGATTTTTATAACTATGACAATAGATCTATATCAAGGTTAAAAACTGAGATCATATATCAATTTTATAGTAGTAAAATAGATAGAGTTGATTTCACTTCTTTTATGATAACCTCTAAGTTCACTATAAACACCAAGATACCAAGATACAAGGCATCTTAACGCACCAATATGAGCATTATAGAGTAAATCAAATACCAAGGTGCTACATAATGCAAAGGACCAGGAAAATCACTCGGTATTAAGATTGCTTTGTACATTATTCTTAAGTAACATATGTAGAAATATCTATGGGTAAATTGATAGTACTAGTATTTTTATTATATTTGTTGCAATCCTATATAATAAACTATTATACAAAGTACTCCCAAATAGATATCTCAACGTCATTTATCCTAAACAAAGGTTACTTCTTTCCTAATATATATGAGTCATACTAGTGACTTAATTAAATATCACTTTTTATAAACTTTAATTAATCATCATAGATTATTTTTATTGTTTCACTTAAAACCAATTGTCCTCTATATACTCTAATACATAGAGTTTTAAGTAGATAAAAATAATCAAGAATTTTTCAATAATTTATTTGAAGAATATAGTAGCACATTTATATAAATAAAATATTTATCTTATTTATTTTAATTTTAACATAGTTTAAATACCAACACATTTGTATTTAGAGCTCAATCCTAATAATCTTTCACTTTTCTTTTAGTAAAAGATATATATCTTTCGACCACGTCCCTTTTAAATGACTTAAAAACTCTTGGATTAGTATTGGTAAATGTGTCAACAATGATGTTTTATGAAGGTATCTTCATAATGACTACATATTCCTAATGTAAAATTTCTTAAATTAAATGATACTTTAACTTTATATGTTTTTCACATTTATGATTTCTTGGTTATGTTAAGTTAACCATTGTCGTTATCATAATATAGTTTGAATGGTTGATCCATATTTGAAAAACTTTCTAAATTTTCCAAAAACTTAGCAAACCATATACCTTTTTTTTGCTATTTCATAACTCATAAAATATTTGACTTCAATTGTGGAATCGAACCTTGTTTTACGCTCTTCACACTATGACTCTTTTAGTAAAAAAAAAAACTAACATGTTATCTTATGACCATTTTGATTAGAAATGAATAGCAGATTGAAACTATCTGTTTTTTTATCAATTTGAATTCGATCTAATCCGAATTAATTTTAAAGATTTTTAATTCGAATTCGATCTGATGATATAATCAATTTAAATTAATCTGAATCTAAATAGTTCAATTTTTTTCAAATTGGATAAAGTAAGATTGATATTAAAATTTATTTATAAATCATTGTCATATATAAAATATGACATATATAATATTTAAATTTTAAATTAGTGTATTTGTAGCAAAATTTATTATTTATAATCACAAATAAGAAAATAAAAATAATAAGAATTATGCTTTTATAATTATTAAATTATTATAAATATTTATTTTTAAGTTAAAATAGTAATTTAATGTAATTATGATATATGTAATATTTAAATATAATACATTATAAAATAAAATGTGTATTTATTTATAATTTAATAACAATTATAAAATATGTAAATGCGAATACAATCTAAATCCAAATAGATTGAATACTTTTTAAATTCAAAACAAATTTTATCAATTTAATCTGATTCGAATCCGATATTAATTTTAATCATGTACAATCTGCTCACGCTATTAAATGGCTTCAATACTGATGATTTGAATACAATATTAATTTATTTATCTTAATTAATTTTTTATTATTATTAATTGCTTTAAGAAGCGAGATGGTATCAAAATTTATTACAGGCCCAAACTTCCTAAATCGTAATGGACAATGCTGTTAGTCCCACACCTTATTGGGTTCAAGGCCCATCACTTTTTATCTAAGTGCGCCCTAAATAAAATCTTGAGTCAAAACTTTTATTATTATTATTTTGAAAACTAAAATCATTAAAACTTATAACAAAAACTCAATAAAATGTGCTATTGTTGTTTTGAGACTTTTATCAGGTGTGACTAATTGTATAGTTTTCTCGTTCTTTAATAAAGAAGGAAAAAAAAAACACTTTTATATATTTTTAGGCTAATGAGCTTCTTACGTTAGGGAAACTGCTAAAGTGCTTTCATTTTCATCCCAAATATACTAAAAAATGCTTTAAATTATAAAATCACTTTTACGAAAAACATCTAAACGCGTTCCAAGTGCTAGGAGATTTGAACCAGGTATTTATTAGAAAATACTATGTTTTATACTAAATGATAGACTAGTATATATAGAATTAGTTAAACTTAAAAATATATCATTAAATTATTACACTTTTTTGAATCTATTACAAAATCAAAATTCTTTTAAATTGAACTAAAAAAGTTTCATTTATATCATTTCAACGGTTCTCCATCCATGTGTGTTGTAAAAAATAAAATAAAAAAATCTCTAAATTTACTATTCATCTTCTTTTTTTGTTAAACTTTAAGTAAATAATACTTCAATGACAAATTTTGATAATAAACATTTATTTTGATTATATTGGAATGATACAAATAAATTTTTTATGGTTTGATGTTACAATCATCGAATTTTAGTTTGATATTAAATTTAAAATAAACATAATAATTTAATAGTATATTTTACATATTTGTTGAGTTTTTTTTTCTCCCTTACAAATGGAGATGCTAGACTAGTTGAGTTTGGTAGAAAGTTAACTGTCTTAGGAAAAAAAAAAATTAACTGACAAAAAAGGGTTCTAAAATTATTTTAATTAATCATACTTTTGAAAATTAATTAGAGGTCATCATAAGTTTTTAATACCTAAACCTGACCAGTTTTCTTATTCATACATTACATAATTAACGAGTGGCTTAATTGTTAGGAGTTGCCTAACATTTAGGTCGTTCAAACTGATGTAAGCTTCGCTTTCAAAGTGTTCCAATCAACATTTCATTCCTTAGATTATTAGTCTCTGTCCTTTTCATTTTCTCTTGGTATATAATAAAAATATAATTTTTTTCATGTGAATGATGCAAATTTGGGTGGATTGTTTACACAACCGACTCAAATTGATGTGCGCTTTTGAATAAAATAAAAACGACTTAAATATTATAGAACATATTCATAAAATTATATAATTTGTATTATATATTATAATATATGAAGAAAAAATTGTTAATTTAATGACTCACAATGAGATAGGTATAATACACAATAATTTTAAAAATTAGGTAGCATTTCATTAATAAGTTCAAAATAAGTTACAAAATATTATAAAATATTCTTAAATATATATAAAAAAATAATTAACAATATCTAGTACACAAGAAAAAATATACATTTAATCTTCATTATCTTCCACATCAACCATGAAGGATGTCATGTATTTTGTCCATGTCTCTCATAGTTTATCTAAAGATGAGCTCATGTATATATATTTTTGTTCATTATAAATGAGAAAGAATTAATTTGTAAAATATTGTTACAATAAAATTAACTAAAATAAAATTAAAAAAATTACATATAATTTCAATCATGACGTTCAATTTGATAATAACATAATTAGAACACTATTAAAATTAAATTATCTTAATTAAATATATAATATTTAATACTAATTAACGATAAAATTAAATATTAATTTATAAATTTAAATATATAAACTTTACATTTACTTACATTCATACTAATGATTTTTTTTAATATTTTTAATTTTGTTACACCAAAATCTATGAGGTCTATACCATTTCAATTGAATATTAGAAAACATGCATGTATTAGGATTTAAGATTTTGGATAATTAAAATCCTTAATTGATTAAACATACGTATCAAGATTTATTTATTAAAAAAATTACACACAAAATTCATGCTAATATTAGCTTAGAAATAAAAAATAAAAAAACTTAAATTAAAATAATTATACCTTTATATTATTAATTCCATAATATGTATGGGAGGAGAAAAATCACACTATAAAAATAAAATCATAAAATTAGGATTAAATAAAAAAATATAGTATATTTAATAAAAATAAATTAGAATATTATAAAAACAAAAATTTTCTACGTAATCTTATAAATTATAATATTATTTTAACTTAATATTCGTATTTGGTAAACGAGAAAATGAAAAAACATAAAGATAAAAGAAAATATTAAAAAAACCTTGAAAAAATGAAAACTCGTGGCTAGTGGAATCGAATAGGGTAGGGGATGCGACTGAGAGATTGGGGGAGGGTGATCGGAAGTGCGACAGTCTAGGATGCGTCGGCTGGATGGTTGGGTTTTTCTGTGATCGAGCGAGGCAAGCTCGGGAAGAGAGAGTGTGTGAGGGAGAAAAAGCAAATTGATAGGGTTTATTAAATATATTTAATTTGCATCATTTTTTGGGACAATCGATGCAAATTTTGCATCGATTCCAGATAAAAGCCAAGGCAAATTTGCATCGGTTTTTAGCAACAGATAATTGTTTTTTGAAGTCGTTTTGCATTGATTGTTCTAAACAACCGACGCAAATATGTGTCGTTTGTTTTAGAAAACCGACCAAAATGTTTTTAGGCATATTTTGTGCCGTATCTTTTTAAAATGACAAAAAAAAGCAATGCAAATAATTGATTTTGTAACCGCGAGCGAGTTATTTATTTATTGTAATACAAATTATGGTTAACTTTACTATTTAAATTAAGCTTTCCTATTTTATATATTTCGGTTAAAAGTAAGAAAAAAAATACATTTGTTGATCAGCTTGACTTAAATTGAAAATGAAAAAAGAATTTTTTTTTAAAGAAAACATTTTACACGTTAAATCATAAGATAAATATATTTGATCAATATTTTTAAACATTTTGTTATCTTAATGCTATTATAATTTTATATTAGATATCCTTTTATTATTCAATTTATATCTTCATGATTTAATAAAATATATTAATTTGATGTCATTTTTTATTTTTATTTGGAATTTTTTATATTATACTTCCCATGTGCATTTAATGAAGGATATTTATGGTATGTTTTTACTATTTTTTCCGCTATAACATTAATAACTTATTTTTCGTTATTTTTGAGTTATTAATACATGTTTTAATATTTTTTCACTCATTATATTTTTTTAACATCTCTTTTTCCTCTATGACCTAAGAGCTCAAAATTTTCATCTTTGTTTTTGTTTTCCCAATTGATAAGCTTAAATTTTGATTTTTCCTATTGTTATTTTCGTTTAAGTATTTTTGATGATTCTAAAAATGATAAAAAATTAAAACTCATTCAAATTTTAAACAAAAGATTCGATCAATAGTTTTTATAATATTAATATTTCTTATAATAACTATAGATTTGATATGTATGATTATATATCAAGTTTTGTATACAAATTATTTTTATACTTGTTAAATCTTTTTTTATATAAATTACATATTTCACATTGTTTTCTTATTTTTTATATACAAAATTCAAAAATTTCATATGATATTTATTAAAACAAAATCTTCATAAAATTTGGATGAGTAGTAATAAGTAGTATGAAATTATCAAGGTATTTTAGGTAAAAAAAGTGGTTGAATAGATTGCAAAATCAGTAAAAAAATAAGTATTAAGCATATATTTAGGGATTAAAAAATATGAAAATAATAAAGAATATCATAAATATATTTTATTAAATATATATGTATAATTTTTTTTAATAAAATAAAAAATTATATTAAATTAATATATTTTATTAAATGTGAATATTATTAAAATATTATATGAAAAATAGAGATAAAAAGTGATGTCATAAGAAAACAAATTGTTTTTAATCCCAATAATATAATAAATTATTCAAGTATTTTAAATGTTTAATAGAAAATTTTATTTATTACCAACGATGATAAAAAGTGGTGGGCGAGGAATATACACCCGTTTACAAACTCCACAATTAATAAAATACGTACACCAATAAAACTAGGAGGGTCCTGATCTTATTGATAACATTTTGGTGTTTGACTGATACTTTTTCACTGGTGTTTTTAAATGGTATTTGTATGATACTATAACTTGTAGATGGGTTAAGATGTTAATATATTGAAAAATGTTATTTTCAAAAAAACCAAGTTAATAATATTAATATTAATATATAATTAATAGTAGATATAAAATAATTTTTTTACATATATATTTTTTAAAATAACAAAATAATTGTATCAATATTATTATCTTTCAAAAATAATAAATCTTTTTTTTTATCTCAGGCATGTGCATGTAGATGTTTTCAAAAATTATTATTTATCCTTCAATGAAAATGAGTCCCTTATAAATAAATAAGGAAAAATATATTTATCATAAATAAATAATGCGAGGGAATATTATTAATAAATAGAGTAAAATCTATATAATTATATCTAATAAAACTATTTCATAAGTTATAATTATTATATAATTACTACGTATAAAAGTAATATAAAAAATAAATCAAGTCCTAAAGAGGTTCTCCATATCACCTCATAAAACTTCTCCTAAAATATTTCACAATTTATCCGTTTTAAAGGAACATCATCTAACAGGGAAAAAAGCTTATGTAATTTTGTCATTTTAAGTTCTTTTTCCTGCAGTTTAGTATTGTCTCACGACATAATACATCTCTCCAACTTTTCCCTGTGATTTTCATACGAACCAAAGATAACATTCACAAATTATTTCATTTTTTTGAAAATGATCTTTTTTAAATTTGCTTTGAGGTAAAGTCACGTTGTTAACGTGCATGTATTCTTGTTTTAGTAAATGGTACGTTTTTGACTTTGATCAATCGTTTGATTTTTTTCATCTTTCTATTGTTCCTTGTAATTTGTACTTGTTTGCATGTTCAGAAGTTACATAAATGTATTTTGGCACAAGTTATCGAAGACAACTTCATATACTCAAGCTAGCTAGTAACCCAACATACGACCATGAATATGCATGTTCTAAAAGATTCAGAGTTCTGTGTTGAACACTCTCAAAACGTAAAGTCCTTGAATCGCGCGTGTTCATCATGAATCTTTAAGCCCATCGATCGAATTCAAGAAATCCATGATAATCAAGAAAGAATGAAGAGGAGAGTAGTGAAGGAAAGAGAATACACATGAAGAAGAACATTTTGGAATTAGCTGTATTAATCTCTTAGTGAGTACGAAGATATTTATAGAACACTTGTATAACATGAATCAAGTAGTATTAGGAATAATGTTCAAAAGAGGTACCGTAAGTAAATACAACAGTAAAAATGAATAATTTTGGTATCAAGATTATGGTTGATGTTTAAAATAGTTATAAATTTTAATATTTTTGAACATTATACTTACAAGTGTTATATACTAAATATATATTTTTATACATTTAAAATAAAAACTTAAAATTACATAAATTAAGTTATAATAAGACTAAATATCATAGTTTAATATATATGCACATGTACAAAAAAATGAAAGAAATTAAACAACATAAATTATAATAAAAATATAAAAAATTCAAATATGTGAAAGAAAAATATATAAGATCAATATTACATTATATGAATAACAATGAATATTTATATAATTATATGTGGTGTAACACAGAAAATTAAGCGAGATAAAATACATTATTTTTTTTAAGAAAAAACTAGAAAAATTAAACTAGTAAAATTTTAAAAAAATAAAATTACAAATTTATAATTTATAATTACAAAAATAACACCCCTTATATTTATTTCATATATTTGTATTATTGAAAAAAATCTGACTCATCATTTCACATTAAATGTCTTCAAATTGGACACTATTTAATTTAAACTACTATTATTCAAACTTGTTTAATGTTGAACTTAATTCAATTGAATCCGTTCAATATTATTAGTATGTTATTTTTGTTATTATATATAAATTTCAGGTGTTATTTGATTTAATTTTCTTAAATTTTTTGAAAAAATATTAAACATTTATTACTTTATTATAATATAGTTAGTAAAAAATGTATAATACTCGAGTAAAAGTAAAAAGTATACGAAAAATATAAATAAATATATAATATTGAAATAATAAGCTGAAAATATTATGTATTTTTGTAAAATAGATAGGTACATTTATAAATACAATAAAAATAATATTTATTGAAAAATTGAGGGGGTACGTGACCCATTTCACTTAGATGTGGGGGGTACGTGACCCATTTCACTTAGATGTGGCTCCGTACATGCATAACATTATGTTAGGTTGACGTTGCATAACAAACTATTCAAGTACACATGTGCTTATAGCTAACAGTATCACTTTAATGTTTTATTCATTATATCAACTATATATTTGTTCATGTATAGGAGTATATTTCACAGATAACTATCATATAACTACCTTTTTCCTTATAAAATAGAAATAAATTTTCTTATGCTTAGATTTGTGCGATACAATGAAATCAAAATACACATTGAAAGTTCACAATAAAACCAAATAAATTTAGAGAGATGCAAATGTTATTTTAAAAATTATCAATTCTAAATTTAAAATCTAATCATAGCGGCCAAATATGCAATAGTGAATAAAATAATAAATATAAAAATTAAAAATTAATGTATAAATTTTTAGGTGAAAACAACTTAGGCTACAATAACGATCTAAGCAGAAAACTACTTAATCTATCCACTATAAAAATTAAATGTTTAATTATAAAATCTTATACTACAATCACATATGCATAATGCCTCAATATACTTTATTTATAAGCTCCTACTCTATTTTCACAACCTCGAAGATTAGCATGAGAAGATCATGACCAATGTTCCAATTAGCATTTCATCAATTAGACATATTCACGGAATAACCTGCAAAATGGTTAGAATAAAAATACAAGTGTATGCATGTGTTTTAGATAGATTTTAATAATAATAAATTCTAAGCTAGTATATTTAACTAATAAATCAATCAAAGAAAGTTTCTAGTAAACCTAGAACAAAAGATGTAGATCAAGATCAATAAAATAGTTCTTTAAACCTTGAGAATTAATTCAATGAATCAAAACCACATTTATGATGCATTAATGCAAGCATGAAAGAATCATAAAAAGAAGAAGCCAAGTGGGAAAATATCAATCGATTGTTATGTAGTACAATCAGTTCATGTCTCTTAAGAGAACAAAAGTACACGTTAATGAATGATACATTTGAAAGTAAGTTATGAAAGGTGTTGGAGAACAAGTTCATGAAGAAGAACGGTCAAAATCGGCTCTATTTGAAGAACTTGTTCTATTTTGATTACCTTCCAAGTACCGTAATAAACGACCACATGATTTCTTTTAATCGATTAATAGCATATTTGTTAAATATGGATGAAATTTTAAAAGATGAAGATTTAGCCTTAATGTTGTTAGCCTCATTTTCTGATGAGTTTAATCACCTTATTACAAGCTTACTCATTAGGAAGGATAAAATGTATTTTGATGAAATTTGCATTGCTTTGTATAGTAATGAAATTAGAAAGAAAGATAAAAAAAATAAAACATGTATGAAGCAGTAGAGGTATTGTCTATAAGATGGTGCCCGCAAACATAACAAAAAATAAGGAGAGGTAAATCTCATTCAAAGGAAAGGCTTGGTAAAGATGAATGTGCCTTTGTTCAAGAAAAAAATCCATTGGAAGAAAAACGGTCTGAAGTTGTAGAAAAAAGGAAAAGTTGTGTTGTCTGATGCATGTGTAGCTGAAAGAAGTTCAAATTTTGCATTGATTGGTTTTTCATGGGTAATGATTCTCCATGCAAAATTTTTAATATTGGTACAATTTGTTTGAAGAATCAAGATGGTTCAACCAGATTTTTCATAGATGTTTATTATGTTTCATATATGAAGAAGAATCTGATTGTTGTGAGAGTCATATAATCAAAAAGCTTTACTCTAACCATGCAAAATGGGAGATTGAAGGTTACTTTTAGAGCACTTGTGGTAATGATAGGTGATTAGAAGAATATTTTATACTACTACCTTGGTAGTACAGTTATTGTAACAGTATCAACAACAGTCTTGGAGGAAGAGAAATATTCAAAAACTACCAAGCTGTGGCATATGCATTTAGTAAAGCAAGGCTTGTTGAAAGGCGCAAAAATTGGCAAGTTGGATTTTTATAAGCATTATGTATTGGGGAAGTAGAAAAGATTAAGTTTTGGCATTACACTTCATAATACAAAAGGCATCTTGGATTACATTTATACTAATGTGTAAGGGCTAACAAGAACTCCATCTATAATTGGTAAACACTATTATATCACTTTTGTTAATGACTTCTCGAGAAGAGTTTAGGTATATCTCATGAAGAAGAAGGATGAAGTGGTGAGAATTTTTCTCAAGTGGAGGAAGATGATCAAGACTCAATTTTTTTGAAAGATCAAGCGTCTAAGGTATGATAATGACATTGAGTACACAAATGACCCATTTATGAAAGTTTGTGAAGAAAAAGGCATCGTGCAACACTTCACTATTCAAAAAACACCACAACAGAATGGAGTTATAGAACGTATGAACCAGAATTTGCTAGAGAAGGTTCATTGTATGTTTTCGAATGTTAGGTCAAACAAGCAATATTGAGCTAAGGCAATGATGTATGCTTATCATCTTGTAAATAATCTATTATCGTATACTCTTGAAGGAAAAAAAGCTTATGGAGGTATGGTTCAAAAAACTTGCTTGAGATTACGATTTCTTACATCTGTTTAGTTCTATTTCATACTACTATGTAACTGAATCTAAGTTGGATCCAAGAGTCAAGAAAACTATTTTTCTGGGATCACCTCTAGTTCTAAAGGATAACATCTATTTTGCCTTCAAATGAAAAAGATAGTCTTCAATAAAGATGTTACCTTTGATGAATCTACCTTGCTGAGAAAGGTAAATGAGAAGATTGATGACACTTTGCAGTAGGTGGAGCAAACTCTGAAATAGGTGGAGCAAACTCTGAAATAGGTGCAACTTGAAAGCAAAATTGTTGACCTCATTTGGTGGAGATAAGACAGAAGCTAATCATCCGTTGGTAGAAGATAAAATAGATGAAGAAGAAATTTTAACCTAAGAATCTTTGCAGTAATAAGGAAAAACTACAATTGATAGGCCACGCCAACAAAATATCAAGATGTTTGCTCGATACAAGGATATGAAAGATCTACCTGCTTAGTTTAAGAATACAATGGCCTATGCATTTTCAATTATGCATGATGATGTTTCGTCCACTTAAAAAGAATAAATCAAAGTCTTGAAGTTGATAGATGGAAAGAAGTCATGAATGAAGAACTGCTATCCCTTCAGAATAATAAAACATGAAAATTAACACAACTACCTAAGGGTAAGAAGGAAATTGGTTGCAAATGAGTGTATGCAAATAAAAAAAGGATTTCCTAACAAAGATGGTGTTTGCTACAAGGCAAGGTTGATGGCTAAGGTTTATGCTTAGAAGGAGGGAATCAACTATAATGAGGTATTTTCTCCAATTGTACAACATTCCTCCATTAGAATTTTGTTGGCCTTGATAGCACATTTGAATTTATAACTAGTTCAACTTGATGTAAAGACTGTGTTTCTACATGATGACTTGAAAGTTGAAATTTATGTGTCTCAGCCAAAAGGGTTCATGGTTACTAGTAAAGAGAATTGTGTTTGCAAGTTGAAAAACTCGTTGTATGGATTGAAGAAATCTCTGAAGTAGTGGCACAAGCGATTTGATCAATTTATGTTACAATAGAAGTACACTAGAAGTACACATTATCATTGTATGTATTTTAGTAAGCTACAAGATGAGTCTTTCATCTATCTTCTATTGTATGTCGATGATATGTTGATTGCATTAAATAGCCAAGCAAAAATTGAAAGTTTAAAAGCTCAATTAAGTTAGGAGTTTGAGATGAAAGATTTGGAAGAAGCAAAAAATATTCTTGGCATGGAGATAAGTAGAGATAGGAATAAGGGGAAGCTATGTTTGACCCAGAGTCAATATTTGAAAAAAGTGTTACAACGTTTTGGTATGAACGAACAAAAAAATCTTTAAGTACTCTGTTTGGTCCTTATTTCAAGCTTAGTGCTTAATTGTCTCCTAAGAATGATCTAAAATAAGAATATATGGTAAAGGTTCCTTATGCTAATACGGTTGGTAGCTTGATATATGCAATGTTGTGTACGAGAGTTGACATTTCACATGCGATTGAAGCTGTAAGTAGGTACATACATGATTCTGGTAATGACCATTGGTTGATTGTTAAATGGATTCTATGTTACATTCTAAATACTATAGATATTGGTTTAGTATTTGAGTAGGATAATATTGTTAGTCAATGTGCAGGATAATATTTTGATTCTAACTATGTAGTAGATTTAGATAAGTATCAGTCAACTACTAGCTTTGAGTTTACTCTTGTTAGAGCACCATTCAATTGGAAGTCTACTTTGCAATCCACAATTGATTTGCCTACTACAGAGGTAGCGTATATGGAAGTTATAAAGGATGTGAAAGAAGCTATTTGGTTATGAGATTTGCTTGAAGACTTAGGAGTTGGTCATAAGCATATTAAGGTGTTTTGTGACACTTAGAGTGTTATTCATTTAGCCAAGAACCAAGTCTACTATGCACGTACAAAACACATTGACGTTCGTTACCATTTCGTGCGAGAGATTATTGAAGAAGGTGGAGTACTAGTTTAAAAATCAACACTATAGAGAATCTCGCAGATATGATTACTAAGGTGGTGACAACGATCAAGTTCAAACATTTTTTAGACTTGAGTAATATCTTGCAAATTTGAGTGGGTACCAACGTCGTTGATTTAGAGATTGAAGAAATCATTTAAGAATCACTAAGTCGCCAATGTGGAGATTTGTTGTATGGCTCCTTAGTGAGCAATTTGAAAAAATCTCACATGAATTAGGAACTATGGTGTGTGTTGTATTTTGGGCTATAAATAAAGTCTCTTCCTCCATTTTGTAATCATCCCAAAATTTGTATATCTTCCTTTATTTTATTTGGGTAATTAATTAGCCCAATTTTACTCAATCAATTGTAATTTTTGAAGTTAATCTAATTTCGAAATAATGAAAGTGGTCAACGACGTCCGAGAGCGTAAGTAACATATATATTGAATCTCGTTAATTTTTTGGTGTTCTTATTTTTCTGCTTTAATATTTTTTTAATATTTGTTTTAGTTTCTTTTAACATTTGTTTTAGTTTCTTTTAACATTATATTTCTAATAACATTATTTTGTCGACTAATTTAAGTTCTATTCATTTAAATCATATTATTTATAAATAATAACTAAAAATAAGAAAAATATACCCAATTTTCACAACAAAAACATAAAATAAATGAAAAATATAGTGGAGTAATACCTATAAATACGTATAAGTTATCATGTGTCAATATTATGTTGGGAGAGAAGTGGAAAGGAAAAAGAGATTAAAACATTAAAATGACAAATTGTGTTATTTTTTCCCGTCTTAGATCGGGTTTCTTTTAAAGAAGGGACCTTAATTACAAAAGTGTGGTGCCAAACTTGTACCACCGTTTGAAGACATTGATGAAATGGATAAACAATCAAACATAAAAGTATCAATTAATAACGTCTGTGATCCAAACAAGTATACATGTAACTTATTTAAATATTCACCCTAGTTAGCTATATGTCTTTAAATAGTCTATTAGCTAATATATTATCTATTATGCTGATTAGTATGCTAATTATTTCCTTTAATATATTTGACAATAGCATGTGATTTAAAGTCAATGGAACCAAGGGTATGTAATTTTAAGGACCTTAATTTAAAAGATGGAGAATCTGAATGCTAGCTCTCCAATTCAACGTCCCAATTAAAGCATAATTCTCTTTGAAAAATCTGGATCGAGGTTCGATGCGTTTTCATGCAATTAATTGTTAGTAAAAAAGTAAGAACCATAAAATAATATTATATCATTTATTTTTTCTTTTATTTGATAAAAAAGTCGCTAGGTAAGTAGTTATTCGTATTATCATTTATAATTGATAACGTAATATAATTTTTCACTAATTGTTCAAAACTTTATCACCATAATTGTAGACGGAGTCATGATAATAATCTTAATTATCACACATGCAGTAATTGAATGCAGAGATTAAATCCAAATCAATGCCCAAGATACTACTTAAACTTGCATCCTCGTGTTTGGCAACCAAACTGCGAAGCCAACTAAAATGACTCATGAAGGTAGAAGAAGACATATAATTAATCATCAAATATCAACGTACATTACAAAATTGTATAGAATACATATGATAACATGAAAGGAAAACTAGTATGAATTTTAGAAAAATATAACCGAGACCTGGATACCCACATTATTTTTAAGATATAGTCGTTCTCTAATAGTAGTAGCTTGAGAGGATTTTAAGTTAATTTACCCCAAAATACAACGAAGTGCAATAGAGTATGTGCACCACGCACCATGAAACTGTTCCAGTGAATTAAAATTGCTTTTCAACTCTACCACATTCTGAGGAAGTGTAAGTGTTAAAACTAGAGTATTGGTAAACATAAAGTAGTTTCAAAGTTAAGCTAGCACAAATTATACTTGTGAGTTGAGTTAAACACAAGATGTTGGGGAGACAAACCATTATTTCTACGACTTAACTGCTTGTATATATAAAATTGTACTAGTACATTTAACTGAGATTTAATGACATGAATCTCACTTAAATATATTAAAAATATGTCTGAGGTGAAAGTTAGGGTTTTCGGCAATCCATTTTTGGTAAAATACATTTTTTATAACAAAAGTGAATAACATCATGCATTTAAATATTTAATATAATTGGATTGTACAGTAAAGTTTGATCTAGAATTCTCTCCTTAAAATATTCAATAAGAATAAACAATTTTTTTTAAAGACCGGATCAGCCATGAGATTTGCATGGTGTATTAATAACATTTGAGTCACCGTGAGATTAGTCACCACAATCAAGAAAACTACTTATCCACCGAACCACCTAACTTTACATTATTAAAAACAAATATTCAAGTACAAACTCGTTCTTATGCTATACTACCTAAGATACTACCCCAATATATCTTACTTACTAGCCCTTGTTCTGTTTTTACAGTTTCTAATATTAGGATGAGCGGTTTCCAGATTAATGTTTCAATAAGTTTCTCGCCAATCAGATACGTTCCCGAATTAACTGCAAAATGATTAACATAAAAATGCAAGTGCATGTGAGTGTTCTAGAACGGATTTAATAATGAATAATCTTAACTAGATGATTAAAAATATATGTCACTTAAATCAAATCAACTAGTAAAAATATCGAATCAAATAACTATAATATGACCAAAAAAATTATTTGGTCAAACAATTTAAGAAAAAAAAAATAAAGAAGAAGTCATAATAATATATTATCAAAATATCATAAACTAATTAGACTTATTAATCAATCAAATATAAACACCTATATTTGACAGATTAACTAAATAAAGAAGTCTAAAGAATTATGATCTTATATTTGTAAAACAAGGGAGATAAATTAAGAAGAATAAAATAATGTTCTTGTGTGATTAATTGAAACAATAAGTAATGAGTTATGGGAAAAATTAAAACTCCTAATCTTATATAATTGATAAATATCTTTTCTATTACAAATATGATTAGTAATACTGACTAATTAAGAAGATTCCTATATAATTGATAAATATATTTTCTATTACAAATAAGATTAATAATACTCATTAATTAAGAAAACTTATATTTAAAGAAGAGTTCTTTTAAAGTAGACTTATATTTAAAGAAGAGTTTATTTAAAGTAGACTTATATTTAAAGAAGAGTTCTTTTAAAGTATACTTATTAATCATGAAGACTTTTATTTAAATAAGAGTTCTTTTAAAATAGATTCATTAATCATGAAAACTTCTATTTAAAAAAATAGTTATTTTAAAGTATATTTTATGCTATTTTTTAGGCTAAAATTTAACCTATAATTTAGAGTATATTTTATCTAATATTTTAATATATATCTTATTCTATATTTTAGCATAAATATTTTATGCAACAAAAATAATTTCAAATTTATAAATATGTGCTATTAAATGCTTAAATATAATCATATGTGTTATAGTTATAAAAAATATACCTAAAGTACGATTATATAAAACTTAAGTATTTGTTCGGTTTTTCTTGATAAACTTAATAGCAGGTCTAAAAATAAATTTATATGTAAATATTTTGTTCACGAACTAGAAATAGAACTAATAATTAAGAGAATATATATATACTAGAGAAGCACTTTATGTCATATTAACAGAGAAACACATGCAAAGCACTTATATATATTTAGAAAGAATCAAGCAATTAAACTAAGACGTAAGGAGCTCTGGTATGGATACAAAGTTAATTACTAAATCGTAATATCAATTATTATTATTATTTTTGAAAGGATCAATAATTAATTTAGTATTAGCATAATCACATAATTTTTGTGAATTTTACTACAATGATCAATAGTAGCTAGGTAACGTCATTTCATACATATGTCCCAAATTTGTGAGAGAGACCCCCCCACCTCCCTCCCACACACACACACACACATATCTCTTCTCCTTGAGTAAGATGGTAAGGCAGTTACAGGTCAAGTCAAGCCTATGCCGACTCAATCAAAGTGTTTTCCACTGAGTGGCCGATATGAATGTATGACCCATGTGAAAGGTTGTATGTCCAAACTTTAGCAAAAATAAATAAATAAAAATGAAAACAAGTGTTTAAATTGTGTTGATGTACTCGTTAAAGTTGTATAATTTAAATTAAGGTTTTCAATGATACAGATGATGACTTGGAAGAAGTGTCTTGTAATGTAATAGCAGATTCATGTCTTTTCAGGTAAAAAGATTAAAAAAAAACATGCATGTAGGTAAAGGAAAATTATTGCTAAATTCATTGAGCATTGGCCAACTCTTTTTTTACATATATAATATATACGTAAAGCTCCCCACATATAAGTGGAATTTACAAAACACACAGCGACCAAAAAAAAAAAAAGTTGCTATTCGAGTTGGTAATTAAACCAACTAACCCAGTAACGTAAACTAAAGATGTTATGAGATGAACCTCACGGAATGCAGTTGCATAATTTGTCTTACTCCTTCTACAAAATGAAGGGGTTCGAGTGGATCTTTAAGAAATTTCATTATCATTCTCCCATAAGTTAGTGATTAATGTAATCAAAGAACGAAAAAATATTCCAAAAATCCATTTGTTTAGGTACGAGGTATCATTTTTTATTTTTTATAATTATTCTACTCTATGATTTATAATTAAATAAGCGATTTTTTTTATTTATAATGTTTTTGCAAAAAATCAAAATTCACTTATAAATTGTTTGGTAATGTTTTTTTTTGAAAACTTAAAAATGAAGAATTTTGTTTTATTATTTGCAAATTTTGATATTTTTAATTATTTTCATCAAATATTTACAAATATAAAAGTCGTGTAAGATTTGATTTATTTTCTAAAAAAATGTTTGGTGAAAATGAAAAAAAAAATCAAAAATAAAAAAAACTAATTCAAAAATCTTATTTTTAAATATTTATGAATTATCTCATATTTTAATAGTGATTTCCTAAAAAGGTAAAAATTATTACCAAACATACTTGGTTGGAAAATTTCTTGAAATTTTTTTTTTTAATCAAAATCTTTATCAAATAATCTAGTTATCTAAATTATAAAATGAATTTTTAGTTTTTAATTTTTGAAAATTGTGTACACCAAAAAATAATATATTATATATTATTAGTAATGAGTTTTTAGTCTTTAATTTTCGAACAAAGTACTTCCAATATTTTTCTTTTGTTGTTGAAATAATATATAATTAGCACTTTTCCATTTATATGTATTAGACAGAGAAATTTCAAAATCTACACTACCGTGCATAGAGAAAGGTTCTTCTTCTTCTTCTTCTTCTTTTCTTGTTTTTTCTTTTAAGTGTTTGCCATGCTGGATATGATATGACATCAAATCATGGTTCTAACTTTATATATAACAATATATCAAAAATAAAACATAAGAATTATACTCTAAAAAAACATTTATAATTTTCTTATATATAAAGTGTATCAAGTGAAGTATACTGTAGAATTAAATGTTAAATTAAAAATTTGATATATTTAAGTAATAAGTCCACTATTTAATAGTTAATGATAGATAAAAAACAATTTGCTTAGGTTTATGCAGTCCGTGTGATTTAATTATAAGATAAGTTTTTCTTATTTTAATATTATTTTAGATAATATTTCAAATCTCAATCACAATAAAGATTTAATCCTTTACTTTATAAATTACAATTTAAGGTGTTTTACAGCTCTCTTGTTTATATTATTTATTACTTTAAATTATATTTAATGTTAATTAGTCTCTTATTCGAATAAAAAATAGTTAATTAGGAAAAAATAATATTATTTTTAAATTTTTTTATTAATAATAAAACATTAAAATAAAACAATGAAAATTAAAAAATATTAAAACAAATAATTTTGTAATTTTTTTCTATATTAATTATCATTTTATTATTATTAAATACTCATTTTTTAATCACATTTAACCAATTGATAGATAAATAATTTTTTTTAATAAAATAATAATTAAAATAGTATTATTTATCTTTAATTTGTCCCTTTTTATAGATAAGAGATTAAATTATAATATTTTTAATCTAAAAATTTAAAAAATATAAATAATTTAATATATTTAGCTTTTATGATATTTTTTTAAAATTATTATTAGATATCTCACGATAGTTTTTTTTCTTCAACTATGCTTGAATTGATGATAAGAAAATAAATTGATGTGACTCTTATTTTAATATAATTCTGACTATTTATTTATTAATAAATTAAATAAAAAAATTATTGGTGGCCACTTGGAAGCCCATGATGCCGATCTACCTGGACCTTAGTAGGAATGTCCCCACTTCATAATATTATATAATTTTATAACGCATTATCAACTGTTTCAGTTGGAAATGGTTAAGAAGATGTGCCAAAACGAAAAGAAAAGAAAAAAAAAAAAAAAAAAAGAAGAAGAAGAAGAAACCATTTTATCCTAAATCTGGCTTAATCTTAACTTTTTTAATTATCAAGATCATTATAACAAAACTTCAAACTTTAACATCCAAATGAAGATAAAAAGGAGGCACAAGAATAACAAGATTGGTGTGTGATGAGTTGCCAACAGCAAGAACAGTCCTTTTATTACTTGGAGATGAGGAGATATATAAAGTTCTTGTGTTCGACAAATTTGGACTGATCTGCCGACCACTAAAGTTGTTTTTATAAGACATTGATGCATATATATTTATATGATGATTAAGGGAATCATTATAATAAAATGATTGTTTATGAATATATAATACATATAATAAGCTATATCTTCATAAATAATGTTTTTTTAATGAATAGATAAGTACTTGTCTTTTAATCAATATCACCAGCCATGATATATTCCCTAGCTACTTCCATAGGCTTGTTTTCTTTGTTATTATATTTACTATATTTTTCATTTTAAGTTATAAATATAAATTATATCAAATATAATTTAATCTAAAAATATTAAATTTGAGATATGCAGGTATTCTTAAAATATTTAGCATTCTTCTAATTGACATATATGGACCTTATAGCTACAGTGCTCTAAGCTTCTAAGTATATATAGGCACCCAAGATTAAAAATGATGGCGTTAGCCAAAAGTTCACAGGTGGTTAATTAATTATTAGTTAGCTTCCGGGATAGTTCTCGATCACTAATGCATTTCAAAAAAGTTATCAATTAAGAAGGGATAAACTAAAAAAATTAGAATATCTTCTTGTTATCACTAGGAAAAAACAAGAAAATAGCACAATATTAATATGCATGATGTGAAACCTGACTGTGACCTATGTTGCCGACATTATCAGTAGATTCTTCATCGATAATACGAAAGGAAACCCTATTTGTAAGTGTAATCGTAATCCATTAATCACAGTTAAAAACAAAATCGTTGTCATAAGGGATCCTTATTAGCTACAGTTTTTAATCGGGACTGTAGGATACATTGTAACCATGCATGGAATAAAAATTGTGATATATCTTCTTGCATGTTAAAGTAATTTTACTAGGTTATTAGATTACTAAAGGAAATAAAAAGTTAGTGATAAGCATGATATGATATTGCATAGAGTGGTGATCATGATGATATAAATGAAAAGAACGTAACATTTAGTTTTAGATATAATTACTATTTAAGTTAATTTATTTATGAAACTAACTATAAACATGTGAGATGAAGATGATTATGAATGTAAAGCTGTAAGTACAAGCATACATGCTATTAGAAAGAAATACACAAGGAGATATTATGGAGAATATGATGAAATGTAAAAATTATATTATGAAACTATAATTATAAGTTTCTTCTTCTTTTTTTCTTTTTACTTTTTCTTTAATTTTCATCTATATTTATAACATCCTCGATAATTTTGAAAAATAAAATTATTGATATATCTATAAAACGTTGATATTTTAATCCTTTCTTATAATCATGACTTTTAATAGAAACCATGGCCATGATTTTTGTGGTCTCTGGTTCTTTGGCTTTAAGGTTTACGAGTATAGAGGATATAGAAGTGTCAGATTAAGATTTGAGATACTTGATTATGTTAAGTTTGTAGTGTCCGTAAATATCAAGGATGCTTTGGTATCTTGGACATTTTGATAATGCTATTTTGTGAATATTTTGACCAAATTATCAAGAATGCATATTTTGGTATTGGTGAATCGTTTACACATATGGTGACCCATTTGGATCTAAGTCAAAAATCCAACATCTCTCACTCGTACATGGAGTATACAATACTATGTTATTTTTTCTCATATCTAACACATTCACAAAAAACATTCATACAAACTAATGAATCGTGCAATCCTTGGGAACACTTATACGTGGAAGCTTTATATTAGCAACTAAAGTATGAGTTAGCATAGAGACATAAACTTTTGTCAATTTAAACATGAATATTGGTGTATATATGGTTTCTTTAAATGCCCCATATTCATTTATTCACATTAGGTTCAAGTATCTCTGACAACTTATAAAAGAGTCATACTTAACTTCATTGGTGTTCAACTTAATATATTCATACATATATTTGCATCTCAGTTGATGCGATATAAGTTGTTAAAAATAAATATAAAATGCACCCGTGATCCTAGATAGTCTTATGTACTTTGTTCATAATTGGTAGTTTTTTTCTAGAAAAATCCTATAAATCGAATCAATCAAGGCCCTAAGTAGCATAATAAATTACATTAACACCAATTTCTTACTCCATGACATAATCAAAGGTAACACAGGATACAATGATAATTTATAATAATCTATATGACTCATATGGTGATAAAATAAGGATTTATTCGTTCACCCCCATATATCATTCCTAGCACATGTAGTATGAAATACATACTACAATAGAGTTATCCTAATAATATAGGATCATTTCAATACAAAACACTATTGTGCAAATATTGATTTGAATGCTTTCATAATGCCTATCCGAGTTTTTAAATATACCATCGTGGAAACAAATTCCTTAGAAACTCACATCTAACAAAAGATATAGGTTTAATAGGTATTTTGTTTACCCATTATCGATAATTTTCTTATAGATCTTAGCTAGATCTTAACAAGAAAAACCAAGGTGTTACTTATATATTTACTCAATTATTTGTTCTTACAATAATAACTTAATATATCTCATCTTTTCTCGCTTTTATTAAAACATCATAAAGTGATTGTTCATATGAGATAATCAATCTAACCTTTTGACATGTTTCTCTAATAAATATATGTGTGTGTGCTATACCAATATTTTTTGTGCAAGAAAACAATATATGAAAATGCATCAAATATTATATATACAAATAAATAGTTTCACGTAAAAGAGGTATACATAGAATACATAAATTACAATTTATGCAGTCCTAATATCTTGACATAAGCCAAAGAAGAATCTCTAGTTATAGGTTTATTCATAAGATCTACTATCATGTGATCAATGAGTATGTACTCCAAAGTTATTTATTCACTTACAACAATGTCTCTAATGAAATGGTATTTTATATCAATGTCTTTGATTTTTTTCATGAAATTTAGGATCCTTAATATATGCTAATGCAATCATACTAGCACAAAAAATCATCACAAGACCCGAGGAATTAGTAGCAATTTCAATGTGTTGAAAAAAACTCCTTACCAAACTACTTCTTGCACTACAACAATGAAAGCCACAAACTCTACCTTAATGGTAGATAAGGAAACATATAATTGTTTTTAACTACTTTAAGAGATATCTTCTCCATTTGTAGAGGAAATCATATCTAGACGTAGATTTACACTCATCTATATCACCATGCTAATTCACAATAGTATAGCCAATAATGTAAAAATTTAAGCTTTGGTAACAAATCATGTAATCAATAGTTCCATTGAGATATCTTAATATTTTCTTTACTTCTTTCCAATAAAAAAGCCCAGGATTAGAGTGATATCTCCAAACCAATCCATTTGCATAACAAAACTCAGGACAAGTACGCATCATTGCATATAATAGACTCCCAACAACACTAGAATATGGTACATAAGCCATCTAATCTCATTCTTCAAAAGTATTAGGTCTTATCTCGTGATCAAGCTTTCACTTTTAGTAATATGAGTGTAAATAGGTTTTCAATTTTATGTCTCAAGGATTTTATGTATAAATTCTCCTTAGACAAACATAACAATTCCTGAATTTGATCCCTAACTATCTTAATTTCAAGCCCAAAATTTTCTTCTCAGTCTTTCATATCAAACGTTGAATATAACCACTATTTAGTAGTGATAATCATCTCCTTATTATTACTAGCTAGTAATATGTCCTCAACATATAATGACAAAATGATGAATATTTCCTTAGAAAGTTTAACATACACACAATGGTCTTCATCAATAATCATATACTTAAAAAAAAAGTAATCACATGATGAAATTTAAAATATCACTACTTAGATTCATGTTTTAGGCCATATATGGATTGAAGTAGTCTACAAACTTTATACTCTTGTCCTTTCACTGCATAGCCTTCAAATTGATTCATTATAGTTCTTCTTATCTAGGAATCCCTTAAGAAACATAATTTTAACCTCCATTTGATGCTGTTTCAAATCAAGGTGTGCAACAATAGCCAACATAAGGAGAATCAAGGTAAATTTAACTACTGGTGAAAAGGTTTCCATATAGTCCATTCTTTCCTCTTGAGTATAACCTTTTTTCACTAAGGAACTTTATACATATCAATCAAACCATCCTTCTTGTGTTTAATTATAAACATTCATAAATTCTAGATTTTTTTTCTCATGGACTCCATCTCATCATCCATTGCAGCAAACCATTTTAAATTGTTAGGAGAAGAAAATGATTTATGTATTGTCTTAGGCTCAACTTCATCAAAGAAGCTACCATGAATACAATCCCTTTAATATCAAAGCGATGAAGGTAAGTGTTTCAATGTTTTCTTCTATGCAACTTAAGTTCATAAGAATCCAAATCATTTTTCTTATCATTAGCATATCACTTGCTCTATTCCCAAGAGCATGAATAACTTATTCTTCAACATCGACTAAAATATTGAGAGAATTTTTTTTATGGATTCTCAAGTTCATATAACTTTGAACCATTAATCATTTCACCCTTAGTAGGAAAATTTTCTTCTAAGAAGACTACATCATGTGCCTCAATTTTAGTTACAATTTTATCTGTATTCTCACTAATAAATACATAATCCTTTGAGTGTTTAAAGTACCAAATAAATAAACTCTTCTTACCTTTAGAGCCCAATGTACCATACTTATGAGAAATATTGTGTATGTAAGTTGCTAAACCTCATGGTCAAAGAACACTTTGATTAAGTTTTCTACTGGCCTATAATTCATATGTAGTAGAAAGAACTAATTTTGAAGGCACTCGGTTAAAGATATAGGAAATTTTTAATAAAACATCTCCCAAATAAGATATTGGAAGATAATCTTGAGCCATAATCAACCTAACCATATCTAGTAATGTGTGATTCTTTCTTTTTGCTACACCATTTTGTTGCGGTGTGTAAGGAATTGTTAATTGTCTCATGCTTTCTTTTGTCTTCACAAAGATTTATGAATAGCTCATATAGATATTCAAGACTACATCATGTGCCTCAATTTTAGTTACAATTTTATCTGTATTCTCACTAATAAATACATAATCCTTTGAGTGTTTAAAGTACCAAATAAGTAAACTCTTCTTACCTTTAGAGCCCAATGTACCATACTTATGAGAAATATTGTGTATGTAAGTTGCTAAACCTCATGGTCAAAGAACACTTTGATTAAGTTTTCTACTGGCCTATAATTCATATGTAGTAGAAAGAACTAATTTTGAAGGCACTCGGTTAAAGATATAGGAAATTTTTAATAAAACATCTCCCAAATAAGATATTGGAAGATAATCTTGAGCCATAATCAACCTAACCATATCTAGTAGTGTGTGATTCTTTCTTTTTGCTACACCATTTTGTTGCGGTGTGTAAGGAATTGTTAATTGTCTCATGCTTTCTTTTGTCTTCACAAAGATTTATGAATAGCTCATATAGATATTCAAGACCTTGGTTTGTTCTTCAAGCTTTAATACTCTTTTCTAATTAATTTTCAACTTTTGTAAGATAATGTTTAAAGCAATATAATGCCTCAAACTTATGAGAGATCAAGTAAATGTGATCAAGATGTGTAAAGTCATCTATAAATATGATGAAATAGGAAACATATTGCCTTACTTACACATTCACTAGGCCATATATATCATAATAGATAAGTTGTAATAGTTTGAATGCCCTTTTAGCTTTCCTAAATGGCTTCATAAGGCAAGATTCACACGTAGACAAGATGACTTTAGCAAGTGGGCCCAAGAGGCCTTCCTTAGCTAATCTAGTCATCCTTTCTTGTCTGATATGACCTAATCTAGGATTTGATGTTATAGAATCAACATTACAATGTGAAGTAAAACAAATAAAGATATTGTCATTATTATAGCTAAAATAGTCAATATTCAATACAATCAAACCATTTGAAATATAGTCACAACTATAATAAGCACTTTCTAGATAAATTTGAACACCATGTCCATCAAGCTTATAAACATATGCAAAGCTTAACGTGCTAGTAACAGAAAATAGATTTTAGTGAAGTCCAAACGCGTACAAGACATCATGTAGATATATAACTTTTTAATTCCTCAATGAAAATTTACAAATAATATACCGTTAAATTTTTTATAAATTAAGGATTTAATATTGGTGTAACTTTCGTTCAAAAATTCGCTAAAACAAGAACACCTCATTTAATTAAAGGTTTCAATTTTTAAAAACAATTTCTTCACACTTTATGCATTCAAAACATATGCAAGTAAAAAACTACCTATAAAGGTTATGATACTCATGAAGTAAATCATTAACAACAATTATATATTTACATAATACCTTTCATCTATGAAAAATGATAAGATTATTTACTGAGGGTTTTTTGTGCTTTGAAGTTTTAACACAATCAATGTTATAAATTCTAATACCGAAAAAGAAAGAATTTGTGAATTTACAGTCCAAAAATATCTACTTGTTTTGGACTTTGGTAGAGAGAATGAAGAATTTATGTACTCTTTTCTCTTCTTTTTATTTTTCTGTTCTCCAAAGTGTCCCTTTTTAAGAAAATTAAAAAATTAAAAAAAATGCAAAGCAATTTTCAAACATTATCCAAAATTTGGATCGAAGTCTAAAATCTAACATTAATTGATAGTACATTATTAATCATTAATTTTTAGGTAAAATAGTGTATTAATATAAACAAATAAGTGAAATATAAGTAAATTATTAGACATCACTAATTATATTTTAATAATAATTGATATACATTGTATTTTAAAATAAATATTTTAATTAATCATAATATAAAAACTTTGAAATTCCTTCAAAATTATTAGTATATTACACTATAGTATTTGAGATAAATAATGCATTCAAACCTTAGAATAATTTAATAAAAAAATAAAATAAGATTATATTAGGTTAAAAAGTAATAAATAAATATATAAATGTTTATATAATAAATAGATATATAAAAGTTTATGTAAAATGAAAAAAAAATGATGATTGCATTATATCTTATAAAATTATTTGTATTGAGTTAAACTTAGATAATCACTAACAATAAATTTAGCATTTATTTTAATTTTTAAAATAAAATAAATTCAAGTTTCAAAACCAAATTTTATTCAAATTTTATCAAAATTTCACACGGAAGCAACTTACTTCTACATAAATTTCTATTTGGGACATCCGAAAATTCAAAAAAATTTGCTAAAAATTTAGGGTAAATTTTTTAATTATTTTATCCTTAGTTGTTTATAAAAAATGCTAATTATTTTTTAAGAAAATAAAACATATTTGCATGATATGCAAATTCTATTACTTGTACGTTTATTTCTTTTTTAAAGTGTGTTACTTTTTTGAAATGTAAAATCAAATTCGTTAACCTACATGTTATTCTTTATCAAAAATAAAAATAAAAATGATTAATTACATTTTACGTTCAAAATATGTAAAGTAATTTTTTTAAAATGTTTAAAATATTTAAATCATTACAATTATGTTCAAAATGTAAGAGGTATGAAAAATACTCAAAAGTTAATTGACATTAATTTTTCTAATAGATGTCAAACATGTGTGTTGTATATGCATTTTTTTTAGAATATAAAATAATTTCATATTTGTGTTGTTTAAAAAAGAAGAAGAAGAAGAACCAATAAATAAAAATATGAAACTCAAGAAATGAAAATCAAGACCAAAACCCTCTATCTCAACCCAACCACGTCAAAAAGAAATATGAAACTCAACAACAAATCTACTTTTCTTCAAGCTTTGAGCTGAGTCAGTCTCAACAACAACTCATCAATCGATTCAAACGAATCTCAATCTCCTCCTACTCCTCTTTATGGCCTCATTGGTTTCAGAGTTGTTGGTTGCAAATGAAGAAAAACATAGACCCTATGGTTTAGTGGAGTTAAGTAATGGTTAAAAGATGATAGAATGGGTAAATGAGATAATGATGAAAGAGATTGAATCATTGTTGACCTCTTATATAAGTAAGAAAAAAAGGATGTGATATTGTAGGAACATTAGAGATGGATTGTTCATGAAATTGAGACATGTATTTTGGAATTGGGTTTGCTTTAAAAAGTATGAATTTCGAATTGAGAGTGATATTAGGTGAGAAACCCATAAATGAGAGAATCAACACGGGATAAAGAAGTAGAAGAGGATACCTAAAATTACCTCTTTTTTTAGAAAAAATATACGTGTAATGTACATGTCTAACTTTTGTTAGAAAAATTAACATTATTTTTTTCGTAACATATATATTTTGGACATAATGGTAAAGGTTTATATATTTTGGATATTTTAAAAAATTATCCTATATATTTTAAGTATAAAACGTAATTAACACAAATAAAAAACATGTATGTTATTAATTGAGAACTTACCTATAGCTCTTTTTTAATAAAATAGTTATTTGTATCGGTTATAATCATAATTGATATGGTAGATAAAATTATTAATTAAAATAATATAATTTATTTTTTTAATGTATAATTAACTTAAATATTTATTATAATAATATTAAAGGGTAAATTGTTGATTTTCTCTGATTTTTGTTGAGAGAGTTATTGAATTGATTTTGACTTAATGTCTAATGTTATATTTATACATTGAAAGGAAGAAACTAGCCGTTATTAAACTAGCCGTTAAACTAGCCGTTACTAAACTAGCCGTTATTAAACTAGCCGTTAAACTAGCCGTTATTAAACTAGCCGTTAATAAACTAGCCGTTATTAAACTAGCCGTTATTAATCTAATTATTCTCAACACTCCCCCTCAAGTTAGGTGTGTAGATATCGGTCTACCCTAACTTGCTTAAATTTTCTTCAAATGATTTTAAATCTAAACCTTTGGTGAAGATGTCCGCCAATTGTTTTTCATTTCTCACAAATGGAGTTTCAATTTCCTTTGCTTGAATTTTTTCTCGAATGAAGTGGGAATCCACTTCGATGTGTTTTATTCTCTCGTGAAACACCGGATTTGATGTTATATGTCGCGCCGCTTGGTTATCACA
This sequence comes from Hippophae tibetana, assembly GCA_037013495.1. Classification (NCBI taxonomy): domain Eukaryota; kingdom Viridiplantae; phylum Streptophyta; class Magnoliopsida; order Rosales; family Elaeagnaceae; genus Hippophae; species Hippophae tibetana. The sequence continues at coordinate 64,968,962 of CM072807.1, read as the reverse complement.
AAACATCTTCATTGGTTCTTGAATTTTAATTCTGATATCCAAAAGAAGTTGTTTGATCCAAGTTAGCTCGCTTGAGGTTGATGCCATGGCTCGATATTCTGCCTCGGCACTTGATCGTGCCACAACATTTTGTTTCTTGCTTTTCCATGTGACTAAATTTCCGCCTACAAACGTGCAAAAACCAGTGGTTGATTTTCTATCAAAGCTACCAGCCCAATCTGCATCGGAGTAGCCACACACTTCATTAGAATTATTACGTTTCATGAGAATTCCTTTACTAGGTGTCCCTTTTAAATATTTTAAAATTCTATGTATAGCCTCTAAATGTGGTGTTCTAGGTGTATGCATAAATTTACTAATTTGGCTTACTGAAAAAGAAATGTCTGGTCGGGTTACCGTTAAATAAATTAATTTTCCTACAAGTCTTTGAAATTGGCTTATGTCTTCTAAGGGTTCGCCATCCTCAATATTTAATTTGCATTTACTATCTATTGGTGTAGATGTTGGTTTACTCCCTAATTTACCAGTTTCTTTCAATAGGTCAAGTGTATATTTTCTTTGTGAAATAAAGAGTCCCTTGGGTGAATGTGCTATTTCTATTCCTAGAAAATATTTTAATAAACCCAAGTCTTTGATATCAAAATTCTCCTTTAATTTCATTTTCACTTTTTTAATTTCTTCCAAATTATTTCTGGTAATTATTATATCATCTACATATACTAGAATTATGGTTGTGAATGTACCATAATTTTTGGCAAATAATGAGTGATCGGCATTACTAATTTTAAAATCACAAGAAATTAAATAAGAGCTTAGTTTTCCATACCATGCTCGTGGAGATTGCTTTAGTCCATAAATAGATTTTTTTAACCTACACACTAGACTAGAATTGTTTTCTTTTTTATGACCAGGTGGAAGCGTCATATATACCTCTTCTTCAAGTGTTCCTTGGAGAAAAGCATTCTTGACATCCATTTGATGTAAGGTCCAGTTTTGGTTTACCGCTATGGAAAGTAAAATCCTAACGGTATTCATTTTGGCCACGGGTGCAAATGTTTCTTGATAGTCTACACCATAGGTTTGAGTGTAACCTTTTGCAACTAATCATGCTTTGTACCTTTCAATAGTACCATCACTATTAAACTTAATCTTATAGACCCATTTGCATCCTACGGGTTTCTTTCCTTTGGGTAGTTGTACGACTACCCATGTTTCATTTTTTTCAAGTGCTCGAAGTTCTTCTTCCATTGCTTTGCACCATACCAGTTGGCCTATTGCTTCCTCATAGTTATTTGGTTCATTTTCTTTGGAAATTGAGGTCAAATAAGTCCTATACTGTGGTGTAACATTTTCATAAGATAAATAATTTTGGATAGGATATTTTACCTCATATGTTACAAAATCCCGTAATCTAGTTGTAGGTTGTGGAGTCCGATTAGACCTTCTCAATGGTATTATTTCGGTAGTACCATCTTCCCCCTCACTTTGAGAAGTTTCTTCCTCTTCATTCTCATTGATTATTTCATTTTCATTTTCTACTACTATATTTCCTTCTTCAGAATAAAAAAATGGAAATGTAAATTCATTTGGTTTCTCTTGGTTATTAGTCTCCTTTTCTAGTGTTTTGTAATATGGCTCATTTTCTTGGAATGTCACATCTCTTGAAATGTAATGTTTTTTGTTAATCGGATCATAGCATTTATAACCCTTTTTTTGAGATGAATACCCCAAGAAAATAGCTTTGATTGATGTATAATCTAACTTGTGTTGTTTATTTTTGTGCACATAACATGTACATCCAAATACTCTTAAATGATAGATATTGAGTTTTTCTTGGTAGAGGATTTCTAGTGGGCTTTTGAAATTCAAATTGGCACTTGGAAATCTATTAATTAAATATGTTGCGGTGAGAACAGCATCCGACCAAATAATTATTGGAACATTATTTTGAAACAAAAGTACTCTTGTTACTTCAAGTAAATGTCGATTTTTTCTTTCCGACACACCATTTTGTTGGGGTGTGTAAATACAAGTTGTTTGATGTAAAATTCCTTTTTGCTTGAAAATTTTTGTAAAATTTTGATTTATAAATTCCATTCCATTATTACTTCTAAAAGTTTTAATCTTTGCATCATATTGATTTTCTACAAAATTATAAAATTCTTGAAATTGAGAAAATACTTCACTTTTATTTTTTAACAAGTGTAACCATGTGGTTCTTGAAAAATCATCTATAAATATAACAAAGTATTTATAACCATTAAATGACTCAATTGGAGCAGGGCCCCAAACATCAGAATGTATTAACTCAAAAGGTTTTTTGCTTTTACAATTGGATAAACTAAATGGTAACCTTGTGTGTTTTCCTAATTTACAAATTTCACAACTACTACAATCTAGTTGTTTGAAATCAAAAATACATTTTAAAATCTTATCGGAAGGATGTCCAATTCTCTTATGCCAAAGAGTGCCTAATTCTTCTTCTTTTTTAATATTGAAGTTGCGTTTTTCTTCACTCAGAATATAAAGCCCATTTTCTAGAAAACCTTCACCAATGATATTCTTCGTTATCAATTCCTGAAAAATCACATTTTTGGAGGTAAATGTAATTTCACAATTTAAGTCTCGTGTGATTTTACTAATGGATAACAAGTTAGATGTACAATTATTCACATGCAAAACATTTGAAATTTTTCTTGAAAGGAGACTAATTGAACCATTTCCTAAAATTTCCATTTTTTCACCATTTGCAACGATTACAAATTGTTTAGTCTCATTTTTTTTGTAATTATTGAGTAAGTTTTTATTTCCAGTTATGTGATCAGTTGAACCTGAATCAAGAATCCATTTGGAATTTAAAGAATTTTGAGTAAGGTTTGTAATCATACCAGAGGTTTTTTGAGATTTTCCTTGAAACATCACGGATAATTGTGTATACAGCTGCCTCATTTGATCCATATCCACCTCACCTTTTATTTCTTTTTCAGCCTCGTTTGTACTCATATCCTTTTTTTCCTTTTGTGCAGAGTAACCCATTTTCTCTCTGCTCTCTGCCCGATTTTGTCACTGATCTCCCCCTCTGACGAAGCCTCCACCTCGCCTTCCCTTTTGCCGGAGATGAGGGTTGAGACACCAGCATTCCTCACGCTTGTGTCCTTCCTTCTTACAATAATCGCAGCGAGTGAGTGACCAGCATTCCTCGTGCTTATGTCCTTCTTTCTTACAATAATCACAGCGAGTGAGTGTTTGGTCTCCCCGACGTTCTGGCCTAGGGTTAGATCTAGTGACGAAAGCCTTGGCTTCGGGGTTGTCAGGTAGTTGAGTACCCATCACTATTCTTCTTGTCTCTTCTCTTTCAACCATCCCAACAACCTCATCAACAGATGGCAGCTCACCCATGAGAAGAATTTGTGAGCGTACCCCCTCATAGCTTGAATCGAGCTTGGCGAGGAAGGTGAAAATTCCATCCTGCTCCTCTCTTCTTTTGATTTCATCAAGATCGGCTGTGAGAGGTCGATACACTCTAATCTCATCATTCTTTTTTTGGATTTGGCTTAATAGTTCGGTGACAGATTGATTTTGTTGTTGTAACTGTTGAAGTTCTTGCTGAAGTTGATAAATAAGAGAGTAATTTTTCTTCTTTCCGAACATTGTCTCGGCTTTAACCCACATATCTCGAGCTGTATCTAGATATGTCATGAGATCAGAGATATGGGGTTCCATGGTTGCCAGTAACCAACTCATGACTAGATTGTCACTCTTTCTCCATTCTGAAATTTCCTTTCTTTCTTCAACTGTTGGGTGTGTTGGATCTTCGGCTTTTGGTTTTGATTTCTCACCAGTGACATGCTCAAATTTGTCTCTGCCGATTAGACCAAAAGTCACTTGATGTGCCCAAAGATGGTAATTTTTACCATTTAGCAGCACACCTGTAAGTCTCTTTATATGTTGTGACATTTTCTAGATTTCTTGAACTTATACAGTTCTTGTTTATGGGATTGATTTGGAGCAAGATCAAATCTGCTCTGATACCATGTTGATTTTCTCTGATTTTTGTTGAGAGAGTTATTGAATTGATTTTGACTTAATGTCTAATGTTATATTTATACATTGAAAGGAAGAAACTAGGCGTTAAACTAACCGTTACTAAACTAGCCGTTATTAATCTAATTATTCTCAACATAAATAATTTTGTTTAAATATATTTACATTTGTCTTATTAATTCGAAGGAAGAAATTCCTCGAAAAAATCAAAATATTAACATCAGCAACGAACAAATTCTCCTTACATCAATCTTATTATGTTTAAACTTGTTTCCCAAAGAAAATAAAGAATATCTGACGACATTTGCTAGCTAAGGATTGTTAGCCGTCCAATTGGCTGTGTACATATGCATCTGGAATATCTTTCATGACATTGATATAATTAATCAAAAGCAAGTTTTAAATAATTGTTCAATTGTCATTGGCAAATAAAACTCTTCGACATTTCTATAGAATATGCTTTACGTGTTATTCATTTATAATTAGATTATCACTGAACGGTTCGAAATTAATTGGTTATAATATATTAAACATATATAATTATAGAACAAATAAATATTATTCCTCTTTTTATTTAAATATGAGAAAGAAAAAGGAAAATATTTTCTTATAAACTTAGCCAAAAACATTCTACAACATCAATATAACATACATACTAATTTCAAATATTATTTATAATTTTTTAGTGTATTACTTTATATGATAAACAGTGAACATAAATCCTTACCTTTTATACTACTTTGCTCACATTATTAAACGCTTCAACATATGTATTTTGCATACAAGTAGATATAACATGTAATAACATGCAAACATCATGATTCTTTTGTGAATTAACAATGATCACAAGCATTATCAAAGATATTTTGGGTCGTACTTAGGTAATTTTTTCAAAAATATTAACTTATTACAAACAAACATTAATAGATCACAATGGAGTTTAACAAAGTAACATTGCAATAATTTATAGGTAACCAATTTCTACTAATATCCATTCAAGAAAAAATATTAATAGATAATAGTGAAAGAAAAAAAATCTTATATACAATATGTTATATATCTATTGTTAATATCATGTTGTTTTTATTCCCATGTTTAACATCTCTTTATTTTTTATAAAATTGAAGAGTTATGATTTTGTTCTATCACGTGTTTATGCTGGTTATACACAAAATTCTCTCCAATGAAAGTATTGAAATCAACTATTCAATTTTATTCTCTTTTGACTCATCATCAATCCTCTTTTGTTTGATTTTCAATCCAAAATAATAAATACATTCTAAATAATAGTTGTTATAATTTAAATTTGCCACTTATTAATAATAAAAAAAGAAAAATTTTAACCTCTAATTCACCTGCATTAAGTTCAAGGCTTATTATTATAAATTGTTTTTTCACTTTTATATTTTTTTCCTATTTAAAACTTAAAAAATGAGAAAGTAAAAGAGAGGAAGATTGTTTTGAAACTTTTTTAAAGAAAAAAGCAAGTTTAATTGATTCAAAATAAAAATACATCATTAATATCTAAATAAAAAAAATAAAAATAAAATGTATCATAATATCATAAAAATCGTAACAATATATCTGTAATTCAAGTAATAAATTTTTTTCAAAATTTTTGGTAATTTTTAACTCTTTTTTATCTTTATCTGAATTTTTTTCTTTTAATTGACAAAATAATAAATCTTTAATAAAGTTTGATACATGATAGTTTGACTTATTTAATTTTTAAAAAATAAAAAAATTTCAAATAAAAATATCAGCAGATTTAGATCATGAAGTAAAACTTTCAAAACCATAACAAAAACAAAAAATGCCTAACGTTAAATTAAATAAAAAAATTGAAAGAAAAAAAAATGTTTAACGTTACTCTAAACGGAGAATCTATCAAGTTTTTTTATGGACGTGGCAATATGAAAAGATAGGACGGCGTCGCATTGGCAAGCGACACGTTAAAGCATGACACTTACTTCTTGAACCGAAAGTCATGCTGATACGTACCGTTGGAGTGGCAGTTATTTTCGTTTTGCTGTCAAAATGTTAGTTATGGCCTAGCTTCGGATTCTTTCCTGACTCTCACTTTCTATCATTTTCATCTCTATTTCCTTTTCATCGGATTATAAAAAGCTTTGTCATTGAAAAATTAAATGTAATAAAAAGTTCTAATAAAATAATAATAAAATAGAAAATTTAAAGTGCTTTTTTTAGTAATAGAAAAAAGGGAATTTAGGTTTTTTGGAACATTAATTATTTCTTAGCTAGTTTTTTCTTCTTCATTTGGATCGAAGGTTAAAGATTCTATGCTAGCTATATGATTTTGAAAAAGAATGTATGGATGAATTTTAATGGAGATCTTACTTCCCATTTATGTTTATATTTGTTAGCTAAACTATATATATTATTTTCTTCTAATTGTACACTTGTTTTTCTTATTATTTTTCATATGAGTTAAAAATAATTTTTAATTATTTGCAAAAAAAGAAAGCTTTCATTTTTATTCTATTTCTTAGATTTATAGTATTTTTGCCTTCGAATAAAAAAAAGTAAAATATTTAACTTATGTTAATTTAATCCCCACACTAACTTGTCCTCGATTAGATCTTTGATATTTAATTTCAAGCTTAATTCAATTTTGGAAGTAAATCAATTTGTTTAAACTAAATAACAAGGAGATTAAATTATAACAAAAATAATAAAAAACTTAAGTATAGAATTAGAAAAAAAATTAAGGATTGGTTTATATAGCCTAGTTTGATATATAGATTCAAAGGAAAATACCGTACCATACGTCTCTAAATGACTAAATAACTATTTTAAATAGGTGAATTATAATCTAAGATATTAGAATTATTTTGCTAATAAACTAAAACTTCATAATTTCACAACATATATATATACATTATCGTATAATAATTCTAATATTTTAGATTAAAATTTATTGATTTAAAATAAGTATTTAGAAACAAATAGCCTACTATTTCAATAAATTAGGTACGTTGAAAATTTAAATATATTAAATTTATAAAAATTCTATCAAATTATTATATTTGTAATTTGTTTCATACTATTAAATTATTATTTTTTGCATTTATAACATTTAATTTATAAAAAAAATCATTTATATCATTTTTAGTCTTCATCTAGTGACATCACACGTAGAATAATTCAAATATTTTAGATTAAAATTCATTGATTTAAAATAGACATTTAGAAACAAATGGCCTATTATTTTAATAAATTAAGTATGTAAGAAATTTAAGTATACTAAATTTGTATAAACTTACAAAATCCCATCAAATTATTATATTTGTTTGATTCATATTATGAAATTATTTTTTTGCATTTATAACACCTAATTTATAAAAAAAATCATTTATATCATTTTTTAGTCTTCATTTAGTAGAAATTATTATTCCAAATGTATTACTTAACTGTCTAAATTATTCTGAATCTCTTACTGACATGTAATGTTGTTACACGGAGATTAACAATAATGTATAAATGAAACTTTTTACGAATTAAGTATTATGAACAAGACAAAAAATATATGAATGAAATAAACTCAATAATTAAAGAACATGAATAAAGCAAACACAATAATTTAATATATCTTTTTAGGCTTAATTATTTATTAACTTTTAGATAAATTATAAAAGTCTAATAAATTTGCAAATAAGACATCAAAAATCCCAATTGCCGACCTCTAAATATCAATTTTAGGTTTAAAAAATCATACATTAAAAGTTTGTTATGACTTTTAATTTCCTAATTTACAAAATATACTTCTTAATTATCACTTAAAAATTAATGAACTCAATTATCTAATGAAAAGTACCTATTGGACCAAGCCAAACTTTGCTCCCTAGGATTGATTAATTTAATCCCTTTTCATCATTCTCATTCTAAGGTTTTAAGTGACCCACGTATATACAAAATTATAAATAGGATATACATATTAAAATAAGATTAATAATAAAATAGGGTTATCTTACATTATTTCCTTTTAAGTTTTTCATTTTATATAATATTAGATTTAATTTGTGGTAATTGTGTCATTATTTATTGTTTTTTGTGTACGTTAAAAATTTTGGTAACTTTTTTGTGATTAATTAATTATCTATTAAATTTTTTTTATCAAGCTATAATTATATTATTATATATAAAACATAATTTTAATTGTATTTATATATATAATAAAATTTTATTTTTAATCAAACAATAATATTTAAGAGAAAATTATTGGGATCCGATCATTCTTATGCTAATTCTAAAAGCTTTGTGCATTAAACCAAGCAAATTAAATAAATAAAATACACTTTAATATTGGTGATTAATAAGTATCTTTTTAGTTGATATGGAATTTAACTTATGAATCGTCGGGCTTAATATTAAAAATTATAAATATAATAACTTTTTATCATATTAATAAGAATTATAACTGTTGATAATTTTTATGGACAAAATATTTACTTACAAACTTGTTTTTAGGTCACTTATCAAGTCAATCAATAAAAAATGAATAAATATTCAAATTTTAAATAATTATTTTTTATGTATATTTTTTATAACTACGACACATATAATTATATGTATATATATATATATATATATTTTTAAAAAGTAGTAAATGAATTGTGGTCAATGATTAAAACTTGATATTGAGATGCTTAGTAATGATTACTATTATAAAAAATTCAAGTTTTGGTTTAAGAAAAAAAATTAGTGTAGTAATGTAAAGGTAGAAATTAATTCGTGATATTTAATTATCGATATTTTTATAATTTATAGTTAAATTGGTTCATATTTTTCATATTCATATCGTTTTGTCTTAATTATGATATTTTATATTTAAAGCAAATAATTGTATAAATGATATTGATTATTTAATTTAATTATTAAATTTTAAAGAAGTTATTTTTATTAAATTTATGTTTAATCTTTTTGATCTAGAATTTGTAAGTCGATTTGATTTATATGATTTATGTTTTGAATCATCTAGTTAGGATTATTTATTATTAAATCTGTTATAAAACACACACATGCACTTGTGTTTTGTGTTTATTTTTTTGTAGTTGATTTATGAATGATCTGATTGACGAGAAGCTTATTGTAATGTTGGTCTGGAAATCGCTCACACTAATTTTAGAAATTATGAAAACAAAGCAAGAACTCGTAAGTAAAGTACATTGAGACAATATCTTAGGAAGGATATCATAAGACCAAGTTTGTACTTGAACATAAGACCTAGGTGGTACGTTAAACCGATGGTTTTTCTTTTAGGTCATGGTTGTAGCATAAGTTGTTTCCACATAAAAATATTGTGTTATTCTTTTATTTTCTCATTTTATTTTTACATGTGATTGCATGCCTAGCCACTTTGATTAGGTTATTAAATTATAAATTGATAAAAATTAAAAATAATATATTCTCCCCTATAGGTTAATCAAGTTCGTACTTATAAATTTTAAATTGGTATTAGAGCCAATACTAAACACACTTAGTAAGTTTGATATTTAGGGACACATACTCTTACTTATGGATCAAATGAAATATGGTAGGTCATCTGTTAGACCCTCACTCTCTAATGGGTATAATTACTCTTACTGGTTTCACCTTCGGTAACAAAAGATAATGTAGCAACCTTAAAGTAAAAAAAATATTGGAACACTAAAGAACACATACTTAGTGGGGGAAAACAAAAAAGGTTTAAGCTTAATCTTTGTTGCAATGTCGATGGTTGAGTTTCATCGCATCTCCGACTACAAGAATGATAAAGATGCATATAATGCACTATCTCTTGCTTATGAGGGAACCTCTCAAGTGAAATAAACAAAATTGAGATTGCTAACATCTCTGTTTGATTCCATTAAAATGAGCAACAGTGAAAGATTTGGTCAATTTTATGCTCATTTTTGTGATATCACTAATGCTTGCTCTAACCTTGGTGAGAAAATTTCATAACCTATACAAGTACGTAAAATCCTAAGCTCCTTAATTGTAGACTACAAGATGAAAGTTACAGCGATAGAGAAAAGCAAGAATGTGGACATACTAAGCATTGATAAACTTTTTGGGTCAATCCAAACCTATGCCTTACTCTTGATCCACCCAAGAAAAACAATGATGTGGCATTCAAAAGTTCCAAAAAGGACATCTCTGATAGTGATGAGAACATGAATGATGAGTCGCTAGTCTTGTTAGCATGAAAATTTAAGAAGTTCATGAAGAAGAAGGGTTAACAGAATATTCAATCCAACAATGGACAATTCATTCGTTCGAAGGATCAAAAGTCAAGGAAAATCAAGTCTCCTACCCTTGATGGTAAGAAAAGTAAGCCTATTAGTCCTCAACGTTTTACTTGTGGGGGCTTTGGTCATATTTATGTAGAATGTGAAAACAATAAAAATAAAGTTGAAAAAGCCTTTATTGCTACACTTAATGACATAAAAAGTGAATAGGACAATGCTAGTAACTCAGAGAATGATGACACTAACTATTATGCCTTCACCATAACTACCAAAACACACCACAATGACTCTAACTCTAACTCGGATGAAGAAAATGAGAAAATATACTCTTCTCTCTTACTTTTTAAGTTTAATATATCAAATTATGACGAACTATTTATAAACTTCTAGGTGCCAGGAAAAAGAGAGATAAACTACTTATAGAAGGAAGGTAATTTCTACACCTTCATCATCCAAAACTCAATTTGTAAAACCCACTGTTGCTAAAACAAGGAAGGAAATTTCTACACCTTATCACTATAAGCAAATTCATTTTGTTCTCATCTGTCATCATTATAGTAGGAAAGGACACATTAGCCTAAGTGTAGATTTCTTTATGCTTATGATTCTATCACGAGTACAAATATTTTTAGAAAACCTTAAAAAAATTCAAAACGTAAAGTTTTTACTACAAGAACTACATAAAAAGAGGAATCTAATTAATTATTATTTTATTTGACTCTTTAAAATTTAAGTTGGATATAAATATATATATATATATAGTATAATTTTTTTCTTTTTTTTAGACAATTAGTTTTTAAAATAATATAATTTTTTTTATTTGTTTGGATATTTAAATTTATATATGTCTATACAATATATCTTTATTTAATTTTGTGTATTTTTTTTAAATAGTATTGTAAAATTATTATTTTATATTTTTCTATAGTACGTATGCATAGTTTAAATAAAATAATAAATAACAAAAAAATTTAAATTGTGTGGATAGCGTCGGTTGACGGGGCAAACCGACGCTATCCACGTAATATTACCATTTGACTCATTTCTTCTCTACAGAAACCCAAAAATCTTCATTTCTCTTCTTCATTTCTCCCAAAACTAAGCTCACACCCACCCTTTTTCTCAATTTCTGGTCACCTCTAACCACTATTTGCAACGTCGTTTTGTGAGTTATATTCTTTTTTTATTATCTTTTAGATTTACTCTTATTTTTAGCAAAATACTCAAAAAATTTATATCCATTTTTTCACTTATCCTCACTTACAAAACACCATTTTCTTCTTCATTTCCTTCATATAGTCACTTCATAACATTCTTGTAAGTATTTCTATTAATTTTACATCTTATTATTCAGTTTGTTTTATTTTTTGTATAAATTTTTGATTTATGTATGCTTTTTATTTTGCTTGTTATTATATGTTTGGCTTATTTTTTGTGGAAATAATTAATATCTGAAATGTCGTGGGTTTAAGGGATTATATATATTTACTGTGCGTGGATAAATTTATTTATATATAAATAATTATATTTTATTAAGTGAAAGTAATACATTTGTAAAATGATTAAAATGATAACTGTTTTGTATTATGTACGTTATGATATATATTCTAATAATTAGGAAATTTATATATAATAATACTTGAAATATATTCATTGGATACATAATTAATTAATATGTTTAATTAATGTCATTAATAGAAAATGACCAAATCTTGGATGTCAAAGTGTAGAATTGAGCAAGACTATATTTCTAGAGTTGAAAGTTTAATGGAATTTGCTTGTAGAAATAGTAATACTGGAACTAGTATGATTCAATGCCTACGTGTTAAATGTAAAAATGAGCGATTTCATGAATTTGATGAGGTTAAGTATTACTTTATCCATAATGGTATTCTTTTGAGCTATAAATGTTGGTATTATCATGGAAAAAATATTGATAATACTCATGGGGAAAAGATAAATAAGAATGTAAGTGGATTACATACATCTTATCATAATGTACAAATAGAAAATATTTTTCATAGTGTTGAAGATGAATTACGCGAGGATGATCCCGAAATCTTTAAAAAACTTATAGAAGATGCCGAAAAACCTTTGTATCCAAAATGTATTCGAACGTGAGCATCCTAGTGGTGTTAGGGGAGGTAGCCAATATGATGGTTATATGGAGTATTTTAACATTCCAAAACAAAAGACTCAGACGATAAGTAAGAAGAAGTACACTAAAATTGAAAAAGAACTCAACTCTTTTAAGGCCTCAGTGTTAAGTGAGATTGCCACTCTAAAAGAATATCAATCAAAACACATGTGAGGCATGACACCATTCTACAACCAGGGCATGCCATATTGGCCAAACATGCAACCATCCATGCTAGGCATGCCACCATCCATGCCACCATCCATACTAGGCATGCCACCATCCATGGCAGGCAGGCAGGCCACCATCCATGGCAGGCAGGCAGGCCACCATCCATGGCAGGCAGGCAGGCCACCATCCATGCTAGGCATACCACCCATGCAATCTCATTGCGCTCAAACTACATCCAATATGAGATATAATCATCCTATTGGTTCTCGTTATATGCCAGGAATGCATATGCAATCAAGTAGTGGTTCATTTTCTCCTATGCAATCTACACATTCTTACCATCAATCAAACCATGATGAATGTTTTGGTAAGAATGTACATCCAATAGCTACCCCACATGGGAGTCATCCTCTATTTGATGAATCATATGTGGTAAGATTTTAATTTCTGGTGTATATAATCTATTATTTTTAAATTCTTATTATATGTTTTATTTTTTATATATAACACTTAAATGTTTTACAGAATATAAAATGTTTGTTGAAACATCCTTCATCAACGGACTTTGTTGCTATAGGAATGGTACAACAATTGAGCGATGATCGGATGATTCATAATCAATATTTGTCTAATCATTGGTGAATAGTAATTGATCAATCATTGTTTCATGATTATCAACTATCTGTGCCTTCTGATGCTACCATAGTCCAAGAGGTGGTTGGACAATATGTGGCTTGGCCGTCGATTCAAGTTGTTCTAAACTTTGATGTGATATTATTTTTTAACTTAAAAAATAACACTTGTTTACTACTATTATTTTATTATATCTTTTATTGTTACTAAAATACATAATACTTTTTTTTAGTCTATTATACCATAACTCTTAAATGCGGCACATTTAAGAGATACAAAGCAAGTATCTCATGCTAAATCTATGTCTAGTGGTCAATCATCGCTCACCAAGTCATTTAAGAAGAAGCCTTAGAAAAAGTATAGTTATGATTATGTTTTAAAATTCAGTAGAAATCTTGCCACTTTGATGACTATTATTGGGAGAGCATCTAGCATAAATGATGGATAGACTGTGCCACTTCCTAAAGAAATTTCTGGTGTACACCTCGGCCAAACTTATATATCGATCGAGTGCATATTACAACTATTTGAATATCAAATGATCGATTTAAGTATAATTCAAGTGTGGACAAGGTGAGTCCTCAATCTATTTATTTTTATTTCATTTATGTAGAACATATATAATTATATTTATATTATCTAATTATTTATATATATATCTTTTATATAGGTCGTGCTATTATCGACTTCAACATAATCACTCATCACATTTAGCAATGTTCTATGATTCTTCATATGTCAATAAATATCAAGAGAAGGATATTAGCATCAGAGCTAAACAATTATTTGATAGGGCATTAATGCTTAACAGAAATCAAAATTTGATAATCGCTTGGCCATTAAGATTTGAACAAGGCCAAGATCATTGGATTTTTGTAATCATTGATCTGTTCAATAATCATGCTTGGTCCTGTGACTCAGCTTCCATAGAACTAAGTAAAGATACAAAAATAGTTGTTGAAATGTAAGAGTTATAGCTACATATTAGTTTCTTCTATTATTTTTTTGTAATATTTAATAAAAACTAAACGTTTTAAACCTTGATAGGGCATGAAAGTTGTGGAACAAGTTTAGGGGCATTGCCCTTAAAAAAATCTCATAAGCTTATATGGAAAAAAGTTATGGTATGTACAAGCATATATTAATAATTTTACAATTGAATAATAAAGATGTTTGAATATGAAAAATCATGTACACTTTTTTTGTAGGTTCCAAAACAAAATAATGGAGTCATGTGTGGTTATTATATCATGAAGTTTATGAGCGAAATCATCAGAAATATCAAAATTCTAATTGATGATGTGGTAATATCTTTTACCCATATATAGAATTGTTTTTAACATATTTGAGTTATTTTATGTAAATAAATGAAATTACATACTTATTTTGATTTTAAATCATGTAGTTCTTTGGTTGGAACAAGACGGGCTACGACCAGCAAATTTTTGATGATTTACTAGAGAAATGGGCAGAACACATGGTTCAAATTATATCATCACAAGAAAAATCATGAGAAGATTCTGATGATCTTGAATAGTATATAGCAACATAACAATAATTTTTTTAATGATTTAATTTCTCTATTCCTGTGTCTGAAGTTCCTTGTTTGATAGATGATTATATGCTCATGTATTTAGGAAAATGCATTGCTTTATGGACCTATTTTTGGCCCAAACTACATCTCAAGTATAACTCTGATTTCTTACTTGGCTTGTGAGTTTTGGTGCCCCTAAACGTATGGAACACGTTCATGGGCACCAAAACTCATACAAACCAAGAAACAAATTGGAATTACACTTGATTTCATAATAAGAGCTCATTATAGCATTAAAAATACTAGCAGAGATTCCAGATAACTTTATATTTATAGACAAATGATTAATAAAGTGCTAATATGAGTTCGTCGAAGGGTTATATCACTCGGATGTCGCTGTGGTAATCTCTTTTTTATGGTAATATTTATAATGGTTTAATCTCTCCATTTGTATGTCTCTGAAGTTTAGACTGCTTGTTTGATGGATGTTTACGTGCTCATGTATGTAGGAGAATGAATTGTTATATTGATCAGTTATTTTTTGTCTAGTTTCCTTGTCATAATGTTGGTGATTCTAATTCAACCAAGCTTGCTCGCACAATCCAATTACACTTTGACGACATTATTTTATGTGTAATTTAAGTTAATTATATGTATTGTATATACATTATTTATTTTTGTAATAAATTTAATTATTAAGTAATTAATTATATTTAAAATTTTAATTGTTTGTATTATTATTTATATTTTATTTTTTTATGCTATATATATTGAATATTGATTATGAAAAATGAGAATAAAAATAAAAAAAAATCATAAAATGTACGTGTAAAGTCGGTTCATGCGATCAACCAACTTTACCTGTAAAGTCGGTTCACACGATGAACCAACTTTACATTTTAAGTCACTCAATTTAAAGTCGATTCAATGAACTGACCTTAATGCCCATTTTTGTAGTAGTGTATGTATGGCATAGTTTTTGGATCCACATCTAGTACACAAATTGGTGATTTTGTGCATGTTATGACAAATGAATTTGAAATTTCCATTGTAGGTGAAATGACTTTCTTTCTTGGTTTGCAAATCAAACAATCTCATGATAATATATTTATTTCTCAAACCAAGTACACCTGTAACCTTGTTAAAAGGTTTGGTCTTGAAACAAGCATGCCATTAAGGACTCCTTTAGGTACCAGCACAAAAATTACAAAAGATATTCATGGTAAAAGTATTGATCAAATCTTTTATAAGAGTATGATAGGCAGTTTACTTTACCTCACTACAAGTAGGCCTAACATGTTTTAGTGTTAGTGTTTGTGTCCATTATCAAGCTGACCCTAAGAAATCACACTTCGATAATGTAAAGAAAATCATCAGATATATCTAAGGAACAAGTAATTATAGTTTATATTTTAATACTGACACTACTTGTGAAGTAAGTGATTATACAAATGTCGACCGGACAGGCAACCAGGATGATAGGAAAAGCACATCAAGTGGTTACTTCTACATTGGGAACAATTTAGTATCTTGGCACAGTAAAAAGAAGAATTCTATCTCACTCTCTATAGCTAAGGCGGAATACATTATTGTAGGAAGCTATTGCACACAAATGTTTTGGATGAAAAACATGCTCAAGGACTACGATCAACCATAAGGTATGGTGTCATTATATTGTGATAACTTTAGTGCTATATATATTTCTAGAAACCCAATTCGAAATTCTAAAACTATACACATTGACATTAGACATTACTTTATTCGAGAAACAACTAACTGATATATTCACCAAAGCTATAGACACCCAAAGATTTGAGTATCTTAGGAGTGCCTTGGGAATTTCTCCATCAAATTGAATTTCAAATTTTATTACCATAAAAAGGGAGAGATAGAGAGAGAGAGAAGAAGAAGAAGAAGAAGAATCCTTATCTGGCCAACACGGTATAGGACTTATTTAATACTTACATATATATAACCTCATTTTTAATGACTCAACTTATTTTGATATTTATTGTATAAATTATTCTATAATTTTAACTTATGCACACACATATTCTTGTACATGTGATGATTGATTTTGACATAAACTTATTCACACACTCATGACCACATATATGTTATGCTTGAAGTTTATGAATTCTCTTGAAAGACTATAGGACTTCAACTAATCTTGACTGTAAAATTGTGTTGACCACATACTAGGTTTATGGCTCGTGCAAAAAAAAAAAAGATTATGCAAAAAACAACTACTTATAAAACTTGTATTAGATTGCACCAAAAAAGCCAATAGAGGTTAAAATATATATCATGTGCCTCGTTTATAAAATAAAGAAAAAATTAAGTCCTCTTTTGATAGATATATTTTATTTTGTGAGATTGAAGACTTGATTATAATTTAATATGATAGGTGACATTTCTTTTTCTTTTGAGTATTTCTTTATTGGTCATAAATGAATTAATTGGTATATTTGTGGGGTTTAAACATATATAATGTTTTTAAGTAAATGTTAGCATGTTATTATATATATAAAGTGTGCTTGTGTGCCTTATCTACTATACTTGCTTATTTATATAATAAATAATCAAAATTTAAGTTAAAAAATGATGAGTTTTTAATTGGTTGTTTGCTCATTTGTGATTAAATAAGTTTAATAACTTATGTAGCTATTTATAAAAATTTAAAAAAATCAGATTTTTATTCATTCACATTTTATTTATTTATTTATTACTTTTTTAATTAGTTTTTAAATTAGAGAGTCATAGACCTTAGGTGGAGTTTAAACTACATTGCACTTCTGCATTAATCTGTTTTTACATTGTTCTATCTTTAAGGGAAGTTTAGCTTCATTGCTTTCTCCAATGCTTTGTTTTTCTCATATGTCAAAAAGGGAGAAAGTGTGTTTCACTTTCATATTTCATTTTGTTATACATATAGGGGGAGAACATATTTAGTTAGGCTTATGTTAGGCTTGATTGATATGAATACATACATTACATGATTATACTTTACACTTCGCTTATTTCTATGTAAACTGAACTAATGTACAATACGACCTTCAAGCCAAGTTGATGTATGCTTTGTCTAGGTCATTTTAGCTACTTAACAAGCTTGTCAAGTTGTAGCGAAAATGAATTCACCGGACCATAGAATAGTTCCACTATGGAGTCTAGGACATCATTGTACTTTTATCATATTCTTATAAGTGTCATATAATGAGTGAAAGGTTTTGTCACACAAAAATGTTGAAGGGAGAGTTTGTAAGGACTATGAGTGTTTGACTATTTTCATGAATAAAATATTTCTCTATAAACTTATTTTTAGGACGGCTATCAACTTTATTAAGAAAAATCGAACAAATGCTCAAGTTCTAAATATTCGTATTTTAGATATATCTTTTATAACTACGACACATAAAATTATATTTATGAATTTAATAGCACATGCTAATAAATATGAAATTATTTTTGGTGTTAAAATATTTATTTAAATTTTAATCAATTTATGAAATTATTAATTAAATATTTTTTAGATTTGTTCTAAAAAATGATTTTTTATAATATTAATATTTTTAATTGGTTTTGAAAAATTAATCTCAAAATATATTTAATTAATACGATTAAATCATTATTATTATTCATATATAGACACATTATGGAATACGTCGGGTGCTGCAAAAGAAAACTACTGAAATAATTTAGAAAGAAAAGAAAACCTAACTGTGACGAAAGGATTGAAGGAAATATTATTATCATCTCCGTAGCAGCGACGGCAATGGTTAAAGGAAATATACTTAATATATTGGAGAATTGACAGCGATGGCAATTGAAGTATGGTTAATTAATATATGTATATATATGTGTTTGTGTGTGTTAAAGTGCAGCAGGTTGTAGTAAATATATATACTTTACAAAAGAGTGGTGATTATTAATTGGCAACAGTTTTGTAGTACATATATAGCCACATTTTGATTGTGGTCAATTATACAAACTAGATATTGTCAAGCTTAGCGATGATTAATATTAATTACAAGGAATTCAAGTTTTGGTTTAAGGCAAAAAATTTAGTGCAGTGTGTTAAAATTAAGCGAAAAGTTTATGAATTATTCACCTAATTAATTTAGAGGAATTAAATAGATTATTTTTAATTTTTACCAATTTATAATTTAATAACCTAAACAAAGCAGTGAGACATGTAATCGTGTGTAAAAATAAGTACGAAAATAAAATAATAACACACAATATTTTAAGGTGGAAACAACTTAGGCCATAACCATGACCTAAGAGGAAAATCACCGGTTCATCGGACCACCTAATTTTCCACTATGAAAAGTAAAAGTTCAAGTATAAACTTGATCTTATGCTACCCTCCCTAGGATACTGCCTTAATGTATTTTATTTATGAGTCATGCTCTGTTTTCACAATTTCCAATATTAGCGTGAGCGGTTTTCATACCAACGTTCCAATAAACTTCCTACCAATCAGATACGTTCCCGAATTAACTATAAAATAGTTAGCACAAAAACACAAATGTCTGTGTATGTTCTAGAATGGATTTAATAATGAATAATTCTAACTAGATTATTCAAAACATATGTCATTTAAATTAAATCAACTAGCAAATCCTAAAGCAAAAAGATCAAGCACAAATTCAATAAAAATAGCTTATTTAAAGATTAATAATCAAATCAAATAATTATGATATGATAAAAACAATTATTTGATGTAACAATTTAAGAACAAAAATAAAGAAGAAGACATAAGAACATATTATCAAAATATCATAAAATAATTAGGCTTATTAATCAATCAAACATAACCATTAATATTTGATAGATTAACTAAATGAAAAAGCCTAAAGAATTATGATCTTATATTTGTAAAACAAGAGAGAGAAATTAAGAAGAATAGAATAATACTCTTGTATGGTTAATTGAAACAATGAGTAATGAGTTTTATTTATAGGAAAAATTAAAACCCTTAATCTTATGTAATTGATAAATATCTTTTCTAATATAAATAAGATTAGTAATACTCATTAATTAAGATAACTCATATATGATTGATAAATACCTTTTCTATTACAAATAAGATTAGTAGTAGTCGCTAATTAAGAAGACTCCTATTTAAAATAGATTTCTTTTAAAATAGATTTTATGCTATATTTTATGCTAAAGATTTCAAATATAATTTAGAGTATATCTTATCTAATATATTTTAAAATAGATTTTATGTTATCTTTTATGCTAAAGATTTTAACTATAATTTAGAGTATATCTTATCTAATATCTTTTAACATATCTTATTTTATAGTATATCTTATCTAATATCTTTTAGCATATCTTATTCTATATTTTAGCACTAAAAATAATTTCAGATTTATAAGCATGTGCTATTAAATGCATAAATATAATCTTATGTGTCGTAGTTATCAAAAATATACTTAAAGTATAATTATCTAGAACTCGAGCATTTGTTTGGCTTTTCTTGATAGACTTGACAACAGGCCTAAAAACAATTTATAGATAAATATTTTGTTCATAAAAATAGCCAACACTCATAGTCCTTACATATGCCAAGGTAGAGAAATTAAATTGTGATATTTAATTATCAATAATTTTATAATTAAGTTGGTTCATATTTTTCATTTTCATATCGCTTCTTCTTAATTAGAATCTTTCATATTTAAATCAAGTAATTGTATAAGTGATCATGATTATTTTATTTAATTATTAAATTTTTTAAAAAATATTTTTATTGAACTTGTGCTTAATCTTTTTTATCTAGAATTTACTAGTTTATTTGATTTAAATGATATATGTTTTGAATTATCTAATTAAGATTATTAATTATTAAATATGTTCTAGAACACACACTGACACTTGTGTTTTGTGCTAATCTTTTTACAGTTGATTTGTGAACGATTTGATTGGTCTGAAGCTTATAGGAATGTTGGTCTGGAAACCACTAAAGCTGATTTTAGAAATTATGAAAACAAAGTAGGGGCACATAAGTAAAATGTATTGAGGTAGTATCCTAAAAAGGGTAACATAAGATCACACTTGAATATTTTATTTTTCATAGTGAAAAGTTAGGTGGTCTGGTAGATCGATAGTTTTCCTCTTAGATTATGATTGTGGCTTAGGTTGTTTCCATCTTTAAATATCATGTGTTATTCTTTTTTTCGCACTTTATTCTTACACGTGATTGCATACATAACTGATTTATTTAGGTTATTAAATTATAAATTGATAAAAATTAAAAATGACCTATTCACACTTTCTAGGTTAATCAATTCCATAACTTATAAACTTTTAATGTTGTTAAAAAAGTTATCCAAGAATAATAATGTAAAGACAAAACATGATATATTTGTTATAGAAGTATTTTGATATTTATAGATGTAAAAAAATAAAGTAAAATAAACCTAAAAGAATAAAGGAAATGAGGAAATGATGGTAAATCAAAAAAATAATTTAATTTTGATTTAATTGCATAAGATGGTCATTTTTTTGAGTTTTATTTTCAGGAGGATATTGCATGTGATGAACTCATTTTAGGGGAACTTTCATTCTAAACTCCTCTTATTATTTTAAACACATTTAAAATATTTTTTGTTTTTTTTTCACGTGATCAAAAGCATTAATTAAGTTCATCAAAACCCTAGAAACTTCGATAACGGACTATATCACCTAAACACCAACAAATTTGCTCTGACTCTAAGAAATATTTTAGACCATAGATGCTGCTTTTTAACGTATGTTTAAATGAATTTAATTTTATAAAAAAAATTTAAATTTCTAAGTGTAAATTAATTAGAGTCAAAAACGGAAAATAAGACAAAAGGAAGTGATAAAAGGATGCTTTCATTTTAAATCCAACACTAATTAATATTTACTTAATAATATTTTCTTTTTCACATGTGTTTAAAAATACAAAGATAAATCAGAGTTTCGATAATTTTTATAAAACTCGGCTATCGAAACATCAACAACTCGTATTATGCTTACATTCAAATAAGTTTTATTTTGAAAAGTGTTTAACTTTGAGTGTAAATTGAATAATCTTCAAAAATAAAACAAAAAACGGCTGCTATTTTGAATTCAATTTATGAGAATAAATAAACGACAAAATCTTCTCAACAATAAAATCAACGTTGAAAATGAAACAAAAAAAAAAAATCAAAATCAGATGCCAGTGAAAACAAAACATTGAGATATATAAGCATTAGCCATATCCTATCCGTAATATCCAAAATAAATAAATACGTTAATAAAAAAGATAAGGTCCTACTAAATTAAAATCAAAGTCACCTTCAAAGAAGTAAAAAAATAAACTTTAGATATTACTGTTCGTGGCAATTGGCTGTCAACCAACACTGGCTGTCCCTAGCTATGACTTGAAGGCTAGGGCCTCCTCGTTACTAAATATTGAAACTGCATGAGACTTGATAGTCCTTATAATAAAGTAAAATAATAAATAAAAAAATACTCAAAGAGCATTATATAAATAATGTTAATATTATTTAAAAAGAATTGTGGCCCATTAGGCACTTGGGATTCCATATATACTAAATATATGTCTCATTTATTTGATGTTCAGCCGTTTCTGTATCTATAACTGGATTGATTATAAATAAAGTTCAAGTTGCCAAGTTGGTCCATAAGAATCAACCCCCAACACATCCAAAACTGGGCTAATTTCGAAGAAAAATAAATATCTAAAAGAAATCTACAACCAAATTTAAAAACAAAAAATTGTTATAATTTAAAAAAAAAATGATAAATCAAAAAGTAGAAGATTATTTTTTTTTCCCCGTAATGATATGTGCATGCAAGTTGTAACTGATATGATGACGAGTCAGTTGATCCCAATATTGAGAAACAAATTATAGTCTTAGTTCTACCAAAACAAGTGGACAATGCTAGTTTACAAGTTACAACTTACAAGCAAAAAATCAAATCAGAGGACTCATACGGTTTCATTCATTGAAAAAAGATTAGTTACTGGAAGAAAACACATTTAACTTTAAGTATTAAATTAATTAAAATATTATTATTTAAATTTTTTTAATGTTAAACTAGTTCAATATTATTTTTATTTTTATAAATTTTATAAATATTAATTTTTGTAATTTTCCATGGGTTTTTTTAAAAAAAAAGGGCAACTCCTTTGGTACAAAACGTTTCTTACAATAAAAAATGCTTCCATTAGAACTACTTTTTTGAGCAGTGCATCTAAATGCATTCCTAGTGTTACAAATTACATTGGCTGGCGTGGCCGAAGGAAATAGTACTAATCACTTTCAAATTTAGTTACAGAGTTTCTTGGCAAATTTTTTTAAATCGTCGGGCTAAAGCTTCGTACATTTTTGAATGATACCATTATCTTTATCCCCAATTTGTTTTATGGAAAAAAAATTTAGGATCACGACAATATTCACTAATATGAGGTTGCATGCACTCAGAAATTATAATTATTATTTTTTTGTTATAAATTATTACTAATAGAAACAAAATTCGGATATAATTTATTTGCATAAATATATAATTCTAAGTAACACTAAATTAATAAATAGTAGAAAAAATAAATTACACACAATAATTTAATTGTTACAACATTTCAATATGAAAAGTTTACTCTATTAAGATGAAAAATCGAGAAAAAATCCATTAATAATCAAATAAAGATACAAACATCAATCTTCAAAAACCTTCACAAAATATACCAAAATCTAAAAACATTCAGAGAATAAATCTTTCTAATTTATTGGTATTATACAGGAAGATAAATTAATAAACTTTTTATTTAATCAAATATTACCATACAAATAAGCTTATTGCATATGAAATTTCTTCTAATCTGCTCTGTAAAATTTGAGAAGAAAAATGGGAGATTCCTTAACTGGAAGTGAAATTTTACAGTCGATAGTTTTCTTAGCTTCTTTATCTCAAGTTTCTCTTTTGATTTATTTTCTTTTCAACAGATGGCGACAACTCTTCTAATAGGAACAACACATATACACACAATAAAGACAAGAATAGGGTTTAAGAGATATTAGGTTTTGGGTCAATTTAACAAATCTCCACCCTGGCTCAAAATGGAAGCAAGTTTTTCAAATATGAAATTCCTTGGATTACCAAATAACTGTTATCCAAAATATTGAAAGGTGATCATTTACTACAAACACCAATCAAGTCAAAAGCAATGCTTGAACTTGTTAAATGAAACTGGTTTGGTTAACATATTAGCTGGATTCTATGTAATGATTATCTTATTGAGAACAATAGCACTCTGATACACAATGTCACAAATGAAGTGATCATCAATATGTTTGGTTCTTTCATGATATATAGTATTCTTGGCCAAATGTATCATATTTTGGCTATCACAACACCTTTTTCTAAAAGGGATTGTAGTAATTCTGGTTTTATACTACTTGGAATGGCTCTCTCATATTGAGAAATTCTGTCTAGTGGCATTCGATCATAGAATCCATTGACAGCTGCATAAATGACTAGAATTTCTTTTTCAATTGGAAGTGGTGCATATTGTGGTTGTTTCGGTACTTCTGTAAGCCTTGCACCTCTATTGAGTAATGCCTGAGTCGCAGCATCAAGGTCTGACCCAAATGGACCTAAACACTGTTGAAGTCTTGGGGCTATGGAACCTACCCCACATTGGAGGGGATAACCTCTATTTGTCCTATCCACCAGGTTCTGCACGAAAGGGAGGCCCTTTGATGATGCAAAATGACTTCTTTCACTACTTCTATTGCTGCAATATATTCTGCCTCTATGGTAGACATCAACTATAGATTGTAACGTAGCCTTCTAACTAATGGCACAATGAGAAAGAGTGAAGACATAACCTATTAAAGGTCTTCTTCTATCCAAACCAAAATTAAATTTTCCTCTCAAATACCAAAGTATCCATTTCACTCCTTGCCAATGACCCTTACTAGGATTACCCATATATCTACTAACAACACTAACTGCATGTGAAATGTTTGGACGACTACAAACTATAGCGTACATCAAATCTATGCATTTCATAGAGAAATTAGTTCAAATCTATCATGGAGAGCCATGAGAAAAATAACAAAACGTTGGTGATTACAGTAAGTTGCAAACATCTCAGCATCAATCTTGTTCGTCCAAGTTGATTCAGAGAGAGCGAGTTGATCCCAAACAGTATGAATTTCATAGAGAAATTGGTTAATAGTTTGATTACCCCTTTGGCATTTGGTATGAAGAAATTCCCAAACTTCTTTGGTAGTGTCAAAACGCCTAAATTCCCCATGGATGGAGGGTAAGGTGGTGTTACGGAACCATGTAATAATTTGATGATGTTTACTCTCCCAGTCTTCAAGGCAGTCAGCAAATAAGGAGTTGTTTTCAATAGTTTCTTGTATGGGTATAAAGATATTACCAGTTATGAAACGCCATAGCTTACTTTCTTTCAAGAAACTTTTCATTGCTTTTGCCCAGGCTAGGTAGTTAGTATCATCAAGGGTGGTAGAGATTGATTTTGAGACATCATTTCGGTCCATTTTAACGAAATAATGAAGGAAATATAAAGAAAATATATAGAAACATTATAAAGGAGTGTATATAGGTCAAAAATATCTTTAAAATGAAAATAGGAGTCAGAAATAAGCCTGGAACCGGTCTGTGAAGAGATGAGCAAAAAATCGGGTGAACCGGGTTGAGGTGAGTCGGGTTAGGGCGAATCGGGTTGAGGGTGAACTGAGTTGGGGTGAGCCGGGTTTACTGTGATGAAGATATGCGAAATTTTGATAGAAATTCTAGAGGTATATGAGAGGCTCCGATACCATGTGAAGAGTATAGAGAGATAAGAAAAAATATTGATTTAATGTTATATTGGTGTGATTTAAAATATACATAGAGAAACCTATTTATAGGATTGTAACAAGTATAGTATAAGTGAAATAATGGAAGTATAGTATGAGTGTAATACAAGTAAAATAGTTAAAGTATAATATAAATGTAATACAAGTGAAATAGTAGAAATATATTATAAGTGAAATAATATAAATGTAAAATAAAATATAAAATTAATATAAATGAATTAAAATATCAAATAGAATGTAACAACTCTGTTACAAAATTCTATCATCTCTCATCTATCTTCTAATTTAGATTTATTATATTCATAGCACATCATATCACCCCATTACCTTGGTAGTAACTGTGGTGTCGTATATCATGCTAGATTTGGGTTTGGATCCCTTTTCTGTGATTTAAAGTAGTTAATTTATGAGTGTATATCCTAAAAATAGATTGTATTAATTGAAAACAAAAATTTACTGTATTCATAGAAGGAATAAAATGGTGGATTCAATTTACAATCTTAAATAGAATGAGTAAGATCAAATCTTACAAATTAATCTCCTTTCTATATTTTCTAGATAACCTTACCGATTGAACTAATTTTTTTACTATACCAATAAGAGTATAAGTGTCTTCTTCATTAATTAATAACTCAAATAGCATTTAACTTTTAATAATAATCATGAGACTTCAACTAATTGTTTCATAAAAAAATAATGTGTTTACTATTAACTTCTAACCAATTTATTGGGTTTTCATTTAGTAAATTGATGCGTTTAATCTCCATCATAATATATCTTTTTAGTCTCAACATTTATTGTAAAGAATAATATTTAAAAAAATTGCCTATTAATTTTTTGTGAGATATGTAAATGTAAAGTTGAAAATTTGATCAAGTGCAAGTTAAATATATTTCGAGAAAAAATGCATATTAAAAGAATGTTATTGGTTAGAATGATAAATGTCTCAACTTGATCTAAAAATAAATATTCTTTTTTTTTTTGTTGAAGAATAACAAATAATGACATGTCTAATACTAGAGTATAAAAAGAATATTTTACCTTAGTTAAGGTAATATTAATTTATTATAAGTATTAAAAAAATTATATTTTTAAGATTAATCTTTTATTATTATAACATATAAAACATATAAATTCTAATAGATTTACAGCCACTCATGGCATGCTATATTAAAGATGCTAATAGTACAATTTTGTATATCCTTTTGTATCAAGTATCTTTTATACATCTATTAATATTATTTTAACATTTTGATAAAATAATTTATTTATTTTTAAATAATACCTATAGATCATGACAACATAAAAATTGTTACAATAAAACTCGATGCAATTTGCGTGTACATATCATTCTCCAAGATTATATAAGAATACTGTCTTAATAATTGAAGACAATTTTAATTAAAAAAAAAATTGATTGAAGACGTACAGTTAGAAGAAGAAAGATACTCGGATGAGTGACACCATTGATGAACTTGTAAGGCATGTGGTAGAAGAATAAAAAATGTTTTGATCCAATTCCCAAATACAATGGAAGCCATTCAGAGTACCTGCACTACTTGTCATTTAACCCCCCTTTTTTTTTTCTTTTTCCCAAATAGCTTTAAATTCAAGCAAACCACAGATTCACCTCGTACTTGACCTCCAACACATCTTTAGCCCATAAAATTACACTGAAAATACATATTAATTAATATATTTTAAAAAATAAAATATAAAAGGGCCATATAATTGTAGGAAGAAAAGTAATAAACGTCACACTATAATATAAGGACACATCAGACGTGAATAAAGCGAGGACATGTGAAAGGAGGAATCGCGCCGACGATGATATTGACTTTGGTATGATGCTCGTCATTTGGACATTTTTTCAAATTATTATTTGTTATTTTTAGAGTATATTTTTTATTAATTAGATTATTTTATTTTTATTTTTTATTAAATATTTATTTTCTTCAAATAAAAAGTTACATTAATCTTAAATTTTATTTAACTTTTACTTTTTTGTGTTCTTATGTTTTAGAGTTTACCATTCTATTTCAACTCATTTAAAATTAATTTAACGAGTTTATCGATTAAAAAAGTTTAATTTACGAGTTTAAATAAACATCTCATCAATAATGAATAATTTCTCTTTTTTGTGATCTTATATGTTAGAATTAATTAATCTATTTTAACTCATTTAAAGTTGATTTAATGGGTTCATTATTTAAAAAAAAATCAATTTATTAATTTAAAAGAACAACTCTCTAGTTTATTTAATAATTTTTTTGTTAAATATTTTTTAATTAAATATGACTAAAGTGTACATGGAAAAAATTATTATTAATATATACATATATAAGTAGAAATATAAAAAAATCATAATGATATGATTTAGGGGTCTAACTATATGTGTACTTACATTCTTAGCCGAAATATTAATGACTTGCATATAACTAATATCTAGATTTATTGAAGTTTTAATTTTATGTAATCTTTTTTTATTTATTTAAATAAATTTAATAAAAAAATTAATGTAAAATCTATAAACAATTCAGTTTAATTTAACTCATTTAAAAATTATATTAACTGAATTGAGTTATAATTCATTTAAGATAAATTAAAACCATCCAACTTATTTAATGCTTCTACTTATAAACAATGATTCATAGATATGTGTACATAAAATTATAAGAAACATTTTATATGCAATGTAGACAAATGTTTATTTTGATAATAATTTTATGTGAATTTTTTTAATTTATTATTTAATTATCTTTCAAATGATTTGGTAAGGGAATACCTAATTAACCTTGTCAATTTTCTTGATCTAACAATTCGTTACTTGGTGATAGATCCAATCAATCTGAGGTATATTTATGGTTGCATAAGGTGTGTCATTTAATATGATTTGTGCTCTAATACATCAAATGAAATTAAGAAATATCAACATGCGGTATCAAAGCAACTTGAAACCTTGAGAACTTATGTTATCCATTGTATGTTTCACCCAAAGGTGAGCGTATAATATTATAATAGAAAGTCTTGTGAGAATGTCCATTGTTAATAAAATCATTGGCTCATATTCTTATATGTTGCCTGTGACATGTTGTTTAAGAATCGAACTACTTTGTAATTTAAAACCAATTATTGTTTACAGAACTCTTTTCATAATGATTTATTGCATTGATATATCTACGTTTCCAAAGCAATTTAGGAATCATATCCTTTTCTTTTACACATTATATTTGTTAAATTTAATTTTCATGGAAAGTTTATATGCAAGTGTCCCTATTATATATATATATATAATATAATATAAAAGGTAAGTTGTTTAACTAAAGATTTTGTAAAGTTGTTTTGTAAAACAATATTTTTGAGGTTAGACTTGGTTTTTTCAAGGTTTTTAAGAGGACAAACTTTAACCTTGGTTTTATAACGTGAGAAATTTATAGGTCTTAATGGATCATTTTCAACTCGATTGTACCAGGGTTTTCTCATATAAATACTTTTCTTTTGGTGTTAAACATATTAATTGATTATATATATATATATATATATATATATATTAGTTGACATGATAATAAAATAGAAAACTTTGTTATTTCTATGTAACTCTGGTCATAGACATATTCTATAACCTCGGTTTTTATTAGATTGTGACCAAAATCTTATGAAATCGGTTTTTTAAAAAATCGATGCTAGATTTCTAAGATCATATGTATGTGTTGTAGTAGTGTAAATTGTAAATTTTGAAATAGTGTAATATATATTTATACTTTGCAAATGTCCCTATTATATATATATAGTCAAGAATATTGAAATAAAGTATAATGAGAATACTGAAGATGATATAGAGACTATGCATGGGATACTAAAGAACTTCAATTAATTTATTTAAATAAGTTTTATGTTAGTACATGTTTCTCATAGTTAATGCTTGGCATGATTATGAAAGATGTATGGATGATAACTATTATTGTGAAATTTTTATATATTATGTGTTTCTTTTAATTTGTTTTAATGAGAATCAATTATGTCTCGCTTGTAGTGAAGACTTATGTGATCTTTTCAATATTTGTTATTAAGATATTCGTGTCAATGTAAATGTTAAATCACAAAAGAGCTATTTTCTAAAAGTCATGAAATTATATTTAATATTTTAGAAAGAAAAAAAAATTGCTCCTAAAGATTATAATTAAGATGTAGTCACTCACCCAAATGTAGTAACTCTATGTCATAATTTAGGGACTGCATGGAAGGGTCAATGAAGATATTTAAACTGAGGAGTATATCATCCTAATTAAAGGATATAAATTTACCAAAAGGGGTATCTTTTTTCATTGCATTGTGCGTAATGATAGTCTGCAATGATGTACCCAGGACTCTCGAGAATAAGTGTTGTTTCATAGATATACAAATAATTGCCCATGGTTTAAGTTATAAGGTGGATTCATATGATGCTGGTGAAACTTGTTAATCATGCATTTATTATTATTGTTATATCTGTTTCTAATGTTACATCAAGTACAAATTGTTTAAGATAAAATTTCCAATACTAAAGTCCTTGAGATGTTGAAATATTCCTTTTAAATGTCAAATAGTGGTTGGCATTCTAAATTAATTATTGGTATTCTAAATTAAGTATTGCTAGGCTTGCATGTGAATTTATTTATGTTATTGAATATAAAATGTAATTCAAATTAAGACGTAGTACGGGAGTAAAAGTATACCAATAATACAAAAATATTTAAAAAATAAAAAATAGATAAACAAAATTTAAACTCATTCAAAAAGTTCTTTATATTTGTATTATAAAATAAACAAAAGAGAATTATTATCTAGATAAACATTCAAGTAAATCTAAAATAACATTAACTTAATTATATCACTATCTTTAAATTTACTAATTAAGACAAGCTTAAAGAAATTTGTATATCTATCGAGGAGGACTTAACTTCCAAACAAATGAGAAAAATAATTACTCCTAAAATATTAGCGAAAAAAATAAAGAAGATAAATGATTTAATATTTATAAATTGATTTTTTTCTTAGGATGTCTTATACAAACAAAGGATTAAATTTTATATAGTTCAAAAGTTTATAGAATAACTCATAATTTTTTTATATGACTTGTGTAATACATAAAATAAGAACTCTAAATCAAATTATACTTAGGATATAAGAAACAAAACTAATAATATTATACTTCTAGTATATATATTACCTTATTAATAAAAACCATTTATTTTTTTAATATTATCCAGCATTATTCACCTCTATTTATTTAAAACTTATCCTCGAGTTTTCTTTAAATGAGGATGATATATAATACTTATATTATCCATGAATTTTTAAAATTGGTTTTTCTTGTTATTCCACTTCCTTAAATTTGAGAAATAATATTAGCCAAATATTGTCTACATGTTAACCTTTAAAATTAATATTTTTAACAAGTTTTGGAATGATTAAATATGATTCAATATCTTGAATATGATTTGACAACTCTTATTGCTTTGAAAGTTTTTTGTTATACTGTTAAATAATTGATTGTATTTAAAAGTAGTGAAAACACTTGACTATTTAACTTTAGGAACATCTACAAGTGCCATGGCATGTAAATATTATTCTGTGGAAATAATTTAAAGATCTGGGACTAACTCACCATGTGAAGAGATTTATTTTTCAAAATCTTCTTTCTAAATTTGCATGATCTCTAACATAGGTTTATTGGCCTTAATACTCTCGTCATTTTTTTCTTCAGCTAGAAACAACTCAAGAACCTTGCTTTCGATGGATTGCTCCTCTATTTTTAAAGCTTTAGATGAGTTTTTTTTGTTTATATTTGACGTTGTATTGAATCATCTTTCTATTTAAGCAAGATCTTGATTTTGAGTTAGTCCGTAATCATTTTGAATAGGAGCTTTAGTTCGTAATCATTTTGAATAAGAGCTTTACTCTCTAATCATTTTGAATTGAAGCTTGATTCATACTTGTGTTTAATAATGCTAGTATTGCAATCATTTTATTATAAGTTTGATTCATTTCTTAATGAAATTCTTGAAACTCTTTTCATGCAATATCTTTATTATACTCCATTAAATTCAAATAAAATTGATTCTGATATCGTCGGATGCAGGATAGAAGCATAAGTGCACCAATAATATGGAAGTACTTATAAAATAAGAAATAGATGAATAAAATTTAGAGTAACTAGACTCACTCTATAGCAAGAAATTTTCGTATTTGTATTATAAAATAAACACAAAAAAATTATTATCTAGATAAATATTCTAAGAAATATAGAATAATATTAACTTAGCTATATTATCTCACTTTAGACAAGCACTCTAACAATTCTAGACTAAGATTAATTTAAAAATATTTTATTATTTCACATATTAGTATTTCAACTTTCAAGTTAAAGAAAGAAAAATTACTCTTAAAATATTAAGAATAAAAGAATAAAAAAGAAAAAATATATTTTTTAATATTTATAAATTAATTCTTTTTTAAGATAACTTATACAAACAAATAACTTAGTTATATATAATTTAAAAGTTTCTACAGTAGTTTATAAAGTTTCTATTCAAGATTCTAGTAATATATAAAAGGAACACAAAACAAAATTTATAAAGTTTCTATTCAAGATTCTAGTAATATATAAAAGGAACACAAAACAAAATTACACATGACACATAAAAAAACAAAACTAAGAACATTAGATTTTTTATACATATTTTGCTTTAATAATAAAAATTATTTATATTTTTAATCTTGTCTTATATTACATTAAATATCAAATATTAGCTGACAATCTAAATTAACTTATATTTTTTCTTAATAAGTTAATTTTATATTTGAGCTTAAACTCTTAATTAAGCCTAATATTTTTTTTTTCGAAACAGGGAGTGAATTGCATACATAAAAGGAAAAAAAAAAGATAATGCAATCACAAATTGAATAATAATAATAATAATAATAATAATAATAAAATCTTATCCAATTAGAAAAAGCCATCAATCTTGACCGACAATGAAAGCGAATTACAATTCAATAACTTCACCGATATCATGAAGATGTCGAAAACAACGTAATACAAGTGGAGGACATGCAACCTCCTAAGAAGAAAATCAAAATCGAGAATGAATAAAATGTTATAAATGTTAGCTATTTAGTTAGTCTTTAGAATAATTACTTTTTTAGGTTCACTTTCATTTTTGCCGACGGAGCCTACTTATACTACTTAAATTACTTTTTTTTTTAGGTTTCTTATTGAGTTTACCTCTATCTCGTATAAAATTTAATTAGTTTATGAACATATGAATTAAATATTTTTAAATTAAATGAAAATTATTTTAATAACAATGTATTTGAAATATTAAAAAAAATTAAATTCAAATACGTGCTAAAATGCATGTGCATTAATTATACGTGTAAATTTTAATATTTTTTATGTAACACTATTATTTTAATAGATAATAATTTTGTACTTATTATTCATTCTTTATAAACATAATACATAATTTATTTAATATATCAATGTTAGAAAATATTTATATATAAAATAAAATATGTTATGCAAAAAATATAAATTTATTAAAAATTTAAATTATTTTAGTTAATTAATTATGAAAATAAAAAGTTCCATACAAACTCATTAAATAATATTTTAAATAAAATTCTTCACAAATATATGGTAAAAAAATCAAATAAGAGAAACATAAAAAGAGAGAGAGAGAGAGAGAGAGAGAGAGAGAGAAGAAAACATTGGACAATGCTTGAATAAAATGAAACACAAACTAAAAACAATAAAAAGAATCTTAATGATGAAAACATATCCTAATATAATCACCTTAATAAAATAGCTAACCTTAGTCCTTATGGGACAAGTGTTGTACATGCTCAATGACATGTAAGCAGGATATATAATATTAAACAGATTATATTTAACAAAAATAAAATCATTAAAAATCGATATTCTTTATCCAATTAACAGATAAAAGAAAATTTGTTCAAACACGCGAGTATATTAACATACGTTAGACGTAATTTATTAGGTCAATTTTCTCATTTTATCTTATTATATAAAAATCTAACTATTTATTATTTTTGTTTCTTATTAAAAGAAAAGTTTTTTTTTATAAGATCTCTCTATGTAATATATCTGTAATTTTATTTAATTTGTTTCAATAAATAAAAACTATTATTTATATATTACACTTAAATTTTGATCTAGTGTGATTTTTCTTTCACTTAAATTTTGATCTACTTTTTGTTACGTTGGATTTAGATATAGATCTTTTTAGTTAGATATTTCTCAATTTAAAATGTAAATATTTTATGATATGAATTATCAAATTAGATTGAAGATTTGTCTTCTTATTAATAGAAATAGTTATGCATGTTTGGATGAATAAAATATTATTTTTTCTAAAAAAATAATATTAACATATATTAAAAATTGATAATTGTTATAAAGATTTAAAACAAAGTATAAATAGATAATAATATTTTTTAGGTTGTTTTAAGATACTAACGTAATAATATTAAATTTAAGTAAATTAAATTGAATAAAAAATTAAATTTATGCTAATAATTTTTTCATTAGGTTGGATAATTAGATAATGAGAAAATATAATTAATAGATTAACACAAATAAATATTAGAAAAAAAACAAACATTTTTCACAAGTGACGTAACAATAATAATTAGATATATACTCCTTGCTATAATTTTGTTTTAATGAGTAAATTATATCAAATTAAAATTTATAAAGTTTCTTACCTTTACAACTTCAAATAAAAGTGGTAGAAAAATTCAATTAAAAACATTTTTATAGAACAAGATGTGGTGGTAATTTTAAGAATTGTTTTAGTTACAAATCATCATGAGGAAAGGTTTATATGGAACAACAGTACAAATATTATTTTCTTTGTTAAAAGTGTTTATTAGCTAGATGAGGAATATTGAAGATTTATTTTTAAAGATGATTTAGGAGTCGGATGTAGTAATACAAGTAGTTAAATTTGGTGGAAAGATATCTGGAGCATAAATGCTTTGAACAAGATAAATTGTTCATTTTGAAGGCATGTTGTGAATCTATCTCAACAAAGGTCAATCTGTGTAGAAGAAAAGTAGTCCAATTTCCTTGATGTAGTGTGTGTAGTGGTTGTTTTAAGAATGTTTCACATGCTCTTTGTAAATGTGATAAAGCACAAGAGATATAAAAGCTTTCAATTTTTCATAAACTTTTCTCTAAATGTATGAATTTATCTTTTGTTGATGTCTTGATTTGTATGAGATTATCTTTATCTCCGAAGGATGATGGTTATTTTTTGTTTCTTATCTTGGATTTTATAGCATAACCGAAACAAAGTAATCCATGATAAGAGTGGAAGATGTGCTCAAAGCACTTCTATTAAGGCTAGTATATTGACAGAGGAGTTTTTTAAAATTCAAGTTATAAACAAAAATGCGATCCTTTGTGATAATCTTAGGACTATTACTTGCTCGAATAGAAGATGGAAGAAATGTTGGTAGGGTTAGATCAAAATCAATACTTTTCAGGTATATTAGTATTTGGTGATATTTGTGAACAAGATATTTAAATATAAAAAAGTTTCTATACACATTCTCTTGTTCGCTATTCAAGCCGAATAAATTTCCGAGCTTCAAGTCAATATGTTCCAAGTATATACTTATACTCATCCATATGTACGTTCCAAGTATAACAATACATGTTATACAATTAGGAACATTTGGTATATATAATAGTCGATCAGTCGATTACTAGGTTGATCGATCGAACAAGTTAGATTGATCATGTTTGATCTACGTGCTCTCAAATTTTTTATTAATCGTTATTGGATTGATCGAAAAGTTCGATCGACTTATTGGTTTATCGATCGAGGAGTTAAGTTTTCAATTTAAAATATTTATTTAAACTTGAGTTAATTTATGAAATTATCATTTAGTATTTTTCTTAATGTGATTTAATGTTTTTAAAATATATCATAAAATATTGGATAAGATATAGCCTAAAATATTGCCTAATAGATAGCTTAAAATCTCAATGAAACTACTTTAAAAAGAACTCTTATTTGAATAGGGATCTGCTTGAATAATGAGTATTGCTAATCTTATTTATAATATAAAACATATTTATCAATTATATAGGTTTATGAAGAAGAAAAAAATAAAAATTGATGGTAATTCTTTATTGAATAATGCAAATATAATACCATCTTGATGATATTTGAGTGAATTATTTATACACCTTGTAATATAAATCTTCCATATGTACAACAACAATTTGTTGCGTATGTAACTTGTTAAATAAGGTCACACAAAATAAAGAGTCAATATTGTGAATTGATATTTATTTATTTACTTTCTTATTTTGTATTTGATCAATCCTAATTATAGGCAATATAATAGGAACGTGATTTACAATTCTAGTATAAAGCTATAACTCTTGTTTTATGAATATGTAATGAAATCAATTCTTCCACATTGGATTTCTCTTGATGGTATCAGAACGAATATTTGAACAAACCTAACCAAACACAAACATCACCCTAGCAACATAGCCATAGGTGGCAACACTGAAAAAGAAGTTAATTGACATAGGTATGCCTTCAAAGCCAAAATAGGAAAATCTTAACCACCCTTTCTACCTTCATCATGCGGACTAACTCAACATAATCCTTGTCCCACAACCTTTGATAAAAGATAAGTACAACACATGGGTTCATTCTATGAGCATGGCCTTAACGATCAAAAACAAGATTGACTTCGTTGATGGGTCAATTAAAGAACCAAGTGGGGGGTAAACCTGATGAATAAAAGCAATGGAAGTGCTACAACGATTTAGTCAAGATATGGCTATTAGGGTCAATTTTGAAGGAAATTTCCAACAACATCATTCACTACAAAAATGTGCATCAGATATGGCTTGATCTCAAAGAACGATTCTCTCATGTAAATACCATTTAGCCTTTTCATTTGGAGAACGATATCCATGATTTCATATAAGGCATCATGACTATGAGTTCCTATTGTACAAAAATTAAGAGTTTTCGGGATGAATGGGACGTATTATGCTCAATTTTGACGTGTAGCTATGGGACAATCAAGTATATTGCTTCATACATGAAGACTCAGAAAACAATGAAATTTATCATGGGTCTAAATGACTCATATGCCACAGTTCGTATTAATGCACTCATATTGGAACCATTGCCCACAGTAAACAAAGCATATTCGTTGGTCCTTTGACATGAAAGGCATGCAGAGATTTCAAATGGGAAATATTTTGCCAAACCAAAAGAAGTTTTTTTTCCCTAAAGAACCCGAATCGTGAGTTCGAATCAGAAGATAAGGACCTTTGGTGTGTAAAGTTCCATAAGACAAATCACAGCACCAAGAATTTTTGTGCTCATCTCAAATGCACCTTTTGTTGCTAGAAAGGTCACACATTCTATTACTAACGTAAGAGAGTGGCAAAATTAAGAGCTGAACAAGGTAGTCTCTCATAGGGCAACCAGGTTGCAACATATGCATCTTACAAGAAGACAACAACGTACAATTTCCCTTTTTCGTAGGAGGAATGTAAATATATTCTTCATTTGTTGAGCACGAACATATCATCCATGGCTAATCAAGTTTGTAATTCCTTAAATTATGAAGAAATTTTAGGTAAATATTTTTCCCTCACTTATAATGGCAAGACAAATACATAGATCTTGGATAGTGGTGTTACAGATCATATGGTTTGTAGCCCTAATTTTCTTACAAATTCAAAAACGGTTGAAAATCTTACTATTGAATTGCCAAATGGTTCATTTGCTAAAGTTACTCATATTGGACAGATTGTTTTCTCTCCCAATTTCATTTTAAATAATGTTTTATGTATACCATTTTTTCAACTCAATCTAATTTCCATTAGCAAGTTCGCTTTAGATTCCTTTTGTATCATTGTATTTCTAAGGATAACATCAACGTCAAAAGATAAGAAATTCTCCTTATAAAATTTTCATACCAGTGACCAGCATCACTAATAAGCGTAGACACCAAAGTGTTAGCCCTTAACTTCTTTAGAGAAATGATAGTATAAGGATCAGAGTAGGGAAACCAACTGTACTCATAAATTTTGATACTCCTCCCATTACCAACTCTCCACTTCAAACCTTCCACACACAAATCTCTCCCCCAAGTAATACTTCTCCATAAAAAGAAGAAAAATTAAGTACCTTGGTAAAGAGGAAATCAGAGTTAGGGAAAACTTTCCTTTCAAAACTCTTGCTACAAAGAGTCACCATTATGTAAAAGTCTCCAATTGGGCTTAGAGACTAAGGCTTGGTTAAAAGAAAATAAATTTCTAAAACCAATAACTTCCAAAGCCTTGGGTTTACAAAGCTTGCCAATGCCATCTAGTGTATGACCTTCATATCCAAGTCATATCCCCACCAAAATTTACCATTAGGCTTTGTAATTTGTTACATAACCCAAGGGAAATTTAAAACAACTCATTAAATAAGTGAGAATAGTTTGAATGACTAATTTAAGTAAAACTTCTTTGCCAACTCATTCAACTTTTGAGTTTTTTCTAAACACAATCCTTTAATTGGCGAAATAGTCTTCTCTTACTTCTTCTTGAAATTGCAAGTAGACCCAAATATCTCTCATGGTAGTTAATAATATAAATACAAAGCACATTTTTGGGTCAATATTTTCAATGATTGATTAGTAATGGGACTAAAGAACATAACTGATTTAGTTAAATTAATTATTTGACCTAACACAACCTCATATTGCTTAAGAACTAACTTTAGATTGCTACATCCCAGCACATTAAGTTCTAAGAAAATAAAACTTTCATCTGCAAAGAACAGATGGGAAATTCTAGAGAAATTTTCGGCTACTCTTACCCCTTTAATTAAATTCATTCTTTTATCCCTTTGTAGAAGTTTATAGAGAAGGTGAAAGTGGATCTCTTTGTCTTAAACCTCTAGTTGGTCTAAAATGGTTAAGTTTCGCTCCATTGACGATAAGTGAGTATAATATCGAGATATTACAGTTCATTATAAGTTTCATCGAAATACTAGCAAAACCTAATTTAATAAGGATGAACTCCATAAATGTTCATTCAACATAGTCATAGGCCTTGCACATATCTAACTTGATGGCCAATTTTTTTCTTTTTTATCCTTAAGAACTCTTTTAATATAATGAAGAGTCTCAAAAGTAATCATCGAGTTGTTAGAAATGAGTCTTCTAGAAACAAATACACTTTGCCTCTCAAAAATTACTCTAAGCAACACATTCTTCAACCTATTAGTTATGCACTTAGTAATTAATTTGTAAAATACATTACATAAGTTTAAAGATCTAAGCTCAATAACCTTAGTAGGCACATCAACCTTGGGAATCAAAAAAATGCAAGTAGAATACAAAATCCAAATGTCTTCGCACATATTTAAGCTACCTAAGCAGCACTTTAGGGATTTACATTTTAACTATAGATAACTGAAACTGTGATCATCCATTAAATTTCATCTATTTTTTTCTAAAAATAATCGTAACTGATAAGACATAGGACGATGATGGTTATTATGATAGCAAAATTATGGTTAATTGAAACCAAATATATACTAATATTATTTTTATATACTTATAATTACATTAAAAAATACACTTTTAATAATAAAACACATAATACTTGGAATGATTAGATTATATTTTATTTATTTTTACTTTTATATATTTTTATTTTACTTATAAACATGTGTTCAATAATTATAAAAAAAATATTTATTTTAAATAATGTAGTAGAGTAAGAAATATTTTAACATTTATGTTTTAAAAACTAAATATTAAAAGATAAGAATAATGATTAAATTATGGTAAAACTTCTACCAGTAACCAAATGTACCTGAAATTGGTGGTTATTAGGATAATCATCTCCGTCCATCCTATTGACTATTCTTAAGCACTTGTGAATTATTACCAATGATTTGCCAATTTCTTTGATAAAAGAGAGCAGGCATCCCATCTAGCCTAAACGACTCACGATGCATCTATTTCATAACAAACTTAATATCCATCGTAGTAAAATGCAATAAAAATAAGGAGTTGTGATTATCATAAACTCACTATTCAATATAATACTCAAAAACCTCTAGATCCACAACTTTTTCACTTGTAAATAAATTTGAATAAAATTGCTGTAAAAAAGAAATTGGATACTTTCCTCAAAGCTCACCCAATTGGATTGATCATCAATCAAACTAGTAATATTGTTCCTCTTTTTTCTAAGATTGTCCTTCGTATGAAAAAAACTTAAATTTTGATTCCTATGTTTAAACCAAAGTTACTTGGATCTCTAGTGTCACATGATCTTATCAAATTCTAGTAGCGAATTAACTTTCCTTTCTAAGCTACAAACTTTACTTGGATCAACGGTCACAGCCACAACTACTCTTAGTGTATTCTCAAAATTAGTAAGTCTCCTTTGAATATGATCTATTGTGTTACAATTTCAATCCTCCAAATCAACATAACATTTTTAGATTTTATTGGTAACTGTCTTCACATCATGCATACCTATAGGAGAGAATTCCAAGTATTTTTAAATTATCTCCTAACAACCATCACTTTTCAGGGAGGATGTATCTAACATCCTATACAAGTTAGAGTGACTAGTAAATGTTTATTTTGTTGGGTACAAACCAAATACTGCGGCGGCGATGCTTTTATGTTTCTTTGTAAAGAAATTGAATTTACATTAGTTGAAAATCAAGGAACTTTCATATAACAAGTACAAATCTCAAAATTGATATGTTATTATATTAAGAGTATGCAAAAAATTCAATCATTTGATTAATCTGATTAATCCAATCTGATTCGTTAAGTTCAGATCGGATGACGGATTTTACTACGATTCATCTTATTTCATCTGATCTAATCGAAATTAATTATATATATTTAATTATATATATTTATTTGATTTTTTAAGATTTCTTTTAATTCAAATAATTTTACGTTATAATTTATGTGAAAATTTAAATTTTTTATTCAAAAATAAAATTAATTAAGTTTATTAATCGAATTAATCGGATTCAATTTAAATAGGTTGTGGATTAAGATATTTCAATCCGATTGGATGATTAGATTAAATCGAATAAATATAAAATCAACGATTTTTAACAAATAAACGGCCTTAATTAGTATAAATATGATCGAAAATGTGAGTTTTTTTTCTTTCTTATAAAAAATAGCTTATGCTTATGTTGCGTATATTGTATTAATACCACGTAAAGTGCCAACCTGAAGTAATAACGATGATTTGAATCTTCTGTATATTAGTGTTTTACTGTCTTAATCATCGTGCCTATTAACAAATTAATAAATTTAGTTATTGTTTAGCAAAAAAAAGAAGGGTAATCATCATGTTTTAAAAGTTTTTTATTCTTGATGTGTACGCATTAAAAGTTTTAAACTATTCGAGTATGGTTACAGCCTGACAGGTAGTTTTTAAAAAAAAAAAAACTACAAGTACTTTCCACTAATTTATTTCGGGCGACTAGTTTTTTAATACCTATTTTTTATTTATTTAGGATATATGAGGAATTTTTATTGATTTTCAAGACAAGAAGATATATATATCTCTAACTTTTAGTTTGATGATAGATTCATACGGTTGCAGAGTACGTTACTTTTAGTAAAATTGCATTATAGTTTATTTGTAATATGGTGTGGCAGTTTATTTTAAATTTTTTTTTATCAAAATCTATCTGAAAGATTTAAATTTAATTTTTAAAAATAAAAATTAACATTTTAAAAAATATTTTTTATTTTATCCAAAATAACAACAATAATTATTTATTTGGTGTGGCAGTTTATTTTAAAAAAACATTATCAAAATTTATCAGAAAGATTTAAATTAAATTTTAAAAAATAAAAAATTAACATTTTAAAAAATATTTTATTTTATTTTATCCAAAATAACAACAATAATTATTTAAATAATTAATTTTTTAAACGATTAAGTTATAATTTTACATAATAAATAAATAAAAAATAAAATATTAAAAAAAATTATTGAGATTATTTACTTTAATGTGAATAAAAATAATTATTCAAATATTTACTAATCTTAGTGAAAAAAGTTAATATTTTACAAAATGATATATATGGATTTTGATGACCATTTTAAAAGAGTTAATAGATTTATATTAAAATACGGAATTAAAATATATTTTTATTAAAATTAATAAAAGTCTAATATCATTTATCTATACATATATTTCTAATTTATATTGAACGTGGAAGTAAAGAAATGAATTTTAATTACTATTTATAAAGTTATAAATAGTAAAAAGCTTAAATTACTTGGCATAAGAACTATAGGATGGTAAAACAAAGGTTAAACTTAAAATATATATAATTGATCCTAGTTTAAGGCGAATAACACTCCATCACAAATTTTTTTTTATACATATAAATATCACTAAATATTCTTTTAATGGTTTAGATATAAATGTTGTTATGTTATAAAAAGATACTTGTTGTAATTTAAAAATATTATTTAAAATGTAAAATAATAAATTATATAGTTAGATTACTAGGTGAAGTACGCAAATTCACCATTTATTTTAAACCATCTAAAGGAAATTTGAACAAGATATATATGAATCACCGAATTTACTTTTATGGATAAGTCACTTTTTGGTACGATAGAGTTTCTTTAATATCAACTTTTAGAAAAATAAATAAAAAGGGGAGAAGAAAAATAAAGAGTTGCCGATACGATAGCATGTTGCAGCCTTGCAGGTAGTGTTATCAATTTACTGGGCAACCGCAAATTCAAAAATGAAAATTCTCGTCGTAGGTTAAGGAATTCCACTCCCTGCCATTCAATTATTTCTACTATATAAAAAATTATTAACTCAACTATTATTAATTAAAAATAAATAAAATATTATAATTAAAATTATTTTTTATTTTAATTATTTCACAACTATCAAAACAAAAAATCTATTTGTATTTATAATTTCACTAAAAAAACTCTTTTTAGTTACAAAATTAGTTAACTTTTGTCACTAAAAGGTGAAGTAATTGACAAATAATTTCTTTTGTCACAAATAATATTATTTACATAATTTTCCATCTTTAAATTATGCGTCCTTCAACTAGCAAGTCTTAATATGAATTATTATTGATAAAATATAGTTTTCTCACAAATATATTAAGAATAGTGTACATTTGTGATAATTTATTTCTCACTAAAATACATTTTATAATAATTAACAAATTATATTACAAAATCATGTATATGGTGAGGTATTTATGATATAATCATGCCAAACTAAACAAAATGCATGATTTATTTTTTAGTAACTTATTTTAAATTTTGAAGAAAAAACTCACTTTTAAATTTTTAAACTCAATTTATTTTACGAAAAAATACTATTTACACAAAAAAAAATTGGTATTCATAAAGAAAAATTTCATATATAAACTAAAAAATAATATATATATATATATATATATATATATTCACTTTTGAAAATAGAAAAATTCAACTTTGCTTTAAATTTAATGACTTTATTTTTTTCTCCTTTCTTTGATTTCTTCTTGTATCATCTAATCTTAAAGAAAATTAGCTCTTGCGTTTTAATTTAAGGGCCTTAAATTGATTAAATTAAAAAATTTAATGAATTTTATGCAATATTTTATGATATTGTTAATGTTTGTTCGAATCTTGGAGAAAAAAATAGAACATTCCAAGTTAGTCTGTAAACTACTCAACTCCTTGATGTAACCTTTTAAGATGAAGGACATTGTTGTAGATGAGAGCAAGAATATCGATACTCTGAATAATGATGAACTTGTTGGATCAATTCAAACTTATGAACTCACAATTCAACCTCTCAAGAATAACAAAAATGTAGCCTTTAAGAATACTAAAAATAAAGTTTTTGATAATAATAATGATTCTCTGGTCTTACTTGCACGAAAATTCAAGAAATTTCTTAGGAAAAAGAATAAACAGAATAACAAACCTAACAAGGGATGATTTCTTCATATCAAGGATATAAAATAAAAGGAACTCAACTCCTTGAGTTCAAATGATAAGAAATCTAAACCTCTAAATCGTTAATGCTTCACTTGTAATGATTATAGTCATATATTTTACAAGTGTACAAATAAAAAGAAAAATTTAGGAAAGCATTCAATATTACACTCAATGACATATAACGTGAGCATAAAAATGCAAGCAAATCAAAAGATAGTTAAACCAACTATCATGCTTCCATTGTTGATACCGACTTAGATCGGATGAAGATAGCAATGGAGTAAACTCTTCTCTTTTATTAGCCAAATTTAAGGTGTCAACCTTTGATGAATTATTCATAGATTGTCCAGGTGTTAAGAAAGAGATATATACACTTCTTATTGATATAACTAAGTTGAATGACATGATTGGTATCCATAAATCAACCTTGTTTATCTTAGAGAAAGAAAAGAAAGAATTTTTTGAACATATTAATGCTTTGAATCTGAGTCTTACAGGAACATAACTAGAAAATAATAAGCTCAAGCGAGAATTTGATGCTGCTAAAGAGACA
The DNA here is from genome assembly GCA_037013495.1 of Hippophae tibetana. Classification (NCBI taxonomy): domain Eukaryota; kingdom Viridiplantae; phylum Streptophyta; class Magnoliopsida; order Rosales; family Elaeagnaceae; genus Hippophae; species Hippophae tibetana. Next base: position 64,924,707 of record CM072807.1, on the reverse strand, counting down.
GCGAGAAACTTGACCATAGGTATTGAAAATTTAAACAAAATCATAAACTATAGAAAGCCACACGAAGACGATAGAGGCATTGGATACTTAGATGAAAAATTAACACCTACATCACCCACGACTTAATTTGTGAAAATCACTACCCTTCATGTGGGAAAAGGTAAAATCTACACCTATCCTTCTAAAAATAAGACTTTTGTTCCCACATGTCACCACTATGATAGAAGGGGACATATTAAACCTAATTGTAGATCACTCTTTAATCATGATTATGTTATATATGCAAGTTTCTCAAGGAGAGTAAATCTTTAACTACAATAAACAAATCAAAAAAGGCTACTAAAACATTATTGCCCTAACTTCAAAACCCTTTCACCTATTTCTAAAATCAAAAGAAGTTGGGTTAAACAACATAATACTTTTCCTTTTCTTCTTAATTCTTTTCTTTGAGCTCTTCCTCATCTACAATTTCAGACCATAAAGCTTTTGAGGAGTTACTATTTTTTCTTTTGGTTAATTATGAGGTTTTATCCTCTTCCTTTGAGATTTTAATCTCTTTCTTCGTTAGAGAACTAGACTTTTCCAATTTTTCATATATATGAGTGATTTTTGAGATATAAATCTCTAATTGATCTTTAAGCAGTTTTATTTCTTTTTCTTTGATCTTGATTTCTATATAAAGATTATCTATCTTTTCTACAATTGTAAAAATTGCCAATGAGGCTAATTGCATAGTTAAAGCATTAGCTAAACTATTTATTTTTTTCTGATAAATGTTCAACATCAAATTTGTAATGGTTAAATCACTATTATCATCTGTTTAATCTTCCTTGTTTGTAATCTTTTACAATATTATTTCTTAATAAGTATCCAAAAAATTTATTGTCTATTAAAGTAATAAATCTTGAAGATATTACATATATAGAAAAAAATTACCTTTTTTATAGCTAAATATTCTTTTTTATTACTATAGTAGTTAAGTTTAGCTCCTTGAAAACTTTTGAAGTAAACCTACACAAATATTCATCTTCATCATCTACTCTTGCGTTTAATATGGTTCCATAATATTCATGTGAAATATCTGTTACTATTATCATTTTTTCATCTAGTCCAAGATGGTAAAATACTGGTAAATGTTTTACATGTGCTTTTACATTTTCCATGCACTGAGTAGCTTGATTTGTCTATTTTCATACATAATCTTTCTTAAGTTTTGCTTCTAAAGGTTTTTTCAGTGATGATACTAAAAAATTATTGTACATTATTTAGTACATGAGATTAAATGTAGTTTTTTTCATCTTCTATATCAAGTCTTAAATACTTAATATTTTATTGGGCTAATATTTATTTTTTTCTCATACAATCTTATTCCTTCTTTCTTACATTTTATTAGGATTTTTAATATGTCAAGAAAATGCTAGTTGATATTATCACTAAAGACTAATATATCATCAATGTAGATATAAAAAATGTGTGATATTCTTTAAAAATGTTGTTCTTATATGGTTGAAATATTCTTGATGCATATTTTAATTCAAATAATACAATAGTCCATTAGAATTGCCCTTATAGACAACTAAAAGCTATTGATAGTTGAGATTCTTTATCTATTAATAGTTGAGATTTCTTTATCATATATTGTTTCTTTATTTAGTGATTTCAAATTTATCATCATTCTTTTCTTTACTCGTCTTTTCTTAGATTATTTTTCTACTAAAAATGCTAGACTAGATTGTGAACTCATGCTTGGTTCAATTACTCTTTGTTTTAAAAGTTCTTGAATTTATTTATTAAAAATTCTTCTCTATCTTTTGGAGTATAGACCATAGGTTTTACTCTTGTAACCTTATAGGGTCTTTTAGTTTTGTATTTGCTACATATTCAAGCTTAGTATTTAGATCTAAAGAATTTTTTGAGTTTACTATCTTAAGTAATTTCCTTATTTTCAATAAGCTCTTATTTTTTTGTATTTCTTTTAAGAGTGAATTTTGTTAATTATTATATTCTAGATCATCTTCAACTAGTAAAATTTATTTTTGTGTTATTGTTGTGTGTTTTGCAACACACGAAAAAACGTGCAAGTATACACGGTCTCAAGTAATAATATGATAAATAAATTATCGTTCCCACAGAGAAATGTTACCAACTCTTGTTAATTACTAAAATTATTTAAAACTAATTTTATTCAAACAATCAATAATTTTATGCAGTTTGAATATTTTATTCTCTCTTGATTTATGTTCTTATGTTTTAAGTTATTAACCAAGAACTCCTAATTTATCCATATATCTCTTTCAAGCTCCATACAGACACATCCAGTTAAAATGATTCACTATATTCCTATGAGAATTAATTTCAACCAGATTTATTAAATTCTGAGTTCTCAAAACGTTACACATACAATAAAAGTATATTTCTATCCCTTATGTATATACGTTATTTTATCCCGAGCAACCCACAAAAATTCATTTTTCAAGTTTATTTAAGTGTCACATATCAGTTAATTAATCTTACGATAATTAAAAACATTTAAAGCAGGTAAAATAAACAACTTAAAACAGTTCCACAAATCATTCAAAAATAATTACTTCAAGTTTCATAATTTACGTAACACTTCAATCCTAGAACAAATATATTAGTTCATAGCAGAAATTAAAATTACAATACCACAAAAATAAAACATTGCAGAGAAACAAAAATTAAAAGAAAATGAGTTAGGAGAAACTCTTTCACGATTCCAAAATGAAAAATAATTTCTTCCATTTCCTTCTTCATCATCAACCTTTTTCTCTGTAATTTCCCTAAGATAATACACAACAAAAATGTCAAAATAAAATTTTCTACGTGTAAAAGAGACACGTAGAGAGGGAAAAATGAAAACTTCTTAAGAGAAAATAATTAAAACAAATCAAAGAACTCGAAAATCCTTCAAAAATTTGAGAGAAAACTCTCTGCTCTAAATAATAATGAAAAACAAAGAAGAGAGAATTCTACAAAAAGAAAACTAAAAAAAATGAAACCAGAAACAAAAACGCGTACAAATGAAAAAATTTCGTTACATATATCCCCCCCACTATTCAATTATTCCTTTTTTTATTATTATTATATTTTTTTTAATATTAGCGGGGGACACAAATAAATGGGGGGGAATAAAAAAATATCACGCGTGAAAACAATTCTCCGTGTTTCTAAATTTTTTTTTCTTCTACGCATGTCACGTGTCGCCATGTGATTGGCTGCAAGCAATTCAGAGACACGTGGCAGCGTTTCATTGGACGGGCAGGTCGGGCTCATGGAGAAACGATGGAGCGCAACGCACGAGATTTTGTCGAAGAGTGGCTCGGTGCGCGACAGTTGGATCCACGTGCTTCAATCTGGACCGTTCAACTGATCCAACGGTGAGCGATGTGCCTCGGGAAATTCTGCGCAGCCGACATGTGTGTCCCACCCTACACGCCAGTGGGCCCCACTCGAGCGCCGAGCCGCATGACAGGAATTCTGCACCCACTCTACTTGGTCGGGTTTGAAGAACACGCGCGCATCCTAACCGTTTCCGCGTTGATCTGACGGTCCACAGTGAAGCGTGGATGATGCCGCGTGGAATTCTTCACCTGCGCAGAAAACTCACTTTTATTAATTGTATTTTCACCCATAAATATATTTCAAATTACATTTTTAACTTTGTTTAATTGCAATATAGCTCTTTTGGTAATTTAAATTAAATGTTTAAACTTTCAATAATTAAAATTAAGCTCGATTTTAATTTAAATTATATTTTCGACTTTTATAAATTGCAATTAAACACTCTTTTATTTGAAATTATATTTTTGGACACAAATTTGCAATTAAGTACGTTTTCGATACAAATTATTTAATTTTTATTAAAATATTTAAAAAACAGTAAATACTAATTTATTAAATTAAAATTAACTATAAACATTAAGAACATAGCAATTTTAATTAATAAAATAGGTAAAAATAACTATATAAAATACAGTTATCAACACCCGCAAACTTAAGTTTTTGTTAGTCCTCGAACAAAAGAAAAGAAATAAAACAAAGATAACTGCATTTAAAATAGTGATTTTCAAAATATTTCTTTTTAGTCATTTCAATTTACATAACTCAAAGAAATAAAAGAATTTTATCTAAGTATCAAAATCAATTTAAAAATATATTCCATTTTCACAATGAATTGTAGTGTGTGTAAAGTCTTTTCATTTTTAGTCGCATGCAATCCGGTTCAATTTATGCAAATATAAAATCAAACCGATTTTAATGAAATCACAAATCTCATACGTTTATTTTTCATTTCTCTCTCCACTAATGTAGACAAATACAACCAAAAATCAATAGGACTTTATTAAGCTTGTAATGTATGGCTTAGGTAAAGGTAGGATAAAAGATATATTTAGCTCAATTTTTCCTAAACAACATTTTAGGATTGAAACAAGAGATCTTCTATCATCACAATAAATACTTCCCAATTTGGGATTTAACATCACATACAATAACCCTTTTATTTTCTGTTTTTTTTTTAGTATACTCTTTTTTCCGATATATCATTAAATATTTACTAACAATTGTCACATGTTAGTTCGATAAGAAGAATAGACATATCTTCACATATATATATATATTAGTAGGCTATGAAATGAAATAAAAATATATATAGAACTTTGAAGCTCAAAAGGGTATACTGTGGATAAAGCATGTGAAGGTAGATAGAAAGGCTCAAACGATCCAAAGATGGCCTAAATCATTTTCTTAGTTAAATGTTATCTATAATTTCGCCTCGAGAGAAAATCACATAAATTTTAAGAGAAACTGTGACACCACATATATCAATCGAATTCCATACTCACATAAACCTTCTCTAAATTATCATGGCAACTCAAAAATCAAGACTAGTGCTCATAAATATTTATTCTTATAAAAATGAGACATGTGTAAAAATTATTCATCGCTTAGACAATATTCGCATTTTTCAAGGAGTTATGTATTACTTAAAATGAAGAAATGACATAACAAAAATTATATCACCATTAAACGCAAAATATCTTCTAATGTTCGATCAACCAAACAAACAAAACTAGACAAGCAACAACATCAAGCAATATTTCCAATAAGTTTAATTTCAACACCCCCAAACTTAATATACACATTGTCCCCAATGTGTGGAAATTTAAAGAACAAAGGAGATGTGTTAAAAGAAACTTCCCTGAATGGTGAGTTGACTTGTGAGATTGAATTCCAAAATCGTTTTACCTCCTTCGATTTGCACCTATCAAAACAAAATAACAGCATGAAGAAATATGTAACTACTACATGTTCTAAAAGACAATAAACAAATAAAAAAATTAAAACATATGGGTTGCCTCCCAAGAAGCGCTTGATTTAGAGTCATCAGCTTGACTGCCTTTATCCTTGCTTTAGGTTGGATCGGATAAGAAAATGGTGGACTTTTGACGATCAATGTCACCCCCCCCCCCAATAATGTTTGAGTCTTTGCCCATTCACTTGAAAACTGTTTTGTGATTCTTCACCTTTAATCTCAACAGCCCCATATGGGTGTACTTTGCTAATAATGAAAGGCCCTGACCACTTAGATTTCAATTTTCCTGAGAAGAACTTCAAACGAGAGTTGAAGAGGAGTACTTTCTGTCCTGGTTCAAAGTGTCGATGCAAGATTTTGTTGTCATGCCACCTCTTCATTTTTTCCTTATAAATCTCGTCCATCTCATTGAGTTGTAGGAGACGTTTTTCGCCAGTGGCTCCTAAATCAAAATTTAAATTTTTGATAGCCCAATATGCATGGTGCTCTAATTCAACCGGGAGATGACAAGCTTTTCCAAAAACTAACCGATATGGGGACATCCCAATGGGTGTCTTATATGCTGTTCGATATGCCCAGAGTGCATCATCCAACCTTTTAGACCAATCCTTCCTTGAAGGATTTACCATCTTCTCCAAGATCCTCTTCACCTCTCTGTTTGATATCTCCACTTGTCCACTAGTTTGAGAATGGTAAGCAGTTGCGACCTTGTGAGAGACACCGTATTTAGCAAGGAGGGTTTCAAAAGATTTGTTGCAAAAATGAGTTCCCCCCTCGCTTATGATTGCCCTTGGGATGCCAAAACGAGTAAAAATGTTTTTCTTTAGAAAATTCAACACCACTTTAGAATCATTGGTAGGCAAAGGAATTGCCTCTACCCATTTAGAAACATAATTCACATCAACCAGAATGTAGAGATTGTTGTAAGAAGAGACAAACGGCTAAAATGTGTACAGAAAATAAGTGATTTTCTTCTTTTATTATATTGTTTATTATGAGTGTTAATTTTATTTGTACATCAATTCTTTCTCTAAAATGTGTTTTTATTAATATTTGGAATCCTTCTAAATAGATTTATCCAATTTTTCTTTTACCCTTTTGGAAAATTTTTGATAACTTATTTATAATTATTTCTTTGTATGTTATATCTTACTTTTGTGTCTATAATATTAATATTTATTTTTTATTATTTATTTCGTAATAAAATATTAGGTAACTTAAGTCATTTTTGAATTGCGTTAATATATATATATATATATATATATATATATATATATTTAGAATTTTTAATGTAAATATTATAAAAATAAAAAATTTATAATTTATAATAATAAAAATAATATTAAATTTAATTCCACCGTTAATTCACGTTTGTTTTTTTGTCAGTTAATTTCTCTTTTTCTTCGAGAATCTTTCTTGTCGTATTCTTGGCTCGCAAGTCATTTTTTCTTTCTGACTAAATCTTCTTTTCTTATATATATATATATATGAGAGTTTGCCTGCATTATGTGCACATAATTACATAAATATACCCTCAGTCAAACATACTGACGCAAATAATGGGAAATATATAAGTGACAATATAAAAATATCAGTTATTATCTGAAAAACAAAAATTCGAGCATGAATCTTCAATATCTAATTTTAGTTTCCCAGCTGCCTTGTGTTCCATCTGCAGATTCATATCCATAAAATTTCACACTCTTTTCTTCCCCTTCTTATTATTTGCCAACGTAGATATATGTTTAAAGGTAAATTATATAATTAATTTCTAAACCTTATCGGTACTTACCCAACATTGTTATATAAAGCTTTAAATATAGTTTTTTACATATATAACGACAAGTGGCACTGTTGATTTGATTTGATAAAGATTATCAAAATTGTTGTAATTTAAAAACAAATAAAAAATCAACATCATGTTCACATAAACTGTAGCTAAAAATTATTAGGGAAAAAGCATTGATTGAACAGTTTGGATAACATAATTTATTAATATTTATATTAATTTTTTTATATTTATTTTATACCTGAATTCTCCATTGTTATTTTAAAAATATCTAAATATCACTAGTATAAAATTTTACATTTAAGTCTGATATATAAAATCGATTTTTGAATAAAACCAACGTATAATCAATTTAAAATGGATTCATGAAAAACTGATACGACAAGTAAGACGTAACTTCGTTTTACGTTTCAACTTATGTTATCCACGTAATTAATTTTTTTATTATATACAATTTTTTTATTCAATTATTATTTTATTTAAACTGTTTAAAATTGAATTTGGATAGTATGAAAACCCAATATAAAAAATTTTTAAAAAAATATATAAAAGGTTTATAGTTAATTAAAATCTTAAAAAATAATTGATCAAAAAAATTAAAAAAATTGTATTATTTAATTTCAATTTTAAAAATGGTTAAAATAATATTAAAAAATTAATATGTGTGTCAGTTGATGTGTAGAACTGACATTATCCATATGTGTAGCGTCGGTTCAACACGTCAATCGACGCTATCCATGTGTATTTTTTCCATTTTTCGTCTCTTTTCTCTATTAGAACATCATTTTTAATTTGCATCACCCAAAAAAACTCAAAACCGAGCTTCACCTCCTCTACTTTTTCTCATTTTTCGGCCATCTCCAACCACCATTTTCAATGTCGTTTAGTGGTTTTTCTTCCTCTCCAAATTATCTTCTAGATTTCTTATTTTTTTAAGAAAAATACTTAAATTTTTAATACCCATTTTCTCACTTACAAAATACCATTTTTTTCTTCATTTTCTTCATTTTATCACTTCATTTACTCTTTAATCTTATAAGTATTTCTATTATTCCTATGCACTTATTATTCGGTTTGCGTTATTTTTTGTATAAATTTTTGATTTATGTATGTTTTGTATTATGCATGTTATTATTTATTTGGCTAATTTTCTATGGAAATAATATTTGGATGTTGTGTGTTTGAGGGACTAGAATATTTACAGTACGTGAATAAATTTATTTACATATAAATAATTATATTTTATTAAGTAAAAGTAATATAATTTTAAAATGACAAATTTTTGTATTATGTATGTTTTGGTATATATTCTAATAATTAGGGAATTCATATATAATAATACCTAAAATATATTGATTAGATACATATTTAATATGTTTAATGTCATTAATAGAAAATGGACAAATCTTGGATGTTAAAGTATAAAATTAAGTAGGACTACATTTCTGGAGTTGAAAGTTTCATGAAATTTGCTTGTAGAAATAATAATAATGAAATTAGTATGATTTGATGTTCATGTGTTAAATGTAAAAATGAGCGATTTCATGAATTTGACGATGTTAAGTATCACCTTATCCGTAGTGGTATTCTTTTGAGTTATAAATGTTGGTATTATCATGGAGAAAATATTGATAATACTCATGGGAAAGAGATAAATAAGAATGTAAGTAGATTACATACATCTTATCATAATGTACAGACAAAAAATATGTTTCATGGTGTTGAAGATGAACTACATGAGGATGATCCTGAAACCTTTAAAAAACTTCTAGAAGATGTCGAAAACTGTTGTATCCAAAATGCAAGAAATACACAAAAATATCGTGATTGATTCATTTGAACAATGTGAAGGAAAAACATGGTTTATCTGACAATGGATTCACAAATTTACTAAATCTACTAATAGATATGTTTCCTGAGGGTATTGAATTACCATCTTCAATGTATGAAATGAAGAAATCTCTTAGTCAATTTGGCATTGAATATCATAAGATTCATGTTTATCCAAATAAATGCATTCTTTATAGAAAAGAATATGAGACATTAGATGATTGTCCGATGTGTAAAAAATCGAGATGGAAACATGCTACAAATGAGACAACACCTAAAAAAGGCATGCTCGCAAAGGTTCTTTGGTACTTTCCTCCGATTCCTCGCTTTCAAAATTTGTTCAAAAGTAAAGAGACATCAAAGATGTTGACTTGACATTCAGATAATTAATATGATGATGAGGTGCTACTCATCCTTGTGATTCTCCAAATTGGAAAGTAATAGATAATTTATCCTCTCAATTTGTATCTGATCCGTGCAATCTTCGTCTTGACATTGCTGCTGATGGAATTAATCCACATAGTTCCCTTAGTAGTAGATATAGCTATTGGCTAGTATGTGGCTTGGCCTTCGATTCAAGTTGTGCTAAATTTTGACGTGGTACTATTTTTTTACTTAAAAGATAACACATTTTTACTACCATTATTTTATTATATATTTTATTGTTACTAACATACATAATACTTCTTCTTTAATATATTATACCATATCTCTTAAATGCGGCACATTTAAGAGATACGAAGCAAGTATCTCGTGGTAAATATATGGCAAGTGGTCAATCATCACACACTAAGTCATTCAAAAAAAAGCCTTGAAAAAAGTATAGTTATGATTATGCTTTAAACTTCAGTAGAAATCTTGACGCTTTGATGACTATTGTTGCGAGGGCATCTAGCATAAATGATGGATAGAGTGTGCGACTTCCTATAGAAATTTCTGGTGTAGACATCGACCAAACATATATATCGATCAAGTGCATATTGTAACTATTTGAATATCAAATAATCGATTTAAGTATAATTCAACTGTGGACAAGATGAGTCCTCAATCAATAAATTTATTTCATTTATGTAGAACATATATAATTATATTTATATTATCTAATTCTTTATATATATTTCTTTTATATAAGGCATATTATTATCGACTTCAACATAATCACTCATCATATTTAGCAATGTTATATGATTCTTTATATGTCAATCAATATCAAGAGAACGATGTTAGCATCAGAGCTAAACAATTATATGATAAGGCATTAACGCTTAACAAAAATCAAAATAATGATAATCCCTTGATCACTAAGGTTTGAACAAGACCAAGATAATTGGATGTTAGTAATTCTTGATTTGTTCAATAATCATGCTTGGTATTGTGACTCAGCTTCGAAACTGAGTAAAGATACAAAAGTAGTTGTTGAAATGTAAGAGTTATAGCTAGCTATTTTTCTTCTATGGGCACCAAAACTCAACCAAGCCAAGTAACAAATCGGAGTTACACTTGCTTCATATTTAGAGCTCATTATATCATTAAAAATACCAATTTAATTTCAGATAGTTTCATATTCATAGACAAAAGATTAATAAAGTGTTAATATGATTTCGAAGGGAGAATGTTATTATTATATCACTCGGATGTCGATGTGGTAATTTCTTTTACTAATCATTTAATATATATAAGTTATTTTTTGTAAATTCATGATATTACATGCTTATTTTGAATTTAATTATATATATATTTCTTTGGTTGGAACAAGTGGGGCTATGATATGCATATTTTTGATGATTTACAAGAAAAATGGACAGAACACTTTGTTCAAATTATAACATCATGAAAAGAATATAATCTTGAATAACATTAGACAACACCGTGATAATATTTATAATACTTTAATTTCTCCATTCATATATCTTTAAAGGTTAAACTGCTTGTTTGATAGATGTTTACGTGATCATGTATATAGGGGAATGAATTGTTATTTGGACCAGCTGTTTTTTTGTCACTATGCTGTTGATTCTAAGCCAACCAAGTTTGCTCTCTTCGAAATAAAGTGGGAATATCACAAAATACATGACACTTTGACAACATCATTTTATTTGTAATTTAAGTTAACTATATATATGTATTGTATATACATTATTTTTTGTAATTAATTATATTTAAATTTTTAATTATTTGTATTATTATTTACACTTTGTTAAACAGATTTTGGTTTTCTTATGTTATATGTGATCAAATACATGTTATTAGTATAATAGAAAATAAAAATCAATATATTTTAAAGTCGGTTCGTAACTTGTTTTATATTAGTGGATATTTATTAAAAAATTAAAGGATATTTTAATTATTTAAAATATTATTATAATTTTTAATTATTTATTTTTATCTTTTTATCGTTTTATCTCCGTATTGTTTAAGATTTATGATTAGTATTTAAGATTTATTGTTTAAGATTCAGTGTGTAAAATTTAAGATTTAATATTTAGTGTTTAGGTTTTAAAGTATATAGTTTAGAGTATAAAATTTAGTAAAAAAAAATGAAAAAAACAAGAAAAAATAGGAAAAAATGAAGAAAAAAACTAATAAAATTTTAAAATAACTAATTTATCTTTTAATATTTTGTGTTAAAATTATTTTTTTGAGAATATAAATATTATTAAGATATTATAAAAAAACTTAATAAATAGTAGGTAATAGAATAATAATATTAATAATATATAAGTAGAAAATTATTAATACCGAACAATTAAAATGCCAACTGCCAAGTTTCATGATCACTAGATACAGGGAACCAAGCAGAGACAAGAAGAGTAAGACGAAATGCAATGATTTTTTTTCTTTTAACTAAAATTTCTTTATCAATCTCTGACTCACCTTTCCTCCTTTCTCTGTGTATTCTTTATTTTGACGAGGACCAGACAATTAAGAAACCTAATTAGTGCTTCTCTGACTTGCTAGCCAAAGCTCTTTCACAATTCTCCATTTTATTTAGGATTTTTTTTTTGTTGCTCCCATAATATATAGCTTTTTGTTTCTCTGTGAATTTTTTTTGTTTTTGGGCGATTAATTTTTAAAATTATGTATTATTTATATATTTTAATCATATAATTTTTATAAAAAATATATATAAATGATTTAATTTTTAAAATAAAAATATTATAATCATATAATTTTATAGTTATATAATTAAAATATTTATTTCTTATAAAAAATAGATATTTAATAACATAATTATAAAAATATATTATCATTTGTGTATTAATTTTAAAAATGAAATAATTTATATTGATCAAAATATTTAAATATTATATTTTTATTAATTTTTAGGATAATATTTCAATTTTTTAACTTCTTGGACGTAGTTGAAAAATAACGTTTATGACTTTATGTCAACATTATGTACTTCATTTCCTCAGTAAAACTGAAAAGACCACGACATGTTTGATTATACATTTAAACTATTTTTTGCATAAAAGAAAACAAATTTTAAAAGAGTAAACTTATCTATATAAAAAGGAAAAGAAAAAAAAATTAGTTTTAAAATTTATAAATAGAGCATTTTAAGTGGCATAATTTACAAAAAAAAAATACAACATTAATTTTATTTTAAAATTATTAAAAAATTAATATAAAAACATATGTGATAAATATGCAATCTTCTTGTCAAACAAATTTTGGGAGATAAAAAATTTCATCTTTTAATATTTCCCAAAAATTTCTCCTCTTGTTTTAGTGTAATATAATTTAGTTTTTAAGAGTTGAAATGGATTATATTAGTTTTTTAAGGTAGTTTTATTGTGAATTTAATATTTTAAATTTTGAAAATATGGTATATTATGAATATATTTTTAAAATTAAAATATTATAATCTATATTATATATAAAAATATAAATCATAGTTTTGAACAAAATTATTCATATTTTTTTAATAATAACCGTTATTACTCTTAGTTATTTTATAATTTATTTAGTTATTATTACATCAATTAAATAGTAAATTATTAATAGTTAAAATATTACTAATTATCTATACTAAAATTATTTGTCTTTTTTTTATACAATTTTTTTTAAGTAACATAATTTTTTTTGATTAATTATCTTAATTTTTTTTATAAACTAAATAATATAGATCAAGTCGTAAATTATTAATAGTTAAAATATTAAAAAATATATCTAAATCATAATTATGTATCTATTTTTATACAATGTTTTAAATAACATGAATATTTATAATTTTTTTATCTTATTTTTTATCAATTAAATAATAAATTATTAATAACTAAAATATGAAAAGATTTCTAGATTATAATTATTTATAATTATCTTAATTTTTTTATAAATTAAATAATAAATTATTAGTAACAAAATAATTAAAAAATTATCTATATTAAAATCATTTATAATTTTATACATGGTTATCTATCTCAAATAACATAAACAATTATCATTATTTTAATTAATTATTTTATTTTTATTTTTTATTAATTAAATAATAACTTTATATGTGTAAAACACTTAAGTTTGACTAGTAAAATTTCATAGCAAAAAGATATATACGAAATTTTAGGCAAAGAGAAAATATTATTCACCGTACATTTTTTTGGCTATTTTTTATAATTTCTTTTTTCTTTATATAATTTTTTAATCAGTTATGGTTTCGAGAAAAGGATAAAAGGATATAAAAATTCGTTAGTTATCTTACCATTTAATTATTTATAGGGTTACCATTATACCTAACAAAACAAACTAATTACGTAAGACTAATTTAGGTTATTAAAAAAAATGGAATTTACATTAATCAATGCAACAATTTCAAGATTAAAATATATTTTCAAGCATAATTTTAAAATTAATCTAACATTTCTCTAAAATTATAACATAATAGACGAAAGAGTTAAATTCTTTAATAATATTATTAAAAAAATGATCATATACAAAAGAATTTTGGATCCAATTAATTGCGTTAACTATTTTTTTTTGTTTCTATCATCCACCCTTAAGACAACACATTCGATCAAGAGCGACGGGTACGAACCATGCAAAATGAATAAGCCAGCCGTATGATTTGTTTTACATGCTAAATAAGGCTCCACAATCAAAATTAACATACGTACGATACGTACGAAACCAAATGAGTAACATCCCGTGAACTTCAAACTATGAGACCAATAATTTAAGGATAAATAATGATAGCAATCATACATTAATTATAATTAAAATGTATAAAAATTTATTAATTTTTATATAGAAGATTATAATTCCACTAACTATTCAAAAGTATATCAAAAATTTAAAACTTTAAAACTTTAAAAAAATATCAAAAATAATACATCGAACACACATGTGTGTATTTTTCTTTTGTGTTATATGTTACCAAATCAATTGTTATGTGTTTAAATCTATTTAAATTTATATTTTTTAAACTGTAATTGATTTAAATAACACATAATTTAAATAACACATAACAACTCAAAACAAAATACTTATATATGTATATTCACGTGTTTTACTTTTAGCATTTTTTTTAAGTTTTGATATACTTTTTAATAATTAATGAACATATATTATCTCATCAAAAAATTAGTATTTTTTTTACACTTTTAGCATATTTAATGGATTATTGATAAGCTTTTTCTAATTATGTGATACTTTACAAATAAGAAAGATGGAGATTGAGCATATATGGTGTGATATTTCAATTATGGACTAAAGTTATAAAAATTATGTCAATGAAATTACATGAGAATTATAAACTAAATTAACACATGATATAGAAAACTTTTACATACAATGGGATATTTATACGTGATAGAACATATACTCTTAGTATTTTATTTTTATAAAAAAGGAAAAAAATATAAAGGGTTGATACCAAATCAACAATTAATATATTAATAAGAGTAGTTTGTAGGGTTTTCTATAGATAATACCATATTAATTTTCCTAACTAAAAGGGGGACGAAAATGTAAATTATACAAACATATATCACCTTTGTAAACTATTTGAGCTTAAAATATAACCTATTGTACGGTGTCATATACTGTCGATCCTTAATTATTCTCTATATTATAGTCTCTATATATATCGATGTCTCTATGCGCGAGTTGAATCCAAGATCTATTCAGTAGGTCACATCTTAATATCTATTGTATTTATTAGTTTAATCTATCTGACACATGCTGATGTGTATTCCTATGTAATCGACATGTATCATAACGTTAATTTATGATGCCTCACTTTACCCTTGTACTTAGAGAGAACTTGATCAAGTCATTCACCCCATATTTATTCAAAACTCTTATCTAAAAATGGTAGGCATTAAAGCCGTGGAGAGATTAAGTTTGGCTGAAAAAGCAAATTGGGCTAGTGCTAAGGTGTGAAGAGATAATAGGAGACAAAGCAGGTGGTAATCATAATCACATCCACGAGGAGAAGAGAAAGGATAAGGAAGAATTATAAATGCAAGGAAATAGGTGTAACAATGAAATGCCTAAGAAACTAAACTATTGAGAAGTACCAAGGAATCAAGAGAGCTAAAGTATGAGCTAATCACCTTGGTCATGTACCAGGTAGAACGCTTATGCTAAAACACTAGTTCATCACCTTGGTAAAGAGTTCACGCTGAAGTACAAGTTAATTATCTCAATCATGTAATAGGTAGAGCACTCGCGTTAGAACACGAGCTGATCACCTTGGTAAAAAAGTAGGAAGAATGCTTAGGTTAAAATATGAGGTGATAACCTCAGTCACATACCAGGTAGAGTACTCAAGCTAAAACATAAGTTGATCACCTCGGTCAGGAACCAAGTAAAGCCCTCACATTAAAGTATGAATTGATCACCTCATTATGAACTAGGTAGAGCACTCGCACTAAAACATTAGTTGATCACCTCAATTAGAAATTAGGTAAAACACTCGCATTAAAGTATAAATTGATCACCTTGGTCAAATACCAAGTAGAGCGCTCACGTTAAAGTACAAGATGATCATCTCAATCATATATTAGGTAAATCACTTTTTCCAAAATATGGGTTGATTACCTACCAAGTAGAGCACCCTTGCTAAAACTTTTATTTGTTGGTACAATCGTCTAATAGTTAGAGTGAAGCTCAATTTCAAAAGTTTTTTTATAAGAACTATTATTCAAAAATATTAAAAACTTGAAAGTTAGTAATGAGATAATTAAATTCTTAAGTTTAATTTGGAGACTTTGAATAAAGTCTAATTAACTGACTTTGTCTAAGCTATGATTATATGGTTTGTTATTTTCTTAAAAATAAAGCTAAAATTTAATGCTTAATTAATTAATAGTTAATTAATATTAAACAAAATAATTTGGCCCCATCTAAGGACACTTCCATACCAAAAAATAAAATCAACAAATATCAATTTATATCTTTAATAACCTAAATAATATGAGTAAACATAATTAACTTAATTATTATATCCATAAATAATCCACTATTATGAATGATAAAAATTTACATTATTGTTTATTGAATCCATATCTATGTTTATTTTTTATGTCATTAGATTAGGAAACAAAAATCAAAATATAATGACAGGATGTTTAGGATTTAATTTTATTTTTAAAAGTTTGAATAATAATTAAAAACCACATATATTCCTTCTTTACATCGACCTTAGGAGTATACATGTCATTTTCTACAAATAATTCGTACACTTGCAAGATTTTTACAAATATAAAACAAAATTATCCGCAAGATCGGTATTACTAACTTGATGCGGGTCTTGTGGCTCATCAATGATATCATAGTAATCAAAAAGGATTTGTACACAAATTATGAATTACAAAAAGTTTATTACTTTTGTTTTAGAAAAATGGTACGACTAATTACAAAATACAAGTAGTAGAGTTACAAAGCAATCAATATACTTAATATACAACCAAACTAAAATCTTATTTTATGCTTTCCCTATAGAATGATGTAACTTCCTTATAGGATGTGGGCTTGATGAACAACGAAATAGCTTACAAATTAGCTTTGCTTACCTCTTCTTGCCTAACGATTCAATTTGAAGAAAATTTTAATGGGTAAAGCAGGAGCTTAACAATTAGTGATGTATGTTTTCCCTTATGCAGGTCATGCTCACACATTAGGACCACAATACTTAGATGAATTTTCATCAAATCTCCCATTACATACATAATTTATGGTATCTCATCCCCTCAAGTCATATAATAACTAAGTCAATTGACCTCTATGATAAGGCATGTGCTTGAAAATAATTCTAAAATTGAGCAATTATTGCTTTACTTGGGTTGTAATACATCTTTTAAGTTAAATATCAAAGAAAAAGATAGAGAGAAATAAGGATATTTGGGAGAATATTTTTCCTAAACAATGAGTGAGCATCTAAAAACTCACCCCCTTATTATATGGCATCACAATACCTTCCTCTAATCAAGTGATGGATATGATTATCATTGAGAGCAATTTTAAAGTTTTGAAATAAAAGCAAAAATAGTTACAAGAGGAAGGTGATTCATTGATAATTTACTTGTCAAACTTTTTTTACTCTCTCACCTCATTTGAGGATTTTGAGCTAAAAGAGTAAGGACTTGATGTTTGAGGATAAATTATGACCTATTACCTGGTGTGAAAGTTTTCTTTTTAGTTACAGACTTAAGTAGTTAGAGAGGGTGAATAGATCATCAGTAAAATTATGAAAGATTAATTTTTTTGTAAACGGCCAAACATGCAATGACATGTAAATAAAATAAAACAAAAATAAATAAATATTAACACATGATATTTTTAGGTGAAAATAATCTAGGTCACACCAATGACGTAAGGGAGAAACCACATGTTCATTAGATTACCTACTAAGACAATTACAAGGTTAGATCTTATACTACCTACTCAGACAAATCCCTCAATTAATCTACTTATAAGATGTTGCTTTCATCATAGTCTTCATAAGAAAGGTGTTGGGGTCCAGACCAATGTTCCAACAACTTAAGTCATACAAGCAATCGAACTCGTTCTACCAATACTTGAAAAGTTAGCACAATAACACAAGTACAAATATGTGTCATAGAGCATATTCAATAATTAATAATCCTAATTAGATGATTTAATAAATATTTTAGATAAATCGAAACCAATTAGCAACCTTAGAATAATTAGTTTAAAGCACAATATCATAAATATTGTAGGCTTGTTGATCCATCAAATACAACCACAAATATTTGATAAATTCACTCAACAAAAAAGCCTACTTAAATAATATTTTTTGCAAAACAAGAGAGAGAATAAGATGAAGTGAAGAATGCTCTTGTGTAGTTAAATAAATTTGTGTGATAAGGTGTATATATATAATATATTTTGAAGCACTAGGTCAAAGTAAAATTACTACTTTGTCCATAAAATCAGTTAAAAGATTTTTAATAAAAAGCCAATTCAATTCAAGTTAGAAATAGGTTTTAAAATCAACGCTTTGACCACTCGATCAATCTAACATATGCTTGATCTAGTATAGTTTGATCGATCGAATCAATGAAAAATTAATTTGGGGCTTTTTAAATTGAGTAGATTGATTCTCGATTGATCTACATAGTTTGATTGATTGAGTAACCTAATTAATCTCAAAATGTTTATCCTTATCTAATATGAAATCTAACGTGCATAAAAACATAGATATATCTGAATTGTAATTGTTGGAGCTCGATAGTTTCTTCGGCTTGAAAATATTCTTGAAGGATGCACCTAGAAATTAAAATTACATTTGTATGTTTTGTTCATGAATATCACCAACACTCACATAAACCTTACAATTTCCCTGTTTGGCATATTCGTTAAAAAAACCTCTCTCTCACTATGTAACGCTCATTGGAAAAATAAATTCTTACATAGTGATACTATCCTATGATCTAGTGAAGTCATCTTCGCTTCAATCTTGAAAGCTTATGTCTACATTGAAAATCAAAAATATAAATACCCAAACAACTTATCCTAAAAGACTCATTGTTCATTAGTCCAATGTTTATAACATTATTAAAAGTGAATAATATTCATAAGAAGAATGAGTAATTATATAATAGAAATTAAAAAACATTACTCCTTTATGTGTAATAATTAAAAAAAATTACAAAGTTGATTCTCTTCATAAATTTAATATTCTAATTTTTCTCTCAATTTTTGTCATATGAATAAATACTATAATATTGAAGCTTAAATCCAATATGAGAAAGAATAAGATACATGCTATGAATGAACTCCTCCTAAATTTCATGACTTTTCAAAATAAGGTAAAAATGACAAAAAATTATAAAATCTAATAAATATAATTTTTTTTGTTAATAGGGGCAATAGATTAAGCTAAACATGATTAAAACATTACATACAACTACAAAAATTGATTTGTATAACTATTCATCAATAATATAAACATATGTAAACAAGACGTACAAACATATTAACACATATAATGACTTAACGATAGTCACCTAAAGTGAGATAAATGTTAAACTATAACAATATGTCAATTAGTGCATTTATAATTAGTTATAAAATATTTAAAGAAAAAAGTATCACCAATCATGTAAAAATTTCAATTGAATTCATACTTGCACATTAATAAAAAATATTTCTTATTAAGAGAGAACTTTAATTAAATTTTTTGTATTCTCTTTCAATATTTATCATATTATTGGAATGATTATTTATTTTTCTTTTTGTATAACCATTTGTGATTCTTTCTTTTTGTGCCTTCAATTATTTTTTATTCTTTATTGCTATTTCTTTATTATATTTTTTTCAAAGGAAATATACATCAGTTAATATACCTAGCAAGATTAATTTTACACTAGTTATGAGGCATTCTTCTCTACTCACTATGATAGCTTTCATACATTATAGTAGGTAGCTCTTTCAAAAATAGGTGTTTTTCTATAGCTGTATTTTATACAATGAAAAACAGAGTTCAACTATAGTTTTCACAGTTAAATTTTTCGCATGCATTAAAATCTCATATAATTAATTATAAACTTCTAGCATAATATACTTATATTTCTAGTGAGTGTGTGAGTATGTTCATATTGATATTGATCACCAGATGTGAGAAATATGTAAATGCACAAATCAAAATAAACATTTACATGATGCATAGTCAAAAAAATATGAAAGTAGTGTGTAATGTTCATATCAAGTTAAACCAAGTCTACTTTCCTTCCTTCTTTTTTTATATCTTCTAAAACAATACTAGAGAAGTTGAATCAATAGTGCAGATTCCTAAGGTACTTCTAAGAGATTCAAATCTTTGTGTATTTAGTGCCTTAGTGAATAAATCAGATAATTGCCTTTCAATAGGCACAAATTCAAGGAATAAAACTTTATCTTCTACTAGTTCCCTAATAAAATGATGTCTAATGTTTATATGTTTTGTTTGAGAATGTAGAACATGATTTTTAAATATAAATATAACACTAGTTTTATCACACTAAAGTATAGTTATACCTTGTTCAAAGCCATATTTCTTAAGCATATTTTTTATCCATAGAAGTTGCATGCAAGAGCTTCCAATAACAATGTATTCTGCTTCTACAGTAGATAATGAGATTGAGATTTTTTTCTTGATGTGCCATGCTACATGATTGTTCCTAATATAGAAGCATACACCCGAAGTGTTTTTTATTACATCGTAATTTCCTACCCAATCTGTATCTGTGTATCCACTAATTTCACATGTAGTATTATTAATAAACCAAATACTAGAGTTTTTTTGCTCTAGAGACATATATGATGATCCTTTTGACATGGTCAATATGTGATTCCTTAGGATTTGATTGATAACATGCATACCACCAGTACTAAAACAAATGTCAGGTCTACTTTTTGTGAGGTACAACAAGCTTCTTATCATACTTCTATATAACGTTTAATCAACACTCTTACCTAGATTATCCATTAAAATATTAACACTGGTACTTATAGGGGTTCTCAAATGCTTACTTGTTTCAAGTCCAAATTTCTTAATTAAATTACATGCATATTTGTTTTGAGAAATATTCCATTATTTAATTGTTTAATTTTTAAACTGAGAAAATATATGAGCTCATCCATCATAGACATTTCAAATTCATGGTCATTATGTTCACAAAATCACCAACAAAAGATTAGGATGTTAACCTGAAGACTATGCCATAGACATATATTTGAGCTATGAATATATCTTCTTTGATCCTTTTAATAAAAAGAGTCTTATCAACTATCCCTCAAACAAATCTCTTATTTAAAAGATAAGTTGTAAGTATCTAATACCAAGCTCTAGGGGTTTGTTTCAACCCATAAATACCTTATTGATTTTATAAACATGTTTGGGAAATTTTGGGTCAATAAAACCTTTTGATTGTTCAACATAGGCTTCTTCACTAAGTAATCCATTTAAGAATGCATACTTTACATCCATGCGAAAGAGTTTGAATTTCATAAAGCATGAATGGCAAGTAAAATCCTAATTGATTTTAACCTAGCTACAACAGCAAATTTTTCATCAAAATCAATTCATTTAACTTGTTTATATCATTGTGCAACTAGCCTAGCCTTGTTTATAATCACAACATCATGTTTATCATATTTATTTTTAAATACCCATTTAGTTCCTATGATTTTTTTTTAGCTTTAGGTCTAGGTACTAAAGTCCAAGCATCATTCCTATTGAATTGATCTAGCTCATGATGCATGATATTTTTCCAAAATTCATCTTTTAATACTTCATTAACATTTTTGGTTCTATTTGAGAAACATAACAGGGATAAGTTATCTCACTTACTAGTCTCCTTCTAGTTACCACACTTGTATTTGGATCACCAATGATGTTTTCAATTGGGTGGTTTTTGTAATATGTGTTAGTCTCTGAGTTTGAGTATTGGGTATGGTGACCTCATCATCCAAAGCTAACTTTTCTCTAGCTTATTATCTACCTTTTAAATGTCAGGAGTTTCATCAATCCATTCCTGAGTTGACAAGCTTCTGCTTAAAGTTTTATCTTTATCATCAATTATTGGAGTACTAGTACTTGCATCATCTATAACAATATTGATAGACTCCATCATAGTATTAGTTCTTAAGTTGAATACTCTAAAGGCACAACTTGTTAATGAGTAACCAAGAAAGATACCTTCATCACTTCTAGAGTCAAATTTTCTTAGATTCTCATGATCTCTAAGGATGTAACATTTACTTCCATACACATGTAGATGTAAGAGATGTTTATGAAGGGTAATGATCAGAAGGTTTTACAAACACAATTGATTTTAAAGAGGTTAGTGAAGTGTGCTTATCTATATATCCTAGCTCTCTCTTGTCTCCAAAAAGCTTTCCATGATCAAGAATTTTGTTCAACCTTTCAACTCCAACTGTTAGTCTTTTATAGCTTCCAAGGACTTTTTTAGCTCTTGCACCAATTTTTCTTTATTCGTAACATGCTTTTTGTTTTCTTCGTTCAAACCTATAAGACTCAAATTCAAAGAATTATTTTGTTCTTGAAAAATATTATTTTCAGAAGGAATAGGAAGTTTAATTTCCTCAACATTTCAGCTATCATCCTCAATAAGATAATCCATAACAAGGTCCAATGCATACTAAGTATATCTAGTAATTGACTCCAATAGAAAATTTCATTTATAGTTAAGAAATTAATAATTAGCTAGAGGGAATAAATAGATAATTAAAAAAATTATGAAAAATTAAAATATTTATAAACAGTCAGACATGTAATCATATGTAAATAAATAAAGATTAACACAAAAAAGTTTTAGGTGAAAACAACCTAGGTCACACCAATAACCTAAGAGAAAAACCACCAATCTACTAGACCATCAAACTATCCATTATAAAAAATAGGATCCAATTATAAGGCCAAGTCTTATACTATCCACTAAGATAAAACTCCTAAGTAATCTACTTCTAGTTGTTGCTTTCATCACAGTCTCTACAAGAAAGGTGTTCAAATCTCGACCAACATTTTGACAACTTGAGTTACACAAGTAATCAAACTTGTTCTACTAGTACCTGAGAAGTTAGCACAATAAACAAGTGTAATGTGTGGAGATTTAATAATAAAGAACCCTAGCTAGATGAATTAATAAATATATCAAATCAATTGAAATCAACTAGCAAAAGTAGAACAATTAGTTCAAAACACAATATCACAAATATTGCAGGCTTGTTAATCTATCAAACACAAACATAAATAGTTGATAAATTAACTCAATGAAAAAGCCTACTTGAATATTTTTTGCAAAACAAGAGTGAAAATAAGATAAAGAGAAGAATGCTCTTGTATAGTTAAATAAACTTGTGTGCTTAGATTTGTATATATAGTAATTTTGAAGCACTAGGTCAAATTAAAATTACTATATTATCTATAAAATCATTCAAAAGAGTTTTAAAGAAAAAAGAACAATATCATAAAAAGCCAATTCAATTCAAGTTAGAAATAAGTTTTAAAATCAAAGCCTTGGCTACTAAATCGATCTAACATATGCTTGATCAATCGAGTACTTAGTTTGATAGATCCAGTCAATGAAAAAATTAATTTAGGATGTTTTAAATTGAGTAGATCAATTTTTGATCGATTTGCATGGCTCAATCGATCTAGACATGTCTCGATCGATCGAGTAGCCTAATATTAAAATATTCCTACTATTTAATATGAAATGTAACATGCATAAGAACAAAGATATACATGAATTGTTATCGTTGGAGCTTAATAGTTTATTCAGCTTAAAAATATTCTTGAATGATACAATTAGAAACTAAAATTACATTTGTATATTTTGTTTAAGAATATCACCAACACTCACATAAATTTTACAAGGTGTCAAATACTACCCAAGCCTTAATTGTTCTCTATATCATTGTTTCCATGTTGGTGTCTCTAAACGTGAGTTGAAGCTCAGATATATTCAACATGTCTCGTCTTAATGCCTATTATATTTACTAGTTTAACCCCTTTGACATATGCTAATGTGTACCCTTATATAATCGACAAGTACACGTGTAAATGTATTAAATATATATGATGATGGTCTTGAATCACACATAATTCACAACATTTATTAATCTAACTTATTTTTCTCTCTAAAATCGGATAATCTCTAACATATAATTTATCCAATGTTAATAATACTACATGTTTACTTATATAGTATATAAATCATAACAACATAATTTGTATACAATCATCTATTTATTTATTAAATTGTATTTTATAAAATAAAAATTATACAACTATTTATAATTTTTGACAACAAGGATGGCAGGGTCATGACCACCCTTACCCTTAGTAAGAATTGATATTTTGCATTGATTAAAATTATATTTAAAATAAACATAAATATAAATAGTAATAATTTTATGATCATTTGGAACATGATGTATGGAATAATATTTTATTGGATATTTAACTTAATTTGCTTGAATTTTTAATTCTTAACTACATGTATTGAATTTTTCTTTAATTAGAAATTAAAACCAATAGTATTTTTTGTTTTTAAAATTTAAGAAGAGTATAGAAAATAAATTAAATACCAATTTTTATAATGAAATAATTTTTATGTATAAAAAACTATATAAAATAAAATACATATTAATTTAAATATAAATTATTATTTATGCTAGTTTTTGTCAACACAAGATAGGATTGTACTCGGTGGATCAATGAAATAAAGAAACTCATTAAGATCAATGATTATTGGGAGAGTTGACCTTTACCCATCCAATGCTTAAGTCAATAAGGGGATTATAGAATTAAGATGATATATCACTACTACAAAAAGAGGCATTAAAGTCGGTTAAAAACCGACTTTAAATTAAATGACTTAAAACTTAAAGTCGGTTCACGCAATACTCAAATAAAAACCTGTATTCGAGTAGAAAAAAAAACCAAAATCAGTTTGCAAATAGTTTAAGTAATACAAATAATTGAAAAATCAAATATTAATTAGTAGTAGAAAAAATACCACGGTGTATTCTTCTCTTGATGTTTATAATACAAACCTACATTATATAATACAAAATTTATACACATAAATAACAACACATAATAACAGAAAAATATCAATAATAAAAATACTTAGAAGAGTAAAATGAAGTGACAAAATGAAGAAAATGAAGAAAAAATGGTGTTTTGTAAGTGAGAAATAGGTGTAAAAAATTTGAGTATTTCGCTTTAAAAAATAGTGGATCTAAAAGATTAGTTAGAGAGGAAGAAAACCCACTAACCGGCGCTGAAAATGGTGTTCATAGGTGGCCAAAAAATGAGAAAGAGTAGAGGAGGTTTTGGGTTTTTAAGAGTTATGCAACACTTGGAATAGTTTCTGTCTAGAGAAGAAAGTAAAAAAAAAAGAAAAGAATTTATCCACGTGTGTAGCGTTGGTTCTATATGTCAACTGATGCTATCCACGTAGGACGTAGCGTCGGTTCTACGTGTCAACGGACGCTATCCACGTAGGACGTAGCATCGGTTCGACACGTGAACCGACGTTACGTCCTACGTGGATAGCGTCGGTTCTACAGCGAATCGACTTTAAATTAATTATAAGTCGGTTTTTTCCAAAAATTGACTTTATATATCGACTTATATGCCTCTTTTTGTAGTAATGTATATGTCTCACTTTGTGATGAATAGAAAAGATAGTGTTTATGAATGTAGTTATGAATTATGAGATCAGATCTGAGATATTGTACATTTTTCCAATGATTAGTGTACATTAGAAATAAAAATAACCTGATACATATCTCTTACCAATATACGTAGACTTTTCATATTATCGTAATTATCTATTCGTAATTATCTCTTTCGAACAATTAAAGGATAATTATCAATAATTTATCTCATTATAAAGATTATCTAATGACTTAATTCTTATTAAGTTGACATATAAAAATTTCTACTAAAATCACTAATTATTCATCATATCATGTATTGAATTACACCCTATAATTATTTTACTAAAAATGTTTACTATCAAGTTTATTCAACTATGTTATGCAGTTGTCATCAAATATTATACACATTAATTATATACAATTTTATTTTATATATACTACTATATTTAATATATTTGATGTGGTGTACCAATCATACATAAAATACATGAAAAGAGTACTTAACAGTGTGAAATAACTTTGCCTCCTTACATAAATACTTCATTTTTATTATTTAATAAAATAATACAATAAATATAATTATAAAATTTAAAATTATTTTATATTATAAAATTTTTAAGTTATACATAAAAAAATATGTATATATATTTAAGTATTTAATTATTAAAAAAAAATTAGTATCAATAAAATCAAACCACTAATATATATGAAAAAATAAATTAAATTATAATATTTCAAAAAACAAAAAGAGAAAATAAATTTTTGATGAAAATTAGGTGCTAAATTGAATGATATATATGTATATTTTTCTTATTTTTTACATTCTCAATATAATTTAATGTGAAAATAAAAATTACTATTTTATAATGTTATTTAGTTATAAATAATTAAGTATATCTTTAAACTCAACAATTTAATACTTAACAAAAATATATGTTTATTAATTATAACCGTAAATTATTATTTTTATAAATAGTTTTACATTGAAAATTTCAATTTTTTAATTAAAAATATTATTTAAACATGCAAAATTGAATTTAACTTTTTAAAAGTATTTTTATTTGTTTAAAAAAATTAAAATCATAAGATTAAAACTAAAAAATATAAATTGCATGATTTTTATATGAATTAGATATGTAAGACTGATAAGATGAACATATTAATTACATTAATGGATAAATCTGTATTCATAAATGTGTAAGAGAAAGATATGAACACTGTCAGTGGTAGTGGTAGTAAACAAAATTATTTAATTAAGTGTAGTTTGGATGGTACATGAGTCAATACATTGAAAAGGATAAAAGAACATTTACATGCCCTTATAGCAAATCAAAACTGAATTTGCATTTTGTAAGATATTATTATTTATTTATGTACATTTAATAACATTATTTAAATATTGTGTAACTTAAAATCAAAGAAATGAATTGCATAATTTTTATATAAATTAAGACATATTTGATAAGATACATATGTGAGTTATTTTAATAGATAAATCAATATTTGCATAATAAAGTAGTTAGATTTGAATTTTCATATCATTCTTTATTAACTACTTGATTCGAATAATCTAAATAAAATTATTTTTAAAATATGTGTTAAGTATTCTTGTCCCACATCGGTTAGAAACAAGATAGCAATGCTGCTTATAAACATGAATAATCTTTAACTTAATGAGATCTTATTGAGTTGAGTTATATTTGAGTTTCTAACATGATATTAGAACTTTGTTCCTAGTTTCTATGTGCTTAGACCTTGAGTTCTACGACAGTCTCACTGTGACGCTAATGTCTACCTTTGTCTGCCGTGCAGAGGGAGACTGGTAAGTATCCTTATCCCACATCGAGTATGACCAATACAATAATACTTCTTATAAGCCTAGACAACCTTTAACTTAATGAGATCTTATTGTGTTGAGTTAATCTTGAGTTTCTAATAACGTGAATATAGATTTGACATTTATGTTTTATAAAAAAAAATGCATTAAACACATGTCTTTTTATCACATTTATAAAATGTGTGAAAACATATATAATATATGTTTTATCACAGGTATATGTGTTGGTAACATTATAAATAATTAGAATGTTTTTTAAAGTTGGAAATAAAATTTAATTTATAAATATATAAATTAATATTTTTATAATAAAAATTGGTTTATTTGTGTGATATTATCCTATTAATAGGAGTTTTATTTTTAACCCATTTAACGTATTTTTTTATATAACATAAAATATATTTATTTTTATATGTTTAAAAATATACTATATATATTTTTCTCAAACATAAAAAAGTAAAATTATGTTAAAAACTATGTAGTATAAAAGCATGGTTAAAAATAACACAATTTCTTGTTAAAATATCATCATTCAAAGCTAAATAGCACCTCTTTAGGTTCATATAAATTGAATTAATTAACGTTAATTTTTTACTTTATCCGACTTCAAGCTATCAAATAGCAATTTAAGACTAACTTTTAAGGTTGCATTGCATAATATCATTCATAACTCAAATAACTTCACTTGATCATACTCATATAATAACGTAATTGGTTAAGTAAACAGAGCAATATATAATCTTAGTAATCTCATCCATCATACATACTCATTAGTTGATCTAAATTTTCATTTTCAATTATCGTATTCTGAGTGTAGAAATAATATATCGTTTCAGGAGAAAAAAAAACATAGTCATTTAATAAGAAATGTTAAGCGTTGTGAACTATTAAAAAAAAATCCTACTGCAAGAATTATTTTTACTAACACCAAATTAAAGTTTTTATTTTTAAAAATATTTATACATTAAATTGTTATAAAAAAGATTTAATTTATTAACATTAGTATTTATTGCTTTAAAAATATCATTAATAAAATAAACAAATAAATAAATGCATGCGTACATAAAATTACCCACTTTTTAAGCAAGAAAATATATATATATATATATATATATATATATATATATATATATATATATATAGAGAGAGAGAGAGAGAGAGAGAGAGAGAGAAGAGCTCATGGTTTTGCTAATTGATTAATCAACTTTATTATGTCTTTGATGCTTGTTTCCCATCAAGCCTTATTGAGATTACAAGGGGCGTCATTAGCTTCTCCTTCATTACATGTTGGGGACCAATTTTTCTAAAAATGGAAAGCTTAATTGGGTTTAAACCTGTTTTGAATGGTTAAACGTTCTAAACCTTCATTAAAATTCGTTTTAAAGGAAAAACAACTCTACAAATCCGGTGGGTCAAAGATTGTGACGGTAATGTTTACGTGGCAGAATTCCACACAAGAGAGGTTTATACATCCAAACAAACTCAGCCACGTGGTGAGTCAATCTGTTGTTACTCTGACGGCTTAGTAGGCGACTTTAGCATGGAAATAGTGATTAGTTGACACGATTGTGAAGATTAATGTGGGGACCGTTAGTTTTGGTGGTGGTGGCCCACAAGTCTAATGAGATTTTCCAAAAAAAAAAAAAGATTATATAAAAAAAGTGATACGATACATTTTATTAATTTTAAAAATATAATATTAATAATATTAATTTATCTTTTATATAAAATTAAGATAATAAATAAATAAATTTTTTACTTTATTCGTAAATCAGGTATATATAAAAAAATTCTTATGATTTTCGAAAATATGGACCCCACAAAAAAATGTCATGGGTCCTACTACGAGGAGTTTGGGTTACTGTAATGTTCTCGACGTCTCGTCCTTTAGTGGCTGGCTGCAGCTATAAATCACCATTAACCTCTGTCTCTCCAACACCCATACACACACATACATACATACTCTCTCCTCCTCTCTGCAAAATTTTGAGACTGTTCTCTGGCTTTCCATTTAAATCCTTTGTTTTCTAATCCTTGACCAAAGTTCCTCTGTTCTCATAGAGAGTGCTCTGTATATCCTCTGTTTCTGAAATCTGAAGGTATAATAGCTTTCGAGAAAAACCTTTTGATTTCTGAAATGGATTTGTTTTGATTTTTCGTTTGGTGATCGTAATCGAGTAATATATTAGAATTTTTGATGTTATGAATTGAAATGCGATGTGGGTTTGTATTTTGCAGCGAGTTTCGCCATAATAATAATAAAATAAAAAAGAGCAAATATGACGAAGCAAAATGTGGTAGTTTCTGATACCAAATCTGCAATCAATATGGCGATTGCTGTTGCTATATCAAACTCATCTTTTTTCCCTAGTGCAACCCAGAAACCACCTACAGCACCAAGCGGGTACATCTCCATTTCGAGAAAGAAGTTGTTGAAGAACCTTGAGATTCATGGTGGAGCAAGAATAAACTCCTGGGTAGATTCAATGAAAGCCTCATCTCCTACACATCCCAAGTCTATATCTACTTTAACCGATGACCAAAGTTCTTGGAGTGTAAGAACTCAGTCACCTCCATTATTAATGTTTCTGCAACCTTCTTTGAAACATAAATATAAAATCCCAGAAACGAATCTGATTTTTATAATATTTGTTGAACAGATTGACCATCCATCTGCCTTGGATATGTTTGAACAAATTATAGATGCTTCAAAAGGAAAGCAAATAGTTATGTTTCTGGACTATGATGGAACACTTTCCCCAATTGTTGAAGACCCAGATCGAGCTTTCATGTCTCATGCGGTTAGTTTCATATCCCTTCTTGATTTTTCACACTACAATTTCTTGATTTACCTTTCTCAAGTTTTGTTTCTTTGTTTCGTCATAAACAGATGAGAAGAACTGTAAAGAAACTTGCCAGGTGTTTCCCAACTGCTATAGTGAGTGGAAGGTGTAGAGATAAGGTACATTAATTTGAATCCATTGAGTATGAAACCAATGCAGTTCTCATTTTCACAATCTAATTAATATTTATTGTTCTGTAGATATATAATTTTGTACGATTGGCCGAGTTGTACTATGCTGGTAGCCATGGAATGGACATTAAAGGACCAGCAAAAGGTTCCAAATACAAGAAAGTGAGTGATTTGTTTTGTAATATTATCACACACAGAGTAATCACATCCTTTGCTGTTTTTAGAGTTAACAAAATTAACTTTGTTTCTTTGCATTTCAGGGTAGTAGTGAAGGTGTTCTTTTCCAACCAGCTAGTGAATTCCTTCCAATGATAGATGAGGTTTGTCTTCTTTTTAGATTACTCTTAATTTTTTCGCACATTGTGGACCAAATTAGTAAAGAACATTTTTCAGGTTTACCAACAATTGGTTGAGAAAACTAAATACACTCCAGGATCAAAGGTGGAAAACAACAAGTTTTGTGTCTCTGTGCATTTTCGTTGTGTGGATGAAAAGGTATGTGAACAGTAAATACCAGTAAACATTTAAATATTTGAACTTCTATTTAGATGATGATGATTATTATTATTATCAATAAAAATTTAGTACTGATCAAAATTTATGAAACAATAGAGATGGGGTGAACTTGCCCAACAAGTCAAATCAGTATTAAAGGAGTATCCAAAGCTTAAACTAACCCAAGGAAGGAAGGTGTTAGAAATTCGTCCAACAATCAAATGGGACAAAGGAAAGGCTCTTGAATTTTTGTTGGAGTCACTTGGTGAGTTGTTGTTCAATCTTTTCTTATTCAAATATACAAATTTGTTTCACAAAGTTATTTATGAGAACCCCTGTTTGGGTTATGGTAACATGTACTCCAATCTTGAACAAACTATTATTTTATTTTCTTAAAAAATAATAACCAAAAAAAAGATTTAACTTTATTAGTTGTTATCTGGGCACTAACAATTTTTATTTTATAAATCTCTATGAATAGGATATGCCAATTGCAGAGATGTTTTTCCTGTTTACATTGGTGATGACAGAACAGATGAAGATGCCTTCAAGGTATCCAAAGTTTTGACTAAAAAGTTTCTATATATTTAACTACAACCATCATTTTTCAATATTTATCAATCTCTCAAAGACTTTAGCTTTATTTAATTTTTTTTTTCTTCGACTTTTTTTAGATATTAAGAGACAGAGGACAAGGTTTTGGGATCCTTGTATCTAAATTTCCAAAGGAGACAAATGCTTCTTATTCTTTACAGGAACCTGCACAGGTAATTCATTATATTTCTGCCTAAAAGCTAAAACAATTGTTGTGTGTAGTTATTATTATACTTTTTTTGAGTTTGATGTTGATTCAGAATGACTATGATTTGCAGGTCATGAACTTTCTGCAAAAGTTAGTTGAGTGGAAAAGACCATCTTTAAGAAGGCATGCCATGGTGTGAAACTGTGAATTGTAGATGACTATATATATATTATAAACTATATGTACACCCTTCAAAAATATGTTTTTTAAGGATATATTTATGGTGAGTTGAGGATGTTTATAAGTTATAACCAGGACTAAGAAGGGACTTTAAAGGACAAGAAAGAGAAGAAGCAAAAGAATTGTAACTTTTTCTTGGCCTCACGATCTTGTACATTTTGTAAACTAACTGTGTACAAGGAAATAGTAATGCAATTTCTGAATAGTAGGTTATCTTCATATGATCTTTATCTCTTTCTCTCACACTCATTTGCAAACATTAAAGTTACTTTTTTGGTGGGCGCATGTAATAAAAATTTGAAGCAAGGATTACCTCAAAGTACAATCCCCACCATTCTTGGGACCCTTTTGATTGAAGATATGAACTTCTTCACCAAAAATATCCACATATTATTCTCTTCAATTCAATTGAGAAAGTGATTTTTTCCAGTGTAATGTAGACATCAAGTTGGTGATGACCATTTCATATTAATTAATTTGGAAAAAATTGAACTCATCCCTAAAGAAGACAAGAAAGAAAACACCCCAATTTTTGCCTTTTCTGTCTCAGATATAATGACTTATCAGAATTAGGCCAATACTTGTGTTTTTGGTACAAGAGTTACAAGGAGGTTGATACATATTTCAAAAAGTGTAATCTCTCTTAATCTATAAATATATAGGGTGATATGTGTAACCTCTCTTAATCTATAAATATATAGGTTTATCACCTTTAATCTAACTAGATTTGTGATCACCAAAACCAAAAGTATATGTGTCTTCAAAAGTGCTATTAGCTTAATCACTTATAAACTCAGATGAATATCATATTCTTATTTTGTGGACTTGGTTTGCAAAGCCTTTCTACTTCGTAACAACACGAGTTATGTAGATATTCTATTTTTTATACATTTTCTCAAACATGGTATGCTTAATTTATTTAATTCAAGATTGATTTGGGAAAATCAAAAGTAGAAAAAAAACCCAAGCTATTAGCTCAAGATCAAATATCTCATTAGTTTATAAAAATATATTTATTAATGATAATATTTTTATAATTATGATATACATTATATAATATTACAATTAAAGGATATTAAATTTTTTTCTTTTTCTACAAAAATATAATAAATATTTAAAATTTATATTGATATTTTTGTTTATAAATAAAATTATAAATATTTTTTTAATTTATTATTATCTTCTTTTTTTAAATAAATGAATTTGATTATCCCATGCTCAACCTACTTCATTTAAAAATAAACTAAATTGAAATTAAGTGAATTTAAATGAGATTAAAATGAGTTAACTTAAGCAAAATGAATCAATTGTTTAACATCTTTAAGCCAAACTATCAATCTAACCTACATCATGATGTTCGCCATGTCATATTCTCATGAATAACTCCCACAAGCAATTTATTCACGATCTAATTTAGCTTTATTTAGTCCTTTTGTGAATGAACATATTAAAAATAAAAATAAATACTATTTTAATTAGCTTTTTGGCAAACTAACCAAAAATTAGATACCATTTAGATTTTTTCTTTAACGGAAGCTCATTGGATAGAATTCTGTAAATCTACTTAATTGCATTAATATTAAATTACACTCTTATATCATTTGAAATATATTGATATTTTATAAGGAAATTTTGTTGCATAAGGACATAAAATGCATGATCTAGTAATAAACAACTGCTTTTGCTACTGACAAATTAGATAAATTATATCTTGTGCAATAATATAACTGATTGAATGCATTTAGACAAGTCAAATACCAACCTATTAATAGCATCTGCTGTGTTTTCTTAGATCTATAATTGGTACAAAAACTAATCATTTAGTAGAAAATCAAGCAAAACAACTTTTTAATTTTCTCTATATATTTTCAAGGTTAATTAGCTGGCTGAATTTGTCTCTTAGATCTATCTGTACGTGTAGTTACTCCACCATTGCAGATCTCATTTATAACAAAAATGACAATTTATGATTAGAACATGTGATTTGTGAGTATTATGGCTAGACAACTAAATAAACCATAATTGTTTTAATTATTAGAAAGTTTATTTGAAAATCACAACTAACATAACATAAATTCCATAAGTCTCAATTATGGGAGCGGTGAACCAAATTAAACAATGTCAAATTAGCATAGAATTAAGTTTTATTAATTGTTAGCCTCTTGTCTGAATTTCTACATCCTGATTTTCTGATTCTAGCTTGTACAAAATGCAGTTGGCACAATATTAGTAATCATATTATAACATGATAAGAAATTGTGATTAAGTACTATTTGCTTGTTATTTATGCGTATCAGTGTATGTATTTGGTTGTCTCTCATGTTAGAGCTGCCTCCTTTTTCACATACCACATATCTAAATACAACCTTTTCTCAAACAATTTAACAGATGAAGAAATAGATAATCTGAAACAAAACAAAACAA